>CM062258.1:2257461-7057461 GCA_031216405.1 Syzygium malaccense | reverse complement strand
TTTTTGCTAAAATTGTTTAAATTAACTTTCCAATTATTTTGTTAAGATTTTTATTTGTTCTTCTTATCTAAGAATAGTATTGATATAGATAAGTTCATAGTAGACATATATTATTTTAATCCTTGGGTAGTCTATTTATTATGATATGTGAAATAATGTAAAGTCGAATGGAAATTCATTCACTCGTAATAAATTTAGAGGTACTTTAAATAGGAAAAATTGTAATATAAATGGATGATCACGAGTTAAATTCATATTTTATATTGTAAAACACCATTTGTAATTACATATTACCATCTATATGAAATCACCTGAATATAAAATATATATATATATATTTTAAAAGTATATGTAAATAGGTGGGTCAATGGGGTGGTTGCCCCGCCATTTTCTTTGCCGCCCGTTTTGTGCGGGGAAAATCCATCTGGTTCGGGTCGGGCTGCCTGCACTGATCCATATGTTATTTAACTTATTTTTACTTTACATCATGGATCGACGCCATAATAAAACGAGCAAAAAGATTTTGATTCTCTAAATAATTCGCAAAAAGCACGGCTTGACCTAATCCAAGTGACATCAAACACATATGATTTCTTTAATGCTAGTGAGTTTTATCCATCCCTCCATTGAACACTCAGAAGAGACCAAAAAAAAAAAAATCCAACGGTTTTTTCTCCCTCTAGTTTTTAAATTGCTCTTCAAACAGACCAAAAGAAAATCTATATCCACAGTCGGCATGTGTATCATTGTGTATCTTGTATGACTACTCAAATGTGGCAGCTTGGACGTGACAGTATAATTTGGGGATAAATGCGTTGAAAATCGTAAAACTTGTCACGAAAATGTAATTAAATTCTAAAATTTTCAAAAAGTAGAATCAACGAAAGGACTTGATTGAATTAATTTGATAAGTTTTAGAACTTAATTGCACTTTCTGAAAGTTTTAGGACTTAATTGTATTTCCTTAATAAATTTTAGGGCATAATTGTACTTTTTGAAAGTTTTGGACTGAGTTACAATTTTGTGACAAGTTTTAGAACTCCTAGTGTACTTATTCCTATAATTTATATGTAAATCGGACAACAGCCTCTTCTTAAATCTTCTTAAATCAATTCGCAAACTCCGGACAATTCCTCCCACCATCACCACGACGTTTCTCCTCGTTCTCGGCGTCAACTCACCCGTTCGACCGGAAAGGACAAGAAAGAGAGCTTCTTTTCAAATGCACGAATTCGTCACATTAGTCTGCGTTTCAGAATTCATTTATGGGAAGCCAAGCGAAAAAGTGGAGTGACTTACGTGAACCATTCGATATCTCATGGGATTGATCAACTTGTTCATTTCTTAATCTTTGTTGATCAACTTGTTACCGGACGAATTGCAGTCAATTGGAGTTCAAGCACGTCTCTTCCTGATGTTAACAAAAGAAATTTGAACGTGCGTAAGTCAAGCAATCGCTCCTGAACTTGGCCGCACGGGAGAAAAAAAGAAAAACATGTTATTTTCCATATATCCTGGGGGATATGTTCTCCCCGTTTTTCTAATTTGCGAGCAATGCATGGAGATTGTTTCAATAGAGACAAAAGTACGCAAAACTTTACAAAGAAGGACCGGAACGCAGACATATAATGCCAGTAGCACTGTGAGTTTGATATGTCATTATGCTTTTGATTTATCAACGATGCCATAGACTTTATACATTCACGATCCGAATTAATAAGTTTCCCATTTAATAAGTTTATATGTTTGCGTTCCAACAATAAAATTTAGGCATACGGCTAGGCAAGGATTTCAAAGCCTTGCAGATGAGGAAAATCAGATCTCACTTTGTGTACTAGGCTGAGATTACACTTGAATGATAAAAAGGCCAAAATAATAAGCATATAATTTGCCTCATGGCAGTTCAACTGACATATTCATCATCTTACAATGCAAAAAATGAACAGTCTAGATTCTCTCATCTTTAATAAGATCTGCGAGCATTCCTCCTATGCTTCTTTCTCATGTTAGCTCCTTTCCTTTCGAGCAATCCTGCGAGCCATCCAAATTTTCTGGACTCGAGAACTATGTATCCTAGAGAGACTCCAGCTACGATTCCACACCCATAACCCATCAATATGGCTCTCCACTCAAACCAGCCTCCATGCTCTGTATCATTTTCCTCGAGGATGGTTACTGGTGGAATTTCTGGTGAACTGTTTGCGCATGTCATTGGCAATGGAAATCCACATAATCCGGGATTCCCGACAAACGAGTCGCTCTTGAATGTGTTGAATTGCCTTCCCAGAGGAATAGGTCCGATGAGCTGATTCTCTGAGAGGTTCAAGAATTCAAGAGACGTTAAATCCGCTAGTTCTCGAGGAATCCTTCCGATGAACTTGTTTGAAGAGAGGTCTAGCCATTCAAGTTCAGTCAAGTTCCCAGTAGACGGAGGGATATAGCCAGTAAGATTGTTGTGGGAAAAGTTTAGTCCTTTGAGTGATTTCATGTTTCCTATATCCAACGGAAGCTCCCCACCAAAATGGTTGCTCGATAAGTCGATACTCGTGAAAATAGTTAGAATTTTCACCAACTGTATCTCCAGTCCTTTCATGGTCACCGTGACTGAATCTTCATAACCATCTCCTCCCATATACTGTAGCTTGCTCTGTCCTTTATCCTGATTCATCATGGCAGTGAACTTCATAATATATCTAACGGGTAAAGAACCGCTCAGATTGTTGTTGGATAGGTCGAAAATGCGCAATTCAGAAAATGGGCGGGCTGCTCTAGGACTGCTCACGAAGCCGTGGAACATGTTGGACCTCAAAACAAGAACTTGTAGCTTGGGAAGGGTTCCCAACCAATCAGGGAACGTATCCTCCAATCCATTGTTGCCGAGATCCAAAACTTCCAACTCGTCACAATGTACTAAGGACCATGGCAATGTCCCTTCAAATCGATTCCGACTAAAATCAATAGTCCTTAAATTGCTGCCCTTCACAAATTTCTTAGGGATCACACCATGAATACTGTTCATTCGGAGGTTGAGCACCGAGAGAATTTTGCTAAAGCTCATCAAGCACGCTGGTAAGGTGCCCATCAAACTATTATTGGACAAGTCAAGGACTATGAGCTCAGTGGCATTGCATATCAAAGGTGAAACCTTTCCACCAATCTTGTTGTTTGCAATGGAATAGAATCGAGTGGCGAATGGTGGAATTGGAAGAGGACCTTCAAATCTGTTGTTGGATAGATCAACCTTCCACAGATTCAACCGATGGAGAAAATATCCTTCGGGCCATTGACCCCCTAAATTATTGTTGGATATGGAAAAAGTAGAAAGCCTGGAGGGAAGAAATGTAGCAGTTGGAGGATCGATTTGGCCATGGAATTCATTGAACTGCAGATCGATACTCTCCAATCGGGGGGCATCTAGCAACCACTTGGGAAAAGTATCATTGATTTTGTTGAAACTGACGTTTATATAGGATAATGATGCACAATTGTCTAAAGACCGCGGTAATGTCCCTTCAAACTGATTAGCGCTCAAGTCTAGTTCAAAGAGGTTGGTTAAATTTCCCAAACATTGTGGAATAGAGCCAGAGAGATTGTTACGAGCCAAGTTTAGAGTTCGAAGGGAGCTTAATTCGCAAATGGAAGATGGAACCTCTCCGCTGAAGCCATTTTGGGTGGCCGAAAAGTAGACTATAGAGAGTGGTGGAATTGGAAGCGGGCCCTGGAATAAGTTGTCACTGAGGTCAACAAAGGTGGTTAAATTTCCCAAACATTGTGGAATAGAGCCAGAGAGATTGTTACGAGCCAAGTTTAGAGTTCGAAGGGAGCTTAATTCGCAAATGGAAGATGGAACCTCTCCGCTGAAGCCATTTTGGGTGGCTAAAAAGTAGACTATAGAGAGTGGTGGAATTGGAAGCGGGCCCTGGAATAAGTTGTCACTGATGTCAACAAAGGTCAACTCTTTCCAGGGAAATTGTTGTATGCCTCCCTCAATAAGGTTACTAGATATAACAAGAAGCCGTAGGCTACCTTTCCCTACATCCCAAAACCATCTCGGTATCTGACCGCCAATCTTGTTTTCGAAGAGATATAATTCTCTTAGCTTTTTTAAAGAGTTCAGAAAAAAAGGAAACTTCGTCAAGTTGCAGGAAGGCAAGGCCAAAGTCTCAAGTTTCGGAAATGTGGAATTCGTACTGTTATAAGCTAGATTTAACTCTACTGTAAGACCAAGGACTTGCAGATTTTTTAGTGTTGAAAAGACTCCCAACTCTAAAACACCAGTAAATTTGTTAAAAGAAAGGTCTAAATGTACGAGTCGTTCAAGCTTTCCAATAAATGACGGGATATGACCACTTAATTCATTGTCGGAAAGGTCCAACCTGGTTAATTTTGTTAAGTTCGCAAGCGATGGGGGAATCGATCCTGTCAATGTGCAGCTCCAAAGATCCAGAGTTTTTAAATTCTTGAATTCACCGATTGAATTGGGTATTTTGCCCGAGATGCTTGTAAACGAGAGGGTTAAGGATTCAAGAGACTTGCTCCAGTTAGACTTTGGAAAAGAAACCGTGATATAATGATTGAAATCCAATTGGAGATCATGGAGGTTTGGCAAGCGGAAAATGTTGGGCGGAAGTTCCCCTTGTAAATTGCACGAAGACGCACTGAAAAACGTCAAGGAGGATGATAGATTCATGAAGGAACTAGGCGAAACAGCAGACATGTCTACGATATCAAGGTTAAGTTCCCTCAACTCTGTGAAATTCTGAACAAGCATTTTAAAACTAATATTTTCGATCTTAAGACCGGGTGCCCAATCCACATTAGCAGAGTTGAAGTTAAAAGAGAGATCAAGTAAAACAAGTTTAGAAAGGTAAGAAATCTCAACAGGAACTAGACCTGAAAAATTGGAATAAGAGAGATTGAGGTGCCTCAATTCAGTAAACACGCTTAGTTCAGGCAAAATGGGTGAGGTACAGAAATCGTTAAGGGCAAGGTTGAGGCTCTGAAGATGGCGAAGTGCAAAGAGTGAATTGTTAGAACGGAGCGTCCCCTGAAGACAGCTGAATGAAAGATCAAGGCCGATGACGTTACCCGTTACATCGTCACAGGCGACACCGTCCCACGAGCAGCAATCCAAGCCGTTCTTCCACGTAGTCATCTTCGGATCACAGTGTAGGTCTGTATCAGTTTCAACTGAGAGAGAATTGCTGAACTGAAGTAAGGCATCACTTTGGACAGGACCACAAAATTGTGCTGTTGTGAAATGAAGGTTTAATAACAATTGCCCAGAAAGACAAAAGAGAAAACAGAGGGACTGGTAGAATTCCATGTTTTTTGGTCGAGCACAATGCCTCTAAGGCAGCGGTGCACTTAATTATAATTGTTAAGAAGTCAAAGTCTTCTTGAAACGACATTACTGGGGTCAAAGTCTTTGGCGGATTACCGTGTGGAAAATTCTTAGTGACATAGAATTTCTTGCTTGGCGGAATGCAACAAAGGACAGTGGGGGAGTTTTCAGGCCATCCATTCTAGCTGGGCACTGAGAATTTGGTGCTAATAAGTTGGACTTCATTAATTGTTTTTACTTGCAATATCATATCAAGCATGGAATATGATTTTTCTTCGTGTACGCGATGCGAGAGTCTTCTCCGCTTTTCTTGGAAGGCACATTAGTCAAGTCTATGGTGGCAATTTTCATTTCATACATGTGTGTGGCTTTGGTCATTACCATCTGGTAGAAAAATTTGAATAATCCATAACAAAGAGCAATCTTTTATAAATATTTTTCCGATAAGATAACTTTGAATTTCTAATACCCCTGTTTAATATTGCAGATAAGTGTGATGATAGGTACAAGTCCAAGATCTATTATTCACTTGCAAGTGAAAGATGCAATCTCTGAATGGCATTTCAAGCCGACCACTTTTCTATTCCTTGATCTACATGGCGAATGGTCTCAATTGACATCTTCTCAACAATTTCCTGATCCATGAAATCTGATGCCTTCTACTTTGGCCTCTTTAGCCATTTGGCTTCCCTTTTCTCCATCCTTCTCACAATTCTCGCGAGATATTTGGCTCTTCCAGTTTCATATGCAATGTATGCTACGGAGATCCCAATAATGATTCCCAATTAAGATAAAGTGATAAAATCACTAAAATCAAGAAAGTGCTTCTCAAATGTTTTACGGTTACAATAGCATACAACATCAGTGATGATATTGAGTTTCCATACAAGGATGTCCCCGGCTACTCCCAATTCTGTATCTTCATTCGTACTTCAGATAGTGTAAAGGAAAAATTCCTCACAAATATCATTCGGAGTATCGGAAGGGATGAGTGGACCCGAGTGTCGCAAAGGTTGAAAGAGATCGAGAATATCTGTCAGCTTCAGGACCCGTCCAGAGATGGACTTGGTCGTAAGGTTTCGTCCAGTAGGAGGAAGTTGCACAGGTCTTGGCGCTTTGCTCGTCCTGCGGGCCACAGAGAATGTGGACTGATAGCATTCCAATCCCTGAAAATTCTTTTTGGTGAAAACGTGCACATTACATCCTTCGTGGCTCCATGTTTTCAGAGCCTTCGACACGGAACCCCACATCGTGCTGCTTGAGAAAGACGCAAACCGCATGTCTTCTCACTGCAGATTTTGAGACTGAACCTGTATTCTTGTAGAGAAATAGAAAGGATTGAAGGAATTGTCTGGGCAATTCTTCCAGGATGAATAGCTAGCTTTCTTTGGAGCTTTTCAGGTATTTACAAAGGAGTGCAGTTTTATTGCCTCATCCTATGGAATTATACCATGTAGCAACACATTAGGTGGTGAATCTCTTGGGAAGCACATAAGTTCATGAACGTGGAATTCACTGCAATTTCCTGAACGTGATTATGATTGCTCTATTGTTAAAATAACTTGTTACGGTTAATAAAGTCAACTCAATTTGTCTTAAACTTCGTCTCTTTGGCCGAAATTGCGGATAGCATTGGATTTTCATTTATGCTTGAGTAACAAAGCTTCAAACCCGAGTCCTTCTGGCTTCATAGGCAAGTGTCAAGTCACTATCTCTATACGACGTACACAGAGCTATTTCATGATTAGGCCACAGTTCATCGACCCGCTCATTCGTTAACGAATGCATAGCTTCCTGTGCCTTCTCCCCCATGGCCTTACCATGTTAGTATGGCAAAGGGTACAAATTGAACATTTATTGGAGCTACAGAGATTGCCAGATCTTTGCAAGTCGGGAGGCCCAAGCAGCTGTTTTCTTTCAATATCAGAAGGCTCCAGCAGAAACCGAAAGCGCCCAATGTGAGCAATCAATGATCTAAATTGGACTCTGAATCAACTTGCATGGATGCAACGCCTTCAGTAATTAAGAGTTGAGCAGCAGGCTCATCGTTTTCAGTCATTCTCACCCTCATAATCTATCCAAACATGCCAACACACATGCTCAGATGCGTACATGCCCAAACATTGAATATGCTTATATCCATAGAAGAAATCAACATAAGCAGCCTCCAACATAAAAATCTCATGCACTCTCTTTTATTATCATCTGTCTATAGATCACTTCGAACAAAGGTCACAACTCTTAAAACAAATACAACCAATAAGTTCAAGAGTTCTCAAAGCAACTTCACACCTGCTTCTCTCACAGAATCGATGACCTCCTTAACTTTGCCATGATACTTTTGTTCTCTTTTCAAGTGGATGGCGACAGCAGGGATGCCCTTGAGTAGCAGCCTCTCTCCCAGTATCTTTCCTATCTTCGCAGCTGTGGCCACGTCTCGAGTCCAGTCCATGCTCGGCCTCAAAGCCTTCTCCTGTGAGCTTGCCGAAGATGCGACAGTAGCAGTAGGGGAATGGATCACTTGGGCAATTACGAACTTGTTAGTAAAGTGCATCTTTAGAACATAAGGCTTGAGAAAGTTTATTATTCTCGGTGGCTTAGCTGGTGGTGGGATAACCATCTCTGAGTTGGGGAAAATAATCGGAAGGATAGAATGTTCATCTTTTCCATTCCCTCTTAATGTTAAGGCCCGATATGTTGTTTTGGTTGTATAGAAGTCACCTTTTTCCATCACAAAAGAAGAGAAGTATAGACCACAAGATAGGTCCTTACTAATAGAACCATGGTGGAAACAAGATACTTGTAAAAAAGTAACTTAGGGAATCGTCACAGGAATGAATGAATGAATGAGAAGTATTTCCATCATCTAAGAAAATAGTTAGGCATAAATTGTTGTCCATAATGAAAACATTTTCCATTGACTGATTTTTCTAATCGATGTAATCAATCATCTTTAATAAAATGGTTTCCAAATCTTGAGTGTTCCATAAAACAAACGCACCCTTAGTTCCCACACCATTGCACTAGAACAATGAAAAGCATTAACAGCTGAGAAATCCAATATTGACCCTGATTGCTGATACAGTATCCAATGAAGCACTCATACAACTGATGTATGCGATGAATATAGGAAACCATACTTGAACAAAGCGATCTCATGTCATGATAGAAAAACATCGTGACACAACTCAGTTTCGATTTGGTTTTTCTGCATTCCACGTTTCAACGGCATATCACGCATCAAACAAGTAAACATAGTTTTCTTCCACATGTGTCTCCTCTTTCACAACTTTCATCAAACACTCAGCGTGCAATTTCTGAAAGATCATAACCGAACAACCGAGAAAACAGTAAAAGACAGCTTCAAGTGGCCAACCAAGAAAGAGACACACGAGTGAATCGAAATCACGAGAAACGGAGCAAAAAAGACACAAATTTGTCCAAAATTTTCCAGGGAATCAATCAGAAATTGCAGAACTAGCAAGTCTAACTCTGACCCACAATGCACATTCACTCGAAGACAAGAAGGCACCAGCGACAGACCCTTTTGAGAGGAAGTATCACGCCGGCGAATGCACGGTCGAGCTGCCAAAATCAACCAACAACGTCTTCAGAGAGCGTGAGATGCGAAGAGATAGAGGCGCGCGAAGAAGCCGAACGACTGTATAAAAAGACTCGGAAGCATATGGAGAGCCCCCAGATGGGCGACCCAATATTGGAGATCCGACGCGACCCGACCCGACCCAAATTGACTGAGGAAAGTCAATATTTTGCAATTGACCGAATCGTTCAATATTATTGTGCTAAGTTTGTTTTATTTATTGTTCCAAATTATTTTTTTACATTATAAATGGATATATACAAACGAAACTTGAAAAGTATTTCTATTGATTTGACAATGTTAACTAATGTGATATCATAATGGGACAAATGTAGGTTTTACCAAATTTTAAAATTACAAAAGAACATTGCATCGATCGCTAACGATCAAGTCAACTAATGTTGTTGCGCATCGAGTATATTTCAATAGTTAGGTCCACAATTTAATTTTAATAGATGTAGTTGTACTATAGTTAAGTTAACTATAGGAAGAGGTGATTATCAAGTAATTGTACTTTTTTGCTAAATTTGTTCAAATTAACTTTCCAATTATTTTGTTAAGATTTTTATTTGTTCTTCTTATCTAAGATTTTTAATCCTAGGGTAGTCTATTTATTATGATATGTGAAATGATGTAAAGTCGAATGGAAATTCATTCACGTAAAAAATTTAGATGTACTTTAAATAAGAAAATTTGTAATATAAAATAGATGATCACGAGCTAAATTCATATTATATATTGTAAAACACCATTTCTAATTACATATTACCATCTATATGAAATCAACTGAATATACAATATATATATTTCAAAAGGATATGTAAATAGGTGGGTCAATGGGGCGGTTGCCCTGTCATTTTCTTTGCCACCCGTTTTGTATGGGGAAAATCCATCCGGTTCGGGTCGGGCTGCCCGCACCCATCCATATGTTATATTACTTTAGATCATGGATTGACACCATAATAAAACGAGCAAAAAGATTTTGATTCTCTAAATACTTCGCAAAAAGTGTGGCTTGACCTAATCCAAGAGACATCAAACACATATGATTTCTTTAACACTAGTGAGTTTTGTCCACCCCTCAAAAAAACATTCCGACAGTCTTTTCTCCCTCTAGTTTTTAAATTGCTCTTCGAACAGCCCTCGGACCAAAAGCAAATCTATATCCGCAGTTGACATGTGTATCATTGTGTATCTTGTATAACTATTCAAATGTGGCAGCTTGGACGTGATAGTATAATTTGGATATAAGTATACTGAAAATCTTAAAACTTGTCACAAAAATGTAATTGAGTCCTAAAATTTTTAAAAAATGTAATCAACGGAAGGACTTGATTGAATCAATTTGACAAATTTTAAGACTTGATTGTACTTTCTGAAAATTTTAGGACTTAATCGCATTTCCTTAATAATTTTTAGGGCATAATTGCACTTTTTAAAAGTTTTGGACTGAGTTGCAATTTCGTGACAAGTTTTAAGACTCCCAATGTACTTATTCCTATAATTTATATGTAAATCGAACAACGGCCTCTTCTTAAATCTTCTTAAATCAATTCGCAACTCCGGACAATTCCTCCCACCATCACCATGATGTTTCTCCTCGTTCTCGGCGTCAACTCACCCTTTCGACCGGAGAGGACAAGAAAGAGAGCTTCTTTTCAAATGCACGAATTCGTCATGACATTAGTCTGCGTTTCAGAATTCATGTATGCGAAGCCAAGCGAAAAAGTAGAGTGACTTACGTGAACCATTCGATATCTCACGGGACTGATCAACTTGTTCATTTCTTAATCTTTGTTGATCAACTTGTTCTCGCACGAATTGCAGTCAATTGGAGTTCAAGCACGTCTCTTCCTGATGTTAAGAAAAGAATTTTGAACGTGTGTAAGTCGAGCAATCACTCCTGAAGTTGGCCGCACGGGAGAAAAAAAGAAAAACATGTTATTTTCCATATATCCTGGGGGATATGTTCTTCCTGTTTTTCTAATTTGTGAGCAATGCATGGAGATTGTTTCAATAGAGACAAAAGTACACAAAACTTTACAAAGAAGGACCTGAACGCGGACATATAATGCCAGTAGCACCGTGAGTTTGATATGTCATTATGCTTTTGATTTATCAACGATGCCACAGACTTTATACATTCACGATCCGAATTAATAAGTTTCCCATTTAATAAGTTCATATGTTTGCGTTCCAACAATAAAATTTAGGCATACGGCTAGGCAAGGATTTCAAAGTCTTGCAGATGAGGAAAATCAGATCTCACTTTGTGTACTAGGCTGAGATTACACTTGAATGATAAAAAGGCCAAAATAATAAGCATATAATTTGCCTCATGGCAGTTCAACTGACATATTCATCATCTTACAATGCAAAAAATGAACAGTCTAGATTCTCTCATCTTTAATAAGATCTGCGAGCATTCCTCCTATGCTTCTTTCTCATGTTAGCTCCTTTCCTTTCGAGCAATCCCGCGAGCCATCCAAATTTTCTGGACTCGAGAACTATGTATCCTAGAGAGACTCCAGCTACGATTCCACACCCATAACCCATCAATACGGCTCTCCACTCAAACCAGCCTCCATGCTCTGTATCATTTTCCTCGACGATGGTTACTGGTGGAATTTCTCGTGAACTGTTTGCGCATGTCATTGGCAATGGAAATCCACATAATCCGGGATTCCTGACAAACGAGTCGCTCTTGAATGTGTTGAATTGCCTTCCCAGAGGAATAGGTCCGATGAGCTGATTCTCTGAGAGGTTCAAGAATTCAAGAGACGTTAAATCCGCTAGTTCTCGAGGAATC
Source organism: Syzygium malaccense (assembly GCA_031216405.1). Classification (NCBI taxonomy): domain Eukaryota; kingdom Viridiplantae; phylum Streptophyta; class Magnoliopsida; order Myrtales; family Myrtaceae; genus Syzygium; species Syzygium malaccense. Next base: position 7,045,707 of record CM062258.1, on the reverse strand, counting down.
CTTCCGATGAACTTGTTTGAAGAGAGGTCTAGCCATTCAAGTTCAGTCAAGTTCCCAGTAGACGGAGGGATATAGCCAGTAAGATTGTTGTGGGAAAAGTTTAGTCCTTTGAGTGACTTCAAGTTTCCTATATCCAATGGAAGCTCCCCACCAAAATGGTTGCTCGATAAGTCGATACTCGTGAAAACAGTTAGAATTTTCACCAACTGTATCTCCAATCCTTTCATGGTCACCGTGACTGAATCTTCATAACCATCTCCTCCCATATACTGCAGCTTGCTCTGTCCTTTATCCTGATTCATCATGGCAGTGAACTTCATAATATATCTAACGGGTAAAGGACCACTCAGATTGTTGTTGGATAGGTCGAAAATGCGCAATTCAGAAAATGGGCGGGCTGCTCTAGGACTACTCACGAAGCCGTGGAACATGTTGGACCTCAAAACCAGAACTTGTAGCTTGGGAAGGGTTCCCAACCAATCAGGGAACGTATCCTCCAATCCATTGTTGCCGAGATCCAAAACTTCCAGCTCGTCACAATGTCCTAAGGACCATGGCAATGTCCCTTCAAATCGATTCCGACTAAAGTCAATAGTCCTTAAATTGCTGCCCTTCGCAAATTTCTTAGGGATCACACCCTGAATACTGTTCATTCGGAGGTTGAGCACCGAGAGAATTTTGCTAAAGCTCATCAAGCACGCTGGTAAGGTGCCCATCAAACTATTATTGGACAAGTCAAGGACTATGAGCTCAGTGGCATTGCATATCAAAGGTGAAACCTTTCCACCAATCTTGTTGTTTGCAATGGAATAGAATCGAGTGGCGGATGGTGGAATTGGAAGAGGACCTTCAAATCTGTTGTTGGATAGATCAACCTTCCACAGATTCAACCGATGGAGAAAATATCCTTCGGGCCATTGACCCCCTAAATTATTGTTGGATATGGAAAAAGTAGAAAGCCTGGAGGGAAGAAATGTAGCAGTTGGAGGATCGATTTGGCCATGGAATTCATTGAACTGCAGATCGATACTCTCCAATGAGGGGGCTTCTAGCAACCACTTGGGAAATGTATCGTTGATTTTGTTGAAACTGACGTTTAGATAGGATAATGATGCACAATTGTCTAAAGACCGCGGTAATGTCCCTTCAAACTGATTAGCGCTCAAGTCTAGGTTAGAGAGGTTGGTTAAATTTCCCAAACATCGCAGAATAGAGCCAGAGAGATTATTATGAGCCAAGCCTAGATAAAGAAGGGAGCTTAATTCACAAATGGAAGATGGAATAGAGCCAGAGAGATTATTATGAGCCAAGTCTAGATTAAAAAGGGAGCTTAATTCGCAAATGGAAGATGGAATAGAGTCAGAGAGATTATTATCAGCCAAGTCTAGATTAAAAAGGGAGCTTAATTCGGAAATGGAAGATGGAATAGAGCCAGAGAGACTATTATCAGCCAAGTCTAGATAAAAAAGGGAGCTTAATTCGGAAATGGAAGATGGAATAGAGCCAGAGAGACTATTATCAGCCAAGTCTAGATAAAAAAGGGAGCTTAATTTGGAAATGGAAGATGGAATAGAGCTAGAGAGACTATTATGAGCCAAGTCTAGATAAAAAAGGGAGCTTAATTCGCAAATGGAAGATGGAACCTCTCCGCTGAAGCCATTTTGGGTAGCCGAAAAGTAGACTATAGAGAGTGGTGGAATTGGAAGTGGGCCCTGGAATAAGTTGTCACTTATGTCAACAAAGGTCAACTCTTTCCAGGGAAATTGTTGTATGCCTCCCTCGATAAGGTTACTAGATATATCAAGACGCTGTAGGCCACCTTTCCCTACATCCCAAAACCATCTCGGTATCTGACCACCAATCTTGTTTTTGGAGAGATCTAATTCTCTAAGCTTTTTTAAAGAGCTCAGAAAAAAAGGAAACTTGGTCAAGTTGCAGGAAGGCAAGGCCAAAGTCTCAAGTTTCGGAAATGTGTAATTCGTACTGTTGTAAGCTAGATTTAACTCTACTGTGAGATGAAGGACTTGCAGATTTTTTAGTGTTGAAAAGACTCCCAAGTCTAAAACACTAGTAAATTTGTTAAAAGAAAGGTCTAAATCTACGAGTCGTTCAAGCTTTCCGATAAACGACGGGATATGACCACTTAATTCATTGTCGGAAAGGTCCAACCTGGTTAATTTTGTTAAGTTCACAAGCGATGGGGGAATCGATCCTGTCGTTCTGCAGCAACTGAGATCCAGAGTTTTTAAATTCTTGGATTCACCGATTGAATCGGGTATTTTGCCCGAGATGCTTGTAAACGAGAGGGTCAAGGATTCAAGAGACATGCTCCAGTTAGATTTCGGAAAAGAAATCGTGATATAAGAATTGGAATCCAAACTGAGATCAAGGAGGTTTGGCAAGCGGAAAATGTTCGGCGGAAGTTCCCCTTGCAAATTGCAGAAAGATGCACTGAAAAACGTCAAGGAGGATGATAGATTCACGAAGGAACTAGGCGAAACAGCAGACATGTCTACGAAATCAAGGTAAAGTTCCCTCAACTCTGTGAAATTCTGAACAAGCGTTTTAAAATTAATATTTTGGATCTTAAGACTGGGTGCCAAAACCATATTAGTAGAGTTGAAGTTAAAAGAGAGATCAAGTAAAACAAGTTTAGAAAGGTAAGAAATTTCAACAGGAACTAGACCTGAAAAATTGGAATCAGAGAGATTGAGATGCCTCAATTCAGAAAACACACTTAGGTCAGGCAAAATGGGTGAGCTACGGAAATCGTTAATGGCAAGGTTGAGGCTCTGAAGATGGCGAAGTGCAAAGAGTGAACTGTTAGAACGGAGAGTCCCCTGAAGACAGCTGAATGAAAGATCAAGCCCGATGACATTACCCGTTACATCGTCACAGGCGACACCATCCCACGAGCAGCAATCCAAGCCGTTCTTCCACGTAGTCGTCTTCGGATCACAATGTAGGTCTGTATCAGTTTCAACTGAGAGAGAATTGCTGAACTGAAGTAAGGCATCACTTTGGACAGGACCACAAAATTGTGCTGTTGTGAAATGAAGGTTTAATAACAATTGCCCAGAAAGACAAAAGAGAAAACAGAGGGACTGGTAGAATTCCATGTTTTTTGGTCGGGCACAATGCCTCTAAGGCAGCGGTGCACTTAATTATAATTGTTAAGAAGTCAAGGTCTTCTTGAAACGACATTACTGGGGTCAAAGTCTTTGGCGGATTACCGTGTGGAAAATTCTTAGTGACATAGAATTTCTTCCTTGGCGGAATGCAATAAAGGACAGTAGGGGAGTTTTCATGCCATCCATTCTAGCTGGGCACTGAGAATTTGGTGCTAATAAGTTGGACTTCATTAATTGTTTTTACTTGCAATATCATATCAAGCATGGAATATGATTTTTCTTTGTGTACACGATGCGAGAGTCTTCTCCGCTTTTCTTGGATGGCATATTAGTCAAGTCTATGGTGGCAATTTTCATTCATACATGTGCATGGCTCTGGTCATTACCGTCTGATAGACAAATTTGAATAATTCATAACAAAGAGCAATCTTTTATAAATATTTTTCCGATAAGATAACTTTGAATTTCTAATACCCCTGTTTAATATTGCAGATAAGTGTGGTGATAGGTACAAGTCCAAGATCTACTATTCACTTGCAAGTAAAAGATGCAATCTCTGAATGGCATTTCAAGCCGACCACTTTTCTATTCCTTGATCTACATGGCGAATGGTCTCAATTGACATCTTCTCAACAATTTCATGGTCCATGAAATCTGATGCCTTCTGCTTTGGCCTCTTCAGCCATTTGGCTTCCCTTTTCTCCATCCTTCTCACAATTCTCGTGAGATATTTGGCTCTTCCAGTTTCAGATGCAATGTATGCTACGGAGATTCCAATAACGATTCCCAATTAAGATAAAGTGATAAAATCTCTAAAATCAAGAAAGTGCTTCTCAAATGTTTTACGGTTACAATAGCATACAACATCAGTGATGATATTGAGTTTCCATACAAGGATGTCCCCGACTACTCCCAATTCTGTATCTTCATTCGTACTTCAGATAGTGTAAAGGAAAAATTCCTCACAAATATCATTCGGAGTATCGGAAGGGATGAGTGGACCCGAGTGTCGCAAAGGTTGAAAGAGATCGAGAATCTCTATTAGCTTCAGGACCCGTCCAGAGATGGACTTGGTCGTAAGGTTTCGTCCAGTAGGAGGAAGTTGCACAGGTCTTGGCGCTTTGCTCGTCCTGCGGGCCACGGAGAATGGGGACTGATAGCATTCCAATCCCTGAAAATTCTTTTTGGTGAAAACGTACACATTCCATCCTTCGAGGCTCCATGTTTTCAGATCCTTCGACACGGAACCCCACATCGTGCTGCTTGAGAAAGACGCAAACCGCATGTCTTCTCACTGCAGATTTTGAGACTGAACCTGTATTCTTGTAGAGAAATAGAAAGGATTGAAGGAATTGTCTGGGCAATTCTTCCAGGATGAATAGCTAGCTTTCTTTGGAGCTTTTCAGGTATTTACAGAGGAGTTCAGTTTTATTGCCTCATCCTATGGAATTATACCATGTAGCAACACATTAGGTGGTGAATCTCTTGGGAAGCACATAAGTTCATGAACGTGGAATGCACTGCAATTTCCTGAACGTGATTATGATTGCTCTATTGCTAAAATAACTTGTTACGGTTAATAACGTCAACTCAATTTGTCTTAAACTTCGTCTCTTTGGCCGAAATTACGGATAGCATTGGATTTTCATTTATGCTTGAGTAACAAAGCTTCAACCCCGAGTCCTTCTGGCTTCATAGGCAAGTGTCAAGTCACTATCTCTATGTGACGTACACAGAGCTATTTCATGATTAGGCCACAGTTCATCGACCCGATCATCAGTTAACTAATGCATAGCTTCCTGTGCCTTCTCCCCCATGGCCTTACCATGTTAGTATGGCAAAGGGTACAAATTGAACATTTATTGGAGCTACAGAGATTGCCAGATCTTTGCAAGTCGGGAGGCCCAAGCAGCTGTTTTCTTTCAATATCAGAAGGCTCCAGCAGAAACCGAAAGCGCCCAATGTGAGCAATCAATGATCTAAATTGGACTCTGAACCAACTTGCATGGATGCAACGCCTTCAGTAATCAAGAGTTGAGCAGCAGGCTCATCGTTTTCAGTCATGCTCACCCTCATAATCTATCCAAACATGCCAACACACATGCTCAGATGCGTACATGCCCAAACATTCAATATGCTTATATCCATAGAAGAAATCAACATAAGCAGCCTCCAACATAAAAATCTCATGCACTCTCTTTTATTATCATCTGTCTATAGATCACTTCGAACAAAGGTCACAACTCTTAAAACAAATACAACCAATAAGTTCAGGAGTTCTCAAAGCAACTTCACACCTGCTTCTCTCACAGAATCGATGACCTCCTTAACTTTGCCATGATACTTTTGTTCTCTTTTCAAGTGGATGGCGACAGCAGGGATGCCCTTGAGTAGCAGCCTCTCTCCCAGTATCTTTCCTATCTTCGCAGCTGTGGCCACGTCTCGAGTCAAGTCCATGCTCGGCCTCAAAGCCTTCTCCTGCGAGCTTGCCGAAGATGCGACAGTAGCAGTAGGGGAATGGATCACTTGGGCACTTACGAACTTGTTAGTAAAGTGCATCTTTAGAACATAAGGCTTGAGAAAGTTTATTATTCTTGGTGGCTTAGCTGGTGGTGGGATAACCATCTCTGAGTTGGGGAAAATAATCGGGAGGATAGAATGTTCATCGTTTCCATTCCCTCTTAATGTTAAGGCCCGATATGTTGTTTTGGTTGTATAGAAGTCACCTTTTTCCATCACAAAAGAAGAGAAGTATAGACCACAAGATAGGTCCTTACTAATAGAACCATGGTGGAAACAAGATACATGTAAAAAAGTAACTTAGGGAATCATCACAGGAATGAATGAATGAATGAGAAGTATTTCCATCATCTAAGAAAATAGTTAGGCATAAATTGTTGTCCATAATGAAAACATTTTCCATTGACTGATTTTTCTAATCGATGTAATCAATCATCTTTCATAAAATGGTTTCCAAATCTTGAGTGTTCCGTAAAACAAACGCACCCTTAGTTCCCACACCATTGCACTAGAACAACGAAAAGCATTAACAGCTGAGAAATCCAATATTGACCCTGATTGCTGATAAAGTATCCAATGAAGCACTCATACAACTGATGTATGCGATGAATATAGGAAACCATACTTGAACAAAGCGATCTCATGTCATGATAGAAAAACATCGTGACACAACTCAGTTTCGATTTGGTTTTTCTGCATTCCACGTTTCAACGGCATATCACGGATCAAACAAGCAAACATAGTTTTCTTCTACATGTGTCTCCTCTTTCGCAGCTTTCATCAAACACTCCGCGTGCAATTTCTGAAAGATCATAACCGAACAACCGAGAAAACAGTAAAAGACAGCTTCAAGTGGCCAACCAAGAAAGAGACACACGAGTGAATCGAAATCACGAGAAACGGGGCAACAAAACACAAATTTGTCCAAAATTTTCCTGGGAATCAATCAGAAAATGCAGAACTAGCAAGTCTAACTCTGACCCACGATGCACATTCACTCAAAGACCAGAAGGCACCAGCGACAGACCCTTTTGAGAGGAAGTATCACGCCGGCGAATGCACGGTCGAGCTGCCAAAATCAACCAACAACGTCTTCAGAGAGCGTGAGATGCGAAGAGATAGAGGCGCGCGAAGAAGCCGAACGACTGTATAAAAAGACTCGGAAGCATATGGAGAGCCCCCAGATGGGCGACCCAATATTGGAGATCCGACGCGACCCGACCCGACCCAAATTGACTGAGGAAAGTCAATATTTTGCAATTGACCGAATCGTTCAATATTATTGTGCTAAGTTTGTTTTATTTATTGTTCTAATTTTTTTTATATTAGAAATGGATATATACTAACGAAACTTGAAAAGTATTTCTATTGATTTGACAATGTTAACTAATGTGATATCATAATGGGACAAATGTAGGTTTTACCAAATTTTAAAATTACAAAAGAACATTGCATCGATCGCTAACGATCAAGTCAACTAATGTTGTTGCGCATCGAGTATATTTCAATAGTTAGGTCCACAATTTAATTTTAATAGATGTAGTTGTACTATAGTTAAGTTAACTATAGGAAGAGGTGATTATCAAGTAATTGTACTTTTTTGCTAAATTTGTTCAAATTAACTTTCCAATTATTTTGTTAAGATTTTTATTTGTTCTTCTTATCTAAGAGTAGTATAGATATAGATAAGTTCATAGTAGACATATATTATTTTAATCCTTGGGTAGTCTATTTATTATGATATGTGAAATAATGTAAAGTCGAATGGAAATTCATCCACGTAATAAATTTAGATATACTTTAAATATGAAAAGTTGTAATACAAATGGATGATCACGAGTTAAATTCATATTTTATATTGTAAAACACCATTTGTAATTACATATTACCATCTATATGAAATCAACTGAATATACTATATACTATATATATATATATATATATATATCAAAAGGATATGTAAATAGGTGGGTCAATGGAGCGGTTGCCCCACCATTTTCTTTACCGCCGTTTTGTGTGGGGAAAATCCATCCGGTTTGGGTCGGGCCGCCTGCACCCATTCATATGTTTTTTTACTTTACATCATGGATTGAGGCCATAATAGAACGAGCAAAAAGATTTTGATTCTGTAAATAATTCGCAAAAAGCGTGGCTTGACCGAATCCGAGAGACATCAAACACATATGATTTATTTAACACTAGTGAGTTTTGTCCACCCCTCCATTGAACTCTCAGAAGAGACAAAAAAATTTCCGACAGTCTTTTCTCCCTCTAGTTTTTAAATTGCTCTTCGAACAGCTCTTGGACCAGAAGCAAATCTGTATCCGCAGTTGGCATGTGTACCATTGTGTATCTTGTATAATTATTCAAATGTGGCAGCTTGGACGTGATAGTACAATTTAGGGATAAGTGCAATGAAAATTCTAAAATTTATCACGAAAATGCAATTGAGTCCTAAAATTTTCAAAAAGTGTAATCTACGAGAGGACTTAATTGAATCAATTTGACAAGTTTTGGGACATGATTGCACTTTCTTAATAAATTTTAGGACATAATTACACTTTCTTAATAAATTTTAGGGCATAATTGCACTTTTTGAAAGTTTTGGACTAAGTTGCAATTTCGTGACAAGTTTTAAGACTCCTAGTGTACTTATTCCTATAATTTATATGTAAATCGGACAACAACCTCTTCTTAAATCTTCTTAAATCAATCCGCAACTTCGGACAATTCCTCCCACCATCACCATGACGTTTCTTCTCGTTCTCAGCGTCAACTCACCCTTTCGACCGGAGAGGACAAGAAAGAGAGCTTCTTTTCAAATGCACGAATTCGTCACATTAGTCTGCGTTTCAGAATTCATTTATGGGAAGCCAAGCGAAAAAGTGGAGTGACTTACGTGAACCATTCGATATCTCATGGGATTGATCAACTTGTTCATTTCTTAATCTTTGTTGATCAACTTGTTACCGGACGAATTGCAGTCAATTGGAGTTCAAGCACGTCTCTTCCTGATGTTAACAAAAGAATTTTGAACGTGCGTAAGTCAAGCAATCGCTCCTGAAGTTGGCCGCACGGGAGAAAAAAAGAAAAACATGTTATTTTCCATATATCCTGGGGGATATGTTCTTCCTGTTTTTCTAATTTGTGAGCAATGCATGGAGATTGTTTCAATAGAGACAAAAGTACACAAAACTTTACAAAGAAGGACCTGAACGCGGACATATAATGCCAGTAGCACTGTGAGTTTGATATGTCATTATGCTTTTGATTTATCAACGATGCCACAGACTTTATACATTCACGATCCGAATTAATAAGTTTCCCATTTAATAAGTTTATATGTTTGCGTTCCAACAACAAAATTTAGGCATACGGCTAGGCAAGGATTTCAAAGCCTTGCAGATGAGGAAAATCAGATCTCACTTTGTGTACTAGGCTGAGATTACACTCGAATGATAAAAAGGCCAAAATAATAAGCATATAATTTGCCTCATGGCAGTTCAACTGACATATTCATCACCTTACAATGCAAAAAATGAACAGTCTAGATTCTCTCATCTTTAATAAGATCTGCGAGCATTCGTCCTATGCTTCTTTCTCATGTTAGCTCCTTTCCTTTCGAGCAATCCCGCGAGCCATCCAAATTTTGTGGACTCAAGAACTATGTATCCTAGAGAGACTCCAGCTACGATTCCACACCCATAACCCATCAATATGGCTCTCCACTCAAACCAGCCTCCATGCTCTGTATCATTTTCCTCGAGGATTGTTACTGGTGGAATTTCTTGTGAACCGTTTGCGCATGTCATTGGCAATGGAAATCCACATAATCCGGGATTCCCGACAAACGAGTCGCTCTTGAATGTGTTGAATTGCCTTCCCAGAGGAATAGGTCCGATGAGCTGATTCTCTGAGAGGTTCAAGAATTCAAGAGACGTCAAATCCGCTAGTTCTCGAGGAATCCTTCCGATGAACTTGTTTGAAGAGAGGTCTAGCCATTCAAGTTCAGTCAAGTTCCCAGTAGATGGAGGGATATAGCCAGTAAGATTGTTGTGGGAAAAGTTTAGCCCTTTGAGTGACTTCAGGTTTCCTATATCCAATGGAAGCTCCCCACCAAAATGGTTGCTCGATAAGTCGATACTCGTGAAAACAGTTAGAATTTTCACCAACTGTATCTCCACTCCTTTCATGGTCACCGTGACTGAATCTTCATAACCATCTCCTCCCATATATTGCAGCTTGCTCTGTCCTTTATCCTGAATCATCATGGCAGTGAACTTCATAATATATCTAACGGGTAAAGGACCGCTCAGATTGTTGTTGGATAGGTCGAAAATGCGCAATTCAGAAAATGGGCGGGCTGCTCTAGGACTACTCACGAAGCCGTGGAACATGTTGGACCTCAAAACAAGAACTTGTAGCTTGGGAAGGGTTCCCAACCAATCAGGGAACGTATCCTCCAATCCATTGTTGCCGAGATCCAAAACTTCCAACTCGTCACAATGTGCTAAGGACCATGGCAATGTCCCTTCAAATCGATTCCAACTAAAGTCAATAGTCCTTAAATTGCTGCCCTCTGCAAATTTCTTAGGGATCACACCCTGAATACTGTTCATTCGGAGGTTGAGCACCGAGAGAATTTTGCTAAAGCTCATCAAGCACGCTGGTAAGGTACCCATCAAACTATTATTGGACAAGTCAAGGACTATGAGCTCAGTGGCATTGCATATCAAAGGTGAAACCTTTCCACCAATCTTGTTGCTTGCAATGGAATAGAATTGAGCGGCGGGTGGTGGAATTGGAAGAGGACCTTCAAATCTGTTGTTGGATAGATCAACCTTCCACAGATTCAACCGATGGAGAAAATATCCTTCGGGCCATTGACCCCCTAAATTATTGTTGGATATGGAAAAAGTAGAAAGCCTGGAGGGAAGAAATGTAGCAGTTGGAGGATCGATTTGGCCATGGAATTCATTGAACTGCAGATCGATACTCTCCAATCGGGGGGCATCTAGCAACCACTTGGGAAAAGTATCATTGATTTTGTTGAAACTGACGTTTAGATAGGATAATGATGCACAATTGTCTAAAGACCGCGGTAATGTCCCTTCAAACTGATTAGCGCTCAAGTCTAGGTCAGAGAGGTTGGTTAAATTTCCCAAACATTGTGGAATAGAGCCAGAGAGATTATTACGAGCCAAGTTTAGCATTTCAAGGGAGCTTAATTTGCAAATGGAAGATGGAATCTCTCCGCCGAAACCGTTTTCGGTGGCCCAAAAGATGACTATAGAGAGTGGTGGAATTGGAAGCGGGCCCTGGAATAAGTTGTCACTAAGGTCAACAAAGATGGTTGAATTTCCCAAACATTGTGGAATAGAGCCAGAGAGATTGTTACGAGCCAAGTTTAGAATTCTAAGGGAGCTTAATTCGCAAATGGAAGATGGAACCTCTCCGCTGAAGCCATTTTCGGCGGCCGAAAATTCGACTATAGGGAGTGGTGGAATTGGAAGCGGGCCCTGGAATAAATTGTCACTGAAGTCAACAAAGGTCAACTCTTTCCAGGGAAATTGTTGTATGCCTCCCTCAATAAGGTTACTAGATATATGAAGACGCCGTAGGCTGCCTTTCCCTACATCCCAAAACCATCTCGGTATCTGACCGCCAATCTTGTTTTTGGAGAGATCTAATTCTCTTAGCTTTTTTAAAGAGCTCAGAAAAAAAGGAAACTTCGTCAAGTTGCAGGAAGGCAAGGTCAAAGTCTCAAGTTTCGGAAATGTGTTATTCGTACTGTTATAAGCTAGATTTAACTCTACTGTGAGACCAAGGACTTGCAGATTTTTCAGTGTTGAAAAGACTACCAACTCTAAAACACTAGTAAATTTGTTAAAAGAAAGGTCTAAATGTACAAGTCGTTCAAGCTTTCCAATAAATGATGGGATATGACCACTTAATTCATTGTTGGAAAGATCCAACCTGGTTAATTTTGTTAAGTTCACAAGCGATGGGGGAATCGATCCTGTCATTGTGCAGTAACGGAGATCCAGAGTTTTTAAATTCTTGAATTCACTGATTGAATCGGGTATTTTGCCCGAGATGCTTGTAAACGAGAGGGTCAAGGATTCAAGAGACTTGCTCCAGTTAGACTTCGGAAAAGAAACCGTGATATACTCATTCCAATCCAAGTGGAGATCATGGAGGTTTGGCAAGCGGAAAATGTTGGGCGGAAATTCCCCTTGTAAATTGCACGAAGATGCACTGAAAAACGTCAAGGAGGACGATAGATTCACGAAGGAACTAGGCAAAACAGCAGACATGTCTACGAAATCAAGGTAAAGTTCCCTCAACTCTGTGAAATTCTGAACAAGCGTTTTAAAATCAATATTTTCGATCTTAAGACTGGGTGCCCAATCCAAATTAGTAGGGTTGAAGTTAAAAGAGAGATCAAGTAAAACAAGTTTAGAAAGGTAAGAAATTTCAATAGGAACTAGACCTGAAAAATTGGAATCAGAGAGATTGAGATGCCTTAGTTCAGAAAACACACTTAGTTCAGGCAAAATGGGTGAGGTACGGAAATTGTTAATGGCAAGGTTGAGGCTCTGAAGATGGCGAAGTGCAAAGAGTGAACTGTTAGAACGGAGAGTTCCCTGAAGACAGCTGAATGAAAGATCAAGACTGATGACGTTACCCGTTACATCGTCACAGGCAACACCATCCCACGAGCAGCAATCCAAGCCGTTCTTCCACGTAGTCGTCTTCGGATCACAGTGTAGGTCTGTATCAGTTTCAACCGAGAGAGAATTGCTGAACTGAAGTAAGGCATCACTTTGGACAGGACCACAAAATTGTGCTGTTGTGAAATGAAGGTTTAATAACAATTGCCCAGAAAGACAAAAGAGAAAACAGAGGGACTGGTAGAATTCCATGTTTTTTGGACGAGCACAATGCCTCTAAGGCAGCGGTGCACTTAATTATAATTGTTAAGAAGTCAAGGTCTTCTTGAAACGACATTACTGGGGTCAAAGTCTTTGGCGGATTACCGTGTGGAAAATTCTTAGTGACATAGAATTTCTTCCTTGGCGGAATGCAATAAAGGACAGTGGGGGAGTTTTCAGGCCATCCATTCTAGCTGGGCACTGAGAATTTGGTGCTAATAAGTTGGACTTCATTAATTGTTTTGACTTGCAATATCATATCAAGCATGGAATATGATTTTTCTTCGTGTACGCGATGCGATGCGAGAGTCTTCTCCGCTTTTCTTGGAAGGCATATTAGTCAAGTATGTGGCATCAATTTTCATTTCATGCGTGTGTGTGGCCCTGATCATTACCATCTGGTAGACAAATTTGAATAATCCATAACAAAGAGCAATCTTTTATAAATATTTTTCCGATAAGATAACTTTGAATTTCTAATACCCCTGTTTAATATTGCAGATAAGTGTGATGATAGGTACAAGTCCAAGATCTATTATTCACTTGCAAGTAAAAGATGCAATCTCTGAATGGCATTTCAAGCCGACCACTTTTCTATTCCTTGATCTACATGGCGAATGGTCTCAATTGACATCTTCTCAACAATTTCCTGATCCATGAAATCTGATGCCTTCTGCTTTGGCCTCTTCAGCCATTTGGCTTCCCTTTTCTCCATCCTTCTCACAATTCTCGCGAGATATTTGGCTCTTCCAGTTTCATATGCAATGTATGCTACGGAGATCCCAATAATGATTCCCAATTAAGATAAAGTGATAAAATCACTAAAATCAAGAAAGTGCTTCTCAAATGTTTTACGGTTACAATAGCATACAACATCAGTGATGATATTGAGTTTCCATACAAGGATGTCCCCGGCTACTCCCAATTCTGTATCTTCATTCGTACTTCAGATAGTGTAAAGGAAAAATTCCTCACAAATATCATTCGGAGTATCGGAAGGGATGAGTGGGCCCGAGTGTCGCAAAGGTTGAAAGAGATCGAGAATCTCTGTCAGCTTCAGGACCCGTCCAGAGATGGACTTGGTCGTAAGGTTCGTCCAGTAGGAGGAAGTTGCACAGGTCTTGGCGCTTTGCTCGTCCTGCGGGCCACAGAGAATGTGGACTGATAGCATTCCAATCCCTGAAAATTCTTTTTGGTGAAAACGTGCACATTCCATCCTTCGTGGCTCCATGTTTTCAGAGCCTTCGACACGGAACCCCACATCGTGCTGCTTGAGAAAGACGCAAACCACATGTCTTCTCACTGCAGATTTTGAGACTGAACCTGTATTCTTGTAGAGAAATAGAAAGGATTGAAGGAATTGTCTGGGCAATTCTTCCAGGATGAATAGCTAGCTTTCTTTGGAGCTTTTCAGGTATTTACAAAGGAGTTCAGTTTTATTGCCTCATCCTATGGAATTATACCATGTAGCAACACATTAGGTGGTGAATCTCTTGGGAAGCACATAAGTTCATGAACGTGGAATGCACTGCAATTTCCTGAACGTGATTATGATTGCTCTATTGCTAAAATAACTTGTTACGGTTAATAACGTCAACTCAATTTGTCTTAAACTTCGTCTCTTTGGCCGAAATTACGGATAGCATTGGATTTTCATTTATGCTTGAGTAACAAAGCTTCAACCCCGAGTCCTTCTGGCTTCATAGGCAAGTGTCAAGTCACTATCTCTATGTGACGTACACAGAGCTATTTCATGATTAGGCCACAGTTCATCGACCCGATCATCAGTTAACTAATGCATAGCTTCCTGTGCCTTCTCCCCCATGGCCTTACCATGTTAGTATGGCAAAGGGTACAAATTGAACATTTATTGGAGCTACAGAGATTGCCAGATCTTTGCAAGTCCGGAGGCCCAAGCAGCTGTTTTCTTTCAATATCAGAAGGCTCCAGCAGAAACCGAAAGCGCCCAATGTGAGCAATCAATGATCTAAATTGGACTCTGAACCAACTTGCATGGATGCAACGCCTTCAGTAATCAAGAGTTGAGCAGCAGGCTCATCGTTTTCAGTCATGCTCACCCTCATAATCTATCCAAACATGCCAACACACATGCTCAGATGCGTACATGCCCAAACATTCAATATGCTTATATCCATAGAAGAAATCAACATAAGCAGCCTCCAACATAAAAATCTCATGCACTCTCTTTTATTATCATCTGTCTATAGATCACTTCGAACAAAGGTCACAACTCTTAAAACAAATACAACCAATAAGTTCAGGAGTTCTCAAAGCAACTTCACACCTGCTTCTCTCACAGAATCGATGACCTCCTTAACTTTGCCATGATACTTTTGTTCTCTTTTCAAGTGGATGGCGACAGCAGGGATGCCCTTGAGTAGCAGCCTCTCTCCCAGTATCTTTCCTATCTTCGCAGCTGTGGCCACGTCTCGAGTCAAGTCCATGCTCGGCCTCAAAGCCTTCTCCTGCGAGCTTGCCGAAGATGCGACAGTAGCAGTAGGGGAATGGATCACTTGGGCACTTACGAACTTGTTAGTAAAGTGCATCTTTAGAACATAAGGCTTGAGAAAGTTTATTATTCTCGGTGGCTTAGCTGGTGGTGGGATAACCATCTCTGAGTTGGGGAAAATAATCGGGAGGATAGAATGTTCATCGTTTCCATTCCCTCTTAATGTTAAGGCCCGATATGTTGTTTTGGTTGTATAGAAGTCACCTTTTTCCATCACAAAAGAAGAGAAGTATAGACCACAAGATAGGTCCTTACTAATAGAACCATGGTGGAAACAAGATACATGTAAAAAAGTAACTTAGGGAATCGTCACAGGAATGAATGAATGAATGAGAAGTATTTCCATCATCTAAGAAAATAGTTAGGCATAAATTGTTGTCCATAATGAAAACATTTTCCATTGACTGATTTTTCTAATCGATGTAATCAATCATCTTTCATAAAATGGTTTCCAAATCTTGAGTGTTCCGTAAAACAAACGCACCCTTAGTTCCCACACCATTGCACTAGAACAACGAAAAGCATTAACAGCTGAGAAATACAATATTGACCCTGATTGCTGATAAAGTATCCAATGAAGCACTCATACAACTGATGTATGCGATGAATATAGGAAACCATACTTGAACAAAGCGATCTCATGTCATGATAGAAAAACATCGTGACACAACTCAGTTTCGATTTGGTTTTTCCGCATTCCACGTTTCAACGGCATATCACGCATCAAACAAGCAAACATAGTTTTCTTCTACATGTGTCTCCTCTTTCACAACTTTCATCAAACACTCCGCGGGCAATTTCTGAAAGATCGTAACCGAGCAACCCAGAAAACAGTAAAAGACAGTTTTAAGTGGCCAACCAAGAAAGAGACACACGAGTGAATCGAAATCACGAGAAACGGGGCAACAAAACACAAATTTGCCCAAAATTTTCCAGGGAATCAATCAGAAAATGCAGAACTAGCAAGTCTAACTCTGACCCACGATGCACATTCACTCAAAGACCAGAAGGCACCAGCGACAGACCCTTTTTGAGAGGAAGTATCACGCCGGCGAATGCACGGTCGAGCTGCCAAAATCAACCAACAACGTCTTCAGAGAGCGTGAGATGCGAAGAGATAGAAGCGCGCGAAGAAGCCGAACGACTGTATAAAAAGACTCGGAAGCATATGGAGAGCCCCCAGAATCCCAGATGGGCGACCCAATAATGGAGATCCGACGCGACCCGACCCGACCCAATTGACTGAGGAATGTCAATATTTTGCAATTGACCGAATCGTTCAATATTATTGTGCTAAGTTTGTTTTATTTATTGTTCCAATTTTTTTTATATTAGAAATGGATATATACTAACGAAACTTGAAAAGTATTTCTATTGATTTGACAATGTTAACTAATGTGATATCATCATGGGACAAATGTACGATTTACCAAATTTTAAAAGAACATTTCATCCATCACTAACAATCAAGTTGATTAATGCTGTTGCTCATCGAGTATAGTTTAATAATTAGGTCCACAATTTAATTTTAGATGTAGTTGTACTATAGATAAGTTAACTATAGGAAGAGGTGATTATCAAGTAATTGTACATTTTTGCTAAAATTGTTTAAATTAACTTTCCAATTATTTTGTGAAGATTTTTATTTGTTCTTCTTAACTAAGAGTAGTATAGATATAGATAAGTTCATAGTAGACATATATTATTTTAATCCTTGGGTAGTCTATTTATTATGATATGTGAAATAATGTAAAGTCGAATGGAAATTCATTCACGTAATAAATTTAGATGTACTTTAAATAGGAAAAATTGTAATATAAATAGATGATCACGAGTTAAATTTATATTTTATATTGCAAAACACCATTTGTAATTACATATTACCATTTATATGAAATCAACCGAATATACAATATATATATATATATATATTTCAAAAGTATATGTAAATAGGTGGGTCAATGGGGCGGTTGCCCCGCCATTTTCTTTGCTGCCCATTTTGTGCGGGGAAAATCCATCGGGTTCGGGTCAGGCCACCCGCACCCATCCATATGTTATTTAACTTCCTTTTACTTTACATCCTGGATTGACACCATAATAAAACGAGCAAAAAGATTTTGGTTCTCAAAATACTTCGCAAAAAGTGTGGCTTGACCTAATCCAAGAGACATCAAACACATGATTTCTTTAACTAAGGTGAGTTTTGTCCACCCCTCCATTGAACTCTCAGCAGAGACCAAAAAAAACATTCCGACAGTCTTTTCTCCCGCTAGTTTTTAAATTGCTCTTCGAACAGCCCTCGGACCAAAAGCAAATCTATATCCGCAGTTGGCATGTGTATCATTGTGTATCTTGTATAACTATTCAAATGTGGCAGTTTGGACGTGATAGTATAATTTGGATATAAGTATACTGAAAATCTTAAAACTTGTCACAAAAATATAATTGAGTCCTAAAATTTTTAAAAAATGTAATCAACGGAAGGACTTGATTGAATCAATTTGATAAATTTTAGGACTTGATTGCACTTTCTGAAAGTTTTAGGACTTAATCGCATTTTCTTAATAATTTTTAGGGCATAATTGCACTTTTTAAAAGTTTTGGACTGAGTTGCAATTTCGTGACAAGTTTTAAGACTACCAATATACTTATTCCTATAATTTATATGTAAATCGAACAACGGCCTCTTCTTAAATCTTCTTAAATCAATTCGCAAATCCGGACAATTCCTCCCACCATCACCATGATGTTTCTTCTTGTTCTCGGCGTCAACTCACCCTTTCGACCGGAGAGGACCAGAAAGAGAGCTTCTTTTCAAATGCACGAATTCGTCACATTAGTCTGCGTTTCAGAATTCATGTATGCGAAGCCAACCGAAAAAGTGGAGTGACTTACGTGAACCATTCGATATCTCACGGGACTGATCAACTTGTTCATTTCTTAATCTCTGTTGATCAACTTGTTCTCGGACGAATTGCAGTCAATTGGAGTTCAAGCACGTCTCTTCCTGATGTTAACAAAAGAATTTTGAACGTGTGTAAGTCAAGCAATCACTCCTGAAGTTGGCTGCACAGGAGAAAAAAAGCAAAACATGTAATTTTCCATATATCCTGGGGGATATGTTCTTCCTTTTTTTTTCTAATTTTTGAGCAATGCATGGAGATTGTTTCAATAGAGACAAAAGTACGCAAAACTTTACGAAGAAGAACCCGAACGCGGACATATAATGCCAGTAGCACTGTGAGTTTGATATGTCATTATGCTTTTGATTTATCAACGATGCCATAGACCTTTATACATTCACGATCCGAATTAATAAGTTTCCCATTTAATAAGTTTATATGTTTGCGTTCCAACAATAAAATTTTAGGCATACGGCTAGCCAAGGATTTCAAAGCCTTGCAGATGAGGAAAATCAGATCTCACTTTGTGTACTAGGCTGAGATTACACTTGAATGATAAAAAGGCCAAAATAATAAGCATATTATTTGCCTCATGGCAATTCAACTGACATATTCATCATCTTACAATGCAAAAAATGAACAGTCTAGATTCTCTCATCTTTAATAAGATCTGCGAGCATTCCTCCTCCACTTCTTTCTCAGGTTAGCTCCTTTCCTTTCGAGCAATCCCGCGAGCCATCCAAATTTTCTTGATTCGAGAACGATGTATCCTAGAGAGACTCCAGCTACGATTCCACACCCATAACCCATCAATATGGCTCTCCACTCAACCCAGCCTCCATGCTCTGTATCATTTTCCTCGAGGATTGTTACTGGTGGAATTTCTTGTGAACTGTTTGCGCATGTCATTGGCAATGGAAATCCACATAATCCGGGATTCCCGACAAACGAGTCGCTCTTGAATGTGTTGAATTGCCTTCCCAGAGGAATAGGTCCGATGAGCTGATTCTCTGAGAGGTTCAAGAATTCAAGAGACATCAAATCCGCTAGTTCTCGAGGAATCCTTCCGATGAACTTGTTTGAAGAGAGGTCTAGCCATTCAAGTTCAGTCAAGTTCCCAGTAGACGGAGGGATATAGCCAGCAAGATTGTTGTGGGAAAAGTTTAGCCCTTTGAGTGACTTCAGGTTTCCTATATCCACCGGAAGCTCCCCACCAAAATGGTTGCTTGATAAGTCGATACTCGTGAAAACGGTTAGAATTTTCACCAACTGTATCTCCAGTCCTTTCATGGTCACCGTGACTGAATCTTCATAACCATTTCCTCCCATATACTGCAGCTTGCCCTGTCCTTTATCCTGATTCATCATGGCAGTGAACTTCATAATATATCTAACGGGTAAAGGACCGCTCAGATTGTTGTTGGACAGGTCGAAAATGCGTAATTCAGAAAATGGGCGAGCTGCTCTAGGACAACTCACGAAGCCGTGGAACATGTTGGACCTCAAAACAAGAACTTGTAGCTTGGGAAGTGTTCCCAACCAATCAGGGAATGTATCCTCCAATCCATTGTTGCCGAGATCCAAAACTTCCAACTTGTCACAATGTACTAAGGACCGTGGCAATGTCCCTTCAAATCGATTCCGACTAAAGTCAATAGTCCTTAAATTGCTACCCTCAGCAAATTTCTTAGGGATTGCACCCTGAATACTGTTCATTCGGAGGTTGAGCACCGAGAGATTTTTGCTAAAGCTCATCAAGCACTCTGGCAAGGTGCCCATCAAACTATTATTAGACAAGTCAAGGACTATGAGCTCAGTGGCATTGCATGTCAAAGGTGAAACCTTTCCACCAATCTTGTTGTTTGCAATAGAATAGAATCGAGTGGTGGGTGGTGGAATTGGAAGAGGACCTTCAAATCTATTGTTCGATAGATCAACCGTCATCAGATTCAACCAATGGAGAAAATATTTCTCGGGCCATTGACCCCCCAAATTATTGTTGGATATGGAGAAAGTAGAAAGCCTGGAGGGAAGAAATGTAGCAATTGTTGGATCGATTTGGCCATGGAATTCATTGAACTGCAGATCCATGATCTCCAATGAGGGGGCTTCTAGCAACCACTTTGGAAAAGTATCGTTGATTCTGTTGAAACTGACATCTAGAATGAACAATGATGAACAATTGTCTAAAGACCGCGGTAATGTCCCTTCAAAATGATTGGCGCGCAATTCTAACTCACCGAGGTTGGTTAAATTTCCCAAACATCGTGGGATAGAGCCAGAGAGATTGTTACGAGCCAAGTTTAGAAATCCAAGGGAGCTTAATTCACAAATGGAAGATGGAACCTCTCCGCTGAAGCCATTTTCGGCGGCCGAAAATTCGACTATAGGGAGTGGTGGAATTGGAAGCGGGCCCTGGAATAAGTTGTCACTGAGGTCAACAAAGGTCAACTCTTTCCAGGGAAATTGTTGTATGCCTCCCTCAATAAGGTTACTAGATATATCAAGATGCCGTAGGCTGCCTTTCCCTACATCCCAAAACCATCTCGGTATCTGACCGCCAATCTTGTTTTTGGAGAGATCTAATTCTCTTAGCTTTTTTAAAGAGCTCAGAAAAAAAGGAAACTTCGTCAAGTTGCAGGAAGGCAAGGCCAAAGTCTCAAGTTTCAGAAATGTGTTATTCGTACTGTTATAAGCTAGATTTAACTCTACTGTGAGACGAAGGACTTGCAGATTTTTTAGTGTTGAAAAGACTCCCAACTCTAAAACACCAGTAAATTTGTTAAAAGAAAGGTCTAAATGTACGAGTCGTTCAAGCTTTCCAATAAATGACGGGATATGACCACTTAATTCATTGTCGGAAAGGTCCAACGTGGTTAATTTTGTTAAGTTCGCAAGCGATGGGGGAATCGATCCTGTCAATTTGCGGTAAATGAGTTCCAGAGTTTTTAAATTCTTGAATTCACCGATTGAATTGGGTATTTTGCCCGGGATGCTTGTAAACGAGAGGGTCAAGGATTCAAGAGACTTGCTCCAGTTAGACTTCGGAAAAGAAACCGTGATATACTCATTCCAATCCAAATGGAGATCATGGAGGTTTGGCAAGCAGAAAATGTTGGGCGGAAGTTCGCCTTGTAAATTGCACATAAACGCACTGAAAAACGTCAAGGAGGACGATAGATTCATGAAGGAACTAGGCAAAACAGCAGACATGTCTACGATATCAAGGTTAAGTTCCCTCAACTCTGTGAAATTCTGAACAAGCATTTTAAAACCAATATTTTCGATCTTAAGACCGGGTGCCCAATCCACATTAGCAGAGTTGAAGTTAAAAGAGAGATCAAGTAAAACAAGTTTAGAAAGGTAAGAAATTTCAACAGGAACTAGACCTGAAAAATTGGAATCAGAGAGATTGAGGTGCCTCAGTTCAGTAAACACACTTAGTTCAGGCAAAATGGGTGAGGTACGGAAATCGTTAATGGCAAGGTTGAGGCTTTGAAGATGGCGAAGTGCAAAGAGTGAACTGTTAGAACGGAGGGTCCCCTGAAGACAGCTCAACGAAAGATCAAGCCCGATGACGTTACCCGTTACATCATTACAGGTGACACCATCCCACGAGCAGCAATCCAAGCCATTCTTCCACGTAGTCGTCTTCGGATCACAGTGTAGGTCTGTATCAGTTTCAACTGAGAGAGAATTGCTGAACTGAAGTAAGGCATCACTTTGGACAGGACCACAAAATTGTGCTGTTGTGAAATGAAGGTTTAATAACAATTGCCCAGAAAGACAAAAGAGAAAACAGAGGGACTGGTAGAATTCCATGTTTTTTGGTCGAGCACAATGCCTCTAAGGCAGCGGTGCACTTAATTATAATTGTTAAGAAGTCAAAGTCTTCTTGAAACGACATTACTGGGGTCAAAGTCCTTGGCGGATTACCGTGTGGAAAATTGTTAGTGACATAGAATTTCTTGCTTGGCGGAATGCAATAAAGGACAGTGGGGGAGTTTTCAGGCCATCCATTCTAGCTGGGCACTGAGAATTTGGTGCTAATAAGTTGGACTTCATTAATTGTTTTTACTTGCAATATCATATCAAGCATGGAATATGATTTTTCTTCGTGTACGCGATGCGATGCGAGAGTCTTCTCCGCTTTTCTTGGAAAGCATATTAGTCAAGTATGTGGCATCAATTTTCATTTCATGCGTGTGTGTGGCTCTGGTCATTACCATCTGGTAGACAAATTTGAATAATCCATAACAAAGAGCAATCTTTTATAAATATTTTTCCGATAAGATAACTTTGAATTTCTAATACCCCTGTTTAATATTGCAGATAAGTGTGATGATAGGTACAAGTCCAAGATCTATTATTCACTTGCAAGTAAAAGATGCAATCTCTGAATGGCATTTCAAGCCGACCACTTTTCTATTCCTTGATCTACATGGCGAATGGTCTCAATTGACATCTTCTCAACAATTTCCTGATCCATGAAATCTGATGCCTTCTGCTTTGGCCTCTTCAGCCATTTGGCTTCCCTTTTCTCCATCCTTCTCACAATTCTCGCGAGATATTTGGCTCTTCCAGTTTCATATGCAATGTATGCTACAGAGATCCCAATTACGATTCCCAATTAAGATAAAGTGATAAAATATCTAAAATCAAGAAAGTGCTTGTCAAATGTTTTACGGTTACATAAGCTTACAACATTAGTGATGACATTGAGCTTCCATACAAGGATGTCCTCGACTACTCCCAATCCTGCATCTTCGTTCGTACTTTAGATGCTGTAAAAAGAAAAATTCCTCACAAATGTCATTCGGAGTATCGGAAGGGATGAGTGCACCCGAGTGTTGCGGAGGTTGAAAGAGATCGAGAATCTCTATCAACTTCAGGACCCATCCAAGGATGGAGTTGCTCGTAAGTTTCCGTCCATTAGAATGAAGTTGCACAAGTCTAGGCGCTCTGCTCATCCTGCCGGCCGCAAAGAAAGCGGATTGATATCATTCCAAATCCCAATCCCCACAAATTTTTTGGCGAAAACATACACATTTCATTCTTTGTGGCTCCATTTTTTCAGGGCATTCGACATGGAACCCCACATCGTGCTGCTTGAGAAAGACGCAAACCGCCGCATGTCTCCGCACTGCAGATTTTGAGACTGAACCTGTATTCTTGTAGAGAAATAGAAAGGATTGAAGTAATTGTCTGGGCAAATCTTCCAGGTCGAATAGCTAGCTTCTTTGGAGCTTTTCAGGTATTTACGAAGGAGTTCAGTTTTATTGCCTCATCCTTTGGAATTATACCATGTACCACCACATTAGATGCTGAATCTCTTGGGAAGGACGTAAGTTCATGAACGTCCAATGCACTGCAAGTCCCTGAACGTGATTATGATTGCTGTATTGCTAAAATAACTTGTTACGGTTAATAAAGCCAACTCAATTTGTCTTAAACTTTGTCTCTTTGGCCGAAATTACAACTAGCATATGATTTACATTTATGCTTGAATAGCAAAGCTTCAATCCTGAGTCCTTCTGGCTTCATAGGCAAGTGTGAAGTCACAATCTCTATTGGACGGACAGATAGCACTACTTCATGATTAGGCCACAATTCATCAACCTGATCATCCGTTAACTACTGTATATAGCATCCTGTGCCTTCTCCCCCATAGCCTTATCTTGTTAATATGGTAAAGAGCATAAATCGAACATTTATTGGAGCTACAAAGATTGCCAGGTCTTTGCAAGTCGGAAGGCCCAAGCAGCTGTTTTCTTTCAATATCAGAAGGCTCAAGCAGAAACCTAAAGCGCCCAATGTGAGTAATTAATGATCTAAATTGGACTCTGAACCAACTTGTATGGATGCAACGCCTTCAGTAATTAAGAGTTGAGCAGCAGGCTCATCGTCTACAATCATTCTCACCCTGAATCTATCCAAACATGCCAACACACATGCTCAGATGTGTACATGCCCAAACATTCAATATGCTTATATCCTTAGTAAGAAGAAATCAAAATAAGCAGTCTCCAACATTAAAATCTCATGGACTCTCTTCTATTGTCATCTGTCTCAAGTGAAGGTCACTTCGAACAAAGGTCACAATTCTCAAAACAAATACAACCAATAAGTTCAGGAGTTCTTAAAGCAACTTCACACCTGCTTCTCTCACAGAATCGATGACTGCCTTAACTTTGCCATGATACTTTTGTTCTCTTTTTAAGTGGATGGCGACAGCAGGGATGCCCTTGAGCAGCAGCCTCTCTCCCAGTATCTTTCCTATCTTTGCAGCGGCGGCCACGTCACGTGCCGAGTCCATGCTCGGTCTCAAAGCCTTCTCCTGCGAGCTTGCTGAAGATGCGACAGTCGCAGTAGGGGAATGGATCACTTGGGCACTTACGAACTTGTTAGTGAAGTGCATCTTCAGAACATAAGGCTTGAGAAAGTTTATTATTCTCGGAGGCTTAGCTGGCGGTGGGATAACCATCTCTGAGTTGGGGAATCGATATAACAAACTTCAAATTGCTAGAACCAAAGCACCAAAGTCAGACAAAAGGGAAAATAAATGGAAAAATAGAATGTTCATCTTTTCCATTCCATCTTAATGTTAAGGCCCAGTATGTCGTTTCTGTTGTATAAAAGTCACCTTTTTCATTACAAAAGAAGAAAAGTATAAACCACAGGCCTTTAAGCTTGTAGTATAGTAGACTATAGATGGGTCCTTACTAATAGAATGATAATGGAAACAAGATCCCTGTAAATAAGTAACTTAGGGTGCGTTTATTTCACGGAAAACTCAAGATTCGGAAAATATTTTCCAAAAAATGATCGCTTGTATTCCTTTCAAAAATGAATGAATGAGAAGTATTTCCATCATTTATGAAAATAGTTAGGCATAAATTGTTGTCGATAATGAAAACAATTTTCGTTAACTAATTTTTCTAAGCGATATAACCAATCATCTTTTGGAAAATTTTCTACAATTCTTGAGTTTTCCGTGAAACAAACACACTCTCAGTTCCCGCACCATTGCACTAGAACAACGAAAAGCATTAACAGCTGAGAGATGCAATATTGACCCTGATTGCCAACAAAGTATCTCATGAAGCAGGCATACAACTGATATATGTGATGAATAGAGAAAACCATACTTGAACAAAGCAATCGAGTGTCATGATAGAGAACAGTCGTAACACAACTCCTCGTAAAATATTTTCCAAAAAATGATCACTCTTATCCCTTACAAAAATGAACGAATGAGAAGTATTTCCATCATCTACAAAAATAGTTAGACATAAATTGTTATCGATAATGAAAATATTTTCCATTGACTAATTTTTCTAAGCGATATAACCAATCATCTTTCAGAAAATTTTCTACAAATCTTGAGTTTTCCGTGAAACAAAGGCACCCTTAGTTCCCACACCATTGCATTAGAACAACGAAAAGCATTAACAGCTGAGAAATACAATATCAACCCTGATTGCTGATAAAGTATCTCATGAAGCAGGAATACAACTGATATATGTGATGATTAGAGAAAGCCATACTTGAACAACACAATCGCATGTCATCATAGAAAACCGTGGTAACTCACAACACAACTCAGTTTCGATTTGGTTTTTCCCCCATTCCACATTTCAACGGCATATCACGCATCAAACAAGCAAAGATAGTTTTCTTCTACATGTGTCTCCTCTTTCACAGCTTTCATCAAACAGTCGGCGTGCAATTTCTGAAAGATCGTAACCGAGCAACCCAGAAAACAGTAAAAGACAGTTTTAAGTGGCCAACCAAGAAAGAGACACACGAGTGAATCGAAATCACGAGAAACGGAGCAAAAAAGACACAAATTTGTCCAAAATTTTCCAGGGAATCAATCAGAAATTGCAGAACTAGCAAGTCTAACTCTGATCCACAATGCACATTCACTCGAAGACAAGAAGGCACCAGCGACAGACCCTTTTGAGAGGAAGTATCACGCCGGCGAATGCACGGTCGAGCTGCGAAAATCAGAGAGCGTGAGATGCGAAGAGGGAGAGGAGCGCGACGAAGCCGAAAGACTGTATAAAAAGACTCGGAAGCATATGGAGAGCCCCCAGATGGATGACCCAATATTGGAGATCCGACACGAGCCGACCCGACCCGACCCAAATTGACGGAGGAAAGTCAATATTGTGCAATTGACCGAATCGTTCAATATTATTGTGCTAAGTTTGTTTTATTTATTGTTCCAAATTATTTTTTTGCATTATAAATGGATATATACAAACGAAACTTGAAAAGTATTTCTATTGATTTGACAATGTTAACTAATGTGATATCATAATGGGACAAATGTAGGTTTTACCAAATTTTAAAATTACAAAAGAACATTGCATCGATCGCTAACGATCAAGTCAACTAATGTTGTTGCGCATCGAGTATAATTCAATAGTTAGGTCCACAATTTAATTTTAATAGATGTAGTTGTACTATAGTTAAGTTAACTATAGGAAGAGGTGATTATCAAGTAATTGTACTTTTTTGTTAAAATTGTTCAAATTAACTTTCCAATTATTTTGTTAAGATTTTTATTTGTTCTTCTTATCTAAGATTTTTAATCCTAGGGTAGTCTATTTATTATGATATGTGAAATGATGTAAAGTCAAACGGAAATTCATTCACGTAAAAAATTTAGATGTGCTTTAAATAAGAAAATTTGTAATATAAAATAGATGATCACGAGCTAAATTCATATTTTATATTGTAAAACACCATTTTCTAATTACATATTACCATCTATATGAAATCAACTGAATATACAATATATATATTTCAAAAGGATATGTAAATAGGTGGGTCAATGGGGCGGTTGCCCTGTCATTTTCTTTGCCGCCCGTTTTGTATGGGGAAAATCCATCCGGTTCGGGTCGGGCTGCCCGCACCCATCCATATGTTATATTACTTTAGATCATGGATTGACACCATAATAAAACGAGCAAAAAGATTTTGATTCTCTAAATACTTCGCAAAAAGTGTGGCTTGACCTAATCCAAGAGACATCAAACACATATGATTTCTTTAACACTAGTGAGTTTTGTCCACCCCTCCATTGAACTCTCAGCAGAGACCAAAAAAAACATTCCGACAGTCTTTTCTCCCTCTAGTTTTTAAATTGCTCTTCGAACAGCCCTCGGACCAAAAGCAAATCTATATCCGCAGTTGACATGTGTATCATTGTGTATCTTGTATAACTATTCAAATGTGGCAGCTTGGACGTGATAGTATAATTTGGATATAAGTATACTGAAAATCTTAAAACTTGTCACAAAAATGTAATTGAGTCCTAAAATTTTTAAAAAATGTAATCAACGGAAGGACTTGATTGAATCAATTTGACAAATTTTAAGACTTGATTGTACTTTCTGAAAATTTTAGGACTTAATCGCATTTCCTTAATAATTTTTAGGGCATAATTGCACTTTTTAAAAGTTTTGGACTGAGTTGCAATTTCGTGACAAGTTTTAAGACTCCCAATGTACTTATTCCTATAATTTATATGTAAATCGAACAACGGCCTCTTCTTAAATCTTCTTAAATCAATTCGCAACTCCGGACAATTCCTCCCACCATCACCATGATGTTTCTCCTTGTTCTCGGCGTCAACTCACCCTTTCGACCGGAGAGGACAAGAAAGAGAGCTTCTTTTCAAATGCACGAATTCGTCACATTAGTCTGCGTTTCAGAATTAATGTATGCGAAGCCAAGCGAAAAAGTAGAGTGACTTACGTGAACCATTCGATATCTCACGGGACTGATCAACTTGTTCATTTCTTAATCTTTGTTGATCAACTTGTTCTCGCACGAATTGCAGTCAATTGGAGTTCAAGCACGTCTCTTCCTGATGTTAAGAAAAGAATTTTGAACGTGTGTAAGTCGAGCAATCACTCCTGAAGTTGGCCGCACGGGAGAAAAAAAGAAAAACATGTTATTTTCCATATATCCTGGGGGATATGTTCTTCCTGTTTTTCTAATTTGTGAGCAATGCATGGAGATTGTTTCAATAGAGACAAAAGTACACAAAACTTTACAAAGAAGGACCTGAACGCGGACATATAATGCCAGTAGCACCGTGAGTTTGATATGTCATTATGCTTTTGATTTATCAACGATGCCACAGACTTTATACATTCACGATCCGAATTAATAAGTTTCCCATTTAATAAGTTCATATGTTTGCGTTCCAACAATAAAATTTAGGCATACGGCTAGGCAAGGATTTCAAAGTCTTGCAGATGAGGAAAATCAGATCTCACTTTGTGTACTAGGCTGAGATTACACTTGAATGATAAAAAGGCCAAAATAATAAGCATATTATTTGCCTCATGGCAGTTCAACTGACATATTCATCATCTTACAATGCAAAAAATGAACAGTCTAGATTCTCTCATCTTTAATAAGATCTGCGAGCATTCCTCCTATGCTTCTTTCTCATGTTAGCTCCTTTCCTTTCGAGCAATCCCGCGAGCCATCCAAATTTTCTGGACTCGAGAACTATGTATCCTAGAGAGACTCCAGCTACGATTCCACACCCATAACCCATCAATATGGCTCTCCACTCAAACCAGCCTCCATGCTCTGTATCATTTTCCTCGAGGATGGTTAGTGGTGGAATTTCTTGTGAACTGTTTGCGCATGTCATTGGCAATGGAAATCCACATAATCCGGGATTCCCGACAAACGAGTCGCTCTTGAATGTGTTGAATTGCCTTCCCAGAGGAATAGGTCCGATGAGCTGATTCTCTGAGAGGTTCAAGAATTCAAGAGACATCAAATCCGCTAGTTCTCGAGGAATCCTTCCGATAAACTTGTTTGAAGAGAGGTCTAGCCATTCAAGTTCAGTCAAGTTCCCAGTAGACGGAGGGATATAGCCAGTAAGATTGTTGTGGGAAAAGTTTAGTCCTTTGAGTGACTTCAGGTTTCCTATATCCAACGGAAGCTCCCCACCAAAATGGTTGCTCGATAAGTCGATACTCGTGAAAACAGTTAGAATTTTCACCAACTGTATCTCCAGTCCTTTCATGGTCACCGTGACTGAATCTTCATAACCATCTCCTCCCATATATTGCAGCTTGCTCTGTCCTTTATCCTGAATCATCATGGCAGTGAACTTCGTAATATATCTAACGGGTAAAGGACCGCTCAGATTGTTGTTGGATAGGTCGAAAATGCGCAATTCAGAAAATGGGCGGGCTGCTCTAGGACTACTCACGAAGCCGTGGAACATGTTGGACCTCAAAACAAGAACTTGTAGCTTGGGAAGGGTTCCCAACCAATCAGGGAACGTATCCTCCAATCCATTGTTGCCGAGATCCAAAACTTCCAACTCGTCACAATGTGCTAAGGACCATGGCAATGTCCCTTCAAATCGATTCCGACTAAAGTCAATAGTCCTTAAATTGCTGCCCTTCACAAATTTCTTAGGGATCACACCCTGAATACTGTTCATTCGGAGGTTGAGCACCGAGAGAATTTTGCTAAAGCTCATCAAGCATGCTGGTAAGGTACCCATCAAACTATTATTGGACAAGTCAAGGACTATGAGCTCAGTGGCATTGCATATCAAAGGTGAAACCTTTCCACCAATCTTGTTGTTTGCAATGGAATAGAATTGAGTGGCGGGTGGTGGAATTGGAAGAGGACCTTCAAATCTGTTGTTGGATAGATCAACCTTCCACAGATTCAACCGATGGAGAAAATAATTCTCGGGCCATTGACCCCCCAAATTATTGTTGGATATGGAAAAAGTAGAAAGCCTGGAGGAAAGAAATGTAGCAGTTGGAGGATCGATTTGGCCATGGAATTCATTGAACTGCAGATCGATACTCTCCAATCGGGGGGCATCTAGCAACCACTTGGGAAAAGTATCGCTGATTCTGTTGTAACTGACGTTTAGAAAGAACAATGATGAACAATTGTCTAAAGACCGCGGTAATGTCCCTTCAAACTGATTGGCGCTCAAGTCTAGTTCAGAGAGGTTGGTTAAATTACCCAAACATTGTGGAATAGAGCCAGAGAGATTATTATGAGCCAAGCCTAGATAAAAAAGGGAGCTTAATTCGCAAATGGAAGATGGAATCTCTCCGCTGAAGCCATTTTCGGTGGCCCAAAATTCGACTATAGGGAGTGGTGGAATTGGAAGCGGGCCCTGGAATAAGTTGTCACTGAGGTCAACAAAGGTCAACTCTTTCCAGGGAAATTGTTGTATGCCTCCCTCAATAAGGTTACTAGATATATCAAGACTCCGTAGGCTGCCTTTCCCTACATCCCAAAACCATCTCGGTATCTGACCGCCAATCTTGTTTTCGAAGAGATATAATTCTCTTAGCTTTTTTAAAGAGTTCAAAAAAAAAGGAAACTTCGTCAAGTTGCAGGAGGGCAAGGCCAAAGTCTCAAGTTTCGGAAATGTTTTATTCGTACTGTTATAAGCTAGATTTAACTCTACCGTGAGACGAAGGACTTGCAGATTTTTTAGTGTTGAAAAGACTCCCAACTCTAAAACACCAGCAAATTTGTTAAAAGAAAGGTCTAAATGTACGAGTCGTTCAAGCTTTCCAATAAATGACGGAATATGACCACTTAATTCATTGTCGGAAAGGTCCAACCTGGTTAATTTTGTTAAGTTCGCAAGCGATGGGGGAATCGATCCTGTCAATGTGCAGCTCCAAAGATCCAGAGTTTTTAAATTCTTGAATTCACCGATTGAATTGGGTATTTTGCCCGAGATGCTTGTAAACGAGAGGGTTAAGGATTCAAGAGACTTGCTCCAGTTAGACTTCGGAAAAGAAACCGTGATATACTCATTCCAATCCAAATGGAGATCATGGAGGTTTGGCAAGCAGAAAATGTTGGGCGGAAGCTCCCCTTGTAAATTACACATAAACGCACTGAAAAACGTCAAGGAGGACGATAAATTCATGAAGGAACTAGGCGAAACAGCAGTCATGTCTACAAAATCAAGGTTAAGTTCCCTCAACTCTGTGAAATTCTGAACAAGCCTTTTGAAACCAGTATTTTCAATCTTAAGACCCCAGTTCAAAGAGAGATCGAGTAAAACAAGTTTAGAAAGGTAAGAAATTTCCACAGAAATTAGACCTGAAAAATTGGAACCAGAGAGATTGAGGTGCCTCAGTTCAGTAAAAACACTCAATTCGGGCAAAATGGGTGAGGTACGGAAATCGTTAAGGGCAAGGTTGAGGCTTTGAAGATGGCAAAGTGCAAAGAGTGAACTGTTAGAACGGAGGGTCCCCTGAAGACAGCTGAATGAAAGATCAAGGCCGATGACGTTACCCGTTACATTGTCACAGGCAACGCCATCCCACGAGCAGCAATCCAATCCGTTCTTCCACGTAGTCGTCTTTGGATCACAGTGTAGGTCTGTATCAGTTTCAACTGAGAGAGAATTGCTGAACTGGAGTAAAGCATCACTTTGGATAGGACTACAAAATTGTGCTGTTGTGAAATGAAGGTTTAATAACAATTGCCCAGAAAGACAAAAGAGAAAACAGAGGGATTGGTAGAATTCCATGTTTTTTGGTCGAGCACAATGCCTCTAAGGCAGCGGTGCACTTAATTATAATTGTTAAGAAGTCAAAGTCTTCTTGAAACGACATTACTGGGGTCAAAGTCTTTGGCGGATTACCGTGTGGAAAATTCTTAGTGACATAGAATTTCTTCCTTGGCTGAATGCAATAAAGGACAGTAGGGGCGTTTTCACGCCATCCATTCTAGCTGGGCATTGAGAATTTGGTGCTAATAAGTTGGACTTCATTAATTGTTTTTACTTGCAATATCATATCAAGCATGGAATATGATTTTTCTTCGTGTACGCGATGCGATGCGAGAGTCTTCTCCGCTTTTCTTGGAAGGCATATTAGTCAAGTATGTGGCATCAATTTTCATTTCATGCGTGTGTGTGGCTCCGGTCATTACCAATTGGTAGACAATTTTGAATAATCCATAATGAAGAGCAATCTTTTACAAATATTTTTCCAATAAGATAACTTTGAATTTCTAATAAATCGTTTGCTATTGCAGATAAGTGTGATGATAGGTACAAGTCCAAGATCTACTATTCACTTGCAAGTAAAAGATGCAATCTCTGAATGACATTTCAAGTCGACAACTTTTCTATTCCTTGATCTACATGGCGAATGGTCTCAACTGACACCTTCTCAACAATTTCATGGTCCATGAAATCTAATGCCTTCTGCTTTGGCCTCTTCAACCATTGGGTTTCCCTTTTTTCCATCCGTCTGACAGTTCTCACGAGATATTTGGGTCTTCCAGTTTCATATGCAACGTATGCTACGGAGATCCCAACAACAATTCCCAATTAAGATAAAGTGATGAATTCTCTAAAATCAAGAAAGTGCTTGTCAAATGTTTTACGGTTACATTAGCTTGCAATATCAGTGATGATGTAGAGCTTCCATACAAGGATGTCCTCTACTACTCCCAATCCTGCTTCTTCGTTCGTACTTCAGATGCTGTAAAAGAAAAATACCTCACAAATGCCATTCGGAGTATTGGAAGGGATGAGTGCACCCGAGTGTCGCAGAGGTCGAAAGAGATCGAGAATCTCTATCAACTTCAGGACCCATCCAAGGATGGAGTTGCTTGTAAGGTTCCATCGCACAAGTCTAGGCGCTTTGCTCATCCTACCGGCCGCAAAGAAAGCGGATTGATATCAGTCCAAATTCCAATCCCCACAAATTTTTTGGCGAAAACTTGCACATTTCATTCTTTGTGGCTCCATTTTTTCAGGGCCTTTGACATGGAACCCCACATCGTGCTGCTTGAGAAAGACGCAAACCGCATGTCTCCTCACTGCAGATTTTGAGACTGAACCTGTATTCTTGTAGAGAAATAGAAAGGATTGAAGTAATTGTCTGGGCAAATCTTCCAGGATGAATAGCTAGCTTCTTTGGAGCTTTTCAGGTATTTACAAAGGAGTTCAGTTTTATTGCCTCATCTACGAAAATAGAGAAGTATTTCCATCATCTACGAAAATAGTTAGGCATAAATTGTTGTCCATAATGAAAATATTTTTTATTAAGTAATTTTTCTAAACGGTATAACCAATCATCTTTCGGAAAATTTTCTACAAATCTTGAATTTTCATTCAAACAAACGCACCATCAGTTCCCACACCATTGCACTAGAACAATAAAAAGCATTAACAGCTGAGAAATACAATATTAACCCTGATTACTGATAAAGTATCTCATGAAGCAGTCATACAACTGATATATGTGATGAATAGAGAAAACCAGACTTGAACAAAGCAATCGCGTGTCATGATAGAAAACCGTCGTACCACAACTCAGTTTCGATTTGGTTTTTCTACCATTCCACGTTTCAACGGCATATCACGCATCAAACAAGCAAACATAGTTTTCTTCTGCATGTGTCTCCTCTTTCACAACTTTCATCAAACACTCAGCGTGCAATTTCTGAAAGATCATAACCGCACAACCCAGAAAACAGTAAAAGACAGCTTCAAGTGGCCAACCAAGAAAGAGACACCCGAGTGAATCGAAATCACGAGATACGGAACCGAAAAAAACACAAATTTGTCCAGAATTTTCCAGGGAATCAATCAGAAAATGCAGAACTAGCGAGTCTAACTCTGACCCACAATGCACATTCACTCGAAGACAAGAAAGCAGCGGCGACAGACCCTTTTGAGAGGAAGTACCACGCCGGCGAATGCACGGTCGAGCTGCCAAAATCCACCAACAACGTCTTCAGAGAGCGTGAGATGCGAAGATGGGAGAGGCGCGCGAAGAAGCTGAGCGACTATATAAAAAGACTCGGAAGCACATGGAGAGCCCCCAGATGGGCGACCCGATATTGGAGATCCGACCCGACCCGAATTGGCCCGGGGAAGTCAATTTTCCGAAATGAACCGAATCGTTCGACCACCCGACCCAACCCGACCCGCAAAAAAAGAGAAAGCAAAATGACTTAAGTCCAACGCCCAGTCTAAAATAATAATTTATATTTTACTTCTTAGCAAATGTTGTTTTGTATTCAAGTCGATTAGAAAATAAGTGACCGGACAGCGTTTTGCTAAAATTGTTTTATTTGTTTTTCCTAGACATCGTTTCAATATCCTAATAGATATATGCAAACAAGACTCGAAAAAATAATTATATTCCGATTTTTTAAACGATCATCCGGATTTTTTTGCTGAGTTTGTTTAATTTGTTCTTCCAAATTATTTTTATAAAATTAGAGAGGGATATTCATAAACGAGACTTGGAGAGATATCTCCGTTAATTTGACTGGGTTAATCGATCGTACTATGACAAATGTAGGTCTTCTCAAATATTATATTACAAATGAACATTGTAACTATCATCCTTAGCAGTCAAGTTGACCAGTGCTCTTCGCTCGTTGGGTCTATTCTATGCAAACGAGACTTGATAGATCGCTAATTTGACAAATTAACCAGCGCCATATATCATTAGGGGACAAACGATTGCTTTAAAACTAGTGAGTTCTGTCCACCCCCTCAATTTAACTCTCAGAAGAGACAAATTTCTTTTTTTTCCGACAGTCTTTTCTCCCTCTAATTTATCAATTGCTCTTCGAACAGCTCTTGGACCAAAAGCAAATCTATATCCTCAGTTGGCATGTGTGCCATCGAGCGTAACTTGTATAACTATTCAAATGTGGCAGCTTAGTCGTGATAGTATAATTTATATGTAAATCGGGCGGTGGCCTCTTCTCAAATCAATTCGCAATTCCGGTGGACAATTCCTCCCACCATCACCGTGACGTTTCTCCTCGTTCTCGGCGTCAACTCACCCGTTCCACCGGAGAGGACAAGAAAGAGAGCTTATTTTCAAATGCGCGAATTCGTCACGTGGGTCCGCGTTCCAGAATTCATGTATGGGAAGCCAAGCGAAAACAGTGGAGTGACTTACGTGAACCATTCGATGTCTCATGGGACCGACAGGCAATCGTAGACATGATTGTTGTCGCGGGGTGAATCAAGATTCCTGATGCCTTTTGGACATTACATACATGAACATGCCAACAAAAAAAATAATGCAGCTCTCAGTCTGCCGCTTTCCGTTGAATCTGGCTTTTCAATGAGTCAAATCCGAGTTTTTCTTCTGGAAAAACTTCGCTCTAGGTTCGAACAAACACGTTTGCTTATCCTCATTTCATGTCCATCACTAGTTTTGGAGTTCACTTCATCCTCACAACTAAGAATGTCATGCCACACTGCCTAAAGAAATTTCAAGTGCGACAAGAACACTGCTTGCAGTCATCGAGGCGTAGCTGAACAAAAGTAGGAACCCCATCGATCCTGTGCTTCACCATACCAAATTTTAGTCATGATTGGTCGATATATTGAGCTGGTCATGATTGCCCCTATATTTGCACAGGTTCTTCTTATTAACGCTCGCGACTCTTGAATGTTGGTGTGTATCTGCAGTTGAGTTTTGGGTGCTGTTACTCCTTTATAAGTCGTATGCTTTGTCCAAGCTAAGAGGGTCTTATTTTTTGTGTTTTTTTAAGAGAGTCTAGTTATCATAGCAACGATGCGTTCCGCAGCTCTGAACATGTGATGTGAGCACACAAACCTCACTATCAACTGATTTACTGCGCGAGTTCTCATCGTCACAAGCCGTGATTCTTGGCATGTCTACACCAGTAGCAACCGTTTCACTGGGAAATCCACTCCCTCACTGCCTAATTTGATTAAAACTGTGTTTGTGGTTTGCAGCTGATAGGAGTAGGAGACGTTGTCTTGGGCATATAAGGTGAACATAGATCTAATTACTAGCCATGGCAATGGAGGGAGAGGCAAACGAGAAGCTGCTGAAAAAATTGGCAGCAGTGGAAGTCGGTGATGGTGGTGAGGATGAGCCACTGAAGGACATGATATGGAGTGAGACCAAGAAGATGTGGATTGTCGCGGCACCTGCAATATTCACCAGATTCTCCACCTTTGGGATTTATGTCATCACCCAAGCTTTTATCGGCCATATCGGGTCCACTGAATTGGCTGCCTATTCTCTCGTCTTCACTGTCCTCATGAGATTCGCAAACGGCATCCTGGTATGTTTAAGCATGTTTTCCATTACTTTAGTTGTCAATTTTTTCATATAATATAATCATGTAATATGGTATCTTTCTGCTGTTCATCTTACGTCAGCATTTTTATAGAAATCGAAAGAGTAGTCTTATGTCCCTTAAGTAATAACGCTCAAATATAAAATTGCTGCCGTGAAGCACTATACCAGTTACGAGCTTCTCATGGAAGCAGCTAGTCAGCTTTTGATCAACTTTCTGAATATGTTAGAGCCAGTGAAATTGTAATGTAAACGAGGCATACAGACATCGAAAGAGCTAAAAGGAAAACGAGTTTGGAGTTGATCCTAGGCCATTTGCATTATCTATGGTTTTGAATGGAACAATACTTTGTTATTGTTGAAGAAGAGCATGACCAACAAGACTTATGAGTGAATTTGCCAACATCTCCATGCATATCTTTTTTATCACCTGTCAGAGGAACCTTCCGTCATGTAATTCATGTGATGTTGTCCAGAAATTTGAGTTTTAAAATGAGTTATAACAGCTACTATTCATGGAACTTGCAGCTTGGTATGGCAAGTGCGCTACAGACGCTATGTGGCCAGGCCTATGGCGCAAAACAATACCACATGCTCGGAGTGTACCTCCAGAGATCATGGATTGTCCTAACAATCTGCTCCATCTTTCTAGTTCCCCTTTTCATCTTCACCGTGCCACTTTTAAGGGCCTTAGGCCAGGAAGATAAAATTGCGGAGGTCGCTGGAGACATCTCGCTCTGGTTGATCCCGGTCCACTTTGCCTTCGTCGTATCTTTCACCTGCCAAATGTTTCTCCAAGCGCAGAGTAAGAACATGATCATTGCATATGTAGCGGCATTCTCGGCAGTGGTTCATCTATGCCTTTCGTGGCTATTGACCGTGAAATACAAGTTCGGAATTCTAGGCGCTATCGCTTCCACCATTTTGGCATATTGGATTCCTAATATTGGACAAATCATGTTTGTGTTGTGCGGAGGTTGCCGAGATACGTGGAAGGGTTTCTCGAGTTCTGCCTTTAAGGACTTGTGGCCAGTGATCAAGCTCTCACTTTCATCTGGCGCCATGCTATGGTAAGTCAGCATTTCATCACCGCGACATGAGATTTCGTTCTCGAATTCAGACTAATTGATAAGTTTCTGTGAGGATCAGCATTAGTTTAGTTGGTCTAACCATTTGGTATCTACGTGCCCGATGGGTGATTTAGAAGCCGGCTATCTTTTGTTGTCAGATAAATGGTGATATCTGAACACTCGAAATCTCGCATCAGAAGTGATTAGCAGCACATCCTTTCTTTTTCATACAATATTTTCACTGAATTCCTATTCTTTGCTAATTGTCAGTCTCGAGCTGTGGTACAACACGGTTTTGGTTCTTCTAACAGGCAACATGGAAAAAGCAGAGGTTTCCATCGATGCGCTCGCCATCTGGTAACTGTGTTTGCGCTTCCACTCTTTCAGCTTTTAGGTGTTTTCCATTACGTTTGGGAAATGCCTTGATTACAAAAATTCCTTTAGCAAAGGTTAGTTCACTAAAATGAAATGACATAATTTCATTACTTGCAGCCTCAATATCAATGGTTGGGAAATGATGATCTCCCTCGGTTTCTTGGCTGCAGCAAGGTGTAATCACATGAGTCATGACTCGTATTGACTATTAATTCCTTCTCTAGACGCGCACTTCACTAGCAAAATTCTTAATTTTGTATGCTTTTTCAGCATTCGAGTATCCAATGAACTAGGAAGAGGGAGCTCAAGATCAGCAAAGTTCTCAATCATGATTACGGTGCTCACATCGTTCGGCATAGGATTTGTTCTCTTTGTGTTCTTCCTCTTCTTCAGGGGGCGTCTGGCTTATATTTTCACGGAGAGCGATGAGGTTGCCAATGCCGTGGCTGATTTATCGCCTCTTCTGGCTATTTCCATACTTTTGAACAGCGTCCAACCGGTGCTTTCTGGTACTTCTTCTCCACTATTCCCTCCTGGTCAGATGAATAAAACTACAATATTCCTTAAAGAACCTGATGGTTTTCGTTGATAACCGACATGAGTGGATATAAACTTAATCAATCGATACACAAAATTTTCATGGGATTCATGTTACTCTGTTGTGGGATTCAGTGAGCTCCCATTCAATCTGAGAGATATGGCGATCCATTGTATGACGTGAGCGATGAGTGGTGGATTAATATCAAATCATTAGTACCTGATTGTGATTGAACATTAGTCTCGACATTTATTTATCAGGAGTCGCCGTTGGAGCTGGTTGGCAGAGCATAGTAGCCTATGTCAACATCATAAGCTATTACCTAGTGGGGATTCCTGTAGGAGTCGCGCTTGCCTATTTCTTTAGTATGCAAGTGAAGGTGAGCTACTAATTTCCTCTCTTAGATGAGCTGCATTGGCGAATTTGCATGTCAAAGAGTGAGACATGTCAAGATGGGCTGAAGCTCCTGACCTGCACCTGTAAAATTGAGATTCCTAAAACTTGATCGTCTGTCTTCTAGGGCGTCTGGGTCGGAATGCTGTTCGGAACTTTCGTGCAGACTACAGTACTAATCGTTATTACCTACAAAACTGATTGGGATAAGCAGGTACGCCAAATATTACTATTCTCCATTAATTCCTGATTATTTCGATGGTCGACGAATCTCCATGGCGTTATGCAGGTATCACTAGCTCAAAGACGCGTCAATGAGTGGTTCGTGGCAGAATAAGCATCACACAAGACCGGCACGGGTGTCTAATTCGATCTTTTCTTCATTCTACTGTCACACCTTTGAAGATAGCGAAAAGCTCTGTATCAGATGTAAAAATCTCAATTCCCAGCAAGGGAACTGTCCTGCAAGAAGCGTATCAATTTAATAAGATAAGCGTACGAGCGGTGGAAGTGCTGTCAAAACATTAGTTATTCGACCTAAATTACAGGAACAACGACATTCTAGCAAATCTATGAAGATGGCAATTGAAATGAGAAAACACGTACTTTCATGATTTCGACACCATTTCTCCTCCTGTAATCCTGTGGTATTTCACCAAAGCGAGCAATTTCCTATCTCGTCAAACATTTTGTGTTTCAATATGTTTGTTCTTCCAGGAACAGATTTTCAGTTCCCTTTCGAATTGAATGTTAGGAAATACTAATCGCAAGTAGTTTTAGCACACGAGCTTGAGCCTTGAGTAATTGCCGTTGATTATACGCGGCAACGCTTGCGAAAAGTCCACGGTCGATTTTCTTTTTTTTATTACCGTGGCCGACTCCAATGCTTAAGGAAATTCTGTGCCCCATTTTTCATTTCATTCTTTTCAATTTCCACAACCAAGAAGTCCATGCATTTTCACTTTATTCGGGCCGGGTTTTATTCAACGGGCTCAAACTCGAGACTCATTATAACAAAACAGTTTGATAGAAGCAATCAAATTACCCAACAAATGCAATTTTTGGAAGTCAATCACTGGTAGTGATCCAAGTCACATGCGAATTCTGACTTGTCGTAAATGTTCGTGCTTGCCTTGACCGGCCGAACACTGTGCAAGCAGACAAGTGAGCTTTGACACGGACTCGTCCACTTCCTCGCAGCTTGTGGACAACCCGACATATTTGCTAGATGTAGAGAAAGGCGTGGAACCGCGCTGATCAGCCCGAAACATGTGGCCGTGCGCCGAAGACAAACTCGGGTGGCGAATTTTGCAGCTCGGATGTTTCCTCTCCCCGAGCTCATTTGAGACACTCAAACTAGAACGCATTGGAGATCAGACACACAAAACCGGGTCCAATCGCGGTAATGTCCATATGCCTATTGTCGTCAAGACTTGCACGGGCAACAAAGACCTGAGAAATTTGAAAGAGCAGCGGAATGCAAATCCTTCTTGCTGTCAAAAGGGATGGAGAATATCTGCCTTCCATATTTGAGTTGTGGCCCTTCCCCAGTACTAAAACTACATGTACTTTAAATATCAAAAGGTGTATACTTTTACGGAAAATTCTAATATCACGAGTTATATTGATAATGTAAATTCTAAAGTACTATTCGTAATTACGGATTACCATCAATATTAGGTTAACTAAATATATAAAACATATATACTATTCTAAATTTGATTATATCATTTGTAACTGCCATATGTATTAGAATAATTCAATAGACAATTTATGTATATAGTTTCCAAAAATGTATATATATTTTAAAATACGTATGTTTGGGTCGGGGCCCCCTGCACCCCACCCACGCCCATCCATAGGTGGATCTTTACTTAAAACATCATGATTTGACGCCAAAATAAAACAAACAAAAAGATTATGATTCTCCCACTCCTTTGCAAACGTGGCGCTTGTGCTGATCGAAGAGACGTCAAACACGAATGATTTCTGTAAAGACTGATGGGTTTTGTCCGCGCCTGAATTGATTACTCACCCTCGAATTTTTAAATTGCTCTTGGAACAGCTCTTGGACCAAAAGAAAATCTATATCCTCAGTTGGCATTTGCACACCGTTGTGTAACTTGTACCGCCCGACCAGAGAGGACAAGAGAGAGAGAGAGAGCGAGCTTTTTCAATGAACGAATTCGTCACGTGAGTTCGCGTTTCATACTTCATGTGCGTGAAGCCAAGCGAAAACAGCGTGACTCCGATGTAAACCATTTTTGATATGTCAGGGACTCATGGAAGACGAAAGACAGGGTTGTTGTCCTGTGGTGAATCAAGATTCCTGGCAGCTTTTTGGCCATTACTTACATAAACATGCAAACAAAAAGTGTTGAAACATCATACATCGCTTGACAATGAGGTTTATACGCTCTTTATATGTATGCGGATTGTGGTCTTCCTTCACCTATTGATTTGAGCTTTTAGGTTGGATTATCTAACATGGTATTAGAGTTCTCCCCTTTTCGTATGTGCATCCACTTTGTTGGTTTAACCTAAGAGGGTAAAAGAAATATTTGTTTTTTCGGTGAACCAAGCTAAGAAAGTCTAGTTATCAAAGCAGTGAGTGCGCTTCGCAACTCTAAACATGTGACGTGAGCGCACAACCCCACTATCAACTGATTTACTGCGAGTTCTCATCATCACAAGCCATGATTCTTGGCATGTCTACAGCAGAAGCAACTCTTTCAATGGGAATTCCACTCCCTCACTGCTTAATTTGATTCGAACTGTATTTCTGGTTTACAGCTGATTCGAGTAGGCAAGTTGTCTTGGGCATATAAAGCGAACATAGATCTAATTACTTGCCATGGCAATGGAGGGAGGGGTGACCGAGAAACTGCTGAAAAAATCAGTAGCAGTGGAAGTTGGTGATGGTGGTGAGGATGAGCCACTGAAGGACAGGATATGGAGTGAGACCAAGAAGATGTGGATTGTCGCGGCGCCTACAATATCCAGATTCTCCACCTTTGGGATTTATGTCATCAGCCAAGCTTTTATCGGCCACATCGGGTCCACTGAACTGGCTGCCTATTCTCTTGTCTTCACTGTCCTCCTGAGATTCGCAAACGGCATCCTGGTATGTTTGAGCATGTTTTTCGTGACTTTAGTTGGGCAATTTTTCACAGCATTTAATCGTGTAGTATGGTATCTAGCTTCTTTTCATCTTACATCAACATTTCTAATTTGCAAAACATTAAGATCTTTGTCTCTGCCTATTGTTTATAGATGCTTCTTAAGCATGTAGTGCCATTGAGCCCAACACTGAATAATGAATGATAATCTTTTTAATAGAAACAGTCTCGTGTCCCAGAAGTGATAATGCTCAATGACAAAAAATAGCTGCCGCGAAGCACTATACCAGTTACGAGCTTCTCGTGGAAGCAGCTAGTCAGCTTTTGATCAACTTTCTGAATATGTTAGAGCCAGTGAAATTGTAACGTAAACGAGGCATACAGACATCAAAAGAGCTAAAAGGAAAACGAGTTTGGAATTGATCCTAGGCCATTTGCATTGTGGCTATGGTTTTGAATGAAACAATACTTTGTTATTGTTGACTAAGAGCATGACCAACAAGACTTTGACTGAATTCGCTAAAAACATCACCATGCCTAGCTTTTTATCACCTGTTAGAGGAACCTTTCATTGTGTAACCCGTGATGTTGATCAGAAATTTGTGTTTGGAATGATTTAAAACACGCTTCTGTTTAATGGAACTTGCAGCTCGGCATGGCAAGTGCATTGGAAACCCTATGTGGCCAGGCCTTCGGCGCGAAACAATACCACATGCTTGGAGTGTACCTTCAGAGATCATGGATCGTCCTAACAATCTGCTCCATCTTTCTAGTTCCTCTGTTCATCTTCACTGCGCCACTTTTAAAGGCCTTAGGCCAGGTGGATAAAATTGAGGAGGTCGCTGGAGAAATTTCACTCGGCTTGATCCCGATCCTCTTTGCCTTCGTCATATCTTTCACCTGCCAAATGTTTCTCCAAGTGCAGAGTAAGAACATGATCATTGCATACACATCGGCGTTCTCAGTGGTGGTTCATCTATGCTTCTTGTGGCTATTGATTGTGAAATACAAGTTTGGAATTCTAGTCGCTATGGCTTCCACCATTTTGGCATATTGGATTCCTAATATAGGACAACTCGTGTTCGTGATGTGCGGAGGTTGCCGAGATACATGGAAGGGTCTATCAAGTTTGGCATTTAAGGAACTGTGGCCAGTGATCAAGCTCTCGCTATCATCTGGCAAAATGCTATGGTAAAGGCAGCATTTCATCACCGGGACATGACATTTCGTTCTTGAAATCGGACTAATTGCTAAATTTCTTTGTGGATCAGCATTAGTTTAGTTGGTCTAGCCATTTGGTATCTACATGCTCTATTGTGTGATTTAGAAGTCGATCAACTTTTGCTGTCGAATGGATGGTGAACTCTGAACACTAGCAATCCTGCATCAGAAGTGGATAGCAGCACATCCTTTCTTTTTCACACAAGATATTCACTAAATACCTATTCTTTGCTAATTGTCAGTCTCGAGTTGTGGTGCAACACAGTGTTGGTTCTTCTAACAGGCAACATGGAAAATGCGGAGGTTTCCTTCGATGCACTTCCTCTCTTTCTGCTCTTCAGTGTTAGGGAAATGCCTTGAGTTATAAAGGAATTCTATCAAAGGCCTGTTCACTAAAATGAAGAGCATAATTTCATTATTTGCAGCCTCAACATTAGTGGTTGGGAAATGATGATCTCTTTCGGTTTCTTGGCTGCAGCAAGGTATAATTACATGAGTCATGACACCTGTTGATCATTAATTCCTCCTCTAGACTTGCATCTTACTATCAATTCTGAATTCTGTACATATTTTCAGTGTTTGTGTATCGAATGAACTAGGAGGAGGAAGTGCAAGATCAGCAAAGTTCTCGATCATGATGGTAGTGCTCACATCGTTCGCCATCGGATTTGTTCTCTTTGTGTTCTTCCTCTTCTTCAGGGAGCGTCTGGCTTATATTTTCACTGAGAGCGGTGAGGTCACCGATGCCGTGGCTGATTTATCGCCTCTTCTGGCTATTTCCATACTTTTGAACAGCGTCCAACTGGTGCTTTCTGGTACTTCTTCTCCACTATTCC
Source organism: Syzygium malaccense (assembly GCA_031216405.1). Classification (NCBI taxonomy): domain Eukaryota; kingdom Viridiplantae; phylum Streptophyta; class Magnoliopsida; order Myrtales; family Myrtaceae; genus Syzygium; species Syzygium malaccense. Next base: position 7,002,005 of record CM062258.1, on the reverse strand, counting down.
CTCGTGATCAGGTGAATAAGACTTCATTATACCTTAAAGAAGACCTTCATGGTTTTTGATTATCACTGACATGAGTGGACATAAACTTAATTGATCAATACATAAGATTCTTATGATGTTCATGTTTCTCTTTTGTGGGATTCAGTGAGATCCCATGTAATTTGAGAAATATGACAAGCCACCATATGACGTGAGCGATAAGTGGTGAATTAATATCAAATCATTAGTACCTGATCGTGATTGAACATTAGTCTCAACTTTTTTTCATCCCAATTTGTTTTCCATGTCATGTAGAGAAGAGCGAGCAATTGTGAAGTAACCCCACAAATCATTCCTGTCCATATTCTCTGCAAGGGTGAAAAGAAATGGTTTTGAAAGCATAGTACACAAAACTGTCAGATGAAAGTAGCCGATGTACCAAAAGAATGCAGTTTTTGGAAGTTGATTGAATGAATTCATACAAGTCACAGATGAATTCCGAGTCATACCTTGACCTCCAAGTGGGCAACATATCCATGGAAAGCTCCGATGGCGACACCATTCAGCTAACAACATCCAACGTTAACAAATGCAGGCCCACTTTGGTATCCTGCTCCTATGGCCACCCTTCCTTGCTTCCAACCCGAGAAGTTTCAAGCCCATGATTGAATCGAAGGACTTCATTATTAGAAGACATCGCCGGCGTGATAACTCGGTGTGGCTTTGATGGAATTATATTGCTTTTAAAACTTTGGCAAGATGGATATATGTTCGTAAATGTTCACGCTTGTGTCACGACCCAAAAAATTGACTCTTGCATGAGAGTTCTAAACAAATGACCGTGATTAACCCACGAACGAGCAGGGGATCTCGAGGATGATAACTCCTAAGGTTTTCTCGGATATTCTAGAATACTTTTGAGGCAGGCGATACTATAATGAAAGTTGGGAGGTTCAACCTCCATCATTAGATCGAGAAGGAATTTACAAATACGATCGGTCATATACTTGTATATAAAGAGTTCTCCTCTCCTTATTTGTGTAACACATTTTTTAAGAGGAATACACTCTAGAGCTTCTCTTACTTGGGGTAGGGGTGAGCAACTTGGACCGCCCAAATCGAAACTGGACCAGACCGGACCGGACCGGACCGACGAGTTTGGTCCGATTCTCAGGACTATAGATCCAGTTCTCAGTTCCTAAAAGCGAAACTGGTTTTCGGGCAGTCCGATTCCCGGTTCCAATAGGAGAACCGGACCGACTATTTAATATATATTTTTATTATTTTTTTCTTTAAAAAAATTAATAAAATGTGAACTAAACTCTAAGTGAACTTCATTATCATAAATTCATTGATAAAAATTAGTAAAATGTAAATTAAACCCTACGTGAACTTCATTGACATAAATTCATTGATAAAAATTAGTAAAATGTGAATCAAACCTTAAGTGTTCAATCAAAAAAAAAAACTAAACTCTAAGTGACCTGTCCCGGTCCCCGATCCTAAAACCAACCGGTCCGGTCCGCGATTCCCAAAATTGGGAATCGGTTCTCTTGATCTGATTCTCGGTTCCATCTTGAAATCAAACCTGATCAGGAACCGATCACCCATACTCGAGAAACATTAGTTTGGTCGCTGTAGACAAGGCATGGAACCGCGAAGATCAGCCATTTTTCCCGTCACCTATTTTGTGCGGGGAAAATCTGCCATGTTCGCGTCAGATCAATTGCAAAATAAAACAAACAAAATGATTCCTTTACAAGATGCGAAGCGTGACTTGATCGAAGGGACGCCAAACACAAATGATTTCTTTAATATTGGTGAGTCCCCACCTCAATTAAGCTCTCAGAGGATACAATATCTTTTTTCCCGACAGTCTTTTCTCCCTCTAATTTTTAAATTGCTATTTGAAAAGCTGTTAGAACAAAAGTGTTAAATTATATCTCGAATTTGATTTATCGGGCAATATCCGATCTAAAATTATTTACGTGAGTCATCTTGCTGAATTTGTGGATTTGGTTGCACACTATTATATCTAATCTCTCATTTGTTCTCTTCTGTTGAAGACAGTCTTCAATTTCCTTCATGCGCTGGACTTCCGCAGGCTGCATATTTAATTAAAAAAGGACTCCAAATGTTTGGCATCACAAGGAGCAACAACATTAATTAAGGGGAAAATTCCAAAGAAGTACATGAATTACTCTCATTTTTTCAATAGAGACTTGAAGTGAATCATGTGTCAAATAAGGACCTGAAGTACCCTCATTTTCTCAAATAAGGATATGAAATGGCAATTTCAGTCTCAAAAAAGGGTCTCACCTCACCAAAGTCAAGGGCATTTTCGTCTTTTTTATTTGTTTCTTTTTTTCCTTTTCTGTTTTTTTCTATAAAAAACAAACTCAAAAATGAAAAAAAAAGCTAAAGTTCAAAATAAAATAAAAAAAACAAGGAGGAACCCAACCTCGCCTGTGGCCTCCGCCCCATCGCTATTGGAGGGCCGACAATGGCCGGCAAGGGTCATTGGCCAAAGGCGAGGGTTGCTGGCCCTCGCTAGAGCTAGGAGAGGGCGGCGACCCTATCCTAGATCTGGGCAAGGGTTGTCGGCCCTCGCCCAAGTCGGGGGGAGGGTACCCTCGCTTAGATCTGGGAGAGGGTCGCCGCCCTCTCTCGACCCTAGCGAGGGCTAGCAGCCCTCGTCGGCCATTGCCATCTCCTTACTGGCGACGAGATGGCGGTCACAGGCAAGGAGGGCTGGCTGCCAACCCTGCCTCTGTTTTTATTTTTTTTAATTTTAAATACAATTTAACTAAATTTTATGTTAAGATTATTTTTTGGACGAAAATGCCCTTGGTTGGTCAGAAAATTTGGCCGACTAACGAGCCGACGAGGTAAAGCCTCTATTTGAAATTATTATAGCCACTTCAGATCCTTATTTAAGAATATAAGTTCACTTCATGTCCTTATTTAATACAAAGTTTACTTCATACCCTTATTTGAAAAAATGATAACACTTCGAGTTCTTATTTTAAATTTTGCTTTAATTAAGGAGAGGGGCCACGAGTTGTACAAGTTGATGGAGATTTCCCTTCTTCATCACTGTAAAAGGAGACAAACTGTCTTGGACAATGAAGGAAGAAAGAGAGCAGTGTACTTCTTCAATGTGAACACAGTAGCTCTTGAACGTGAGAAAGTATTCGGCGGTTGCTTAAGTGCCACGTAATAGGCTGACGTGGCCTACATTTTTTGGCGAAACCCAATCATAAATTGACGCGTGGCAGTGACATGGACAAATGTAAAAAAAATAAAAATTTGTCTCAATTTTTTCTCTCTATTCCTCTTCTCCTCCATTCACGACGAGCTATCCTCCATCCACAATGGCGCGCTCAATCCCCCACCGCCGAATGCATCTAGGGCGTTCGAACTCGTCATCGTCCTCGTTGAAAAGCACGATACTGTTTTGCTGGTCTTCAATTTGTTTGTAACCTCTTGTGGGCTCATGGATTTGAAGCGGTTTACCTTCCCTGGTAAGGGCAGTGGTTGCAGTAAAGCTTCCCGCTGCATGAAGCAGCCTTCGTCCGCGAAGAGTAAAGCAGCCTTCGCTCGCGGCGAAGGCTCCGTTGTCGGCGTCAATAGAACAGCGTCGGCGATTTCCAGATCTATGGAGAGTAAACCAACCTTGGGTCACGGCCAAGATTTCAGATCTAGATGACGCCGACGACGGAAGCTTGGCCGCGAGCGCCTAGATTTCCAGATCTGTATCTGCGCGCTGCTCCAGATCTAGCCGAACGACACCCATGGACGAGCGTTGTCGGTGTCGCTTGCGAGACTGGCTCATCCAAGGCCGGTGACGCTGCCGTCCATGGCCGCGAGCCTTTGTCGTCCATTGCCTTAAAAAGGAAAAAGAAAAACAACAGAGGCAGCTCGCCAGTGGTCCATCGCCGCCGGAGACTGGATGCTCAAGAAGCATAAATAAATAATAAAGCAGAGGCAGGTCGCCGGAGGTCCACGGCCGCGAGCGATGCGTGCGAACGCACGGTTGTGGCTGACGGAGAGATCGCCGTGAACGGAGGAGGAGAGGAAGAGAGAGAAAAATCTGGACATATTTTTAATTTTTTCACATTTGTCCATGCCATTGCCACGTGTTAATTTATGATTGAGTTTCAAAAAAAATACGTGCCACGTCAGCCTATGACGTGGCACTTAGCAACCCACGGAGATTTTGTGCAGCAAATTATTGAGCAAATTACGTGAGGCTTCGACCAAAAAAAAAAAATTACGTGAGTCTAAATACTGAACAAATTTGTCACATGAGTTTCCGTTTTCAGAATTCATGTACGCGACGCCAAGTAAAAACAGTGGAGTGACGGACGTGAACAATTTGGTATCACGTGGGACGTGATTGCTGTCGTGGGCCGAATCAAGATTCCGGATGCCTTTAAGGCCATTTACACACACATAAAACATGCCAACAAATAAACAAATACGATACAACCCTCACCCTGCCACTTTGCGTGAAATCTGGCTTTTCAACGAGTCAAAATCTGAGTTTTCCTGCTAGAGAGACTCTGCTCTAGGTTCATGGAAAACACCGCATTTAATGTCCATCGCTTCTTTTAGTGTCACCTCATCCTCACCATCGAGAATCCTATACCGCACTGCCGTTAAGGAATTCCAAGTGTGCGCACGTCTTGACACGAACCCTGCCGAGAAAATATTAGGTGGCGCTGGTGATTCCACCGTGGAGAAATCACAACTATGAGGTGACGACACGTGTTCGAAGAGCCCGCCGTGTCAAGCTCCACGGAGTTTAAGTTTGACCTCCCCTCTCTCTCTCTCTCCATAAATTGCCATCACCTACTCTGTCCTTTTTCCTGCTAGCGTTTCCCCCTCTCTCTTCTTTATTCTTTTCACAGGCTGCACGAAAGGAGAAAATATTAAGTGGTTGCTGCTTACCACGTTATCGGCCCGCATGACATATATGAGCTTAGTTGGGTCCACTCGGAGAGTGACACATGTCCTCTGACATGGATATGAAAAGAAAATAAAAAATTAAAATCTGAAGCTTTCTCCTTCTTTTCCCTAGTCGGCTAGTAGACTAAAGAGTGGGTGAAAAAGAATAGCACAATAAATGATGACCCGCTTAAAACTCCCTCTCTTCTTTTCAATTTTCTGGAGCTTCTACCTTCTGTACTTTCTCTCTCCTTTTGCGTTTCTAAAACTCTCTCCCTTCTTTTCTTTTCAAGAGCTTCTTCACCCGCTCTTTCTCCTCTTTCGCGTTTTCATTTTACCTTTGAAAGATGCAGAGGTGCTCTTTCGCGCTTCCGATCACTCAATACTTGGAGTGCTCCAAACAAGCTGGCTTGGTCCGCTCTTACTGCTTTTCTTCTTCTTCCGGGGAGTGTGGTCGTCCGCAGCCACATGTCATTTCTTCTTCTTCCCTGCACGTTATCTCCCCGCCCGCCGTTAACCTCTCCGTCTCACCCACTTTTCACCATCTTCTTCTTCTTCTTCTGGTACACATACCAGAAGCACACCACCGCCATTATGGACCCACAATGCAGAAGCAGAGCTCCATTTTTGTTTCTTTTATTTTTGGGGCCATAATCTCTGCATTGTGGCCGCGAGCGACGAGCGGCCATGGCTCCAGATCTGGCCAAACTTCCGGATCGAGCCGTCCCGTCTGGCGTTGCTCGATGCCAACGACGGCCATGGACATGGATGAGCGTCGTCCATGGCTGGCCGCGAGCGTCGTCCATGGTGGATGGAAAAGATGGATACCCAAGGGGGTCGATAGCATGCCCGAACGACGCGGACAACGGCCATGGTTGAGCGTCGGCGTGCTCGTGAGCGGTCGTCAATGGTTGGCTGGTGACACTGCAATTCAAGCGCGAGCGTCGTCCACGGTCTCGAAACGCAAAAAGAAACGGAAGAAAACGGTGAAAGCAGAAAGAAAGAGCGTAACAAAGGAGAGAGAAGAAGTGAAAGTGGGAGTAACGGGGGACTGCAAAATCTGACCGGTGGACCCTGTCCGCCACGTGTCATCAGCCGAATGGTGTGTTGTATAGTCTACGTGGAGTGTTCAGCTCACCTAATATTTTCTCGTGAGGAAGAACAGAGAAGAGAGAGGGGGGAACACGAGAGACACGGGAGGCCAAACTTAAACTCCGTGGAGCCCGACACGGTGGGCTCTTGAGAGGGAGAGAAATTTGAAAAGGAGAGAGAGAGAAAATGTTTGAGGCCTTTCGTGCAGCCTGTAAAGAAGAACAAAGAAGAGAGAGGGGGGGACACGAGTGGGGAGAAGGACGGAGTAGGTGACGGCAATTAATAAAGATAGAGAGAGAGGGGGCCAAACTTAAAACTCCGTGGAGCCCGACATGGTGGGGCCCTCGGACACGTGTCGCCATCTTAGAGCCGCGATTTCTCCACGTGAATCACCAGAGGCACCTAATGCTTGTGGTCATCGAAATTTACGCTGATCCAATTGGTTAATATATTGAGCTCGGGATGATTGCCCCTATATTAGCATAGGTTTGTCTTATCCATGCCATTTTAGACCTGCACTTCACAAACTTTTAGGCTCGTGACTCTTGAATGTTGGTGTATCTGCGGTTGAGCTTTGGGTATTGTTACTCCGTTGTTAAGTACGTATGCTTTGTCTAAGCTAAGAGAGACTTTATATTTTTTCGCTGAACCAAGCTAAGAGAGTCTAGTTATCGAAGCAGTGATGCGATAGGCAACTCAGCACATGTGAGGCGAGCACACAACCTCACTATAAACTGATTTTTCGCTCTTTCTCATCGACACAAGCCATGATTCTTGGCATGCCTACACCAGAAGCGAATCTTTCACTGGGAAAACCCACTCCCTCACTGCTTAATTTGATTCGAACCGTGTTTCTGGTGTACTGCTGATTGGAATAGGCGACGTTGTCTTGGGCCTCTAATTACTAGCCATGGCAATGGAGGGAGAGGCCACCGAGAAGCTGCTAAAAAATTCGGTAGAACTGGAAGTTGGTGATGGTGGTAAGGATGAGCCATTGACGGACAGGATATGGAGTGAGACCAAGAAGATATGGATTGTCGCGGCGCCGGCAACATTCACCAGATTCTCCACCTTTGGGATTTCTATCATCAGCCAAGCTTTTATCGGCCACATCGGGTCCACCGAACTGGCTGCCTATTCTCTCGTCTTCACAGTCCTCCTGAGATTCGCAAATGGCATCCTGGTAAGTTTCAGCGCGTTTTCCATTACTTTAATTGTAGATTTTTTCACATCATTTAATCATGTAAAACGGTATCTTGCTGTTGCTCATCTTACATTGACATTTTCAGTTTGCAAAAGAATATTTCTGTGTCTCTGTGCTTATTGTTTATAGATGCTTCTTAAGCACATGTTGTGCCATTGAGCCCAACACTGAATAATGAATGTTGATTTTTTTTTCGTAGAAGCAGTCTTATGTGAAGTAATAATGCTCAAAGACACAAAATAGTTGCCGCAAAGCGCTACACCAGTACCAGCTTCTCATGGAAGCTGCTAGTCAGATTCTGATCGACTTTCTGAATATGTCGGAGCCAGTGAAATTGTAATGTAAACGGGGCGTACAGAAATCGAAAGGCGAAAAGGAAAATGAGTTTGGAGTTGATTCTAGGCTTTGGCATTGTGGATATAGCTTTGAATGAAACAATAATATGTTATTGTAGGAGAAGAGCACGACCAACAAGACTTTGGGTGAATTTGCTAAAAACATCTCCATGCATAGCTTTTTATCACCTGTTAGAGGAACCTTTCGTCGTGTACTCTTGATGTTGTTCAGAAATCTGAGTTTTGAAATTATTTGAAACACGCTTCTGTCCGTGGCACTTGCAGCTCGGCATGGCAAGTGCACTAGAGACCCTATGCGGCCAGGCCTATGGCGCGAAACAATACCATATGCTCGGAGTGTACCTCCAGAGATCATGGATTGTCCTCACAATCTGCTCCATCTGTCTAGTTCCTCTGTTCATCTTCACCGCGCCGCTTTTAAAGGCATTAGGCCAGGAAGATAGAATTACGGAGGTCGCTGGAGAAATCTCACTCTGCTTGATCCCGATCCTCTTCACCTATATCTTATCTTATACCTGCCAAATGTTTCTCCAAGCGCAGAGTAAGAACATGATCATTGCATACATAGCGGCATTCTCGCTGGTGGTTCATCTATGCCTCTCGTGGCTATTGACCGTGAAATACAAGTTTGGAATTCTAGGCGCTATGGCTTCAGCCACTTTGGCTTATTGGATTCCTAATATAGGACAACTCGTGTTCGTGATGTGCGGAGGTTGCCGAGATACGTGGAAGGGTTTCTCGAGTTTGGCCTATAAGGACTTGTGGCCAGTGATCAAGCTTTCGCTTTCATCCGGCGCCATGCTATGGTAAGGCATCATTTCATCAGCGAAACATGAGATTTTCGTTCTTGAATGCGGACTAATGGCTAAATTTCTGTGTGGATCAGCATTAGTTTAGTTGGTCCAACCACTTAGTATCTACATGCTCTAATGTGTGATTTAGAAGTCAACGATCATTTGTTGTCGAAGAAATGGTGAAATCTGACACTAGCAATCACTAGCAATCTTTCATCAGTTGGCTAGTGGCACACCCTTTCTTTTTCATACAAATTTCCACTGAGTACCTATTCTTGGCTAATTGTCAGTCTTGAGCTGTGGTACAACACAGTGTTGGTTCTTCTAACAGGCAACATGAAAAATGCCGAGGTTTCCATCAATGCGCTCGCCATCTGGTAATGCTGTTGCACTTCCATTCTTTCTGCTCTTCAGTGTTTTCTATTACGTTAGGGAAATGCCTTGAGTTACAAAACATTTTATCAATGGCTTGTTCTCCAAGATGAAATCGCATAATTTCATTATTTGCAGCGTCAACATCAATGGTTGGGAAATGATGATCTCCCTAGGTTTCTTGGCGACGGCAAGGTATGATCACACGAATCTTGACTCCTGTTGACCATTAATTGGTCCTCTAGACTAGCACTTCACCAGCAATTCTGAATTTTGTATTTTTTTTCAGCGTTCGAGTATCTAATGAACTAGGAAGAGGGAGCACAAGATCGGTAAAGTTCTCGATCATGATGGTAGTGGTCACATCGTTCGCCATCGGATTTGTTTTCTTTGTGTTCTTCCTCTTCTTCAGGAGGCGTCTGGCTTATATTTTCACTGAGAGCGATGAGGTCGCCAATGCCGTGGCTGATTTATCGCCTCTTCTGGCTATTTCCATACTTTTGAACAGCATCCAACCAGTGCTTTCTGGTACTTCTCCACTATTCCCTTCTGATCAAATGAATAAAAGTATAATATTCCTTAGAGAAGTTCTTGATGGTTTTCGGTTATTACTGACATGAGTGGACATAAAGTTCATCGATCAATACATAAAACTTTCATGGGATTCATATTTTTCTTTTGTGGGATTTAGTGAGGTCCAGTATAATTCGAGAAATATGACGATCCATTGTATGACGTGAGCAATATGTGGAGGATTAATATCATACCATTAGTACCTGATTGTGATTGAACATTAGTCTCAACATTTATATATCAGGAGTTGCCGTTGGAGCTGGTTGGCAGAGCGTAGTAGCCTATGTCAACATCATAAGCTATTACCTAGTAGGGATTCCCGTGGGAGCCGCACTTGCCTATTTTTCAAGTATGCAAGTGAAGGTGAGCTAGTAATTTCCTTTCTAAGTCGGTCTGCATTGGTGAATCTGCATGTCATTGAGTGAGACATGTCTAAATGGGCTGAAGCTCTTGACCTGCGCCTGCAAATTTGGAATTCCTAAGACTTGATAATCCCTCTTGTAGGGCGTGTGGGTCGGAATGCTGTTTGGAACTTTCGTTCAGACTGTAGTACTGATCGTTATCACCTACAAAACTGATTGGGATAAGCAGGTGCGCCGGATATTACTATTCGCCGTTAATTCCTGTTGATTGTGAAGGTCAATGACTCTCTATGTCCTTCTGCAGGTATCACTAGCTCGAACACGCGTTAATAAGTGGTTCGTGGCTGAAGAAGCATCACGCATGGCTGGCACAGGTGTATGATTCAAGCTTTCTCGTTCTCCTCTTATTCTTGTGAAGACAACGAAGAATTCTGTGTCGCAATGGGAAATGGCCTTCACTTTGTTGCAGTTAAGCGCCTTGATAATATAATGTTCTGTAAAATGTCTTATCGTATCTTCATTTAGTAAGACAAACTTACGACTAGTTTTAAAGGAGGAACCTCAGATCAGTGGAAATGCTGTCAAAACATTACTTATTCAACCTAAATTAAAGCAGCGATGACACTGTTTCTAGCAAATCTATAAAAAGGGCAACTAAAATGAGTAAGGGACTTTCTTGATTTCGACACTGTTTCTCCTCCTGTAATCCTACGTTATTCCGTCAAAGCAAGCAATTTCCTATCACGTTGAACATCTTCCTTCTGGAGCATTTTGAGTTTTACTATGTTGCTCGTCTATGAATGGATTTTCGGTTCTCTTTCGAATTGAATGTAGGAAATGTTAATTGCTCAATCTATGTAATCTGCTCTCGAGTAGTAGTCATTGATTATAGACAGCAATGCTAGCAAAGCTCATGTCAAAAGATGACTTATATGGCCTAAATTAGTAGCTGCAACATTTGCTGGTTTTGAAATGAGGAAGAGCTTTCCATGGCGACATTCGGGTAAGGATGCATTTGGCAATTGGCCAAATAGTAACTGATTTGATTCTTTTGTTCCGGGGAACAAAAAAAGAACAGAAATCCGTTTGGTAAATTTTTTGTTTCCGAGCACAAATTTGACCAAATTTGTTAACAGAATCAGTTTTGGAACAGAATCAAGAAGTAAAAAAAAGTTGCTTCTTAATTCTGGAAATAAGAATCTGAAATGGAAAAGATTTTTTTTTCTTCTTCTTCTTTGTTTTCTTCCTAGCCTATGGCTGGTCGCCGGCCGGCGAGGGCGTCGCGGCTGTGGTCGGCGAGAGCGGCTCGTGGCCTGGGCGAGTGTTGCCCTTGCCGGCCTTGGTTTGTGGCCGATCACTAGTGTCGGCGACCTAGCCATTGGCCAAGGAAGGGGAAGAAGAAGAAAAAAAAAGAAAAAAATATTTAAAAATTCAAAATATTATTAATAAAAAGAAATTTTATGCGGTTTCCAAACGCATTTATGTTCTTTTTCTATTCCAAGAATAGAAATTTTGGGCAATTACTAAACGCATTCAAATGCTTAGAAATTGTTTCCGAGAATAAAATCGAAAAGGATCATTTCTAAGCAGAAATTATTTTCGGAAACAGGATGATTATCAAACGCACCCTCTAAGCTTCTTCCACGGATCCTGCAAGGTTCTTGACTATATATACCTAGACATTGTGCAAAATGCTAATGCTTTTGGGATGACATGATTGTATGCAATTCTCACTGTCGTGTGTTATTTTTTCAGCTTTCTGTTAATCGATCGAACGAATTGAGTTATAGACAATGTATGCTAATGCTCAATGTACATGCATGAAGTCTGCATCGCAAAAATCTCAATTTTCACCTAGAGGTGCTCGTTCCTTCTTATGAAACGGGTGGGTGTAGCAAAAATGTAGTCATGGACACAGTGCGAATCCACCTTGCTTTAGGAGGTTGCGGAATCCATCACTGTTCATGTAGAAAAGCGCAAGGCATTGTGGAGTAATCCCCCAAATCATTCCTATCCACATATTGTGATATGTGACAAAATCCACACTGTTCAGGACTTTGACTCAACATCATGGATCTTTGTCAATATGAAACGACAAAAAGATTTTGATTCTTTAAATTCTTTGCAAGATGCCACGCTTGACCTGATTGATGAGACGTCAAGAAAAAAAAAATTTCTTTCATACTGGTGAGTTTTGTCCACGCCTGAATTGAACGCTCAGAAGATAATTTATTTTTTTTCCCGACAGTCTTTCCTCCCTCTAATTTTAAAATGCTTTTCCAGCAGCTCTTGGAACAAAAGAAAATCTATATCCTCGGTTGTCATATGTGCCGTTGTGTAACTCGTATAAATATTCAATTGCGGCAGCGTGGAAGTACCGGCAAAATTCATATGTCCATCGGACGATGACCGTTCCTCAAATCAATTCACAACTACGGACAGTTACTTCCATCATGTCGTTTCTCATCGTCGTTCTCGAACTCGCCCGTTTGGCTAGAGAGGACAAAAGAGTTTTTGCAATGTATGTGAAGCCAAGTGAAAACGGGGAAGCGACACTGATGTGAACAATTTGATACCTCATGGACTCTAGAGAGAATGAAAGACACGATTGTTGTCGTGGGGTGAATCAAGATTCCTGATGCTTTTTTTGACATTACATGAATAAGCATGCCAGCAGAAGATAGAATGGAACTCTCACTCTGCCACTTTCGCTGGGAGCTGGCTTTTCAATGAGTCAAAACTCCTTTGCTTATCCGCATTTCATGGGCATCACTAGTTTTAGAGTCACTTCATCCTCACCATTAAGACTGTCCATGCCACACTGCATTAAGAAATTTCTAGGGTGTGCAACGTCTCGATTTGAACACTGCTTGCTGGTATCAAAATTTACACTGATCTAGACGTAACTGAACAAAAGTAGGGAAGCCATCAAGCATGTGCTTCACTATACCAAATTCTGGTGATGTGATAATTTGTTAATACGTTGAGCTGGGCATGATTGCCCCTATACTAGCACAGGATTGTCTTAATCGTGCCATTTTAAATTTGCACTTCACAGACTGTGAGGCTCATGACCGTTGAATGTTGTGTTAAGATTGGGCACACAAATATAACAAAATAGAGAGTAAGAACGAAAAAGAGAAATCGAGACACAAAATTTATTCTAATTCACCTCAAACTAGGGTTACATCCAGCATAAGATTCCACTATAATTGACACATCTCACTTCTCTATTGCAACCCTTAGTTACAAGAGAGAGATTATATATACTCAGTAAATATTCATTGGCTCAAGATCAAACTATCAATAAAGTACAGGCATCGCGGGGGCACTGCCCCTTACGACCCTTATGCCTTCCTATCTATGAACCACACCCCAACATGTCGAGTTATCTGCAGTTGAGTTTTGGGTGTTGTTACTCCTTTATAAGTTGGTATGCCTTGTCCAAGCTAAGAGGGTCTTTTTTTCTTTTTTTTTCGCTGAACCAAGTTAGGAGAGTCTAGTCAGGGAAGCAGTGATGCTATTTGCAACTCTAAACATGTGACGTCAGCACACAACCTCACTATGAACTGATTTATCGTGAGTTCTCATCATCCCAAGCCATGATTCTTGGCATGTCTACACCAAAAGCAACTCTACTGGGAAATCCGCTCCTTAGCTGCTTATTTTCATTCGCACTGTGTTTCTGATTTACAGCTGATCGGAATAGGTGACGTTATCATGGGCATATAAGGTGAACATAGGTCTAATTACTAGTCATGGCAATGGAGGGAGAGGGGTCCGAGAAGCTGCTGAAGAAATCGTTAGCAGCGGAAGTTGGTGATGGTGGTGAGGATGAGCCACTGAACGACAGGATATGGAGGGAGACCAAGAAGATGTGGATTGTCGCAGCGCCTGCAATATTCACCAGATTCTCCACCTTTGGGATTTATGTCATAAGCCAAGCTTTTATCGGCCACATCGGGTCCACCGAACTGGCTGCCTATTCTCTTGTCTTCGCTGTCCTCCTGAGATTCTCAAATGGCGTCTTGGTATGTTTCAGTCTGTTTTCCAATACTTCAGCTGTTGATTTTTCACATCATATAATCATGTAGTGAGGTATCCTGCTGCTGTTCATCTTACATCAACAGTTTTGATATGCAAAAGATTACTTCTTTGTCTCTGTACTTATTGTTTATAGATGCTTCTTAAGCACTTGTTGTGCCACTTAGCCCAACACTGAATAATGAATGATAATTTTTTCATGGTAGCAGTCTTATGTCCCTGAAGTAATAATACTCAAAGACATAAAATAGATGCCGCAAAGCACTAAATCAGTACCGGCTTCTCATGGAAGCAGCTCGTCAGCTTTTGGTCTGACTTTCTGAATATGCTAATGCCAGTGAAATTGTTATTGTTGACAAAGAGCATGACTAACAAGACTTTCAGTGAATTCACTAAAAGCATCTCCAGGCATAGCTTTTATCACCTGTCAGAGAAACCTTTCATTGTGTAATTCATATAATGTTGTTCGGAAATTTGAGTTTTGAAATGATTTATAAAACATGCTTCTGTCCATGGAACTTGCAGCTTGGCATGGCAAGTGCGTTAGAGACCCTATGTGGCCAGGCCTACGGCGCGAAACAATATCACATGCTTGGAGTGTACCTCCAGAGATCATGGATTGTCCTAACAATCTGCTCCATCTTTCTAGTGCCTCTATTTATCTTCACCGCACCAATTTTAAAAGCCTTAGGCCAGGAAGATAAAATTGCAAAGATCGCTGGAGAAATCTCACTCTGCTTGATCCCGATCCTCTTCGCCTTCATCGTATCTTTCACCTGCCAAATGTTTCTCCAAGCACAGAGTAAGAACATGGTCATCGCATACATAGCAGCATTCTCAGTGGGGGTTCATCTTTGCCTCTCGTGGCTATTGACCGTGAAATGCAAGTTTGGAATTCTAGGCGCCATGGCTTCTGCCATTTTAGCATATTGGATTCCTAACATAGGACAACTCGTGTTCGTGATGTGCGGAGGTTGCCGAAATACTTGGAAGGGTTTCTCGAGTTTGGCATTTAAGGACTTGTGGCCAGTGATCAAGCTCTCGCTTTCATCCGGTGCCATGCTATGGTAAGGCAGCATTTCTTCACCGAGACATGAGATTTTGTTTTAATTGTTAATTTTCTGTGTGGATCGACATTAGTTTAGTTGGTCTAACCATATGGTATCTACAGTCTCTAATGTGTGATTATCTTTTGTTGTCAAATAAATGGTGAAATCTGAACACTAGCAATCACTAGCAATCTCACATCAGAAGTGGATAGCGCACGTCCTTTCTTTTTCATGCAAGATTTTCACTGAATTCCTTTTCTTTGCTAATTGTCAGTCTCGAGCTGTGGTACAACCCGGTGTTGGTTCTTCTAACAGGCAACATGGAAAATGCGGAGGTTTCCATCGATGCGCTTGCCATCTGGTAATTGTGATGCACGTCCTCTCTTTTCTGCTCTGCAGTGTTTTTTTTATCAAAGGCCTGTTCACTAAAACGAAATAGTATAATTTCATTACCTGCAGCCTCAACATCGATGGACTGGAAATCATGATCTCTTTTGGTTTCTTGGCTGCAGCAAGGTATAACCACATGAGTCATGACTCCTATTGACCATTAATCCTCCTCTAGACTTGCACTTTACCTGCAAATTTCTGGACTTTGTATGTTCTTTCAGCGTTCGGGTGTCCAATGAACTAGGAAGAGGGAGCTCAAGATCAGCAAAGTTCTCGATCATAATTATAGTGCTCACATCGTTTGCCATTGGATTTGTTCTCTTTGTGTTCTTCCTCTTCTTCAGGGGGCACGTGGCTCATATTTTCACTGAGAGCGATGAGGTTGCTCATGCCGTGGCTGATTTATCACCACTTCTGGCTATTTCCATACTTTTGAACAGCGTCCAACCAGTGCTTTCTGGTACTTCTCCACTATTCCTTCCTGATCAGATGAATAAAAGTACAATATTCCTTAGAGAAGTTCTTGATGGTTTTCGATTATCCCTGACATGAGTGGACATAAACTTGATCAATCACATAAAATTTTCGTGGGATTCATGTTTCTCTTTTGTGGAATTCAGTGAGGTCTCATATAATTTGAGAAAGATGGCGATCCATTGTATGACATGAGAGATAAGTGGTGGATTGATATCAAATCATTAGTACCTGATTGTGATTGAACATTAGTCTCAACGTTTGTTTATTAGGAGTCGCCGTTGGAGCTGGTTGGCAGAGCATAGTAGTCTATGTAAACATCATAAGCTATTACCTTGTTGGGATTCCCGTGGGAGTCGCGCTTGCCTATTTTCTAAGCATGCAAGTGAAGGTGAGCTACTAATTTCCTTTCTAAGTCGGTCTGCATTGGCGAATTTGCATATCAATGAGTGAGACGTGTCAAAATGGGCTGAAGCTCTTGACCAGCACCTGCAAATTTGAAATTCCCGACACTTGATAACCTGTCTTGTAGGGCGTGTGGGTCGGAATGCTGTTCGGAACTTTCGTTCAGACTGTAGTACTGATCGTTATTACCTACAAAACTGATTGGGATAAGCAGGTGCGCCGGATATTACTATTCTTCGTTAATTCCTGATTATTGTGAAGGTCAATGAATCTCTATGTCCTTCCGCAGGTATCACTTGCTCAAACACGCGTTAATAAGTGGTTCGTGGCTGAAGAAGCATCATGCTAGACCAGCACGGGTGTCTGATTCAAGCTTTCTCGTTCTCCTCTTATTCTTGTGAAGACAACGAAAAATTCTGCATCGCACTGGGAACTGACCTTGACTTTATTACAGTTAAGCGCCTTGGTAATAATATAATGTTCTGTAAATTGTGTATCGAATTGTCAATATAGTAAGATAAACTTATGAGTAATATTCAGATCAGTGGAAATGCTGTCGAAACATGACTTATTCAACCTAAATTGAAGCAACGATGACATTCTAGCAATAGTATACTGATCCAATGTGCGAATCTGTCGGAGGTCATCACTGTTCAATCTTCTGTAGGATTCCCGGTGCTTTGGTTTGACATCTTGCATAGTTTCTAAAGCCAACGATGCAGGTGTTCCAATGCCCCTAATCACCCGTAGCAGGAAGGAGTCAGTGTTTTTAAGATTGTGTGTGATATGGGAAGAGCTATTGGAAGAAAATTACAGTCATGAATCTCACTGAGTGCATCAGATCCAAAAAGCTTCGAACTTCAAAGAACTTACCTGCTCATCCCAATTAGTTTTCCATGTCATGTAGACAGAGAGCGAGCAATTGTGAAGTAACCCCACAAATCATTCCCATCCATATTCTCTATGGGGGTGAATAGAGATGGTTCTCCAAGCAGATTACATAAAACTGTTACATGGAAGTGACCAAAGTACTGAAAAAAAAAAGAAAGGATTTTTTGAAAGGTTGATTGCTTGAATACATGCAAGTCGAATATGAATTCTGAATCAGATCTTGACGTTCAAATGGGCAACGTATCCAAGTACAGCTCCAACGGGGATGATTCCAACCAGATAAGGAACGTCCATTATTAACAAATGCAACCACGCTTGGGCATCCTGCTCCTACGGCCACCCCTCCTTGCTTCAAACCGAATAGTGTCAAACCCATGATTGAAATAAAGGAGACATCGCCCGCGCAATGACTCGGTATGGCTTTGATGAAATTATATTGCTCCTAAAACTTTGGCAAGATGGATATGCTCTTAAATGTTCACGTTTGCCCTTGAGAGCAGGCTGAACACTGTTCAAGAACGCAAATGGTACAAGCAGGTTAGAGAGCTTAGCCACAGGCTCA
The DNA here is from genome assembly GCA_031216405.1 of Syzygium malaccense. Classification (NCBI taxonomy): domain Eukaryota; kingdom Viridiplantae; phylum Streptophyta; class Magnoliopsida; order Myrtales; family Myrtaceae; genus Syzygium; species Syzygium malaccense. The sequence goes on along the minus strand of CM062258.1, from coordinate 6,984,508 downwards.
TCCTACTCCCACGCAGCTTGCGAACAACCCGGCAGTCTGACAGCCGAAGAGAAGGGCACAGAACCGCGCAGATCAGCCCGGAGCATGTCGCCGGGTTGAGAATGTCTTCATTGGCGGATCTTGCAGCTTGGGTGTTTCCTCTCCCCAGCTCATACGAGACCCCCACACAATAGAGAATGCATTGGAGATCAGACACAAAAAAAACCGTGTCTAATCGAGGTGATGCTCGTGTGCCTTATAGTCATCAGAACTTGGCAACTTGCACACAAGCATGGTCCGCGCGGGCAGTGAAGACCCGAGAAGAAGTCGGGTCATGGGCCTTGGGTGGGCTTTCGGACCATGATCGGGTCCCATGTAAATAGAACTTTCTCCGTAAACAGCGCGAAGAAAAGGGTCAAATGTCAAGCTGAAAGTTTGCCAAAACGAACAGGGACGGTGACACAAAGATGGTCCTGAAATTTTAATTTATTCAAGGCGATTTCCGAACTTTTGGTCATTATATAATGTAATTTCTGAACTTTAAATTTATTTAATATGATTTTTAAACTTTTGGTACAATTCAGTTCGTGAATTATATAAAAATAATTAATATTGCCTTTGTTCCTGAACTTAAATTAATAGAATGACATAATTCATGGACTAAATTAAACATATATCAAAATTTCAAGTATCACGTCGAATAAATTAAAAATTCAAAGAACACGTTATATATTGAATCGAAGCTTCGGGATGATTTGTGTCCTTTTCTCAGTAAAAAAACAAAACAAAACAAAACCAAAAAATAAAGACAAGGAGAGAGAGAGAGAGGGGTCCGTCATTCAATTTCTTCATCGAATCGCCTCGTTACGGAATTTACCGGATCAACCGCAATTCAACGAGGCGTTTCGTTTCGGAGATCGCATCCGTCTTCCGATTACGATAGCTTCTCGCCCCTGCGCGCGCGCCCGCAGAGATCAGGGGGATCGACGGGAAAAGCGAGAGAGAAAATCCACCGTCGGAGCCCGGAGGATTTCCCCCTTCTCCCTCTTCTTCCTTCTTCTTCCTCGTTTTTTTCATCTTTTTTGGGTGGGGTGGGGCGGGGTGGGTTGGGGGGCGGGCCGTAGCAGAAGGAAGAAGATGGACGGCATATTCAGCAAGCTCCGGAATCTGGACGCGTATCCCAAGATCAACGAGGATTTCTACAGCCGCACCCTCTCCGGCGGCGTCATCACCCTCGTCTCCTCCGTCGTCATGGCCCTCCTCTTCGTCTCCGAGCTCCGTACGTATCGCCTCGCCTCGCCTCGCCTCGCCTATCTCTCCTCCGCCGCCGCGCTGATTCGTGTTCTTCAGGGGTTTCCGGTCTTGCAATCCGGCAATTGCGCGGGTTTCGATGTTGATTTTGTGCGCTTTTGTTTTTTGTGCTTTCTGGATGATTTCCGTGTTGCCGGAGATTGGAATGGTTGGCTGGCGCTAGAGTTGGCCTCCTGCTATCGACTTGTTCATGAACCGGAGATTTTCCGGCTACGGATTTTGTGCTCGAATCGCGGAAACGTTCTTCTCGAGGTGTTAGGTTCAGCTGACCTCGATGGACGACTCAGTGATCTAGCGATTGATACTCAGATTACAAGCCGTGAACCAATGATGCTACTTTTTTTTTTTTTATCTCGCGCGCTCGTGGGAAATTCAGCGCTATTGTATTGATCGAGAGTTGTCGAGCTGCTTCAGTTTATCGAGATGCATATATGTCCATGCTTGGGGGTGTAGGCGCTTTTGCGTTACTTGTTGGCCTTTTTTCATTTCGAGCCTCTTTATCTTGCTTGCAGGATTGTATTTACATGCCGTAACCGAAACGAAGCTAGTGGTGGATACATCGAGAGGGGAACATCTACGCATCAATGTAATGCATTTCACTTTCCCTATAGAGAAGTCTAATCGGTACTGTGATTCGTGGCTCTGTTTGTCACCGATTTTTCGACGGAATTTGCACTTGGTCTAGATTTCTGGGCCTCCTATAACGGTATTCGATGAGATTAGGCTGATCTTGGCACTGATGTTGTTGTTAGTAGCTCATTGTTTATTCGATTTTGGGAGAATCGATGATTATAAGAAGGTACTTCAGTTAAGTTTGAGGACTGCGACTACTGTGCCCTGAAGATTTATCATTTATAGTGACTTTGTTGCTATCTCATTGTGCTCAATGAGCGGTTGCTTGATAACCGACTGACTAACACTACCTTTGTGATGATTGGTGCTGCAGTTTGATGTCACATTCCCTGCATTAGCTTGCTCTATGCTCAGCGTTGATGCCATGGATATCAGTGGAGAACAGCACCTTGATGTAGTATGTATTAGAGTTTACTTGCAGACCTATTTCATGATTTATATCTAGCAATTACTTATGTTTTGCCCGGGTCTTTCTAACGGGCAAGCCTGAGTTTCGAATCTCATTATTTCTCATTACTTCAATGAGCTTGAGTGTGTCTGGTGCCTCTGTATCCTGCAGAGGCACGATATAATCAAGAGAAGATTAGATTCTCATGGCCAGGTGATAGAAGCAAGGCCAGACGGAATTGGTGCTCCAAAGGTGAGTATTGTCGTATTTCTAAAAGTTAGTTGATCTGAGCCCACGAGTCTCTTTTACATGATTGAGTTTGGTCTAAAAAGTTCATCGATTTTAATTGCGACTGCAATGACGTATCTATTGTAGTGTTCTGTTGGAATCATTTTATGGTTGGATTTGCATGCGCATATTGCTTCAGTCTGGTGTAGATGAGATATTCTGGTCAGTTTGCTTGACGTCTCTAGGGCTGGATATTACTCCTGTTTACGTGATTGTCACAGAAAATTCGGGATTGTCATGTTAATTTTTTTTTATCTTAGTGAAGGTCAATTAATCGTTACAGACGGATCACATTTTTCATAGGCTCTCATGCTTTCTTTATCATTCTATTATCAAGCTTCAGTGTCTTCTCAACACATATAGCAGCTCTATAATCATTTTAAAGTCTAGTTGCATTTAATTGGTGCCACTAAAATACTCTCGGTATGAAATCTCTGATTCAGTTTTGCAGTTGTCTGCAAATTAAGAAAGTCTCAAATACTCTTTGCTAAGTCACCTAAAATTCAATCATGCAGTAATCTGCAAATTAAGATCCTATAGCATTCTTTTTGGATGACACGATAACTTGACCATCCTCCTCTCCTTCCTCTTTACCAGTGGTCTGTTTCATTTTTCCCTGCATGCATTCTGTATTCTATTTCATTTGGCAATATGCTTATACAGGTATTTGTACATCCTGGTGACTTTCATATGACTCACTCACTCTTTTTGTGCAGATTGAAAAGCCCTTACAGAGACATGGTGGGAGGCTTGAGCACAATGAGACATATTGTGGATCATGTTTTGGAGCAGAAACAGTACGTTTTCTCTTTAGCTAGTGATATATGGTTCAAATTTACGTGTCAGCTGTAGTTAGCATTTTGCGGTATGCGACAAGATTTCCTTCTTGTTATGCTATGATATATGAATGCTTTTTCTTTTTGGTTCTTTTTTGTTGCACTCTGTAGTCAGATGAGGAATGCTGTAATTCCTGCGAAGAGGTCCGCGAAGCATATCGAAAGAAAGGTTGGGCACTTTCAAATCCAGATTTGATCGATCAAGTAAGTCCGCGTGATGACTGGTTGAGGTTATATATGTCTCCTTTTTAGTGAAATGACTCTTTGACATGGTCTTGCCAATGGTGCCCCTTTTGTGATGGGCAAAGTGATACTATGATCAGAAGATGGTTCCAACTTCTCCTTGGTTGTTTATGTCTTTGGTAGTCTGCCATATTCAAATTAATTGTCTTTCTTTTTCTGCTCTGAGGGTTGAGAGTCCTGCTTTCGGTTTTAAATCTGTTGAAACTCGTGTCCTCCGCCACATGCAACTCAATATTCCTCCTTTTCTGCTTTAAGATTCAGATGTGGCCCTGCTTTTTCTGTGCTTTCGAAGTTTGTAAAATGTTTCACAAACTCCATTGATGCGAAAGAGCAGACTGTGCTACTGGGGAAGGCCCATGGCTCAAATCTGGAACACATGTTTTGTATCCCTTTTGACATTAAGGAGGATTTGGATTCCGCTCCTCATCAAATTTCTCATGTCAAATCAGATTGAAGAAACATGGACCTAGAATTTATTGCTCACGACCATGCTTATGAGCAATTTTTTGTGACAATGGTACACGGACATTAGTTTGATTAGACCAGTAAACCCTAAGCCATTTATGGTTTTAACCATTATTGAAGTGAATTCCCAAAGTACTAAGGGTTTGTAATGACCAGCACCAAAAAATGGGGCTTCAGTGATGACGCTTTCGAATAAGTGTATTCTTCTTCACGCTACTGTTTATGGAAGTGACAAGAAATTTGTAGGAGCGAAAATGCTGTATGCTCATGTGAATTGCTCCCTAGTCCATACTCCTACGTAATGGAGCCTCTAAGAATTACTAATCTATCAACTTATATCCAAAAACAAGTCGACTGGGTGTTGATGGTCTGGGAGACTGTTGGTTGCAATCAGTCAGCTTTTGCTTTCATTTTGGTCTTGCTAGGATCGTCCAACTTCAGGAATTTCCTCTCAGATGATTTTCTTTTCTATCTTTACTCTACAGTTGATTTTTTTCTGAAGTATGAGCGATTGTCTCTTTCCTGGTTCACGGTTGTCAGTAGTAATTGCATGTTTTTATATAACATTGCTTGTATGGTGTTTCTGTGGCATGCAGTGCAAAAGAGAAGGTTTTCTACAAAAGATTAAAGAAGAAGACGGTGAAGGATGTAACATCTATGGGTTTCTGGAAGTTAACAAAGTTGCGGGGAATTTTCATTTTGCTCCTGGAAAAAGCTTTCAACAATCCAATGTTCATGTCCACGATTTACTGGCATTTCAGAAGGATAGCTTTAATGTAAGTTGCGGTGATGCCTTTTATTTCCAAATTTTTACTACATGTAGTTACCTTAGCAGATGACATGCTCAATTAGAAAATTTATAGTGAACACATTGGTTTTATATTTGCAAGCATCTTATAGACTATTTAACACAATACAGATTAGTCACAAGATCAACAGGCTATCTTTTGGAGACTATTTCCCTGGTGTCATAAACCCACTTGATAAGTAAGCCCATCTTTTTTGTCCATGCTGACAACTTTCGTAAAATTTATATTTTCTTAATTCGTGATGCATGACCTATATTATGCTGCTCTGTCTCATGTTTATCCATTTCAGTGTGCAATGGACGCAAGAAACACCGAGTGGAATGTATCAGTATTTTATAAAGGTCAGTACTGCACCTCTGATGTCTTGACAATTTTGTAATTCTGAATGCCTTTGTCCATGATATGTAGTACCCTAGCCTTTGACGTGATATTACTGTAGAAGATAATTTTATTGTTGGAGATGACCTGGAGTTGTCTTTTATAACCTGTGGGCTGGATATGTGCCATTTGCTTTTTCTTTTTGTAATGTCCTAGTTCAATATGTCTAGGATATTAGTGGAGTGAAAAAGAAATAAATTGTGCATCAACCTGTCTTCTGAAAATGCCATAAACTAGCAATCGTTTAGTATGTCGGACTTTTCCATAACTTCTATCACTGCCTATCCTGGTTACATGTTCACTTGTCTTCGTGAGATAGAAGATACCTCTTGCTTGATCTATTTTGGTCAGTCTCGTGGTATGGAGAATTGCTCTTCATGTTTATAATCTCAAAACGAGGCCAAGGACTGCATATATCACTTGTTACCTGTTTGATGATGACGACTCACTCTTGGATTATTCTGAGTGTATCACACATTAGTATGAATGGAATGAGGCATCTGAAGAACTTGCAAGTTTCCGCTTGTAATGTAGCTTCAGTCTTTCAGGGTTCTATTATGGCATAAAGCATTTTGGTACAAGTTCTGAAGTCATCTTGCTGCTTCAGTAGTGTCTCTTCTGCTTTTCAAGAGTTGCTTTTGCCTTTGTGGACCATCTTTTTTGCTATAATTTCAGCTGTTTCAATGAATCTATATTCCTTTTCTCATTGAAGTGGTGTTGGTGTAGCATAAATCTTAATTTGTCCATATAGTACCTTTTCTGTTGCATTCCCTTCCAAGTTCTTGCCAGTTCAGATCAAAGGATGATCTGGGCAATGAAGCAAAAAATTAGCATAGCGTTGACCTGAAGATTTCCCTCTTGGTCTAACCATTTAGCCATGAAAATGCCTATTAACTGTCACTATCCACCTACTCGCTGGTGATCTGCATGTGCAGCTGTCTTTTTTCTTCCTTCTTTTGGTGAGTAAGCTGGAAAGCGCATATTTCAGATGTAGCTTCAAAATGGAGTAGTTTTTTGAGTCTCTCCCCCTTTCAAAATTCTAGGTCATAGTTGTGAGTCAACTTTATTCTGCTTGATTGACATGTTGAATGATATCTGCGAAGAATGTTTCCAACAGATAGTGAATAATCTCAAAAGTGTCCTTTTTCCAGTTCACTTCTTCACTGTAACATGCTTTTTTCTTCAAAGGCAGTGCTCTACAGCTGCAATCTACTAGTGTGGTTGGCAAGACTATAAATCTTTAGATCTTTGCATTAAATGAAGATGTGCTATCTGTTATGCAGGTGGTGCCGACTGTATACACAGATGTGAGCGGGCACACTATCCAGTCAAATCAGGTACATTTAAGACAAATGAAAACAACTTCGTAGTGTTTTATTGGTGCACTATGTACACAGTGTAACACTCAGAATCTTTGTTGTTTATGTTGTAGTTCTCGGTAACAGAGCACTTCAGGAGTGCAGAGTTGGGACAGCTTCAGACACTGCCAGGAGTTTTCTTCTTTTATGACCTCTCTCCAATTAAGGTTGCTACTTCCTGTTCTTGTTTGTTTAAGTTTCATCTTAACTTGTTGATATGAAATTTTACTGCTAAATGGCAGGTAACAAAAAATTCAAGCAGTTCTTAGTTTTTTCTTGTTTTGGTCGAAAGCAGTTCGTAGTTGATTTATGAAATTCTATTGGCACTCAATTTCATTGTGCAGGTGACCTTTACTGAGGAACATGTGTCATTCTTACACTTCCTAACAAATATGTGCGCTATAGTTGGAGGTACCTTCAAAAACCCTTAATATATAAAATCTCCTATCGAGACAAAATTGCCTCTTTCAATTATCTCCTTTATTTGAGATAGAGTAAGTGAAGGAGGAAAACTTTCTTTTTATGCCCTTTATATGGGTTGGCTGTAAGATTACATCTAAGTTTTTAGTACTACATATTAAGTTAATTAAATAAGCAGGAGAGTCCCAGTAAACTCACTTAGTTATGGTCCATAGTCATTTGAACATCTTTATTTGAGCACTCACTTGAACCCAAAAAGAAGAAATCCTGAGAAGAGCAAGTCATGAGACAACGATCAATTGTTCAGCATGGCTTATCGTACCAGTTTAATATGTCCTTGTGTTGCATGACTTTTAAGATGCTAAATGGCTTACTGGTTTATCCTTATTAAATTTTGAGTAAACAAATTTTCTTTTCATTAGTATTTAAGTCTTATACACGTCTTGTTGCCTGATTTACCATAATTATACCAGTTTAATATTGAACTCGTCTTACTATTACTTTGAAGACATTAAAATTTATAGTGCCGATCTCCAAGCTAAACTACATGAAATTGCTTTCGGATGTTTCCGATGGATTTGTGATATTAGGTTTTTTTTTCCAGGTGTTTTCACAGTTTCAGGCATCCTAGATTCTTTCATATATCATGGTCAAAAGGCAATCAAGAAGAAGATGGAAATTGGCAAATTGAGTTAAAAAATTAGTTAAGGAGAAGCTTCCTGATTTGGCAGCTGTTCATTGTTCGATAGAATGGATTTTTCTGGTACGTGACCCACTGTAGAGATGAAAGCGGAGAACAAGGATGGCCAAAGCGGTTATCTTTGGTAGGTTTGGGATTGTTTCTTTTGATCTAATGTTTGATTGGTGCCGATCAATGAAATAGACTGATGCTGTCTGGCTCAACCATCCAACGGTTGTTTCCTACTCTTTTGCCCAGTTCCATCGGGTAATTATCTGTTAGCATTTGACATAGAGCGGTTCTTTCTGACTCTTCTCTTTGAAAGTTATAAAGGAATTGTACACTAGAATGAGAGAGTTCCATTCATCTTTTAGCATTTTCATCGGTTACAATATTTTGAGTGTTTCAGATTTTGGTCTCTTACTAATCTTTAAGTTGATGATTAGAAACATTATCCTGACCTATTGCTGCAAATTGTTGAGGTGATAGTTCCGTAGAAATTGTTATCGAGACGACAGGGGTTCTTAAGGTGTGTTTGGTAATCATTTTATTGTCGGAAATAATTTCTGCTTAGAAATAAAAAAAAAATTATTCTGTTCTGGGGAATAATTTCTGAGCATTTGAAGGCGTTTGGTAACTGCCAAAAATTTATATTACTGGAATAGAAAAAGAACATAAATGCATTTGGTAAATGCACAAAATATTTTGAATTTTTTAATATATCTTTCTTTTTCCTTTTTTTTTCTTTTCTTTTTTTCTTCTTCTCCTTCTTTGGCCTGTGGCTAGTCTTCGGCCATGGCCTGGGCAAGGGCTAGAAGAGGTCAGCGTCCCTCACCTAGGTCGCGACGCCCTTGCCGACCCTGGCTTGTGGTCGGTTGTCAGCCACGGTTGGAGACCCGCCATAGGCCAAGGAAGGAGAAGAAAAAAAAGTTGTTTTTGTTTTGATTCTTTTTTTCTATCCCAGAAACAAGAAGCAACTGTTTTTTTGTTCTTGATTCTATTCTAAAAATATTCCTGAGAATAAAAAATTTACTAAACGGATTTTTATTCTTCTTTTATCCCCGGGAACGAAATAATAGAATCGGATACTGTTTGGTCGATTATCAAATAACCCCTTCAAGATCTCGAAAAGAGGGAAAAACATCCAATTGCATAATGTCTGTTGATAAATTTTAGGAAAAACATCATCAAAAATATCAAATTATGCCACTTGTGATAAATTTATTTTGAACTTTTTTTTGTAACATGAAAAATATCAAACTATGCCATTACCACACAATACTTTAGCCTAAGAGTGTTTTCGTCTTTTTCCTTTTTTGTTTTTTTTTCTCTTTTCCCTCCCCAAGCCATGGTGGAGGGAAGCCAGCGAGGGCGGCCCTCGCCGGCGTTGGGGTGGGGCGAGGCGAGGGTCGCCCTCGCCTGCTCAGGCGAGAGCTATCCTTGCTCGCCTAGGCGAGGGCAGCCGTCGCCCCATCCCAACGCCAGCAAGGGTCGCCCTTACTGGCTTCCCTCTGCCATGGCCAGTGGAGGGAAGAGAAAAGTAAAAAAAAGGAAAAGATGAAAACACCATTGAGCTAATGTATTATAGGGTAAATGTGTCATAAGTGGTATAATTTGGGATTTTTCATATCATAAAAAAAAGTTCATGGTAATTTTATCGTCAGTGGCATAGTTTGGGATTTTTGACAGTATTTTTCCTAAATTTTAGAGACAGTAAATTCTTGCTTAGACTTACTATACTTGACTCAGCTTATAACTTCTTTCGTGCATTTGGATCGATTTAATTCATAAGTACTTATTTTCGCAAAACAAATGAAACTGCACAATATAAACCTCCTGATATTTTCTCCCTAGTGTTACAAAGGAGATGTATGGCGACGAGTAAGGATGGTCAAAACCGTGAAACGAACTTATCAAGTCTCGAAGAAACATTTTCTTCTCAATCTCGGACTTTATCCCAGGGAAGGGGCTCCTGTGGTCGATAACTCGCACAATGCCCCACTTGGTTATAAGCCCTTGTTGCTGGGTTCGGCTCCGTCCCATGTTATTGCTGGGGAGTAATTGAGCACCTCATGGATGTACGTTTACTAGGAGTGTCAAAACTAAACAATATACCCGAACCGAAACACAAATCGACCCAACCCGATCCAAAGTTTTGGGTATTTTCGAGTCGGGTCAACTTCATGTTCGAGTATTAGCTAAGCAAATGGGTATCTCAATCGTTTTGGTTCGGTTCGTGTTTAGAGCACAAACCGAATCGAAACACATTTTTTTATTTTTTATTTTTAAAATCGAAACACATTTCACTTTGTAGCACTATCGTTCAACTTCGTCCTCCTTACATGATGTGTCTGAAGCTAAATTACCCAGCTGACAGTGTTGGCTGTCTCTCTCAATAATCGAATCTAGCGCGTGGAAGCACTGACAATCGATGGGAAGATTGTCGCTTGCATCCGCAACCACCGGGAAGCACGCTCTTTCCTATAGAAAAACTCTCCTGTTAGGATGCGGGCGGCGCTTAACACGCGGACCAAATAACCGGCACTCGCTACAGTAGCTAGACATATGTACTGGGAACACATCAGAGATCACCAGCACACAGCAAGGAGGGGGAGGAGGAGTTGGCAACAAATTTCTCCGCCAAAATTTCCACTTTGCATCTTCCCATTTTCAAGCTCAGTCAAGCACGCGCACCCCCCTCAAGCCTCTCGCACAAACATCAAGACTTCAAATTTTACCAAAACAACGACAAAGTTCGGGCCTTTTTTCAAATTCTTTCAACACCCAACACTAAATATCATCACACTTCAAAGGGTACGCACAGAACGAGCGGAAATTCCCAGAAAAAGAACCGTCGAATCGTTTGATCAAGATCAAGAACAAGCTCGGCCGCAAATAAAACGCAATGCTGCGAAATACAGACAATGTGGTGCGAGATGCGCGATGGACAGACGAAGCGCGACTTCACCTGCTCGTGAGGATGGACCGCCATTGAAAGCAAATGCGCTGCGCGAGAGAGAGAGAGATTCTAGCAGCGGCAGTGGTCGTCGTGCATCGTCTCAGCAACCCGACCCGGCCCGATCCGGTTTTGTGTTTCAGATCATGTTTGGTTCGGGTCAAGAGTCCATATATCTTTTATGATTCAGGTCGAGTCGGGTAGAGTGGAGACTAGACCCGACCCGATCCATTGACAACCCTAGGTGTAACTTAACCTTAATTTATAATAAAAATCTAAAACATGACCCGAACCGAACCAACCCGATCATGCGACTATATCATGTTCGGGTCTTGTTTCGGGTCGGGCTAAGCACACATATTCATTATTTTGGGTCGGATTGGGTATCATGAAAACCCGACCCGACCGGACCCATCGACACCCCCAACGTTTACCTCTAAAAGCTGTGCAGAGTGTGATGGCAGCATTGTGTTTGGTATGAAACTTTGCAAAGTTGAACTTACTATAATTTCGAATGGCATCGCATATGACTCAACCAGTGTATCGTAGCGGAGTTCCAGAGATTGATAGGAGCCATGGAAATATTATGAGCTTGGAAGGCAAATGCTTCGATTCCCGAAGGATATGATATGATACAAGCAGCAAGTTGCATTAGGCAAGACAGTGAGCTCTCTTTTAAGATTTAAGGTCTTCTAACATCGCCCGATGTGGGCACTTCCTTTCGAAAGCGTAAAGAATTGACACGAGGGTTTGGATGGTAAAAGCTCCATCTTTCATGTCACCGACCATGTTTGCAACTCGTGGAAATCTTGAAAGATTGAGGTTTTTGTCTCAACAGAAATCTTGAAAATACTCCAAAGTTCTGATTTCGCATGTGTAGAATATAGGCACAAATAGTTCGTGAATTAATATAATTCGAACCTCCCTTTTTTCTGCTCCCTATCGTATCCCCATTTAGAATGTCGTACCTCACAAAAACGTCAAAAGTTTTAATGAACGATCAAGATTTGCCCTTTCATTATTCGATGAGGAAATCGGATCCTCGAGGATTCTTGGTTGTTGCCCCATGTACAAGCCCTGGCGAATAAAACTAGTTTTTAGAAATTCTACAAAGACCCGGAACAATCTAAACTTCTTACCAATCTAAGATTTTTCCGTGCTTAGTCAGATTTTTTCCGATCTTCGATCAAAAACAAAAAGTTTTCCGATCTGGCAATTTCCATTTCCGAGCTGCGTTCCTGATCTTTTTTCCCTAAAGCAAAGACGCAGAAGGAAGGGCCGCGCGCAGTTTACGTCTGCGCTCTGAGACGGGGGGCTGAGTCGGACCTGACATGCGACTTTGTCCTTTGTCCTGAGCCACACAACCCACAATATCGTCATCACCACCATAACCACAACCACGACCACGTATTCAGACATAGATATCTCACCAACACAACACACATTCTGACAATGCAATAATAATTACTTCCACTACAAAAATTAACAAGAAATGCACGATGACGATGACGATGACGATGATCCATGGCGTCGCCGACTAAAACCCCGGCTGACCATGGTCAGATTTACACGACAATTTAACAGCTTAACAGCTTCAATTTTGACTGGACAAGGCTTAACAGTGGCCCCTGCAACTGCCAAAAACTCCAGTGCAGCAACGCCTGCTTCCTAACACTTCCCTAGAATATTACATGATGCTAAGCTTTCTTGAAATTTGATGAAAAAGAAAGGACAAAAGAACGAACTACTCTCAAGAACTGAACATGACACGACGATTAGAACTGGAAGACTTCAAGAATAGATAGCAGCCCAATCGATCTCGGATGGGTACTTCTGCAAGGAGAAGTTCTCTGGCACCCCCACGCTCTCCCACTGTGGCTCCACGAAGTCGTTGAACGTCAGCTCCGACAGCGGCGACGACTCCTCCACCGACGCGTCGTCGCTCTCCGGCGAGGACGTCGCCGCCGACGCTCCCACCTCCGCCTTCACCTCCGCCTCCTCGGGCCGCTGCGGCAAGGCAACAGCGCTGCCGCCAGCAGGGCCCGAGCGCCTCTTCTTGCCGTCGGCCGGCTTCTCGACCAGGCTCTGGCAGATGGCTTGGAGCTTGGCGTCCACGGAGGAGTGGAGCGGCTTGTAGTCGCCGAAGTCGCCTTCGATGTGAGACCCCTTGTGCTTGAGGTGCGGGAAGTTGAGCCGCGCGAAGTCGCCCCTCAGCCTGTAGGCCGCCTTGTCGTACGCGAGGGCGGCCTCCTCGGCCGTGTCGAAGGTGCCGAGCCAGAGGCGGGTGCGGTTCTTGGGTAGCCGGATCTCGGCGACCCACTTGCCCCAGTGCCTCTGCCTCACTCCCCTGTACAGCTTCGCGGGCTTCTGGACCAGACCCGCCTGCTTCATCGGCACGGCCTTCGGCCCGAGAAACCCGGCACCGCCGTCGTGATGATGATACTGCTGCTGCTGCTCTTGATACTGATAATAAGAGGCTGGAAAAGAGGAATAATCTTGAAGGTAGGCTTGAGGTTGGATGGTCTGACCCATCCCCATCTGGGGTATTTGGGTCGGGTAGTTGAGGTTGAACCCTGTCGGACCAGACTGCTGCACCGAGAACCCGCCAGGAAATAGCTGGGTAATGGAGGTGGTGGAGCAAGGGTCCGGGTACGACATGGGCTGGGAAAGGGAAGAGGAGGATGGCGTCGAGAAAGAGAAGTAATCGCAGGAAGGAGAAGAAAACGATGGAGGGTTGGATGGGGAAGCACTCTTGATAAAAGGGCTAAGTGCTTCCATCAGCTCATTGCCACCAGTATCGAATGACTCTGATTCAAGAGCTGCTGCTGCTGTTATGCTATTGTAGAAATCCATGATCGCTGCCATAAATGTCTAATGCATGTACCTGCAAATTAAATTCAGACCTGGACTAACAAGAAGGCAAGGGAAGGTAAGAAAAAAAAGGGTCCTTTTTTTTTTTTTTGCAACCCGCTGCTCACCAAAATCAAAGCACAGGCTGGAGTTTTGTTTTTTGCAGAAGAGCAAAGGAAAAGTAGCGATTTTGACAAACAGATATGGACCAAAGAGGTCTTTAATACACAACCCCTTCACTCCAGAAAGCTTATAGTTCAAAGACCAACCTTCGAGGGACCAAAAATCACCCTCTGGGCTGATTCAGCTGAAGAAACACAAAGTAAATGCAAGCAAGAAGAAGAAGAGGTGACCAAGAGCACGAAAGCAACCGATCTAGCAAAGGAAAAAAAAAATGACGAAAATTTCTGGATCTCGATTCTGAAAACACCTGGCTCTCGAGAATTTGACTCAGATTCCAAGTTTTGTCCTTTTTTTTTTCTCGGGTAAAGAAAAAAAAAACCCAAAAACCAGAACTTTCTTGTTCTTCGTTGAAAGACAGGTGATTCACAGAAAGGGATTCAGAGAAGCGGGGATGTCAGAGAGAAGCGGGGATGAAAGATCGAAAGACCGAACAAACCGGCAAGCGCACGCCGTGTATCTCTCGCTCTCTGTTGTTTTTTTACCCCTCTCCTCTCTTTTCCTGTGGGAGCTCCTCTCAGACCTCACACTCTCTCTGCTCTCAAGAACCCCGCTTGGCGCAGCTATTTATACACGCAGAACTCTAAGCTCCCTCCCCACTTCGCCCCTCGTAAACCCGCCGTTAAATCCCGATTTTGCGCCTTTCCATCACCCCACGTTTCTTCCTCGGTCACTTCGTCCCCCCATCCCCACCACAGAACGTGACGTCCGCCTCCACCTCACTGATTGCTCCCGTCCCCCAATGGCGGGCCGACGCGTGTGGTGGGTTCCCGCTCGCGGGAGGACACGTGCCCCAGCGGCGCTGCGTGGCCATTGGTGCATTCCGTCTTGAGGTTCTCGTGTTGAACTGTCTGACTGAGGAAGAAGAAAGGGGTCAAAAGGGGAAGGGACGAGGCCTAGCCTCCAACACCAGACGGAACTGGTCCGCGCGTTCACACCGGGACGACCTGGTCAGTGCGGTCACGTTAACAATGGGGCGAACTGTTTTAACGTTGTCGGTCGGTCCAGGAATTTAAGAGGAGGCTGTTTCTTGGTGAGTTGTTCTGCACTTCGAGGGTCTTCCTTGGAGTCCGCGCGACCCGTATTTTTTCCTTTTCCCCTTTTTTCCCGGGCGAAAAAATGGTCGAGATTTCAGCGCCCGTAGCTGAAATATTCGATTTAAGGCACCGACGAAATATCAATCGTCTGTTGGCACGTGCTTGTCGTCGCAGTCCACCATTGACAGGTGGTGGGAAGTCCAAGACTAGCTCGTGCAGGTTCTTCATTAGACTAACTGAGGTTTTCCGAAGTTAATTATTAGATTTTGTTTGTTTTATAGAAATAATGATTTGAAAAATATTTCCTTTAAAAATAATCGCTCAGATTACTTGAAATATTTGATCAATAAAAAAATATTTCGTTATCAACAGCAATTTATATACAATGAAAATATTATTTTGTTCATTCAAATTTTATAAGTGATACAAGCGATAATTTTTAGGGAAATGTTTTCGAAACTATTTATTTCCTACAAAACAGACTCGCCTTTAGTATAAAAATAGAAGTTCACGAACATAGTAGGACATACAATATTTTATAAATTATACGATATCTCTTAGTTGCATATGAAATGATAGATGTTTTTGTCTCGTAATTTATACAAAAAAAAACTTCAAATTATGTTGAAGTAAACAATATTTCTTGAATATACATTAGGTGCAATTAGATAGTTAGAACAATGAGAAGAGAGGAAAAGGGGGTGGGGTAACACATGAGTGGCCCTAGGTAGGGAAGAGCTCTAGTATTGTAAGCTTGGGAAAATGGGAAAAGAAGCTATATCGAATCTCTAAGATCATCTAATTTGCAATAATTGTCATATCATGACAGATATATAAAATCATAAGTAACTCAATGAGGACGAAAGCTTATTAGTTTTGGTCAATACGCGAGTCTCTCTGTAACGTGCTTTGTCTCGTGTCGTGTTCTTATCGTGCTAAACAGGTCGCGATCGATAATGTAATTCGAGGAACAGAAAATTGCTTGGAAAGAATAGAACGTGCAAGGTAAGCAAAGCCTGCATGAGCAAAGTGACCATCGAACCCTCAAAAATTGAAGAAAGCGAGGCATTTTATAGGCAACTTAGGAACTTTATTCGCTTTCTTCTCAAGATCTCTCCACATGGGATTGACTAAGGGAGTAAGTAATTACGGGCCCCGCGCTTGTATTTTCTCCTCATCTTCCTCCACTTTTTCATTCCCCTTACTTTCCGAACAAGAGAAGGCAACATTTTTCCTTCTTTTACCTTCCTCTCCTTCATAATTTACATAGGCCAAAGCCAATCATTTGTCCCGTAATCTCTTTTCTTTTTTTACCCTAGGCTCGCTCGGACTATCCCGAGGGACAATTAGAAATGACGGTTTTGTCGATCCTTCCGAGCAGCCGCATCGCCTTGCCTCGGTTGGGGCAACCGAGCCCGACAATTAGTGGTGCAAGGTGGGGATGTGCAATCAATTCTGGCCCCTGTGCGAGGCACGGGGGCAGGGATGAGATCTACCCAAACCACGCTCCTCCCCGCCTCTTTCAAGTACTTATTTTCGTTAATTATACATAATGGTAGTAGGTTAATGTTTTATTTTTCATACATTTTGTGTTTCTATTATTCAATTTCTACTTATATCTTACTTCCTTTATATTACTAAAATATATATAAAAAAAATGGCTTGTTATTGAATGACTTATTCGAAAGTAAGAATGATATAACCACATAAATTTCATTCTTGTATATCTTATTTTTTTGCAGGGCCCCGCATTGCTACACGAGGTGTGGACGGGACAAGGAATTGAGGGTACGGGGCGGGACGTGGAGGGGGTACACGCCGCCCCACTGATTTGCTAGATAAGTATAAGAATAGTATTAATTATTTGCGATTGTATGACTATTTGTTAATGGAATTTTGTGTAACTTCTAGTCAAGTCATAGCACGAGATAATAAACCTTTTCTGTCTATGAGATGTAGAAGCCGATCATCTTCGGAAATTGCACCCAACTTAGCAAAACTCATCACTGCTACAGTATAAAGATTCGATTTTCATACGATCATGCCTTCTATATACATATATTGATAGAACATATAGTATCATTGGTCCAACACATTTCGCTACTTCTAGTCGGCATTGCATGTACTATCAAGATGATTTCAGTCATTTAGATCGATGGCCGTACTTAAATCTTATACAATTTTTACGGTACGATAATTTGAAACATAACCGATGATTTTCCAAAGGAAAATTTTTAAAGGTGTCCTTAGACACTCGTTAAACCCCGTTAGACAACCGAACTCGGAATTTCAAAATTCTACTATTCAAAGTAAGTGATCCGGTTAAAACGTGCAATCATTACTTTACTAGTTCCAATTTTAGTTTGACTTAGCTAGTATCCGTAGTTGTTGATATGACCCTTCTTGGAATACTAAGGGTACCTAATTTCAAATTATAAAATATGAAGGACCATGAGAGCACTCAACCAATTGCCTCGGATCGATCCCAATTGTCAACTTGTCTGTTCCTTTTTTGACAATTCACCATCATGCTCATGAATCAACCTATCGAGTGGGGTGCAAGACTAACGATACGAAAAGTAATTCGCACGGCAATAGGAAGTGTGCCAACTCAGAGAATTCGATGAAGGGTCGAGATCAATCGAAGTGTTCACCCACCATTTCCCATAATGGCTAGCTTAGCTGTGAGTTTGACCTAGGAATTAAATAATGCAACATCATAAGGTCTTACACCACTACAAGATAAGCTCAAGATGACATTAATGCATACATACGTATACGCATGATTGCGATTAGATTATCTGTCACAAGAGCTCTGGTGACCACAAATTTGATTAGTCCTTATGGGGAAATGATGGAGACAGCCCTAGTAAAGAAGGGTCTAGATAGAGATTAGTGAACCACTTAGGTCGACATGCTTGTTCATGATATTGTATCATATTAAGCTAAGGTCACTCTACATTATCCCAAATTCAGTTCCAATCGTCTTCACGACCATATAAATTCCGGGTCAGAAGGTCCAAGGCCTAATAATTTAGGGGTTCATGATAACATCCCACAAAAAAGTCCAAGAAGAAGGGCATAAGTGGGAGACGGCCATTAGATGACCCACACAAAAACATCATCTTGTTTTGTTGGGTTCGATGTCATTCTTCTACCTTAGGTAATGCCAAGGATTGTTAATGGTGTCCTCCTTCGGAGGGATCCAAGTAATGCAGCCGGCGAACGAGGGTGGATGACCTCGGATGAGTGAAGTTAGGGTTGAGCTATGATCTAATTTACAGTGTCTTTTTATTAAGGCTATGCAATCGGTCCAGTTCTATCCGGAAACAGGACCAAACCGGCTATGAAAATAGGTCCGATTCCCAGTTCCAAAAATTTGGAATACTTTTGAGGGCAAGTTTCAAGTTCTGGATGCTAAACCCACCCACTCGAGAACTGGCGATTAGAACTTATTTTTTGAAGTTGGGAAGTTGGAAGAAGATGACTTCTCTTTCTTGAATGTACCTAACTTTTCTATTACTTTATATTTTGGTTTCTTTTGTAGCGATGTTTTATTTTGAACCGTTATGTTGCTTATACTATTTTACTATAACTGTCATTTGTCTCGAAATGAATAAAAAAGAAACCAGTTCCCGAGTAGATGTTGGAACTGGACTGAGAAAATAGGGATGGTTTCAGGGTAAACATAATAAGTTTCAGATTCCAAAAATTAGGAACCGATTTTAACAGGAATAGGTTCTAAGGCTAGAACCTACCAATCCTGGAACCGATTACACCTACTTCCGATCATGATATCTTTAGTGGTCACCCTCGCACCATGATTAGAGCTTCTAGATGCATGTAAACAAGATGATTTGCGTGCATCCATGAGGCTAGTCGAGTTTAAAAGTTTAAATATTTGTATTGCAAAATAGTAATTAACTAACACAATGATAAAATCTAATTTGTTTAGTGAGCAAATGTAATTGAATATTTAAATCTACATGAGCTGTACTGAGATCAATTTGGCATGTCAACTTCCATGTTAGATGACCACATTCATATCCAATTGCTAATGTCCGTCAATGATGGATGGTATTAAAATCAAAGGAGCACACATTATTAGATGATTTTTGGAGAAGAAAAATTTTTCTCAGATAATTACAAATTACATGATATTTACAAATAGGTTGTGGTAATTAAATCTTTCATGTGTCACGAGATCGAAAATGCCAGTTTTTTTTTATCTGTCATACTCTAACTCTCAACTCACTTTTGGATTTTTGCCTTGCTTCTTGCAAGGTGTGAAAGTCGAAACCCACATATGAAATTATACGTCTCCACCCCTAGCCCTCCCGAGAAGAAGGGGAATCGAACTCCCCATTCCCAAGTAGGAAAGGTGGCCATTGGGGCAAATCTCAGTGGTTCATCACGAACCCAAATGGAATTGGGGACGACGTATGGTCATTTCTTCTCCCTTTGGGCCATAGAATTTGGTGCGGCTTCAAACTCTGAAAAAAGAACTTATTGTGTCGTACGAAGCTAAATTGTCTCGGCCAAAAACAAGCTCCTCAAGTTGAATAACTATCCGATTTGATCATACCTACTGATCAGTCGATGTAATCAAATTATCTCAATTGAAAAAATTAGGGGTGGAGCCTACCCGTCGGAACCGGTTCTTAAATTTTTGAAACCTAAAATTTATCCTGTCACCAGTTCCAAGATAGGTTCTGGGGTCTACTTAGGTTCTACCTACATGATTGTAATGAATCATCACCTCTAATAATCACCATTTGCTGCTACAATTTACTAAGCACAACTCGTATTTAGACATACAAAAAATATGTAACATTAACAAAGTAAAAGTCTCAGTTATTGATATCGCCGGAAATGGAAGATCAGACTAGTTGTTACATATTAAACACTCATTATCGAACGTCAAGGAATACCGCAGGATTGCGCGAAGACGTAGAACAAGAAAAACACAAAAACTTGATATAGGTTCCAGGTTTCGAGTTCTTGTAACCTACTCATCGAAACTAGTTCCTCAATTTTTTTCGTTAATCCGGAACTTATCCTTGGAACCGAACCGGTCCGGTTCTCCAATTTCAGGTTCCACCATGGAACTATGCTCACCTAAGCATATATTAAATCACGTGCTTCTCCTACGTACGTGCACAAACCGGTGTATCCCCGCACACAGCTTGAGCTTTTTAATCGCGAACCCCGGAATGGAATCGGAGGGCGTGGCGCGGCTAGAAAAAAATTGGGAATTTCTGAAACGTATTACTTATTTATATACTTGTTTTATTTTCCTCCCTGTCTAACCGTAGTTAATTGTGTTGACTGCGGTTAGGTCAACAGCGCCGGGCGCAGAATCCGGAGAAGGCTGCGGCGCACTCCGTTTTCCTTTGCGGTTATGAGCAGTTGACCCCACGCGCTCCTCGTCCCCGCCGATCCCGGCGCTCCTCCTCGGACGCCCACGTGGCGTCTCCAGCGGGCGAGTGCGGGTCCCGTCGGTAGGCCCTGCGAGTGGGGCATCGCTAAGCGCGCGTGCTTAATCGTGATAAGTCCCAGGGAGGGAGTGACCGTAACCAGGTTTGTTGGTTAAGTTAGTTGACTGGTTTGGTCCGGGGCTAACCCCCCCTCTGACTCGCTCCACGAAAAATACCTTTCTTTGAAATTTCTTGTCGGAAATTCTTAATTTGCAGTGCCACCATTTTTAAAAAAACCCTCGGCTTTCGTGACGGCGGAAGCAACGATGGTTCTGTCCCAAGGGGAGAGGAAGAAAGTCGATCCGAGGCGAGAATCACAAGCCGTGTTCGCGTATCGTGATCAGTTTTTTGTAATTCATTTCGAGCCGTGTGATAGGCAGAATATTGCATTTTTATTAGCAGCGCTGCAAAACTTATGCAGGTTGAATTCACGTCGCTTTCGAATTTGCCAAAAAGCTCGTGCCGAAATGGGCGAATTCGTTCGCGCAGATCATCGTAAGGAATTGGGTCCTTGGGAATTGCGTTTGAGGTCTTGTCCAAAGCCTCCAATAGACTTTGTGGTGAGATCTTTTCTGACTTTCTGGAGGGGGGATGAATGGACAAAAGAGGCATTGGCTTCGAAGGGAAGCAAAGGGAAGGGCTGTCTGGAATGTATGCGGTTTCGGACCCCACCGATATCGCCATCGCCGGATCTCAATTGCTTCTGACGCGGTTGCTTCCCTCCTCCTCCTCTTCCTCTTCTTCTTCTTCGCTTGCCTTTTACGGCGCGCCAATGAATGAAAGCGAGCTCTCGAATTTTTTCTTGACTTCGTCGGTGCCGTATGTGCTCCCAATTCCAAATGACCGTCGCGGAACATTTGCCCGACCAGTCTTTCCATCGGCGTCGGCGTCGCCTCTCGCTAGGAACGTGCAATCCGTATACTTCGGAATAGAGCTCTAATTCTTGAAATAAGGCCGCCATGAATAATGCTTGGACAATTGGTTTTTGTGGTATATTTTTGTAAAGCAAAACAAGGGTAAGACATATATAATTATTAGGGCAAAAGCCATCAAAAATCCTAAAGTATATCCACTGTGACACATCTACCTAAACTTTTTTCCGTGACACCAAAAATTCTAAACTTGTACATGTGTGACGTGTTTATCTTCCGTCCAAGTTCTATCGATGAGAACTGATAAAAATATATCTACATGGACGCCACAAAGCAAACGATGTTAATATGGCGCCCACGTGATTTAAGTGAAATAAAAATGACGTTTTTGCTCAAAAATCATCTAACGGAACATTGACGGAAGATAAATATGCCACATAAGTACATTTTTAAGGTTTTTTATGCCACAAGAAAAAGTTTAGGATAAATATTTTACAGTTGGCATAGTTTGAAGTTTTTTGTGCCGCAAAAAAAAATTCAAGGAAAATATATCGCACCGGATATAATTAGAAGTTTCTTGTAGCTTTTTCCCTAATTTTTAACCACGATTCGTGATGTTGTGTTATCCTATGATAGTGTTGTAACTCGTAACTCGCCCTCCGGAAGAAATTTTTTGGCAGAATCACAAGGGAAAAATGATGACCACGCGACTACTGTCTAATTTTTCATTGGGTTAGCACGTGACATCTTTTTCTCTAAGCTCTTGATTTTATATGGCGCTTCACGTGAGTTGATTTATGGGGCAGCCATTTCTGCCTCCTTAATTTTATTCATAACTGACTATGGATACAAGCCTTTTAATAAATAAATAAAAAGCTTATGAGGTTACCAAATGCAGAAAATAAATAAAATCAATCATGAAAACAAAGTCAACTAATGTATTCGATCTCACGAGGCATGTTGCTTACCAGTTTCATAAAATTAGCTCGACTCTTAGATGGAACGATGAGATATTGAGCTTTTTTATAATTTAGGGTTCGTATTTTATTGTTAGGGTTGATACAGCGAAAAAGTTCAAGCTGGTACACTTGTGATAAATTTACCCCAATCTAATTTTTTTATCACAAAAAATCTCAAATCTGGTACGCATGACAATTTTATCTTCTGTTAATTTTCGTTAAATTTTACTGTCAAATTTATGAGTTGGATGACACATGATAATTGACGGGTGTACCGGTTTGGGATTTTACCATCCTTTTGTTACAAGTGTACCAATTTGTGATTTTTCGCGGTATTAATCTAATTTAACGGAAGGTAAATTTATCACAAATGTACCAGTTTAGGGTGGTAAAAAAAATTAGTTTAGGGTAAAATTGCCACAGGTGTAAGTTTGGGGCAAATTTGTCATAGGTGTATTGATCTAGAGATGTGCTAGTTTAGGATTTTTCGTGGTATTAACCATCTATTTTAATACTGTATAATATTTCTTACGCAAACAGCCATGAAATGAAAACTTCCATCTACCGATGAAATAATTCATCTAGCAACGTGAAGACCGTATCTGCACCAGATAAAAGTTTCCTAAAATACCCTCTTTCTAGTTATTTTTCTTCCTTTTCCTCTCAGTCTTCTTCTAGAAGGCCGTCGTAAGTTTTTCTTGATATGATCATCATGCATGCGATACAAGGCCTCTGAGATCACTCCTGCTGTCATAAGAGAATCGTAAAGTTTTTATTGCCAAAGTCCTTAACTCGTGTAATCTCGAGTTGAATCCACGTTATTCGTTGCATGTGCGTTTACGCAACCCCTCGAATCACATGACCACGAACACAGAGCCTCCCAACTTGCCCTTTGGTTTTGTGAACCGAATCATATCCGAGAAACCCTAATAGTATCTTTAAACACCAAACAAAAGTAGATGATTAGGGCATTAAACAAAACCCTAATTTTTTTGGCCTTTCTGCTGTGTAGATGCATGAATCGCCCGAGTAATATACTCGAAAAGATCTGCGCACTGTCCGCAGAGAAATGCTTCGATGTGAAGACAGTTCTCTGGCCTGGCTTTGAAGTCGGTGCTTCCCCGTTGAAACATGGAAAATAATTATTGCGCACACGAGTTTACTATTCGAAAGAAGAACGTGCCTGTACATTGATTCACGAACACATTCTTTTAACCCATTTGTGCCACTGGTACGAAAAACGTTATAGTATCACCGAAACAGCATAATCTCTTGCTTGATTCCATGAACTTTGATTATCAAGGTTTGTCACATGATCTGCAGTGTACTTTCTATCGTTTCCTCTGTCTCTCTCTCTCTCTGTCTGACCACAGAAAAACCAAGAAGGCAAGGAGCCCACAGTTTGATGTTTTCGATTCCCGCTTTGATGTGGGAATGCGTAAACTCAACTGTTGTTATATTTGAAAATGCCGTTGATAGTCACAGAGATTGTCGATAATCTTCTTATATTCTTATATTCTCATGAATTAACGGAATAGCCGTATCATAGGTTATTACAATCTCGGACTTTTTGCGAAAATAAAAGGGCAAGTTTCATCAGAAACCCTAAATTATGCCCACTTTGACACATACCCTAAATAATCATTCAACCATGGATGCTCATATCCTTGTACATGGTGAATAACCAAATTCCAATTGAAATGAAATATTTATGAGAAATCAATGCTATTTAGGAGAAATCAATGAAATGACATTTTTTTGTCACCGGAAACTATAAACTTGTCCACTGTGACACAAATGTCCACAACTTTTTTGTATCACGAAAAAAATCAAACTTATACATGTGTGACATGTATACTCTTTATTACAGTTCCGTCAATGTTATATTTGTCACATTAGTATAATTTTAGGGTTTCTTACGGTTTTCAGTGACACAAAAAAAGTTTGGGATATTTATGTCACAATTAGCATAATTTGAGATTTTTTTTGTGGCATTAACCTAAAATAAAATGATCTAGGCTTTTTTATAAAAAAAAATAAATCATTATCCTGTGTTATTCTTGACCTTTTTAGTCAGTTTATTTTTGCTAAAATTTTTACGACATGCGATGACATACCATTTGAATTGGTCGTTATTAAAACATGGAAGAACTCAGTCCATGATCATCATTACTCTCCTCACATGAGTTTATTATGAGCGTATAATACTAGTGCCGGAGCGCACGCTACCTGCATACGTGAAATACGGTGGCTTCCAATTGGAAGAAAATGAATAGTTTCTTGAAGAAGTGAATGATATTGGTAACTACACGAGATATATCAATTGCTACAATAAAATATTTTTTAATATTTATGCAATTTGTGAGATTTTGTGAGATCATTATCAATTGTTCTAAAAAAAATCTTCGTATGGTCTTTTTACTGAGTATTAAGCGTGGACATATTTAATTAGGGAGGCAAATGAGAGTTGAAAAGATTGGAACTTAGGACTTCCAGCGACCTCTAGCTCTGGTATCATGTGAAATTTTGTAGAACAACTGTCAACTATTCTAAAAGTTTAAGTAATAAGATGAATGCATGATTTACTATTTAAATATTCTAACGCAATTGTTAAAATTAAATGTAAATCCGTATGAATGAGTGATTTATTATTTAAATATTCTAACACTCCCTCTCACGATTAGTTTAATCTTTTTGCTTAGTACTAAGTGTGGACATATTTAATTGAAAATGCATATGATTTTTTTAAATATTTGAACTTAAAACCTCCAACTCTGATACCATGTGAGATTTTGCCAACCGAACTAAAAGTTCGAGATGAAAGTTCAATATGTACGATGAAGGTGTGCTTTATTATTCAAATATTCTAACACAATTGCTAAAATTATATGTTAATCCGTATGTCATAATCTTATATTTTGAAAGGTCTTGGGTGTTTCGCGTTAAGGGAAAAAAAAAGAAATTGCAAGAGCCTCAAGATTCGAGAAAAGATTTATATGTGAAAAAAAAATTGCCAAAATAACCCTCAAAACAAGACTTTTAAATAGCAACTTAAACTCTGGGGTTTGATTTTTCAACTGACTATACTATCCATGACACCCCTAATCGTCCTAAGCCCCATGATCTTGTTCTGTAGCGTACAGAAGGTCGTCCATTTTGATAATGCTCCCACCACGCTTGATAATGAAATTCTAATGTCAAACTTGCTGTTATATCAAAAGTCATTTTCGTGAATTAATTTCAATTTCATTCCCACCCCCCTTATCATCCAATGAGTCTCTCAAAAGCCGCCTCCTTATCCTGGATCTTTATGGCCAGCAATCACTCCCATTTTCGTCGGATTGGTATTTATTTCTGAATATGTCCCTCTTTTCAGGTTACTATTATTCCCGCGGAAAAGAAAATTCTACAACATTTATTAAGCCGTGAGTAAGAAGAAAAAATAAAGCTCATGGAAGGCACGTTAAATGAGGAGCAGCCTCTGCCGTTGGCTTTGCACGTCTGCAAGGCCCCCCCCCCCCCCCCCCCAAAAAAAACGAGCGAATTCCGGCACGCAAGTTTGACCACGCATCTGACTGCACATGTGAACAGATCGAGTTCGAGAACGGCTTCTTTGTCCTTCAATTATTGTCGTCCGGTCTGAGGCCTGCAGCGCCGCGATTTGACGTTAGCTAAAAAGAATTCTCGAAGTACGCGTCGAAGCTGCGGTGCTCGAGCCGGAACGTCGTGTAGGAATGGAGGAGCTCCAGAAGTCGACGATGATCGCTGGAGCAAGCGCCAAAGAATTTATGGACGTAGTAAAAACTGGTCGTTGTCGTTTCGGGTTCATGTCATTATTGCGCTGAAATCATTTCGATCTGGTGGGGTTCACAGCCCTTTGACCTTTGGCGCCCCTGAGTTTGAACGGGAGGTGATATTTTGGAGAAGGAAAAGGTTTTCTTTATGCTCTTTCCTCCTGTGTTCGAATAATTATTCCTTTCTTTTTTGGTTCGAGAAGGAAAGTGACGACTTGGCTTGAGCATCTGATGTTGTTTTCATCTGTCCCCAGAAGAATTTGTTCTGTAACTTTAGTGCAGAGCTAGTCAAATTTCGATAAGGGTGTTGGAAAAATTCGAACTTTGTGCAGTTGCATTAAACGTAATGTGAACCGAATTAGGTGCCCAGTGCTAAGAAGCAGGTAGAAACTTTTTGGTTGGAGCCAAATGGGGCGTTGTTTAATCAGTAAGCGTGAGCAGAGGTGCAATTGATTCGACTTTTACAAATTGGGGAAGGCGGATTGCACGACCTTCTCGCCTCGCGTTGAACTTGAGTTTCCGTTGGGGACAGAATTTGGTGAATTCGCAAATCTTGTTTTGCCTTCCGGAAATTTGCATCGTCGCAGGCCGCATATATCGTCGCTGTCCATGCGAATGCTGAGTAGAATATCCGTCGTGTATTGAACAGGGATGTATGTGTAATGACTACATCTGACCTTGGCCCGGTGGCATGTGCGCCCTCGCTACGGTAGCCCAAGGGCACTTTCGAGCGGTCCTATGGTCGTGAGGCGCGGTCCCGATCAGGCCTAAATCGGGCCTGCCAAGCCCACATGATTATCACATGTCTTTTTCACGATGGACAGTCCTGAGCAATATTTTAGGCCTAACTCGATGGGGACGAGTTGAATTGATCAGTCCCTATAATTGTTATACATTTTGTCACAATAAGTAAGCTTGGACAATATTTTAAGCTTAATTCAGGGGTCTAGCCCAGACATGCTCATTGATCACCTTTAATAATGGCTAAGATTGCATAGGATGCACATCGAATTTCTCTTACATCTCTTCCTTTTTGTAACCGCTTGCAACGCGACTACAACTCTAGAGTTCACACCACCATTACATTTAGTCCATTTTCTCTCCCCCATAGTTGTGGTGATGTGATCATCCAATGTGGAGGACCACTAATTTTTAGAGGTCTTCCATCTTCAATCTCGTCTTGGAGGTTTTTTTTGTCTGAATATCGTATCGGAGGTTAAATGCCACCAATCATCACTTGAAATAGGAGGCCTTCAAAGTCCGATTGGTACAATCTCCAATCAAATATGATCGTCTTTGCTATGCGTCGCCAGGCTCCCCTTCCCCAAATACACACACAAAACCTTAGCATAGGCATTCGCAAAAATTCTAGAATTAGCGGCCTTGACCAAAATTTTAGGCTCAATGTAAGGCCCAACTAGGCCTGAACGTGACATCCGGAATTTTCCACATTTTATATTTAGGATGATTTTCCGCGATCGTTATCGCCCAGAATCCGATATGATACAATGTTGACGCCTATATTGATGAGGTAGTGTGACGATAATTAATTGCTACCATATTAGTTGTAGAAAGGATTGGTATGCTGTGAATTTCATATTTGATGATTTTCAAGTTTCAAGATATACTGAGTTGAGGTTTTCCTAGCAACCGTTATTTTAATTAATGTTTTTAGTGAGTTGAAAATATTTTTCTGATTTGTCAACACTTAGAAATGACCCTATCTTCCTTGTTTACATATTGATTTATTAGATATCTTTGTGGCTTATCAAAATATCTAGTTTAGAACCATATGATTATACCACTTGTAACTTTTCTATTTGAACACCTCTTTAACTTATTAATGTTTTTTAAGCTTTCAAGCCAAGAGTCCTCATTCATTGTGCCACATCTCCCTCATTTTCAACCATAAGTTTGACTTATAGAATGACATCATGCATGACCTCGCCCTTTACTTCAATGATTACAAATCAATTGATGATTTTTATTCATGCATCTATTTGGGTGATCTTATACTCTCTCCGATCATTTTCTTCATTTAGCTACTCAAATTATACCGCTTGTAATCTTTTAATTTGTACGTATCTCTCTCATTCTCCACCAAGTGTTTGTAACCCCACTGTCATCGTGGTTTTTAACCTTAGTTAACTAATATCTATTGTTTTAAATCACGAGAAACCCAAGTCAAGATATTTTCTATCTCTCTCATTAATGCCTAAAATGGTCATAACTCAAATAATGTTTCATCATTCATGTATTTTACTTGGCCAATGATGTTCTCTCTCTTTCCAATCAAATATCTTCATCTTTCCATTCAAAATCTTGCCATTTGTCACTCAAATAATAACTCACGTATTCTTAAATGGTGACATTGAACTTAGCCTATCAAATTAGATAATGCATGACATCATGAATGACATAATATTCTAACTCTAGTTCTCCAAGATGATCAACATGAGTTGAAGTTGTTCTTTAAAATAAGTGAAGGAGTAAGAAAGATTCATCTTACCTTCTCCTTTTTGGAAGAGCAATTTCACCTTCTTAACTTCAAGTGCAATTTCTCTTTTTCCTTCCAAAACAACAAGCAAAGCTTTCCCTTAAATTTCAATTACGCTCCAAAATTTAGTTAGCTTCATTTATTAGAGCTTTTAATCCTATGTTTCAAGTATTAAAAAGGTAAAAGTTCATGGACTTCGTTTTCTTTTTATCAATCAAGTTTTGTTATTTTATTTAAAGATTGAGAGTTGTTAATCGTTGTTCTTGTTTATTTTGCTTTAAATGTTATTAAGGCTTTAAGTTGTTCAAGTCTTTATTCAAGGTAAGCGAAAGCTCTAGGGGTTAAGTTGATTTGATCTACTTAGTACTCTTAACTTAGTTGGCTAGTGTTTGTTGATTTAGTTTGAATATTAATCAAGAGTGTGATCAAGCTTTGATACTAGCATGTTGAGTAATTGTGTTTACTTGAATTGAATCTATAATATTGTCATGTGTAGAAATGTGTAGAAATGTTTGATCAACCTCACAAAAGCCTTGGTTGCATACTATATGAAAAAGTGTAAAAACGTGAAATTTAGACTTGACAAGGACAT
This sequence comes from Syzygium malaccense, assembly GCA_031216405.1. Classification (NCBI taxonomy): domain Eukaryota; kingdom Viridiplantae; phylum Streptophyta; class Magnoliopsida; order Myrtales; family Myrtaceae; genus Syzygium; species Syzygium malaccense. Next base: position 6,955,507 of record CM062258.1, on the reverse strand, counting down.
TCACATGATTTTGATTAAGTGTTGGATTACTAATTATCTCACTGATTTACTAGTTAAGTGTTGTCAATTAATCACGTGGTTGATTCTCTAAGTTGTTCATGTTCACATTGTCGATTATTTGGATTGTCGATGTTCAAGTTGCCAATTCTTTAAGTATGGGGTAAGTACAGTGCAAGTATCATAACTTTTTGTACGGAGGATACTTAGGTGCTATAACTTTTTTTTGAATCACTCGAATGCCATAACTTCCAAAAAAGATCACTTAAGTGCCACCTACAAGCTGGTCTTGAGGGCCCAAAACCGCAACTTTTCCGGCCGAACAGTGACCTTCCCGGTGAGGCGAGCACCACCAGCTTGAAGAGGGGGTGTCGGTGAATTATTCCATGGCCTCCGTTCGTCTCGAAATTTCCGTTTTAGCCTCCATTGACGAAGGTAAAAATGCTTCGTAGTCACACAAATCGGTTTGATGATTTGTGTAACTACGAAGCATTTTTACCTCCGTTAACGAGGGCTAAAACGGAAATTTCGAGACGAACGGAGGCCATTGAATGATTCACCGACACCCCCTCTTCAAGCTGGTGGTGCTCGCCTCGCCAGGAAGGTCACTGTTCAATTGAAAAAGTCGTAGTTTCAGGCCCTCACGACTAGCTTGTCAGAGGGGTTGGTCGTGAGGGCCCGAAACCGCGATTTTTCCAGCTAAACGGTGACCTTCCCTGCGAGGCGAGCACCGCCAGCTTGAAGAGGAGGTGTCGGTGAATCATTCCATGGCCTTCGCTCGTCTTGAAATTTCCGCTTTAGCCTTCGTTGACGAAGGTAAAAATGCTTCGTAGTTACACAAATTGGCTCGATAAATGTATAACTACGAAGCATTTTTACTTTCGTCAACGGAGGCTAAAATGGCAATTTCGAGATGAACGAAGGTCATGGAATGATTCACCGACACCCCCTCTTCAAGTTGGTGGTGCTCGCCTCACCGGGAAGGTCATTGTTCGGTCGGAAAAGCCGTGGTTTCGGGCCCTCACGACCAGCTCATAAGTAGCACTTAAGTGATCTTTTTTTTTAAAGTTATGGCATTCAAGTGACCCCAAAAAAATTTATGGTACTTAAGTATCCTCCGTACAAAACTTATGGCACTTGCGCTGTACTTGACCCCTTTAAGTATAATATCATTGCTTGCATGAGAAATGAATGAGGTAAGCATGTCATTATTACGTGATCATTGAAAGGCATGATGAGAAATGAAAAGAGGTATGTATGTGATCATTATTAAAAGGGCAAGGTAATAATATGCATAAAAAGATGTTATGTATTAGATGTCGATTGTTGAAATGAGTGTTGATTTCATTGTTAATGCAAGAGTGATAATGTGATTATGATGTTATCATGTGCACTGTCGTTACGTGATTAATTATGGAAAGTATTGTGAAAATTAAATTTCATCATTCACCTATTAGTGGCGACGATGCCCTGGAGTTGGGATGTCCCGATCAAGATGCCTCGAGAGTCGGGATGAAACGATATGCTAATAATGAATATTGTGCATATCTATATGTGAGTACAAATGCATATATTCACACGTGATTAAGTGTTGATAATCATGCAATACAATATGCTATTCCATGCATTTGCATTTGAGTGATTAACCTTATGTTGTTATTGGTTTCCATCACTGTATCATAAATAGAAAGATAATGCATTTACCCATGCACTAATTATACATGATTACATTGTATTGCATTGAATTCATGTTGTTTTGTACCAGGCTGAATAATAAGATAATCTCCTACCTTAAACTTAGAAATTTCATTTACTGGATTGCAGCTCACCCCTTATTTTTTCATATTTGTAGGATGGTCTCCTTGGGCATGTCGATGGAGGGGACGAGCTGTTACTGGAGGCCATCAACCCTTCAGTTAGATAGCAATTAGGTTAATGTATATGTTCGCTTTTGGTTGAGTAAGGGTGTAGAGATGCTAGTTGACCCGACCTTTTCCCAGGATGTATGTAATTTGTGTTTTGCTTGAATGTTGTCTAAAGATAGTAACTACTGATATTTCTATAATGAAGGAGTATATGTGTATATATTAAGCTTGTGCGATTTCTTGTGTGGGGTATTGTGAAATTTTTGTTGTGCTTTCGTATGCTTACTAATTATGAGTAATAATTGAAAAGAACACGTGTTGTCGCACATGACGTTCTGGGGCGTCACACCGGGCCACCTAATGATCACCTCTAGCAAGCACTTGCGCGGAATATAGAGACACATGATTGTGTTAGAGGCAATGCTAGATGAGGTCGAAGGAGATAGGGGTGGTCCCGTATGCATCCATATATGGTATTCGATTCAAAAGAAAAGGAAAGAAGAAAATAAATTCTTTACTATTCAAAGTCATTATGATTGTGTCATCTACCTAAGAATGTATATTGACGATGACAATTTGCCCGTGAATAGAGAGGATCCCATCATTCCAATTTGAGTATCTGTCCATTTATTCCCCGATTTGTTTTTCGCCAGTTTAGCTTTTCCGAAACTAGAGATTGAGGGGCAAGAATTTTAGGAGTGGATTTGAACCCGAAGGTACTATTTGAGCTAGCAAAATGATTGAGATTTTATACTTTCATATGTCGCGCTTGAAGCATTTCCAAACAGATATGATTCATTGAGGTAATGCCATAAAGAATTCAAATCTCAAGAACTCTTTTATAAAATAAGAGCACAGGTGATGTTCAATTTTCGATCAAATTCAGGCAATTTTCATTTGTTCGAGCTATCACGCAGTATAATACTTATAAGTCTCGTCCGAGATGGTTGAGGTAAGACAAAATATGTGAAGCGATACAAAAATAGTGATCCCCCAAAAGTTAGCATGATGCATGGAACCCTATTGCTTGCCTCATTGTCCCATTGGCACATATGATGCGTGAGCAGATGCGCTATGATAGCATAGTCAATCGAATCGGAAGGTGTATCGTGAATGCGACGATGCACGAAAAGTCAATCTCTTGAGAACTTGTTAAGGACCGACAAAGCGATGCCATTTGCCCCTAAATGACAACGAACGAACATGGTTTGAGCTTTGGTCAATAGATTTCCACAATGATCATACTCCCATCGAATCGATTTCATTCATCATAGGCACTCGAGGACACGCCACGGATCCTCGCATGATGGATTGACAATGTCGATTGCCGCAATGATTCCCCTGCCTAACTCATGATGATGTCCCGAGCATGCTCTCATTTCATTTGATGGATGGTAAGTGGAAGTTAGCCCTAATGTTAAATCGGTCCGCGAGAGAAGGTGAAAAAGCTCTGTACCCGATTGGATTATGGCATGACTGGCTTGTCCCAGTATCTTCCATTAATGGTGGAGTGGTTGGAATTGGATTGAGTGGATGACAAAGCCAAAACCTAGCCTCAAAAATGTCAACGCGGGTCATCGTCACCCGGCGTCAAAAGGTCACACCGTCCGTCATCATATCGTGAATTCAAATCATGTTATGAGCAAACTTTTGGACAATTAATACTTTAGATATTTTGCTGTTTTGTGAAGAGACTTTCCCGGTTTGTACCGTATGAGGTGGGGTTGCGATGACGAGCTCGTTGACGTCGGGTTTTAGAGTTTTCAATGGATTAAGTAATTTTAATCAAACCGAACCATTTGTTGCAGATGTCAGATTCCAATAGCGGCTTTCTTTTCTCGATAAGAGAAGAGGCCAATGCCCGTGCTTCTGGGTTTCGTATATAATAATTTATTGAAAATATGTTGAGTAAATCTCCTCCTCTACTTTTTCAAAATCCATTCTTTTAGTCGCAACAACGACATTGCCCATGATGGAGTTCAAATAATGGGATTGAATATCACGAAAAAATATATGCATCGTTTATTAGATGATAAATATCATGGCTACATTTGTCTTCCGTATAAATTCACTTTACACTTATCAAACATCTTTTTGTGTCCTATTTTACTTAAAATGAGTATATCATGGCCCGTTTTTCTTTTCAATTCGACACGATAATTTTATCAAATAACCTTCTCTTACATTGTTATATATAACGCATATTCCATTTTACTACACATATAAAATGTCACAATACGATTAGATATCTGTATTTAGATTGAGATTTCAAGAGATTCCCCTTCAAATTTTCACCATCATCAGAAATTATATGCGAATTTAATTTGGAAAAAAAATAGCATTCTCCCTGAATCGGATGCATTTAAAGTCAAAAGGTCACTTTTACTCTACATATTTTAAACGTGGTATTGGCAGGTGGATCAATTTAAAAGCGATGTATTTTTATTTGGGCCGACAGGTTGAGTTGGGCCCGTCTTCATTATATTCTTGGAGGCCCGAGCCCGAATCGAATCGGGCCACAGTTGGGCCTTTCTGTTCTGGACAGCCCGACTTTATTGCTAATTTTTGTCTATTCTCAATTTACTGCTAACTGGACCCGGTTGTGATGTCCATGCTCAAGGATCCGAATCATATAATCTTGAAAAGAAGAAACCACTTAAAATTCTATATGCATATCTATATGTCTGTCCGTCTATCTTTCTACCTATCATCTTAAACTAGCGTATCGTTATTCGAGGTTGTAACTCATTGAGGCTAGAAAATACTGAACAAAATTTGTTTTAGATAGTAACGTTGTAATTTGCATCCTTAAGTGAGATCGCCATATAATATAGATGTGAAGAACATAACATGCCGATTTTAGATGTCGGGGCATAACCTACCTTTGAATCGGGCATCGTGATTGGGCCTCGACTATTTACATCGATACACGTTGCGAAGCACATTTTATACGCACAAAACCTTGATCAAAAGTTTAAATTTGAAACTCTAATATCGCTGAATAGCTAGGCAATAGTAAAATAGTTGTCAAAAATCAACATATAAGGAAGTGAAAGCAAATTACAATCTTATAGAGTTATAAAGTCAGTCGACACAGCGGAATTGGTAGTGCTAGTTTCTTGAGATGAAAATAATTGTTAGTATTATTCGTAAGGCCGTCAAATGAATGGGTCGGGTCGAAAATGGTCCGACCCAAATTGACCTATTTAACCCATTTATATGCAAAACAAATTTAGGGATACATACTTCACCAGACTCATATTACTAAAATACTTTTATATTTGATCCAAATTATGAAAATCCATATTCACCTAATTAACCCGCTTTAAGCTCTTCATGTATGTATGCTATTTGGATAAAATCGCTATTATAAGATGCTAAAGAATTGGCTTTAAACATTGCATAGAATTTTCAATCTTTGTATTGATTCACAATGAAGAATAAGAGAAAGTATTTGGTAGTGAATTTATAAAATTATAGCAACAAATAATGTGGATGATTGAAATTTTAATTAAATAGAATGTAAGATATTGAAGAAGATGATTTATGCTAACCATGGATTGCAATGACAAGAATTAATATTAGAATATTACATAAAAATAACGATGCCAAATGTAACTAAGGAAAATATACTCCAATAACTAACAGACGAAGCTTACAAGACCAATCAAAATAAAAAATACTGGAGAAAAAAAGAAGCCATCTTATTATTTTTTATAAGGGTGAAGTCGAGCCCGTCTTGCGGGCCCACAAAGACTTTTTTAAATTTGGAACAGGCCGAAAAATCTATTATTTTCTCGTTAAGGGTAAAGAGAATCACAAAGATGGGTTAGGTAAAGTGTGAATCTATTTTGATCAAAAAAAAAACCGTGATCCCATTCAACACCCAAATTCTAATCTCATTTATAATCTATTTACTAAACACAACTAATTCATATAATGACTCATCTCATCAAATATGAATTAAAATATGGATTTAAAACCCATTTTGACATGTCTTATTACTCGTGAGGGGGAATAGGCGCAGTATATGGGAGCGCGTTTTATGCTAATACACTGATAAGCTACAGTCACGTTGAATTTTGGGTGTTCACAGACATCTTATTTTTGCTCTTGTAAGAAACCGCCATTAGGAATTTTCCTAATGAGACCCTTGCTTCTCCCTCCTCTCCTGGAAGTTCTGCTTCTTTTGATTCCACCAAACTTTTCATGTCATCTTTCACCCTATGCTCCTTTCAGACCAGTTCTTCAAACCTACCACATATAATGCTCAACCGTAGACAACTTAATGTGTAAGCACAGAATATGTCTCACTCCACTTAGCAGCGGCCACATGGTCAAATCAGAGTCGACAACGTTTTATACCAAAGTTGAGTCATGGAATGGGCGGCACGAAACTACAGATGAAGCATCGGGCGGTCATTTTCAGAATCAACACCACGCAACATTCGTTATCTTTGAATGTTGAATTAACATTACCAAGAAAAACTCTTCAACTAAGCATCAACATCAGTTGGATTCTAATCAACATTAAGGACCATGGATAACCCGACTAAACCATCTTCAAACATGAGGAACGGATACAAGAAAAAGCGAACATCACACACAATGAAATAAGCAAGAAACAACAATTAAATTGAATTGATAGCTAGTCTTCATAAGTACACACAGAACTGGAAAAAAACAAATTGGAAGCCTTTAATAATAAGATAGCTCTCCAACGCCAAAAACCAAAACCCAAATCTATTCAATTGCTCATCTAACTTCAGCCGGCCGGAGATATTAAACCTACCAATGTTAATCACTGGCACATATGTATGCACATAACCTTGTCCCAAAAATACAAAACCTTTCGTTTTAGGCCGTGCGTATATATCTACACTTTCTGGAGCAAACCATGTATTCACACGATGGAGTCCAAATAGCTGTTACACCGCCTCCTGTTGAACTCCAACAAGCTCCCGTAAGTGCGGTCTGCAATCCCGACAAAGAGAGCTTCCGTATCGGGGCTGAACGATATGCCAGCAATCTCTCCGAACAAGTCGATCTCCTGCCCCTTAACATACCCAGACTGCGTGTCGTAGATGTGCACAAAGTCGGCAGGCTCGGCCATGGCCATGAACCTGCCGTCAGATGTGAACTTAATGGCTCTGATGGCCCCCATATTTCCCTTGAGAACAGCAAAGGACTGCGACGGATTCCTAATGTCCCAGAGCCTACACGTCGTGTCTTGATTGCCTGTGGCTAGAATTTGACCATTCGGGTGCCAAGCAGAAGCGAAGGAATAATCCAAGTGCCCTTTCAAGCTGTTGATTGTCTGCAGTTACAAAGAAGCATAGTGAGAACACAAATCCCAGCCTAAATATTGAACCTGCATCTACCAGTGACAATTGACTTACTTTTCCAGACTGAGCATCAGTTATCAAGCACTCTTCGCTGTCCCCAAGAACTGCCAATAATTTGCCATTGGGGCTTACAGAGGTATTCTGTAAATAGTCACGAGAGCAAGTGAGGAGAGTATCAAACCATTGAATGCCGAACTTCGGAGGGACATTTTGACGTGGGCACTTACATTTACACACCATTCAAAGTTGAAGCAGTTGAGGCAAGCAAAGTTCTGCGTATCAAAAACCCTGACTTGAGCATCGTTATTTGCAGTTACAACCCTCAACGAACCCCTGATAAAAGAATGACCTATAGGTCAGCCTCTAAAGGAAAGAATCAGAAAAATTATAAAACAATCTTTTAAGTCTGCTGGATGGGCACTCACGTCGGGTTCCGCGATATATCCACACTGTTGGTAATGGCATTATCATCTGCTGTTACTTTGCTGCAGAATGCAACTCCAGATTGGCTCATGAACTGGGTCAACACAAAGGAGGTTAGTAAACGAGTTGAAGTCTTTATAACTATTTCAGTTATCCCAAGAGGAAGAGTTCCCCACCTTGCATATAAGCTCCCCTTGAAAGCCACCAGCAACCAATAAATCGCCTTTTATGGCCATGGTGCTTATTTGAACTCTAGACAGCGATTGTGATAACAAACCTGGACGCTTCTGTAAAATGCATACAGAAAAGATAATGAGCGCTTGAATAATGAAATATTATTCACTGAAAGCCCTGATGATTAGGAGACACCTACCAGTGTTGGAACAATGGGTTTAGCCACGTTGAGTACCTCTTTACTCCTCCTAAGTAGTGCAGACCAATGCATTACAGAGTAGTTCTGCATGAGGTACACATCGTGCTTGGAAGTTGACCACAAAAGATTGCGCAGCTACAAAAAGGCAATGAACCAATGAGATGAGCCCCAAATAGTAATCAAGGAAGAATATGATATAAGTGCATGTGCTATGAACAGAAAACTGCTGCTCTAAAAAGCCAAAGTTAGAGTTTCAGACAATAGCGCTAGAGTTCGGATCAAAGTTCCTAAAAGCCAAAGTTAGAGTTCCAGGTAAAGCTTAATAGACTTTATTCTCTACTAGAACCCTCGGCCTACTAAGACAAACCAGACCCCTTGGATAATAGTGTTAGAGATGAGAAATGGTTAACCTGCCTAAAAGCCAAAAAGTAATCCTTGTTGATCTTGAAGCATGAATATATATAGTAGCTAAAACCTTTAGTTCAGTCAAGGTTCTCTAATTGGATAATGGCAAGTTCTCAAATGACTAACATGTGAGAACTGTCGTAAAGCTGAAGAAACATGTGAAGCCACATGAAGAAGAATGCAATACGTGCATAATCAAGAGCCTTAACATAATAAAAAAGTTACTTTTGGTGAATGTAAGCAAAAGGAGAGACATGCAAGTCATTACATCCCAAAAATGTCCCGCATGATCCAATTGTGTATGCATGCAACAGTAATAATTTGCCAAAATGTATCGAATGATAACCATTCATGTGAAACAAACAAATGTGAACAGATGAACTTAAGGTAGGAAAAAAGAGGAAAACGAAAAGGAGAGAGAAAACAAGAAGCTGCATGGCAGAACCAGATTCAGGAAAGATCCTAATAACAATCCAAAAAGCTTGTAATAGCTACTTAGCACCCTTACGGCTGGCACATATTCTCACAACATTATTCGCCTAAATCTCAAACATTTTCCTATCATACCATATAAAAAACGTATCCTTATTGCAGCAGCTGCTCAGATATTACTTCCACCCTGCTTTAGAGGCTGTAATAAAGAGAGTTATATAGCATTTCTAGATGCCGCAGAGAGTTAAGAGACATAATAATATTTAACAAGCAATAGAAATGATGCACACAGAGTAATACAAAGTAACCATTTCAAACTTCTATCATAAGAAAATTCAAGGCATAACAACAATCCCAATATTGCAACATATGCACTCACAGGTTAAGATAAAATGTTGAGCCATAAACAAGAATAAATCCAATGCATTTCACGTGGCTTCTATCCAAGGTTAACTCATCTAACCAAGGATTTCTCATTGGAAGTCGAACTTTGTATTCCTTCTCATTTTTTCATAGAAGTATCTTTTCCTGAAGAAATGGAAACTGATCATGTGAAAGCACTGGGATTTACTTCTTTTCTGCAAAAGCATAACCAGCTATTGTTTGCATTCAATCACCAAGTTGCAAGTACAGGAAGAAAAGGAATCATTGATATCTACGGCCCCAACAAGAGTTACTATTAGCAGTCTCTATTCTTGCCCAGAGAAAGGTGATAGTGCCAGACTTTCACATTGCCAGAGAAAGGTCGTAGTGCTAGATTTTCATGTCAATAAGTTTCTCAAGGTCAGGTCACCAGTATACTTTTTTCTGTTGAAGACCACCAGTGGAATTTCCTTGCGCTCCTTTTACTGAACTACTTGGTGTACATACAAGACCAGATCCATTTGTTTCTAGTGCTAAAATTTTCACAAGGCAAAACATCTATCAAAACCTAAAATAAAGAGATACGCAAGCTCCATACCTTCCAACAATTAGTAGAGGCTTAGAGCACTTAGCATATATAACAATACCCACAAAGGATACTATCATATTGACAAACCTGCAAGACTACAAGACTAGAGCCGTATGTTTAACAAGATATTCTAACTACTTTAGAAGGATGAATTCGAAGACCCAAAGCCTACTAGTTAGTAACTTCTATTGATGCTATGATGCAACATGCGTTATGATGAATGAAGAGCAGTGAAGCATAATTAATGCAGCAATCTGGTGAAAATGGATGATGCAATGCTGATTTTACAAGCAAGAATGCAGGTCCAATTTGAAAGGCAACTTACAAACATCATGCAATTGAAATAGTGGTTTTAATTTGAATGAAATGGAGGAATTAACATTACAAATTCGACAGAAATGCTTTTTAGGCACAAATATCGACCTGACTAATCACTAGATGTAACTCATGCAGTTGGCACTGACAGTTAATGTATATTGACTATGCATGATGCATGAGAGTGCCCGGAAAATAAAAAGGGTCCCTATTTGGACGAACTTAAAGGAAGTATTGGCTTAGCATGGAATCTCTACCTGAAAATGCACGATTGTCGATTTGACAAGCCTCGTGTTAAATTGGAAGTCATAAAAGTTCTTCCCCTTCTCAACTTGCAAGCACTCCTGTTAATGAAATATATGCTTAAAAAGACTGTAAAAGAAACAACATCCAAAGAGGTAATATCTGGAAATTGGAGGTTTCTTCAAACACGTCCAATTTAATCATCTAATTATTGGCAAAGATTAAAAATAAAGAAAGAAGGGCATAGTCCTTAAAATTAATGGGCTAACTATAACAATGATCAAGATACCCAAACAGAAAGTCTAAAAGAGTAAACAGGGAGAAGATCTTTGAAAAATTAGCCAAAAAAACAACTGGATGCTTTATAATTCTTTCTTAAACAGCTAAAACCAAAGCACTCCATTTCATTTCATCCAAGTCAAAAAAAACAAAAAAAATTCCCAAACATGGCAACTTTGGATCATGACATGACAAGAAAACTACATTCAATCGCAGATCACTGGTTGTGGTACTAGAGAAAGCCGTTCTGTAATTCAGATCGAGAAGAACTACACCAAACGTGAGAACACACCCTGGGGTATATGTTCACTGGGATCGGATGAGTTCGAGATCTAACAAAGTTGAACACACTGGACACCCCCGAATCGAGGGGTTGCAAAACTTTTTGGAGATGTCACGATAATGGGAGAATCAAGAAGAGCATATAAGGATATAAACTAAACGTATAAAGAAACGAGGGTAGCAAATGATTCTGCATGTGGAATCAAATCATACACAAGTGAATCTGCAAACTTCGCACAAACAAACAAACACATTAAATAATAGCACGCCTAAACCATAAGACAAAACTCAAAATCAAGGGGTTTCAATGGAACAAAAACCTCACCTTGTCGAGCTCCACGCGAGAACGCGACAGGCTCTCGTAGTTCTTGTACTGCTTCAATCTCTTCTCGCGGTACTTGTCCCGCGTATAGTTCATCCTCTCCCAGGGTATCCCCTGTATATCTTTCCCATTTCTCGCTTCCAAAGCAGAGGTATCAGTCTTCGGCTTGTTCTGTTGCATCCAAAACCCCAGAAAGAATGAATTAACATAGCAGTATTAGTATTCACATCACTCGGCGATTATTTATATCACCAAGAGAACGAGAGAGATAAAAGGCACGCTGAAGACGAACCGATTCGAAGTCGTCCTCGAAGTCGGAGTCCACCGACTCCACATCGGTGCTGCCAGGCGATTCAACATCAGAGAAGGGATTATCGTCGTCGTAGAACTCGTCAAAGTAGTCGTCGACCACGTATTCAAGGTCATCGTTGTGGAATTGCTCCATTACCCTGCAATCATCCAAGGCTAAAAAGCGATCAGGGACGCACAAAAGCCAATTCGATTGCAGATCGAAACGGCTCAGGCGAACGGATTGCGCTAAAGACCGTACCTTGCGGCGATTTAACAAAGCAAAATCGACGCTTTATGGTTAAAAAAAAAACCGTGGGTACACAACAGAAACAGAGGAAAACCAGAGGCCGTCCATATGAATTAGTAAATACGGGGGAAACGAACAAGAGGGTATCGTCAAATCGACCCGAAGAGGTCAAATCCTACGAGAAACATCGCACGAGAAAACAAGAACCAAACGAACTCAAGAAGAGAACGAGCGCTTGCACTTATTAAAGGAACGAGGGAACAGAACAAGAAGGAGGGCTTCCTTTGGCGACCGTACCTTGGAATTCCGAACCGAGAAACAGAGAAAGGGACTGCTCAGGAGGAAACCCACGAGAGAAGGAACGCGGGGAAGCGCCCAAGAAACCGGAACAACGAGTGGAGGGAATTGAGAAACTTTCCCGGAAAACGGAGAGGGAACTGGAACGGAAAAATGGATGATCAGCCGCCGAGAGCCGCGGGAAGAGGGCGATTCAAGGAAGGCAGGGAAGGAAGGAAGGAAGGAAGAGGAAGAGGAAGAAGAAGAAGAATCCGGAGGGGTGCGTGTGTGGAGATGGACCTTTCTGTGCTTTTTTAGCCAAGACAGCGAGGAGGACGAAGCTACCCGCGCCATACTTATAGAGAGAGAGAGAGAGAGAGAGAGGGAGGGACTGTGCTTGTGAAGAAGATGAAGGCGTGGGACCCGCGTGGGACCACGATGTCTTTATTGAGGGTTTTTCTTTTTTTATTTTTTATTCATTTCTATTATTTTATGATACGATGTAATGATATAATAATAATATATATTCGTTGCGGCGAAGAAAAGTGAGAGAAAAGAATCCCGTGGGCTTCTTTGGGTGGGCGGAGCGGGACCCACTCGACCGGCCGGTTACCGGCTGTTACCAAATTTTAAATTTTTTTCTTCATATTTTTCGTATTTTATTTTATCTAATTTCCTGCCGCCGTAAATACCAAATTCCCAGGGGATAAAAATAGAGAGCGAGAGAGAGGGGGGGTTAAATTTGGGTTGTAATCGAGACAGTAATGTGACGTAACGAGAAAGTTGCTACTGCTGAGCTGGCGTTATCTGTCTGTCGTTCTGTTATTGGATACCCGCCCCCAATTTTCCTTATTTAGCTCACAACAATTTCTCGGCCTACTTTTTAAATTTCTCCCTCTCTCTCTACTCTTCTCTCCTCTCCTCTCTTTTTTAAAATTTTTGGATTTTATAACTCACGTTATTTTTTTTTTATCGTCATTTGATGCGAAACACCTTAAATTCTTGTTGAAAATATTGACGGACGGATTCGAATACAGTACTCGCGATTTTCTGGCTTTTAGGATAGTGTGTTTTCAACGAATAAGTGCATGGATAATGTTTTGCTTGGAAAAGAAAAACGGACAAAATAAATCTCCCCCCAATTAAGGTTTATGTGATGACATCTATTTTGGACGGGTTTTGTTTGTTCTGAATCTTGTATTTTCCATAAATACGATATCCCTAAGATCTTTTAAATATTCAAAGATCATCCATTGTATTTATTTTTCATATGCCTAGTTTTCTTTTTCTTTTTTTAATAACGATCATTTGGTGTTCAGGTGAGGATATGTCCACCTCGATTAATCCACTTTTCGAGCAAATCTTAAATACGTGCAAAACTTTGACAAGGCCTAGAATGAGATCGTTCACCGTATATGTTATAGAAGGAATTATTGAATTCAAATCTTAATTCTTCTCGTATTTGCAGACTTGCCATTTTTATTGGCTCCCCTTACTCTCTTTTTTTTCACGGTAATAACCCTCCACCCAATGAGCAATCTAGCCGTGTAACCTGCAACCAGAGATGAACAGTTTCAGGTTCCGCACAAGTTCTACTCGAACATGAAATCTATCCGTTAAACAGATAATTCATTTTTTTTGAACCTAAAACTTACCTGCATAACATAAAACTTGGAACTTACATTGTCATAGCTTTTAAGATTGGTTCTAGGGTTTATCAGGTTTTACTTATATTATTAATTGAACGATTACAGTGAATCATTACTTTTAATGAATATCACTAGACTAAGAAAAATACAAAAATTTAGTTTCAGGTTCTACCTACTTAGAATATAAAATAAATCCTCTAATTTTTGAAATCGGACTTTCATATTTTGAAACTTGGAACCGAACGGGTTCCTACTAGTCCCGTTTTTCGGTTTCGGGCCATGTTGACCCCTGCTGGCGACCGGCGGCAATTGAAGTAAAAGACAAAGAAAGAAACGGAGATCTCCGCTTAAATTTCTCTACCTTGGACTTTTGGTACAAGTTCTGACTTCTCTCACCACTCCTCGGATCGCGGGCCAGCCCAGTGGACCGACACCTGTCGGTCGCGGTCTCCCTTGTGTAGCCGCGTGGTCGGTCCCGTCCGTTCCCTATTTTATTCCTCGTGTCCCCAACAGCACGAGAAATGAAGACGCCGTATTTTTCTTAGGAAAAATGGAACGCCGGACTAAATGAAGGGCATGCAAAGCGGAGGAACAGAGCCAATAGGGACCCGCCACTTGGCGGCCCCAGCCGGAGCCTCGCGGTCCACAGGGCCGCGATCCGCGACGTCCACGTGTCCGGGCGGCATCGGCTGCTCTCTCTCGGGAGTCGGGAGAGTAAAAGCTTTGCAGCCTGGTGCCGCCACGTGGCTTACTTTAGCTGACATGTCCTCTGACATTTTTTGGTGGGGCCCTCCGTTTCCGTGACTTTTGACGGCGTTTCGTACGTTGGGCCGGGGGTTGGTTAGGAGCTAACCAAGGTTAAGCTGTCGGGTGCTCAACGAGTATCGTGCGTGGGCCCCGGTCAGGTGGTTTGGTCGGCAATAAGGGGGTCCCACACGGGTGGGAACAACAACTGGGGGGATTTCCGTGTCGTCCTTTGCCGTGGTTGTTTCGCTCAAAATCTTTTGAGGAAGATCAAGTAACATGGAGGCGATCGACGGAAATCGTTCGAGGCGTCGAGTAGGAGTCCCCACCGAATCATTATAAATATCATCCACAGTCTATTGAAGATACTTGTACAAATCAAATAAATTTATTATTTTTTTCAGTATCCTTACTTTTTATAACTGCACTTTTTTTTGCTTTCACATTCGTATCGTTAATTAAATTTCGACATGTAATCTCTACTTTAGGTATTATGTCGTTGATTAAATTATGACATAATAGAATTATTGTGTTCTTAGGCTATGTCGTTGATTAAATTCTGTCATAGTTTTTTTACATCCAGTTACTTCATTGAGTATGTATTTTTCAAGCCTTGTCATCGATTAAATTTCGGCATGATTTGCATCTGTACAGTCCCGTTCTGTACAAAGTCGTTGATTTCTAATAGTTTGTGATCTTTCCTGTCCGGAGTTAGCGCAAAACACTGGCTTTCTTTAATTTAACAACCAATGAACGACTTTTGATAAAAGATATTTTATCGCGGGAAGAATTTCAATAAAACAGTGGGGTATGAGAGAGAGGTAAGGGGTCCCCATTCAAGTGGGACATTGGCCAATGGGCTCGAGAGTCTGGCGATTACTTTTCAAACTTGAATGACATATGCTTCTTTAATTCACTACATATATGGATTTCTCGATATATAGAATTTCAAGGAAAAAATGTGGAAGGGGAGAGAAATCCAAATATGGATTTGAATCCCACGTGAAATGACATTCCTCGAAAAATGCGGAATTGAATTATCGAGCAATAGCAAGCATCAAGATTCCAATTCCACAATCCTACAACCCACCATCCTCATAGAAAACCCAGATTTATCACAATCGTCGCCACCATTGATCAATGGTCCCTGATGGCCGCCTGCCATCTCCATTGAGGAGTGTTCTCCCTTCAAAGATCAAAAGTTTTTACGATCCAAAAAATTGGAAGGAATATCTCGAACGAGAATCCATCCTATTATTTCTTATCATGGAAGTATGGAACCAAACGAGGTTATATTAAAGTTAGATGTGCCGACAAGCCCCAAGAAGACAAATACACCTCTAACATGCTGCTAAGTCATCATAACACTAGCGGTGGACATGATGAACCCAATCGAGTTGCGCCACCGCCAATTGCGTGTAGAACGGATCCACATATAGGAATAATCACGAGGTTATGCTTGTCTTCTTTTTCTATTTTTATAATAACCAAATTAATCTTATCTCGAAAGGATAATGTAAAACCTTAAAGAGTCAAATAGAGTGGTCCAATTCTAACCCGAACGGATATGTGAAAGGGACGCACAAGAGCGAGGATAAGTACAAGGGGCTGCATGCTAGTAAAAAAAACATTTCTCTTTTGCACTTTTTCTAATCTGATTGGAGCCCCTTCTCTGGTCCTAGGGCGGTTGATCATAATTTAAGAACCATAGTTTTGATTAAACCACCAAGATTGGGAACACCTGAGGTGCTCAATGCTCTGGGCTTCGGGTAATTTTTTGTAATTATAACACGTGTGAAATTGCGTGGTCTTTAACAATTTAAGCTATTGGTCTGAACGTACCGACATAATCGCGGATCGGGATTTAGATGGAGCTCTTCACGCTCCCAATTAATATTTGCATGTAGTCATGTTTCTCTCATCACCTGTTCTTCTCTTCCCTGTCAAGGCAACAACATGTCCTGCAAGTGCAACCAAATTCTAATTTATATATTTCAAGGCCACACTATATACATCTCATTCAGCGCCCTAAACTAGGTTTCTATAAATCACTAGATATCTTGACGAGACCGAAATAATCTAAGTCGTTAATATGCAACCTCAAACACTGTCGAGTTCTCGGTACCTTTATTGCTAGTGGGGCAGAATCACCCGAGCCAGTGTGATATATTGAGTAGCCTCATTTGTCGAACGTGACCGTGGCCCAATTGTTGTTGTCTGCACATACGAGCAATTGTTTTTTTTATTATTTTTTATGATCTTTTGAAGATTTTAATAATAAATTTCTCCATTTTCAATGACCATGCGAGGGATTTGGCCAAGAAAAGGAGAAAAAGACATGTGAAGAAAGAAGCATGCGTGTTGACGTCGACTTGCGAGGTCGCACTCCCAAGCAGCTTCATAATTGATCCATGGAACCCCCTCGATGATATATTATTCTATTTATGTCACACTGTTGCTGCATGTACTGCATGCTGTGTTCTGTATCACCCTTCTCAAGATCATCGCGGCCATCGCCTCGCGGGCCAATTATTTCATGCATGGATCTCTCTAGAGTAGGAAGGTAGAGGACAAAGAGACGATGTTGTGGGGTTCGTCATGCTTTGAATATGTGGGTGCCCGTGTTTCCACTCCAAGAAATCTCAGATTCTCAGCAGCAGCCAGCGACGACGTGACCCATGTTGACCCACCACGCTCAAGGGGGTCTTCTCTCTTCGATGCTTCCTAGGGCATCTTCTTTGTTCTGACCTTTTCCATATGGATTCGCCATTGTTGCGTTGCATGAACATGAACAGGAAACTCTCAGATGCTCGAAGATGACACCTCGTAGGATTAAACTATATTTTATATCTATATGCTTAAGAAATGTCTCAAGGGCATTCCTTATGCTAAATCCTTTCACGTTGAATCTTTTATTCAAACCAAATCAACTTAATATTGACATGAAGAATCGTATGTCGCTTTTTCATAATTTTCTATGACATGATTGTTTTTTCATTTTCAAATTTATGAATGGAGTAGGGAAGAAAATTACTTTTGTCCAAGTGTAGACAAAATAAACTCTTCATAAGTTGGTCCTTACCAAAAAAAAAAAAACTCTTCATAAGTTGGCAATTTTTCGTATAAACTTGGGGCTCCAATGGACCAAATCCATCATAACGGTCCTTAACCCAAGCGGAGACAAATGCAAAAGTCCACGCCTTCCACTAATTAAAAATCACGTGATATAATCCGGATTAGAGTAATCCCAAATGAAATTTTGCATCCTTTTTTTCCACTCTAGAAATCTCAAGAGGAAAAGAGGGGAAAATAAGGATAATATGAATTTCTTTTTCTCCAAAAATCTTTTGGCTGGCATGTTGGTTGACGAGGACATCAACGTCCATATAATATTCAAGTTCAATACCTCCAAGCCCCAAAGGTGATAAAAACAAGACGGGTGTTTGGGAAAAAAACAAGGGAAAATGATACAAATAGTCCCTGAACTTTGACCAAATATGCAATTTGATCCCTGAACTTTTAATTTGTTCAATGTAGTCCCTGAATTTTAACATAATGTTCAGTTTGGTCCCTGAACTTTTAATTTGTTCAATGTGGTCCCTGAACTTTTAGTATGTGTTCAATTTAGTCTTTGAACTATTTGAAAATGTTCAATATAATCCTTCAATTAATTCAAGTGCAGGGACTATATTGAACATTTTCATATAGTTCAGGGACTAAATTGAACACATATTAAAAGTTCAGGGATCACATTGAACAAATTAAAAGTTCAGGGACCAAATTGAACATTATTTTAAAGTTCAGGGACTACATTGAACAAATTAAAAGTTTAGGGACCAAATTGCACATTAAGTCAAAGTTCAGGCACTATTTGTATCATTATCCCAAAAAACAAAGGTCTCTTCAAGCTGAAAATGAAAAGAAGAAAATATTATAGGATAAAGACCCGATAGCTTGATGTAAAAAACCGACATGCTGGAAGCTAGGAAATCACTTCTTTGTGAATTGACGTCATAATTGGCTTATTATTGCCCATTCTAGCAACATCACTTGTCACAGCCAATATTATCAGTAGAAAAGTCATTTCTTTCACTCGTGAATCCAAAACAATTCGATTAGGGATTAGCACACAAAATATTTAAGTCCCTTTCCTCATGTCATTCTCTATTTCTAAGTTTTCGTGGCTTTCAAGGTAACTTATCGATGGTAATAACGGAACAATTAAAGGCTTGTTCACAACGACCATTTAGCCAATGTTCTCAAAACTTCTTCACATGTCGGATGGATCCACCAAAATGTTCTACGGGTGGTCAGTCCACTTAAATAAAATACTATTAGGTGCGATAATTTGGGAGGAGAAGTGCTAATTTATGAAATGGAGGGCCCTAATTCCTTTTTCTTCAAATGGTTCCATAGGGATATGATTGTCAATTTTAAGATATGGAACATAGTAGATGAGTGCTTTGTAAGAATGAGGGGGACCGGTCTTGATCAGTCTCTCTCATTGCCTCCATATTTATCTTCTTTTATTTTTCGCAAACTAGCATATATAATGATTTTATTCCACACGTTGATGTTTTCTAGCAATAAAAAAAAAGAAAAGGTAAAGATTAGAGAATAAAGAAAAAGATATTTTTTGATTTTTTTATTGCTAAATAACATGATTTTTCACCTTTTGCTTTTTTTAATTTAGTGGGGCATGGATATTTTTTTTTCTCTCGGAGATAACCGGTGGAGAGGGAAGCTGAAAGTGAAAGGAAAATAAAATAATTATGCAAGTTGGGAAATCTCCTTTTTCCTACCCGATTATTCTAGTAATGTATTTGCGCCCCAGCTGGCTCTTGATTTTTTGAGTGAAGGATATTTGAATATACTTCCCAAAATTATTTATTCTTCCCATAAATATCTAGATATCTAGGTGCAAATGGATATTTTGTCAACTGTGCAAATGGCCATTTTGCCTGCAAGGTCATCTCGTTGGCAATAGCTTTCGTGCGCCGCGTTATGACAGATAATCATAAAAACAAAATAATTTCAACAATAGATGGAAGATTATATTTTAGTAAGTAATTTTGGATGGTTATTTAGATGTGCTTGTTGAATGTAAATGCCTCCCCTGGCCATCTCAAAAACTAATTAATAGAAATAAAATTATTTGTAAGACCTTCTACATAAAGCCCATATGATAAAATGTCTAAGATTCAACAACTCAATTTGAGAATGTAAAAATAATAGAAATGGAAGTTCTCTGCACCTTTTTATGAAGGGAAAATTGGCTTGAGGCTGAATATTTTGTAGATTAGGAAACAAATTATTGCAATAAAAATGTTGTCATAAATCAGGTTGATTTACTGCCTCTTTTGTTAGGGAAGTATATCTGGAAAGTAGTAAATATGGACAATTGTGAATTGGAAAGGATGTTATTGCCATAAAAATGTTGTCACTGCACTGCCAAAAGACTCGAACTTAGCAATTTGACTCCAAAAGTTGACTTGGCAAAATATGAGCATGTTAAGATAGCTTGGAATTGCTAGAATACCTCACAAATTTTTATTTTTATTTATACTAGATGTTCATTGGATTGTCATATAAAAAGTATAATTAAAGTGGAGCATGAAACATTTTAGCATAAATACAAAATGATTTTAACGTATCTTTAGTTGTAAAAAGTATATGCAAAATTAAGTTATCAAAGTACAAAGCAACTAAATAGTTTCAAAATAGAAATTCACAAATACAATATAGAATACTATATCTCGTAAATTTTATACTATTTCTTAATGCATATAGACAATAGGAGCTTTTATCTACTAGCTAACATAGGAAAACATACAAAAAAAATTAAAATATTTATTAAATATATATGGTTTACAATTAAATAAGAAAATAATGAAAAGAGGAGAAGAATAAGGGGAATAATAAATTAGTGCAGATATGCTTTACTATTCTTGTAGAATAGTATCAAAATCATTTCATACAATGAGAAGATGCTTCCTAACACACTCAGAGAAAACTTTGTTATAATATATAAATCCTTCTAGAATACCCCAATTGATCGTAACATTTTTTTTGCTGTTCATAATTTTCCTCACTGACATAAATTTTGTTAGATACAATTTCGCAATTTCTTTTTTATAGGACGTAATTTCCCTTTTATTGTCCTAAAATCTGTGGATTGGTTTTCTATTTTTCAATATATAATTGTAATCTACTTAGTAAGTTTCTTTTGCTATTCATTAACTCTCCTTTGCCGAACATCATTGTTCCCACTAATAATAATTTATCTCTAAATATCCCTTGTAACTAATTTCGCTTTGTTGGCTTTGAGTTTTCTTGGTCCCACAACTCGTAATATTCCAAAATAATAATAATTTATTTAAGTTAATAATAATTTTTTTTATGAATGTTAATAAAATATCTAATGCATCTTGACTTTCTTTTACACTTCACAAAATCTTATAACCCGTGCTTCAATGATTTTTCTTACTCATTGTAACTTTTCACAATTAACCATATGAGTTTGATCAGTTTTGCGTCCATAACCCTTTAACACCCATTAGTTAGGGACTGCATTTCTTCCCTTTTTATCTAACAATCCGCGTTGACTACAGGATCAATCCCGTAAAAACACTTACGATAGTAGTAACTTTTTATAATATATTTATAGAGTTTTAAATATATAGATTGTGATAGCTACTGAAAATAATACAATAATTATCCCCATTCTTCTAGTTGAAATGAAAAGCTAACTATAATTTAGCAATGTCGAGAGAAATGATGTTAGCTGAACCTGAAATTCATCCTGACTTCCATGAGTCGTGAAAACTAATTTAAATTGATATTATTTTACGATTAGTAATGAAACGTAAATGTGATAAGCATAAGGATTTATTAGAAGATTGAGGCTAGTTAGTAACGAAACGCAAATGCTTACTATTACTTTAATTTCCTCTCGTCTCATATTCGTTAATAGAAGCTAATTGAGCACCCAAGTCAGATTATGCCCAAGTTCTCTCTTTTATGTGTGTAGCCAATCTTTTTTTTGGTCGGGTATTTGTATGTTTGGGTAAGGTGGCGACTATTGCCGTCATTTATGGGCAAGGTGATGCGATAGATGGGACCTCCCATTTCAATGGTAATGGTCATATCATCATACCTAACGACACCTGACTATACCTCACCCGTAAAAAGTGCTCATTAGAAATTTCAAAGGCCCAACAATCTAGGGAAAATCGTCAAATCTTTCTAATTTTGCATAAACTAGAGTCTCTCTACTCATAATTTTTCGTTCATCGTCTAATTGAGTCGATTATTTTGCAAGCTAGTGACTTGATCTTTGTGAAATGAGATTCGATTTTCGTGATAATATATTTGCTTCCTTTAGATTTCATTTTTATTTCAATTCATTTTGTATCTTTTGATCTAAACATAGCCTAGAGTAAGTTGATCATGATAATGTACAGATAGTTAATCTATTTAATTTATATGATGGTAATGAATTAAATTGTACATGGTCTTAGAGAAATGATATCAACCTCAAAAGTGTAGAGGAAAAATTTCCGTAAAGTCCATGTCAATGATGGTAGTAGGGTAAAATTTCAAATGAACGTAACTGTCTCATTATCTCTAATCTCTCAATTGCATTGCTTGGGGATTCTTTTCACCCGCTTTCTTTACGCCTACCCGATGTCTCCAAATGCGCCTGGTAAATTTATGATTTTTGTATCTAGAAATGGATTGATTGTGGGTCTCCTTGAGTTAGAGAGACTATAGTTTATGAGAAATCGTAAAAATGGATGGATTGTCTTGTGTTAGAGAGACTCTGGTTATGTGAAATTATAAAGATTTGAGGATTTTCTTTAGATTGTTGAGTCTGAAATTTCTAATGTGCACTTCGTACCAAATTAAGCATGGGTGAGATACAAGCATCATATTGTACCGTTGTATACGATGTGCACGGTAGGTTGCACTATCGCGTCAACTTCACCATGGACGGCAATGGTTGTGATGCTAACACCCACTACAATATTAAGGAGACTGACCTGCTGCTAACCATGAGGAGGAGAAGCAGGAGCAGGTGAAGCATCACGGTCAGAGAAGAACACCACCATTGCGCAAGACTGGCTAATCTAATAATTGCTATTCTCTGAGCAGCACTGAGAAATTGATTGGGAGTAAATGAGTATGTTAGGCGAAATGGACATAGTTCTTTCTGTATAAAACTGTAAGTCTTCGCTTTTAGAAACTGTATAAAATATGAGATTTGGATTGTTGGGAAATTGGCATGATTCGTTTAATTGTGTTTCTAACACAAAATATTAAGATAAAACATGTATTTTCGGTAAGGAATGTGGTTATTTGCATTGAAACATTTGGAATGCTCATTTATCATACCATATCATTAGTGTAACTAGTGAAATAGTGTTTTATGTAATCCGGTGCTAAACATGCCGCATTTAGTATGCGACGTTGCTGCAGATAAGTCCAATTACTATGCTTCAAGAATAACGGTAACATCTTCCAGGTTAACAGTTTTGCGCCTTGGATGATGGTCTGGTCATGATACACGGGCAAGCATGATCGAGGGTCAGGTCTCCTCCTGAATGTCTACCCCGGGAGAGAGCTCAAATATTGAAGATGGGGCTCGATATCTAGAAGAACAATCAATTTCCCGTGAAGCAGTTGTTCTTGAAAATAAACCCTAGGCACACTTCCATGCTCCATTGGAAGTTTGATGATGCTCGTTCTTTCTTCTTTTTTTAAAAAAATGTTTGCATATCTTCAGATAAAGGAATTCATATCACGCTTAAGGAGCAGAGGCATTAACTGTCTAGATTTCCCTCAAGGTCAATGACACAATGGGCGCTAGTTCATTGATACAAGAGTTATGTGACCGGGAACTTCTAGATGGGTAGTTGATTCAGAATATAGTTCGGGCCCTCGGGGTCTCAGCTACGTTTTTTATGTGTGATGCTACGCTTATCGAAATGGTAAACAAACAATTTGGTATATTAATGTGAACATGATGGTAGTATAGAGAATTGGATGCATGGCCTGAGGTGGTGGATTTAAATCACAGTCCATCCAAGCCCATCAAATCATTTAGGGAATCCAATTTGGTAGATTGTCTGTCTTAATACACCACTACAACACCTAGCATTACTCGTATCTAATAGTGAACTTGTATCCTCCTGCTCCTGCCTTTTTGAGTTTCCTCAATCATCCTACTCTCTCCAGTCTCATGTTCACTCGTCTGCTATACTTGCTCTGCTCAGTGGAGATTCGACAATAAACAGAAGGAACGAGGATCTCGCATTATCCGTCATTTCAAATTAGTCTCTCTAGTTTCTGTGTCACAAATTGACAAAGCCTGTAAATGGATGGGTTCTCCTCACGATCTGAATGACACCAACACCACCACGATATGGTAAACTGTTCCATTATAGCCGATGCCGTAACCAAGTAGATATCTGGATGATGTCTAGCTGATCTTTCAAAGCAGCAACTCAGTTCTCTTGTTACAACCTTCGCGATCTTTGTAATTAGGAAACACTCCTAATTTTATTGTGGCCAAAACTTCAGATTCCACTGACTTCAGTACCTCTTCACCCATTTGTTTGCATCCTACCAATGTCTGCATATGCAAGCGTTAGACAAGACGAGTCAACTAATCAAGTCACTGCAGTAAATAATGCTTGCATATCATCTTATTCTGGAAGGAAAGCGTCCAGTAGGCAGAGAGCATACAGGAAAAGCACATCCATCAAATTTTATAGCCGTTACCCATAAAGGTCAAGAACTTCTGTAAGTTCATTCAAATTTTATAATGACTCTTTCCACTCAAGCAAGAAAATAAGACCCATTAGATCTAATATGGTTATTGGAAGACATGAGAGAGAGCTTATTGAATCCATTCTCGCAGTTTCAGTCAGTGTTCTTTTCTCCCCTAGAAAAAGAATTTGTAGGGCACACACTTTTGCGTGCCATGGATTCAGTCTACAACTTGAAAGTATTTGCCAAGTATAGAATCAATCAAGAATGAAGTCAATGAATTTTCAAGTGAGTCACCAGGAGAGAAACAACTTGCATACGGCAGAAATGAAAGAAATACACATACATGGCCGTCAGAATATATGTCACCAGTCCGGAAGCCTCTACTAAGAGTATCGAGCACAGCAGCTTCTATTCGCTCTGCTGCATTTTTCTCCCCTAATCCATACTTCAAAAGCATGGCAGCACTTAACACAGTCGCCAACGGGTTTGCCTTATCCTGTTCAACATATTAGAGAACAGGATAAGTACATACTATCTGTTTTGCATTGAAAAACATTTTCATATTTTCAAACTCAACCTGTCCAGCAATATCGGGAGCAGAACCGTGAATAGGTTCAAAAAGTCCAGGCCCCTGTGTCAACAACAATGAAGCTTTGAACTTAAAAAGTTTGTCCAAAAGTATACTTTTTAATGAAAGTGGCAAAATTTCTGACCCAAAAAAAGAAACGAAAGTGGCAAACGAAAACAATCAACAAGCTTTTTACCTTCGCCGCAAGACTTGCTGATGGAAGCATCCCAATACTTCCAGTAATCATTGAAGCCTCATCAGACAATATATCACCAAATATATTGTTTGTTACAATTGTATCAAACTGCATAATCAACGAGTTATTATGATTAGGGCGCGTTTGGCAAGTTGCCAAATAGTAACTATTTCTGGTTTTTTGTTCTCAGAATTAGTTTTGGAACAGAAATCTGTTTGGCAAATATTTTGTTCCCGGGCAAAAATTTGCAAAAATTTGTTCTCAAAATTAGTTTTGGAACAGAATCAAGAAGCAAAAAAAAAA
Source organism: Syzygium malaccense (assembly GCA_031216405.1). Classification (NCBI taxonomy): domain Eukaryota; kingdom Viridiplantae; phylum Streptophyta; class Magnoliopsida; order Myrtales; family Myrtaceae; genus Syzygium; species Syzygium malaccense. The sequence continues at coordinate 6,930,226 of CM062258.1, read as the reverse complement.
TAGCTTCTTGATTCTAGGAACAAGAATAAAAAATGGAAAAGACATTTTTTTTCTTCTTCTTCTTGTTGGCCTGTTGTCGGTCGTCGATGCTAGTGACCTAGTCATGGCCAAGGAAGGGGAAGGGGAAGGGGAAGAAAAAAAAAAGAAAAAAAAATTAAAAAATCCAAAATATTATTAATAAAAAGAAATTTTGTGCAGTTACCAAACGCCTTCAAATGCTTAGAAATTGTTCCCGAGCACGGAATAAAAAAGAATCATTTCTGAGCAGAATCAGCTTTCGGGAATAGAATGGTTGTCAAACGCACCCTTAGTAGTCTCACAATCGCAAATTAGTGTCTTCTAATAAAGACAAGAATCAATGTTCATTAAGAGCATACCTGCTTTGGATCACGAACAAGCTGCATTGCAGCATTGTCTACATACATATGGGTTAGTTCAACATCTGGGAATTCAAGGGCAATCGCTGTGACTCTTCTCCGCCAAAGCATTGATGCCTAACCACTCAAACGAAAGAATGAGTTCAAACTACTCTTTCAATTTATGCAAAATAACCTAGGAATGATCTAACATAGGAAGCTGATGGACGTTATTCAGTATGTTTGTGACAGTCAACATCAGGCCTATCAAAAAGGATGAAAAAAGAGAAATGGAAAGAGAGAGAGAGAGAGAGAGAGAGAGAGAGAGAGAGAGAGAGAGCTTGACTTTTAGAGAGACAAATGCTACTTCCTGTTTTGAGGTCATATGAAATTCCCAAATTCATTTGCGTCTAGAGTTCCACAACTTAGGCAAAAATTGACATTGAAGCAACAATAAACTATGTATAGGATTGCCCCTTGCAGATAGGTTACAACTTCAAAAACATAAATTTCACGACAGGACAACATCAAATAATCTTCCTGAATGATTGAATCGATAAATCATCGTCAAGACTTCCAAGTCCTCTAATTTTAAGTACAGAAATGCCAGCATTCGTAGAAAATTATAAAACTAACCATGCAAAGAGCTCAACAATATTTCCTACCTCCAACACGTTGGCTTTGTCAACAGAGCAAAGCTTTCCATGCCTCTTTCGGGCAGTCTCAAAAGCAACTCGAGCAATGCGATCAATCTGCCATGAAAATATGTTGCTTAAGTTATCATGTTTATCAAATATCTGGAACATGGAAAGAACAAGAATTGATATATCTCAGGACCAAGTCTCAGGAAGGAAGGAAAAGGGAAGCATGCCACTGAAACATTCAGAAAAGAAAAAAAAATATATGCCAAGGTTAACTTCAGAAGAGCCTTCTATGTAACAATTCGGCTACATCTACTAGTAAAGATCTGTATCTACCAGTATCCAGTATCTACACAAGATAAATATGGTAGCTTTCCAATCCACACAAGAACAGTCCGACAGAGATAAAACATTGCCCAATAAGTGAACATACAATGAAGAAGTGGTACAATATATTAATCAAAATCCTATAAACACGAAACGAAACGTTGACGATTGATGGAGGAAGGAGAATTTCAATGCCTATCTACAATAATGCATATAATTGACAGAATTGTGCTGACTACAACTTTATCAAGTTAATGAGTGATACAATGAAATTATGGCAGGTGTAATGGCTTATAGTTGTAGGTTGAGGAAAAGAGACCCCAATCAAGTAGTATGTTTACAGTCGTGACAACAAACAAAAAAAATTTACCTCACTTGTTGCATATACTTCAGTATTGAAACCAATCTCCTCACCATTCTGATTGGAACTAAAACCCCTTGGTTTCCCGAAGTATATTCCTGTTCATACAAGAAAAAAACACTATCATCAACATCATACTGATAAAAATTCAAGCATGAAAGAACAAATAAATATTGGAAACTAACCGCCTGTGAGCTCCCTTACAACCATTAGGTCAACACCTTCAGCGACCTCTTTCTTCAAAGTTGAAGCATCTACTAACTGGGAAGGAAGATCCATATGAAAGAGTGAGACTATCTCTTCAGCGATTAAGGTAATACTAGAACATGTGCATACATAAATGTACAAAGAAGTCAAATGCAGTCGAGCAACAATTATCACAAAAATAAGAAGTATAGCAAACTAACCAAATACAAGCTATCCAATGCCCCATAAAAGTAACAGAGGCAGCTTGCCATCTAATATTTAGTCCATAAAACATAAATAAAAAAAATCATGAACTTAGGCAATTAAGAAAGTGGTTAAAAAAACCTGAGGTAATACAGTAGCTGGCCGTAAGTTTGCAAATACTTTAAGACCTTCTCTTAATTGAAGCAGCCCAGTTTCTGGCTTCAAATGTTTTTCGATATTGTCCCACTTATACCTTAGTATAATGAAAAAGAAAACGAAAAAGATTTATGACAGAAGGCAGGAATAGTATACTTAAGAGGGAAAGATTAGATGGAAGAAAAGTACCCTCCAATTGCTCCGAGAAGAACTGCATCAGATTGCCGAGCTGCTGATAGTGTCTCATCTGGCAATGGAACTCCAGTCAAATCCAAAGCGGCTCCTCCCATAGGCATCTCTTTGAAACCAAATTCAATACCTAAGAGATAGTACACAAAACACTGAAGAAATCATTCCCATGATCGATCTAATAATATTTGGACAATCCACATTTGGGGCTAAAGAATTGGAAAATCAATAAGAATGAAAGTAAAGTGGAAAATGGAGGGGGATCAAAGTACTGCTATAGTTTAGAGGTAAATATGATAATTCAAGTCTTGCAGTGCTTTTAAGAATTAATTTGATTACAAGAACACATTTTTGTTAGACGAAAGGGAGCTATCATCCAGCGGTAGCAATACTTCCTCTTCATGATATTCATGAAAGGGAAAAAACATAAACAGTCCCTAAACTTTGGTTCAATATACAATTTGGTTACTGAACTTCTAATTTGTTAAATGTAGTCTCTAAACTTTAACCAAATGTGCAATATGGTCCATAAACTTTTAATTTATTTAATGTCATCCTTGAACTTTTGATGCATGTTCAATTTAGTCTCTAAACTATATAAAAATGTTCAATATAGTCCTTCAATTAATTCAAGTTCAGGGACTACATTGAATATTTTCATATAGTTCAGAGACTACATTGAACATGTACCAAAAATCCAGAGATTACATTGAACAAATTAAAAGTTCAAAGACCGCATTGGACATTAGGTTAAAGTTTAGGAACTACATCGAACAAATTAAAAGTTTAAGGATCAAATTGTAAATTGAACCAAAGTTTCAGGGACTGTTTGTGTCATTATCCCTTCATGAAATTGTAGTCTTTTAATAGCAGCAATCTTCAATAAAATCAATTATTACTCTTCAAATACAAGGAGTTTGGCTATTTGTTCTTTTTTCACTCTTTCATGGAAGTAAGGATGAACTTTGTTTGAACAAGTCTTTAATTGGACATTCCTCCAAGCTAATTTGACCAATTTCACCAAGCAAGAAGCTCTTAGACTTGACAAAGTGCTACACTTCAACGAGACCCGAGACTCCACGTACAAGTACTTGTTCCCTGACCAAAAAAACATGAATACACACATAAAGGACAGAACTTTGGCATAACTGACTTTGATACTCAATTAGCTTCAATCAACCAAATATGATACAAGAGGAAATCACAATAGTAGTAAGCATTAATTTTTTTTTTATATTTTGCAAGGTTACTGTTTCATTACTAGCAGCAATCTTCTAATTAATCGGAATACTTGATCGAGAAAAAAAACAAACTTAAATTAGCTTTTGGACCTCATGGAAGTGGGGGTGAATTTCACATTGCTAACATCCAATTTTTTTTATTTATTGATAAGTTAGCTTTTCATTTCAACTAGATGAATGGGATAGATCCCATTACAAGCCCACATCAACTAGGACTAAACAATCCCGTATCAAAGCAAGAGCACCAGTATAAGCCTGCGACATAGCAGAACTTAACTGCAAAACATAAACCAACAACAATGAGAGCATTCGGCTATACAACATAAAACACCAGTATGCTGTAGTCTCCCAGCATAGGAGAGTTTTCTGGCTGTCCAGCTAAAGTCCAATTTAGTCAATTCATCCCGCTTGATCTCATAATATTCACTTGACAGTTTGACATTACTCAGAACTCATACCCTACGCATCTGGGACCATAAAAGGAGGGAACTTCAACATAATACAACCTTCAGAGCCCAGCGAGCTTCACTCACACGGCGAGCAAAAGCAGAAGGGTGTTCCAAAAACGCAAGAAAAACAGCGAACAGAAGCCGAAGGGGAAAAAAGGGGGAACCTTCAAGTGAACCAGCGAGGCTAAGGACGCCTTTGGCGACGGAGATGACTTCGGGGCCGATGCCATCGCCGGGGAGGAGGGTGATGGAGTAGCGTCTGGTGGTGGGTGTGGTCATGCCGCACCTGATCCTGCCCACCTTAGGAGGCCATTGCTTGGGGAGCGAAGCGTGGTGCCGAAACGGGGCTCTGAGGGATTTGAGATGGAGTTGCAGAGAAGCCATTGGTGGGAAAGAGATGAACAGAAACGTAGGTTTTGAGTTGAAGAACTTCTGATGCGGAAGGAGATTTCTAGGCTCAAATAACCTTTTTTTTTTAATCTAAACTACCCTAGTCAATTTTTTCATTTCCTGATTTTGCTCTTCTTGGGACCCCACTTGGGGTTCTTTTCTAAAAAAAAAAAAACCCAAAGTGAATATGGTGTCAAATAAAGACATGAAGTGCTCAATCAGTCTCAAATAGGGTCCCGAAGTGCTCAATTCGTCTCGGCCTGAGTTTGCCGGCCTGCCAAAACCCGCCGGCCGGCGAGCACAGTATTGTTCCGGCAATCGAAACAGTACATTTCCTCTTTTTTTTTTCCTTTTTCTGTTTTTTTTCTTCTCTTCCCTCCCCTTCGCTGGCCATAGTCGGGGCCGGCGGAGGCCGCCCTTGCCTGACGCCGGCGAGGGTCGCCCTCGCCAGCCCAGTCAAGGGCCACCCACGCCGGCGTCGGGCGGGCGAGGGCGACCCTCGCTAGATGCCGGCGAGGGCAACCCTCGCCCGATGCCGGCAAGGGCGGCGCTCAACTGGGCTGGGCGGGGTCGGGCGAGGGTTGCCCTCGCCGGCATCTAGCGAGGGTCGCCCTCGCCCGCCCGACGCCGGCGTGGGCGGCCCTCGACTGGGCGGGCGAGGGTGACCCTCACCGGCGTCGGGCGAGGGCGGCCTCCGCCTGAGGCCGGCAACCTTCGTTGGCCCCGGCTATGGCCGGCGGAGGGGAGGGAAGAGAAAGAAAAAAAAAAAGAAAAAGGAAGAAAAAAAAGAGAGAGAGGAAATGTACTGTTCCGGTTGCCGGAACAGTACTGTGCTCGCCGACTGGCGGGTTTTGGCCGGCCGGCGAACTCAGGCCCTTACCTGAGACGAATTAAGCACTTCAGTCCCCTATTTGAGACTGGTTGAGCACTTTAGGTCCTTATTTGACACAATATTCACTTTGGGTCCTTTTTTTAGAAAAGGACCCCACTCGGGGTCCTTAATTGGAATTTTCCCCTCTTCTTATTACTGCTGGCGAGGTCACGTGACCCCAGGCGGTGGTGCACAAGCGACATCCACATCAGTAATTTTTTACCAAAATTAACCGAAAAGACTGCATTGGCAAATTATCAAAAAATTTAGAATTAAATTGACTAAATTGACATATGTCTAATAGGCTTAAGATTTATCGATAATTTCCCTCGTGAATATGTGTTTCTTTTCTCTATACCCAATTATTATTTAGCATTAGTGACAAATCAGAATACATCACGGAAAGGGAACTCTCGATTCTCAACTAGTAAATTATTTTGATAATTAACTATTGTGGCTAGTGATATAACTTAGAGAGGGTGAATAAATTATTCGACAGGTGAATAGGTTATTTTAATGAAACTTGAAAAATTTTTGCGGAATTAAACAGAAGGATGTTGATATATGCGGGAACTACGTGCGCGTTGTTCTGTCAAGTAATTGAAATAACAAGTAAAGAGATGGAGATATATGGACTAGTAAAAGGGATAGAGATAAATTTAGAGTAACCACTGCAAGAAAAAAAATAATCCCAACTGCATAGAAGTTACTTCAGTGTCCATTGATCACAGATTTTCAACTGTTACCGTTTTACACACGTATAAGTTATAACCTGATAACAGCACATGGATTATAGGGGGAAGAAAGGGGAAGAAAACCAAACTGGGTCCAAGAATACATATAAATGGAAAAACCAAGTTTCCTAATCTACTGCTCTGACTCTTGAAAAATTATACTTCCAACTGGCATTTGAAACTTTGCATAATGCTTTTCTTGTTTAAGTTCTCCACCATTTGAGCCTGAAAAGCAATGCGTAATACAGAGAAGTCTCGGATAATTTATGTGCAACATAAATCCGACGTCAATGAAGAATAGCTGCAGAGGATTTGTGACATACTAGGGACAAATTTGGTAGCCCGTATACAAAGACGCCTCCAGTATGCTACTGGAACGTCTCATCCAGCTTCTGCCTGTACTTAGCCAAACTCTACACAGAATTCGCATTTGCACAATTAGCATATTTCAACAAAATTGCAGCAAGTAATAGTTGATACTTGAATCTGTAAATATACACAAGTTGGAACTAACTTTTAGACAGCATACTATGAAATAAAGAATTGGCCCTCTTCCATCACGCGAGCTTATACCTTGTTGAATTAGACATAATAAAAATCTGTGGAACTCTGTTTCTCCTATGGAGGTGAAGTGCACGCTCGTTGTTTTTCCACGGCCAAAAAGAAATCGATAGGTTTATCAAGTATTCCTCTTGATATAGCTAATTAAGTTGCTCATTAGCCCCAGACAAAATTTTTAAAGAACGAGGATAATCATATCATTGATAGTGATTAACAAACACCGATAAGAACTCCCGCTATCGCAAATTCACAATGATCATCCACTTATTTCCGAGGTGAGCGGGAGAGTGAACTTCTAACGTGCATGCTGCCTCTTAATTGAAGATCCTTCCAGCGAGAATTAAGCCCTAGCGCTAAAAATCTCTTCCAGGCAGACCTGTCCTTAATAAGCCATTTAAATTCATTAGCTACGTAAATCCCAAGTGAACAGAATTCAAATGCCTGCAAGACATCGTTTATAGTTTCACTAATCAATAGACAGGGACATAGAGTAGCTGACTCCTATGCAAGAGTGCAACTCTTGTGATATATATCCTACTTGTTTTATAACTAATTCCACTCCCTGTCTAGGAAGAATGAAGATGCTACACGCAATCTGAGTGCCTTTTCGATCTAGCGAACTTGCATATGTATTATATGGTTAGACACTAGATGAATAAGTGGATTTTACAGTAATTTTTCTAATCAATCTACGTCTGGATCAACATGTTCAGAAAAAAAAGAGGTCCAAAGTTGAAAGAATACCACATAAAGGAACAAGCATACCTTAGTATATGCATATACTCCAACATCCGTAGGTGCCGAGGGACTTCCTCTCCTAATGAATTTGCCCTCTTTGAAAATGTATAGCATCGGTACTCCCGTTGATAGTTCTAGACTTATAACCTGTTGATAAAACAAAGCCATTTCTTCAGTTACATAAGATCATAAAATCATAGAATCACTGATTAAGGTTGTTGTATCACCTCCTGGGAAGTTAATTTGTCAAGGTACATAATGATGGACCTCAAAGAATTCCCGTGGGCAGCAATCATAACGTTCTTCCCAGCTAGAAGTTGAGGTTCTATCTGCAAAGTGGATTCTGCCGTAAGATACTACACAAAACAGATATAGCTCACTGCCCCAAACAAGAAATAGATGAAGGCAGTCAGATACCTGATCTTTAAAATAAGCAACAGCTCTTTCGGCACACATTTCCAGACTCTCCCCATTGGGCGGAGGAATGTCATAACTTCGACGCCACTCGTGAACTTGTTCCTTTCCGTATCTTTCTGCTGTTTCCTGCTTATTCAGACCTTGTAATTCGCCATACCTGAACAAAACATGTTTCATAAAGGGTTAAGACTATAATGGCAGAAGAAATTATTCATATGTGTAAAAACGACATTATTACATTCTTTCATTCAATTGCCAAGCTGTTACGACAGGAATGGATTGTTCCTTTGTGTCTTCACTGAAGATTTTGCTCCATAACCTAGCCTGCTCACTCTCATCATGCAAGATGATTGGCACCTGTAGGTAAGGGTAAAGCACGGATTACTGATATGATTAAGTGTAATATTGTGACAAATTTCTTCTAAATATGGGGAAATTGCTCTATCTGGATTTAGCAATGATGCCTAGATTGGATAATGACATGCATTAATAAGCGACTTTAGCTTCATTGACTATAAGCTCCCGATCTCCTTTTGTCTTACTGCCATGTAAAAGAATGACTTTGCTTAGTTACCTTTTTACAACGGTGCTGAGTCATGGCAAGCATCGCCGTCATCTGCGCACGAATGAGCGCCGATGTAAAAATCATGTCGACAGGTATGTTGCTAATTCTTTGTCCAGCGTGAATTGCTTCCTCTATACCCTTATTGGTAAGTGGTACGTCTACACAACCTGTAAATAGGTTCTTTTCATTCCACAAAGACTCACCATGCCGAATCAGTATAAGAGCTGCTTCACCTGAGATAGAAAGGAACTTTCGTCAAATTACTCACAAAAATGGTTGCCATTGAAGATACTTGATTGGCTTGAAACAATGAGCTACTGCAGTTTTTCCCACCTGCTGTACCAAGAATCAAGAAGATACTATATAAGCCACACTAAGAGTTTCTTCGAGAAGGACATGCAATTTGTCCACACCACGCAGATTATGAGATCAACATTACACTGGATGAAAGAGTCATACCTGATTTTTTCTTGGGCTCTGTGGAATCACTCTTTGAGGGAATTATAACTGGATCAAGCACCGGAGCTTGGGCTGAAACTCTAGTGGCAGAAGAATTCCTTAGTTCGGAGGCCCAAGTTCCTCTTATTGACCGACTAGCTTCAAAATTAAGAACTTTCTGAGAAAATCTGAATGAAACACTGCCCAATTCCAGATGGTTGGAAGATTTGTTGAGACGGCCACGAGGCTGAACAATTCCACTTGCTTGATTAAATACAGCAGCAGCCATTCTGAAAGTTTTAGAAAAGCATCACCACATAAGTATAGAGAGGAGAACTATCTTTCCCCATGCTTCTCAGGAAGTAAAATCATAAGCATTATGTTTTAAAAGAACCTAGTGTGGAACAAAAATGTCATAATTGTCATACTCTTCCTGTTTCTTAGACAGAACTAGTAAAGAGTATCCTGCTGTTGAAGTATAATCACTCTCCGACCAAAAAAAAATAGTATGATCACTCAAAAAATAATAGAAGTTAAAATCAATGATCCTGAAAGGGGTATTTTGCTAATGAACCGAAATCAAACTCGTCGCTCATACGCTGCGCAGTAATTTACACATGTAACAGAAACAACTTCCCCACCATGAAATAGACATCACAGGTAATTTTAGTTGTCCAAATAGGCAATAAGTGAACCAGAAGGAAGGAGTTCACTAATGGGTTGACAGATTAAAACTAAAGCCACATACCCTGATACCCCAGAACAGCAAGAAAAGATTCTGCCATATAACAGAACAAGATGACCAAGGACTTTCACTACATTACACTTTTAGATCCAAAACTCGAATCAGTGATGGGCCCAGAACAGACAGACTAATTCAAAGTAACTGAAAATGCAAACCCCACATAACAAGCAAGCTACAAATGCACACAAACAAATGCTTCATCGCACACAAGCCCACCACCAAAGAATCACCAACATCCCAGAAAATCTCCCGAACTCCACTGTAGAAAAAATCAATCTTACTCGAACAAAGAGGAACCGAAGAGACCCGAAAAGCTCCGCCGACCCGGAAGCCGAAATGCGAGAAGAACGGAAGCGGAAGCCAAGGATCAGCTCGATTGCGATGGAATCAGCACCCAAGATCGCACCTTTCTCTTATAGGCCGAGCGGAGACACCGAGGGAGACAGGAAACAGTGCAAATTTCCACAGCTGGGCTTGAGTTTATTCCGAGAGAAGCGGGGGGGACGGGACGGAGAAGGAGATGAGAGATGGGTTAACTCCAAAGCCAAAACTGTCCAGCTTTTCTCTATTGACGAACTGCACTCCCCCTGTTACATCATCTCCCGTGGGAGAAATCGCTCCACCCTTTTGCTTGTTGATGGGTGTTTACGTCTCAGATGCGCAAACTCGAAACAGGGCATCGACAAGAGTTGCTCTCTTTCCTTCTCTTTCCGCAATGTTTCTTCTCTCTCTCTCCAACAGTTGGCAGGCGAGGCATTTTATATGAAAATGGAGGGACGAACACTCGTGGGCGATCATGCGGCGCTGCTCCGCCTCCGTGTCTGCGTTCCCTGCGAGCTGGTTTCAAGTCCTTTGACACTTGGTTTGGCAACGACTGTTTTTTCTGTGGGTCCTGCGTATGTTATATTTGAGAGGAAAAAATAAATATAAATTAGCTTTAATTTCGAATGAATTAATGCCACGAAAAATTCTAAACTAGTACGCCTGTAATAATTTTACGCTTTATTAGTTTTCTTTAAATTATACCGTCAAATTTCTGAGTTGAATGACACGTGATAATTAACGGGCGTACCAGTTTAAATCTTTACCATCTCTTAGCGACATATGTACAAATTTGTGATTTTTCGTGCCATTAATCTAATTTAACAGAATGTAAATTCATCACAAATATGGCAATTTATGATTTTTTATCGTCAAAAAATTAGTTTTGAATAAATTTATCACATGCGTACCAATTTGGAATTTTTCGTGGTATTAACCCATTTGCGAATTCTCAATGGAAATTAATTGTTTTACATTATAATTAGAGATTAAAAAGTGTGATGATCGAAAAATGGAGATCGAAAATGACTGATTTTGTAACGTGAACATTATCTGAATTATAGACTATGAACTTCAGTGACGATAATTGCCGACGGTTTCCTTAAGAAATGAGGTTTATTTTTTTTTTGGCATATCGAACAATTTAGATAACTGGGCGCAACGTCTTTCTCTTCGAACATGCATGTCATGCCCCACGCTGCTGTTGGTTCAATTGATCGAAATTTGAATATTAATTGAACCTCATGAAGCTTGAAAAGCCGTCGAGTTATACATAGCTAAGACTTTATATTTATATACATTGCGAGGACTTGACTACAGCAAATATGATGAGATGCAAAGAGACTTATCGTACATCAAGCGTTGATTTATTTATTCAGGAATTTAATTTGCTGACAAGAGAAAGTAAACACACGAAACCATTTATGATGAGCATTTTGTGAATCACATATTTTCCGGCCTTCTCCTAGAGCACCATAATTCGTAACCTGAGGATGTTCTGGTCAAAGAAATGTCTCTGCCCTTAAAACCCTAAGTTGTGAGAAAATATACGATCATATAAATTATTCTCCTTTCTTAGGTGCAAACAATAATATTCATTAAGCATGGCGATGTAATGTTCCTTTTCTTATTTACGTCATTCCACATGTCTAATAGACCGTCGAAACGCTGTGGCGTAGTTAGACAGGAAAGATCAAGTTGAGCGGAGTGAATTTATTTTATTTAGTAATAATCATTTGTCTTTTCATCGAGTAAATGAATACTCGGCACAACTTTTTAGTGCGCATATGTATGTATGTATATAAATAAAATGTTGAGAAGAACGACTTTGCCAAAAGAGGGCCTTCTCCTTTTCCTCCTCTTGTAATGGTATAAATTTCTCAGACTGGAATTCAGTTGCGAGGACATGGAATTAAGACATGAGCTCTATAAACCACCAAGATGTCATGTGTATGTACAAATTGAAATATCTGTGTGCACATCAAAATATTTCTTAAAAAAATGAGTGGGATTGTCAACAACCTTTCACGAAGTTAAAGAGGCCAACAACCACCCACGCCCTCGCCTCCAAAGTAATAAATCGAAACGAAGTTCCACCAAACTACGCAACCCTTCAAAGTGCCCCCATAATAAAAATTTCGACAAGACCTACCTCCACCCTCTTCTGCGGCCTCCTAGGGTTTACAATATTAATGGTCAAGCCTGACATGTGCTTGGCTCAAGCAAGTTCGGAGAGGCCAACCACCCCCCCGTATGCCTTACCTAACACTTTCCTCGTCTGCCTCTAGGAAAGTCCGAGAAATTTGCTCAAGCTCTTGGCAGCCACGTTGTCGGGTTCAAAGTCATTAATTGGTGCACAGGGCCCTGATGAATCTGTGCGAAGAATATTCTTCCCATATGTTCTCTCCCAACTTTTCCCAGGGAAAAGCAGGGTCCTCCTCCTCCATGTCTTTTGTTCGCTTCTTTTGACCAATTCCCCCTCCATTTTGTTTTAACTCCGATCCATCCGAGGCTCTCTCCAACTTTCACTTGTCTTGAATTCAAGTCCCACGTAATGCATGGTGAGCAGAAGGCAAGATACTCATGGTGATTATCAGTTATCATATGTCTCGTTTAGTAGATTTTACTTTTAATTTGTCTATGTACACTTCAAAGGAGTTCCAAAATTTCTCTTATGAAGAGGACCATATCGAGCAGTTAAGCTCAGAGACCTTAATGTCTCACTAATCGCGGGAATCAAGTAAGATGCAAAGGTTAAATCTGATCGACAACACAAATATGGGTGGTGTGGATATTGATATAGTCGAAAAATTAGTAATTTGGCCTATAGCGCTAGTGTAGTTTGTAATGTAAATGCACTTGGGAACAAGTCCCACTCCAACACTGGCAAGTAAGAGAGAGATAAATTTAGGTGTGTATGCATTACAATGAGCATTGTTTTAGCGTGTGGGCTCACAAATGGACCTAAGAGCATTAAATGGACTATACTGCTATTCATCTTGAGTAGACAGTTGCGAATTTTGAGCTTAAATTGAATTTATTTTCTGCAAGTGTTGAATTTAAAATTAATTTCAGCATTTGATGAATTCGAAATTAGAAAATATGAGCCATTGTAACCGCAGGTTGCTTAACTGTAGATAACCATTTTGTTGGAATTAGGCGCACAAACCCAACAAAATAAAGAATAAATGTGAGAAAAAGAAATCAAGATACAAGATTTTATACTGGTTCAGCCTTAAACTAGGGCTATGTCCATTAGAGGATTCCACTATAATTAGCACATTCCACCTCTCTGTTACAACTCTTAATTGTAAAAGAAAAAGATTATATATAATAAGTAGCTCATGGGTCAAAGCTCAAATTATAAATAAAATATGGGCCAAAACTATAAAAGTCTTTTAATGGCTTGGGGGCGTCACCCCTACGACCCTCGCCGGGGCAACCTCCCTGGACCCTTGCCCACTCACCAGGGATATATACTCCTATGCCTTCTTGTCGATAGAGAGTATGAAGTGCATCTCATCACATTGGGTACCCGTTCAAAGTGACATCCAATTGTTAGAGAAATTACCAAAAAAATCTTAAACCTATTGCATTTGTATCAAATCAATTCTAAATCTTTCAATTTGACCAATTTAGTCATAAACCTTTTGATGATTTGCTAATCGAGACCTAAACTTTTCAATTGTACCAATTTAATTTTAAATTTTTTGACGATTTGCCAATTTAGCCTTTCAGCTAATTTTGGCCGAAAACCGTTGATGTGGTAGTCTAGTCAGCACCGGTCATCTTACGTGGCACAGCCCATGCTGACGTGAACAATTTTTGCAAAATTTTAATTTTTCTGAATTTTATTATTATTATTTTTATTTTTTCTTTTCTTTTATTGTTTTCCTTTTTCCTTTCTTTTTTTCTTCTTTTATTTTTTTCCAACCAAGGGCCAGTGAGCTTGCCAGCAGACCCTTGCCGGCCCATATTGAAAGGTTTATGACCGAATTGACACAAATACAATATATCTATGACTTTTTTTGGTAATTTCCATTAATTATAAACTAGTCTTCTGGCACATGAGTGTGCGCAATCAGATAATTGTGCGAATGACTTCCATTTCTTTTGAATGTCTTGAGAAATGTTCAGATATGAGCGTGCGTGTACGTACGTATGTCTACAGACTTTGATTCCTGCTGCATCTTCAATAAGCCAGTCCGTCATGCATCCTAATTTCTCCACAGTAATCTCCAACGACCTCTTGACTTAGGGATGACTTATAAACACTTCAGTGCCTTTAGCTACAGGCATCCATTGGTTGATGAATCCTGTTTTATTCAGACTCCAACTTCCTTTCATGTTTACTCCACTTAACCTCTGTCCATTGGAGACTCCCGATTGACGAACAATTCAGAACATTCCATCGATGGGCTTTGTGGGCCAATTGTACGGTTATGACTTTTATGATCAACGAGTTTCTTTAAGCGTTTTATCGAGCGGACTTTACGGGTTAAGTGTAGCGGTATGGCTTGCTTTGGGCCATTGGTTTCTTCATGTGTAGGCCCAGATTTTAGGCTTATGTCAACATGACAAAGATTTGGTCCAGAACATTTGAGCCCATTGTAAATTGAAAAAAAATTCGGCCTCATCAGTTTTGATAGCGTAGCAGAAAAAAAAAAAAAAATCAAATCAAAAGATCTCGTTGATATATGAAGATTAAATTTCCATAAAAACAGTGAAGTTTGCCGAGAAAGAAAGCATTGAAACTATATCATTACAACCAAGAAAGTTGAAATCTCGTGAAAGGGTGGAAGCAGTTTTGTCTCTATTTTTCCATGAGCTTGATGTGCAAGCCTTCCCCGATGTCCAGAGTAGGACTTCGGCGAATTTGACCTCTCTTGACCTTTATAAATCTGATCATTTTCCAACAGAGAGAAAATGTTAGGAACCACACGGCTTTAGGCCATTGAACAGATGATCTTTTCCAGGATGTTGGTGTCTGAAAAGGGGAGACAAGTACCTGTATTTCGTCACCAAGACGTGTAGAAAAGTTGCCAGGAAAACTCTCGTGTAGTCCGCTCCGGCACATTGTTTCATTCCCGATCCAAAAGGCATGAAATTCTTGAGTAGGGCATCTGATTCGCAGTCCTGGAATTCGAAAGCCCTTAACAAGTCAATTACAGTACGACATTTATAAGAATTTTATATCGTAATCGCTTGCAACCATAAAAGTTCCTATATACGACTCGTTTAATCTTGCTTATTTGTCCAAACTTTAGGTTTCCTATATGTAAACGGTAATTCTTGTTGAATTCAACCTTCCAGCGCCATGGATTGAACGTCGTAGGACCTTTATATATCTCAGGATCAAAGTGAAAAGCGGTAGCGGATAGCCAAACTCCCCAGCCTGCTGGAATTGTGTATCCTGTAAAGACATTTAACTATCATCAATGTTCTAAATATGATTTGGTAATCAAAGTACTTATCGACATTCTAGACTCAAATTGAAAACGCATGAATCGACTATCATAGAAATGACCTACCATTCCATTCTACGTCCCTTTTTGCCCTCCTCAACATTCCAGGTGCGAGGCTTCCCAACCTTAGTGATTCATGTATTACCTGGTTTTTTCAATACCAACGTTAGAAGTATGTGCTGATAGTGCTAAAGAATTTGTCCATTTGGTTAGATTGCGTACATGAAGAGTTAAAGGCATCGATTTGTATTCTTTCCACGTGATCGAGGAGTCTTTAAATTCTCTTTGCTTTATGATGGCTTCATGCTCGTCCTGGAAAAATACGAGTAAAAACCAACTTAAAAGTGTTCAAAGAAATTCCGTTATATGCAATTTAGGGCGCAGTTAGAAAAGCATACCGTGACTTCTTGCAATGCTTTGGGATTCTCTTCGAGGAACATTAGAGCTAATGTCAATGTCGTCGAAAGAGAATCGAAGCTGACCCAAAGAAGTGAAAATATAAGCTGAACTATGGAATCCTCTTTTAAGAATTTCTCTTTGCCCATATCAGCCATGATGTGAGAAAGGTAGTCGCTGTGAGGTGTCTCCGACGAAGAAAACCGCTCTTTTACGATTCCTCGAATGATTGACAATGCCTTCTTATGGTCCTGCGCAGATCTGAGCTTAATACTAATTCTTTCCGTATACTGGAACCCAAACGGCTTTTGTTAGAGGTCGTAGAATAAGTGACAACATTATGATCGCCCAGGAATTGTTTGCGGACTTCCACCATGAGGCTTACCTTCCTAAGTGCGCCATAAAGGTAGATTTCCAAAAAGCATATGACACGATTGATTGGGACTTCATCCAAAAGGTGCTAGAAGCTTTTGAATTTCCGGAAATCTTTACCAAGCTAGTCTTGGCTTGCATATCTACCGCCAAATTCTCAGTTGCAATAAACGGGGAACTACATGGGTTTTTTGCTAGTAACCGGGGAATTCGACAGGGAGATCCACTATCGCCATACTTATTTGTATTAGCTATGGAAATCTTCTCGGGTGTGTTGAGGGATAAAACAAACAAACCGGATTTTCATTGGTTCTGGCGCTGCAAGAAAGTGCGCACCTCTCACCTTTTCTTTGCGGATGATGTTCTCATATTCGCGCAAGCTCACCTGAGATCTATACAACTAATCAAGGAAGCAATTGACCTGTTCTCAAATTGGTCTGGGCTAAGACCAAACAACCGGAAAAGTAATATCTACCTATCGGGAGGAAACCTGGAGCTACATAGCGACATTCTTAACTGTCTTGGGTTCCAACAAGGCTCTCTACCCTTTCGATACCTAGGCGTACCCATCATTTCCTCGAGACTTCGTAAAGAGGATTGCAAATGCTTAATTGATTCTATAACGGCGAGGGTGCGATCCTGGTCACATCGGTTCCTGTCCTTTGCGGGCCGTTTGCAACTTATCCGTTCAGTCCTACATGCTATACAGGTGTATTGGGCCACCATATTCTCCCTCCCTAAATCAGTCTTATATGGAATCGAGACTATTCTGAGACAATTTCTTTGGAAAGGCCCCGACCTAGGTACGGGTGGAGCTAAAGTTGCTTGGGACACGGTATGCCTTCCTAAGGAAGAAGGTGGTCTTGGAATCCGTCGGCTTACGGATTACAACAGAGCTATGATCCTCAAACACATATGGCTTCTTTTTACTGACAAGGAGTCCATGTGGTGCAAGTGGATTCATTCGAACTTTCTCAAAAGCGCTAACTTTTGGATTGTATCTAAGCCCACTTTTTGCTCATGGACGTGGAAGAAAATCCTCGATGCGCGGGATACAGCTAGGACTATTTTTCGATGGAAAATTGGAAATGGGAGGTCAGTATCATTGTGGTTTGACTAGTGGCACGACAAGGGCCCCCTGTACCGTATTTTCAGTAACACGGACATCTATCAGTCACGTATCCCTAGGGACACGTCTGTCCGGGGCTTTTATGACTCGGTTTGGCAACAGTCACATACTATGGATACTATATTGAACTGGACGGAACCCCCCTGTTTTGAGGAAGACACTGAAGATGAGCTGATGTGGGCCCCTCAACCGGCCTCCACTTTTACGGTAGCGTTAGCGTGGAGTCATATTAGAAGGAAAGGAATTTCGGTCCAGTGGCATTCCTTTGTATGGGATCACCATATTGCTCCACGTCATTCCTTCCTCCTATGGATAATTTCCCTCAACCGATTGCCTACTCAGACTAGGCTTATCCACAATAGCAGGATTGAGTCCGGTATGTGTGCGTTTTGTGGTGATGTCCCAGACTCTATTGATCACCTCTTTTTTCAGTGCTCCTCTACAAGAAGCCTGGCGTTCTTTTGGGCAACTAGATGCTATCTCCCATGGAGGAACCGGCCATGGAACGAGCAGATTAGATGGGCAATGCAGGTATGTGGAGGCCAGTCCTTTGCTCACTGCCTTTCCAGATTCTCTTTTGGTGCCCTATGCCACATAATCTGGACCGAGAGAAACAACTCTATCTTCCGAAACAAGACTATCTTCATTCCCGGAATGCGCAAACATATCTTCAAAGTGGTGAAGGATAAAGCATCATCCTTCGGTAGAATTGCAGACACGCCGCTTAATAGGAGACTACAAAGAAGCTGGGAGCTCTCTCCTTCCATTTTCTTGTAGTCAATATTGCTGGTTCGATTGCATAGGTGTCCTGTCTTCTGCTTGTTGCTGCTTCTTTCGTTCCTTTGGCCTTGTATAGTCCCTTGGTATAGTTTTCTGTTGTTCAGGGGTCTCCCTCTAGTGCTTGTCTGGTTTGTGTCGGCCTTCTCTCTTGCGGCTGATATGGTTGGTTTGGTTCTGTATTTGGTTTGGTCTAGAATCTGCCGGACCCGCTTGATCTTGCTCGGATATTATTATGTCCGGTTATGATCAGGTTTGGTTTGGGCTTTGGCTGTAAGTGGTGTTTTGAGGAAGTTATACATTCTTACCTTACCAAAAAAAAAAAAAAAAAAACTTCTAACAAAGAAATCGGTTCACTTTACCTTCATGCATTTGTAATGTAGTGTACCCGGTATGTTCAAAGGAATTGACATAAGGCCCCGAATAAACGAAAAGAAAAGGTCATAAAACTCCTGTGATGATTGTGTAGGATCATAACTTAACAGTTGCTTTGCGCCTAATTCAATTGCCATCTTGCAAGAACATTAAAAGCAAATGCGCGTTAGATTTGTCTATCATCCTTCTTAGAAAAAAAAGGATAAAAGGATTCATGAGTGTTGTGATACAAGGATTTGGGCTTTACTGTTCCGGTGGCTTTTTTTACGTCGACGGATTCTTGGCCTAACCAACGCTTTATGGTCACTCGAGACACTTCTTCCATCAAGGGAAGCAACTTCTCCCGAAGACCCTCCACGCCGAAGCGCTTTAGAACTGTGCTTCGGATATACTTGTGGACGTTCGGGATGTTGGTGCTGGCCTCGCTCTCTTGCGCGAAGATCTTTGCGAACGTATCTAGATGCCACGAGTCAAACAGCTTCCCGTCTTGCTGGACGACAAACTGGCGGAATTCTGGATCGGCCGACACTACTACTGCCCGACCCGCCACGCTCGTCTGAAATGTCTTTCCATACCTGAGTCAAAAGAACAAAGAAGAGGGGCATTTCTACCTATCTTTAAGAATAACAAAATAGAGGCGTCATCTTGATTGCGAAATGGCCAATGAGATGGTATGAGTACCTTTGTATTCTCTTCTTGAGGAATGAATTGAGGTCCATAGAGTAACTAGGAACCATCAACTGAATGGTCTCGCCAATGAGAGGAAGCCCCAAAGAACCAGGAGGAAGAACGCCGTTGCACTTGGGGTTACTCCACCTGTAAATCCAGTGAACTAGCCACGCGACGATCAACGCCGATGCCCACGTTCCGATTATCCACATCGCTTGTTTCTCTGAGAAGACGAGGTGGTAATGGAGTGTGGAGGGTGATGATCAATACAAGCTATTGTCTCTCTTTATAGAAAAACTCTCTATGTTGTGTGCATGCTCTGCTCAAGTTGTGTTAGTCCTGCACGTGAAGGGAATTGAAGACTGAGCAGCGTGGCAGTCAAATAGAAATGTCTCATTTGTCTTCTTCCGATGCGCAGCCTGTGCAAGTCCAGGACGTGAAGGAACGGGTTTGCTGCGCGTTAGTCAAGGAGTACCGTCTCATTTGTCTTAAACAGAAGATAAAAAATTTCTCTTAAATGAGACCCATGTGCGTTCTCGTGCCACTGAACATTAGATGAAAAAGAGTGCAGGCGAATCCACAAAATCAGCAAAGATGACATATGTGAATAGATTTTAGATCGGGTATTGTCCAATGAGAGAATTCGTAATATGCTTGTATTGCTCATAGTATAATACAGATATCTATACAAGGTATTGAAAAGAAAGAGAAAAGAAACACAAAATTTCTCTAACTAATAATAAAAGAAATACCAAATATTACGATAGCTAAAACTAAATCCTAACTAATGATAAGAGATACACAAAATATTAGGAAATCAGAATGAAAATCAATGTAATTCTTTAACAAATCTTTTGTAAGACCCCTCACAAGTTGGCACATGGAGGTTACGAATGCCCCACTTGCTGATGAGAAATGTAAATCGGTCTCGACCTAATGTCTTGGTAAAAATGTCTGCCGGTTGAAGTCTAGTGGATATGTGCTCGGTTCTAATGGCACATGACTATACAAGTTCACGAACAAAGTGACAATCAATCTCGATTTGCTTTGTTTGTTCATGAAATACCAGGTTTGCCGTGGTGTGTAAGGCAGTTTGGTTGTCGCAATAAAGACTCATTGGTTTGTCATGCAATACCCCGAGATAGGCAAGTAAATTATACAACCAAATCAGTTCACTAGTGGTGGAACATTCTAAATTTTCGTTATTTGGAAAAAATATTAAAATATTAATAAAAATTATCCACATTAATGTCGGTCTTCCTACATCAACGTCTGGCTGGACGAACTCAATTTGGAAAACGTGAAAATGTTTATGACTCAATTGACACAATTAAAAGGTTTAGGACTGAATTGACAAAAGTACAATATATTTAAGACTTTTTAGACAATTTTTCCCCAATTTCTCTTAAGATTGCTTCATGTGCTATACCTTCGTTAAAGATATATACATTTTAGGTACTCTTATATATAGCTAAGACATTAGGTGTAATAGTCAAATATAACCTCGCATAAGTGATGATGATGACATAGACATTGACAAATGCTCTACATTTAATAAACAACAGGCCGATAGCAAACAACAAAACCCTACCTGCCCCTCCAGTGTTGTTAGAATGTTCTTGCAATAACATCCTGGAAGTCTTCCCCATAAGGAGACAAAGAAGCACGAAAGTCCAATGCGTGCTTCACTACTAGGTTCTCCCAAAAACCCGCAGAATCCTTGTAAGAAAAACACATCAATTGGATCATGTTCGTGAACCTTTTTATTTCATCATGTCATACTACCGTTGCTTTAGCTTTACTCGTGTTAGTAGCATATTTCCGTGCGCGTTTTACCAAGACAGAATTAAGTTATTTCAGTAAATACATTCAACCAACTCCGATCCTTTTACCCATTAACATCTTTGGAGATTTCACAAAACCTTCATCACTTTGGTTTTTGACTTTTCGGAAATATATTGGCCGATGGATTAGTAGTTGTTGTTCTTGTTTCTTTAGTACCTTCAGTAGTTCCTATACCTGTCGTGTTCCTTGGATTATTTACAAGTGGTATTCAAGCTCTTATCTTTTTTTATTGGAAGCAAGTAAAAAGAATGTTATTTCTAGCTCGATTCAATTGTTGGAACTAAATAAAAGAGCAAGAATACATTCGAATTTCCATGTTATTTCGTTATGATGCCGTTTCTTCATATAAAACTCGCGTTTTGCCCTTGTTTGGGGTGTTGTTGAATTGGATTATTCAAGAAATAGGATTCCAATTCCTTGATTTTTAAGTTTGAAAAGAAACAAAAACTCTAATTTAGATTCCTCATGGAATAGCATTAGCATCCCTTCAAAATTGTGGGATCCACTATTACCTATCATTAAAAAAAAATCACTTATCATTTCAAAAGATAGATTTGAAATTTTTTTAGCAAAATTAAAATAAAAATAGAAGTTGGAAAAACTAAATATGCTTGTGCAAGACGTGCTGGTAATGAACCAATGGCGGACCAGCATCATTGACGACGGTGGCGGTCCGCGATCTTCCTGCCCAATGACCTCCATTAGTCTTGATCTTGGTCGCGACTTGCTCTGGGCCAACCTCTAAATAGCAAATTGGCATCTTAAAGTTCTAACTAACACCTAAAAATTAGCACACCATCATGGCCATGGAGGTCGTCAACCTCGCACGATTACAATTTGGGGTCGTGGGAGGGGCGTGACATCTACTGCAGCTAATTGGGGGAGGTCACAAGGACCCGTCGTTCTAAACATCAGCCAAGTGATGAAGATGCGACCCAATACCACGGCCGAGTTTGTTAGCCTCGTTCGGTTAGTCACACACGGCAGGTGGCCTCCACGGCCCGGAGAGAGAGAGAGAGAGAGAGAGAGAGAGAGAGAGAGAGAGAGAGAGAGAGAGAGAGAGAGAGAGAGGCGAGTGGGCATACAGGTCAACAGTGTCTGGGGATGCAGGCACGATGGTGAAGGCTCGTGACAGTGGCGGTCGTGCAACGTTTGCTGCAATGGACGGCAGAGAGGGAGAAAGAAGACCAGAGAGGGAAAAATGAAGGAGGTAAAAAGATTTCCCCATTTGACCAAGTAAAGAAACAAGATTGCTCCGGCTTTTCTCGACCGTTGGAATGAACTGCTTAAGAATTAAAACTAGAATGTAGAAACTGCGACAAACAATAAGTAAGATTCGCCAATTGGGGTAAATTAATTGCCCCAGAAGATCAAAAGGGACATATGAAGAGGCTCTATTGAAAAAAGAATGGCAATTTTCAGGTGCAACTTGCATCTCTTTCCAACGAGCACTCACTGACGGTCACTTGACTCGTCAAAAGTTGGGACCAGCAAGAAAAAACAAAAGAAAGAGAAGAATGAACGGTCAGTCCATCCTAGAAGGAAAAGAAGAGGCCGAGAGACGCACGCGAGAAGGGAAAAGAAAGAGAAGTGAAGAAGAAAGAAAGGAAATGGTTTTTGTGCGTGCACGCCACGGACGTCTTACCGAGATGGATTCATTACGTATCGCAACGGCTGGGTAATTGCTAGCACCCTTCATTCGTCCAATCAGAGAAGTTTTCGGAATTAGGGCTTCACTTCGAAGTTTTGTGAAATTCGAGCCCCAAAGTCCGATTTTTTAGTAGTTGAGTTTTGGGATTTCATGGAATTGGTGGATTATAGCGTTGTAGAACCGTGGGGTTTGACAAAAGTCGCTTTAGAGCAACAGTTTGGTTGGAGTGAGAATTTTAGGGTTTTACGTGCGAATTCCACATTGCATTTAGATTTGAATAATCGCTTCGAGTGAGCGATTTGTTGTCACGTAAGAGTCATTTTGTTAGCGTTTAAGCTTAGTATAGCCTTTTCATAGTTGATGTAGTGTTTTACTTTGTGTTGACGTCAATTATTGTTTAATTGTTAGATTATGATATCGTCGGTTTGTGTAGCTACACGTTGTTTGGTTTTTTGGGCATTCCAAGTGAGTGGTGTTTATATCTAGTTTTATAAAACTCGTATCTTGAAGTGATAGAAAGATATATTATGAGTTACAGATGGATAAAGATATATTATGAGTTAAAGAGGGATCACGTGTTTGATATTTCTTTGAAGCGGAAAAGTGATACTTATGGCATTTTTGATGCATAACTTTAGATCAAGCATTTGCTACTCTATTTGTTATTTGAAATGTTTAAGAAGTGTTTATTAAATGAATTACAAAAGGTATTTTGGTGGATGAGTTGAGTTAAGAAAGATTGTATACTTTGTTTTGTAAATTGATTTGTGATGTTAATTTTGGATTTGGTTTTGTAGATTGTGGAGGATGTTTTTGTGGGTTGGCATTGATGCTTAATGTCACTGTGAACCCATTGAGGAATTTATGGGTGTTGGAAGCGAGTGTCGGGAGAATCAACTAACCTGTTTGATACACTCCAAACAAAATTTTCAGGATCGTATATTGAATTACCAGCAAACGATGAACGAATCTACTACACGTTGGTCCGAATACAATCACAAGGAAAGTATTTTTGTTCCACAGCATTAATGCCGATTGTCTTCTCAAAGTAGATACGAAATCCTAATGTGTCGAGAAAGAGAGTTCTGAATTTTTCTCTTGTGTCAATCGTTCATCTTCAGAAGAAGTTATCTTAACTGCCATTAAGAAACTCTCCTCGCACATCTTCAAAAGGTATCTCTCAGACACACCTCTTATTAGAGCAAATGGTGTCCCTTGGACACATACATCATGGGCGGACCGACAAAATATAACATCTCCCACTCGCACATGATGGGCTTGATGATGCTCTATCAAGAACATAAGGCATTCAACATTTATCTACCTTAGAAACAATTCATACTGGCAAGAAAGCCGTACGACCAGTGAGTACACCTGCACTTGGGAGCTCTAATTATGCACCTGTTAGGGACAACATAATGGCTATAACCCCAAAAATAAATAAACAATTGATGTCTCACAGTGCCCCAGACATATTTTGTTACGTTAGTCCAAGTATACCTATCCCTTAAAGGCTATCTTGACTTTTCTCAAAAAAAAATACCATGTATTTACAATTATTTCTGAAAGCCATTGAAAGCAAAACAATTGGTCGACCAGTAAAAACATGTGATAGATGTAAAACAACAATAGTCTTCCTTCGCACTCATGTCTCTCTCCATTTCGGAACAACTGTTTTCCTAGACACGTCCCATAAAGCCATATCTATTCATGACCGCCGGTAACATGCTAAAGTAGCAACATTGATATTCTATTTTGAGAACATAGTCAAAAGTAACATAGGACACAAGGTAAGGTAAATTATAAATTACCTTAAGGACTCACACGATAAATAAATAGGGATAATTGTACTCATCTCCCTTATTGGTCAAATAAAGCACATGTAGTATGAATTACATGCTATAGTCGATTTCTCTTTCTATAAGAGCGTATGCCATTTATTAATCATATCCACTATGCGAATCTTAGCCTAAACATAGTCACATGCTTCTCACGTACTCATGTTTAGCTCGAGTGCTATATTAACTCGCTTTTCACAGTGCCCAATTTAGTATTGCATCCGGCTACCTTCAGGCATACATGATTGTGGGACTATCATGTTCGGTCTTATCACATACGAATAACAGACCTCATCTTGATTCCGATCAAGGCGACATTAAATCGTTTTATGTACTAAACTGCTCTTCCAGCATTTATAGTACATATCGTCTCATCTCAACCCGCTTACTATAGCGTTTGAGGTGATTGCTCATGTGAGTGAGCCAATCATTACCTGGTGACATACCTTTCAACAATATATGTGTGTTTATGCTAGTTTCATAACATTGTACTAATTGATAAAACATCAATTCATTAACAAATAAGTACAATACATATACACACATAATCCAGTGATCCTCAACAATATTACATATCATAATCACATTCTACATAATCCTAGAGACATCCTATGGGTCAAGAACACGTCTCTTGGAACAACCATCGTAAATGGATCAACAACCATCCTGTTGATTGAAATATATTACAAGACTACTTTCTTCTGCGCTATTATATCTCTAATGAAGTTATTCTTTATGTCAATGTGCTTCGTCCTACCATGGTACTTGGGATCTTTCACATAGGCAATGGTTGCTTGACTATCGCAATATACTGTCACTGGTCTTGGGACATTAGTGACAATGGCTAAATTTTCCAAGAAACGTTTTAGCCATACTGCTTCTTGCACTGCAGCAGAACATGCAATAAATTCTGCCTCCATCATAGATAAAGCTATACATGTTTGTTTCTTGCTATTCCAAGAAATTGCCCCATCATTAAGCGAGAACGCATATCCAAACGTCAATTTACGCTCATCTAGGTCTCCTCCCCAATTAACATCAGAGTATCCTAATAAGCGTAGATCACTCCCTTGATAGCAAAGTCGATAGTCCATAGTGCCTTTTAAGTATCTCAAGATCCTCTTAACTGCTTTCCAGTGTGCTGGACCAGGATTTGATTGATATCAACTCACTAACCCTACAGCATGACATATGTCGGGTCGAGTATACATCATAGCATACATCAAACTTCCGACAGCACTAGCGTAAGGAACAGTTACCATTTCTTTCTTTTCTTCTAGAGTTTTAGGACACATCTTAGTACTCAGACCTTCGCCTTGCATGACAGGGGTATCAATGGGATTATAGTGCTGCATATTGAAGCGTTCAAGAATCTTCATTATATAAGACTCTTGTGACATAGCAAGGAGTTTCTTTGATCGATCTCTTTCAATCTTAACTCCTAATATATAT
Source organism: Syzygium malaccense (assembly GCA_031216405.1). Taxonomy (NCBI): domain Eukaryota; kingdom Viridiplantae; phylum Streptophyta; class Magnoliopsida; order Myrtales; family Myrtaceae; genus Syzygium; species Syzygium malaccense. The sequence goes on along the minus strand of CM062258.1, from coordinate 6,904,367 downwards.
GCAGCTTCTTCCATGTCCTTCATTTCAAAATTAGAAGACAACCATTCTTTTATGATTATAACCAAACCTTTGTCATTTCCAGCCAATAGAATATCGTCCACATAAAGAGATAAAATCATAAATTTATCCTCGGACCGTTTGATATACACATAGTGATCCTCTTCGATCATCGTGAACCCAAAAGAAGTTATAGTTGAATGAAAACGAAAATATCACTGTCTAGACGATTGTTTAAGGCCATAAATTAAGCAATGAAGTTTGTAAACTTTACGCTCTTGACCTTCAGTAATAAAACCTACTGGTTGTTTCATATAGATTTCTTCATCTGGTTCTCCATTGAGAAATGCTGTCTTTACATCCATTTGATGTAATTCTAGGTCCAAATGTGTAACAATGGCTAGGATAAGGCGTATGGAGGCAAACCTTACAACTGGTGAAAAAGTTTCCTCATAGTCTATACCCTCTTGTTGAGTATAGCCTTTTGTCACAAGGCGAGCCTTATACTTTTCAATGGATCTATCCGCCCTTCGCTTAATCTTGAAAATCCATTTGTTTCCAATAGCCTTGCAATTGGATGGCAGATCAACCAAGTCCCAGACATGGTTTGTCCTCATAGACTCAATTTCGTCTTCCAAAGCTTTTCTCCATTCTTCCTTGTCTGGAGATGAGAGAGCCTCTTGAACTGTTTTAGGCTCTGCATCGTCTTGTGGAGCAATCATAAATGCTTCCTCTTCAATCTCAAATTGACGACGGGAAATACTTTTACGATTACTTTTACACAACTGAACTTCTTGAGAATTCAGATCGCCAGGCGACGCTACACTCTCGCTAGGTCTTGTATGTTGAGGTAAATCTGTATTTCCCTCAATAACATTAGTGGGTGTGTTATCGGGATCTTCCATCTCATGTAATTGGAAGTCCTTATCGATCTCACCTCTACTAGGAAAATCGTTCTTCAAGAACGTGACATCTCGTGACTCCATTTCAGTCACACTTCCATAAGCTTGTTCACCTATGAACACGTACCTTTTGGAGTGTTCGGAGTATCTAATAAAGATACATTTCTTCCCTCTAGGGCCTAATTTGCCATATTTATGGGAAGAATTGTGAACATATGCTGCACATCCCCAAGGTCGTAGATTACTTAAGTCTGGTTTCCTACTAGTCCACAATTCATAGGGAGTGGAAGCAACTGATTTAGAGGGCACACGATTAAGTATATAGGCAGCAGTCAATAATGCATCTCCCCAATATGAGACAGGAAGATTTGCCTGCGCCATCATAGACCTAACCATTTCCAAAAGGGTGCTATTCCTTCTTTTTGCAATCCCATTTTGTTGCGGAGTACCACGAACAGTCAATTATCTTACAATTCCCTTTTCATCACAAAGAGCCTTGAATTGCTCAGATAGATACTCACGTCCACAATCGGTTCTCAATGCCTTTATTGTTTTGTTCAACTGATTCTCTACCAAAGCTATAAACCGCAATCCAATGCTTCGGACTTATGGGAGATCAGAAAAACATAACCGAAATGCGTGAAATCATCCATAAAAGTGATGAAATATGAGGCTCCATGCCTCGCCCTTACATTTAAAGGACCACAAATGTCAGAATGTATAAGTTGCAATGGAAGTTGAGCTCTGGTTCCTTTATCAAATGGTTTTCTAGTTATTTTTTCCGCTAGACAATGTTCACATACGGATAGTTCAATATTAACGAGTGACCCCAAAAGGCCTTCTCTTGCTAATCGTTTCATTCTTTGTGACCCAATGTGACCCAGTCTAGCATGCCTAGTATTTGCATCAATCTCCACATTACTAGAAGATGCAATTAAAGAAAAACAACCATCAACATTAACTTTGTACACATTATGGTCAATGTCTAATACCATAAAACTATTCAATACATAACCAGGACCGTAATAAACTGTTCCAAGCAAAATGTTAACACAATCATCATGAAAATTAAAAACATAACCTAAGCTAAGAAGAACAACTATAGAGATCAAGTTTCACCGAATATCTGGAGCATAGAGGACATCATATAGGAATAGGTTTCGACCACCATGAAAGGTTAATTTACATGTGCCGATACCCTTCACTTCAACTCTTGAGTTATTTCCAACATATATTCATCTTCTTCCAGGCTGTATTCGACGATACTCCACAAATGCTCCTCGGTCTCTAGCTATGTGGTCTGTTGCTCCTAAGTCTACAGTCCACATTGGATGAGATTCAGCAAGTATTACAGTGCTAGAAACAAAAGCATTACTCAAAGTGATGGAACAATGTGATATATTTTTCGGATCAGTGCATTCACAAGCGAAGTGGCCCAGTTTGCCACAATTGTAGCACATCATCTTGGCCTTGTCCTTCTTTCCACCGCGTTTCTTGCGTCAGAAGGTCTTGATTCTCTTGGATGCATGATCAGTCTATTTTCCTTTGTTGTTGAATTTATGGTTCCTCTTGCGCTTAAAGCCCGAAGTTTTGCCCGAACCTGATTCAGCAACATAAGCATGGGTAGAGGATTTTGCAGCCTCTAGGCGCTCATCTTCTAATTCCAAATGACGCGCAATATCATCAAAAGTGACGATATTTCATTGTGTGTCATATTGATTTTCATGTGTTCCCAGCTATTAGGAAGAGACCTTATAACAGCCTGAACTTGTTGTTCGTCAGTTAAGGTATGACCTGCCGACTTTAGCTCACGTATCATGTTTGACATCTCTTGAAGATGCTACCTTATTGATAGATTTGAGCGCTTCCGGTATGTGTTAAATTTGATGGTGAGTCTCCTCAACTTAGTGGCAGACATACCCCCAAACTTATCTTTCAAGGCAACCCACATTGCTTAAGCTTTGTCATAACTTTCAAACTCATACATGAGATCATCTTGCATACAGCTCAGCAACGTGATGCAAGCAATGCTATTTTTCTTTTTCCAAGCTTGATAAGCTTCTTGATCTCTTTTATGTTGAGCAGAAGTTCCATGCTCAGGTTCATCCATGGTGTAGTTGAGAGTTTCCAAAACCTCTTGCTCCTTAAGGATATATTGAACTTTTCGGTGCCAAATATCATAATTGTTACCGTTCAGCTTCTCACCCTTATTGAGGTCAGCTACAATGGTCGTGGATGCCGAAGCCATAATCACTATCTTCTATACATTGACATAATAAACGCAGAATCAATACTAGCACATTTTTCTCATAAACACACATATTTTAATTTGCAACAAAGATAAACTAAATTAATGATAATTCAACAAAAAGACACCAAAATGAAAGTTCACGATGTTCCTAATCAGCTTCAGTGTACGATTGTTCTACTATCATTAACTTGTTTAATTTGTGCAAATTTTAAGTTCTAGGTGAGAATTTCTTCTAATTCTACCAACCTACGAACTCCCACTAGACTAGATAATTCACAAAAAATATCTAAAACAATGATCACATCCTTTCTAGCAATCATATAGCATGGCATGATGTAAATCAACAAATAGAACATTTACGCAACAAATATAATCAACAGCGGAATTCATGATGTAAGAATCTCCAGCCATTATTTTAATATGCTCAAAAATAGGAAAATGCAAACATGTCAAACCATATAGACATGCCATCAATGAATCATGCTCTACATAATATTTGTGTGGTCATTTACATGTAAGCCAGCTTCTGTATTTCAAAAAACATAAGGAAATACAAGTAAAATGCAATAATACCCCAAAAATACATGTATTTAGGGTTCCGTGTGCATTTTCATACATTTAAAAGCTTCAAAAATATAAAATAACTATACCAAAATGTAGAAAATTTCAATACGAACACAACGGTACCAATCACGGCCTGATTGGACCACCCACACGCTCACACGCGCCGCCTAAGTGCACGGCGCGTGTGATTCACGCGCCTGCCCAATTCGGGCTTCTGAAGCCGGTCCGACCGGTCCAACTGGTTGACCATTGACCGGTCAGTCCGGTTGACCGGTTGACCGTTGATCGGTCGGACCGGTTGACTGTTGATCGATCACGGGTCGGGTCTCCGGGTCAGGTCACGAGTTGGGTCTTCGATCGGGTAGGTCACCGGGGGTCGGCCGGCGAGATGACGTCATCATGTCGGTTACCGACAGTTTTGCTGACGTCATCGATGACGTCAGCATGCGCCGTTTGGCCGACGTGCGCGTGCCGTCCATGCGCTGGCAGTGCCAGCGCTTTAGGCACATGGCTCCCACGCGCCGTGGCTTCTGGCCGCGTGTGGTGGCGCGTCCGGTGGTTTCTGGCGGCGTTTGACCCACCGTTTTGCTCGTCTCGACGAGTTCTTCAATTTTGTATAATAAAAAAAAATATTTTCTCCATAAAAAAGTTTTCAAAAATCATCCGAATAGAACGGTCGCCCGTAACGTTCAAACCCGTTGTTCATTTCAATTCATGTTCGTCGATTCATCTTGCAATTCCCGAGCAATGAATATGCAGACAGTATGAAGTTTATCATCATGATCTCCATATCAAACAGCAAGCGTAAACAATCAACGGGAAAACAAGGCAGAGATCATAACCGAGGCTCTAATACTAATGTAGGAAGCGAGTATCGGGAGAATCGACTAACCTGTTCGATGCACTCCAAACAAAATTTCCAGGATCGTATGTTGAATCACCAGCAAACGATGAACGAATCTACTACACGTTGGTCCGAATACAATCACAAGTAAAGTATTCTTGTTCCACAGCGTTAATGCCGATTGTCTTCTCAAAGTAGATATGGAATCCTAATGTGTCGAGAAAGAGAGTTCTGAATTTTTCTCTTATGTCAACCGTTCATCTTTAGAAGAAGTTATCTTAATTGCCATTAAGAAACTCTCCTCACACCTCTTCAAAGGGTATCTCTTAGACACACCTCTTATTAGAGCAAATGGTGTCCCTTGGACACATACATCATAGGCGGACCGACGAAATATAACAGTGGATATACATACTAGTTTAGGATATTGTTGTGAGCCAACCAACGGCAATATAAGTGGAGACCTTGCCAAGGTGGATAGTTTGGTCATCTTGTTACAGAGTGTTATGCATGATCATGATTAGATATCTGAGCATGAGATTGGCCAATGAAATGAATCATTGTTGTGTGATTTTGATGGGATTAATCAATGGGCTGGACAATTGATATTTGTTTGGATATGCTTGCTATAAATGTAGCTATGTTGAAGCATATACAATTCTTTCTTTTCCTGTAAGTTTGTTATATCCTGAAATTTGGTGTGATGAGTTATGTTTTTGTGTCTTAAACATGCATAGTGGATGCTCGATCTTCTTAGAAGAGATATTCATTACTCACTAGATTGTGGTTGCTAATCCCATCTTTCATGTTTTTTAGGTTCCTTGGTTAGTTGCTGATAGTACGAGAGCGCTATCACGGGGACTTTTGGGAGTTGGATTTTGAGTATGATTTAAGGGAGTTCACTACAAAAAAATCGCCATTTTGCGACGAATTTTCCAATGAAAAATTTTGCAAAATTCGTTGGAAAACGAATTTCCAACAAAATTAGCGACGAAAAAAAATTCGTTGGCAATTCGTCGTCGCAAATTTTTTCGACAAAAAATTTAAATTTTTGTTGGTAATTTGCGACGAAATTTTTTCGTCGCAAAATTCGTTGCAAAGTTCGTTGGAAAGTTGGAAAATTCGTCGCTAATTATTCGCTGCAAAAATCATGGCAAAATTCGTCGATAATTTTTCGTGGTAAAATTCGTGGGAAACGAATTTCCAACGAAATTAGCCACGAAAAAAATTCGTCGATAATTCGGCGTCGGAAATTTTTTGGGACAAAAAAATTTAATTTTTCGTTGGTAATTTCCGACGAAAACAGGGTCGTGGCAAAATTCGTGGGAAATTTCCCACGAATTTTGCGACGAAATTTAAATTTTCGGCATAGGTGGCCTTTTTGAATTTCGTTGGAAAATTCGTGGGAAATTTCCAACGAATTTTCCAACGAAATTCGAATTTTCGGCTTTTTTTTACTATTCGTTGGAAAATTCGTGGGAAATTTCCCACGAATTTTCCAACGAATTTGAAAAAAAGTCAAAAAATTGAATTTCATTGGAAAATTTGTGGGAAATTTCCCACGAATTTTCCAACGAAATTCAAATTTTCGGCTTTTTTTTACTATTCGTTGGAAAATTCGTGGGAAATTTTCCAACGAAATTTAAAAAAACTGAATTTCGTTGGAAAATTCGTGGGAAAAATTTCCCACGAATTTTCCAACAAATTGTAAAAAAAAGCCGAAAATTCGAATTTCGTTTGAAAAGTTGTCGGAAATTTCCCACGAATTTTCCAACGAAATTCAGCTTTTTTCAATTTCGTTGGAAAATTCGTGGGAAATTTCCCACGAATTTTTGGCTTTTTTTACTATTCGTTGGAAAATTCGTGGGAAATTTCCCGCGAATTTTCCCCCAAATTTGAAAAACCCGGTATTTTTTCGCAAAATTTTGCGATGAAAATTTGAATTTTCGTTGGTAATTTGCGACGAAAATTAATTTGCTGCTAATTATTCGTTGCAAAATTCGTGACTAAATTAGTTGCAAAATTCGTTGGAAAATTTGGCACAAAATATTTGTTGCAAATATCGTGGGAAATCGCGAATTTTGCTACAAAAAAATTTCAATTTTTGTTGGTAAATTGCGACGAAAACAAATTCGCGGGAAATTTCGTTGCAAAATTTGTCGCTAATTATTCGTTACAAAAATTGTGGAAAATCGCTAATTTTTCCGACCAAAAATTTCAATTGCGACGAAATCTATTCGTGGGGTCACTAAATTACGATGAAATCTATTCGTGACAAAATTCGTCGCTAAGTTTGCGACGAATTTTGTTTAGGGACAATTTTGATTTTAAATCTAATTAGCAAAAATATTAATTTCCACAACGTATAAGTTGCAAAATCTCACATGATGGTATTCGATATTCAATCTCATAGTACATAGAGGTAGCTAAGCACAAATGAACATCATGTAATACATGCAAAACATTGAAAGGACGCGGGACAACCATTAGAAAACATATGAAACCAGCAGCAACGTCACAATTCTAACTCCTAAAGCCGAGAGACGAGGACGTCACTTGAAGCTTGTCCTCGAACTAACGAGGCAGCTCGCCGCGAGGGGACAACAACAACTACTGGTCGGCCCCGAAGAGAATGAACTAGGACGGACTGACAATAAAATCATTAGTATCATCATCATCACCAATCGCCGCATCATTGTGTGGCTCATCATTATGCCTACCACCTATTACATTAATAGGAGGTACAGGAGGAATCTCATTATGATCGATGTCGAGGCATCGCATGATAAGTTGCATTTATTGTTGCATCACTCTGATTTGTTCGTCCTTCTGTCCAAGTAAATGCTTCATTTCTTCGTCTTTCTGTAGAAGCAACTGCTTCAGTTGGTTCAATTCTTGGGTCATTTCCTCTGCATGTCGTGCCCTCCTTGAAACAGCCGCATTGGAGGATGAAGACGTAGCAGCCTTCGTTTTGTACATCCTTGACAAGGATCCCATCCCAAATAGTTTTCCTCTTTTCATCCCACCCTCTGCCTCCAACCATAATGCCATACTGTCAACCGATGGTTCAGACACAGCAGCACCATCACCACCACCACCATCATCACCACCACCATCACCACTAGCTGTTCTCATTAAAAGTTCATCATATTTTTTCTATATTAACAATATATATGGAAATAACATAAATTCATATATATTACCATAAATATTAAAAACATTTATGATTTTCATTCTAGTTTTTATAAAATCCAAACTATAACTTTACATACTTTAATAGATTTTGCTCGAGCGCCAATTCATGTCTTATCCTTTTTCTGAAATGTGCGTTCAAATGTAGCTGTAAATGTGGGTTTCGTCCCCAATTCATCTGCCTATAAAAATTAAAATTAAATGAGTAATTATTGAATTAAATGAACTGACAAGTTCAAACAGAATTACCATTCTTCTTTTATGCTCGCTGATGCTAATAGAGCTCTTAGCATATGTGGCAGACGCAGACCCGTCACTAGAGCTAGAAGCTCGATTTTTCTTGTTCTGTTCACACCTTTGCTTATGTTTCTCATTTTCCCAAGTTCTCGTAATTTCCATCCAATTGTCAGCTGAAATGAAATCCGACTTTTGTTTTGTTTTCTTCGCTCTATTTATCACATATCGCATGTGATCACCGACTTTCTTCTTAAAAATTCTTTTAACCTCATCCTCTTCCATTTCATCTACATGAACTTACACTACAATCAATAGAAAAGCAACTGAAAGTTATTATGAGGGTTACAGGTGACATATGCTTTATAATGCACCGGACAATTCGTGACAAAATTCATTATTGACCATCGGTATGCTACATCGACCTTAGTATGTGAGAAAATGGAAGGACAACACTAACCTTGAACTCATTCCACCATAAAGTCTTTACTTCTTTAGGAGCGCTACTGAAAGTAGTAAACTGCCCGATCCAACAGTTATTGACTATTTTATTAAGTTCCCTCACAACATGCGTAGAATCCGTGAATCTGAAAACATGTTATAACAATATAAATAATAAGACAATGAAGCATATGGAAAATTCGCAACATGGACAATTTTGTTTACATCCATAATTTACATATACGTAAAAAAAATGGAATACTTACGAATCTCCATATGGGCATATAATGAATCGGCTATCTTCTTCATTATTCGAGTGTTGCACTGAAGAAGAATGTGGAACCGAAGGAGATGGAACTGAAATAAATTCACTTTGCATGTCCCCAAGTTCTACCCTAATATGTTCTTGAGGATCGGAGGATGGGCCAATATGTCAGTGTTGTCCATGAACATGTGGTGGTTGAGGGTTGGATGAAAGGGCAGGGGAAGGGAGAGGGACGGGGACGAGGCCAAGGAAGCGGAAAGGGCTGTCTTTTTTGTGAAACCGCACCACGCATGTGATCTCCACGTTTATACTCACAATTAAAAAGGTTAGACAAATATATTCAAAAATATGAACATGTATTAGGACTGCTTACCATTTTGTTTCATAGAGCAAGAAATAAACTTGAGAAAATGAAATAAACAGACTATCGCCTCTAATAAATAGCTCTCGTCGGAAGAACCTCGTGAAATTTTGACCACATCAGATTCCACTAAAAATATAAGGAAGCATATTAAATGTGCAAAACGAATTACAACAAATATCAAAACGACCCCCTGCCAGAATTGCGCTGGCGACCCCCCCCCTGGCCGGAATCGCGTCGGCGATAACCCCCTACCGGAATCGTGGCCGCGACACCCCCACGCCGGAATCGCGGTCGCGACACCCCCCGCCAGAATCGGGGCCGCGATGGCCCCCTCCCCAGAATCGCCGCCTCGACCCGCCCTCCCCATAATCGCCGCCATGACCCCCCCCCCCCCCGACGGTGACCCCCCGGACAGCATATTTATTCAAGGAGTGGAGCTCGAGTACTTACCGAGCCGAGCGAGGTAGGCGACGGCGAGGTCGACGGCGAGGGCGGCGACGGCGAGGTCGACGGCAAGCGCGGCGACAGCGAGGTCGACGGCAAGGGCGGCGACGGCGAGGTCGACGAGGACGGCGAGAAAGAGATTTGGTTGGGCCAAAATTAATGGGGTAGACGCGAAGTGCACGGTTGAAGAATATTATGATAAGTTTCTATCTTCGTGGCAAAATTCGTTGGAAATCGGGAAAAGCCGCCTGTACCAGGAAATTTGAAATTTGTTGGAAAATACGTGGGAAATTTCTCACGAATTTTCCAACGAAAATAGTACCTAGTGTAATAATTACCCGGGAATTTCAAATTCGTGGCAAAATTCATTGGAAATTTCCAACGAATTTTGCCACGAATTTAAAAATGACTCCCACATACGGCATTTCTTTTTGTTGGAAAATTCGTGGGAAATTTCCCACGAATTTTCCAACGAAAATAATACATAGCGCAATAATTACCTCGGAATTTCAAATTCGTGGCAAAATTCGTTGGAAAGTTCCAACGAATTTTGCGACAAATTTAAAAATTACTCCCACATCCGACTTTTTATTTTCGTTGGAAAATTCGTGGGAAATTTCCCGCGAATTTTCCAACAAAAATTGTACATTGTGTAATAATTGGCCGGAAATTTCAAATCCGTGGCAAAATTCGTTGGAAATTTCCAACGAATTTTGTCACGAATTTGAAATGACTCCCATATATGCCATATTAAAAGTTCGTTGGAAAATTCGTGGGAAATTTCTCACGAATTTTCCAACGAAAATAATACATAGCGCAATAATTGCCCGAGTCATTTTAAATTTGTGGCAAAATTCGTTGGAAATTTCTAATGAATTTTACCACGAATTTAAAAATGACCCCCACATACGGCATTTTTTATTTTCGTTAGAAAATTCGTGGAAAATTTCCCGCGAATTTTTCAACGAAAAAAATACATAGCGCAATAATTGCCTCGGAATTTCAAATTCGTGGCAAAATTCGTTGGAAAGTTCCAACGAATTTTGCAACGAATTTAAAAATTACTCCCACATCTGACTTTTTATTTTTGTTGGAAAATTCATGGGAAATTTCTCACGAATTTTCCAACGAAAATTGTACATAGTGTAATAATTGGCCGGAAATTTCAAATTCGTGGCAAAATTCGTTGAAAATTTCCAACGAATTTTGCCACGAATTTAAAATGACTCCCACATACGGCATATTAAAAATTCGTTGGAAAATTCTTGCGAAATTTCCCACGAATTTTCCAAAGAAAATAATACGTAGTGCTAATTATTCGTTGGAAATTTCAAATTCATGGCAAAATTCGTTGGAAATTTCCAACGAATTTTGCCACGAAATTTAAAAAGACTCCCACACACGTCATGTTAAAATTTTGTGGCAAAATTCGTCGGAATTTTAAAAAAAGGTGCAACACATAACGAGTGTTTTAGTTTCGTTGGAAAATTCGTGAGAAATTTCCCATGAAATTAAAAAAGCAAACATCATACCGGGTGTTTGAATTTCGTGGCAAAATTCGTGGGAAAATTCCCACGAATTTTGGCTCGAAAATAGTAGATAGTGCAATAATTTCCCGGAAACTTTAAATTGCGGCAAAATTCGTGGGAAATTTCCCACGAATTTAAAAGAAGACGCCAGAAATATAGTCGCGTGGCTTTTTCCCGACTATTTCAATTCCGTGGTTAAATCTGAGGCTAATTAGCCACATATTCTAATAATAAGAACAACGATAACAACAACAACAACAATTACGACAACAACAATAATAAAAATTGTGACAACAACAAAAAACACATGTCCCAATAATAATAATAATTACACATAATTAATAAAAAGTCTCAAAAATCATAATCTTCATCTTCATCTTCGTCTTTGTCTTCGTCTTCATCTCCGTCTTCGTCTTCGTCTTCGTCTTCCTCTCCGTCTTGATCTTCATCTTCTTCATGTGCATCATTTTCATCCTCTGTCTCAAAATCAAATTCTATACCCACTTCAAAATTTGATTCGCGAATTTCAGTTGGATCCATATCAATCATCGCTCCACGTGAATCTCGTAAAGTTGGAATGTTATATTCATCAGTTTTAATCATGTGACGAACTTCCTCTTGTTGATATGTTGTGTCCTTCCAGTGTTCCTCAATTTTTTTTTCGTGCTTTGATTTTACATACAGCCCACCAATCGGCTTTGTCACGTTTCAAACTAGGATATGATGCATAATATACTTGAATTGCTTGTTGTGCCAAGACGAATGGTTCATATTTCATATATCTTTTCTTGTGATTTATTTCAACCAAATTAAATTTCGTATGCACATTCATTCCTTTGACGGGGTCGAACCATATGCACTTAAATAACACAATCCGTATTAATGGTCCATGGTACTCTATCTCTACGATTTCATCTAACAAGCCATAAAAATCATCTTTCGAACTGTCACCATTGGATGACTGAACACACACATCACTATTCATTGTGGCTTTTCCCATTTTATATTTTCGAGTGTGAAAATTATATCCGTTTATGAAATATGCTGGCCAACTTCATACTCTTGACTTTGGATCCCATGACAGATGATATAGCAATCCTTGCTCTCCAACATAATCTTGATTATTGTGAACCTAAGGACACACAATAATATATATTTTAATATATGATGTATAAAAAATTCGAATAACTTGGATTTCGTCCATATACAACTTACATATATTTCGAACTATGTTGCAAATTGTTTCTCGCACAAATGATCAGACTCATTCGGTGGTAGTCCAAACATTGAATTTTGAAAAATCCTATTAACAAATACCATTTATATATTAACAAATGTTTGACACACAATACATATACTTACAAATGAACACTTACTTGAAGTATGGCTCAACTTCTGGACAGTTCAGTAAAATATATGTATAAGCTGCCTTCTTTTCTTCACCTGTTAAGTGACGAAACTTATATGCGCCGCTTGGTCGACCCAAATAATTGAAAATAGAGAATGATTTGCAATTGAGATCAATGGGGTCCTCATCATTTCTTCATGCTCTCCGCCTCTTGCACTGCACGTGCGGCTCAAAATAGTATGATACAAATGTTGTCACTTCTTCCACAATATATGCATAACAAATTGAAGCTTCGATACATGCCTTATTCTTCACTTTTTTCTTCAAATGATATAAGAACCTAGTTGCAATAGAATAAAGTTTATCGGAACATAATATATAATGAAGTAATTTCAAATTTATTTAAAAAAATTTACCTCTCAAATGGATACATCCATCAATATTGGACAGGACCTACAACTCTTGCCTCGTAAGGCAAGTGAACTAAGAGATACTCCATTGAATCAAAGAACGATGGAAGAAATATTCTTTCTAAGTTGCAAAGAATAATTGGAATATCTCTCTCTAGTTTCTCCATATGTGATGCCTTCAACGCTGTTGAGCAAATATCATGCAGGAAATTACTTAACTCTGTAATAGCGCCCCAAAACAAAGTTTGATAGAAGTTCCTTGAAGGCTATTGGAATTAGTCTTTCCATAAATATGTGACAATCATGACTCTTCAGACTAGTCAACTTGCATTCATTCAAATCAACGCATCTCTCGAGATTGGAAGCATATCCATCAGGAAATCGCACCAATTTCAACCATTGACAAACAACCCGTCTCTGCTCCTTGTCTAATGTATAAACTGCTTTTGGTTTTGGTCCCCTGCTGCTTGCATCCGTATCTAGTGTTGGTCGATCGCAAATATCCCTCATATCTTTTATTGCGTTCAAGTTGTCTTTTGTTTTTCCAGTAACATCCATCACAGTATTTATGACATTGTCAAAAACGTTCTTTTCTATGTGCATGACGTCAAGATTATGATGAATAAGATAGGCCTTCCAATATGATAAATCTCAAAATATACTGCATTTAATCCACTTATGTGTACTTCCGTACCCAATAGCTGTGCCGTGAGGGTTTTCAACAATAGCTAGAAACTCTTGCACTCGCTCCCAAATTTGATGACCGGTCAACCTCAATGGTGGATATGTTCTTTCGATCCTATTCTTGATAAACTCTTTTTTATTCCTTCTGAATGTATGATTTAGCGGCAAAAATTGCCTGTGACAATCAAAATAGCTAGGTTTCTTACCATGTTTTAATCTAAATGCCTTTGATCTTTCCATACATATCGGACATCCTAAGATCTCAGTTGTACTCCATCCAGATAACATTCCATAAGCTGGAAAGTCATTTATCTTCCAAAGAAGAATAGCCTTCATTATAAATGTTTGATCAGTAGAAACGTCATACGTAGGGACACCTTCATCCCATAGCCGTTGTAATTCTTCAATCAATGATTGCATATAAATATCTATCAACTTTTTTCGATTTTGCGGGCCAGTCACGATCAATGTCAAAAACATATAAGGTGTCTTCATGCACATACCGGGTGGAAGATTGTACGGAGTTAAGATAACTGACCAACATGAATAACTTTTTCCTGATTTCCCAAATGGGGCAAATCCATCAGTACACAGACCTAACCTGATGTTTCGAGGCTCTATCGCAAACTCGGGGTATGTTTTATTAAAATGTTTCCATGCCTCTGCATCTGAAGAATGACACATTAGATCCTCTTCTGTTTCATAATTTGCATGCCAAGTCATGTGTTCAGCAGTGGCTTGAGACGCATAAAGTCTTTGCAACCTAGGGATTAAGGGCAAATAAAACATTTGCTTGTATGGTCTATGCTTCTGATTACGACCCTACCTCCTATTAATCTTGTACCTAGGTTGGCTACAGAATTTTCATGATTATGTATTTTCATTGTCTCTCCAATATAACATACAATCCCTACTACATACATTAATCCTTACAACAGGAAGACCTAAGTTATCCACTAGCTTTTTCATATCGTAAAAGTCACTTAGCATGATATTATCACGAGGCATTATTTCCCGCATTACTTCAACAAAAGAGTTGAAACAATCCACAGACACATTATGCTCTGCCTTGATATTTAACAGTCTCGTTGTCACTGATACCTTCGTGTGGTTGTCACAACCTGCCTATAAAGGTTCATCTACTGTTTTCAACACTTTCCAGAACTGATTAGATTGAAAAGTTCCATCACACACATTCTTATCAAAACCTGTAACTCCTATCTCTTCCAATTATGATACATGATTAGTTCCCACTTGTTCAAGTATAGGAGTAAAACTAGCACTTGCATGATTCGATTCTGAAATAAAATTATGGTCGGCTTCATCAAACACCATCTCTTGATATGGGTTCAATTGGTCATAATAGCTGCATTCTTCCCTAACTAAAAATTGGTCGCTTCTTTGATATCCGTCATCAGATATAAATGGTTCACCATGACAAGTCCAATTATAATAGTTCGGAGTAAACCCAAATCTACAAAAATATTCTCTAACTATGTCAATGTCTTGAAATTTTCCATTACTGCTGTTGACACCTAAATTTTAGCAACCATTTAGTGTAATTTGCATAGAAAATTAGGGATTAAATTTTTAACCCCTAAACAAAAAATATTTAATTTGCATAACATATAGTTTAAATTCATTTTAGATTAATTGCATTTTTTGCATCGGACCGGCGGTGAATGAACGAGCTTAAATTTCATCGAATGGGACTCGGCTCGCTTGAAATGCAAAGGCCGGGAATTATAAGTCAAACGGGCTCGGTTGTTTTAATTTGAACTTAATTCAACCCATTGTCATTAATTAATTCAGCCCATTGTCATTAATTAATTTAGCCAATTTAAATTAAAGCCCAAGCCTAAGCCCATTAGGACTAAAAGCCCATCTAATTGACCTAGGTTAATACTATATATACATTATTAGGTCAGAAAATTAGAGGGGGGACACATAATTTTCAGAAGAGAATTTTTGAGGGCACGAGAGACACACGTGAGCGAGAAAAAAGAATAAGTGAGGGAGAGAAGGAGACCGGCTCCCGCCGCCGCCGCGCCCGCGTGCTGCCGCCTCTCCCGCCGGTGCCGCGCCTCACGCCACCGCGGCTGCTGCCGCTGCTCCCTGCTGCCGCTGCTCCCCACCGCCGTCGCATCGACGCCGCGCCTTACGCCGACGCCGCGCCTCACGCCGACGTTGCTGCTGCCGCTGCTCCTCAGGCCGACGCCGACGCCACTGCTGCTCGCTGCTGCCGCTGCCCTCAGGCCGACGTCGACGCCGCTGCTGCTTGCTGCTGCCGCTGCCCTTCCCGCCGACGCCGACGCCGCTGCTGCTTGCTGCTGCCGCTGCCCCTCACGCCGACGCCGACGCCGTGCCTGCTGCTCCCTGCCGCGCGACACAGCCGCGCCTGCCGCTGCCGCTGCCGCTGATCCTCACTCCGTCGCAGCCGCTGTTGCTTGCTGCTGCCGCTGCTCCTCAGGCCGACGCCGACGCCGCCGCTGCTTGCTGCTGCCGCTGCCCCTCACGCCGACGCCGACGCCGTGCCTGCTGCTCCCTGCCGCGCGACGCCGACGCCGCTGTTGCTTGCTGTTGCCGCTGCTCCTCACGCCATCGCCGCCGCTGCTGCTTGCTGCTGCCGCTGTCCCTCACGCCGACGCTGCCGCTGCTGCTTGTTGCTGCCGCCTTACGCTGACACCGCCGGTCCGCCGTCGCCGCCGTTCCCGATATCGCGCCGCCGATCCGCCTTCGTCGTTCATCCCGATCCGCAAGTTCGAATTTGGGAATTATCTGCAAATTAGGTAATTAGATATTATCTGATATTTTTCAGAATATTTAATTTACTAATTTGTGCTTTTGAATATTGCGTGAATATCGGGTAGAATATTAGATATGTTGGGATAATTATCTGATATCTGCAATATTTTTAAAATATTCAAAATTAGGAAACTTTCCTAATTCAGCAACGTATCTGGACAACTATCCGACCTTATCCCTAAGGTATGATACGTGGCGATACGGAAAATCATTATCCTATCCATAATCCCTTGGATACGATAATGATTTTTATCTGCTTTCCAAATTTGAACGATCGACTTTCCGTCAATATCTATAACCCTATAGATATGACTGATAGCTCGATTTTTGTGCATAATCCGAATTTGAAACGAATCTTGCGGATTGCGTGGTTGCTTTAAATGTGGATGCTATCTCTGTTAGGTTATTTTCCTTTTCAAATAAAAAGAAAATTCAAAAAAATTAGTTAGGATTTGAATTTGAAGTTTTGCATGCTTAGGAATCCTAAATATATCTAGATGATAGAGTAATTATTTAATTTAAATTAGGACTTGAGATAATCTATTTCCTAGTTTAAATTAAGTAATTTTCTAACTTTAATAGATTATTTAGGTTATTTTTAATTCCGAATTTTCATGAAAATCCCAAAAAAAGAATGAATTGTTTTATGGTAGATTAGGATAGATTGCATTCTTTATTTAAGTAATTTATTATTTCGAATTTTAACAAAAATCCAAAAAATAAGTCATGTTAGGGTATGTTAAGTCATCATAGGTTGCATGTTAATTTAAGCATATTTTTATTCCGAATTTCACTAGAAAATACCAAAAAAATAAATCATTTGCTCGTCATCAGAATTAAGTCACGTCGTCGCACGACATATAGTTTGCATGCTAGGTTGCATTGTTCGCGTGTCAATTTTTGCACGTCATTGCATGTAGGTTAGCTCTCATTTAAATAAGCGAAAACCCAAAAATATTGAGTGAACTGCTTGTTAATTAGAAATCATATTAGGTTGTTGATGTGATTTTCTAGCTAACCATGCAGATGCTTACGTTGCTTCGAGGTAAGTAATTCTCCTAACCTTGCAATTTATTTAATGCTTTCTTGAGTGTTAAATTGGTGGTTTGCGCACCCGCACGAACACCTCACATGTTAGTGACTAAGTTAAAATGGATCCAAACTGCTTGCCAAAATATTTTTGAAAAGAAAAGGTACCGAAAGGGCGTTAGACTAGATCTAGCGTAATCAAGTCCCCGGGCTTAGAATCTCTGGTTCGTAGGAATAAAACATATCTCCCTATGTTTTATTTAGGTTTCTAATCGACCTACCACAAATTGATTAGTGGCGACTCCAAGCATGAAAACATTTGCATGTTAAAAACTTAAACCCAAAGTTGCGAATTGGTAGGGCTTGGGAGGGCTCGAATTAGGTTTAGTCCTAATAATCCATTAGCCTGAGAAGGAAATTTTTAGGTCGCGACAACTGCACTTTCTACATGGACACCTTAACTTATTTCCATCCATGAACTCATATTTATTACTAGCAAAGTCCAAAAATAGTTTCAACCCGATTCGAAACTCATCAGTCAATCCTTGACATCTAGGTAAGTTCTTATTATGCATGCAACCCCTGTCTCTTTGCATTGTGTCTGTATAAAAATAAAAAATTCTCGTACAATATTAAAAATATCATATCTATTGTTTAATATTGTTAATTAAAACCATAAAATTCTAACAATTACAATTTTCTTTTTTACGAAACAATTACTTTCAACTTGAAAAAAATGAAAAAATTACCATGTCAAGAAGACTTATCAAGTATTTGACTGAAACTTTTGTAGTAGAAAGTGGTCTATTTGATGAGAATTGCAACGTTCACTTGGATTGCGAGACCTTCAAATGGACACGTACCTAAAATAAAAACAATGTACTTAAGATTCATTTTTTAATTATCTTTTATTTTTTTTCTCTTTCTTTTTCTTTTCCTTTTTTTTCCTTTCTTCTTGGCCAGTCGCCGGTCCGGCGATCGGCGAGCTCGCCTGGCCATGTTCTGGGCGAGCTCGAGCTCACCAGCGGCGAGGCTGGCCCTTGCCGACACTGGCGAGGGCCGAGCTCGCCATGGCCGGCGAGCTCGAGCTCGCCCAGATCTAGGCGAGTTCTGGGCGAGCTCGGCCCTCGCCAGTGCCGGCGAGGGCCAGCCAAGCCGCCGGCGAGCTCGAGCTCGCCCAGATCTGGGCAAGTTTTGGGCAAGCTCGAGCTCGCCAGCCATGGCGAGGTCAGCCCTCGCCAGTGCCGGCGAGGGCCAGCCAAGCCGCCGGCAAGCTCGAGCTCGCCCAGATCCCACCCAGATCTGGGCAACCTCGAGCTCGCTAGCCATGGTGAGCTCGGCCCTCGCCAGTGCCGGCGAGGGCTAGCCTCGCCGCCGGCCAGGGCCGAGCTCGAGCTCAAGCTCGCCCAGATCTCGAGCTCGCCGGCCATGGCGAGGCCCATGCGAGGCTAGCCCACCTGGGCATCAGCGAGGTCGACCGGCGGCCATGGCCAGGCCACTGGACCTCGCCCCATGGCCGGCGATGTCTCGGTGACCGGCCAAACCAGTAATGAAGGGAAAAAAAAAGTTCAATAACACCAACAAATACAAATCCAGTGATGAATAATTTTGCGACGAACTGTTTTTGTCGCCAATTAGTCACGAAATTAGCCACGACACTTACCGGCGGAAAAGCTTTACCAAGATTGATTTGCGTGTGCACAGATAGGTAATTCGAGAGAAATGAAAGAGAGAGACAGAGAGAGAACAACGAGGGGATAAGAGGAATCAGTCGACAGAGAGAAATTGGGGGTGGGGACGGATATAAAAAAAATCATTTTTCGTGTCGCAAATTTGCCACGAATAAATTTCTGTCGTAAAATTCGTCGAAAATTTCTGACGAAAAATTTTTCGTCGCCAAAATTCTTTAGAAATTTGCGACGAAAAATTTTTCGTCGGAAATTAGCGACGAAAAATCTTTCGTCGGAAAATTTCTTCGGAAATTTGCGACGAAAAATCTTTCGTCGGAAATTTGCGACGAAAAATTTTCGTCGCAAATTTCCGACGATTTTATTTTTCGTTGGAAAAGTCGTCGCAAATTTCCGACGAAAATTTTTTCGTCGCAAATTTTCGTCGGAAAATCCCGGTTTTTTTGTAGTGGTTGTATATATAGTTGTTGATAGTTTGTCGGGTTAGCTGAGTTCTAAGTTGTATATATTCTTTTTTTTGTAAATTATAGAAACTCTGATGTTGTAATCTAACTTGCTGATTTATTACATATATATTGAGATATATATTTTAATAACCGGCTGTAAGTTATGTTTGATGCTACGTCTTTTGAGTGGAAGGACGGCGTGTCATCCCTCGTTCTTAATGATTTTGGGGTGTGACATGTCCTGCTTGAAATGCAGTTCAAACTGTTCCCCAAGGGTTTGTTTCTCACTCGGTTAGCTTAACCCGATTTTCAGAACTTACAATCTACGCCGGATCTGCCTGAACCAAGACGATCCACAAGATAAATTCCACGAAAATCTCCCAAGCTCTTCGCAGCAAGCTGTACGTTAAAGTTATTAATGCACGCACTGATGAATCTATGCAAAGAATACTTCCAGATGTTCTCTCTAACTTTTTTCTTGGAAAAGCAGGCCTTCTTCACGTCTTTTGTCCACTTCTTTTGACCAATTCGTCCCTCGTTTGTTCTAACTTTGATTTACCCAAGGCTCTCTACAACTTTCGTTCGTCTTGATTTCAAGTTTCTGGTATTGCATGGTGAAGAGAAGGAAACATATCATGGGGCTTTAAAGGGGGAATTTTTGGCTGATTGGGCTAGAAGAAAGCAGAAGTGCAACATGTCCAAATTGCTAAATAGTAAGCTGGGTAATGAAATCGCATAAGACCCAATATATGGGATATCGAGAACTCGGCACCAATAACTGCTTGGGACAATGGGATAAAGATAAGAGCCGTTATCCCATCAGGTGCCGATAATATTATGGAATAAAAGGAGTGGTTATCGAGAAGAAGATTGAATAATCCAGAATCGAGATAGTAACTGCTCG
Source organism: Syzygium malaccense (assembly GCA_031216405.1). Taxonomy (NCBI): domain Eukaryota; kingdom Viridiplantae; phylum Streptophyta; class Magnoliopsida; order Myrtales; family Myrtaceae; genus Syzygium; species Syzygium malaccense. The sequence continues at coordinate 6,884,026 of CM062258.1, read as the reverse complement.
GCAGCGGTTATTCTTTAGCGTTAGTTATACATAGCTTCCAAGAGATCATGAGAAGGACCTTTTGCCAAATTGACTACAGAAAGAAACACCTTTTGTAATCTCATTTGTTCAATTGCCAACGTTAATTTATCTTTTATCTTTGGTAGCACGATTTATCTTTTGTCCTTTTACTTTTGTTTGCCATTAGTGTAGAATTCGTCGCTTCCTTTCCAAAACGACACAGGATCCGGTTACTCACAAAAAAAATTGAAGATCTTCCCCTTCAGTAAAAGGTCTTTCGTTCGAGGCCACTCTTGGCGAAACAAAAAGGAAAGGTCAATCACCTTCTTTGCAAACGCTTCCGTGGCCATATTGCAAACGATGCAGGTCAGATGTTTAAGCATTTCTCTATGATATGATGAGAGAATTCGTACTTGCTTGTATTGCTCATTGTACACTACAAATATTTATGCAAGGTATTGTATAACAGAAAAGGAAAAGAAAAGATTTACCAAATATCTCTAACTAATTATAATAGATATACCAAATATTATGTTAGCTAAAAACAAAAAAGTAAATCCAGAGATACACCAAATGTTAGAAATACAAATGTAAATCAATGTAAATCTTTAACAAATCTTCTGTAATAGCCAATCGCTCAAACTCGAGACATAATTTAACATGAAGCAATTCTATGTTTTTCTGGCTTAAGCTGTCCAAATCACAAGAAGTAGACCTGATTATAATAACTGCAATTATTAGGTGGCATGGGTTGACCTAATTACAATGAGTGCAATCATTTACGCGTAATCTATCGTGTTCCCTCCACGTTGTGATAAGCAAACCACTTAACATACTATTTGTTCAGGTGATGCTCATGTATTCGAACATAACTCATAAAATATCATAAATCATACTTGTAATGAGAGAGATGGTTAACTAATCCGTAAACAATAAATGTATGTGTTGCACAATATCCTTTTGAGGGATTGATGATCTCATGTTTATATGGATCCACGTTACTTTGAGTTACAAAATTAGCTCACGCGCAAAGATTGCACAACTGAAATATTTGAAGATTTTTTTTATGTAAAAATGTTCTTGAAACAAAATGGTTTTCTATAATGCTCGAGGATATTAAGGACCTTTTATTTTTCGTTCTGTGTTTATAAGTTCAAAAGACTTCTTTAAGATCATAAAAGAGCTCTCGTTTTGCATCCATAACAACGCAACCACAACTACAGCTCAATTTGCAGTCGCAATAACATGGCGGCAACTGTAGCAGAAGATCAGCACAATGGAATTTGAGGTTGTGTCAAGGCGACTACTGCTACCAACAGCACCAATGCGAACGGCGCGAGTTGTATAGTGGCTGCAATGACCGGATTGGCGGAAATTGACAAGCAACCAAGCAAGAAGAAGGAGAAGAAGAAGAAGAAGAAGGAGAAGAAGAAGAAGAAGAAGAAGGGAAAAGAGTGTTCTTGAACTGGCTTTTACTTAAACCGAGCAAAAGATCTGGTTCGTAAAAGAACAAACTTCATATAAACAGTGAAATGTGCTGAGAAAGAAAACATTGACCATTTCACTACATCAAAGAAAGTTGATATCTGGCGAAAGGGTGGCAGCAGTTTTATTTCTATTTTTCCATGACCTTGATGTGCAAGCCTTTCCCAAGGTTTAGAATCGGATTTCGGCAAATTTCACCTCTCTTGACCTTTTTATATCTGATCATATTCCAACAGATAGAAAATTTTAGGGACGACATCGCTGTAGGACATCGAATTCAAGCACTGGACAATCTTTTCAGGAAATGTTCGTATTGAGGAGGGGAGAGAAGTACCTATATTTCGTGACCAAGACGTGCAGAAAAGTCACCAAGAAAACTCTCGCGTACTCCGCTCCAGCACATTGTTTCATTCCCCATCCGAAAGGCATGAAATTCTTCTGCATCGCATCTGATTCGCAGTCCTGGAATTCGAGAGCCCTTAACAAGTCAATTAAAGTACGGCATTTAATTCAGAACCTAAATCGCTTGGGACCATAAAACTTCATAAATATGACTCCTTTAATCTTGTTTATTTGTCTAAACTATAGGATTCCCATCTGCAAACCCCAATTCCCCTATTAAATTCAACCTTCCAGCGCCACGGATCAAATGTAGCAGGATCTTTGTACGTCTCGGGGTCCAGGTGAAAAGCAGAAGTGGCTATCAAAACTCCCCAGCGTGCCGGAATCGTGTATCCTGCAAAGAATTCCAACTATCGTCAAGGTTCTGAATATGACCTGGTTATCGAAGTACTTATCAATATTCTCAATGCAAATAGAAAGCACACGGATCGACTATTATAGAAGTGACCTACCGTTCCATTCTACATCGCTTTTTGTCCTCCTTAACAATCCAGGTGAGACGTTTCCCAACCTTAGTGATTCATGTATTACCTGGTTTTTTGAATACCAACGTTAGAAAAGACTCTAGTATATGCAGATTGTGCCAAAAAAAAATAATTGTCCATCTGGCTAGACTGCATACATGAAGAGTGAAAGGCATCGATTTGTATTCTTCCCACGTGATCGAGGAGTCTGAAACTTCTCTATTCTTCATTATGTTCTCATGCTCTTCCTGGAGAAGTACGAGTAAAAACCCAATTAAGAATGTTCAAAGGGATTCCGTGTTACACTTAATTCAATCTGTAAGTAGAAAGGGGTACGGTAATTTCTTGCAATGCTTTAGGATTCTCTTCAAGGAACATTAGAGCTAACGTCAACGTTGTGGAAATAGAATCTGAGCTGACAAAAAGAAGTCCAAATATGAGCTGAACCACGGAATCCTCTGTCAAGAATTTCTCTGTACTCATGTCTGTCATGATGCGAGAAAGATAGTCGTTGTATGGTGTCTCCGGCGAAGAAACCCGAGCTTTTACGATTTCTCGAATGATTGACAACACCTTCTTATGATTCTGCACAGACCTAAATTTAATAGCAATCTTTTTCTTGTATTAAAAATCAAGTTCTAACAAACAAATTGGTTCACTTTTACCTTCATGCATTTGTAATGTGCTGTACCCGGTATGTTCAAAGGGATTGACATAAGGCCTTGAACAAATGCAAAATATAAATCTCCCAATTTCTCTGATGATTGTGTACGATCATAACTAATCAGTTGCTTTGCGCCAAATCCAATAGCCATCTAGCAAGAACATCAAAAGCTATTAAGTGTTGGATTTGTTATCTCCCTACTTAGAAAAAAGGAAAGAACGATTCAAAAGTTTTTAAAGTTCAAGGATTTGGTCCTTACGATTGTGGTGGCGTATCTCACGTCGACTGATTTTTGGCCTAACCAGCTCTTTATACTCACTCGAGACGCTTCTTCCATCAAGAGAAGCAACTTCTCCCTCAGGACCTCCATGCCAAAGTGCTTTAGAACCATGCTTCGGATATACTAGTGGACGTTTGGGATGTTGGTGCTGGCCTCGCCCTCTTGCGCGAAAAGCTTTGTGAACGTGTCCAGAGCCCATGAGTCGAACAGCTTCCCATCTTGCTGAAGGACAAAATGGCAGAATTCCGGATCGGCCGAGACTACTATTGCCCGACCTGCCACGCTCGTCCGGAATGTCTTTCCGTACCTGCGTCAAAAGAACAAAGAAGGGGGGCATCTCTAGTTATTGTTAAGAATCACAAAATGAAGTCAACTTCTGATTGTGAAATGGCCAATGAAATGGCTTTGAGTACCATTGTATTCTCTTCTTGAGGAATGGAAGGAGGTCCAGAGAGTAACTAGGAACCATCAACTGAAGGGTCTCGCCGATGAGAGGAAGCCCGAAAGAACCGGGAGGAAGAACGCCATTGCACTTAGGGTTCCTCCATCGGTAAATCCAGTGAGTGAGCCATGCGATGATCAATGCCGACACACACGTTCCGATTATCCACATCGCTTGTTCCTCTGGGGAGAAGACCAGGCGGTAATCTAGCGTTAGAGGGTGATGATCAATGCAAGTTGTTCTCTCTTTACAGATGTATCTCTCTTTGCGGAGATTCGTTATGTGCATTCTTGGCTCAAGTTCTGTGGTCTTATAGATATGACGCAATTATGTGTTTTCCTGAAAAGCACTACAAATCACCAGAAGTTAACCTGATTATAATAAGTTCAATAATTAGGTGAGCATGGGTTGACCTGATTATAATAAGTGCGATGATTTCCGTGCAATCCTTGGCTGGTGATAGCCAAAACTATGACGTTCCTTAAAATCAGGCGATGGTCATGAAGGGAACATCATTCATTTAAAATCACAAAAGATGCTTGAAATGAGAGGGATCTTTGAACTAATCCAAAAATGATACACAACCCTAATCCCTTAAATATCATTTGAAGGATCGAGGAAAAAGTGTCAGAAAAATCTTAAACCTTTTGCGTTAGTGCCAATTTAGTTGTAAACTTTTTTTATATCAATTGAGTCCTTAATACTAATCTTTGAACTAATCCGAATATATCACGTGAAAATGGATTTATGCTACTTTGAGAGTTTACGGAATTAGCTCACATTTAGTGTTGCACAGCTGAGACGCATAAGGATTATCTTCTTCTTTTTTTTTTTGTATATTTGTTTTTGTAACAGTTTAGTTTTCTATGATACTGAACGATTTGAGGGACCATTTTTTTTGGTGTTCATAAGTTAAAAAGATTATTCGAAGATCATAAACGACCTTACATCTCTCCCTTTTGCACTTATAACAACGAGACTACCGGGATTTGCAATCGCAACAACATGACCACAATAGTACTAGTCAAGAACAAATCGAATTTGTGGTGGTGTCAAAGCAACCATCGCTACCAGCAGCAGTAATGCGAACAACACACCTCCTATATTTAAAAATTAAAAAAAAAATTGTTCACGTTAGCGCCAGCCGTGCCACGTAGGACGCCCGGCATCTACGTAAACAACTTCCGGCCTAAATTGACCGGATGGACTCAATTGGAAAAATGTGATTAAATTGTCCAATTGAAAGATTTAGGACTAAATCGGTACCAAATGCAATATGTTTAGGACTTGTCGCGACTTACCCGTCCCGATCGGGAGGATCCAAAATTGATAGGTGAGATCCTGAGGTATTTGTCGATGGATGTGAACATTAATTGATTCGTTTGAAGGACAAATCAAATGATTCATTAATCCAAGGACCGAGGCACTTTCAAGCCTTATACCTTATGTAACAAGAATTGTCTAGACTAAGCATTCAATTGGAGTTGCCACCAGCCATAATCAAGGATTGGCTAGAAACCCTGGTCGAGACGTGGGAGTGTCATCTAGATATGCGTGAAAATCAGAGATTCTAAGGATCGGGGACTTGATTACACCAGTGATCTAACTAGTGCCCTTTTGGTACCTAAACTTGAACGTTTGCAAATTAACGCACCGGGCAGCCTATCGAAAAAGCTTAAGATTCCACCTAACCATGCAAAAAATGAAAAATAACAACCAATGTATTAAAGGTGCGCAACCAAATAATCATAAAGAAAATAAAGAACCAGCGACCTAACATCGTCTCTAAAAAAAGAAAAGGCAATCAAAAGCCCTAAAGTAAAGCTCTAATGGCTTGTTCAATTTTTTTTAGGAAATTTTTAAAGATTGTCTCAATTTTTATAAGTTTTAAATTAAATCTAGAATGAAATTAAACACTAAGATCTAATGAAATTACCCTAAAAAAATTTTTAAACATTTCCCAATTTTTCTGAATTTTTAATTTTTTTAAATTTTTATTAATAAAATAAGCATTCCGTACCGGGTCCCTAACCCGATCCGACCCGGCTCTCTGACCCATCCGAATTTTTCAAATTTTTATTTTTTTATTTTTTTCTATTTTTTTTCCTTTGGCTTTTTCTAATTTTCTTTTTCCCCTATTTCTTTTTTTCTTTAATTTTTTATTTCCCTTTTTGTTTTCTTTTTCCCCTATTTCTTTTTCTCTTTAATTTTTTATTCCCCTTATTGTTTTCTTCTGCCCAGACTGGACGCCTTCTTCCTCATGGGCTCACCGAGAGCTCACTGGGAACGTCTTCTTCTTGGTGAATCGCCGGCGACCCAAACTCCAAACCAAAATCGGCTTCTTCGAGTGGCGTCGACAACGAATCTGCTCAGACCGAAATCCCAACTCTACCATCACCGAACCAAAGTCCCTAAACCAGCACCGCCGGCCACTAAATCGCTAATATCGGCGACACTTTCATTTCCCAACCATCAAACTTCCAGCGGCAACAATTCACTCTAAAACGCAAACAAACAGACATACACGCATATGAAACAGAGATAGTAAGCTAACGGTGGCGGCCTCAAACCGCAGGCCTCTCGGATTGGGAAGGAGTTCTCCGGCGGGGAGACTCGGACAATGTGCGGACCATGGCATAAACACAAGAAAAACACAAAGTCAGTATTGATTCGACGAACAAGAGTACCAAACAAACACAAAGACCGACTTCTAGGCACCGATTCCACAAAAAATCATTCGGACTTCCATCTAGACATTTCATCGAACATGTAGTATGCAAGTTGAGATAGACGCTCTTGAGTGAGATTCAATGCGATTTCTAAACGTCCGTATATCACAACAAACTCATCTTGGTTTACCCAGAAACGTTCGGAACTTTCAGACCCGAACTCGGCACCCTAAGCCCACACTGTCTCATTGAGGCAGTTCATCAAACACGTGAGGCGCGACCAAGAAAAGGGGTTACAGAGCTGGTTTTGACGAGATTCATGGCTTTTTTTTTTGACATATAACGCTCGAAACCGCTCCTTTGAGCATAAAACAGGTGTCATTCTCCATTGGTGGAGCCAGGCGACCACCGAATAGGCTCGGTGTGCCTGGCAACCGAGAGGCAGGGGAGGGGGACCAAAACAGGGGAAGACGATGAAGACCCACCTGGTTCAGGGCTGACTGGGATGAAGAGCGGCGGCTTGAGGCTCGATGGGGGCCGACGGAAACTCAGATGGACGACCGGTCAAAGAGCAAAAATCTATCTTTTTTGGTTCTCTCGGTTGCCTCTCCGTCTCTCCCTCCGGAACCCCCTGGTTCGTGCGGCCGTGAGGCGACGAATGGTGGCCGGTAGGTGGAGCCTTCAACGGGAACGATGGCGACTCCAACGGACCGCCGGCGAGCGAGCAAAAATTTCTTCTTTTTCCCTTTCTCTCTTGGCTCTCCTCTACCGCGAGGAGCTGGGACGACTAAAAACGAGAGAGTGGCTAACTCCGGTATTCGCAGGCTCAAATGCAAGGCGGAGAGGGGGAAGAGATTCACCCGGCCACCTCCTTGCCGATCGAGAGGCCGGGACACTCTTCTCTCTAAACCCCTTAATCCACCATTTTTTTTTTCTCCCTGTCCCTTCTCTGTTTCTTCTTTTTCAAGCTCTCTCTCTCGGTGTCTGTCTCTCTCTTTAGTTTCGGGAAGCCCCCTGTTTTTTAACCACCTCTGGACGTGTCTTCACCAAGGGAGAGAAGAGAACGTGCCTGTCCATGGGGAAGAGCTCCCCTTTTGTCTTCTCTCTCGTTTTTTTTTTCTTCTTCTTCTTTTTTTTGATAATAATTTTTAAATAAAATAAAAGGAAAATATGTTTCACTAAATTCTGTTAATATAAATGTGCCTAATATCTATGTGCCATGTAATTTAATGAAAATATTTTTACTTAGGGGTTAAAAATAAATTCCTAATTTTTTATGCACTTAAACCCTAAATGACTAAATAAAATTAGATGTTAACAGGACTTTTTTGGTACTTTTTCTGTTGACATTCAATTAATTTAAGTTCAGGGACAATATTGAATATTTAAAAAAAACGACACTATTTCCACCTTATTTTGACTAAAATGCTCCTTTTTAAAGTAACTAACCAAAATGCCTTTCTCTCTGTCTTCAAAGTATCGTTTCCTTTTTTCATTGTACACACCAACAAAACTAACTTTATTTCTATGATTTCTCTCATCAGTTTCACAAATGCATCATGTTATCACTTTGCTTAGAGAAGTTGTTAATTTTAATTTATGGTATCATATTTTTAAGCAATGTTACAGAGAATATTAGAAATTTCCATTTATGATGGCTTATGTACACAATTAGTTCCCTATTTTTCTATAGATAATTTGAGCGAAAATATATTTCAAAGTTGAAAATTAAATTTCAATCTAATTATCTAGTCGATCTTGATAAAAAAATGGAAAAAAATTGATCAAAGTATGGATTGGTTAATGTCTTAGAAGAATTATCAAACATTAAACATGTGTATACTTAGACCATATCGAAACAAAAGATAAGGCACAAAGAAGAAAAAAAAGAGACTTCCTGTTGTTCTTCAAGCATGGAGAAAGTAACTAATATTGATTATAAATTCAATGTAATAGCAATGGATCAAAACTTCAAAAATATTCTAAAACTTTCCTCTGGAATAATGTGATGCGAGTATGAAAGTGAAGAAGGTGTAACTAGATTTTCAACCTTCATTTTACAATTCAGGTAAATTGTGAAAGCACAAAATAAGCGATGTTTAACTTTAGAAACCTACAAACTTATTCCGGAAAAAACACACACACGGTCAAGATCGGCTAGATAATTAGGTTGAAATTGACATTTCAACTTTGAAATGTAGATTCGCTCGAACAAAAAATAGACAATTAATTATGTATTCAAAAACCGTTAAAAAGGTTACGAATGAATCGATGTTTCCGGACTAGAATTAGTATAGGAAAAGTATTTGTAGCTAGTATTCAATGCAGATTATATTTGGAACTTGGATCCAATTGCTTCACGTGGGATGAGCACCCTTATTAGAATCATAGTCTAATAAAAGAAAGCATACAAGCTCTTTGTACGTATTCACGTGTAGCACACCTGGTACATAGTCTATGGAATTTTTTTTTTCGTAGTAGTTAATGCTACCTAGCGTCTCTATTAGAAAACATCAAGTGGTAAATCTCAAGTTATTGATGTTTCAGTTGATTTTTATATTTTAATCCTAGCGTTTCCCACAATTTCCTCCCTATTTGGATATTAAAATTCCTAATATTTTGATACATTACTATTGAATATATTAATTGATAACTAAAAGATAATGCAAAGGTCAAACAATCCTCTGAACATTTTTTTAGTTGAGATAGTGATGCTTCTTCTGACTTTCTATTTAACAAGTACGAGGGTTTCCCGCGTTGCTGTTCTTTTTTTTTTTTGCTTTGTTCGTGCACGACTCCTTATGTGCTTTTTGTTTACTAATTTATCCAATCCTTATGTACCCCTCTAAGATGATATTTTGTTGGGCATAATTGAGGCATTTATATTGTGAAACTGACGAGAGATGATAGAAATAAAATCAGTTTTGTTGGTTAGTTTGATAAAAAAAGAAAATAATACATGCAGAGAGAGACGAAGGATATTTCCATCAGTCAACTAAAAAAAACATAGTGTCTTAGCTAAATTGAGGGTGGGAATACGGTCGACCTTAGAAAATAGTTCAGAAACTTAGTTTGAATATGTACCGAAAGTTCAAGAATCACATGAACAAATTAAAAGTTCAAGGATGATTTGCACATAAGGCTAAAATTCATGAACTACATTAAATAAATTAAAAATTCATGCACCATATTACACATTGAGTCAACAGGTTCCCTCGACACATATCATTTTCGCCGTCTTTGGCCAACTTTTCAAGAAGTGTTTTTGTCCACAGTAAAAGTAGTTAAGGTCGTGCTTCGCGACCTCATTTGTCTAGTGAGTCTGCAGTTGATTCTTCTTCTTTATCGATTGGTTTTGTAGTTTTTATTTCCTCTAAAAGTTTTTGCACCTATGTGCGGTTTCATTTGGGTCTATTCTAAAACTTTTCAGCCGCATTTAATTTCTGCTCTGGTCAAACAAATGGTGTGATTGTGCCACTTGGTCATTAGAAATTTGTTTATCCAACGAGGAAGATCTAAATCTAGTCAACGATGACATTTTGTGACCCGATTTTTCCATTATTTCATTAGATCATCTTTTTTATTGTAAGCCAGTACAAAGAATGCTATTTCTAGCTCAATTCTATTGTGGGAACCCAACAAAAGAATAGGAATAGTAATTCCCTTTAGATTTCCATACAATCTTCCATTTTTATTTCGATATGATTCCATTTTTCTTGATCGAAAATGCATTTGGGCCTTATTTTGTGCGCCGTTGAATTTGGATTATTCATGGAATAGGATCCCAATTCCTTGATTTTTGTGTTTGGAAAGAAACATGAACTCGAATTTGGATTCTTCATGGAATAGCATTCCTTAAAGAATATGGATTTGAATTACTTAACTTCACCTATTATCGGGAATACAGCATCACCTATTATTACAAAAAAAAATAGCATATTTGATAAATACATTTGAAATTTTTTTATCTAATTAAAAAGAAATGAACTAGTGGGCCAGCTCAATTGAGCTAGCATATTTGATAGATACATTTGACAGACATATGCTTGTGCAAGACGTCGCTAGTAGTGAACTAGTGGGCGGACCAGCACAATTGATGATGGCGGCGGTCCGCGATCTTCATGCCCATCAACCTCCATACATCTCAGAGCTTGGTCGTGATTTAATCTCTTTGGACCTCTGAATCTAAATCACATCTTGAATTCCTAAGTAATGACGCACACCATCATAGCCATGGAGGTCATCAGCCACACGCGACTACAGATCTGGGGTCGTGCTAGGGGGCGCGACAACATCTGTTACTGCTTATTGACGGGGTCATGAGAACCCATCATTCTAAGAATCAGCCAAGTGACAAAGTCCTAAGTAACGCCATAGAATAGCACACCATCGAAGCCATGGAGGTCGTCATCCTCACGCGAATACAGCTCGGGGGTCGTGCTAGGGGGTGTGACATGGGCGGGTTGCGAGAACCCGTCATTCTAAAAATCAGCAAGTGACAAAGTCGAGCCCCACACCAAGGCCGAGTTTCCTAGCCTCGTGCATCCATAATTTGGAGTCACACAAGGGAACATCCTGGTTATAACCTCCATGTGATTGATAGATTGAGAGACAGAGAGAGAGAGAGTTCGATAGGTTGAGAGACAGGGAGGGAGCAAGTGAAACGAGGGGGCATGGGATGTCATCTGTTGATGGAGGCTTGACGGCAGAGGCTCATAACAGTGATGGCCGAGCGACATCTCGGGAATGGGCGGACGGACGGCCACGGACAGCCGGCCATTGTCAAGCATCATCTACCATATCAATATGGCTGGGTGTCTTGGAAAAGAAGACCAGAGCAGGAAAAAAGAAGAAAGGACAAGGAGAAACCGAAAAACGGAGAATCCATTTCCGCCCATTCAATGGCTTAACATGATTTCTTAGAAGTTTTCCAATTCTAAAATGTTTAGCTATGCAAGAATTGCTCCACGCTAAGATCATCAAGTTGAAATAGAGATGATTCCACAGTTATTTCTGTGGAGGCAGAAAGAGTAGATCCAACGATTCGATCCTCAGGCTCGCATCTATACATCACCATCGGGAAGAAAGAAATCATTCTAGTCGATCCAGAACTAAGCCATCAACGTAAACAAGAATTGATGGAAGAAGCACACGCATCTTGTCAAGTCCAATCTCAGCAGAAAACAAGTTCATATTACTACAAGACGAAGAGTCCACACATCAATCCAAGTAATATCCAACTGCAAACACTCCAAGTGATGCTAATATGTAATTAAATTAACAAATAAGAGGCTCTCAGATTGAGGTTCTAGACATCAAAGTCCTGGTATTGCTGAAGGACCTGGGTGCAGCCGGACAAGGGCTGGTCTATCACAAATCCCATGTTGTTGGCGAATCGGTCGTCCGAAGCGATCCCGTTGTAGCGGGTGAGGATGACACGGGCGCGGTCACGTCCCGCGGCTGGCTTCTTGCAATTGGGCTGCGGGCTGCTCACGAGCATGGCGTCGCAGAGCTGATCCAGGTGATCCTCTGAGACAAACATCTTGTAGGTTCCGGTGGAGTCCGTGGTCGCCTCCTGGCTATACAGGGGCTTCATGCTTGTCCTGTCCTTGCATTCCACTTTCACCTTGGCACCTGTCGAATCAGTCCAACGGAAAATGCGGTTAAGCAAAGTAATCTCAAGAGCGACACGCCCTTACGGACAAAACAGCCCAATTATAGGATGATACACATCGAATATAAACTAGACCTAGGGTTACAATCATGAGGAGTGCTGGGCAAGTAGACACCCAATGTCCTCCCATTCTCTACTTGCCGAAAGCTTTCTTGCACGTCTAACAAGCTCAAAGATTGCTGCATTTCACCTAATGATGAAAGAATACTGCCCCAGCTTTTGTTGTTCGCGGAAAGAACTGCTTAAGAATAAAAACTACAAACAGCAGCAAGCAACGACAAGATACGCCAATGGGGTAAGTTAATCATCCCAAAAGATCAAAAGGGACACATCAAGAGGCTCTATTGACAAGGGATGAGCATTTGCAGTTCCAACTTCCATCTCTTTCCAACTAGCACTCACTGAGGCTCGACAGCCACCGTCGAATCATCTATGTCCTACTTGAAATGCACTTGAAAACGTCCACAAGGGTTTGTTCCCAACTCAGTTAGCTAGCTTCACCCGATATCCAGAACTCGCAATCTACACCAGATCTGCCCGACTCGAGACGATTTTACCAAAGAAACGACTACTGTAAACCCCTACACACGGTCAAACAAATCGATCTCTTTTGACTAGCTCCAAGTTGCAAATCTGCAGAGTCTTTCCATGCTACCCTCCCAAAATCTACAAATGCTCAAATCAAACCCTCCACCAGGTGAACCAACTTCGCAAGGCAGTGGAACGAAACATCGACATTCAAGTTACACGCCACACCACATAGCCGCTACTATCGACCGGCAATCACCTAGGAGGACGCACGCACTCCCTATTCACTCCTCTGTCCCCCGCTGCACTCCACCAGCCACACAACACAACAATCGACACCCCAGCAAAGCCACGGACGCAGGAATGCAGCCACCGTACACGCAGATCCTAACATCCACCCACCCGATCCACGCCACACCAACCCCAGATCTAAACGAAAAACCACGAAGCTGCAACAAAGGCGGCTGCAACAGTAACAGTAGACTGCACGCTCCGTCCCCCCCAGGGAAAGAAGAAAAAAAAAACGAGCGAAAGCGGAAGCGCTACTACTCATGAGTCGCAAATGGGTTCGGCGAAACGGCGGTTTACCGGCGATGTAGGTGGAGGCGGGGGTCTCGAAACCGGCCTGGCAGGTGTCGCAGTAGACCTTCCCCGTCACCGTGAGCGGGGTCCTCGTGGGCCGAGCGGCGGCGGCGATCGCCGGGAGCAAGCAGAGGGCGAGCAGGGCGGCCAGCCTCGACATTTCCGTTTCTCGGAAGGGTTCTCGCTTTTTTCGGGGTTCGGCGATGGTTGGGGTGGGGGGAATCAAGAGGAGGGGATTGAGAAGCGAAGGAGGAGCGAGTGCGCACAAAGGGAAAGCGAAGCAAAGAGAGCAGCGACGATATAAAGGGGAAGATGAAAGGGGAAAGAGGAGGAAACGAGGGGGGGATCTGGTACGGGAGGGCGTACGATGTGCCGGTGCTCGGTCGTGTTAGGGGACGCTTGATTTACGGACTGGGGCGGGAGAGTCAAGAGGTGAGGGGGACGGACGGCGGGATGAGAGGGGAGGGAGGTGGGAGGGAGGAGCAGGGGAAAAGCGCGGGGGGCGTCGTGATTGCGGAGCGGGTGCTGAGCTGTCAGCTGTCGGTTGTCACATGGGGGTGTGATGATTCCATCTGTAGCGAAGAAGGAGCCAAATTTTGTGTATGGAAAAGAAAATTAATAAATGAACCGGGCTCATACGCGCCGTTAGATGAGATGGCCCCGAGGGAGGGCCCAACTGATCCGACGGTCCGCGTGGGTTGGGATCTCACGGACCGGCGCACAGGAAATAAGTGCTCGACGATAGAGAGGAAGCAAAAGAGAGCTGTAAATCAATGATGCCGCGTTCGGCGGTGGCAAAGTAAGGGAGGTTTTCAAAGAAACCGCGTAGAAATTTAGAACGGAGGAGGCCGTTTCTTTCCTCGCGGGCAGAGCCCAAAAGTGATGGGCTTAGGGCCCATATTGCGGGGTTAAAAACATTTTAATCAGAAAAAATTATCCAAAAAGTTCTAAATTTATTTTGACAACTCAACCTTAAACTTTTAAATTTTATCAATTCAGTGTTAATCCTTTTGATAATTTGCCAATTGAGTTCATCCAGTTAATTTTGGCCGGAAATTGATGACAGGGATGTTGGGCGTTCTACATGATACAGCCGGCACCGATATGGATATTTTTAATAAAATTTTGAATTTCTTTTGTTGTTTCGAGGGATGGCCGAAGACCCCCACTGGCTACAGGCGAGGGCTGCGATGCCCTTGCCAGATCTAGCCAGGCGAGGGGTCACGTGCCCACGCTTTGGCCAACCAGGACCATTAAGCCTCGTCTAGCCACATCGAGGGCTGCAAGCCCTCGCCTAGTGGCCGATGAGGGCATCGCAGCCCTCGCAAGCCATTTCTCCAAAAACCAGAAAAAAAAACAGTAAAGAAAAGGGGAAAAAATCGTAAAATTTTCTAAAAATTATGAAAATATTAATTAAAAATGTCAACGTTAGAACCGACCATTGTTGGCCGGCGTTCATGTTAGCAATTTCCGACCAAGTTTGATCGGATGGACTCAATTAGCAAAACGTGATAAGGTTTATGGCTGAATTGGTAAAAGTGCAACAAGTTTAGGACTTTTTAGATAATTTTCTCATTTTTTTTCGTATTAATCGCATCTATCGTTTGATATAATTAATTAATGAAAAGCATTTTCATTATGGATAAAAAATTATTTCTAAACATTATTATAAATGATGAAAACATTTTTCGTTCATTTATTTTTTAAGTAATATAAGCAATTATTTTTTAAAAACATATTTTTAAAGTCAATTATTTTTCACAAAATAAAGGGAGCCAGATCATCACATACTCAGTACTCCAAAACTGTTGATTACAATGCACAAATTCGGAGAGCATTAATAAAAGAAATCAAGTTTCATCTGTTTTTTTTAAAAAAAATTCTGCGAACCGCAGTACGGTCAAGGCACGTGTTTGCACCTTTTTTTTTTTTTGAAAATAACGTGTTTGCACTCTGAGGAGCTGTCAATCTGGCACGAAAGGAATATGTTCTCCTCATTCTGGCACCTCGAATGGTGGAATGATTGAACATAATTGGTGGCGCTTCAAGTGGGGTGAAATTTGTGGATTGATAGAGTCGGTGGTGGACCGCCGCCCGGCGGTCCACCACCGCCACTCGGTTCGGTTTACACTGCTTTCTTGTCCTTCCCCTATTTGACTCTTCTCTTCCTATCGGCTTTCAGAATCATTTTTGCATTTGGGGCTCCTCTTCTGGCCTTAAGGACCACACGGTTTTGCAAAGAAGAAGACCGGCGAGTGCGGTCGATCTAAAGAGTGAATTCGCTGATGGTCACTGACCACTTTGATGGATTTTGCGATCGAATCACTAAACTCTGATTTCGATTGTCGAATGCGCCAAACTTTAGGATTTTGGCAATTGATACAGTTTGATCGAGACCCGATTGAATTCCCTGACGAATTATGATGGGGTTGTTTGTGGCATTCACGTGTTGCCGAGAGGAAGCAAAGAGAGCTATAATCTATGATGCCGCATTTGACGGGGCAAAGTAGAGGTTTCAAAAACTGCATGTAAGGTTAGAACAAAGGAGGCCATTCCTTTCCTCGAGGGCCAATTGGCTTGGTCCAAATTCAAAAGTACACGTATGTGCGGTGGTCACAGAAATTAAAAAAAAAGGATTTAAGTGGACTTTCAGCCCGACACCGTGATTAAACCTGTCAAAATAGATCATAAGCCATTTTCTTAACTCATATATATATATATATATATATATATATATATATATATTGGACCGAGTTGTTATATGGATTAATTTTATTCATAAATGAGTCATAAATGGATTTAGAATGGTAAAGCACAACATAATATGTGTTAAATGTGTTTACAACTTATTTAAACTCAACCCACATCTATTACTCTCTTTTTTCTCTCGCCCTCGCTCGATCTCACTCTCATCTTAGTTTTGATAAGGGTTTTTCAAAATTGAGTTAAATACGTAACTGGGTCGGGTCGTGTATGAATTGGGTCGGTACAGATTAATAGATTTGCATTGCATGGAAATTGATCTATTTAGGTCAGACAATTTTTGACCCATTTTGACCCACTCATTTGACAAGTCTTTACAATTACGCCCGTTTATTTCACGAAAATTAATATATAATTTTTATAAAAATGATCGCTTGAAATTATTAATTTTTCTCGAAAAAAAAATGAAGTCTAAAATTGTCATATTTTCCCAAACTTATTATTAAAATCCACGGATTCGGAGAGCATAAGAAAAGGAACTTTGTAGCTTTTTTTTTTTTTTAATTTCTGTGATCTACATTTTGGTGAAGCGTGGATGTACTTTGAGTAGTTATCAATCTGGCGCGAAAGTAACATGTACTCCTCACTCTGGCACCTCAAATGGTGGAAGATTGGAATAAGGGGGGCAGCAAAATTGGTGGCGCTTCAAGTGGGCGGAGATTTATGGATAGAGATAGAGTTGGTGTTGGACCGGCGGTGGGCGGTTCACCACCGCTGCGCAGTTCGGCTTACATTGCTTTTTGGTCCTTCACCTGTTTGACTTCGTTTTTTTTCCTTTCGCATCCTGGACCATTTGCATTTCTGGCTTTTCTTCTAGCATGAAGGATCACGCGGTTTCACAAAGAAGAAAGATTGGCGTGTGCGGGGTCGGTCTAAAGAGTGAATTTCACCAATGGTCACTGACCACTCTCATGGATTTTGCAATCGGATCACTAAACTCTAATTTCGATCATTGAATGCACTGGACTTTAGAATTTGGGCAATTGATACAGTTTGAGCAAGACCCAACTGAATTTCCTGCCGAATTCTGGTGCTGTCGTTTGTGGCGCACACGTGTTGCTGATGCGGCGCCATATCCGTAAGGAAAAAAACGATAAAATCATGACACAATGCAAAAAGATAGAGGTCTAAAAGCAAACCTCAAGTGTCTTACCATCCAATGAGCCAAGGATGAAAACACAAAACAAAAATATGACTTGGTTGGTACTAGATATGTCAAAATGGATAATAAACTCCTTTCTTAACTCATATTTAATGGGCTGGATTGTTATGTGGGTTAATTATATTTAGTCAATGTGTCATAAATGGATTTAGAATGGTAATGCTCAAAATAATGTAGATGTTAAATGGGTTCATAACTTACTTAGACTCAACCCACCTCTATAACTCTCTTTTCACTCTCTCTCACTCTTACTTGATCTTGTGCTTGCTCACTCTATACTCTCACCTTAGTTTATGTATGAATTTTCTTATATTGGATTAAATATAAAAGTATTTTAGCAATACAAGTTCAGTTGAGTATGAGTCACTAGATTTAGATCGGACTATTTTCGATCCGACCCGATTGACTCATTTGACAAGTCTAGCTTGTACCACGAAGGCCTTCTTTTCCGAAGCTTCAAACTATAAAACAAAACCTCAAGCCTCATGAAGCACATCAATATAAGTGTCCCATTCCAAATTAGGGTAATTGCGCACTAGAAATGAAAGTGATCGAATTCATATACGTCGATTTCAAGGCAAAAGGCATTACGTTGCGAAGCTTCAAATTTCATTATCTAGTTAATATCATGTGCTCGAATATGCACCTCGACCGGATATGCACATTCCCATCAATGAAGCGACCGCCATGAATTCTTAACGCAAATAACTAATAAAAATATATATGGACATGGATTGTTACGTCATCTCTCCAATATTGAGGATTAACTAGTCAACAAAACCCTAATTCCCGGCTGAATGCTTCTAAATGGTGAGTTAACTCCACTAACACAAATTATTACTTTAATATACTCATTTAGGATAAAAATAACAAGAGTCATAATTTTTGTACGACCCTGATTGGTGCTTGATTGGGGTCATGCGACCTGTGATGGTTGGATCGATACTCGAGTCGCTCGACCCCGGCTTCATGCAACCTTAGTGGTGCCACCACTTCTGCCTCTAACTCTTCTCCCTTTGTCTCTGTGGGTGTGCGTCAATTGAAGCCGGCGGTGACCATAACGAGAGGCGGGCAAGCACTCGATGGGCCTTGTCAGTGCGCAATTACCCTAATTTGGAATGGGACACTTATATCACACGAACGATGCCATTATCCCATTAACTAAACGTCTCTGACCAAAATTCGGTGGTCAGCGGTCAGCGGTCAACTATTATGTCACATGATGAGAGCTAATTTCAAGGTTCCATTTGTTGTCACTTTAGGACCCTTTGACCAAACGGCTACAAAAATGTTAAATCTCGGGTCTATTCATTTCCTTAACTTGCAGTGGGTGCTAATTAAAAACAATACTTGGTATATTTAACATCAATTTACAATCGAGCCATAATCTTAGGCACATTGAATGAAGTTGTTGAAATATGATTCACTTACTTCATTAAGAAAATGCATGTGTTAAAAGAAGCCTTAAATTAAAAGATTTGGTGTATCGCGGAACGGTTTACATGCTCACGGCTCGATAATCGATAATTTTAAGGTTTTTAAATTGAAGTCAACCGACATCAAACTTCCCTAAAGTTGCCTTTGCCGACCATGCGGATTAGTTCTGTCTTTCTTGTAAAAACTGAGGAAACGATCAAAACCATGAAGTTCAACCCATTTTGTTGGTCAAAAGTATCTAGGCTTTTTGACTTTTCTCCCCTCACTCTATATATATATCCTCTCCAATTTATTACCCTAGTCATAGGATGCGAATATTAAATATTAGAAATCACAAGAAGAAAAGAACGACGATGTTCTCGAAGGAAGCAAGACAGCTTCTCTTGATCTGCATTTTCTCGTTATGTTTCACGCCGTTCCTTGCTCACGGGAGGGTCAATCCCAAGTTCAAACTGCGAGCAGTCAACCTCGGAGGTTGGTTGGTCACAGAAGGATGGATCAAGCCTTCTCTGTTCGACGGAATCCCCAACAAGGACTTCTTGGTACGTGTTTCTGGCAAATTTGCCATACGCTGCGGCCCTTTTGTTCGTGTTCATTTATGAATCTTGCTGCGATATTTTAGGATGGAACTGGGCTTCAGTTCAAATCAGTGACGGTAGGGAAGTATCTGTGCGCGGAGAGCGGCGGGGGGACCATCATCGTCGCCAACCGAACCGCTGCCTCCGGTTGGGAAACCTTCAAGGTGAATGAACATCATCGAGAGAGAATTCAGTTGTTCTATCCAGAGTGAAAGCAATGACTGAGAAGACGTATATGCCTTCCGTTTTGTGGTTGCAGTTATGGAGGATCAACGCAACGCTGATTTTCAACTTCAGGGTCTTCAACAAGCAGTTTGTCGGGCTGGACGCGAACGGGGCCGACGTGGTGGCCGTTTCCGAGTCCCCCGTCTCGACGTTCGAGATAGTAAGGAATTCGGAGGATCCGAGCAGAGTCAAAATCAGAGCTTCCAATGGCCTCTTCTTGCAAGTAACAGGATGCTCCGTTCTAAGTTTCAGTTTTTCTTTGAAAATACATTATGGCAATTTCAGTGGGTGATAGCTGGTTGGACATTTAAGAGCCAATCAATGTTGAAACTTGTAAGAATCACACATTGAGATGGGTGCGTGATACTGGCTGTGGCGGCAGGTGAAGACAGAGGTACTGGTGACGGCCGATTACAAGGGGGAGGGTGGATGGGGCGATGACGACCCTTCCGTTTTCGTGATGGGCTTCGCCGATAGATTGCAAGGCGAGTTTCAGGTCACTAACGGCTACGGACCACAAAAAGCCCCACAAGTCATGAGGGTAAGAAACCAAGAACCAAGAAGTGCGCCATCATTTTACTCGTTTACTTTTCACTTATTGACATTTTCCGACGTTTAGCTTAGTTCCTCGTCATTGCCCTTTAGTTACTTTTTAATGCTAAGTTGAATGCTTACTTTTTAATGCTAAGTTGAATGCTTAGTTGCCCAATTTCCTCTTCTTTTCTTTTTGTCTCTTGGTCAAACGAGTAACGTGCCTAATTCAGAACAATCCATTGCGTGCGGCGATCTCTTCTGGATACTGATGATTCTTTTGATAAATCAGAAGCGAACTTGTTGACTTCTACCAAGATTTTAGGGTTGACCGTTACCTAAGCACTGTCCAACTAGCGGTCCATGCTCAATTTTCAATACCCTGCAGCGGAAGACTGCTGCTTTGTCTACTGCTAGTGGTTGAAATTTCAGTTTAGCATATTGATATCGCCATTGAACTCGGGATCTTCTTCGAATACTTGAACTTGACTAATTCCTCTGCATAATCAGTTGTCCTTGATTTGCAGGAGCATTGGAGCACATTCATAGTGGAAGATGACTTTCAGTTCATAGCAAGAAATGGGTTGAATGCAGTGAGGATTCCGGTGGGCTGGTGGATAGCGAGCGACCCAACTCCTCCGCTGCCTTACGTGGGAGGATCCTTGGCCGCACTTGATAATGCCTTTTCTTGGGCTCAGTACGTCCCACTTTCCTATGAAGCTGTCTCTACATGTCGCATTCGCACTTTTCATTTTCAATTGCAAAGACCAAGACTCCATCTGATCCTCACCTTTATCTCTCCTTTAGCACATTCGATGTTGAGTGATAGGCAACCCAAAGCTTTTGTCTCGCCATTGAGTGTGGTAGCCCAACGATAGAAGAGTCGCTTCGTCTTTCATGAGATCACAAGCTCGAACCCTGTTGAAAGTCAAATCTATGGTCTGCTCACGCTTTAAACATTTGCTAGTTAACCCCGTATACAGAGATTTCCCCTGTGCTATAATGCCCGTAAGACTACCGGTAACGGGATCCTATACTTGCGGATGGACTGAGTATTTATGGCTCGAAGAAACAAATATATCGTGTAGGTCCAATATGGTAATACTCAACAAAGGTAGTTGCGCTGGTCCTCGTTTACTTGTCCTTCAACTGATAAAAATAGAAACTGAACTTTTTACTCACTGTCCATTTATTACCTATGATATTCTAGAGGGTGAAACCCACTGCTTCCCGATTGGCTAAGAAACTGAACCTCTTAACATGACTGGAACTTTGGTAGGAAATATGGTGTGAAGATCGTAATCGATCTGCACGCAGCACCAGGTTCACAAAATGGGTGGGAGCACAGCTCATCAAGGGACGGATCCCAGGAATGGGGAGCCACTGATGCTAACATCCATCAAACAGTTGCTGTTATTGAATTCCTCACTGCTCGGTAAATTCTTCCACTCCCTTCTTGTATCTAATGCAACCACAAATATATCAGAGCAAAGCCGGAACTCTGCAGTTACAAATGCCATTTTTCAGGTATGCAGAGAGCCCGAGCCTCTACGCCGTGGAGCTCATCAACGAGCCTCTCTCTCCGGGAGTAGCCCTCGACACCTTGACCAAGTACTACAAGGCAGGATACGATGCGGTGCGCAGGCACTCCCCGACGGCCTATGTAGTGATGTCGAACCGCCTCGGGCACTCTCATCCCAAAGAACTCTTCCCTCTGGCCAGTGGCTTAGCCAGGACCGTGGTCGACGTGCACTACTACAATCTGTTCTCCGATGTCTTCGACAACATGACGGTCCGACAGAACATCGATTTCATCTACACTAACAGGACGGCGCAGTTGAGCAATATTACCACGGCGGACGGTCCTCTCACCTTTGTGGGTAAGTCCAACCGCGACACCATCTATCATAACTTTTTTTACGGCGAGAAAGCGGAAAACTGCACGATGTGAATTGCTCACCAAACTTTGTTGCTGACTTGATTTGCGAATTGGGTGAAGGTGAATGGGTGGCTGAGTGGCAAGTGAGTGGAGCTACGAAAGAAGACTACCAGAGATTCGCAAAGGCCCAGCTTGAGGTGTACGGAAGAGCGACGTTCGGGTGGGCATACTGGACCCTCAAGAATGTCAACACCAAGTGGAGTCTGCAGTGGATGATCAACAATGGCTACATAAAGCTTTAATCAGTTTACCTATTCGAATCATTTCGGTATTTCCCGATACGTATGCACACTCGTACAGTCGATTTTCGTGATGATCAATGGTTGAACTCGGTGAGAGCGCATTGAAGTGGAGTAAATAGATTTTACTATTCCCGAATGGCTCATAGCCACGAGCAAGATTGATTGATCGGAGGTGCGTAGAAGAAATTATGAACTGGCGATGCAAGGCCAAGAACGTATGCTCCCGTGTTGGATGGCGCTCGTAACCGTGCTCGCACCATTGATTGCCGCGATGGGATCACTTTGTGCTCCGATCAAAACATTCCGTGACGGGCGTCAGACTTCGATGACAATTATTTGAGTGTCCCTGAGGTGTTAGTTTGCCAATCATAAAATAATAATAACAAAAAGTTAAAGTACTTTTACTGTTATACCTCCAATTTCACGTTGGACGGCGGTACCTCCAGTTTCGCATTGGACGCCCGGGGGGGCGGAACTTACTAGGTAGTTGCTGATGACTTCCTAGAATCTTTAAAAAAACGCAGTAAAAAATGCGGAAGCGCCGCGATAACTCACGTCATACGATTCCATAGATTCGGTTGGTGACCCCAACAATCACTATCTGAACAATGCAAACGCTGCGAATTTACCCAATCGTCATGGGCCAATGATGACTTTTTGTCCGTTCTACTGAAGTGAAGTGAATGATAATCATTTCATTTTTTTTATTTATTTTGTCTTTTTATTATCGAGAACATGTTTGGAACATAAATCCGTTTAACAACATAATTTTATTTTTCTATTTTCGGGATAAATTCTTAGCCTAGAAATAAGTTTGGAACATAAGTGAGAAGTAGAAATTTTTTACTAGAAATAACAATTCTTCTCATGGCTTGCCCTCGCCACCCACTGCCTTCCAACGTACGAATTCTACACCGACGTTATCTATTGTGTTATTATCAAACGCTACTTTCTGATCAGAAATTGTTTTCGGAAACAAAATGTTTATCGTTCGCGCCCTTTAACTTCCTAAATTGCAAACATTAATAAATATATTTTTTTGGGTATCAGGTGCTTCAAAATTTTTGGCCATGTGATCCCAAGAGGACGGGACAAAATGAAGATTCACAAAAGCATAAAATCCCTCAATTTTTTTCCCCTTTCGCTGACCTGCGATCCCCTTTTTCTTTACTACGTCGTTGCTCATTTCCTAGAAATTTCACATTCATAAATTATGAAATGCTGTAAAGTTCATCCCCCTTAACAAAAATTTCCCCGGGCTGTTGCATCGTGTGGACCCTCTATAGGATTCACTTTATGCTGAGGGTGTTGACTATATTTAAGGAAATATTTCCATTTTTATCAAGATGATAAACACAGTATATTGGAAATGATAAATTTTCTTTATCACAATGTTTAACTAGTGCCCCCACGGACAACTTGTTAATAAAATTAATTCTACTTAAAAATAATACAATTTTGGAGCTAGGTACTTTTTTGTGCACAACACTATGGCAATCAATTTATTGGAAACCGTGAAATTACCCTAATTGGTTTCTTAATGAGCGTTTTCGGTAACACTCTTTAACAAAATCCAGTTCGAAGGAGAAAACATAATTGGACAAACGAAGGCTAGTTACATCTATAGAAAGGAAGGAAAAAGGGTAAACGTAAAATTACGTTAAATCTATTTTGTTCTCCGGAAGAGAACGTCATTATCTCAAGAAAAGCAGAGGTCAACGTGCAAGGGACAGGGAAATTTCCGAGTGTCGAGGCAAGTCGAAGTTACGCGGAAACCCAAGGTGGGCGAGTCAACAAGCAAATTTTAAGAAATGCTGTCGCAACGAGGTGAAATGCACTAAGTAGACCAGACCAAATAGACCAGATCACACTCAGTATAAATAGGCAAGCGGCCCGTGGCAAAAATACATCAGACGCGCAGACAACTTAGCTGTTAAGCTAATTGAGTGAGTGACTCTACTCATCCGCATCATGCAACCACTCATTGCATCTGTCCTTAACCATTTCGAAATATTATTGCATGAACATTTCTTGCATGAGTACTATTGGATATGTCTTGGTCATGTTAACTGCAGATTTTGTGTTCCTTCTGGGACAGTCGGTTGCATAACCAACTGCTGTTTTGTTTTGTTTTTTTTCTTATGTTGATTCTGAACGGGGAAGTAGGAAAACAGAAGCCATGGAAGTCATGAGCAACGGGGTTCCATCGATCGGCAACCATTCCGATCAAGAGATGGAGAATCGAAACCCCAAAATAAGAGCAGTGAATCTGGGGGGCTGGCTCGTCACAGAAGGATGGATCAAGCCTTCCCTCTTTGATGCAATCCCCAACAAGGACTTCTTGGTACTGTGCCGCACGTAATTGCCGTGGTGTTTTCGTTGCTTTTTTAACCGATGATTCGTTTGGTTTTGGCGACTTTTCTGATCCTGGAAGTGTGTATAATGTGTAGGATGGGACTATTCTTCAGTTCAAATCAATGACGGTCGGAAAGTTCCTCTGTGCCGAGGCTGGTGGAGGAAGCCGAGTAGTCGCCAACAGCTCAGGGACTCCTGGTGGTGGCAAACACCCCGCAGGTTCCGGTCCCCGATGGGAGACCTTCAGGGTGAGTTAGCTTTACGCAGATAGATAAGATTTGACTATGCAAACCCGTGATGCTAGTTCGGCAGTTAAGGAACGAATTTGTGTCTGGATTAGATGCATAGTACACCAAGTGCAAATAAATTAAGATTTTGGCTACCGCCATCAGGGTATTGGCTCAGGTTTTCCATTGTCAGTGATGTTCGGGTTACGGGGGCACGGCCGATGCAATTACGATAATTGGTTTGTAACTTTTACATATATAATTTTCCAGTGCTTTGTATGTGTAGCTGTGGAGAATCAATGAGACGCTCTTCAACTTTAGGGTTGCCAACAAGCAATTCGTCGGCCTGGACTCTAGGGGGGATGGTGTCGATTTGGTGGCTACTTGTGATTCACCAGGAACACGAGAAACCTTTGAGATCGTGAGAAACTTAAATGATCCAAACCGTGTTAGAATCAGAGCTTCCAATGGTTTCTTCTTACAGGTCCTCGATCGCATTCCCTTCCATATATCTAATAGAAGAATAACGATAAATCTACTAAGACCGATCGAGAAATCATTGCATGAGCGTCATACATGTACTCAAATGTACTTGAACCGTTAGAACTATTGAAATCCATATGGGGCCTCCCAACCAGACTTTTTCTAGTGCATAGATAACGTTCCCCAAATAATTACTTAAGACTAGTCTAAAAAAGTGGATGCTAAATATGGTCCACTTATTTGAAAGGCCATCCTAATTACGATTTTAGTCCATCGCATCATATCATAAACATATTGAGTAGACAAACATTACCCCTTCGCAGTTATGTTTGAAGTGGACACTAACCGAGTGAAAACACTTTTCGAGGCTTATTTGAAGCAGAGATCGAGAGCAACAACAAAAAGATAAATAAAATAACGCTTTATAACATCAAGTGATGGGTACTTGATCTTTTAACATGTGGTCAAGGGGGACTTAATTTACAATAAAAAGAGGGTGATTAGAATGTGTTTTGCAGGTGAGGACAGAGGAACGAGTGACAGCTGATTATCAATACGACGAGAGCGATGCTTGGGGAGATGTAGACCCATCCGTGTTTGTGATGAGCTTCATTAAAAGATTGGAAGGCGAGTTTCAAATCACGAATGGTCTTGGACCACGAAAAGCCACCGAAGTCATGAGGGTATGTAATTATAAAACTCTTATTTGAATATAGTCAAAGTTCACACTTCTCAAGCCAATCAAATCAATCAAATGATTTTTTCATGCCTGGATTATAGCTTTAACTAAACTCACTCCACGAGAAAAAAAGTTAATTTTTTTTAATCTTTTTGGTATTTTGGCTTGCAAACATGCTAATTCTAATCCTTACCCAAAAAAAAAACATGCTAATTCTAACCGACGATCATTACTGTAGTCATACACAGGAGTTGCGGTAGCTACTACAGTTTCCTGCATCCCTTGTATGCTGCTCACAGGGTCTTTAGTCCCGACAGGGTACTACTCTCACTTAGTACCGGCAATAGTAAATATTGCGCATGTCAAATAATACAATATAAAATGCAATATATAAAATGAAAATATGAATGGGACATATGCACAATCTACTCATTCCAAGCTCAAGTAACTAATTATTGAACTTAGCTAGAGGTGATAGGCTTGGTCATAATGTCAATATTTATACGCCCCATCATCTTATTTGTTGGAATCTTCACGGTGAAAACATCTAGTTGTGATCCAGCTATGAGAAATTCGCATTTATAAAAAAGGGTTATTGACCTGAAGTGTTGGGTTCTTTCGCGATACACGTCACCCATGCTCGGATTTCCTCTGTAAAAAAGTTGCAATCATGGCAACACACGGACAAAGCTACCCGTTTTTCGAGGAGACGTACTCGATCAAAGAAGACTGATCCACAAAAATTATTTATTAATTGGGGTGTCAAATTGTGATTAGGTGTGGAATACGGTATACCTATTTAAATGGAAAAAAGTGTTAGAAAAGTCTTAAAATTATTGTATTTGTATCAATTTAGTCATAAATCCTTGACTTAAAATCAATTAAGCCATTCCGGCTAATTTTGGCAGATTTTTGTTTATGTGGACGTTGATCGGCCTTTGTGGCATTGCCGGCACCGGCGCCAACATCAACATTTTAAATAATTTTTGAGTTTTTTTATACTTTTTTTCTCTCTTTTTTTCCCTCCTTTTTTCCTATGATGGCCGACGAGGGTTGGCCTCGCCTGATTGACTGGTCAAAGGCGTGGGTCAGCAAGGTCGAATCTCACCAAATCTGACAAGGTTGGGTCTCGCGGTCCTTGGTGAGGTTGAGGCCAGTGGCCAACAAGGCTTGCTAGAGGCCAATGAGGTCAACCTCTTGTAACCTCACATCTCGTCCGTCGCCAAGGGCAATTGGCTTGAGAAAGAAGCAAGGGAATGAATAAAAAAAAAGAAAAGAAAGAGAAAGAAAAGAAAAAAATGAAAAAGAAAAGAAAAATAAAAAATAAAGGAAAAATTCAAAAAATATTAAAATATTATCTAAAAGTTTTATACGTTAGCGCCAGCCGTACCACGTAAGTCGATCAGTATTCACGTCAGTATTATTCGGCTAAAATTAGTTGGAAAGACTAAATTGGCTCGGATTCATATTCAAAGGCCTACTTACAATTTGACATATCACTTAGTAACTCTAGTATTCTACTTTTCCAAAAGCAGAAAACAAAAAAAATTTTAAGCAATAATTTGCCCAAAAATTTCGTGTCGATTTTCATTCTTTTACGGGGTAAAACACACTTTTTCACGTGGATTTTTATTTAAGGGTAAAAAGGTTTATACTCTTGATTCGATTAAAAAATATTTCTCTTATATGATTAAATAACATTCTTTTATCTCAAGCAATAATTCTTCGTAACATCAATATTCAATTGAATATTTACAAAAAAATAAGATGACCGTACCTATTACATTTTTGTTCGATGAATATTTACAATTATTTTTATAAGTGAATATCGTTGTGAACGCGGAGTTTGTACTAATGTGTGCATAGCTATAACTTAGTAAGACTTAAATTGAAGGTATGAATCGATGACAGGAACACTGGAGAACGTTCATAGTGGAAGAAGATTTCGAATTCGTAGCCGAGAATGGATTGGATGCTGTGAAAATTCCAGTAGGTTGGTGGATAGCGAGTGACCCAAATCCCCCGCCTCCTTATGTCGGCGGTTCGTTGGCCTTTTTGGACAAAGCCTTCCGTTGGGCAGAGTGAATCTATTACCATCTTCTCTTCATCTTGTTAAATACAAATGCAGTAGATAACATATCAGTCAAATTTTTACTTGCAGGAAGCATGGATTGAAGGTCATAATTGACCTGCGCGCAACACCTGGTTCCCAAAATGGCTGGGAACGGAGCTCATCGAGAGATGGGTTCCAGGAATGGGGGGACACAAATGAGACCATCCAACAAACCCTCCATGTCATAGAATTCCTAACGTCCCGGTAATTAATCAATCTGAGGTTCACAATCCTTATTCCCAGTACAAGGGATATCATTCAGTTTCGCCTATGTAGATACACGAAGAGCCCGAGCCTTTATGCCGTCGACCTTCTGAACGAGCCGCTCACAGGGACGCTTCCTCGAGAGACTGTCAGTGGGTACTACATTGCCGGATACAAAGCTGTCCGCAAGCACTCCTCCGCTGCTTATGTTATCATGTCCTGCATGCCTGAAACCTCCAGCATGGAGCTGCTGCTCCCTGATGCGAGCGGCCTGGACAGGACAGTTGTGGATATGCAATGCTATTTTCTGTTCGACACAGAATTCGACACCATCCAAGATATCCTTCCTTTTATATACAAAGATAGCGTTACCCAAGTGGACCGTCCTGCTTCATCAAATGGACCTCTCACTTTTGTGGGTAAGTCCAAACCCGCATCAAAATCTTCATGGCATTGATGCCACATATTGTTATTCCAGTTTCGTGTGTGCATGTGTATATAAGAACTGTGGATCATTGTTAGTATTGTGAAATTGCAGGTGAATGGGTAGTGGAGTGGGGACCGAATGATGCAACAAAAGAACAGTACCAAAAGTCTGCGGAGGTTCAACTGGAAGCATACGGACGAGCCACGTTTGGATGGGCATATTGGACACTCAAGTGCGCAGAAGACCGCTGGAGCTTGGAATGGATGATCAAGAACGGTTACATTAAGCTTTAGATATTACCTTCAGAAACTCATATTCATAAGCTGCACTTTTTACCATATTGTAAGTTGTAAGCTCTGATTATCTTCACCGAGTAAGCTTTTAGTCATCTTTGAAAGAAATATCTGTCTACGCAAAAGCTTCAGAGCACATGCAATACCTCGTAAATTCAGTGAAGATTTTTATCTAGGTAATGGTAATTATGATACTGTCATGACTTATAAAAGATTTATTTTACTATAATGTAGTAGCAGAATTCTATTGTTCCATGCCTGGGACAATAGATTTTTTTTCCATGATGGTATGTGTCAAGAAATTATTGGTAAAAAAATAATCGGTTTATTTTTTTTTCATGTAACTTGTTGGCAACTTATCAGTTATTATGCTTGAGGTGTATGGAAGGGCAACGTTCGGATGGGCCTATTGGACCCTCAAGATTGTCAACACCAAGTGGAGTATTCAGTGGATGATCAACAATGGTTACACAAAGCTTTAATCAGTTTACCTATTCGAATTGTTTCGGTATATTCCATTACATATACACCCATATAGTCGATTTTCGTGATGATCAATTGTTGACCTTGGTCAGAGCGCATTAAAGTGGAATAATTAGCTTTCAATATTTCTGATTGGTTCACGGCCACGAGCAAGATTGATAACGCAGGCTTCGGCGTTGGATGGTGCTTGTAACAGTAATCGCACCATACTTGGACTAAACACGATTGCCCCGATGGGATTACTTTGTGGGCCAACTTAATCGAGTTTAAAGCGAATAGTGGAAATTGGTAGCCGTGTGATGACGGACCAACTCCTTCACGGTATCAAAGCTTTGAGCCATGGTTATTTGCTACCCTGTATGGAAGGCTTTCTAACTTTTGACACGTTGGGGGGCTACATTGATGGACTCTTCAACTTTGGACTTCTGGGTTACAGGGAGCTTAGCAGCCATCACTCAAATCAAATATTTAGAAACGAGTGTAAGACTTTAATGACAATTATTTGACGATAGTTGCGCTGTTGGTTTGCCAATCGTAAAATGAAAAAAAAAAGATTAAGGTATTTTTATTGTTACACTTTGATTTCACAGCGGATGGCGGGGGATTTAATAGGTAGTTGATGTTGGTAGTTTATTAGTCAAACAAACTAAAAGGTGTTTTGTTCCACGTCAAAAAGATGTGAGTGTGCACGTGGACGAGATTTGGCACTAATCAACGATCATTATTTTTTATTAACTATTTTATCCTATTGAAAAAGTGTAACTGTTTACAATAGAGTGGCGGTTATTTTTTTATTAATTAATTTGGAATTTTTATTTTCTGCCTAACGGTTATTAGGTGTTTTTACTATCTTTGGAATGTTGTGTCTGTTCGAACATAACTTCTTCACCTTGACCTTGGAAGGTTGTGCCTGTTCAGACATAACTTCTTCACATTTGAAAAGTTGTGTTTGTTTAACGTATATAATTTTTCAACGTTTTTATTCATTATGAAGAACTAACATTTTCATTTCTTCAAAGAGATATACAGCCTTCTTTTCCAATTGTTTCCCTTGAGAGATCCTAGAGAAATACCGTAATTGCTATATGGTATTCTCACTGAGATTTTGTTATATCTTGGAAGATTTTTGCCAGTAACCATTAGCAACATTATGGAGTAAATAATTCCTTAAAAAGAATGTTATCACGCCTCAAAGTCTAATTCCATTTTTTCCCGTTCCGATTCATGTGGATTTTTTTCAATAATTTTAAGGAATTATTCGTTTAACAATGAAGTCAGAGTCAATCAAAGTTACAAATCAAGTTGTTCCAGTTGCATTTGTAACAAAATGGTACTGACAGTGGGGTCCCAAGAAATTTAATATCATGAAGACGAGGTAGGTTGGCTGCTCTATGATTTAAATTGGGAAGTTTTGAATGAGAAATTCGAGCAATTACTTGGGAGGAGTAGAGTGGAAGATGATGATGATTGCAGGTACTTATGATGGCTTACTGTCTCTGGATGTCTTCTGGTGCAGCAAACTATGGCTGTGCTGAGCTTCCAAGACATGTATGCATGACTTTCATCAACAGGACATCTGATTCTATTATGCTAACCATTTTCAAAATGTTTTTGCACTATTGATTCAAACGACACTAAGGCCTTGGAACAGAAGGAATGCATGTGCAAGTTACTTTTCTTCTTTTATGGTATTTTAGCGTGCTTATACGTGGATGATATGCTTATTTGTGGACTAATTATTGTGACTAAGAAGTATCTAACTTCCATATATAAAATGAAAGATTTGGGTGAAGTTAAAACTATCTTGGGTATTAAAGTTAAAAAACATAGTTAGGTTTATTCTTTAAGCTAAGTAATTACGTGGAAAAGATGTCAAATAAATTTAAACATCTTGGTTTCAAAAAGATGAGTACTCTATTTGATTTTAGTATTAAATTAAATTATAGTATTGGTAGAGCAGTTGCACAACTTGAATATGCTAGTGCTATAGGATTTTTAATGTTTGTGGCATTGTACTAGACTTGATATTGCCTTTTCCGTGTGTAGCTTGAGTAGATATACTAGTAATTCAAATATAGAACATTGGAAAGCTATTACCAAAATTTTTGGTTTTCGTAAGAGAACTAAAATTTGGGATTGTTTTGTAATAATTATTCGGCTATATTAGAAGGATACACCAATGCTAGTTAAATTACAAGTGTGTGAGATAAACATTCCACTTCTTGATGGATTTTCACATTAGGTGGATATTATGTATCTTGGGTGAGCAAGAAACAAACATGCATAACTCACTCAATGATGGAATCTGAATTCATTGCTTTAGCAACAACTAGAAAAGAGGATGAATGGATTAGAAATTTATTATTGGACATCAAATTGTGGCCTAATCCTATGCCTCCTATTTTTGTTCATTGTGACAGTTAAGCTGCTTTGGCAAGAGCTTATAGCAATACTTATAATCGTAAGTCTAGACATATTAGTCTAAGACATGCATATGAGAGACAATTAGTTTAGGATGGTACCATAACAACTGTTTACGTGAGATCAAGAAAGAATCTAGCTTATCCCTTCACAAAGGCTTTACCAAGAGACATGGTAAAGATGACCTCAAAAGAGATAGGGCTGAAACCTTTTAACTAAAATAACTAGTGATGGTAACCCGACCTAATACTAGTAAATCACTAGTTATGAGGTTTAATGGGTAAAAACAAGTTACTGAAAGTGATTGTTTGATACTGACATTAGACCAGACATGAGAAATCAATATCGTCTATTACGTTTTGTAGGTAAGTATATTACTGAGTGTTATTAGTAATAGGAACACATACTAAATACTTCACCTATATAAATTTAGAAATGGTGCCACTTCTTACGCAAGTTGGAGTTGATTTCTAGAGAGCTCATGAAATAGGTATAAGCATAAGACCATAATAATGCTAAGTAAATTAGAACTGCTCGCTGAAACAAGAGATTAGTATATGTGCGGTATATCCGACTCTATTATCAAAGTGGCAAGTGTAAAGCACACGACTTGAAACTTTTATAGAATTTTGAGGTACCTGCATTGAGTAAAGGTTTAACTCCAAAGAGACCTTTATATGTATATTAGTCTCATGGAAATTTTGACGGTATATTTTTAACGTTTTATTTTTGGTTAATACTACGAAAAACCCTAAACTGGTACATTTATGACAAGTTTACCCAAAACTAATTTTTTTACTATGAAAAACTCCAAACTGGTACACCTGTGACAATTTTATCCTCTATTAGTTTCCGTTAAATTTTATCATTAAATTTTTGAGTTAAATGACACGTGATAGTTGACGGATGTACTAATTTGTGGTTTTATTTTCCATTTGTCACATGTGTACCATTTTATGATTTTTCGTGATATTAATTCAATTTAACGGATGATAGATTTGTCACAAATATACTAGTTTGGGATTTTTGGTAGCCAAAAAATTAGTTTATGGTAAATTGTCACATGTGTACCAATTTGAAGTTTTTTATGTTAAAAAAATTAGTATGGAGTAAATTTGTCACATGTGTACTAGTTTAGGATTTTTCATGTTGTTAACCCTTCTATTTTTGTAATTTGTTTTACAAATAGAATGGAGGATTATTGGTAGTTTGTTTGTAGCAAACTAAGGGGCGCCTTGTCCCACATCGAAAGGATGTGAGTGCGCACGCGGACGAAATTTGGCATTAATCAACAATCATTATTTTTTATATATTATTTTATTCTATCGAAATAGTGTGACTGTTCATAATAGAGTGTCAGTTATTTTTTATTAATTAATTTTGAATTTTTATTTTTTTGCCTAATGATTATTAGATGCTTTTACAACATTTGAAAGGTTATGTCTGTTCGAACATAACTTCTTAACCTTTAGAAGGTTGCGTTTAGTTGGACATAACTTCTTTACATTTAAAAGATTGTATTTTTTCATTATGAAGAACAACTGTTTTCATTTCTTTCAAGAGGTATACAACGTTCTTTTCCAATTATTTTCCTTAAGAGATCTTGGAGAAATATCGGAATTGTTATATGGTATTTTCATTGAAACTTTCTTTGTATCTTAGAGGATTTTTGCCGGTAACCATTGATAATATTGTGGGGTAAATAATTCCTTAAATAAAGTTTTATCACACATCAAAATCTAATTCAATTTCTTCCCGCTTTGATTCATGTGGATTTTTTCCCAACAGTTGTTGATGACTTTCTAGAACCTTTAAAAAGACAATAGGTCAAAATGCAGCAAGAGTTCACATCGTATGGTCCTATGGATTCGGATCGCGACCCCACCAATCATGATCCGAACATTGCAAACGCTACGATTCACCCGAACGTCGAGGCCTAATGTGACTCTGTAATTATTGCGGAAGCCCTAACGATATGACAAAAACATCCTCGGATTGTTAAGATGTTTTTATTATTTGGTACGAAACGCGTGAATTCCGTCGAATTGGGAGTAGCAGCCCTGCTCTTCCACGAACAGAATCACTTTTGTCCGTGTCCTAGCTTGCCCAATGGCAAACATTAATAAATATTTTTTTGGGTATCAGGCGCTTCAAATATTTTGGCCATGTGATTCCAAGAGGACGGGGCAAAATGAAGATTCTCAAAAGCATGGAATCCCTCTTTTTTCTTTCCTTTTGGAGACGAGTGATGCCCTTCTTCTTTACCCTGTCTTGCCCATTTCCTAGAAATTTTCTTACGAAAATATTTTTGCATGGTCTGGGTGTTTTATGAGCTCAATGAATTTGAGCCGTTGTGTCGATTGGGGTCTCGTATAGGATTCTCATGATCCAACGGCCGTTATTCACTGGGCTCATATGTACTCGTTCCACGGAATTATTGCTTGCGTATTAGATATTTGAGGAGACAAAAGAGGGAAGTGACAACAAGTTAATTGGATAGAGGAAAAGATTTTGATAAATAGAAGGAGAACAACGGACTCGTTGACTTGACCTGGATGTAGAAAATGGACAACATGCTAAAGAAAAGTGGAACAAAATGTACTTAGTAGAAAGACATCCATAAATAGTGCGCTTTAAATACTTGTTAAGTATACTTTATTAGAAGGTTTTTGCTAATGAGTTCTCTCGAGGCATTTGTTAACAATATTCGAGGAAATATTTTCATTTTTGTTGGACTACTCAATATAGCACAAAAAACACAATATACACTATTTTGAAGCTACTTTTTGTGCATAACATGAGGACAATCAATTCATAAGACAGTATACACAACTTTGAAGATACTTATGAAAATATTCTTGCATGGTCCGGGTGTTTTATGAGCTCAATGAATTTGAGCCGTTGCATCGATGGAAAAAGTGTCAAAAAAGTCATAAACCTTTTTTTTGTGTCAATTGAGTCTTAAATCTTTTGTTTTTGTGTCAATTCAGTCCTTTCGGCTAATTCTGGCCGGATTTTTCTGACGTGGAAATCGGCTGGCGCTGATGTGGATAATTTTTAATAATATTTTAATATTTTTTGAATTTTTACTTATTATTATTTTTTATTTTTTTCCTTTTATTTTTTCTTTTTTTTCCTCCCCCACCCTCCCTTCTTCGGCGATTGGCCAGAGGCCAAAGGCCAACGAGGAGGTCGACCTCGCCTCTGGTGAGGTCGAGCCTCGCCCTCGCCAGAGGCGGCGAGATCGCGGCCTTCGACCTCGCAGCCTCTGGCGAGGGCTGGAGCCTTGCTAAGCCATGGCGAGGCTTGCCTTTGCCGTTGCTGGTGAGGGCGAGCCTCGCCAGTGGCCAGTGAGGCTTGCTAGAGACCTCGCCGGCCTCTAGCCTCTGGATCGACGATCGGCTAGAGGAAAGAGGGTGGGGGAGGAAAAAAAAGGAAAAAGAAAAGAAACAAAAAAATAAGTAAAAATTCAAAAAATATTAAAATATTATTAAAAATTGTCCATGTTGGCGTCAGCGACCGGTTGGCTTCCACATCAGCAAAATCTGACCAAAATTAGTCGGAAAGATTGAATTGGCACAAAAACAAAAAGTTTAGGACTCAATTGACACAAAAAAAGGTTTAGGTTTTAATTGGC
Source organism: Syzygium malaccense (assembly GCA_031216405.1). Lineage (NCBI taxonomy): Eukaryota > Viridiplantae > Streptophyta > Magnoliopsida > Myrtales > Myrtaceae > Syzygium > Syzygium malaccense. The sequence continues at coordinate 6,848,637 of CM062258.1, read as the reverse complement.
ACTAATGTAAAATGTTTAGGGTTTTTTTGACACTTTTCCCTTGCGTGGATTTGGTCCTGTATGGGATTGACATGATTCAACGGTTGTTATTCACTGAGCTCATGTGTACTCGTTCCACGAAATTATTGCTTACGAATTAGAGACTGGAGCAGACAAAAAAAGGGGAAGCAACGAGAAAGTAAAAAGGAAAGGAAAAGATTTTAATAGAATAAAAGGAGAAGCATGAAGTGTCCTCGAGATATTTATTAAGTATATTTTATTTAGAAGGGATCTTATTAAAGAATTCTCTTGGGGCATTTATTAAATATATTTAAGGAAATATTTTCATTTTTTTTGCACCCATTGCATATAACATGAAGAACACAGTATATGGGAAGTGATAAATTTTCTTTATTGCAATGCTTTAACAAGTGCCCACGACAATACTTCATAAAATTCTATTTTAAATAATACAATTTTGAATGTACTTTTTATGGATTTGAAATCATGAAATTTCCTTAATTAGTTTCTTAATGATTGTTTCGGTAACACTCTTTAACAAAATACTATTTGAAAGAGGAAACATTATTGGACAAATGAAAGAGTAGTTAGATCTATATAAAGAAAAAAAACATAAATGTAAAATTTACTTAAATCTATTTTGTTATCCGGAAGAGTTAAGAAACATTACTATCTGAAGCATAAAAGATATATCATCGTGCGAGTGACGGGGAAGTTTCGACCAAAAATAAAAAATGTGACGGGGAAGCTGCTGGACTGTTGACCAAAGCCTAAGTCACACGGAAACCCTTTTTAGTCGAGTCAACAAGGAAATTCTAAGAAAAGCATTCACATTGAAATGGAATGAAATGCGCCACGTAGACCAGAACCAGATTACCAAGTATAAATAGACAGATGGCTTGTGGCAAAAATACATCATACACGCAGACGACTCAGCTTTTAAGCTAATTGAGTGAGTGGCTGAACTCATCCCCATCATGCAAGCACGCATTGCATCTGTCCTTAACCATTTCGAAATTTTATTACATGAACATTTCTTACACAAGTACTATTGGATATGTTCTAGTCATGTTTAGTGCAAATTTTATGTGTTCCTTTTGGGATAATCGGTCGCATAACTAACTCTTGCTTTGTTTTATCTTGATTTTGAATGGGGAAGTAGGAAAGCAGAAGGCATGGAAGTCATCAGCAATGGGGTCCGATCGATCAGCAACCATTCGGATCAAGGGATGGAGAATCGCAACCCCAAAATAAGAGCAGTGAATCTGGGAGGCTGGCTGGTCACAGATGGATGGATCAAGCCTTCCCTCTTTGATGCAATTCCCAACAAGGACTTCTTGGTACTGTGCTCCACGTAATTGCCTTAGTGTTTTCGCGGCTTTTTTAACCGGTGATTCGTTTGGATTTGACAATTTTTCTGATTATCGAACTGTGTATAATGTGTAGGATGGGACTAGACTTCAGTTCAAATCAATGACGGTCAAGAAGTTTCTCTGCGCGGAGTCCGGCGGAGGAAGCCGGGTAGTTGCCAACAGCACGGGGACCAGTGAAGTTGCCAAACGCCCAGCAGGTTCTGATTCCCGTTGGGAGACAGTCAGGGTGAGTTAGCTTTGAGCAGATAAATAACCTTGGGCTATGCAAACCCATGACATAAGTTCGTGGTTAAACAACGAACTTGTGTCTGTGCATTAGATGTGATAAGAAAGAAAGATTAAAAGAGAATAGTATTTATTCTCTTATAATGGTATGTGAAACAAAGTACATGAGAAGCCTTTATATAGGCTTAGAGGAGTAAATGAGCCTAGCATTTTTTCTATATGGGACCAAAGAGGAAGAAGAGATATAAAGGAAAACCTACAAAACTATACAACATGTTCTAACACCCCCCCTCAAACTCAAGGTGGATCAAATAACGAGAGTTTGGAAAGAAGAAATTTAAATCGTTGTGATGTAAGAGCCTTCGTAAAATAATCGGCAAGTTGATTCTCAGTTCCAACAAAAGGAAGTGAAATAGTGCGAGCTTGGAGATGATGACGAGTCCGATGACAATCGATCTCAATATGTTTGATACGCTCATGAAAGACTGGATTTGCACCGATATGAATGGCACTCTTGTTGTCACAATGCAGAGGAGTAGGATCCAGAAGTGAAACTCCCATATCAGCAAGTAAGCGGCGAAGCCAAACAATCTCAACAGTAGTGTCGGCCATAGCATGATACTCGGACTCTGTAGAGGAGCGTGAGACAATATGTTGTTTCTTGAAACGCTAAGAAATAAGTGAATCGCCAAGAAAAATGCAACAACCAGTGATAGATTTGCGATCAGCGACATTGGAAGCCCAATCAGCATCAGAATAGGCACGCAACTTGAGAGTAGAAGAGAATGGTAGAAATAAGGAACACGATAAAGTGCCTTGAAGATAGCGCAGAATTCTTAGAACAGCCGCATAATGAGTTGTTCGAGGAGCAGCAACAAATTGACTGACAATATGAACAGCATAGGCGATGTCGGGTCGGGAGATAGTAAGATAAATAAGACTGCCAACCAAGGTCCGATAGCGGGTGACATCAGAAAGAGGTTCTCCATCGTCTGGGCAAAACTTTTGATTTAGCTCAACAGGAGTGGCAGCAGTACGTGAATCTGATATAGTAGCCCTGGACAAAATATCAGCGGTATATTTCTGCTAAGAAATGAGAATACCACGTGAACTGCAAGCAATCTCAAGTCCAAGAAAATAGCGCAGTGGTCCTACATCCTTCATGGCAAAATGTTGCTGAAGGTGTCACTTGGTCTGCTCAATATGGTCACGATCATCTCCGGTGATGACCATATCATCAACATAAAGAAAAAGAATAGTACAGCCTGAAGAAGAGGTATGAACAAACATAACATGATCAACCTCACTTTGAATGAAACCAGTAGACTGAATAGCATCACTGAACTTCTCAAACCAAGCACGAGGGGCCTATTTGAGACCATAAAGAGCCCGTCGCAAGCGGCAAACCTGTCCAGAGGTATGAGCAAGACCAGACAGAGGTTGCATGAAGATATCTTCCTGAAGATCACTATGAAGAAAAGCATTCTTCACATCAAGCTGAAAGAGAGGCCAACTGCGAATTGAAGCCAACTGCAAATTGAAGCAACAGCTAATAAAGCACGAACAGATGTCATCTTTGCTATGGGAGCAAAGGTCTCCTCATAGTCGATACCATACTCTTAAGAGAAACCTCGAGCAACTAGACGAGCTTTGTAACGCTCAATACTGCCATAAGAACGAGTCTTAATCTTATATATCCATCGGCAAGATACGAGGGAGCGACATGGAGGAAGAGGCACAAGCTCCCAAGTACCGGTACTCTCCAAAGCTGAGAGTTCCTCAGACATAGCCTGACGCCATTCTACATGCTGAACTGCCTCGCGATAACTATTAGGTTCTTGTACAGCATGAACGGCAGCTAAAAAGGATCCAAACTCAGTAGAATAAGAAGTAGCAACAATATACCGGGCAGGTGGATGCCGATCTCGAGGAGGATTACGGCGTGGCTCTAGTTGTGCAGAATCGTCGAGGGCAGATACAGTAGGAGGTGCAGCACAAGGGATAGGTGAAGATGGAGAAGGTGGCAATATATCTAGATCCGATGTAGAAGAGGGACTAGAAGGATCAGGTAGAGGATCAACAGGAAAATCCATAAATGGAACAGGAGACGAAATATGAGGTGTAGTATTTGTTGAAAAGAAAGAGATGTGTTCATGAAACGTAACATCACGAGAAATATGTACACGTCGCGCATTTGGGTCATAGCAACGATAACCTTTGTGCTCAGTGCTGTAACCCAAGAATGCACATGGGATAGAGCGGGCGGTAAGCTTTGTACGTTCAGTGAGTGGAAGAATGACAAAACAAGTACATCCAAAAACTCGAAGATGATTATAGCTAGGAGGTCGAGAGTAGAGACGCTGAAACGGGGTGTCTTGATGGAGAACAGATGAGGGTAGGCGATTAATTAGATGAACAGCCGTGAGAAGAGCCTTAACCCAGAACTCAGTGGGAACGGATGTGCCAAAGTAAGAGAGCTCGAGTGGTCTCTAGAATATGACGGTGCTTGCGTTCAGCAACTCCATTTTGAGCTGGAACCCCAGGACAAGATAACTGAGGAAGTGTACCATCACTAGCTAAGAGGGAACGAAAGACACCAGAGAGATATTCTCTTCCTGAATCTGAACGGAAAACTTTGATTTTTGTATTAAATTGTGTGGAAACCATGGAAGTAAAAGACTGATAGATGGTAACGAAATCACTACGTTGACGCATAAGATAGACCCATGTATAACGAGAATAATCATCAATAAAAGATACATAATATTTGAAACCACTCTTGGAAGAGAGCGGGGCAGGACCCCAAACATCAAAATGAACAAGATCGAAGATCGCACTAGTTCTAGAGTTACTAACAGGAAAAGGCTTAGCAGATTGCTTGGCCAAAGGGTAGATAGAACATGGAGGAAGACTACCAGAAGAAATAGGACTCAAAGCACCTTGTTGGTGAAGGATGGTGAGACGAGAAGACAGAATATGTCCAAGACGCTGATGCCACCGAACAAGATCGAGGGTAGCCAACACAGGATGAGGAAGAGAGGAAGTTGGAAGATGGAGATGTTGTACAATATAAAGTCCATCCCGTCTACTACCCCTGCCAATCATCTTGCCACTCAAACGATCCTGCACAAAGCAAGAGCTATTTGTAAAACTTACAGTACATCTAGCATCGGTGAGTTGTCCAACAGATAATAAATTGAGAGCCAAAGAGAGAACATGTAACACATCGGGGACATTGAAATCTTCAGAGACGGTAAGAGTACCCTGTCGGGTAGCTAGTAGAGGAGAACCATTGGCAGTAAAGAAATGTGCTGGTTGCTTGAGCTTAGAGAGCTTAGTGAGAAAAACAGCGGAAGTAGACATATGTCTAGCAGCTCCTGAGTCAAGTACCCAAGTAGTAGAAATATTACCTGAAGGTGGAGTAGCTGCAGCGGTGCTTCCAGCAGATGAGAGAGTTGTAGAAGTACCAGAGTCGAGAAAAGACTTGGGCAAAGAAGGACTCAAACGGGTAAGTTGTGCCTCAAGAGCAGCAATATGGTCATCCGTGGAGGGAGAAACCGGAGTAATAGGTTGAGAGATTGGAGATGCGGTAGTGACTCGTGGTGATGCACAAAGGCGTGAAGCATTCCTCTTCTTCCAACAATGTGACTCGTCATGACCAGGACAATGACAATACGTACATGAAAGGCGGCGAGGACCACGGGTAGGCGAAGGACGTGGTGGAGCAACCAAAACTGTAGGCGGAACACGTGGTGGAGCAGCCAAAATAGCAGTTGAATCAGAAACTGCCGAGGAGGAAAGAAGATCAAGACGAGTTTCCTCAGACTATAATTCTTTGACAGCATCAAGGAGGGATGGTCTTGGAGAGCGGTGAAGAAGTTGGCTGTGAACACCTTCATAGGGAGAGCCGAGCTTCATAAGAAAAGAATATAGACGGTGCCTATCTTGAGTCTGAAGCCGAGTAGATGGACACAGAGTACAGTTCAGGCATGATGGGTAGAGAATAGGAGCAAGAATGTCCAGTTGACTCCAAAGTGAGTGCATGTAACTGTAGAAATCTCGAATAGAGCGAGACCCTTGCGTAGCACTATAAACTTCTTGCTCCAACTGATAAACTCGAATGTCCCCTGTCTGGATGAACATCTCAGCAAGCTGATCCCATAAACTTTTTGCCTCAACAACATTAGAAAATTGTGGGCGAAGAGCAGGATCAATGGAACCAAAAATGATAGCCCATGCCTTCCGAGCAGCAACATTCCATGCTCGAATTTCAGCGGCACGTTTCGCAACTTCATCAGATGATTCACTTTCAAGAGCACCAGGACAAGGACAAAGTCCCTCAACATGCTCAAACAAGTCGCGGTAAACAAGTGCTGCCATTGCCGATGGTTTCCAAAGAGAATAGTTTGAATCATCGAGTTTGACGTCAATACGGTCACTAGAATCACCCATGACGACAGAAAAAGAAATCACTAGCAAAGCTAGAAATATGGATTGAGGTGATCGAAAGGATCGAGAAAGAAGAAGCACGGATTAGAACGAGCAAGGATGATGGCCCAAAAGCCCTAAACTCATTATCTTAATTTCTGATGCGGAAGATCTAATTTATGGCAATCGCAGAGCATACTTTAAAAAAAATAATGAGCTCATTGTCTTAATTTCAAATGCGGAAGATCCAATTGATGGCACCCGCAGAGCATACTTTTCAAGACAATGAACTTGGCTCTGATACCATGATAAGAAAGAAAGATTAAAAGAGAATGGTATTTATTATCTTATAATGGTATGTGAAACAAAGTACATGAGAAGCCTTTATATAGGCTTAGAGGAGTAAAGGAGCCTAGCATTCTTCCTACGTGGGACTAAAGAGAAAGAAGAGATGTAAAGGAAAACTTACAAAACTATACAACATGTTCTAGCAAGATGTACAGTACACCAAGTGCAAATAATTACCCATTTTTGGGCTACCATAGTATGGGTTTTGGCTCACGTTTTACATAGTTGGGATTTTGGTGGAGTTGTTTTTTGGGGACTAACGTTGAACAACGTTAGGGACGGTGACCGATGCAATTACAAAGTTCCCTATCAGTTAAGTAAAAGTCCGATCTTTCAACTTGGAAATAGTATGGATATGTTCTCCTATTGACAACAATTTTCTAACTACAATAAGTGTCATTTTTAAATAAGATAATCTCCTGCATTGAGCTACAGATGATTTGCTGTGTTTTGTGTGTGCAGCTGTGGAGAATCAACGAGAGGGTCTTCAACTTCAGGGTCGCCAACAAGCAACTTGTCGGCCCGGACTCTGGTGGGGATGGGGTCGATCTAGTGGCTACTTGTCATGCACCAGGAGCATCAGAAACCTTTGAGATTGTGAGAAATCCGTCTGCTCCAAGCCGCGTTAGAATCAAAGCTTCCAATGGCTTCCTCTTACAGGTCATCAATCTCTTTCCATATCCTATATCTTACACAAGACTAATTCTAGATCTATTAAACTGGCTGAGAAATTACTGCATGAACATCGTACATGAATTGACATGTACACGATCCATTAGAACTAGTCTACGAAATTGGACGTGAATTATGATCCTCTTATTGGAAGGGCCAACTTAGTTATGGTTTTAGCCCATTGCGTTATTTTATAAACCAATTTAGTATATCAAAGTGGTTCTCTATGCATTGGCATGTTAGATAGACACTACCTGAGTGAAGACTTTTCGAGACTTATTCGAAGTAGAGATTGAGAGCAACTAAGAAAGAAGAGCTATTATGGTAGGACAATTTGTTTTGCAGGTGAGGAAAGAGGAACGAGTGACAGCTGATTATCAATGCGACGAAAGCGATGCGTGGGGAGATGAAGACCTATATGTGTTGGTCATGAGCTTCACTCAAAGATTGAAAGGTGAGTTCCACCAACGGTTATGGACCACAGAAAGCCCCTAAAGTCACGAGGGTAAGTAATTATAAAACTCTTATTTGAATATAGTCAAAGTTCAAATAAGACTTTAGGTTGTAGACATGACATGCTTTTCTTTCTTTTCTTCTCTCTTGTGAGCTCCTTATCCGAACCTTTCCATTCCCTTTTAATCACTTCATCTAAACTAAGTGTTGATGTTGTTTATTTGGGACTCAATAAATTAATGCTCCATTTGTTTCGTGAAAAATATGAAACTTCTAGAAAATATTTTTTAGAAAATCATTTTTCAAGAAAATGACAATATTTTCTGGTGTTTGAATAAAGCTTGAAAATGAACTAGAAAATATATTCCGCTGTTTGGTAGGAAAAATCTTAAAATTACCAAAAAAAAATTGATTTTTTTAATTATTTTTCTTTTTTATTTGTTTCTTTCCTTTTTTTCTCCTTCTTTCTTGGCTGGTGGCTGGCCACAAGCGACGGCCTCAAGTGAGCTCGTCCCTCGCCTGTGGCCGGTTGCCAGCTGTCGCTGTGGCTAGCCACTAGTTGAGAGAGAAGGAAAAAGAAAAAGAAAGAAAAGAAAAAAGGAAAGAAAAAAATAAAAATAAAAAAATTTAAAAGAATAATTAAAAATAAGAATTTCTTTAAATATTTTATAAGAACAAACATTTTATTAATCAAGGACACGAGCCTCTGCTTCAAGGACTCGTGCATGGCTTGTGGACCAGAGCTCGAGCGCCGAGGACCCAAGCACGACTTTTATGGGCCTAGGCTAGGGTGTTGGGGAATTGGGCACGGGCACCAGGGGTTCAGGCTTGGCCTTGATGGACCCAGCATGGGCACTAGGTCCTAGGCTCGGCCTCGATGGACCCCGTCTCGACCACTGGAGACTTAGTGCCTGCTTGGTTCAGCTTTGGGAAGGGGCTTTTGGCCTTGAAAGCCCCTTTCTAAAATGCTAAATCATTTGGTTCAGCTTTCATGTTAGCATTTGGAATGCTGAAAACCCAAAGCTAGTCCGGACCAACTTTAGGCTTTCAGCATTCCACGAATGGTACTGTTCACGTCTCTTTTTTTTTTTTTTTGGTTTGAAGTTGTTCATCTTGTTCACCAGGCAGTCGGCAAGGGCGGCCGGCGAGGGTGGCCGGCAAGGGAGAAGGGTCGGCGAGGTCGCCTGGGGTCGGGCGACCGTCCAGGCGACGCCGTCGCTGGGGTTGCTTGACCCAGGCCGTCGCCGCCTGGGTCGCGCGACTCCAGGCGGGGCCTGGGTCGAGCGACCCCGGGCGGCTGTCGTCGCCTGGGTCGCACGACCTTAGGCGCCTGTCGCTTGGGTCATGCGACCCCCGCCAGTGGTCGCCTGGCCTTGGGCGATCGCCGGCGACGGTAGATCTGGCTCGCCGGGGGTCGCTCGACCTCGGGCGACGGCCGCCGGCGCCAGATCTATCTTGCCGACAGCCGTAGGTCATCGCCGGCGGCCGGCTCTAGCGATGGGTAGGTTAGTTTTTTTTTAATAAATAAGATAATTCTCAAAGTCTATTTGCAAAAAAAATTCACCAAATACTATATTTTGGCCAAAGTAGCTTTACAAAATATTTTTACTAAACACCATTTACATTTCCCCAATGGGCTTTCACTTAAATGTATTTGCATTCCCCCAAGTAGCATTTTCAAAGTTGAACCAAACAGGCCCTTAGTCCTAAATGCCGGGACCTAGTGACCAACATTAGGGTTTTCGTGCTCAAGCATAGAGTTTTGGATCTAAGCGTTGATACCTAGTCATATTTTGGAAAATGTTTTCCGACTTTTGAGAAGAGGAAATCATTTTCCTTAATTTAATCATAAGTTTTCCGTTGACTAGGAAAAAAATTTCCGTTAACTCATTTTCCTAAGCGAACCAATAGCCGGAAAATGAGAAACATGTTTTCCCAGAAAATGTTTTCTGAGAAACGAACAGAGCCTAAGATCCCTCCTGCAACCAAGAGATATAATAAAGAAAAAAGGTTTATACTTTTGATTCCATTAAAAAATAATTCTCTTATCTGATTAAATAACATTCTTCTATCGAAGCAATAATTCTTCGTAACATCAATATTCAATTGAATGTTTACACAAGAATAAGGCGATCGTACCTATTACACTTCTATTTGGTGGATATTTACAATTTTTTTGTAAGAATATACCGCTACGAATACGGATTCTGTACTAGTTTGTGTATGTCTATAACCTAGTAGACTTAAATAATAGGAATGAACTAATAACAGGAACATTGGAGTACGTTCATAGTGGAAGATGATTTCAAATTCGTAGCCGAGAATGGATTGAATGCCGTGAGAATTCCGGTGGGTTGGTGGATAGCGAGCGACCCAAATCCTCCGCCTCCTCATGTCGGTGGTTTCTTGGGCTTTCTGGACAGTGCCTTCTCTTGTGCCGAGTGAGTCTATTACCATCTTCTCTTCATATTGTTACATACAAATGCAGTCCATAACATATCAGTCAATTTTTTACTTGCAGAAAGTATGTGTTGAAGGTCATAATTGACCTGCACGCAGCACCTGGTTCCCAAAATGGCTGGGAACAGAGTTCAACATGAGATGGATTCCGAGAATGGGGAGACACAGATGACACCATCCAACAAACCCTCCATGTCATAGAATTCCTAACATCCCGGTAATTAATTAATCTGTGGTTCACAAACCTTATTCTGAGTACTAGGGACATCATTCGCCTACATAGATACACGAAGAGCCCGAGCCTTTATGCGGTCGACCTTCTGAACGAGCCACTCGCAGGGACGCTTCCTCAAGAGACTGTCAGTGGGCATTTCATTGCCGGGCACAAAGCTGTCCGTAAGCACTCTGCTGCTTACGTGATCGTGTCATGCATGCCAGAAGCTTCCGGCATGGAGCTGCTGCTCCCCGGTGTGAACGGCCTGGACAGGACAGTTGTGAACATGCACTGCTATTTTCAGTTCGACACAGAATTCGACACCATCCAAGATATAGTTCCTTTCATATACAAAGATGGGGCTGACTAATTGGACAGTCCCGCTACGTTAAATGGACCTCTCACTTTTTGTGGGTAAGTCCAAACTCGTAACAAAATTGTCGTGGCATTGATGCCATATATTGTTGTGTTCGCTCGTTTCACGACGAGGAATACCTTTCACTGAAATTTTGATTTTCGGTTTTTATTAAGATAGATTCTGTGACTTGATTTCTAGGAGAGTTGTGGCAAAACAGAAAGCAGAGTGTAGCATAGGATTATATGGAATGGATACAATTCGAATAGATTCAAAATGGATCTAAGATCAATAAAGTTCCAAGCTACGTTACAATACTCCTATAAAAGCTATAAAGGACTTGAAAGTTAACTAAAGTTGCAGGAAGTTGTAAATGCAGGAAGTAAAGGTACAGAGGAAACTAAAGTGCAGATAAGCTTGAATTTTTTTTTTTGCATTGTTCTTGATCCCCCTTCCTCCTTCTTTTTTCTTCTGAGTATTTATATTTCCTCGTATCCTGTAATTGCTTGTTGGTTACTTTTATGTTTATAAACTTTGAATCTTGGCGCTTCCAATAACTGTCTTATCTAACCACGTTTTCCAATTTCAATGTCCGCCAAAACTTGATCTCAACCGCTGAGACGACTTCAAATTTGGACAAGTAATTTCCCACGATCTGCTCGTGCTCACTATATCCGCTTTTTGCTCATAACTTCTTGCTATCATGATTCATGTGGTTGGGCTGTGATTCATCTTTACTAGTTTTCTATGATTTCGGTATATTCCCGAAGTATAGACTTTTCATATTTCGGTAAATATCCCAACCTTCACCAATTACTGAATTCGGGATATGATGCCATTTACGCTTGCTTCCCAGCACGTTTTCGAATTTTATCCAATCGTATTTCGGAAGATGGCTGATTTCTATTATATACCAGATTCATCATTAAAGCAGACTCAGTATCTATGCCAATTTTTATTTTGATGTCAACATATGCCCCTTTTTAAAAGGATTAAAAGAACTTTGAATTCTTTTAAATGCCAGAAATAAAAAGGGTACTTACTTTTTACTCTTGCTGTCATTTCGTTACCTTGCTTCGCGCGCTTGTCCTTTCGTCTTCAAAACACTTCTTTTAAAAATCGTTCCTTTCTTCGTTCTTCTGCATCCTCAACTTCTCGACTCTCTGCAATCTGTCCCAACATTTGTTTAAACCTTATGGTTTCTAAAGCTTCCAAGGATCAAACTCTTTCCTTTTCCACATCAGATGCCCTTGATCGGTACCATCTATTTTGAGATTCCGAGGATTTCAATAAAGAATTTCATCTGCTCTCTGTGGAGATGACTACGAAGATTCTTACATCCTTGGCCTAGCAGCTCACAATCACTTCTCCGTTCCAAAATGCCTATCAAGCTACTTCTCACGTCACCAATTTGAGGTACTTCAAGTCCACAAATCATCTATTTTGGCATATCAGTGGCATTCTTGTCCCCCTCGCTTTAGGGCTTTTTTTGGCTTTGAGCCTGATTTCTATCAATGGTACCTTTGACTCCTTCCTTCTAAGGGTTCTCTTTGGGATACCCTTTCAATTCATAATGCTCTATGTCTTATCTACTTCGATTACCATTTGAATCACGAACTAATCGGCACATTGTCCTATTTTTGGTCATCTTCCACTAACTACTTCTTTTTCTCTTTCTCTCCTATGTCGGTAACTTTACTTTACGTATATTACCTTACTGGGTTTTCTCCTTTAGGTACATACCCATCTACCCTGTCTCCAAATTCTCATTCGCTGCTTGGTAGATTGTCTAATTCTGAAATGGCCTATGGGGTATTCATTAAGAAATACTTTAAGAAGGAAAGTATAGTTACCGACAAGGAGCACACTGCTTTTCTTTTGTACTGGCTCTATAAATTCCTTTTCTGCCACCCTATAATTAGGGTCTCGAACGTTTTTATTGCTGTTGCCTCCGCTTTAGCTTTAAGGACCTCACTTGCTCTAGGCAAAACAATGTTGGCCCTACTATATCGGGGTTTAGCCCATGCTTCCTCCTCCATTACTTCAGACGAAGTTAGAGGAGTTTTTGGTGGTCCTCTTTGGCTTCTTCAAGCATGGGTAGCTTTCTATTTCCCTGCTTGATTTTTCAAGGATCAAGTTCTTCAACCCCTTTCGGTTTCCATTCCTGACCAACCAGTCTGCCAAGCCTTGAGCAAGAAATTGGTCCCTGTTTCTAAAGAGCCATATTCTTATTTTCGGTACTTTATTTCTCAGATCTATTCTATTGAAGAGAATCCATATTCCTTCTCTCCTTTCTTTGATCCCCAATTCAAGTACTACCTTCCTTCCTACCAGAAGAACAGAAGTGACTTCTGGCAAACTGTCCTGACCTCTGTTGATCTCTATGTGAGATTTTCAACAAAAGGCAGGTTCGTTGCTGGCTTTGAAATTTATTCTCCCTAGTACTATGCCAGACAACTTGGGTTGATACAAGGGGTTCCTGTTCCAATCCTTTATACTTTCTCCTTTGCTTTTTTTGATAAAATATCCTGCAAACTGAAAGATGATCAACCTTTTGGTGAGCTGACCACATTGGTATGGGGTATTTACTGATTATCTCATGTTACCGAATTCATTGGATACCCTGATCGTTCTTCAGCTGAGTTCGACTTCTGGTGGACGGGTTATCGAAAGACTGTGTTTTTAGATCCTCTAGATCAGATTCTTTAGAAGATAAGAGATGTTGTTCCTCTTACAGTACCAAAAACAATCGAAGCTGCAAATATGCCTTCAACTAAACCAATAGAGCCCTCTAAAGGTAACTTGATTCTATCTTTCAATATATATATATATATATGTTTTGTTTGACACCCAACCCTCCATCTGACTTCTTACTCTTACAGTGAGCAAGAAAAGGAAAGCTTCAAATTCAATTGCTCCAGAGAAAGTACCAACAAAACGTGGTGCTAGGAGAGTGATTATTCGATCCTCAAAGTCATCTCCAGAGTGTCCTCCAGCATTGAATCAATCTCTAGAGCCCACACTTCGAGCTATGATGAAGCTACGCACTCCGAAAGGTAACTCTCATGCTTTATTTATGGAGGCTATTAATGTGTATATTAGCACTAACTTGTATATCTTCTGATCAATCCAGAAACTCTCAAGACCTATCAGTCCAGTGTTGCTTCCCTTGTTTCTTCTCCTAGCAAGACTTCTGCCACATCAGCTTCCAATCCTTCACTAGCGATCCCTGCTCCTTTGACAAATGTTAATGCTGAGTTGGTTCGAGATCAACCCTCTATTCCAGATCCTAAAGAGAGTATACCAACAAAGGATACTTCTGCCAATGTTGTGAGATCTGAAAAAGATCTTCCTCCAACTCTCACTGGTAAATGTTATTACCCTTTGTTCGACTCAAGATTTTTGTGCTCTTGTTTGATATACATATGTCAATATCTGTAGTTACTGATGAATCCACTTCTACGCCTCCAGGGACTCCAACTTCCGAAGGAGCATTGACTAAGGACTCCTTGAGTGTGCCACTACCACTTGCTTCTTATGCAATTACTGTTTTGCCTCCCTCAACATCTTATGCTGTGCCTAGTCCACCTGCCAAGATAGAAGTTTTTTCTCAGGCTGAACAGGTGGAAATGGAGAGGATAATAGCAAGTACTCATCCTAGCTCTTCAACAGTTCTTGATTCTTCAGAGTCTTCAGCTCTATCAATATCTGCCAAAATTCTCAAAGAAGTAGCCAAAGCTAAGTGGGAACAGATCCTTAACTTATTGGAACCTGGCTATGGGAAATTGATTAATGACTCTGATAAGGAGCGCCAAGCGAGGATTCTCTTCCAAGAAGTATGTTTTGGTAATCCATCCTTCATATTATTTGAACCTTTCTAGGATAAGATTGATCTCTTCGCTGTTGGCTTTGTAGATGCTGTGACTACAATTAGAGTCAACCTTGATCAACTCCCCCGTCTTCTCTTTGGGGAAAACTGAGGATTGGCAATTCAAGATGAGTTAGCCCGTAAACATGAAGATACTCGTCTTTTCTACAACCATTTTAAAGCTAAGGCGAGCAAACTTCAATGCTTGGAGACCAGGAAAGAAGAGCTTGAGGCAGAGCTGAGGATGGTGGTTATTCAAATAGAAGAGCAGAAGCTCACAATCTCGAACTTTTGTCCTACACTCAGGCACAAGATGAAGCAGTGTCGAGAGTTGGAAAAAGAATTTGATGATACCACTGGACTGGTTAGGGTCCATGAGAAGAAGAGAGCAGAAATTATGGATGAAAACCATAGGCTCGAAACTGAGTTGAGAAATTTTGTAATCGAGACTAAGGCTCTATTGGCTAAATGGAAATGAAATGAAAGACCCACTTGCTGGATTCTATTTTTGGTTTCCTTTGCATTTACTTAATTGTGGAATATCCCGGCAGTGCGAATTCCCGACGCCGTACCTTGTCAAAATTAATAATTTAACCATCTTAACCAAATGTTAAACCTAATCTCCATCTGGCTCCTTTGACATTTGAATCAACTCAAAGGAAATTGTTTCATTGCAACTTTCATAATTGAAAGGTCGAACATTAACCCTCCTTCTCACTTTTACTCTCTGAAATTACTAGCTACTGACTTAATAACCGTTTATCCATACGCATGAACCACATTCTGCCTCTATCTCATTTCCCCAAGAAAAACTTTGGCACATTACTGCCCACAATCTGCTCCATATCCTTTATCTTTATAACTACTCAAGCTTACCAAATCTTTCCTATGAACTTACAGTCCTGTTCATGATGTCTTCGCATGGTTCTTCGTCTCAATTGCTTCTTTGGTCTCGATCACAAAGATGTTGTATTATCCATGAAGGTAAACTTTCCATTGAACATTACTAGGTTTGAGCTTTGACAACCATTATTCGTTTCCTTTAACATGGACAACTTGTTTATTCAACTACCTATAGGTGATCGATCCTTATAGAGGCAACTGCACGAATTGCTATCCTAAGGACACCATGCTTTATTATTGAACCATAAGCATAAGGTAGAAATTACCGATTTGACAAACCTCTTCAGATCCAAAGTGTTTCTGTCTGCAGATTCTATCTTCTTGGATCTGGTTTAGGAGCTATGCTTTTTATTTTCTACTAGCTTTGATGAATTCGAACATAATGTGAGGGAGATTGGGAATTTGGAGCCTATTATTGTGAAAGCTGATGCTCTTCAACTTCAAATTGAGGAGGAGTCTTCTCGATTACGAAACTCCAAAGAGAAATATGCTCAAGCTTAGGACTCTTGTACTCAAGCTAGAGATGACGTTGAGATGACACGTCGACTTCTCAATTTCCTTTCCAATCATCGTTGTGTGGAGCAGATAATACTCAGAGATGAAATTTCTCATGTTAAGTCTATGGTTGAAGTTTCTTCAAACAGGTACAGGCAGTTGCTTCAAGAAGCTTGGGAGAGGTTTGAAATTATTCGCTTTCATTCTCGTCGCCTGGAGTATCTCGAGGAGCAACAATCTAAACTCCACTAGGATCTTGCCTTGCATTCTAATTGTGTAGCCCAGAACCTCAAACTTGTTAAGAATTTGCAGATCTTTGTAACCAAGATTAAAATGTACTTTTGTTTCTAATGAATGGACTAATCTCCTTGTGTTTTCCATATTGATGGATGATATTTCTTCAGGAATTTCCCATTTATAGAACGTGATAATTCTTTTCCATTGACATCCATCAATCTGTATGCATTTCCACTAAGCACTTTGGTAATTAAATATGAGCCTTCCTAATTTGATGACCATTTACCGAATTTCTTGTTTTGGAGATTAAATAGCAAGATTGCTTTTTACACTAAATCCCCCACAACAAACTATTTAACTTTAACTCTCTTGTTAAAAGCTCTGGCTACTCTTCTCTTTTGTGCAATCAACTGATCCAAAGAAGTCGCACGAACTTCGTCTAGTTCATCCAAATTTATGTGCATCCAATCTCTATAATCTTCAAGCAACATTTCACTATGCAATTGGACTCTTAAAGATTGTACTGTTATCTCTATCGGTAAAACTGCTTCTTGTCTATATGTAAGCATATAAGGGCTGACACTGTACTTGATCTTTGTGACATTCGGTATGCCCACAATATTGTTGATAGTAAAGTATCTCATTCCCTTGGATTTTCTTCTAGATGCTTCTTGATCAGACCAATAACGACCTTATTAGTAGTTTCAGCTTGTCCATTTGCCTGGGGATAATATGGTGTGGAATAGATCATTTTTTTTTGGTAAGGGGGAATAGATCATTTTGATTCCTCTTGATCATGCAAATTCCATTACTTCACTTCCAGTGAACACTGTTCCTTAGTCCGCAGTAATTGACTCAGGTAAGCCAAATCGATAAATTATGTTTTCTTCAATAAACTTGATCACGGTCTTTTGTGTAATACTCTTGTATGGAATGGCTTCCACCCACTTCGTAAAGTAATCCGTAATCAATAAAATGTAATTGTGCTTATGAGAAGAAGGTGGATAGATCTTACTTATTATGTCCATTGTCAATCCTCTAAATGGCCATGGCTTTATAATAGAATGGAGCTCCATAGCAGGTACATGTTGCAACGGTCCATGTTTTTGATACGAAAGATATGCTTTGGCATAGTTGATACAATCCTGCATCATTGTTGGCCAAAAATATCCATACCTTTTTAGCAGCCATCTCATCTTGATTCCTGCTTGATGGACTCTACATATGCCTTCATGTGCTTCTGCCATAACCAATTTTGCATTATCTTCGTCAAGATAACGTAAGATCAATCCATTTGAGGATTTTCGATATAATTCTTCTCCTAATATGACATATTTTTTGGTTTGTCTCCTCAGCTTTCGATCTCTTGAATCTAGACTCTTCAAATATTCGATGATAGTTTGTCTCTAATCCTCTTCTCGAATTACCTTGCTAACTGCTAACGGTATCTTTTTTTGTTAAGTAGAAGGTACCGACAGTATTATAGTAGTTGTGATGTCTGTCAATTCTTTTGATATTCGATACCCAGAACCTACTTGAGCTAACTCCTTAGCCTCGAAATTTGAGTCTCTTTTAACATAGACTATGTCGTACTCTCTAAATTGCTCTAATTGCTTCTTGGCCAGATAGTAATAATCAATCAAATTTTCATTCGAGCACTGGTATTCTCCCTTTAATTGTTTCACCACCAATTATGAATCACCAAATACTTTGATAAATTATGCTTTCAACTCAATCAATATTCCCAAGCCAATAATCAGTGCTTCGTATTCAACTTGATTATTTGAACATTCAAAATCTAACTTACAGACGCACCTTATAAGTTCCCCATCGGGAGAAATTATTATCAATCCAGCTCCAGCCATACTCTTAGCACGCGATCCATCAAAATACATAGTCCATGGTAACACTTGACTGAGACTTTGCTCGCTTTCTTCCATTTGTAAACATGGGTATTCAGTAAAAAAGTCAATAATGGCTCGGCCTTTTACTGCTCTGATCAGCACATATATCAAATCAAACTCAGACAAGATAAATGCCCATTTGGCTATACGCCCTTTTATAATAGGTCGAGATAGCATATACTTTATTATATCAGTCTTACTGATCATATGCACTGTAGTTGGCAACAAATAACGTCTTAACTTTATACAAGTAAAGTATAAAGATAGACATAATTTTTCAATTACGATATATCTTTTTTCAACATCAGTTAACGCCCTGCTAAAATAATATACCACTTGTTCTTTTCCATTCTCATTCTCTTGTGCCAACATACTCCCGATAGTTTTATCGGTAGCTGATAAGTACAATTTCAGTGGTTTGTCTGCTTTCAATGGTATTAATATAAGAGGATTTATTAGATAGGCTTTGATCAAATCAAACGCCTTTTGTTGTTTCTCTCCCCATATAAATTCGCCCTGATTTTTGAGACACAGAAGCTGTGTCATTGGTTCCATTTTATCAGACAAATTGGTAATGAATCTTCTAAGAAAGTTTATTTTTCCAATCACCATCTGTAATTATTTCTTTGACGTAGGATAGGAAAGCTCTATAATAGTCCTTGTTTTGTTCTTCTCAATTTCAATTCCTCTCTAATTGACCAAAAATCCCAGGAAAATTTCCTGCTCGTACTCCAAAGGCACACTTGATTGGATTCATCTTCAATTTGTACTTCCTCATCCTAATAAATGCCTGCTCAAGATAATCCAGATGGTCTTCTTGGGCTGATTTAATCACCACATCGTCGATATAAACTTCTAAGAATTTACCGATCATATCATGAAAAATAAAGTTCATTGACCACTGGTACGTAGCTCCTGCATTCTTCAATCCGAAAGGCATAACTACCCACTGAAAAGTCCCGATCGCACCAGGACATCTAAATGCTATCTTCGGGACATCTTCCTTAACAATAAAAATCTGGTTATAACCCGAATGACCATCCATCAAGGATAACATCTCATTTCTCGATGCTGAGTCTACTAACATATCTGCTATGGGCATTTGGTATTCATCCTTTGGAGTGACATTATTTAGATCCCGAAAATCAATACAAACTCTCAACTTTCCATTCTTCTTTTTTACATGGACAATATTTGAAAGCCACCCTACATATCTGGCTGTTTCAATAAATTGCGCTTTCAACAGCCTTTCTATTTCCTCTTTGACTTTATCAACTACATCTGGAGTAAATCTTCTTGCTAGCTGCTTATGCGGACGAAAACCTTTCTCGATTGGAAGGTGATGTTCTATAATATCTTTTGACAGACCGGGCATTTCATGATAGTCCCATGCAAAGCAATCTTTATACCCTTTGATCAGGTTAACCAACTTTTCTTTCATGCCCCCTTGCAAAAACGTACTTACATACACTAGAGGGAAACAACCAAGCTCTCCTATATCAACCTCTACTAGTAGATCTTGAGCCTCCATTGTTCTGTCTTCTTTGACTAATAACTCTTCCCATTCATCAATACAATCTAAGGCTTCAACATTTTGCTGTGCCATTTCCGCCAAGTGTGTGAAGTACCATTCATAAACTTCTTGCAATATAGACTCGTTTTCCATAAAGAGTGTGTAATTCTTCTAATGCAAAGCTTGACTTAGGAATTCATTCAGCTTTCATATCCTCGAAGCGGCAATAAGCAAAGGACTATGGATCTGTCCTTGGTGATTCGACAACATAACCCTCATGTGAACAGTCTCGATATTCTTGACAAATGTCAGTCCACCCGATTGAAGCATATCCCAAATTTGCCTCAACATATTCTACTTTCTCGCCATTCCAAAATACCAAGACTTGATGCAAAGTTGAAGGTACACACTGATTAGAGTGTATCCAATCTCTTTTGAACAACAAAGTATATGAACCATTAGACTCTATTACAAAGAAAGTCGTTTTGGATGACTTGGACCCTATAGTTAAATCAAGCACTATTGCCCCCTTGACTTCGGTAACTTCCTCAAGAAAATTAGACAACTGAATATTGGACGGGATTATGTTGTCGTCATCTTTCCCTAATTTCTTGAAGTACTTGTAAGATATGAGATTCAAAGTAACTCCAGCATCTACAAAGATTTTACCGACAGACCTACCATTGACCCTGCCCGAAATAACCAAGGATCTTAAATGTTTTGCTTTTTCAGAAGGTACTTTATCAAACTTAATGCTTCTTTGTCGGGGATATGAAATTTTTCCATGGCTATCTCTTTTTCTGAAATGTGTTCGATATTTTCTTCCACTATCAAATTAGTTCCATACTCCGCTGGAAGTTTAGCATGGACCATGTTTATCCGTATTGGAGAGCCATATTCTTTTGATATATTGAAGTAGCCAGTTCGGTAACTTCTGCCATCTTCTTGTGATAATTTAGGATCCAAGTTCTTTTGCTTCACCTTTCTTTAATGTTTTGGATTGAGAGCTACGATGATCTGCTCAAAGTTAATTGTCTAGGGAACCTGTGAAACTCCCTTCTCCCTTTTCATTTCAACGTGAGAGCTACTTCCTGAATCACCTGATTTTGATTTAATTCGATCTTTTTCATCAAGGTTTCTTTTCCAAACCCAATTACCTTTCCTACTAACAGACGTGAAAGGTAAATTCTGCCTTGCCGTACCTTTAGCTCGGCCACTCTCAAAATTCCTTTGTCTGTTTTTCATCCGTCGGAAACACCTCTTAATGGTTTTGTAAGACGCCTGTTCCAACGATTTAATTGTTGACCATTTTCCTTCGGGAGGATTAGGGTGCGCATGAAATACATTCCGAAATAAAAATTCTGTTCTAGAATGCATTCCGAAACAAAATGACGTTTGTTAAAAAATTTCCAGAATGCATTCCGGAGCGATTTTTGCATTCTGAAATAAATATGCGTTTGTTAAAAATACTTGATTCCAGAATGTATTCTTGATTCCGGAATGCATTTTTTATTACGGAATGAGTTTTTGGCAAGAAAAAGAGAAGCTATTTTTTGTAGCTTCTTGATTCCGGAATGTATTCTTCCTATTTTCTCATAATTTTTTTTTCAAAAAATGCATAAAAATTGAAAAATTCTAGAAAAATTCATAAAAATTTCCAAAAAATAAAAAAAGTCAGATTTCAGGAAAATATGAAATTTGGTGAATTTTTTTTAAATAAAAAATTTTAAAACTTCACAGTATAGCTTAAAACAAATGTAGCCACCCACTTTGAGTGAAATTTAAATTTTTTAAGGTGCCAAAAAAAATAAAAATAAAAATAAAATAAAAATTTTCAAAACTTCACAAAATGGCTTAAAATACCTGTGGCCACCCACTTTGAGTGAAATTTAAATTTTTTGAGGTGCCAAAAAAAATATAAAAAAATAAAAAATAAAAAACTTTATAAAATGGTTTAGAATACTTGTAGCTACCCACTTTGAGTAAAATTTAAATTTTTTGAGGTGCCCAAAAAAATAAAAAAATAAAAAATTCAAAACTTCACAAAATGGCTTAGAATACATGTGGCCACCCACTTTAAGTGAAATTTAAATTTTTTTAGGTGTCCAAAAAAAATTAAAAAAACCAAAAATTTCAAAACTTTACAGAATGGCTTATAATATCTATGGCCACCCACTTTAAGTAAAATTTAAATTTTTTTAGGTGAAAAAAAAATCGACAAATCAAAACAAATTTCTGTTCCAGAAATTAATTTCTGAAGCAAAATTAGTCATGTTTTATCAAACAGATTTCTCCTCCAGAAATTAATTTCTAGCAAGAATTCCAGAAATCAATTTCTGGTAAGAATTTGATTTTTGGAGCAGAATGATTACCATTCGCACCCTTATATGGCACCTTAACTATTTTTCCCTTATGGATTTCTTGAGAAATTGATGGTGGTGGATCATCAAACTCATCTCTCCAGCCAGTCGGCTCAACTAGCAATGATGGAGGTGGATAATCATCCGCATCTCCATAATAAATTACATAGTCAAACTTCCCACTAGGTTCTCCAAGCAATTCGACTTTGAGGTCACCTTCCTTATATCGCTGCCATAAATTCTTTTTCTTTGCAGGCTTTGATAATGTTTCTTTTTCTTCATGAACTTGCGTAACTAATTCCCGAATTGGAAGGGCTAGTTGCGATGAATCGGGGTGGTATTCCTTCCTCTTATACCTATGACCAACATCTTTTCTTTCAAGCACTTGTACTGTCCGTCTTGGTTGAACTTTCTTCTCTCTTGCTTGTACCGAAAAGTTTTCGATATCTACAATCTTAGATCTTACCCGTGGTTTACCTATCCTGCGGACAAACGATTCCGATCTGTATCTCCTCCTCGTTCCTCCCATGTATTGGAACCTGGGAATCTCCCGATCTTGACGAGTAAGCTCTTGGTGACAAATGGGTGCAAAGTTGTTTGTTGTCATTGCCCGTCGTCTCTCGTATACTAACCATGCTGATCATGTTCGAGAAAGGGTCTGTGTCTACTTCCATTGGGGCTTTGCCTTTGTCTTCGACAAATTTAATCTTGCCTTGGCGAATTGCCTCTCGGATATTCTTCCTAAACACAATGCAATTCATCGTATCATAAGTTGTAGAGTGATGCCATTTGCAATATCTCTTATCTGTTATTTCCTCCTTCGACGGGATTAGTTTTCCTTCATATAACTTGATCATTCCATCTTTCAACAGTAGGTCAAATATTTCATCTAACTTGTAGATATCAAAGGAGTAGTTATTTGTCTCCTTAGCCTTGAACTTGAATACATCTCTCACTCTAGCCGGCTTAAGTACTGGGCCCATATAAGGTTTTTTAAGCACCATAGTTGCTACGGCTATTTCATTCTCCTCTTTGGTTATACCATCATGTTCGGTACTTTTAGCACATGCCACTATCTGCCAATTGTCCTTATTCGACTTCTTATCTTTCTCCTTCAACAAGTGTTCGTACTTGGAAACCCGAGCGTTTAATTGAAAGAGATCGTCAAATGCTTGTCCTTCAAATCTTTCCTTAAGGTTAAACCTCAAGCCGTTAAAAGCTAAATCCATGAACTCCTTTTCAGTGAGTGATGTTAAACATCGGTTTCTGGATTTCTTGAAACGTGTAATAAACTGATCTATTGTCTCGATACTATATTGATACATCCTGGCCAAATCAGCTACCGTTATCTCTGGCACTGTTCGATAAAATTGAGAATGAAACTGCCTTTCCATCTCGGCCCATGTTTGAATAGAATTCGCAGGTAAATTTGTATACCAAGTGAATGCTGTTTTTGACAAAGACAATGGGAACAACCTTAACCTTAAATACTCATTAGTTCCAGCCTCTCCAAATCGTGCTAAGAATCGATCCACATGCTCCACAGTTGATTGATCCTCCTCTCTTGTAAATACAGCAAAATCTAACATCTTGAAACCCCTTGGATATGGTATGTTGTCAACCCAATCGGGATATGGCTTCCTATATACTGGCCTTGACATTCCTCTCTTTGCTCCTAATTGTTGCATTACCAGTTCTGCAACTCTATCTGGATTCCATGGTCTTGAATTTTGCTGGCCTAACCAAGAATCTTGACCCCTAGGATCAAACTGCTAAGGTCTATTCGCCCCCTACTGTTCCATGTTGAAATTAACGGGTAGTGGTGGCCTATAAAGAGGGTTTTCTATCACATGACGATACGGTTGAGGCGCAGGTGGTTTGATATGGTCAACATTAGGCATATTTACTGGGGGAGGCATGTTCAGCACTGGTGGTGCATTTGTGACCATGAGATTAACCAAATTAACATCATTTGGAGCATTTTGAGGGAAATTGTAAGCATTCACACCATTCATAAGATTTACAGAGGTAGGATTCTCTGGCCTTGATATAATTCTGATAGGAGATTGCGAATTTGATCCCCCATTACCGTTATATCCAACATAAGGAGGTCTCGATGTTGGTGGAAACAATGTTGTCCTAAGAGGATTTGCATAAAAGGGTGAAACTTGAGAAGATGAATTGGGACGCGATATTACCTCATTTATAGCATTGATTACCATGGGCTTTATCACATCTGTCACATGTCGCACCATATGGTTGGTAAGCTCATTCTGATGTTCCTCAAACATCCTTTTCATCGTGGCTACCAAGGTGTTATCCGGTGCCAATGTGCGGGCTTGTTCTTCAGTTAATTGCCGGGGAATGTCGGCATTCTCCTCTACTTGATTAGCCGCGGAGTGCTCAGAACGTGCTCCATCAACTGGATTGTTGACGTTACACACTGGTATTCCTTCAGATTGCTTAGTTCTCACCATTTCTCCAAATCTTACCACGCGAGTCCCACCGGACGTGCCAAAAAGATGTTCGCTCGTTTCACAACGAGGAATACCTTTCACCGAAACTTTGATTTTCGATTTTTATTAAGATAGGTTATGCGGCTTGATTTCTAGGAGAGTTGTGGCAAAAAAGAAAATAGAGTGTAGCATAGGATTATATGGAACGGATAAAATTCGAATGGATTGAAAATGGATCTGAGATCAACAAAGTTCCAAGCTACGTTACAATACTCCTATGAAAGTTATAAAGAATTTGAAAGTTAGCTAGAGTTGCAGGAAGTTGTAAATGCAGGAAGTAAAGGTACAGAGGAAACTAAAGTGCCGATAAGCTTGAATGTTTTTTTTTTTTGCATTGTTCTTGATCCCTCTTCCTCCTTCTTTTTTCTGAGTATTTGTATTTCCTCATATCCTATAACTGCTTGTTGGTTACTTCTATGTTTCTAAACTTTAAATCTTGGCACTTCCAATAACTGCCTTATCTAACCACGTTTTTCAATTTCATTGTCCGCCAAAACTTGATCTCAACTGATGGTACGATTTCAAATTTGGACAAGTAACTCCCCACGATCTACTCGTGCTCACTATCTTCGCTTTTTGCTCATAACTTCTTGCTATAATGATTCACGTGGCTGGGCTGTGATTCATCTTTACTGATTTTCTGTGATTTTAGTATATTCCCGAAGTATAGACTTTCCATATTTCGGTAAATATCCTGATCTTCACCAATTACCAAATTCGGGATATGATGCCATTCATGCTTGCTTCCCAGCACGTTTCCGAATTTTATCCAAACGTATTTTGAAAGATGGCTGATTTCCATTATACACCAAATTCGGCATTAAAGCTGACTCAGCGTCTATGCTGATTCTTATTTTGGTGTCAACATGTTGTGTACTAGTTTTCGTGTGTACATGTATGTATAAGAATTGTGGATCATTGTGAGTATTGTGAAATTGCAGGTGAATGGGTAGTGGAGTGGGGACCGAATGATGCAACAAAAGAACAGTACCAAAAGTCTGCGGAGGTTCAACTGGACGCATACGGAAAAGCCACTTTTAGATGGGCATATTGGACTCTCAAGTGCGCAGAAGACCGCCGGAGCTCGGAAGGGATGATCAAGAATGGTTACAGTAAGCTTTAGATATTACCTTCAGAAACTCATATTTATAAGTCTACGCACTTTTAACTATATTGTAAGTTGTAAGCTCTGATTATCTTTCATCGAGCAAGCTTTTAGTCATTTTCGAAAGGAAAATCTGTCTACGCAAGCTTCAGAGCACATGCGACGCACCTAATAAACCTAGTAGATTCCGTGAAGATTTTTAGTTAGGTAATGGTAATCATGAGACTGTCATGACTTATAATGGATTTATTTTGCTATAACGTAGTAGTAGAATTCTATTGTTCCATGCCCGGGAAAATAGATTTTTTATTCTGTGATGGTAAATTTCAGTAAGTATTGGTAAGTGTCAAGAAATTATTGGTAAAAAAGATAACCAGTTTATTTTTTTTCAGGTAACTTATTGGTAACTTATTAGTAATTATGAAATTATCAATTTGTTTACTAACTTAACAACTTTTATTTCTATAATTTATTGCCGCTTCGATTTACTTAATCTTATCGAACTATTAACTTAAATTATAGCAACCTACCAACTTTTCATTAAATAAATTACCTACAAATTTTGGATTGCCAATTCTCATTGTAGTCACTAACCAGCGTTTAACTTTTTCTTTTAATTTACCAAATTTTCTATTTATTTATCAACTTTTATTTGTATTGGTTAACAACCCCTTACATCTACTAACTCATTTTAAAGATTATCAATGTAAATTAGCGAGAGCAAATGTCCAAAGAATCCTAAAATAAGGTGGCCAATTCAATTCTAAACTCTTCAATTTATCAATTTAGTCCTAAACCTTTTAACGAATTGTTAATCTAGTTCATTTGATCAATTTTGGCCAGAAATTGCTTACTTGGCAATCCAATCAGCGCCGTGCCACGGCTAGCGCTAACATAGACAATTTTTACAATTATTTTTTTAGATTTCTTCAATTTTTTTCTTTTGTACTCAAATTTTTTGAATTTATTCTTTTTTTTTCTTCTCTATTGTTTTTCCCCAAAAAAAAGAAGGGGATATCCATGGCCAGAGGCTAACCAGTCAGCGATTAAGACGAATGGTGTGAAAATTGCAAAAATTATCCACGTACCATGTGTCACGACCCTCCCAAGGTTGGCCAATGGATTACTAAGCCTAAACTTAGGCTAAACTTAGTTCGAGCTCTCCCAAGCCCAAGTTGTATTTTTATCTAGGAGTTGCCACTAATCTATTTCATAACAAGTTGATTAGAAATCCAAGTAAAGTATTGGAATAATTACTCCTACGAACAAGAGATCATGGATTCGGGGAATTAATGATGCTATATTACCCTTTTGATACCATTTTATTTATTTTGAAAATATATATACAGGCAGCTTGGATTGATTTTATGCTAGATACCAACATGCAAGGGAGTGATCGTATGGGTATGCAATCATTAAACTAACCATCAAATAATAAAGCAAACAAATTGCAACTCAATAAATTACACAAACTAAAGCAAGCAACTATTTTGGGGTTTTCTTTTATCTCAAACTTAAAGACTAACCTATATGACATGCAAATCCTA
Organism: Syzygium malaccense; assembly: GCA_031216405.1. Lineage (NCBI taxonomy): Eukaryota > Viridiplantae > Streptophyta > Magnoliopsida > Myrtales > Myrtaceae > Syzygium > Syzygium malaccense. The sequence goes on along the minus strand of CM062258.1, from coordinate 6,821,661 downwards.
ATACGCGCCGTGTCTGGCGGATATTTTCTTACGACTAGAAAGCCCAAAACTGAAAAACTTTGTTGCTGATTTGATTTGCGAATTGGGTGAAGGTGAATGGATGGCTGAGTGGCATGTGAGTGGAGCTACGTAGGCTTCGGTCTTGAATGGTTGCTTACAACTGTAATCGCACCATATTTGGACTAAACATGATTGCCGCGATGGGTGCTCTCTGAAAGTTGGATTTCTTGATTGGATCATGTTAATTTAAGGTTTAACATACATAATGAGACTTGATAGCCCCGTGACAACGGGACAACTCTTTCACGATGTCAAAGCTTTGAGCCTTGGAAATTTGCTACCTTGGGAAAGACTTCTGATTTTTAGCACACTGGTGGCTTACGATGATAGGACTTGTTTGAGAAAATATTAGGTGCATAAGATACTCCACGCCAGCCATACATGAACCATCTGGCGGCTGACACGTAGCGAGAACGGGCCCACTATCAGAATTTTCAAGCTCACCTTCTCTTTCTCCTCCCTCTCTCTCTCTCTCTCTAGGTTCTCTCTCCGTTCACTGCCAAGTTCATGACTCCACACCCCTCTAGCTCCACACATCCGCGACCTGCTCCACACCTCCGCAACCTCAGCTCCTTGTCACCATGAGGGTGTCACGGTGGCAGTTGCGACCAAGAATTGAGGTTGCGACGCCATGGCCAACTGAGATTCGAGGTCGCCAACGGCGGTCACGGCCTCACTCAGAGGGTTTCCATGTCCAAATGGCGACCTCGACGAGGTTGCCCATGGCGTCGGCGGCCTCGATCCCTCATCGCAACATAATGGGCGACCTTGGATCGAGGCGCAAGTCGTAGTGGCGTGCCTGCGCGCGAGACAAAGATTGAATCGGCAACGAGACAGAACACAGCCACCACTTCTTCGTCGAATTCCACCTTCACAGTTTGATTTTTGTTTTCCCCTTTATTAGTCCGTTGAAGATTCTTCATTTCTTGAATTTTTGTTGAGCACGGAGAATTAAAAAGAAGAACAGTGGAGGTTTTGATTAGAGAACTGGAAATTTGTGAAACTTCATCAAATCCTGTGAATGAACAGAGAGCTGAGCTGTGGGGTCGAACTTGAGAGAGACAACTTGGAGAGAGAGAACAAGCAAAAAGAAGAGCAAAGAGAGAGAGAGAAAATGGGGAAAGAGAAGAAAAGACGTAAATTTTTTTAAGTCTGGCGGTGGGCCCCTTTTGCCACGTGTTATGTATCGAATGGTCCAATATATGGCTGATATGGAGTATCTCATGTATCTAATATTTTCTGACTTTTCAACCTCAGACTTTCGTGTTCCGTGTGGACTAATAGGTGTTAGTCAAATCATATATTTCATTACGGGTGGGACCCTAATGGCAATTATTTAAAGGTAGTTTTTTTTTTGGTCGGTATTTAAAGGTAGTTGAGCTGTCCATCTTTTCCCCCCAGTTTGCCAATCATAAAATAAAAAAAAAGGCTGGAAAATTGTTTAATCAGTCTTAAACCTATTTTATATACGTCAATTCAGTCCTAAACTTTTTAGTTTTGTCAATTTAGTCCTAAGTCTTTGTACGAAATTTTAATGTAATTATTCCGGCCAATTTTTGCCAAAAATCGGTCATGTAACGGTTTAGTCGTCATCGGCCATCTAACATGACATACTGCAACGTCAGCATTTTTTGACAAAAAATGGCCAGAAAGATTATTGTTGCGGAAACAAGCGATCAAACAATAAAATAGATAGAATAAGGAAATAATCGGATACTTGATTTACGTGGTTCGGTCGATATGACCTACCTTTACGAGGAGAGTAGCACATAATTTCATTATAGATCAAGCGATACAACGTAAAATTACAAATAAATCGGATACTTAATTTACGTGGTTCGGTCAATATGACCTACCTCTATGAGGAGAGTAGCACATAATTTCACTATAGATCAAGCGATATAACGTAAATTACAACCACACTTGAGTCATTCTAACGCTTTTAGGGTTTTTCTGCCTCCAATTACATTCAATAAGTCACAAAGTGTTTAGCTTTAACGATTCTTCACGAAATAATCTCTCAATTTCACGAAAGATATAAATAAATCTTACCACAAGATTTAATTGGCTTTAACACTTGAATTGTTCATGTAATTCCTCGAAGAAAACCCACGCTAAGCACTCGCTTAGAAACGGCACTTCAAGACCAATTCTTCGTAAACAGAAAAGCCTAAATTGGAGGTTTCCTTTTCTTTGAATTTCCTGGATCAGACTTCAAAGGAATGAAGTGGGCGCCGGACTTTCTTTCCTATCTTTCTTCGTCAAGGAAATTGCCGTGTGCTTCAAACACACTCGTATCCAATGGAAAGTCCAAGTCCAAGTTGGACTTTCCAATCTTGATTCCAATCTTGACTGCTCCAATACAGAAACAATATTTCACTACAAAAAAAACGCATTTTTGCCACGAAAATTTGCGACGAAAATTTTTCGTCGCAAATTTCCGACAAATTTTCCAACGAAAATAAAAATTCGTTTGAAATTAGCGACGAAAATTTTTTCCTCGGTAAATTCGTTGGAAATTAGCGACGAAAATATTTTCGTCGCAAATTTCGTTGGAAATTAGCAACGAAAATTTTTTCCTCGGTAAATTCGTTGGAAATTAGCGACGAAAATATTGTGGTCGTTAATTTCGTTGGAAATTAGCGACGAAAATATTTTCGTCGCAAAATTCGTTGGAAATTAGCGACGAAAATTTTTTCCTCGCAAATTTCGTTGGAAATTAGCGACCACAATATTTTCCTCGGAATATTCGTTGGAAATTAGCGACGAAACTTTTTTCCTCGGAATATTCGTTGAAAATTAGCGACGAAAATTTTTTCGTCGGAAATTTCGTGGGAAATTAGCGACGAAACTATTTCGTTGGAAATTACCAACAAACTTTGCCACAAAAAATTTTTCCTCGCAATTTTCCAACAACTTTTCCGACGAAACTATTTTCGTTGCTAGTTTCCAACTAATTATGCGACGAATTCAAAACAAACACGGTATTGTTGGGCTTTTCTAAATTCGTTGGAAAATTCGTCGGAAATTTCCAACGAATTTTCCGACGAATTCATTTGTAGGTGCTTTAATTTTTAAATTCGTTGGAAAATTCGTCGGAAATTTCCGACGAATTTTCCAACGAAAGGAACTCGGTGCAATTATTGGCCGGAACTCTCAAATTCGTTGGAAACTTTTACCTGTTGTTGCAAAGTTCGTTGCAAAACATGTTTATATATTCGGGAACAATCATTTCGTGTGTACCGAGAATTTTTTACTGAACAAACTCTCTTTCTCGTCGTCTTCCTCTTCGCGGTCCTCCTCGCCGCAGCCGCCCTTGTCGTCCGCCTTACCAGCCACGGCAAGTATCTGAAGATCCGAGTAATCTCATCGAACTACGCAAATACTTGGTAATACTTGGAAACTTTTTTTAGCATAGTACTTATCGATAATTTTTTTAGGTTTAGTTTAGTTGTGTTCAATTTTCGGCGCATTAATTTAGTTGTGTTCTAATTTGGTTGCAAAAATCGTGGGAAATTTCCAACGATTTTTACAACGAATTTACATCAAATATTATTTTCCCCATATTTCGAAATTCGTTGCAAGATTCGTCGGAAAATTTCCAACGAATTTTGCAACCAAATTAAATTTTTGGTTAATAAAGTTGTTCTGAGTAAATTTGTTGGAAAATTCGTGGGAATTTTCCCACGAATTTTCCAACCAAATTAATATTCCGGTTCAAAATGTTAAGCTTTTTAAAATTCGTTGTAAAATTCGTGGGAAAATTCCCACGAATTTTCCAACGAAATTAAAATATTAATTCACAAAATTAGATTTTGGAAATTCGTTGCAAAATTCGTGGGAAATTTCCCACGAATTTTCCAACGAATTTCCAAATTCCGGATAAAGTTCATGTTTTGGAAATTCGTTGGAAAAATCGTGGGAAATTTCCCACGAATTTTACAACGAAAATAATATTCCGTTTCATAATTAAATGTTTTGAAAATTCGTTGGAAAATTCGTGGGAAATTTCCCACGATTTTTCCAACGACTTTCATATTCCCGGTGAAAGTAAATTTTTTTAAAATTCGTTGGAAAATTCGTGGGAAATTTCCCACGAATTTCCCAACGAATTTAATATTCCGGTTCAAACTTAAATGTTTTGAAAATTCGTTGGAAAATACGTGGGAAATTTCCCACGATTTTTCCAACGAATGTAATATTTCGGTGATAAAGTAAATGGTTTTGAAAATTCGTTGGTAAATTCGTTGGTAATTTCCCACGAATTTTCCAACGACTTTAATATTCCCGTGGAAAGTAAATTTTTGGAAAATTCGTTGGAAAATTCGTGGGAAATTTCCCACGAATTTTCCAACGAATGTAATATTCCGGTTCAAAGTAAATGTTTCGAAAATTCGTTGGAAAATTCGTGGGAAATTTCCCACGAATTTTCCAACGACTTTAATATTCCCGTTGAAAGTAAATTTTTTGAAAATTCGTTGGAAAATTCGTGGGAAATTTCCCACGAATTTTCCAACGAATGTAATATTCCGGTTCAAAGTAAATGTTTCGAAAATTCGTTGGAAAATTCGTGGGAAATTTCCCACGAATTTTCCAACGAATGTAATATTTCGTACAAAATTAAATGATTTTGAAATTCGTTGGAAAATTCGTGGGAAATTTCCCACGAATTTTCCAACGAATGTAATATTCCGGTACAAAATTAAATGATTTGGAAATTCGTTGGAAAATTCGTGGGAAATTTCCCACGAATTTTCCAACGAATTTAAATTTTCGGTTATAAAATTTATTTTAAATAAATTCGTTCGAAAATTCGTGGGAAATTTCCCACGAATTTTCCAACGAATTGTTAAAAGTTTTTTGGTTTTTCGCAAAAAATTTCGTCGGAAAATTCGAGGGAAATTTCACGCGAATTTTCCATAGAATTTGTATTATGTATATCTATAATGTGCTTTTAATTCGTTGAAAAAATTGTTGGAAATTTCCCACGAATTTTTCAACAAATTTATATCAAACCTTATTTTTCCACATATTGTCGAAATTCATTGGAAATTTTGAACACAAAATTTCCTACGAATTTTCCATTGACTTTTGTAGCGAATTTCAATATTTTGTACATTAATTTTGTTGTGTACTACTTTCGTTGCAAAATTCGTGAGAAATTTCCCTTCATTTTTTCAAATAAGTCAAAAAACACCTTCTTCTTCGGGTTAATATAAATTCGTTTCAAAATTCGGTCGAAAATTTACAACGAATTTTGCATCGTATGCAAAAAAACCAATTCATTAATAGAAAATCGTTTCAAAATGGTTTGTACACATTTCGTAGGAAAATTTCCCACCAATTTTAGAACGAATTGAATAGCACATTATTGTTCGGCATAATAGAAAAACGTTGCAAAATTCGTTGGAAATTTGGTCATATCTATGGGATGCCCATAACCTCATCGGTCGCCGGCCCGGCTAAGAAGAAAGGGAAAAAAAGGGAAAGAAAAAGAAAGGAAAAAATAAAATATATTTTATAGACGAATCTTATGTAATTAAAATTTTTTTAGGTACGTGTCCATTGGAAGGTGTCGCCAATCAATTGAACGTTGCAATTCTCATCAAATTGTCCACTTTCTACTACAAAGATTTCAGCCAAAAACTTGGTAAGTTTTCTTGACATGGTAAATTTTCCGAGTTTTTCAAGTTTAAAGTAATTGTTTCGTAAACAACATAATCGTAATTTTTCACATTTTATGGTTTTTATGAACAATATTAAACAATATATATGATATGTTGAATAATTTAGGACAATTTTTTTTATACAGAGAAAATGCAAAGAGACAGGGGTTGGATGTATAATAAGAACTTACCCGAACGGCGAGGATTGACTGATGAGTTTCGTATCGGGTTAGAACTATTTTTGAACTTTGCTAGTACAAAATATGAGTTTATGGATGGAAATAAATTAAGGTGTCCATGTAAAAAGTGCAGTAATGGAAAATTTGAAGACATTGATAAAGTTAGAGAACATCTTTGTAGATTTGGGTTTACTCCGAACTATTATAATTGGACTAGCCATGGTGAACCATTTATATATGATAACGGATATCGAGGAAGCGATCAATTTTCAGTTAGGGAAGAATGTAGCTATTTCGAACAATTGAACTCATATCAGGGGATGGTGTTTGATGAAGCCGGTCATAATTTGTATTCAGAATTGAACCATGCAAGTACTAGTTTTACTCATGCACCCGAACAAGTGGGAACTAGTCATGGAGCAGAATTGGAAGAGATAGGAGTTACAGGTTGTGATGAGAATGTGTGTGACGGAACTTCTCAATCTAATCATTTCCAGGAAATGTTGAAAACGGCAGATGAACCTTTATGGGCAGGTTGTGACAACCACACACAGGTATCAGTGACAGCAAGACTTTTAAATATCAAGGCAGAGCATAATGTGTCCGTGGATTGCTTCAACTCTTTTGTTGAAGTGATGCGAGAAACAATGCCTCGTGATAATATCATGCCAAATGACTTTTACGATATGAAAAAGTTGGTGGATAACTTAGGTCTTCTAGTTATACGAATTGATGTATGTCCTATGGGTTGTATGTTATATTGGAGAGATGATGAATATGCAGAATCTTGCAAATTCTGTGACCAACCTAGGTACAAGATTAACAGGAGGCAGGGTCGTAATCAGAAGCGTAGACCATGCAAGCAAATGTTTTATTTGCCGTTAACCCCTAGGTTGCAAAGGCTTTATGCATCGCAAGCCACTACTGTACACATGACTTGGCATGCAAATCATGAAACAGAAGAGGATCTAATGTGTCATCCTTCAGATGCAGAGGCATGGCAACATTTTGATAGAACATACCCCGAGTTTGTGCTAGAGCCGCGAAACATCAGGTTAGGTCTGTGTGCTGATGGATTTGCCCCATTTGGGAAATCAGGAAAAAGTTATTCATGTTGGCCAGTTATCTTAACTCCGTACAATCTTCCACCCGGTATGTGCATGAAGACACCTTATATGTTTTTGACATTGATCGTGCCTGGCCCGCAAAATCCGAAAAAGGCCATAGATATTTATATGCAACATTTGATTGAAGAGTTACAACGGCTATGGTTTGAAGGTGTCCCTATGTATGACGTTTCTACTGACCAAACATTTATAATGAAGGCTGCGCTTTTTTGGACGATAAATGATTTCCCCGCTTATGGAATGTTATCTGGATGGAGTACGGCTGGGATCTTAGGATGTCCGATTTGTATGGAGAGATCGAAGGCTTTCAGATTAAAACATGGTAAGAAGGCCTGTTATTTTGATTGTCACAGGCAATTTTTGCCGCTTAATCATACATTCAGAAGGAATAAAAAAGAGTTCATCAAGAATAGGATCGAAAGAACACATCCACCATTGAGATTGACTGGGCAGCAAATATGGGAACGCGTGCAAGAGTTTCCAACCGTTATTGAAAACCCGCACGGCGCAACTTTTGCGTACGGAAGTACACATAAGTGGACTAAACGCAGTTTATTTTGGGATCTACCATATTGGAATGCCCATCTTATTCATCATAATCTTGACGTTATGCACATAGAGAAGAACGTTTTCGACAATGTCATAAATACTGTGATGGATGTCACTGGAAAAATAAAAGACAACTTGAACGCAAGAAAAGATATGAGGGATATTTGCGATCGACCAACACTAGATGTGGATGCAAGTAGCAGGGGACCGAAACCCAAAGCAGTTTATACATTGGACAAGGAGCAGAGACGGGTCATTTGTCAATGGTTGAAATCGGTGCGATTTCCTGATGGATATGCTTCCAATCTCGGCAGATGTGTTGATATGACTGAATGCAAATTGACAGGTATGAAGAGTCATGATTGTCACATATTTATGGAAAGATTAATTCCGATAGCCTTCAAAGAAGTTCTACCAAACTTTGTATGGGGCGCCATTACAGAGTTAAGTAATTTCCTGCATGATATTTGCTCAACAACGTTGAAATCATCACACATGGAGAAACTAGAAAGAGATATTCCAATTATTCTTTGCAACTTAGAAAGGATATTTCCTCCATCATTCTTTGATTCAATGGAGCATCTCTTAGTTCACTTGCCTTATGAGGCCAAAGTTGCAGGTCCCGTTCAATTTCGATGGATGTATCCATTTGAGAGGTAAATTTTATTTTAATTAAATGTCAAATTACTTCATGGTCATATTCTGTTACGATAAACTGTTTGCTACTGCAACTAGGTTCTTGTATCATTTGAAGAAAAAAGTGAAGAATAAGGCATGTGTTGAAGCTTCAATTTGTAATGCATATATTGTGGAAGAAGTGACAACATTTGCATCATACTATTTTGAGCCGCACGTGCAGTGCAAGAGGCGGAGAGCTGGAAGAAATGATGAGGGTCCCATTGATCCCAATTGCAAATCATTCTCTATTTTCAATTATTTGGGTCGACCTAGCGGCACATGTAAGTTTCGTCACTTAATAGGTGAAGAAAAGCTCGCAGCCCATACATATATTTTATTGAACTGTCCAGAAGTTCAGCCATACTTCGAGTAAGTGTACATTTGGCTTGTTTACGTTAAATAATTGTGTCAATTCATTGCTAATACATAAATCCTGTTTGTTACTAGGAATTTCCGAAATTCAATGTATGGACTACCACCAAATGAGTTTGACCGTTTGTGCCAAGAACAATTTGCAACGTGGTTCAAAACATATGTAAGTTGAATATGGACGAAATCCTATTTATTCGAATTTTTTATACATCATATTTTGAAATATATATTATTGACATTACGTGTGTGGCACCTTAGGTTCAGAATATTGATGCTGAAGTTGGACAGCAAGGAATGCTATATCATCTGTCGTGGGGTCCAAAGTCAAGAGTACGAACTTGGCCAGCATATTTCATTAACGGGTATAATTTTCACACTCGCGAATATGGAATGGGAAAGGGCACAATGAATAGCGGGGTGTGTGTTCAGTCATCTAATGGTGGCAATTCGCAAGGTGATTTTTATGGCTTGTTGGATGAAATCATAGAGATTGAGTACCATGGACCGTTAATGCGAGTTGTCTTATTTAAGTGCATGTGGTTCGACCCCGTGAAAGGAATGAATGTGCATACCAAATTTAATTTGGTAGAAATAAATCACAAGAAAAGATATATGAAATATGAACCATTTGTCTTGGCACAACAAGCAATTCAAGTCTATTATGCGTCATACCCTAGTTTGAAGCGTGACAAAGCCGATTGGTGGGCTGTATGTAAAATCAAAGCAAGAAAGAAAATCGAGAAACACTGGAAGGACACGGCATATCAACAAGAGGAAGTTCGTAACATGAACGAAACTGCTGAATATAACATTCCTACTTTACGAGATCCATGTGGTGCGATGATCGATGTAGATCCAACCGAAATTCGGGAATCAAATTTTCAAGTAGGTACACAATGTGATTTGGAGACAGAATATGAAGATGAGGATCAGGAAGAAGACGAAGACGAAGACGAAGACGAAGACGAAGATGAAGACGAAGAAGAAGAAGAAAGTTAAGATGCAGATGAAGATGAAGATTATGATTTTTGAGACATTATACTAATTATGTCTAATTATTAATAGTAATGCGACATGTGTGCTTTGTTGTGGTAGTAATTTATAATATTTCCGTTGTCGTAATTGTTATTGTTATTGTTCCCATTGTTGGTCGCATGACAATATATCGCTAATTCGCCTGATATTACAATAATTTCACAATTTGGTATATTAATTTTGTTTTGTAATAATTTCCTATTGGAAAACCTTATTTTCGGTTTATATAAAAAACGCTGCAAAATTCATTTGAAATTTTCAACGAACTTGCCAACAAAATTCAATTTTCGTTTACCAAATTAAAGTCGATGGAAAATTCGTTGTAATTTTCGCATGAATTTTCCAACAAATTTTGCATAAGTTTTTGTATTTTCGGTAAAATTAAATTCGTGGGAAATTTTCCATGAATTTTCCAACCAATTGTATTATGTTTAACGATAATATGCTTTCTAATTCTTTGGAAAATTCGTCGAAAATTTAAAATAAATTTTCCGACAAATTTAAATGTTTGGTTAATTAAGTGGATGGTTAAATAATTTCACACGAATTTTCCAACAAATTTGAATTTTGGTAAAATAAGTGGATGGTGAATTGAATTGGTTAGAAAATTTGCCGGAAATTTCCCATGAATTTTCAAAAGTTTTTAGTTTTCCGCGAAAATTAAATTCGTTCGAAAATTCGTGGGTATTTTCCCACGAATTTTCCAACGAAATACCTTATGCGAAAAATAAACAAACTTCACAAAATTCGTTGGAAAATTCGTGGGAAATTTCCCACGAATTTTCCAACTAATTTCGCAAACATCTAGTATTATTTTCGGATTTGAAATTTCGTTGGAAAATTCGTGGGAAATTTCCCACGAATTTTCCAACAAATTTTTAAATCCAAAAGAATGTTCAAGGTTTGAAAATTCGTTGGAAAATTCGTGGGAAATTTCCCACGAATTTTCCAACGAATTTTCAAATCCGAAAATAATGTTCAACTTTTGAAAATTCGTTGGAAAATTCGTGGGAAATTTCCCACGAATTTTCCAACGAATTTCGCAAACATCTAGTTTTTATTAACGGAAAGTAAAATTTGTTGGAAAATTCGTGGGAAAATTCCCACGAATTTTCCAACGAATTTTCAAAAGTTGAACATATTCATGAAATTAAAATTCGTTGGAAAGTTCGTGGGAATTTTCCCACGAATTTTCCAACAATTTTTTTTTAAGTTAATAAAAACTAGATGTTTGCGAATATCGTTGCAAAATTCGTGGGAAAATTCCCACGAATTTTCCAACGAATTTTAATTTCATGAATATGTTCAGCTTTGGAAAGTTCGTTGGAAAATTAGTGGGAAATTTCCCACGAATTTTCCAACAACTTTTCAAATCCGCAAAAATGTTCAAGTTTTCAAAATTCGTTGGAAATTTCGTGGGAAATTTCCCACGAATTTTCCAACGAATTTTCAATTTCGAAATAATGTTGAACTTTTAAAAATTCGTTGGAAAATTCGTGGGAAATTTCCCACGAATTTTCCAACGAATTTCGCAAACATCTAGTTTTTATTAACGGAAAGTAAAATTTGTTGGAAAATTCGTGGGAAATTTCCCACGAACTTTCCAACGAATTTTGAATTTCATGAAAATGTTCAACTTTTGAAAATACGTTGGAAAATTCGTGGGAAAATTCCCACGAATTTTCCAACGAATTTTCAAATCCGACAATTATGTTCAACTTTTCAAAATTCGTTGGAAAATTCGTGGGAATTTTCCCAAAAATTTTCCAACGAATTTTCAATTCCGAAATAATGTTGAACTTTTAGAAATTCGTTGGAAAATTTGTGGGAATTTTCCCACGAATTTTCCAACGTATTTTCAAATCCGCAAAAATGTTCAACTTTTGAAAATTCGTTGGAAAATTCGTGGGAATTTTCCCACGAATTTTCCAACGAACTTTCAATTCCGAAATAATGTTCAACTTTTAAAAATTCGTTGGAAAATTCGTGGGAAATTTCCCACGAATTTTCCAACGAATTTCGCAAACATCTAGTTTTTATTAACGGAAAGTAAAATTTGTTGGAAAATTCGTGGGAAATTTCCCACGAACTTTCCAACGAATTTTGAATTTCATGAAAATGTTCAACTTTTGAAAATACGTTGGAAAATTCGTGGGAAAATTCCCACGAATTTTCCAACGAATTTTCAAATCCGACAATTATGTTCAACTTTTCAAAATTCGTTGGAAAATTCGTGGGAATTTTCCCAAAAATTTTCCAACGAATTTTCAATTCCGAAATAATGTTGAACTTTTAGAAATTCGTTGGAAAATTCGTGGGAATTTTCCCACGAATTTTCCAACGAATTTCGCAAAAATCTAGTTTTTATTAACGGAAAGTAAAATTTGTTGGAAAATTCGTGGGAAATTTCCCACGAATTTTCCAACGAATTTTGCATTTCATGAAAATGTTCAACTTTTGAAAATACGTTGGAAAATTCGTGGGAAAATTCCCACGAATTTTCCAACGAATTTTTAATTTCAGGTTGAAGCTAGATGTTGGGAAAATTCGTTGGAAAATTCGTGGGAAATTACTCACGAGTTTTCCAACAAATTTCACTTTTCGATGTTTTTTGGTGTTATTGTTGGAAAATTCGTTGGAAAATCCAACGAATTTTCCAACCAAATTGTAAATGATGTGCAATAATTGGTTTTGTTCCATTTTTGATGGAAATTTCGTTGCAAATTTCCAACAAAGTGTAAAATCGTTAGAAATTTTGTTGGTATTTCAAAAAAAAGCGTTGGAAAATTTTTTTACTTTTACTGTTTTGTTGGAAATTTCGTTGGAAGTTTCCGACGAAAATTTTTTCCTAACTTTGTTGCAAATTTTGTTGGAAATGTTGTTTTTGTTGGAAAATTCGTTGGAATTTCCAACGAATTTTCCAACAAAACTAAAGAAACTTGTTAAAAACTGTTCGGTAACACAATAATTGGTGTCTACCGAGTACTACAACATAATTATTACTTTCTCCTACGCCTCTTCGACATCCAGCTCCACGTCGCCGGCCTCGCCGTTCGCCTGCCGTTCGCCTCGCCGTTCGCCTCGCCGTCGCCGCCCTCGCGGACCGCCTCGCCGTCGCCGTCCGTGGTAAGTACTAATCTGTACTGTTGGGGCCGCGGGGAATGGGGGTGTGCCGCCGGGATGCCGTGTGGCGGCCGCGCGGGGTAGTGGTCGGGGGGGTTTCGCGCGGGGGGGGGAGGGGCCGGGTCGCGGCCGGGTGGAGGGGGTGTTGTGGCCGGGGGAGGGTCGCGGCCGCGCGGAGGTGGGTTGCGGCTGGGGGAGGGAGGGAAGTCGCGGCCGCGGGGGGGGGGGGGGTGGGGGGGTGATGCGGCCGGGGGGGGTCGCGGCCGGTGGGGGCGGGCGGGGGGGGGGGGGTGGCGGCTGCGCGGAGGGGTGTTGCGGCCGGGGGAGGGAGGGAGTCGCGGTCGCGGGGAGGGGGGTGTTGCGGCCGGGGGGTCGCGGCCGGTGGGGGCGGCCGGGGGGGGGGGGAGGGGGTCGCCGCCGATGGGGGAGGTCGGGTGGGGTGGAGGTCGCCGCCGGATTCCGGCGGGGGGGGGCGGTTCGCGGCCGGATTCCGACAGAATGGGGGGGGTGGGTTCGCGACCGGAATCCGGCTGGGGGTGGGCTGCCTGATTCCGGGGGGGTGGGTTCGCTGCCGGAATCCGGCCGGGGGGGGAGTGGCGGCCGGATTCCGGCCGGGGGGGCCGGTTTCCGGCGGCCGGAATCCGGCCGGGGGGTGGCGGCCGGAATCCGGCCGGGGGGGCCGATTTCCGGCAGCCGGATTCCGGCGGGGGGCGGCCGGATTCCGGCGGGGGGCTGTTTTCGGCCGAGTGGAGGGATCGCGGATGCAATTTTAATTTGGTCTCAGACTTATAATTTGGTTTGCAAATTAAATATGCTTCATTATACGGTTTACTGATATCTGATGTGGTCAAAATTGTAACAGGTTTTTCCGACTAAGACCGGTGACTTGGCTATTTATCAGAGGCGGTACTATGTTAATTTCTATTTCTTAAATTTATTTTTTGATATCTAATACAAAATGATAAGGAAAATGATTTCATTTTCTGTTCCTAATACTTGTTCATCTTTTTTTAAATATTTGTCTAACATTTGTAATAATTATCAGTATAATCGAGAAGGTAACATGCGGGGTGGGGCTTCACAGAGAAGATCGGGCCTCTCCACGTCCTCATCCTCGTCCCCGGCCCTATCCTCATCTCCCGCCCTGCCAGCGAACCCGCTTCTACCATATGAGCAGCGACAATACGGACACATTGGCCCATCTTCCGACCCGCAACAACATATTCAGGAAGAACTGCCGGACATGCCAACTAATTTTACTTCAGTTCCATCTCCTTGGGTGCCACCTGCTTCATCAGTGCAACACTCAAATGAGGAAGAAGATACCCGATACGTTATATGCCCATGCGGAGATTCGTAAGTTATTTATTTTTGTACGTATATTTAAATTATGGATGTAAATACAATTATCCATGTAGGCAATTTTCCATATGCTTGATTGTCTTATTCTCTATATTGTTATATCATGTTTTCAGATTTACGGATTCTACGCATGTTGTGAGGGAACTTAATAGAATAGTCAATAACTGTTGGATAGAGCAGTTTTCAACTTTCAGCAGCGCTCCTAAAGAAATAAAGACTTTGTGGTGGAATGAGTTCAAGGTTAGTGTTGTTTTTTTTCATTTTCTCACAACGTAAGTTCGGTATAACATACTGATGGTCAATCATGAAATTTGTCACGAATTGCCTGGTGCATCATCAGGGATATCTCACTTGTGACCATTATAATTAATTTTCGTTGATTTTGCTATTGATTGTAGCGTAAGTTCACGTGGGATGAAATGGAAGAGGGTGAGGTTAGAAGAATCTTTAAGAAGAAAGTCGGTGATCACATGCGTTATGTGATAAATAAAGCAAAGAGAACAAAAGAAAAGCCAGATTTCATTACAGCGAACGATTGGGTAGAAATTACGAGAACTTGGGAAACTAAGAAGTATAAGAAAAGATGTGAACAGAACAAGAAGAATCGAACTTCTAGTTCTAGTGATGGGTCTGCGTCAGCCACATATGCTGGGGGCTCTATCAGCATCGGCGAGCATAGAAGAAGATTGGTAAGTCTATTTAAACTTGTAAGTTCATTTAATTCAATGGTGACTAATTTTTATTAAATTTTTGTAGGCGGATGAATTGGGGACGGAGCCCACATTTACAGCTACATTTAAACGCACATTTCAGAAAAAGGATAAGACATGGATTGGCGATCGGGCAAAAGCTACTAAGGTATGTAAGATTATAGTTTGGACTTTATGGAAACTAGAATGAAAATCATGCATGTTTTTAATATTTATGGTAATATATACGAATTTATTTTAAATTTATCTATACTGTTAATATAGGAAAAATATGATCAACTTGTGATGAGCACTGCTAGTGGTTCTGGTGGTGGTGATGAAGGTGGTGGTGGTGACGGTGTTGCTGTGTCTGAGTCATCGATTAATAGTATGGCATTATGGGTGGAGGCAGCGGGTGGAATGAAAGGAGGAAAAATATTTGGGACGGGATCATTGTCAAGGATGTTCAAAACGAAGAATGCTGCAGCTTCATCCTCCAGTGCAGCTTTTGCAAGGAGGACGCGGCATGATGAGCACGTGACCCAAGAATTGAGCCAATTGAAAGAGTTGCTTGTACGGAAGGACGAAGAACTGAAGTTTTTACTTGGACAGAAGGACGAACAAATACGTATGATGAATGCACAATTGCAATATGTCATGCGACGCCTTGACATCGATCGCAATGAGGTTCCTCCTGTACCTCCTATTAATGTAGCCGGTCATGGGTATATTGATGAGCCACATGATGATGCAGCGATTGGTGATGATGCTAATGATGATGGTGCTGGTGATTTTATTGTCAGTCCCCCTTAGGTAAGAACATTTTTTTATAGCTTGTTTCACGTCAATGCATAAGTGTTTTTTTTTATATTTTGGACAAATTCCATATCTTCATTTATGTTTTCATATTTCATCAGGTGTCGCTACAGCTGACCGTTCCTGATGTCATGGCCAGTACTGAAGCTGCAAAGGTTTTATGGTTGTCCCCTGTCTTTTTAATGTTTTGCATGTATTAATGGATGTTCGTTCTTGCTTAGTTATCTTTATGAATTATGACATTGAATATGTAATATCATTTTCTGACACTTTGTAATTTTTATGCATTGTATAAATTAATATTGCATATCTAATTAGATTTCAAATCCAAATAGTCCTGAAACAAAATTCGTAGCGACGAATTTTGTCACGAATATATTTCTTCGTAATTTAGCGAAAAATAAAATAAAACATTGCAATTTATAAAATAAAAAACATTGCTGCAAAATAGCAACGATTTTTTGTACGAATAATTACGGACGTATTTTGTAACGAACAATTAACGGCGTAAGAAACGAAATATTTATGGTTTCTCACGAATTTTTAAATTATATATTTGCAACAAATTTTCCAACGAAATTTTTCCAACAAATTTCCCAACGAACTTTTTGCAACAAATTTTCCAACGAACTGTTTGCAACGAAATTTTCCAACGAACAATTTGCAACGAAATTTTCCAACGAACTGTTTGCAACGAAATTTTCCAACGAAAAATTTGCAACGAAATTTTCCAACGATTTCTTTGCAACAAATTTTTCAATGAATATTTTCCAACGAATTACCAACGAACTTATCGACGAATTTTTTTTCGTCGCAAAGTATGGACGAAAATTATTTTTTTTGCTGACGTTAAAAAGATTTCCAACGGCATTTCCGACGATTATTTGGAAACTTTTGCAACAATTTTTCCAACGAAATATTTTTTTGTCGGAAAATTGCGGGATTAATTTGCCACGACATTTGCAACAAAAATTCACAGAGCATTTTTGCTACGAAATTTGATTTTGGTACAAAATTTCCAACGAAAATTGCTTTTTTGTTGGAAATTTTCCGACGAACAATTTCTTACGAATTTTTTTCCGTTGGAAAATTTGTTGGAAACATGCTTTCCAACAAATTTTTCAGAGTTTTTCGTTGGAAATTTTCGTTGGAATTGAACGAAAATTTTCCCGCGATGAATAAAAAAAAACTTTTTCGCTGGAAATTTTGTTTCCCATGACTTTTCCAACGAATTTTTTGCAACAAATTTTCCAACGAAATTTTTGCAACAAATTTTCCAACAAAAAATTTTCTAAGAAATTTTCCAACTAATAATTAGCGATGAATTTTGCCACGATTTTTCCAACGAATTATTACCAACGAATTTTCCAACCAATTTTTTTCCAACGAATTTTCCAACGAAATTTTTGCAACAAATTTTCCAACGAGAGTTTTCCAACAAATTTGCCAACGAAATTTTTCCAACGGAATTTCCAACTAATAATTAGCGATGAATTTTTCCACGGGTATTCCAACGAATTATTACCAACGACTTTTCCCACAAATTTTTTTCCAACGAATTTTCCAACGAAAAATTTTTCGTTGGAAATTTCCAACGAAAATTAAAATTTTTCGTTGGAAAATTTTCCGACGACGAATTACCAACGAATTTTTTTTCGTTGGAAAATTCGTTGGAAATTCTTTTTCCAACGAATTTTCCAGAATTTTTCGTTGGAAATTTTGTCGGAAAAAAATCGTTTTTTTGTAGTGTTTGTTATCTGCATTATTCGTATTCAATTCGGGTTGAGTTCGTTCAACGGACTCAAATTCGAGACATTTTTTTAATAATTACGTTGGAATTTTGCGCAAAAGTATAGGATGGCAAAATTAAAATATTTAGAATTGAATTAACATATGTATAAGAGATTTAGGACCGATTGAACTGTTTTCCTGAAAAAAAGCTAAGGTATTTTTCGCGTTACATTCTAATTCCACATTTGGTGGCATGGGATGTATAGTTTGGTTCATAAGTAGAGTGACGTGAAAACAATTGACGATGTCTTTCCAATGTAACGTGTGAATTCCGTCCTAAGACCCCACTCTTCCACGAACTTTTGCCCGTTCTACTCTAGTGAAGTCTATTTACTTTTGCCAAATGGCATAGAATCCCCTTTTTCTTAACAACGTCTTGCCCATTTCCTAGTAATGTCACATATATAAATTACGAAATATTCTCTTCCACGAATAAAATGACTTTTGTCAATCCTAGTCTAGTGAAGTCTTTCTTTAATTTTTGTCAAAAAGCATAGAATCCCCTTTTTCATTATCACGTCTTGTCCATGTCCTTGAAATGTCACACACATAAATTATGAAATATTCTCTTCCACAAATAAAATGACTCTGGCCCGTTCTACTCTAGTGAAGTCTTTCTTTAATTTTGTCGAAAAGCATGGAGTCCCCTTTTTTCTTTACCACATCTTGCCCATTTCCTAGAAATGTCACAGACATAAATTATGAAATATTCTTGTATGGTCTGGATTTATGTGGGCTCCATGAATTCGAGTCATTAAATTTTCTGGGCTTCGAATAGAATACATATGATCTAACGGCCGTTATCCTCCGGGCTTATGTGTACCCACTTCACTGAAGTATTACTCAGGAGTTAGAAAATTGAATAAATAAAAAAGGGAAAGCAACGAGAAGTTGAATGGAAAGAGGAAAAGACTTTAATAGAATAAAAGGACAGAGAGCGGACTCGCTGTCTTGACCTGGACGTAGAAAATCCATAACATGCTATAATCGAAAGAAAATGTATTTATTCGAAACGATTTATTAATGAGTGTCGTTGAAGCACTTGTTAAGGATCCGTTCGTTTCACGGAAAATATTTTTCAAAAAACTGTTTTCCGGATTTTCTGGCGTTCGTTCCATGGAAAATAAATTAGTTATGGAAAACATTTTTCCTCAATAGAAAAACACATTCAAAAGTGAGGAAAATATTTTCTCTCCTCCTTCTTTCACTATTCATTTTAATTATTTTTAGTTTTTAAATTCTAAATTATAATTATTTTTTAATTATCTTTTTATTTTATTTTCTTTTGTTTTGTCCTTCTTCTCCGGCCAATCACCAACCATGGTGGAGGTTGGTGACTGGCCACAGGCGAGCTTAAGCCTCGCTAGCTAGAGCTTGGCGAGCGAGCCTGCTACCGCCTCAAGCTCACCAGACCGAGACTCGCAAGGTGGTGGCGAGCTTGCTCACCTTTGTCGGCGCTTAAGCATCGCCAATTTGGTGAGGTCCAAGCTTCGTCACCCTTAGGCGACACTTGAGCATCGCTGATCAGGCGAGCTCAAGCCTTGCCACCTGGCGAGGCTCGAGCTCTCCTGTGGCCGGTCGCTTGCCTTCACCATGGCCAGCGACCGGCCGAAGAAGAAGGTCAAAAAGAGAAAGAAAAGAAAAGAAAACAAAAAAGATATAATTTAAAAAATCGATTTTTTAAAAAAATTATTAAAAATAGTGTATTGAGGATTAGATTTTCCATACCAAACGGCAGAAAATATTTTCTGAGTCTTTTTTTGGATTTCAGGTGAACATCGGAAATTTATGTCATTTTCTTGGAAAATAACTTCTTGCAAAATATTTTCCAAAATCGTTATATTTTCTGTGAAACGATAAGTGTTTGGGGGGCATTTATTAACCATGACTTAAGAACGAGATCTTTTCGTTTCTATAACACTAGTTACGCTAACCACACTTGTTCAAAAAATTCTATTTGGTGCAAATGATAGATTTTCTTTATTTAGGTGCTTAACAAGTTCCCAAACCACACTTATTAACAAAATTCTATTTGGAACGATACAGCTTTCAAGGAACTTTTTGTGCAATATACAGCAACAATAAATAAATTGGAAATTATAAATAGAAAATTTCATTAGTTGCTTGAGGAAGATTTCGGGGACACTTTTTAACGAGCCTTATTTGAAAAAGCAAACAGAACCGCACAATGAAAGAGTGGTTGAATTATATAAAACACATAAATGTAAAATTTCCTTAAATCTATTTTGTTATTCGGAAGAGTTAATATTTTCCTTCTCCCCTCACAAAATAGCCTAAATTTATGGAAAATGACTTCCGCTTCTTCAAAAGCGGAAATCATTTTCCGGAACTTCTTCATCCTCTTCTTCACTAAGGTCGCCGGCCGCCGCCGGCGAAAAATATTTTCCGAAACTTTTTCATATTAGTCGCCGAACACCGGAAAATTATGTTCCGGAAAAATATTTTCCAGGAAAATGACTTCCGGAAAAATATTTTCCAAAAGGAGAATATTTTCCACCAAACGAACGGAGACTATATGAAGCATAAAAAACATCACCGTGCGGGTGACGGGGAAGTTGCTGTGCTGTTGACCAAAGTCAAGTCACACGAGGACCCGTATTAGGTGAGTCAACAGGAAATGTTTAAGAAAAGCATTCGCAATGAAATGGAATGCACCAAGTAGATGAGATCACTCATTATAAAAAGACAGATGGCTTTTGGCAAAAATACATCATTCACGCAGACAACTCAGCTTTTAAGCTAATTGAGTGAGTGGCCGAACTCATCCCTATCATGCAAGCACGTATTGCATCTCTACTTAATCATGTCGAAATTTTATTGCATGAACATTGCTTGCACGAGTAATGTTGGATACGTGTTAGTCATGTTAAGTGCATATTTTTGTGTGTTCCTCTGGGACAATCTGTTGCATAACTGACTGTTATTTTGTTTTATCTTGATTTTGAACGGGGAAGTAGGAAAGCAGAAGGCATGGAAGCGATCAGCAATGCGGTCCAATCGATCGGCAACCATTCCGCTCAAGAGATGGAGAATCGAAACCCCAAAATAAGAGCAGTGAATCTGGGAGGCTGGCTGGTCACAGAAGGATGGATCAAGCCTTCCCTCTTTGATGCAATCCCCAACAAGGACTTCTTGGTGCTGTGCTACATATATTTGCCATTTTGTTTTCGTTGCTCTTTTAACCGATGATTCGTTTGGTTTCGACAATTTTTTCTGATTCTTAAAGTGTGTATAATGTGTAGGATGGGACTAGACTTCAGTTCAAATCAACAACAGTCGGGAAGTATCTCTGCGCCGAGTCTGGCGGAGGAAGCCGAGTAGTCGCCAACCACACGGGGACTCCTGCAGTTGCCAAACCCCCAGCATTTTCCGGTTTCCCTTGGGAGACATTCAGGGTGAGTTAGCTGTTAAGCAAATAAATAACATTCGGTTATGCAAACCCGTGACATTAATTCGGTGGTTAAGACACGAACTTGTGTCCGTGGATTAGATGCACGGTACACCAAAGTATGGATAAATTTCATGTTTGAATTACCACCGTTTGGGTTTTGGCTCATGTCTTTTGTTTTGCCTTCGTAGCTATGGAGAATCAATGAGACGCTCTTGAACTTCAGGGTCGCCAACAAGCAATTTGTCGGCTTGGACTCTAATGGGAACGGGGTCGATCTGGTGGCAACTTGTGATTCCCCAGGAAAACCAGAAACCTTTGAGATTGTGAGAAACACAGATGATCCAAGCCGTGTCAGAATCAAAGCTTCCAATGGCTTCTTCTTGCAGGTCATCAATCTCTTTTCATTTCGTTTTAGCAAAAAAAAAAAAAGCTCTTTTCATTTCCTATATCTAACAGAAGAATAATGCTAGATATACTAAGGCCAGTTGAAAAATTATTACACGAGCATTATATATTTACTAAGATGTTTCTGAATCATTAGAACTAATGAAACCCATCTGAGACTCGCCAGATTTATTTTAGTGCATATACTAGGTTCACTGAATAATTGCTCTTGACTAATCTACTAAGTCAAAATGTTTAACATGGTCCATGAAGGGTTAATTCAGTTACAATTCTCATCTGCCACGTCATTTTATAAATTAATTTAGCAGGCCAACGTTTCTCTTTTACACGTTAATGTTAGGTAGACACCAACAGGGTGAAGACCTTTCGAGACTTATTTGGAGCAGAGATTGAGAACAGTGACAAAAGATCAAGAAAATGAAACTTTATTTTACCAATACGCGATGTGAATGAGCTTTTCTTGAGAGAGTGATTATTGTAGTAGAATTCGTTTTGCAGGTGAGAACAGAGGAACGAGTTACGGCAGACTATCAATGCGACGAGAGTGACGCGTGGGGAGACGAAAACCCATCTGTGTTTGTCATGAGCATGACTAAACGATTGGAAGGCGATTTCCAAGTCACCAATGGTCTTGGACCACATAAAGCCCCCAAAGTCATGAGGGTATGGAATTAGAAATCTATTAT
Source organism: Syzygium malaccense (assembly GCA_031216405.1). Classification (NCBI taxonomy): domain Eukaryota; kingdom Viridiplantae; phylum Streptophyta; class Magnoliopsida; order Myrtales; family Myrtaceae; genus Syzygium; species Syzygium malaccense. The sequence goes on along the minus strand of CM062258.1, from coordinate 6,799,711 downwards.
TTGATTATGGTCAAGGTCAACGCTTCTTAAACCCATTAAGTTAATCAAATGATGTATGCCTAGATTATAATTTTACTTAGGCTCCATTAGTTTTGCAGAAAAGACTGATTTGGAAATATTTTCCTAAAAACAATCTCTTATATCACTTGAAATAATTTGTCAATGAAAAAAAATTTTATTATTGATAACAATTTATGTCTTAAAATTTTTGTGGAGGATGAAAATATTTTTCGTTTGTTTTTGTAAGTGAATCAAGCGATCATTTTTTAAAAAAATATTTTTCAAATTATTCATTTTCTACGAGAAAAGTGCACCCTTGAACTCACTCCACGAGATGATATGATTAATTTTTATTTTTATTTTTAGTATTTGGCTTGCGAATGAGTATTCTTTGTGAAGGAACTAATGGTAGTTGGTGATTATTCTTCGTACATGGGAACTATGGTAGCTCCTACAATTTCATGCGTCTCTCATATGCACTTCAAAGGGTCTCTAATCCCGACAGTTGACTAACTCTTACTTAGCACTAGCAATAGTAAATACTGCCACATGTAAATGACACAAGATATAATACAAATACAGTGAAAATCTGAATATTTATGATACTCTATGAACCATCTACTATTACCAAACCCAAGTAATTACTGAACTTAGCTAGAGGTGATAGGCTTGGCCATAGTGTCCATACCTATATGCCCCATCATCTTATTTGTTGGAAACTTCGAAGTGGAAGCCTCCACTGTGATCCACCAGCTACGAGAAAATCAGCTTTATAAAATGCTACTTGACCTGAAGTGTTCGGTAATTTCGTCGTACATGTGATTTTTGCATACACACATCCAAGGGTTTCCTCGTCAAGTACTACAAAACACTCTGAGATATGTAACAGGAACATTGGAGTACGTTCATAGTGGAAGATGATCTCAAGTTTGTCGCCGAGAATGGATTGGACGCCGTGAGAATTCCGGTGGGTTGGTGGATAGCGAGTGACCCGAATCCTCCGCCTCCTTACGTTGGTGGTTCCTTGGCATTCCTGGACAAAGCCTTCTCTTGGGCAGAGTGAGTTTATTGCCATCTTCTCTTCATCTTATTTCGTACACAGATGCTATATACAACATATCAGTCAAATTTCTTACCTGCAGAAAGTATGGGTTGAAGGTCATAGTTGACCTGCACGCAGTTCCTGGTTCCCAAAATGGCTGGGAACACAGCTCATCAAGAGATGGGTTCCGAGAATGGGGAGACACAGATGAGACCATCGAACAAACCCTCCATGTCATAGAATTCTTAACTTCTCGGTAATCAATTAATTTGTGGTTCACATCCTATTCTGTGTACTTGGGATGTCATTTGATTTCGCCTATGTAGATACAACAAAAGCCCAAGCCTTTATGCCGTCGACCTCATGAACGAGCCATTCGCGGAGACGCTCCCTGTAGAGACTGTCGTTAAGTACTATAGGGCCGGGCACAGCGCTGTTCGCAAGCACTCCTCCACGGTTCGCAAGCACTCCTCCACGGCTTACGTGATCATGTCGTCCGTGGTCGGAGCCTCTGGTCCGGAATTGCTGCTCCCCATTGCGAGGGGCCTGGACAGGACGGTTGTGGACACACATAACTACGTTATGTACAAGATGAAATTGGACACTGTCCAAGGTAACCTAGATTTCATATACAAGGATAAAAGTACCCAACTGGACCGTCTCGCTACATCGGACGGACCTCTCACTTTTGTGGGTAAGTCAAAACTTGTAATAAGATTATCATGTCATTAATGCCACACATTTTTTTTTTGTGATGTACTCTAACTCTCAACTCACTTTTAGACTTTTGCCCTGTCTCTTACAGGGTTTGGGAATTGAAACCCATATTTGAAATTACACCTCCCCACCCCTAGCTCTCCCTGAGAAGGTGGAGATTTGAACTCCCCATCTCCTCTTTTCCAAGTAGGAAGGGTAGCCACTGGGGCAAATCTCAGTGGCTGATGCCACTCATCATTGTGTACTGTTTTTGGTGATTTGCTATATAAATATGAGAAATGTGGATCTATGAAGTAATGTGAAACTGCAGGTGAATGGGTAGCGGAGTGGACAGTGGATGGAGCAACAAAAGAGGAATACCAAAAGTTTGCGGAGGCTCAACAGGAAGTCTACGGGAGAGCCACATTTGGTTGGTCCTATTGGACTCTCAAGTGCGCCAAACACCATTGGAGCTTGGAGTGGATGATCAAGAATGGTTACATTAAGCTTTAGACATTACCTTCAGAAACTCAATAATTATAAGTCTATGCACTCTTTTACAATATTGTAAGTTGCAAGCCCCGATTATCTTTCATCATGTAAACTTGTTGTCCGTCTTCGAATATAAAATCGTCTATGCAAGCTTCAGAGCACTTGCGATGCACCTAATAGACATTGTAGCTTCCGTGAACATTTTTAGTTGAATAATACTTGTCATGAGACTTTCATTACTTATAATAGATTTATTTTACATGTAGTCGCAGAATTATAGTCTCATGGCCGGGAAAATAGATTTTTTCTGTGCTGGTTCGCTCTTCGCTCTCTCTCTTGAAGACAGTTTCATCGTCCAGCTCCTCGAAAGCTGGGGACTGCAATTTTTCCCGATTCCGGGATTGCGAGGGAAGAATATTTGATTCGTGCACATTTCTCTTGCGAGCTTTGAGTTGACACTCATCGTCCATAAATAGGGCAATGTAAAATGAAGATAGAAAGAAATTGTCTATATGGGTTGGAGCTGGTAAACTAAGTGGGTTGAATATGGGTCTTGTGGAAACCTATATAAAGTTGGGCTCAGATACCTTAAACTCAATTCCACCGTTTTTTTTTTTTGGATCAAATAACTCAATTCCACCTATTTGGAAAATTTTAAGTGACCAATTTGCAACCTGGCCATTGAAAGTGAGTTGAAACCCATATTGACACCTCTAGTTGAAATATAATTTATATCCTACACCGCGAACACTTTTTGACTCTTGTAAATCTGGTCTTAAAGAGTCAATAGTTGGAAAGTATAATTGAAAGTACAAAACAAAATGTTTAATATGCGTTGTTGACAAGACAAGGAAAATGATAGCCTTATATTTAAGTGAACCAAAAAATTTAGAAAATGTTATGGTAGCATCAAACCAAAACCTGAACACATTTCATAATTTATGGATGACCCAGGTCGGACTTTCAATACTACATTCACGCTCCATCCATAACTTGACCCCCAAGCTTCCTCATTAATTCAATAATCCGGTTCATGGAGCAGCCCATTCTTCAAATGCAACAATTTAGGAAAACAAATTTGCTAAAAATGGATTCGGGTACGGTTCGGGACGGATATGAGCTATCAAATTTGTACTTTATGTACATAGATCAAATTGGATCGGATCATTTTCGACCCCATTCATCCATTTAACTGATGTACTCATGATTAACCCCTAGAGTCATGGACCCCTATGACTACAGAATTATCCGGTGCGGTCATAACTAGGGAACTGCCATACTTGTCGGGCGGAGATTGGTCTGTTGTGGATACCCTGGTGATATGGTAAAACCTGCTCGGACACTTTCAAAGATGTTTAAATTCTATGCGAAGCGTGTGAATCCCGGGGAATAATTGGGGAGCAACAACAGCCCTGCTCTTCCGCGAACACGCTTTACTTTTGTCCGTCCCAATCTGGTCAAGTCTTTTCTTAATTTTGTCAATTAGTGAGGTCAATCTATGGACGTGTTTTAGTCTCTCCAGGAGCATGGGACAAAATGATGCTTCCCCGACAGCACATAATCCCTCTTTCTTTTCTTTCTTTTTGGGGACAAGTGATCCCCTTTTTTCTTTAGCCCTGCTTGCCCATTTCCCAGAAATTTTTTATAGGAGAAATGACACAAATAATAAATGTACTTTGGCTGAATGTGTAATATGATCCCTAAATTTTTAATTTATTTAATATGATCTGAACTTTAACTCAATGTGCAATATAATCCCCGAATTTTCAATTTGTTCAATGTGGTCCATGAATTTTTAGTACATATTCAGTTTAGTCCCTGAACTATATAAAAATATTCAATATTGTGACTAAATCTGAATCAATGGAAGGACAACATTATTATTTTTATATAGTTGAGGAACTAAATTAAAAATATACCAAAAGTTTAGGGATCACATTCAACAAATTGAAACTTCAAAAATCATATTGCGCATTGAGCTAAAGTTCAAGTATTACATGGAATAAATTAAAAGGTCAAGGACCATATTGCACATTGAATCAAAGTCTAGGGACTATTTAGATTATTATCCTATTTCACATATATAACTTATGAAAAGATTCACATGATTCGACGGCTCTTATTCATTGGGCTAGTGTGTACTCATTCCACGGAATTATTGCTCGTGCATTAGAGATTTGAGGAGACGAAAAAGGGAAAGCAATGACAAGTTAATTGGAGAGAGGAAAAGATTTTGATAGAATAGAAAGGGAGAAACGGACTCGTTGACTTGACTTGGACGTTAGAATTCTGCCAACAACTGCCCTTGAAAGAATTATTAAGTCCATTTTACTTAGAAGGGATCTTGTTAATGAGTTCTCTCGGTCTCGAGGCACTCATTAACTATTATAAGGAAATAGTTTCATTTTTGTTGGACTAATTATACATAGCACGAAGAACACAATATACACAGTTTTGAAGATACTTTTTGTGCATAACACAAAGACAATCTACACATTGAAAACTGTGAAATTTCTTCAATGAGTTTCTTAAAGACTGTTTCACGACCACTCTCTAACAAAATCCTATTCGAAAGGGAATACATAACTGGACAAAGAAAGAGTAGTTAGATCTATGTTAACATAAGGTACACGTGAAACGTCCTCGAATCTATTAATCTATTTCGTTCTCCGGAAAGTTAAGGAACATTATTGTCTGAAGCATAAAGCACGTCAACGTGCGAGGGACGGGGAAGTTGCTGTGATGTTGCCCAAAGTCTAGTCGCATGACCCAGTTTGGGCGAGTCAACCAGAAAATTTTAAGAAGAGCATTCACAATGGAATGAAATGCACCAAGTAAACCAGAACTAGATCACTCAGCATAAATAGACAGACGGCAGACAACTCAGCTTTTAAGCTAATTGAGTGAGTGACTCGACTCATCCCCATCTTGCAAGCACTCATTGCATCTGTTCTTAATCATTTCGAAATATTATTACGTGAACATTTCTTACACGAGCACTGTTGGATATGTTTTAGTCATGTTAAGTGCAGATTTTATGTGTTCCTTCTGGGACAATCGGTTGCATATCTAACTGTTGTTTTGTTTTATGTTGATTTTGAACGGGGAAGCAGGAAAACATAAGCCATGGAAGTCATCAGCAACGGGGTCCGATCGATCAGCAACCATTCTGTTCACACCTATAATTAATTAAGTTGTCGACAAAAAAAAAGTAATGGAGACAAATGCGTGAAGGTCATCAAGGAATGACATAGCCCATAGAAGGTTGTTTACGTAAGCAAATAGCTGGCAAACATTGGAATATCCTAGAGAGAAATTTGAGAATTCGAAATTGAAAATGCCAAAATCGTAGAGGAAGCAAGCACCACATGAGCTTTCGTACCAAAAGTCGTCAATGAAACTGCTATGCGGAGCCCAAGCCATTGAAGTTGTCAAGGAGAAAAGGAGGAAGGACAGGTGTCAAGACGGAAAGAGATCGATAACGGTTATCACCTCGGGAAGGACAAGTGTCAAGATGGAAAGAGATCGATAAAGGTTACCCCCTCGGGAAGGACAGGTGTCAAGACGGAAAGAAATCAGTAACGGTTATTGCCTCGGAAAGAGATCAATAACGGTTATTGCCTCGAGAGGGACAGGTGTTAAAACGGAAAGAGATCAATGACGGTTATCACGTAGTGGAAGGACAGGTGTCAAGACGGAAAGAGATCAATGACGGTTATCACATAATGGAAGGACAGGTGTCAAGACAGAAAGAGATCGATGATGGTTATCACCTCGGGAATGACAGGTGTCAAGACAAAAAGAGATCGATGACGATTATCACTTAGTGGAAGGACAGGTGTTAAGATGGAAAATAGATTGACGACGATTATTGTATAAAAAAGGACAAGTGTCAAGATGAAAAGATAAGATTGATGGCGGTTCATGGATAGGTCTCATTAGATGAACGACGAAGATGAGATCAGCGTTGGCTATTGAATATGGTATCAAAAGGCAGTTATCAGACTTGCAGTATAAATATTACCCAATAGCCAGACTAAGCCCTCCGACGAATATACATCAAAATGCTATCTTTCAATAATCTTTATTTTCCAGTACTGTATTTTTAGTTTCCATAGTTGTAGTTATCTACGTTTTAAGCCAAGTAGCTTTGCAATGTTGTATCGATGGAGTTCGGATGCCGCCAGTTCGTAGCTGGACTGATTTGTCTGAATTGTTTGTAAAGTTCAAAGTTTCATTAGCCAAATTTCGTCACGATACAAAATCTATGTTGCTGACCAAAATAAACAAGCTCTTTGTTCATGTTTGGATGTCTCATGTCCGGAATTAGTCGCGGAACTCGGTCTCCTCTCACTAAGAACCGAAGAATGACATTCGGTGAATTATATTTTGTTGCAGGAGCATTTCCGGCAAAACATAATTTTTGCACACCTAGTGGGACCTGTGTGGTCAATTTGAGGAGTTACAATGGCACGAACAAGGAGTCGGAACTGGTTTGATCGTAACAAAAACGTTGTAGGGAGTAGCGCGTCTTCAAATCCTATTGTGGAGTGGGTAACTCGTGCAGAATCATCGAATGGATGGACAATGGCGAAGCAAGGACAAATAGGGGAGATGGACATCCCTAGACACCTTACTGAGGAACAGAGAAGGCAATTGGAACCGAATCCCGTTACAATTGCTGCTATGAGAAGAATCATTGAAGAACATCACAATAACTTAGCCAATTTGGTTGCTAAGTGTGTAGCTAATACGGTTAGGCCACTAATTATTAATACGATCCAGGAGATTACCGTTAGGCAGAGTCAATCGATTGGTTCTACTCAGCCATAGATTGTTCCTATTGCTCTTCGTAGTATAGTCGGAAGTCTTAGACAACCTACTACCATACTCCTTAGCATTGGAATCACAGGACAGGTTACGTCTCTTACACCGGCAAAGATTCTTCATAGGGGAGAAAATGCGATATGGAGCCAAGCATATGGCCATGCGATGACAAGTGAAAATAATGTGATCAATTTATTCTAGTGTAAGTCAACCATCAACCAGTTAATCTATTTGGACCAATCCAAACAAATGCAACTAATGTGAATTTGATTCCTCAGCATACGGTGTTGTGCCAGCCGCATGATAACATGTCATCAGGTGGTTTTACTGCCCAACCTAATCTTCCCCAAGCACTATTTCGATCAAATACTAATGCAAAGATCCAGGGGAGAGTTCCAACACTGCCATAGCCAATACCACGGTATCCAGTTTCACAATTGCCACAGCCAATACTGCAGTACCTAGTTCCACAACCACTATAGCCAATACCACAATACCCAATTCCACATCCACCACAATCAATACCACAACAACCCGTACCTCAATATCAAATACCTCAACCTTTACAATAGAATATACCTCAAATGATGCCTCAAATTATATAGGTAACTCAGGTAGTTAGACTGCCAGTTATGATCCTAGTTGGGCAAAATCAACATTCAATCGATCAAATGCTACGGCAATACGATGGCGATACAGGAGGTTTTAAGCAGGTATATAAGAAACCATATCCGGAATGGATGGATGTGGTTCCATACCCAAGGGGGTTCAAGATGTCAGAATTTAGCTTGTTTACTGGTGAGGATGATTAATCAACACAGGAAGATATTGATCGATTTACTGCATTGTGTGGGGATGCTGCGTATGAAGATCATTGGAAATTGCATTTGTTTCCATTATCATTGTCCAAGACTGCTTTTATCTGGTACACATCTCTACCACCTAATTCTACATTTTCTTGGGATCAAATAAAAATAATATTTCATAATCAATTTCAAAGAGCTGTGCTGGATGTATCTGTTACGGACTTGTCGGCAATGAGATAGCATAATAATGAGTCAATCTATCAGTTCATGTCTCGATTTAAAAAGGTAAGGAATAGGTGTCTCGTACAACTACCCGATAAGACATTTGTTGAGTTTACGTTTGTTGATTTAAAATTCTCCATTAGGGAGAGAATGGTGAGTCAGGCTTATTATGATATGTTTTCATTAGCCGCTATTACCGTGAAACATGAAAACTTTTTGAAAGAGAAGGATTAAAGGCATGTTAAACATAAGATAAATTTTGTCGATGAAGCGTTGGTTAATGAAGATGAATTGGAATATGCTAAGGTAGCAATAACGAAGATGATAATGGCAAAACCATATACATGCCCTGCGTTAAAACCGGCCAAGGTGAAAGAAAAGGGGAGTGTTATGGTAAAATTGAAGGATGTGCAATATTATTCCTTTGATATAAATAAGGTCGATGAGATATTATAATTGCTTTTGGTTGATAGGCAAATTAAGCTCACCGAAAGCCAAGTAATACCGAGCAAAGATGAATTGGTGGAAAAAAATATTGCAAATTGCATCATTCATGGAGTCATAATACAGTCAATTGTATTGTGTTAAAGAAAAAATATTCAAGAAACAATTCGATAATGAAAGATCAGATTTGCAGATGATAAGGAAAAGGCTCCTATGGATGTGGATATTGATCCATTTCTTATCATGTCTGGGATTGTATCTTTAAAATTCAAAGGTAAAATGATGCAACCATATTTGTGCGCTTGATGCAAAGAGGAAATCAGCTATAATTTTTATTCAAAGGGAAGATCTTTTTTAACGCATGTTCCCCCACAAAGAATGCCTTTTTGGGATCGATACAATCACTAGAATTATGGCGGGTCAGTGGGACACTGGAGTTGAGCTTGAACTGCCTAAACACCGACAAAGTGGAAATCTTTCAAACTGCGGTACGAAGAGAGTGACCCAAGAATTGGAATGTTGGGTGAAACTAGTGGTAAATTTGATTACTACATCGATTATGGATCACCTCCTAGGCATTTGGAAAATGTGATAGCATCAATTTGACATCATCTAGATGGGAGGAAGAATTCGACGACCCGTATAGGAGAGATGACAAATTCTCTTGATGTCTGAGAACTTTGAAAGTACTAAATGATCTGCCAGAAGGTGCATGGATCAAATATGAAGAAATCCAAGGCCCAAGCAGCAATAAAATGAGAACTCAGAAAAAAAGATTGCAAAGAAAAAGAAAGATGCATGAGTTACAAAGGCAGGTCAAGTAGATCCATATCACTCAGGTTTTGCCAATTCCTTATAAACCTAGGAAATTTCGGGCTAAAAATCTGGTATGAAGAAGGGATTTAGGGAACTATAATCAAAATAAAAGGAATGATAATCAAAGGAATCCTGAAGTCAACGAGAAAACAGAATTCCAACTGACTATGTTATCAAGATCAGTTACTCCTACAAGCTCATGTATGGTCCAAGCTAGACTGCCTTTGCAATATAAAGTGACCTTAGTGGATTCAATAGTCAATGGAGATTCGATGGTCGATGAAGAGGACAAGGCAGAATTCCAATTCGATGATGAAGAAGAACTAATGGAGTTTGAAAAATCATTTTTATGAAGGGCTCAAACACCTTAGGGTACTCAACATAAATGTTAGGATTAATGGATGTCCAGCTTCTAAAGTTCTTGTTGATGGGGGATCTACCCTCAATCTACTTCCATATAGGTTCTTTAAAAAGATGGGAAAAAAAGATGAAGAAATTATTCCATCGAATATTAAATTATCTGACTTCACAGGAGAAGTAATAGAGGTTAAAGGTATATTCGTAGCTAATTTGACTGTGGGGTCGAAAACCTCTAGGACAGCTTTATATGTTATCGAGGCAGATGGATCACATAACCTGTTGTTAGGAAGAGATTGGATTCATGGAAACCAATATGTACCCTCGACCCTTTATCAGATGTTGGCTTTGTGGAATGGGAGCAGGGTTGAGTATGTTAAGGTTAATAGCAAGGCTCATGTATCCTACGTGCATGCTCTAAGGACTAACCGAGATCCAAACAAGATGCCCGATGAAAATTCATGTGTTCTTCGAGGAATGTATCCATTCGAGGAAGAATTACAAGATCAACTTTTGCTATGTCTGAACTACATCTGATATATGTACAGCTTAAAGCAGTCAAAGGATAGGCGGTCACCAACTTTATCGCGTAATACCCATGTGTACATTTGGAAGGAGAAAACACTGAAGACTTGATACGGGTAGTACCATGGATATTGTATTTCGATGGTTCAAGTACGGTGACAACCTCTGGTATAGGAGTTTTAATTGTATCCCCTCAAGAACATTGAACTAAACTTATGTGTAGACTTGATTTTGATTGTTTCAATAATCAAGTGGAGTATGAAGCCTTGATTGTCGGCCTTAACATATTGGCTGATATGAAGGTACGGTTTGTAAAAATAAAAGGAGACTCTCAATTAGTGATCAACCAATTATCAGGGGATTACCAATGTCTCAATGAAAACATTATTCGGTACTTCGATATGGCAAAAGTTTTGTTAGATAAATTCTTTGATTATGAACTGGAGCACATAAAAAGAAATGAAAATGCAAAAGCTAATGAGCTAGCCCAAATGGCATCTGGGTATAAAATATCAAAAAAATTGGCCAAATTTATCATTACACAAACAAAAACTTTGCCATCGATAGAAAATCGAATCATGATGGTCTAGTCTAATGAAGAGCACATTGATGTCGACGAAAGGAGTTGGAGAACACCTTTAATTGATTATTTAAATAATCTAGTCGCTAGCGATAGGAGATTTAAAAGACAAGCATTAAAATACTTATTGCTTGATGGTGAATTGTATCGAAAAACAGTCGATGGTGTTTTGCTTAGGTGCTTAAGTAAAAAAGAGTCGATAGTAGCAATGACGGAAGTACATAAAGGAATATATGGTGCACATCAAGCTGGTATAAATATGAAATGGTTGTTAAGACACCACGGCTATTTTTGGCTGACAATGACTCACGACTGTATCAATTATGCTAAAGGGTGTAAACTGTGTCAAAAACATGATCCATTACAACATGTGCTTGCGTTAGTTATGTAGCCCATTATTAAACCATGACCATTTCGAGGATGAGCGTTATATATAATCAGGAAAATCTATCATCCATCATCCAAAAAACATAGCTCTCTATACTGGTTGCCATTGATTATTTTACTAAATAGGTAGAAGTAGCTTCGTATAAAAATATAACTCAGAAGACTGTGAAGGAATTTATAGAAGAGAGAATTATTCATCGATATGGAATACCGGAAACGATAATAGCAGATCAAGGCACTGTGTTTACTGGCTAGGAAGTCTTGGGGGTTACTAAGTCTAGGGGAATCAAAATGCTTTATTCTACTCTATATTACGCACAAGTAAATGGACAAGTTGAAGCATATAATAAAGTTGTTATTAACCTCATTAAGAGGCATCTAGAAGAAACCCTCAAAGAATGGGATTCACTCTTATCGACGGTGTTGTGGGCTTATAGAACATCGAACAGGTCAAGTACAGGCATTAGCCCATACATGCTGACTTATAATCAAGAAGCAGTGTTGCCTTTAGAGATCACAGTACAATCATTGAGGGTGAAATTGCAAGGGGGCATGTCCAAAGAAGGATATGATGAATTAATATATGGGAACATCGATGAATTAGGAGAAAACAGGGTTATGGCTTTGGAGAGGTTGATTGGTCAAAAATATAGAATTGCTAAAGCATATAACAAGTATGTGAGAGAAAAATAGTTTGATATTGGCGATATAGTTTGGAAAACGGTACTACTAGTGGGCTCATATAACGAGAAGTTTGGTAAATGGTCGCCAAACTGGGATGGTTCGTATTTGGTTACAGAGGTTTTAAATGGAAATGCATATCACTTGATGGATATTGATGGGAGTAGAGAAATGTCTAGGTCGATCAATGGAAAATACTTAAAAAATATTATCCAACGACGTGGGAAATGAAAGAAAATGAAAAAGTTCAAAGTCAGCTATGCCAATTATGAAAGAAAAAATACATCGACTGGTTGAGGAGGTTGGACAAAGGGTTAACTACTACACTAGTTGTTCAAAAGGACCAAGTTGACCAAATAAAATGGTCTGATTTACAGAGATCTTTCAGGAATAGTCATTACACGATTAGTCTAGACCGATATGACTCTTGAACTTGACTACAAAATCAGACAAACGACCCACTTGGTGACGATTCTCCTCTATAGCATGGTGATAGGCGAAAGAGTTAGCGTTCATGGTTGAATATTCTTGGTTGCTTTCCCTCTCCAATGTCGTGAGAGTTTCAAAGCAAGTGTTAGCTTGCTCCTCTAAGTAATTCACCAGTGCCCTACAGGAGTTGATGTCTTCGTCTATCCAAGTCAATAACTTGATTAGCCCCTCCTTTACTCTTTCTTCAGACGACAGCTTCCCTTGAAGACGGCGAGTTACAGTGTCCAGCAGCTCAGCTTTAGCATCTTTTGAACAAGACAGCTTGACCAGTCCTACATGAGCAGTTTCTAGGATCCTATGTCAATCAAAGTACGCCTTCTCTACATGAACGGTTAGTTCCTTCTTGTTGAAATATCCACTCTCAATGATCGCATGGCGCTCGATTGTTGGCCTTCTCCAGAAAGGCTTGAAACCCATAGTTGAAAGTCATACAAAACTCATCAAAATCGGTTCTAAAAGAGTGGTTGGCAGGAATGTGTTTAGGTTTGCCTTTAAAATAGGTAAAAATTTCCCCTAAAATCCCTAGTTGGATGGTCTAGCAAGCATAAGTAAAGCTCAGCCGGCATATCAGGTTACTCCATAGAGCAATAAACTCTTTAGTGAAAGAAGAGGTGTTGGAGGATGAGGAAGAAAAAGGCTTGGCCATGTTGAAGATATTACAAGAATTCAAGACGGCTGTTAAGGGAGAGAACATAATTAAAGTGTGACAATATCAAGCCAGAAAGGTTGCTTAAATAGAAGACCCAGATAGAAGGGCACAAGAGGGAGTCATATGGCATTCAAGGGACGTAAGTAATAGATACAATCGACAGGTTATTTGAACTGATTAGAGAATAAAGACACATCACAAGGTGCTGTTAATATTGGAGGAAATGGAACGACATAATGGATGTATAGGAGATCGTGTACGTCAAATCTGCCAGCAATTTACACAAGAAAATGGTAGAGATAGACCATCGAAATTAAAAGACATTTATAATCAACATCTACCGAGTGCGAGAATGTAAAGGGCCGTAGTTATGCATATTATCCTATGAAGATATGGATAATTATGACCAGCTATAAATTCAACCACTTTTGATATAATGGGTTAGCCCCAGACATATGAAGATGGTATAATGCCACTTAAATGAAGAATACCAAAAGGACAAATAAAGGGTTAGAAGCGAAATTCCTTGATCAAGTACATTTAGTAAAAAGGAAAAGTTGCATATATACAATGATCAAGAATACACATTGGCTCCTTACCAAAAAAAAAAAAAAAAGAATACACATTGGCTTAAACACAGCAAAGACCCTAATACGTAGCAACTCTATAGTATAAACAAACGACTGATACCATAATTACATGAAATGTTGTTCAAAGCAAAAGTTGCATAGGCACATCTCCGAGTCACAGTTAGCTTCAAAGAATTGATCTTTCTCGGATAAGGTCTCTTGAAATTTATCCTCCATTGATATAGCATGTAGTCTCCAATTGACTCACCTGCTTAAGTTGATTAGCCAGGCGTTACAATGGAGTATTATCGACGTATTGATAATGTGCAAGGAGCACGTGCTTGATTCAGATCTTCGTGCTTTTCCAGGTAAAATTTTTCCAGTTCATCGAAAGCATCGATACAATCCTGTCGAAGCTTATAAGATGTCAAAGATGAATAAAAAAATGAGCAAATTCCTCGATAGCATACCTCATAACCTGACATTTTAAAGGGAAAGGTAAGTTGGATAAGTTAGTTAGAATAGATTTGATTTCTACCTCCACTATAGAAGTAGTGCAAATTTGGGCAAAACCAAGCGACAGTAAATGGAAAAGCCGAACCCATTTGAGCGGAAATTTGTCATTTGCCTGAGAAAGGGATGGTTTGCCAAAACTTCGCCTTAGTGGTGATGGGCTAGCATCAGAGATTGAAATAGAGTCTTCAGGTTTAGTATCGATAAGGGTATTAATGTAATCCTCAGCCTTTCTTTCGCGTGATGTGATGATATTCATATCTGAAAGGCGAAAGAGAATGGAGGGTAAGACAAAAAGACGAGTAAAGAGATTCTATATGTTGATTGCAGCAAGAGATGCACCCCTTGTTGATGAAATGATTATTCATGTCATGAGAAAAGGAGTACTTCATAGAATAAATGATAGGGGCTGGAACACCCTGGGTAAGACCAAATTGGCGTGAACAGCAATGTGGATTATATACCTAGAAACTTGGAAAAAAACTTGCCTTTAGTTGAAAAATCCACAACCAAGTCAAAGGGAGTGAGGATGCTTTTCCAGAAAATTCAAGTGTCAAGTTAGTCATAAGAATGGTTGGGCTCAAGAACATCAACACTGACTCTATAGAAAACGACATTCCTTGATGAAAGTAAAGTTTGAAAGAAGCTTTCAAAGAGAGAAGTCCCGGTTGAAGGATAATAAAGAGGACGTTAGAACTTTCAAATGTCAAATTCACTCTCAATAGGAGGGTGGTAAGCTTTAAACTAGTGAACGGGAGGAAATCCTTTGTCGAAGAAAATCTCAGGGAAATATACTCGTAACCATTTGTGCATAATCCATGAAGGACCAAAGAAAAGATCAAGATGTGCATTATAAAGAGAAGTCTGAGCATTTGTGAAGCATTGGTAAAGTATAGTGAGAACTATTTGACCCAAACTCACATCGAGGTCATGAGAAAGTATGTGAGCAATATCGATGAACTTTAAGTAAACTGACAAAGTTGGTGTACAAAATATATAACGTGAAATCCAACACGGAAGAAATGCCACATGTTCATCAGAAATAATTTTCCCTTCAAATTTAGCGAATTCATCCATGAACTCATCATAAGGAAGATCAAGAAAAGTTGTGTTTTGGAAGGGTAAACATACAGATACTTCTTGACCATGGAATTCAACTAAAGAAGAAAGACCCATCAAAGTTTAGACATCTAAGAGAATTATGGTTATTGGGCCACCAGGAAGGAAAAAACAGTGTGAAGTAGGTGACTAGAAATTACAAAGGCTATCAAAAAGGCCATATTCGATTGGATTGATAGACATACAATAGAACATCAAGGCCTTATCGATTCTAGCCAATTGTCATTGAGGTTCGATCACACTCTTTATATGTTGATATCATTGAAAGAATTTCATGTCGAAACTGGGATAAGAACTAAACCTGTGATTGGAAGTCAACCAAGCATGGGCATGAATGTGACTTTTGTTAATTAGAAGAACTTCCTAATAATGACGAAGGAAGCATTTAGTAAACGCAGGAAGAGCTGGAGTAGATTTGAGGTAAGGACCCAGAACGGTGTGATCATTCTTGGTATCATAATCCATGAAGGACAAAGAAATGCAACCCATTGTTTCATAAGGTTGAAGATCATCGAAGCGGTTCAAGTATATGGAAGGTTGAGCAAGAGGAGAGAAAGGAAAGTTATACGCCATATCTGGGGTTGGTTGAATGAAACAAGGCAACAAGAATGATGGGTCTAAATAAACCTAGCATGGTAACCGACTGCACACACGATGAGAGAACGTGGAGAAATTCAAATAGATAAATTCCCGCAATGAGGAATACATGAAGAAAAGAGAAAATATAAAATATTGGACCAAGGAAAGTAAAAGGGAATTTCATTAATTGAAACTTTTCTTGGGGAACAGTAAGTTCTTTACATCACTTTGAAGGGACAACATACTACACTCAAATTTGCCATTTTTAGTTATATAATTATTATTGGTACGGTGATTCTTGCCTTCTGTGGTCAACCGGCGCATATGTTTAGATTGCTTAAGCTCTTTGAGCAAAACCCTTGTCGAAGTCTTCTTCCAGTTGAAGTCATTGTGCACGCTTGGATTCCTGTGCTTGTCGAAGCGCATCTAGCTGTTTCTCAATCTCTACTTTTTGCCTCTCAAGGAGAGCTTCCTGATTATCAAGCCGAGATATTTCCTCGACCAGGGTGTGTAGGTTAGTCTGTTTCCCCTTAACATTATGACTGAACACTTCTATAGACTCGTTAATCTCAGTACTAGGTTGGTCAGGGATAGTCAAAGACATAATTATGTTATAATTACGTCGATAAAACCCTGCCTTACTAACAAAAGTTTCTAAGAACTCTTGAAACTTCATCTTGAGCTCAGGAGGCAATATAGCACTAGATTCAACATCACATAGCTCATCGAGTAGGGATTTTAGTTGATCAAAAACTACGTGATTGTTCAGAATCAAAGGAAAACCACCACTGGAGAGATCAAGTAGTCTCATTAACTTACTTTTAACCTTCTCGATGATTATCTTTCTTGGGGAAGCCGTGCCATGAGAACTTAGGGTGAAGCTCAACACATAAGAGGCCTCCTCTAACATACGTTTAGCCTTTAGAAGAGATCTTGGAGACTTCCTTTCTTCGACATGGTCAGATTGATGACTTAATGAAGGTTGCATCTAAGGAGCATGAATGCTCTGAATAGGAAGAGGGGTAGTGGCCAAAGGTAGTATTGAGACAGGAGGTTTAGCTTTAGCTGGATTGGTAGAAGATTCGCCTAGGATGTCGGGACCAAGATTTGAAATGTTGATGACTTCTTTAGGAGCTAGAACCACTAGAGCCGACAATGTCGGATCATTCAAATCTTCTAAAAGTTAAGCAGGATTAATTATCGAGACATATAGCAAGTAATGATAAAAAGATTGCGGCATAAATACCTTGGTTTGGTACTGTAAGGAGCAATATAAGTGGGTCACTCACAGAGACTTCGAGAGAAGGATCAACAAGATTGTATGGCACATTTCTAGCAATAAATATTCCTGTAAAATCTTATTATGTCACATCAAACGATAAAAGGAGACAATCAGATATAAGAGGGATAGATAAAGATAGATACCATCAGGGTCAACTTTAGTGTAAATAATATTGAGTGGTTGAGAATTTGAAGCATATGAGGGACTATCATTGGACATAGATGCAAAAGCTGATGGGGCTGAAGTATTAAGCCACTTCTTTTTTATCAATGAAGCAATTGGTTCCCTTCATTCCTCATCTATGTCTTCTGGAAGCTGATCAGTTGATGAAGGGCCTATAGGAACAGAAATGAATTAAAGAATGATTCAAAGACAATGTACATAAAGAAGGAAAAGCAATGGACAGATACCTTGGCTATGATCGGTCTTCCTCTTGAGAGGAGATGTTTTCTCTCTAAGCTCAGCTTGCTCCATTGTTTTGGCACGAGTCAGTGGAATCTGAACAGTGACGCCTCTCGAAGGAATTACTTCCTTTGGTTTGTTTGCCCTTGACAGTTATTGACGATCCCAAACAAGGCTTTGAAATGCTAACTTGGTTAGCTGGTTCCATCGAAATGGCCTTTCTACCCCTCTTGCCCTTTGGCTTAAATGTACAACCTCTTATCCGGCTCAACATGGCTTGGGTTGCATCTTTGTAGGGCTTTCAAAGGCAAAACAAAGCCACTAGGAGGTCCACTCAAATGTACACCTAGGTTTAGGCTCAAATTCATAAACATCAAGGGCAAATTTGACACGTATGAGACCGGTAATTTTGGAGTAGCATATGAAAGAGGCATGAATTTTATGGGAATATCTTTGTTTGGTCATGTCAGCAAATTCAATATGGGATTGACATAGGAATGGCTTAAATGAAACCAAATTGTTTGGCACAGTATTGAGGGGAATAGATTTCGAAACCACAATAAAACTTCCCTTTTTGAGATAGCCTCGGAGGAAAGTCCACGGGGGTAAGAATGCATGACCAGAAATCAGTTCAAGCTGTTGGATCAAACAAATAATTGAATTCATTTGCATTGTAAACAAAGAACTCAATTTCACTTAAGTCGATTATTAGGAATATCCAGAGATAAAAGGCAAAAGGGGAAAGATTCCCATAAACATTCAATGAAGAACAACTCAGCAAGCGACACCTAAAAGGAAGAGGTGTAGTTGGTCGAAAGAGTGGATAAAAGTGATGGGGAAAATTACGGGAACCATGACCGGAAAGAAATGGGAAATAATGAATAAGCCAGCATTGGAGTATCCATAATGGTCCAAATAAGGTACCCTCTTCTTGAGACATCATCGACAAAGACGCATGAGTTATTCCTCTATATAGAAATGCTAAGATCAATTGGCCAAGAGCGAGTGTTTTACCCACAGCAAGATTAGTTGCAAGTGATAAAAAAATTTTGGAGATTTTTAGCAAAGGGACAAAGAAAGCATATTATGACAACCAGACAAAAGGGAAAAGTATGCGTTCATCATGGTCCATTGGGTCGGAACTATAGGAGTATTTTTGAAGGAATCTACCATAAGCCAGGGCTTTTTTGGGAATAAAAAGCATTTTCAGAGAAGCCATATTGTCCACAGGGGTTCCGAAAAGGTGAAAATTGGTCATGGTATATATGTCTAAGAGAGTAATGGACATTGGGACCCAGGGGAAGAAGAAGCAGTTGGTTGAGGGGACAAAAAACCAATAGTAGCACCTAAAAGCTCTAAGTTTAAGTTGTATGACAACATACTGACCTCTAAAGCTATGTCAATACTAGCTCTCATCCAAGCAAGGCGAGTAGGAATGTCATCCCTTAATCTCACATACCAGCAGTGAACGTCCTTCTCGAGGGAAGGGAACCCCCGGAATCTGAGGTCCAAATATCCGCGACCGAGGATATCTGAATGGGCAACAACTCTCCTGCCTTCCTCGGAAAGCATGGTTGGAGTGAAACCGGGATTTGGTGATGATTGTAAAAATAGGGACCAAGAATGAGTTGTTCAAAAGATTCATTGACCAAAGGCAGTAAATGAAGACAACAGTTCGAGGAGTTTTCATCTTCTTGGAGATGATCAAACTTTGCAATAAATATCTTGGGAGAATGGCAAAAGGACACTATAAGTACCATGAGTTGTGTACGGAGATCACTTTGGTGCCATAACCTTTTTGAAAAACGATCACTTTAGTACCAATGCTGACATGGCCACCGGAAATCTGACGTGGCTCTTTTTTTATTAATTTTCGATGCTGACATGGCTCACCGAAAATTTGACGTGGCTCTCCGAAAATCTGACGTGACTCTTTTTTTGGCCAGAATTTTAGCCGGAGTCACTAAAGTGATCTCTTTTCCTCCGATTTGGCATCAAAGTGATCCGAAAAAAAGTTATGGCACTAAAGTGATCTTTGTACACAACTTATGGCACTTATAGTGTCCTTTTGCCTTGGGAGAATATTTGGTGTCTATGGATACAGGAGTAAGAGGAAATTTCGGAAAGATGAAGATGACCTAGAATAAGAGAAGGTAAAAAGTTAAATTTTGGATTTTATGTGATCAAGATAAGACGATTCGGATGATCTACCATCATGAAGGTTTTCCAAGCTATAAAAGATCGGGACTACGTATCAGAATAAAGTGAAATGTCACAACAAGATCAAGCAAATCATGAAATACGAAGTGTTGAGTTCAAGATTGTATGGGACGGATATATTTCATTAAAAGAATTAATTCTTTTAAAAGGGGGCATATGTTGACACCTATAATTAATTAGGTTGTCGACAATAAAAATAAATAAAGTAACGGAGACAAATGTACGAAGGTCATCAGGGAATGATGTAGCCCATAGAAGGTTGTTTACATAAGTAGACAGCTGGCAAGCACTGGACTATCATGGTAGGAAATTTGAGAATTTGAAATTGAATAGGCTAGAATCATAGAGGAAGCAAATGCCACCTAAGCTTTCGTACCGAAAGTCATTGATGAAAACTGCTATATAGAGCCCAAGTCATCGAAGTTGTCGATGAGAAAATGAGGAAGGATAGGTGTCAAGACAGAAAGAGATCGATAATAGTTATCTCCTCGGGAAGGACAGTTGTCAAGACGAAAAGAGATTGATAATGATTATCGCCTTGGGAGGGACAAGTGTCAAGATGGAAAGAGATCAAAGACGGTTATTGCATAGTGGAAGGACAAGTATCAAGATGGAAAGAGATCGATGATGGTTATCACAAAGTGGAAGGACATGTGTTAAGATGGAAAGAGATTAATGACGGTTATCGCCTCGGGAAGAACATGTGTCAAGATGAAAAGAGATCGATGATGATTATTACATAGTGGAAGAACAGGTGTCAAGACGGGAAAGAGATCGATAACGGTTATCGTATAAAAAAAGGATAGGTGTCAGCATGAAAAGATAAAATTGATGGCGATTAATGGACATGTGTCATCAAATGAATGGCGAAAATGAGATCGACGGTGGCTATTGAATATGATATCAGAAAGCAGTTATCAGACTTGGAGTATAAATATTACCTGATAGCCAGAAAAGCCCCCCGTGAATACACATCAAATGTTGTCTTTCAATTATCTTTATTTTTCAGTACTGCATTTTTAGTTTCCATAGCTGTAGTTATCTACGTTTTAAGCCCAGTAGCTTTGTAATGTTACATCGATAGAGTTCGGATGCTACCAATTAGTAGTTGGACGAATTTGTCTGAATTATTTGTAAAGTTCAAAGTTTTATTAGCCAAATTTCGTTACGGTACAAAATCTGTGTTGTCGACCAAAATAAACAAACTCTTTGTTCACGTATGGATATCTCCTGTCTGGAATTAGCCACAGAACCCGGTCTCCTCTCATTAAGAACCGAAAAACGACTTTCGGTGAATTATATTTTGTCGCGGGAGCATTTCCAGCGAAACACATTCCGATCAAGAGATGGAGAATCGCAACCCCAAAATAAGAGCAGTGAATCTGGAAGGCTGGCTGGTCACAGAAGGATGGATCAAGCCTTCCCTCTTTGATGCAATCCCCAACAAGGACTTCTTGGTACTGTGCTACACGGATTTGCCTTAGTGTTTTCGTTGCTCTTTTAATCGATGATTCGTTTGGTTTCGACAATTTTTCTGATTCTCGAACTGTGCATAATGTGAAGGATGGGACTTGACTTCAGTTCAAATCAATTGCGGTCGGGAAGTTTCTTTGCGCAGAGTCCGGAGGTGGAAGCTGGGTAGTCGCCAACAGCACAGGGACCAGTGAAGTTGCCAAACGCCCAGCAGGTTCCGGTTCCAGTTGGGAGACATTCCGGGTGAGTTAGCTTTAAGCAGACAAATTACCTTAGGCTGACGTTAGTTCGGTGGTTAAACAACGAACTTGTGTCCGTGGATTAGATGCACGGTCCACCAAGTGCGAATAAAATCCATGTTTGGGCTCCCACCGTCTGGGTTTTGGCTCACGTCTTACATAGATGGGATTTTGGTGGAGTTATCTTATGGGGACTAACATTGAACAAGGTTAGGGACGTGACCGATGCAATTACACTGTACCTCGTTAGTAAAGTAAAACTCAGACCGTTCAACTTGGAAATAGTATGGATATATTCTTCTATTGACAACAATTTTCCGACTAAAATAACTGTCATTTTCACAGAAGATAATCTCGTGCATTGAGCTACAAATGATTTGACGTGTTTGGTGTGTGTAGCTGTGGAGAATCAATGAGACGCTCTTCAACTTCAGGGTCACCAACAAGCAATTCGTCGGCCTGGACTCCGGTAGGGACGGGCTCGATCTAGTGGCTACTTGTCATTCACCAGGAGCACCAGAAGCCTTTGAGATTGTGAGAAACCCAGACGATGCAAGTCGCTTTAGAATCAAAGCGTCCAATCGCTTCTTCATACAGGTCATCAATCTCTTTCCATTTCCTATTTCTTAGACAAGATTAATGCTAGATCTGTTAAGACTGGTTGAGAAATTACTGCAAGAACGTTGTACATGTATCGATATGTAAACGGTTTGTTAGATCTACCAAATTGGATGGGAATTATGGTCCACTTATTTGAAGGGCCAACTCAATTATGATTCTAGCATGTTGTGTTATTTTATAAACCAATTTAGTAGACCAAGGTTATTCTTCGCACATTAGCATGTGAGATGTGTTGCACAGAATGTGCTCTCAAATGTAGAAGAACAAGAGAAGATTGATATGGAAATGCACTTGTCACATTCTCTAAAAAAATTACGAGAAGAGTACATAGTTCTTTTTTAAAACAACGAAAATTGAATTGCACTAACTTAGTAACTGACAAAAACCACTACACCACTAACTAGCAACAAAATAGGAACTGAAAACAACAAACTCCTACTATCTTGTTGACTAAGTAAAACAAAAAAACAACCAGCTAACAGACCAGAACAAAAATGACCGAAAATGGTCCTTAAGACATAACCAACATACTCCTCTTTGGCTTAAGGAGCAGAACACATTCCAGCCTTCTTCTTCAGTAACTCAAGTCTGCTTGCTTGTAGTGGCTTAGTAAACACATCAGCCACTTGATCTTCTGTCTTGCAATAGAGTAGCTTCACTTCACCTTCTTGTTGCACTTCCCTCAGATAGTAGAACTTGATTTTGAAATGCTTGGTTCTCCCGTGAAAGACAGGGTTTTGAGATATGGCTAGTGCAGCTTGGTTGTCCACAAGTATCTCGGTTCGTCCTTCAACTTCCATTTCCAGATCCTGCATTAGCTTTCTCAACCATATTGCATGATTGGCTGCTGCAGTAGCTGCTAGAAACTCAGCTTCTGCAGTGGACTGAGCAACCACTTCTTGTTTCTTTGAGCTCCAGGTGAAACATCCAGATCTCAAAGTAAAACAAAAACCATTTGTACTCCTCATATCCTCGACTGAACCAGCCCAATCACTGTCAGCAAAGCCTTGCAACCTGCAATTGTCCACTTTAGTAAACTTGACATCAAATGACTGAGTGCCTTTCAAGTATCTAATCACTCTTTTTGCAGCTACCAAGTGTTCTTCACCAGCACAACCTAGGAATCTTGAAAGCACACCTACTGCATACAGGATATCTAGTCTTGTTGCAGTTAGATACATCAAGCAACCGACTAAACTTCTGTAAAAACCTTCATCAGCAGGCTCAACTCCTTCAGTCTTTTGCAGCTTCTCCTTTAGATTCATAGGAGTGTTCACACTTCTACATTCCTCCATCTCAAACCTCTTTAAGATCTCTCTTAGGTATCTTCTTTGACAAATGAATACCTCGCCTTTCTTCTGCTGCACCTCCATTCCCAAAAAGGACATTAGTCCAAGATCAGTCATTTCAAACTGCTTCATCAGCCCTCTCTTTAGTTTTGCAATCTGCTCTTCACAATCACCAGTAACCAAAAGATCATCAACATAAAGAGAGACAATAGTTACACCTTCCACACCCTTCTTCACATATAGAGTCACTTCACTCAAACTTTTTTAAACCCAAGTTCTTGCAGATGCTTATCAATTTTACTATACCAGGCTCTTGGAGCCTGCTTCAAGCCATACAAGGCTTTCCTCAACTTGTACACGTAATCTTCCTTGCCTCTAACTACAAAGCCATCAGGCTGCTCAACATATATCTCCTCCACTAGCTCTCCATTCAGGAAGGCTAACTTCACATCCAGTTGAAATACTTGCCAGCCCTTTTGTGCAGCAACTGCTAGCAGCATTCTTATGGTATCCAACCTTGCCACTGGAGCAAAGGTTTCAGAGTAGTCTACCCCCCATACTTGCGCATAGCCTTTAACAACAAGTCTTGCTTTGTACTTACGTATTGAGCTATCAGGATTCAACTTTGTCCTGAATACCCACTTCATTCCAATCACCTTTCTGCTTCTGGGCCTCTCAACTAGATCCCATGTTTGGTTTTTTTCAATCATTCTGATTTCTTCTTCCATTGCAGCACACCATTTCACATCTTCACTTGCTTCCTTATAGCTAGCTGGTTCAAGCATAGCTGTATTGCATCTCTCATAGATTTCAGCAAGAGATCTAGTGCCTCTCGCAGGAACATGATCAATTAGATCCTCGACTTTCACTTCATTTGGTTCAACCTGCAATGGCACTACCTTCTCTTTAGCCTTGCCACCTTCCACAGACCAGTCCCACTTCTTATCTTCCATAAAACTCACATCTCTACACACCACAACCTGGTTGCTAGCAGGATGATAAACTCTATAGGCCTTAGATTGCAAACTATACCCCACAAAGATACATGCTTTTCCTCTTGGATCAAGCTTATCTCTCTTAACAGAAGGAATCAGTGAATAGCAATTGCAGCCAAACACTTTTAGGTTACTCACCTTAGGCTTATATCCATGCCATGCTTCAAATGATGTCTGTTTGTTGAGAGCTTTAGTGGGCAGTCTGCTTAGAAGGAAGACTGCAGTGTTGGCAGCCTCAGCCCAGAACTTCTTAGGAAGTTCTTTCTCGTGTAGCATGCATCTGGCCATCTCCATGATACTTCTGTTCTTCCTTTCACTCACTCCATTTTGCTGTGGAGTGTATGGCACAGTGAGCTGGTGCTTGATCCCTGTATCATCGCATATAGCCCTGAAACTGCCTGAGGTGTATTCTCCTCCATTGTCTGACCTAATTGTCTTGATATTACAACCACTCTCCTTCTCTACTTCTCTTTTGAACCTCAAAAAAATCTCATTAACTTCAGCCTTATTCTTTATGAAGTACACCCAACACATTCTAGTGCAGTCATCTATGAAAGTGATGAGGTATTTGCTGCCGTTCAGTGATTCTTCTGGCATTGGACCACATACATCTGTGTGGATTAGTTGCAGCTTTTCACTGGCCCTCCAATTTGACCTCTTGAAAGGAATCCTCACTTGCTTGCCTTGTAAACATGCTCTACAGCCAGTTACTTCCTTCTACAACATAGGTAGCCCCACTGCCATTTCATTTTGCTGCAAGTATTGCAGCCCCTTGCTATGGAAATGACCCAGTCTTCTATGCCATAACTCCTCATCTTGTATATTTTTCATGGCTTCAAAATTCTCATCAACTGGATCAAATGTAAAACACTTGTTCCTCATAGGAATCCTGAAAAGGATGTGACCATTCTCATCTCCTATGGCACACTCACTCTTCTCAAACACGACCTTCAACCCCTTCTTTACTAACTGTCCCACACTCAGCAGGTTTTGATCTATCTTTGGCACAAACATAACCTCTGTGATAAGCTTAACACCACCAGGACCTTCAAGCACTACATCACCTTTGCCTTCTACTTCTATGCGTTCTCCATTGCCAATCCTGACTTTAGACTTCACAGATTTGTCTAAATTGCTAAATAATCCTTCATTACCTGTCATATGGTTGGTGCATCCACTATCCACGAGTCATCCATCTCTAGATGCATTTGAGATGAAGCAGGAGGCAATAAATAGGTGCTCCACTTCACTGGCTACTGCAGTTTGACCTTTAGCTTGCTGTTGCTGATACTTCTCCCTGCAAATGGCCTCAACATGGCCCATCTTGTGACACCTCCTGCACTTCACATCTGGTCCCTTCCAACACTTGAAATGACGATGATTTTTTTTCCCGCAATGCTTGCATGGAACTGCATTCCACTTCCTGTCATATCCACCACTGCTTGAACCTCCCTGACTATGGCTATGACTGGCCTCAACATGTCTTCTATTTTGGTTCCATCCTCTTCCCTTTTCTGCATTATGCAGCTTCAGCTTGGCTTGCAGAGCACTTTCGATAGGCTCATTTTTCCTCATAAGCCTTCTTTGCTCCCGAGCCTATAGAGCACTTAGGACTTCAGCAAGTTTGATGTCTGAAATGTCCTTAGTGTTCTCAAGGGAAGCAATGGTTGCTTCAAACCTTTCAGGCACTGCAACCAAAACCTTCTGAACCAGCCTTTTATCATCTACATCCGTCCCTAGCACCCTTATCTTAATGGTTATATCAACTAGCCTATCAACAAACTCTTTCACAGACTCATTCTCCTTCATCTGCTGCCTTTCAAACTCCTGTTGACACCTAAATTTTGGCGCATCACTTAGTGTAATTTGCATAGAAAATTAGGGATTAAATTTTTAACCCCTAAACAAAAAATATTTAAATTGCATAACATATAGTTTAAATTCATTTTAGATTAATTGCATTTTGCATCGGACTGGCGGTGACGAACGAGCTTAAATTTCATCGAATGAGACTCGGCTCGCTTGAAATGCAAGGGCCGGGAATTACAAGTCAAACGGGCTCGGTTGTTTTAATTTGAACTTAATTCAGCCCATTATCATTAATTAATTCAGCACATTTAAATTAAATTAAAATCTAAGCCCAAGCCTAAGCCCATTAGGACTAAAGAGCCCATCTAATTGACCTAGATTAGCATTATATATACATCATTAGATCAGGATTTTAGGGGGGGCTCTCAAATTTTCAGAACAGAATTTTTAGAGTGTGAGAGTGAGAAAGAGAGAGAGAGAAAGAGACCGGCGAAGATCGCCGCCGTGTGGAGCCTCCCCGCCGTGCCTGCTGCCGCACCTGCGTGCGCCTGCTACAGCCGCTCCCCACCGCGCCTGCTGCCGCGCCTGTCGTGCGCCTGCTGCCTCCGCACCCTGTGCGCCCGCTGCCGCCGCTCCCTACCGCGCCTGCTGCCGCCGCTCCCTGCCGCGCCTGTCACCTGCCGAGCGCCGCTCCCTGCTGCGTGCTCACCGCCCGCCGCCCGCCGTGCGTCGCTCCCCGCCGTGCGTCACCACCTGCTACCGCCGCTCCCTGCCGCGCCTGCTGCTGCGCGACGTTGCTCCCCGCCACTGCACGCTGCTGCCCAGACGTCTTTGCCGCACGCCAGACGCCCCGCTGCCGCACCGCCGCTGCCGCCGTTGCACCGCCACCGCTGCTGCCCCGGAGCCGCATCGTCACAAGCACCACCGTAAACAGCGCCGCCGCCGTCCTCGAGGTCGCGCCATCGCCGGTCCGCCGTTCGCCGCTCGTCCCGATTCGCAATCCCGATCCGCAAGTCCAAATTGGGAAAGTAATCCGGAAATCAGGTAAAGATCTCTATCCGGTATATTTTTCAAAATATTTAGATTCCCAGTTTGGATGTTTGAATATTCTGTGAATATTGTGTGGATTGCTAGATATTTTAGGATAATGTTTGCCTTGTTCGCAATATTTTTAAAATATTCAAAATTAGGAAACTTTCCTAATTCGGCAATGTATCTGGACAACTATCTGACCTTATCCCTAAGGTACGATACGTGGCGATACAGAAAATCATTGTTCTATCCATAATCACTTGGGTACGATAATGACTTCTATCTGCTTTCCAAATTTGAATGATCGATTTTCCGTCAATATCTATAACCCTATAGATATGACTGATAGTTCGATTTTTGTGCCTAATCCGAGTTTGAAACGAATCTTGTGGATCGCGTGGCTGTTTTAAATGTGGATGATATCTCTGTTTAAATTGTCTTTCCTTTTCAAATAAAAAAGAAAATTCAAAAAATATCAGTTAGGATTTGAATTTGAGTTTTGCATGTTTAGGAATCCTAAATATATCTAGACGATAGAGTAATTATTTAATTTAAATTAGGACTTGAGATAATCTATTTCCTAATTTAAATTAAGTAATATTCTAATCTTAATAGATTATTTAAGTTATTTTTTATTCCGAATTTTCATGAAAATCCCAAAAAAGAATGAATTGTTTTATGGTAGATTAGGATAGATTGCATTCTTAATTTAAGTAGTTTATTATTTTGAATTTTAACAAAAATCCCAAAAAATAAGTCATGTTAGAATATGTTAAGTCATCATAGGTTGCATGTTAATTTAGGCATATTTTTATTCCTAATTTCATTAGAAAATACCAAAAATAAATCATTTGCCTGTCATCAGAATTAGGTCACGTCATCGCATGACATATAGTTTGTATGCTAGGTTGCATTACTTGCATGTCATTTTTGCACGTCATTGCATGTAGATTAGGTTTCATTTAAATAAGTGAAAATCCTAAAAAATATTGAGTGAACTGCTTGTTAATTAGAAATCATATTAGGTTGTTGATGTGATTTTCTAGCTAACAATGCAGATGCTTACGTTGCTTCGAGGTAAGTAATTCTTCCAAACTTGCAATTTATTCAATGCTTTCTTGGGTGTTAAATTGGTGGTTTGCGCACCCGCATGAACACCTCACATGTTAGTGAGTAAGTTAAAATGGATCCAAATGGCTTGCCAAAACATTTTTGAAAAGAAAAGGTACCGAACGGGCGTTAGACTAGATCTAGCGTAATCAAGTCCCCGGGCTTAGAATCTCTGGTTCGTAGGAATAAAACATACCTCCCTATGTTTTATTTAGGTTTCTAATCGACCTACCACAAATAGATTAGTGGCGACTCCGAGCATGAAAAATTTTGCATGTTAAAAACTTAAACCCTAAGTTGCGAATTGGTAGGGTTTGGGAGGGCCCGAGTTAGGCTTAGTCTTAACAATCCATTAGCCTGAGAGGAAATTTCAGGTCGCGACAGCTTGGCGACTCCGCTGGGGAATCTTGAGTTAAAACTCTTAGTGGACTTAGGCCAGTTTTTCTTTTCAAAAAATATATTTTTGCTTGGCAGCGAGGATCCCAGGTACGTCCCTAACATTTTAGGTGTTAAATGTTTTTGCAGAATGGGAGGTATAAGGGGAGGCGTGATTGTTAACCCTTGTTTTGCAGGGAGGTGTTTGAATGAATGGTTTATTTTGTGCACGAAGCGCTGTATGATATAACTTGTTGTGCATGTCTTGCATTTACACTACACCGCACACACTTCCCGCTGCCGGACCTGGGCGGCACAGGTTTAGGATGGTACTGAGAAAGCGGACACCCCGACCACACCCGCGTGGTATGGGTCGCCCTCCTTGGTCCCGAAAATTCTTTCATGGTGTCATTGAATACCTACCACGGTTGCACCCTTTGCAACCCGGGTCGGCTCTTTGACTAAGCCGGAGTCAGGGGAATCCCAGCCTAACCACCATCATGACTGGTTTAGCTCGGTAATCCCCATGTCTCCATTTTGCAAGCCAGAGTCTAGGTAGAAATCAAACCTCACGTTTCATGCGCATGTATATGTGATTGCCATTATTCTACCGGGTGAAGTAAGATTTCTAAACCTTTATCTCGCAATTTATTTATGTTTCGTCTTTTTCTTTGGTCGGTCCATGACATTAGGTCGGTCGTGAGTCTTGGTCTATACACTATGGGAGGGGCAGACATCCGGATTCTTGATGCTCCTAAGGACGAGCTCCGTGCCTGGTGGAATCTACTCAGTCCGACCAACCGCAAGCTAGTTGAGGGCCACATCGGGAGGCTGCTCCCCCTACTGGAGGTCAAAGTCCGTACCGGCCTCGTTCGAGCATTAGCGCACTTCTGGTGTCCCGAAACCTCTACCTTTATATTCAGTAAGCATGAGCTCACCCCGACGTTGGAAGAATATAGCGTGCTCATTGGAAAACCATTGGAGTCGGAGTTAGTCACACCACCTTTGGAAATTGATTCCACTTTAATGTTGGCTGAATTTTTGAATGTCAGAAAAGATGAATTGGGAAAAGTTTTAAAAGCAAATCGCGGCACATGTCCTTTTTCATTCCTGAGTCAGTGTTTTGAAAAAGCCACATCTTTTCAAAAAGGCAGAATCTTTTTGCTAGCATTTTTCGGGTTCGTGATTTTTCCTTACTGTAAGAATGCATGTAGTCCGTCAATCGCCTGGTTGGTCCAACAGGTCTGTCTTGAAAGGAATTTTATCAACACCGTTTTAGCCGAGATTTTCATTTCCCTCACTAAATTTAAGCAACATGTTGACAAAACTTTTCATGCTCCCCTCGAACTTTTGCAAATCTGGTTTTTGTCTCACATAAAAGGGTGTGGCGATTTACTCACAATATCCGAGCTTAATGATTCTAGCCATCCCGTCTTGAGGTATAAAGAAAAACAAGGGAGTGCACCCGATTATCATTACTCTGAATGGATCATCTTCATGAAAAACGCTAGACCCCAAGGTTTCTAATGGCATGCTAACTGGTTCAAAGTCGAGGAAGCTCGGCTTACATGTAATGGTATTGGACCGGTTCCACTATTGGGTTTCACCGGAGCAATTGAATACTACCCCGCCAGAGTGTCTCGTCAGTATCAGATTCTCCAAGGGCTCCCTCCAGCGTTACAACCAGAACTCCTCCAAGTTGACTTCGCCGATGATGATAAAGACCACGAAGCGACCGTAGCTCAGCTCAATAAGATGTGGAGGAAGTGTCGTGTGTTAAAGATAGCTCGGCCCGAAGGAGAACTAAAGAGAGAGCAGAAGTCCTATTTTGCGACGACTCAGTACATTCGTCGGCACATAATCCCGCGGGATTTGCTCCCGAAGATACCCAAGGTGCCTCTCAAGCCCGCCAATCGCTCAGAGAACAATCGCCTCAAAAGGAAGGCCGAAGAAGCTGAAGAAAAGGCATCCAAGATAGCTCGAGCTTATGAGCAATTGAAGAAGGAAATCGCCTCCCATATGTCTATAGATCAAGCTAAATAAAAAGCTCGAAGTTCTTTTCTCATTTCAATTTCAGTTTTTAAAAAAAAAATTTGTTTAGGAATTAAGTCATTTGCCTTTATATTCAGTTCAATTTCAAGTCGTTAATTGGTGTAAAAATTTTCGCCATTTCAATAAAGAGGTCCTTTCAATTCAAAGCGATTAGACTAATGTCATGGATTGGCGTGTGATTTTGCTTAACACTCATGAATGCTTGTTTCGTTCCAAAATTAGGTAGCTACGGACCGATCACGATCGCCCATTCGTACACGGTCGAGAGCCAGAATGGCCGATCAAACCGACTTGCAAGAGCGTGTTGTTGGTGTGGAAGACCAGATCAAGCAACTTGTCATCGCGATGCAACAAATGTCCGCTGAGATCAAAGCTCTCCGGTCGGTTCCTGTTTCGGCATCCCTCGAAGCATCAGTCCCAAAGCAGAAAATCAGAAAAAGTGTCGATATTGACGGAGATGACGATATTCCTGATTTAGAAGATGACCCCATCCAGATTATCATCAACAAAGACAAACCTGATGAACGGGTCAACAAACTTGAAGAAAGAGTGAAGCAGCTGGAAGGTTCACAGGATTCACCTTTAATCGATCTGTCCCTGTACTCACAGATCAAAATCCCAAAGAAGTTCAAAATGCCAGATTTTGACAAGTACAATGGCACCACATGTCCAAAAGCCCACCTACAGCTCTATCACGTACAGATGACTTCGTACGTTGACAACGAACTCCTGATGATCCATGCCTTTCAAGCAAGTTTGACGGGTCCTGCTTTGAACTGGTATCTCATGAAGAAGATAAATGGCCTCAAAACTTGGAAAGAAGCCAGTGAAGCATTCTTGAAGCAGTACAGATTCATAACGGACATCATTCCTACCCATGATGATCTCGAACGTGCTCAGATGAAAAAGACTGAGTCCTTCAAAGACTATGCTATCAGATGGAGGAATTTAGCTGCTCAGGTTGTCCCAGAACCTATAGACAGTGAGTTAAAGAGGATGTTCGTGAAAACTCTCCCGTTCGAATACCGTAATCGGATGGTTGCCATTCCGGCTGACAACTTCAACCAACTCATCCCCATAGGTGAACAAATTGAAATAGGGCTGAAAGATGGATGGTTTGTCGAGCCGTCCTCCTTGACCAGAAGATTTGGTGCGAGAAAAGAGAAAGAACCAGCAGCTGAAGTGAATGTGGCTTATAACCAACCGAGCCGGCGGAATGCTAACTCCGCCCCAGCAATCCAAGTAGCAGAAGCTCAGCAACAAAACTCGGGTCGTCAACCTTTTCAGAGGAGGAACAACAGGAGGCAATTCACCCCCCTCCCCGGATCGTTGTCTCAAGTATTGACAGTGCTCCAGAAGAAAGGCTTGCTTACTACTGAGCCAAAGCGGCCCAATCCTGAGCGGTTCTATAACTTCGACCCGTCAAAGAAATGTGATTATCACATGGGTGAGCTGGGACACTCAACCGATGATTGCTATGCCCTCAAGCACCGAGTCCAAAACCTCCTAGATACGAAGGCTTTCTCATTTCAACCTGCTAAGCCGAATGTTCAGAGTAACCCACTCCCTAATCACGCAGGCAATGTGAATGCCATATTTAGCTTCGATGCTGGTCGAATCAAGAATGTTAAGGTGTATACTACCGACGTCTACGGTGAGTTAGTGAAAGCCGGTTGTTACCCGAGTAATGAGGACCTTCCCCTCGCCATCATGAGAGAAAGAATCTCAAAAATGGTAGAAGCTAGGATAATTGTTTATGCTGACCACACTGGCATCGTTTCCACTATCTCTGAAGTGGTTATTAATTGGGAGGAGGAGTTTGCTACATTGAACACCAGGAGCGACAAGGGCGACCCTCTGCCTGAAGACATGCCTCCGCTTGAAGACGCGTCCGATAATGAAGAGATCATTGTAAGCACGCCTACAACCGACGAAGGGATAGTGATCGAGATACCTCAACCGTATGAGTACAGTGATAATAAGGCGGTTCCTTGGTCCTACAGTCTCGATGTCGACTTAGTTACCAGATCTGGGCGTTCCTACGGCCAAGCTAATGCCCAACCTGCAAAACCTGTTACTGATAAAGAAGCCAAGGAGTTCCTAGCCGTGATTAAGGCTAGCGAATACAACGTAGTTGAACAATTGCGCAAGATGCCCGCGCAAATCTCTTTGCTTGAGCTACTCCAGACATCTGTCAAACATCAGAAGGCCCTAATGAAGGTGTTAAGTGAGGTCCACGTGCCTGAGACGATTGATCATGACAAATTAGAGGAATTTATCAAGGACCTCATAGCCTTTTCAGATGAAGAGTTCCCTCTAGAAGGGAGGGGGCATACCAAAGCACTTTATGTTTCCGTCAAATACAAGGCCTCACATGTAGCCCGGGTACTTATTGACAACGGATCAGCCTTGAACATCTGTCCTTTGACGACTTTACACCGCCTTAAGATAGATCATTCTAGGATAAATTCTGCAAAGACCTCCGTACGAGCCTTTGACGGAACGAAGAAAGAAGTAATAGGAGAAATCCACCTTGCCATACAGATAGGACCAACAATGTTCAATGTCCTATTTCAAGTTATGGACATTCCCACTGCATTCAATTTTCTGTTGGGTCGTCCATGGATTCATACTGCCGGAGCTGTGCCATCCAGTCTACATCAGAAGGTGAAGTTCGTTGTGGAGAGAAAGTTAATCACAGTCCACGGTGAAGAAGAGCACCCAATTTACCACACAACGGCTATCCCCTATGTTGAGCCGGATTGCAAAATAGAATCGAGCTATCAGTTGCTCGAGCTCGTATCAACCATACATGCGTCAAGAGGATCATCACCGCCTATTCCTGAGGTGTCAAATGTTGCAGTCATGGTTGGCAGAGTAATGGTGTCCCATGGCTTTACTCCAGGTGAAGGCCTTGGTAGGAATGGCCAAAGTATCCGCCAACCGGTGGAAGTCTTTCGGAGGCCCCACACTACTGGGTTGGGATACCTAGGGTCAAGCGAGCCAAATAATGGGGGACGTGGACGTGGACGCAGACGTGGTCGAGGTCAAGGTCGAGGAGACGGACAGAATAGATTGCGATCCGAAGAAGAGCCGAATGGTGAAGAACCTGGGCGTGGCAGGTTGTTTCCATACATCCGTACCACATTCCCGGGCCCTGCAAGAATGATGCATGAAGAGAAAGAGGTGATCGACACTTTGGGGCAACCGAGCGGCAAGTTCGATTATTATGTTAAATACTCGGCGCCCCCCAGCTTCTATGTTGACCCCCGTGACATTGTCCCGGATGGATGGGGAGGTATGGATGATCCAACACCTCTAGTGACAGAAAATCCTGATGATGCAATGGAGGGAATCACTACCCTGTTCGATGATTTCTTCATTGGAGCTATCGAGGAAGGACCGTTGGAGGAAATGGGCACTGGCCCGCAAGAGTAACACATTTACTTTTTTCGCACACTCCCCTACGCGGGAATTTTTACTGCTTTTTAGGACTTGTCCTGTCTCGGGAGCTACTTTTTAGGACTTTTCATTTCTAGGATTTGATTGTTGCAATTTCCATTCCAATAAATGTAATTCATTTGGTGATAATTAATGAAATTACAAGTTATTTTTGTTTTGAGGGCATGTTGAGATACATCAAACCAGCCCGGTGATGATATCCAACCGATAAAATAAAATATAGTCCAAGGAGAATTCTGAGGCCTGGGCTTCTTCATGCTTCCTCGTGTTAAAACTTTTTTGAAAAGAATTTAAAAAAAAAATCAAAATACACTGTTTAGCCCTGTTTGTCCTACTGAACCCCCTACTTTATGTTTCAGGGGCAATTTTGTGACACGTAAGGGTATGGGGACGGTCCAATCTGATGAATTATGTGCCACCGAACCTGATCTCGATGACACCAATGAACTCGAAGATTCTTCGGACCTCCAGCGTGATCTAGAACATCATGAAAGACCTAAAGTCCTAACGGTAGACCAAACTATCACCATCAACTTGAGTGATTCCGAAGAACCCAAGGAGGTGAAGATAGGGGCAACCCTTCCCGAAGGTGAAGCTAAACGCCTGGTCCAACTGCTGAAGGATTACCAGGATATCTTTGCCTGGTCATATATCGATATGCCAGGTTTAGACCCTTCTATCGTGGAGCATAGTCTACCCACTAATCCGGACATGCCGCCCAAGAAACAGAAGTTGCGAAGGACTAAGCCTGAACTTTCCAAGAAAATAGAGGAGGAGGTCATGAAGCTCTTGAAAGCAGGGTTTATTGAAGTCACCCGATACCCCAATTGGGTGGCCAATATCGTGCCAGTCATGAAGAAAGATGGTCGAGTTCGCATTTGCATCGACTATCGCGATCTAAACAAGGCCAGCCCTAAAGACGATTTCCCATTGCCACATATAGACGTTTTGGTGGACAATACTGCAGGGTTCGAGCTGTTTTCCTTCATGGATGGTTTCTCGGGTTATAATCAGATAAAAATGAAGGACGATGATAAAGAGAAAACGGCGTTCATCACTCCTTGGGGGACATTCCACTATAAGGTCATGCCCTTCGACCTTAAAAATGCCGGGGCAACATATCAACGGGCAATGGTGACGCTATTCCATGATATGATGCATAAGGAGATCGAGGTCTATGTCGATGACATGATCGCCAAGTCTCGACCTGGGAAGAGTCACGTCGATACTTTGAAGAAATTATTCGAGAGACTCCGTGAGTTTAAGCTCCGTCTCAACCCAGCAAAGTGCATATTTGGAGCAACCTCGGGCAAATTACTTGGGTTCATCGTAAGCAGTAAAGGCATTGAAGTCGACCCCTCTAAAGTGAAGGCTATATGTGAGTTACAACCCCCATCGACCGTGAAAGAAGTGCGAAGCCTCCTGGGTAGATTGAACTACATAGCCCGTTTTATTTCCCAGCTCTCCGCAACTGCTAAACCCTTCTTCAAACTTCTAAAGAAAAATGCTCCAGTGGAATGGGACGATGATTGTCGAAAAGCGTTTAACGAACTAAAGCGGTACCTGATGGAACCACCAGTGCTAGTCCCACCAATGCCGGGCCAACCTTTGATCCTTTACCTCACGATTTATAGTGAGTCTTTAGGTGCGATGCTAGCTCAGAAAAGTCCTGAAGATGGAAAAGAGCGAGCCATTTATTACCTAAGCAAGAAGTTCACCGTCTCGAAGTTGAATTATTCTGAAGCCGAGAAGACTTGCGCTGCGCTAGTATGGGTGCTCCATAGGCTGCGACAATATACGCTGCATCACCAGACTTTGCTTGTGACTAAGACCGATCCCATCAAGTATTTACTTGATTAGCCAGCTTTGGTAGGGAAGTTAGCCAAGTGACAGATTTTAATTTCAGAGTTTGATATCCAGATGAAGCCACATAAGTCATTTAAAGGTCGAGTAATTGCCGATGTGTTAGCTGAAAATCCTGGAGTCCTTAATGATGATAGATATTCTTCAGAAGATCGCATTTTGGTAATAAAGAAAGACACATGGACCATGTTTTTCGATGGAGCTGTAAACTTGGCCGGTTCCGGCACTGGGGCAGTTTTAATATCCCCAGATGGGCAACATTATCCAGTAGTAGTAAAGTTGGTATTCCCCTGTACCAATAACATAGCCGAGTATGAAACTTGCATCCTCGGACTCCAAGCCGCAGTGAAAATGGGGATAACCAAGTTGAAAGTGTTTGGTGATTCTGCTCTAATTATTCTTCAAACTGTGGGAGAATGGAAGACGAGAGACACCAAACTAGTGTCGTACCATGAATACCTCGAAGAAATCATAGAGGAATTCGAAAATATCTCTTTTGAGTACTTATCAAGGTCTCATAATCAGTTTGCTGATGCGCTAGCTACGTTATCATCCATGTTGCAAGTGATTGGTGGGTTAGAGGTAGAACCCTTGAAGATTGAAGTCCTGACAAAACCAGTCTACTGTATGGTTGTGACCGGAGAACCTGATGAAAAGCCATGGTATCATGATATCATGAGTTACATCTAGAAACAAGAATTTCCTCAGGGAAGCACCCCGGCTGACAGGAAGTATATAATGAAAATGGCTTCGAAATTCTTTGTTAGTGGTGAAAAGCTGTACAAAAGATCATATGATTCGATCCTATTGAGGTGTGTGGATGCGGCTGAAGCTACTAGAATCATGCAAGAAGTACACGAGGGGATATGTGGTCCACACATGAATGGCCACATGTTAGCTAAGAAGATTATGAGGTTGGGTTATTATTGGCTCAGTCTTGAAAGTGACTGCATCCAACATGTTCGAAGATGTCATCGCTGTCAGGTTCATGGGGATAAAATAAATGTTCCCCCGACGAAATTACATCAGTTGTCTGAGCCATGGCCCTTTTCAATGTGGGGTATCGATGTGGTTGGCCCAATTAATCCCATGGCATCAAATGGACATCGATTTATCCTGGTCGCGATTGATTATTTCTCTAAGTGGATCGAGGCGGCATCTTATGCCAACGTCACTGCAAGGAATGTTGTAAAATTCATCAGACGAGACATAGTCGCTCGTTATGGTATCCCTGAGGCTATCGTCACTGATAATGGGACAAACTTGAACAACAAGTTCATTGATCAGTTATTCAACGAGTTCAAAATCCGACACCTGAATTCATCTTCTTATCGTCCACAGATGAATGGAGCAGTTGAAGCCGCTAACAAGAACATCAAAAAGATCTTGGCCAAAACGGCTGAAAACTATCGTGACTGGCACGAAAGGTTGCCATTTGCACTAATGGCGTATCAAACTTCGATTCGAACCTCTGTCGGAGCAACCCCTTTTTCCTTGGTGTATGGCATGGAAGCAGTCCTACCCGTCGAAGTAGAGATCCCTTCCTTACGAGTATTGTCTCAAGTGGAGCTGTCCGAGGCAGAATGGATGCGACAAAGGCATGAGCAGTTAAACCTAATTGATGAGAAGCGATTGAGAGCCATTTGCCACGGTCAAACCTATCAGCAGAGGATAGCTAGATCCTTCAATCAAAAGGTACGTCCAAGACACTTCGAGGTAAATGATCTAGTCCTAAGGAAGGTACTGCCAGTCTTTCCTGTTCCTGGAGGAAAATTTGCCCCAAACTACATTGGTCCGTATGTGGTTAAAAAGGTGCTTCCCGGAGGTGCCCTGATCCTCGCAGAAATAGATGGTCGTGAGTTTTCCACTCCTGTTAATTCTGATGCTGTGAAGATATATTATCCCTGATAAGATCTAACATTTTTGCGGCAAAAGTTTTCAAAAGTTTGGATTTATACTCTGAATTGCAAACATTTCATTTATGAATAAATGGTTTCAATCAATTTCAAGTTAAGATGTTTGCATTGGCTTTAATTTCTGCATGGTTATTTGTCAACCTGTATCATTGACCTCAAAGGGGGAATCTATTTAGACAATATGATAACTCATGTGGAATGAATTGAATGTGTCGAATGAGTACATCGGGATGATGAAAGGCATGCCATATCCTATACACAGTCCCGTGCACTAATCCCCAGTGAGTTGAGTAAAAAAAAAAAAATTCCATGTCTGCAAGGCAAAGGGTTATCTCGCAAAAGGTACGGCAACTGAAATGACGAGAGGCGATTCATTTCTCTGTCCCAAACACTACAAGTTATCCATTGTTTCGCCACTTTGAGCCTAAACACTTGGAGAAATTCATTCAAATTACCCCTGTCAAGAACCACCCCATATCGGGGCAAACTGGAGGTAAGTCAGCGTCATAAGGTGAAAAATGAGTAGAAATTTTCATGCTCTCACTTGCATCAATCTTCGAGTGTTGCTTTTTCAGATGAATTCACGTTAAGTTCAAGTGCCTTAGGATGACGAAGAGCATTTCTTTCTCTATCATATACACACTTTATCCTTTGTTAAGCCCAATTGAGCCTGCAAATTCATTTCTTAAACCCAGTTGGTGATCATCCCCCACACTAGGGCAAGGCAAAAGTCATCATTGTTCAAGCAGCATATCCGGAGCGTCGATAAAAGATGAAGACCCTGAGAGTCCAAATGTTAGTCATTCGGTCAAAACAAGCCAAAGTGTGGCTGGCCAATGTATGCATTGTAGACAGTGTGTGTAAAAAAAAGACAAAAAAAAAAACCAAAGGGCATGAAAAAGCAGTGTGCCTGGTAAAAGCAAGGCCAATGCCCGTGAAAGAAAAGAAAAGAAGAAGAAGAGAATGAAAAAATGGAGAAAAAGTGACGACTTTGAATTAGAAAGTGTTGAGATGTGTCGAAGTCACAAAAGTATCCAAAATCTTGAGGAGTCAGGTGATAAATTCTCGAAGCCAATGGAGCATCTACTGAGAAGACAATCCCTGGTGAAGAAGAAGACCGGTGACAATGCCGAGATGATCACCAACTTATTCACCCCAGTTATATACATTTTGAGCCTAATGATCCATTCATTTCTCAACCTATGAGCCTAGCCTGCGTTACGTCCTTTACAAAGTCTCTTCAGATTATGGCACTTGAACTAACGTAGAGATTCTGATGTTTATAAGCTTAGCTCGAAGAAGTGCGAGCAAGTCCATTTCTATCTCATTTTGCAGGGTTCTTGACTTGTAATGTCACGCCCCGAACCCCTACGGCACGCGACACCGCCTTTGGTCGATTTAAGCGACGT
This sequence comes from Syzygium malaccense, assembly GCA_031216405.1. Classification (NCBI taxonomy): domain Eukaryota; kingdom Viridiplantae; phylum Streptophyta; class Magnoliopsida; order Myrtales; family Myrtaceae; genus Syzygium; species Syzygium malaccense. The sequence continues at coordinate 6,760,369 of CM062258.1, read as the reverse complement.
CCCAGGAATATCGCCGACCTCAAAATGCCATCAGAGGTTTACTACCACAGGGGATATCAACAAATAAACCGGACAGTTAAAAACTGGGGAAACAATCAAGGAGAATATACAACTACTTCATTCCAACTTATAAAATATTCACAGCTTATAACTTACACTTTACAATTTACAATCCACCCCACCATAACACCATCACATACCTTTCCACCCCGATATCCACTGTCGATAACACAAAAACAAAAACAACTGGCGACCTGACTTTCTATCCCAAAAATGGTACTCATCCACATTCTATTCTTCACCCCTGGACTAGCCCTCACGACCCTTTACTTGGCGTCCATTCCGAGTCCGACTCTTCGCCAACCGAATCAGAACTCTCTGGATCAGTCTGCTCCTTAGAGGTTTCCGACTCCGCCTCAATCTCAATTGGATGATTGATATCACCCGACTCGGCTGGAGCCGCATTCTGATATTCCTCAGCCAGAAAGTCGAAGAAATTAAATTCAGGTACGTAATTGGGATCCATGTATTCTGCATATGGTTGTGCGTAACCAGCCTCCTCATCGGGCTCCGCGGGGTCATCAGGTTCATCCTCAAATTCCGCTTCAGGCTCCGCTTCAGGTTCAGCCTCGTCCTCCGCTTCCTCCGGTTCTTCCTCTGGGATTGGTTCTAGATCTATGTCCATAGGATCGACCTCAGCTTGCGATGCCTCAGGCTCGGGTTCATACTCAGCCTCTGACGATCCCTGAGCAGCAGCTGCTGGGTGCAACCCTGATTGTGCCACACTAACCTCCGTACTCGTCAGCTCACCATCTATCGGAGGAACAGCTGTCGGATCCCAGTCCCCTACTAAATCGAATGGGACATCAAAACCCCTAACGGGTCCGAACTCAGCCCCGTCCTGGTCCCGGAAAAACTAAGCGGTATATCTATGCTCCTCATAAAGCGGTATATCTATGCTCCTCATAAAGCGGTAAGCCTACTTCTACGAACACTGTGGTTGTGTGTCTAATCCAGGTAAAATTATCTTCCATTGGAAACTCTACAACATCCAGCTCGGAGTGTACGGGTACCCCAAAACGCTCTGGTGGCTGCGGCGGTGGATTCATAGCTCCGGTCGGGTCTGAAATTGTCGGTTGAAACAACCGTGAGAACACTTCTCAGCAAGTTCACCCCTAAACCCAACCTAGGCTATCACGTACCTCCAGACAATTACGCAATCACATACATATTCACACACGCTGAAACATCACATCGCAGGTACAACAAATAATATTGTCAAGCTCAAACATGCGCACAACATCATTCAAACTCAATCATGTCAGATGTAAACACGCGCATGTACTACTCTTATCCCATTATTCCATCCATTCTCATTTCCTCTTTCTCATTCTTCGCCAGTGACCCGCGTAAACGTACACGCCTCAGGTACACTGCGACCACTCACCACATCCGGCCCGCGTACTCGTTCACGCCTCAGGCCCCTCGATCGCGCCCCGAGCATCACACGCCTCGGTCCGATCCCACATTCACACTCGATCGCGCCCCGAGCATCACACGCCTCGGTCCGATCCCACATTCACACTCGATCGCGCCCCGAGCATCACACGCCTCGGTCCGATCTCACATTCACACTCGATCGCGCCCCGAGCATCACACGCCTCGGTCCGATCCCACATTCACACTTTCCTCAGCCCGCGCCAAATGCGACAGGCCTACATGATCGAAACCCGAGCTATAATGCCTCGGTCCAATCCCGGTCTCACCCGAGCTGATCGTGCCTCGGACCGAACTCAATCATGCTCTTTCGAGCCTCAGCCTGTGCCAAATGCAACAGACCTACATGATCGTGGCCCGAGTTTATGATACTCGGCCTGATCCCAATACTCGCAATTCCACACCCTCACATAATTCCACAATCACATGCCACACCGCATTTCTTTCTTACTCATGCGCATGCTTGACACGCATATACCACACCCAATTAGCCCATCACACGTGGCCCGTGCACGCATCTATTAACACGTACAACATGCTCACACAGCATTCAACATGGCCAATTTCAACAATTAAATTAATCTGGCCCACGCGTGCACATAATCAAACACATTTCAATCCCTCAATCACAATTCAATAAACACACAAGACCACTCATGGACCCACAAACACAGCCACGTTCATAGGCATAATTTTGGTATTTCCGAGCCTATTAAACACCACAATCCAGCCATACTACTACACACCAAACTAACACCACTTGTCCTTAAATCGAGCCCTAAGCTCGCCAATTCCATCCCATAACATCCGACACTCTCTTCAGTCTCACTCCAGTCTCGAAACATCCTCATTTCATCCTCAAGTTACCTCATCTATCACACAAATAAACACTCAATTAAATCAACCCCATCCAGAATAATTCAAACATGCCCAAAACACGTAAATTATCAATTTTCTCCAACCAAATGGTGTCGGATTAATTCCGATCCTTCACGAGACTTTCTCGCCATAATTTCTAGGTTCCAAATATTCAACTCGCGTCCCAATCGGACCATCACAGCCCCGTGAACAGTAATTCACAGCCATTGAACAGTGATTCGAGGCATATGAACAGTAATTCGCAGCCCCCATTTTCTGAATTTCCAATAATTAGTGTCCGAATTAAATCCCAAGGCCCGCCATAAAATTTCCACTACCAATCCATGTAATTCCGCACCTAATTCCATACTGATTTTGTCCAAAATCACCCGTCGATACTCGAAGTCCTAAATCAGGTTTAGGCGCGACTTACCCGCGTCGACTAACTCAACATATCACCTGGTCAATTGAACCATCATTTCAATTGAACCCATATGTGCACGAATCAAACATATTTACACCAGCCCATTGCACAAATCCACACACAATTCTACCACCACAGCTCAATTATAATTAAAACACACGTGAAATACATAAATTTCTATTTTTCTCCTACCAAACGACGCCAAATCGATTCCGGTCCTTCACGGAACTTTCTCACCATTAAATCTCGGTTCTAGAAATCCAACTTGCGTCCCGAACCGAGCATCACAGCCTCGTGAACAGTGAATCGCAGCTCGTGAACAGTGATTCTTAGCTTAAAATTCCCTCAAATCGTCCTCCAAAAATTCCAAATTAATTCCTTAAGGCCCGCCATACATTCCCGGTCTAAAGCCCCAACCTTTCGCACCCGCACAAGTCCAATTTCACCCAAAAATCAAATTGTTCGGCGATACCCGAAATCCTAAATCGGGATTAGAGGATGACTTACCGCGTTCTAGGCTAAAACGGCTAGAACGGAAAGCGGCGGCCCTTAATCGGGGACAACGGCGACGACGTACAACTTCTGGGTGGCGGCAATCGGCTTGGACGGCGATTGCGTGGCTTGCGCGTGGTCGAGGGCCTCACGGCCAAGAGAGAGAAAAAGAGGGAGAGAGTCACGGTGGGGGGTGGTGGTCGGTGTGAGGGCGGCGTGAGGCGGTGACCGGCGGCGTACGGACGACGGCGTGGCTCGGCGGCGACGGCGATCCGTCCGGCAAGAGAGAAAGAGAGAGGAAGAGAACTCACGGCAAAAGGGGGGAAAATTTTCACGGGGAGAGGGGAAGAAATAAGAGAGGGAAGAGAGAGAAAGGGGGTCAAGGGCTTAAAATAAATTTTGACCAACTTTTGGCACTTTACCAAAATGCCCTTCTCTCACACAACTACCCTTTTATAATTCTCAAGGGTAAAATGGTCCAATTCTCCGTTTCTTGCTCAAATCAAATTTTTCCGAAGGAATTGAGCACACCAAAAATTGACACGTGTCACGTGCAACGTCGTCCTAACGTTCCGGCGTGATTTCCTAATTTTCCGGTATCCAATTTGGGCAAAATTTCCATAATTAAATTCTATTAAACGCAACCCGAGCGTTTCTCGAGCTAACGGGCGGCTTGCTGGGGAAATTCGCTGAATCGACTCATGACTGATACTAAATCGAGTCACGTGCAAGTTCGTTCGGTGCGTGACGACCTCGGTTGTCATTAAAATCGCGAAGATCAATCACTTGATCCGAGGGGTACGATCGTTCGGTATAATTTCAGAATCATTCGTCAAGTCGTTTCATGGTCCAACGGAATCACCCGCGATCCACTACTAGGACAATGGCGAATTGACCCCTAACTATCCTCGATCGGCCAACAATGGCTCAAAATATCACTTACGCGATTTAAATGGTCGAAATCCATTCACGATCGAATTTCCTTTAGTCGCGCGAATTTAATTCCCCTATTAGCCTTTCCCTAATGGTTAGCATTCCCAGGAATGATCAGTTCCGGGCGAGAACTTACTGCGAGCACATTTCATAAAACTCAATTATTTAATAAATTCCAATTGGTGGAATTTCGGAATGTCACATGTAAACCTGGAGACAATTGCAGAGTATTTTCTTTCAATAGCCTCGACTCGAAGAGTCTCTTTTGCTAAGCCATTGACCAAGCCCATGTTACGGTCCTAACAAAGACCTCTCAGATTGGTAAAGTCGTACTGCTTGCGAGAATACTCAGACCCTTGTCAACATGATGATGGTGAGATGGGGCGATTCTCCATAAATCAGCCTTTTTGATGAGAATGAGAGAAAGCACTTTTGGACCGGAAGTCCCTCATTCGACGTTTTCAAGATATCCGCTTGTGAGTTCGGATTGTCTTGTCATGATTTTTCCCCAGCGAAGTTTGTAATCCTAATTTGATAAAAACATCGTGCATGAAAATCAGTTGAAGTCATAGTACATGTGTATATGTGTTCTTGACAATATGCGAATGCATATTACATGTTACTTAAACTCGTGTCTAACAGGAGACACGCCTTCAGAGTTGGAGATATCACCAGGTAAGTATATCTCTATCCCTAGGATGTCTATGACTATCTAGGTATCCCTAACCTGTTCAAGCAATTGTCAGGTCCCACATTTGATCTCTAGATGCCTTTGATTGTGTTCAGGTGTCTATTGATCAAATCTTTTCAGGTACTTCTGATGATATCCAGGTACTTTGTCAAGGAACTCTTGAACATTTGGGCTAGCTCCTTTGTTCATCAAATCACAGATTTTCATACAATCTCGAGAAGATTCCCCCGTTACATGACTATGAGCAGGTATAGGCATGACGGCCAAATCTTTGCATATGAGCAGGTATATGTAAAGGTCGGAATATTCTCTCAACCCCAGGTGTTCCCCCGCAGTTCACTTATGAGCAGGTATAAGTGAGGCGGCCAAATCTTTACATATGAGCAGGTATATGCAAAGGTCAGAATATCCTCTTGATTTCAAAAGTTTCCCCCGCAATTCACTTATGAGCAGGTATAAGTGAAGCGACCAAATCTTTGCAAACACCTATGGAGATGTATAGGTAGTTCGTAAAGATCGGAACTGTTCTCACGAATCCAGATGATGATTGGATACGTCGAGCTTTTTTCGTGTGTTTTGACTTAGCTGCAGATCACCGAAGTTCATCAACGTATATCAGGCAATACCTATGGGACTAGCCCATACATTTGCCAAAACAACATACAAGTTAAAGTTGTGCCTCGAATTGCGCTATCGTTCATGTCAGGTAAGTAATTCCAGGTATGTTTTCTATTCAGGTCAGCATGCATCATTTCTTAATGCATTGTAAAATGGGACTCATAGTCCCAACAAAAACAACATTCATTGCATTTGCATGGTTGAAATTTAGGTATCATTTAATCTTTGAATGCAACCTCTACGAGCTCACCTTCAAAGAGGGGCAGCTGTTGACACCTAAATTTTGGCGCATCACTTAGTGTAATTTGCATAGAAAATTAGGGATTAAATTTTTAACCCCTAAACAAAAAATATTTAAATTGCATAACATATAGTTTTAATTCATTTTAGATTAATTGCATTTTGCATCGGACTGGCGGTGACGAACGAGCTTAAATTTCATCGAATGGGACTCGGCTCGCTTGAAATGCAAGGGCCGGGAATTACAAGTCAAACGGGCTCGGTTGTTTTAATTTGAACTTAATTCAGCCCATTATCATTAATTAATTCAGCCCATTTAAATTAAATTAAAATCTAAACCCAAGCCTAAGCCCATTAGGACTAAAGAGCCCATCTAATTGACCTAGATTAGCGTTATATATACATCATTAGGTCAGGATTTTAGGGGGGGCTCTCAAATTTTCAGATCAGAATTTTTAGAGTGTGAGAGTGAGAGAGAGAGAGAGAGAAAGAGACCGGCGAAGATCGCCGCCGTGTGGAGCCTCCCCGCCGTGCCTGCTGTCGCGCCTGCGTGCGCCTGCTGCCGCCGCTCCCCACCGCGCCTGCTGCCGCGCCTGCCGTGCGCCTGCTACCGCGTCTGCCGTGCGCCTGCTGCCGCCGCACACTGTGCGCCCGCTGCCGCCGCTCCCTGCCGCGCCTGCTGCCGCCGCTCCCTGCCGCGCCTGTCACCTGCCGAGCGCCGCTCCCTGCTGCGTGCTCACCGCCCGCCGCCCACCGTGCATCGCTCCCCGCCGTGCGTCACCACCTACTGCCGCCGCTCCCTGCCGCGCCTGCTGCTGCGCGACGTTGCTCCCCGCCACTGCACGCTGCTGCCCAGACGTCTTTGCCGCATGCCGGACGCCCCGCTGCCGCACCGCCGCTCCGCCGCTGCCGCCGTTGCTCCGCCACCGCTGCTGCCCCGGAGCCGCGTCGTCACAAGCACCACTGTAAACAGCGCCGCCGCCGTCCTCGAGGTCGCGCCATCGCCGGTCCGCCGCTCGTCGCTCGTCCCGATTCGCAATCCCGATCCGCGAGTCCAAATTAGGAAAGTAATCCGGAAATCAGGTAAAGATCTCTATCCGGTATATTTTTTCAAAATATTTAGATTCCCAGTTTGGATGTTTGAATATTCTATGAATATTGTGTGGATTGCTAGATATTTTAGGATAATGTTTGCCTTGTTCGCAATATTTTTAAAATATTCAAAATTAGGAAACTTTCCTAATTCGGCAATGTATCTGGACAACTATCTGACCTCATCCCTAAGGTACGATACGTGGCGATACAGAAAATCATTGTTCTATCTATAATCACTTGGGTACGATAATGACTTCTATCTGCTTTCCAAATTTGAATGATCGATTTTCCATCAATATCTATAACCCTATAGATATGACTGATAGTTCGATTTTTATGCCTAATCCGAGTTTGAAACGAATCTTGTGGATCGCGTGGCTGTTTTAAATGTGGATGATATCTCTGTTTAAATTGTCTTTCCTTTTCAAATAAAAAAGAAAATTCAAAAAAATATCAGTTAGGATTTGAATTTGAGTTTTGCATGTTTAGGAATCCGAAATATATCTAGACGATAGAGTAATTATTTAATTTAAATTAGAACTTGAGATAATCTATTTCCTAGTTTAAATTAAGTAATATTCTAATCTTAATAGATTATTTAGGTTATTTTTTATTCCGAATTTTCATGAAAATCCCAAAAAAGAATGAATTGTTTTATGGTAGATTAGGATAGATTGCATTCTTAATTTAAGTAGTTTATTATTTCGAATTTTAACAAAAATCCCAAAAAATAAGTCATGTTAGAATATGTTAAGTCATCATAGGTTGCATGTTAATTTAGGCATATTTTTATTCCTAATTTCATTAGAAAATACCAAAAATAAATCATTTGCCTGTCATCAGAATTAGGTCACGTCGTCGCATGACATATAGTTTGTATGCTAAGTTGCATTACTTGCATGTCATTTTTGCACGCCATTGCATGTAGATTAGGTTTCACTTAAATAAGTGAAAATCCTAAAAAATATTGAGTGAACTGCTTGTTAATTAGAAATCATATTAGGTTGTTGATGTGATTTTCTAGCTAACAATGCAGATGCTTACGTTGCTTCGAGGTAAGTAATTCTTCCAAACTTGCAATTTATTCAATGCTTTCTTGGGTGTTAAATTGGTGGTTTGCGCACCCGCATGAACACCTCACATGTTAGTGAGTAAGTTAAAATGGATCCAAATGGCTTGCCAAAACATTTTTGAAAAGAAAAGGTACCGAAAGGGCGTTAGACTAGATCTAGTGTAATCAAGTCCCCGGGCTTAGAATCTCTGGTTTGTAGAAATAAAACATACCTCCCTATGTTTTATTTAGGTTTCTAATCGACCTACCACAAATAGATTAGTGGCGACTCCGAGCATGAAAAATTTTTTATGTTAAAAACTTAAACCCTAAGTTGCGAATTGGTAGGATTTGGGAGGGCCCGAGTTAGGCTTAGTCTTAACAATCCATTAGCCTGAGAGGAAATTTCAGGTCGCGACAACTCCCTTAACAAGTTCAGCACCTTCATTCCTTTCACTCTCTCATCCCCTTCATATTCTTCCTTTAAATAATTCCATATATCATGTGCTGAATCGTTTTTTATGATTCTAGTAAATATGGTCGAGGAGACAAAAGAAAACAAGCAAGATTTTACCTTTGCTTTTCGGATTACCATCTCTTTATGGTACCTGATTTGATTGATAGTTGGGTTGTTGGGTAGATCAGCAACCTCGTAGTCCTCTTCCACAGCTTTCCATAAGTCTGCACCCTCCATGAAAGCTTGCATCTTCACTGCCCATGCCTGGTAGTTGTCTCCATCGAAGATTAGAGCTGTGATGGTTGAGAATGAGGCAGCAGGTACGCCAGTTTGTTCCATCTTTCTTGCTCTACTTCGAATTTAGCACTCTCTCACAAGTCCCTTAAGATCAATAGGGCTCTGATACCACTTTTGTTGCACAGAATGTGCTCTCAAATGTAGAAGAACAAGAGAAGATTGATATGGAAATGCACTTGTCACATTCTCTAAAAAAATTACGAGAAGAGTACATAGTTCTTTTTTAAAACAACGAAAACTGAATTGCACTAACTTAGTAACTGACAAAAACCACTACACCACTAACTAGCAACAAAATAGGAACTGAAAACAACAAACTCCTACTATCTTGTTGACTAAGTAAAACAAAAAAACAACCAGCTAACCGACCAGAACAAAAATGACCGAAAATGGTCCTTAAGACATAACCAACAAGATGGACACTAGCCAAGTGAAAACTTTTCGAGACTTATTCGAAGCAGAGATTGAGAAAAACTAAGAAAGAAAGTGATTATTGTGGTGGAACTTGTTTTGCAGGTAAGGACAGAGAAACGAGCAACAGCTGATTATCAATGTGACGAGAGCGAAGCATTGAAAGATGAAGACCCATCTATGTTTTTCATGAGCTTCACTAAAAGATTCGAATGCAACTTTCAAGTCACCAATGGTCTTCGACCATGTAAAGCCCCAAAAGTCATGAGGGTACAACTTATAAAACTCTTATTTGATAACAGTCAAAGTGCACGCTTCTCAAACCCATTAAATTAATCAAATCATTTAAGCCCAAATTATAACTTTAAATAAAGTCACTCTATGAAAACAAAATCTTTTTATCTTATTAGTATATGACTTACGAATAAGTATTCTTTGAGGAGGAACTGATTTTAGCCAGCAATCATTAGTGTTGCCATATATGAAAAACTACGGTAGCTATTGCCGTATCCTGCGTTTCTTTTATGCCTCTAATGGGTCTCCAGCCTTGACAGCTTACTAACTCTTATTCACCACTAGCCAGTAAATGTTGTCCATGGGAATGACATAAGATACAGCACAAAATATTGAATGAAAATCTAAATATGACGCGATACAAAATGTACAACTTACACTTACCAAGCTCAACATCTATTGGGATCCAGCTATGAGAAAATCGCCTTTATAGAATGGTACTTGACCTAACGTGTTGGGCTCGTTCGGGATACATGTGATTTTTGCTTCTATGCATGTGTGACACATGCACGGGTTTCCGGGTCATGTACTACAAAACCCTGTTAGGCATGTAAGAGAATTAACCGTAAAAAAGTTGCAATCATGAAAAGAACACGATCGAAGCCACCTTTTTCCAACTAACAAAAACTCTAAGCCAATTCGGCTTCAAATCATGCCTTCTTTCCATGCTTAGACCTATGAAAATCCTGCAGTCTTCTTTCATCTGATCCTCGTGAAGAGACACAGTCCCTCCCACGCCAGAGACCCCTTCCTCGATGGGATTTAGGTTGCCGGTGTGTCCTACACGACCACTGAATTCTAAACCACAAACGGCAAGCCGAAAAAACTAGAAGAAGGACCTTCTTTCATTGATCTTACTATTATACAGCACTAAGTTTTATGCATAGAGCCGAATGTTTCGTTAACTATTTGTGTACTTGAATTCGTAATAATGTCTTTATTTCGCCCTTTACTCAATTTGGATGGCGTGATGAGGGAGGCGACTGGAGAGGAAGAGAAAAGATTAACAAAAAAGAAAAAAGTAGTTCTTGTTTAGTAGGAGGGATTGAAATCGACGGAGCTGGAGAAAAAAGATCTCAAATTTTCTTTTTTGATCCCTCTAATCTTCTCAAATCATTCCAAATCTAAATAAAATTGAGTGAACTTCAATAAGAGGGTATGAATTGATAACAGGAACATTGGAGTACGTTCATTGTGGAAGATGATTTCAAGTTCGTTGCCGAGAATGGATTGGACGCGGTGCGAATTCCGGTGGGCTGGTGGATAGCGAGCGACCCGAATTCTCTGCCTCCTTATGTTGGTGGTTCCTTGGCCTTTCTGGATAGTGCCTTCTCTTGGGCGGAATGAGTCTATTACCATCTTCTCTTCGTCTTATCATATACAGATGCAATTTGCAACGTATCATTTGATTTTCTTACCTACGGGAAGTATGGGTTGAAGGTCATAATTGACCTGCACGCTGTACCTGGTTCCCAAAATGGCTGGGAGCACAGCTCATCAAGAGATGGGTTTCGAGAATGGGGAGACACAGCTGAGACCATCGAACAAACCCTCCATGTCATAGAATTCTTAACTTCTCGGTAATCAATTAATTTGTGGTTCACATCCTATTCCGTGTACTAGGGATATCATTTGATTTCGCCTATGTAGATACAACAAGAGCCCGAGCCTTTACGCCGTTGACCTCTTGAACGAGCCGCTCGCGAAAATACTCCCTCTGGAGACCGTCACTAAGTATTATAGGGCTGGGCACAGCGCTGTCCGCAAGCACTCCTCCACGGCTTACGTGACCATGTCCTGTGTGCTTGGAGCCTCTGGCCCCGAATTGCTGCTCCCCGTGGCGAGTGGCCTGGACAAGATGGTTGTGGACACGCATAATTATGTTCTATTCAGGACGAAATTTGACACCATCCAAGATAATCTTGATTTCATATACAAGGATAAACGTGCCCAATTGGACCGCCTTGCTACATCGGATGGACCTCTCGCTTTCGTGGGTAAGTCTAAACTTGTAATAAAATTATCATGCCATTGATGCTATAAATCATTGTGCTTCTATCTTCCGTGATTTGCTATATAAATATAAGAAAGGTGGATCCATGAAGGAATGTGAAATTGCAGGTGAATGGGTAGTGGTGTGGACAGTGAATGGAGCAACAAAAGAGGAGTACCAAAGGTTTGCGGAGGCTCAACTGGAAGTGTTGGAAGAGCCACATTTGGTTGGGCCTATTGGACTTTCAAGTGCGTCAACCTCCATTGGAGCATGGAATGGGCGATCGAGAATGGTTACATTAAGCTTTAGACATTACCTTCAGAAATTCACACACACGCACACACACACACATGTGCACTTCTTACTAAATTGTAAGTTGTAAGCTCTGATTATCTTTCATCAAGCAAATTTTTTGTCATCTTTGAATAAAAAATAGTCGAGGGAAGCTTTAGGGCACATGCGACTCACCTAATGGAATCGTAGCTTCCCTGAATTGTTGGTATAATTCCACGAAGAAATTCACGAAAAACACGCACGCCAAGCGCTCGGTTGAAAATGACTCTTCAAGACCAATTCTTCGTAAACAGAAACCCACAAATATATATATATATATATATATATATATATATATATATATCTGTGTGTATGTATGTATGTTTACCCACTGCCTAAAGAAGTCCAAATTCGGTCGGCCAGCATTGGTCGGCAAAGCCTGAATTGGAGGTTTCTTTCTTTTTTTTTTTCAGAGTTAATACCACAAAAAACCCTAAATTAGTACACATGTGACAAATTCACCCCAATCTAGTATACCTATGATAATTTTACCCTCAATTAATTTCCGTTAAATTTTACTATCAAATTTTTGAGTTGGATGGCACGTGACAGTTAACGGATATACCAGTTTGGAGTTTTACCCTCCGTTTATCAAAGGTGTACTAGGTTGTGAGTTTACGTGATATTAATACAATTTAACGGAGGGTAAATTTGTCACAAATGTATCAGTTTTGGGTTTTTGATGATTAAAAAATTAGTTTGGAATAAATTTGTCATAGATGTATCAGTTTATGATTTTTCATGGTATTAACCCTTTATTTTAATTTCCAAGATCAGGCTTCAATTAGGAATAAAATGAACCTAGGACTTTCTTTCCTATCTTTCTTCGCCAAGGAAATTGCCGTGTGCCTTAGACACACTCATCTCCAATCCAAGGTCCAAGTTGGACTTTCCAATCTTGACTGCTCTGACACAGAAATTTTTTTTTTATAATATGCATTAATTGTTTTTGAACTTTCAGGTGTCAAGTAATTCGATTTGGGTTAGATTCGTTCAGTGGTCTCAAGCTCAAGACATATTTGAATAATTATTTTGGAATTGACAAAATCGGAAAGTTTATAATTGAATTGGTATATGTACAATAAGTTTAGGACTGATCAGGTAATTTTTCCAAAAAAAGGCTAAGGTATTTTTAGTGTTACATTCTAATTCCACATCTGGAGGCGTGGGACGCATAGTTTGGTTCATAAGTAAAGTGACGTGAATTCAATTGATGATGTCTTTCCATAATTAATGACTGCAAAGATGTTACCATTTTGCACGAAACGTGTGAATTCCATCCAAGACCCGCTCTTCCACTAAAGTATGACTTTAGAAAAATGATCAACACAGTCCTAAACCTATTGCAATTGTGTTAATTTAGTCATAAACCTTTTTTTTGTGTCAATTAAGTCTAAACCTTTTGCATTTGTATCAATTCAATTCATCCTGCCAATTTTGGATGGCCGGTGCTAACATGGATATCGGCCGTCCTACGTGGCATGACCATCCTACGTGGCATGACCATCGCTAACATAAACAATTTTTAATAATAATTTAATAATTTTTCATATTATTTTTTTCTTTTCTTTTTCCCTTTTTTTTCTTTCCCTTGCTTTTTTTTTTCCTCCCTTCATCTTCAACCTTTAGCCAGTCATCGTAACTTAGAGACTGACCAAAGGCGAGGGCCTGCAAGGTTGGCTTTGTTGGCCTCTGGTCAAGGCGAGCCTCGCCAGCCCTTGCTAGTGGCCGGTATGTTCGAGCCTTGCCCAGGCATGGCGAGGTTCATGCTCGCCGTCGCTGGGTGAGGCCAACCTCGCTAGTGGCTGGTGTGTTCGAACCGTGCCCTTGCCACTGGCCATGTTCAAGCGTTGCCAAGGGCGAGTGAGGCTTGCCCTTGCCTCTGGCCGATCGCGACCTTCCAAAGGTTGAAGATGAAGGGAGGAAAACAAAAAGAAAGAGAAAGAAAAGAAAAAAGGGAAAAAAAGAAATAAAGAAATAAATAATTCAAAAAATTATTAAAAATTGTTTACATTAGCGCCGGCACGGCCGGCGTTCATGTCAGCGTCGGCCAGTCAAAATTGACCGGATGGACTAAATTGATAAAAATACAAAAAGTTTAAGTCTCAATTAGCACTAAAAAAGGTTTATGACTAAATTGACATAATTGCAATTGGGACTGTTTTGGTAATTCTCCTGTATGACTTTTGTCCGTTCTATTCTTGCGAAGTCTTTCTTTAATTTTGTCAAAAATTTTAGAATCCTCTTTTTCTTTACCATGTCTTGCCCATTTCCTAGAAATGTCGCATGCATAAATTACGAAATATTCTCTTCCACGATTAAAGAGACTTTTGTCCATTCTACTCAAGTGAAGTCTTTCTTTAATTTTGTCAAAAAGCATAGAATCCCCTTTTTCTTTACCACGTCTTGCCCATTTCATTTCCTAGAAATGTCACATACATAAATCATGAAATTTTCTTGTATGGTCTGGGTTCTATGAGCTCCATAAATTCGAGTCATTAAATTTTATGGTCTCCGCATAGGATTCATATGATCTAACGTCCATTATCCACGGGCTTGTGTGTACCTGCTTCACAGAAGTATTTGTTCATGAATTAGAGACTTGAATAAATAAATAAATAAATAAGGGAAAGCAACGAGAAGTTGAAAGGAAAAAGGAAAGGAATTTAATTGAATGAAAAGACAGAGAGCGGATTGGTTGAATTGACCTGGACGTAGAAAATCCAAAGCATGCTGAAGAATAATTAGAAGAAAATGTATTTATTTGAAAGGGTTTCTTAATGAGCGCCCCTTGAGCACTTGATAAGTACATTTATTTGAAAAGTTTTGTTAATAAGTGTTTGGAGGGCATTTACTAACCATAATTTAAGAATGATATCTTTTCATTTTTATAATACTAGTTACACAAAACACAAAAAAGAGTGTACTGCGAATGATAGATTTTCGTTATTTAGGTGTTTAACAAGTGCCCTAACCACACTTGTTAACCAAATTCTATTTGGAATGATACAGCTTTCAAGGTACATTTTGTGCAATATACAATGACAATAAATATATTGCAAATCATAAATAGAAAATTTCATTAGTTGTTTAACGAGTGTTTCAAGAAACTCCTTAATGGAGCCTTCTTTGAAAAAGCATAGAGAAATGGACAATAAAAGAGCGGTTGAATTAAATGAAACACGTAAATATAAAATTTTCTTAAATCTATTTTGTTATCCGGAAGAGTTAAGAAACATTACTATCTGAAGCACAAAAAAAAATCATCGTGGAAGTGACGGGGAAGTTGCTGCGCTGTTGACCAAAGTCAAGTCACACGAGAACCCATATTAGGTGAGTCAAGAAGAAAAGTTTAAGAAAAGCATTCGCAAGGAAATGGAATGCACCAAGTAGATGATCATTCAGTATAAATAGACAGATGGCTTTTGGCAAAATTACATCATTCACGCAGACAACTCAGCTTTTAAGCTAATTGGGTGAGTGACTGAACTCATCCTTATCATGCAAGCACGTACTGCATCTCTACTTAATCATGTCGAAATTTTATTGCATGAACATTGCTTACACGAGTACTATTGGATATGTTTTAGTCATGTTAAGTGCAGATTTTTGTGTGTTCCTCGGGGACAATCTGTTGCATAACTGACTGCTATTTTGTTTTATCTTGATTTTGAACGCGGAAGTAGGGAAGCAGAAGGCATGGAAGTGATCAGCAATGGGGTCCAATCGATCTGCAACCATTCCGCTCAAGACATGGAGAATCGCAACCCCAAAATAAGAGCAGTGAATCTGGGAGGCTGGCTGGTCACAGAAGGATGGATCAAGCCTTCCCTCTTTGATGCAATCCCCAACAAGGACTTCTTGGTGCTGTGCTCCATATATTTGCCTTTGTATTTTTGTTGCTCTTTTAAGTGATGATTCGTTCAGTTTCGACAATTTTTTCTGACTCTCAAACTGTGTATAATGAGTAGGATGGGACTAGACTTCAGTTCAAATCAAAGACGGTTGGGAAGTATCTCTGCGCCGAGTCTGGCGGAGGAAGCCGAGTAGTTGCCAACCACATGGGGACTCCTGCAGTTGCCACACCCCCAACGTTTTCCGGTTACCCTTGGGAGACATTCAGGGTGAGTTAGCTTTTAAGCAGATAAATAACATTCGGCCATGCAAATCTGTGACATTAGTTTGGTCGTTAAGAAACGAACTTGTGTCTGTGGATTAGATGCACGGTACACCCAAGTACAGATAAATTTCATGTTTGAATTACCACCATTTGGGTTTTGGCTCATGTCTTTTGTTTTGCCTTCGTAGCTGTGGAGAATCAATGAGACGCTCTTCAACTTCAGGGTTGCCAACAAGCAATTTGTCGGCTTGGACTCTAATGGGAACGGGGTCGATCTGGTGGCAACTTGTGATTCCCCAGGAAGACCAGAAACCTTTGAGATTGTGAGAAACACTGATGATCCAAGCCATGTTAGAATCAAAGCTTCCAATGGCTTCTTCTTGCAGGTCATCAATCTCTTTTCATTTTCTATATCTTTCAGAAGAATAATGCTAGATATACTAAGACCGGTTGAAAAGTTATTACATGAGCGTTATACATGTACTAAGATGTTTCTGATCATTAGAACTGGTGAAACCCATCTGAGACTTATTGGATTTATTTTAGTGCATATACTAGGTTCACTGAATAATTGCTCCATTCTGGTTTACTAAGTTGAATGTTAAATATGGTCCACTTATTTGAAGGGTTAATCCAGTTACAATTCTTATCTGCCACGTCATTTTATAAAAATTAATTTAGCAGACCAACGTCTCTCTTATACACGTTAACATGTTAGGTAGACACCTACTGGGTGAAGACCTTGCGAGACTTTTTAGAAGCAGAGATTGAGAACAATGACAAAAAGATTAAGAAAATAAAACTTTATTGTACCATATGTGATGTGAATGGGCTTTTCTTAAGAGTGTGATTATTGTAGTAGAATTTGCTTTGCAGGTGAGAACAGAGGAACGAGTTACAGCGGATTATCAATGCGACGAGAGCGATGCGTGGGCAGATGAAGACCCATCTGTGTTTGTCATGAGTATGACTAAACGATTGGAAGGCGAGTTTCAAGTCACCAATGGTCTTGAACCACATAAAGCCCCCAAAGTCATGAGGGTATGGAATTAGAAATCTCTCATTTGAATATGGTCAAGGTTGGCGCTTCTTAAACCCATTATGTTAAACAAATGATTTATGCCTATATTATAATTTTACTTAGGCTCCGTTTGTTTTGCATAAAAAGATTGATTTGGAAAATATTTTCCTAAAATTAATCTCTTATATCTCTTGAAATAGTTTGTCAATGAAAAACATTTTCATTATTAACAACAATTTATGTCTTCACATTTTTGTGCACGATGAAAATATTTTTCATTTATTCATTCTTTTTAAGTGATATAAGCGATCAATTTCAGGAAATTTTTTTTCAAATTATTCATTTTTCGTGAGACAAATGCACCCTTAAATCCACTCCATGAGATAATATGATTATTTTTTTAATCGTTTTAATATTTGGCTTGCAAATGGGTATTCTTTGAGAAGGAACTAATTCTAGTTGGCGATTATTCTTCATACATGGAAACTGCGATGGCTCCTATAGTTTCATGCGTCTCTCATATGCACTTCAAATGGTCTCTAGTCCCGACAGCTGACTAACTCTTACTTAGCAATGGCAATAGTAAATAGCGCCACATGTAAATGACACAAGATACAATACAAAATACAAAGTTAAAATCTGAATATGCATGATACACTGTACAATCTACTTTTACCAAATTCAATTAATTAATTACTGAACTCAGCTAGAGGTGATAAGCTTGGCCATAGTTTCAATATCTATACGCCCAATCATCTTTTTTGTTGGAAACTTCGAAGTGGAAGCCTCACTGTGATCCACCAGCTACGAGAAAATCGACATTATAAAATGCTATTTGACCTGAGTGTTAGGTAAATTCGCGATGCGTGTGATTTTTGCACACACATACGCATGGTTTTCCTCGTCAAGTACTACAAAACCCTATGGGATATGCAACAGGAACATTGGAGTACGTTCATAGTGGAAGATGATCTCAAGTTCGTCGCCGATAATGGATTGGACGCCGTGAGAATTCCGGTGGGTTGGTGGATAGAGAGTGACCCGAATCCTCCGCCCCCTTATGTTGGTGGTTCCTTGGCCTTCCTGGACAAAGCCTTCTCTTGGGCAGAGTGAGTCTATTGCCATCTTCTCTTCATCTTATTTCATATACAGAAGCAATTTGTAACATATCAATCAATTTTTTTTGCCTGCAGAAAGTATGGGTTGAAGGTCATAGTTGACCTGCACGCGGCACCTGGTTCCCAAAATGGCTGGGAGCACAGCTCATCGAGGGATGGGTTCCGAGAATGGGGAGACACAGATGACACCATCCAACAAACCCTCCATGTCATAGAATTCCTAACGTCGCGGTAATCAATTAATTTGTGGTTCACATCCTATTCCGTGTACCAGGGATATCATTTGATTTCGCCTATGTAGATACAACAAGAGCCCGAGCCTTTATGCCGTCGACCTCTTGAACGAGCCGTTCACGAAGACACTCCCTGCAGAGACTGTCGCTAAGTACTACAGGGCCGGGCACAAGGCCGTCCGCAAGCACTCCTCCACAGCTTACGTGATCATGTCGCGCATGCTTGGAACCTCTGGCCTCGAACTGCTGCTCCCCGTTGCGAGCGGCCTGGACAGGACGGTTGTGGACACACATAACTACGTTCTGTACAAGACGAAATTCGACACCGTCCAAGGTAACCTCGATTACATATACAAGGATAGAAGTGCCCAACTGGACCGTCTCGCTACATTGGACGGACCTCTCACTTTTGTGGGTAAGTCGAAACTTGTATTAAGATTATCATGCCATTGATGCCACACATCATTGTGTGCTATTTTTGGTGATATGCTATATACATATAAGAAATGTGGATCTATGAAGTAATGTGAAACTGCAGGTGAATGGGTAGTGGAGTGGACAGTGGATGGAGCAACAGAAGAGGAGTACAAAAAGTTTGCGGAGGCTCAACAGGAAGTTTATGGAAGAGCCACATTTGGTTGGTCCTATTGGACTCTCAAGTGCGCCAAACACCATTGGAGCTTGGAGTGGATGATCAAGAATGGTTACATTAAGCTTTAGACATTACTTTCAGAATCTCACGATTATAATAAGTCTATGAACTTTTAGTATATTGTAAGTTGAAAGCTCTGATTGTCTTTCATCAAGTAAACTTGTTGTCATCTTCGAATATAAAATCGTCTGTGCAAGTTGAATAATACTAGTCATGATACTTTCATGACTTATAATTGATGTATTTTATATGTAGTTGCAGAATTCTATTGTTTCATGGCCCAGAAATTAGATTTTTTTCTGTGCTGGTTCGCTATTCGCTCTCTCTCTCTCTCTTTCTCTCTCAAAGACACTCTCGTTGTCTAGCTCGAAAGCTGAGGACTGCAATTTTGCCCGATTGCGGAATGCGAGGGACAAATCTTTTATTCGTGCTCATTTCTCTTAGGAGCTCTGAGATGACAGTCGTCGACCACAAATAGGGCAATGTAAATTGAAGACAGAAAAAAATTGTCTATATGGGTCGGAGCTGGTAAACTAAATGGGTTGAATATGATTCTTGTGGAAACCTATATAAAATTGGGCTCAGATATCTTAAACGTACTTTAGCGACTCATTTGCAACCTAGCCCATTGAAAGTGAGTTGAAACCCATATTGACACCTCTAGTTGAAACATACTTGAGTGGCAATTATATCCTACACCACGAACACTTTTGACACTTGCGAATCAAGTCTTAAAGAGTTGGTAGTTAGAAAGTATAATTGAAAGTATGAAACAAAATGTTTAATATACGTTGTTGACAAGATAAAAGAAAAACAGTCTGATACTTAAGTGAACCATAAAATTAAGAAAATGACATGTTAGAATCGAACCAAAGCCTAAACGAGTTTCATAATTTATGGATGACCGAGGTCGGACTTTCACCACTACCTTCACACTCCATCCATAACTTGATCCCCGAGCTTCCTCACTAATTCAATGAGCCAGTTCATGGAGCCGCCCATTCTTAAATTGCAACAATTTAAGAAAATAAATTTGCTAAAAATGGATTTAGGTACAGTTCGGGATAGGTATGGGCCATCAAATTTGTACTTATGTAAATAGATCTAATTGGATTGGATCATTTTCGACCCGACTCATCCATTTAGCTAGTGTACTCACAATTAACCCCTAGAGTCATGGACTCGTGTGACTACGGAATTATCCGATGTGGTCAGAACTAGGGGACTGCCATACTTGTCGGGTGGAGAATGGTCGGTTGCGGATACCTTGGCGTTGTGGAAAAAACATCGTCGGACTCTTTCAAAGATGTTTAAATTCTATACGGGCGTGTGAATCCCGGGGAATAATTGGGAAGCAACAACAGCCCTGCTCTTCCGCGAACGCGCTTTACTTTTGTCCGTTCCACTCTAGTCAAGTCTTTTCTAAATTTTGTCAATTAGTGAGGTCAATCTACGGACGTGTTTTAGTCTCTCCAAGAGTACGGGACAAAATGATGCTTCCCCGAAAGCATATAATCCCTCTTTTTCTTCTTTCTTTTCGGAGAAGAGTGATTCCCTTTTTTCTTTAGCCCTTCTAGCCCATTTCCTAGAAATTTCACTTGGGGAAAATGTCATAAATGATCCTTGAAGTTTGTCCGAATATGCAATATGATCCATAAATTTTTAATTTATTCAATATGGGTGTAATATAGTCCCCGAAATTTCAATTTATTCAATGTGGTCTATGGATTTTTGGTACATGTTCAGTTTAGTTCCCGAACTATATGAAAATGTTCAATGTTGTAACTAAACGAGAATCAATGGAAGGACAACATTAATATTTTCATATAGTTTAGGAACTAAGTTGAACATATACCAAAAGTTTAGGGATCACATTCAACAAATTGAAAGTTCAAAGACCACATTGCACATTGAGCTAAAATTCAGGGATTACATTGAACAAATTAATAGTTTAATGACCATATTGCACATTCAGTCAAAATTTAGAGATTATTTATATCATTATTCTATTTCACATGTATAACTTATGAAAAGATTCACATGATTCAATGGCTGTTAGTCATTGGGCTAGTGTGGACTCACTCCACGGAATTATTGCTCGTGCATTAGAGATTTGAGGAGACGAAAAAGGGTAAGCAATGACAAGTTAATTGGAGTGAGGAAAAGATTTTGATAGAATAGAAGGGGAGAAACGGACTCGTTGACTTGACTTGGACGTTGGAATTCTGCTAACAACTGCCCTTGAAAGAATTATTAAGTCTATTTTACTTAGAAGGGATCTCATTAATGAGATCTCTCGGTCTCAAGGCACTCATTAACTATATTATAAGGAAATAGTTTCATTTTTGTCGGACTAATTATACATAACACGAAAAATACAATATACACAGTTTTGAAGATACTTTTTGTGAACAAATTTCGAAGCTGAAAAAAAAGATACAGGAGATTACAAATAGTACAAACCTAAACTTTGATAAATAAAGATTGAATTGGCTGAAAATAGAGGTGGAAAGACTATGGAGGCAAGAGAAGGTTTATTGGGGAATGAGATCCATGATTAATTGGCTGAAATGGGGGGACAAAAACATGAAGTATTTCCATGCAACTACAGTGCAAAGGAGGCAAAGAAACAAAATAGCAATGCTAAAAAATGAAAATGATGAATGGAGCCGAGACCCCAACCAGTTGAAACACATGACAGCCAATTATTTCAAAGAGCTATACACCACAAGAGGGGTTAGAAATTTCAAACCAGTAATTGATCAGATTGCATGCTTTATAAGTGAGGAGGTCAACCAGGCTTTAACTAGGGAAGTAACTCTTGAGGAGGTAACTGAGGCAACCTTCTAGCTAGGTGCCTTAAAAGCCCCTTGACCATATGGCTTGAGTGGAAAATTTTTTCAATATCACTGGAAGGACATCCAAGGAGAAGTAATCAGGGAGGTAAGACTTTACTTTAATTCAAGAAATCTTAACCCTGAATTAAATAAAACGTTTATCACCCTCATTCCTAAAGTTCCTAATCCATAGAAGTTAGATCAATTTCGGCTTATAAGCTTGTGCAATTTCGCTTACAAAATCATTTCAAAAGTTATGGCTAATAGATTAAAACCATGGCTTCCGGATTTGATACCTAAAGAGCAAAGTGCCTTTGTTAGTGAGTGACAAATTCAAGACAATATATTAATAGTGCATGAGGTACTCCATCAGTTACGAATTCGAAAGAGAAAAAAGAAATTTCATGCAGTGCTCAAATCATACATGAAAAAAGCGTGTGACCGGGTGGAATGGGATTTTCTAGTAGCGAGTATGCTGAAAATGGGATTCAGCGAAACATGGGTCTCTTGGATTATGAAATGTGTCTTCACAGTCTCATACAATGTAAAAATGAATGAGGAACCTTTGCCTTTCTTTCAGCCTACTAGAGGAATAAGACAAGGTGATCCCCTTTCTCCCTACCTCTTTATCATTATGGCTAATGTGCTATACGTTTTGCTGAAGAAAGTGGTCGAAAATGGAAGTATCAAAGGGACCAAATTAAACTAGTTTTGCCCAACTTTATCTCACCTACTTTTTGCGGATGATTTAATACTGTTCCTTGAAGGAAAGATTGTTGAGTGTCAAAATGTGGCAGCGGTTCTGAATCAATACTGTTTTGCGTTTGGACAAGCAATAAATTTGAACAAGTCGGGTATGTTTTTTAGCAAAGACTGTCTAAGTGAATTAAGAAGAAATTATGACATACGAGATGAAAGCTCCTAAGATAGAGAAGACAGAGAAGTATTTGGGAATACCATCCGACTGGGGTTGCTCAAAAAAACAAATGTTTGCTTGGATCCTCGATAGAGTCAATAAGAAATTGGAAGGTTGGAAAGAAAAGTTTTTATCCAAGGCTGGGAAAGAAATCCTCCTTAAAATAGTGATGCAAGCTCTACCGCAATATGCAATGTCCATCTTCAAAATTCCCCTATCCATTTGTCGAAAATTGTAGCTTTCTTGTAGAAAAATTCTGAAAATAGGAGGGGGTTGCGTTAGAAAAACTGGGACACTCTTAAAGCAAGAAAGGATGAAGGTGGCTTAGGATTTCGAGACTTAATTACATTTAATGAGGCAATATTGGGGCGACAGGCATGGAGACTAATCCAAAATCCATACTCTCTCACACAAATTTATTACATGCAGGAAAAGGCTCCCGTCCCTCCTGGGGATGGCAGAGCTTGTTTATAGGCCGTAATGTCATTAGTCAGTCGATTCGATGGGTGGTTGGAAATTGTGAGAAAATCAACATAAGAGAAGATCAATGGTTGTCAGAGGTTTGATTGGAGGGCCTGCAAACAGAGAGGATCTAACTCGGGTGTCCGGACTAATGATCAGGGAGGAAGCCAAATAGAATGAAAATAGGGTGAGAGAGTTGTTTGACTTTGAAACAACCTAAGAAATTTTAGCCATTCCCATTAACCCCCAACTTTCAGAGAACAAATTGATGTTGACACCAACCAAAACAGGATAGTTCACAGTGAAGAGTGCGTATAACAACCTCAAAGCATAGAAAGAAACATCAAATCAGAATCAAGCATCAACATCGTACCAAACCCCCCAGAGAATTATGGAATAGAATTTGGAAGGCAAACTTACAACCCAAAATCAGATTTTTTTCTTTGGCAAGTTTACCAAAATGCCTTAGCAACTAAGGAGAATCTGGTTCAAAGACGGATAATACCTAAAGCCACTTGCTTGATATGTCAACAGAATTCAGAATCCATCGAGCATCTTTTTCTTCTATGCCCCTAGACTCAGCAAATATGGAATAACCCATCAGTAAACATTAAAGTTGATAGTTACTTAGTGACTTGAATAGAGGAATGGATGTTGAATTTTAAACATACCTCCATATCCTTCGAGCTCCTTGCTTTATTATTATAGTAGATCTGGAAATCTCGGAACGACTTGATGTTCAAAGCTCAGAAGTTAAATCCCCAACACATTGTCACCTCAGCCATCGCAGCGGAGAAAAACTTCAGTAGATGGTCAGAGAAAACGAATGGAAATATGCAACCACAAAAAGAATTACCTTCGATCTGGACCCCTCACCCCCACCCCCCCCCTCCCTCGGGGTGATTAAAATTAACATCGATGGGTCTTTTGTTGCAGAAACAGGGGAAGGGGCCATCACGTGTCTATACCGAGATAGCCAGGGTATCTTGATAGATGGATCTGCTCGATCGATAAGAGTCTTGTCGGTGATCCAGGTGGAGGCCACTGCTGTGCTTGAAACCCTAAAACATTTTGAAGCAAAAAGTGAACTGAAGATCGTGTTGGAGACAGATCGAACTGATCTGGTGGAGATGATAAGCGAGGGAGCAAATCAAGTGAGTTGGGAAGCTTATGCACTGATCACCGAAGCCTAAGCCTGTGCAAAGTTATTCAGTAATTTAAAGATGGCCCATTCTCAAAGAGAAAGTAATCATGTCGCAAATTGGGTCACCAAAGCCCAACACAATAAATGTTTACCAGTTAATTGGGTTGCTTATCCCCCTACTTGTCTTTTGGAATTGCTTTATTCTGAAGCCTGTAAATTGTCGCGGACTTTCACTTGAATGAGAATATGATAATGTTTTTCTGACCAAAAAAAAAAGATACTTTTTTGTGCATAACACAAGGACAATCTACGCATTGAAAACTGTGAAATTTCTTCAATTAGTTTCTTAATGAGCGTTTCCCGAGCACTCTTCAACAAAATCCTATTTGAAAGGGAATACATAACTGGACAATGAAAGAATAGTTAGATCTATGTTAAAATAAGAGAAACGTGAAACGTCCTTGCATCTATTAACAAATTTCGTTGTCCGGAAGAGTTAAGGAACATTATTGTCCGAAGCATAAACACATCAACGTGCGAGAGGCGGGGAAGTTGCTGTGATGTTGACCAAAGTCGAGTCGCATGACTCATTATGGGCGAGTCAAGAAGAAAATTTTAAGAAAAGCATTCACAATGGAATGAAATGCACCAAGTAGACCAGAACCAGATCACTCAGTATAAACAGACAGATGGCTTGTGGCAAAAATACATCACACACACAGACAACTCAGCTTTTAAGCTAATTGAGTGAGTGACTCGACTCATCCCCATCATGCAAGCGCTCATTGCATCTGTCCTTGATCATTTCAAAATATTATTACGTGAACATTTCTTACACGAGTACTGTTGGATATGTTTTAGTCATGTTAAGTGCAGATTTTATGTGTTCCTTCTGGGACAATCGGTTGCATATCTAACTGCTGTTTTGTTTTATGTTGATTTTGAACGGGGAAGTACGAAAACAGAAGCCACGGAAGTCATCAGCAACGGTGTCCGATCGATCCGCAACCATTCTGATCAAGATATGGAGAATCGCAACCCCAAAATAAGAGCAGCGAGTCTGGGAGGCTGGCTGGTCACAGAAGGATGGATCAAGCCTTCCCTCTTTGATGCAATCCCCAACAAGGACTTCTTGGTACTGTGCAACACGTATTTGCCTTAGTGTTTTCTTTGCTCTTTTAACCGATGATTCGTTTGGTTTCGACAATTTTTCTGATTCTCGAACTGTGTATAATGTGAAGGATGGGACGAGACTTCAGTTCAAATCAATTACGGTCGGGAAGTTTCTTTGCACAGAGTCCGGTGGAGGAAGCTGGGTAGTCGCCAACAGCACAGGGACCAGTGAAGTTGCCAAACGTCCAGCAGGTTCCGGTTCCAGTTGGGAGACATTCCGGGTGAGTTAGCTTTAAGCAGACAAATTACCGTAGGCTATGCAAACCCATGACATTAGTTCGGTGGTTAAACAACGAACTTGTGTCCGTGGATTAGATGCACGGTCCACCAAGCGCTAATAAATTCCACGTTTGGGCTACCACCGTCTGACTTTTGGCTCACGTCTTACATAGATGTGATTTGGTGGAGTTATCTTATGGGGACTAACATTGAACAAGGTTAGGGACGTGACCGATGCAATTTCACTGTACCCCGTTAGTAAAGTAAAACTCAGACCGTTCAACTTGGAAATAGTATGGATATATTCTCCTATTGACAACAATTTTCCGACTACAATAATTGTCATTTCCAAAGAAGATAATCTCGTGCGTTGAGCTAAAGAAGATTTGCTGTGTTTTGTGTGTGTAGCTATGGAGAATCAACGAGATGCTCTTCTACTTCACGGTCGCCAACAAGCAATTAGTCGGCCTGGACTCCGGTAGGGACGGGGTCGATCCAGTGGCTACTTGTCATTTACCAGGAGCACCGGAAACCTTTGGGAAGAAACCCAGACGATGCAAGCCGCGTTAGAATCAAAGCTTCCAATGGCTTCTTCTTACAGGTCATCAATCTCTTTCCATTTCCTATTTCTTACACAAGACTAATGCTAGATCTGTTAAGAATGGTTGAGAAATTACTGCATGAACGTTGGACATTTATTGATATGTATACGGTCTGTTAGATCTACTAAATTGGATGTGAATTATGGTCCACTTATTTGAAGGGCCAACTCAATTACGATTCTAACTTGTCGCGTTAATTTATAAACCAATTTAGTAGACCAAGCTTATTCGTTACACATTAGCATGTGAGATAGACACTAGCCGAGAGAAAATTTTTCGAGACTTAGGGTCCGTTTGTTTCGCGGAAAACATTTTCCGGGAAAACACTTCCCTCATTTTCCGGTGTTTGGTTTGCTTAGAAAAACGGGTCAACGGAGAATGTTTTCCTAGTCAACGGAGAATGTTTTCCTTACCAAAGCTTAAATTCAGGAAAATGATTTCCCTTTCGAAAGAACCGGAAAATGTTTTCCGAAATATGACTAGCTATCGGCCCTTGGACCCGAAACTCTATGCCTAAGAACAAAAACCCCAACGTTGGTTTCCGGGTCCTGCCATTCAGGACTAGGTCTCGGCAGCTGGGCTTGAGACCTCAGTGTCCAGGGCTCGGGCCCCCAATGCCCATGCCCGGGTCCATTAAGACTAAGCCCGAACCCCTGGTGCTCATACTCGATGCTCTGGCACCTAACTCGGGTCCATAAAGGCCATGTTCAGCTCCTTGATGCTCGAGCTCTAGTCCTAACCCTCTGGCCCAAGTCCACAAAAGCTGTGTGCAGGTTCTTGGCGCTTGAGCTTGTGCCCTTAGTTAATGAAGCATTTGTTCTTATAAAAAAATTTATTTAAAAAATTCAAATTTTTATTTATAATTTATTTATTTTTAAATTATTTATTTATTTTTTAAAATCGAATTATTTATTATTTATTCTTTTCTTTTCTTTTCTTTCCTTTTCTTTTCTTTTCTTTTTTTTTCTTTTTCTTTTTTTGTTTTCTTTTTCTTTTTCGTCTTCCACGGCCGGTCGCTAGAGATTGCCAACAAGCACTCGACCTCCGGCAGCGAGCCTCGAGCTCGCCCTAGGCCGGTGAGATCACGACCTCTGGTAGCAAGCCTTGAGCTCACCAAGACACAGATTGACAAGCTCAAGGCTCGGCCGATCCAAGCGAGCCAAAGCTCTGCCGAGGTCGGCGAGCTTGTGGCTTACCAGATCGAGGCAAGCCCAAGCTCGATTGAGGCCAACGAGCTACGAGCTCGCTAGCTCGAGCTCCATCGAGGCCGACGAGCTCACGGCTCACCAGATCCAGGTGAGCTCGAGCTCAGCCAATCCAGGCGAGCTCGAGGCTCGGCCAAGGCCGGTGAGCTCAAGCTTGCTGGTGGCCATCGCCGGCCAGTCACAATGGAGGGAGGAGGAAAAAGAAAAGAGAAAAAAACTTAAAAAATTCCAATTTTTTCAATAAAATAAAATAAAAAACAATTAAAAATTTGATTTTTTTAAAATAATAATGTTTAAAAATTGATTTTTTTGCCCTAAAATA
The DNA here is from genome assembly GCA_031216405.1 of Syzygium malaccense. NCBI lineage: Eukaryota > Viridiplantae > Streptophyta > Magnoliopsida > Myrtales > Myrtaceae > Syzygium > Syzygium malaccense. Next base: position 6,732,661 of record CM062258.1, on the reverse strand, counting down.
AAGTCATGAGATTGAAATCATTTGTAATGAAATCCAAACATCAGAAAACGATTTTCATCATGTATCACCAAATAAAGGAAAACTAAGCGTATTCTTGGAAATTGATTTTTTAGAAAACACTTTCCCCTATCATTAACTTTTCCACGAAACAAATGCACCTTTATTTGAGTAGAGATTGAGAAAAACTAAGAAAGAAGAGTGATTATTGTGGTGGAATTTGTTTTGCAAGTGAGGATAGAGATACGAGTGACAGCTGATTATTAATATGAAGAGAGCGATGCGCGGAGAGATGAAGACCAATCTGTGTTTGTCAGAGCTTTACTAGAAGATTGGAAAGCGAGTTTCAAGTCACCAATGGTCTTGGACCACATAAAACCCCAAAAGTCATGAGGGTACGTAGTTATAATACTCTTATTTGATGACAATCAAAGTTCATGGTTCTCAAACCCATTAAATTAATCAAATCATTTATGCGCAAATTATAACTTTAAATAAACTCACTCTACGCGATAAAAAATATTAACCTTTTATCTTTTTAGTGTATGGCATGCAAATGAGTATCTTTGAGGAGGAACTTATTTTAGCCATAAATTATGGAAACGTCGGTAGCTACTGTCGTCTTTTGTGTTTCTTGTATACCCCTTAAAGGGTCTCTAGCCCTGACAACTTACTAACTCTTATTCACCACTAGCCAGTAAATGTTGTCCACGGGAATGACACAAGATACAAGACAAAACATAGAATGAAAATCTAAATATGATGTGATACAAAATGTACAACCTATACTTGCCAAGCTCAACATCTATTGGGATCCAGCTATGAGAAAATCGCCTTTATAGAATGGTTCTTGACCATGCATGGGTTCTTTCGGGATACACGTGATTTTTGCTTCTACACATGGGGGTTTCCAGGTCAAGTACTAGAAAACCCTTTTAGGCATTGAAGGAAACATATTCCTAAACATATTACGAAAAATGCGGAAAAAACGTGCCCATTCTACGCTTGAATCACCGATCGTTCGAAGTATATTACGTGAAATGAACATACCTCTTTTGCCACAGATTAAGTGCACTTATCACAGCCTCGAGAGAGAGAACAATCCTTGGATTGTTGAACAAAGCCCCCTCTTCTTTGTCCTTTAGTGAGAATTTTGTTTTCTGAAGATGAAAATGCAACAATACATTCACGTTCATTCTTCCTTCTCACTTTTGCTTTTTGTGTTCAGAAAGTAATAACTGCCAAATGCGGTTATTTTCTTTCATGGGCTGGGTTCTGGGTTAGCCCATCATGGGCGACCCATCTTCACAAAGAAAGAACCCATCATCTCCCACTCGCACATGGTGGGCTAAACATTAACTCTCTCTTCTCTGCAATATTCATACTAGCAAATAATCCGTGCGACCAGCATACTTCGAGAGCTCGTTGCAATGCATCTGTTAGGAATACATAGCAGCTCATAATTGGGTACAACGTTTTCCGAGTAGATATAGTATGCAGTACCCTAGATCAATCAGTCACATTTATATCTCTTTTGATCTCTTTTAGTATCTCGTATATTGTATTCACAACTATAATTTACTTAAAATCATAATTGGTCGACCTGTGAATACAAAAATAAAATGTGACATCATGATAAATTGATCTTCCTCTTTCTTTAAATCTCTCTATTTCAGTCCAGCTCGCTTTTCTAGAAATGTCCCATTAGATCGAATCATTCATGACCATTGGCAACATCCTAAGATAGCGAACACTGAATAGAAACTTTGAGAATAAGTTAGAATCGTGAGGGCACTAAATGAGAAACTCATATCCTCAAGAGTCTCACACGGCAAGAAGTTGAGATCAAAAACTTTTGCCACTCTTATCGGTCATCTTATGCATACGTAGTATGAAATACGTATTACGGTATTAACTCCTTTCCCGCAGAGCGTATGTCTTTACATTCAATACGTACAGATGATAATTCAGACATACCCAATGTCTAAACTCGAGTTCACGTATCTACTCCTCTAAAGAATCCATCAGAACTCACATCTGGCATCATTGACAGATAAAGTAAAATATGTAGGTTATTTTACCTTCGGACATAGTAAATATTATATCCTCATCTTAATATTCAGTTAAGGCGACATTTGTAATTTAAGCTTGAGCTCTCAATTATCACCCAGATAATAAGCTTAAAAAAAATTGTCTCATCTCTATTTATCGCACAGTAAATAGAGGCGACTACCCGTGTAAGTGGGCTAATCTCATCTGTCAGACATACTTTCTCGATATAATGCACTAAGCATTAAGATGCATAAATATTAAATAAATTCATAGGCATTAATAATGAGAGAGCAACTCCATTAAATGTGAACACTCAGGGAAAAATGCAATATTCAGTACATCACTTTCTACGCAGTCCCAGAGATTTTACATGACCATAGAAAACATCTCTTGGAATTGGCTTCGTCATAGGATCTGCGATCATTCTATGCGTAGATATGTACTGCAAGTTCACATCCTTTCGTGCTACCATATCCTTGACAAAGTTATACTTGGTATCTATATGTTTGGTCTTGTCATGATATTTCGGATCCTTGGTGTATGCTATCGCTGCTTGACTATCACTATTGACTAACAATGAGTTTTCAGCATTCTTAGCAACACCTAAATGATCCAAAAATCTCTTAAGCCAAACACCTTCTTGTACTGCTCCTGACAACGCCACGAACTCAGCTTCCATCGTGGACAATGCTATACATGTTTGTTTCTTACTGCTCCAAGATATGGCGCCATTATTCAGTAAGTAAACAAAACCAGAGGTAGATTTTCTTTCATCTAAATCTCCTCCCCAATCAGCATCTGAGTAGCCTTCAAGTCGCAGATCCTTGCCTTGATAACTCAGTGAATAATTAGCAGTACCCTTTAGATACCTCATGATTCTTTTTACGGCTTTCCAATGTGCTTGACCTGGATTGGATTGGTATCTACTTACCATCCTAACTGCAAAACATATGTCAGGTCTTGTACACATCATAGCGTACATTAAACTTCCAATAGCACTTGCATAAGGAACACGTTTCATTTGTTCCTTCTCTTGTGGAGTCTTAGGACACAACCTTTGGCTCAATCCTTCACCTTTTGCAATAGGAGTATCCATGGGTTTACAGTCTTGCATACCAAATCGTTCAAGAACTTTATTTATATAAGTCTCTTGCGAAAGAGACAATAATCTCTTGGAACGATCTCTTGAAATCTTAACTCCAAGAATATATGCAGCCTCACCCATATCTTTCATCTCAAAATTGGACGATAACCAACTCTTAATATTATTAACCAACTCCATACTGCTTCCGGCAATCAGTATATCATCAACATATAATGATAACATCACAAATTGATCTTTGGATCTTTTGATATACACGCAATGATCTTCATCAATCATTTTAAAATCAAACGTCACTATGGCATTATGAAAACGTATATACCATTGTCTCGAAGACTGCTTAAGGCCATATATCGATCTTAGAAGTCGACATACTTTTTGTTCTTAGCCTTTCACAACGAAGTCAACTGGCTGCTTCATGTAAATTTCTTCTTCTAATTCTCCATTTAGAAAAGCAGTCTTTACATCCATCTGATGTAATTCAAGATCCATACTTGCCACTATTGCCAGAATAAGGCGAATTGAGGTAAATCTCACTATAGGAGAGAAAGTTTCTTCGTAATCAATTCCTTCCTGTTGATTATACCCTTTCGCTACTAGGCGAGCCTTATATCTTTCTATTGAGCCATCGGATTTGCGTTTTATTTTGAGAACCCATTTATTCCCAATAGCTTTGCGTCCTTCTGGAAGATCAACCAGTTCCCAAACTTGGTTTGATTTCATTGACTCCATTTCTTCTTCCATTGCAATCATCCATTTTTTTTGTTAGGGTAATTTAGAGCCTCATTTACATTCCTTGGCTCGTCTTCATCTTGTGGAGCGATCATGAAAGTTTCCCCTTCAATGTCAAAACGTCGTCGGGGAATACTTTTGCGACTTGTTCGCCGTATGGGAGATTGTACACGTGGTATATCATTCTCCATTATGCTCCCACTTGGATTAGATAATGACGGAATCGTCTCATCAAAAGGTTGCAATTGAGATTGAGTCGAATTCAATTCCTCACTTCTCACATTGCTTCCACTTGGACGAACTTTATCGATTTCACTATCGGGATCCAAGGTTTCAAATAGAGAGTAGTTCTCACCTATTTCGCCCTTCTTAGGAAACTCATTCTCTAAGAATGTGACATCTCGTGATTCAAATTCAGTTATACTCCCACTTTCTTGCTCACCTATAAATACATATCCTTTCGAGGTTTCTGAATACCTTATGAAGATACTCTTCTTACCTCTAGGACCTAATTTCCCATACTTATGAGAAGATTCATGTGTATAAGCGGCACAACCCCAAGGTTTTAGAAAACTCAAATCAGGTTTTCTACTTGTCCATAACTCATACGGAGTGGATATAACTGATTTTGAAGGCACACGGTTAAGTATGTAGGCAGCAGTCAATAAAGCGTCACCCCAAAAGGTGATAGGTAAGTTAGCCTGCGCCATCATGGACCTAACCATTTCTAGTAGGGTTCTGTTTCTCCTTTTCGCAACACCATTTTGTTGAGGAGTATAGGGAATAGACAACTGTCTTTCTATTCCCTTTTCATCACACAAATTTCTGAACTCATCAGATAGATATTCTCGACCTCGATCGGATCTCAATGCTTTTATTTTCTTATCTAATTGATTTTCCACCAGGTTCATAAATATTTTGAAGCAACTAAAAGTCTCAGATTTATGAGAAATCAAATAGACATATCCGAATCGAGTATAATCATCAATAAATGTGATAAAATAAACAGCCCCGTGTCTAGCCCTCACATTCATTGGATCACATATGTCAGAATGGATTAACTGCAAAGGAAATTCAGCTCTTGTTCCTTTTCTAAATGGTTTCCTTGTTGTTTTCCCAGCTAGGCAGTGCTCGCAAGTGGGCAAATCGACTTTTTCAATATTGCCCATTAAGCCTTCTTTGGCTAATCTATTCATTCGCTGTTGGCCTATATGGCCAAGCCTAGCATGCCATACATTCACATCATTATCACACGAAGTAGAAGACGTGAAGTGGGAATAACAAACATTGACATTTACAGAATCAACATCCAGTACAATAAAACCATCTAGAAAATAACCACAACCATAATAACTCGTACCTAAATACAAGTCTACACCATTGTTATGGAAGTTCAAATTAAAACCAAGTCGAATCAACACTAAAACAGACACTAAATTCCGACGAATTTCCGGAGCATATAATACATCATGTAGGAACAAAGTGCGTCCACCACGCATAATTAACTGGCAGGTGCCAATTCCTTTAACTTCAACTTTGGAGTTGTTCCCTACATAGATCCATTTTGTTCCGGTCGGAACCCGTCGAAACTCCACGAAGGCATCTCTATCCTTCGCTACATGGTCTGTTGCTCCCGAATCTACAGTCCACAAAGGATTAGACTCAGTTAAAAATACAGAACTTGACACATAGACAAAGTTCTCAATAATGCAAGGGGAGTTAACCTTCTTCGGCTCGCCGCAATCGCGAGCGAAGTGGCCCTTCTTGCTACAGTTGTAGCATTTCACCCTCAACATCTTCTTCTCATGAGGACGCTTTCCTCTTTGGTGTTGTTCATTTCTTGGTTTCTTCCCCGAAGAACTCGCTCTCTTACCTCTCCACCTTCTGAACTAATCAGGACGCTTGCGCTTAGAGCTCGAAGGCCCTTGTGAGCTAGAACCTGCATAGTAAATGTCAATTACCGGCTTATCCGCCAGGAGGCGGTCCTCCTCTAGCTCTAAGTGGCGCACTGCATCCTCAAAGGTTTTGATGTTCTCATTGTGAGTTAGGTGCAACTCCATATGCTCCCAACTTTGAGGTAAAGAACGAATCACTGCTTGCACTTGCTGCTCATCGGTCAGAACATGGCCAGCATCCTTCAGCTCATTAATCATGTTTGACATCTTCCTTAAATGTTGTTTCATGGACTGACCATGTGGCTTCTTATATGAGTCAAATCTTATAGTGAGCTGTCTAAGCTTGGTTACAGATGTACTACCAAACCTTGCTGCCAATGCTCCCCACATCTCCTTAGCATTTTCAAAACGCCTAAACTCTCGCATGACATCATTGTCCATGCTACTCAGCAACGTGATGCGAGCAAGGGAGTTCTTCCTTTTCCATACAGCAAATGCATCCTTATCTCTCTTATGTTGTGCAGTGTTTCCGTCTTCAGGCTCTTCCAGCACATATTGGATTTTCATATGCCAAATTTCATAATTATCACCGTTAAGCTTCTCTCCTCTGTTCAGTTCAGCAACTATATTCTTTGATGCTGAAGCCATTGAATCTGAACATATCAGACAGACAAGCACGAATTATTAATGCCACTTATTTATGCATTAATTTTACACAAACTGATTATATTAATGAATAATTTCACATAGGCTTTAGATTCGAAAGTTCACTATGTTCCCAATCATCATCAAAAAATCCTAATGTGAAATTACCGTTAATGTAATCATTAAGGTAAAATTATGTTCTTTAAAGTTACTAAAACTTTTAGAACTCCCACTCAACTCCATATGATACTAATGAGGTAAATATTAAAACAGAATAGTACTGTAAACTATTCGCAACATGAATATCCATCAACATTCATTTACCTAACATTATGTACATAAGGAATGAATTCATCAAAGAAAATAAACATAAACACCAACATAAAAAGAACTATCCAGCCAAGATATCTAACACCAACCTATAGTGAACATATCCATAAGAACTTACGAAAAAAAAAAAGATAAACACAATCAAGTGGTGATCCTCTTTCTATAAACTGGAAATGACTCATGAAAATCCTCAGGAAATTCTATCGTCTTTGGCACCCAAATGGAGGCACCCGGAAAACCCCTAGATTCGGGCAACGTATTGCGCCGAGACCGATTCAATATAAGGGTTGATGTCCATCTTGCCCCGACCCGTATGTACTCTACCATGAATTGCTCCACAATCATCTTATAACTCGGACCTTCTAAGGTGTCCCAAACCCTATCAATCATCCTTCCCAACTCATCAGGAATGGTGCATTTAAGGGCTCCGACCATCACATACTCTGGCATTACGAAACCGTTCCAAATGATATCTTGTATCATTTGGTTGACCTTGATGATGTGTGTCATCATGTCATCATCAGCATCCCACCGGTAAAGAGCCAGCTTGATTCTTAGTTTCTCAAGTTTTTTCTTTTGAGCCTCCGTTCTAGGGATAATAGGGGTTCGATATCTTCGTACCATTATTCTTGCTACAAATGCAGAAAAAAAAATAAAAGGATTACTCATAATCCAAGGTACGATACTGCAAGAAACACATTCTGCCCCCTAACAGCACCCCTCTTTTTTTTTTTTTCCGCCGGTCAACGCCGGTCAACGGTGGTCAACGCCAGTCAACGGTGGTCAACGCCGGTCAACGTTGGTCAACGCCGGTCAACGGATAACCGGGTCAGGTCAACAGGTCGGGTGGACTATCGGGTCAAGTCGGATCCGGGTCGGGTCGGGTCTGAAAACCCGGTTGGGCAACCGCGTGGCTGACGTCACGCTGACGTCAGCCACGCCGCACACGCCCTCATGGCGCGTGCGGTGCACGCGCGCGGGGAAGGAACCGCCACGCACGTGCCGGCGAGACCGCCACTTGCGGCGGCACGTGGAGGCGCGTGCGGCCTCCCCCGGCGGCGTGCCACCCGTCATTTTGCTCGTCTCAACGAGCACTACGACCCTATGCCTTCAAAAATAAAATTTATCACACGAAATTTCGAGAAACGATCCCGAACAGTACGGTCGGGTGTCGGTTTTCATACCCGAGCGTTCGTCGGTGCCGTTTCATGAATTCCGGCCATCAATTCGTGTTGTGCACATCTACTACGATCAGGAAACAAGAACAATAGCTCTGATACCAATGAAGGAAACATATTCCTAAACATATTACGAAAAATGCGGAAAAAACGTGCCCATTCTACGCTTGAATCACCGATCGTTCGAAGTATATTACGTGAAATGAACATACCTCTTTTGCCACAGATTAAGTGCACTTATCACAGCCTCGAGAGAGAGAACAATCCTTGGATTGTTGAACAAAGCCCCCTCTTCTTTGTCCTTTAGTGAGAATTTTGTTTTTTGAAGATGAAAATGCAACAATACATTCACGTTCATTCTTCCTTCTCACTTTTGCTTTTTGTGTTCAGAAAGTAATAACTGCCAAATGCGGTTATTTTCTTTCATGGGCTGGGTTTTGAGTTAGCCCATCATGGGCGGCCCATCTTCACAAAGAAAGAACCCATCAAGCATGTAAGTGAATTAACCGCAAAAAAGTTGCAATCATGACAAGAACAAGATCGAAGCTACTTTTTTCCAACTAACAAAAACTCTGAGCCAATTCGGCTTCAAATCATGCCTTCTTTCCATGTGTAGACCTATGAAAATCCTGCGGTCTTCTTTCGTCTGATCCTCGTGAAGAGACTCAGTCCCTCCCACGCCAGAGACGCCTTCCTCGATGGGATTTAGGTTGCCGGTGTGTCCTACACGACCTCTGAATTCTAAACCATAAACTGCAATCCGAAAAAAATAGAAGAAGGACCTTCTTTCATTGATCTTACTATTATACAACACTAAGTTTTATGCATAGAGCCGAATGTTTCGTTCCCTATTGTTTTTTTGGGTAATCGAGGTATTCGGGCCAGTTTGCGCGCATATCGACTATTCATCAGGGGAGACTAGCACAGCAACACACCCCCATGGCCCCCCACTTAAATCACAATTGTTTAGCTAGGGAATCGAATCTGGGACCAGTGCGCCTAATCACATAATCTCAAGTACGCTCTAACCAACTGAGCAATCCATGGGTGGGTTTTTGTTCCCTATTTGTGTGCTTGAATCCCTAATAATGTCTTTATTTCGCCCTTTACTCAATTTGGATGGAGTGATGAGGGAGGGGATTGGAGGGGAAGAGAAAAAATTAACAAAAAAGAAAAAAGTAGTTCTTGTTTAGTAGGAGGGATTGAAATCGACGGAGCTGGAGAAAAAAGATCTCAAATTTTCTTTTTTGGTCCCTCTAATCTTCTCAAATCATTCCAAATCTAACTAAAACTGAGTGAACTTCAATAAGAGGGTATGAATTGATAACAGGAACATTGGAGTACGTTCATAGTGGAAGATGATTTCAAGTTCGTTGCCGAGAATGGATTGGATGCCGTGCGAATTCCGGTGGGTTGGTGGATAGCGAGCGACCCGAATCCTCCGCCTCCTTATGTTGGTGGTTCCTTGGCCTTTCTGGACAGTGCCTTCTCTTGGGCAGAATGAGTCTATTACCATCTTCTCTTCGTCTTATCATATACAGATGCTATTTGCAAGGTGTCATTTGATTTTCTTACCTGCAGGAAGTATGGGTTGAAGGTCATAATTGACCCGCACGCAGTATCTGGTTCCCAAAATGGCTGGGAGCACAGCTCATCAAGAGATGGGTTCCGAGAATGGGGAGACACAGATGACACCATCCAACAAACCCTCCATGTCATAAAATTCTTAACTTCTCGGTAATCAATTAATTTGTGGTTCACATCCTACTCCGTGTACTGGGGATATCATTTGATTTCGCCGCCTATGTAGATACAACAAGAGCCCGAGCCTTTATGCCGTTGACCTCTTGAACGAGCCGCTCGAAAAGATACTCCCTCTGGAGACCATTACTAAGTATTACAGGGTCGAGCACAGCGCCGTCCGCAAGCACCCCTCCGCGGCTTACGTGATCATGTCCCGTGTGCTCGGAGCCTCCAGCCCCGAATTGCTGCTCCCCGTGGCGAGTGCCCTGGACAGAATGGTTGTGGACACGCATAACTACATTCTGTCTAGGATGAAATTCGACACCATCCAAGATAACCTCGATTTCATATACAAGAATAAACGTGCCCAATTGGATCGTCTTGCTACATCGGATGGACCTGTCACTTTCGTGGGTATGTCCAAACTTGTAATAAAATTATCATGCCATTGATGCTATAAATCATTGTGTTTCTATCTTCCGTGATTTGCTATATAAATATAAGAAAGGTGGATCTACGAAGGAATGTGAAATTGCAGGTGAATTGTAGTGGAGCGGACAGTGAATGGAGGAACAAAAGAGGAGTACCAAAAGTTTGCGGAGGCCCAATAGGGAGTCTTTGGAAGAGCCACATTTGGTTGGGCCTATTGGACTCTCAAGTGCGCCAAACACAATTGGAGCTCGGAATGGATGATCAAGAATGGTTACATTAAGCTTTAGACATTACCTTTAGAATTTCATATGTCTATTCACTTCTTACTAAATTGTAAGTTGTAAGCTCTGATTATCTTTCATCAAGTAAACTTTTTGTCATCTTTGAATAAAAAATCGTCTAGGGAAGCTTCAGAGTACATGCGACACACCTAATAGAATTATAGCTTCCCTGAATTGTTGGTATAATCCCACGAAGAAAATCACAAAGAAAACCCACGCCAAGCACTCGCTTAAAAACAACTCTTCAAGACCAATTCTTCTTAAAAAAATATATATATGTAATATATAATACGATTTTCTTTTATAATCCCCATATCTTAGAACACTTATGGTATCAAAGGCAAGGGGCAGATATAGATACTCTTTCTAATTTCATTCAGCAATTAAGACGATTTCCTTCATGGAGATCTTTTTGTGGATCTTTGCGTTTGATGTGGTCCCAGTAGTAAAACCTAGTGAGGTATTGAGACCGTTGGTCAACATCATATGAGATTTATCTGAAAGAAGAAAGTAGTCTTTTGCAGAATAAACTTATTAAGAAGATCAGTATCTTCTTCTAGTTCTATATCGCAATTATCCTCAGATGAATGACCAATAAATAGAGAAGAAATTAGCATAAAAGATTTTAATAAGTCTATTGAAAACTGGATCATTCCAAAGGTAAAATTTAATCAAATTTATGAACATTCTAATTTTAAAATTTTTGAGAAAAATGATTATGCAATAGTAACTGATGAAAGGGATGTCGTTCTTTCTAATTCTTCTGCTTCAATACAGCTTTTGAATAAAGATTCTATAAAAAAAAAAAAAACATGCCCAAAAGTGGAATTATATTCATATAGGTTTAGTCCAAGTAGGAGCCAAACCTCTCACTAAAGAAGGTTTAGACACTTCTTTACTCCTCAAGAGATGCAAGACTTTTAAAATATAATGAATCCATTATTGGAGCTGTAGAAATCAGTCTCTGTAGTGGCTCAATCCATTTTGATAGCTATCCATTATTCACTGTTTCCCTAAAAGATAGAAATATTTTGAAATCTCTAACTCTTCGAATAAAAACTCATAATTATTCGATAGCTGAATGATCAATTCCTATAGCACTTGTTTACAAAGTTTATTACAAAGTAATAAATTCTGCTTTTTGTAGCAAAGCTTTTAAACTCAACTCCAATAAAGAAACACTTTTATTACAAACTGATATTTCAAAAGCCAATATCACCATTCCTAGAACAATTCCGTAGAATCAAATAACTCTTTCTGAACAATGGGAATTAGAAAATCAAATTCGTCAACAAATTGTTCATATTTTTTATCCTACAAATATTATTCAACATCCTAAAGGAAGAGTAGCAATCCAATTCTCTAGGAGATCTGTTGATATTCCCAGAAGATCTTGTGATATTTGATCCATTCCTTCATGGCATTCCAGCTCCTCTAGGAAATCGGTAGATTTAAATCCAAATTTACCTCCTGTAATCACTCCAAAAATAGGACAATCAAGTGCTCCTACTCTTGTCAATATTAGTAGTATAGATAATAGGTTAGGAATATCTAGACCAGTTTACCAACAAGGTCCAGACTATCTTAAACCCACACCCTCTAAAATGAAAGATCCTGAAATCAATATCTTAGAAAAAGATTTTGAACCAAACAAGGTTTTACTAAATCAAGAATTTTTTTTGATGGTAAGGTAAGGACTAAATTGAGAATTTAATTCTTCCAAAAATAAAAAAAAATCATATAATGGTTCTTTATAAAATTTAAAGATCTGGCTAAACAGATCAAAGAAGATTTTTATAAATATATGTATGAAAATGACGTTCAATTATATTTTTTTGATTGGTTTTAGGAAAAAATTTTACAAAAAAACCAAATATAGGTTTTAGATCAACTTTATAAATGGAAATTAGATAGTGGCCTAATCATTGAATCTAATCATCCTCTACTTAGAAAGATAAAAATACAACATCGAGAAACTGAATCATTGCTTCTCCTTTTAAAACATCTTCAGAAATAGAATGTATTGTTATAAAAAGATTGCTGAGCAGAATAATTACTTTGATCAATACCTTTATACCATAGGAAAACAATGGAACAAGGACACTACAAATGCCAAAATTTGTGTACGCCGCTTACTTTAGTACCAAAAGTTTTCGCTGGACCATTTAGGTGCCAAACTTTTTGAAAAACGATCACTTAAGTACCAACTCCGGTCAGTTTAACCGGAAATCTGACGTGACATTTTTTTTATTAATTTCTAAAGCCGATGTGGCTCACTAGAGGCTTAGTCAGCATGTACAGTCAGCATTTTTTATTTTAAATATTTTTTTCTTTTTTCCTTTTCGTTCCTTTTTTTCTTTTCTTTCTATTTACCTTTCTTTTCTTTTTTCCCTTTTTGATCAACTGGCTGGTTGTCGGCCCGGCGACCGGCGAAGCCCAAGATAGGCTAGGTGAGGGCCTCGCCGGCGATGGGCGAGGCTGCCCCCCTCGCCGGCCTCACTTGCTGTAGGCGAGGGTCGGCCTCGCCCGTCACTGGCAAGGGTCGCCTCGCCCAGATCTGGCGAGGCCATCCCTCGCTAGCGCTTGGCGAGGGGCAGCCTCACCCGTCGCGGGTGAGGGATGGCCTCGTCAAATCTGGGCGAGGCGACCCTCGCCGGCGTTAGGCTAGGTTGTCCTTCGCCGGCAGCTGGCGAGGTCAGCCTCACCCAGATCTGGCAAGGATTGATCTCACCCATGGCCGACGAGGGGTGGACTCGCCTATTGCCGACGAGGCCCTCACCCATTCCTTCTCGGGCATCGTCAGTGGCCTAGCCGGCCACCAGCAATCGACCAGTAGATCAGAAAAGGAAAAAAAAAGAAAGGAAAAAAGAAAAAAATTATTTAAAATAAAAAATGCTGATTGTACATGCTGACTAAATCTTCGGCAAGCCACATCGGCTTCATAAATTAATAAAAAAAAATTTCATGTTGGATTTCTGGCCAAACTGACTGGAGTTGGCACTTAAGTTATCGTTTTTCAAAAAGTTTGGCACTTAAGTAATCCGGCGGAAACTTTTGGTACTAAAGTGAGCGATGTATACAAGTTTTGGCATTTATAGTGTCCTTGTTTCGAAAAACAATTAGGTAGGATAGAATCCTCAATTCAAACCAACTCTTCAAAAGTCATTTCTGAGTCAAGAAATTTAAAACTACCTCTTTTTAAAAATTTTGAACTTCCCAAAAATCCTAACATAGAATTTGCCAAAGCCTTAGAAGATAGGAGAAGGAATTCCAAACGAAAAATAGTTTCTAAAAAAGAATCTTAGATAACTTTAGATACTCCTAAGACAAGAAATTTTGTTAAAGATACCCCTGATTAGATTAACCTTTTAGAAAAATTTGATACAGAATCTATACTTGAGATAGATAAAATTATTTGGAAAGATCCTCAAAAATTTATATTTCTCAAGAGCAACACCTCCAGACATTCTCATGGAAGAATCATCCTCAAAATTACAAAATAAATATTCTTCTGATGCTATTTATGAATGGAACATAGATGGCATTTCTGAACAAAACTTTATAAATGTCCTTACCCAAATGGTTATGCTTGTTAATACTTACAAAATCATTCCAAAAATCACAGACCATTCTATAGCATACCTTTTAATAGCAGGTTTTACATGACAACTTAAGGGATGGTGGGATAATTATCTAATAGATGAGCAAAGAAGTAATATTATTAACACTTGCAAATTAGATGATTATGGGCAACCAATTACTGATGAGCAAGATCAATCCATCCAAGATGCTGTTAATACTCTAATATTTTCTATATCACAACATTTTATAGGAGATCCATCCCATATTCGTGATATGAGCCAAGATCTCTTATCCAATATGAAATGTGAATCTTTAGGGGAATTTAGAGAATACAAAGAAATATTTTTGCAAAGAGTTTTGCAAAGAACAAATTGTGACCAACCTTTTTGGAAAGAAAAATTCCTTGTTGGATTACCTGAGCTTATAGGAGAACAAGTTCATAATAAGATAAAAGAAGAATATGAAGAAAACATTTCATATAACCATTTTTCTTATGGCAAATTAACCTCTTATGTTTTTAAAATAGAAACGCAATTGTATACCAAAATACGTCTTCAAAAACAACTCAAAAAGGAATGACAAAACTCTAATAAAGGATTATGAGATTTCTGTGTTCAATATGATCCCTCTTTAAAATTGAAGAAAATTCCAAAAGGTTTAAATCCAAATGCTTAGGAGATTGTACACCTGAAACTAAGAGAAAAATGAAATTTTCAAAGAAAAAAGAAGAAAAAGAAAAATCTGAAAAAACTAAATCCCCGAAGAAATCTTTCAAAAATATAACATGCTATAATTGCGGGAAAAAAGGTTACACTTCTAAATATTGCAAAATGAGCAAAAAAGTCAACGAATTAGATTTAGATGAAGAAACTTTTAATCAACTTAGTCAAATTATGGTTGAAACTAATTGTAGTTCTTCTTATGAATCCGTTGATGGTCTTCAACTAAATGATATTGAAACCACTTCCTCTTCTGATAATGAAGAAACAACTTTTGAAATCAATGTCTTAACAAAAGAAGAAGAAATCCTTTTGCAAACCATTGATCAAATTACTGATCCCAAAGCCAAAATAAAATATTTAAATAGCCTCCAGTCTCATAAACCTATTTCCTATGCTGTTGTTCCTTATAACATTTCTATTATCCTTAATAAGGAAAAGAAGATAGTCTCTAAACCTATTTCTATAAATGATCTTAACCAAGAAATAAATCAACAAAAACAAGAAATTCAGAACCTCAAAATTACTCAAGAGATAATGCAAAAAGAGATTTTAGAAATTAAAATTAGTTTCACAAAGGGAAAAGAAGAAGTTGAAGAAGTTGAAGAGAATCCAGAAACTAGTTTATCTGATCCAAATTTTCCTCTAATGCTTTCTGAAATAACATCTAGAAAATGGATAATCAATATTACTATAAGAATTAATAATGATTTTATTTTGAAAACAACGGCACTTTTTGACACAGGAGCATGTCTCAATTGTATAAAGGAAGGTCTTATACCTACAAAATATTTTGAGAAAACAAAAAAAAATCCCTCAATTTAGCATCAAGAAATAGGCTAAATATTAGTTATAAGATTCCAGAAGCTGAGATCATAAAAAATGAAATTTCTTATAAAACCCCTTTTCTTCTTGTTGAAGATATCAAACAAAATATTGTTTTAGGAACACCTTTTAGAGGATTAATACAACTTTTTAAAGTTACTAATAAAGTATTGAAACCAAAGCTTTAAAAAAGAAAATATGCTTTGAATTTATATCAAAACCCCAAACCAGAAATTTGAATATCCTTCAAGAACTATCCATTTCGGAAATAAATTGTATCATTCAAGACAAAGAAACCCATCTTCAATATTTGAAAGAAGATCTTGAACATAAAAAGGTTGAACATCTTTTTTAAACAAAACTTCAAGAGAAAATTGCTCACCTTAAGACTCATGTAGAAAATTCAATATGTTCAAATATCCCGAATGATTTATGGTCAAGAAAATATCACATAGTTGATTTACCTTATGAGCCGAAGTTTTCTAAGAAAAATATTCCTACTAAGGGTAGACCTTCCCAAATCAATCACGAAGTTTTAAGTTTCTGTCAAAAAGAAATTCAAGAACTTCTTGATAAAAAAACTCATTGGGAAAAGTGAGTCACCATGGAGCCGCTCAGCTTTCTATGTTAACAAAAATGCTGAACTGAAAGAGGAGTCCCAAGATTAGTCATTAACCATAAACCTTTAAATATAGCTTTAAAATAGATAAGATATCAAATCCCTAACAAAAAAGATTTATTAAATAGACTTTATAATGCAAAGATATTTTCTAAATTTGATATGAAATTTGGATTTTGGCAAATATAGATTGATGAAAAAGATAGGTATAAAACTGCTTTTACTGTTCCTTTTGGACAATATGAATGAAATGTTATTCCTTTTGGCCTAAAAAATGCTCCTTCTGAATTTCAAAGAATTATGAATGACATATTTAATCCGTATTCTGAATATATCATAGTTTATATAGATGATGTCCTAACATTCTCTACAAGTATAGATCATCATTTTAAACATGTTAGTCATTTCATTAAAATTGTAAAAAATAATGGACTAGTGGTATCACATACTAAAATATCTCTTTTTAAAACAAGAGTTAGATTCCTCGGGCATTATATCCATTTAGGAACTATTATACCTATCGAAAGGTCAATAACTTTTACGAAAAAATTTCCCGATGAAATTTGAGACAAAAATCAGTTACAAAGATTTCTCGGAAGTTTAAATTATGTCATAGATTTCTTCTCTTATATAAATATAATTTGCAAGCCGCTTCACCAAAGACTCAAAAAAGATCCTCCACCTTAGATTTCAATTCATACTGATATTATAACGAAAATTAAACATAGCATCAAAGAAATTCTTTACCTTCATCTTGCTGATCCTTCTACTTTCAAAATTGTAGAAACAAATACTTCAAAAATTGGATATGGAAGAATTCTAAAACAGTCGAGACAATAAAGAACAAATTGTTCAATTTGTCTCCAAACATTGGAATGACTGTCAAAAGAATTATTCCACTATCAAAAAGGAAATTCTTGTTATTGTTTTATCTATAACTAAATTTCAATGAGATCTTTTGAATCAAACATTTCTTTTAAAGATCGATTGCAAGCCTGCCAAAGATATTTTGCAAAAAGATATTCAAAATATTGCTTCCAAACAGATCTTTGCTAGATGATAGCTATATTATCTGCTTTTGATTTTGATATTGAATTTATAAATGGATCTTTAAATTCTTTACTAGATCTCCTCACAAGAGAATTTTTACAGGGAAAATGCCTCCTCCCAACAAACCTACCCGCTGAGACAAAGGCAAAGAAATTGCCAAAACCTCAAAGAAAAGGAAAGAAATTGCCAAAACCTCAAAGAAAAAACCAAGTGGCCAAACCAATGTTAGGACTTGGCTTCAAGTTGTCCAACCTTCCAAACCGTCTTAAAATACTACAATTTCCAACCAGGTTAAAGAAGAACCTGTCTGCCCATCCACTCCCTTCGATATTTCTAAAATATCTCATGAATAAGCCCTAAAACTTCTCCAAGTAGTCTTCAATAATCAAGCAACAGTCATAATGAAGACCGATTCTTCTTCCAACCAAAAGCTAGCAGGAAAAAGAATTTCTAGTGAGGTGATTATTCAACCAACCAAGGCAGCCCCTCCAAAATCAAAATTTTTTGCGAAAACAATGTTTCAAAATATATGCAATGATAAAAATAGATTTTACCATGAAGACCCAAACATATTTGCAAAAAATATGTTTTTTGACAAATTTAACTATACTCCGCGTGACTCTTACAAAACAATGGTGTTTTATGAAAAAATATTGACAGAAACCAAATCTGTCGCTTTCAAACATTTTTCTGATAAAGGTTACATAAATTACTTTACAGCAAGAATCCATAAGTTCATCCACCCTTCTCAATGGAAACCAGACCCTATAACTTTAATAAAATTTGATGCCAAGATAATTAAACCTTTACCATACAAATCCTCTTATTCTTATTTTGATTACCAACAAGCTTGGTGGAATACCTTTTGGAGAAAGAATGCCAACAACTCTCATACTTGGCTATTCTTCTTCGAAAATTTCAATATTCGACAAGTCCCATTCTGGTTCATTAGATGGTGGGACCATTTTGAATCCATTGACGAAAATTCTTCACACCAAAGTTCAACCCAATTAAGAAATATTTGCTAGCCATTTCACACCCTTCAATATGAGACAAAATTTCCTAAACTGATGATCTTTTTCTATTATTTCGGAGTATCGTAGGTATTAGGTTGGAATTTTAATTAAAGAAAAACCATAGAGACAGGCATCCTCATCTTAATCAAAAAATTCAAGGTTAAGTGGTGGGATGGTTTTAAATTTTTTGATAGTCACTGAGCAAGCAGTCAAAGAATGGCTAAAGAAAAGAATTACTCCAAGTCTAAGCCAAATTACTTGTTCAGAGGATATCACTCCTTTCCTTCATGATAAAGGGATTGTTCTGTCCAAACCAGCATATGCCAGATCAAGCCAGCAACTAGCAGATATGCTGAAACAAGCCCTTTCTTATTTAGAAGAATCAAGCTCAACTCACTCCCATCACAACGGAAATTCAAATGAAGATGACTGCTATGGCATACCAAGCATACCAGGTATCTAATGGGGAGACGTGAATGATGAAGATGAAGAGAAAGAAAACCCTTAGGAATCTTTATCCAAATTTTGATAAGATCCAGAGTCTGCCTACTTTTATAATTAGATGCCAGAATCTCTGCCAAAATTTGAATAGAAAAAATGAAGCCGAAAGATGTTCCAACTTTTCATCATTGTGTCTGTTATAATCACTGTAACACTTTGTACTTTTAACTTTTAAAATTTTACTATTCACTACGGTAAAGGAATCGTGAACCTTTCTATAGTCACCAAATGAGTCTTTAAATGGATCTCCTTTCATCAGAGGAGGGCATTGTCCACTCTACCACTCCACTTTCATATGCTCTAGAATCCCTTCTTCACTTTTAAGGAAGAACCAGAGAGCTTCAAATTTCCTCGTCCTATATCCTAGTCTTACTTGTCCCTAATCCCTTTTGGGAATCCCATCCGGTAAATTCTACATCCACTTTTATCCCTGTGACATCTTTATAATCCACATCTCACTCATGATATGAGGTTACAAAAATTTTCATTTCATTTCAGATTGTACTTGTATTTTTAATTTCTTTTCATACTGCAACTTTTAATTCGGTGTAATTTAAATTCTGAAATTTCAATACAAGCTCAAACCACCTATATGATTGGCTTTCTTTAATTAGCTTAATCTTTGCTTAAACTTTAATTAACTACAATTTATATTACCGTAATTTAAATATTGCATACCCCACAATCGGCAGGTCTCACCGCCTGTGGTTAGTTTGCTCATTATTTAATTTTGACACAATTTTCTGCATTTATTATATATCCTTACTTCTTCTTACCGTTTTACCGTTTTATCTTAATGCTCGCTCTTTTATTTAGTTTTATTTTATTCGTAACCATAGATCTCCTTATTTAGATATTGAAACTATTAGTAATTTGTTTGATTTTATTGATAATTTAATACAAACCATCGAACTGTATCAGACCTCTTGTTCTAATTCATATTCATCCACTTTCTTCAAAAGAAGACGTTAAGATTATTAGAATACTTCTAATATATCATTCTTTCTCTAATTTATAATCCTCATATCCTAGGACACTTATGGTAATATAACATAGATATTTTTCTGTCTGTTAGTATGTTTACCCACTACCTAAAGAAGTCCAAATTCAGTCGGCTGGTATTAGTCAGCGAAGCCTAAATTGGAGGTTTCTTTTTTTTTAAGGGTTACACCACGAAAAACGCTAAACTGATGCACATGTAACAAATTTACCCCAAACTATGCTTTTGACCATAAAAAATCCAAAACTAGTATATCCATGACAATTTTACTCTGTATTAGTTTCTATTAAATTTTACTGTCAAATTTTTTAGTTGGATGACACGTGACAGTTGATGGGTGTACCAGTTTGGAGTTTTACTCTTCGTTTATCACAGATGTACTAGTTTGTGAGTTTTCGTGGTATTAATACAATTTAACGAAGGGTAAAATTATCACAAATGTACCAGTTTGGAGTTTTTTGTGGTAAAAAAATTAGTTTATGGTAAATTTGTTACAGGTATACCAGTTTGGGGTTTTTAATGGTCAAAAAATTAGTTTTGGGTAAATTTATCATAGGTGTACCAGTTTGTAATTTTTCATGATATTAACCTTTTTTTTTAACCTTACCCAAAAAAAAACCTTTTTTTTTATTTCCTAGATCAGACTTTAATTAGGAATAAAGTGGACCTAGGACTTTCTTTCCTATCTTTCTTCGCCAGGGAAATTATCATGTGCCTTAAACACACTCGTCTCCAATCCAAAGTCCAAGTTGGACTTTCCAATCTTGACTGCTACAATATAGTTCATAATATGCAATATTCGTTTTTGAACTTTCAAGTATCAAGTAATTCAATTTGGGTTAGATTCGTTCAATGATCTTAGACTCGAGACATATTTGAAAAATTACATTGGAATTGATAAAATTGAAAAGTTTAGAATTGAATTGGCATATGTAAAATAAGTTTTGGACTGATCGAATAATTTTCCCAAAAAAAGGTTAAGGTATTTTTAGTGTTACATTCTAATTCCACATCTGGTGGCATGGGACGCATGGTTTGGTTCACAAGTAAAGTGACGTAAATACAACTGATGTTGTCTTTCCATAATTAATAACTGCAAAGATGTTACCATTTTGCACAAAACATGTGAATTCCATCCAAGACCCTGCTCTTCTACGAACAGTATGACTTTGGGAAAATTATCAAAGCAGTCTTAAACTTATTGCAATTGTGTTAACTTAGTCATAAACTTTTTTTTTGTGTCAATTGGATATAAACCTTTTGCATTTATACCAATTTAATCCATCCTGCCAATTTTGGATGGCTAGTGCTAACATCTGCCCTACGTGGCACGACCGGCGTTAACGTAGATAATTTTTAATAACAATTTAATAAATTTCTGAATTATTTTTTTCTTTTTCTCCCTTTTTTTTCTTTCTTTTTTTCCTCCCTTCATCTTCAACCTCTAGTTGGTCGTCATAACTCGGCGATCGACCAGAGGCGAGGCCCTAGAAGGTAGGCTTCGCTCAGCTCTGGTGAGGGCGAGCCTCGCCAACCCTTGCTAGTGGTCAGTGTGATCGAGCCTCATCCTTACCAGTGGCCGATGTGTTCGAGTTTCACCTAGGCATGGCGAGGCACATTCTTGCCGTCGTTGGGCGAGGCTGACCTTGCCAATGGGTTGTGTGTTCGAGCCTTGCTCTCGCCAATGGCTGGTGTGTGTTCGAGCCTCGTCTAGTTCGAGCCTTGCCCAAGTATGGCGAGGCTCATCCTTGCCATTGCTAGGCGAGGCTGACCTCGCCAATGGCTAGTGTGTTCTAGCCTTGCCCTCGCCCTCGCCAATGGCTATGTTCGAGCCTCGCCGAGGGCGAACGAGCTCGCTCTCGCCGGCCCTCATCTCTGGCTAGTCACGATCAGCTGGAGGTTAAAGATGAAGGGAGGAAAACAAAAAGAAAGAGAAAGAAAAAAAGGGAAAAAATAAATAAGAAATAAATAATTCAAAAATTATTAAAAATTATCCATATCAGCGCGGTCGCATCATGTAAGACGGCCAACGTCCATGTCATGTCAGCGCTGGCCACGTCACATAGGACGACCGATGTTAATGTTAGCGCTGGTCAGCTAAAATTAGCTAAATAGACTAAATTGGCACAAAAGCAAAATGTTTAGGTCTCAAATAGCATAAAAAAAAAGTTGAGGACTGAATTGACATAATTGCAGTTAGGACTGTTTTGGTAATTCTCTTGTATGATTTTTGTCCGATCTATTCTAGTGAAGTCTTTCTTTAATTTTGTCAAAAATTTTAGAATCCTCTTTTTCTTTACCAAATGTCACATGCATGAATTATGAAATATTCTCTTCCACGATTAAAGTGACTTTTGTTCATTCTACTCAAATGAAGTCTTTTTTTAATTTTGTCAAAAAGCATAGAATCCCCTTTTTCTTTACCACGTCTAGCCCATTTCATTTCCTAGAAATGTCACATACATAAATCATGAAATATTCTTGTATGGTCTGGGTTCTATGAACTCCATAAATTCCAGTCATTAAATTTTATGGGCTCCGCATAGGATTCATATGATCTAACAGCCATTATCCACGGGCTTGTGTGTACCTGCTTCACAGAAGCATTTGTTCATGAATTAGAGACTTGAATAAATAAATAAGGGAAAGCAACCAGAAGTTGAAAGGAAAAAGGAAAATAATTTAATTGAATGAAAGGACAGAGAGCGGATTGGTTGAATTGACCTGGACGTAGAAAATCCACAGGATGCTGAAGAATAATTAGAAGAAAATGTATTTATTTGAAAGGGTTTCTTAATGAGCGCCCCTTGAGCACTTGTTAAGTGTATTTATTGGAAAAGTTTTGTTAACGAGTGTTTGGAGGGCATTTATTAACCCTAACTTAAGAATGATATCTTTTCATTTTGTACAACACTAGTTACACAAACACGAAAAAGAGTATATTGCAAATGATAGATTTTCTTTATTTAGGTGTTTAACAAGTGCTCTAACCACACTTGTTAACAAAATTTATTTGGTGTGATACAGCTTTCAAGGTACTTGTTGTGCTATATACAATGACAACAAATATATTGGAAATCATAAATAGAAAGTTTCATTAGCTGCTTAATGAGTGTTTTGGGGACACTCTTTAACGGAGCCTTATTTGAAAAGCAAATAGAAACGGACAATGAAAGAGTGGTTGAATTATATAAAACATATAAATATAAAATTTCCTTAAATCTATTTTGTTCTCCGGAAGAGTTAAGAAACATTACTCTCTGAAGCATAAAAAACATCATCGTGCGAGTGACGGGGAAATTGCTGTGCTGTTGACCAAAGTCAAGTCACATTGTTGACACCTATTTTTAATTGCCCAAAATTAATTACACAAAAATTTAGGAATTAATGTCCTTAATTCCCAAGCAAAAAAATTATTTAGTTTCTAATTACATTGCATATAGACATTAGGCATATTTGCATTAATAGGGCCTATCAAAGCATATTTTCTTAATTAATTTTCAAAATATATATATTAAAAATAATAAAATAATTAAAAAAAAAATCAGGCCGGGACTGGGCCAAGCCCAGCCCAGTCCAGCCTTCCTCCCCCCAGCGCAAAAGCAGGCCCAGCCTCTCCCTCTCTCCTCTTCTCCTCCCCGTTGCCGTGGAAGTGAGATGCAGATGAGCAAACATCGCCC
Organism: Syzygium malaccense; assembly: GCA_031216405.1. Taxonomy (NCBI): domain Eukaryota; kingdom Viridiplantae; phylum Streptophyta; class Magnoliopsida; order Myrtales; family Myrtaceae; genus Syzygium; species Syzygium malaccense. Next base: position 6,709,282 of record CM062258.1, on the reverse strand, counting down.
CTGCACCGACCTGAAAATGGCCACCAAAGTCAAGCCAACAGAGTAGGCTGGTGTAAACCATTGCAGAGCATTGAAGGGAGCAGAGGGTGGCATCATCGTCGTCGCATATACAGGCCAGAGAGTCGGCCAGTCGGGGGGGGGGGGGGGGGAGTTCGGTTTTGGTGAGCAAGAATAGAGAAGCTGTGAGAAAGACCCAGAGAGATCGAGCGAGACTGAGAGACTGAGAGCTTTTCCGGCGACCGCCGTGCTCATACCGCGGCCATACCGCGGCCATACATTGAAGAGGAGAGGGAGCTCGAGAGGGGGACAGTCTTTCTCGGTCCAAAACAGGGGGCCGGTTTGAGAAAAAACAAAGAGAGATGTGAACCGAGAGAAAAAAAAAAAGAAAGAGAGATTGGGTGATTTGCAGGTGCGAAAGGAGAAGCAGCCGGTCTCGCCGGTGCCCTCAGATCAGTCAGAAACCTCCCCCATACGCACCGCCGACCGATGAGCAGTCTCGGCCCTGTTTTTACTCTGTTTTTGTGCACCGGTCGATCGGGATTCGTGCCGGCCGTTAGGCATGAATCCCGGCCCATACCGGTCCTCCTCCCGACACATAGTCACCGTCGGAAGCTAGCCATGGTTGTCGGAGTTGTTCGGAACCTCGGAACAGGTCGAAATCTGTTGTTTTTATCTGTGCACACCAACTGTTCGAGGAAATGCCTCAATAAGGCCGATTTGATTTTGGGCTTTGTCGGCGAAGAGGTGAACGTCCGGCGGGCTACGGTCCTCATAGGTAGTTTTATGGCGACGGTGGGAGTCCAGAGGCGACCAAAAATCAATCTGGGTCCGCCGATTGAGCTCCAGCCATCATTTGAGCTCGAGGAGCTCTAGCCGGAGCTCGACCGGCGGCCACCGCGATCGACCGTCTTGGTCTGTCGGAAGGGAGGGCCACCTCGGCCCCAAATTCCGAGGTAGCCGAAGTCGGTGATCGGGCGAGACAACTAGCTAATCGCCGGATCTCGCCCGGCCGGTGTTCTCGCGTGCACAAGCACACGAGAATAGTCCCAAACCCGGTTCGGGACCCGGGTCAACGCGCTGGTCAGGTCAGTTGACTGGGTCGGTTTTGACCCGATCCAGATCGTAGACCTAACCCGGGTCAACGCGATGGGTAGAATCCGTTGACCCGGGTCGGATTCGACCGACTCGGATCCGCCAACCGGACCAGGTTTTAATATTATATTTATATTTTTTATTTTTTTTAAAGAAAATTTAAAAAATTTCAAAAAAAATTCAAAATTTTTTTTTCTTTCTTCTTCTGTATTATTATTTTTTTTCGAAAAAAATGTTTTTTAAAATTTTTTAAAAAATTTATGTGGTATATCTAAGTGTTTTAATCTATTGTTGTATTATTATGCATGTTATTATCTTGTTTAAATTAGACAAGCCTAAGGTTGCGCAGTAGTATTTTGCATGTTATTTTTAATTTATTGTGGTATTATTATGCATGTTTTTAATATAATTGCATGAACCGTTGTGTTTTTGAATGTCATCTGACTTAGTTAGGATTAGAACCTAAGGCTGCATGTCTATCCTGACTGCTGATCGTTTATGATTATGCACTCGCTCGATCACCTCACATGTTAGGAGAAAGGTCCTAAAATCAATCCAAATTGCCTGACAAATGTTTTCAGAAATGAACGGGGTAAAAAGGTACCGAAATGGCATTAGTTATTCAACTAGTGTAACCAAGTCCCCGATCTCAGTTAATCTCTGGTTCGCAGGAATAGGGTGATTCTCCCATCACCTTTCTAATCGACCCACCCCAAATCGATTAGCGGCGACTCCTTGATATAAACCACTTGCATGTTAAATACTTAAACCCTAAGTCGTAATATGGTATGGGCTTGGGAGAGCCCGAGTTAAGTCCCGAACCTAGACTTAGCATGTATCAGGCGAAATCCCCTTCTTTTTGCACATGTTCGAAAAAAGCCGGGAGGTCAATCGTGACACACATGAGAACCCGCACTAGGTGAGTTAACAGAAAATTTTAAGAAAAGCATTCGCAATGATATGACAAGCACCAATTAGACCAGATCACTCAGTATAAATAGACAGATGCATTAGGCAAAAATACATCATACACGCAGACAACTCAGCTTTTAAGCTAATTGAGTGAGTCGCTGAACTCATCCCTATCATGCAAGCACGCATTGCATCTCTACTTAATCATTGCGAAATTTTATTACATGAACATTTCTTACACGAGTACTATCGGATATGTTTTTGTCATGTTAAGTACAGATTCTATGCGTTCCTTTTGGGACAATCGGTTGCATCACTGGCTGCTATTTTGTTTTATCTTGATTTTCAACGGGGAAAATAGGAAAGCAGAAGGCATGGAAGTGATCAGCAATGGGGTCCAGTCGATCCGCAACCATTCCGATCAAGAGATGGAGAATCGCAACCCAAAAATAAGAGCAGTGAATCTGGGAGGCTGGCTGGTCACAAAAGGATGGATCAAGCCTTCCCTCTTTGATGCAATCCCCAACAAGGACTTCTTGGTACTGTGCTGCACGTATTAACCCTAATAATTTCGTTGCCCTTTTAAACGCTGATTCATCTGGTTTCAACAATTTTTATGATTCTCAAACTGTGTATGATTTGTAGGATGGGACTAGACTTCAGTTCAGATCAACGATGGTCGGGAAGTATCTCTGCGTCGAGTCTGGCGGAGGAAGCCGGGTAGTCGCCAACAGCACGGGGACTCCTGCAGTTGCCAAACCCCCAGCATTTTCCGGTTTCCCAGGGGAGACATTCAGGGTGAGTTAGCTTTTTAAGCAATTAAGGGCTCCGTTCGTTTGCCGGAAAATATTCTCCTTTTGGAAAATATTTTCCCGGAAGTCATTTTCCTAAAAAATGTTTTCTTGAAATACAATTTTCTGGTGTTCGGTTAAAATTTGAAAAAGTTTCGGAAAATATTTTCTGGTGTTCGGCGACCGCTGATCCAGCAGCATCCGGCAACCGGCGGTGTCCGACGACTGGCGACGGCGATCGGCAACCGACAGCGGTTGGCGGCGGCAACGGGCGGCGGCGGCGGCGGGCGGCGGCGGGCGGCCGGCGGCGGCGGGCGGCCGGCGGCGGGGGCGGCCGGCGGCGGGGGCGGCCGGCGGCGGGGGCGGCCGGCGGCCGATGGCGGTGACCGACAATCAACTTTCTCACCCACCGAAAACATTTTCCCTCCCATGGGCAATTTTGCCTTCACTTTGAAGGAAAATGATTTCCTCTTTATAAAAAAAGGAAATCATTTTCCTCAAAACAATGAAGAATTTGAGGGTGGGGAAGGAAAATGTTTTCCCACGGAAAACATTTTCCGCCCCCGAACACCGGAAAACGCGGAAAATGTTTTCCGGAAAAATATTTTTCCTAAAACGAACGGAGCCTTAATAACATTCGGCTATGCAAATCCGGGACACTAGTTCGGTGGTTAAGAAAAGAACTTGTGTCTGTGGATTAGATGCACGGTACACCCAAGTATAGATAAATTTCATGTTTGAATTACCACCATTTGGGTATTGGCTCATGTCTCACACTGTCGATGATGTTAGTGGAGCTATCTTGCGGAACTAATATTGAACTTTCAAATAGCTCCAGCTCGATATAATTCGAGAAAGATGTGGTTCAATGTACCCCATCAATATAGTATGACTCAGATCGTCCGCCTTGTAAATTGTACTGATATATTCTCCGATTGACAACCATTTCTCGACTAGAACAGGTGTCATTTTTAGAGAATATGAACTCGTGCGTTGAGCTACAGATGATTTCTTGTGTTTTGCGTGCGTAGCTGTGGAGAATCAACGAGACGCTCTTCAACTTCAGAGTCGCCAACAAGCAATTTGTCGGCCTGGACTCTAGTGGGGACGGGGTCGATCTGGTGGCAACTTGTGATTCACCAGGAAGACCAGAAACCTTTGAGATTGTGAGAAACACAGAAGATCCAAGCCGTGTTAGAATCAAAGCTTCCAATGGCTGCTTCTTACAGGTCATCAATCTCTTTTCATTTCCTATATCTAACAGAAGAATAATGCTAGATATACTAAGACCGGTTTAAAAATTATTACATGAACACTATACATGCACAAAGATTTTTCTGATCATTAGAACTAGTGAAACCCATCTGAGACTTACCGGATTTATTTTAGTGCATATACTAGGTTCACTGAATAATTGTTCCTAACTGGTCTACTGAGTTGAATGTTAAATATGGTCCACTTATTTGAAGGGTTAATCCAATTACAATTCTCACCTGCCACGTCATTTCATTAGTTAATTTAGAAGATCACCAACGTCTCTCTTTTACACGTTAACATGTTAGGTAGACATCAACCGGGTGAAGACCTTTTCGAGACTTTTTAGAAGCAGAGATTGATAGCAATGACAAGAAGAATAAGAAAATAAAACCTTATTTTATCAATACGTGATGTGAACGAGCTTTTCTTAAGAGTGATTATTATAGTAGAATTTGTTTTGCAGTTAAGAACAGAGGAACAAGTGACAGCAGATTATCAATGCGTCGAGAGCAATGAGTGGAGAAATGAAGATCTATATGTGTTTATCATGAGCCTCACTAAATGATTGGAAGGCAAGTTCCAAGTCACCAATGGTCTTGGACCACATAAAACCCCCAAAGTCATGAGGGTATGGAATTAGAATCTCTTATTTGATTATAGTTAAGGTTAACTATTCTTAAACCTAACCCACCCATGAGTAGCTCAGTTGGTCATGGCGTACTTGAAATTGTGTGGTTAGGCGCACTGGTTCCAAGTTCGATTCCCCAGCTGAGTACTTGTGATTTAAGTGGGGGGTCATGGCGGTGGGTTGCTGTGCTAGTTTCCCCCAAGGAATAGTCGAGGTGCGCGCAAGCTGGCCCAGACACCTCGATTATCAAAAAAAAAAACTATTCTTAAACCTAGTAAGTTTATTAAATGATTTATGCCTAGATTATAATTTTACTTAGGCCCGTTTGTTTTGCGGAAAAAATTATTTAAAAAATATATTTAAAAAAATAATCTCTTATATCTCTTAAAATAATATGTTAATAAAAAAATTTCATTATTGATAACAATTTATGTTTTAACATTTTTGTGGATGATAAAAATATTTTTCTGTTCATTCAATTTTGTAAGCGATACAAGCGCTCATTTTTAGGAAAATATTTTTTAAATAATTCACTTTCTACGAGACAAATGCACTCTTCAATTCACTCCACAAAAGAAAACGATTTTTTTTTTATCTTTTTGGTATTTGGCTTGTGAATGTGTATTCTTTGAGAAGGAACTAATTCTAGTTGGTCATTATTCTTTATACATGGGAAATGAGGTAGCTCCTACAGTTTCATGCGTCTCTCATATGAACTTCAAATGGTCTCTAGTTCCAACAACTAACTAACTCTTACTTAGCACTGTCAATAGTAAATACTGCCGCATGTAAATTACACGAGATACAACACAAAATACAAAGTGAAAATCTGAATATGGATGATACACAATGCACAATCTAATATTACCAAACTCAATTAATTAATTACTGAACTTAGCTAGAGTTGATAGGCTTGGCCATAGTGTCAATATTTATACGCCCCATCATCTTATTTGCTGGAATCTTCAATCTTCGAAGTGGAGTCATCTATTGTGATCCAGCCATGAGAAAATCTGCTTTATAACCTAAGGTGCTCGGTAATTTCGTGATACATGCAATTATTGCATAACAAATGCATGGGTTTCCTCGTCAAGTACTACAAAACCCTTTGAGATATGTAACAGGAACATTGGAGTACATTCATAGTGGAAGATGATTTCAAGTTCGTCGCCGAGAATGGGTTGGACGCCGTGAGAATTCCGGTGGGTTGGTGGATAGCGAGCGACCCAAATCCTCCGCCTCCTTATGTTGGTGGTTCCTTGGCCTTTCTGGACAGAGCCTTTTCTTGGGCAGAGTGAGTCTATTGCCATCTGCTCTTCATCTTATCTCTTATACAGATGCAATTTGTCACATATCATTTGCTTTTCTTACCTGCAGGAAGTATGGGTTGAAGGTCATAATTGACCTGCACGCAGCACCTGGTTCCCAAAATGGCTGGGAACACAGCTCATCGAGGGATGGGTTCCGAGAATGGGGAGACACAGATGACAACATCCAACAAACCCTCCATGTCATAGAATTCCTAACTTCGCGGTAATTGATAAATTTGTCGCTCTCACCCTATTCCGAGTACTGGGGACATGATTCGATTTCGCCTATGTAGATACACGAAGAGCCCGAGCCTTTATGCAGTCGACCTCTTGAACGAGCCGCTTGCAGAGATACTCCCTCTGGAGACCGTCACTAAGTATTACAGGGCCGGGCACAATGCTGTCCGCAAGCACTCCCCCACGGCTTATGTGATCATGTCACGCGTGCTTGGAGCCTCCGGCCCCGAACTGCTTCTCCCTATAGCGAGCGGTCTGGACAGGACGGTTGTGGACACACATAACTACGTTCCATTCCGGACGAAATTTGACACCATCTAAGATAACCTCAATTTCATAAACAATGATAAACGTGCCCAATTGGACCGTCTCGCTACACCGGATGGACCTCTCACTTTCGTGGGTAAGTCCAAACTTGTAATAAAATTACCATGCCATTGATGCCACACATTATTGTGTATCTATCCTCCGTGATCTGCAATATACATATAAGAAATGTGGATCTATGAAGTATATGTGAAATTGCAGGTGAATGGGTAGTGGAGTGGATAGTGAATGGAGCAACAAAAGAGGAGTACCAAAAGTTTGCGGAGGCTCAACAGGAAGTCTATGGAAGAGCCACATTTGGTTGGTCCTATTGGACTCTCAAGTGCGCCAAACACCATTGGAGCTTGGAGTGGATGATCAAGAATGGTTACATTAAGCTTTAGATATTACTTTCAGAAACCCATGATTATAAGTCTAAGCACTTTAGTATATTGTAAGTCGAAATCTCCGATTATCTTTCATCAAGTAAACTTGTTGTCATCTTCGAATATAAAATCGTCTGTGCAAGCTTCAGAGCACTTGCGACGCACCTAATAGACATTGTAGCATCCGCGAACATTTTTAGTTGGGTAACACTAGTTATGATACTTTCATGACTTATAATAGATGTATTTTATATGTAGTTGCATAATTCTATGGCTTCAAGCCCCAGAAATTAGATTTTTTTTTCTGTGCTGGTTCGCTATTCGCTCTTTCTCTCTCTCAAATACAATCTCATTGTCCAGCTCCTCGAAAGCTGAGAACTGCAATTTTGCCCGATTGCGGAATGCGAGGCACGAATCTTTTGTTCGCGCTCATTTCTCTTAGGCGCTTTGAGATGACAGTCGTCAACCATAAAAAGGGCAATGTAAAATGAAGACAGAAAGAAATTGTCTATATGGATCAGAGCTGGTAAACTAAATTGATTGAATATGGGTCTTGTGGAAACCTATATAAAGTTGGGCTTAGATATCTTAAGCATACTTAAGTGACCCATTTGCAACCTAACCCATTGAAAGTGAGTTGAAACCCATATTGACACCTCTAGTTGAAACATACTTGTGTCACGGCCAGAGATTTGGATTGTTCATGAGGGTTTTGAACGAAAGATTGACTAAAGCAAGAACAAGCAAGCGAATCTCAAGGATTCTAAATCCTAGGGTTTTCTCAGATGTTCTAAAATACTGCTGGGGGCAGGCGGTATTGTAATTGTACATTAACGTCATAAATATGGGTAGTTGGTAGATACAGAGATACGATCTCCACCGTTAGATTGAGGAGGAATCTATAGATACAGTCGAGCATGTACTTCCCTATGAAGGGGTCTCCTCCCCCTCATTTTTACAACTCATTCTCACAAGAACAATCCAGAGCTTCTCTCTCTACGATCCTTGTGAGCAAGGGAAATGCTAACTTGGGAAAAAATTCCTAAGGCCGCCCAGATAAGGGAACGCTAGATTCGATTGACCCGCGACAAGTGGTATCAAAGCTAGAATGGCTTAGGGCATGATGGAGCTTTGTTCCAATGCATCGTCCAATGTGACTGAGAAAGGCATTGGCAATGATCACAGAAGGGCCTTCACAAGGCAAGCTTCCAAGGCAAGAAAGGATCGTGAGAGCTTGAGTTCGAGGGACGCGGCGACTGACTTGGAGACCTCATGGTGAGGATGGACATCACCCTAGCAGACGTCGAAGGAATGGTCAAGGACATTACTATATGCATAGAAGGAGGCGAGACCAGAACATGGGAGCTTGAGGCCGAGGTGCTAGAACTCAAGTCCGGCTGGGGAGAACTCCAAGGGGAGATGCTGGGTAGCCTGACCAACTTGTCCGAGGAACTTCGGCAACGCAATGATGCTTTGGAGGCCTTGGTGGAGGCCATGCGTGCTGAAATGGCCGAACTTAAGGCAAAGGTTGCCGAGGTGGAAGGAGCATGTGTGAACGGGGTGGTCACCATACAAGCTAGTCCACGAGTGGACGCCCCAAAGCCTAAGGAGTTCAAAGGCTCACAAGCGGCCAAGGACGTGGACAACTTCATGTGGTACATGGAGCAAGCGATGGGGATCACCAATGGTGCGCTTCGGGTAAGTATCGCTACCATGTATTTGATTGATAATGCCTTGCTGTGGTGACGTCATAGGTCGGAGATAGGAGTGGTGAACCTATCACCACCTGGGAATTGTTCGTTGAGGAATTTTGGTGACAATACGATCCCGTTTATGCAGAAGAGGAAGCTCAAGATGAACTCCGACGCCTTGAACAAAAGGGAGGGGTCCGTGAGTACGTGCAAAAATTCTTAGAGTTGCTATTCTAAATCCTGTCCGTGAACGATACAGAGGCTTACTTCCAATTCTTGGGTGGTCTAAAGCCATGGGTCAAGCAAGAACTAAAGCGACGCAATGCAAGAGACCTTTCGACAGCCATGTCCGTGGCCAAGACCCTGGTAGAGTACAAGCCAACTCCCGGAGACAAACCGAATTCTTGACTAAGAGATAAGGCTACCGATGGGGGAGATTGTAACAAATTCCACCGTCCAAGTGGAAGCAAACCACCAGCAACCCCTCCAAAGGCGAAGGTAGAGTCGAGCGGAGGTGAACATAAGAAGGGACATACCTACAAGTGCTTTTTGTGCGACGGTGCGCACATGGCCCTTGACTGTCCAACTCGAGGCAAGCTAGCTATACTTATCAAGGAACACAAGGAGCAAGAGGAGACGCAACTCAGTTCATGGCAAATCCTTTGTATGATCAAGTCCAAGAGGGTGAACAAGCTCAAGGGACTTATGTTTGAAAACGTGACAATAAGAGGAATCACGATGAGTGCCCTCGTGAATACGAGAGCATCCAATCTATTTATCTCGAAAGAGATCGCGTAGAAACTCAATTTTCGGGTTGAGAAGGGAGCCGGTTGGCTTAAGACGGTGTCGCGACCGACCTCCCGAGCCTTTTTATCAGACGACATGCAAAAAGAAGGAGGGCTTGCCTGGTACGTGCTAAAGTCTAGGTTCAGGACTTAACTCGGGCTCTCCCAAGCCCATACCATATCGCGACTTAGGGTTTAAATTTTTTAACATGCAAGTGGTTTATACCAAGGAGTCGCCACTAATCGATTTGGAGTAGGTCGATTAGAAACCCAAATAGGGTGACGGGAGAATCACCCTATTCCTACGAACCAGAGATTAACTGGGTTCGGGGACTTGATTACATTAGTTAAATAACTAATGTCTTTTCGGTACCTTTCTACCCTATTCATTTCTGAAAACATTTGTCAGGCAATTTAGATTGATTTTAGGACATTTCTCCTAACATGTGAGGTGATCAAGCGAGTGCATAATCATAAACGATCAGCAGTCAGGAACACAATAATTCGTGCAACGTAAAGTTCTAACCTTAACTAAGTCAGATGACATTCAAAAATACAACAGCTTATGCAATTGTATTAAAAACATGCGTAACAACAACGCAACGGTGATAAAATTAACATGCAAAATACTACCGCATAACATAGACTTGTCTAATTTAAACAAGACAATAACATGCATAATAATACAACAAATAAAATAAAACACTTAGATATATCACATAATAAAAAAACTTTTCTTAAAAAAAAATTGAAAATTTTTTTTGAAATTTTTTTTTTCGGGAAAAAAAAAATATATATATATATATAATAATACCGAAGAAAATAAATAAAAATAAAATTTTTTTAATTTTTAATTAATTTTTTTTAAAATAAAAAAATATATAATAATATAATATTAAAACCGGGTCGGGTCGGATCCGACCCGGGCGTTGACCCGGGTCGGATCTATCGATCCGGGTCGGTCGGAACCAACCCAAGTCAACGGATCAGACTCGGGCGTTGACCCGGGTCGGATCTGTTGATTCGGGTCGAATCTGTTGATTCGGGTCGAATCCGACCCGAACAAACAAACCCGTGGGGGGGGGGACGTCGGCGGGGCCAAAATTGGCCGTCCGCCGGCCGGCCCAGGCCAGCGCCGCCCCTAAATCGGCCCCCTAATACCATCATTAAGCTACACCACTCACCTGAGCCGCCATTGGACCGCCGTTCGCCGGCCGGCGACGAAACAAAAACCGACCTCGTTGAGGCATTTTGTCGAACACTGGGCGTGCGCGGTGGAAATCAGCCGATTTCGACCTCCTCCGGTGTCACGGTCAGCTCCGACGGCTGCGACTGATGTTCAACTGCGAGTGGGGACCGGGACCGATGACGGCATGGGCCGGGAATCGCGCGACTCGGCCGACGCGAGTCCCGGCCGGACCGCGTGCAAAAACAGGGGAAAACAGAGGCGGACGGGATCCCGGGGTAGCTCACCCGTCGACGGCGCGTCCAGAGGGGCTTCCGGCTGATCAGGGGGGCGACGACGACGCTGCTGGCTCTTCTTTTGCTCCGGCGGACCTCGGCAACTTCTCTCTTCCTTCTCTCCCTCTGTGTTTCTCTCTCTCTCTTTCTCTGTTTCTCTCTGATTATGGCCGACCGGGGGTATTTCCGGGGGATTGCCGGTCGGCTTGCCGGAGACGGCGAGGCTGACTGGGGCCTCAAGATCCTCCGAGGCTCCTCTCTTTTCTCTGTTTCTCTCCGGTTCTCTCTCGATCTCCCTTTGTTCCTTTTCAAAAACCGGCCAGCCTCTCTCTCTCTCTCTGCGTCGCCGTCGTCGGCCCGGCGGCGGGAATGATTGGCCGAGGGGCGGTGACCGCCGGATGCTCCCTTTCTCTCCCGGCTCCTTCTCTATCTCTCTCTGTTTTTCTTTTAAATGGCCGACCGGGCCTCCCTCCAAAAATTGGCCGACCTCTGCTCTCCCTCTCTCTCGGGCTATGTATAGCCGGCGACGATGACGATCCTGTGCTTCCCCACGTCGATTGACGATGGCCTGCACCGGCCTACGCCGATCGAGGACTTTTGTGGCCCTCGTAGGTCGGTGCAGGGAGGGGGGGCTCTGACGGTGAAGCCGAACAGGGAGCCGAGAGGAAGGAGGGGATAAGGGAAGCCGGGAAAACGGGGAGGACGGGACTGGCAATTAATGCCAATCCCGTCGGCGTGCTCTCTCGGCCTTCCTCTGGCCAGATAGCGACGGCGAGGAGTGTCGCCGCCGTGCGTCAGCATGACGTCGCGAACAGAGGCGAACAGGGGCGATGAGAACGACCGTGGACGGGGGGAAGAAGGAAGGAAGGGGCTGGGCCGGGCCAGGCCCAGTCCGCGCGGGAAGGAAAAGAAAAGGAAGTGGGCTGGGCCCACGTGGGGAAAAAAAAGAAAGAAAAGAGAAGGAAAGGGAGCGGGCCGGAGGCCCGCGCCGGGGGGAAAAGAAAAAGAAAAAAAAAGAAAGGGCCTTGGGCCCGCAGGGGGAAAGAAACGGGCCGGGTTGGCCCAGCCCCGACCGACTCGAATTTTTTTTTTTCAAAATTAATTTAATTTTTTTTAATTTTTAATAATTTTTTTAATGTTTACTCTAATAGCCATATTAATGCAAAATGCCTAATTCTATATGCAATGCATTTAAATTGAAGTATTTTTTGTTTTAGGAATTAAGGACATTAATTCCTAAATTTTTGAGTAATTAATTTTGAGCAATTCAAAAATAGGTGTCTACAGACGGTGAACTCCAAGAAGGTCCCTACTAGCGGGTTTGCTAAGGACGTGCAGTTCCAATTCGGATAATGATAGAGCAAGGAAACGATTAAGGTAATTCCACTTGACGACTACGACTTTGTCATTGGTTTGGGGTTTCTTAATAGAATAGATGCTTTTATTGTCCTATTCACCGATTGTATTTGTATCTTGGATGCACATTGTCAATGTGTGATCCCGATCAACCGAGAGTCAAGTTGTGACCAAAAGATTATATCGGCAATGCAAGTTACTAAGAGAGCGAAGAAATGGGAGGCTACTTTCTTGGCAACCTTGAAGGTCGAGGACCTTAAGGGTGAAGGGAGTGATGTCCCAACTAAGGTAACCCAAGTCCTTAACTCTTTTAAGGACGTCATGCCTCCCTCATTTGTACAACTTATTCTCACAAGAGTAATACAATCTAGAACTTCTCTCTCTAGAATTTCTCTCTCTACGATCCTTGTGATCGAGTGAGCAACGGAAATGCTGACTTGGGAAGAAATTCCTAAGGCCGCACGGGTAAGAGAACGCTAGATTCAATCAACCCGTGACATTTAACTAGCAGTTATATCCTACACTGCGAACAATTTTGACTCTCGCGAATCAAATCTTAAAGAGTTGATAGTCGGAAAGTATAGTTGAAAGTACGAAACAAAAAATTGTTGTTGACAAGATAAAAGGAAAACGATAGTCTTATACTTAAGTGAACCATAAAATTAAGAAAATGTCATGTTAGCATCGAACCAAAGTTTGAACACGTTTCATAGTTTATGAATGGCCCAGGTTGGACTTTCACCACTACATTCACGCTCCATCCATAACCTGACCCCCGAGTTTCCTCACTAATTCAATGAGCTAGTTCATGGAGCCACCCATTCTTCAAATGCAACAATTTAAGAGAATAAAATTGCTAAAAATGGATTCGGGTATGGTTCGGGACTAGTGTGAATCATCAGATTTGTACTTTATGTAAATAGATCAAATTGGGTCGGATCATTTTTCGACCCGACCCACCCATTTGGCGGGTGTACTCATGATTAACCCCCTAGAGTTATGGACCTGGGTAACTACGCAATCATCCGGTGTGGTCGGAACTAGGGGACTGCCGTACTTCACGGGCGGAGATTGGCCGGCTACGGATACTCTGGCGATATGGAAAAAACATCCTACGACTCTTTCAAAGATGTTCCAATTCTGAACGAAGCGTGTAAATCCCGGGGAATAATTGGGGAGCAGCAACAGCCCTGCCCTTCCGCGAACACGCTTTACTTTGTCCGTTTCACTCTATTCAAGTTTCGACCACTAGTCAAGTCTTTTCTTAATTTTGTCGAGTAGTGAGGTCAATCTATGGACGTGTTTTAGTCTCTCCATACGGGACAAAATGATGTTTCTCCGAAAGCGTAGAATCCCTCTATCTTTTTCTTTCTTTTTGGAGAGGAGCGATCCCCTTTTCTCTTTACCCCTTTTTGCCCATTTCCTAGAAATTTCACATAGAAGGAAAATAACATAAACGGTCCTTGAACTTTTGACGAATGTGTAATATTGTTCATAAAGTTTTAATTTGTTCAATGTGGTTCATGAATTTTTTTTACATTATTCAGTTTAGGTCCCGAACTATATGAAAATATTTAATATTGTAACTAAACATGAATTAATGGAATAATAACATTAAGATTTTCATATAGTTCAAGAACTAAGTTGAACTTATACCAAAAGTTTAAGGATCACATTAAACAAATTGAAAGTTTAGGAACCACATTGCTTATTGAGTTAAAGTTCAGAGATTACATTGAATAAATTAAAAATTCAAGAACCATATTGCACATTGAGTCAAAATTTAAGAACTATTTGTATCATTATCTTATTTCACATATATAACTCATGAAAATATTCTTGTTGTGTCTATTGGGGTCCCGTACAAGATTCACATGATTTGACAGTTGTTATTCATTCGGCCCATGTATACTCATTCCACGGAATTATTGCTCGGGCATTAGAGATTTGAGGAGACGAAAAAGGGGAAGCAATGACAAGTTAATTGGAGAGAGGAAAAGATTTTGATAGAATAGAAGGGGAGAAACGGACTCGTTGACTTGACCTGGACGTTAGAATTCCGCTAACAACTACCCTTGAAAGAATTATCAAGTCTATTTTATTTAGAAGGGATCTTGTTAATGAGTTCTCTCGGTCTTGGGGCACTCATTAACTATATAAGGAAATAGTTTCATTTTTGTCGGACTAATTATACGTAGCACGAAAAACACAATAGACACAGTTTTGAAGATACTTTTTGTGCATAACACAAGGACATTCTACACATTGAAAACTGTGAAATTTCTTCAATTAGTTTCTTAATGAGCGTTTCGCGAGCACTCTTTAACAAAATCCTATTTAAAAGGGAATACATAACTGGACAAAGAAAGAGGAGTTTACGTTAACATATGGTAAACGTGAAACGTCCTTGAATCTATTAATCTATTTCGTTCTACGGAAGAGTTAAGGAACATTATTGTCTGGAGCATAACACACATCAACGTGCGAGGGACGGGGAAGTTGCTGTGATGTTGCCCAAAGTCCAGTCGCCTGACCCAGTCTGGACGAGTCAACCAGAAAATTTTAAGAAGAGTGTTCACAATGGAATGAAATGCGCCAAGTAGACCAGAACCAGATCGCTCAGTATAAATAGACAGATGGCTTGTGACAAAAATACATCACACACACAGACAACTCAGCTTTTAAGCTAATTGAGTGAGTGACTTGACTCATCCCCATCATGCAAGCACTCATTGCATCTGTCCTTAATCATTTCGAAATATTATTACGTGAACATTTCTTACACGAGCACTGTTGGATATGTTTTAGTCATGTTAAGTGCAGATTTTGTGTGTTCCTTCTGGGACAATCGATTGCATATCTAACTGCTGTTTTGTTTTATGCTGATTTTGAACGGGGAAGTAGGAAAACAGAAGCCATGAAAGTCATCAGCAACGGGGTCCAATCGATCAGCAACCATTCCGATCAAGAGATGGAGAATCGCAACCCCAAAGTAAGAGCAGTGAATCTGGGAGGTTGGCTGGTCACAGAAGGATGGATCAAGCCTTCACTCTTTGATGCAATCCCCAACAAGGACTTCTTGGTACTGTGCTACACGTATTTGTCTTGGTGTTTTCGTTACTCTTTTAACCGGTGATTCATTTGGTTTCCACAATTTTTCTGATTTTCGAACTGTTTATAATGTGAAGGATGGGACTAGACTTCAGTTCAAATCAATTACGGTCGGGAAGTTTCTGTGCGCGGAGTCCGGTGGAGGAAGCCGGGTAGTCGCCAACAGCACGGGGACCAGCAAAGTTGCCAAACCCCCAGCAGGTTCCAGTTCCAGGTGGGAGACATTCAGGGTGAGTTAGCTTTAACCAGACAAATAACCTTTGGCTATGAAAACCCATGACGTCAGTTCGGTGGTTAAACAACGAACTTGTGTCTGTAGATTAGATGCACAGTACACCAATTGCTAATAAATTCCACATTTGGGCTACTGCCGTCTGGGTTTTGGCTCACGTCCTACATAAATGGGATTTTGGTGGGGACTAACATTGAACAACGTTAGGGACGGGAACGATGCAATTGCAATGTACCCTGTCAGTAAAGTAAATCTCAGATCGTTCTACTTGGAAATAGTATGGACATATTCTCCTATTGACAACAATTTTCCGACTACAATAAGTGTCATCTTCAAAGAAGATAATCTCGTGCATTGAGCTACAGTTGATTTGCTGTGCTTTGTGTGTGTGTAGCTGTGGAGAATCAACGAGAGGCTCTTCAACTTCAGGGTTGCCAACAAGCAATTCGTCGGCCTGGACTCTGGTGGGGACGGGGTCGATCTAGTGGCTACTTGTCATTCGCCAGGAGCACCCGAAACCTTTGAGATTGTGAGAAACCCAGACGATGCAAGCCGTGTTAGAATCAAAGCTTCCAATGGCCTCTTCTTACAGGTCATCAATCTCTTTCCATTTCCTTTATCTCACACAAGACTAATGCCAGATTTGTTAGAGACTGGCGGAGAAATTACTGCATGAACGTTGTACATGTATTGATATGTCTATGATCTGTTAGAACTACTCTAAATTGGACGTGAATTGTGATCCACTTATTTGAAGGGCCAACTCAGTTACGATTTTAGCCAATCGGCCGTTATTTTACAAACCAATTTAGTAGACCAAGGTTGTTCTTTACACATTAGCATGTAAGATAGACAATAGTTGAGTGAAAACTTTTCAAGACTTATTCAAAGTAGAGATTGAGGAAAGTAAGAAAGAAAAGTGATTATTATGGTGGAATTTGTTTTGCAGGTGAGGACAGAAAAACGAGTGACAGCTGATTATCAATGCAATGAAAGTAATGCGTGGAGAGACAGAGACCCATCTGTATTTATCATGAGCTTCACTAAAAGATTGGAAGGCGAGTTTCAAGTCACCAATGGTCTTGGACCACATAAAGCCCCCAAAGTCATGAGGGTATGTAGTTATAAAACTCCTATATGATAATAGTCAAAGTTCACGCTTCTCAAACCCATTAAATTAATCGAATCATATATGCCCGAATTATAACTTTACTTAAACTCACTCTACGAGAAAAAAATATTTTATTTTTATCTTTTTAGTATATGGCTTGCGAATGAGTATTCTTTGGGGAGGAAGTGATTCTAACCGGCAATAATTAGTATCATCAAATATGGAAACTACGGTAGCTGCTGCCGTTTTCTACGTCTCTTTTATGCCCCTTAAAGGGTCTCTAGCCCCGACAGATTTCTAACTATTACTAAGTACTAGCCAGTAAATGTTGTGCATGTGAATGACACAAGATACAAGACGAAATACAGAATGAAAATCTAAATATGATGTGATGCAATATGTACAACCTATACTTACCATGCTCAACATCTTTTGGGACCCAGCCGTGAGAAAATCTTCATTATAGAATGGTACTTGACCTAACGTGTTCGGTTCTTTCGGGATACATGTGTTTTTTGCTTTTATGCATGTGTGACACATGCATGGGTCTCCTGGTCAAGTACAACAAAACCCTGTTAGGCATGTAAATGAATTAACCATAAAAAAGTTGCAATCCTGACAAGAACACGATCGAAGCTACATTTTTCCAACCATAAGTACCTGATCTATTAAGACTGATTTATTAAATTGATTTATTAAGCGTGATGTGAATTTGTTACTGGGTGTTGAATATATATATCAAAAAGGATAAATCTTGTTTGAATTTGAGTCAACTAGGCCGGATTCATTACATCCGTCCTTTTTGTGCGTTCCAAATGTGGCACCTACGTAGATCCCACAAAATGGACATCAATGATTGACGTGGTTCAATGGACTTGGTTCCATATACAACCAATTTTATACTTAAATTCTCGCTTATAATCCAACATGTCATTTCAATACATTAATTTTAGTAAGTATTGCTCGTTTCCAATAGCATAAAAGGATTTTTTTTTTTGTCAAAGAGCAGAAAAGAACTGTATACCTTCTCGTTGTATATAACACTTTGCAACTAAGAAAAACTTTAAGCCAATTCAGCTTCAAATCATGCCTTTTTTTGCAAGTGTAGACCTATGAAAATCCTGCGGTCTTCTTTCCTTCAAGTCAATATCACCGACTCTTTCGTCTGATCCTCGATGGTATTTGGGTTGCCGATGTATCCTATACGACCACTAATTCTAAACCACAAACGGCAATCCGACAAAACCACGAGAAGGACCTTCTTTCATTAATCTTACTATTATATGACTCTTGAGTTTTGTTCCTGAAGCATATCGTTTCGTTAAGTTTTTTCATGCGTAAATTATTATTAAGAATGTCTTTATTTTCGTTCTTTACTCAATTTGGATGGAGTGATTAGGGGAGGATTAGAGAGGAAGAGAAAAGATTAACTAAAAAAGGTAGTTCTTGTTTGGTAGGAGGGATTGATATCGACGGAGCTGGAGCAAAAAGATCTCAAATTTTCTTTTTTTGTGCCACCTAATCTTCTCAAATCATTCCAAATCTATCTAAAATTTGAGTGGACTTAAATAAAAGTGGTGAATTGATAACAGGAACATTGGAGTACGTTCATAGTGGAAGATGATTTCAAGTTCGTCGCCGAGAATGGTTTGGACGCCGTGAGAATTCCAGTGGGTTGGTGGATAGCGAGCGACCCAAATCCTCCGCCTCCTTATGTTGGTGGTTCCTTGGCCTTTCTGGACAGAGCCTTTTCTTGGGCAGAGTGAGTCTATTGCCATCTGCTCTTCATCTTATCTCGGGAAAATTCCAATTAAGGACCCCAAGTGGGGCCAAATTCTCAAAAAAGGGCCTAAAGTGAATATTGTGTCAAATAAAGGCCTGAAGTGCTCAATCAGTCTCAAATAAGGACCCGAAGTGCCCAAAACGTCTCAAAAAGGACCTGGGTCCCTCGCCGGCCGGAATACCCTCCGGCCGGCGAGAAAGTTACTGTTCCGGCACCGGAACAGTGCCGGAACAGTAACTTTTTTACTTTTTTTAATTTTTTTTTGTTTTTCCTTTTCTGTTTTTTATTTTCGTTTTCCTTTTTTTTTTTCCTTCCTCCGCCGGCCATAGCCGGGGCCGGCGGAGGTCGCCGGCGTCCGGCGAGGGCCGCCCTCGCCTGGGCGGGGCGATGCCGGCCTCGCCGGCGCCGGGCGAGGTCGGCCTCGCCAGTTGCAGGCGAGGCTCGGCCTCGCCGGCCGCTGGCGAGGGCGAGCCTCGCCAGTTGCAGGCGAGGCTCGGCCTCGCCGGCCGCTGGCGAGGGCGAGCCTCGCCAGTTGCAGGCGAGGCTCGACCTCGCCTGCAACTGGCGAGGCCGACCTCGCCCGACGCCGGCGAGGCGAGCCTCGCCCGATCTGGCGAAGGCTCGACCTCGCCGGCGTCGGGCGAGGCCGGCCTCGCCAGTTGCAGGCGAGGTCGAGCCTCGCCAGATCTGGCGAGGCTCGCCCTCGCCAGCGGCCGGCGAGGCCTCGCCTCGCCAGATCTGGCGAGGCTCGACCTCGCCTGCAACTGGCGAGGCCGGCCTCGCCCGACGCCGGCGAGGTCGAGCCTTCGCCAGATCGGGCGAGGCCGGCCTCGCCCTCGCCAGCGGCCGGCGAGGCCGAGCCTCGCCTGCAACTGGCGAGGCCGACCTCGCCCGCAACTGGCGAGGCCGACCTCGCCCGGTGCCGGCGAGGCCGGCCTCGCCCAGCCCAGGCGAGGGCGGCCCTCGCCCGACGCCGGCGAGGGCGGCCCTCGCCGGACGCCGGCGACCTCCGCCGGCCCCGGCTATGGCCGGCGGAGGATGGAAAAAAAAAAGGAAAACGAAAATAAAAAAAAAGAAAAGGAAAAACAAAAAAAATTAAAAAAAGTAAAAAAGTTACTGTTCCGGCACTGTTCCGGTGCCGGAACAGTAACTTTCTCGCCGGCCGGCGGGTATTCCGGCCGGCGAGGGACCCAGGTCCTTTTTTGAGACGTTTTGGGCACTTCGGGTCCTTATTTGAGACTGATTGAGCACTTCAGGCCCTTATTTGACACAATGTTCACTTTAGGCCCTTTTTTGAGAATTTGACCCCACTTGGGGTTCTTAATTGAAATTTTCCCTCTTATCTCTTATACAGATGCAATTTGTCACATATCATTTGCTTTTCTTACCTGCAGGAAGTATGGGTTGAAGGTCATAATTGACCTGCACGCAGCACCTGGTTCCCAAAATGGCTGGGAACACAGCTCATCGAGGGATGGGTTCCGAGAATGGGGAGACACAGATGACACCATCCAACAAACCCTCCATGTCATAGAATTCCTAACTTCGCGGTAATTGATAAATTTGTCGCTCACACCCTATTCCGAGAACTGGGGACATGATTCGATTTCGCCTATGTAGATACACGAAGAGCCCAAGCCTTTATGCAGTCGACCTCTTGAACGAGCCGCTTGCAGAGATACTCCCTCTGGAGACCGTCACTAAGTATTACAGGGCCGGGCACAATGCTGTCCGCAAGCACTCCCCCACGGCTTATGTGATCATGTCACGCGTGCTTGGAGCCTCCGGCCCCGAACTGCTTCTCCCTATAGCGAGCGGTCTGGACAGGACGGTTGTGGACACACATAACTACGTTCTATTCCGGACGAAATTTGACACCATCCAAGATAACCTCAATTTCATAAACAAGGATAAACGTGCCCAATTGGACCGTCTCGCTACACCGGATGGACCTCTCACTTTCGTGGGTAAGTCCAAATTATAATAAGATAATCACATCATCGATGTCACACGTCATTGTGTTTCTATCTTCCGTGATTTGCTATATAAATATAAGAAAGTAGGATCCATGAAGGAATGTAAACTTGCAGGTGAATGGGTAGTGGAGTGGACAGTGAATGGAGCAACAAAAGAGGAGTACCAAAAGTTTGCGGAGGCTCAACTGGAAGTGTTTGGAAGAGCCACATTTGGTTGGGCCTATTGGACTCTCAAGTGCGCCGAACACCATTGGAGCTTGGAATGGATGATCAAGAATGGTTACATTAAGCTTTAGACATTACCTTCTATATATGTCTATGCACTATTACTAAATTGTTAGTTGTAAGCTCCTATTGTCAAGTAAACTTTTTGTCATCTTCGAATAAAAAATCGTCTGGGGAAGCTTTAGAACGTATGCGACACACCTAATAGAGTTGTAGCTTCCATGAACGTTTTTAGTTGAGTAATTCTAGTCATGAGATAAAATTACCAATTTCTTTACTAACCAACCAACTTTTACTGCCACATAATTTACTGCCCCTTCGAATTTACTACATATCTCTTATATGGGACTAGCAACTTAAATTATAGTGACTTTCCAATTTTTGCCAAATTAATTATCAAAGAGTTTTGGGTTATCAACTCTTATTAGAGTTACTTCCTCATATTTAATTGTATTTATTCCAACTTTTCTATTTAGTTGTCAGACTTTTACTCGTTTTAGAGATTACTGATACAAATAACCATGAATCACCAACTTTTATTCTCATTAAATTACTACATAATATAGAATTATAAACTCTAATTAAATTACCCACGAACATGCATTTGAAACTCAGTGGAATCCACGGAAGATTGAAATTGACAGTGTGATACTGTTATAACCTTTATGCATGCATCATTAGCTTTTTGGCCCAATGCCCTTTTAGTGGGGAACATCAAATTACTAAATCAAAAAGCAACTCATTTGGAAACGCCACTGTCCCACAGTAGGATTTGATTATTTTCTGAGCAAGAAGGATGCATGATTCTATGACTTGATATGCTAACTCTCAGGGTACGTTTGGCAACTTGTCAAATAGTAACTGATTGTGCTATTTTGTTTTCAGAATCAATTTGAGAATAGAAATCCGTTTGTTAAATTTTTTGCGCCGGCAAAATTGTGCCCAGAATCAATTTTGGAATAGAATTAAGAAGCAAAAAAAAAGTAATTCTTGATTCTGGAACAATTTTTGTGGAACTAATTTTTCTTAATTTTCTTCTTCCTTTTTTATTTGTTCTTCATCTTCTTCCTGGTCTGCCGCCGGCCTGCCGCCAGCAACCGGTCAGGGCCGCCCTTGCCGGCCCTGACCAGTCACCGGTGGTTGACCTCGCCGTCGCCACCACTGGCAACGACAAGGTCGACCTCGCCAGATTTGGGCGAGGTCAAGCCTCGCCCGGCCATGGCGAGGCCGACCTCGCCGTCGCTGGGGTTGGCGACACGGACGCCAGTAGACCTAGGTGGCAATGGCAAGGTCGGCCTCGCCTTGGCTAGGCGAGGCTTGACCTCGCTGAGATCTGGCGAGGCCGACCTCGCCGTCACGACCGGCAAGGACTGCGGCGAGAGCCACAACGCCCTAGCTGGCCCTGGCTCGTGGCAGGTCGCCGGTGTCGGCGGTCGGCCCTAGCCCGGGGTCGGTCGCCGGTGCCGGCGGCCAACCATGGCCAAGGAAGGGAAGGAAAAGAAAAAAAAAGAAATTCAAAAATTCAAAATATTATTTATAAAAAAATTTTGTGTAGTTATCATACGCATTTATGCTCTTTTTGTATTCTAAGAACAGAAATTTTGAACAATTACCAAACGCCTTCAAATGCTTAGAAATTATTTTCGGGTACAGAATAAAAAAGAATTATTTCTGCTAAAAATCTATTTTTGGGAACAGAATGATTGTTATGCGCAGCCTTATAGGCTCCACTAAAGTTTAGATTGCTAGTAAATATTCAATCACTCAATTCAAATCAAGGAATCTCTCCTTCATCGTATCAACATCTTATGAATATATAAGAACCATATGAGGTCAATACCACTTGTTAATAATTAAATTGCAGCCGTCACGCACACGGCCCGAGGTTGTGGGTGCGAGGTGGGGATGCCAGCCAAGGTTCAATCCTCAACAAAAAGCAAAAGAAAAAAGAAATACACCAATCAAATAGCTAAAAAGTTACTCGAACCGAAACTAGCATGTAGCAATGCATATATATATATATATATATATATATGAATATATATATATTCATATATTCTTAGTTGATGTCAAGTACAAGCGTTAATTATTAAACGAAAAAAATAATTTGCATGATGCTACTATATATATATATATATTCATAGTCGATGTAAAGTACAAGAGTTAACTATTAAACGAAAAAAATAATTTGCATGATGCTTCTATTGGTAGGTTTCATAGTATCAAGAACATAATTAGGGCAAGATATTTTGCTTGTGATGGTGGGTCATACCATTACTCGTCCTTTTTAGAAGCTGACTTAATAACCATTCACTTGTCCATTCCTAGAGGGAACGATGCTCCTAAGCAATGACTTTGTGCATTGTGGTAAAGCTATTATGGGCGACAATCAATCGACCAAAAGCAATGGCGTCTAGAGACATCAACTTCAGCTGAGCTGTTCAATACCTGTGCATTCCCAACCCTGACAGGACACCAATTAGACGGTTCAAAATTGGTGACGCATTATGGATTGCCTATATGTATACGTGGAGGTCACTCAAGTTAATTAGTAAGATATCGGATATATCCCGAGTTAACTTTTTGAATATGTAATTATGCGTTTAATTTTAAGTTGATATCAGAGTTAGAGATCTCAAGTTTGATTCCTCGCACCTTCTTTTAGCCTGTGCATAGATCTCCTACTTTTTCCTTTTCATGCTGCACAATGGCCTCAACAATTCTTTCATCCGTGCGTATCGGGTTGGCACGTTTAAGACCAATGTCATTAAATCAGCATTCGCATAACAAAATGTGTTAAAAATATAAATATAGTCTGCATTGTACTTTAATAGTTTAAACTAGTGAAGTGAACAGTTGCGCATTCGGTTTTAACCTAAGTAAACAAGAAACCGCTTACATAATCGCAGCCAAGTATGCATGAATTAGCGAGAGAAAGACGAGTACGAAATTTGAGATATAAAACATGACGTGTGCAGGAGAACGCTCTTGCAACCGGCTTTCAAAATCTGAAGATACTATAAAAAATGTAGAGTTCAAACATATGGTCTTCGAGTGCCATTAAATGTTCGTTGATAACCTATAATTCGATCGTACATGATGCATATATTGAGTTTTAGGTGAGTCCATCAGAAATTATTTCCGAAGTGCAGAGTTCATAACAAGTACTCCTCCGGAGGTTTCCACTGATCAAGGTCCATAACATCTTATGTAAAAGACTCGAGAGCGTCCTCTCATATCTTGTTTTTTTTTTTTTTTTGGTAAGGAAACTCTCATATCTTGTTAGTCACATCATCAACTCATAAATTCATGCGAAGAGCCTCAAGACTTCACAGTTACATGGCATTCTCGGTCTGTATCATGAGTTTCGCAGCGTATTAACTTGAATAAGCTTTGCTATAAACACGGCTGTCTCCAAAACCTTGTGCTGTTTTCCACAATTTCTCGGATAGGTAAGGTAGTTGGACGAGTGCCATGGAGTCAAATAGTCAATTATGTAGATGATTAAAAAGAACAAAAAGGTGACATGCCTTTGATTTTCAAAGTGGTAGTCACGGGACCACCTTACCACATACAAGTTGAGAGGCTCAAGTCTTTCTTTCCCTTCTTTTATGGCCTTTCTTTGACATTCGCGAGAGCTTTCCTTCGCTCGTGCTTTGATGGTTTCCCATTATTCATGTGAATTAGTTCAGGAAGAATTTCGTCGCAGTTGATCTCTCCAGCGACAGTTCCGCCCACGGATTTTCATGCAAAACCCTTCTTCTGCTGCAGACCGGGGTTTGAGACACCTGCTGTAGTTTTAACTTCCAAAGCGTCTGTATCACTTTAGCTGTACTGATGTCTACATACGTATTTTGTTATATTTCTCCTACCATATTATGGCCACGTCAAAATTTACATTGGAGCTGCCGGAATCTGCACATGTCTTACCGGAAATTAACGATGATCTTGAAGCTCCAGTGATGAAATCATCGATAACATAAAGTGTTGTTATCAAGGCCAATGAGAAGGGGCTAACTCGAGCAGAGCTCGACCTTCAGAAGGCATCTTCCTAGAGTGCATTACTCTTTTTCTTAAGAGGCCAAGTGGTAGAAACTTTGTGGGTGCGCTACATTATCATCTGATTAGATCCTTGAGTTCTTAATAAGCATCGGCCAGGCACAAAGAACTTCTCTCATAATCAACTAGCACCTTGTAAAGGAATGAGCAAGCAGCCGCACATGCATCCTATTTATCAACTCCTCCCAGACACAACTAAAGGCCCAAACAACATAAACGAGACTCGAAATCTACGCATCTCTTTATAAACTTTTATAACGGGTCTTCCGGTGCGCTCGTTAATCATACTTCATTTAAAAAACAAAAGTTTTGATTCCTATACACTGATTAAACATATATAACACGAGAGAGACAACCTACTGAAAATCACGAAATTTCTTTATACATTTATAAACAAGGTGATGAATGAACTAAAATCACCTGTATATGGGGAACTGTAACAATATTATATATGATCATTTAATTAGAGTTCACTTTGTATATATATTTTTTTAATTAAGGAGGGTCTTAATCATTAACAATGGATGAAGCAACAAGTGGGCAGACCAGGGGCTGAGGCAAGGACGTCCAAAGGGGCCCCTTAAATAATTGGGTGGCAAGTGCATGCCTTGGTGTTGAAAAAGAGGGCACCACCCTGGCGAATCCGGCAAACCTACAAGTTGCACTCCCTTGCTTGACTTTGAAACCTTTAGATTTTTAGGGTTTTATTTTCCCAATTTATTTTTCTTATGTTGCCCTTTTGTGATGAAGAAGAGGCCAATTCCTAGAGTGGAACTCGACCTACGAGGAATGTTATTGTTCGCAAGAGAGGTAGAATTAGAGTGAGTATAAATGGTTCTTCAGAAGCACCGTCCTTTCTGGGCTTTTCAATATCGAATTGAAAAGTACAAGATCACAATCGTTCAGGCTAAAATCTATTAATTGATTGAAATCCGTTGCATTTCAATCCAACGGTGAAAGATTATAAAGGCACGGTATCTCATAAGATGAATCTATCGTATAAATTCTATTTTACGGAGAATAATGTTAAGATGAGATGCATACACTAAAATGCATCTGAAACATTGAATGCGGTGTCTTACTAGCAAATATGGTAAGTCCCCACCAGGTGTAGATACAATTTAATACGTGTATCACACTTGCATATAAATTCCTCTTATTGTCCTAAAAAATATATGTACATAGATGTATAATGCTATGTCGTATTTAATCTTCCAAGAACTATTTATAGGGAGTTTTAAGTACACTCAACTGCCTATCAATGGATGTGTACATGAAATTTTTTACTTTCAATAGGGGAAATTCATTTGTATTATCATTATATACTATATATGAGTCTTAATAAACATTCAGTACGTGCAAATAACAAATGTTCTATGGAGATCATAATAACTTTTACGAATTAATTTATATGCTACATCTTTGGTCAATTTTGTGTCTTGAGTATCTATCAGGAATTTTCTAATTTATGGCATACACGTAAGAATATAGTATATGCTTGTCAATATGTAATCTTTGAGTTTCGAATAGATTAAGTAGTTATGGCTCAAACTAAATATTCCACGCATGTGAGATCCTTATAATGACACTTGAAAGGATAGCTCACCAGTCACCTTTCTCCACCTTTTTTTACCACAAAAAAAGGTAAATAGATTACAAGTAAATATGATGTATAAAATCATGGTGAATCCCGTGTGAGATTCATGGTTAATTTCTATCTTTTCTGAACGCACATATGGCATTGAATCCATACTAGTATGGCTTCTCCATGACCAGCTGACTTTAAGATGTGACATTTTATAGAATAGTCACTACAATGCCACTGTTGTTCTATATCATATCCTCGGGACTGGCATTATTGGTACTTTCAATATGGTAAAACCATTAGACATCGAGATCCTCTAAATTTACAATTAATTGTACTGTGGACATTGATCCCTTTTTCTTCACCTTTTTCCATTTCCTTTATCTTTTTTATTTCCCCTTTTGCCCTCACCATCATTGCTTCCACCCGAGAAGATAAGACACCCGCCATTCAACCGCAGCAACTCAGCCTCACATGGCAGCCGTCGCCCGTTCGCCTCCGAGCCACGCGACGCTGCTGCCAAGCTACCCAAACCGGCGGAGTCCCGTTCCCGAGGCCCCTTCTCTCCAGACAATATGTTTCCTTTCTAGATCCAATTACGTCCGATCCCGCAGCCAATTCATCCGGGCTCACGCATCTATCGAATTCAAATCTAATCACCGATCGAATTCAAACCCAATCTAAGTAAGTAAAATTAAAAATGGAGTGTCTTAATCACCAAAAGGGAAAAAAAAGGAGGAGGAAAAAAAGGTGGCATCCTTGTCCTTTGATTTTTCTTATTTCCATTTCTTGGGGAGGGCACATCCAAGTCCTTATTCACTAGCCACTCAACCCCTACCTAACCTCCGAGTAAAAGTATGTACTTAAACCTTACTGACTCTTAAATTAATTACCGTCATCCCACAAAGTTTTAGAAGATTTCTTAGCATAGTGGGACCCGATGGCTGACATGGACTCGCGCAATCTCGCAAGGAAAGAAATGGGCGATCCAGATTCGCTCCTCGCTGTTGGCTCTTCTTATATTTGCCCCCCGCCCATCTCCACTCCTTCCTCCTCCACTTCTCTCTCTCTCTTTTTTCTTCTTCTTCTTCTTCTTCTTCTTTGTACCCTTTTTCCGTTGTTTTGTTTTGTTTTCAAGAGATTAGTTGCAGTTGCACAGTGAAGAAGAAGAAGAAGTGGTAGTAGTAGTAGTGGATTGAGAGTGAGAGAGAGAGAGAGAGAGGGAGGATGTCGTTGGGGAAGAGACCGCGCCACATGAAGAGGACGACGAGCATGACGGAGATCACCTTCGATCTGAACATCAGCGACGAGGCGGCGCCGGCGCCGGCAAGGAGCGGCCAGAAGCCGGCGGGGCCCGGCGAGGGGTGGGATCCGCGGACGGTGATGCCCTCCGCAGCGGCCTCGCCGAGGTCCCACCGGCGCCACTCCTGCGAGTTCATCGACACCGCCCACTTCTTGCGCTCCTGCGCTCTCTGCAAGCGTCGCCTCGTCCCTGGCCGCGATATCTACATGTATAGGTATTTTCTTTTTCCCTTCAATACTCGAAATTCAGCTGAAATTCACCAAACTTTTGCACCTGTTCGAGGCCCAGATCCAGCTTATTCGATGAGCAAATTTCATTTGAACCGAATCAGTCGATAATTCGTATAGTCAGTCATATAATCAATGACGCCAGCGAAGCGGAGGCATTAGACAGACCAAAAGATAAGACGAGAAAAACAGATCAGTAATTTTCTGACAGACGAAAATTTTCCAGTTTGAGGCGACTTTCCATATTTGATCTGTTCTTTAGTTTTCGACCGAAAATTATGGGAGGTGAATAAATTCGAAAAGATGGTTTTCCTTAATTTTTTTGGTTTCTTGCGTTTCTTGTTCTTGTTCTTGTGTTTGCAGAGGTGACAGCGCGTTCTGCAGCCTGGAGTGCCGGCAGCAGCAGATGAAGCAGGACGAGAGGAAAGAGAAGTGCTCGTTCGCGTCCAAGAAGGAAGCCATGGCCTCCTCTCCCGCCTCCGCCGCCGCCAAGGTCTCCACCAAAGGCGAGACTCCGGTCGCCGCCGGTGTGTAGCCGGGCTCCCCATCCGGCGCCGGCCGCCGGCTATCCCAGACGACAGCGAATTTTTGCATGCGCCGCTCGTGCACCACACCCAGACCTGGGAATCTCATGAATATATATATCTCCGGAGCTAGAAAAAAAAAACAAAAGTAGAAAAGTATTTATCTTGTGGGTGGAAGCAAAAGATGGAAAATTTATTGGAGAAACCTTTTGAGAAACCATTATTCTTAGGTGCATCCAAGCAAAATGCAAAGTTCTATCCCCCACTCTCTCTCTCTCTCTCTCTCTCTCTCTCTCTCTCTCTCCGCGTCAAAAATCAAATACAGGGACGTGAACGAGAGTGTTTTGGAGGTTCCTTGTGGCCTCAGCGAGGGAATCATCGAATGGTCCTCCATTGAGAGAAGGGAAAGAAAAGCGACTTTCCAAGAATATGTTCAACCCATCATGAAAGAGAAACAGGGAATCCCACGAACACGCCATGAAGCCTGCGAAAACCAAACCTTTGCTGTTGCTTAGATATACTGAAACTGACAATAATGGAGGGCTCAGTTTCTACCTAAACCCCCACTGATTCAATTCAATATACAAAGCGATGCGGACCCGTTTTGTTTACGAAATTTGATTGCGGGGTAAGAAGCCTGAGATCATTTTCTTGTCTGTGGACCAGCCGTGAATCTTTCACCGTTCAAGAGAGAGACAGAGGGAGAGAGAGGGAGAGGGAGAGATTCTATTTTGAGGTCGCCATTCTCTGTCACTAGCGCTCGATGAAAGGAATTTGGAGGAGAAGGGAATCTGTGGCTTAGTCAGCATTGCGTGCGGTGGGTCCTGAGGTGCATAGAGGAATCCATTCGGAGAGGAGTTAAAGTTTCCTCTTTGATGGACTTCGAAGGTAAAACTAAATGCCACTGATGCATGCTGCGCCACGGCAAATTTACCAGATCCGTCATCTTTGTCTCGACAGAGATGACCTCCACGGAGAGAGAGAGGGAGAGCACGAGAGGCGTAGGTGTTGTCGTGGTCGCATCTCGGTCGCAGAAAAACTCATTATCTCAAAAGGGTCAGGTTCAAGTCGCGTGTTCATCTTTCTCACTCGAGTTCTGTCCGATTCGATCCGTTGTATTTACGTAGTTTGTTATTTAAAATCATGCGGGGGTGACACAAAAATTCATAGCCACTAATTAGAATTCGATTCAGGAGTAGGCATTATTATTCTTTTGGAAAGCGCTATTCTCAATCCAATGATTTGCGTATTGCTATACCCATAATTCATTTGATATCGTGTTTCCAACAATTTTTATATGAAAATAAGAGCTCGTTTTGGTTGATCCCGCAAATTTAGTATATAATAGGTGAATCTAAGGACATAAAAGAATTCGAATTTCAACGGGGAGCACGCTGGACTCAGAGGATAAACATTTCGAGATTACCATATTAAGAGACGGTATATGTTGTTTAGTGGCTTCGTTTGGTTGAGTGCAGGCTTGAATTCTTGAAAGAATGGGATTGAGATTCCTACGTTTTACATGTTCGAAGAGAAATCAAACTATGAAATTAAATTCCCATTACAATAAGGTTTTCTCAAAAACTGCAAAATTGAATTACCTAGCAATAGTTACTATTTCTTATTCCAATTCCACAATCCCAAATCCTAACACTCGCTAGCAAAAACCCAACTCTATCGGTCGCTGTCGCCACCGCCATTGGATGCCTGTCGATGCCAGTTGCCGGTTATTTATTATTACCGTCACTGCGAAGTATTCTTTTTTAAAAAGAGAAAAGGGCAAAATTTGTTCCTGTTTTTTTTCTGATAGTACCCGTGTCGTCCGTGTTTGTCTGCTTTCTCTGCCATTGACTTAGATGGAGGGGAAAAAATGTTACTTAATTTGTCATGAGAACATGATAGTCTCTTAAAGAAAATCAAAGGGAATAATGCAAACAAAGTGGTCCGTTATGGGGACCGATGGGCAACAGAAGGTGACTCATTTATGTCCTCTTCTACGGTTGAGTATAAGAAAGGAAATACTCTGTTGTAAAATAATCTCTTCCATATAATTGAGATGTCGGAAACGTCGTCGGGAATTATTCGCGGGATTAGTCGAATCAAAAAGTTTACACAGTTGAATTCGTTTGTATAAGAATGGACTATCCACTACTGGAAATTTTTCGATGGCAGCAACATTATTTGCTACTCGAGTACGAGGCTTTTTATTGGTGTTTTCTCGAAGGGAAAATTACCAAAAAAGTCTTAAACCTTTCGTAATTGTACGAATTCAGTCCTAAACTTTTTTTTTGTCAATTTAGTCCTAAACCTTTTGCAATTGTATCAATTTAGTCCATCCGGCCACTTTCGGCCGGCCGGCACTGACGTGGACGCCGACTGGCTGACATGGCAATTTTTAATAATTTTTAATTATTTTTCAATTTTTTTTATTTTTTTCTCTTTCTTTTTTTTTCCCCTATCTTCTTCCCCGGTCGCCGATCCAGCGACCGGCAAGAAGCTAAGGTCGGCAAGGGCCAGCCTCGCCGTCACCGGGCGAGGTCGACCTTGCCCGGCCATGGTGAGGCCTCCCTCGGCAACAGCGAGGCCGCCCAGATCTGATGAGACCTCGTCGTCGCTTGGCGAGCTCGACCTCGCCATGGCCAGGCGAGATCTCGCTAGATCTAGGCGGCCCCACCGGCCTCAGCCTCTCACTGGTCGCGGGACCAGCGACCGGAGAAGAAGATAGGGGAAAAAAAGAGAAAAAAAATAAAATAAAATCGAAAATTTATTAAAAATTGCCACGTCAGCCGGCCGACGTCCACGTTAGCGTTGGCCGGCCAAAAGTGGTCGGATGGACTAAATTGGCACAACTGCAAAAGGTTTAGGACTGAATTGGCACAATTGCAAAAGGTTTAGGACTTTTTTGGTAATTTTCCCTTTCTCGAATCACTCGCATTTAAACTTTCGTTTTAATGACAAATACCCACATTTAAACTTATCTAAAACACAATACACACAAATCCTCACCACCGTAGATGACAATTTTACCCATCCCGTTAGGTACTCCCAAGGAACCACCCAGAATAGGGACAGATAAAACTTACAAGCAATGTATTTTGGAGTGGGCACGGGGCAAGTTTTTTCGCTCTGCATGCAGGTGGGGCAGGAATGGATATGGTCAGCCTACATCTGCCCATGATTATGGGTTTGCAAAACGGATCGTCCAAATCTTAAACTGCCCAAACCGGATCAGACTGGCCGATTGGGTCTGATTCCCCAAAGTGTCGTTTTGGTTCTCGGTTCTTAAAAATGGAACTGGTATCCGAGCGGTCTGGTTCCCGATTCTAAGGGAGAATCAGATCAAACTAGACCGACCAGCCCAGACCAACTATATATATATTTTTTTATTTATTAAAAAAATTAGTAAAATGTGAAATAAACCATAAGTGAACTTCATTATTATAAATTCATTGACAAAAATTAGTAAAATGTGAATTAAATCTAAATGACTGGCTCCACTTTGGAACCGGACCGAATCGAGAATCGATCACCCCTACCCACGATCATACGTTAAATTATCAAGAATTATAGTATTGACCTAGTTCCTTTATATAAGTTGTATTGCTTTGACAATCTATAAGCTTTTTGTCTTTTCGGCATAGATTTCAATATCAACACGAATACTTCCAATTATCTATTGCCTTGTCTCGTCAATCTACTGTGGAGAATTTCCAAACTGACTTTATGCTAACGGAGCAAAGATTCATATTTTTTCACCTATAAATGATTCATTCAAACTTGCAAATTCTTTTCCGGAAATCACCACATGAATCGAATTATGTTCGTTGAAGAACTTAATTTAAAATATTCTAAGCTTGAAATGATTGTGGAGAGAAACAAGTGGCTCAGCTCGGACCATAGAACATATTGAAGAAGGTTCGGGAGGTGGAAACACAAAGCAAGATTCTCAAGCTACCAATGGATCTCAAATTGGCAAATTGGAATCAAAGAATGGCACCAAATATTTAGCAGAATCTCTTGATCAGATCACAAGATTTTCTTTTCTCCTGGCTAATTCCCTCGTTAACATAAAATCAGCGCTAATGGTCTTCTAAGCATCTGATACACATCATAATCTTCTAATTTAATCAATGGAGTACACCTTCAAGAACACATGCTGACATAATTCTAGATCGGTACTCAAGTTTGCCAACCCACTCAAACTTAACTCGAGCACACGCTTCGAAATCAAGATTTGCGTAATGCTTAGCCATGCTCATTGATCCACCAGGTCATTCCTTAGGCATGAAGTTGAGTTGGCCCCAATTGTTCCTCAAGCGGAAATTGGCCAAATAATCCTAAACATATTATACGGATGTCAATTCGGTTCTAAACTTTTTAGTCTTGTCAACTTAGCAGCGATTTCCAGCGATAATTGACCGGAAGTACTAAATTGAAATTTCGCACAATGATTTAAAACTAAATTAGCAAATTAAAAAGGTTTATGATTAAATAAACATCCGTACAATAAATTTAAAATTGGTTGAGCAATTTTCCCTATTCATCAATGATCTGACTTTCGTGGGCAAAAAAATGGGCGGTCGCGCTTCAAACTATAGTGGTATAAAAACAACTCGCTCCTTACCAAAAAAAGAAAAAAACAACTCGCTCGTGCAAACTCTGAACTTTTTTGGAGATGAAGTTGCTCTTTATTTGTTCCTAAATTCTTGCACCGATGGGCATTAAAGAATTGTGTTCTCCAGCCAATTGAATAAAGGCCAATTCGGGGGCAAGTGGGCATGTGTCGCATCCATGGATTTGGTCTTTCCTGGATTAGTTAATACGTCCTTAATTAAAATAAAATGAAGTGGGAGTTTGATTGTGACAAGGCCTTGCCGTGTATCTGACTCGAGAGATTCCCATTAACCAAGCTGATCAACCACTGGTGACCTTAGTCTCGATCGTACTTAATTTTAACTTTGAGGTGGCGGCCTAATTCCAAAAAAAACCCAAAAATTTACACTTTATCCCAATTATACCCTGAATTTTTTTTTGTCTCAAGAAAAACCTCAAACTTTTATCCGAGTCCCAAATCTACCCTACTGTTATAACTCCGTCCAATTAACGTCAGAAAAAAAAAAAAAGGGAACCAGCAGCTGCGGCGTGGCCAAGCCTTCGCTGGTGGCCAGGTCACAGCCGCCGGGAAGGAGCGGCGGCCCTCGCCTGGGCCTACCCGAAGGCCGGCGACCCTCGCCGGCCCCGGGCGAGTCGCCGGCGAGGGCCTGCAGCCCCCGATCTGGGGCGAGGGTCGCCGGCGAGGGCCGCCGACCCCGATCTGGGGCGAGCTCGCCTGGGGTCGGCGGCCCTCGCCTGGGCTTTCCCGAAGGCCGGCGACCCTCGCCGGCGAGGGCCTGCAGCCCCCGATCTGGGGGAGGGCGCGACCCTCGCCCCAGATCGGGGGCTGCAGGCCCTCGCCGGCGACTCGCTCGGGGCCGGCGAGGGTCGCCGGCCTTCGGGTAGGCCTAGGCGAGGGCCGCCGCTCCTTCCCGGCGGCTGCGGCCTGGCCACCGGCGAAGGCTTGGCCACGCCGCAGCTACTGGTTCCTTTTTTTTTTTTTGACGTTAATTGGACGGAGTTATAACAGTAGGGTAGATTTGGGACTCGGATAAAAGTTTGAGGTTTTTCTTGAGACAAAAAAAAGTTCAGGGTATAATTGAGACAAAGTGTAAAGTTTTGGATTTTTTTTGGAATTAGGCCTTGAGGTGGCTGGTCGATCGAGAACTTATAATTTCATTTTAATTAATTGAAGACTAAAGTTTTTAAAGTGCCGCAATTAGGTCTGGATCTAATCGCCGTTGGAATTCAGGTGTCAGAGATGACACGTGGCAAATGACAAAGTATTACGTGAGTTTCATGTCGGATTTTGGATATATGAATCCTGCCGATGCCGAGCTCGAGACTCAATTGGAGCTCTTTTAAAATCTTAAGTTTTCTATAAATCAAAAGTGAAACCTTAGGTTTTTATTTGATCGAGAGCCAAAAAGTTAAATCTTGTTTGTGCACTTATTCCCTTAAATGGTATACCACAGGACGGGATTTGAAATTAAACATAGTGTATAGAGAGTTTGAACCTTACCAGCTGAGTCGACCCATTTTGGCTATTCCCTCGAATTTGCACTACTCTCTACCTTGATTACCTTAAAATATTTCCACTATAATCATTGGTTGGATTTGATCTGAGGATGTAGATCTGATTCTTCCCCAAAAAAGAAATTTGAGTCTTTGACAAAATAATATGTGCGGGTACAAAAACTTATATAAAATGGAGAGAGTACAATCATATTGTAATTATAAACATATGCACTTTTGCTTTCGCTATGTTAATACTAATGGTTGACTTGTGGGAAGACGACTCCACTTTTAGAGGAATAAAACCCTCCATAAAGGTTAATTATATACATCCATATTATATACAATGTGTATATTATATTAATATACCTTTCTCTCAAAAGAAATGAAATATAAATATACATGACCTATAGTTGATAGAATCCGACATACCAGCTCCTTGATTTGACCTTGGTATTTGGTACAAGCGAAAGAGGACAGAGTAAAAGGTCTACCATTAGTTTATAGGGAAAAAATCACCAAAAATTTTAAACTATGCTTACTGTGATATATTTATTATAAATTTTATTCTGTGATACTAAAAATTTCAAATTTATACTTGTGCGATACATTTACCTTTCATCAAAATTTTGTCAACGAAAACTATTAAAAATTTGTCTATATGGACTCTAGAAAACAAATATTATTAACATGGCGCAACACGTGGCTTAAGTTAAATAAAAATGATGTTGTTTGTCTAAAAAATCATCCAATGGAATTTTGATAGAAGCTAAATGTGTCATATAGATACAAGTATGAGGTTTTTTATGTCATTAGAAAAAGTTTAGGGTGTGTCATAATGGGCATGATTTAGGTTTTTTGACGTCACAAAAAAAGTTCAGGATAAATGTGTTACAATGGGCATAATTTGAAATTTTTTATGGCTTTTTCCGTAGTTTATAATTGTGCTACAAGAAAAAAGTACTTTCATCTTTCCACCGATTCAATTGTAAGCCACGCATCCTCGAAAACTTACATTTGTACCCTATATGTATTCAAATGATACTATTATATAAATCAAGCATGACCTCCTACTTTTAAGGGATCTTAATTTTTTTTCCTTCCTGAATGTCCTAAATTATTCAGTTTACAAATATTGTATTCATGAAAAATTTCGTAAGTTAATAATTTTAATTTATATCTGACATGTACCGATATCAAAATCTACATCTTTTGATCCAACAACAACATTTTCGAAAGAACTCATTTATTGAAATATCTTTATCTTTCCACATATTCAATTTCTTTGAATTGTTCGATCTTCTGGATAAGTTTTTTTTTTCATTAATGGATGATTCAAATGTTCGATAATTGATAAAATGATTTCACCTATTTTTCAAATATCAAGTTCTTGCGTACCCGCAAAGCATGTTGTATCGTCCTTTGTCCTAGGTTCAGTACCGTCTAATCCGAATCACCTAACCCTCATCACACGTTGTTCACAGATTTCAGAAAGACGAGATTTCGGTTGAGTTCAATTATCATGAAGGCGAAGATCCCTCAAACTCAGGTTAATTAGCCGATTATAAAGTTGCTAATCTATTCTTTGCGTTTCTCGGATAGCTTTCGGGAGCTCTCGAGACAAGCATGAGCAATATAGTTCAAAGGCGAAAAGACATCATCATCATCCCTCCGCCTATTACATTCCAATGCACAGATCATTTCTTGGCCCACAACATGTTGGGGGAGATGAACATCTTTTATTGTCAATTGATGCCGGACAAGAACAGGAGTAAATGGGGGTAGGGCCCGTTGGGCCTCGCAATTTAAAGAAACACGTCCAATCCTTACACGCACGCAAGGGGAGAAAAGCCAAGCTTTAAGGTTCCTGTCTTCGATCTCGACCGTCCGATTCGTGTTAGGGCTAGGGCCGGGGGGCCCCCTCCCTCCGACGTGTCCGGGACATGGCCGACCTCCTCCCGGGGACAACGACGAGGGATGACCTTTCCCACTTTAACGAGGCTGCTAGCGAAGCCTACTCCATTATTCACGTCGCAAGCCCTTGCATGCTTGTCTCTTAGTGGAATTGAGGGGCCGTCCACTCGAATTTTGTTGGGGGTGTGGATGGTAAGATGGCACAAATCATGTCAGGACAATGGAGGTGATTTGTGATTCGAATGACAGATTGGGAAAATGGGTATGCGTCGTTTCACACGGGAAGAAAAACCCGTCACGTAGTGAGAACAGTCTATGTTTTCCTCTCTCGAAAGACTGTCGTCATTCGCAAAGACATGTATCACATGCCGCTCTAACACGATGTCACCGTATCAGTCGAATTTCATTGTTGTTTTGGTAGATGGGCAAGGCTGTGTTAGCCCACAATTCCCATGGACATTAACTGATGTGCTTCGACCTAAGGCACGGATATTTCCTTTTCTTTCCTTTCCTTTTCTTTCCCTCGTCTCTTCGATGGAAATGGCGACGGGCGAAGGGAGGGTGAGAGCGTCGATGCTATGTGTGAATTGGAGACGTCCACATCGGTTGAGGCGACAATAAGTGCTGCCTACTCGGCATGGACGAGGAAAGAAACAAGTCTTTTGGAGGGGACCATCGCCACTGGAGGTGAGTGGTTAGGTGAGAGAAATGACAGTAAAGGAAGTTTTGGTCCCAGGGTTGATGACAAAATGGTGGGTCGTCCCGGGGGGGATGATTGATTGGGCCTGGGGCCCACTGGAATTTGGCCCATCTAGGGGCCCAGAGGTGATGATTGTAATTCAATGTCTTCATCTCAGGTAAGAAAGACGGGGGAGGGAGAATCCCTAGGAAGTGAAAAGTGGAGCGGAAGCACTTGATTCCATCAAGGCCTTTTATCCTCTCATACAGAGAAAATTTGGGTGAAGATAGTTGAAGTTATAGGAATAGGAATAGGTATGTGTTGTTTTCAACATCTGTCGTGCTAAAGAAAAAGAGGGGGGATATCGAAATTTCATAGCAATAGAAGTGAACTCCTGATGACCGAATACTGAAAATATTTGAAAGTTCAACTTTCCTCAAAAGCCGAATAGACAATGGCCCTTGAGTATTAGGGGCAGTGGGTTGAGGCGTCAGGAATATCCAGCTCGAAAAACTGTAGATTACTTGTTCAAATCCTACCAATTGTGTGCGACTATTCTGGATCGGGACCACCTGCATAGCCAAACTGGCGCCGATTCATGAGCTTGCAGAATGCTCTATGGGCCTCTAGACAGTACACCGTTTGCACTCATGTCTTTGGATTAGGAAAAAAAAGAAGGAATAATTTCATCAACTTTCCGCAGTCAAGGCAGAATATGTGGGCTATGAATAGTTTTAGCTTTACAGGACTTCCCAGCCCAATCTAGGGTAACCCAACAACCAATGACTGGGTTCTGATT
This sequence comes from Syzygium malaccense, assembly GCA_031216405.1. Taxonomy (NCBI): domain Eukaryota; kingdom Viridiplantae; phylum Streptophyta; class Magnoliopsida; order Myrtales; family Myrtaceae; genus Syzygium; species Syzygium malaccense. Next base: position 6,671,434 of record CM062258.1, on the reverse strand, counting down.
GTTCTGGGCTTTACAAGTAGACACAATAAAAGATGCAACCACTCTCAACCGATACGGTTTTGTTTCTCTCTTTTTGTTTTTTTGTTATTTTTTGGCCAGACATGAGTGAAAATGTTGAATAAGAGTTTCAAGAATCCATTTTCTAGGGGGGTAGGATTAGTCAAGGGTTAGGAACTAACATTAGATAACTTCTATCACTCACTCTATCTCGCGCGCGTGCACACACATTGTCAAGTCACTAACTAGAAGCCCCAATTTACACTCTAGGCTATTTGAGTAAGTATATGGTACTTGAATTAGATTCTGAATAGGGACCATGCTGTTTAATGAAGTTGGTTGACATGAATCAAGCCGCGGTGCTAGCTAAGTTCAAGTAGTTGAAGTTAGAAAATAGACAGAGTAAAGTAAATTTTCTATTGACTTGACATTCAAAAAGTCCTGAAATCTCAATTTGGGAAAATTCCAATCACCTCTCCAATTTTTCATTCCCCACTATTTTCCTAGCCTATCATGAATATGTGACTTCATAACCAGAATTAAGGAAAATAATCGACAAAGAAAGATAGAGAAGGGACCTAAAATAGAGTCTAGGCAAGGCATTCAGTCACTCAACTAACAAATCTTTGACTTTTTATAAGGCTTCGTGGCCTCCTACTTGCAGAATCTTGGGCTGGGCCGTGCTACACCAAAGTTCAAGTGGACCAGCCTCAACCCCTTGATTTCTCGAATATGTAATTTTTGTTTTATTATTACGTCTATTGCCAATGTAGAACTCTTTTTTTTACACGTGTCACTTAGATGAATTCGATTACATATCTATCTCTAATTATTCATGTTACCCATAGAACATTGAGTTTATAGAAAAAAATTCTTTGTATTGACAATGGCCTATATATTTTCTTGTTTTCCTTTTTGTTACACAAGCTTTTAATGTTTTATCACAATCCGGTCAGACATGACTTTTATTTACTTTATAAAATCAATTGAGATGTTCATATCTTTATAGTTATTTGAGATATTGCAGATGTGAGAACTCAAGATCAAGGTTAACCTTTATCGTTCGTCCATAAATACCACCTAGCAATCAATTTTAGGATGTCTTTAGAAAATTAAGGAACCTATCAATGCTTTAGACGCAAGTGAGCCGATGAATGGGTTTCATGCAATCGAAGAATGTCGAGGACAGCTCAAGCAGTCAAAATATAAATCAGAAGAATGGATGTTATGGAGTTATCTGACCTTATTGAATTATACGTTTATACTCAGATTTATTTCCCATGCATTATGCATTTTCAACTCCATCACGGATTTTTTTTAAATGTTCAACCTAAAAACTTAAATCGACAGGTGAAGATAGATTACGTGCATGTAAATAGCACATGAATCATGTACACAAGTGATGTGAGATATTTTAACAACCTCTCTTATGTGCAAGCTGGCTTAGGAATGATAGGTGGAATTCGACAAATGGGGAAGCCGCATAGGCGGAGTAGAATATAATATAATAAATTATTTAGAAAATTCAAAAAGGAATTTACAAAAATGATCCACGTCAGTGCCGGCTATGTCACTGGCATCTACGTCAGCAATTTAAGCAAAATTAACCAAAACGACAATTTTGGCAAATCATTAAAAGATTTATGACTAAATTAGTATGAATGAAAAGTTTCAGATTGAATTAACCGCCATATAATAAGTTTAGGGCTTTTTAGACATTTATCCCATTTAGGGCAACACCCTTTGTTCAGAAAAAAAATCTTGGGCCGACCATTTTACATCACTTGTATTTGTGGTGTGTTTATCTTGTTGTAGGTGCATTTAGAAATGGATGGGAAAATTGTCAAAAAATTCATAAATCTATTGTACAGCGGTCAATTCAGTCCTAAACCTTTTAAGTTTGCCAATTCAGTCCTAAACCTTTTTAATTCTTGTCAATTCAATCCTTTCGGCTAATTTTGGCTAGCCGGCGCTGACGTGGCCGCCCAGCGGCGCTGATGTGGCCACCGGCCGGCGCCGGGCATCCGGCAAACGCTAACATGGCATTTTTTAATTTTTTTTTTCAATTTTTAATCTTTTTTTTCTTTTTTTTTTCTGATTTCTTCCTCTGGCCGATTCGGCGATCGGTGATTGATAGCCAGCCAGAGGGGAGAGTCGGCGAGGTCGACCTCGCTGGCCAGAGGGGAGAGCCGGCGAGGCCAGCCCCTGGCTGGGCGAGGTGAGGTCGAGCCTCGCCGTCGCCTGGGTCGCGACGGTGAGGTCGAGCCTCGCCCAGATCTGGTGAGACTCAACCTCGCCATCATGACCCAAGCGACGGTGAGGCGAGGCAAGGCGAGGTCGAGCCTCGCCGTCGCGACCCAAGCGACGGTGAGGCTCGACCTCGCCTCGCCTCGCCCAACCAGGGGCCGGCGAGGGCGAGCCTCGCCGGCCCTCCCCTCTGGCAGGCCGCCGGTCGCCGGACCGGCAAGAGGGGAGAAAGCAGAAAAAAAAAGAAGAAAAAGAAAAAAAAATTTTAAAAATTGAAAAAAAATAATTAAAAATGCCACGTCAGCGTTGGCTAGACAGTCGGCGCCAGCCAACAGCGACGTCAATGCTGGCTGGTCAAAATTGTCATGAAGGATTGAATTGGCAAGAATTAAAAAGGTTTAGGACTGAATTGACAAACTTAAAAGGTTTAGGACTGAATTGATCGCTGTACAATAGGTTTAGGATTATTTTGACAATTTTCCCAGAAATGGATAGTATACACCATCCAACCTACTATTCTTTTTGGCTTTTGTAGTGACACTATACAGCTTATCTTTGTTCTTTTTTTTTTATAAGGCTGGTGGGATTAAAACTCGAAAAAATAGAGATAAAACAAGATAACCACACCTTACCCAAAAAAAAAAAAAAGAAGATAACCATTTTAGGCATATCGAGCCCGCTATACATGCATAATTGTCAAAGTCCAACCCCCTAGAGCGGCTGTAGCTCATGATAATAAGAGGGAAAATGAATTTTTACAACCATGCAATCGAAAGAGCTCCTCTGAAATTGAAGTACTTTCGTGTGACTATGTTCTTTTGCGTGTATGAATTATATATTAGATGGTTAATGAGAATTTCGGTGACAGAAATCACATGAAGAAGGTCGAATGTGGAAGTTAGGTGTTATTATAACGAGCACATAAAGCATATGGTGCTTGTTAAAAGAATGCATTTGGAATGCTTGTAAAGTCGAATGATGAGAGATATGTTTTTAACATGTAAAACATGAGAGGTGCTTTGATGAATGCCTTCGGACCACCTGTTAAGTTATGTTGGACGTGCTTTTGGAAATGTAAAAAGAGAACTTTTGAATAATCACTTTTTTGGCGTCACACAAGTGTGCACCATTTTATTCATTATCAAACATATTGGAAACTATCCAACCTTAACAATTTGCAATTACGTGGAAAGTGCATATCAAAATTTTAGGTTTGATGAAAGTTTATGGTATGTTATGTATATTAAGAAAAATTACTCAATTAGTACCAAACATATTATATGAATGTCACTTCAGTCCTAAACTTTTTAAGTTTTGTCAATTTTGTCATAAACCTTTGCGTGAAATTGCAATACAGTCCTTCTAGTGACGTGGTGATCCAATTATTGCCGATCGTCTTACGTAGTACACTGCTATGTTCGTAATTTCCGGCAAATATTCAAGACTAAATTAGCAAAACTTAAAAGTTTAGGATTGAAATAACATCCATATAATAGGTTTATGACTAATTGAACAATTTCCCTTGCATGTTAAAACATGTTGAGAATTCAAACTTATTGTTATTATCAATATCTATAAATCATGCCCTTCAATATATACAAGGTCGATTTTGTTCTTTCTTCCCGAGGCAAATGTGGGGGCGCCGCATCCCTACATAGGGGTGGAGTTCAAAAAAACGAGATTGCCAGGCGCGACGGGACGAGAATCATCTAATTTGCCGCCGTCGCCGAATTTATAAACCAAGTCTAATACCTAGGTGACCAAAACATGCAAGAACTTATCCTAAGCGACTCGAGGACATCAAATGAACGCAACGTATTCAGATGGGTAGTAAGCATCACCTACGAAATTGAGGGATGTGACATGTGATGTGGGCTGAACCGAACTTCAAATTACAACCATGTAAAAAAAGAAACATTAAATGAAAGGGGGAGGGCAGAGGGGCGAGGACCGTGAGACGGGGGAGCAAGCATGGCGTGGATTAGACCTACCTACCTCCAACCATCTTCCCAACCCCATTTGCACATTCAATCAGCGAATGCCCTTCTCACCTACACGCCTTTATCTCTCTGTCCCCCTCGTTCATGGATCCCCCCCCAATGCACATCACGTTGAACCCGTCCCTCGTCCCCTCTAACCATTGGAGAAAGCGAAATCGAGAGAAAGACGAATAAAAAAAAACGAATCTTGATTACAGGGAAGACCTTTTCTTGCAGAATAAAATAATGGGTTGAAAAATCTTGCGAAGCTCGGTCACGTAAGAAAGGCGGGGGGAGCGGTTGGTCGACCACTCGCTACCCAACTCACGGTCCAAGACTCAACACACGCCAACACAAAACGACACCCTCCGAGAACACAAAGACGTGGGTGTCCTTGTTCTTTCTTTAATGTTTTCTTTGTTTTTAAGGTGAGCGGGTTGGGTTCCATGCGGGAGAAGTATGCGGGCCCCCATTTGGGGCTTGGGAGAGGGAGGAGGGGTTGTTTGCGGTTGTGTGATTTAAGAGGAGAAAGCGAGGGGAAAATGATGTTTTTTGAGGGTGACTCACTCACCCATCGATTTCAATGCCTATCGCTGGCGAGTATCGGGATTCTGGAGAGAGAGAGAGAGAAGATGTAGAGGCAGGAGGTGAGAGGTGAGGTTTTCTGGGTAGCTGCTAACTACTACCATCATCAAGAAAATAACAAGAAGGAAATAAGTTTTACCAGTAGGAGGAAGAGGCATGAAGTGGCAGGTACCACGTGCTCGCTCTCGTTTAAATCCCTTCCGGGAATTGCAGTACCTCCCAAGTCGCTCTAACTCAGACCTACCACCTTCCTCCCTCTGCGGCTTCTCTTCTCTCTCTTCCCGGTTCTCTTTTATTGAGAAGGGAGCTAAACGAACGAGTATAGGCCGACCCATTGGGTTCTTGATCGTGAATTGATCCTGGGTTCAGTCGATTCTTGATTCTCTCGGCTCGTTGATCCAGTCGAAGTGATGCTCGACGTGGGCACAGCCCGTTGAAGCGGCGTGATCTCAGCTTCTGTTCCTCCATTCAAGGTCCGTGAGAAGAGCTCTGACTTCGTTTTCTCGTTTTCTTTATTTTTGTGTTTTGGGGTTGTTTGTTGTGTGATTACTTTTTATTTCTCCGATTGTCTAAGTGGGAGTTGGTTTTACTCCCCCCAGCTGACTTAACTGGGTTGGTTACTGGAGTAAATCCGGAGTAGCTCTGAATTGTGGAGAATGTTACTGCTTTACAGTCGAATCTCATTATTGAATTTTTAAGCAAAGTATGGATTTTGTGACGGCTCGGGAATTTGTTTATCATTCTGCTGTTTGGCCACCCATTATGCTGCTTATGGGCATCCCTCCCTATGTGGAGGCCTTTTATTAGTAATTGAGGTCGGTGCCGTCCCGTGTATGAGGAATGTGCTGTTTACTTTTGGTTTGGTGGCTTTGAGTTGAAAATTGATTTCTTTGGGTGGTTGAGGACCTGTGCAATCCTGAATTTAGCTCTGTGTTTCTTGATTGTTATGTGGATGTTAAAACTCAGCGATAAAGAGTTCTTAATTCTTTCGAGGAATCTCTAATGCCTGTTGATAGATATGCAGCCAAATGACTCTCTCTAGTGATTTAGTGTTTCTGATAATAAACAGAGAACTTTGTTTTGGTTTAACGGGATGGCATACTTTTGCACTGAGTGTAGGTTAAATTCTCGTCAAGCGAGTATGAATTTTGCATGGCAGTACAGTTCAATTTTGAAAGTCGATTGTTTTATGTAAAGTTCCATGTATTCTTTTGTTGCTTTGGGTTATCCTATCTTAATATGATCAAGGTGGATGAACCAACTTCATTTGCTTAAATCATTATGCTCTCCTTTTGGTTTTCTGGCCATGCAGATGTCAGAAGCACAAAGGAAACCATCGCTGACTGGTCTTGGACGTGTAAATGGGTTCACAAATGGTGTACTTCCTGTTAGGAGCCCTGCTGCAATCTCTGCAGTGGATGAGTTCTGCAAAGCCCTGGGAGGGGAGAGACCAATTCATAGTATTTTAATTGCTAACAATGGAATGGCGGCGGTCAAGTTCATCCGTAGTGTCCGAACATGGGCTTATGAAACATTTGGAACTGAGAAGGCCATCCTGTTGGTGGCTATGGCGACCCCAGAGGACATGAGAATTAATGCAGAACATATCAGAATTGCTGACCAGTTTGTGGAAGTTGCCGGTGGGACTAACAACAATAACTATGCCAATGTTCAGCTCATTGTGGAGGTGTGTACAGAGACGCCCTAGTAATGTTTGATTGATCCCCTTCCTCTTAATCGATTTGGAATTGTATGGTAAGATATACTAGGTTAATTGCATGGGTACGCTTTGCCAAACATTGCATTTTTGTTTGAGTGCAATCGCTCTCTATTTCTATTGTGGTCTAGCCAGGAGAAGAATATGTTCCTTGAGATAATTATGAAAGCGTAAGACCATCGAGAGCTATAAAACTATATGGTTAAGGGCTTGGTGTGTTGAAACTCATTGTCCTGGGTACTAGGAAGTATTACATTCTCCAATTCATCTGGAAATTTTTATCTAAGACATTTCTTTTCTTACTTCTCACCCTCCCGGAGCTCAGTTATCATATAAGTCTTCAAAATATAGTGCCTCGATACTAGAAGGAAAGCACCTCTACCTAACAAGATTAAGTGATAATCCAAAATCGTTCAATTTCTAAAACAACAGTTCTTGAAGTGACGCCAGAAATTCCTGTGGACGTCTGATCATATGCATCTGCATGAACTTTGCAGATGGCAGAGATAACCCATGTGGATGCTGTTTGGCCTGGTTGGGGCCATGCATCAGAGAATCCTGAGCTGCCAGATGCGTTAAATGCAAAGGGAATTGTTTTCCTTGGACCTCCAGCCATATCTATGGCAGCATTAGGAGATAAAATTGGTTCTTCTCTGATTGCTCAAGCAGCTGATGTACCTACTCTTCCATGGAGTGGTTCTAATGTAAGTAAATTCTTTCAAATTTCTTTAGAATTTGTTCATTCTCCCATTGTCTTGGTTCTTAAATTCTGAGTTCACATGTTTCAGGTGAAAATGTCTCCCGATGGCTGCCTGGTATCAATCCCAGATGAAATATATAGGGAAGCTTGTGTATACACGACCGATGAGGCAATTGCTAGTTGTCAAGTTGTGGGTTACCCTGCAATGATTAAGGCATCGTGGGGGGGTGGTGGTAAAGGAATTAGAAAGGTATGCTCGACATGCCATTTTCCCATGTACCCTTGGAGCTGACTATAGTATGTTTTTTTATCAACCACGAGAACTTAAGTTAGCAAGCATATTGAAATTAATGTTCTGTAATTCGCCTCTAGGTTCATAATGATGATGAAGTGAGGGCATTGTTCAAACAAGTCCAGGGTGAAGTTCCAGGCTCTCCCATATTCATAATGAAAGTTGCTTCACAGGTCAGAAGCCTAGAGTTTCTGAACCTAGCTGAATTCCTCTTAATAGTATAGTCCCCCTATTCCTCCAATATCCTGAGGTCCTGACTTAAACATTGTTTTTATGAGCAGAGCCGACATTTAGAGGTCCAGTTGCTCTGTGATCAGCATGGGAATGTTGCAGCTCTTCATAGCCGTGATTGCAGTGTTCAAAGACGGCACCAAAAGGTAAATTACTTGGTAGATGATATATCCACTATGTCGACTGTGTACCCGTATGTGTCATGCATACGAAGAGAGGCTCTTGAACATGCATGCCAACACAGCAGTACAATATTCCCACCTCACTTCATGTGATTCTGGAGACTAAAATTTTTGGAAGTTCCCAATCTCATCCTTGACATGGTGCTTTGTTTGGAATAGATTATTGAGGAGGGCCCAATCACTGTTGCTCCTGTAGAAACGGTCAAAAAGCTGGAGCAGGCAGCTAGAAGGTTAGCTAAAAGTGTTAATTATGTTGGTGCAGCGACGGTGGAGTACCTGTATAGTATGGAGACTGGGGAATACTACTTTTTGGAGCTCAATCCTAGGTTACAGGTACTCAATAAGTGCTCTAATATCTAGCTTGTCCTACTTCATTCTAACTGGGTGTCCAAGCTCTGTAGAATTACATAGAGCTCTACACAGCTGGAATTTCTAGTTAAAATTTATATTTATACTCTGGTGCTATTCTGGTGCATTGAGTAGCTTTTCGGTTTTGGAAAATATCTTGATATACATGAAGGAAGCATTCTTCAGTAGGTTTGGTGAAACGAGTGAAAGATATGCTTACGTAAATCTTTGGCTTATTAAAGTCTCACACAAAAGGGGTTGGCCAAAACAAAACAAAGGAACACACTTTTGGTCTTGGGCAGGTTGAAATGTGATCACCAGTTCTTATCTTCTCTAATCAATTTTCTCTGGGGTGGATATAATGTAATAAGCGTGATGTGTATTTCTCTTTCGCTGAACTGTTGGATGGATTACTTCTGCTATAGGTTGAGCATCCTGTCACCGAATGGATTGCTGAAATAAATCTGCCAGCTGCCCAAGTTGCTGTTGGTATGGGGATTCCTCTGTGGCAGATTCCTGGTATATGATGTTACCTGACGTAATATATGTCCAAGTTTGTTTCTTGTATTAATTGTCAATCTTATCCGTCGTCTTCTTTTTGCTTCGTTTGGTTAGAAATAAGGCGGTTTTATGGAATGGAGCATGGAGGAGGTTATGATGCTTGGAGAAGAACTTCAGTTGCTGCTACTCCCTTTGATTTTGACAAAGCAAAGTCTACGAGACCGAAAGGTCATTGTGTAGCAGTCCGTGTCACTAGTGAGGATCCTGATGATGGGTTCAAGCCTACCAGCGGGAAAGTACAGGTTAGCAACCGGTTCCAAGCAATTCTAAATGCTTAAGATGATTCCAGTCGACATGACAGTACTTACTAGTTGGCTATGTACAGGAACTAAGTTTCAAAAGCAAGCCAAATGTGTGGGCTTACTTCTCTGTCAAGGTAAATTATTTGTGCAAGTTTATCAAGTAAAGATTGCTTTGAAATGCTCATCTGTTTCTAATTGTAAATTTATTGTTGCAGTCTGGAGGAGGCATTCACGAATTTTCAGATTCCCAATTCGGTAAGTCCTAATGACAATATAATGCCATATGATTTAGCTAAAAAAATTTGTATTTGTTGTTTTAAGTACTTTGTTTGGTTGGAGGTTATGATGTCTGCTTTTTGATTTTGTTGTCCTGCCAAGCTACTATGCTTCTTTGTAATTGCTGAGTTGCTAACGGCTATTGATCTGTTTTACAACTGGACCAAAACTGTTTTAATGGGGTACATGTGAATGTAGAGAGTGCATAGTAAGTGGTACATTACAGTTAACGGGGAGTATGGGCTTTCATCTCACAGCATCACTTTGTTTGGGCTGCTGCTGTTCTATGCTTTGATAGTGAATCATGCCTGACAACTTAAAAGTTGACGTGTGGTTTGTTAGCCTGCGAAGTTACTGTGCTTGATAAATCATGCGAAGTATGCAGGAAAGACAAAGGGAATTAGCTGCCACGTCAAGCTAACATGCATTGGATTGCGATGCCTATGGATTTGAGAGACTAAGTTGGACCTATATTAGCGAGATAAATACGTATAACATCTGACATATGTTGTCTCAATCCCTATTGCATTTTCCCACCAGGACTTCTTGGCTGTAGTAGTCCTGGCTAATGACGTACAAATTACATTGCTAAACAACCAATGCATCCCATGTAGTCCTATACCTTGATGGTATAAGTTCTCATATACTACTTCCCTTGATACGTTTTGTGCTATATGGAACAATACAAACGGGAGAGTATGTAATTTCATTCTAGTTTTCACTGATAAAGGGATTTCATCAAGGGATCAACCTATTTTTCCTCGTTAAGCGAATGCTTCAGTGTGTATTTCAGTTGTTTGAAAGATGTGTCTGCATATCTTGACATTTTTTTATTCTGAAAAATGTCAACTTCTGAATGTTTTACTCTTGCTTCAGGACACGTCTTTGCATTTGGGGAATCCAGAGCTCTAGCAATTGCTAATATGGTTCTTGGGCTGAAAGAAATTCAAATTAGGGGTGAAATCCATACTAATGTTGACTATACAATCGATCTTCTTCATGTATGTCTTGTCCAGGCTTTCTTTTTCGAACTCTATTTTTATGCATGCAGTTTTAGTTTAAAGGCTATGATGTTTTGCAGGCTTTAGATTACAGAGACAATAAAATCCACACAGGTTGGTTGGATAGTAGAATTGCTATGCGGGTTAGGGCTGAAAGACCTCCCTGGTATCTCTCTGTGGTTGGAGGAGCGCTGTATGTAAGTGAAAATATTAAACACCTCTTCAGTTTCCGAGAATCTTTTGAATGCATCATTTACATCTTTTTCACTTCAGAAAGCATCTACAACCAGTACAGCTGTCGTGTCAGATTATGTTGGTTATCTTGAGAAAGGGCAAATTCCTCCCAAGGTACTTAAAGATGACTACAATGATGATTAAGATTCCATCTGAGTTGCCAGTAATGATTAAGTCAATTGATTTTTTTTTTCCAGCACATATCACTTGTCAACTCTCAAGTGTCACTGAACATTGAAGGAAGCAAATATACGGTATGCAACTGATAATCATCAAGCTAGGTCACTTTCTGCTTATGCTGTCTTCGAGCCAAGTATAATCAATTGTCTGAACTCTCACAGATTGACATGGTCAGAGGCGGACCTGGAAGCTATAGGTTGAAGATGAATGAGTCTGAGATCGAGGCAGAAATACATACTTTACGTGATGGAGGTCTATTGATGCAGGCAAGCATGAATTTACACGACATGTCCATGTTGTTTCGCGTTATAGCCAGCTTACAGTGGTATCTGTCGGTGTCTTGGATAGTTGGGGTAGAGATGTTTCAGCTGATGGAAATGAAGAATCTATGTGCCATTCTAAGATCTTCATATTAGTTGTCACATTAGAGATGCTTTAAGACATCCTAGATCAGATGAGGAAGCCTTGTGGCTTGTGGTTGACTTAATCATTTCTATCTGTGTGGGGGACTGGTGTGCTACTTTTGCACTTTCTGTTTGTATCATGTGTGGTCAGGGTTCTTAATCATTCCTTGGCAGAAAAAAGACTTTTGTTCTTAGAAAACTCCACTACTCAGCATTCTGAAAACTAGATCAATCTCTAAACTATTATTTAAATCAACATTTGTACTTCAGAGGTCCGTTTACCCCCAGATTTTGTAATTACGCCTGCTCCTAGTATTATTGTCCATGAACAGCCTGGGAAATTTTAATCTAAGCTGTGATGAAAAAGAGACAGCTACAAGCAGAAGAGTACCTCTTGTGGAAGGGGAGCGTTTGGCTCTGCTTCTAATTCCAAGTGAATGATGAAGTCTTATTATGTTTCTAGTGACAGTTCTTGTCACTTGTTGGACAAAAGCCAGCTCATGCAATTTTTTTTTTTTTGGGGTCAAAGCACATGCCATTGTTTAGGTTGCAAATATTAGTATGATGGAACTCAGAGGTAAAGCTACTGCATAATTAGCACATTTAGTTGCCCTAGACAAATTCACTCATTTGCTTTATTCCTGCCCTTTTACTGTTATTTGGTTTTCCTTTTCCCTTTTACGCTATAAACAAACTACCGATAAGGCCACCAACTGTAATAGCAGGAGTTATCTTGTTTCTGGTGTATGGCCAATTTTCATTTTGACTATCTTCATGCATTGCACCTGAGTAATCGTCTATTTTGGAAGATTGTATTTTGTTTTTCATCGTTCTAGTAAGAAGTTGATTGTTCAATTATGTACAGCTGGATGGGAACAGTCATGTCATATATGCTGAAGAAGAGGCAGCTGGAACTCGTCTCCTGATTGATGGAAGAACCTGCTTGCTTCAGGTTAAGGAGACTCTTTCTTTTGTCCTTTTTGTGATCTTTTTGCCAAACTAGATATTCTTTCGAGCTCATTGACTGATTTTTGCATCTGGTATTTTAGAACGATCATGATCCTTCGAAGTTAGTGGCAGAGACTCCATGCAAGCTGCTTAGGTTTTTGATTTCTGATGGCAGTCATATAGATGCGGACACACCATATGCTGAAGTTGAGGTTATGAAGATGTGCATGCCCCTTCTTTCACCTGCTTCTGGAGTCATACAATTTGAAATGTCTGAAGGTCAAGCTATGCAGGTACATCAGCATGCTGGAAACTAGTGGGTAGTGTCCTGTTTACTATTGAACTTAATATGTTACTTTACTGTAGGCTGGTGAGCTTATAGCACGGTTGGATTTAGACGATCCTTCGGCTGTAAGGAAGGCAGAACCTTTTCATGGCAGTTTCCCTGTCCTGGGCCCTCCTACTGCAGTTTCTGGAAAGGTTCATCAGAGATGTGCTGCAAGTTTAAATGCTGCCCGCATGATTCTCGCAGGTTATGAGCACAACATTGATGAAGTAAGCAGTCACTCCTCTTACTCGAGGTTGTGGATTAGTTTCTCCATTGATGATCCATTTTTCCCTATCCCATCTGCAGAGAGTCTGGCTTTGTTAGCTAAGATTGCGAGAATCATTTCCATGATGAATGAAGTGTCTTTCTCCAACTAAAAGCCTATTATCTATCTCAGGTAGTGCAAAATTTGCTTGCTTGTCTCGATAGCCCGGAGCTCCCTTTCCTTCAATGGCAAGAGTGCTTGTCCGTTCTGGCAACTCGCCTTCCGAAAGATCTCAGAAATGAGGTATAAGATTTTTGGTGTAGTATGACTTCATTCTTACTAGTTGAATCTTGAACTCAATTTATTTACTTTCTTTTGCCTTGTTAGTTGGAATCCAAATTTAAGGAGTTTGAAAGAATTTCAAGCTCTCAGATTGTGGACTTCCCGGCAAAGTTGCTCAAAGGCATTCTCGAGGTAAGTTACTCACCATACCTACTTTGTTTCAATCTTGTAGTGCATTACCACTGTCATATAAGTTCTTGTTTCATTTTTCTTTTTAAATCAGGCCCATATATCCACCTGTCCTGAAAAAGAGAAGGCGTCCCAGGAAAGACTGATTGAGCCATTAATGAGCCTTGTGAAGTCTTATGAGGGAGGAAGGGAAAGTCATGCCCGAGTAATTGTTCAATCTCTTTTTGAAGAGTATCTCTCAGTTGAAGAACTATTCAGTGACAACATTCAGGTCAGTTCTCTCAATCAACAACAAAGATTTTGGGTTTCATATCCTAGCTTGACATTGCTTTGAGATCATAGGTTCAAGGGTAAATTGCTTTAACTTACTTGCTGGATTTGTCTGTTGACATATGCCATGGTCAGACCATTTTGATCTCTATAGAGTTTTTGTATTGGATCTGATCATCTGATAACTGATTGAAAGCATTTCAACTTGCTTCGTACCTTTTTTATCATAATCAGTTCCAGTCAAAACCCGAGACAAATTTTTTTGCAGGCTGATGTGATTGAACGGCTTCGGCTTCAATATAAGAAGGATCTATTGAAAGTTGTGGACATAGTCCTTTCTCATCAGGTCATCATTGTCTATCTTTGATTGCTTTCTGTGCATTGTATTCCTTTTTTATTATCTTTGCCTTGATCAGGTGCTGATGTGTGCTTGCCGCAATGCAGGGTATAAAAAGTAAAAATAAGCTGATATTGCGTCTCATGGAGCAGCTGGTTTACCCTAATCCTGCTGCATACAGAGATAAACTCATTCGCTTTTCGGTTTTAAACCATACTAATTACTCTGAGGTTAGGCATGGCACTTCAGTTGTTCTAGCTTAAGTGCATTAGTTCGATTGTTTGTCGATTCTTGGATTACTTCCAGGTTCTTTCTCCTCTAAGAATGTGTCAATTTATCATGCAAAATTCATTGTTTCAGTTAGCACTTAAGGCGAGTCAACTGCTGGAACAAACTAAACTGAGCGAACTCCGTTCCAGTATTGCTAGAAGTCTCTCCGAATTAGAGATGTTTACTGAAGATGGTGAAAGCATGGACACCCCAAAGAGGAAAAGTGCTATCAATGAACGCATGGAGGATTTGGTGAGTGCTCCTCTGGCAGTTGAAGATGCCCTCGTTGGCCTGTTTGACCATAGCGATCACACTCTTCAAAGGCAGGTTGTGGAGACTTATGTTCGTAGGCTATATCAGGTAGATGATCTAGACCTACCTTTTTCTGTTTATTTAGTTATTTTGATGTGCTTTGCTCATCCAATCTTATGTATCTCTGCCAGCCCTATCTTGTAAAGGGAAGTGTAAGAATGCAGTGGCACAGATCTGGTCTCATTGCTTCATGGGAATTCTTGGAAGAGCACATAGAAAGAAAGAACAATTCTGAAGATAAAACGTTTGACAAGCCATTGGTTGAGAAACATAGTGAAAGGAGATGGGGAGCCATGGTCATCATTAAGTCTCTTCAGTTTTTGCCGGCAATCGTCAATGCAGCCCTGAGGGAAACTACTCACAATGTTCACGAAGCAGTTCCAAATGGCTTGTCAGAACCGAAGTGTTTTGGTAATATGATGCACATAGCTTTAGCTGGAATTAACAATCAGATGAGTCTACTTCAGGACAGGTACTGTGCATTTTGCGCCTCTAATTAGCACTGGATTTTGTTACTGGAATGCACCAGACATTAAAAAAATCTTATTGCAAGATTTTATCAATAAGCAGCCACTCATGTTTCTTGATACTTGAAGATCAGCTGCAAGTGCAGATTAGTGAGAAATGTGTCTCAGGAAAGCAGAATATAGGAGATCTGTTTGTGGTTTACTCAACCCAATATTTCTTATTGTTGGAAATTGCATAGTATGATGTAATCAATAACCCTTGCGTTAGGATTGCTTGCTCAATTCTGTGGCAAATAGAACCTGAAGTCCAGTTACTACCAAGCAAATCTCAATTGTTATTTGTGTCATGTATCACTCCAGTGGCGATGAAGATCAGGCTCAAGAAAGGATCAACAAATTAGCAAAGATACTTAAAGAGCAAGAATTAAGTTCCAGTCTACGAACTTCTGGCGTAGGAGTAATCAGCTGTATCATACAGAGGGATGAAGGGAGAGCTCCTATGAGGCACTCCTTCCATTGGTCAGCCGAGAAGTGCTACTATGAGGAAGAGCCTCTATTACGCCATCTAGAGCCTCCTCTCTCCATATACCTTGAATTGGTATATCTTCTCATCCTCAAACCTATTTTATTTCTTTGAAACTATAAATTGATGCAACTGATCCTATGGTCCATAATAAAATACAGGACAAGCTTAAAGGCTATGAGAATGTCAGGTATAAGCCCTCCAGGGACCGTCAGTGGCATCTATACACTGTTAAAGACAAGCCCCTTCCAATCCAGAGAATGTTCCTCAGAACTCTGGTCAGGCAACCCACAACAACTGGTGGTTTCGCGTCATACCAGGGCCTCGATTTGGGATCATCAGGTTCTCAACTAGCTGTGTCCTACACTTCAAGGAGCATCTTCAGGTCCTTAGTGGTTGCCATGGAAGAGCTGGAACTAAATGCCCATAATGCTACTGGCAAATATGATCATGCTCATATGTACCTTTATGTTATACAAGAGCAACAAGTGAATGACCTCGTGCCTTACGCCAAGTAATTGTCTCTCATTTTACTCTGCTCTTTTATGTTCCTTTGAATGCCTGTGTGAGTCTCAGACTGAGCCACTGGCAGGAGAGTGGAAGTAGATGCCAAGCAAGAAGAAGCTGCCGTTGCACAGATCCTGGAAGGGCTGGCACGGGAAATTCATGCATCTGTCGGGGTAAGAATGCATCGGCTAGGTGTTAGTGAGTGGGAAGTGAAGCTGTGGATTGCATCTTCTGGACAGGCAAACGGTGCTTGGAGATTTGTGGTAACCAATGTAACTGGACACACGTGCACTACTCATGTAAGTGTAACTTCTTTTTTGGGAGCATGTAAGTTTAACTTCTTATTTTGTTGTACAAAAGGTAAAAGAGGAAGCCTGATGTGCACAAATTATATTGACTGCGTAAATTTTTTCCTGAATTTGAATAGTACTCCAGAATTATTGTGGTAGTGTTTCCATCTCTTTCTAATTTAAATCGAAGTAAACTCAAGGTAATGGTGATTATATGGTCAGATAAATTTAGCAAAGACCACTCTTTGGAGTTTGTGTGCTTTAATATTTTCAGTTTGTCTGCTCATTTGGCTATCTTCCTGAGGATAGACTTCCAAGTTGTCATCATATTTACCTTGGCCTTGTTACTTGGGCTCCTAAACTTAGAGATGGGATCTTTGACACTACTTGTATTTTCTGCATCATCAGATTTACCGTGAACTCGAGGATTCCAGCACCCGCAAAGTGGTCTATCATTCAATCTCTGTATGGGGCCCTCTACATGGAGTTCCAGTAAATGCACCCTACAAGCCCTTGGGAGCTCTTGAGCGAAAACGTCTCTCAGCCAGGACAAGCAACACTACTTACTGTTATGATTTTCCACTTGTGAGTATTCCTTGTACTTTTCTATAATTCTGAATGATGACAGAGCTTTGCTTAATTTGAAGTAGCTTGAGTTAACTTGGTTGAATAAAATTATTTTGCAGGCATTTCAGACAGCTCTGGAGATGGCTTGGGCATCCCATTCTCCGGATGATGACAACATCAACAATAAGATGCTTCTCAAAGTAACCGAGCTGAAATTTGCTGATAAGAGTGACAGCTGGGGAACCCCTCTTGTCCCTGTAGAGCGCGAGCCTGGGAGTAATGATGTCGGGATGGTAGGTTGGTGCATGGAAATGGCTACTCCCGAGTTCCCTTCTGGGAGAACAGTTCTAGTTGTCTCGAACGATGTAACCTTTAAAGCAGGATCTTTCGGCCAAAAAGAAGATGCATTTTTCCATGCAGTCACTGATCTTGCATGTGCAAAGAAATTGCCTCTGATTTATTTGGCAGCAAACTCCGGTGCACGTCTAGGGGTAGCGGAGGAAGTGAAAGCTCGATTCAGAGTCGGTTGGTCTGATGAATCGAATCCTGAGCGCGGTTTCCAGTATGTATATTTGACACCTGATGACTATGCTGAGATGGGATCATCTGTGATAGCACATGAGCTAAAGCTGGCTAATGGAGAAACTAGATGGGTCATAGATACCATTGTCGGGAAGGAGGATGGATTAGGAGTAGAAAACTTGTCAGGAAGTGGGGCCATTGCTGGTGCTTATTCTAGGGCATACAAGGAGACTTTTACCCTTACGTATGTGACTGGCAGAACTGTTGGTATAGGTGCTTATCTTGCTAGGCTTGGGATGCGTTGCATACAGAGGCTTGATCAACCAATAATTTTAACAGGTTTCTCTGCCCTTAACAAACTTCTTGGCCGCGAGGTTTACAGTTCCCACATGCAACTTGGAGGTCCGAAGATTATGGCAACTAATGGAGTGGTTCATCTGACCGTTTCAGATGACCTTGAAGGGGTTTCATCCATCTTGAAGTGGTTAAGTTTTGTTCCTCCTCATGTTGGTGGTCCACTTCCAATCTGCAAACCCTTGGATTCCCCCGAAAGGCCTGTTGAGTACGTTGTGGAAAACTCGTGTGATCCTCGCGCTGCCATTCGTGGTGTCTTGGATAGTAATGGAAATTGGGTTGGTGGTATTTTTGACAAGGATAGCTTCATTGAGACTCTTGAAGGCTGGGCAAGGACGGTGGTAACAGGACGAGCTAAGCTGGGAGGCATCCCTGTGGGAATTGTAGCAGTTGAGACCCAAACAGTAATGCAAGTCATTCCTGCGGACCCAGGTCAGCTTGATTCCCATGAGAGAGTGGTCCCACAGGCTGGACAAGTATGGTTCCCGGATTCCGCCACCAAGACAGCTCAAGCAATTTTAGATTTCAACAAAGAAGAACTTCCTCTTTTCATCCTGGCTAACTGGAGAGGTTTCTCGGGCGGGCAGAGAGACCTTTTCGAAGGGATCCTGCAAGCCGGGTCAACAATAGTCGAGAACCTTAGAACATACAAGCAGCCTGTATTTGTCTACATACCCATGATGGGCGAACTCCGTGGCGGGGCATGGGTGGTTGTGGACAGCCGGATTAATTCAGACCATATTGAAATGTATGCCGAGCGAACAGCCAAAGGGAATGTCCTTGAGCCAGAGGGGATGATAGAGATCAAGTTTAAGACCAAGGACCTTCTAGAGTGCATGGGTAGATTGGATGTAGATCTGGTCGGACTGAAGACAAAGCTGGAGGAATCTATAAAGGCTGGTGCTCTTGATGTGGCCAATTCGCTGCAGCAGAAGATAAAAGCCCGAGAGAAGAGCCTCTTGCCCGTCTACACACAGATAGCCACTAAATTTGCTGAACTGCACGATACTTCATTGAGGATGGCTGCGAAGGGGGTCATCAGAGAAGTCGTTGACTGGAAAACCTCTCGCTCCTTCTTCTACAGAAGATTGCATCGAAGAATTGCCGAAGCCTCACTCACCAAAACCGTGGAAGATGCAGGGGGCAATCAGCTCTCGAGGACATCTGCGTATGCCTTCATGAAGAGCTGGTTTGTGAATTCTGAGGTGGCAAAAGGTAGAGAAGATGCATGGAATGATGATGGACTATTCTTCTCATGGAAAGATGATACGAGAAATTACGAAGACAAGTTACAAGAACTGCGGATCCAGAAAGTACTGCAGCAATTGACAGATATTGGTAGCTCAGAGTCAGATTTACAAGCTCTTCCTCAAGGTCTCGCTGCCCTTCTAGACAAGGTAAAGCCCAAGTCATACTTGATCTTTGGTTTCTGCAGATGTATGTGTCTGTCTTTGTTAAATAAGCGCGAATGTGCATATCTAAGAGCTCAATCTAATTCTCGTTTTCAATTTAATGCAGATGGAGTCATCGAGCCGAGTGAATTTGGTTCAAGAACTTCTCAAGGTGCTCAGTTGAACATGATTGCTGTACATTGCCAAATTTTCGCCTCATTTTGGCGCGCGAACTCAGTTAAATCTTTGATTGTTATCAGCTATATGAATAACTTTACCACATTGTGGATGAGATGTAGATCCTAGGACTAGTGCCCACCAGTCTGCTAAGTGTAATCTAGGATGTAGGGTTGAAATAGGTTTTTCAATGTTAAGGGAGAGGAGGTGGCTCGTTTTGCAGGTTGTCTTTCCTTCATGGCTTGAACCATGTCATTATATCCAATTTCTGTAATTATGTTGTCAATAAAAAATGTAATAATTTTATTTTCCCACATATGATCTCTATCTCGAAGACCTAAGGTCATTTGTCCTCCAACCGAGAAATGGGTATTGTGCACCTTGATACGCAACCCACGATCACAACAGTTAAGTATGTACATGATTAATTTGGTCGGTCACGCATCACAAACATTACGAACATTGCAAGATAAACGGCTGAGGTTCCAACGAGTGAGTGAAAGACAACAGTAGATAATAAAAAGGGTTTTTATCTTTCTAGCCTTTCCTTTCTTTTCTCTATTATCTTTCTGGGTCGATAGTACAGAGAGGTAGTGGTGCATTTCTTTCTTAAAGATAACACCATGACAATATCTTAACACAAAGTGCCCTTTTCATGCACCTATCTTCGGTAGACGATGTCTACTAGACATCCACTTGACCACTAATATGATGAGGACCCAAAAACCCACTACTCAACTGAAGGCTGAGCAAATGAACTCTTCTCTCATCTTCTTCAGTGTCCATGCTTGACCAAACTCTTTCCTCAAGCTTCTTCTACCAGTTTCGGAGAACAAGAAGAAACAGCCTCCGCAACTGTGAGGAATATCCTGTCCTCGCCGATTAAGTTTGCGAAGCCCGACGAGTGGAGCTTGTCAATGACCGCTGGTCCAGGATTCGCCAGGACAAGCTGCAGAAATACAGAAACAGAAAGATAAGTTCCAGGTAAGGCTTCATGCGTACTGCTCTCACAGAAAACTTTGTTTTGAGGAAATTTTTTATGTAGAAATGAGTACGGGAAGTCCGAACTGTTCACCTGAATATCTCTCTTTTGAAGACTCTTATACAGCTCTTCCAAGGCATGGATGCCACTGGTGTCGATGTCGGTTACGGCTGGGGTTTAGGAAAAAACATATTAAAAAATGATGGACATAGACATGGCACGATGCGATTCTTTAAGTAGAGTAAGGGATATTGAGAAATTGCAGTGAAGAGCACTTACGTGACATTTCAACCAGCAAGAACTTTATTTGCGGTAGATAAGCTGCTTTTAGTTGTTCCTCCTCATCTCTCAACCACCTCAATATCCTGAGAAGAAAAACTGTTTAAGCTTAGCAAGAATTTATGCTAGTCACGCTAGAATTTAAAAAATACTGTTTCCCTCGTATGATATTTGTCAAATTGCCATTAGTCGATTCCAGTCAAGAGGTCCATCTCTGCAAAATCTAAAAATTTAGGTTCTTCAACTCCTGGCATGATGAGCTGTACATTATATCCATAAACTTCTGCATCTTTTAAATTTCGTTCTTAGGACGCCTAGGAAAGGAATTTTTTCTTCTATTACTTCCGGTACATTTGAACAAGTTGCTTCCCTCACATTAAAATTCTTGTGGGTCATGTCCAAGAAAAGTAATAATAAGGTTATTTTCACAGAACGAAGCATGAAATAGGTCGGAAGAAAAAATGCACGATGACAATTGTCTCGTGTTCTCAAGCCCGATCCTTCTTGCCTTTTTGCATGTAGAAACTAAATGAAAGGAAAGAAAAAAGAGAAATGTGTTACAGGAAGATAAAGAAAAGCCAGATGGCGTGGTTACCTCTCTTTGATGTAATTAGAGTTGGAAAAGTATATAGCAGAATCAACCCTGACAATCAAAATGCCAGGAACCTTCAGTGCATCTGGGTACTGTTGGATGTTTCTGTATACTGCTGTTTGAGGTATCTTTCCTAGGATTGCTGTTCTTGGTCTTGTCACTTGTAAAAGGATTTTAGCAAAGGATATCGCAACCTGTGGCCATATAAAGAAGGGATAATACGTGGAGTTCAAAGAACAGATTGGCCACAATATAGCAGATAAAAGGAAACTGAACTCCTGTTTCTTACCGCAATTAGGAGACCTATCTCGACAGAAGCGAAAATTACTCCAAGGAATGCCCCGAGACAAGCCACAAAGTCGAGCTTGTCAATCTTCCAAATGAGAACTGCTGCGTCGTAGTCAATTAGGCCAATGACAGCTGAAATAATGATGGATGAGAGAATCGCATTCGGCGTGTACTTAAAGAGAGGGGTGATGAATTCCAATGTTAGGAACACGACGAAGGACATGATGATGTTGGAGACCGCAGTTTGGCACCCTGCCATGTAGTTCACTGCTGAGCGGGAGAAAGAACCTGCAATAAATTTTATGCTTACTTTTAGAATCAAGGAGAATAATAATCTTTCCAACTTACTGAAAGTTGTGATGGGTGATGGTGTTAAATCTATGTTGGACACATAATTTCTTACCAGTTGCAACATAACAAGAAGTCATTGACCCGACGACATTCATTGCTCCTAGTGCAACCATTTCTTTGTTCCCATCCAGTTGATAGTCCTTCATGGCTGCAAAAGTTCTTCCAATTGCAATTGCTTCCTGTTTTGTAGAGCCATAGAAAAGATCAAATTATTAGCTAGAAACTATAGAATCCCAGTGACCTGCTTACAAATTACATAAACATGCAAAGGAGAAGGAGGAGGTGGGAGGATTCCCTTACCGTTAATGCAATCATACCAGCCACGATACCAATCCTGAAACCTTTCAGAAGATAGTCCCCGCTGAAATATATTTCTTTCACGGATGAGGGATTGATTCCCTTCTCTATGTTCTTCACCTGCATATTTCACTGAAAATGTTAGTATAACTCTGTTACTATGATCCAACTTCTCAGTCATCAGCATTAGCATTAAATTTTTCATCGATTAGATCATCAGCTAGTTAAGCTCCAAGAGTCAAGGAGTGGAAAGGTCTTACAATTTGAACGCCGTGCTTTTCTGCGTGGGTTATGTACACGAAGAAAGTGGCCAAGATGACTGATATCAATGGAGCAATTGCAGGAACCCAGAAAAATTTCCTGTTCTTCTTTCCCTGTTTATCACACCCATCCCCAAGTAAGAAAAGAGTTGAACAACACATTCATGTATTACTTGAATGAAACTGAAGGTATATATACTTACAATGTACTTGGCAAACAGAAGAAAACCCAAAAATGATGCTCCAATTACTATGGTCTGCCAGTTCCACTGAAAAAGAACAGCTTACCTTTTAGTGATCTAGTCTAGGAAAGAATTTAGAGAGAGAGAGAGAGAGAGAGAGAGAGAGAGAGAGAGAGAGAGAGAGAGATTACTCCATGATGGACTGATCCCCAAACCGAGTGCATAACCGATATAATATCAGTTTTTTTTGTAAAATCTTTTATGCCAAGAAAACCTTTAAGCTGCTGGAGTGCAATAGTAATGGCAGCTCCACCCATAAAACCAACGATGGCAGCATGGGATAGGAAATCAATCAAGAAACCCAACCTAAAGAAAGAAACCTTTAGCCCTTGGACAATGATGACATAAAACTTCCAATATCATGACATAGATGCCATTACATGAGCAGAAAATAGAAAACGTAGAAAGATAGAGCTCTGTCTGAGAACCGAGAAGCTAGCTATAACTGTACCTGAAGAAACCAAGGGTGAATTGAGTTATCCCCGCGAAAAAAGTTGCCGTGAAGGCAAGTCGGCGATACTCAACTGGATTTTTCGTCGGATCAATCTCATTCTGCAGCAGTGTTCCCAACAAAAGAGACACCACGGCAACTGGTCCAATGGCTATATCTCTTGAACTACCCATGAAGGCATATATTAATGGCGGAACGAAACTGCTATCTGAAAACATTCAAGATATCTAGATATCACTTTCATCAGCTCAAGAATGTAGGAGGAATGGATTAGTATTGAGGGCGTCAAGCAGCTTATAGTCTATAGCCTACAGGTAAGTGTTCACTTACAAAGTCCGTACTGCGGAGCCAAATTCGCAAGCTTTGCATACCCAATGTCCTGTTTTTCCATCGAGTGAAACATTAATGATGTTCTATTTAACTTTTCGGTTATATAAAAAGACTCGAAAATTTTATCTACCTGTGGAATGCAGAGACTTGCAATGGTGAGTCCGGCGATAAGATCTCCTTTGAACGTTTTTAGATTGTAACTTCTTCCCCACTCAAGAATAGGAAAGATGGCCTGAATTCCTAGAACCAACTTCCGAGACTGGGGCTGGTCCTTAAAAGGGCGTAGAGGGTCGTCAGCAAAGAACGTTTCTTTGACAGTGGATGCGAATTCCTTGAAGAGTTTCTGCCGGGGAGGGACTCCCACTTTGTGAATGTGATGCTCATTTGGTGAGTGTTGGTTCACCGATGACTGTCTTTTAGTATTGATTTCTTTCGCTTCATTCTTCTCATCACTCAAAGGACCAACGGAAGCCATGGGAGATGAATTCGACTGTTTTCAGGACATAAAAAAACAGATTGAGATTCTCATAAGGAGTTGAATGCTGAATTACTCTTCCAAATAGCAAAAGCTGATGAACAAAAACTGCAAAACTCTGGCAAAACTATCCTAACTTTGTTGTCTCAGCACTTTTCCTTAATCAAGCAACGCTAGCAGTTCATGTCTATGTTATTGTTATTAGTAAGAGGAGCAAAATTCGGACTTACAACAGAGGATACCCAGTTAGAAGAGGGTGGAAGCTCTAAAGTTCAAAGCTCAACCAAGTGAAGCACCTTGAAGCTAATATAAAGAACTATAGCCCAAGTGTAAGAAGATGGTGTTCTGAATGTGAATGCCCTTAATGATCTGTAAGAAGCCTGAGAAGCTAGTTTCTGCTTAAATAAGTTATGAGCAAAACCGGGTCAAACTTCCCTATATGAGAGAGAGAGAGAGAGAGAGAGAGAGAGAGAGAGAGAGAGAGAGAGAGAGGAGTTATTCACCGCCCGTCTGATATTATGAACCTAAATCTCTTCACTGTCACATTCATCGAAGACATGGAGTAAAAGTTAAGGTTTTCTGATATATTGATTTAGCAGGCATGGATTATTCTATGCCCCAGAAATTGATGGTAGGCAATTGATGATCTTCCCATTATGGCTCTTGTGGCTTCTCGAATGAATTGAATGAATTAGCATAAAGTGTCCTTTTCGAAGGTGTTGACTCTAAAGGCATAATAGGTGGCCACTAGAGAAGTTTGACAGATTGCCATCACTGTTCACGTCACTTCCCGTTTCATCTTTTTCTTTGATTTTGTTGCACCTTGCCATTTGAAAAATCGAACTAAACTTGTTCCCACTTCTACCCCACCAGCCACTTGGAAAGAGTGTCCTGAATAAAAACATTGGTTCAACTCATGCCTGCTCATGACCTTGGACCCATGAAACTGCAAGAACTCTTTTCCAAGAACCAAGAGCAAGGTTGTGTATGAGAGTGAACCATTGAATTGAACCTTTAGTTCGTCACTTTTGGCCCAGATAAAGTGGCCCCTTTTTCCCATGCCTGTTTGGTGTTGGAAAAGCTCAGATTTTTGTAGTCTATTGATCTTCGTCTCTCTCGCAATAAAAGGGTTAATAACTTGTGTTTCATCAATGCATTTTCTGTCAATGATCATGTGGGACATAGAAGCGTCAAGCCCGCGAATCTCTGCAAAAACAATTTGGCTTTCCCTTTTGGAAATCTCAGAAGCCATAAAGTTGACTAAATCACTCGTCTCATTATTAACTATTAACACAACTATGCTCACTTTTAATATTCAACTCCTATTCTGTCAGAAAACAGCCTGTTCTTGCTACTGCTCACTTCTTGTCCACAGGCTAAAGAAGTAATACTAAAAAATGGGAATAAGCTTTTTCACTCGACCACTATTATGCCGAGATGAGAATATCATATCTGTTAGGCCCATAGCAACATATATATAAAAAGACAACCACAGTATAATCCGCCGTAACGTAGTGAGCTCGCCCCTCATCGTGTCAGTCATGAATTGAATCTGTTCAAGATTTTTCTATCCCAAGAACCACCTCTTTTTCACAAGAACTTTCAAACGTATCCCTATCGGATCTAAAACAGTCGTGTCCTTTTGCTTCTTCAGATGGAGAAGTTAAAATGAAAAAGAAAGCGTTCTTCTGAACAAAAGTGAGTGCATGTCCTCTCTCGTGCGAGGGAATAAAGTATACCGTACCTCCTTCATATGCTTCTCACGACCACCGTCGATAGTGGGTGGCAAAGAAAACAAGATTTCAGGTCAGGCCCTACGCACACTCAGAGGCCTTCCTTCTCCAACCCCAATTCTTGATGATCAGATCAGGGAATCTCTGGTACTGTAGGACTCAGAAGAAGAAAAGTTGGGACGAAAAGAAACAATAGACAAACAAAAAAGGACGTCTCAAAAGCTTTGTGCACATAATTTTTAAGGAAGAAAATAAATGGCACCAACCCACTGCCATTTATTACCGTTCTTTTCTTTTCAGGGGTCTCCCAACCGCACTCCCTCGACGACGATGCATCGCGCTGCGATGAACTTCTCCACGAATACGAGGAAGATTCACGGGAGAGAGCCTCAAACGTCCGCGTTCACCGAAGTCCCACACGAGACCTTGATTAGCACAACCTCCCGCTGTACATGACCTAACCCAAACTGGAAAGTGGGATCATGCCAAAGCGAGCGGGGAGGGTTCAAAGGAAGAGCCTTCGTCAACGTCCACGTTCACTGAACCGCTCCGCAGTACCTTTAATTAGGACAACCTCGCTGTGCAAAGATCAACCCAAATGGGAAAACAATCTTTCCTTGATTTCTTCCCTCTTCTGCTTGGTTGCCGAGAAAGATCTGGCGTTCGACATCCTCTCGGCAACCGGCTCGAGCAGACGGGAAAAGCGAAAGAAAAGAAGAACAAGAAAACGAGGGGGGAAGATAATATCTAAACGGAAGAAAATCCACCCCCAAAAGAAAATTTCGTGGGAAAATAAGAAAAGAAACAGGAATTGAAGGGCTTTGTTTATATATCAGGAGGAAACATTGGGTTAATATGTCGATGCCTATGATAAATTTATCTTAAATTAATTTTTTTTATCACGAAAAAATCCTAAATTTGTATATTACTTGCGCTAAATTTACCCTTCATTAGTATCTGTTAAATTTTACTGTCAAATTACCGAGTTAAATGACAAGTAATATACAAATTTGGGATTTTACCATCCGTTTGTCGCATGTACACGAGTTTGTAGGTTTTTTTTATATTAATTCAATTTGACGGAGAATAAATTTATTATAAGTATAATAATTTGGAGTAAATTTATCACAAATATATTAATTTAAATTTTTTGATGATCAAAAAATTAATTCATGATGAATTTATTATAAATATATGAGGCCGACATTTTTGGTCGTGGTAACCGAAAATCGATTTTTGCCAAGATCGGTCGCCGTCCGTTTCAGGGACGCGTGTCGTTTTTCCTGCGCTCCTTCCGAGGAATCTGACTAAAGAAGGGCGGCATTTACACGGCGATTGCCACCGCCACCCCACGTGGCGGCGAAAAGTCGGATGCGTGGACTTTGACCGCGTTCCGGTGGGCCCCCCCCCCCCCGGGCATCTTTACTTCCCCGGCAGTTCGACCCGGTTTTCGACCCAGTTTTGTCGCGCGCGTGGGGGCCCACACGTGCGGGGCGCGTTCCGGCGGGGGTGGTCGTTAGGACCTTTTGGATCCGGACGCGATGACGGCTCGGTTCGGTTGGCCCGATCGGGTCGCATGGGCGGCACGTGATTTTTCCATTAAATTCTTTTTTTAAAAATCTAACGAAGATTTTCAACTTTGACGAGCAATAGCAGAAACAACTGCTGTTCACTTTTACCGAAGCGGTGGGCGACCGAACCGAACGCTCGGTTACTCGTGCATTTACTAGAATCGTGACATTTTCCTTATCGGTTCTATTCCGTTGAAATGTGTCCACGTCCTCTCGGCGATGATGCCGTCGAGGATGAGCGTGGACCGGCTACACACTTGGTTGATGCTGCGGCGAATAGTCTCCCATCAAAGTGGATATGATTTGAATCGAGCATGCTGTCGCGTGCAACAACTCTTGCGGTCATTTTTTTTTGAGGCGGGGGCAAAACGATACATTTTTTTGTCGAGGCATGAATTTTCTAT
Organism: Syzygium malaccense; assembly: GCA_031216405.1. NCBI lineage: Eukaryota > Viridiplantae > Streptophyta > Magnoliopsida > Myrtales > Myrtaceae > Syzygium > Syzygium malaccense. The sequence continues at coordinate 6,644,064 of CM062258.1, read as the reverse complement.
GAAATTTGAACCTCGAATGGATAAATGATTGACCTCATATGATGTACGGAATTTCTTTTGGTATCGATGATTCATCGTCTTAATATCCTCAATAATATATCGGAAATGAAAAATTCCATAGATGTCACATTTTCATAATTCTGTTAATGCTCGAAAGAAATAAAAAGCCCGTGCAAAAGTGAAAGCTCTGGTTGCCGCGCTTTTAGACCATGTACATTGAGCCGTGCAAGAATGACTTATACTTTTGGTACCGAATGTATGTTATTCTCCATCGTAAGAATTAAAGATAATTCGAACTATGCGAACATTAACATTTAGCGCCGCGGCAAATCGAGATACTATTTTATTGTGACGGGAATTTCGTTGGCCAAAGTTTAACGCAATTCAACGGTGGTTCCTTGTGACCATTCAAATGCATAATTACTAGCGCGATCAAATCTTGTGACCTGTTTGTATCGGACTGTGGTCGGTTCTCTTATCGATCTAGCTTTCCGATAAATACAGGTCAAACGCTCCCTGTATTACCGTCGCTCGAGACATGTAATGAATTAAATAAACCATGTTGATATATAGTATTGAAGCCGAAATCGGAGAATATGTAAGATGATGGTCAAACTCCAATTATTCAAACTTAGATTGTAAGATCCTTCAGTGTGGAAAAAATGAGCAAACGTTAGTCCAATCACAACCTACTCCACCGCAATTTCAATCCTTCTATTATATTTTTTATTTGGACATACGTCACATTGCTGCAGCAGATTCTCTTGCTTTGCAGTCTAAATCAAATGATTACGCATGGTCAAATTGATGGAAACTTGAATGAGATGGGCCAATTATTTTAGAAGTTCCACGTTTTAAAACTTTTAGAAAACTCTACCATTGCAGCACACGCCAAATATACACATCGATCGATTGTCAAAATCACACGTCATCACGAGCTTCTGCTTAAGCGCAAGCCAATCTCCTCGGCGTGGACTTACAAAAAAAAAAAAGAACGAGGAAACTGTTACCTCGCAATGTCTTTTTGCAAGGGGGTGATTAGAGGTGGAAAAAACCGAATGGATTGGGTTAAGGTCAATTTTGATTTCGGGTAGAGCAAGAAGGGGAGAGGGGTTGGGGACGGCTGTCCGGCCATTAGGTTTACGATCAGGTTTAATGTTCATGCCTTGTCGTTGACACAATCGGGTTTTTAGTTAGGGATAATTGCACAAATGATTTTCGAATTTTGATCTAATGCGCAATATCGTCCTTAAACGACTGTTTGGCCATTAGATTTACGTTCAGGTTTAATCTTCATGTCTTGTTGTCGACAGGGGTGGGTTTTTAGTAAGGGATAATTTCACAAATGGTCCACGAACTTTAATCCAATGTGCAATATCACTCTTGAACTTTTAATTTGTTCAACGTGATATCTGAACTTTAGCCCAACGTGTGATGTCATCCTCGAAATTATTCATTGTGGTTCTCGAATTTTTGGTACATGTTCAATCTAGTTCTTGTACTATATGTAAATGTCCAATGTTCATAGATTACATTGAACATTTGCATATAGTCAATTTCATGTAGTCTAGTGACTAAATTAAATATGTATTAAAAGTTCAGGGATAGACAACATTGAACAGATTAAAGTTTAGGGACGATATTGCATATTATGTTAAAGTTCATGGATTATATCGAACAAATTAAAGTCTCGAGATGATATTGCGCGTTTGATCAAAGTTCAGGAATAATTTATCCCATTTTCCTTTCAGTAGTCCAGCCCAAGCTCCAAACGGTCGGTCCACTGGGCCTTGAATTATATCTTGAATTCGTTTAAAGTCTGCCTACTGTCCCAAGATTATCCCTGCAACTCGAGTTTCGTCAGAGAGAGAGAGAGAGAGAGAGAGAGAGATGGATGCAGAAGGCGAAGAAGAGAAGCCGGAGACGAAGCCGAACCCCATTTCCGAGGCCCAGTTCCTGTCTTGGAAGCGTCGAAAGGTTGGTTCCTCACTGTGCCTTCTCCTCTCTTATTCATCATGGATCCGCTCGTTCCATCTCTCTTATTGTCGACCAATCCTGCCGAAGCTGATCGAGAACGTTCTCAGTGCATTCAATTTCACCCCTAAAATTTACATCGAAATTAACGAAGGTGGCTCTTTTTCTTGACGTTGTTGAATGCCGATATCGTATGAAGTTGTTATCTTTGCTGGTTTGATGGGTTTCTGGAGTAATTTTGATATGGGTTGTGGCAATTTTCGTCCAAGTTCAAATTTTCATTAGCTAATGTCAAAATTATATGCAACTGCAGAAAAAAATAGGTTTCGTTGATGAGTTCTTATGACGGAACTGCAATTAGGTTTAGGATGCTCCGAGGTATTGGAAAACATGTTTGATTCATTGTATTTGGAAGCTTGTTGTTTTGTACTCACGTTTTGTAGAGAATTGATTGACCGTGTCATTTACAATTGTTGCTGATTTATGATGGAATTGAGGCCAGAGATTTGGTTTTCTCGTTCATACTGAACTGCAATTTGGTTTTACTATCAGTTGTTGGCTTCTTTTTTTGCCTTTTTGCGTCCACTTGTTAATGCAATAGAAAAGTGTGAGTACATTGTACTGCATTTAAATTTGAACTTCGATGAAAATTGTCATAACCTGAACAATGTAATTGCCAAAAAACAAGTAATATTTAGTTATTTAGTGTGTACGAGGGAAAATTCAGTACAATGTGCGCACACTTTTTCTTTAACGACAAGTCTATGAAATAACACACTAAATATTACTTGTTTTCTTAAGATAAATCAACTTCCTTCAAGCATGTAAAGAAACAATACATTTCGCAATTGTACTGCATTTAGTGTGGTATTTCATGGAAGTTGTTTCTTAACGTCCTTGTTGGCAATTGCATATAGTTTTGATATTAGCTTATGTCAATTTGAACTTCGACGAAAATTGTCATAACCTTAACAACTTCACATGATATCGCCATCCTTCTTATGAAGGTCAAAACTGGTTTGTAGAGACTATCATGTTGAAAGTCATAATTTAAGTACTAGGAAAATCGGGTTTATAAGTTAGAGATTCATTCAGGGTTTGGTTCTCTTGATATTTTAGCTTTATGGTTGGAGAAGTGGCTAAATCATGTAGAGAGTCTATTTGTATTGAATCCTGTAATCAGTTGCATTACAAGCATATGTTTAAATGGGAAATATAACTGTTCTTGGTTCCTAGAATATAAGTTGGTTGGTGGGTGTATAAGGTTGCTGGACAGACTTTAATGGGGAGACGGCGGTGTTTATTCTTGGAGGGTGACAGATCTCTTTGCGTCCTGTGTTTATATTTAACTAACTTGTTCAAATTTCGGTGATCGGCATAAGTCAGTGCCTCGGATATGAAGCGTTTGTTCTGCTTATATGTGTGTGTACGTTGAGGAAAAGTGTTAAAAAGTTTAAGCATGCATTAGGAAGGAAAGGTTTTGTGTGGAAATTATTGGGGTTTCAGAATATCAATATGCGTGGACAAAGACCCCTGTGTGCTGCAGCCTCCAGTGCAGCACATGGTAATCTAGGGGACTTAAACTTCCATGTAAGAAAGCCCTCATAATAGCATTATTTTGCTGTGAGAGCTACATCTATTTGTTTTCTTATATATATAGTGAATCCATCAGCCGTTCTATCTCCAAAAAATTGGAGTGGCAAACTGGGACAACATAATAGTCTGCATGTTATATCTAAAAATGTAAGTGTTCATCAAAATTGATGTTGGAACCAAAAGCGGATTGATGTATTGGTTAGTTGGGGCTATTGTCTCCGTTTGCTTTTCTAAATTTATGTTCAATTAGTTGAAGTTTTTGAATTTTTTGTTTATACTCCATTATCTTGGCCAAGAAGAAAAGCTATGCACCCTTCAAATATCTCAAATAATATTAGCTAAGTCCATGCCAAATGTTGTCTTTTGAATTTGCTCTCACAAATTAATAAAGCATAATGAACTATTTATATTGTGAAATTGCTATTTCTAAAATAATCAAAAGCCTACATCATGCTATTTATATCTGACTTTATAAGCATGCAAGCATTATATTAGTTTCGAAACTAATGTTCTTGATTGCTTTATAACTGGCAATCAGGCTTTGCCCATCAAGGAAAAAGAATTTAGATGGGTCCCTAGTTGGAACGCTATGTGTGATTTGCTTGCACATACATGTGACTGTCTATGTCCGTTTAACTTTGTACGCTTGTGTTTTGGGCTTTGTTGTCTATTCTATCATGAGCTTTAGAAACTACTAAATAGCATGTAGTGCGTCGAATGTCTGGAGTGAGAGAAGTATCTGTTGATTTTGTTCTCTTATCCTTTGATCATCGAATGGTTATACTTAATATGGGGACTGATTATGTCGAAGATGAGGTTACTATCTGAGAATTGTTTTATCCAATAAGAAATTCCTTTGCAGTGTCACTTGGCACTTTTGTACTGCCATTATCCGATCCAATATGTTGTGCTATGTTATGAAATAACGGCCAACAAATGCTGTTTTAAGTATGGAAATTGACATCCAACTCCAGTAGTTCAATTAACAAGTTTAGTGGCTGTTGGAGTTGGGTTGTTGAATTTCTTAATTTTAACGTTCGCAATGCCGGTGTGTTCTAGCCTCTTTCCACCATTTCTTGTTTGTTGACTTTTTACTTGTTATGTCACATTGTATATTCCTTGTAAGTGCTAACAAGTTGGCGATGTCTATTTTGATGAAATTGATGCTTCTATTGTTAGTTGCATGCTAGCGTAATCTAGTTGGAGGTTTTTTTTGGTCAGAATCCAGTTGGAGGTTGAATCTATTCTTTTCTTCGTTTCTCTTATTGTGATATCCTCGATTCGGACCATATTTCGACAAGAGAAGTGGTTTAAACTATCAATGCACACTAATAGCAGGGTTAGACCATGAGTTGATTCACGAATCGTGCATGGGTCAACTATTCGATTAGGAAGGGCAATTGAGGGTCGGGAAATGCGCTCGACTAGAGTGCTCGACCATGGAAAATAGCTCGACCATAAGGATCGACGCGGGATGACCTTATGACTTCACGGGTCAATCAATGAAAGGTTAGGAATTGATTCGACGAAAGTATATGTAGTCGGATTACGGGTGATTCCGCACAATTATTATACTAAACCTGAACGATCCTAAGCTAATTTTACAAGATCACGTGCTCCGTGTAAATAAGTCAATTCCGCATGATTACATGACAACCGAGAATGATCCATGGATTGACGAGATTCAAATATGGATTGATTGGCGAATCAATCATAAGTCGTGCTAGTGACACCCAAGAGGCTGTCTAACTCAAATAGGCCGTATTAGGAGCACTTCCCATTGAAGTTTAGCCACGAGCCTTGGTTCGGTTATAGGTTTTCGATTAAGGATAGTTCAGAGACTTTCCTTTCTTGTTTAGTCGAGATAGACCTTGGGAATGGTTTTGGGCCTCGAAATTTTGGACAAAAGAATTATTTGGTCGAGAATGGAAGCCCACAAGTGGGCCGAGATGGGCTCAAGGAAAGCCCATTAACCTTTTCAAGCTCATTTATCTTCAAATTGGGCCCGTTCAAGCCCAAACCCAAGTTTGTTGGCCCAAGCCCATGTGAATAGTGTCGTGAATAGTGCCAAGGGCTGAAATTACCAAATTGCCCATTCTAGAGGCCATCATTGGCTTGTCTTGCAAGATCAATTTCTAGCCACTGAACTTGGCTTCTCTTGCAAGAATGGCTCTTGGCCATGCATCTTGGCTTGTTGGACAAGGAGGAAGGAGGGCCAAGAATTTTGTTGGCTTGGATGAGAAGACTAATCTCTTCCCCTCTCTTTCTCTCTCTCTCTCTCTCCATTGTTCGGTCCCCTTTGCTGCCACTCCCTTCTCTCTCTTTTCCTCTTGTTTTTCCTTTCCTTTTGGCCGCCGTTCACCACCCTTAACGCCCACAAGCTACGCCGTGAGTTGCCCTTGCCGAGCCACCGTTGTGCGCCGTCCATCGCTGCTTGTAGATGCCCGTCCAACCCACCGAAGCTGCTATCTAGCAGCCGCCCTAGCAAGACCCATTTCCATGCCGCCACCCCATGCCGTTTCGGACTGAGCCACGCGTAGCCCTTGTTGTCGCCGTCGCGCCCATGTCGTCGGAATCGTTTTCAGGTGAGTTAACACTCTTATCCCTTGATTAATACGTTAAACTTGCTTAGGGTTATAGATTAGACTAAGTTAATTATGCTTAGTGCTAATTAACGAGGGATTAGTTGATAAGTTATCGCGATAAGTGATAGGCGAAAGTGATAAGCTATCGCGATAGGTGACAAGTGGACTTGATAGGTTATCGAGAAAATGTGATAAGCTATCGTTAAAGGGACAATAAGTTATCGGGTATTTATTGATAAACTATCACCAAAAGGATGATAAGCTATCGTGGACTAGGTGATAAGCTATTGAGAATTGAGTGATAAGCTATTAGAAAATAGGTGATAAGCTATCATCGAAGAGGTGATAAACTGTCGGACAATGGGTGATAAGTTATCGCTAAATAGGAGATAAGCTATTCGAGGAAGAGTGATAAGTTATCGTTGGTAAGTTGATAAGTTGTGATTATATGTGTTTTGTGCTTGAGTTATGAGATGAGCTATGCATGTTCTATGTTGTTTAAGGCCATGGAAAAGGGTTGCTTTAGTAAAAGGACTTAGCTTGCTATTTTAAAGAATGATTTTATGGACATATAAATGGTAATTCACGAGGAGTCATGTTTGGATGTCAGGTTTTATGAGTTAAATGTGGCAATGATGTTTAAAAAGGAAATTGTGCAAAGTTTGATGGGTTAATTGTGTGTATGTGATCACGTGTGAATTTATTACTGCATTTTTATGTATAGAAGTTACAGTAATTTATTGTGTGAGCACGAACCACGTTTGCATTTGGCTAAATGTCGAGATATAAATGAGTTGTATGGTTGTGCTCGTGTAATCACATAAAGGAACCCGTCACCCAGCGGGGTCTGGGGACATTGCCTGATTAAGTTTGGATGCCCGACAGGGGTCCGGATGCCGAGTCAGGTTGGATATCGGGCTGATGCTCTTAATTAAATGTCGCATGGGCGAGGGTTCCAGATAATGTCATGCTTGATGGGGCAGGATGATGTTTGGTTGTGCCGAAAGACCATCAATCTGATGCGAGTAACGCGGGTTGTGCCATGGCCTTGTGAGGTTGTAGTAATCAGAACACACATGAAAGAGTGGATGCATTGTGCCTGATTATGGGATGAAATTATGAGGCACGGTATGGGACGGGCCAAAATAGTTTCACCTTATAATCGGGAATCGTGTGGATGCCTTGTGCATGAGAATGCTACTGCGTGTTCTGATTGTCTTATATGCCTGTTACATTATGATTGCACATGATGGTTTATAACGTGAAGGGCGTGTGTGCCAAGGCAAAGTAAGAATGCATAAGATTGTTTAATGGCACGTTTGTTTATGCTGGGCTGGCTAGCCTATTCGTGTGTATAATTAGGGCAAAGTAGGGGTTCCTTTGCTATTGATCTATCGTTAATGTGTGGCTGCGTGTTTAAGTGCGCTCAAGGCGAGTTAACTTTCTAACCGAGGCTTAGGTCGTTAACTTACTGAGATTTATTTCATTCGTTATTAACTATTTTTCAGGTGCTCAGATATGAGTACGCATTACGTTCCATGAGAACTGGTTGTTTTGAGGGGAACACCTTTCAAGGTTCTCGTGGATAGAGGAGCTAGGTTAATCTCTTACCTTTTGTGATTGTAATTGGGAAGGTTTGCATATCGGACTTATAACATATTAATTTTCGATGTACTGCCGTTAATTTATGTATATATATTTATTGTATGTTTTCATGTCTATCCCTGTTATTGTTGTCTGGAGATGTCCTTTCGCATATGTATAAATGAAAGTTAAAATGAATGGGTTGGCGACGCATCCTGAGACGTCATAATTTCACAACCAAGGAAGGATGTTTGCGCGCTCGAGGGTTCGGGGCGTGACATTCCAGTTAAGTGGTATCAGAGCAACGTCAGCTCGATCCAAATTTGATCGATACCTGGAGTGATAAGGTGCGATGGGTGTTGGGGTGGTGAGTTAGGAAAATCTTCTTTGATCGCAAGTATATGATGTATTATGCTTGTCTTGTGATTGATTGCTTATGAGTGACTACTTATGATTGGATTACATTTTATGTTGTATAAGGTTTTTGTTTGTAATTTGTTGCTTAAGAATTGTAGACTTGACTAGGAGATTTAGGTCTCAAATTGCTTGATGGAATTGTAAACAAGTTTTGCTAGAATCCGGTAAGATGAGCTCCCGAGGAAGGGGAACTCGAGGCCAGTCTAGTTCGCAAGCAAGAGCACAAGAGGACCCTCAAGTGGATGGGATCTTACAAGCTCTCGAAGCGATTGGGAATTTAATGGGTCAGCAGGCTCAAGAACGAGCTGCTACTGCTGCCAATGCTGTCGCTGCTGCCGCCGCCCCTAATGACAACCTTAGGCATGGAAATGGGATTGGAGAACGGCGGATATACCAGTTGGTAGTACAATTTCTGAAGCTGAAGCCGTCTAAATTTACTTGGACAGGTGATCCCGAGGCTGCAATCCTCTGGATTGAGGAGTTGGAGAAAGTATTTGCACTTTTGCGATGCTCGGAGGAAGACAAAGTTACCTTAGCGGTTTACCAGTTGCAAGGTAACGCTAGTAATTGGTGGGAAGCCACCCAAGGAAGGGTCTTCCAAGACGGCACGGTTCCGACTTGGAATGCTTTTGTCGAAGCTTTCAACAGAAAATACTTCTAGGACTGTGCGCGGGAGCAAAAGATGGCTGAATTCCAGCGACTTTGTCAGAATCACCTGTCTGTAGATCAGTATGAAGCGAAGTTCGCTGAGTTGTCGAGATATGCACCGAGATTAGTAGAGGAACCAATGGAAAGGGCTAGAAGGTTCAGAGATGGTATAAAGCCCGAAATTAAAAGTCAGTTGGTGCCCCTGAACTTGAAGGACTATAATGAGCTGTATGAGAGGGCACGGCTAATTGAAAGGGACATGGCTGAATGGGCTGCCGCATCTAGATCGCGTTATGCCCCAAGTCGGGATAACCATCGGTTCGGGAAAGAGCTGATGACGGGAGGAAAATACCACATCCCTCCCAACAAGAAGAATGGCATTGGAAAGTCGGCATACAACCCAAGTAACGTATGCCGATTCCGTGGAAGGAGGCATGGGAATAGCCCTTGCCCAGGTTGGACTAGAGCTTGCTATGGATGTGGCCAGCACGGTCATCAAGTGAGAGATTGCCCGAATTGACCGGCTAGATCATAAATGCAATCGTAACAACCACGAGTGGGACCGCAGGCTGGGAACGCTCTGTCGAATAATTTGAATTGACCACAGGCATAGGAAAGGTTGTAGGCTGTGGCTGGGAAGGAATAGGAGGGTTTATCTTTACAGTCTTAATGTGTTGCATGACGATATCTAGTGTAATAGGAATTGATTTTTGAAGTTATAAGCTTGAATGATCATGTAAGATATATAATTACTTATGGTAAAATAGGCGTGATCAGTTTGTGAACTTCTTAATTATAAATAATGTTCTGTGATGGTATTTGATGGATGAGTTATTGTTTGGAAATTTCGAATTTTGTAAAGAGTTAGGGTGACTTGTTTTGGGAGACCGTTGAGATTGAAATTTGTTGGATTGAATTGTCTTTGAGGTATCGAAAGTTAATTATCTTATGGTGCTCTATGGACGAATTTTGGAAATAGGGCTATCGATACCTTGTTCTCGAGGTGTTAGTAAAGACATGAAAGGTATTCGAGGATTTTTGTGCAATGATTAAGAGTTGTAGGCACAAATTTCCAAGTGGTTGAGGTGATATTCTTAAGTTGCGATTATAATTAAAGTGAGTGGAATTGATGGCTTGTGAAAATTTAGAGTTGACGGGATGCATTGGATCGTATTTCAAGTGTTGATGTGTGATCTCGAGTAGTCATGGCCACGGGCCGGTTTCGATTGGATCAAACCTGGGCCCGGCCCGTTGACCGGGCCCGCGGTTCGGAACCGGAACCGGCTTGTAACCTACAGGCCCGGTTTCGGTTCCAAAAAAGATTAAAAAATTTAAATAACTAAAGTAAAAAGAAACCTGCAGCAGGGCTTGCACGTCTGCAAGCCCTGCTGCGGCCCGTTGCTAGGGCAGGCTTTGCAGGCTGCCTTGGCAACGGGCAAAAATAAAATAAAAAATAAAAGAAAATAAAAAGATAACCGGAAGTCCCTCCCTCCCTCTCTCTCTCTCTCTCCAAACCACAATGAAGCATCGAAACTCAGGAGCGCGCGAGTGCGAGAGAATCGAAATCGGGCCATCATTAGAGAATCCACAGCAGCTCTGCCGGCGATGTGACGATCCGACGAGCGGGAAAGAGAGCGCGCGAGGGATGAGCAGCAGAATAAGAAGAAGATTCGACGCGCCGTCCCGCCGCCGGATTCGATGCACCCGTACAATCGGCTCTTGAGCAGCGGACACTTCAAGTCCGGAACCAGCCGGAAGAACTGGCCAGTTCCGGTTCATACATGGCCACGAACCGGAACCGCCGATTCTGAACCGTGGCCATGACTAATCTCGAGGAAGCGACCTCATGAATTGACAAGTTGGAGAAAGCTTTTGCGTTTCTGAGGTGTTCAAACGTGGATGATACCTCTGTAAATGAATCCACATCAAAATGAAACTATCTCCAGTAGGTGTGTAGGTTTGGGGACAAACTAGGTGTAAGCTGATGGACCTGTGACGACTTGGTCCGATGAGGGTGGGGAGTGGTCACCAGGGCCAGAGGGCTTGAGCAAAGAGCGACTTCTGGCAGGCTTCTAGAATGGCGAAAGGGGTAAAAATGAATTGAACTATGTACTCAACAGGAGGAGAACAATTCTGAGATGATTTTTATTAGAGTGGCACAGCAAAAACATGGTAAAACTTGTAGAGTTTCAATTTGTCAGAATAAGGTTGGAGAAAAAAAAGGGATTGCTGGTCCAGGGTTTGTCTGGCAATTAATGGATGCGGTTAAGAGAGACTTGGAACTGCCCTAAGCCGTCAGAAAAGTTTCGTCAACAAGCAGCAGTGATCTTTGGGATTCCGATTAGGTGGACACATTTTCCTCAAATGTCACCTATGAGAGGTTGGTTGCGTTTTGGTTAAGCAGGAAGGGTTAAATCAAGGTGCGTTGTACCTTTTGAGTTCTTGGAGCGAGCAGAGAATTTTGGCTTGTAGGTTGGCACTTCTGCTTTGCCTTGCTCGAGTTCGTTGTGTCTCAAGTCTCATGTGTTGAGAAGGGTGAGTCGATTCGACACACGTGCTGAACTTCAATGGGGATTGAAGTGGACTACAGAATGTCGTGTGTTGAGAAGCCGGCGTGGATCGTGGATCGAAAAGAGCAAGTGTTGCGGAACGAGGTCATTCTCTTGGTTAAGGTGATCTAGAGGCATTGTGGAATGGAAGTAGCCTGGAAAAATGAGGAATCAACGAGGCTCTGCTAACCCCAATTGTTCGAGAAACCAGATGAATATTCAAATTTCGAAGATGAAATTCTTTTAAGGAGGGAAGAGTTGTGACATTCTCGATTTGGACCCTATTTCGGCAAGAGAAGTGGCTTAAACTGTCAATGCACACTAATAGCAAGGTTAGACCATCAGTCGATTCATGAATCGTGCATGGGTCAACTATTCGATTAGGAAGGGCAATTGAGGGTCGAGAAATGCGCTCAACTAGTGTATTCAATCATGAAAAATAGCTCGACCACAGGGATCAATGTGGGACGACCTTATGACGTCATGGGTTAATCAGTGAATGGTTAGGAATCGATTCGATGGAAGTATATATAGTCAGATTGCGGGTGATTCTGCACTATTATTATACTAAACCCGAACAATCCTAAGCTAATTTCACAAAATCACGTGTCCCGTGTAAATAAATCAATTCCGCATGATTACATGACAACCGAGAATTATCTATGGATTGACGAGACTCGAATATGGATTGATTGGCGAATCAACCATAAGTCGCACTAGCAACGCCCAAGAGGTCGCCTAACTTGAATAGGCCGTATTAGGAGTACTTCCTATTGAAGTTTAGCCACGAGCCTTGGTCCAATTATAGATTTCGATTAAGGATAGTTCAGAGATTTTCCTTTTCGGTTTAGTCGAGATAGACCCCTGTGAATAGTTTTGGGTATTGAAATTTTAGACAAAAGAATTATTTGGCCGAGAATAGAAGCCTACAAGTGGGCCACCAAATTGGGCCAAGATGGGCCTCATGCCCAAGGCCAAAGCATGATGGGCCCAAGGAAAGCCTATTAACCTTTCCAAGCCCATTTCTCTTCAAATTGGGCTCGTTCAAGCCCAAGCCCAAATCCAAGCATATGTGAATAATGCTCGTGAATAGTATCGTGAATAGTGTCAAGGGTTGAAATTACCAAATTGCCATTTCTAGAAGCTATCATTGGCTTGTCTTGCAAGATTAATTTCCCGCCATTGATCTTGGCTTGTTTTGCAAGAGTGGATCTTGGCCATGCATCTTGGCTTGTTGGACAAAGAGGAAGGAGGGCCAAGCATTTTGTTGGCTTGGATGAAAAGACTAGTCTCTTCCTCTCTCTCTCTCTCTCTCTCTCTCCCCCTTGTTCAGTCACCCTTGCTGTCGCCCCTTTCTCTCTTTTTTCCTCTTGTTTTTCCTTTCCTTTTGGCCGTTGTTCACCACCCTTACCGCCCCCAAGCCGCGCCGTGAGTCACCCTTACCGAGCTACCGCCGTGCGCTGTCCACCGCTGCCTGTAGCCGCCCATCTAGCCCACCAAAGCTGCTGTCCAACAGCCGCCCTAGCGAAACCCATTTCCGTGCCACCACCCCGTTCCGTTCCGGACCGAGCCACGTGTAGCCCTTGTCATCGTGCCCGTGTCGTTGGAATTGTTTTCAGGTGAGTTAACGCTCTAATCCCTTGATTAGTACGTTAAACTTGCTTAGAGTTAGATTAGATTAAGTTAATTATACTTAGTGCTAATTAATGTTGGATTAGTTGATAAGTTATCGCGATAAGTGATAGGCGGAAGTGATAAGCTATCGCGATATGTGATAAGTGGACTTGATAGGTTATCGAGAAAATGTGACAAGCTATCGTTAAAGAGATGATAAGTTATCGGGTAATTGTTGATAAGTTATCACCAAAAGGGTGATAAGCTATCAAGGATTAGGTGATAAGCTATCATCGAATGGTTGATAAGCTATCAAAAAATAGGTGATAAACTATCACCAAAGGGTTGTTAAGTTATCGATAATTGGGTGATAAGCTATCACCAAAGGGGGGATAAGCTATCGGAAAATAGGGGATAAGCTATTGCTAAATAGGCGATAAGCTATCGGAGGAAGAGTAATAAGTTATCGTTGGTAAGGTGATAAGTTGTAATTATATGTGTTTTGTGCTCGAGTTATGAGATGAGCTATGCATGTGCTATGTTGGTTAAAGCATGAATTGTTATGGAAAAAGGTTGCTTTAGTAAAAGGACTTAAGGTTGTTATTTTAAAAAATGATTTTATGGACATATAAATGGTAATTCACAAGGAGTCGCGTTTGGATGCTAGATTTTATAAGTTAAATAGGGCAAGGATGTTTAAAAAGGAAATCGTGCAAGGTTTGATGGGTTGATTGTGTATATGTGATCACGTGTGAATTTGTTACTGCATTTTTTTGTGTGGAAGTTGCTGTAATTTGTTGTGTGATCATGAACCACGTTTATATTTGGCTAAATGCTGAGATATAAATGAGTTATGTGGTTGTTGTGCTCGTGTGATCACATAAAGGAAATCGTCACCTAGCGGAGGTCTAGGGACGTTGCCTAATTAAGTTCAGATGCTCGGCCGGGGTCCGGATGTCAAGTCGCGGTTGAGGCCGGGACGATGTTTTTAATTGAATGCCGTCTAGGCGGCATTTCTAGATGATGCCGTGCACGATGGGGCGGAACGATGCCCGGTCGTGTCGGAAGACTGCTAAATTAATGCGAGTAACGCGGATTGTGCCGTGGCCTTGTGAGGTCGTAGTAATCGGAACACGCGTGAATGAGTGTAGATGCATTACACCTGATTATGTGATGAAATTGTGAGGCACAGTATAAGACGGGCCAAAACGGTTTCACCTTATAATCGGGACTTGTGTGGATGCCTTGTGCATGTGAATGCTACTGCATGTTTTGATTGTATTATATTCTTGTTGTATTATGATTGCACTTGATGGTTTATAATGTGAAAGGTGTGTGTGCCAAGGCAAGGTAATAATGCCCGCAATTGTTTGATGACACATTTGTTTATGTTGGGTTGGGTAGCCTGCTTGTATGTATAGTTAGGGCAAATCAGGGCTTACTTTGCTATTGATCTACCATCGATGTGTGGCTGCGTGTTTAGGTGCGCTCGAGGTGAGTTGACTTCCTAATCGAGGCTTAGGTTGTTAACTTATTGAGATTTATCTCACTCGTTGTTAACCATTTTTCAAGTGTTCAGGTATGAGTACTCGTTGCGTTCCATGGGAATTGGCTGTTTTTAGGGGGAATACCTTTTGAGGCTATCCTCGTATATAGAGAAGTTAAGTTAACCCCCTACCTTTTGTTGTTGTAATCGGGAAGGTCTGCGTGGCGGGCTTATAGTATATTAATTCTCGATGTACTGCCGTTAATGTATGTATATATATTTATTGTATGTTTTTCTGTCTATCCATGTTGTTATCTGGAGATGTTGTGCTTTTGCATGTGCATAACTGAAAGATAAAATGAATGGGTTGGTGACGCGTTTTGGGACATAACAATTCCCCTACCAAGAAAGGATGTTCGCGCGCTCGAGGGTCGGGGGCGTGACACTTATTCTCCTTCATTAGGAGGACTTTTTGGCAGGATTGGAGTATGCTGGGGAATCAGTCCTTCCTTGAACATAACCGATTGAGTTATTCCTATAAGTGTGAAAACCATAGTTTGACCCCTAATTTGGACGTGTTGCACAGAAAATTAACTTAACAAACATTAATCACACTGTCATGTATTGGCTCTTCCATTGCACCAGAAAATTCAAAGGCTCAAAGTCATTCCTCTCATTGTAGGATGCTGAAGCGTTAGCAAGGAAAGCTGAAGCTGCGAGAAAACGTTCTGAGGATATAGCTGCAGGTACCGTGCAAATGAACGGGCGCGAGCTTTTTCTGCACGAACCATGGGTATTCGATAACACAAACTACTGAAGTTGGTTAAATTTTAACAGTGTCTGTGTACACTATTCATACTTTCTATTGAAAGAATGGATTGCTGCAAGAAATATAAGTTCTTCATTGATGCATCTTGTTTTCCTTGAAAGTTGACATTCTTACTTCTTGTAGATAGTGACTCGTCTTGTATGCAATCTGCAAATTTTTGTTACGCTATAATTGCGTGTGATGGTAGTGTGCAAAGTTTATTGTTAGTTGCCAACTTGGACTTGTCTAGATAGACTTGTTAATTTTTCCTTAATTTAAATCTAGCTACGGACAAATTTTAAGTTTTTTCTTAGCCCAACCCTTGAAATTTTCACAATATACATAAGTTGACATGCAGATTTACATGTGAATTTTTCTTTTTTACAAATTCGAATAATTGCAAAAAGTTACTTTTTTGTATTTTAAAATCCCAACCCCTGAATCGGTGGATGTTATGGTCCACGACATGAGTCCCACAGGGCACCGTTGCCTCCGATGACTTCTCTTCTACCAGTAGAATTCTGTATTACGATGAATCTTAAAAATGTATCGGGAAATTTGCATGTTCGATTAATCAATCATTTTGCATATGAATTTTCATTGTTTCTAACAATTTAGAGAGAGAGAGAGAGAGAGAGAGAGTTTTGTAATAGAGTTGCTTATAGATCTACAGGGAAGACTCTTGAAAAGACAAGACCACCACACAGAAACATGACTTAAGACACTAGGAAGACCTCACGCTTGGACACAAGCCATAGCAAAAGCCAGCTGCCACTTGCGTGCACATATGTAATGTGCTATCACAATACATAAACATCACCAAATACAAATTGACACGATCCTCGATCATACTTTTACTAACTCACAGATACAAATTACTAACACAAACAACTCTGACTCAATGATGGACTCAATCTGGCCTCCTCTCTTCTCCCGCCGATCCGCACTCAAGCACCACTTTTAGGCTTCCAACTGTTCCAAAAAGCGAGACATTATAATCTTGTTCACAGGCACCATATATGCGCTTTAATAATGCCATGATAAATATGATCAAAATACATGATAAATATTCAGATAGTTGTTTTTATTTAAGCAGTACAAAAAGAAAAAGACCTTGGGTCGTTTCGCATAGCCTGCACGTTGCGCCTCATTCTCTCAATCTCCTTTTGAAAATTCTGCAATCAAAACAAAAAGCAATCAAAATTTCAGATAAGATTTTGCATGATGTTGATTTTTCTGCCCGCATTTGGAAAACCCAATATAGCTAGTCTTTTACCTCAAACCTGATGTTTAATGCAGTCCCATTTTTGTGCGAATAGTGTCACATGCACAAAAGGAAAAAAAGATAAGCCAACATCAGATCCTAGAGAGATGCACTCATACCATATATCATATATGTTCACATAATATGGAAAGAGTGATAGGATGTTCACAAAATTATCTGTGAAGAGACAATTACCATTCAAGCGTTGAAATTAATGCCTTCTGAATGTATGTCCTTGTGATCTTGTCTTGCTCATCCTGCGCGACAGACATAGATCATTAAAACAAAACTTTTACAAAAAAAAAATCAGATTACTTATATCTTCTCATTTGCCACACCACCTCTTCCATATCGTCGAACTCAGCATCATCTCTGCGTTTCAAGCAAGAAAGAGTCAAACAGCATTAATGATGGTCATTACACAACGAAGCTAAGATTTTTTTTGCCCAAAATAATGAAGCCAAGATTAAAGGCTCCATCTCTAATGTCTCTCCCTTAGGCTTTTAGGAATGTAAAACCTTTAATGGGATACTCTTGTCCTCTCCCAGGAGGAAAAACATTTGGGGAGGGACAGGGGGTGTAAGGCTTGATCGGCCATCGGGTCGTTAAACAAGGCGTTGTAGCCTTTAGAGGTGGAAACACTCATCCTTGGTGAGATAAACCTTACCGAACACCAAGGATCCAAAGATGCCCCATAGCCATAACCTTTTCTATAAGCCACGTTTCTCTTCTCAAGGTAATTACTACCTCAATTTTTTTTTTCAATGTTGTTCTTTAGGCTTTTACCTCTTTGGTTTTTGATCTGCACTCAGACCTTCAACATCAACACTGAGGACTAAAAAGGGCTTCAACTATTATCCTAGAGAAACTTTTTGGCCGACTCGATTAAATCCAATTTCAAAAAGGTCAAGATTGACACGAAATAGGGTTAATCCGAAGAAACTAGTGTCAGATCTCAAGAAATAGTTCGAGGTGCACACGGAGCAAGAACCTGTCATTGAAGATAGGTTGTGGGGCACTAGATGAGCTAGCAACGAAAGGGTTGACAAGAGATGCATCGGTGTCCTGAGGAACGGGGGTTCGGAAATCCCTGCACCTCCTTGTGCGGTGTTTTCTAAGCCTTGCAGCAGCTAGTATCATCTTCTGCTTCCCCGAGACCTTATCCCTAGCCATAGATGGTTCCAACACTGTAGACTCAAGCAGGAGAGTAAAAGTGAGGAGGAGGCCTTTTGCCCAGTGAAGTGAGATCGAGGGGACAAAATGGTTGGGTACTTACAGCAAAGGAGTGAGCTTTGGTTGCGTTTACCCGTGGAGTGCGCAACTTCTCTAAATTGCATTTTTGCCTCTATGCAATTCCTCGTATGATCAAAAGCATGGATTAGATTGTCTCATGGAGTAAGGGTAGAATGGGAATAACACAAATGTAAAATAAAAAGCAAGAAAAATTTCAGTAACCTCTTATCAAAAGCATATAACAATTCCTATGTTTGAATTCTCCCTATTTTTTCTGTACCCACTTAAATTAAAATATTAATGAGTATCATTATATACAGCTAGCTGACAGAAGACAAATAGTGTTGGCACTAAACTAAAAGAAACCTCATGGACTTATGGTTATCAAATCTAAATTGATGTTTGAGTAGAATTGACCGGATCGGCTATTTCATTTTATTTTTAGATCCAGATGCCTCTACATGTAATAATTCCCTTTAAGGAAATAGTCCTGCTTTTACTTTTGTATTTATTTTAGATGAGTCACCCATGATTTGCAAACCCCATATGCTCAGGTGGCAGCGATATATCGATGATCTCGATAGTTTACTTCCATGATTTCCAAAATTGAAGCCGAACAAACACTTTCGACATTCTTAACATGGTAAGTGTAAAGAATGGAAATTCATGCGTTGTGAGAAGTTCTAGAAAATAGGCGCATGGAGAGTAACGTCTGGTATTATTGCAATCATATACGGTTATTTTGATCGGTTGACGAATGCAAGATGACATACATGCGTTACGCAATTTTTCACCTGATATGTACTTTTAATTCTTATTGCTAAGTATATAGTCACGAAAAGTTTAAGCATGCATCGAATAAGAGAAATTCTTTGTTACAAGCTTCTCTTTCAATTTTCTTAAATGACTAGCTGGAGTTCACGTCCAAAGGCACAATATTATTTAATTTTTTTTAAATATATATGTATTTATTTTCTAGGCAGAATATATATATATATATATATGACTCACATTTTTTGTATTTTGGAGTATATAATAGTACAAATACCAAGTATAAATAAAAATTGCCCAAAGATACATTTTGGAGGTTGTCTTCAGCCTAAAGATTGTTAGGACTAAATTACCCTTGACAAGAACTTCAATTTAGTCAAATTACAGAAAAGGCCCTGCCAAAAGAAGGAACTTCAAAATATTTACTCCCGGGTCCCTCGAATATCCTTTATTGACAAAAAAGCACGACCGTCACATTTTTTGCATGCAAATAAGGACAAATATCTGGTTTGAAAAGTGGAAAACAAGTCCCTCCCTCCGCCCCTTTTTCGGGTCTTCTTAAAAAGCTTCATTGGCTGTTTTCCCAAATGTTTAACTAGGTGTCCATGTTCCTGCCTGAATGGTGTCCAAGTAGCAGGCGAAAATAAATGAAAGAGTAACCGCAAAAGTGGAGTCAAATCATAAAATGAAAATAATGTTTCTGCCCATAGGAGTGACTCAAGGCAACCCACGGATTGGATTTTTCAATAAATGAGGGACTGTGATGAAATTTAGGCTCCTACATATGTTTTTCCAGATAAATATAATTTTTCCTATTCCTATAGCCAGTTTTTTTTTTTGGTTGGAATTCATACAGTCAGTTGGCCCATTCATTCCTTGTACATTGAACCTGTAAATGAAATCCAATCCAAGTGGTTTCCTAATTTGAGTGGTTTCCTAGTTTGAGTAAATTTCCTATAAAGAGTTTCCTATTTTGGATATATGTAAAATACGGAATTCTACTTGGTTATTACACACTAGAACAAACAAAAGGAGTGTGATAATTTTTTCTATGCTAGTTTTTTGAGTGACATTTATGTGAGAGATTATGATATAACACTTAGGGAAAAACCACAAAAAACCCCAAATTTTGCTACCTGTAACATATTTACCCTGAACTTTTTTTTGTGACACCAAAAATCCCAAACTATGCTATTTGTGACATATTTACCCCATTGTACTTTAGTCCATGGGCATTTTCGTCTTTTTTGCTTTTTTTTTTCCTTTTTTTGTCCTTTCCGGCAAGGGTGGCCCTCGCCGGCATTGGGCGAGGGCGGCCCTCGCCGAATCGAGCGAGGGTCGCCCTCCCCAGATCCGGCGAGGGCCGCCCTCACCGGCGTCGGGCGAGGGTCGCCTCGCCTGGGCGAGCGAGGGCGACCCTCACCAAATGCCGGCGAGGGTCGCCCTCGCCTGAGTCGAGCGAGGGTCACCTCGCCTGGGTGAGTGAGGGCGGCCCTAGCCCAACTCCGGTGAGGGCGACCCTCGCTCGATGTCGGCGAGGGTCACCCTCGCCTAAGTCGAGCAAGGGCCACCCTTGCTCGCCCAGGCGAGGCGACCCTCACCCGACGCCGGCTAGGGTGGCCCTCGCCAGATTCGGCGAGGGCCGCCCTCGCCCGACGCCGGCAAGGGCCGCCCTCGCCGGAAAGGAAAAAAAATTGAAAAAAAAGAAAAAACAAAAAAGACGAAAATGCCCATGGACTAAAGTACAATGGGCTAAATGTGTCACAAATAGCATAGTTTGGGATTTTTGGTGTCACAAAAAAAGTTCAGAATAAATGTGTCACATGTGGCAAAGTTTGAGATTTTTGGTGGCCTTTTCCATAACACTTAAGGGTTTTGCTTTGATTTAAAGTTGGGAAACACATGAAGAATTGTAAACTCTGCATCCTACATATTCATAGTGGATTTTTTGGTGGTCGGCTCTTCTTTCGGAGTGGTTCGCAACACTTAGAGTGAACCTGAAAATCTTTGGTGTTCTATATTTATACTATATGCATGTGTATAAGGAAAATTGTCCAAAAAACCCTAAATCTTGTACGACGGCCTATTCAATTCTAAACTTTTTAATTTGACCAATTTAGTTTTAAATTTTTTGATAATTTGTCAATGTAGTCTTTTCGGCTAATTTTAGCTAGAAATTACCGATGTTATGGTTTAGTCTGTGTTGGCCAAACGGCTGTCTTACATGGCATAATTGATGCTATGTGGGATTATCAGCATTGATGCGGACGATTTCTATAGTTTTTTTTTAATTTCTGAACTTTTTCTTCTTTTTTTTCCTTTCCCTTTTCTTTTTTCTTTCTTCCCATTTTCCCTTAGCCAGTCACCGGGGCCTCTGTGATGGTTGGCGGAGGTTGTCGGCCACATACTAGCGCCATGGCCCTTGTTGGATTTGGGCAAGTCCTGGCGAGGGCCGCAAAGCCCTTTGCTAGATCTGGATAAGGCGAGAGTGTCACGGCCTTGCTTAGATCCGGTGAGACGAGGGGAGGGTCACGACATGAGGCAAGGACGTCGCTGGCCTTGCGAGGCCTCGCCAGTGCCCCGACGAACTCTACTAACCATCATTGAGGCTTTGGCTACTGGTTGAGGGAAATATGAAAAAAAGGGGAATAAGAACAAGTAAAGAAAATGAAAGTAAAAAAGAAAGAAAAGAAATTCAAAGAAATTTGCAAAATCATCCACATCAGTGCTGGTTGCCGAATATGTCACGTAGGACGGTTGTAAGGCGGCCGACGTTCACATTAGCAATTTTTAGTGAAAATTAGTCAGAAAGACTAATTGTCACGCCTCGAACCCCTACGGCACGCGACACCGCCTCTGGTCGATTCAAGCGACGTCCCAGGAATATCGCTGACCTCAAAACTCCATCAGAGATTTACTACCACAGCGGATAACAACAATTAAACCCGGACAATTAAAAACTGGGGAAACCATCAGAGAGAATATACAACTACTTCATTCCAACTTATAAAATATTCACAACTTATAACTTACACTTTACAATTTACAATCCACCCCACCATAACACCATCGCATACCTTTCCACCCCGATACCCACTGTCGATAACACAAAAACAAAAACAACTGACGACCTGACTTTCTATCCAAAAATTGTACTCATTCACATTCTATTACTCACTCCTGGACTAGCCCTTACGCCCCTTTACTTGGCGTCCATTCCGAGTCCGACTCTTCGCCAACCGAATCAGAACTCTCTGGATCAGTCTGCTCCTTAGAGGTTTCCGACTCCGCCTCAATCTCAATTGGATGATTGATATCACCCGACTCGGTTGGAGCCGCATTCTGATATTCCTCAGCCAGAAAGTCGAAGAAATTAAATTCAGGTACGTAATTGGGATCCATGTATTCCGCATATGGTTGTGCGTAACCAGCCTCCTCATCGGGCTCCTCGGGGTCATTAGGTTCATCCTCAGATTCCGCTTCAGGCTCCACTTCAGGTTCAGCCTCGTCCTCCGCTTCCTCCGGTTCTTCCTCTGGGATTGGTTCTAGATCTATGGCCATAGGATCGTCCTCAACTTGCGATGCCTCAGGCCCGGGTTCGTACTCGGCCTCTGACGATCCCTGAACAGCAGCTGCTGGGTGCAACCCTGATTGTGCCACACTAACCTCCGTACTCGTCAGCTCACCATCTATCGGAGGAACAGCTGTCGGATCCCAGTCCCCTACTAAATCAAATGGGACATCAAAACCCCTAACGGGTCCGAACTCAGCCCCGTCCTGATCCCGAAAAAACCAAGCGGTATATCTATGCTCCTCATAAAGCGGTAAGCCTACTTCTACGAACACTGTGGTTGTGCGTCTAATCCAGGTAAAATTATCTTCCATTGGAAACTCTACAACATCCAGCTCGGAGTGTACGGGTACCCCAAAACGCTCTGGTGGCTGCGGCGGTGGATTCATAGCTCCGGTCGGGGTTCTGAAATTGTCGGTTGAAACAACCGTGAGAACACTTCTCAGCAAGTTCACCCCTAAACCCAACCTAGGCTATCACGTACCTCCAGACAATTACGCAATCACATACATATATTCACACACACTGAAACATCACATCGCAGGCACCACAATAATATTGTCAGGCTCAAACATGTGCACAACATCATTCAAACTCAATCATGTCAGATATAAACACGCGCATGTACTACTCTTATCCCATTATTCCGTCCATTCTCATTCCCTCTTTTTCATTCTTCGCCAGTGACCCGTGTAAACGTACACGCCTCAGGTACACTGCGACCACTCACCACATCCGGCCCGCGTACTCGTTCACGCCTCAGGCCCCTCGATCGCGCCCCGAGCATCACACGCCTCGGTCCGATCCCACATTCACACTCGATCGCGCCCGGAGCATCACACGCCTAGGTCCGATCCCACATTCACACTCGATCGCGCCCCGAGCATCACACGCTTCGGTCCGATCCCACATTCACACTCGATCGCGCCCCGAGCATCACACGCCTCGGTCCGATCCCACATTCACACTTTCCTTAGCCCGCGCCAAATGCGACAGGCCTACATGATCGAAACCCAAGCTTATAATGCCTCGGTCCAATCCCGGTCTCACCCGAGCTGATCGTGCCTCGGACCGAACTCAATCATGCTCTTTCGAGTCTCAGCCTGTGCCAAATACATCAGACCTACGTGATCGCTGCCCGAGTTTATGATACTCGGCCCGATCCCATTCTCGCACTTACACATCTTCACATAACTTCCACAATCACATGCCAGACTACTTTTCTTTCTTACTCATGCACATGCTCATCAAGCATTTACAACACTCTACTGGCCCATCACACGCGGCCTATGCACGCATCAATTAACACGTACAACATGCTCACTCAGCATTCGACATGGCCAATTTTAACAATTAAATTAATCTGGCCCGCGCGTGCACATAATCAAACATATTTACACCAACCCATTGCACAAATGCACACACAATTCTACCACCACAACTCAATTATGATTAAAACACATGTGAAATACATAAATTTTTATTTTTCTCCCACCAAACGACGCCAAATCGATTCCGGTCCTTCACGGAACTTTCTCACCATTAAATCTCGGTTCTAGAAATCCAACTTGCGTCCCGAACCGAGCATCACAGCCTCGTGAACAGTGAATCGCAGCTCATGAACAGTGATTTTTAGCTTAAAATTCCCTCAAATCGTCCTCCAAAAATTCCAAATTAATTCCTTAAGGCCCGCCATACATTCCCGGTCTAAAGCCCCAACCTTTCGCACCCGCACAAGTCCAATTTCACCCAAAATCAAATTGTTCGGCGATACCCGAAATCCTAAATCGGGATTAGAGGATGACTTACCGCGTTCTAGGCTAAAACGGCTAGAACGGAAAGCGGCGGCCCTTAATCGGGGACAACGGCGACGACGTACAACTTCCGGGTGGCGGCAATCGGCTTGGACGGCGATTGCGTGGCTTGCGCGTGGCCGAGGGCCTCACGGCCAAGAGAGAGAAAAAGAGGGAGAGAGTCACGGTGGGGTGGTGGTCAGTGTGAGGGCGGCGTGAGGTGGTGACCGGCGGCGTACGGACGCGGCGTGGCTCGGTGGTGACGGCGATCCGTCCGGCAAGAAAGAAAGAGAGAGGAAGAGAACTCACAGAGGAGGGGGGGTTTCACGGGAAGAGGGGAAGAAAGAAGAGAGGAAGAGAGAGAAAAGGGGGGTCAAAGTTTTAAATATCAATTTTGACCACTTTTGGCAATTTACCAAAATGCCCTTCTCTCACACAACTACCCTTTTATAATTCTCAAGGGTAAAATGGTCCAATTCTCCGTTTCTTGCTCAAATCAAATTTTTCCGAAGGAATTGAGCACACCAAAAATTGACACGTGTCACGTGCAACGTCGTCCTAACGTTCCGGTGTGATTTCCTAATTTTCCGGTGTCCAATTTGGGCAAAATTTCCATAATTAAATTCTATTAAACGCAACCCGAGCGTTTCTCGAGCTAACGGGCAGCTTGCTGGGGAAATTCGCTGAATCGACTCATGACTGATACTAAATCGAGTCACGTGCAAGTTCGTTCGGTGCGTGACGATCTTGGTTGTCATTAAAATCGCGAAGATTAATCACTTGATCCGAGGGGTACGATCGTTCGTTATAATTTCAGAATCATTCGTCAAGTCGTTTCGTGGTCCAACGGAATCACCCGTGATCCACTACTAGGACAGTGGCGAACTGACCCCTAACTATCCTTGATCGGCCAACAGTGGGTCAAAATATCACTTACGCGATTTAAATGGTCGAAATCCATTCACGATCGAATTTCCTTTAGTCGCGCGAATTTAATTCCCCTATTAGCCTTTCCCTAATGGTTAGCATTCCCAGGAATGATCAGTTCCGGGCGAGAACTTACTGCGAGCACATTTCATAAAACTCAATTATTTAATAAATTCCAATTGGTGGAATTTCAGAATGTCACACTAATTGGCAAATCATCAAAATGTTTAGGACTAAATTGGCCAAATTGAAAAGTTCATTATTGAATTTGTTGTTGTACAATACGTTTATGACTTTTGGACAATTACCCCCATGTGTATATATACCTATATAGTCATTTAACCTTTTAAGAGTGGATTTTGGACCTGAGCAGGTCTTTAAGAGGCTCCATCTCGATCCTCATTCGGATCTTGGGATTATTGGGATGTAATTGAAGAGTATTCCACACTTCCCAGGGAAGAAAAAGATACAGGGAGAAATGGGGGTTGCGAGATGTGTGGGCTTAGGCATGTTAAAATAAGGAATGCATCCGTAGAGCTCTCCTGATAATAGAACAAGTTGCAAAGGCCCTCATACAATATATTTAAGATTTTTTGGACAATTTTCTCCATGTGTGTGTGTGTGTATATATATATATATATATATATATATATATATTATATCTATATATTCGTTTAACTTTTTAGGGGTGGATTCTCTTCCAAATAAGCGTTTCTTTCTTTCATAAGTTTCGACCGTCAAAAAAGCCCTTATATCAACAAAAAAAAAGACCTATAAAGTCCTCTCCTTCAGGAATGTTTTCATTTCTTTGTAATTTTAAGAAGCTAATCAATTCCATCCTAAAAAGCCCTCATCCTATGGTTTTTCTAACTTGGATGTTTTCTTCTATATTAGTGGATGACAAGTTATGTACATCATCTACAAGCAAATCTAACTCAGGTCTTTCTAGCTTAAACGAATGCACATTTTCGATGCCACAACTTTGAACAGATTCATTCGGATTTTGTATTAATGAATAGATCGGGGACATATTTCAATTTTTAGTGTCCACTTCACCAAAGGGTCATTGCTCCTGCCATTTTCTCTTTCCCTCCAATCGATATGCATTAGTTCCCTTTGCTCTGGTGTTGCATATATGACTAAAGTTCAATTTATTTATTAGAAGAAGTTTGTATCACATCAATGCCATTGAAGCAACGTCGTTAACCACTACATCAACAATTTTGTTTTGTACTCTCCACGGTGGTACTATAGAATATAAATTGATCATTTAGAATTTTTAAGTTCAAAACCCTCAAAACACAAGTTTTTTCAAAGTAATTTGCTGTGAAGTGCAATGAGAGTGCAATGAGAGAGAAAGAGAGAGTTGTAATAGAGTTGTCTAGAGATCAACAACGAAGACTCTTTAAAAGAGAAGACCATCACACAGAAACATGACTTTAAGACTCCAGGAAGACCTCACGCTAGGACACAAGCCATAGCAAAAGCTAGCTACCACTTGCAAGCACATATATAATGTGCTATCACAATTCATAAACATCACCAAATACAAACTTATCTACATACGACATGATACGCGACTAACTCACGAATATAAATTACAAATGCAAACGACTCAGACTTAATGGTTGACTCAATTTGGCCTCCTCTTTTCTCCCGTGGATCCACACTCAAGCACCACTTTCAAGCCTTCAACTGTTCCAAAAAGCATGATGCATTATAATCTTGTTGACAGGTACCTTAAATCAAAATACATGATAGCATTCAAATAGCTATGTTTATTCAAGCAGTAAAAAATTTGACCTTGGGGTCGATTTGCATAGCTTGTATGTCGCGCCTCATTTCTTCAATCTCCTTCTGGAAAGTCTGTAATCGTAAAACAATAATCAAAATTTCAAACAAGATTTTGCAAGATGTCGATTTTCCTTCCCAAATTGGGAAAACCTAATATAGCCCGTCTTTTACCTGAAACCTGATGTTTAATGCCATGCCATTTTTATGCGAGGCATCACATGCAGAAAAAGGAAAAAAGATAAGCCAATATCAGATCCTCTAGAGATGCACATATACCATATATCATAACATGGTCAGTAAATATGGAAGGAGTGATAGGATGGCAACGAAATTATCTGTGAAGAGCCAATTACCATTCATGCGTTGAAACTAATGCCTTCTTTATATTCATCCTTGTAAGCTTGTCTTGCTCATCCTGCGTGACATTGTAGATCATTAAAACAAAAATTATTAAAAAAAATCAGATTACTTATATCTTCTCATGCTTAAAATGAAAACACCGAAGTAAAACGTGAAGAAATATGACTATGGTTCTTTATATCATCGCCACACCACCTCTGCCATATCAAATGACTCAGCATCATTCCTGCATGTCAAGCGAGATAGAGTCAAAAAGCATTAATGATGGTCATTACATAATGAAGCCAAGATAGCCTGAACCCTCTCTAAAAGCTTCCTTTCTCTTCTCAAGGGAAAGCCTACTTCAATTTTATTTTATTTTTTCGATTGTGTTTATTGGGGTTTTACCTCTCTGGTTTTTGATCCGCACTCACACATTCAACATCAAAACTGAGGAGTAAGACGGCTTCAACTATTAGCTTAGACAAATTTTTTCACCGACACGATTAATCCCATTTCAAAAAGATCAAAATCGACGCGAGATAGGGTTAATGCAAAGAAAATAGTGTTGGATCTTATTAACTAGTTCGAGGTGCGCAAGGAATAAGAACCTGTCACTCAGAATAGGTTGTGGGGCACTAGCTGCGCTTGCATCAGAAGGTTTGACAAGAGATACATCAGCGTCACGAGGAATAGGGGTTCGGAAAGCCCCAATTCTCCTCGTACGATGTTTTTTATACTTCGCAGCAGTTAGTCTCATCTTGTCCATCACCGAGGCCTTCATCCTAGCCATGGATGATTCCTATACCATCAACTCAAGAAGGAGAAGGAAAGTGAGGAAGAGGACTTTTTGCCCAGTGAAGTGAGATCAAGTGGAGGAAATGGTTGGGTACTTATAATAAAGAAGTGAGCTTTGATTACGTTTACATATGGCATGAGCAACTTCTCTAAATCGCAATTTTACGTTGTGCAATTCCTTATATGATAATAAATATGGATTAGATCGCCTCATGGAGTAAGGACAGGATGGGAATAACGTAAAACAAAAAGGAAAAGCGAGAAAATTTTCAGTATACTCTACTCAAAAGCATATAGCAATTTTTAAGTCTGAATTTTCCACATATTCTCTCTACCCACTTGAATTAAAATGTTAATGAATATCATTTTATAGAGCTAGCTAAGAGAAGACAAATAGTGTAGGCACTAAACTAAAACAAACCTCATGGACTTATGGATATCAAACTTAGATTGACGTTTGAGTAGAATCGACCGGATCAGCTTTTATATTTTGTTCTTGGATCCAGATGTATCTACATGTGATAATTCCCTTTTTGGATTAGTCTTGCTTTAACTTTTCTATTTATTTTAGACCAATTCCCATGATTTGGAAACCGCACGTGCTTACGTAGTGGCAGTATATCGATCTCGATAGTTTACTTCTGTGATTTCCAAAATTGAAACCGAAAACACTTTCGGCGTTCTTAGCATGGTAAGTGCGACAAATGGAAATTCACGCTGTCAAAGTAGTTCTAGAAGATAGGCGCTTGGAGAGGTGGTATATTACGAATCATATACGGTTATTTTGATCAGATGACGAATGCAAGATGACGTACATAATGCGTTACCCAATCTTATCTCTACTTTTGATTCTTATTGCTAAGTATATAGTCACGGAAATTTGAGCATGGATCCAATAAGAGAAATTCTTTGGTACAAGCTTGTCTCTCAATTTTCTTAAACAACTAGCTAGCTAGAGGTCACGTACAAAGGCACATTATAATTCAAGTTTTTATGTATATATATGTATTTATTTTCTAGGCAGAATTTACGGAGAAAGGAAATATATATATACATATATGGCTCACATTTTTTGCATTTTGAAGTATAATAGTACAAAGGCAAGGTATAAATAAGAATTGCCCAAGGATACATACTTGAAGGTCGTCCACAGCCTTAAATTTGTTAGGACTAAATTACCCTTGATAAGAACCTCAATCTAGCTAAATTTCAGAAAAGGCCCTGCCAAAAAAACGAACTTCAAAATATTTACTCCCGGGTCCCCCAAATATCCTTTATTGACAAAAAAGCACGACCGTTACATTTTTCGCATGCAAATAAGGACAGATATCTAGTTTGAAAAGTGGAAAACGCCTTTTCCTATCCCCCTTTTTCGGGCCTTCTTAACAAGATTCCTTGGCTATTTCCCCAAATGTTTAACCAGGTGTCCATGTTGCTGCCTGAATAGTGTCCAAGTAGCAGACGAAAATAAATGAAAGAGTAACCGCAAAATGGAGTCAAATTATATAGTGAAAATCATGTCTCTGCCCATAAGAGTGACTTACTTAAAAGATAAAAGGTAACAAGGCAAACCATGGAATGGATTTTTTAATAAATAAGGGACTATGATGAAATTTAGACTCATAAATTTTTTTTCCAAATACATATCGTATTTCCTATTAATATAGTTTGTTGGCTCATTCATTACCCATACATTGAGCCCGCAAAGGAAAGCCAATCCAAGTAGATTTTCTAATTTGAGTAGATTTCTTAATTCGAGTGATTTCCTAATTTGAGTAAATTTCCTAAAAAGAGTTTTCTATTTTGGATATATGTAAAAGATGGTATTCTATTTGGTTGATTATACACTAGAGCAAATAAAAGGAAAGTCAGGATATTCCCTTTGTAAGTTTTCTTTAAGAGATTATGATCCTTAAGAGATTATGAGATAACACTTGTGAGTCTTGCTTTAATTTAGAGCCGAGTTATACTAGGACAAATTGTAAACTCAGTATTGTCCCGATTCGCAGTGGATTTCTTGATGGTTGGCTCTTCTTTTGGAGTACACCTACGCTTGTGGAAGACAAGTTAGGTACAATATCCACATGCAAATTTAACTCGGCTCCTTCTAGCTTAAAGGAATGCACATGTTTGATGCCACAAAGTTTGAACAGATTTCTTCAGATTTTGTATTAACAAATAGACTAGGACATATTTTGGAAAAATTACCAAAAAAACCGTAAATCTATTGCATTATGCCAATTTAGTGTTAAACATTTTAATTGTGCTAATTTAGCCTTAAACATTTTTAATGTTTTCCAATGTCCGATCAATTTTGATCGGAAATTGCTAATATAGACATTGGCCATTCTACGTAGCATGGTCGATGAATGGCGCTGATGTAAACAAAATTTTTAAATTTTTTCAAAATTTTTACTAATTTTTTATTTGAAATTATTTTATTTTTCCCTTCTTTCTCCTCCGATCGCCATGCCTCGGTGATGGCCGATGACTAGCCAAAGGCAACTACCATTGAGGTCGCCCTCATTGGCCTCAAGCGAGGTCACCCTCTCCGAAGGTTAGTTAGGGCCGGCCTTGCCAGCTTTGAGCGAGGCTTGACCTCGCTTGGCGAGGCCGAAGAGGTCCCCTCTCGCCAGATCTAGACAAGGGTGACCTCACCTGAGGCTGGCGAGGGCAACCCTCGATGGTTGTAGCCTGTGGCCGGTCTCTGACCAGTGCTAAGGCTCTGCGACTGGCGGAGGAAGAAATAAAAAGAAAAACGAAAGAAAAGGAAAGAAAAGAAATAAAATTCAAAATTCAATACTTATTAATAAATTAAAAAAATTTGTCAACGTCAACGTTAATAGTGCCACGTAGGAAGGCAGACATCCATGTCATTGATTTCCAGCTAAAATTGACTGAATAGACAATATTAACAAAATGTGAAAGTGTTTAGGGTTAAATTGACATAATTAAAAGATTTATAACTGAAATTGATATAAATACAATAGATTTATGATTTTTTTGATAATTTTCCTGACGTATTTTATTTCTTAGTGTCCACTCCACCAAATAGTCAGTGCTCCTGCCTTTTTCTCTTTCCCTCTTATTCATATTCATCAGTTCCCTTTGTTCCGGTGCTTCATACATGACCAAAGTTTAGTTTATTTATTAGAAGTTTGCACCACATCAATGCCATTGAAGCAACGTCGTTAACCACCACATCAGCCTCGTTAGCCATGTACGATTACGATACTGCCGACTTAAGAAGAAGAAGAAAAGTGAGGAGGGCTTTTAGTTTTTGCCTAGTGAAGTGAGATCAAGTAGAGAAAATGGTTGGGTACTCATAGCAAAAAAGTTATCTTGGGTTGCGTTTACATGTGGCATGAGCAACTTTTCTAAATTGCATTTTTGCCTCGTGCGATTCCTCATATGATCAAAAGTACGGATTAGATTGCCTTATGGAGTAAGGGCAAGATGAGAAAAACGTAAAAGAAAAGGAAAAGAGAGTAAGTTTTCGGTAAACTCTACTCAAAAGCATATAGCAATTTCCAAGTCTGAATTTTCCCCATATTCTCTCTACCCACTTGAATTAAAATATTAATGAGTATCATTTTATACAGCTAGCTAAGAGAAGACAAATAGTGGAGGCACTAAACTAAAAGAAACCTCATGGACTTATGGTTATCAAACCTAGATTGACGTTTGAATAGAATCGACCAGATCAGCCATATCATTTTCTTTTTAGATCCGTATGCATCTAGATGTAGTAATTCTCTTTTAGGAAATAGTCATGCTGTTACTTTTCTACTTATTTTAGACTAGTTCCCCATGATTTAGAAACCCCACATGCTCACGTGGCGACAGTATATCGATCTCGATAGTTTACTTCCACGATTTCCAAAATTGGAACTGAAAAAACAATTTCGGCATTCTTAACATGGTAAGTGCAAAGAATTGAAATTCACGCGTTCTGATAAGTTACGGGAGATAGGTGCATGGAGAGTAACGTCTGGTATTATTGCGAATCATACATGGTTATTTTGTTTGGATGATGAACACAAGATGACATACATAATGCATTACGCAATTTTTCACCTTATCTCTACTTTTGATCCTTATTGCTAAGCATAGTCACAAAAATTTGAGCATGCATCCAATAGGGAAAATTACCACAAAAGTCCTAAACCTTTTGCAATTGTGCCAATTCAGTTATAAATCTTTTTTTTGGCTAATTTAGTCATAAATCTTTTGCAATTGTGCTAATTCAGTCCATTCGACCAGATCTGGCCGGCCGGCACTGACGTGGCCGCCGACCGATTGACGTGACGCCGGCCGACGTCCACGTGGCAATATTTTAATATTTTTTTTATTTTTTTTCCTTCTCCCCCCTGGCCTATCTGGCCAGGGGGGAGGCTCGCCGGCGAGGGCGCTGGGCGAGTTCGCCCAGCTCCGACGAGGCGGAGCTCGCCATGGCTGGGTGAGCTTCGCCTCGCCGGAGCTGGGCGAGCTCGCCATGGCTGGGCGAGCTCCGCTCTCGCCCAGATCTGGCGAGGCGGAGCTCACCCAGCCATGGCGAGCTCGCCCAGCTCCGACGAGGCGGAGCTTGCCATGGCAGGGCGAGCTCCGCCTCGCCAGATCTAGGCAAGGGTGGGCTTGCCCAGCCATGGCGAGACCCACCTCGCCAGAGCTGGGTGAGGCTCGCCCAGTGGCGGCGAGGGCCCAACTCGCCATGGCTGGGCGAGCCTCGCCCAGCTCCGGCGAGGCAAAGCTCGCCATGGCTGGGCAAGCTCCGCCCTCGCCTAGCTCCGGCGAGGGCCCGGCTCGCCTCGCCAGAGCTGGGCCCTCGCCGGCGAGCCTCCCCCTGGCCGAACAAGCCAGGGGGGAGAAGAAAAAAAAAAGAAAAAAATTCGAAAATAATAAAAAAATATATTAAAATATTGCCACGTGGCCCCGACCAAGCTTGCCGACGACCACGTCAGTGTCGACTGGCCAAAAGTGGCCGGATGAACTGAATTGGCACAATTGCAAAAGGTTTAGGACTGAATTGGCAAAAAAAAGGTTTAGGACTGAATTGGCACAATTGCAAAAGGTTTATGACTTTTTTGGTAATTTTCTCCATCCAATAAGAGAAATTCTTTGTTACAAGTTTCTCTCTCAATCTTCTTAAATAACTAGCTAGAGGTCACGACCAAAGGCATAATATTATTTAAATTTTTAATATATATATATATATATATGTATGTATGTGTATATATTTCCTAGGCAGAATACACGAAGAAAGGACATACATATATGGCTCACAATTTTTGCATTTTGGAGTATATAATGGTACAAAGGCGACGTATAAATAAGAATTGCCCAAAGATACATACTTGAAGGTCGTCTTCAGCCTTAGATTTGTTAGGACTAAATTACCCTTGACAAGAACTTCAATCTAGTTAAATTCCAGAAAAGGCCCTGCCAAAAAAACGAACATCAAAATGTTTACTCCCAAGTCCCTCAAGTATCCCTTT
Organism: Syzygium malaccense; assembly: GCA_031216405.1. Lineage (NCBI taxonomy): Eukaryota > Viridiplantae > Streptophyta > Magnoliopsida > Myrtales > Myrtaceae > Syzygium > Syzygium malaccense. The sequence continues at coordinate 6,610,818 of CM062258.1, read as the reverse complement.
ATTGACAAAAAAGCACGACCGTGGCATTTTTCACATGCAAATAAGGACATACATCTGGTTTGAAAAGTGGAAAACACCTCCCTCCCTAGGCCGTCCCCTCCTTTTAAGGGTCCTCTTAAAAAGATTCATTGGCCATTTTTCCCAAATGTTTAACCAGGTGTCTATGTTCCTGCCTGAATGGTGTCCTAGTGGCAGACGAAAATAAATGAAAGAGTAACCGCAAAATGGAGTCAAATCATAAAATGAAAGCCATGTTGCTGTCCATGGGAGTGACTTACTGAAAGGATAAACTGTAACAAGGCAACCCACTGAAAGATTTTTGAATAAATGAGGAACTATGATGAAATTTGGGCTCATATATACGTTTTTCAGACAAATATCATATTTCCTATTCATTTAGCCAGTTGGCTCCTTCATTACTAATTTGAGTGGTTTCCCTAGTTTGAATAGCTTCTTAGTTCGAGTAAGTTTCCTCAAAAAAGTTTCTTTTTTGGATATATTTAAAAGATGGGATTCTACTCGATTATTACACACTAAAGAAAACAAATAGGATTTTCCAATATGGACTCGTTGGAATCAATCTAAAAATATGATCTGTTGATAGTGAACATATAATTTAGCCTCCAAAAAGTTTGGTCACATTATAATGACTCCTTAATAAGATATTTAGGTCGAGAAGGGAAAGGCTTCCAAACCATATATGATACCAGCTTTAATATCAATAAACCTAACAAAATTAATAATCGTAAATCTAGTTGCTCAACCTGACTATGATCAACCACACTATTAGCCTAAAATAAGGTAAATAAAGGAAGAGAAACTTTATCACATATCGTACAACCTCCCAACTCTGATAAGGAGCATGTACTTCTACAGGCCCCATTGTTGAGCCCAAATGCAAATCCATCTCATGCGACTACAGAGAATTTAAGCAAATAGATCCACTTATAAATAGAATGGATGTCAAAGCTTCATGCCTAATTAACCTGGCTACTAAGAGCGCGTTTGGTAACGCTTCTGTTTCTCTATTTTTCTGTTCTTCTGTTCCCTGGAACAAAAAAGGAACAGAAATCTGTTTGGTAACACATTTTATTTTTCTATTTCCTGGAATAGAAAAGTGGCAAAGAAATAGATTTGGAGTAGAAATAAGAAGTAGAAAAAATCTACTTCTTTGTTCCCAGAAATAAAAATAAAAATAGAAAGGTCCGGTCCTCAAGCCGCGACCTCAGCTCCTCCTCCATCCTCTATCGTCTGCAAACCGTCTCAAAGCATCGGTCCGGTCCATTCTTGGCGGAAATAATAAAAAAATTAAAAAAATTCCAAAAATTCCAAAAATTCATAAAAATCAGAAAAATTCTCAAAAAATCCATAAAAATCAGAAAAACTCAGAAAACCCATAAAAATTTGCAAAATTCCGAAATTGAAAAAATTTAAAAAAATTCATAAAAAGCTTTCTTGAAAATAAAAAAAAGATAGATTTTGGGAAAGTAAAAGGTTTTAATAAACTTTTTCCCAAAAAAATCAAAAATAAAAAAAATTCACATAATGGCTTAGAATAAATTAAAAAATTCCTAAAATTCATAAAAATTATAAAAATTTCAGAAAAATCCCATAAAAAATTAGAAAATTAAAAAATTCACAAAATTCATATAAATCAAAAAATTCTCAGAAAATCCATAAAAATCAAAAAAACTCAGAAAACCCTTAAATATTTGCAAAATTCAGAAATTGAAAAAATGAAAAAAATTTCATAAAAATTTTCGGAAAAATAAAAAGAAACAGATTTAGGTAAATAAAAAATTTTAATAAATTTTACCCCAAAAAAATATAAAAAAAATTCACATAATGGCTTAGAATACCTGTGGTCACCCACTTTGAGTGAATTTAAAATTTTGAGGTGCCCAAGTGGTATTTTTGAAGATTCCTTAGTTTAGGGATTAAAAGGGGTTTTAAACCCCTAAAAAGGATTGGACAAACCAATAAACCATGCTTATTGATCACTTATAACTTGTACTTATAGTTAAATAAAAGATATAGATTTGAATGCAAAAAATTGAGAATAGAAATTTTGTACAGTTACCAAACACATTTCTGTTCTTTTTTTATTCCAGGAATAGAAATTTTGTGCAGTTACCAAACGCATTATTTTGCTCAGAAACTCTTCCAGGAAATAGAAATAGAAAAAACTATTTCTGAAAAGAAATTGTTCCTAGAAATAGAAACGTTACCAAACCCACCCTAAGTAACCAAGAGAAATAGGCAAAGTTTGAAGCTACATTCCAAAGTTTGAAGCTTGAACAAGGAGAAAAACCCAGGTCCAACGTTACACACGCCTCTCAACCCTACAGGTACTCACGACGACATTCATGAAAAAGGCTGCTACGAATCTTTCTTTATGATCTCTGGTCCGGGTGCCCCCATGTTTGCGGCTGATTGTTGGGTTGCGATGTCGCAGTTTGTCCAGAGCTTGAAGGGTTACCTGACAAATGCCATGAACCAAAAGCATGGGAAATATGCACAAAATGGAAGTATGATATGCTCAAAGTCATCTTGGCGTTTTTCTTGTTAACCTAATTCATTGAATCCAAGATATAAAGTGCGCTCCTAATTTCTTTGCTCATCATATAGCAACAGGAAAAATAGGGATATTGTATTATCATGGGGTCCATGTGTTTTAAGATGAGCAAAATGCTTTTAAAGCAATAATTTTCAAGCGCTCACCACGTTGACTCGCCAAGAACATCCTCAGATGGGGGTCGATCGGTAAACCAAGATGTTCGTTCTTCGGGTCATAGACTCCGTTTATGATTCCCCCAAAGCTGTTTGTAATTCCCCCAGAGTTGTTCCTGACACTTGATCATTCAGATGTCAACATAAAAAAACTGGGGAGGGAAAATGGACATAAAACAGGTTGAAGTTATCTGATATGAAATGCTCCAATACGTCGAAAAGGTTATTTAGTGTGCATTTAACGCATACCCTTCAAGTTGAGAACTACTATTAGGAGGTCCCAAATTCAGCCAAAGATGACTCTGATCTTGAGTGATTCCATCCAGCTACATGAACCACAGACGAGAAAATATTTTTGTTAAGATCCTAACCACATTTGGGTATGAAATGAATCGATAAGCAAAATTTAATACAGGATGATATAATTACTATCTATGAGAAAGTACCCGAAAATGTTTAGCAGATGAGGATGATGATTGTCCTTCCTCATAGGTACTATTGCCAAAACGAGATCGCTTTCTACTTTCTTGCTAAAGTTTTTGTCCGGGAAGGCTCATATTAGTCAATGAAAAACAATGAAATAATGAACTAAAGATTGATATTTATGAGTTAGATTTATCGGAAACTACAAGTACCTCACTGTAGCTGTCCATTGTCTTCAAATGATACGGATTGCCAATACAATAATTTCCACCTTCCTACAGAAAAATAATGGAAATGACGTTTTTGTATTGACTGGTGTATGTTGAACACTGAAAGCAAAACGAATGAATAGTCGGGACTTGTGAAAAAAGTTGTACTTTTACCATTTCTGGGTTCATGAATTGGCTTTGCCCTGGATTCAGATTTGGGATAATTGGAGGTGCTTCATTGGGAAATCCAAGTGGACCAGTAAACGGAACCCTGTAAGTCAATAATTTACCATGAAAAAGCTCCATAATGTAGAATGATACCCAATAAAGAGTGCACATGATGGAAAATTGAACGAGATTTAGAAATGGTTCCCAAATAGAAACGGAGTGAACTAAATTAAGTAACCTTTGAGGTATGGATGATGCAGCAGGCAAGAACACTGTTCCAGTGTTAGAATTATTAGCAAAATTTTGCACGAGTGGTGCTTGATTAACTGGTTGATAAGATGCTGAATATTGAGGCCCAGATTCAAAGAGCATAAAAGGATTAATAACGATGATAAAGATTATATACCATGGAAACAACCATGGTGACAGAGATGATTGATGACAGCATATGGCATGTTAACTTTTGTAATGCTTTGGTTCTTGCTAATACTTGCACAATAAGGAAGACAAAACATAAGCAGCCAAAAAAGGAAGGATGATCATTAGAAGCTTAATTAACTAGAAAGGAAGGTCTAAATGATCTTTACAATCGGGTGGGCAACATATTTTGAGGACATTTGTAACCCAGTATTGCACAAACCAAAACTATCGACATCAGTGTTAAGTATAGGTTTTTTTAGGAATCTATCATGCTTTGCTATCGCAAAAAGCACACTAAAATAAATCACAATTAATAAGGCTGATATATTCGGATTATATTTACTTCATGAAGATATTACTGCTCGAAAGGTTGAACGATAAATGAAAATGAACTACAAAGATAAAAGAAGTCTGACCTGATGATCATCGAAGTTTCATGCATCGTAGAGTAATGACTTTGTGGATCCACGCCAAGGAGTGGAAGCTGATTTGGTTGCACATGCTGTCCTGGATAGAGACTTTGCCTGTTTATACAATTCCAACAAACCTCATATAATCACCTTTCAACATTATATCTTGCCTGCTTTTCAATCTGCATAGTTGTTACACGATCGAAACGAGTCTACAAAAAGAAGAGTAAAGTGTATCGCAAGCTTGTGCTTCTAGTGATAGACAAAATAAAATTTCTGGCCTTCATGGACAAAAATGACTTCAACGTTAGACAAGGAAACTATAATTAGATTAAGTCAATAATGCGACATGAACCTCGTTCAACAAGTATAAGTGTGATTCATTTTGATAGTTGATACTACGAAAAGGACGGATAATAATCTGGATACACAGTTGGAAACTCCACTCTACCAATGAGGCAAAAACTATTGACAACGAGAGCTAGCTCTTATTTTAGGATTTCATGTGCTTAATAATTATCCACACCAAACACATCATTGAAAATATTAGGAAAGCCTCAAGCAAGAGTGCTAGTGAAAGAACACGTACCAATACGGGATAGAGGTCTCAGTTAACAACATGGATTCATATATAGCTGCATGTGCACTTGCATTAGATGCACGAACTTGGTCATTGATTTGTTGCTGAGACATAGCATTAGACCTGATATCACACAACATACATTATGTCTGTATTTTTACACAGTTCTCATGATGGAGATGAGGAAAAGATAAGTTCGATATATACCAGATAGGAATAGCTTGTTGAGGTGTCACAGAGCTAGAATACTGTGCATCGAGTGCAATTGGGATGATTGGTGATTCATCGACTAATTGGTGGGACGTGAATTCGGGTAATTTGTGAAAATGATGAAACAATATGACATTTTAAACCAAGTCCGTGATTTTGCAAATTGCAGTATGTACTTTCTCTTGACAATATGTTCATATTACATAAGTGTAAATACTATTGATGATAGATATATAAAAATTTTAACTAAACACCGAATAGGCGCCTCTGAATACTGAGCATGGAGTACATTTGGGATGCTTGGCGCTTCATTGATAGATTGATGGGCCCTGAATTTTCAAAAGAATTCATGAACATATGTAATGTATGACTCTTCAAACTTTCAAACACATTTTCTCTTTTGGTGCAATTGATTTTTTTATAGGTTTCAAAGTCAATGACTACATGTGCTATGAGTATAAAGCAATTGAGAAGAACTCGATCATATACCCTGAAGAGGCTTGATAAAAATTAGTCTGGTTGAAGGTGACCCAATTTTCTGGTTGTTGGTTGGCCAAATGAGGCCCTCCATGCCCCCTTCCAATTCCCATCTAGTTAAGAGCCACAAGCACATTTCCATGGTATTAAATAACATTATATTGCAACTGCATTGTTATATTGAGCTTCATGAGACTTATCATATAGGTTAAAGTTATGATATACTGACTGCATTGTGGGGGAATGGAGTTTGAGGCCGAGGAATTCCCAAAGTTTGGTAGAAGTCATTCCCTCCATGCCCCACTCCAAGTCCCATCTAGTTAAGAGCAACAAGCACTCGCATTCACATGTTATTAACACCTTTTTATTCCAATTGCATTGTTATATTGACGTTCATGAGACTTAGCACAAGGGTCGAAAAGTCGTGATTATACTCACTGCAATGGGAGGGAATGGAGTTTGAGGCCAAGGAAATGGCGAACTTTGGTCGGAATCATTCCCTCCAATCTTCCATGGTTGCTGGCCGCTCGTGTTGCCGCCATCTAGCCAACCCCATTGGTGAAGGCTGGGTTTTCATGTATCAAACATTTAGAAAATTCATAGAAGAAACTACGGTGCAGTTGACATAATGTAATGTGAAATATCTTTTTAGAAGTTCAACATGTTAATGAAGAAGCTCATGTGCCACGAACCTAGTTTCCGGTTGATTGGGTTGCATCGAAATTATTTCTGCTTGGCGGGACGATTGACCTGGTTCTTGAGTTACTAATCCCAACTAATCATGACCAAGAAATGTAAACAATTATGTACAGAAATATATACTTAAATGTATCTTTCTCTATAGTTAATACAGAATAGAGACAATAATGATCACAACGATTGAAGTCATGAATATACTCACTGCAGTGTGAGGGAATGGAGTTTGAGGCCGAGAAATTGGCGAACTTTGGTCGGGATGATTCCCTCCAATCTTCCATATTTGCTGGCCGCTCATGTTGCCGCCGTCTAGCCAACCCCTTTGGTAAAGGCTGGGTTTTCATGTATCAAACATTTAGAAAATTCATAGAAGAAGCCATGGTACAGTTGACATAACGTAATATGAAATATCTTTTCAGAAGTTCAACATGTAAATGAAAAAGCTCATGTGCCTCAAACCTAGTTTCCGGTTGATTGGGTCGCGTCGGAATTATTTCGGCTTGGCAGGAAGATTGACCCGGTTCTTGAGTTACTGATCCCAACTGCTCATGACCAAGATATGGAAACAGTTACGTACAAAAATATTTATGTTAATGTATGTTTATCTATAGTTAATACGGAATAGAGATAACAATTATGGTGCATCGATCATTTTGGAGATTTATCAAATAGTGTTATACAGTTGGCGAAGGGAAGGACTCCAATGCTGATGGTTCGTCATTGTTGCCGAGATAGTTTCTTTCTTGTCGCTCAAGGTCTGGAGACACGACCGGAAGATCAAATTCACTTGGAATTGGTGGTGATGCCACGTTCGATGGATGGCTATTACCATCTGAAGAACATTGTTCCATGTGCTCCTGAACATAACTCAAAAAAATAAAAATCAAGTTAAAGAAAAGCCCTATTCACAAATAGTCAAAAAGAGAAGCATAGAGTTTACAAGGTCACCTTTGACGTCGAAACGTATTATTCTAAAATTACATAATTTTTCGCTCATCTTCTATCCTTTTTTTAAAATTTTTTTTCCTTTCTATCTTTTAAGTAAAGAGATAGTTTCGTCAAGTAAAAAGAACAAGGAAATGCAAATATATATATATATATATATATATATATATATATAAGGGAAAGAACTATGCAATTACTTATTGGATGATAAAAAATACATACCAAGGACATATGTAATTGGCTTCTCGAAACTTGGTGTTGAGGGCTCAGCGCGGTGACGTCATCAAGCAATGTAGCCTCGCTCGATTCCCCTTCTTTTGACGATTCCGGAATTGGTTCCATCTGTGATTATATAATACAAATTAAAGTCATACTAGTAATAACAATAATAATATTCTTTTGGCGGCTTGAAAATAATTTTGTGCTGAATTATAACTATCCCGAGTGTTTGTATTTGCCAAAATGGCCGTAAGTAATTCAATATAATTTATTTGGAACCATGGAGTACCGTACCATTAAACCACATGTTCTCTATAAACTGGGGAAGTGGGGGCTATAAGTGAGGAAGATAAGAGGATTAGTGAAAATCTCTACGACTAAGGAAGTCGTTTAAGGAAAAATGTAAGCACAACAGTAGGAATTCCATTTGAACTCATCAAGATAATTATTGCACATTAAAGTAAATTTATTTCAATTTGCCTTGCTTAAGAACAACTAAGCAGATTTGTGAGAAGTGTGGAAAGTCAGTGGACTTTGGATCCACCTTTCAGTTTAAACATTTTGATGACGTTAGAGGTGGTCCCACAGATATTTATTATATCGTCATTTTTTATATTAATGCGAGAGTCTTTATTTATTAAGCCACCCTAGGATCGACTTGAGAAATATTAACATAACAAAAGAAGTCAGAACCTTAATGACTACGAAAACAAAACAACGTCACACTCGCATTTGCGGTCGGTGAGGTCTGACATTATTCACTTTCTGGGTTATACCAAGGGATGATTTCCAGGGGAGACAAAGATGGTGAATGATTCTTCTACCAATATATATGGCCAGATCTTGATACATTCATGACTCACTCATCATGTCCCAAGTAAATATCTCCTGGGATGAGTTATCGAGTTATTAACTATAGTCCCTGACACACTCCTTACCAAAAATCTGGCCCTTTTCTGCTCCTTCTTTGAAACCTTATACTAAAAGTGGTGTTAAAAGTTAATTGGGACCAGATAGATCTGGTCTTTTGTAAATGGATACATGCACACACGACTCTGAGAGAAAGAAGAGAGAGAGAGAGAGAGAGAGAGAGAGAGAGAGAGAGAGAGAGAGAGAGAGAGAGAGAGAGAGAGAGAGAGAGAGAGAGAGATTCTATAAAAAATTTTGTGACATTCACAATTTTTGTAAGTATTTTGTAACTATCAAGGTAGACGAATTTTCAGAAACACTCCAAATTTCTCAGTGTCTTCTCTATTTTAAAATTTTGAAAGTTCTTGATGCAACATTGTAAGAAACTAGATTTCATACGCAAATGAAAATTAAACATGTCATACAGAGAGATGCAAAAGGGAGGATCCTAGATTTGTCAGCCACCTAATTGCTTCCACATTTTTAGTGTTTCAGATAAAACATCATAATTAAGTAAATTATCACTAAAAATGAAACACAGACAAAGATGACTCAGATATGTAAGTGGGAGACAGAAAAAAATCATATCATGTATATAGGTATATCTATCAAAAATCTTCTCAAATAGAAGATGAGACCCTCTTCACTCATGAAATTGACAGAAACAGTGCATTATAAAAAATGATAAGTCTTATTTTAATTAAGAGATAAAGTTAAGATATGCAAGATATCTTCTTTTGAGGAACTATTGGTGCCTGCAAATGTTGGGTTGTTGGATCTTGCCAATTTAAAAGAAATAGAGGACGTGGTTGAGGAAAATGGAAGAATTGTTAAGTAATTAAACTAGGAATAAGCAGACATACCAGAAGATAAGAGATTCCAAGCTGAAGAGGGGAAGAGGGAAGGTTGTCAAGGCAAAATGAGCTCTTCTGGTGTGCACTTGAATGGGACCCTTGGAGCGCATATATAGGGGAAGAGAGATGGCATCAAAGGCTGTTTTGACCCACTGCCGATTAAGTGAGACAATCTCAAGTTGTAAATGCTTTTATGTTTCCTTAGACCAGTACCAATAATTATTTCAAGACGAAAATATGTAGGTTTGTTTGGCTTTTTCTTGAGGCCATAATGATGGTTGTACTGTTTTCATTTGCTGTTTCTATGTGGCTGTTGCTACGCTTGCTCAAAGTTTACGATTAATATTTTTTCCCGTTACGACCTTGTTCGTTGTGACGGGTAATTTCATTAAGATTTGTGATTAACATTTTTCCCATACAGACATTGTTCGTTGTGACGGGTAATTTTGTTAGGATTTTGTTCGTTATAACGCATAATGAACTCAATTAAGTATTTTTTATATGCTTTTTAAGTTCGATGAGATATATGACTTGTCGTGACGTCTCTCTAAATATTTGTGACGAAGAATTAATTTCTAAATTTCATATCATACATATTAACAATTTACGTTGATAACTTTCCTAGGAAACAAAATCCTTAAAAAATTAAAATCCCTTATTCACATTGTAAATTGAGTTTATTTTGAACTAGATCCACAAAAATATTATTGTTACCTTGTTTTGGTCCCAAAAAGATTAAGTTCACAATGGAGGAAAATCAGAGTAGTCTCCAGATTAAGGTGAACAAAAGGAAAAAAAAATTAAATACTATTAATTATCATTAGCAGAAATGGAAAATAGTTAATGAATTGCTTGAAAGAGGATTTGTCTCTTGATTTGTTGCACTGGATGCATTCGAGGGATTCAGGAATATGATACACGTGCCATTAAGTTATGTGTGTAGTTTTTTTTTTAAGTTATGTAAAAGGTAACTTTTGAAACGAAGAAATGTGTCAAAAGTGGACTCAAATAATTAAAAAAATGCAAAACAATGAAAGGTCAACTCTTGAAAAGCCATCTATTTATTGTCCTTTTCCATGCCACAATTTCGCTTGAGTTGTGATTACGGTTAAAGTAGTATCAACATAAATAGCTAATCAATAACATGAAGTCAATGCATTCTCGTTCTATGTAATTTTCAAATTATCACAATCGGTTTAATGAATAATATAACATCATACGTCTTGCATGCCAAATAATTTAAGCATTACACACTAAATTTTTTCTAAGAGAAAGTTCGTGTTCATTCAATGCTCATGATATTGAGATATAAATGCCATCCCACAATTAAGTTTGTTTAATTAGCTATGCAACTTTTGTATAGGAATACTACGAGAACCTATTACGTTTCAAATTCTTTTTTCCAAAATTACTCTTTCAAATCGAGTCCACAATCAGATAAGTTTGCATAGTTAAACTGAGCCTAGCTCCAAAATTAGTCATTCAATGCTCTTAATTTCACTTTTCCTTCTTCTATCGTGATCGATTCGCTTCAAGCCAACTAAGCCCGACTCTGATGACAATTGTGACGAAAAATAAGTGACCAAACTTATGAATGACTAAGAATTGTGTGGATTATTGGGAGTAAATGGGTGATGAGAAACATAAAGTGTTAAAGTGATTCAAGTGCGGTTGTAATTTTCTTTTTCTCATTTGATCTACAACAAAATCTTACGCCGCTCTCTTAAATTATCAATTTGGTCCGCGACCTACTTGCTTTCATGTTACAAGTGTTTAAGAGAGAGTAAATAAATTATCAAAGAAAATGAAACATAAACAGAGACACTCGTACATGTAACAGAGAGAAACAAAAAAGAATAGTATCATATATATCCATATATCTGTCAGAAATGTACTAAAGTAGAAGATAAAATCATGTTTGGGGATAAAATTGAGAACGAAACTGTAAATCATAATAAAGTTAATTATCAATAAAAAAATATTTATTTTAATTAAGAGATAAAGAACAAATATACAAGAAATCTCCTTTTCGAGGCCTTTCTCCACTGGCACCCTCCTCGTCAAATGCCTTAGCGTCCTCGTTTTCATTAGAAGGCTCACGCAAGCAGATTGCAAGGGGCTAACAAAAAAGATCATTAAAAGAATAGACGGATGGAGTATGTTTCATTTCAATTTTGCAGGACGATTCCAGTTGACCAAATTGGTAGTTATTTCCATATGCACTTACCGGATGCATAAGTTTATACTCCTAAAGCAAACTATCTATGAGATTGAGAAGAACATTCGACACTTTCCATGGGCTGGAAATGCAAAAGTTCACCGCAATCGGAGTTGGCACTGAAATGAGCGTTTTTTAAAAAAAAAATTGGCACTTAAATGATCAAGATGAAACTTTTGGCACTAAAGTGAGAGCCCTACACAACTTTTGACACTTCTAGTGTCATTCCCCTTATTCTCTTTATTATTGTTATTGTGATTATTAACCGGTGAGCCCAGATGCAAATCCAATTCATGCGACTGCAGAAAATTTAAGCAAATAGATCCACATATAAATACAAATGTCAAAGCTTCACGCCTAATTAACCCAGCTACAAGTAACAAAGATAAGAAGGCAAAGTTTGAAGCTACATTTCAAAGTTTGAAACTTAAAAGAAAAGAAAACCCAGGTGCACCGGGACACGCGCCTCACTCCTGCAAATCTTTCTTTCCGATCACTTGTCCGGGAGCCTCCACGGTTGCGGCTCACTGTTGGATTGCCATATCGCATTGTGTTTGAAGCTTGAAGGATTACCTGACGAATGCCCGTACTACGTAATGAGCCAAAAGCATGAAAAATGCACATGATATGGAAGTATGATATGATCAAAGTCATCTTCGCCTAATTCTTATTAACCTAATTCTTCGAGTCCAGATGTCAAGTGCGCTCCTAATTACCACGTGATTTGCTCATCATATAGCAGCAGACTAAAATGGCATATAGTATTATCACGAGGTCCATGTGATTTAGAATGAGTTGAAATGCTTATTAAAGCAATAATTTCCAAGCACTCACCGCCTTGACTCGCCAAGAACATCCTCAGATGGGGGTCGATCGGTAAACCAAGAGTTTCGTACATCGGGTCATAAACGCTGTTTATAATTCTCCCAGAGCTGTTACCAGACATCAACAAAATGAGAGAGAAAATGAACATAAAATAGGTGGAAGTTATCCAAATTTAAATGCTCCAATACGTCGAAATGGTTATTCACTGTGTATTTAACACATACACTTGAGGTTGAGAACTACTGCTAGCAAGTCCCAAATTCAGCCAAGGTTGAGATTGTTCTTGAGTGATTCCTTCCATCTACAAGATCGACACATGAGAAAATATCTTAGTTAGGATCCTAACCATATTTAGGTATGAAATGAGTCAATAACCATAATGTAGTTTCTTATGTCACTACTATCTATGAGAAAGTTGACGAGGATGACGAATCTCATTCCTCGTAGATACCATCACCAATTCGAGATCACTTTCTACTTTCTTGCTAAAGTTTTTGTCTGGAAGGGCTCACGTTAGTCGATAAAAAAAATGTAGAGTTAGATTAATCGCAAACTATAAGTACCCCACTCTAGCTGTTCATTGTTCTCAAATGGTACTGAAATAATTTCCCCCATCCTATATACAATTAATGAACATGACGTTTTTGTATCGACTGATGTATGTCGAACCTAAAAAGCAAAACATATGAATAGTCTGGACTTAGAAAAGAAATTGTAGTTTTACCATTTCTGGGTTCATGAATTGGCTTTGCCCTGGATTCAGATTTGGGATAACTGGAGGAGCTTCATTAGAAAATCCAAGTGGACTAGTAAACGAAACCCAGTAAGTAAGTCAACACAGTACCATGAAAGAACTCCATAATGTAGGATGATACACAATAAAGAATGCAGTTGATGGAAAATCGAAAGAGATCTGGAAAAGGTTCCCAAACTTTGCAGTTGATGGAGTATGAACTAAGTTTAGATGCCTTTGAGGTATGGATGATGCAGGAGGGGAGAGCATTATGCCAGCGTCAGCTTCATTAACAAAACTTTGCACAAATGGTGCTTGATTAACTTGTTGATAAGATGCTGGATATTGAGGCCTAGATTCAAAGAGCCAAAAAGGATTAACAACGATGATAAAGAGTATATGTCATTGAAATAACTATGGTGACATATATGATCAACAAAAGCATATAGCATATTAACTTTTGTCATGCTTTGATCTTGCTATAACTTGCACATATAAGGTAAGGAACACAAAACATAAGCAGTCAAAAAGGAAGGATCATCATTAGAATTTTGAATCATCTAGAACTAACCAGGACGTCTTAAATGATCTTTACTATAGGGTTCGGCAACATATTTTGAGGACATTTATAACACGGTTTTACAAACGAAAGCTATCAACATCAATGTTAACCACAGTTTTTTTAGGCAGACTTTCATGCTTTGCCATTGCAGAAAGTGCACACTTCATCAAAATTACAACTAAAAAGCCTAATATATTCGAACTATTTTTACTTCATGAAGATATAACTGCTTAAAATGTTAAACCATAAATGAAAATGAACTGCAAAGATAAACAAAGTCTGACCCAATCATCATCGAAGTTTCATGCATTGTATAATCACGACTTTGTGGATCCGCATCTTGGATTGGAAGCTGATTTGGTTGCACATGTTGTCCTGGATAGGGACTTTTCCTGTTTATACAATACAACAAATCTCATACTATCACCTTTCATTATTATATCTTGCCTTCTTTTCAATTTGCACAGAATGACGAGTCTATAAAAGGAAGAGCAGAGCATCGCAAGTTGTAGACAGTGTTTGTGCTTCTAGTGGTGGACAGAATATTTCCTAACGGCCTATCCATTTCATCTAGGGTTTTTAAAATTCTTCCTTTCAGGGATACGAAATAACTTCAACATTAGACAAGGAATTACAACAAATTTAAGTCAATGATGCAACATCAACCTCGCTCAAAGAGTACTAAGTTTGATTGATTGTGATGGTCGACATTATATATTTCTAGTGTTTGGTAAGGACTATCAAATTACAAGATAATTTTTTAACAAAAAAAATATACTAAGAAAGGATAGGTAATAATTCTGGGTACAAAGTAGGATATTCAACTCCCCCAGCAAGGCAAAAACTATTGACAACAAGAGATAACTCTTGTTGTAGGTGTATACATGCTTAATAAGTATCCACACCCAAAGACATTACTGAAGACATTGGGAAAACTCAAGCAAGAGTGCTAATGTAAGAACACATACCAATATGGGACAGAGGGCTCAGGTAATAAAATGGATATTTCTACAGCTGCATCTATACTTGCATTAGGTGCATCCATAAGCACTTGGTCATTGATATGTTGCTGAGACACACCACGAGCCCTGATATAATTCAACTTAAGTTATGTTTCCGATTTTAAGCAGTTCTCGTGATAAAGATGAGGAAAAGAAAAGTTCAGTACATACCAAAAAGGCATAGCTTGCTGAGGTGTCACAGAGCTAGAATACTGAGCATCAAGATCAATTGGGATCAGTGGTGATTCATCGATGAATTGGTGGGACCTGAATTCAAGTAATTCGTGACAATGATGAAACAATATGACATATTACACAACTCCGTGATTCTACAAACTGCATTATGTATTTACTCTTGACAGTATCTTCACATTACATAATTATAAATACTACTGATGATAGATATATAAAAGGTTGAAATGAATACTGAATAGTAAACATACATATTTTCTCTTCGCATTTAGCACAATTGGTTATTTCTTGTAGGTTTTCAAGTCAATGAAAACATGTGCTATGAGTATAAAATAATGGTGAAGAACTCGATCATGTACCCAGAAGAGGCTTCATAAGGATTAGTTTGGTTGCAGATGACCTGATTTTCCTCTTGTTGGTGGGTCAAATGAGGCGCTCCATGCCCCACTTCAAGTCCCATCTAGTTAAGAACAACAAGTATTCGCATTCTCACAGTATTGACACCATTATGTTCCAATTGCATTGTTATTTTGAGTTTCATGAGGCTTATCACAAGGATTGAAGTCATGAATATACTCACTACGCTGTGAGGGAATGGCGTTTGATGCGAAGAAATTGGCCAACTTTCGTCGGAATGATTCCCTCCAATCTTCGATGCTTGCTCGCCGCTCGTGTTGCCATCATCTAGCAAACCTCCTTGGTGAAGACTGCGTTTTCATGCATCAGACATTTGAGAGAATCCTTAGAAGAAGCTATTGTACAATTGACATATCGTCATATGAAATATCTTTGTTGAAGTTTGATATGTTAAGGAAAAAGCTCATGTCCACAAACCTAGTTGCCGGTTGACTGGGTCGCGTCGCTTGGCGGGAAGACTGACCTGGTTCTTGAGTTACTAAACCAAACTGATCACAACGAAGAAATATAAACAATTATATATACAAATATATGTTCTAGTGTACGTTTATCTATAGTTAATACGGAATAGAAAAGATGATAATTGTGGTGCGTTATTTTAGAGATTAATCAAATTATAGTCATACAGTTGGCGGAGGGAAGGAAACCAATGATGATGGTTCTTCATTGTTGTCGAGATAGTTTCCTTCTTGAAGCTCGAGGTTTGGAGACATGACCAGAAGATCAAATTGACTTGGACTTGGTGGTGATGGATGGCTATTTCCATCTGAAGAGCATTGTTCCATGTGTTCCTGAACATAATTCAAATAAAATCAAATTAAAGAAAAGTCCAATTCACAAATCGTCGAAAAGGAAAAAGAAGCGCTGTCTTAGTTAACAAGGTATTCTTTGACCTCCAATGTATTCCTCTAAAATTACATAATTTTTTCGCTTATCTTCTAAATTTTTTATTTTAATTTTTTTGTCCCTCCTGTCTTTTTAAGTAAAGACATAGTCTCGTCCAGTAAAAGAACAATGAAATGTAAAAATAAATAAACAAATAAAAGGGAGGAACTACGTAATCATCCATTTATGATGAATATATATACACACACATATATATATATATATATATATATATATACACACGCAGCATTGAGTGGTTGTGTTTGTGTTGGTTAAAATCGTCCGTAAGTAATTCAACGTAATTATTCGAAACATGGAATACCATATCAAGCTACATAAAAGGATTAGTGAAAATATCTAATAGTAAGGAAAATATTGAAGAAAAAATGTAAGCGCAATAGTAGGAATTCCATTTGAACTTATCAATATTTCGACTACCAAAAAAAAATCAATATAATTATTGCACATTAAAATAAATTTATTTCAATTTACTTTGCTTGAGAACAGCTGAGCGGATTTGGGGGAAGTGTTACAAGAGCTAGACTTTTAAATATTGTGTGTTCACATGTCGATTTAAATATTTAGATAACGTTAGAAACACTCTCACGTATTTCGAGATACTTATTATGTCGTCATCTTTTGTATTAAAGCGAGATTCTTTATTCATTAACCCACGCTAGGATAGACTTAAGAAACGTTAACACGACGAAGGAAGTCGTATCCTAATTTACTCCAAGACAAAACTATGACACGTAGGTGAGGTTTGACGCTGCTTTCTTTCTGGGTGTCATCAAGGGGTGATTTTCATGAGAGGCAGGATGGTGAGTGATTATTATACAAAAATGGCCAGATCTTGATACATTCAAGACTCAATCTGGTCTTTGTTTTTCCAGATACTTTGAAAGTTGTCAAAGCCTGTTTAGCAGATCTGGTCTTTTTTTAAGTGGATCTACTAGAGGCGTGTTGAATTTTTAGTAGCCTGCGCACTCAAGCACATCTGCTAACCGAGAATGAGAGAGATTCAATCAACAGCATTCAAAATTTTCCTAGTTTGTAATTATCAAGGTAAACGAACTTTCATGATGACTCCAAATTTCTCAGCGTCTTCATTTTTTTTTTAGATTTTAAGAGTTCCTTATGCAACATTGTAAGAAAATAGAGTGTAAAAGAAAATGAAACTTAAACGTGTTTTATAGAGAGATGTAGAAGGGAGGATCCTACATTTCTCAGTGACCTAATTCCTTCCACATTTCTAGTGTTTTTCATAAAACATCAGAATTAAGTATGTTATCATAAAAGATAAAACATAAACGGAGGCAGTTCACATATGTAACTGGGAGAAAGAGAAGAATCGTATCCTATATACTTGTATTTCTGTCAAAATCTACTCAAATGGAAGATGAAATCATGTTCAGAGATAAAATTGAGAGGAACAGTGAATAAAAAAAAAAGCAAAAAATGTTAATTTAATTAAGAGATACGGACTATATATGAAAAACTATTCGTGCTTGCGAACAGTGAATTGTTGGATCTTGACTATGAAAATAGAATATATGTTAAGTAAATAAACTAGGAATAAGGAGGCATACCAGAAGATAAGAGATGCTAAGCTGAAGAGGGGAGGGAGAAGGTTGTCAAGGCAAAATGATCTCTTCTGGTGTGCTCTTGAATGGGACCCATGGAGCGCATATATAGGGGAAGAGAGAAGGCATCGAAGGTTGTTTTGACCCACTGCCGATTAAGTGAGATAATCTCAAAGGTTTAAGTGCTTTTTATGTTTCCTTAAAGCAGTGCCGATAATTGTTATAAATAGGAAGATATGTAGGTCTGTTTGGATTTTTCTTTAGGCGTGCATAGTGATGGTTATAATGTTTTCATTTGCTGTTTCTGTACGGTTGTTGTTATGCTTGCTCTAAGTTTGAGATTAACATTTTTTTTCCTGTTAAGACGTTGTTTGTTGTGACCGGTAAATTCCGTTATGATTTTGTTCGTTATAACGCTTAACGAACTCAATTAAGTAGTTTTTACACACGTCTCAAGTTCGATAAGGTAAATGATTTATCATGACGTCTCACTAAATATTTGTGATGGAGAATTTCTAAATTTCATAACGTGCATTTTAACAATTTACCTTGATAAGTTTCCTAGGAAACAAAATCCGTACAAAATTAAAATCCCTAATTCACATTGTAAATTGAGTTTTATTTTGAACTAGATACATGAAAATATTATTATTGCCTTGTTTGGGTCCCCAAAAGATTAAGTTCACGATGGTGGAAAATTAGAGTAGTCTCCAGATTAAGGTGAAAAAAAAGGAAAAATTAAATACTATTAATTATCATGTGCGGAAATGAAAAATAGTTAATGAATTGCTTGGAAGAGGATTTGTCCTTTAACTTGTTGCATTTGATGCATTCGCGAGATTCGGGAGTATGGTGCACGTGGCATTAAATAACTGAATAGTTTGAAATGTAAATGTGAACTCTGGAAAAGCTGTCTGTTTGTTTTCTTTTTCCATGCCACAATTTCGCTTGAGTTGTAATTACCGTTAAAGTAGTATCCACATTAATAGCTATTGATACTTATTTTTAATTTGCCCAAAATTAATTACATAAAATTTAAGAGTTAATTTTCTTTAATTCCTAAAATAAAAAAATATTTCTATTTAAATGCATTGCATATAGAAATTAGGCACATTTTGCATTAATAGGGTCTATTAGAGTTAAAAAAATTTTCAAAAAAAAAAAAACGAGTCGGGCCGGGTCGGGGCTGGGCCGACCTGGCCCTTTTCTTTTCCTTTTCTCCCCCCCCGCGGGCCCAGCCCATTTTTCCTTTTTCTTTTTCCCCCCGCGGGACTGGGCCCGGCCCGGCCCAGCCCAGCCCCTTCTTCTCCTTCTTCCCCCCTGCGCTGAGCCGTCCCTTTCTCTCCCCTGTTCTCCTCTGCTTCTGATGTCGCACGACGAGCAGCCGAGCACCTCTGCGCCGTCCCCATCAGGCCAAAGGAAGGCCAGGGAAGCACGCCACTGGGACTGGCATTAATGGCCAGTCTCGTCTCCCCCGAAAACCCAGTCTCCTTCCCCCTCCTTCTTCCTCCCTTCTTCGGCACAAAATCGACCCCCCCTCTACACCGGCCTAAATGGCCGCGAAAGTCGCAGGCCAGGATAGGCCGGTGCAGGCCGTCGTCACGCAGACATAGCGGAGTAGGGGGGCATCGTCGTCATCGCCTATAAAGGCCGAAGAGAGAGAGAGGCCCAGTTGGCCGTTTTGAGAGATAGAGAGAAAAACATAGAGAGAGAAACCAAGAGAAAGAGAGGAGGTTCGCGCTTCTACAGGTCCCCACAGCTGCGCCGTCGACAGTAGACTAGCAGGAGAGCCTCCAGTCGCGTCGCCGAATGGTGAGCTTTCCCCGGTGCTCTGTTCGCCCCTGTTTTTGTGTCGGGCATGGCCAGGATTCGCGCCGGCCGTTTCACGCGAATCCCGGCCCATACCGTCCTTGATCCAGATCCCCACTCATCACTGGAGGTGAGCCGTGGTTGTTAGGGCCGATTGAGTTGCCGGAGGAGGTCAAGATTCCCTATTTTTTGTTGTGCCCCCCACCCGTTTGATAAAATTCCTCAATGAAACCAGTTTTTTAATCAGTTCGCCGGCCGGCGAGCGGCGGTCGGACAGCGACCCGGTGGGCGGAGAGGCTTGGTGGTGGTCCCAGGGGCTTGATTTTGGTTGGTGCCGGCCTAGGTCGGCCGGCGAGAGGCCGATTTTCGGCTTTGCTGGTGCCTACACACGCGGGTTTGGCTTGACCCGGTTCAGCTGACCTGACCCGGGTCAACGACCGGGTCGAATCGTTGACCCGGGTCGGTCCGACCGGTCCGGATCAATTGACCCGACCTAGGTCAACGACCGGGTCGGATCCGTTGACCCTGGTCGGTTCCGACCCGGTTCGGATCCACCGATTATTTTATTTTATTTTTTAAAAAAAATTTAAAAAAAATTAAAAAATTAAAATTTTTTCTTTTCTTTTCTTTTTCCCTTCCTGTTTTTTTAATATTTTTTTAAAAAAATTTCAATTTTTTTAATTATGTGATATTTGTTGTTTTAATTTAATGTGATATTATTATGCATGTTTTTGCCATGTTTAAATTAAAACAATCCTGAGGATGCGCGGTAGTATTTTGCATGTTTTTTTATTACCATTGTGTTATTATGCATGTTTTTAATACAATGACATGAACTGTTGTATTTTTGAATGTCATCTAACTTAGTTAGGGCTAGAACCTAGGGCTGCATATCTATCCTGACTGCTAATCATTTATGATTATGTACTCGTTTGATCACCTCATATGTTAGGAGAAATGTCCTAAAATCAATCCAAATTGCCTGACAAATGTTTTTCAAAAAATGAACAGGGTAAAAAGGTACCGAAAAGGCATTAGTTATCCAACTAATGTAACCAAGTCCCCGAATTCAGTTAATATCTGGTTCGTAGGAATAGGGTGAGTCTCCCATCACCCTATTTGGATTTCTAATCGACCCATCCCAAATCGATTAGTGGCGACTCTTTAGTATAAACCACTTACATATTAAATATTTAAACCCTAAGTCGCGATATGGTATGGGCTTGGAAGAACCCGAGTTAAGTCCCGAACCTAGACTTAGCACGTACCAGGCGAAATCCCCTTTTTTGCGTGTTCGATAAAAAAGCGGGGAGGTTGGTCACGACAATAGCTAATCAATAATTATAGGACAAAAAAGAAAGAAACGTTGACCTTTTAGGCCATTGAACTTTTTGGCATATTCTAGATTATAAACAAAAGGGATAATATCACAAAAAAAATTCTAAATTAATATACTCGTTGTACATTTTCATATCGTATCACAAAAAATCCTAAATTGATATACTTGCACTACAAAAAAACAAGGATTTTGCGACGAAAATTTGCGACGAAAAATTTTTCGTCGGAAATTACCAACGACTTTTGCGACGAAAACTAAATTCGTCGGAAATTTTCGACGAAAAATTATTCATCGCAAAATTTCCTCAGAAATTTCCGACGACAAATTATTCGTCGCAAAAATTCGTTGGAAATTTCCAACGAAAAATTATTCGTCGCAAAATTCGTCGGAATTTTGCAACAAAAAATTTTTGATCGCAAAATTCGTTGGAAATTTGCAACAAAAAATTTTTCTTTGGAAATTTCCGACGAATTTTTGCTGCGACGAAAAAAAAAATTTGTCTCTACCGAACTTTTGACACGGAAAATAATTTTTATGATATCCATCCCCACTGATTCCTCATATCCCCCTCAATGTTCTTTCTCCCTCTCTCTTTCGTTTCTCTCGATTTACCTATCTGCTCACATGCAAATTAATCTTGGTAAAGCTTTTCCGCTGGTAAGTGTCGTGGCTAATTTCATCACTGGATTTTGTATTTTTTGGTGTTATTGAAATTTTTTTTTCTCTTTCTTTTTGGTTTGGCTGGTCACCGGAGACATTGCCGGCCATGGGCCGAGGTCCAGCGGATTGACCCTCGCCGATGCCCAGATGGGCTAGCCTCGCATGGGCTGATGGCGAGGACCGAGCTCGCCAACCATGGCGAGCTGGCCCTCGCCGCCACTGGCGAGTGGGCCGAGCTCACCCGGATTTGGGCGAGCTCGCCGGCCATGGCGAGCTCGAGCTCGCCCAAAACTTGCCCAAATCTAGGCGAGCTGGAGCTCGCCAGCGATGGCGAGCTGGCCCTCGCCGGCACTAGCGAGCTGGCCGAGCTCGCCGGCCATGGCGAGCTCGAGCTCGCCCAGAACTTGCCCAGGCGAGCTCGCCGGTCGCTAGACCGGCGACCGGCCAAGAAGAATGGAAAAAAAATAAAAAGAAAAGGAAAAGAAAAAGAAAAAGAAAATAATAAAAAAATAATTACCAAAGCATCTTAAGTAATTTGTTTTTATTTTATGTACATGTCCATTTGAAGGTCTCGCAATTCAAGTGAACATTGCAATTCTCATCAAATTGACCACTTTCTACTACAAAGATTTCAGTCAAATACTTGGTAAGTCTTCTTGACATGGTAATTTTTTCATTTTTTTCAATGTGAAAGTAATTGTTTCGTTAAAAACGAAATTTAAATTTTTAGAAATTTATAGTTTTAATTAACAACGTTAAATAATAGATATGATATTTTTTATATTTTACGAGAATTTTTTAATTTTTATACAGACACAATGCAAAGAGACAGGGTTGGATGTATAATAAGAACTTACCTGGACGTCGAGGATTGACCGATGAGTTTCGTATCGGGTTGGAACTATTTTTGGACTTTGCTAGTAATAAATATGAGTTCATGGATGGAAATAAGTTAAGGTGTCCATGTAAAAAGTGCAGTAATGAAAAATTTCAAGACATTGACATAGTTAGAGAACATCTTTATAGATTTGAGTTTACTCCGAACTATTATAATTAGACTTGCCATGGTGAACCATTTATATCTAATGACGGATATCGAAAAAACGACCAATTTTTAGTTGGGGAAGAATGTAGCTATTATGACCAATTGAACCCATACCAGAGGATGGTGTTTGATGAAGCCAGTCATAATTTTGTTTCAGAATCGAATCATACAAGTACTAGTTTTACTCCTACACTTGAACAAGTGGGAACTAGTCATGCATCACAATTGGATGAGGCAGAAGTTATAGGTTTTGATGAGAATGTGCGTGATCAAACTTTTCAATCTAATCAGTTCTGGGAAGTGTTGAAAACAGCAGATGAACCTTTTATGGGCAGGTTGTGACAACCACACGAAGGTATCAGTGACAGCAAGACTGTTAAATATCAAGGTAGAGCATAATGTGTCTGTGGATTGCTTCAACTCTTTTGTTGAAGTAATGCGGGAAACAATCCCTCGTGATAACATCATGTCAAGTGACTTTTATGATATAAAAAAGCTAGTGGATAACTTAGGTCTTCCAGTTGTAAGGATTGATGTATGTAGTAGGGGTTGTATGTTGTATTGGAGAGATGATGAAAATGCAGAATCTTGCAAATTCTGCGGTCAACCTAGGTATAAGATTAACAGGAGGCATGGTCGTAATCAGAAGCGTAGACCATGTAAGCAAATATTTTACTTGCCCTTAATCCCCAGGTTGCAAAGGCTTTATACGTCTCAAGCCACTGTTGAACACATGACTTGGCACGCAAATCATAAAACAAAAGAGGATCTAATGTGTCATCCTTCAGATGCAGAGGCATGGAAACATTTTGATAGAATATACCCCGAGTTTGCGATAGAGTCTCGAAACATCAGGTTAGGTCTGTGTGCTGATGGATTTGCCCCATTTGGGAAATCAAGAAAAAGTTATTCATATTGGCCAATTATCTTAACTCCGTACATTCTTCCACTCGATATGTGCATGAAGACACCTTATATGTTTTTGACATTGATTGTGACTAGCCCGCAAAATTCGAAAAAGTTGATAGATGTTTATATGCAACCATTGATTGAAGAGTTACAACGGCTATGGGATAAAGGTGTCCCTACGTATGACGTTTCTACCGATCAAACATTTGTAATGAAGGCTGCTCTTCTTTGGACGATAAATGACTTTCCAGCTTATAAAATGTTATCTAGATGGAGTAAAGCTGGGATCTTAGGATGTCCGATATGTATGGAGAGATCGAAGTCATTCCGATTAAAGCACGGTAAGAAGCCCAGCTATTTTGACTGTCATGGGCAATTTTTGCCGCTAAAGCATACACTCAGAAGGAATAAAAAAGAGTTTATCAAGAATAGAATCGAAAGAATACAACTACTATTGAGATTGACCAGTGATCAAATTTGGGAGCGAGTGCAGGAGTTTCCAACGATTGTTGAAAACCCTCACAGCATAACTATTAGGTACGGAAATACACATAAGTGGACTAAACGCAGTATATTTTGGGATCTACCATATTGGAAGGTCCATCTTATTCATCATAATCTTGACGTCATGCACATAGAGAATAACGTTTTCGATAATGTCATAAATACTATGATGGATGTCACTAGAAAAACAAAAGAACGCAAGAGAAGATATGAGGGATATTTGCAATCGGCCAACACTAGATGTGGATGCAAGTAGTAGGGAACAAAAACCAAAAGCAGTTTATACATTGGACAAGAAGCAAAGACGGATCGTTTGTCAATGGTTGAAATCGGTGCGATTTCCTGATGGATATACTTCGAATCTAGGGAGATGCGTTGATTTGAATGAATGCAAGTTGACAGGTCTGAAGAGTCATGATTGTCACGTATTTATGGAAAGACTAATTCCAATAGCCTTCAAGGAACTTTTACCAAACTTTATTTGGGGCGCCATTACAGAGTTAAATAATTTCCTGCATGATATTTGCTCAACAGCGTTAAAAGCATCACACATGGAGAAACTAGAGAGAGATATTCCAATTATTTTTTACAACTTAGAAAGGATATTTCCTCCATCGTTCTTTGATTCAATGGAGCATCTCTTAATTCACTTGCCTTATGAGGCCAAAGTTGCAGGTCCCGTCCAATTTCGATGGATGTATCCATTTGAGAGGTAAATTTTTTGTTAAATAAATTTGAAATTACTTCATTATATATTATGTTCCAATAAAATTTTTTCTATTGTAACTAGGTTCTTATATCATTTGAAGAAAAAAGTGAAGAATAAGACATGTGTCGAAGTTTCAATTTGTAATGCATATATTGTGAAAGAAGTGACAACATTTGCATCATACTATTTTGAGCCGCACGTGCAGTGCAAGAGGCGGAGAGCAGGAAGAAATGATGAGGGTCCCATTGATCCTAATTGCAAATCATTCTCTATTTTCAATTATTTGGGTCGACCAAGCGGCGCAAGTAAGTTTGGGCACTTAACAGGTGAAGAAAAGTAGGCAGCCCATACATATATTTTACTGAACTATTCAGAAGTTGAGTCATACTTCAAGTAAGTGTACATTTGTAAGTATATGTATTGTGTGTCAAATATTTGCTAATAT
This sequence comes from Syzygium malaccense, assembly GCA_031216405.1. NCBI lineage: Eukaryota > Viridiplantae > Streptophyta > Magnoliopsida > Myrtales > Myrtaceae > Syzygium > Syzygium malaccense. The sequence goes on along the minus strand of CM062258.1, from coordinate 6,585,732 downwards.
CTAAATGGTATTTGTTAAGAGGATTTTTCAAAATTCAATATTTGGACTACCACCAAATGAGTTTGACCGTTTGTATGAGGAACAATTTGCAACATGGTTCACAACATATGTAAGTTGTATTTGGACGAAATCCAAGTTATTCGAATTTTTTATACATCATATATTAAAATATATATTATTGATATTGCGTATGTGACCTTAGGTTCCCAGTAATCATGATCATGCAACAGAGCAAGAATTGCTATATCATCTGGCATAGGGTCCAAAGTCCAGAGTACAAACTTGGCCAACATATTTCATAAACATGTACAATTTTCACACTCGAAAATATGGAATGGGAAAAGCCACAATGAATAGTGGTGTGTGTGTGTTCAGTCATCTAATGGTGGCAGTTCGAAAGATGATTTTTATGGCTTGTTGGATGAAATCGTAGAGATAGAGTACCATGGACCATTAATTTTGCGGATTGTGTTATTTAAATGCATGTGGTTCGATCCCGTCAAAGGAATGAATGTGCATACGAAGTTTAATTTGGTTGAAATAAATCACAAGAAAAGATATATAAAATATGAACCATTTGTCTTGATACAACAAGCAATTCAAGTGTATTATGCACTATATCCTGTTTGAAACGTGACAAAGCCGATTGGTGGGCTGTATGTAAAACCAAAGCACAAAAAAAAAATTGAGGAACACTAGAAGAACACAGCATATCAACAAGAGAAAGTTCGTCACAGGATTGAAACTGATGAATATACCATTCCAACTTTACGAGATCCATGTGGAGCGATGATCGATGTGGATCCAACTGAAATTCGCGAATCAAATTTTGAAGTTGGTACAGAACTTGATTATGAGACAGAGGATGAAGATGATGCGCATGAAGAAGACGAAGACGAAGACGAAGACGAAGACAAAGATGAAGATGAAGCTGAAGATGAAAGTGAAGATGAAGATCAAGAATATGATTTTTGAGATTTTTTACTATTTATGTGCAATTATTATTATTATTGCGACATGCGTTTTTTTTCTCATAAATTTTTGTTATTGTTATTGTCGTAATTATTATTGTTGTTGCCGTCGTTGTTGTTATAATTAGAATTCGTGGCTAATTAGCCTCACAGATTTAGCCACGGAATTGAAATAGTCGGGAAAAATATTAGAATTTTGCAACGAATTTGAAATTCGTGGGAAATTTCCAACGAATTTAAAATTCGTGGGAAATTTCCCACGAACTTAAAATGCGTGGGAAATTTCCCACGAATTTAAGATTCGTGAGAAATTTCCAACGAATTTTAAATTGGTGGGAAATTTCCCACGAATTTTCTCACGAATTTGAAATTCGTGGGAAATGACATTGCGAATTTTGCCACGAATTTCAAATTCGTGGCAAAATATTTGCCGATAGACTATTTTCGTGGGAAATTTTGTGGGAAATTTCCCACGAATTTCAAATTAGCAATCCCTTGCCAAAAATTTGAATTTCGTGGGAAAATTCGTGGGAAATTTCCCACGAACTTTCCCACGAAAATAGTCTATAGTGCAATATTTTGCCACAAATTTGAAATTCGTAGGAAAATTCGCAATGTCATTTCCCACAAAATTAAAATTCGTGGGAAATTTCCCACGAATTTTCTCACGAAAATAGTCTATAGTGCAATATTTTACCACGAATTTGAAATTCGTTGGAAAATTCGTGGGAAATTTCCAACGAAATTCAAATTTGTGGGAAATTTCCCACGAATTTTCCAACGAATTTCAAATTCGTGGTAAAATATTGCACTATAGACATATTTCGTGAGAAAATTCGTGGGAAATTTCCGACGAATTTTAATTTGATTGGAAATTTCCCATGAATTTAAAAATTCATGGGAAATTTCCAATGACTTTTAACCAAATTGAGGTGAAATAGAGGATTTTTTAATTAACCAAATTGAGGTGAAAAAAGGAAAAATTAAATTATATGAACCATCATGAGGAGAAATTGTAAGAAGTCAATGAGTTGCTCGGAAGAGGATCTTAATTTGTTGCATTGGAGACATTTGAGGCATTTGGGAATATTGGTGCACGTGGTATTAACTTATTTGGACAGTTGAACAAATAATTTTTGAAATGACGAAATATGTCAAAAATGTACTAAAAAAAGTGAAAAAGTAATGAAAAGTTAACTCTTGCAAAGCTATATGCTTGTTGTCTTTTTCCGTGCCACGCTTTAACTAGCTACTGCCTAGTGTGACAAATTTCACCAAATTGTGATTGCGGTTAAATTAGCATCAAGATAAAAGCTAATTAATAATTCTTGGACGTAAAGAAAAAGGAGCCAAATGTCACAGGATCGTCACTAATTTTAGGCCACACACCTATACTATGAATTTCCATAATTTTATATACACCTCCGCCAGTGAAAAGTTCTTTTATTTTCACAAGTGGCCTCGAGATTATGACATATGTATGCATTGTTATGGTAGATTTCCGACTAAATGTGCGCGTTTATGATCTTGAGACTGCAGGTGAGAATAACACTCTCCACCAGTGTTGCGTTGCTTATTGGAACAAAGGTTACTTAGCATGGTTTAGCAGCACTTAATTTCTTGTTTATGCACGAGATTTCCCTAGAACAAGGCCCGTCTCTCTTCTTTGCCCCTATCCTCGCACTTGTTTCCTCCATATGCTTTTTGATCTTGCCTGTTTTCCATTTCGCCAGACATAATTATATATATATATATATATATATGATTCTTTTTTCTTTATGTCAAAAAATTGTTAATTAGCTATTTATCTTGATACTAATTTAACTGCAATAACAATTTGGTGAAATTTGTCACACTAGGCAACAGCTGGTTAAAGTGAGGCACTGAAAAGGACAGTAAGCATATAGCTTTCCAAGAGTTAACCTTTCATTACTTACGACTTTATTTAAGTACATATCCGACATATTTTGTCATTTCAAAAGTTACTTGTCAAACTATCCAAATATGTTAATATCACGTGTACCAATATTCCTGAGTGCCTCAAATGTCTCCAATGCAACAAATCAAGATCCTCTTCCTAGCAACCCATTGACTTCTTAATATTTCTGCTCATGATGGTTCATAGAATTTAAGTTTACCTTTTTTAACCTCAATGTGGTTAATTAACAAATCCTCTATTTCTTTTAAATTGTCGAGATCCAACCATCTACCCTTTGAAGGCATCAATAGTTCCTCAAAAGGAGATTTCTTGCATATCTCTTCTTTATTTCTTAATCAAAATAATCTTATTTTTATTGAAAATTTACTTTGTTATGATTTACTATTTCATTCTCAATCTTATCCATGAATAGGGTTTCATCTTCTACTTGAGTACATTTCTTATAGATATACATGTATACATGATACATTTTTTCTTTTTCTTTTTGTTACATGTATGAGCTGTCTCTATCTATGTTTCATTTTCTTTGATAATTTTTTACTTTTAATGTCCAAATGAAACACTACGCAAGCAATTAGGTTGCTGACCAATCTAGGATTCTCCCTTTTTCCATCTCTCTATATGACTTGTTAAAGTTTCGTTTTTTTTTTAAATCTATTAACTTACAATGCTTCATAAGGAACTCTTAGTATTTGAAAACAACGAAGTAACTGAAAATATTTGGAGTCTACCTATAAAATTCGTTTACTATAATACTTACAAAGTACTTCAAAATTTACATTGTCACGAAATTGTTGATAGAATTTCTCTCTGTGTGCGCATGCGTAGGTCACATGCGTCTAAATGTACAAAAAAATTCAGATTAGTTTGTCAAAGCACGTTTAGTAGATCTGGTCTTTTCTAAGTGGATCTACTAGACGTGTCTTGACTTTAGTAGCACGCTCACACATGCACACCTGACCAGCAAGAGAGAGAGAGAGAGAGAGAGAGAGAGAGAGAGAGAGAGAGAGAGAGAGAGATTCTATCAACAATTTAGTGAGTGAAAATTTTTAAAATATTTGTAACCATCAAATTTTAAGAGTTCCTTATGCAACATTATAAGAAAATAAAGTTTCAAAGAAAATAAAACTTAAACGTGTTTTTTAGAGAGATTTCAAGGGAGGATCCTAGATTTCTCGGCCACCTAATTCCTTCTGCATTTTAAGTGTTTTTGATAGAACATCATAATTAAGTAAATTATCAAAGAAAAGAAAACAAAAACAGAGACAACTCATATATGTAACCGGAAGAAAGAAAAGAATCGTATCGTGTATACCTGTATATCTATCAAAAATCTACTCAAGTAGAAGATGGAATCCTGTTCAGTGATGAATTTAAGAGAAATAATGAATCATAGAAAAGAATGAAAAATACTATTTTCATTAAGAGACAAAGAAAAGATATGCAAGATATCTCCTTTTGAGGAACTATTGGTGCCTGCAAATGGTGGGTTCTTGGATCTTGACAATTTAGAAGAAATAGAGGAAGTAGTTGAGGAAAATAGAAGATCCGTTAAGTAATTAAACTAGGAATGAGGAGACATACCAGAAGATAAGAGATGACAAGCTGAGGAGGCAAAGAGAGAAGGCATCAAAGCAAAATGAGCTCTTCTGGTGTGCTCTTGAATGGGAGCCCTTGGAGCGCATATATAGGGGAAGAGAGAGAAGGCATCAAAGGCTGTTTTGACCCACTGCCAATAAGTGAGACAATTTCAAATCTTTGAGTGCTTTTATGTTTCCTTAAAAGAACTCAAAAATATGTAGGTCTGTTTGGATTTTTCTTGAGGCGTGCATAGTGACGGTTATAATGTTTTCATTTGCTGTTTCTGTGTTGCTATTGTTATGCTTGCTCTAAGTTTGCGATTAACATTTTTCCCATTTTGAGCTGGACTTTTAAACATCGACCCTTTAGACCATTGCACTTTTTGGCATATTCTGGATGATTAATAAAAGGACAATAACACAACTTTTATATGATTTTTAAACAACCACGCTTGATTTGAATGGGTGATATAACAGTGTGCGTCAAGCATGCCAGGTAATTTAAACGTTACAAACTAGATTTTCTTTAAGAGAGAATTTGAATTCATTCAATACTCGTGATATCTAGATTTAAATGCCAAATCCCGCAATTAATTTCGTCTAATAAGGTACACAACTTTTTATATGGGAACACTCCGACTACCAACTTCTTTTTTCAAAATTTCTCTTTCGAAACGGACGATGGTGAGATAACCCTACGCAATTGAATTGAGCATGGCTCCAAATTAGTTAATAAATGCTCGTGATATCATTTTTCCTCCTCATGTCGCAATCAATTCATTTCAAATCAACTGAGCCTGCCTCTAATACCAATATATACAAAAACAAGCGACCAAATTTGTGAGAACTAAAAACTACAAGTTATTGTTCGCAAGGAATTATGAGAGCTAAATGTTAGGTGAATTATTGAGTGTACTTGATAAATGGAAAACATTGAAAGTGTTTGAGTAAATCAAAAGAAGTTGTAATCTATATTGTATTTCTTGATCTATAGTAGAATTCTGTGTTGCTCTCTCCCTGTGGAGCATATCGACCAAACCACGTAGATTCGATATATGATTTATTTCGTTGTTTTGTTTATTAATATTGTTGGATTGCCTGTTTCACAACATAAACAACAAAAACAATGTAATTTAATCCTTCAAAAAATAGGCACTATGCATACAATTTTTTAGGTTGTCGCAACTTTCTCGGTGGTGAACCACCAAGAGAAAGCTATGAATTACTAAACCAAAGACTTAGCACGGACTCTCCCAATACCATACCAACCGCAACTTTGGGGTTTCATTTAATCAATTTAACATGCAAGTCAACTCAATTAAGAGTCTGACAAAAAAAAATTCAATTAGGAGTCACCACTAATCTATTACGGGTCAATTAGAAACCCAAGAAGTATGGGAGAACATTTTACTTCTATGAACCATAGATATCATAAATACGGGGACTTAGTTACACTAGATAAAATCGCAAAATCAAACATCAAGCTTGTTGATCCAAAGGAATTACTAACAGGAATAACACGGTAGTATTCTAACTATGAGGCAATGAGGATAATAGAATCATTGCACGTACTTCATCTTCAAAGTCAATCTCAATTGAACTCAATTGACTAACAAACATATTGAATTCATTGATATGCTCAACAATTAACACACATTCGCCCTTCTTTAACTTAAACAGATGTCGTATCAAATAAATATTGTTCATCGCAAAGGGCTTTTATTACATGTTCGACAGGACATTCAATAATCTTGTAAAGGTCCTCTCTTTCACGATGTTAAATGCGACATTATAAGACAACATTAGCCACTTGTCTATCTAACAATTCCTAATTAGCTTGCTTCATCAAGTGGGGCGTCTCCACAAACATGGGCAAGTTCAAATTCCTCTGATAAAGATAATCATCAATTTGCATCTTCTAGAAACTAAAAACCTTCCAATTTAATTTGTCGATTCTCATTTTTCCTTATTCTGTTACTATCAATGCGCTTCAACTCACCCAACCCTAACTCTAATAACAATTTTTGCAGAACAAGCGATCGAACAATAAAATCAACAGAATAAAAAAAATTGGACGCTAGTTCTATGTGGTTCAGTCGGTGTGATCTCCGTCGATAGTGAGAGCAACAAAAGATTCCACTGTAGATCAAGTGATATAAAGAAGATTATAACTACACTCGAATCACTTAATTACTCTCAGTGTTTCCCAACCATAATTATTTCAAATAACCCACAATTGGTTAGCTTTCACGAGTTTTTACGAAATAATCTCTCCAAATAGAAAAGTGGATATGAGACTTTCCTTTTCTATTTATTTTTCTTTCTTACGCCCACTCCAATTTGTAGTAATCTTCTTTCCTCGATTTTAAACATCCACAAAAAAAAAGTCAACTTTCATGGACTTTCCTTCAATCAATCTCGGGTCATGTTTTGTTCAATGAGCTCAAACTCAAAACATCTTTTAACAGACACATTTAGATAGAGCCAAAGTAATGACCAGCTGGTGGGGCACACAAAATTTTTGTGAAGAGCATAGGAACTTCATATTTCACAACAATTCATTATATTCTACAAAGCTTTCACGTGAAAGATTCTGGCCACTAATGACAAGTAATTGCTGGAGTGAGTTTCTCCACACACGTAAGCACTTTTCTAAATACAATTTAACCCAACAAAGATTAATAAAAAAAAATAATTACTCATTGCCCATTGATCTGAGGACCTTTTGTGTCATATTGTGGAGCTTCATTATCTGCTGTTAGGTGGGAGCTGCTCATTGGCATCTCCACCTGCTCACATTGCATCACTTCTGGCAATTCCGGGACCCCCATGCCATGCTGCTTCAACAACAATTTTTTATTTAATTTGCATTTATAACTTTTTAAATATAATTACACGTGAAAAATCATGGCAAAAGAAATTAATAAAACAAAAAGTTAAACCTGAGTGTAAAAGGACTGAGGAATCATATTTGGATTGTGGGCAGTTGAAGTGTACTCCTGAGGCCAAGCTGAGATATTTCCTTCACTAGGGTTTGATACATGTGACTCTGCCATGCTTCTTGGGTCAATGCAGCTTGAGCCCGTCGCTTGTACTAACGTTTGATATAGTGAAGATGAGAGATCCCTGCAATAGTAGCTATTCGTATATTAATGACTTGCATAATAGATGCAAAAACAACATTTGATTATGCTGGGAAGTTACAGGTTCGTCATTAGTCGACAAATAATTATTGAAGCCTTGCATTTCGGAAATTAGACTCCATGCAAACACAAAATTACAAGGGTAAACTAAAATTATTCTACACAAGCTAAGCCATTCAATAAAATGCTCACAACTTGCCTGACTTGCATGAGAGAAGCGGATGAGTCGAAGAACTGCGCATTGTTTGGATCGTTTTCCGACAACCACCCGACATCATTGTCGAAGGAGCTCGACATCCCTTGCTGCAACTCATTATAAAGGAAATAAATAACATGAAAAACGACTATTTACACGTTTTGATAAGGTCTAAATTTTGCTAAATTACCTGCATACCGGATGGATCGTAAGGAGATAGATGGTTTACCATCAACTGCTCCTGCCAAAAAGAATATTAGCAATTTTAGCTCAGTGGTCTAATTTCCTACCATAATAATCTGTCTAATAATCCAACGAATTTAATTTTAAATCTACAATGTACAATTTGTAATAGTTATGACTTGGGGATGAACAGTGAACATGTAACTTTATACAAGCATAATAACTTAAATTTTTCTACATAAATTGTTGTGTTGGTTCATTCTTGCTAATATCATAAATAAATAAATAAAAAGCATATGCATTTCAAGAATATTATGCTAAATTACAAATATTCACCTTTCTCTGCACCACGTGTTGAAGGGTGTCCACAAGAGTATTCTCAATTGACTCCAGATCCTTCAAAGATGTATTTTTTGGAAGCAGAGTCGGCTCATATATTCTGCATTTTTCAGAAGCCAAAAAGATATCCTTCCAGTTACCGAGAATTAGCAATAATAAATAAAAGTAATTTCTTACTATTAGTATAAACTTTTATTAATTTCTTTTCTAGGAATTGAGAGCAGCAAAACATGCATGATTTTTCACTCTATTCAGAATTTCTAATAAATAACAACGCGTATCCCAAAGTGTCCTATTGTCAAATTCATACAGGAGCTAGTGCCCCAGCAGTCGTGCGGAGTGATTAGCAAATCGATAATTACATAAGTAACCACACCATTAAATCAAATATTGGTGCACATATATAGATTTCTATTAGGAGTACCGTATCTGCTCGTCTGCCTCCAGAAGTTGCTGCCTCAATATGCCAATTTGCTGGTGGAGCTCCTACAATACTCAGCTCAATTTAGACACTTGAAAAAAATGTTCATTTGCTACCACAAGAGCTTAATTTATCGCGGAGAAGTTCGTATTTACCTCGGCATCGGAGTCAACTGCCCCCGGACTTTTGTCGAATCAATCAAAGATACATCGAAGTGCGGAGCAAATAAATTCATTTCGGGGTTAGTTCGATCCGATTTTATGAATATAATAAAATGAAATAGGGAGGGAGGGTCCAACACACTTTGCAATTTGGAGAGCGAGGTCATTCTCGTTCCTGAGTTGCTGGAGGGTCCTAAGCAAGTACTGCGAGAGCAAATTAATTATGAGAGAAAATTGATAACTTAGAGAGAAAATTTCTGAAAAGCAATGTGAGAAGAGTGTCGATTTGCACCTCTTTATTTTGGATAGCGCTGCAAAACAAAAATTAGAGATGATTATGAGGAATCAAGTTCAGAACCAAGCACTAAGAAATTAATTAGGATAAAAAAAATTGACAAATTTGAGGGCCTACGGAAATTTGGGGTGGTCAGCGTGCGACGATCCTGGACATCTAGGACTGACAAAAGGCAAAAACAAAAAAAACAAAATTATAAACAATTAATCTTGAAAGAAAAACCATAAAAAAAGAAGTAGTCGACATTTTTGTAAAGTTTTAATTGCATACGTGTCTCGTTCTTGGTCGGATAGGTTAATGAAACGGGTGAACACATCCTCGATCCTGATTAAGAGATTTGTCTAGTCAAATTAAACAATTAGAAGTAGCGGAACTTCAACTGAAGCTCAAAATAAAACTGAGCATGAAATTACGAAATCAGAGGCAACAAAAAGTACAAATTCGCGCAGAAAATGGGAAATTATTTTTCCTGATTGACATTGAAGTAATAATGATAATATATATTCGAACAATGGACACCACAAAAATAATATGAGTTAAATATTTTTCATCTTACAACAATTTAAATTCACTTTTCAAAACTAAGTTGAGTTTCGTTTCCTGTTCATACATGCATGTGTGCCTTCTTGTTTTTCTCTAGTATATGAAGAGATATCTCATTACTGCTAACACTAATCCATCCCAGAATAACACTACTATTTGACACATGACAGAACTGTAGAGATCTCTATGCTTCTATCCTACCCATCTCGCCTCGCTCGGCTGCTACTGTCACTTGTCGCGACCTCCGCCTCCTCACTATTTGCTGATCTCTTCCTCATGAATCAAAGGTCACCGGGCCTCGGGCGACCTCCGATTAACGGACCGTGCAAAATGAGGTCTCAACCTCAAATTAGCAGACGTGAACTCAGTAGAGAGAGAGAGGGAGAGAGAGAGAGGGAGAATGGCGATGGCAGATGAGACCTGCAATAGGGTCGCATGGCTCGGACAGAGGTCAGCGGCGATGGTGGAGGAAGTCTCTGAGTGCAATATGCAGTGCAGAGGCTCATGGAAGAGAAGGGCAGTATTGATAGAAGAAGAAACGGAACAAAGGGAGAGAAGGAAAGCAATGATAGAAACAAGGGCGAAAAGAATCAGGACATGTACTTGATGGAAACCATTGTCGAAGAAAAATGAAGACCAAAAATGCATCTAAGCTGTATAAAGTAATTTTTAGGCTCATTCTGTGTATCATACGATTAATATAACCCAACACTGTACAAGATATGTGAGAAAGTCAGTTTTTTTTTATCTTTTCCATGTGATATGCGTCATACTACTTCAATGCCAAAGGGGTTGCTCAATTGATTAACATGCGCGTGTTCCATGCTCAAGACTTGGGTTGTAATCATGACAATTATGCATTCTCTTGAAGCCATTATTGAGGATACGGACCTATGCATTTCCAATTATTATTTTGTGTACAGGGGCTATCGCACTCGAGCGGGATTAGTCGGCTACTCGAATAATCTTTGACGCCCTATTGTCAACCAAAACAAAACGAAAAAATTCTGTCTCTTCATGTGTAATTGACTTGAATTAGTAAGATGTGTTTAAATTTATTTTACCTCCTGACATATCCGTAAGCATTGCTGAAATAATCATTAGGTATGTTCAAAAGTTTAAATATTGGTCAACCTATCGAGATGATTGGAAACGACCTATGATCAATATTCATATCGTTGAAAGTACAAACAAAAAGCTCAAAAACTTCTACATTCCCCAAATAATTTCTGTGTTGTTTATCAGAAAACGAGACAAGTAAAGAATTGTCTCTTGAACTTGTCTAAAGTAATCAACAGGATTGCGGGTTCTGGAAGAAGTTCCGCTTCCTAGTTTTTTATTTCACCCCAACAACGAAACAATGACAGCATTTTGGCTTCTTCTCGCCATGCAAATGACAAACAACATGACAAAGCATGCCAGATATCGGTCTCTATTACCATGCAAATGACAAAGATGACCAGCAAAAGATGCCACGATTAAATTTCGAAACCTGAAGCTCGGAGATAATTACATATCAAACACGACCGACGTTACCTTCTTTTTCCCGAAAAGTGGCTCACGCGGTCGGAGGGAGAGAACATGATGAGAGCGATGTCGATGTCGCAGAGGATGGAGAGCTCGTACGCCTTCTTGATGAGCCCATTCCTGCGCTTCGAGAATGTCACTTGGCGGTTCGTGATGTTCTCTATCCTCCTTATCTCTAGCTTAACACGACCCATCTTTTATTGGTCGCCGATGCAGTCGATCATCCTCCTAAGGAGAGGCAAAATGTTCCATTGGAGAGCTTCGAATCCTCCTCCTATTTTCAAGCCCCACAGAAGTGCATCTTTCCCGGTGGATGTAATGCCAGGACAAGGAGGCCTTGAATGGAGGATTTGTTGAGAGAGAGAGAGAGAGAGAGAGAGAGAGAGAGAGAGAGAGAGAGAGAGAGAGAGATGGTTATGAGTTAATGGGAGAAGAGAGATGGAAGGGAGAGAATGGGGGATTTATAAGAGGAAGAGAGCCGGGTCATAGGGGTGACAGATTGTGATTCTGTTGATTTGGGTTCCTTTGCATCTTTTGGACAAGGAAATTTTGGTTGTACTAGGCCCCATTTTTTTCCTCTTTTCGCTTTATATTGTGAACAAAAATAATTTGTCTTTGCTTCGTCTTGTCTTGATAAGTAAAAAAAAGAACTTACTTTTGGCTTTCCGCTTACATAAAGGAAATATGTTTGAATTTCCCAAGAAATTATGCTAAAGAATACACAATTTATAAATGACTATAAATTTATTGGCTAATTATACCTGCCAGAAAAGACTTTGAATATCGAAAATATTTATATATTTTCAAAGGTTTGAGATTTCACTTTGAAATCTCAATTACTAAGAGGGAAAAGGATGTCGAAAGTTTGAGATTATAAAAGTGAATGTCATTCTGACAGACTAAACAGTAAAAACCCTATCCATACAACTATCTTTTACAAAATAATTTTTGCCTAATGTGACGAGAATATGATTTTTTTCACAAAATAGGTCCCATGGTCTTTCGAGACTTTCAAACCATGACTGATAGACTACCGCAAAGTGGTGGCCCTGGTGACATCAGATTGGACCTGCATGTGGAACATTACAATAATGCTTAGAGAGTCGCCAGTGCTAATCGCTCATTTTCACTCTTTTCCATCATAAAAAGATTGGAAAAAGAAACTACATATCGTAGTACATAATGTAGTTTAATTGAGTTCCTCACTTGCCCAAAATCAAATCTTATTGATTTATAATCTACCTGAGGATTTTAACTTGGTCAACTGATTTGGAATCTCAATTACAAGCCTTAATAGATTGACAAAGACATGATTCAACGCACCAATCATTCAAATCCAATTTGTCTTCTTTTGGTCATCACTCACGATTGAATCCGATTAGGACTCGGTCACAATTGTGCAGAAGTCGAGAGATTTCTAACTCGAAAATGTCACATATTTAAATTTCACCAAGTGCTTGTAAGATGCCTCTTATTTAGGACCACTCATGCAGGCAAAGACCTGGACTTAGAGTGCGTTCGGCAAATACAAGTACCATTTGACAAATTTTGTGAAGAGTTTTATGGAGATGCAATTGCATTTCCAAAAGCCTCTAAAGGCATTTTGCCTAAGGCACGTCCAAAGGTGCTTTGGGTTTTGAGCATTTCTAGAATGTTAATACATTTTTTTTTCTACCAACTTTATCTCGTTAAACTTTCATAATTCTAGAAATGTCCTCACCTCGCATGACGTCACCAGCGAGGCCAAAACTGGCATCGGCAACTAAGTGGCCTGAGATCACACCAGATCTAGCTCGTTGGCCACAGAGCCCTTAGTACAAAGTGTGATATTTCCTAATACCATTTAAACCAAAGTTGCTTCTCAATACACTTTTAAATTATAATTTATTAAACACTACCTACATTTCGAAAAATTCCTTCAACCTAAAGGCGTTTGCATTGTCCCAAAAACTTTACCCAAAAGCCAAATCAAATGCACCATTAACCGGTTATGAGAACGGTAGTCGTGCCCTTTGCGCATGTGTTTCGGATTATAAAAAAAATAAAAGTAATATTTCGGAACTACACAAAAATATCCGTGGGCTCACTTAAAGCTAGAAGGGAAAAATCTATTAGCATCCGGACAAAAAACCTGGAAAAAATGTAAAAGATTATATTGCGGCTAGCTTAGGCGACATTGGTACAATTTAATACATAGTCCCCGAATGTTTGTTATGTTTTGTTATGGTTGCACGTGGGACGTCGCACTTGTCCATCTCAACCCCGGCCTGCAGCGCGATGTTCTCTTTTAAAAATTTGTTGTTTCATCGGCCAAAACCAATAAAGAAAAAACGTATTGAAAATCAAAATTGATGAATATATATATATATATATATATATATATGTGAAATTCATGAAATTACGCTAAAATCGCACCTTTTACCATCGATTTTTTTTAGGGCTAATACCACGAAAAACGTCAAATCGGTAAACTTATGATAAATTTACCCCAGACTAATTGTTTAACCATGAAATAATCAAATCGGTACACTCATGACAAATTTAATCTTCATTAAATTAGATTAATACCACGAAAAATCACAAACTTGTAAACTTGTGACAAATAGAGAGGCAAAATCCTAAAATGGTACATTTATTAATTACCACGTGTCATCTGACTCAGCAATTAAAATTTAAAGGAAACTAACGAAGAATAAATTTGTCGCGGGTGAACAAATCTGGAATTTTTAATGGTCAAAAAATTAGTTCAATGTAAATTTATCACTGACGTACCAGTTTGGGATTTTTTTTGGTATTAATCCCTTTTTCTATGTACTGATAATTCTAACATCATTTTATATCACAACCAGAAGAATAATTATCTCTGAACGTTGCTTTGAAGACGCTATTACCCAACAATTTCTTACTTACATTGAGCTTAGTCGTGGTATTTATAGCCCGCATATCGAGGGATCTGATACTGCAAAGAGTCAGTGAGCTGACAAAGCAGGATTTAATGCAGTAAACCAAAGTTGGTTCTCTTTGGCAGTAACCTTTCTGTTTAAACCCAAATTATCATCACGGATGCATAATTTTTCTATGCTCTTTTTTTAAACGTTCCTATCGTTTAAATTTAGCGGTAGCATCGCTAACTTGGACAGATCATTGTTCGTCGAGCCCGCTCTGAATAATCCTTCGTTTGCCCGGATTATCGCATACGCGATAATAAAAATGCTGATTCTTGCATAAGAATTTATGGCCAAAGAGCCGAACGTGTTGGCACTTTCTCTTAGAGCATCATGAATCGGCATAGTGTTGGATCAAAAGAGGATAACAAAATCCTATTATTTTTGTGGTATGTTTAACAATTGGGGGTGTTGAAAAACGCCAAAAAGCCCGAAAATTTTAAGTATTTTGGGGCCCAATTCAGACCTGGTCTTCTTTATTGTTTTTCGGGCTTCAGCGTGAGAAGCCCAAGTTGGCCTAGACCGGCCCAAAAATTATTTTATAAAATTACATAAATCGAACATATGGAAATAAGGTAAGGAATGAAGTATTTATTCTTGAGAGACCCTTAAAAAGGAAGTTGAAATTAATAATAAAACGTGTAATTAGCCGAAATCCTGAAAAAGTGGGTCGAAAAATCGAAAATCGGACTTTTCGGGCTCCTAACGAGCTTCCAAATTAGTGTAATGTGCCCATTAACTCAATTTGAGTAATTCTATATTCGAGGTGCACGATTATTGTTCAAGCGAACGTAATCCATATGTTTTAGAGTAATGTCATATTAATTATTTGATAATTGCATGTTTGAGTCTTCAAACTTGATAAGCCATGAATAATAATTCCAAAAGTATGTGAATATGTACTTTTGAAAAATTGGGTTCTGGGCCCAAACTTCCCCGACCAGGACCAATTTAAAGTGTTACTTTCCTTTTCCATCCATCTCCCAAGATTCGATATTTTCAATATTTTCGTTGACAGTGAAAATACTTTTCATTCATTTATTTTTATGCGCAAAGTCATTATTTTTAGAAAAATATTTTTCAAATTATTCATTTTTCGCGAAACAAACGTAGACTATATATTGGAGGAAGCAAATTCATGACGTAGTGTTCCAGCTGACCTAAGTCTAGAAGTCGCCTGAGAAATATCTGAATCCATAAATTATTGCCTGCATATACTTTAAATGATGATGGTACGTGGACCGTCCATCTTTCTTCTCGTGAGAGTATGGACCTACGCAACTAATGGTCATGTCGCTATTATATGTTGACAAGTCATTGATTAATTGGATTTCGGAAGTAATTCCAAATCATTATCACATTGCTTAGTTATATTTTAGTTTCTTTTCTTTTTGGGTTGACCCACATAGATTAGGTTGAGTCATCACGGATGATGTTAGAGCTAGTCATCTAGTGGATGGATGGTTTGCAGACGGATCAAGCCCTTAGTATGTTCCATTAAGGCGAGGAATGGTCGCGAGGGTGAGAAAGCTCAACTGGATATGGTTCCTAGCAAATTTCTAGAAGGGCAAATGAAATGGAAATGAACTGAATTACTCATCTAATGGCAGGGGGCTATCGCTAGGCAATGTGGATTTATATTGACAAAATCGTCACTACTTCAGGTGGGGAGTTTGTAACGGTACCCCAAGTCCCACATTGGATGCGAGAGATCTAGTGAACTAATTCATTTGTAAAGACGCGTCCCCGATGGTTATCACCTTGAGCAGACACACTAAAGTATTCCTTTTCAAAGCTCGACTTACATGAATCGGGCCATGAAGTTTCTTAGTTTCCTTTGTTGGTCTTAGTTAATTACTATGATATGAAGTTTATCCATACCCCTAGAGAGAGAGAGAGAGAGAGCTGCGCTTGCCGCCACCGCAGTTGGATGGATCTCACTTGGGGTCCTCACGAACATGTTGCCTAACATCGCAGCGGTGCGGCCATCCGGTGTCCTCAGAGAGATTATTGCCTTAGTTTAATACAAACAATCACAGTTTAGACCACCCGCCTGGGTGGCGCTGCTGGAGCGCGCACTCTTTCTCTCGCAAAAAGGTTGAGTGTTCGAATCCCGGGCTTAACCGGTGGCACGTGTGTGGTGGCTAGCACGTATCGCCCCCAGGGTTTACTCTCCGGCTGTTGGCCGTGCGGGGGTTCCCTGGGTTATCAAAAAAAAAAAAAACAATCACAGTTTAGAGACCATTTTTGTTCAAAAAGGAGAGTCTATGCACCTCTAAAATTTCAACCGAGCGGTCTATCGAGGACAATCGCTCTTTCTTTTTTGGGTAGGATCCCATGATGATCGGTCCAATAATTTGTGTCACATCTTTGCAAAGATGGGAAAAATGGAAAGCAAAGCATCCATTCCAATTGCGCAACCGCGTTGCGGTTTCTCCTTTCTCGCAGTCAAAGCGTTCATGAATTTCAATCGCCAGACCGTCCAATCTCGCACGAGAAAAGAGCAAAGTTCCCCTCCCCCTTCGCGCTTGCTTGACATTTGTAGAAAAATGACTGGGGTCAATTAATTTTTACGGACCGACCAAGATCACGTTCCACCCAGCCTCCTCGGCAAAAGAATCAAATAAAATAAGATAAAGTCCGAAGAGATTATGTCCAACCCCAAAATTGTAATTTACGCACTTGACTAATATAATGTTTTGCTTCTTTGAGGGTACGTGGCTAGGACCATTGAAAAACTTGCGCCAAACACGTAAAAGAAAAAGAAATCGCAGACAATCATGCAGAATAAAGGTCAATCGATCGAACGTAAACATCTGGACTCAACGTTACCTGCTCTGGATAACAACCACCCCCACTGAACTTAATGGAAAGATTTCGTGTGCGACGGTGTTCTTGATCTTGCGATGATACATGGTCATACCGTGGAATAATATCCATCCGCTACTTCCTAAATTCGGCGTTCGAACCCCTCCTGGTAAAATTAATTATTATGTTACGATCTTTCGTTCTTTCCCAAATGCATTTAGGACTTTTGATCTTGTGAGTCTCGTGTGGCTGATGCAAGAATCCTACAAAATAAAAAGCAATTATGTACTCGACCCACTGAACTCAAATTCCATATAAGAATGCCCGTCTATCTATAGGTGGACCGATCGACTCGGACCACAATGAAGTGGTAAACAAAAGTTTCATCATTTGAAGTGGCCAAAAATCATCATATCTGATTCATTACTTCAACAAACCTACTGTCCGAAAACACTTGCAAGATAATTACAGTGACCTAGGTAACGTTGCGGATCACATAAATATTATATATATGCACGGCGTTTACATGATGGAGCAGGCGTTTGGGTTATCGTCACTGAACATGATGGTGTAGCGGTCGTCGACGGTGGACTCGCTGATGGTGGCGGTCACGGGGACGGCGCGGACGTGGTTGGCGGGGGCCTTCTTGTCGTAGGCCTGGGAGACGTAGGGGTGAGCCACCAGAGTGTAGGGGACGTAGGGCCACGGCTCCACCTTCTTCTTGGTGGACTTGGCCGCTTTCAACACCCTCTTCTGGTCCACGTACCCCGTCACCGTCACCTTCTGCTGCTTCAGGTCCACTTCCACCGATTTAGCACCTGCATTAGACGTTCCGCAGATCGTGAGAAACACAGCTTCGTGATCACAAAACGTGAACGAGTCGAACTAACGATTATTCAACCAAGAAACGAAGTTATGAAGCGAGAAGGGCTAGTGAAATGACCTTTGACGGAGGAGAGGACGCTCTTCATCTTGCGAGCGCAACCCTCACAGTCCATCCTGACCTTGAGGGCCACGGTCTGGATCTGCTTCTTCTTCTTCTTGCTGGTCACACTGCTCAGCAAGTTGGAGAAGTATTCTATCGTTCCCTCCACTCCCATCTCTCTTCTTTTCTCTCTTCTTCTTTCGTTGTTCTTGCACTGTAAGTGCGAGTGACTAGGCGTGCAAGAGGGTTGATTGTCTGTGATGTTAAGAGCTCGAGGATGGCCTTACGGGACAAAACCGATGCTGTTCTGGCGTCAAACGACAGCGGTTTATATAGCGAGAGCACTAGCCCAAAAACACGGCTTTAGGGTAATTGATAAAGAAAGATGAAAAACGAGGAAAAGAATTTCTTCCGAAACATAGATAAGAAGGCATTTTTTTTGGTTTTTCTACTTTTATTTTTCAAGATGATGAAGTGGGGTCTCTGGTAGATAGCTAGAAGCTGCACGAAACTTCTCTCCCAAAATGCATGCAATAAAGAGGTGTATATTCCCTCTTACCTTACAAAGTAGAAAAGATGAGAATGGGTTCAAATAGGGCTGCTTTCAACTTTCCGTTCATCAGGGAAAAAATTCTCTTGGCATGTGAAAAGAAAAAATTGCTATTGATGGATAGATAGATAGAGCATAGGTTATCAAAGGGGGGTCATCTTATTGTATGCACACATCTATTTAGCATGGCGTGCTCGATATGTTAACGAACGATGGGGACAACTCGAATTTACGAACTTAATCCATGAAAGGGTATTCCTAGGACAAACTCTATGATTCCATCTAGCTGATAGTAACCATAGTTATACACTTTAATCTTAATTGTTTCTTTAGCATATAACACAAACATGCACCCTCATGTTTAATCAAACTTAGTCCACGACAGGCAAACAAGATATTCAATTTTATTTAAATATGTATTATAAACCCATCCATCGGCACTCAACATGTAGATGAATTTTCTTTTGATAATCCAAGAGAACAACGGTAATCAGTCGACAATATAAAAGAAACTAACACGACAACCCATTGTCATGACCCTTTCACTTAAATCCGAGTTTCCCATGTAATGACTTGAGCTGATAACCATCGATTCTTGAGTCGAAACTATATTTTTTCTTTTGTTTTACTCCCTCGGCATAGTATAAGGACGTAGTTCGTATACTTTTACACACTAAACATGGGGGGCAAAAACCAATTATAACCTACATCGTTAGTGTAAAGGAAAAAGAGACCTCGTCAAAAAGCTAGCAAAAATTAGAAGATTCTTCCTTGGTCCCCCCCCAATTGGGGAGATTACTAAATTAGCTTAACCCCCAGAGGGAGGGGGCCCCACCTCCAAATTCGGATGGCCTCATCGACCGCCACGTTTCGGCAGATCCTGCCGACACTTGGAAGTGAAAAAGATCGACGGCTCCGACTCCGATCACGTGGCGACCAATAAGATTACAGATAGGAAAAATTGGGGACGAGGGTTTAGCTTAAACGTGCTGACAATGTTTACGAGATTTTGGCCATTTCTGGTTTTTTGGACGATTGTGATTGGGCACTATAAACCGGGGCGGTGGGACTGTAGAAAATAATAAAGGTACCAATCAAAGGAATTTATTTATATATAAATAAATGGGGTTGGCAGTTGGGACACGTGGCGGCATGTAGAAGCTCGTGCAATTGAAGCAAAACATTTTTTTTTTCCAGAATATAAAATAAAGTCCCCAGCCATCTGTCCATCTGCATGAAAACGATAAAATATAAGCTCAGATTGACTGGTTTTTCTCTTTCGTTACTATATTTCCGCAACATGATTGGTGCGCGGCATGCATGGACGGTACAGATCCTGAAATTCTGCCTTTGAATCCTCAGCCAAGAAGGAGGTTGTTCAAATGGCATTTTTCGTGGGTAATCCTAATGAGGAATTTACCGCCGACCAAGACGAAGTGCTTTTATCCATAGACGCGTTTCAATTGATTTGACCATCTTATGTAAGATTAAAGTCTAAAATCAGAGTATCTTGAAAGATTTCATATGGTAAGGTAGTTCAGCCGACTTTTTACCTTATTTTTAGGGATAAGGTGATGCTTTTGATGTTAATAGTTTGGAACCTTGGACGGACTGCCGATGATGGTGAGGACGACATCGAGCCATCATGCCCCTTATGCCCTGAGCAACACCCGTGCTACAGTGGCCAAGACAAAAGGTTGTGAGCTTGCGAGGGTGAGCTAACTCCAAAAACCCGTCATCAGTTCGGATCACAAGCTGCAAGTCACCTGTAAGTAGCCGAAATTGCTAGTAATCATCAGTCAGCCATACGGCGGTGAATTCATTCCCGGGCCTCGTACACATTGTTTCATTTGGCCTATAAAGATTTTGAAATCACTTTTGAAATTGGAAAATGCGTGCTCGGTATAATTCTTTGTATAAGAGCGAATTGACATTTTAAATCTAGGCTTCATTTGTTACGCTGAAAATGAATTGTTTGGAAAATAAATTCCTTAAAATGATCACTTATTTAACTTGCACAAATGAATAAACGAAAAAACTTTTCGTCGTCTATGAAAATGTTCAGACATAAATTATTGTCGTTAATGAAAACATTTTTTCTTTGGCTAATTATTTCAAACGATACAAACGATCAATTTTATAGATCATTCATTTTCTGCGAAATTAAAAAAGCCTAAAGTTCTTACAAGTAGAACACGCAGGCTAGTTGATTTTCAATGTTTGAAATGCATTCCCCTACATTTTCCCCTTCTTCATTTTTGCTTATTTTCAATGTTTCTTCAATCGTCTACACGCGCACACGGACACACACATGTTAGAGAGAGAGAGAGAGAGAGAGAGAGAGAGAGTTTGTGATTATGGATTGGTAGGGAAATATGTATTTAGAAAGGTAAATTTACTCACCTAGATTTAGAGGATTTTATCCTTATGAAAAGTGTGCAAAATGATGAAGTGAATGCTTGTGAAATCAAACCTGCAGGAGTTGTTAGGACCACAATATTGTCAAATTGTAAAGTTTATGAAATGTTTAAATCACTCATGTCAACGAGACTTATATTAGAGTTCATGCAATACGAAAACACTAAGGACAGGTGCATTTCTTTCACTGCATAGCACATCGACATGATAGCCAATACATTTAGGCCTATATAGCGGATAAAATCCCCTAGCCCAAAAAGAAAACACGCATTTACATAACGAGAGAAAGTATAGATTACACGAGTTTAAGAAAGTAAAATTCTTGTTACAATGATGCACATTTCATTGAATAGAAGGGCTTTGTTGCAACGAGTAAACATCGCAATCTACGAAACGAATTTTGAGAGGCAAGATCAGTCTATTGAGCTTATCTAGATATTCATTTACTCAATGGTAGAATCATCATAATCTGTACATGCATGTACATAGCCAGTCTTTCCAATTTAGAGAATGTCTGTCCATATGTTTCATTAATGTTTTGGCGTACAGTTAACTTGTTCTAGTTATATAAAAGGTTTAAAAATTCTTATTTTTCCTTAAATTTAAATGAGGGTGGTTGTTAAAATTTAATGTAAATACGATGACGTTACGGGCTTCCCATGTGGAGTCACTAGATTTGCGGAGTACGACAATTAATGAAGATCCATATGAAGACAATGGCTCGTTACTTATGGACGGTGACCGCTCAAGCATTGACTGTCTGGTCTCTCCCCTCTAGTCTTTAGCTACCCTTTCACATTACGTGCACACATTGTCGTATCTACCGGGGGCAAGAACATGACTAATCCAAAGAGACTAGCAAACAAATAGATGCTAGGGTTTTGTAAAAATGGAGGGAGACCTTTGGTATTCTTCAATCAGTTTGACAATAAGGGTCTCGAGGGATAGTTACCACATAAGTCCTACACTTATTGTACGGATGCTAATTCAGTCTTAAATTTTTCGATTTTGTCTATGTAATTTTAAACCTTTGCGCGAAATTTCAAGTTAATCATTTCAGCCGATCATCGTTGGGAACTGCTAACGTGACGTTTGATCATCGCCAGCCGTTTTACGTGACACATTGACGTGGAAAACTTTACTTGGATCAACATCCTACGTGGACCGCAACGTCAGTGTTTTTCTGTATGAATTGGTCAAAATGACTATATTGAAATTTCCCATAAAGGATAAGGATCACATTGGCAAAATTAAAGTGTTTAGAACTAAATTGGCGTCTATAAAATAGGTGTTTGATTGAAATGATAAGTTTCCCGAGTTTCAATCATTGAAAAAAAAGTAACGAGTGTTTCATATGATTATGCAATAATTAGAGTGAGATTTTCTTAGTTACTGTTTGATGTTCTCCCGACAAATCATTATGTGCGTCCAAAGCATGTTGGTGTAGCTTGTCTTAATATCAGTCTTCAAGTATCTTGGATTCACCAACGCCTTACTGTTGATCTTCTGAACTCTTATCAAACTTGTAGTTATAATTCTCGATTTCTTCATGCAATCAAGACTCCGACTTGCTCGATATAGGCAATCAAATTCTTTTTGTCGCATGTTTGTCCATTTTTCATATGTGATAACACTGATGCGGACAATAGAAGCAGAGAAGAGGGTAACAATTTATCCGATCGCAACTTCGTACTTGTTAACAGAGAGGGTGGGTTTGGCCCTTGTCGTGGCTAGGGGAGAGCCGGCGAGCCCTCATTAGATCTGGGCAAGGTTGCCTCCATATCAACCCAATTATACAATTGCTAGGAGAAAAGTCAATCGCATGTTAATTAATAAGAGCTAGAGGATTTAAGTGTACAAAATCAAGAATGTAGGAAGATATTTTGCACAAACAAGTTCAAGAATCAAAATTAACTATTTCACAAGTGTTTGGAAACAAACATTATGATCGATCCCGATATTGTTTCGTCTGAACAAATATTATATCGAGATAATGATTCGTCAAATTATGAATTTTCTGAAAGGTACTATTTATAAACTATGCGTAATCACATAGTCATGACAGCTCTTTACTCGTAGGTTATTAATTTAAATATTTGCTGTGATGGCAATCAACTGTACGAAGAAAAAAAACTTTTGGCTAACGTTGTATGTAATAATATACATATATTAACACTATGATTGATTCATCTAATGGGACAGAGGTATAGGTATCAGGAGGCCCCCCTCACCGAAGCTCATCCGGTCATCTATCAAATCTACAAGAAGGGGCCTCAATAATGGATCACACGTAGCTGTAATACTTACCAGAAACCTACAATCTGCTTTTGCTTTTCTCCGAATGTGTGCCTCTTCTCCTTTTCACTGTTACACGTGTTTGAACATTTAATGCATCCAGAGCATCTTGTCTCCTTTTCTTCTGAGTCTTTTCATGTCTGCGAGTGAGAGCGAGATAATTGAGTGCCTGGAGATTGTGGACATGGACGTGGTGTTCGAAATGGAAAGCCACAGGGCAAAGCCGGTATCGGATTCGACGTCTGTCTCTCTTTCAACCCCATGTTACGTCAAGTGGAGCGTTCAAAACCCTCGAGCTCTCTGGCTCCTAGTATGGAGGGAGATACACAAGGAGAAATGGCAGATCTTTAGACAAATATACTCTCGATTCATTAAGGATAAGATCATAGCAACCCAGTTGATTGATGAATCGGGTAATGAAGAAAGTGAAAGAATTAAGCTACTCAAATTAACGGAGACTTCATGGTTATAGAACTCATTATCAACATAATTGTGGTTGAAATGATCTGAAATAGTATATCGCAATATCGCAAATTTAATTTGAATTTTTTAAATTATCCAACGGATGTATCTGAATCATGATTGATTGTAGATAAGTATGTCGGTCCAGATCGCTTTGTTCTAACTATCCTTGTACGTATTGTTATGATGCACGTGTCAGTTGTCTTAAACAAACTCTACATCGGAGAATTGATATAGTGTAGAGCAGTTAATATATCATGGTTGGCGTATAACTCATAAGTTTAAATTTTTGAGTGAAAGTGAATCTAACTGAATATGTTAACATACTCATATTTGAGCTCCGTTTTGGCAATCTTCTCAAGCAAAAAATTTAAACGCAACCAACAAATGATATCAGAATCAATGGTAGACCGATAACCCTCAATCTATTTAAGTTGAGAAATCCCACATTGGAGAATGAGCTAGCTCACATCTCTTGATGATCTCCTCAGGTAAAAGGTATTGCGTTTTTGCTGTACACTTTCAACGCGTATAAACAGCATAGAGTCGATCTTCGTAATTTGCATGATCTGCCACCGTTTATGTGGCAAGCAAAAGTGAGGATATACCCGTCCTTATCAAGGAAACAGGACGCTGAATCTTCTGGGATTTTGGTCGTGTCTCTTCCTCATGCTAAACTAATTCTTTCTGACAAAATAAACTCGAATTCACCCTTACATCTCACGACAATAATTTGTCAGACACAGAGAATAAAATAAAGTAAAGAAGAATCCGCTGGGGAAGGGAACGTTTTGTGGAAGCACGCAAAGGTCGCAAAGGAACAAAACGCAAAAGGATAACATCACCATCCAATTCCAGAGAATAATATGGAATTCACCAATCAAACCTGGAATGGGAAGATGACCAGAGGAAAAAAGATGATCTGCTTTTCTTATCAGAGAAGGAAAGAGAGGAGGATGGAGTTACTTTGACATGGTAGACGAATTCGAAGCAACGAACCGGGAGCGATGTGCTCAGCGATGAAGGAGGAAACGAAAGGGGTTGGATGGATTGAAAGTTCAGGAATTCTGAGATTTCTCAGTTGGCCATCCATCTTCAATTTGATTTGTGTGACCCAGTCAAGTTCAGAGATTCTAAAGGAGAGTGCAAGCAAGTTTGGTAGTATTTCTACTGTTGTTAAGGTGTTTGAACTCCACCACATGAGGTACGAAGAGAAAAGAGCCTCATTCCCTTAAAACTCCGAACTTTTGATCCAACCCCAATTTCTATCCCTAGCATTTTTATTGTTTAAAAAAATTTCAAACTTTCACTTTAATCACAAAACTGTCCACGCGTCTGCCACTAATTTATCAATATTAAAGCTAGTTAGAGGTTCAAAATTATCAATATTAAAGCTAGTTAAAGGTTCATCATCGAAATCTACGTCTTCATCAACACATTCACCTTTGTATAAAACAACAGTAGCTTCCAAATGTTGTTCATCTTGAAGAAACCAGTAACGATTATTGAATGCAATGACAGATTTGAGACTATAGTGAAAGTTATGGATTTTTTTTGGGCAACAAAAAATCGGTACAGAATTGGGATTGGCACTAAAATTGGAGATATTTTAGGGGATTAGCCGAAGGAAAAACAGTTGAGTGGACTCAATATGGCAATTATCTAAACTTAGGGGGTGAGAATTTCAAATACGGTGAACTTAACGTATGGGTTACGCGCGGGCCACGATGGAGGGCCGAGCCTGCAGAAGATTATTGGGTGGGCCCAAACAGATTGGACCTTGGTGCTCTGAATCTGGCCCTTGAAGATTTTAGGAAGCTTTGAGCTTGCTCCCCGAATTCCTTAGCATTGTGATCAATCTCGTCTTTGGTTGCTTGCTGCTTGCATTGGATGCAAGCACCAATGATAGGAAGGCTTCTGTCAGTTAAGGTTAGATTTAACTGCAACTCCATTCTGTAAACACCTCAAGATGAAGAACTGGATTCTGGGAGGCGGTTGCTATAGTTTTCCAAATCCATTTCCACTTCCTTTCCACAAAGATCACGTACAAGCAGACTTGGGTACCAAAATCTCCATTTGAGGAGAGATTCCAGCAAGCTTCACGAAAAAAGGTCGAGAACTTACGGTCTGCCTCTCAGAACAGAGAGATCATCCACGAATGACAGACGGGCATACATCGTACCCCTTTCTGGAAGAAGCATTAACCCCTTTCCAATCACCTCGAGCAATGTTCTCTTTCAATAAGAAACCTAAGAACTTCCATACATTGAATGAAGAAGTGAGGGCAAATGGGTCCCCTAGTTCACCTCCATTAAGAAGGACGGTAGCATTGGGAGCTAGTGAGGCAGTTGAGAATAAGCTTTGTCCAGATGGGAAATTACGCGCTATGAGAGCTCTTCTAGTAAAATCCCACTCGATCCTGTCACGCGCCTTCTCCAAATCAATATCGAAAGCCATGAAACCTTTTCTGCCTTGAGCTCTTTTCATCCTAGCCAATAGTTCCTTGAGAATAATCGCATTATTATGAGTCCTCTGCCTCCAGAATAAACCTGGGCTGACATGGCCCAAAGCAATCATCCAGAAAAGGTCTCCATCTGTTGACTAGGATCTTTGAGACAACCTTTTTTGTGGTATTACATGAACTAATAGGGCAAAAATGATTGACGGTCTCTGAGTTTTGAGTCTTAGGAATGAGCACAAGGTGATTATCATTTACCTGGAGAGAATTTAGTATTCCTCCCTCCATCATTGGTCTAATCCGTATGAGATTTCATTGCCCATAGAGTTTCCTCATAGTCAAGAATACCCGGTACTCATTTGGAAGACCTTCGTCCAGGATTACAAGAGAAGGGGTAACTTTCCTAGCAAGCGGCTGTCCGATCCCTCAGAAAAGGCAAGTAAGCTCTTTCTTTCTTCGAAAAATGTTACCGAAGGTGCTCTTATTCCATTCTTTAACATCAATGGTGAATCTATGTATCGCAGGGAGGCAAAGGTCATTCTTTTTTCCCAAGCTTGCTCCACAAAGAGTAGGCAACCCCCGGTGCTGCATCCACATAGGCTCAAAACAGAAGGGCCGCTCACGTTTACGGCCTTTATCGGGACTAAGATTAAGGAAGGGAGAGTGGTCGGAACAAGGCGAGGAAAGATGAAAGGGAGAGGCTTCAAGCAACATGGTACGCCACTGGTGATTACACCAAGGCTATATCAATCTGTTCCTGAACAAGAGAGCTATGGTCATGAGAGTTAGTCCAAGTGAATTTGTCAGATCCATCATTCCATAAGGGAATCAATGAAACTCAGCATTAAATCTCATTCTTAATTGTGATTTTTTAAGTAATTAAGCCAAATTTTAGTGTTAATTCATGAGATATATACTGTGAAAAACCTTATAAATCATTCAATAATTTTAAGCTTTTCCCGTTAAATCCCTCTAGTTTTACGTTCCATCGAAGGTCGCGGCGGGTGTAGGTTATTGATGCTTTTGTTGATCTGTACTATAAATCTTAATATTCTTTCATTAATTCTTGAAACTAATAATCTTCAAAATCCTATCCTTAATAACCTATGGTTCTCGAAAATATGTACCTAGTTTGTTTCCTACATTTGTAGTTTACAAATTATTCAATCTACTACAACCTCACTTATGATTTTTTTTTTGGTTAAATCATTTATCGGTTTATTTAATCTTTACAAAGCTCTAAAGGATTTTGGTTTGGTTGGCAGCCTAAGAATTCCACGATGGTGCCTTCTTTTAATTTTTGCCTAATTTTAATTAACTATGTGTAGATAATTAGTATTATTCAAGTTTAATTTCTTTTGAAGAATTAGTGAGGGCTCTCTCTCGTATAAGATACTTTTTTATTTTATGTTGATTGTACGAGGAACTATGTTTCTCTGCAAAAGCATAGCATGTCCATCCAGATCCATAGGGTCAATGCTAAATAACTTTCTCTCGACTCGAGGAAATAAACATAGAATTCAAGCAAACTGAAAATGCCTTTAATCTTGTTTAACGTTGCGAGGCTAGAAACAACATTGTTAACCTCTTAATTTGGTGTAGTTGGTTGAGAACATTGAGGATTTTCAGCTTAGAAACTGGAGGTCACTCGTTCAAATTTCACCAGTTATATGCAAATTATTCGTCATCAAGGTCACATGCATGGGTCAAAGACTTGAACTTAATCGGTTCACAAGTGTTTCATGAGCCTTCAAGTAACCAGTCTCTGCAATCATGCAAGAGAACGAAACAAAATGTTCCCCGGAGGATGACAAAGCCTTGTTTCATGCCTTTATTCTTGGAGTGGACTAAAATCTGTCGCCAGAAGGATGACTAGTTGGAGCCATCATCCTTCTTTGACTAGATCCGCGATTAGGTCCCGTGCACAACTATATCTTAATAATCATTGAACAGCCAAGCGACAAAAAGAAAGATGATGAGTGTGCTCATCCTTGCTGATGCTAAAACGCAAGGCGTCGAACATCCTCTTTCAGTCAGCAACGCAAGATTAAAGTAGAGCAACTTGGCATTTCTTTGCAGCTGCAATAGTGTCCGTGGCTTTTCGGAGCCTCAAGTAACCCGCACCAGATGAGGCAGACCCGGGCCAGGCCAATCCGTGTGGGATTTCGGGCGTTGCGCGGTTTCCGAAAAGCAAGCGCATGGTGCGATGTGAATTCAAGTCGAACCCGAGTATGGTGCCATTATTCACTCGAGCCACATCATGTCAAAAGCAAGAGGTAAACCGACACTACTCCAACTCGCAATTTACATATCGTAGTATTTACTCGCAATTATATAGAGCATCAGATCCGGACCTGGACCAGCCCGCCGATGACAGGCACCTAAGTTTTGAGTATTCAAGATCGGTTTGGTACATAAAAAAAAATCTGGAGATTGCATGCCTTCCCATTTTTGTTTTCAATTATGTGATGAGACTAATGACTAATGAACAACGCGTTTGCTTCGAACATTGATGTACTCAACCGGTGGCAATAGGAACCACGAAGAAATCCAAACCTTAGAAATGAGAAAACCAGCGAAACCCAAACGTAACATTGTCCACAACGTACGTACTCGAATATCCAAAAGTTGGATAAACAAGAGAAAAAACAAAGGCATAAATTAAGCATTATATTATTAACAACAACAGCCTAGAGATAGTTGGGCTCGGCGACCGCCTCCATTCCCCTCCCTAAAAACCCGCCTACAAGCAAGCACCGATCCGAGCAGTATATAAGGCGAAACGGATCGAGTCGATAAGGCTCAGATAGATGGATGGATGCATAGCGTCAGATGATCCATACGTACCCACCAGTTATTCGAGAAAATCCCAAAAGAAAGGAAAGGGTTCAAGAGTGTCTGTCTTTCTTGTCTATCCCTTCTGTTCTGAGCTGTCTCTGGCTCCCTTGCCTTCGCATGCCACTGCAGAGGACAAGCCGGGCAATCGTCCGAGAACGCCATCTTCTCCTCCGCTCTCGTTTCTTTCTTGAGGTACGTGTGATTCTCGTCAGCTGCTGTTCTTCATCTTGTTTTCTTTGAAGGGGATGGAATCATTGTGTGATTATCGAAGTGCGATGAATTGGTTCTTGTTTCCTGTTTCCGTGTCTGTTCTTTTCGGCACGAGATGGGTTCTCGTGTTTTTCTTCTTACGCTGGTTTTTGATTGATGACTGCTTCGTTTCGTCTCGGCCATGAGAGCATTAGCTCGTCACCCGCATGCATTTCTTTAGGGTTGAGTTCTTGATTTTCCCTTAAGGTTGGAAAGATTTTCTTGCTTTTCTGCTGGAAGCCGCGATTTTTCCTCGCGTGCCCATCTTTTCTGTGCCCATGATTAAGAAGCCTGCTCGTTTAAAAGTTCATCCTAAGGACGATTAAGTAATATAGAGATTTGCTATACTTCATTAGTGTTGAAATCTGGATTGGAAGGCACAAATTTTACACGATTTTCAACCAAAAAAGGAAATATTATTGAGGAAGAACGATTGATTCAGAGTGGTTTAGAGACACAGATGGTTGAGCTCATCGTAGAATAATCATAGAGTAAAAAGGTTTAATATCAACACCCTGTTCTTGGTTTTTCTGGAATGCAACTTTGCATCACAGATGCTTCTCCATCATCTTAATAATACGTTTCAGACAAATTTGCAGGACGAGTATGAACTACCTTTGGTTTTTTGGTATGTTAATTGTTGTTGATACTTTGAGCTTTGAACTTTCTCTGAGATCGCTGAATTGGCGAGTCATGATAGTATTTGTCAAAACCTCAAAATTGTATGGTGTCGGGTTTAGGTTTAATCATAACATGACACGTTCATTAATTGATCGAATTTCAAAACTTAAACACAGAGACGTCATTTAGTACATTTAAAAAAAGAACTCTTAGGTGTCGTTTGGTATCATTCTTTTTTTTTGTTTTTATTTATACACTAGGATATTAATTATGTTGTTTTTTTATTTATTTAAATTTCTATCTGAAATTATTTTTTAAAAAAATTAATTTCCATATCTTATATGCTAGTTGTACTTTTTTGTTTATCTACAAGTTAAAATCTAACAAAAGCAACGCATTTTTTAATGACGTTAAAAATTCACTCTAATTCTAAAATAAGAACAATATGATCGCTATCTATTATTTGAAAGAAAATTTTAATTATGAAAAGATGCACTAATAGGAATTTTCAATTTTGCATCGAAAATGTGGGTTTTTAGATAAAATAATCTTTTAAGCCAAAATTTCCTTCCCTCGATATAAAAATAATTTTCATAAGAGCCACTACTCTGAATATGAAAAATAAAAAATTTCTACTTTCAAATAATAAGATTTGTTTCTTCAAATAACTTAGTTTATCCGGAATTATCCAAACATTGTTTTCATATGAAAAGGTATTTTCTTAAAAAATTAAAAAGTGGTTTCTATAATCATAACCCATTGGCCTCACCAAACTTGTCTTTAACATCTATTGACGTTTTTAAATGTATCTAAACCTATCATGTTGACAATTGCAATACATGAACCTTTTAAATTCAACGTATCTAAAGTTTCATAGGCATATTATAAGGGGTGTACCCGCAGACTATACTTTTGTCATTCACGTAACATAAACAATAAAAAAACGCAGTAAGCACAGGCGAAACAATCCATATATAAATCTCGAATCCTAACAAACGCTTAAGAAATTATGGTTCAAACTTGAAAGTAAGACGAAAAACTCTAAGACAAATTTAGAAGATTGATTTATTAAGTCGATGCATAAAATTAACGCGAGAAGAGCATGAAATTTACATCTAAACTGAGCTGTCTCAAAGAGCATTTTCAGAATATTTAAAGAAGGGAGAAACTTTAAAATTTTTAGTGCCCGAATTTTCATCGCGGCAGTATTTATAAATCAACATTTTTTTTCAAAATCAAACTTGTTTTTGCTAAGCATATTTAACTACCTCAACAATATAAGAAAACTAGGTTAATAATATAGCCATTATCCATTTAATATAATCAGTCCAAATAGCTATAGAGAAATGTAGGGAGATGCCAGGGAGGCTTTGGCTGACACTCATCCTGTACACGTGTTCGGTCATGTCATCCCTCCAAGGCATCAGCTTTTTAAACTCCACTGCAACACGATGGTTTTTTTTTTTCATTTTTTTTAATTTTTATTTTTTCGGTCAAAATATTTTTCTTTATTTTCTTTGGGTTTTTAGATTTACCCACTTTTCTTATCTTTCCTCTTCTTCTTCTTTTTTTTTGCCTTTTGGGGATGAATATCTCACTTAATAATTTTGGCCCAAAAATCAGAGAAGAAAGAAATAAAAATCCCCTGCCATAACCATTAGCAACCTTGCCACACTAATGAGGGACAGACAGACACCACCAGTCACACCACATCCTAATCCAACTCAATTAATATCCCTCCTTCCTATGGAAAAAAAGAAATTCACCGTCGTGATCGTACTTATCTTAATCAGCAAAACTCTCCAAATTTACAACCGCTCGAGCGCTTCTCCTTTGCTCTTAACCCCGCCTAAAATAAAATCCCACCAGGTACGGAGTACCTCGCACGTACAATCATCGTAGGCAACACGACGTCAGCCTCACTTAGCCTTTTCCTTTCTCCCAATGTTTATCCAAGTCAATTAATATTTCCTCCCTCCCCCCCCAAATATGGAAAAACCAAACGTTTCGATTTGGAATTTTGGCATGCGAAACCGGGCCCGTAATGGAAAAGTGGGTCTCCATCCAGAGGGAATTAAGATGAACCCCCGGTTACAGCCGCGCAGATATTATCTGGATCCTCCGAATGAATCCCCATTAAATACAGAAAAAAGAAAAAAAAAATCTCGGCCGCACGATCATTACAGGAGGGCAACCACCCGGCTGTAATCCCCGTGGAATTTGAACTTGGCTTTCGAAGCACGCGCAGGACTCACATTTTTCCCTCTCTCTCTCTCTCTCTCTCGTGTTTTTTTCCGCAGGTATTTTCCCCCGTTTTTTCCTTTTCCCCCCGAGCCCGAAATTCAGAAATTACCGGAGTAAATACTGGATATTCCACGTCAGCGCGTCTTAGCTGTCGCTGCTCCTCCTCTCTGTCTCTCTCTCTCTCTCTCTCTCTTGG
This sequence comes from Syzygium malaccense, assembly GCA_031216405.1. Classification (NCBI taxonomy): domain Eukaryota; kingdom Viridiplantae; phylum Streptophyta; class Magnoliopsida; order Myrtales; family Myrtaceae; genus Syzygium; species Syzygium malaccense. The sequence continues at coordinate 6,553,425 of CM062258.1, read as the reverse complement.
TAGGCCCATTAATTACGAAACAGCCACTGCTGCCACCCAATGCTCCCCATGCACTATCCCTGGCCAGATATTAACCCGAAAACGCACCTCCCACCACCACCACCACCGTAAGTTTCGTCCCGTATAAATGCCGCCGCACCCGTCGGAGCTCTCCGCTCCGCCTCCTTCCAAGCCCTCCGCCGCCGCCGCCGCCTCCGCCTCCTCCATGGGGGCCCCCTCCTATTCTTTACATCTCATTGGTGACTACATCGGCGTGGAGAGCTGCGTCGTCGACTACGAGGAGCCGCCCGATCCCGGCGCCGCGGCGGGCGGCGGCGGCGATTCCCTCCTCCGGGCCGAGCCCGAGCGCTGTCGGAGGAGGCGGCGGGAGCCGAAGGGGCGGAGGAGGGAGTATCCGCCGCCGATCCCGCTGCTGGCGCGCACGGGGAACCTGCACTCGCACATGCCGTGGGTCCTGAGGCGGCACTACACCAGCGACGGCCGGCTGGTCCTGACGGAGGAGAAGGTGCGGCACCACGAGTACTTCCGCGCCCGCCGCGCCAACGGCCGACTCACGCTCCAGCTCGTCCCCCTCGACGGCGACGCCCCTTACCTCCCGACGATGGCGGACGACGACAATGACGAGGAGGAGGAGGAGGAGGAGGAGGAGGAGGAGGTTTTGAATCCCGAGGCTGCTGGGATAACAATCGCCAGCGATCTCGACAATCGCGACGGCGGCGGCGACGACGGCGACGATTGCCAGGGCGAGGCCGGCGATCGCGGAGGCGGCGGCGGCGAGGAGGAGGAGGAGGAGGATCGCGCGAAGCTGGCGTCGTCGATCGCGGAGCTGGCGGTGGAGAGCGGCGGCGGCGGAATGGGAGGGGGCAACGGGGCGGGGAAGTGCTCGAACTACACCGGCATTAGCGTGAGCCCGAGCTCTTCCTGCATATTCGGAGTGCCGGTGCCGGTGCCGGCTCTCCGGCCGGTGCATAGCTAGGAGTCCCGGGAAACAACATCCCCCCCGCCGATCATCGCAACCTCCCATGGATAGACGGACGGACGGATATGATGCAGGAATCCGAGTGAGTTAGGGAAGAGGAGGTTGGTGCAATCTAGGGTTACAGTAACAGGTGGAGTCCCAGAAGAAGCATTAGGCCATTGTTCTCTCTCCTTCGGCTTTTCAATTTCTGATTTCGACCCATTCACCATCGCCATCGCCACCACCATCAACCTCTGTCGGTCGATCGATCCTTTGTAAATTTCCATTTTTTTTTGGGGAGGGGGGCTGCGTTCGGAGAACAGGGAATCCGCCATCGCTCATCACCGGCGAGGTTTTGTTTTCGTTTTGCTTTTCTTTTTTTTTTTTTTTGCGCTTTCCCCCCCTTTTTTTTTTCTTTTTCCGAGTTCTTCTAGAGGAGATGTCTATGATATTTTCCGCCTGCATTGCCTGCGATTTTCGGGACTCAGAAAAAGAGAGAAAGAAAAGGGAATTAATGTTGGGGTGGGGATAAAAGAGAGGAGGCACGAGCTGGACTTGCCTCGCTTGCGAATTTCAGCATCGGTAACGTTCGAACCGCCCCGTCCCCCTCCCCCCACTCGGCACGCGAAGATAGCATGCGCAACACCTGGTGCTTACGTGGAAAATGCTTGAGAATTAACACAAGCGATTTTTTTTTCCTTCGCTTTTAGGTCGTGAGAGAGTTTGCACCGTTGTAGACGGACAGTGTACGTATGGAGCAGGTATCTCTACGAGAATCTTGTACGCGGAGTGATATCCGATGATGGTGAGGACTGAGTGGGAAATTCCCAAATGATTAGAGATGCGTTTGGTTTCGGATGTAAAAGATGCCCCCATCTAAATCTAAGTTTCAAATTCCTTGGAGAGAGAAAAACCGCCGAAGAGACTTGATTGCACTGATTCGAGAAGTTTCGAAATTTAAGCGATCAAACTTATCAACAAGGAGACCATGGTGGATGTCGCCGGACCTTGCCCTGCTTGAAGACATTAGAAGAAATTAGAAGAATGTCGAGCTCTCGTTTTGAGTTTAAAGTACTACATAATTTCGGAGAAGGAAATCATCCTGCCAATAACTTTTATTTACCAAAAGAAAAAAAGTGAAAGCAGATTTATGAGATTGGTATAATCTCCTTATATTATACCCATGCCAATTTAATTCTAAATTTTTTAATTTTGCCAATTTAATCTTAAGCCTCCATGCGAAATTTCAATATAATCCTTCTGATCAATTTTCATCAAAAATTGTTGACATGGCAGTGTGCCACATAAGGCAGCTGGAGATGACTGAACCGTCGTGTTAGCAATTTTCCGACGAAAATTGATAGAAATGACTACATTAGAGTTTCGTTTAAAGATTCACAATAAAATTAGTAAAATTGAAAAAATTTGAATTGACATCCAGATTGAGGACATATTGAGTAATTTTCCCGATGACAAGTGGCCAGATAACGAAAGAATCAATTTCAATTTTCGTACGATCTTTATTATGAATAAGATTTAAAAAGAAGAAGAAGAAGAAGATAGAACAGAATTGGTTTTTCTCATATCACTTCACGTTTTTTCTATGCATGTTCACTTATTATTTTCTTTCTTATATCTTTGTTCTATATATTAAATGATCTACAGATGAGAGAGAGATTTCCAAGAACTCTTACCTGATTCTCTGTTGCGAGGAGATCAGGGGGTTAAAGATGCGATGATGATGACGGACAGCTACTTCCCATTATCATTGATACCATTCATCATGTTCAAGACAATGTCAGAGCTTATGATTGGGGAGACCCTCTATTTCCCTCCCTGCAGATTCCGCCATTGTTCCCGTTCAGAGCTTCTGCTTTGCTTGCACACTTGCACCTGCACGAGCGCTTGCACTTCGCCTCTGCTGCTGCTGCTGGCAGTGGCGCTGTGTCGTTTCTGGGTCCCCACACGCGCCCCCCCACCCCGCCCCCACACCACCCCCCCCCCCCCCCCCCCCTCTCTCTCTCTCTCTCTCTCTCTCCCCAAGAAGAAACTTTTCACCTGAACTCTCTCAGATTCCCTGAAACAGGTGTAAGCACAGGTGTTTACCTTGCGTTTGACTCGCCTAGGGTTCGCAACAGTGTCTGATATCAGAACCTGATCCGCCATGGAGAAGATCGGTGCAGGTGCCTGCCTTTCTTCCCGGCCCATGTCGTTCGGTCTAGTTTCAAGAAACTGTTGAACTGGTGATATCTCCTCCTCTCTGCAGAAAGGGAGAGGGGTTAAGGCTCGAATCACATCAACCTTCGAGGTTGGTCCAGAAGAGAAGCAATTATCGGGGAAACGATACTGCACTATTGCATTAGGTTACGTGAAAAGATGTTGAACCTTTTTCAAACAAATTGGATTTATAAGATGAATTATATATCATGATTAAAAAAAACACTTAGAAAGGAGAGAGAAAGGGAAATGTAATTATGAAATCTCTTTACTCCAATATCTGAACATGGGTTCGCTATAAAAGTTAGTTGTCCGATAATCTCTTTCTCAATGTATTTATTGAATTGAACATTTATTCTGATTACATTTTCCATGTAAACATAAGCCTAACACCCTAAGAAAATCTCAAGTTTTAGCTCTTGTCCCAATTCTAACTTTTATCTCATTGAAAATGTTGACACATATTTTTAATTTGCCCAAAATTAATTACACAAAATTTAGGAGTTAATTTTCTTTAATTCCTAAAACAAAAGAATATTTCTATTTAAATGCATTGCATATAGAAATTAGGCACATTTTGCATTAATAGGGTTTATTAGAGTTAAAAAAATCAAAAAAATAAAAAAAAAAATCGAGTTGGGCCGGGTCGAGGCCGGGCCGACCCGGCCCTTTTTCTTTTTTCTTTCTTTTTTTTTCCGCATGAGCTCCGGCTCACTGTTCTTTTTTTTTTCTTTTCTTCCCCCCCCCCCGGGCGGGCCCAGCCCGCTTTTCTTTTTTTTCCTTCTTCTCCCTCCATGCGGCTGAGCCTGGCCTGGCCCGGCCCAGCCCTTCTCCTTCCTTCTTCCCCCGTCCACGGTCACTCTCGCTGCCCTTGTTCTCCCCTGTTCCTGGCCGCAAGTGACGCACGGTAATGCAGCTCCTCATCGTTGCTATCCGGCCAGAGCAGGGCCGGATGAGCACGCCAATGGGACTGGCATTAATGGCCAGTCCCGTCTTCCCCATTTCCCGGCTCCCTTATCTCCTCCTCCTCCCTCTCAGCACACTGACAGAACCGGCCCCCTTGCACCGACCTGCAAATGGTCGCAAAAGTCGCGGGGCAGGTAGGCCGATGCAGGCCATCATCATGCGGACGCAACAGAGCAGGGGGGCACCGTCATCGCCGGCTATAAAAGCCACAAAGAGAGAGAGAGGGAGAGAGAGGCCCCGGTTGGCCATTTTCGGAGAAAAACAGAGACAGAGAGGGGAGAGAGAACAGAGAGAGAATCAAAGAGAAAAGAAAGAGAAAGAGAGGAAATTTGAGCTTCTATAGGTTCCCACAGTCGTGCCGTCGACCACAGATCAGCCGGAAAGCCTCCAGCCGCGTCGTTGAATGATGAGCCTTCCTCGGTGCTCTGTTTTGCCTTGTTTTTGTGCTCGATTTGGCCGGGACCTTCGCCGGTCGTTTTGTGCGAGTCCCAGCCCATACCGCCGTCCCCCGTTGTCCGTGCATCGTCGTCAAAGGTAAGAACGGGTTTCTCAAGGACAGCGGGGCCTCAAAGCAAGTCGGAATCTCCTTTTTTTTTTTCTTCTCCCCATTTGTTTGATAAAATGCCTCAAAGAGGCCAGTTTTTTAATTGCGTCGCCGGCCGGCGAGCAGGCAGTCGGACGGCGACCGAGGCGGGCGGCGAAGCTTGGTGGTGACTCCTAGGGGCCGGATTCAGGTTGGCGCCGGTCTGGGTCAGTCGGCGGAAGGCCTGTTTTGGCTCCGCTGGCGTCCCCACGTGCCTGTGCACGCGGGGGGTCGATCCGACCCAGGTAAACCGACCGGACTCGGGTCAACGCCCTGGGTCGGATCCGTTGACCCGTGTTAGTTTCGACCCGGGTCAACGGCCCGGGTTAGATCAATAACCGACCCGGATTCGCGACCCGACCAGGGTCAACACCCTAGGTCGGCCCGTTGACCCGGGTCGGATTCGACCTGACCCTGTTTAATATTATATTATATTATTATTTTTAATTTTTTTTCTTTTTTATTTTCTTCTTCTTCAGTATTATTATTTTTTTTCTTTCTAAATTTTTTTTTGAAATTAAAAAAAATGAATGAAAAGCCCCCTTTTTTTATTTGTTTATGTGATATATGTAAATATTTTAATTTATTACTGTATTATTATGTATGTTATTGTCTTATTTAAATTAAACAAGACTGAGGTTAGGCGGTAGTATTTTGCATGTTTTCTATTACCGTTGTGTTATTATGCATGTTTTTTAATATAATTGCATGATTTGTTGTGTTTTGAATGTCATCTGATTTAGTTAGGATTAGAACCTAAGGCTGCATATCTATATTGACTGCTAATCGTTTATGATTGTACACTCGTTTGATCACCTCATATGTTAGGAGAAAGGTCCTAAAATCAATCCAAATTGCCTGACAAATATTTTAAAAAATGAATAGGGTAAAAAAGTACTGAAAGGGCATTAGTTATCCAACTAATGTAACCAAGTCCCTGAACTCAGTTAATCTCTGGTTCGCAGGAATAGGATGATTCTCCCATCACCTTATTTTGGTTTCTAATTAACCCACCTCAAATCGATTAGTGGCGACTCCTTGGTATAAATCACTTGTATGTTAAATACTTAAATCCTAAGTCGCGATATGGTATGAGCTTAGGAGAGCCCGAGTTAAGTCATAAACCTACACTTAGTACGTACCAGGCGAACCCCCTTATTTTTGCATGTCGGCAAAAAAAAGCTCGGGAGGTCGGTCGCGACAGACTGGCGACTCCGCTGGGGACTTATTTTTTTTTTTTTTAAAAGTGGACTTAGGCCAAAAGTTTTTATCCTATTCAAAAATAATTTTTGTTTGGCAGCAAAGACTCCAGGTATGATCCTGACATTAAGGTGTTATTTATTCTTGCAGGTTCGAATTGATTGTTTATAAATTGTTGTGCATGCTTTAATGATTTAACACTACACTATTGCACACACAACCACACTGCCGGACTTGAGCCGCAATAGGATATTTTATGATGGTGTTAAGAAAGATATGACCTCGAACGCGAGCCCGCGATGTAGAGGTTGCCTTTTTTTCCCCGAAATTTATTTCTAAAAATTGTAAAGAAATATCTTTAGCCACTATTCGCGTGACTATAAGATATTCCTTTCGATTTGACCGAGGTTAAAAGGACTTGACACCAACGCGAGATTGCGACGATCAGATACCCTTTTAATTTCACTTTGCTGAGCTAGTCTAAATAGAAATCAAACCTCACTTCTCATGTGTATGTTGTTGTGATTGCCATGGTTCAAGGAAAGGTATATATTCTATCCATTCTCATTTTATTATACAGCCTACTTATTCAATTGATTTGTATTGTTAGGCCACCCGTTGATTGCAGTCTATATACGAGGGATACGCTTATTGCGGAGCTTGTCCGTAAAAATAAGCAGCTTCGAGAGACTGTGGCTTCCCCATCGTTTATAGAATGAGTATTCGAGAAGGGCATCCTTTTGTTAAAAGCCCCTGTATTTTATATTTTCCTAGTATTTATGTTTAGGGGTTTTGATTTTCATCTGTAAAGCTGTTTATGGGTTGTACTAATGTTAATATAACTCGGGCCGTTTTTTATGCTATAAATAAAATTTTTTGCCCCTTAATGACACCACCGCGGTCTTCGGCCCAGTGGTATCCAGGGATGTAGCGTCACGGTCCGAGGCGACCGGGGTTTGAACCCCGGGGACGCCGCCTGTAATGAATATATAAATAAAAACCTTTTTTCTCATTTTTTTTCTTTGCAAATAAAGAAATTATGTAATAATAATATGACTAGGTCATAGAATGATTCTTTATTGGACATTATACTCATTCATTTTAACGTTTTCCTAGGTAGTTACAAAAAAATGGCCGAAGAAAATGTTCGTCTCAATAACATGGAGGATGAGATGAAGCTGGTCCTCAACGCGATCCAAAATCTCACAAAGCAGGTGAAATCCATTCAGGGCAAGCTCACGTCCACGCCTGCAGCAATCGAGGCAATGTTACCGCCACCGTCTACTGGAAAAGATAAAGCCTCCGCCAGCGATAGCAAAATGCCCCCGTTAGAGGACGATCCGCTTCCTCTCGCGTCATGAAGCTTGAACTTGAAGCTGTACCGATGACAGAACATGACAAATGCCTTGCAAAGGTCGAGAAGATGCTGAAATAGCTACAAGGCCGGCAGCATGCTGTTCCACTTAACCTGTCTATATACAAACGGGTCAAAGTACCAGAAAAGTTCAAGATGCCGAAATTTGAGAAATATGATGGCACCTCATGCCCCAGACATCATCTGCACATGTATCATGTGCGGATGACCCAGTACGTTGATAATGAACCCCTCATGATTCAAACCTTTCAAGCGAGTTTGACCGGGCCAGTCTTGACATGGTATATGTCAAAAGATGCGAATGCTTTTAAGTCTTGAGATGATGCCGCCGATACATTCCTCAAGCAGTATCAATTCAATCTCGATGTCACCTTTACTCGTGACGATCTGGAACGCACTGAAAAGAAGAAGAGCGAGTCCTTCAAAGAGTATACCACCAGATGAAGAAACTTGGCCGCCCAAGTTACCCCACAACTCACTGATCATGACAAGTGAAGTTGTTCATAAAGTCTCTTCCGTACGAATATAGACACCGCCTAGTTGGTGCCACTGCTGAATCCCTTAATCGTCTTGTTCCTATGGGCAAACGAATCGAAATGGGATTGCGTGAAGAGTAGTTCACAGACCTTACTTCTACAAGCAAGAAACTCGACATGAAGAAGGAGAAAAAACCCCTGACATATGTGGATATTGCATACACCCAAACCGTTCGTCCTTCCCCAATGATTCAAATGAGCAGTGGACAGCAACCGGGCTCAGGCCGCAAGCCGCCCCAAAGGCGAAATAACAAAAAGCAGTTTACGCCACTCCCTTTGCCTATGTCTCAAATCCTGTCTATTCTCCTGGAAAAGAGGTTGTTTGCTAAAGAGCCAAAGCGTGAAAATCTTGAGCGTTTCCCCAACTATGATCCCTCCGAGGCATGTGACTATCATTTGGGTGAAACAGGACATTCCGTCAATGACTGTGTTGTCCTAAAAAATAAGGTCCAGAAATTGTTGGATGTAAAGATGCTTTCATTTCGCAACGCATCACCTAATCAAGCAAGAGGCGTGGATATCGTCATTGAGTAAACTGTAGACTCAATTTTCCTCCTTTAGAATAGAGACATATTTAATAGTCTAAATCCTCCCATGTGGGAGCTTTTCTTGCTTTCTAAAGTATCAGCTGTTTTCTAAGATTTCCAGTTTTCTGAATTTTTAATTATGCTTGGAATTTTAGTATTGCAATTTTCATTCCAATAAATGTAATTCGCTTGAATTATTCAAAAGAATTACAAATATTTTGTTTTGAGGGCCTAAGGAAGTATCCCAAACCGGCCTGTTGATGATATCCAACCATGTAAAGGAAAGTGTTCTGAGGCCCGGGCTTTCTCATGCTTCCTTATTTCTAAACTTTTGAAAATAAAACAAACGTTTTATCATTTTTCAAAAGGGCCAAAAAAATTGGTGGTGGAAAAGCATGCATGCTCATAGCCCTATTTATTTTTCTAACTCGCTCACTTCGTGTCTCAGAGCATACTTCTTTTTGATTTGTTATTACAAATGGGATATTTGAAAATGACACCGACTGAAGAGCACATCAGCCCCTGATGATGCTTGCGGATCAACTTATTTAATAGGGGCAGTCTAAGCGAAGATCATCCAACCTTCAAATGAAGTATGGGGCAAACTTCATTACTACCAGTGGGTAATATCAGCCCCAGAGAGTCAAAGAAAATACTGAGCATTCCTTGACTCGATGATGAGCGAAACATCATTTCGTACAAAAGTCGGGGGCAGATCAAGAAAAGATTACCCCTTTTGAAAGAGAAATGTATGTTTTATTCCTTAACAAATTTTGGAAATGACATTCCATCCCTTTTCTTTTGCAGATAATGAACTGAGGGACATGCTAGACTCCGACGTGCTAGCGAGCTGGATAGAGCACCAATGTTGGGACCTCTCGAATGAAACATAACGAAGAAGTGCTTCATTAGAGGAGTAGACTAGGGGGCATGTGATCTCCTAGTCCATCAAAAAGGGTGTATTTCATTCCTAAAATTCATCCACTTTAGTATAGAAATGACATATCTTTCCCTTTTATATAGAACAAAATTGAGTAAAAAACACTCATGGTAATAAGTCTAACTGGAAGGAACTTTACATATGACAAGATAGAGCCAATCATAATCTCACCAATCATGGAAATCTCAACGTTAGTCATGCCCACATCAGTCAAAGACATTTGAAGCAGAAATTAGCTTTGCTGCGAAGATCCCCATGCAAGCAATTGCACATGCCTTGTGCAGTCAAGAATCAGAGCATTTATAAGCAACTCCTCAATATGACAGAACCGCATTGACACTGCATGCGCTGACAATAGAACCCTCTATTTGGAAGCACCCCTAATTATAGAGGATTTCATTCGAGTTTCGAGATCAAGAGTACGGAGGAGCAGACTGAGACAGAGAAGGCTGAACAAAGTAAAGAAGAGAAAAGACTTTGCTAGCTTTGAAGGCAAAATGGAAGAAGGGTAATTTGTATCTTTCTCAATTTACCCTCCATCCTCTCATTTCTAACATGAGCTCCTGTTTTTGTTAGAAGGAAATTATCGACATCCGAGTAAACTCAAGGAGTTGCCAGTTTAATCTCAAATGAAGGGAATCACGAAGGGTAATATTGTATCGTTCACAATTCCTATCCTTCAAAGAACCGTTCATTAACACTATCTTTCTTATTACCTTGCAGGTATGTCCTACTATTGCAGCATAGGTAAGTATCTCTTTCCCTAAAAAAACTCTTTTCATAAGAGTAGAAAGAAACAAGAAAGAAGAAATAATTAAAGAAAATGGATACTATTTTCTTCCTCAAGTGCATTACGTGGAAAGTAATTTTGCATGATAATTTTACCTATTTAATTCATCAATTTCCTGTGAAAATCTTGACAACTCGACGAATGGTATCAAACTGCTTCGATGTATTGAACGAGGTGTGTCAGGATGATGAGAGGCAATCCTTAGTCTATACACATTCTCAAGTACCAAACTCTTGCAAGATGAGCGAAAAGGTTTCACTTCTATAAGGTAAAGGGATTTCTCGCATAAGGTACGGTAGCCAAAATGACGAGAGGCAGTTCATTTCTCTACTCCATACACTACTATTTATCCTATGCTTAACCATTTGAGCCCATACACTCGGAGGTTCCTTTTAAATCACCCCTGTCAAGAACCACCCCACATTGGGGCAGCTTGAGGTAAATTGGCATCATAAGAAGGATTCAAATTCAGAGGGAACAAGAAGAGCATCCCTCCCTTTCGATCACCGCTCCCGTGGCTTCGGCCTTGTCGTCTTCACGGGTCCGGCGGTCCTTGATAGAGTCCTCCAAGACAAGCACACCATCGACGGCCGGACAGTCGAGGCTAAGAGGGCTTTGTCAAGAGAGAAGTAGCAAACTAAAGCCTATCCAAAATGCCAACATCTCATTGATAACAGTAATATTTTCACCTAGCAACTAAGTAAGACAAGAAGGATGAGGAGTTTGTAATATCTAAAATTTTCTATGATCATCAGCCGCAACAGCTCGCACAAGGTGAAAAAGATGAATAGAAATTTTCTTACTCTCACTTGCATTAATTTTTGAGTGTTTTTATTACAGATGAACTCTCACGATAATTTAAGTGCCCTATGATGACGAAGAACAATTCTTTTTCTATCCCATACACTTATATCCCTTGCTAAGCCAATTGAGCCGGCGATTTCATTTCGTATGAACCCAGTTGGTGATCATCCCCCACACTGGGACAAGGTAAAAGTCACCACAGTTTGAGCATCAAGGTCCAAAGTACCGAATCAAGATGAAGACTCCAAAAGCCTAGTAACATTGTTCTATTCAAACTTATTTAAGCTAATCCTAACAACACCAAAAGAGCAGTGAAAAATGTTGAAAACTAGGGGCATGAAAAAGCAGTATGCCTGGTAAAAGCAAGGCAAATGCCCATAAATAAAAAACAAAGAAATAGAAAAAGGAGAAGAAGAAAAATGATGAAAAAAATGAAGAGAAAGGAGTCCCTAATTTCTGGGTAACTGTTATGAAAAATAATGAAGTTTTAGCTTAGGAGATCTCTGAGCATGATGAAGGTACTCTCAAATATCTTAAAGATATTAAGTGGTGTAGAATAGACAACCTCAAAGGGTTTAAACTTGAGTTCTTCTTCAATGTAAATTCCTACTTTAAGAACTCTGTCTTGACAAAGATCTGCCACACGATAGATGAAGACGAACCTATTCTTGAGAAAGCAATTGGGACAGAGATCGAATGGTATCCAGGAAAATACTTGACGCGGAAACTCCTCAAGAAAAAGTTGTCAAAGAAGTTAAAACACAGGATTACCCAAGAAGTTTTCCAAAAGGATCCTAACGTTGGAGAAGAAGACTGGTGACAATGCCAAGATGATCACCAATTCTCACCCTCACACATATTTTTTAGCTCAATGATCATTTCGTTCCTCAACCTGTAAACCAAATCCACGTTACATCCCTCATGAAGTCTCTTTCGACTAGGGCAATTGAATTAATGTGGAATTTCAAATGTTTATAAATAACGCTCGAGGAAGTGCAAGCAAGACTACTTCTATCTCTTTTACAGGATTCTTGACTTGTAAACCTGGAGATGATTGCAGAATATTTTCTTTCATGGTCTTGACTTGGACAGTCTCCTTTGTTAAGCCATTGACCAAGCCTACATTACAACCTTGAAGAAGATCTCTCAGATTGGTAGCATCGTACCGCTTGCAAGAAAACTCAGACCCTTGTGAATGTGATAACGGTCAGATTGAGTGTTTTCAGTATTCCCACATTAATGGACGGGATAAACAACCCTTTTCAATGAGAGTGAGTGGAAAGTCCTTTCTGACTGAAGGTCTCTCATTCAGCATCTCGAGAAGTCCACCTCCTGAGCGAAAATTGTCTTGATTGACCCTCGGTGGATGTTTGATGATGCAAACATAGCGAAATCATCATGCATGAACTTTCAAATACATATTCTAGAATAGCGTAGCTTGTCTATACTTGATGAATGCATGCAGGTGTGTGCTAATCGTCTTTGACAACTCAAAGTTTTAATCCCTAGTGATAGGACATGAAAATTTGGGCGCTGGAGAAGCCCTCATTATCAACCCAAGAAAGATACCCCGAAAAAGATCGGGTATTCAGCAGATGATGCATCAAACCTCCAGGAACATGCCCAAGTAAGTACGTTCTGCCCTTGCCCGATTCCAAAGTTATGAATTTTTTTCAAACTACCCATAAGGTAAATCGGGTATTCCTTTGAAAAAGAAAAATATCTTGGCTTGCTAGCCAAGATATTTCATGCGATATTCTAAAATAGCCTCAGTTGTCTATTTCTTCGATGAATGCATATGTCTTTGCACAAAAAAAAAAACTTATCTGACAGGAGACATGCCCTTAAAATGCCGAAACGTGCCCAGGTAAGTATATTCTACCCATGCCTAGTTCCAAAAATCCATGTACCTATCATTATTATGGTACCCTTTGAACATTGGATTGACCTACTTTATTCACCATGTACCTACGATTGTTATGGTACCCCTCCTGAGCATGGGACTGACCCCCTCTGTTCACAACAAATCCTCGAGCGAGGACTCCCAGGTGCTCATTGTTTAAGTATGTTCAAGACCTGCTGGCGATGACCCACCAGGCAAATCATCAAATCCTCGGGCGAGGGCCTCCAGGTGCTCATCGTTTGAGCATTTTCAAGACCTACTGGTAAGGACCCACCAAGCAAACTATCAAATTCTTAGGCGAGGACCCCCAGGTGTTCATCATTTGAGTTTTTCCAAGACCTGCTAGCAAGGACCCATCAAGCAAATCATCAAATCCTCGAGCGAGAACCTCCAAGTGCTCATCGTTTGAGTCTTTTCAAGAGCTGCTGGCGAGGACCCACCAGGCAAACCAACAAATCCTCGGGCGAGGACCCTCAGGTGCTCATTATTTGAGTCTCTCCAAGACCTGCTGACGAGGACCCACCAGGCAAACCATCAAATCCTCAGGCGAGAACCCCCATGTATTTTGGCAAATTAATCCCCAGTCAAAGCGACCGAAGATAGGTTCGGGTCTGAGACAAACGAAATCCAGTCAAAGCGACCGAAGATAGATTCGGGTCCTAGGCAAATGATTTCCGTAGTCAAGGTAACCGAAAAAAGGTTCGAGTCCTAGACAAAAGCAATCTCCATCAAGGCGACCGAAGATAGATTCGGATTCTAAACAAACCATTTCCCCCCGTCAAGGTGACCGAAGACAAGTTCGGGTCCTCGACACATAATACCAACTATCTAGAATTACTCTACCCTTCGACAAGGTAGGTAGCCCTAGGTATGTTTTTATTTGCTTTAGCACGCATCATCTCATCACATCATAAAAAATGAGACTCACGATCTCGCCAAAAAATAGCATTCATTGAGCATGCATGGGCTAAATTTAGGTGTCATTTTATCTTTCAACGTAACCTCTACGAACTCAATCTCTGCGAGCTCAATCTCTACGAGCTCACCTTCGAAGAGGGGTAGCTATTGATACCTATTTTTAATTTGCTCAAAATTAATTGCACAAAATTTAGGAGTTAATTTTCTTTAATTCCTAAAACAAAAAAATATTTCTATTTAAATGCATTGCATATAGAAATTAGGCACATTTTGCATTAATAGGGTCTATTAGAGTTTAAAAAAATCAAAAAAATCAAAAAAATCGAGTTGGGTCGGGTCGAGGCCGGGCCGACCCGGCCCCTTTTCTTTTTTCTTTCTTTTTTTTTTCCGCATGGGCCCTGGCTCTCTCTTCTTTCTTTTTTCTTTTCTTCCCCCCACCCCCGTGCGTGCCCAGCCCGCTTTTCTTTTTTTTCCTTCTTCTCCCCCCGTGCGGCTGGGCTTGGCCCGGCCCAGCCCTTCTCCTTCCTTCTTCCCCCATCCACGGTCGCTCTCGCTGCCCTTGTTCTCCCCTGTTCTCGGCCGCAGGTGACGTATGGCGGCGCAGCTCCTCACCGTCGCTATCCGGCCAGAGCAGTGCCGGATGAGCACACCAACGGGACTGGCATTAATGGCCAGTCCCGTCTTCCCCATTTCCCGGCTTCCTTATCTCCTCCTCCCTCTCGGCACACTGACAAAACCGGCCCCCCTGCACCGGCCTGCAAATGGTTGCGAAAGTCGCGGGGCATGTAGGTCGGTGCAGGCTGTCGTCATACGGACGCAACAAAGCAGGGGGGGCACCGTCGTCGCCAGCTATAAAAGCCAGAGAGAGAGAGAGAGAGAGAGAGAGAGAGAGAGAGGCCCCGGTTGGCCATTTTTGGAGAAAAACAGAGACAGAGAGGGGAGAGAGAATCAGAGAGAAAAGAGAGAAAGAGAGGAAATTTGAGCTTCTACAGGTTCCCACAACCGCGCCGTCGACCGTAGATCAGCTGGAAAGCCTCCAGCCGCGTCGCCGAATGGTGAGCCTTCCCCGGTGCTTTGTTTTGCCCTGTTTTTGTGCTCGGTTTGGCCGGGACCTGCGCTGGTCGTTTCACACGAGTCCCGGCCCATACCGTCATCCCCTGCCGTCCGTGCGTCATCGTCAAAGGTAAGAACGGGTTTCCTGAGGACGGCGGGGCCTCGAAGCAGGTCGTAATATCCTTTTTTTTTTCTGCTCCCCATCTATTTGATAAAATACCTCAAAGAGGCCATTTTTGAATTGCGTCGCCGGCCGGCGAGCAGGCGATCGGACGGCGACCGAGGCGGGCGACGAAGCTTGGTGGCGACTCCTAGGGGCTGGATTCAGGTCGGCGCCGGTCTGGGTCGACCGGCGGAAGGCCAATTTTGGCTCTGCCGGTGTCCCCGCATGCCTGTGCACACGAGGGGTCGATCCGACCCGAGTAAACCGACCCGACCCGGGTCAACGCCCTGGGTCGAATCCGTTGACCCGGGTCAGTTCCAATTCGAATCAACTTATCCGACCCGGGTCGGATCCGTTGACCCGGGTCGGTTTCGACCGACCCAGATTTGCAACTCGACCCGGGCCAACGCCTCGGGTCGGCCCGTTGACCCGAGTCGGATTCGATCCAATCCGATTTGGTTTAATATTATATTATATTATATTATTATTTTATTTTATTTTTAATTTTTTTTCTTTTTTATTTTCTTCTTCTTCAGTATTATTATTATTATTTTTTCTTTTGAATTTTTTTTTGAAATTTAAAAAAAATGAATGAAAAGCCCCTTTTTTTATTTGTTTATGTGATATATGTAAATATTTTAATTTATTGTTGTATTATTATGCATGTTATTATCTTATTTAAATTAGACAAGACTGAGGTTAGGCGGTAGTATCTTGCATGTTTTCTTTTACCGTTGTGTTATTATGCATGTTTTTTAATACAATTGCATGATTTGTTGTGTTTTGAATGTCATCTGACTTAGTTAGGATTAGAACTTAAGGCTGCATATCTATCTTGACTGCTAATCGTTTATGATTGTGCACTTGTTTGATCACCTCACATATTAGGAGAAAGGTCCTAAAATCAATCCAAATTACTTGATAAATATTTTCAGAAATGAATAGGGTAAAAAAAATACCGAAAGGGCATTAGTTATCCAACTAGTGTAACCAAGTTCTCGAACTCAGTTAATCTCTAGTTCGCAAGAATAGGGTGATTCTCCCATCACTTTATTTGGGTTTCTAATTGACCCACCCCAAATTGATTAGTGGCAACTTCTTGGTATAAATCACTTGCATGTTAAATACTTAAACCCTAAGTCGCGATATGGTATGGGCTTGGGAGAGCTTGAGTTAAGTCCTGAACCTAGATTTAGCACGTATCAGGCGAATCCCTTTATTTTTACATGTCGACGAAAAAAAGCTCGGGAGGTCGGTCGCGACAGAAAACCTCCAATTTTAAGTCACGTCTGTTGACACCTATTTTTAATTTGCTCAAAATTAATTACACAAAATTTAGGAGTTAATTTTCTTTAATTCTAAAAATAAAAAAATATTTCAATTTAAATGCATTGCATATAGAAATTAGGCACATTTTATATTAATAGGGTTTATTACAATTTTTTTTAAAAAAAATTTCAAAAAAAAAATCTCAAGTTGGGCCGAGTCGAGGCCGGGTCGACCCGGCCCTTTTCTTTTTTCCTTTTCTTCCCCGTATGGGCCTAGCCCACCTTCTCCTTTCTTTTCCTCTTCCCGCACGCGCTGAGCCCAGCCCAGATCAGCCTCCTTTCTCTTCCACCTCCCCCGGTTCAGCCTCCCCCCTGCTCCTTTGTTCTGCTCTGTCCCGACCCCCACTACAGAAGCGCGGAATACCCGCTCCACTGCGCAATTTGGCCACGAAAGTCATGGCCGGTGTAGAGCGTTTAATGGAGCAGAGGGTGGCGTCATCGTCGTCGGCTATACAGAGGCCAGTGAGAGGAGAGAGAGAGAGGAGGCTGGTTCGGTTTTGAAAAAAAACAGAGAGATAGAGAGTGAGCCAGGAGAGAAAGGGAGCCTACGGCGGCCACCACACCTCAGCCATCCATTCCTGCCGCCGAGTTGACGGTGGCGATACAGAGAGAGAGAAAGCCCTGGTCGGCCATTTTCAAAAGAAAAATAGAGACAGAGAGAGAGAACAGAACAGAGAGAGAACGGAGAGAATAAAGAGAGAGTGAGAGCGTACCGAGGTCACGCCGGAGCAGGAAGGGGAAGCCAGCAGCCTCATCGTTGCCCCCATTTAGCCGGAGACCCTCCAGCCACGCCGGTGAGCTCTCCCGGCCGAGATATCCCTTTGTTCTCCCCTGTTTTTGGGCACGGTTTGGCCGGGACTCGCGCCGACTGTGTCGCGCGATTCCCGGCCCATACCACCTTCAATCACGATCCCCACCCTCCGTCGAAGACGAGCCGAAGCCGCCGAAGCCGACCGGATCGCCGAAGGAGGTCAAAACCCCTCGGTTTTTGTTGCGCCTACCATGTGTTCGCTAAAATGCCCGAATGAGGCCGGGTAAGTTTTGCTCGTCGGCCGGCGAGTAGGTGGCCAAACGACGAGCTAGGTGGTTGAATCAGTTCGTGATGATCCTCAGGAGGAGGATTCCGGTCGGTGCCGGTCTGGGTCGGCTAACGAGAGGCTAAATTTTGGCTTCGTCGGCATCCCCGTGTGCCTGTGCATGCGGGTGTCGACCCGACCCGGGTCAACCGATCCGACCCCGGTCAATGCCCCGGGTCGAGTCCGTTGACCCGGGTCGGACTTGACCAACTCGAACCGTTTTTTTAATATTATTTTATTTTATTATTTTTTAAAAAAATTTAAAAAAATTTAAATTTCTTTTCTTTTCTTTTTTTTTCGAAAAAAAAATTTCTCTTTTTTTTCTTTTCTTTTCTTCTGTATTATTTTTTTCCCGAAAAAAATTAATTAAAAATTTAAAAAAATTTAAAAAAGAAGATCTTTTTTACGTATTATATCCAAATGTTTTAATTTATTGTATTATTATACATGTTATTGTCTTGTTTAAATTAGACAAGCCCTAGGTTACGCGGTAGTACTCTGCATGTTATTACCGTTGTATTATTATGCATGTTTTTAATATAATTGCTTGAACTGTTGTTTTTTAATATCATCTGACTTAGTTAAGGTTAGAACCTAAGGCTGCATATCTATCCTGACTGTTGATCGTTTATAATTATGCACTCATTTGATCACCTCACATATTAGGAGAAAGGTCCTAAAATTAATTTAAATTGCTTGACAAATATTTTCATGAAAAAAATAGGGTAAAACGGTACCGAAAGGGCATTAGTTATCCAACTAGTGTAACCAAGTCTCCGAATTCAGTTAATTTTTGGTTCGTAGGAATAAGGTGATTTTCCCATCACCTTATTTGGGTTTCTAATCGACCCACCTCAAATTGATTAGTGGCGACTCCTTGGTATAAACCATTTGCATGTTAAATACTTAAACCCTAAGTCGCGATATGATATGGGCTTGGGAGAGCCCGAGTTAAGTTCTGAACCTAGACTTAGTACGTACCAGACGAACCCCCTCTTTTTACATGTTCAAAAAGAGCCAAAGGTCGGTCACGACAACGTCCCAATTCTACTGTAATTTTTTTTGTTTCATAAAAAAAACCCTAATTATATGTGCGGTATCATTTCTATATTAAACTTTTTTTATTTCTTGAAAAAATCCCAACTTTAGGTCCAGTTTCAATTTCACTCTAATTTTTTTTATCTCATAAAAGATCATCAACTTGTACACAAGTCCAAAATATGCTCTCCATTAACCTTCCGTCAAAAATAGTGATTTTGCGCTCGTTGATCTCTCATGTTTGGAAATGTTCCATCTCTCGCGGTGGGATAGCTCGCGCTCGAGACACTCAAACAGCTCATGCTTTGAAGTTTTCCATCTCTTGGTTGTAAACGAGAAATTTTGGACAGGGGTTAATAGGGGCAAATTTGTGACTCAAGTAAAAGTTGTGACTTTTTTAGGGTAAAATTGGGACAAAACCTAAAGTTAGGGTTTTTTCATTGGACAAAAAAAAAGTTTAGGGTAGAATCGGACAAGAGCAAAAGTTGACGGTTTTTTATTGAACAAAAAAAGTTTAAGGTAGAACTGGAACTAGACCTAAAGTTAAAGGTTTTTTATGAGATAAAATGTAAAATTAAGACAAACGCTAAAGTTAGATGTACTTTTAGGGCATTCCATGTGCATTGCTCGTGTGTTATTTAACTTCGAATATCATCTATTTTTTTTTCCTTTTTTTAACTTGTTTCCATCACCCTTATTTTTCATCATCATTATTATCTCATAATCATATATATTTGAAAAATAATTTCTCAAAAAACAAGGAGGAAAATAGGGCACGAAATCTTTTTTAATGTTTTCAATTTCTTATATATGGTCACGATTTACGTGTGAACATTGTAATGATAAATAAGATTTTCTTATTAATTTTTTTATGAATTTTGGCATACCTGAAGAGTGCAACGATGAGGTCATCATGAATACTAACCAGAACACCGGCATATGGCAGGATCTCCTCCACCCAACCATTCCCTCTGGCATATGCTCGTGTGTGCCATTAGAATCCAGATCGTCCAACTAGCGTATGGCACAGACACTACTTTTTAGCCCTAAAGTTTTCGAGAGGGTCTGCATCACCATATCCTACGGAAAACTACTCGCGAACATGGTAATTAACTTGGTGAAGACATTGGTCATCCCCTTTTCCACATTCCTCATTGATCGGGGTGGGTGACGGCCATTGTTGCTGAGCAGCTTGGCGGGGTGTTCTTCTCACTCGTCTCCCTCGGGGTGGGCCTCAACTACATGGCCATCACCTTGGTGATTTCCTATGTGATCTTCTTCTCGATCAGGCTGGAGCCGATCACGGATGTGTACTGCAGAGATCTTCCTATTGAGCATAGGGTTATCATTAATGTACATATCGATGTTCAAAGCAATCACCCTCGGTGGGGCTGCCTTATTGTTCACAGTGATCGCAATTGTCAGTGCCAAGACCTCTAGGTTCGCGGAGGAGGCGTACTCCAACTTGCCACTATTAAGAAGGCTGTCGGAATACCTGATAAGTGCAACAAAGACGTTGTTATGAACACCAAATACGTTTCTTTTCCCATATTGCACGTGGATTGCACGAGTATAGCACGGGCATTGCACATGGATTGCATGCACGGGCATTGCACATGGATTGCACATGCATTGCTTGTGTGTTCCTTAATATTTTTTTTCCTTTGTCTAGTCAAGCAAGTTAATTTTGGATAGTGTCCATCACACTTATTATTTCTCATTATTATTATCTCATGATCATATATATTTTGGAAAATAATTTCACAGAAAAGGAAGAAAAATAGGGCACGGAATTTTTTTATGTTTTTAATTTCTTATATATGGTTACAATTTACATATGAAAATTGCAATGATAAATAAAATTTTCTTATTAATTTTTTATGAATTTTGGCATACCATAACAAGGTCATCACGAATACTCAGAATACCCGCATATGGCAGGATCTCCTCCACCCGATCCAGTACCTTTGGCATACACTCATGTGTGCTATTGGAATTTAGAACGTCCAACAGGCCTGTGGCACAGGAGAAAATATTCAGTGATTTACACACGCCACGTTATGTGCCTCCGTGGCATGCGTAAACTCTCGTGGACCACTAATAATAGGACATGTGGCTGTGACGTAGAATAAAAAAAATAAAGCTATATTTGGTTTCTCTCTCCTTTGATGCCCTAGGATAGAAGACCCTCTCTCCTCTGTGCCTATAAGAGGAGGCGTGAGCAAGGAAGTGAAGCAATAAATGCGTGCATTAATTGTTGTGTCTCTCTCTCACTTTCCCTCTCTTTTCTCTTTCATATTAGTTTGAATTTCAGTACTTTTTCACTCTTCTCCTTCCCTTCCCATAACGCTTCTTCTCATCTCATCCTTGTTCTTAGCTTTTCTTCTTCACTTTCATCGTCAGTGGCTCCGGAACCCACCGGCGAAAAGCGGAAGGCCAGTCGCAGCGACTAGGTCCCGAGACCCCCTCCACCTCCTCCTCCGCCCTCCCGCCTCTCACCTCTGTTCTTCGCCCTCCAGCCTCCACCTCCCGCCTCCGCCTCGTCGCCTCAGCCTCGCGGCCTCCGCCCTTTCACCTTTTGCCTTCATCCTCCCGCCTCCGCCTCCCCCTCGCGGCCTCCGCCTCGTCACCTCCCCCTTGCGGCCTCCGCCTCAACCTCGTGGCCTCTGCCCTCCCGCGCCCGTCCTCCCTTCGCTGCCTCTGCCCTCCCACCTTCCGCCAGTGTCTTTCATCTATCTCTCAAGAACAAGGATAAAGGCAAACTTGGAGATTTTTTCCTCAAAGAGATTGTGAAGTTTTGAGTTTCGATAACAAATCACTGCCACTTCAGATATACCAGATGAAGTTAAACAGGGGCCTTAGGTAACTTGAGTCAGTCAACCTCACTAATAATTAAACTCAACTTAGTCACGACCTGAAATCTTTTTGGTCAAGACCACATTCAAACATGAACGAGTTTCGTTAACATTATCAAGCCCAATTTAAACACCTGACAGGCTCAACATTCCACATGAACTATAATTAAATTCAAGTTTGGATTTCAAATCAGTACTAAAATAAAAGATAAAATTGAAAATGATTTATCTTTAGATATGTGATGTGATTTGTGTGTGTTTTTTTTAAATGTGTATGAGGGAATTTTCTGCTACGTCTTTCTTACTGGAGGGTTTGCCTCCGGTAGCATCCTTGATATTTATGAGTCATCGTGTTTTTTTATTTTTATTTTTTAAATGTGTAGATTTGGCAAGTTCACCACAAACATTGCAATAGGCTTTTGCTTCCGAGTATGTGATCGTGCTTAAGAAATGCCAACTTTTGTGAATGCAAAGACCTAGAATTACACTTGATAGACTGGAATTAAGACATGCTTCATTACACTCATTTCAAATTATGATTGAAATATGCACACTTCACAATCTTTTACGGTCACTAACTTACATTTGTACAAATTTTGGACAGATTATTCTAAGTACTTTGCTGCTAGCTCGATTTTTTCTCGGGACAAATGGTATGACTCATCTTCTTAGCATTAAAGTTTGTTTTCACTTTATCTGCCTTCTTTAAATGATTAGAATTTTTCTTTTAAAAATTTGTAGAGGCTGCATGGAATAATATCATTGTGCATAATATCGATAAAGAATTTGAATTTAGAATTGGCATGATATTTGCTAACAAGGATGAAGCATATAAGACAGACAATGCATATGCAATTTCCAAGGGGTTTGGAGTGAGAAGAGGATAAAAGGCAAACAATAGAAAAGGAATATTGCAAACATGTACATTTCTTTGTAATTGTGAACGACACTCTCCACCAATCCTATCTCATGAACAAAGAGATGTTTATAGGACAGTAAAGAGAACTGGATGTCAAGCTTGCACAAGATTCAAAATTGAAAATGGAGTTTGGATGGTCGACAAGTTTAAGGATGATCATAATCATCCTTTCATTGACGATAATCAGAAACACTTAATAGATCATATAGGCACATGACAGATACTAATAAAAGCATTTTGACTTCTATGACTCGAGCTGGTATAAAGGCTACGAAAGCGTACTCCTCCCTAAGTGGTGAAGCGGGAGGACAAGAGAATATTGGCTTCACTTTACGTGATTGTCAAAATTTCTTATAATCAAAGAGAAGGGATTTGATTAGTATGGATGATTGTCAATGTCTCATTAACCATTTTAATTACTTACAATCAAATGGAAGCAATTTTTCATATACATTTCAACTAGACGAGGAACAAAGATTGACCAATTTTTTTTGGTCTGATGGTGTATCCAAGCTAGACTATGAAAGTTTTGGAGATGTGGTGGTATTTGATACAACTTACCGTACAAATAAGTACAATATGATAGGTGCACCTTTTGTTAGCTTGAATCAGCATTGAAAGAATGTTCTCTTTGGTTGTGCATTTTTATTGGATGAAACTATTGCTTCTTTTGTTTGGGCATTTCAATCTTTTTTAGAGGCAATGGGTAATAAAGCAACTAAGACTATTTTCACCGATCAAGATCATACCATGGCAAATGCCATTAAGACTGTTCTTCCGAATACTAATCATCGTTTATGTGTATGGCACATTGAGAAAAATGCTACGCATCATATTGGGCATCTTCTTAGAAATCCAAGCTTTCGTGATAACTATTGGCATAAGCTTTTGTATCGTTGTGAATCTAAATTTGAAATGGAGAATGTTTGGAAAGCTATGTGTCAAGAATAGAGCTTGGGGGATCACAAGTGGCTAAATAACATGTATCAGCTACATCATAAACAGTGTCCTGCATTTGGCCGAGATATTTTTTTTTTTGCAGAAATTAGATCCACACAAAGAAGTGAGAGCACAAATAACGTCTTTCAAGATATGGCATGCAAGACCATGACTTTGTCTGAATTTGTCAATCATTATGAGAAGCAAGCAGAAAAAATGCACAACTTTGAAGTTGTTGATGATTTTGAGTGTTCTCGAGGAGAGCCGCGGATTATGGTTGAAAATAGTGGAATTTTGAAATATGCTGCAAATTTATACACTCATGTCATTTATCGGAAATTCCAAGATGAGTTCTTGCATGCTTTGTCTGTGGGCGTTTGTAGATCGGAAATTGATGGGCCAGTGCACATTTATATCGTGGCAACTGAAAGTAGTGAAAGGAGGCATGTTGTTTGTTTTAGTTTAAGTGATTTAACCATTACATGTAGTTGCAAGTTATTTGAAATGCGAGGATGGTTGTGTAGGCATATTTTATGCATCTTGAGACATGTAAATGTTACAAGCATTCCTTCACAATACATTCTGAAGAGGTGGACAAAAGCTGCAAAACAAGGGACTTATTGTGATGTTGGACAAAGCTCTCATGCTGTGGTAAAGTCAAAAACATTATGCTTGAAGAGATTGATGCAATTGGCTTTCAGTGTTATGAATATTAGTGCAAACGATGATGTTTCAGAGGAGCTTGCAACTACAACCTTGCTGCGTCTTCGCTGCCATATCACAAACAAAATGCAATCTTCGACAGGTAATGATCATATTAATTTCTTGGTGGAAAGTGATGAAGCTGAATATGTAGAAAACTATGAAATTCAAATACTTGATCCCCTTCGGAGAAGACCAAAAGGTGTACCAAACACTCGGTTGAAGGGTGCTAGTGAAAAGCGAAAGAGAAAACCGTCTTCATGTGCAGGAGGCACCTCACACAAGGTATGATGCTTGTTTAATTTGTGATTTCATTAATGAAAGCCATGAAGTTATTATGATACTCTTCTTTTTTTGCAGGATTGACCTTCGGCGATCATTCACTACAATGGGTAGATAGCGAATTTGGTGACTGGTCATCCTCCAGTTCTAATTAAAAGCATTAACAACTCTTTAAAACCTTGGATTAGGTTTTTGATTGATATAATGGGGAGACAACTCGATGAAGCTACTGATTATCCTAACTTCTTTCCCCATAGTTTGAAAATAGACTAAAGCAACGTTACAAATTTTTTAGCCAAAGGAACAGCTGTAGCATGAGCGAGATGCTGGATTGTGATCAAAAGAAGTTCTTATTTAAGTTCGGTTTGATTGGAGGATTCACCCGAGTTAATAGTTACATCGTTTGTTCATTCTTACAAATTTTTTGTAGAATAGCTTTAGCTATTATTCTGTATCCCTGATGCTTGAGGTGAAGTCATCTTGTATGTGGTTCTAGTCAAACAATTTAGATGCCGAGTGAAATGATCCTTTTGGCAAATTCAGCCCAAAATTTGTGTTGTTTTCTCCATATATGAGATGAAATGAATGCTCATTTGAATGCACCGGTACACTTTGAAGCTCACGGATCCGCGGGCTAGCCAAGCCAAGTGAATGCAATTGCCAAGTCTATAATTCTAGGGTGCCTAGCATCTCTAATTCTTGTTCTAAATCCATCATGGTCTAGTGTGGATGGACTGGGAGTTTTATAGTTGATGAATGATCATTACAGATGACTTGATGAATGATCATTATAGATACTCTGAATCGATGCATATGGTTTTAGGTTTAAGATTGGCGATCTTGATTCCTATCAAAACTTGTTTCTTCCTTAGAGTTCATTATGTAGCTCGAACATTACACGTCAGGTGTTATTTTTATGCCACCAATGCTAAGTTCTCCTCCCTTGCAATCTGCTTATAATGGAAAGGGTGATAGAGGTGATCCATGGACTTGGCCAGAAGTGGTAGGGCCATTAATGGTAAGATATTTCTAGACAAAAAGGCAGCAAGATGGTGAGAGGATGTACTTGCACTAGTTGAAAAATCAATTGTATATGTCTTTTCTAACAGATAGAAGGGGCATGGGCTATAAAGATATTAAAGTCGCAATGACTTGGTAGTATAAATACTGGCAACTACGAGGCAAGCAGAACTCATGGGGTTATTTAGTGGGTTATCCTTTCTCAGAAGATGCCTCACAAAAGGTTGACTCAGCTATGGGCATGGCTACGATCTTTTGTGGATTTGATCACCTCTTACAGATTCGAATTTCGATTTTCTTTTAATCCATCAATGATGTTATGACTTCCGCTCGTCTTCTAGGCCGTTTTGTTTGAAGGTTGGATGCTTGGATTCAAACCCTTGCTAGCAGATGTAGTTAAAGCTGTTGATCCATAGGTTGGGACTCAAAGAATCTTGCAGATGTTTGGATGACTTTTTTCGTCATGCTGTTGTATGATAACTAGACTAATACCTTCTAAGTCTGTTATACAGCTAGAGACTGTAAACAAGAATCTTGAAGCTTATTATGATGCGTGGGACAAATTTGTCAAGGCATGGATAGTCATCAAGATTGAGGACACCAGTTGTGTCTACCAATGGCGCTTGCAAGCTGGCATCTCACCTTCCCTATGACCACATTATGTTTTATCGAAATGTAGAATCCCATCTGCAAATTCACCGTGTTACTTATTTTCTCTGTCATGATTTTAACTATGTACAAACCATTTTGATGAAATCTTTTTAAACAGAACTTGCCATGAGAGAGGCCGGAAATCTCGGGATGTCCGATGAGGAGGTGCTTTCCTGTTTATCAGTCTTTGACATGCTTTGGTTTTAGTTGTACATGCAACAGCCGTCTAATTCTTGAATTCTGAGAGTAAAAGTTTTGCATTTTGTAGGTTAAAGATTTTGTCTCCCGTTACCTCCGAGCGTACGAGGCTTATCTCCCGACACTATACTCTAGAGGACCAAAGGGGTCAGACCCTGAGCACCTCCTCATTATCGAAATTGATGAAGGGAGAAACCCGTTATAGGTAGCTAGGTGGCTGAAACTTCCACTAAGATTCTACTGAGGATTTTCTTTTTTTCTTGATTGTTGGGCCTGTTGAATGGTCAGTTTTGTTTTAATAACATGCCATCTTCTGTTGTTAGTCATTATAAATTGTATATTCTATATGAAATTTTGACATGTAAATAAACTCTGTCGTTAAGCTCCAGATGTATTGGTAGCTTATCAGGAATTGCCTTCAATTGCTTATGTGATCATAAACCTAATTCATGGTGCTCGAAAATTGGAACATCTCGATGAATCTGAAACGTGAGAGAAATAACTCTGGGAGGAATATCAAATAAACACATTCATGTTATTACAGACATCGAATATCGATCACAATTCAATTTGATAGACCCATTTACATGACCAATTATTGGATAATGAAATCTCCAAATGATTGCACAAAGAAGAAATACGGTCTTTCCAAACATTATTGTCTTTCCATAATGAAGGAACAATTCTTGGTTATTGTAGAAGAATTCGAGCATATATATATAAACAACCGCAAATCACTAACTGAAGTTTCGCTTATTGCTAGTGTTTGAGGTCTATGAATACCCATCTCCCCAAGACAACATTATTGTCCTATGAAAAAATAACCCATTTGTTAACAACTGGGGAGTTCACTCATAATCGTATGGTTGACGAACCCGAAGGCTCTCTAAGCAAGAAAAAGTAAACTGATATATGGCAAACCAATTTTCACGATCGCCCTTTGTTGTTGAAAATGAGAAATAAGAGCCAACGTCTTAACTTTTGTTAAACTGATCATAGTAAAGTAAAGCAAGTTCTACATAACCATCAAGATTAACTCCTATAATTACCTATATAGTAACATAGAAATAGCAATTCCAAGAAGGAAAGATACAATGACTCCATATAATATTATCATTAACATAATAAAGCCTATTTTTCTTCTAATTAACTTCAAATCTCCTTTTATGATTGCCAATTCTTCATTTTCGCTTGATGCCTCTCCATAATTGACTGCGTCCACATTTTTAGGCGAACAGATCCTGCGTTCCTCAATATAATCTTCAACCCATTGCACAAACCCCCGACAATTATCTATCTGAAAAAAAAAATTAGTGTGAAGCAATATCAAGTATTACAAATGTCACTACATGCACAATATGGTAAATTGATACGCTTACATTACAAGTCGAAGCATAATATAACCTTCCTTGATTAATAGGACTTTTTTGCACTTTTTTGCACTTTTTTTTCTGTGCATAATTTCCCTTGAGGACATGGACATATCTTGGATGGAAAATCAACCGACCAATTTGAAGATCCTCGAGATGCCATACTAAAGTAATAATATCATATAATCAAAATTAGATTAGATTTAATCGACAAAAGTAATCCAAGCAAATAAATGTAATAGATAACAAAACCTACAACAATCTTTTTCCACTACATGTTCCTGTGGATCATTTTCAAAATCTATCGGCTCCACTAATCGTGGCTTAAAAAAGATTGCCTTATAGAATTAACCACAATGATAGAATTTTTCCAAGTAAAATTTGACTAACAACAAGAAACATGGTGTAGAAAGTTGCTTACCTCATTTGAGATCCACGAATCAGAGAAAATATGCTCTTTCTAGTTGTATTATTTTTTCCTCCAAACTTTTCTGGGAATCATTTTCTCAGTTAGTCACTTTGATCTTCACAAATAATGGGTTATATAACTTAAGAGACTTCTAAAAAAAAGGGATTATGCAGAAAGATTAGTCAAACCTTAACACCAACAACAAAAAAATTTGACTGATTGCGGAGGTGGAAGCGGGAGGGCGGGGGCAACTTTTCTCCGGCAGAGGCCACGAGGCTGAGGCGGAGGTGAAAGGACGGCGGTGGGAGGGTGGAGGTGGAGGCCACGAGGGGGAGGCAACGAACAAGAGGGCGGAGAAAGAGGCGGAGGCGGGAGGACGAAGGCGAAAGGTGGGAGGGCGGAGGCAGAGGCCGCGAGGCTGGCGGAGGCAGAGGCAGGAGGACAGGCACGGGAGGGCGGAGGCCACGAGGTTGAGGCAGAGGCTTGAGGACGGAGGCGGGTGGACGAAGGCGAAAGGTGAGAGGGCAGAGGCCGCAAGGCTGAGGCGACAAGGCGGAGGCGGGAGGGGGGAGGCAGAGGCCAGAGGGCAGAGAACGGAGGTGAGAGGCGGGAGGGGGGAGGCAGAGGCCAGAGGGCGGAGAACGGAGGCGAGAGGCGGGAGGGCGGAGGGGGTCTCGAGACCCATCCGCCGCGACCGGCCTTTCGCTTTTCACCGGTGGTTTCCGGAGCCACTAATGACGAAAGTGAAGAAGAAAAGTTAAGAACAAGGATGAGATGAGAAGAAGCATTATGGGAAGGGAAGGAAAAGAGTGAAAAAGTACTGGAATTCAAACTAACGTGAAAGAGAAAAGAGAGGGAGAGGGGGAGAGATACAGCAATTAATGCACGCATTTATTGCTTCACTTCCTTGCTTACGCCTCCTCCTATAGACACAGAGGAGAGAGGGTCTCTATTCTAGGGCGTCAGAGGAGAGGGAAACCAAATATAGCTTTATTTTTTTTATTCCACGTCACAGCCACATGTCCTATTATCAGTGGTCCACGTGAGTTTACACACGCCATGTAGGCACGTGACGTGGCGTGTGTAAATCACTGAATATTTTCTCGTGGCATGGACACCCTAGTACTCTTTAGCCCTAAAGTTTTCAAGAGGGTCCGCATCACCACATACTATGGAAAACTCCTCGCGAACATGGTAATTGACTTGGTGAAGACTTTGGTCATCCTCTTCGCCACATTCCTCGTTGATCGGGTCAGGCGACAGCCATTGTTGCTGAGCAGCATGGGCGGGTGTGTTCTTCTTGCTCATCTCCCTCGCGGTGTCCCTCAGCTTCATCGACCACAGCTGCACAAAGCTCTCGTGGGCAATAGACATGGCCATCACCTCAGCGATTTCCTATGTGATCTTCTTCTTGATCGAGGTGGAGCCGATCACGAAAGTGTACTGCACGAAGATCATCCCACTGAGCATAGGGTTATCACTAACATACTTATGGATGTTCAAAGCGATCACCTCAATGGGGCTGCCTTATTATTTGTGGTGATGACGATCGTCGGCACATTGTTTGCAGTGATCACGATCGTCGGTGCCAAGACCTCTAGGTTTGAGAAGGGGGCTGTGCTCCGGCTTGCCACTATCAAGAAGACTGCCGACATACCTGAGGAGTGCAGCCACGACATTGTCATGAACACCAATTAGGTCATAAGTTTTTTTTCCCATATTGCAAGTGGATTGCACGAGTATAGTACGTGTATAGCTCGTGCATTCCTCGTGTGTTACTTAATTTCGGAATCAACTATTTTTTTTCCTTTTTTTAGCCAAGCAAGTTAATTTTGGATAGTATCCATCGCACTTATTGTGTCTCATCATCATCTCATAATCATATATATTTGGAAAATAATTTCGCAGAAAAAGGGAGGAAAATAGGGTATGGAATTTTTTTATGTTTTCAATTTCTTATATATGATTACGATTTACGTGCCAACATTGTAATGACAAATAAGATTTTGTTATTAATTTTTTTTATGAATTTTGACATACCTGAGGAGTCCAACGACGAGGTCATCACGAACATCAACCAGAACACCAGCGACGATCATGATGGTGGTACGCCGTCGTTGATGGCGGCCCCAGTGGCGGTGACGGTCAACGCAACGGCCCTTGCACTCAGACCTAGGGTTTTTGCTCTCTTTTTCGTTCATTCCTTTTTTTATTGAAATAACTGAATACTGTAGTGATTTTTTTTTTCCAATCCTATCTTAAGTGTACCAAGCAGTTATTGACATAAGATATGTCCAAATCTACAATCTGGGGAATTTCGAATCCCGTCAAATCTTATCTTTTCTTAATCCTTATCCTTTCGACGGTACAAACGCGACCTCAATGGCCAGGATGTATTGCAGAAGACATCATTTATGCAACCCCTCTCAAGATCAAGGTTTTAAAGCACGCAAAAATCTTAAATGAAGATACCCCATCGTGATTGCTTGGGCCGAACATCACGTTCAGGAACAGGATCGGCCCGTGAGGCCCGCAATCTTTCCCCCTAATCATCAGGCTTAATCACTCCTCACCTTAAGGCTTGTTTTTTAGCCAATACAGATTGAAGAAATTCCCTGGTGATTAACTTGTGTATTTGAAACTTAGATGCATTTCATAATCAGTGTCCTGATCTCAATTTGGGTCGATTCGGTATCTTTCCTAATTCGTAATAGGTGCCCTAATCGTCGACGTTCCCGACGGTTTGCTTAGCGCCAAGACCTTCCGTACGAATTTCATCCGAAACGTGACGAGATTTCGCCCCACCTTGTAGCTCACAATGATGGTTTAATTAAGCAACTGAGCTTGAGTGGCTTAGAAGAAACATTGTGGGCACGAAAGTTTGATTCCTCGTCTTGCATACACTTGAGGGTGTCCTAGACAATGTCATCGAATTTTGGGTGCTCTCAAAAACATTATTCCCAATTATATGTTTCTAGCTGGAATCTAATGGCTTTAGCTTTTTAATTAGTGCTTCACTATGCTGATTATTAGTTTATTTATTTATAAACTTGATTATTTATTTATTTATTTTTGCGGATTAGTATTAGGGTGTCGTTACTTGTAGGCCTCGATTGGGATTTTTCTTTATGGAAAGGATGACGTGCGGGGGATAAGGAAGGGCCGGCAAAACTTCCCTACAAGAAAGTGTCAACTTCGCTTACCCAAGTTGCGTGCCCAAATTATTCAGATGTCTGCATCTTGGTCTTTCTTTTGACTTGTGATCTCTTCAAGATTTCAACTGGTTAGAACTTTCGAGGAAGATCTTGCGATCCTCATGAACCGATCATATTTAGACCTTTGCCTTGTACACGTAGGCCCTTTCGTAGAGCAGTTTGCAATTGCGACTTGTGGGATCTGAACGGGTGACTTTCAGTTATCGAGCTAGTAATCTCATGACGCCCTAACGAGTTGCGCCGACCTCGGGGGGCTCTCCGGCTGGTAAGAGATTCCATGATTTCTAGAAATCCCAATTGCCGTCTAAACCGCCATATTTGCTAAATCTAGTCAAATAGCAATTACGATGCAAGAGATTATGAGTACTCGACGTGCAAGTACGATTCCAGTGGCATTAACCCAAATTGATAATCGATATATCGTCCCACTATGAAATCAAATGGCTCATCACAAAAGTAAATGTATCATACTCAAATCTTTTTTTATATGGTTAATGAAAGTTTGATTCCATTGACTTAATAACATTATGGGTTCTTGATTTTTGTGGACATACCATGGAACATAGCCGTGGAGACTCGATGCGGCTAATTTCGTGTTAGGCATCAACCATGATTAAATCCACTTAATCATTCTTTAAAACATATTCATTTGAGAGAATCCATTGAAATTCCCCATCCACAATAATAATCTAAAAAGGTTTCGATTCTTTTCTTGCATGCTGATAAAAATATAAAGAGCTCGAGAATACTTGTGTCTGTTCCAACGTCACTATCCAAATTTTGGTTTGTCCACTTGCAAGCAATCCGAGCCCCACCTTCCACCTATTTTATTCCCCAATTTGTGCCCTTTTTTTTAAAAGGAAAAAAGTCTTAATTAAAAGTGGTGATTAATTTTATACAAAATGTGATTCCCATGATTATATATTGGAATAGTTATTTGATGGTTGGTAGACACATAGTCGTTTCATTTAGACCATAAGGATTCAATTGTTAGAAGAAGAAATGGTATTTACATAATATTTTTTTAGAATGTTGTTCATATTTGATTGTGTGAGAATGAGAGGGAAAAAAATGAAACATAAAGATCAAATTCCTAGTCATTGTACAAATTATTAAGGGTGTATATCAGTCTGATCCTTATTCGAGAGAACTTCCTATAAGCATCCATGATCAGTAGGTTAATAATTGCAGACATCACTTACATGCAAACTTAACTAAATATAAACCTGAGTTAAGGCCATATTTGTAATTCAGTAATTAACAAATTAGGCAAACGAAGTTTCCTCCAATCATGAAGGGAGAAAAGTATGATCCGAATTATTATATACTTATAAATTAAATGGATTTCGTATTTAGGTCACCGAACTTTCATTACAGTCACCAAGTACACTAAACTTTTCAATTTTTGCAATTAAACACACTTGACCCAGAACCTAGCTAATTTTTCGGGCGGATTTTAATTTTTTGGCGAGATTATCCCAAAATTTAAAAATAAAAAACTTCGTCGGACAAATTAACATTTGGCTGACGAAGCGTGCGGGCAAGAGCATTGTGCTTGAGTATAAAAGACGCTGAAAGAAGTAATTCCAGTTTTTTTATAAAAATACGAATTTAATCCTCTTATTAATTTTATTTATTTATTAAAATGAATTCAAAGGGCAGGTAGGAGACGCAAATTCATAGGAATTAGGTGCCGTCACGGACCAATTCCCACATAAAAATAATTAATTAACGTTGTCTAATTCAGCGCAGGCTTCTAAACACCAATTCAATATTAAATATTTTATGGATTATTTTAATGAATTTAACCAAAAAAAAAGGAATTGGAAAAGGAAATGTTCTATGCTTTGTCGACTGGTATAAGAGGCAACATTTCCGATTTTAGCCAAGTAAATTAATGTGATTCTCGTTCAATTTGAACCCCGAAAAAAGCTATTTTAATAGAAGATGGGATAATTACAGGCATCATGCATCTTTGAATTCCTGCGAAATATTCGATCAAGTCTCTAAACTTTCTTTTTTTTTAATTGGTTTCGCGAATCATGTTGTTTTTTTGTGCGATTTGATCGTTCGTTTATAAAATTCTAAGGTGGCTATTAAAGGCTTCACCGACAAATTACATGATTAATATAAACGTTAAAAGCTAAAGCAAAACAAAATGAAAATATTATATAAATAAAGAAACAAAAATTGAAAAGAAGAGGAAAACAACGAATCTCGCCTTGGCTGCAGCGAGGGTCAATTGCTAGCCTGAGCGGGACGATGAGAGACATCCAATGGCAGCGACGGTAAGCCTGGTAATCTACGTACGCATTAGCATTTCGGTTTACATATTTTATCAAAAAGGACCAACTTGGAAAAATAAAAATAAAATTAAAAGTTCCTATCCTTCAATATCTTTTTTTTTATCATAACCATAATATCTTTATTTTTATCATAACCATAGTAGTAAATTATATAAAATGTACTAATTTCATTCAAAAAAATGTTAATTCTTATTTTCTCAAGGGATATTGACATAGACAGTCCTTGAACTTTAGCCCAATGTGTAATATGGTCCATGAACTTTTAATTTATTCAATGCAATCCCTGAACTTTAACCGAATGTTCAATATGGTCCTCGAACTTTTAATTTATTTAATATAGTCTCTGAAATTTTGGTACACATACAATGTAGTCCCTGAATAATATGAAAATGTTCAATGTAATCTATGAACTCGAATTAATGAAAGGACTACATGAAACATTACATGTATGTATAAAAATTTCAAAGATAATATTGAACAAATTAAAAATTCAAGGGGTACATTGAACATTGGGTCAAAATTCAGAAATCATATTAAATAAATTAAAAATTTTAAAATCATATTACATATTAAGTTAAAGTTCAAGTACCGTTGATGTGATTTTCCCTTGATTGGATTATGAATTACGAACTCCGTAATTGCCAAATGGTTTCGCAAGAACGGTGGTTGGTATGGTAAATAAGGCAAAGTACGGGGGCGTTTCCGGAAAAAGCGTCGCTGTCTACGGGATTAGATTTTTTTTGTTTTTTTCTGTTAGATTCAGGTAAGAACCGATCATAGTTTCCATTTGAGTTACTCTCTCTCTCTCTAGCCAAAGCAAATTCTCCTTCTTCTCCTTCTTCGTTCTGCGAGCTTATCTTCAAGCTCTCGCCGGCCGCCCTCGCCGCCGCCTCTCCTCTCGATCGGACCGCCGGCCGCCGGCCGCCTTCGGATCTGAGGAATCCGAACCAGCCTCGCGACCGATCCCCACGCGGCTCCGGGGGGGGGAGAGAAAAATCCGTGCCGAAATCCGGCTCCCGATCGCCGGCTCCGGGCTCTTCTCCGGTAAATCGATATCGATTCCGACCGAGAATTTCATCTGTTTCTTAGACGGAGAGATTTCTACGGTAGTGTCTCGAGTGGATGAGCGGATGAGTGATCGGTGTTGATTTGCGGAAACGCGACTTGGAGGAAGGATTTTTGGGGATTGACGTGGTGCGGAGATTTTGATTTTTGTTCTGGCGGTTTTGTAGGGAGGAGTTCTGTTGTTTTTTTTTTTTTTTGATGAGATGGATGGCGAAGGCTCGATCGAGATCAAGTTCAGGCTCGCGGATGGCAGCGACATTGGCCCCAGCAGATACAGCCCGGCCATGACGGTGGCCTCGCTCAAGGAGAAAGTGGTCGCTCACTGGCCTCGAGGTTGGTTTCGATTTCGGGACCGTGTAATCTGATCTTTTGCGATCTTTCTCGCGAGTGCCGTCGCTTTCGTACTGTTGCATCCGATATCTGTCTTGTGTCGTTAGCCGCATTCGTGTGTTTTTAGTTTCCATAGCTTTATTGTGCGGTGTAAGATAGCCGATGATTGATGAATGTTTTAGCTTTATTTGAACCGGCCAGAGTTGCCGTTTTTAGTATGTTTTAGGTCGAAGGGATCTCTTGATGGTATCAAATGCGGTAAATTGGTATCACAGATGTGATTATATGCAACTAAGTAGAAATTGGATTTTGTGTGGAAAGTGTCCCGCAATGGCGGTATTCATGGTCCCCAAAGTTGATGGAAGCATCATGTTGTGCGTCAATCCTGATTAGAATATCTGTACCTTCTTAAGTTAAATATTCCGGTATAATTTGCTGTTTCGTTTGCTTTTACATCTTAATATCCTGAGAATCACGGCTATGCTACTCTTCTATAAATTCTCTGGGGCTGAAGTGGTATCTTCTGTTAAGTTGGAATTGGGGGGAGCTGTCAGATTACGTGCTTAACAATGAGATGAGAGTTACTTACTTGAATGGTAAATGAGTTTCTTTTAATGTATACTGTTTCTATTGGTAGACAAAGAAAATGGTCCAAAGACATTGAACGATGTGAAGCTTATTCACGCTGGAAAGATACTGGAAAACAACAAGACACTTGCTGAGTCCAGACTTCAAGTCAGTGAACTTCCAGGGGGTGTCATCACTATGCATGTTGTTGTGCGTCCCCCTAATCCAGACAAAAAGAATGGTAAAAATAAACCTTTATTCTGTTCTATGTTTAACTTTAAGTGAATTTTCTCAGCACATGTGACATGTTTATTAAAGAACATGTTTATGATTTTAACACCCCAAGTCCCACACCAAATCGAAGATTGGTGGTGATGTAATTCTTAAGTATAGACCTCGCCCAAAAAGTTCACCACCATCTTGAGTACTCCTTAGCTCACAGAGTAGTCATAGTGGTATTGACCTTTTTGAGGGGGTCTTCATTTAAGCATCACATCACAAGTTCTCTTTCATCCGATGTGTGTGGTTACAGGTTGCACGTGACACTACTGGTTCTACAAAATAGTTTTCATGGTTTGGCAATAATGGTGACAAAAACCCATTGTTTCCTCCTATCACCGTATCTTTCAAAATTGGTTCCGTCATGTCATGGTAGCATTAGGTATTTTAGGATGCATTTTCAAAGGGCTTTGTCACTCTTAAATCGCAAGTTTCTCCTTTATCTCTTACCCTTCAAAACCATCTTCCGTTGTATGGTTGAAGATTATCGTTGGCTATTTAATCATCAGATGAAGATGAAGAAGGTCCTGTAACTTAGTTTATATGCTATTTCTCTTCTTTTACACATCCTCCCAAAGCGCATGAAAAAGAGTTCTTGTCATCCTCTTCCTGGAAAGGTCTGGTGAATATAGCAATACTCAATTATTCAAGTTCACAGAATTATACTGATAGCAACTTCACCATCACATTTCATGCACGACTTGTGTACAAACAAACTTCCTACTGCTACAATGAGACTCTGGCACTTTTGACTCCACTTTCATAGAAGAAAATAGTCCTTATCATTAAAACACTATTCTATTGGCACCTAAGTGTTATCTTTAATATTTTAGCCAAAAAAAAAAGTGTTATCTTTTACAGTGTTATTCTTCCATCTGCTAGTATCATCTATAGGAAACAAGAACAAGTCGTTTACTATGTCGATGCGGAAGGGAAATGACTTTCAATATGCTTTATTTCAGAGAAGTTGCAGAACGAGTCTATGGGGAAAACTGGGTGTTCATGCTCAATTTTGTAGCTCCAGGTAACAGAATCGACATCCTCATGGCTCGGTCTTGCTTCACACATTGTCAAGTTAGGGCTGCTACTTGCTAAGTTGCTCTTGGAATCGTTGTAAGAATGAGTGCATCGACAAATCTTCTTGAAAAAAAAAAAAGAGTAATTCTTGCTGTAACAGTGTATAAAATCCTGAAGTGAAAATTTGTTGGATTGTTTATACAGGCAAAATTTGTTGTAGAGTTGTGAGTGATGTAATCAGCACAATTTGAGTGTATAAAGAGATTTCCAATGAATGTTCACTTCCAAAGAGATTGTTATTCTAGCCAAGGATGAGAGGGAAGATGGCTACTGTGCACTGTTCAGGCATAGCAACCCCCCCTCTTGCGTGAAGATACACGTACATGTACATTTGTTATAAAATGGAAAATGGTTTCGGCTGGTTCTATGATTTCCTAGTGATAATAAGGGCGAACCGGCGTTATTTCTGCTGTGAATGATGAAACCTGGGACGACTTCTTCAAAGATGACAAGGCTTACAAGATCTTGAAGAGATAACTGTACA
The DNA here is from genome assembly GCA_031216405.1 of Syzygium malaccense. Taxonomy (NCBI): domain Eukaryota; kingdom Viridiplantae; phylum Streptophyta; class Magnoliopsida; order Myrtales; family Myrtaceae; genus Syzygium; species Syzygium malaccense. The sequence goes on along the minus strand of CM062258.1, from coordinate 6,516,382 downwards.
CAAGAAAAATGGGGTTGAATTCATTAATATCAAGGATGCGGATACAATCTCTTATTTGAAAAGTTGATTATAAGTGTATCTCTGATTCTCTCTTCACTTAAACGTTTCATCCAAGTGTCTCAGCTATTGATCTCAAACCAAACAATGAAAAGCTTGATTTCTTGAAAATATCCGGGGCTTTGAAGCTTGATCCGGTAGAAATGCGATGAACGGTGACAAAGACTATAGGGCTTGAAAGCGTAATCCAACTAATGTGTCAACGAAACGACGAGGCTTTTGGAAGAGTCATACAGCAAAACTTCGACGAAGATGACTAGTCTTGCAAGGTGATCTGACCAGAGTTTAGTATAACTTGACGAAAACTGCAGGGCTTTGTAAGCATGATCTAACGAAACTTCGATGTATGTTGAGACAGCTTGGAAGGTTTGATTTGGCAAAACTTTCTACCTGCTGTAATCCAACGAATGTGTCAACGAAACGACGAGGCTTTTGGAAGAGTCATACAGCAAAACTTCGACGAAGATGACTAGTCTTGCAAGGTGATCTGACCAGAGTTTAGTATAACTTGACGAAAACTGCAGGGCTTTGTAAGCATGATCTAACGAAACTTCGATGTATGTTGAGACAGCTTGGAAGGTTTGATTTGGCAAAACTTTCTACCTGCTGACGAAGACGATGGGATCTAGAAGCTTGATCCGACAGGACTTCTTCGCGTTTCACGTTTGTGTATTTGAAATTCGAACATGTGATCCTTGCTCTTCGAGGTCAAGAGTAGTCGTATACATTAGAGAGCTCTTAATGTTTCTCTCAAATGCATTCTTCGAGTTATCCGTATATACGATGTTGAAAAAAGAAGCCATGTATCTAATTGACATACGATATCATCTCGCATTTGTATTCTTAACAAGTGTACCTCAGAAGATACCAAAACATTCTTGAGTTGCATGCATATGACTGCTATGGAATCCAACTTATCAGATGATGAAGAATAATACGAACAGTAGGGTAATTGGTCAGTATATATATCCAGAAAACATCGCAACATCAACATCTTCTCAAATGTATTTTCGCGATCAAGCAATCGATTATTACTTGATTAAATCTAACAGCAAGTGAGATATTTTGCTCCTTTCGGAAATTTCCATGTCAACAACGCTGTCACAAAGGAACTACGGACTTACTATGCTCCCACCACTAAGCTCAGATGCATTGACGCAGAGCAAGCACAGCCCCTGTATCATCATAGTGCAGACACGGCCAAAAATCAGTAAACAGATTCAGAATGCAAAGCGACCGGAGAATCGGAGAGATCAACTTTGTCAATCAACGAATTTGATCACTGTACATAAATTAAGGTATTACAGATGTATAGGGTCAGGGGTTTCATTGTCACAAGTATCTATATCTATGTGCTCTGATAATAGTTACAGTATCATCCTCCAATAGGCACCTATATACACCAAAGAGTGGCGGCGGCGGCGGTGGCTTAGAGCTCGATATCCCACACCTATCTCACAAAACTCCGAGCACCTTGGCTGTGTACTGTTATCCATTGCCGATTAGGGCACCTACCCGTTCTTGCAGATCGTGGTAGGAGCACGCCAGTTAGACGTTCACCTGGAATATGACCAGGGATAAGGAAATCGGAGGTTTCGTCCACTTTGGCTATGAGGAGGAATGATTTCCTATGGACGCTGACGATGAGCGATTCAAATTAGCAGCCTTTCTGGACGACCGGACGCACTTCAGAGTCATCATGAGTTTCTGTCTTTCTCCTTCAACCTCAGCAAATTGAAGGCTTAATTGAGAGTAGCGTTCGTGCATTTCTTTTAGCTCGCCTTCCACAGCTGCGTACTTTCCCTTTATCTCCAGCATGTCTTTGATCAGCTCATTGATGTCTCTAAAGCTCTTGAATATTGCTTCCTCATCACTGTGTTGTCTTAAGAAAGAGCTGCATAACAGAAATCACGGACCCATTCACAAATTGTTAACTCTCGTCAGCAGCATTTTATGTTGCGACTCCCATTTACTATTCTATAAAGTTTAACCGTGTCTCATCTCAGTAAGAAATAACCGCGTGTCTAAGCCGTAATGCAAGTGTGGCTGAATCGAAGATCCACTATGATGATGCACTGAGGGATTGTTCAAAATGCATCGCCATGTGAAATGATCATAAGACGAAGCAAATTCCCAGGAATATATGATTGATAGGATAATTGGCATTTTTTTAATCAACATATTCCACTGGACCCCAGTCAAAAACCTTCGATGTTTGTTCCAGATGAGTGACGAGCTTCACAAAAAGCAAGAAAAGACATTCCAACTGATGACCCTCACATGCCAGTTAATCTAATGACAAAAGGTACCTTTGGAATTGGATTGTCGATTTCTTCTTTGCCTGCAATGCTTCTGCTAGTTCAATTTCTAAAGCAAGTACTCTTTCTAAAGCGTTGCCGCCGCCTGAGATCTCATTGAACAAAGGAAATTTGCTGCCCAGTTCTTCATTTGCCTGAGACAAGGGGAAAAATGAAAGTGTGAGTTCGATTAGTGGAAACTGGCTTCTTAGGAAGATGAAAAATGCAAAGAAGTACCTTATCTAATCGCATTAATTCCCTCTGCAATTCTGGAAACTTTGGATCAGCAAAATGATCATCTTGAGAAAGAAGCCAATTCTCATTTTTCATCTTTTCCAACTGCAAGACAAGGACAAGAATTGGATCGGCAACAACCAGAATCATAGTGTTTGTTAGCTGATATGTCCACAAGAACATCTTTGCGGCCCAAATATTCAGAGCATATCACCTACCTCTTTGCTTAAATTGTCCATGCTTGACTTTAAAACTTGTACTTTGAATTGATCATGAAGGAGATCAAGATCCTTTCTGTCACTGTGCAAAGCAATATCGTAATCGACAGGTGCAAGGTTTTGTATTCCATTTTCTCCTTTAGAGGTGAGAAGATCCTAAAGGAACGTGCAGAGTATTAGAGATCAACATACACACACCCCTGCGCACGCGTACACGCACAAGCACATGGAGAGAGAGAGAGAGAGAGAGAGAGACCAGGGGATGATATATGATAAAAGTTCAAGCTCACAAATCAGATAGAAAAACGACATATAACCTGTTTAGATTGCATGCTCATGAGTCCACTTGCATGGGCATCTTCATGATCATGATTTGTGCATTCATCAGCCTCATCACGATTTAGAGATTTTGCAGAATGTAGAGTCCCTACAACCAGTTTATCAGGCATGCAATCCATCTGTGATTGATCAGCATCCTTCTCCAGAATCCTTGTAGGTGTTTTGGAACTCTCAAGAAGTTCCTTCACTAGTGTGAGTTCGGTGGCAATCTTAGTCTTCTCCTCGTTACATTCGAGCAAAGAAGCTTCAAGCTTTTGTTTTTCTTCTTTGCAGCACTCGAGGCTTATTAATGAGCATTCCATCTCCGCCTTCATACAGTCGAAAGCCATCGATTTCTCACGCTTCTCAGCAACTGCTGCTTGTAACTCAGACTCCAGTTCCAAGATCTTCACACCCAACTCTTCATTTTTCTTCATATTAGAAGCTTCAGATTTCTTTCTGCTTTCAACTTCGTCAACGGCATCCTGTAATTTCCAGAGCATTTCCTCACTATGCTTCTTTGACATGGAAAGCTGTTGTTTCAGTTCTTGCAGCTTGGTTTCATACTGCTCCTTGATAAATGCAATCCTCAATGACTCTTGTACAGCATATGTTTGTCCATCAGTTTCTTTCTTTTCACGTGCCTGGAGAACCTCAGCATCAGCCTCATCTTTGAGCTCCTTCAAATGAATGGCCAAGCTTTTAAATTCTTCAGTCTTCATTACTTGTTCAGATAGCTTCTCAGTAAGCTCTTTACACTGCTTCTGCATCACAACGATTTCGTCATTACATCGTTCTAGCAAAGTCAACTGAGAACTTTGTTCTTCTATCTTCCCTTCGAGCACCAGAAGTTTCACTTGCAGTTCCTCATTTACAAGCATTAGCCCATCAATCTCTTCTTCAGAAAGCATCAACAGACTCTTGAGCATTTCAGCCTCGGAAGCATGCTTTCTCCTTTCCTCACGCACACTAGCATCCCAGTGTTGGTTTCTTTTTCTATATTCCTCAAGCTCTGCCGTTAGTTCATTATTGGCATCATGGAGTTTTCTATTTTGAGCAATTAAGTCTTGTAAGTTAGAGTTCAGGCAATCAAGACTTTCAGTATGCTTTCTTCTTTCCTCGCAGATGCTAGCATCCCTTGTTTCAAATCTTTTCTTATGTTCCTCAAGCTCAGCCATCAGAGCATTATTAGTCTCTCGAAGCTTCCTATACTGAGCAACCGAGGCTTCCAAGTCAGATCTTAGGGACTCAACACTGTCATCATGCTTCCTTCTTTCTTCACTAATACTAGCACCCAACAATTCATTCCTCTTCCCGTGTTCCTCTAGCTCAGCTTTCAGGCCATTATTAGTACCTTCAAGTACTCTATTCTGAGCAATGGACGCTTCCAAATCAGATTTTACAGACTCAAGACTTTCAGCATGCTTTCTCCTTTCCTCACAAATACCAGCTTCCAACATTGCATTTGTATTCCTGTGTTCCTCAAGCTCAGCCTTCAGAATGCCAATAGTATCATGAAGCACTCTATTTTCAGCAATGCATGCTTCTAAATCGGATCTCAGGGACTCGATACTGTCAGCATGCTCCCTTCTTTCCTTGCAGATACTAGTTTCCCAAGATTCACTTCTTTGTCTGTGTTCTTCGGTCTCAGCCTTCAGGACATCATGAGTATCATGGAGTAATCTGTTTTGAGCAATCGAAGCATCTAAATCAGATTTCAAGGACTCAAGACTTTCAGCATGCTTCCTCCTTTCCTCGCAGATACTAATATCCAATGTCTCATCTCTCTTCCTGTGCTCCTCGAGCTCAGTCATCAGAACCTTATTAACATCGTGCAATTCTCTGTTCTGAGCAATTGAGGCTTCTAAATCAGATCTCAGGGACTCAAGACGTGTCAACAACTTCACGCTTTCTTCGACATGATGTGCCTCATTTGCAAGACAGCAACTGAGTCTTGATTCAAGGCCAAGATTCTTCTGCTGTAACATCTCAAGATGCCTATCTGAGCACTGAAGCTGCTGGACAAAATCTTGAATCCCCATCTCATACTGAACTCTAGTGAAAATTAACTGGATATCTGCAGATATCAAGAATTCGTGCATTTCAAACACCCGATTTTCCAATTCAGCAACAGAAGAAGATTCTTCACGGGAAACTTTTAGACATTTTTCACTATGCAAGAGGAGATCACCAACTCTTGAATTCTCCAGCTCTAAATTCGAAATTAATTGCCTCAGGTGGAGCAGTTCATCTCTCTGTTCATCAAGACTAAGCAACTGGCAGTGCTTCTCATTCAACTCGGAGGTAAGATCAGATATACTGATCTCTAATTTTTCTATGTAGCTTCTCTGATTATGCAACTCCATCTCCTGAGATTGCAAGTTTTCTCTCAATTCGGAAACCTCCAATTCCAGCTGAGAAGATGTTTCAGTTTTACTCTGTAGAGATGCCATCAAAGCATGATTTTCCTTGGTACATTCAGCTATAATCAACTTACTTTGTCCAAGTTCCTCACTTATGCTTTCTAGTGCCAGGAATTTCTGAGAAAGATCTTCATTCCTTGATATAAGCTGTTCGAGCTCAAGTTCCAACCGGCAAAGATCAGCAAGAGCTTCTTTCTGCCGCTGTTCATGTCTTTCTTCTGCTTCTGAGCTCGATCCGAGTCTGTTAGCAAGAGCCTCAACTTCTATTTGCAGCTTCTGCACCAATGAGTTTGACATGCTTAGTTTATCTAGCATAACGCGTAAGTCATGGCCAAATTTCTCTTTCACAGAGAAGATATTAGATTCAGATGTACTTAAGGAAGCTACAGCTACATTTCTTTCCGTTTCTAAAGCTTTTCTCTCTTCCATGACTTGTAAATATTTATCACGTGCACTCTGCTGAATGTCTGCCAATTTTGACACAATATTGTTTAGATACCCGGATTCAGTGTCCTGGTGGTCTGATTCTCTAAGCAGCAATTTCCCATCAAAGTTCATGTCATGACACATTAACATACTATGCAATTTGTCTTGCAAATTGTGGACGGTGTTCTGCAGATATTCCTTCGCAGATGCCACCTCCTCAATTTTCTGTTTGAGAGTTTGCAACTCTCCCTGCAGAGCGGCCTTTTCAGTTCTAAGAATCGCAGAATCCTCGACTTCCTTTCTCAGTTGATCTGCCAATTCAATTCTCTCTGCATCACTGGTCTCAAATTTGTGTCTGTAACTTCTACTTTCAGTCATCAAGGACTCCAACTCTTTAATTTTCTGTTCAAGGGAATGGTTTTCAAAGGTTATGGTCTGTAAATTTGATTCCAACATTTGATTCTGGACAGTCATTTCGTTGTACTTTAGAGAGAAAGCTTCCTTGCAATCACTTAGGGATCGAACCTCATTCATAGCACTTTCCAGCTTTCGTGTCAATACATCTTTGGATTCTGTCACCAGCTCCAACTGCCTTGTGAGTTTATCTACCCTGTTCTTTGTTACTGTAATATCACTACTTGCTTCACGCAAAGTTTCCCGCAAAGTCTTGGAAAACACATCTAAATAGATTATCTCAAAATTTGCATCACAAACTTCCTCTTCAACCTTCTGGTAAAGCTCTTCCTGCAAATGCAAGGATCTTCTTAAGTCGTCTAGAAGGATATCTCCACACACTTGTTTCTTTTGCACTATAGACATATTCTGATGTTGCAAAAGCTTGGTTGCATGAACATCCCCGGGGTCTGGCTTCTGATTCTGCAAATGTTCAGTCACTCCTTGAAAGCCTTGTGGTGCGGAATCTTCGAATGCTTTCTTGATGAGATTCTCATTAGCTTCATACATGGATGAAACCTGCCCAGAGAGCAGCTCGAGATCCTTCTGCAATTGGTTGACCGCAATTGAATAATTTAACCGCGCCCTTTTGAGTGCAGCCTCTGCAGTGGCAGCTCTTCTCTCAAGCTCTTTATTAAGTAAATCTAACTCGCGCTTCTCTTCTGTAAATCTCAGCAGCTGTTCATTCATATCCTGGCGCATTCTATCCATCTCCGCATTAGCTGTAGAAACAGCGTATAAGCAAGCAGTATGCTCATTTCTAAGATTCTGCAGTTCTCCCAGCATATGCCTCTGATTTCCCTCAAGCTCCTGAACGAGAGCTTCGTAATAACATTCCATCTGGTCCATCTTCCGAGTGAGGCTCTCCCTTTCAGCTTTTGACTCGTCCAGCTCTCTTAAAAGTTCAACTATTCTGTCTTTCATTGGATCAGTGACATCAGCAGGACTGGGGTCATGAGATAGGCCCGATACACTAAGATGATGAAGCATGCTTTCAGGTTGATACAAGTCTGTACCGAACTCAATCTGGGATACAAGTTTCTTGCTCTCATTTATACTCGAATCTCCAACCTGCTTTAGGGCACCTCCTTCTGGGGGTGCAAAGCTGATTCTAGAAATGGCCTGTCCAGTTCCTTGCTTGAGATCCTGCAACATAACGAGCAAGGCCTCCAAGTCAGATCCCAGAAATCTGAAGTCCCTGTCATGAAGTCCCAAGCACGTCTTATTCTGAAGCTCTCTGATCTTATCCTCCATAAGAAGAAGTCCTCTAAAGCATCTAAGCTTTAGATCTTGATCCTGGTCCAATCCAACCATGTCTCTTCCAACATAAGGTGAGCTTAAGTTATCAATCTTCAGCATCTCAATTTGAGCTTTGAATTTCGAACATTCGGATTTCAGCACAGCCACCTCCCGCGCCAGATTTTCTCCAGAAGCCATCTCAGCAGCAAGCTGCTGAGCAAACTTCTGTGCTTCAGCGCCTAAATTGTCAGCATGACTTTGTAAAGAGCTTACCTCTGATTTCAGTTCATGAAGAGATGACTCAGCTGCTTCCAGGCTTCCTCTAAGTCGGTTATTTTCCTCATATGTAATTGCCAAGTCATTCTCTGCAGAATAATCTGAACCCCAGCCATGAACCCAGTCACTGGTCCCAACATGCCTCTGATCTGAAGGGTCGGCTTTTCCCGGCCGAGGGCTTTGACTGAGGGAAAGCCCACCTAAATCACCAGACACGGTACTCTTAATGCTGTCTATTTCATGTGCACTTGATGTATCATGTTTCTCTGCATATAAAGATCCTGAGGTATTTGAAGAGCCATCTAATCCAATGGGCGAATCCGCATGCTCTTCATTCAGAACCATCTCTTCTTCATTTGACAGAAGCTCTCTAGATTCATGTTTGAATCTGACCCTTGCATAGTCCTGTCATCATAAAAGATCACCAAACAAAAAACTAATCAAGGAACAAAACCTTAGAAACTAATCAAGATAATCTGACTAGAAGACAGGTAAAGAGGCTTTAGGAGAGAGAAAATGAATTCAGGATGCACAGAAGCTAAATGTGTAGAATCTTCCCAACATTAGCACATTTTGCAAATAGCTAACAACAAAAACAGCAGAAGTTCTACCTTACCAAAAAAAAAAAAAAAACAGCAGAAGTTTTTCATCATCTTCAGGGAGGCTAAACATGGCCTAGGCCATGGTCCTATCTTAAGAGGCTGCCGGTTAACAATGCACCTTTGTCGTGGTTTAAGGAACGTATATAAAAGGAAATCACCCCTATAAACACAAGCTCTAAGCGTATACAAAAGAATGTGAGCACAAATCTAGTTTAGAATAAAATCAAGACTTCTGTTATCTACAAAATAAATTTTCAATACAACAAAAGCTTAGTAAATGACATGCTAAAGAAATAAAACAAAGAGGTCATTCCTCACAGTATGCAGGACGGTATAATAAAAAAAATTGACCCTGGGATCACAGATGATCAGTGTATTATGAACATACTAATCTAATTATTACAGAGATGACAAGGCACAGCATCGAGTCCTGATTTACAGCCTCCTATGTCTCATGTTGCTGGGCTACAACTTTGTAAACTAGCATTGTATGAAAATAGTAGATGACATAAAACTTGAAACAAGTTTGATGTCCAGATATCAATCATGACGTCAAGTGAGAACCCCGAATTGATGAATCCTCAGACATGTGAACAAACATCACTTGATTTGTAGCTTATAGTCCATTCCTAAATCAATAACAATTGTTACAAGAATTCATCACTCGATTTTCGTTCTTTTTTTAATTTTATAAGACGAAGAACTTGTCCATTATTGACAACAACCATATAAGACTTTCAAGAACTTATATTATCCTACTGTGCGTCAGCTGTAATTTTATACAAAACAATCAGAGGAGAGTATGATTATTGGGAAATACAACCGTATATGAACCAAGAGGAGACCTGTCAATATAATAAAGCTCACCGTATGTTCACTAACAATCTCTTCAGATGATGACAGTCTTCCACTAACAGATTCACTTCGACCATTTTGGTCAGAAGTAGTCAGCAGGCCCCTCTCTCTGAGCTCCCTTTGCTGTTCAAACTCTCTGAAAATTATAAAGCAGCACAAAATGGCATAAGGTGGTGGAAACAGACAAAATGCTCTAGAATTTTGTAGTGTTAAGTGAGTTACCTGAAACCGGTTTTAGAAGTAAGCAGCTGTATCGTAACCTGCATTACAAAAAATTCAGCACATAATGAGATGCACATTCTTAGAGAGAACCCTCATTAAGATCAAAATGGAGACAAAGTATTCGGTGAAAAGAACATGAAATTACTGAAGGCATTCAGCATCTTAAATTAAACAACCATTCAGAACCAGCAATACTGGAGAGCTCAGATATATCGTGACAATCCTTACATGTAATATAGCTCCAGAGTCACATCCCCGAAGAGACAGCGAAACAGAAGAAGGCTTTAGAGCATCAGCATAATCAGAAAGATTGATCGTGGCCTCACCAAGGAGGCTAGACCTCGAAGAACCCTGACGTCAAGAAATTTCAGTAAAAAGGCAAAGTTAGGCACAAGGAACACAGGACTGGAGACGCTATATCTACAAATCGCAGTATCTATAATTGGTGCATTAAATAGGTTCAGGATGGGGGAGCTTAAGGGATGAGTGGTCTTGATGACTAGAAGGTTAAGAATTTATAACACGGATGGAAACTTTACCATTGCCACAACAAGTTTGTACAGCTTTTCATCGTATTGTCTTGTTCTAATGTCTTGAAGAAGCCTCGTAGTTTCATAGATGGGATCCGCCCATTTGCAGGTGCCATTTCTCACATTAGCCTTTGTTGTCTTAGCTGTTGCCTTTCCAGAATCAGCTGGAATAAATGATATAAACAATTTGTCCCATCCAGTTTGAGGAATCTGGACATGGAAAACATGATTATTTGTTTCAGTCAATGCAGAAGTTACCCTCAAGCTATACATCGTTGGCATTTATTAACTGGTACTTCATGCATCATCGAGTATAAGACAAATTGGTATATATGCACCCGCGCGCGCATGGTGCGCGTGCGTACACATGCCTGCATGCATGCGCGCGCGCCCGCACAGATGATCATTAAGAATGAAGCCACAACAAATAATTCAATGTATGAACTAGCAACTCAAAATTTACATTTTCTGGTAAAATTCATAAGAAGGTCAAAATAAAATCTTAAATGAAATTGAAAAACTAACGAAAGGGATGCTAACATTAGTGACTAAATTCAGGTACTGTGAAGAAACGTACATGTGTGGCATGAAATTGAAGCCTAAAGACCACTTTCGTTTTTGTCTTCTCAGGCTTCCACTTGGAGATCCTTGACATCACTGAATGATCAATCAATCATTGGCAACAAGATATTAAGGTCCAGCTTTTGTTACCTGCCTGTAAAGCCAATGCAATATGAATTGGTCATGTTATTCTAGAAATGAGTGAATGAATTTTCATGCAAGTACAGTTAACATGAAAACCATAAATCTAAGGGCAAAGTCGATGATAAAGCACTCACTGACAAAGAAGCAATGAACTTATATTTCCTTCTTTTACATACTCACAGTAGAATCCAAAAAAAAAAAGAAGAAGAAGAAGAAGGAAAATAACAGAGTCGTGATCTTCATCTAAAAGTTCACTGGACAGAGACTAAAGATTATTGAACCAACTTAGGCACCCATTCAATCTACCTAAAAAATATTGCCAACTCATGATTCTTCAATTTTGGGGCTCCTATCTAATATGAATTCAACTTGTTGTCAACAGTTGTAAGTAAGAAATGGAAGGTGGGCTAGTGTACCGCAGCTTCAGGTAGGAATCAAAATAGACAGAGAGAGCCCTAATGGAGGAGTACCAAGAGCTTAAAAGGATCTATTGGTAAAAGTCTGCAGAACCCATTGAGGTTGAAACACATCAAGCCGGCCAAAGAATCAAAACAAATCTCACTGGTAGGGGCTGAAAGTTCAAATGCAAGATAGTGAGAAGCCAGAAAAATTGGGACTTCCAGACAAGACAAATGTAAGGGAAGTGGGGTGGGTAAAGAGGCTGATAAGCGACGGGCTGATTCAAACTCCAAAATGTGACATAAACCATATACAGAGCTAAATTGTGACGGAAAGAAGGCTGCCATGAGCGACGAGCTGCTGATCCAAACTCCAAAATGCAAGATGGTCAGGATAAGTTCTTCGATTCACAAAATTACATTGCAACTGGGATATAGATGTACATCGAATAACTAAGCTCAAAACAGTAAAAAGAACAGGCCAAGGAACATCACACGACCAAAAGCTTAGCGACTTACTAACAAACTACCCAGTGAGATTCCGAAATGCACGCATTCAACCAAAAAACAAAGACGGCAAGATATTCAAATTATGTAAAATGCAGAAATTGGCAGCTCAGATCAAAGATAAATATGACCTCATCTCACTCGACCAAGCAGCGAAGACTCCCACATTTGACGAGATCGACGAATCTAGAAGCTCCAAGTCCAAGAAGATTCGAAACGAAAGGAAGCAGAGACCAAAGCAGAAGGAGAAAGAGAAGCTGAATCAGGCTCATACCTTGAATGAGGAGGCCGAGATCTTTACACCAAGCGCCAAAAGAGCCTGGATTTATAATTTAATCGCCCAATGCTCAAGCAGAAGATTATCGGATCCGAACAGTATAGCCCGAAGCTCAGTTTTAACTTAGATTTTCACCTCCGAAGACGACAAAGCCAGAGACCCACTAAAGAAAAAAAGTTCAACAACCCGAGAGGTTCAAAGAAACGAATGCTCTAAACTCCGCAGCGCGCTAGGACCCAAGAGGCTGACACAGAGCCGGGAAGGGAAAAGCAAGATATAAAAACAAGACAAGAAGGACCTTATGTTTCCGACCAAATGTCGCAAAGCAAAGACGAACCCAGATGAAAATGCACGGGGGGCAGAAGATGGAATGGAGGTCGGAGGCTGTTTTTCTTCTCTCTCTTTTTATTCCCCTTTCCTTTCTTAACCCCTCTGCAAAGGAACTCAGGGGCAACCCAAAAAAGAGGAAAAAGCGAGGAATTTGAAAAAACCCTGCAATAATTAGACGCTCAACTCTTACGCCTCCGCAAGAAGACGCCAAAAATGGGGAAATGATAAAAAAAAAATAATGATTCACCAGATTGGACAGCGGAATTGTCCGTGAGCATGGACGAGAGAACAGAGCGCATCAACAAAATTCAAAATAAATTTCGGAGAAACTTCGTTCAACTGCCGAGAATATATCAAAGTTTTGTACTAATGTGGGTTGGAAACAAGAAAAGGGGAAGAAGGAAGGAGAAGAAAACGCTGGGGGGGTTAGGTAGTACCTAGTGCTGGATCTGCAGCTGCTTAAGTTGAAAGGAAGAGCAAAGAAAAGGGTATCTTTGAAACGAAGGGTCCTTGAAAACAGAGAGACACGGAGAGAGAGATTTCAGGGAGTGAGTGTGCGCAGGATTTTCTTTGTTTATCTTGCGAGGATTGTGGGTGGAGCGAGCGACCCACAAACCCTCATTGATTAGCAATGCTAATCGCGATTAAGGTTTGGTGATTAGTGAGGTGTGGGGATTGGGAGGTGAGACATCGGCTTCCGGAGCTTTGACGTTCCTGATTATCACTGTTAATATAAATTAATTAACTAGGACAGGAAGGAGATGAGGAAAAGGGACGTCCCGCCAAAGCTAAGCTTGCTGCTGCTGCTGCTGCCACCACCTAAGCTGCTTAGCTTAAACACCATGCTTTGATGGGGGTGGAATTACGTTTTTGCCTCCCCACTCTCCCTCTCTCTCTCTCTCTCTCTCTCTCTCTCTCTCTCCCTCCTTTGACTTGGACTGCATTTATGTGATTTGGTGAGCTGGGAGTCTGAGATTATTCAAAGATGGTTTCGATCTGTCATCAACTGCCACTTTAAAATACGGCAGAACTTCCACATTATTACTACTAACAATGTGGTTACAACCTACACGGTACAAACAGTTAATAATAAATAAGGGTTTGGTACCGTTAAAAATCTCAAATTGATATCCTTCGAGGAGGCATTTTACCTCAAATTTCAATTCGATTTCAAAATAGTGTCACCACTATTCATTTTACCCTGAGTTAATTTTCGTTTCTTCAAATATCCCAAATCAATGCCCCTAATCCAAATTCGTTGTTGGCTAGCATTCCGCCTAATATCCCACTAGTACCAAAGCACATCGATAAACGTGGCAAGCGACTACAGCGTGTGTTGGCAAGTATGCATTTTTAACGGGATATATTTGACGGAATGTTAATGGAGGGTGGATTTGGGTCAGGAGGAGAATCAATGTAAGCTTTTTTTAGGAAAAGAAAATAGATCTAGGGTAAATATGCAGTTGGTATATTGGTTTATGATTTTTCGTTTCACGATAGTTAATTTGAGAGAAATTCTTTAGGGCATACCAATTTGAAATTTTTAATGATAATTAATCCTATTAATGAATATGGGTTTTTAACCCAGATATCAATATTCAAATAAGTTAATCATGTTTTGCTGACTATACCCCAATAATTGCCTTGTCTCATTCCACCCCGTATTTTTGCGGCCCTTTATCCGCTTTTCCCGTTTCTTTTCTTCTTCTCTTTTCTAATTGTTGGGGTTGACAAGTTGCCAAGTTGGTCGACATCTTACGGCTAGGTGCATGTGATGTCAACATTTGATGGGAAAATTCGCCATATTAGCATTATAGAGAAAAAAAAATTGGACATCATATATGTTTAGACAATGTGACCCATATAATTTAATGCATCAGTTATTCTATATATGATTTATCCATTATTTCTATTGGTCACGAAGATACACTTAGGCTCGTTATTTTGACTTGAAAAACAATAAAATCAATATATTTGATGGACGGTACGAATAATTTACAACATTTATAAGTTTCCATATCGATGTACATGTAGTCTCACAAAAAATTGAGCAAAAGACAGAGAGCTTTCGAAACTCGATGGAGGCTGGAACATTTGTAATAGACATATCAATATAATCGCGAATAATAAACTGATGGAATATTATGAACTGGAAGCATAAAATTGATACGTTGGACAATAAGGGTTACGGCATGGATCTCCCGATCAAGAAAATCTTCAATATGTAAACTTTACTGTTACATCATACAAAGTGAAATTCTAATCTACGCACGGGCGGTCTCCTTTTTTATCTTGCATTTTTTTAGTAATTACATCAATACAAATTGAAGTTTTCAGACGTAAGTGCCCCCGACGGTGGAATCCGTATACCGCCGGCGAGGGATGGTACTATAACTAAAAGATTTGTAGCTGTCATGTACTGAAATTCTTACCCGTGATGTAAAATTGTTGGTGGGAAATATAGGAAATCTGGCAAAAGTCTTCTTACATTATAAAAGGAAACCCGTACTCCATGCAAGGAGCAATTGACGGGGTACGACCCAAAAGGAAAAAAAAATAATTTTGTCGGGGGACTGAGGGCACTTCTGTAATTGAGCATTTGCCACCTCGGTCGGCTTGCTCATTTCGGCCCGCTCAGCCGGAGGATTCATCGTCTCGCCCTTTTTTCGTCTAGACGGGGGAAAATTGTACAGATGGCCCACGGACTTTGGCATGATATATAACGTGATCCATGAACATTTAATTTATTTAATATGGCCCATAAACTTTAACCAAATGCATAATGCAGTCCCTGAACTTTTAATTTATTCAATATGATTTATGAACTTTTTGTACATGTTCAATTTAATCCCTGAACAGTATAAAAATGTTCAATGTGGTCCCTGATTCTGAATTAATAGAATGACAACATTAGACATTTTCATGCAGTTCGGAACCGCATCGAATATGTACCAGAAATTCATGAACTATACTGAACAAATTAAAAGTTCGAAAACTACATTATGTATCGGATTCATGAATAATTTATGTCATTATCCCTCGGAATCACGTTGGAGCGCACGAATCCATGAATGTGGACCGCAAAAACGGGTCCCCCCTCCCCCCAAGATGGACCCGTCGCACATGGGCTCGCTCCGTGGAGTCCCGGGCAAGATCACTTTCGAACGGTGCGCGACCTGGCATCATCATTCGTCACGACGTCGACAGCCAAGCGACCGGGGCCCCTTCAGTCACGTGGGCGATCCCCTCCCGTCACGCGCGCCTCGCACGTGGGAGGGGCGCCGAGGAAGTAAGTACGTGGCCTTTTCGCTTCGGAAAAAGCGTGTGTCCCCGTGAAGATCGGCGTTTAACTATAAAATTATACGTTTATGATGAGCGAACAGAAAGAGGAGGCGGGGTCTCATCGCATTAGCAAAGGCGATTTTGACATCGCACGAGATCTCCGGGGTCCTACTAATTTCCAACTAAACCTATTTTGTCTAGAAAGCCATTAAAAAAAAGTAGTGATAATTAAATTGTGTTATAGGATTAGTAAATTGCGACGCTACTTTCTATCATTGCTAGAGATCTTCCCATTATAAAGTTCAATAACCATGGCATCATAGGATTGCCGGATTTCGTCGAAATAGCCATATTTGTAAAGCGGAAAAGGGACATTATGATTGATATTTAAGGAGTCAATGCATTATAGATGTTTTACATCGAGCGTTGTTACTGTAGTATTACTTTTAATCGTCCCCGTTAAATGGCCCGGCGTTATCGGCACGTGGCGCCAGATCATGATCCATATGCGCATGTATCGTGCTGCACATTTGTTGCTTGTATCGATTGAGGTATTTATTGATATGAGCAGAGTCGACGTGCAATATAATCGATGGCATTGAAAGAATTGATCGATTGATATCAATTTCGATAATTAATTGGTATATCAGTAAGTGTTGTGTGTAATGAAGTTGTCAATGGCACACGGTCGCCTCGATTTGGCACGATGTCTTCAATCGTGCATACATCTATCACGTCACAGGGCGCAATCACATCTATGTTACTCGACTCTAGATGAGGAGGGAAGGGTAATATCACATGTTCGATATAAAATGATGGGTTTAAATGTATCGTGGATGAGTTTTGAAGTTCGAGCTATTTATAACAAGAGATGCGATTATTGAGATTGTGATTGACATTTGACCAGAACAAAAACTTCGAACTTTGGAGAAAAGAAAAGGCAAAATTCTCAAAGTTTAGTATACTTGCTACCTAATTCTTATTTACAAAGGATAATAGCATAAATAATCTTTGAATTTTGACTCAATGTGTAATGTCATCCCTGAATTTTTAATTCATTTAATGTAGTTTCTGAACTTTAGTCTAATGTACAATGTCGTCCATAAACTTTTAATTTGTTCAACGTAGTCATTGAACTTTTGATAAATATTTAAACGAGTTCCTAAACTATATGAAAATATCCAATGTCATCTTTCCACTAATTGAAGTTTAGGGACAATATTAAATATTTTCATATAGTGTAAAGATTAAATTAAACTTGTACCAAAAGTTCAAAAATCACATCGTACAAATTAAAAGTTCAATGACGGCATTGCACGTTAAACTAAAGTTCAAGGATAGCACTGAACAAATTAAAAGTTTAGAGACGACTTTGCAAACTAGACTAAAGTTCGTGAACCATTTATGTCATTTTCCCTATTTACAAAAGTGCTCATTTTCACAATTTCTTTTTATGACTAAAGGGGCGGGGGTGCTCATTTCCCAATTGTCTCAATTAGGAAGAAGCAAAAGGGAAGGTTCAAGCCGTAAAATCAAACCAAGTTAAATCGTTTTTTGCAATTTTTAGGTTTAAGAGTACATTGTCGAGAAAGAAAACAAGAAGAAGAAGAAAACAATTCACAAACCAAACCATTTTGGCAATTTAATTAGGTAGAGCCGATCATTTTGCGCGGTGCTCCAATATAATTATGACTTATGAGTTTTAGCTCCTCTCTCAAACAAAGTGGAAATAGTTAAAGCTATATGCTTGTCGATTACGCTATAAGTATTAGAACAATATTCAAGAAAAATAAGCGCTAAATTCTATGACAAAAAGATCGGATCCTCTTGAACACTTACCTCGAATTTTCATTTCATGACATATATGTCACATATAAACTATTTATAGCTCAACCATTCACATATTTTTCACGTGGGCATGTCATGATTACAGAAAAATAGACCGAGTGAATTTTTTTTTTTGGTAAGGAAGATCGAGTGAATTTATCTCCTCTAAATTGAGGAAATCTCAATCTTTTTGCAAACTAGGGAGAGAATGCAAAATTGTTACTGTTAATGATTAATTTAATGTTAAGTGGAAAGACATATTTTGCTCTAACCACAATCTTTAGAGCAATTCCAGCGACATACTATTTGTCATGCTTAAGTTCGAACCTGCTAATTTCCATCTAGACCATGAACCAGGGATGTTAATAATACGCGGATCGAATCGAACAGAAATTTTTGGGCCTCGACCATCATGACGTACAATATATACAGCAAACAAACATTTCGGCATCGAACAACATATTGAAAATAATCTCTCTAACCTAATGGAAGCTATAATAGCAAACTCAACTTTGAGCTTCGTACACAGTTTTTGGGTGAACTTTGTAAAACAACCAGGAGAAACAACCCTGAGAGATCTTCTCTTGATCATCAATGGCTGCTCTTCCATGTTCATTTCATGACATATATATCACATATAAACTATTTGTAACTCCACCGTTCACGTGTTTTTCACGTGGGTATGTCATGATTTCAGAAAAATAGATCGAGTGAATTTATCTCTCCTAAATTGACAAATCTCAATCTTTGTGCAAACTAGGGAGACAATGCAAAATTGTTACTACAAATGATTGATATAATGTCAAGTGGAAAGACATATTTTGCTCGAGCCACAATCTTTAGAGCAATTCCAGGGATGAAATACTATTTGCTATGCTTAAGTTCGAACCTGCTGATTTCCATCTCGACCATGACTAAGGGTGTCAATAATACCTGGACCGACCCGAATCGAAACTTTCGGGTCTCGACCACGATGACATACAAGACATATATAGCAGACGTGACATCAAGCAACATATTGAAGACAATCTCTCTGACCTTATGGAAGCTATAATAACGCACTCAACTACGAGCCTCGTACACAGTTTTTGTTTGAACTTTGTGAAGCAACCACGAGAAACAACCCCGTGAGATCTTCTCTTCATCATCAATGGTTGCTCTTCCATCTTCATGTCCTCCTTGTTTCTTCTTCTTCTTCATCTTCTCCTTGTGCTGCTTCCTCAGCACATAAGCTTCTGCTAAGTCAGGCCCTGCCATGGACGCGGTGGCCATGTCCTACGATACAAACGAAGCGCAATTATTGTGGGGAGGATGAGAATAATAGTCTTAAGAAATAATGAGCTGAGTAGGTGAGGTAATTTATAGAGGTTGCATGATCTTGGAGAGCAAGCATAGCATCGTTTCAAACCCCAATTTGTTATGTACAGAGGGACTTGAAAGTGACTGGGTAGAAGTTTATAGCTCATCCTTGACATCTTTCTGTTATCTTTTCCAAGTCACTGTTTATGGCGGCTCCAATGTGGACAAAAGGTCGTAATGAGTGAGGAAGTTCCAGATACCTTCCAATTCTTTTTGAGTTTGACTTAAAAAATATCATACTTTTCTTTCTCGTAAGCCCGTGTCCATGAAACGTAAGCGATGCAGGTACATGACAATTCATATTCTATGGGCCTTATTTTACTTGATTGAAAGACAGAACTATAAGTAGAATGGAAAATTTTAAAGACGCTCCAATTAACAAGTTACTAGAGATGTTTTCGTACAAGGCCCTTGCTGATTCTATCAGATGGGTTAGTTCAGATTTCAAAACTCGAAAGGCATAGTTATTGCGCAAGTTCTAAATCTATCCTAAAACTACGGAGAGAAGTTTAAATGAGGCTAAGGTATGATTAAATTCATACAATCATTTCTCTATGCTAACCGGTTTAGGATCAAAAGACTATTCCATCATCAATTATTTGTCATGTAAAGAGAGACTTGAAAGTCACTGGGTAGAAGTTTATAGCTCATCCATGACATCTTTACGTTATCTTTTCCAAGTCACTGTTTATGGTAGCTTCAATGTGGACAAAAGGTCGTAATGGGTGAGGAATTTCCAGATACCTTCCAATTCTTTTTGGGTATGACTTAAAAAATATCATACTTTTCTTTCTCATAAGCCCATGTCCATGAAACGTAAGCGATGCAGGTACCTGACAATTCATATTCTATGGGCCTTATTTTACTTGATCGAAAGACAGAACTATGAGTAGAATCGAAAAATTTATGACACTCCAATTAACAAGTTCTAGAGATGTTTTCGTACAAGGCCTTTGCTCATTCTATCATATAGGTTAGTTTGGGTTTCAAAACTTGAAAGACATAATTGTTACGCATGTTCCAGATCTATCCTAAAACTACAAAGAGAAGTTCAAATGATATTGAGGTATGACTAAATTCGTACAATCATTCCTCTATGCTTACCGGTTTAGGATCAAAAGACTATTCCATCATCAATTATTTGTCATTCTCTGTTTATATTTTCCTCGTTTTATTTTACTGATAAATATGTGCGTGCATATCCATTGCTTATGATCTCTTTCGATATATGGTGTGCTTCTAAGTACACTATACTCATGTTGATCTAACTTTTTCTGCAAGAGTAATCATATAACATTAAGGTAAAAGAACCACTAACCGCTTTATATAGATATGTTCATTGAGATTAGAAAAATCTTTTATGATATAAAAATCATGACCTGTCATTTGATTCTTGTCCGGTGGTGATAATTTGCATGTTTGCTTATCAATTGACAATATAATTGTGACTTTATATGGTGAAAATCAAATTACAATTATTTTATTTAACAGAGTTATGACAGAATAACATAATTTTATTTTCATTGTAAGTACTTAAATTTCAGTACTTATTCAGCTAATCATGTTTGGATGGACGTGAATCACTTTCTGTTGCGATGCAGAGGTGGCTGGTTCGGCCCAACTGAATTAGGAGCAATTGTTGCTCGTATTCAAAACATGGAAATTCGGTTCTCATAAACCATTAGGTCAAATGGGTCTCGCATGAAACCTGTCTTTCGTGTGAATTTGACTTAAAATGATGCAAATTCAGATGACAAATTTCACTTCCGTTACCAAATATGCAAGCAAATTTGGTCATCGTCTTCTTTTTTCTTTGTGGGGTTTCCAAAGTTTCAAACTTAAAAGAATTTGAATTTTGGATGAGGCAAATCTTCTTTTCAATAGGATATTAGTGGGCTGTTTCATCCTTTAGCAACTTTGATCCGCTATGGACCTAATGATGCGTGTGAATCTCCCAAAGATTTATCAAACTGAATGGCCCAAGCCACTTAGCTCATCGTGGATTAAACCGACGAATCCCACCAGTCTGAAGCGTATCAAAGCAAATTCCTTCTAGTTCAAACCGTACTTTCAATTCAAGAAATCCACCAGCAGAAATACAATATCAATATTCAACACAGCACCCCGAAAACAGGGAAAATCCTCGCGAGACAAGATCAGCCTATTTACATTTGTGCAAGCAGAAAGAAAGAAAGAAAATCCCAGCTAAAGCCAATAACATTCATGCGGGAGCGGCTCCGAGGGAGCAACACGCGGTGCTGCTGCAGAGGAAGGGTGGACATGGGCCTTCCTCCCAAACACCCGAGACAAAGAGAAACGTCCTCTCCCTCCTCCACTCGCTTTCCTCTCCTTCTTGCGATCGCCCGCGACCGCACCCACGGCGTCCTCCGCCATCTTGGCCTTCTTCATCTTCTCCTTGTAAAGCTTCCGCATCACGTACGCCTCCGCGAGACTCGCGCCCGGTTGAAAAGCCCCCGCGCTCGCCATTTCCTTCCGAACCCAAAAGCTTTTTCGGGATTTCTGCGGGTCGTGATGAGCGATGGAGGGGATGGGCAATTGTGGAGGACATGGGGATGTGGGTGTGTTATATATACAGAGTTGGGTGTTGGGTTGGGGAGAGAGAAGGCGACTCCGACTTTGCCACTTGCCGCGCTTTGCGTGTTCTGGACATCTCCTCCGGGCTTCGCCTCCGAACTCGGTGAGCAAGGCGAAGGCACGCGCCCGGAAGTCACCCCCAGCCCCAGGTACTCGAACGGGAGTGCGATAAGATTGGCGGGCCCGCCCACAAGGAGGGATGACATAAGCGATGAGGAAAATTTTCAAAAAGAGTTCGAAGTGAAATCATTTTCTTATCTCAAATAAGAGTTTGAAGTATCTTCATTTTGTCAAATAAGGATTAGAAGTGAATCTTGTCTCAAATAAGGGCATGAAGTCGTCATATCAATCTCAAATAAGGATCTAACCTCACTTGCCAAAGGGTATTTTCGTCCTTTAATTTTTTGAATTATTTTCTTTCTTTTTCCTTTTCCTTTTCCTTTTCGTTTTCATTTTTTTTCCTTTCTTCCCTCTGTCAGTCATTGCCGGGGCCGGCGAAGGTCACCTGCCTTAGGCGGAGGCAGACCTCAACGGCGTCGGGCAAGGCACCCTCGCCCCGAGAGGGCGGCCCTTGCCTGAGGCCAATGGAGGTCACTGGCCAAGAACAATGACGCTGGGAAGGGAAGAAAAAAAAGGGAAAAAGAAAAAAGAAAAAGGCAAAGAAAACGAAAGTAAAAAAAATGAAAAAAATATACTTTTAATTTTTTTGACTAAAATACCCCTTCTCCGTTGACAGAATAGTCACCGGCTGGTCAAATGTCCTTATTTGAGATGATATGGCCACTACAAGCCTTTATTTGAGACGATTTGGTCACTTTATGCCCTTATTTAAAACCATGTTCACTTCAGGCCCTTATTTGAGAAAATGGCTCCACTTCAGGTCTCTTTTTGGAGTTTTCCCTCAGCGATGAGGTGGTGTTGCCCCGGGTAACCTGGTTGGGCGGGTCAAGTTTGTTGTTGACCCAATCGCTCATCTTTTATTGAAAGTCATTTTAAATTCATTTAGGCTCCTTGTATTAGAAAAAATTAATAATTTGAAAAATTTTTTCTTAAAAGTGACCATTTGTATTGTTTGAAATAGCTAATCGATAAAAATTATCTTCATTATCGGCAATAATTTATTTTTAAATATTTTCATAGATGATGAAAATATTTTTTTCGTTTGTTTATTTTTATAAACGATACAAGAGATATTTTTCAGAAAAATATTTTTCAGTGAGGAAACAAACAATACCATTATAGTCAATTGGTGAGCAGACATCAACATTATTATATTAAAAAACAGACATCCGGTGGGATCTGAAATGGCTCGAGTTAATTTATAATTATTGACCTTTGAATTTTCTATTGACCCCACGAAAACATATGGACTGAGATGAGTTGAATTAGGGCGTGCAATTAGCGTGCATCATATTGAATCGAAAGACCATTTGATTGTCTGGCCCATGGCAGTTTTATGCCCACATTAGCTGGTGGCTTACACCAGATTGGTCCATTCTAGTCCCAAGATCAAACGGGCAATTTTTATAGCCAAGAAAGGAGGATCTAAGTGGCAACTACTAATTCTTATTTTTCTATTTTCTTGTTACTATGACAAGCAAGCCTTTATTAGGTAAGTAAACTTTAGGTCTTTCTAGATTCACGCAAGAAAGATGCAAGTCAAAACCACAATCGGGCAGACCATATCTGAAATTTGCAATTGGAAGTCTAGAGAATCAAAGGTAAGTCGTAAGCCTAATGCACACCTAAAATTCCTTTCTCTAACAATTAAATAAAGATGAAGATCCTCTATGTCCCTACGCGAAGCCTTTGTTTTAGTGTCTCAATAAATCTACCAATGTTATGTTAGTGATAACAATCGTCGATTGTTCACATTAGCATGGAGAGTGCCTTGTAGACTAGTCAAACGAGTGAGTCGAATCAAGTCATAAATGGTTATACCCAAATTGACTCATGCATTCGTAATGCAAATTTCTTGACCTACATCCGATCCAGCTTATATTACTAAAACACTTCAATATTTAACACAATATAGGAAAACTTTTTTTTATGATTTTTTTAAAAAAATTATATTGCTAAAATATTTTTATGCAATACAAATCTAGTTGACAATTTTTACATTTTTTTTTAAAATTGAATATATTTCTTTTTTCTTTTTCTTTATTTCTTTTCCTTTTCTTTCTTCTACATCCAGCGAGGGTCATCGGCTGACCCTTGCCTCTCATAGGCGAGGAGCAGTTGACCTTTGCCGACCACAGGTGAGGGCTGACGAACCGGCGAGGGCTTCACAGCCCTTGCTTAGGTCAGTGAGAGTCGGCCGGCCCTCGTCGTGACCAAGGAAAAGAAAGAAAGAAAAAAATAAAAAATAAAATAAAAAATAAAAAAAAAATTGGTAAGAATTGGCCTCGCATCTCTAACTCCTACCTGATAGTGAAAGCGCAAAGGCCTCGTAAATGGGATAAATCCTAAGTGGATTTTAAATGGGTTTATGATGGACCCATTATAACCCACTTATTTTGGCCTATTTATTTTGTAGACACGTTATGCTAGCCTATGAAGTTTGTTATGACCCATTTAAATACTTTCGGTTATGAAATGGGTTTTGGACCCATTTTGAGAGGTCTAGGTCGGACGAAATCATGACAAAATGGTATTTTTGTTTACCGGCTAAAGTTTATGTTTTTATTTGGTACAATTGAAAGGTTGGATTATTTTTGTAGGACGGGACAAAGTTTATGTTTTTCTTTGGCTATTTGGCCTAGAAATGTTCGGCGGAGATTCGGGACCCGGTGCTGCATAGGCAGTTGTTTTTGACTGTCGAGCGTGTGTTTGGTTTAGATTAAAAGCTGGATATGTGTTCATCGTGTCTTTAGAATAGTAGAAGATTTGAGGTTGCTTGGGTTGTGTTGAACTGAAGGAGACAACGAAATCGATGTTGTTGGTGCTTTTCGTTTCATCTCTTATCCCTTTGAGCGAAGAGAAAGCAACAGAATTTGATAACTAAAGTCTAGCCCCCTTTTGATTTTGGTCAGCGTCGATAACATGGGCAGATTATGATAATAACGTTTGATTTGAAATTGAAAATTAAGTCTTTGTGATTTTTGGACAAACATCCCTTGACTAGTTGGAAGATTTGGCTGGTCAACAAAGTTAGACTTTCTTTGAAACTGGCATGGTCACTTCTGACCACTATTTAAAACAAGATCCACTATTGACCATCTTTTGAGAAAATGATGACATTTCGGTTCCGTTCGTTTCGCGGAAAATGTTACGTTTCTGGAAAATGTTTTCCAGAAAATCATTTTCTTTGAAAATGACATAATATTTCGTTGTTCGGCTGAAATCTAAAAAAGTTTCGGAAAATATTTTCCATTGTTCGATATGGAAAAAATTTTCTTCCTTGCACTACTTTTAATAATTTTTTATTTTTCTTTTTCTTTTTTTTTCCTTCTTCTTCTTCCCTAGCCAGTCGCCAGCTACGGCGGCGGTCGGCCAGGTGGAGCCTCGTCGGCCTGTGGCAAGGCTTCGGCTTGCCTAATCCAGTGCGGCCGAGCTCGCCCAAGGCCTATAGGTAGAGCTCGGGCCTTGCTGGATCCGGCGAGCTAGGTGAGGCCGTGTCGAATTAGGCGAGCTCGTCGAATCGTTGGCCAGATTCAGCGAGGCCCGAGCTCGCCCTACTGGCCTTTGGCGTGCTCAGCCGCGTCGGATTAGGCAAGTCAGAGCCTTGCCACAGGCCGGAGAGGCTCGAGCTCACCGGATCGAGCCTTGCTGGCTTATGGCGAGGCTGGACCTGGCCAGTCGCCAGCCGTCGCCGTGGTCGGTGACCGGCTGAGGAACAAGAAGAAGAAGAAGGAAAAAAAAGAAAAACAAAAAGAAAAAAATGAATGGTGAAAGAAGGGGGGGAAATGTTTTCCTCTTCTCAAAAAGAGAATCATTTTCCTCAAAAGTGAATGTTTGTGAAACGAACACCGGAAAACATGGAAAAGTTTTTTCTGAAAGTTATTTTCCGTGAAATGAACGGAGCCTTCATGCCCTTATTTGAAATTTTCCCTCAAGTTTATAAACTAATTTGTATATCAGTAAGTGTCACGTGTAATAAAGTTGTCAATGGCACATGGTCGCCTCCATTTGGCACAATGTCTTCAATAGCTTGCACATGTATCATGTCACAGGGCGCAACCACATCAATGCTACTTGACTCTAGATGACGAGGGAAGAGAAATAATATCACATGTTTGATACAAAATGGAGAATTTGAATGTCTCGTGGATGAGTTTTAAAGTTCGAGCTATTTTTAACAAGAGATGCAATGTTTAAGATTGTTAGGACATATGAACAGAAGAAAATCTTTGAACTTTGGCCAAATGAAAAGGCAAAATTCTCAAGTTTAGTTTACTTGCTGCCTAATTCCTAAATACAGGATAATAACAAAAATGGTTTTTGAACTTTAACCCAATGTAGAATATCGTCTATGAACTTTTAATTTGTTTAATGTGGTCCCTAAATTTTTGCTGAGTGTGCAATATCCCTAAATTTTAGTCTAATGTGTAATGTAATATCTGAACTTTTAATTTATTCAATGTAGTCTTTGAACTTTTAGTAAATATTTAAACTAGTCCCTAAACTATATGAAAATAGTCAATGTTGTCATTCCATTATTCAAGTTCATGGAAGACATTGAACATTTTTTATATAGTTCATGGACTAAATTGAATTTGTATTAAAATTTTAGGGACTATATTGTACAAATTAAAAACTTAGGAACGACAATGTGCATTGAATTAAAGTTCCTGTATCATTTTGAATAAGTTAAAAGTTTAGGTATGACAATTCTCCAAAAAGGGCGGGGGTGCTCATTTCCCCATTGTCTCAATTGGGGAGAAGCAAAAGCAATGGTTCAAAATGTAAAATCCAATCGAGTCAAACCGTTTTTTTTTTTTTGCAACTTTTAGGTTCGAGAGTACATTTTCGAGAAAGAAAAAAAGAAGAAAACAATTCTCAAACTAAACCGTTTTTGGCAATTTGATTAGGTAGAGCTGTTCATTTTGTGCGCCGCTCCAATATAATTATTACTTATGAGTTTTAGCTCCTCTCTCAAACAAAGTGGAAATTATCATGCTAAAGCTATCTGCTTGTTGATTAGGCTATAAGTAATACTACAATATTTATGAAAAATAAATGCTAAACTCTTTGACAAAACCATCGTATCCTCTCGAACACCTAAATCAATTTTTCATTTCATGACATATATATCACATATAAATTATTTATAACTCAACTATTCACGTGTTTTTCACATGAGTATGTCATGATTACAGAAATATAGATCGAGCAAATTTATCTCATCTAAATTGACAAATCTCAATCTTTTTGCAAGCTAGGGAGAGAATGCAAAATCGTTACGGTCAATGATTAGTATAATGTTGAGTGGAAATGCATATATTGTTCTTAGCAGAGTCTTTAGAGAAATTCCAGGGATGAAATACTATTTGTTATGCTTAAGTTCAAACCTGCTTAGTTTCCATCTTGACCATGAGTGAGGGGTGTCAATAATATCCAGATCGAATCAAATTGAACTGAACCAAACCGAAATTTTCGGTTCTCGACCATGATGACATACAATACATACATAGCACACACGAACATTTCGACATCGAGAAACTTATTGAAATCTTCTCTCTAACCTTACGGAAGCTATAATAACGCACTCAACTACGAGCCTCGTACGCTGTTTTTGTTTGAACTTTGTGAAGTAACCACGAGAAACAACCCTGTGAGATCTTCTCTTCATCATCAGTGGTTGCTCTTCCATCTTCATATCCTCCTTGTTTCTTCTTCTTCTTCATCTTCTCCTTGTGCTGCTTCCTCAGCACATAAGGTTCTGCTAAGTCAGGCCCTGCCATGGACGTGGTGGCCATGTCCTACGATACAAACGAAGCGCAATTATTGTGGGGAGGATGAGAATAATAGTCTTAAGAAATAATGTGCTGTGTAGGTGAGGTAATTTATAGAGGTTGCATGATCTTGGAGAGCAAGCAAAGCATCGTTTCAAACCCCAATTTGTTATGTACAGAGAGACATGAAAGTGACTGGGCAGAAGTTTATAGCTCATCCTTGACATCTTTATGTTATCTTTTCCAAGTCACTGTTTATGGCGGCTTCAATGTGGAAAAAAGGTAGCAATGAGCGAGGAATTTCCAGATACCTTCCAATTCTTTTTGAGTATGACTTAAAAAATATCGTCCGTTTTCTTTCTCATATGCCCATGTCCATGAAACGTAAGCGATGCAGTTACATGACAATTCATATTCTACTGGCCTTATTTTACTTGCTTGAAAGACAGAACTACAAGTAGAATCGAAAAATTTAAGACACTCCAATTAACAAGCTCTAGAGACGTTTTCATACAAGCCCTTGTTGATTCTATTAGATAGGTTAGTTCGGATTTCAAAACTCAAGAGGCATAATTGTTGCGCGAGTTCTAGATCAGTCCTAAAACTACGGAGAGAAGTTCAAAGGACACTGAGGTATGACTAAATTCGTACAATCATTTCTCTATTCTTACCGTTTTAGGATCAAAAGACTATTCCATCATCAATTATTTGTCATTCTCTGCTCATGTTTTCATCGTTATATTTTACCGATAAATATATGCGTGCATATCTATTGCTTATGATCTCTTCCGATAAATGGTGTGCTTCTAAGTACACTATACTCATGTTCATCTAACTTTTTCTATAAGAGTAATCAAAAAACATTAAGGTAAAAGAACCACTAGCCGTTTTATATAGATATGTTCGTTGAGATTAGAAAAATCTTTTATGATATAAAAATCATGACCCGTCATTTGATTCTTGTCCAGTGGTGATAATTTGCATGTTTGCTTATCAATTGACAGTATAATTGTGACTTTATATGGTGAAAATCAAATTACAATCGTGCCATTTAATAGTGTTATGACTGAATTATTTTATTTTATTTTCATTGTAAGTACTTAAATTTAAGTAGTTATTCAGCTAATCATGTTTGGATGGACGTGAATCACTTTCTGTTCTGATGCAGAGGTGGCTGGCTTGGCCCAACTGAATTAGGAGCAATTATTGCTTGCATTCAAAACATGAAAACCCGGTTCTCACAAACTATTAGATCAAGTGAGTCTCACATGAAACCTATCTTTTGTGTGAATTTGACTTAAAATGATGCGAATTCGGATGACAAATTTTGCTTCCGTTACCAAATATGCAAGCAAATTTGGTCATTGTCTTCTTTTTTCTTTGTGGGGTTATCAAAGTTTCAAACTTAACAGAATTTGAATTTTGAATGAAGCAAATCTTCTTTTCAATGGGATATTATTGGGCTCTTTCATCCATTAGCAACTTTGATCCGCTACGGACCTAATGATACGTGCGAATCTCCCAAAGATTTATCAAACTGAATGGCCCAAATCACTTAGCTTCATCACGGATTAAACCGACGAATCCCACCAGTCTGAAGCGAATCAAAGCAAATTCCTTCAAGTTCAAACCGCACTTTCAATTCAAGAAATCCACCAGCAGAAATACAATATCAATATTCAACACAGCACCCCGAAAACAGGGAAAATCCTCGCGAGACAAGATCAGCCTATTTACATTTGTGCAAGCAGAAAGAAAGAAAGAAAATCCCAGCTAAAGCCAATAACATTCATGCGGGAGCGGCTCCGAGGGAGCAACACGCGGTGCTGCTGCAGAGGAAGGGTGGACATGGGCCTTCCTCCCAAACACCCGAGACAAAGAGAAACGTCCTCTCCCTCCTCCACTCGCTTTCCTCTCCTTCTTGCGATCGCCCGCGACCGCACCCACGGCGTCCTCCGCCATCTTGGCCTTCTTCATCTTCTCCTTGTAAAGCTTCCGCATCACGTACGCCTCCGCGAGACTCGCGCCCGGTTGAAAAGCCCCCGCGCTCGCCATTTCCTTCCGAACCCAAAAGCTTTTTCGGGATTTCTGCGGGTCGTGATGAGCGATGGAGGGGATGGGCAATTGTGGAGGACATGGGGATGTGGGTGTGTTATATATACAGAGATGGGTGTTGGGTTGGGGAGAGAGAAGGCGACTCCGACTTTGCCACTTGCCGCGCTTTGCGTGTTCTGGACATCTCCTCCGGGCTTCGCCTCCGAACTTGGTGAGCAAGGCGAAGGCACGCGCCCGGAAGTCACCCCCAGCCCCAGGTACTCGAACGGGAGTGCGATAAGATTGGCGGGCCCGCCCACAAGGAGGGATGACATAAGCGATGAGGAAAATTTTCAAAAAGAGTTCGAAGTGAAATCATTTTCTTATCTCAAATAAGAGCTTGAAGTATCTTTATTTTGTCAAATAAGGGCTAAAAGTAAATCTTGTCTCAAATAAGGGCACGAAGTAGCCATATCAGTCTCAAATAAAGATCTAACCTCACCTGCCAAAGGATATTTTCGTCTTTTAATTTTTTGAATTATTTTGTTATTTTCTTTCTTTTTCCTTTTTTTGTTTTTTCCTTTTCCTTTCCCTTTTCCTTTTCATTTTTTTTCCTCTCTTCCTTCTACCA
This sequence comes from Syzygium malaccense, assembly GCA_031216405.1. Classification (NCBI taxonomy): domain Eukaryota; kingdom Viridiplantae; phylum Streptophyta; class Magnoliopsida; order Myrtales; family Myrtaceae; genus Syzygium; species Syzygium malaccense. The sequence goes on along the minus strand of CM062258.1, from coordinate 6,486,393 downwards.
GTCATCGCCGGGGCCAGCGGAGGTCACCTGCCTCAAGCGAAGGTGGACCTCAACAGCGTCGGGCGAGGCACCCTCGCCCCGCAAGGGCGGCCCTTGCCTGAGGCCGATGGAGGTCGCTGGCCAAGAACAATGACGTTGGGAAGGGAAGAAGAAAAAGGGAAAAAGAAAAAAGAAAAAAGGCAAAGAAAACGAAAGTAAAAAAAAATCAAAAAATATACTTTTAATTTTTTTGACTAAAATACCCCTTCTCCGGTGATAGAATAGTCACCGGCTGGTTAAATGTTCTTATTTGAGATGATATGGCCACTACAAGCCCTTATTTGAGACGATTTGACCACTTTATGCCCTTATTTAAGACCATATCAACTTCAAGCCCTTATTTGAGAAAATGACTCCTCTTCGAGTCCCTTTTTGGAGTTTTCCCTCAGCGATGAGGTGGTGTTGCCCTGGGTAACCTGGTTGGGCGGATCGAGTTTGCTGCTAACCGGTCGCTCATCTTTTATTGAAAGTCGTTTTAAATTCATTTAGGCTCCTTGTATTAAAAAAATTAATGATTTGAAAAATGTTTTTCTAAAAGTGACCGTTTGTATTGTTTGAAATAGCTAATCGATAAAAATTATCTTCATTATCGGCAATAATTTATTTTTAAATATTTTCATAGATGATGAAAATATTTTTTCCGTTTGTTTCTTTTTATAAACGATACAAGAGATATTTTTCAGAAAAATATTTTTCAGTGAGGAAACAAACAATACCATTATAGTCAATTGGTGAGCAGACATCAACATTATTATATTAAAAAACTGACATCCCGTGGGATCTGAAATGGCTCGTGTTAATTTATAATTATTGACCGTTGAATTTTCTATTGACCCCACGAAAACATGTGGACTGGGATGAGTTGAATTACGGCATACATCATATTGAATCGAAAGACCATTTGATTGTCTGGCCCATGGCAGTTTTATGCCCACATTAGCTGGTGGCTTACACCAGATTGGTCCATTCTAGTCCCAAGATCAAACGGGCAATTTTTATAGCCAAGAAAGGAGGATCTAAGTGGCAACTACTAATTATTATTTTTCTATTTTCTTATTACTATGACAAGCAAGCCTTTATTAGGTAAGTAAACTTTAGGTCTTTCTAGATTCACGCAAGAAAGATGCAAGTCAAAACCACAATCGGGCAGCTCATATCTGAAATTTGCAATTGGAAGTCTAGAGAATCAAAGGTAAGTCGTAAGCCTAACGCACACCTAAAATTCCTTTCTCTAACAATTAAATAACGACGAAGATCCTCTATGTCCCTACGCGAAGCCTTTGTTTTAGTGTCTCAATAAATCTATCAATGTTATGTTAGTGATAACAATCGTCGATTGTTCACATTAGCATGGAGAGTACCTTGTAGACTAGTCAAACGAGTGAGTCGAATCAAGTCATAAATGGTTATACCCAAATTGACTCATGCATTCGTAATGCAAATTTCTTGACCTACATCCGATCCAACTTATATTACTAAAACACTTCAATATTTAACACAATATAGGAAAACTTGTTTTTTTTATGATTTTTTTTAAAAAATTATATTGCTAAAATATTTTTATGCAATACAAATCTAGTTGACAATTTTTACATTTTTTTTAAATTGAATATATTTCTTTTTTCTTTTTCTTTATTTCTTTTCCTTTTTTTTCTTCTACATCCAGCGAGGGTCATCGGCTGACCCTTGCCTCTCATAGGCGAGGAGCAATTGACCTTTGCCGACCACAGGTGAGGGCTGGCGAACCGGCGAGGGCTTCACAGCCCTTGCCTGGGTCAGTGAGAGTCGGCCGGCCCTCGTCGTGACCAAGGAAAAGAAAGAAAGAAGAAGAAAATAATAATAAATGATAAGAATTGGCCTCACATCTCTAACTCCACCTGATAGTGAAAGCGCAAAGGCCTCTTAAATGGGATAAATCTTCGGTGGATTTTAAATGGGTTTATGATGGACCCCTTATAACCCACTTATTTTGGCCTATTTATTTTGTAGACACGTTATGCTAGCCTATGAAGTTTGTTATGACCCATTTAAATACTTTCAGTTATGAAATGGGTTTTGGACCCATTTTTAGAGGTCTAGGGCTGCGTCAACAATCAACGATGGGAATTGGAAGAAATCATGACAAAATGGTATTTTTGTTTACCAGCTAAAGTTTATGTTTTTATTTGGTACAATTGAAAGGTTGGGTTATTTTTGTAGGACGGGACAAAGTTTATGTTTTTCTTTGGCTATTTGGCCTAGAAATGTTCGGTGGAGATTCGGGACCCGGTGCTGCATAGGCAGTTGTTTTTGACTGTCGAACGTGTGTTTGGTTTAGATTAAAAGCTGGATATGTGTTCATCTTGTCTTTAGAATGGTAGAAGATTTGAGGTTGCTTGGGTTGTGTTGAACGGAAGGAGACAACGAAATCGATGTTGTTGGTGCTTTTCGTTTCATCTCTTATCCCTTTGAGCGAAGAGAAAGCAACAGAATTTGATAACTAAAGTCTAGCCCCCTTTTGATTTTGGTCAGCGTCGATAATATGGGCAGATTATGATAATAACGTTTGATTTGAAATTGAAAATTAAGTCTTTGTGATTTTTGGACAAACATCCCTTGACTAGTTGGAAGATTTGGCTGGTCAACAAAGTTAGACTTTCTTTGAAACTGGCATGGTCACTTCTGACCACTATTTAAAACAAGATCCACTATTGACCATCTTTTGAGAAAATGATGACATTTCGGTTCCGTTCGTTTCGCGGAAAATGTTACGTTTTTGGAAAATATTTTCCAGAAAATCATTTTCTTTGAAAATGACATAATATTTCGATGTTCGGCTGAAATCTAAAAAAGTTTCGGAAAATATTTTCCATTGTTCAATATGGAAAAAATTTTCTTCCTTGCACTACTTTTAATAATTTTTTATTTTTCTTTTTCTTTTTTTTTTCCTTCTTCTTCTTCCTTAGCCGGTCGCCAGCTACGGCGGCGGTCGGCCAGGTGGAGCCTCGTCGGCCTGTGGCAAGGCTTCGGCTTGCCTAATCCAGTGCGGCCGAGCTCGCCCAAGGCCTATAGGTAGAGCTCGGGCCTTGCTGGATCCGGCGAGCTAGGTGAGGCCGTGTCGAATTAGGCGAGCTCGTCGAATCGTTGGCTAGATTCAGCGAGGCCCGAGCTCGCCCTACTGGCCTTTAGCGTGCTCAGCCTCGTCGGATTAGGCGAGTCAAAGCCTTGCCACAGGCCGGAGAGGCTCGAGCTCACCGGATCGAGCCTTGCTGCCTTATGGCAAGGCTGGACCTGGCCAGTCGCCAGCCGTCGCCGTGGTCGGCGACCGGCTGAGGAACAAGAAGAAGAAGAAGGAAAAAAAAGAAAAACAAAAAGAAAAAAATGAATGGTGAAAGAAGGGGGGGAAATGTTTTCCTCTTCTCAAAAAGAGAATCATTTTCCTCAAAAGTGAATGTTTGTGAAACGAACACCGGAAAACATGGAAAAGTTTTTTCTGAAAGTTATTTTCCGTGAAATGAACGGAGCCTTCATGCCCTTATTTGAAATTTTCCCTCAAGTTTATAAATTAATTTGTATATCAGTAAGTGTTACGTGTAATAAAGTTGTCAATGGCACATGGTCGCCTCCATTTGGCACAATGTCTTCAATAGCTTGCACATGTATCATGTCACAGGGCGCAACCACATCAATGCTACTTGACTCTAGATGACGAGGGAAGAGAAATAATATCACATGTTTGATACAAAATGGAGAATTTGAATGTCTCGTGGATGAGTTTTAAAGTTCGAGCTATTTTTAACAAGAGATGCAATGTTTAAGATTGTTAGGACATATGAACAGAAGAAAATCTTTGAACTTTGGCCAAATGAAAAGGCAAAATTCTCAAGTTTAGTTTACTTGCTGCCTAATTCCTAAATACAGGATAATAACAAAAATGGTTTTTGAACTTTAACCCAATGTAGAATATCGTCTATGAACTTTTAATTTGTTTAATGTGGTCCCTAAAGTTTTGCTGAGTGTGCAATATCCCTAAATTCTAATCTAATGTGTAATGTAATATCTGAACTTTTAATTTATTTAATGTAGTCTTTGAACTTTTAGTAAATATTTAAAGTAGTCCCTAAACTATATGAAAATAGTCAATGTTGTCATTCCATTATTCAAGTTCATGGAAGACATTGAACATTTTTTATATAGTTCATGGACTAAATTGAATTTGTATTAAACTTTTAGGAACTATATTGTACAAATTAAAAACTTAGGAACGACAATGTGCATTGAATTAAAGTTCCTGTATCATTTTGAATAAGTTAAAAGTTTAGATATGACAATTCTCCAAAAAGGGCGGGGGTGCTCATTTCCCCATTGTCTCAATTGGGGAGAAGCAAAAGCAACGGTTCAAAATGTAAAATCCAATCGAGTCAAACCGTTTTTTTTTTGCAACTTTTAGGTTCGAGAGTACATTTTCGAGAAAGAAAAAAAGAAGAAAACAATTCTCAAACTAAACCGTTTTTGGCAATTTGATTAGGTAGAGCTGTTCATTTTGTGCGCCGCTCCAATATAATTATTACTTATGAGTTTTAGCTCCTCTCTCAAACAAAGTGGAAATTATCATGCTAAAGCTATCTGCTTGTTGATTAGGCTATAAGTAATACTACAATATTTATGAAAAATAAATGCTAAACTCTTTGACAAAACCATCGTATCCCCTCGAACACCTAACTCAATTTTTCATTTCATGACATATATATCACATATAAATTATTTATAACTCAACCATTCACGTGTTTTTCACGTGAGTATGTCATGATTATAGAAATATAGATCGAGCAAATTTATCTCATCTAAATTGACAAATCTCAATCTTTTTGCAAGCTAGGGAGAGAATGCAAAATTGTTACGGTCAATGATTAGTATAATGTTGAGTGGAAAGACATATATTGTTCTTAGCAGAGTCTTTAGAGAAATTCCAGGGATGAAATACTATCCATTATGCTTAAGTTCGAACCTGCTTAGTTTCCATCTTGACCATGAGTGAGGGGTGTCAATAATATCCGGATCGAATCAAATTGAACTGAACCAAACCGAAATTTTCGGTTCTCGACCATGATGACGTACAATACATACATAGCACACACAAACATTTCGACATCGAGTAACTTATTGAAATCTTCTCTCTAACCTTACGGAAGCTATAATAACGCACTCAACTACGAGCCTCGTACACAGTTTTTGTTTGAACTTTGTGAAGCAACCACGAGAAACAACCCTGTGAGATCTTCTCTTCATCATCAGTGGTTGCTCTTCCATCTTCATATCCTCCTTGTTTCTTCTTCTTCTTCTTCATCTTCTCCTTGTGCTGCTTCCTCAGCACATAAGCTTCTGCTAAGTCAGGCCCTGCCATGGACGTGGTGGCCATGTCCTACGATACAAACGAAGCGCAATTATTGTGGGGAGGATGAGAATAATAGTCTTAAGAAATAATGTGCTGAGTAGGTGAGGTAATTTATAGAGGTTGCATGATCTTGGAGAGCAAGCAAAGCATCGTTTCAAACCCCAATTTGTTATGTACAGAGAGACTTGAAAGTGACTGGGTAGAAGTTTATAGCTCATCCTTGACATCTTTATGTTATCTTTTCCAAGTCACTGTTTATGGCGGCTCCAATCTGGACAAAAGGTCGTAATGAGTGAGGAATTTCCAGATACCTTCCAATTCTTTTTGAGTTTGACTTAAAAAATATCATACTTTTCTTTCTCGTAAGCCCGTGTCCATGAAACGTAAGCGATGCAGGTACATGACAATTCATATTCTATGGGCCTTATTTTACTTGATTGAAAGACAGAACTATAAGTAGAACGGAAAATTTTAAAGACGCTCCAATTAACAAGTTACTAGAGATGTTTTCGTACAAGGCCCTTGCTGATTCTATCAGATGGGTTAGTTCGGGTTTCAAAACTCGAAAGGCATAGTTATTGCGCGAGTTCCAAATCTATCCTAAAACTACGGAGAGAAGTTTAAATGAGGCTAAGGTATGATTAAATTCATACAATCATTTCTCTATGCTTACCGGTTTAGGATCAAAAGACTATTCCATCGTCAATTATTTGTCATGTAAAGAGAGACTTGAAAGTCACTGGGTAGAAGTTTATAGCTCATCCATGACATCTTTACGTTATCTTTTCCAAGTCACTGTTTATGGTAGCTTCAATGTGGACAAAAGGTCGTAACGGGTGAGGAATTTCCAGATACCTTCCAATTCTTTTTGGGTATGACTTAAAAAATATCATACTTTTCTTTCTCGTAAGCCCATGTCCATGAAACGTAAGCGATGCAGGTACATGACAATTCATATTCTATGGGCCTTATTTTACTTGATTGAAAGACAGAACTATGAGTAGAATCGAAAAATTTATGACACTCCAATTAACAAGTTCTAGAGATGTTTTCGTACAAGGCCTTTGCTCATTCTATCATATAGGTTAGTTTGGGTTTCAAAACTTGAAAGACATAATTGTTACGCATGTTCCAGATCTATCCTAAAACTACAGAGAGAAGTTCAAATGATATTGAGGTGCGACTAAATTCGTACGATCATTTCTCTATGCTTACCGGTTTAGGATCAAAAGACTATTCCATCATCAATTATTTGTCATTCTCTGTTCATGTTTTCCTCGTTTTATTTTACCGATAAATATGTGCGTGCATATCCATTGCTTATGATCTCTTTCGATATATGGTGTGCTTCTAAGTACACTATACTCATGTTGATCTAACTTTTTCTGCAAGAGTAATCATATAACATTAAGGTAAAAGAACCACTAACCGCTTTATATAGGTATGTTCATTGAGATTAGAAAAATCTTTTATGATATAAAAATCATGACCTGTCATTTGATTCTTGTCCGGTGGTGATAATTTGCATGTTTGCTTATCAATTGACAATATAATTGTGACTTTATATGGTGAAAATCAAATTACAATTATTCTATTTAACAGAGTTATGACAGAATAACATAATTTTATTTTCATTGTAAGTTCTTAAATTTCAGTACTTATTCAGTTAATCATGTTTGGATGGACGTGAATCACTTTCTGTTGCGATGCAGAGGTGACTGGTTCGGCCCAACTGAATTAGGAGCAATTGTTGCTCGTATTCAAAACATGGAAATTCGGTTCTCATAAACCATTAGGTTAAATGGGTCTCGCATGAAACCTATCTTTCGTGTGAATTTGACTTAAAATGATGCGAATTCAGATGACAAATTTTACTTCCGTTACCAAATATGCAAGCAAATTTGGTCATCTGTCTTCTTTTTTCTTTGTGGGGTTCCCAAAGTTTCAAACTTAAAAGAATTTGAATTTTGGACGAGGCAAATCTTCTTTTCAATAGGATATTAGTGGGCTGTTTCATCCTTTAGCAACTTTGATCCGCTATGGACCTAATGATGCGTGTGAATCTCCCAAAGATTTATCAAACTGAATGGCCCACGCCACTTAGCTCATCGTGGATTAAACCGACGAATCCCACCAGTCTGAAGCGAATCAAAGCAAATTCCTTCAAGTTCAAACCGTACTTTCAATTCAAGAAATCCACCGGCAGAAATACAATATCAATATTCAACACAACACCCCGAAAACAGGGAAAATCCTCGCGAGACAAGATCAGCCTATTTACATTTGTGCAAGCAGAAAGAAAGAAAGAAAATCCCAGCTAAAGCCAATAACATTCATGCGGGAGCGGCTCCGAGGGAGCAACACGCGGTGCTGCTGCAGAGGAAGGGTGGACATGGGCCTTCCTCCCAAACACCCGAGACAAAGAGAAACGTCCTCTCCCTCCTCCACTCGCTTTCCTCTCCTTCTTGCGATCGCCCGCGACCGCACCCACGGCGTCCTCCGCCATCTTCGCCTTCTTCATCTTCTCCTTGTGAAGCTTCCGCATCACGTACGCCTCCGCGAGACTCGCGCCCGGTTGAAAAGCCCCCGCGCTCGCCATTTCCTTCCGAACCCAAAAGCTTTTTCGGGATTTCTGCGGGTCGTGATGAGCGATGGAGGGGATGGGCAATTGTGGAGGACATGGGGATGTGGGTGTGTTATATATACAGAGATGGGTGTTGGGTTGGGGAGAGAGAAGGCGACTCCGACTTTGCCACTTGCCGCGCTTTGCGTGTTCTGGACATCTCCTCCGGGCTTCGCCTCCGAACTTGGTGAGCAAGGCGGAGGCACGCGCCCGGAAGTCACCCCCAGCCCCAGGGACTCGAACGGGAGTGCGATAAGATTGGCGGGCCCGCCCACAAGGAGGGATGACATCAGCGATGAGGAAAATTTTCAAAAAGAGTTCGAAGTGAAATCATTTTCTTAAATAAGAATGTGAAATAGATCTTATCTCAAATAAGAGTTTGAAGTATCCTCATTTTATCAAATAAGGACTAGAAGTGAATCTTGTTTCAAATAAGGACATGAAGTAGCCATATCAGTCTCAAATAAGGACCTAACCTTACCTGCCAAAGGGTGTTTTCGTCTTTTAATTTTTTGAATTATTTTCTTATTTTCTTTCTTTTTCCTTTTTTTGTTTTTTCCTTTTCCCTTTCCTTTTCCTTTTCATTTTTTTCCTCTCTTCCCTCTACCAGTCATCGCCGGGGCCAACGGAGGTCACCTGCCTCAGGCGGAGGTGGACCTCAACAGCGTCGGGCGAGGCACCCTCGCCCCGCAAGGGCGACCCTTGCTTGAGGCCGATGGAGGTCGCTAGCCAAGAACAATGACGTTGGGAAGGGAAAAAAAGGGAAAAAGAAAAAAGAAAAAAGGCAAAGAAAACGAAAGTAAAAAAAAATCAAAAAATATACTTTTAATTTTTTTGACTAAAATGCCCCTTCTCCGGTGATAGAATAGTCACCGGCTGGTTAAATGTTCTTATTTGAGATGATATGGCCACTACAAGCCCTTATTTGAGACGATTTGATCATTTTATGCCCTTATTTAAGACCATATCAACTTCCAGCCCTTATTTGAGAAAATGACTCCTTTTGGAGTCCCTTTTTGGAGTTTTCCCTCAGCGATGAGGTGGTGTTGCCCCGAGTAACCTGGTTGGGCGGATCGAGTTTGTTGCTGACCCGGTCGCTCATCTTTTATTGAAAGTCGTTTTAAATTCATTTAGGCTCCTTGTATTAGAAAAAATTAATGATTTGAAAAATGTTTTCCTAAAAGTGACCGTTTGTATTGTTTGAAATAGCTAATCGATAAAAATTATCTTCATTATCGGAAATAATTTATTTTTAAATATTTTCATAGATGATGAAAATATTTTTTCGTTTGTTTCTTTTTATAAATGATACAAGAGATATTCTTCAGAAAAAAAATTTTCAGTGAGGAAACAAACAATACCATTATAGTCAATTGGTGAGCAGACATCAACATTATTATATTAAAAAACAGACATCCAGTGGGATCTGAAATGGGTCGTGTTAATTTATAATTATTGACCGTTGAATTTTCTATTGACCCCACGAAAACATGTGGACTGGGATGAGTTGAATTACGGCATACATCATATTGAATCGAAAGACCATTTGATTGTCTGGCCCATGGAAGTTTTATGCCCACATTAGCTGGTGGCTTACACCAGATTGGTCCATTCTAGTCCCAAGATCAAACGGGCAATTTTTATAGCCAAGAAAGGAGGATCTAAGTGGCAACTACTAATTCTTATTTTTCTATTTTCTTATTACTATGACAAGCAAGCCTTTATTAGGTAAGTAAACTTTAGGTCTTTCTAGATTCACGCAAGAAAGATGCAAGTCAAAACCACAATCGGGCAGCTCATATCTGAAATTTGCAATTGGAAGTCTAGAGAATCAAAGGTAAGTCGTAAGCCTAATGCACACCTAAAATTCCTTTCTCTAACAATTAAATAAAGACGAAGATCCTCTATGTCCCTACGCGAAGCCTTTGTTTTAGTGTCTCAATAAATCTACCAATGTTATGTTAGTGATAACAATCGTCGATTGTTCACATTAGCATGGAGAGTGCCTTGTAGACTAGTCAAACGAGTGAGTCGAATCAAGTCATAAATGGTTATAACCAAATTGACTCATGCATTCGTAATGCAAATTTCTTGACCTACATCCGATCCAACTTATATTACTAAAACACTTCAATATTTAACACAATCTAGGAAAACTTATTTTTTTTATGATTTTTTAAAAAAAATTATATTGCTAAAATATTTTTATGCAATACAAATCTAGTTGACAATTTTTACATTTTTTTTAAAATTGAATATATTTCTTTTTTCTTTTTCTTTATTTCTTTTCCTTTTTTTTCTTCTACATCCAGCGAGGGTCATCGGCTGACCCTTGCCTCTCATAGGTGAGGAGCAGTTGACCTTTGCTGACCACAGGTGAGGGCTGGCGAACCAGCGAGGGCTTCACAGCCCTTGCCTGGGTCAGTGAGAGTCGGCCAGCCCTCGTCGTGACCAAGAAAAAGAAAGAAAGAAAAAAAAAGAAAATAATAAATAATAAAAATAATAAAAGAAATGATAAGAATTGGCCTCACATCTCTAACTCCACCTGATAGTGAAAGCGCAAAGGCCTCTTAAATGGGATAAATCTTAAGTGGATTTTAAATGGGTTTATGATGGACCCATTATAACCCACTTATTTTGGCCTATTTATTTTGTAGACACGTTATGCTAGCCTATGAAGTTTGTTATGACCCATTTAAATACTTTCAGTTATGAATGGGTTTTGGACCCATTTTGAGAGGTCTAGGGCTGCGTCAACAATCAACGATGGGAATTGGACGAAATCATGACAAAATGGTATTTTTGTTTACGGGCTAAAGTTTATGTTTTTATTTGGTACAATTGAAAGGTTGGGTTATTTTTGTAGGACGGGACAAAGTTTATGTTTTTCTTTGGCTATTTGGCCTAGAAATGTTCGGCGGAGATTCGGGACCCGGTGCTGCATAGGCAGTTGTTTTTGACTGTCGAACGTGTGTTTGGTTTAGATTAAAAGCTGGATATGTGTTCATCTTGTCTTTAGAATAGTAGAAGATTTGAGGTTGCTTGGGTTGTGTTGAACTGAAGGAGACAACGAAATCGATGTTGTTGGTGCTTTTCGTTTCATCTCTTATCCCTCTGAGCGAAGAGAAAGCAACAGAATTTGATAACTAAAGTCTAGCCCCCTTTTGATTTTGGTCAGCGTCGATAATATGGGCAGATTATGATAACAACGTTTGATTTGAAATTGAAAATTAACTCTTTGTGATTTTTGGACAAATATCCCTTGACTAGTTGGAAGATTTGGCTGGTCAACGAAGTTAGACCTTCTTTGAAACTAGCATGGTCACTTCAGACTCCTATTTAAAATAAGGTCCACTATTGACCATCTTTTGAGAAAATGATGACATTTCGATTCCGTTCATTTTGCGAAAAATGTTACGTTTCTGGAAAATATTTTCCAGAAAATCATTTTCTTTTAAAATGGCATAATATTCCGATGTTCGGCTGAAATCTAAAAAAGTTTCGGAAAATATTTTTCGTTGTTCGATATGGAAAAAATTTCTTCCTTGCACTACTTTTAATAATTTTTTATTTTTCTTTTTCTTTTGTTTTTCCTTCTTCTTCTTCCCTAGCCAGTCGCCAGCTACGGTGGCAGTCGGCCAGGTGGAGCCTCGTCGGCCTATGGCAAGGGTTCGGCTTGCCTAATCCAGTGCGGCCGAGCTCGCCCAAGGCCTGTAGGTAGAGCTCGGGCCTTGCCGGATCCAGCAAGCTGGGTGAGGCCGTGTCGAATTAGGCGAGCTCGTCGAATTGTTGGCCAGACTCAGCGAGGCCCAAGCTCACCCTACTGGCCTTTGGCGTGCTCAGCCGCGCCGGATTAGGCGAGTCAGAGCCATGCCACAGGCCGGAGAGGCTCGAGCTCACCGAATCGAGCCTTGCTGGCTTATGGCGAGGCTCGACCTGGCCAGTCGCCAGCCGTCGCCGTGGTCGGCGACCGGCTGAGGAACAAGAAGAAGAAGGAAACAAAAGAAAAACAAAAAGAAAAAAATGAATGGTGAAAGAAGGGGGGGAAATGTTTTCCTCTTCTCAAAAAGAGAATCATTTTCCTCAAAAGTGAAGGTGTTTTGCCCATGGGGGGGTGGAATGTTTTCTGTGGGAAGTTATTTTTCGTGAAATGAACATCGGAAAACATGAAAAAGTTTTTTCTGAAAGTTATTTTCCGTGAAATGAACGGAGCCTTCATGCTCTTATTTGAAATTTTCCCTCAATTTTATAAATTAATTTGTATATTAGTAAGTGTCACGTGTAATAAAGTTGTCAATGGCATATGGTCGCCTCCATTTGGCACAATGTCTTCAATAGCTTGCACATGTATCATGTCACAGGGCGCAACCACATCTATGCTACTTGACTCTAGATGACGAGGGAAGAGAAATAATATCACATGTTTGATACAAAATGGAGAATTTGAATGTCTCGTGGATGAGTTTTAAAGTTCGAGCTATTTTTAACAAGAGATGCAATGTTTAAGATTGTTAGGACATATGAACAGAACAAAATCTTTGAACTTTGGCCAAATGGAAGGGCAAAATTCTCAAGTTTAGTTTACTTGCTGCCCAATTCCTAAATACAGGATAATAACAAAAATGGTTTTTGAACTTTAACCCAATGTAAAATATCGTCTATGAACTTTTAATTTATTTAATATGGTCCCTAAATTTTTGCTGAGTGTGAAATATCCGTGAATTCTAGTCTAATGTGTAATGTCGTCTCTGAACTTTTAATTTATTCAATGTAATCTCTGAACTTTTAGTAAATATTCAAACTTGTCCCTAAACTATATGAAAATAGTCAATGTTGTCATTCCATTATTCAAAATCATGGACGACATTGAACATTTTTTTATATAGTTCATGGACTAAATTCAATTTGTATTAAAATTTTAGGGACTACATTGTACAGATTAAAAATTTAGGAACGACAATGTACATTGGATTAAAGTTCCTGTATCATGTTGAATAAATTAAAAGTTTAGATATGACAATTCTCCAAAAAGGGCGGGGATGCTCATTTCCCCATTGTCTCAATTAGGGAGAAGCAAAAGGAACGGTTCAAAATATAAAATCCAATCGAGTCGAACCATTTTTTTGTTTTGCAACTTTTAGGTTCGAGAGTACATTTTCAAGAAAGAAAAAAAGAAGAAAACAATTCTCAAACTAAACCGTTTTTGGCAATTTGATTAGGTAGAGCTGTTCATTTTGTGTGCTGCTCCAATATAATTATTACTTATGAGTTTTAGCTCCTCTCTCAAACAAAGTGGAAATTATTATGCTAAAGCTATCTGCTTGTTGATTAGGCTATAAGTATTACTACAATATTTATGAAAAATAAATGCTAAACTCTTTGACAAAACCACCGGATCCTCTCGAACTCCTAACTCAATTTTTCATTTCATGACATATATATCACATATAAATTATTTATAACTCAACCATTCATGTATTTTTCACGTGAGTATGTCATGATTACAGAAATATAGATCGAGCAAATTTATCTCATCTAAATTGACAAATCTCAATCTTTTTGCAAGCTAGGGAGAGAATGCAAAATCGTTACGGTCAATAATTAGTATAATGTTGAGTGGAAAGACATATATTGTTCTTAGCACAGTCTTTAGAGAGATTCCAGGGATGAAATACTATTCGTTATGCTTTAAGTTCAAACCTGCTTAGTTTCCATCTTGACCATGAGTCAGGGGTGTCAATGATATCCGGATCGAATCAAACTGAACTGAACCAAACCGAAATTTTCGGTTCTCAACCATGATGACGTACAATACATACATAGCACACACAAATATTTCGACATCGAGCAACTTATTGAAATCTTCTCTCTAACCTTACGGAAGCTATAATAATGCACTCAACTTCGAGCCTCGTACACAGTTTTTGTTTGAACTTTGTGAAGCAACCACGAGAAACAACCCTGTGAGATCTTCTCTTCATCATCAGTGGTTGCTCTTCCATCTTCATATCCTCCTTGTTTCTTCTTCTTCTTCATCTTCTCCTTGTGCTGCTTCCTCAGCACATAAGCTTCTGCTAAGTCAGGCCCTGCCATGGACGTGGTGGCCATGTCCTACGATACAAACGAAGCGCAATTATTGTGGGGAGGATGAGAATAATAGTCTTAAGAAATAATGTGCTGAGTAGGTGAGGTAATTTATAGAGGTTGCATGATCTTGGAGAGCAAGCAAAGCATCGTTTCAAACCCCAATTTGTTATGTACAGAGGGACTTGAAAGTGACTGGGTAGAAGTTTATAGCTCATCCTTGACATCTTTCTGTTATCTTTTCCAAGTCACTGTTTATGGCGGCTCCAATCTGGACAAAAGGTCGTAATGAGTGAGGAATTTCCAGATACCTTCCAATTCTTTTTGAGTATTGACTTAAAAAATATCTTCCGTTTTCTTTCTCATATGCCCATGTCCATGAAACGTAAGCGATGCAGTTACATGACAATTCATATATATTCTACGGGCCTTATTTTACTTGCTTGAAAGACAGAACTACAAGTAGAATCGAAAAATTTAAGACACTCCAATTAACAAGCTCTAGAGACGTTTTCATACAAGCCTTTGTTGATTCTATTAGATGGGTTAGTTCGGGTTTCAAAACTCGAAAGGCATAATTGTTGCGCGAGTTCCAGATCTGTCCTAAAACTACAGAAAGAAGTTCAAATGACACTGAGGTATGACTAAATTCGTATAATCATTTCTCTATGCTTACCGGTGTAGGATCAAAAGACTATTCCATCATCATTTATTTGTCATTCTCTGTTCATGTTTTCCTCGTTATATTTTACCGATAAATATGTGCATGCATATCCATTGCTTATGATCTCTTCCGATATATGGTGTGCTTCTAAGTACACTGTACTCATGTTCATCTAACTTTTTCTGCAAGAGTAATCATATAACATTAAGGTAAAAGAACCACTAGCCGTTTTATATAGATATGTTCCTTGAGATTAGAAAAATCTTTTATGATATAAAAATCATGACCGGTCATTTGATTCTTGTCCGGTGGTGATAATTTGCATGTTTGCTTATCAATTGACAGTATAATTGTGACTTTATATGGTGAAAATCAAATTACAATCGCTCCATTTAATAGTGTTATGACTGAATAATTTCATTTTATTTTCATTGTAAGTACTTAAATTTAAGTAGTTATTCAGCTAATCATGTTTGGATGGACGTGAATCACTTTTTGTTCTGATGCAGAGATGGCTGGCTCAGCCCGATTGAATTAGGAGCAATTATTGCTCGCATTCAAAACATGGAAACCCGGTTCTCACAAACCATTAGATCAAGTAAGTCTCGCATGAAACCTGTCTTTCGTGTGAATTTGACTTAAAATGATGTGAATTCAGATGACAAATTTCACTTCCATTACCAAATATGCAAGCAAATTTGGTCATTGTCTTCTTTTTTCTTTGTGGGGTTTCCAAAGTTTCAAACTTAAGAGAATTTGAATTTTGAATGAAGCAAATCTTCTTTTCAATAGGATATTATTGGGCTCTTTCATCCATTAGCAACTTTGATCCGCTACGGACCTAACGATACGTGCGAATCTCCCAAAGATTTATCAAACTGAATGGCCCAAATCACTTAGCTTCATCGTGGATTAAACCGACGAATCCCACCAGTCTGAAGCGAATCAAAGCAAATTCCTTCAAGTTCAAACTGTTCTTCCAATTCAAGAAATCCACCAGCAGAAATACAATATCAATATTCAACACAACACCCCGAAAACAGGGAAGACAAGATCAGCCTATTTACATTTGTGCAAGCAGAAAGAACGAAAGAAAATCCCAGCTAAAGCCAATAACATTCACGCTGGAGCGGCTCCGAGGGAGCAACACGCGGTGCTTCTGCAGAGGAAGGGTGGACATGGGCCTTCCTCCCAAACACCCGAGACAAAGAGAAACGTCCTCTCCCTCCTCCACTCGCTTTCCTCTCCTTCTTGCGATCGCCCGCGACCGCACCCACGGCGTCCTCCGCCATCTTGGCCTTCTTCATCTTCTCCTTGTAAAGCTTCCGCATCACGTACGCCTCCGCGAGACTCGCGCCCGGTTGAAAAGCCCCCGCGCTCGCCATTTCCTTCCGAACCCAAAAGCTTTTTCGGGATTTCTGCGGGTCGTGATGAGCGATGGAGGGGATGTGCAATTGTGCAGGACATGTGGATGTGGGTGTGTCATATATACAGAGATGGGTGTTGGGTTGGGGAGAGAGAAGGCGACTCCGACTTTGCCACTTGCCGCGCTTTGCGTGTTCTGGACATCTCCTCCGGGCTTCGCCTCCGAACTTGGTGAGCAAGGCAAAAGGCACGCGCCCGGAAGTCGCCCCCAGCCCCAGGGGATGCGAACGGGAGTGCGATAAGATTGGCGGGCCCGTCCGGGAGGACTGAGGAGGGATAACACTAGCGATGGGGAAAATTAAAAAAAAAAGTTCGAAATTGAGTCATTTTCTTAAGGAAGAATATAAAGTGGAGTCATTTTCTTGAGGAAAATTGACATTTTCTCCTCCGAGCTTCGCCTCCAAACTTGGTGAGCAAGGCAAAGGCGTGCGCTCCCAGCCCCAGGGGATTCGAATGGAAGCGCGATGCAAAAATACTATTGTGTTCAAAAACAGACATCAACATTATTTCAAACAAACGCATCCTTATTTCAATTTGGTGAGCAGACATCAACATTATTGTATTCAAAAACAAACATCCAGTGGGATCGAAATGACTCTTGTTAATTATTAACCGTTGAATTTTCTATTGACCCCACTAAGCGCATGGACTAGGATGAGTTGAATTAGGGCAGAGATCATATTGAATCGAAAGACCATTGGGTTGTCTGGCCCATGGCAGTTTCATGCCCACATTAGCTGGTGGCTAGGCTTACCCCAGATTGGCCCATTCTAGTTCCAAGCTCGTATGGGCAATTTTTTGAGCCAAGAAAGGAGGATCTAAGAGGCAACTGCTTATTATTGTTCTTTTCTATTTTATTATTACTATGACAAGCAAGCCTTTATTGGGTAAGTATACCTTAGGTCCATGAAATAGACTCGATTCAAAATCCTAATCGGGCGGCTCAAATATGAAATTTGCAATTGAAAGTCTAGAGAATTGAAGATGCGTCGTAAGCCTTCCACATAAAATTCCCCTTTCTCTAACAATTGAACAAAGACGAGGATCCTCTTCGTCCCTACCCCAAGCCCTCGTTTTAGTGTCTCAATATATTTTCCATTGTTATGTTAGTGATAACAATTGCCCATTGTTCGCATCAGCATGGAGAGTACCGCGTAGACATGTCAAATGGATGGATCGGGTGATAAATGGTCCTACCTAAATTGACCAATGTATTTGAAATGCAAATTTTTCGACCCACACCCAACTGGATCCATATTACTAAAATATTTATATATTTAACCAATATAGGAAAACTTGTTTATTATGATTTTAAAAAAATTATATTGCCAAGACACTTTTATGCAATACAAATCTAGTGGACAATTATTATATATTTTTTTAAAAATCGAATTTTTTATATTTTCTTTTTCTTTCTTTCTTTTACCTTTGTTTCTTCTATGTTCAGCGATGGTTGTCGGTCATAGGTGAGGACCTGCCGATCCTCCCCGACCATAGGCAGGGGTTGCAAGGCCCTCGCCGATCGCTAGTGAGGGCCACAAAGCCCTCTCCCACGACCAGCGAGGGCTTTGCAGCGCTCCCCTGTCAGTAAGAGTTGGTGGCTCTCGCCATGCCCAAAGAAAAGAAAGAAAGAAAATAAAAGAAAATAAAAAATTATAAAAAATTTAGAAAATTTCAAAAAAATTATAAAATTATAAAATTTGTCCTTACATCTCCTACTCCACCTGATAGTGAAAGTGTCGATGCCTCTTAAATGGGTTAAGTCTTAGGTGGGTTGTAAATGGGTTCATAATGGACTCATTATAACCCACTTATTTTGGCCTATTTATTTTGTGAACCCAATATACTAACACGTGGATTTTGTTATGACTCATTTAAATACTTTTGGATTATTAAATGGGTTTTAGACCCATTTTAAGAGGTCTAGTGCAACGTCGACAACCAACAGCAGGAATCGGACATAATCACGACAAAATACTATTTTTGTCGTACGGGCTAAAGTTTATGTTTTTATTTGGTACATTTGAAAGCTTCGGTTATTTTCGTAGGACGGGCCAAAGTTTATGTTTTTCTTTGGCTATTTGGCATGGAAATGTTCAGCGGAGATTTGGGACTCGGTGCTGCATAGGTAGTTGTTTTTCGACTTTCAAACGTGTGGTTCGGTTCTTGTGATTGCTTCCTCGGTTTAGATTAAATGCTGGATTTGTTTTCATCTTGTCTTTAGAATAGTAGAAGATTTGAGGTTGCTTGGGTGGTGTTGAACTGAAGGAGACAACGAACTCGATGTTGATGGTGCTTTTCTTTTCATCTCTTTTCTCTTTGAGAGAAAGCAACAGAATTTGACAAGTGAAGTCTAGCCCCCCTATTGATTTTGGTCTGTGTCAATAATCTGGGCCGATTATGGTAATAACGTTTGATTTGAAATTGAAAACTAAGTCTTTGTGATTTTTGGACAAAATTCCCTTGGCTAGTTGGAAGATCTGGCCAGCCGGCAAAGTAAGACCCTTTTTTTAGACTTGCATGTCATTTTCAAGCTCTTATTCGGAACAAGGTTCACTATGGACTATCTTTTGAGAAAATGAGGGTACTTCATACTCTTATTTGGAAGTTTTCCTCAAATTTATAAATTAATTGGTATATCAGTAAGTGTCACATGTAACAAAGTTGTCAATGGCATACGGTCGCTTCAATTTGGCGCAATGTCTTCAATCACGTGCACATGTATATAACGTTATTGGGCGCAACCACATTTTTGCTACTCCACTCTAGATGAGGAGGGACGAGAAACAATATCACATGTTTGATACACAATGATGAGTTTGAATGTCTCGTTGATGGGTTTTAACGTTCTAGCTATTTTTAACAAGAGTTAGAATGTTTAAGATTGTTAGGACATTTGAACATAACAAAATCTTTGAACTTTGGTGAAAAGAAAAGGCTAAATTCTCAAGTTTAGTTTACTTGCTGCCTAATTCGTATTTATAAGACAATGACATAAATGGTCCATAAACTTTAGCTTAATGTGCAATATCATTTATGAGTTTTTAATTTATTCAATATGGTCCATAAACTTTAGCCCAATGTGCAATATCCTTGAACTTTTGTTTAGTGTGCAATGTCGTCCCTGAACTTTTAATTTATTCAATATAGTTCCAGAACTTTCGATAAATGTTCAAATTAGTCATTCATCTATATGAAAACATTCAATGTTATCCTTTCATTAAATTCAAGTTCATGGACGACATTGAATATTTTTCATATAATTTAGGGACTAAATTGAACTTGTATCAAAAGTTTAGGGAACACATTATATAAAATAAAAGTTTAGGAACGACACTGCACTTTTGATTAAAGTTTATGAATCATGCTGAACAAATTAAAAGTTCGGGGACAACATTGCACGCTTAGCCAAACTTCAAGGCTCATTTGTGTCATTTTCCCTATTTTTAAAGTGCTCATTTTCACAATTTCTTTTTATGAGTAGGAGGGCGGGGATGCTCATATCCCATTGTCTCAATTAGGGAGAAGCAAAGAGAACGGTTCAAATTGTCAAATCAAATCGAGTCAAACCGTTTTTTGCAATTTTTAGGTACAAGAGTACATTCTCGAGAAAGAAATAATGAAGAAGAAAACAATTCGCAAACTAAATCGTTTTTGGCAATTTAATTAGGTTAAGCTGTTCATTTTGGGCTCTACTCCAATATAATTATGACTTATGAGTTTTAGCTCCTCTCTCAAACAAAGTGGAAATTATTACTCTAAAGATATATGCTTGTCGATCAGGCTATAAGTATTAGAACAATATTTATGAAAAATAAACGCTAAACTCTATGACAAGACAATCAGATCCTCTTGAGTACTTAACTCGATTTTTCAGTTCATGACGTATATATCACATATAAATTATTTATAGCTCAACCATTCACGTGTTTTTCACGTGGGTATATCATGATTACAGAAAAATAGATCGAGCTAATTTATCTCCTCTAAATTGACAAATCTCAATCTTTTTGCAAACCGGGGAGAATGCAAAATTGTTACTGTTAACGATTAATATAATGTTGAGTGGAAAGACATATATTGCTCTAACCACAATCTTTAGAGCAATTCCAAGGATGAAATACTATTTGCTATTAAGTTTGAATCTACTTAATTTCCATCTTAACCATGAGTCAAGGGTGTCAATAACACATGGATCAAGCCAAACCAAAAATTTTGGGTCTCAACCATGATGACGTATGATACATATATAGAAGACGTAACTATTTTGATATCGAACAACAATTGAAAACAATCTCTCTAATCTAACGGAAGCTATAATAAAACACTCAACTTTGAGCCTCGTACATAGTTTTTGGGTAAACTTTTTGGACCACCCTCGAGGCTTGCGGCTTGGGCAAGGGCGGTGGTGAAAATCCAGCCTTTGCCAGATCTGGCGAGGGCTACTCTCGCCCAGGCCGCGAGAGTCTAGCCCTCGCCTGTGGCTGGTGAGGGTCACGACGCCCTCACTAGCCTTGGCTTGTGGCCAGTCGTCGGCCATGGCCGGCGACTAGACCATGGCTAAGAAGTAGGAGAAGAAACAAAAAAAAAATAAAATAAAAAGAAAAAATTATTAAAATATTTAGAAATATTATTAATAAAAAGAAATTTTATGCCGTTGTTAAGTGCATTTCTATTCTTTTTCTATTTCAGGAATGAAAATTTTGAACTGTTACCAAATGCTTGTAAATATTCAGAATCAATTTTTGAGTACAGAATTAAAAAGAATCATTTCTAAATAGAATTAATTTCTGGACATAAAATCGTTATCATGCTCACCTAAACTTCTGTTAGGTCAGGCCCTGCCATGACGTGATGGCCATGTCCTACGATACAAACGAAGCACAATTATTGCGGGGAGGATGAGAATAATAGTCTTAAGAACTAATGAGCTGAGTAGGTGAGGTAACTTATGGAGGTTGCCCGTTCTTGGAGAGCAAGCAAAGCATAAAGCATCAGTTTCAAACTTTAATTTGTTATGTACAGAGAGACTAGAAAGTGACTGGGCGGAAGTATATAGCTCATCATTGACATCTTGACGTTATCTTTTCCAAGTCACTATTGATGACAGCTTCAGTGTGGACAAAAGGTTGTGATGAGTGAGGAATTTGCAGATACCTTTCAATTCTTTTTGAATATGACTTAAAAAAATATCATGCTTTTCTTTCTCATATGCCCATGTCCATGAAACATAAGCGATGCAGGTACCCGACAATTCATAATCTATGGGCCTTATTTTACTTGCTTGAAAGACAGAACTATAAAGTAGAATCGAAAAATTTTAAGACTATCCAATTAACACGTTCTAAAGATGTTTTCGTACAAGGCCCTTGCTGATTTTATCATATGGGTTGGTTCAGATTTGAAAGCTCAAAACATGTAGTTGTTGCGTGAGTTCCAAATCTGCCATAAATTTATGGAGATAAATTCAAATGACACTGAGGCATGACTAAATTCGTACAACAATTTCTCTATGCCTGTCGGTTTAGGATCGAAAGACTTGTGCATCATCAATTATCTGTCATTCTTCGTTCATGTTTTCCTCGTATTTTATTGATAAATATGTGCGTACGTATCGAGACCTTATGAACTCTTCCGTTATGTAATGTGCTTCTAAGTGCACTGTACTCATATTCATCTAACTTTTTCTGCAAGAGTAATCATAAAACATGAAGGTAAAAGAACCATTCATGGATTTATCTGCAATAGATATGTTTACTGAGATTAGAAATTTCTTTTAATGATATAAAAACCATGACCCCTCATTTGAGTCTTGTCAGGTGGTGATAATTTACATGTTTCCTTATCATTTGACAGTACAATGGTGACTTTATATGGTGAAAATCAATTAAAATCATTCCATAAGAGAGTTATTACTGAATAACTTTATTTTATTTTTATCGTAAGTATCTAAATTTCAGTAATTATTCAGCTAATTATGTTTGGATAGATGTGAATCGCTTTCTGTTCCGATGCAAAGGTGGCTAGCGCGACCCAACTGAATTAGGAGCAATCATTGCTCGCATCCAAAAAATGAGAACCTGGTTCTCACGAACTGTTAGGTCAAGTGGATCCCGCATAAGACTCGTCTTTCGTGTGAATTGGGCTCCAAATAACGCGAATTCAGATGACAAATTTTCCTTTAGTTACCGAAGATGCAAGCAAATTTGGTCGTCATCTTCTTTTTTCTTTGTGTGTTTCTCAAGTTTCAAACTCAAAGAATTTGAATGTCGAATGAAGCGAATCTTCTTTCCAATCGGATATTATCGGGCTCTTTCATCCATTAGCAACTTCATTCTCATTTCTCTCGACTGTTTCTTCTACTCCAGATTGAACCACGGACTCGATCCGCTCTGGACATATTGATACGTGTGAATCTCCCAAAGATTTATCTGAATGGCCCAAATCACATAGCTCATCGGGGATTGAACCTACGAACCCTAGCAGTCTGGAGCGAATCAAACCAAATCCCCCTCAAGTTCGAACTGTACTTTCAATTCAAGAAATTTACCAGTAGAAATACAATATCCATATTCAACACAATACCTCGACAACAGGGAAAATCCTCACGAGACAAGATCAGCCTATTTACATTTGTACAAGCAGAAAGAAAGAAAAAAATCCCAGCTTAAGCCATAACCATTCATGGCGGGAGCTACACCGAGGGAGCAACATGCGGTGCCTCCGCAGAGGAAGGATGGACATGGGCCTTCTTCCCAAACACCCGAGACAAAGAGAAACATCCTCTCCCTCCTCCAGTCGTCGTCCTCTCCTCCTCGCGATCGCCCGCGACCGCACCCGCGACCGCGGCTTCCTCCGCCATCTTCTCCTTCTTCATCTTCTCCTTGTAAAGCTTCCGCATCACGTAGGCCTCCGCGAGACTCGCGCCCGGCTGATAAGCCCCCGCGCTCGCCATTTCCTTCCGAACCCGAAAGAGCTTTCTGGGATTTCTGCGGGTCGTGGTGAGCGATGGAGGGGATGTGGAATTGTGTGCAGGGCATGTGGATGTGGGCGTGTTGTATATATAGAGATGGGTGGTCGGGGAGCGAGAAGGCGACTCTGACCTGGCCTCTCCCCGCGCATGCGTGTGTTCTGGACGTCTCCTCCATGCTTCGCCTCCAAACTTCGTGACCAAGGCAGAGGCACGCGCCGGAAAGTCAACCCCAGGGGATTCAGAATGGGGAGCGCGACGCGATTGGCGGGCCGGAGACGTGGGATGACGTCAGTGATGAGGTGGCGTTGCCCTGGGTAAGCCTTGTTGGGCGGGCCGGGCCCGCCGGTGTCCTGATCGGTCGTCTTTCGTTGGAAGTCATTTTAAATTCGTATAGGCTCCGCTTGTATCAGGGAAAAATGAGTGATTTGCAAATCGCTTTCTTAAAAAATGACCGCCTGTATTATTTGGAATATTTAATCAATAAAAAAAATATTTTTATTATCGGCGATAATTTATTTCTAAATATTTCGCGAACGATGAAAATATTTTTTCGGTAGTTCATTTTTGTAAGCGATACATGTAATCGTTTTCTAGAAAAAAATAATTTTCAAATCGTTAATTTTCGGCGAAACAAACGGATCCTTATTTTTTAATTTGGTGAGCATGCGTCCACATTATTGTATTAAAAAACAGACATCCGGTGGGATCGTAAATGGCTCGTGTTAATTGATAATTATTGACCGTTGAATTTTCAGTTGACCCCACGAAACGTATGGACCAGGACGAGTTGAATTAGGGCATACATCATATCGAATCGAAAGACCATTTGATCGTCTGGCCGGTGGCCCATGGCAGTTTCTTTGCCCGCCCACCAGCTGGTGGGTTACCCCAGATTGGCCCATTCTAGTCCCAAGCTCAGATGGGGCAATTTCTAGAGCCTAGAAAGGAGGATCTAAGTGGCAAGCAAGCCTTTTATTAGGTAAGTAAGCCTTAGGTCTATGAAGTATTTCTCTAGATTTACGCAAGTAAGATGCGAGTTCAAAACCCCAATCGGGCGGCTCAAATCTGAAATTTGCAATCGAAGGTCTAGAGAATCGAAGGGTGCGTCGTAAGCTTAATGCACAAGGGAAATTCCTTTCTCTAACAATGAAACAAAGATGAGGATTCTCTGCGTCCCTGCCCGAAGCCTTTGTTTTTGGTGTCGCAATAAATCTACCATTGTTGTGTTAGTGATAACAATCGTCGATTGCGCATGTCAGCACAAAGAGTGCCGCGTTGGCGACCAACGGTGGGGATTGGACGGAATCACGACAAAATGCTATTTTTGTCGTACGGGCCAAAGTTTATGTTTTTGTTTGGTACATTTGAAAGGTTGGGTTATCTTTTGTCGGACGGGCCAAAGTTTTATGTTTCTCTTAGGCTATTTGGCCTGGAACCCCAAGGGATTTCCCCTCCCTCAGCCCTCGATCATGGAACTTTTTCCAGCTAATATAGAGAATAGGAAGGAGACTTGTCATCTGTTGCCCTCATTAGCGTCAATCTGTGTTTGCCGACACAATTAATATTAGTACTTAATTAATGCTACCTTAATGAACACCGGCCAAGAAAAGATTTTAGGTAACATTGCTTGGCGAAAGAAACACTTAGTCTAGGGAATGAATATATCGTTACAGAATAGCGGGAATTTCTTCGTAAATTTAGATGTTATGAGAGATTTATAGAATAATAGACTGGTGGGTATGACCCTTTGAAATTATCATGTTGTCCACCGTTTAAAAATATGTGATTAGTATCCATTATATTACCTGCCATGAGTATTGATGGAATTTTCTGGTCAACCTTTCGAGATTGGAAGAGGCACGCATCTGTTTTATAGTATAGAGAGATGATTTGCTCTAGGAAACTTCACAGTCACATCCCCAATTCTATATTCATTATCCCACGGACATTCCCACACATGCATCAGAAGAACGCCCTTGCTGCTTTATTCAAAGTGAGGGGAGTATACAGGAAGCAAACCAGAACAAGCAAGCCCCATACCGACTAGTCATTAATTTAGTGACCAAAGGTCATCACTTCAGTAGAGATTTTAGCCTCCTTGAAGCTTCCAACATGGACTCTCTGTGCCCGAATGCGCTCACTCTGATATACCCTTCGCCGCCGGGACCGAAACCGGCCCCCGGGACGGTCACGACATGGGCCCTCTCCAGGATCTCGTCGAACACCTCCCAGGAACTCCGGCCTGGGAAGTGCACCCACGCGTATGGTGCGTTCTTGCCACCGTAGACTTTTAATCCGAGAGACGTGAATGCATCGACGATTATGTCCACGTTCTCGTGGTAGTAGTCTATGGATCTGCAAAGAGCCTGAGAAAGAAGTTGGAAATCCTCTGTTAGATTATCATACTCGGTGCTTTCGAAAAATCGAGAAATATAGACGAACGTCAATATCAGTTGATCTGATCACCTGGTAACCATCTGCAGAGAGGCAAGCTAGACCTCCTGCCTGAGCGATGCTCGATGCGCCATTAAAGCACGTGCACACGATGCGATTGAAATCCTTCATGACTGGAAATCCATTTGAGTATTTCAGTTCCTTTGGCACGACGGTCCAGCCGAGACGGACACCCGTGAACCCAGCAAACTTAGAAAAGGAAGAGATCTCTATTGCGACCTGCGCATAAAGAACACTAGTCAACTTTAATCACACCTCAATCTTCCACCATTCGAGGTCGAGCTCATATGATTGGTTTTGTTTACCCTGCCGTACTTAGGTAACGTGTTCCATCTAACAATCTTCTTGGTCATCATGAGGGTTATTAGTGTAAAATGAAACAAACCTCATTGGCTCCGGGGATCTCGAAGATCGACCTAGGGCTCTCGTCCGAAATATACGAAGAATACGCAGAATCGTGAACTATGATCGACCCGTTTGCCTTGGCGAATTCCACTAGACGCTCTAATTGTGGACGGGACGCGGCGGTGCCGGTCGGATTGTTGGGAGAGCAGAAGAAAATGACGTCAGTTTGCGGGGTTGTCGACAGGTCAGGGAAGAAGTCGTTCTCAGGACAACCTCTCATGTACACAATGTTCTGATACTTCCCGGTTTCCTCCTGGAACTTCCCTGCTTGACCCACGATTATGCTGGAATCAACGTACGCCTGTCATGGATGACATGGTTTTCTGAGTACTTTTGACAGCTTAGTCCACGTAGATTTTTTTAACTTTTCTTTTACCATGTATGTGCTTTACGACATTAACTTTTCATGTTATAGAATTATCGTCGTAATTACCGGAAAAGTTGGGTCCTGCACAGCAATTGTCACTCCGGATCCCAGAAGCATCTGTTGAAGAAAAGTAAGATCATCAGGGTTTTCAAGCAATGTTAACTCTGCATTTCATTGACCCAAAAAATAAATAAATAAACCGCCTTAAAGAATAGTTCTTAGCTTTTTATACTTAGAACATTTATTTCTCTACAAAATTTACATGACTGACGGAATATGCACATAAAACTAAGATTCTCTTTGGATATTTTGTTGTACACTAATAGGAGAGAAAATATATTTTAAAAGCCACATCAAATAAACGACATGTATATAACCTCATCGATCACGAATCTACAGATAATATATCGAATGCGGCTTGTGGAGACCATTTTTTTCTCTAGTAGTATTTCTTATCCTACTTTTATTTATTTGTTATTATTAATTTTTTTTATGCTTTCTCTAGTAACAATGCATTACCTGAAGGCGAGAAATGTCACATTGGGCACCATCCGATATGAAAACTTCGTCCCACTTCACTCCCTTGTCTTTGTAAACGACGTTTGCGATAACCTCCCTCAGATCCTTCACAGAAGCCAAGTCGAATCTTAATAACTCGAGCGCAGATAACAACTACCGGACATAAGCTTCATTAAAATAGAAGAAGAAGAAGAAGATGAAGACCTCGTGACGTGATCGCTCATGCGTATGATCTCATCCTTTATGACGCAGCACATTTGCAATTTTATTTGAAACCCTAATCATTGCACTATTCTTTAACCTCCACATCGTGGAACATAAAGTAATGCAAGGTGGTCCATGTTATTTTTGTCTGTCGGTACACTAAATAGAAGTTGACCTAACATTGTGAACGCCCTCACGAAACAACTCATTGGCCGTATAATGTTGTCATGTGAGCAGAGTAGGTAGCGTTTCATTCACTGAACTTATGGGCGGCCACCTAATACGTCCAAAAATGATCTTTCATAGTACTTTGGTTTGGCATCTTATATATTGATGAGGATCATTATCCATACTATGTGTTAACTACAAGAAAAATCATTTTCAAGGGCATCGATGCAATAAGTATATGCGTGTCATCTGTAACTATCGCTCGAGATAATAAAATTCTTGCAAAATCCATGGCTATTGCTCTCCTGTCTATAGTCACTACAGTATATTCTTTCGAATCCTAGATACAAAAGAAGCATATTTGGAGTTGCACATTTATGGTGAAAGACAAGTAAAGAAGGGAGTCAAATTTGATAGGTGCGATCGACCCCTATTCCTTGACAATTCACCGAAGGCTTGAGACAAGTGAATTTTCTCTTTAAGGTAGTCTGGCACACGTTCTAGGGAGTTGCGTGATTCAAAGGCTTAAATCTAGTCTTGGTGATGGAGCACTTTGGTCACATAACTCACATCAAAGGCATAAATTTTCCACGACTTTGTAGTCAAGGATGGCTAGAAAAATAAGGCTCAATGCTCGTAAATCTACCATGCATAGAAAAGATAAAAAGGAACCTTCAAAAGGACCCACAAAAAACTGGAATTACATCGAGTTTGGGTTTCCTCTTCCTAGTTTGCAAGTAATATAAACGAGGAGGTCAAGCAATAACTTTCCGTGAGAGTTTCCTGCTCGAAAGCTGACATTATTTATGACGCAAGAAATGAATCATAAGTGCATAAAAGTTCTAGACCACGTACAGCTCATGGTTCATTCACAAGTTTAAGCCCAATCAAGATGCTTCCTCCTTTAACTTCTAACGCTCGAATTTAAAGGATCCCCGTGAGTAGAATTCGATCCGTCTTTGAAATCTCGATTTTACATAGTTCATAAAGACATTTTTCTATATTGAGTACAATCTAACTTTTTGTTTCCGCAATGAGAGTCTGCTTATACAAGAAACAAGGCATAAAATTTCTTCCCCTCTTTGGTATGGGCTAGGTTACCACAACGAGGTAGGAAGAGACATTTCCTCGTATCTACCTCAGAAAAGTTGCTTGCATTATGGAGATTCTATGGTCCAACTCATTCTAACGAGTTTAGTCGTTGCAAGATTAGGTAATAAGATGGGTCAAAAGAGCGTACTTTTGGGAGTTTATACCTTGTACCTGACGTGGATTTGATTGACTCTTAAATATAAAAACAAGTCAAAGTCTGAGTTGAAAAGTCAAAATGAATAGTCAGGTGTAGAAGTTGCCCCCTCCTAGCTTTTCCGTTTTGCGTTTTTGGGTTTTTAGTAAAGATAAATATGAATAGGTTTAGATTGTAATATATTGTAACAAATTTTTATATGTTTTTCGTGGTTTCTTGAGTAACAACCGCAATAATATGTATTTTTTAATTTTTCGTGACAAGAAAGTTCACTTTAAATATGTGAATCTCGAGTCGATAAATAATCCACTAACAACATGAAGTAGACAAGAAGCAGGCCAAATGTTAGGTGGATGGCCCGAATGAGGACTTTGTACACTTTGTAGGATGGAGAATTGAATTTGTACCGTACTCCTAATCCACACACCAAGTCTGTTCTTTAATGTTAAATTAAACGAAGGCTTCAAAATGATAAATTCAGCAAATTTCTTCGTTGAGAATAAACTACAAATTGCGAGAAAAACACGAACACTAATATTTTACCTTGTTTCCTTGCTCATCTCCATATCCTGTGTATCCTATATCCGTGGAAAGAGCAAGTGCTTTCTGCAACAGGAAACCAAATCAAAGAAGAATCACTTAGAGAAATTAAAAAGAGAAGGGAAGAGAGGCTGCTGATTCATAGTCTAGCATACTTTTCTATATCAGATCCAAGATGGAAAGTAACAAATTATCCTGACCCTGCCCACCACCTTCCTCAAGAAGAAGGACAGAGAGAAAGCATCCCATTAACTATTGCAGCATAACAAGACGTTGTCGTTCGAGGAGAGAGAGATGCACCACGTGTTTTGACTTTCAACCTCCATTTAGATTCAGCTAGGGCAACCTAGAGATGGAGGAAGTTTCTTGATCATTTGGCATGTCTTGCCTGGCTATTGCGCTATCATGTTGTGTGCACGGGTTTTGAAGGGGAAATATAGGATCTTCATCATGACCATGCATGGCCGCCTGGCTATTACAGACACATGGTTGTACTTATCTTGACTCACTTATTTTCCACAAGTTTTTCTAGTCCAGCGACAATGAAGATAACAAAATCTTCTGGAAAAGGGTATCCCCGCGTCGGTCCCTTAAATTATTGTTGACTTATAACCCAGTCGTCAGATTTGTTCGTGGATCATACTTGGTGTTAACTTTTCAAAATAATGCAAGGGGCACAGAAGCTGGACCACGAAATTGAATTACAAGAGAATGCGACATATTGTAGTGGGTATGTGACTAAGCGAGTCATGACCAAGCATTCAGCAACATTTTATAATAATGATTTGTCAACTATTTTTATAACCCTATTTTTATAGATCTACTATTTCTTTTGTGGACTTTGTCATAGGTACACGTTACTTGTAACTTGGGATTGATTTTCTAATTAGTAGAGCCAGATCCATACCAAGAAGAATGATTTAGAAGTTTCATTTATAAAGTGATTGTGAGAGACTTTTTTCAAATGCGGAATGTAAATGCAATCAAAGTTTCATGCACGTAATAATACAGTCAAGTCTTAAGTATTTTACTAAATGCAATCAAAGTCCAAAATGTCTTTGAAAAAGCGTAACTAAGTCCTACAGTAGTTCTTCTAAAAAATGACTTGCGTAACAATCAAAAATTATCTCCGTGATTAACTTATATTACTCTTTTCGATGAGAGGACTCAATTGTATTTAGATAAAATTGATTTAAGACTTGAATTGATCAACTAAGAGGCTTAATCTTCGGTCATGTTCTGTACTGTAACATCAACTTTGGGTGCACTTTTTTTCGTCCTTTGACCTTTTAGCCTCTAGGGCCATCAACGGTGGACCAACGTGTCCACGAGACCGGCCAGAAAAATCTTTAAACCGAAAAAGAAACATCATGAAGGTCAAATCAAACATCGACAATATCAAAGTCTGTCTGCATAAAGTCATTTCACCTGGGCCATGGCCGAGGTTATGACGTGGGGAATAGGCCGTGTGGTGTCGCCTATTCCGAGCTTTATCAACTTTGCATGCGGATACTTCTCGATATGTTCAGCCTCACGAATCGAAATCTTTAGTCCCACCACCGAAAAAACCAGAACATGTCAGGAGAAAAACAAAATCTCAAAAGAAAAGAACTCGTCTTGATCGATCGCCAACGATGAGAGCTGACCTCGGGAAAAAGATAACCATTTTTCAGGCTCTCCATGTTGACATTTCGGGGGACTTTTGTGCAATGACCTGTGATTGGTCTCGGAAGTATGGGTTAGATAGGAGAAATTATTTGAAAACTTCGATACTATTGATCCATTCAAACGACCCTAGTTTGGATATATTAGATTGCGTATATAAAACTAAGTCAAACACGAAATGGATCGATCTACGTACATGTGTGTCACGTATTGTGACGAGAGAGAGAGAGAGAGAGAGAGAGAGAGAGAGAGAGAGAGAGAGAGAGAGAGAGAGAGAGAGAGAGATATGAAATGAGGACACAACTGACGATCTCGGGTCTCTCGACTTTGAAGAAGAATAATCCACCCACTTGCTCAAGTTATAGAACAGAAGTACTCCCTTTGACTTTGTGAGTGAAAACTCCTAAATTTTTTTCTCCAGGTTGAATTCTAGAAAAGCACGCTTGGGGAGATATTGAAATGCCAACCGTGTAACGACCACGTACAAGTAAGACCACCATTCACATTTGGATGTATCCTTTTATTTTAAACAAATGAATTTTTTGGGTAACCCATTGATAACGTTGGAAAAAAGAGTGGAA
The DNA here is from genome assembly GCA_031216405.1 of Syzygium malaccense. Lineage (NCBI taxonomy): Eukaryota > Viridiplantae > Streptophyta > Magnoliopsida > Myrtales > Myrtaceae > Syzygium > Syzygium malaccense. The sequence goes on along the minus strand of CM062258.1, from coordinate 6,455,062 downwards.
AAGAAAATCCATTTTCTCCTTATTATGTGGTGATCAGACTAATCCTGTCACATGATGCTCCTAGAGAGAAATCGGTGCCCTGTTAGCGAAGTGAGATCAACCGAAGAAAGGGTTAAATCAACTTGAAGTGATAGAAATCCTGGCAATCAAAAGCTGAATTATTCCAATGAAGTCATGAGTACATCATTGATAAGAATAGTTTGTGTGCGTGATATGTCATGATTTGAATTCGTTTAATTGACTCAATTTGCCACCCATGGATCAAGATGGTATGCATCCTACGAAAGTGCATATTCTCGGTGTTGTAAGATGCACTGGGATAGGCTTACCAAGTCTTGCCTTGTCCTTCGATGTTGCATTGCAGATCACCCTGAAAACACAGTGAACACGGAAGCTACTTTAGAGTGGTACCAACATGATAACTCCTAATACATCTTCCCCATTGAGCAATCTAATCCGACTTCATACGCGATTAACAAGAGAGATCGGGAGAGAAATTTGTATCCTCAGGTGTAACACGATATACCAGACCTGGACAAATAGAGTTTTGGATGGCGGGAAGAAGCTGCATGAGGCATGCAATAGCGAGAAGATGGTGGGTAAAGATACATAGTTCTCCCTTCTTCGAGATCAGATACTTCTCTTTATCGAAAGAGCAAGCAAACGATGCTACAGATTGAATGATATGTGAGCTCAGGAAGAATTAGAGGGCCGGTTGGACATATATATAGTGCACGAGTACTAAGCCCTAGAAAATATTTGACCATTTGGTGGTTGTGGAAATCTAACTAGCCATGTAATTTTCGTCGGAACTTCCAGGAAAAGAACATAGGGAGATGAGACAGGTGCTCACGCAAGCCCGTCAACCATTGGTGGCTTTCTCTCTCTCTCTCTCTCTCTTCATTTTCTTTGGGGCCTTCGTTTTTTAGCATGAATTATTATTTCTTATTCTAACATGCAGAGATATGATCGCTCTTTCAGCCCACATGTATACGTATAATCTTCAAAGTACTTGCTCTCAAAATGTGCTTCGTTTATGTGGAAATTTTGCGCGGGGCACTCTTTCCCAGAACTTGCATCGTCTTTTTTGAGTCCATGACGAACCGTCACATGCAAATAACTTGCTTTTAGTGACTAAACGAGCGAACATCGTATTCATTCTAGGAACCTGCCCCGAAGTTTATATTTCGTACAACTTAGAACAGGAGCACATCTCAAAGAAACTTCCCCTTGAGACAGAGGTCAAACGTGGGAAAAGAGAAAGGGGCTTTGAAAAAATACTTCAAACCCTACGTTGAGCAGCTACATCGTTACTCTCTGCTAATCTGCTTTAGTAAATTAACATTCAAGAAGTAGCTAGCTGGTTCCAGGCAAGTTTCGAACCGTCTTCTACACTTGGACACAGCTCGTTCAACAAGAGAGGCTGCACAATCTGCAGATATATGTTATATTTGGTTATATGCTATTGGGTGTAGTGAAATTTCTCTGTGTTTTGCAAGTATACGCCGATCTAATGCCTAGAGCTAACTACGGGGGATCTAATCTTGACGCTGTGCTTAGTCATTACATAGTTGACAGACAATACGTGATTTCCCCGGCCTTTCAATCAGCTGTCGACCTCATTCTGGTCTATTTGTGCTTGTTATGGGCTTCAGATCGACATGCACACGCTATCGAGTACATAAATCCTTTAGTAAGTCCGCTACTCCAAAGGGTGTCTCGTTGTATCTCATCCGTTTGCCTGATTTACATGTATCCACAGCTGAGAAGTGATCTAGACGCTAATAGAAGCATCATATGTAGAGTAGAGGATCTTTGTATTAGTATCATCCCTGTCATGCACGAATAATCTCCATACCATGATTGTGTAGGAGAATTTTATTTATTTTTATATTGGGAAAACCCATGACATAAATAGGTCCATGTGGGTTGGATGAATTGCCTAAGGTGCAAGGCTGGCCTATCCCTGATTGGCAATAAGCTAGGCAGTCGTGTCGCGACCTTCCCGGAGGTGAACTACCAAGGGGAAGGCTAATGGATTATTAAGCCCAAAAACTTAGCTCGGACTTGACCAAGTGCTACTAATTACAACTTGGTACTCAATTTAATCAATTTAAACATGCAATTTCATTCGATCAAGAATTGCCACTCATCAAGTAGGGTCAATTAGAAGCCCAAGTAAAGTATTGGAGAATACTTTACTTCTGCTAACCAGAGCTTCAATAGGTTCGAAGACTTGATTACACCAAATTAATCTAATGTACTTTCGGTACATTTTCTCTTTATTTTCAAAAATATTTTGCAAGCAATTTGGATTAATTTTTTACCTAAACCACTAACATGCATGCGGGTGTACAATCAATTAATGTAACACTCAATAAATCAAAGCATTAAATAATTTGCTAGAATAGGGTAAGAATTTACTATCTCAAGCGAAGAAAGCATGGCCCTACCAATTAATTTCCAAATAACTGCAAAGTATTAATTAAAAATGCAATACCTAGCCTAACATGGTTTCTAAATGACCAATTCTTATTGGGTTTTTCTTTTTAATGAAAATTAAACTATATGCAATGCATAAAATTCAATGTTAATCTAAGTTACGTCTATGTGATGCTAGTTTAATATGACATATAATACGCAATTTATATGTCATAATTCTGATGACGGACAAAATCTATGAACTATTCTAACATGGTATGCAATCTAGTTTATATCACCCTAAATATACATTTACTAGATTACATGGAATTGATGACATGACATGGGTGGTGACATGGCATAGATGAAGTGGCATATAGGATGATATGGCAGGTGATGCAACCTATTATATATGACATATTCAGACTATTATTTTTATTTTCTTTTAAGCTAAAAAATTATGTGATTACCTAAAATACCATATATTTCCTAAACATGCAATTCTAATTAGGAAAATTAATCTATCATAATACGCAGTGCAAATTTTTTTTTTCATTTTTCACAATAAGCAAGCTTATTAAACTAAAGACCTAGAATATAATAGACCCACATCCACATCAAAATTTTCACCAAGAACCAAAAAATCATAGTAATCAAAAAAATGATGCCGACTTCTCTCAGCTCAAATAAATGATTATTATGATTTTTTGTTATATACGAAAATCCCCTAATTGGGTATTGCCTAAAATATCAATTTGGGTAATGCAAAAGATAAAAGCGTGTATGGTAGATAAAGATATGTTGTTCATCGCTTTAGAGCACTTAAATTCTTGTTTGAGTCCATCTGCAATAAGACACTCGAAGATTGATTCAAGTGAGGCCAAGCAATATCTGTTCATTTTTCTCACCTTGTAATATCAACATTACCTCCATTCTTCCCCGATGTGGGATGGTTCTCGACAAAGGTAATTTGAAAGAATTCTTTCAATTTTTCAGGCTCAATGGGGTTAACAATGATTTATCTGCAATATTTAGGATAAAAAAGTGAAATGTGTCTCATCATTTCTAAGCACTTACCTTTTGTTGACACCTAAATTTTGGCGATCTAATTAGTCGTTCATTGCATAGAAAATTAGGGATTAAATTTTAACCCCTAAACAAAAATATTAAAATTGCATAGCATATAGTTTAAGTTCATATAGGTTAGTTGCATTCCGTATCGGACCGGCGGTGGCGAGAAAACTGAAAATTCATCGCGTAAATTGAGCTTGAGCACTCGGCTCACTCAAGGATTGGGGGGCCGAATTGAAATTCACAAGTCTAAAAGGCTTTGGTTATCTTAATTTGAGCTTAAATCAGCCCGAATTAATTTAGCCCATTTGAAATTAAGTGAAAATTAAATGATAAAACCTAAGTCAAAGCCCATTAGGACTAGGAAGCCCGACCAATTAACCTAGGATTGTCATATAAATATGTCGCTATGCGTCATAATCAAAGAGGGGACTCTCATAATTTCCAGAAGACAATTCTTGAGAGCAAGAGTGAGACACGTGAGCAAGAACAAGAGGAAGAGAGAGAGTTGCTCGTGCACGTGCTCGCCCCACTGTCGCGCCGTCTTGCGACCGCACCGTCTTCACCACTCCTCATCGTCGCCAATCTCGTGAGCCACCACTGCGACGATCACCGCAAAAATAGAGAGGGAGGCTAGTGTTGCTTCCTCGGCAACACCCACGGTACACGAGGAAGAAGACGTTCGTGACGGAGTGCATTGGTCATCCATACTTCACTTAGCTTCTTCACGGGGCCAATATAAGTTGTTGAGGAGAAGAAGACAAAAAAAGGGGAGGCTGATTCTTCATCAATATCCAATATTTGCATTCCATTATTATTCTTTTCTTCTTTATTTTTGCACCCCCACTGATCTGAGCTTTGAAGATCCGAGACTTCTCTTCGAGAGCTGTGAGCGTCGCTACGAGTCCCCTCACGACGAGCAGCTGCACACCGAGAGTACTAGTCCAGTCTCCTAGAGCTCGTTTGAGGTCGCTCCGCGAGCTCTCCAATCAGTCGTGAGTCCTGTGGCCTCACTTGCCGTCAGCCACCCGCCTGCCGTCTACTCCACCCGATCTCGATCCGCAATCCCGGCGATTCAAATTTGGAAATATCCGCCAAATTAGGTACGATTGATATCTAATGTTGTTTTAGAATATTTTAAATTCCTAGTTTAGGTGTTTTAAATATTCAGTGAATATTTGGTGGATTGCTAGATCTTAGGGATATTGTTTGTTCTATCCGCAATATTCTAAAACACTCAAAATTAGGAATTATTCCTAATTTGGCAACGTATCTGGACGACTATCCGACTTTATCCATAAGGTACGATACGCGGCGATATGGAAAATCGTTATCTTATCCATAATCATTTGGATATGATAATAGATTTTATTTGCTTTCTAAATTTGAACAATCAGCTTTCCGTCGATATCTATAACCCTATAGATATGACCGCTAGTTTGATTTCTTTGCCTAATTTGAATATGATAAGAAGAATCTTGCGGATTGCATGGATTGTTTGAACGTGGTTGTTATCTTTATTTAATTGTTTTCCTTTTAAATAAAGAAAATCAAAAAAATATGTTAGTTAGGATTTAAATTAGAAATTTTGCATGCTTAAGGAATCTTAAATATATCCAAAAGAATAAGATAATTATTTGATTTAAATTGGGATTTAGGGTAGCATATTTCCTAGTTTAAATTAGAGATTGTTTTAACCTTAGTAGATTATTTAGGATATTTAATAATTTCGAATTTTAATAAAATTCCCAAAAAAAGAATCACTTTAGGGTAGATCAAATCATTTTCTATAGGATAGATTGCATGTTAATTTGAGTAATTTTTAATTCCGAATTTCATTTGAAAATACCAAAAATAAATCATTTGTCCGTCATTAATTAGGTCACGTCGTCGCATGACATATAGTTTGCATGTTAGGCTGGATTAATCGCATGTTAATTTTTGCACGTCATTACATATAGATTAGTTTTCATTGAAATAAGTGAAAATCCTAAAAAATATTGAGTGAACTGCTTGTTAATTAGAAATCATGTTAGGATTGTTGATGTGATTTTCTAGCTAACCATGCAGATGCTTATGTTGCTTCGAGGTAAGTAATTCTCCCAATCTTGCAATTTATTTAATGTTTTGATTATTGGGTGTTACTTTGGTGGTTTGCGCACCCGCATGATCACCTCACATTCTAGTGACTAAGTTAAAATGAATCCAAACTGTCTGCCAAAACATTTTTTTGAAAAGAAAAGGTACCGAAAGGGCGTTAGACTAGGTCTAGCGTAATCAAGTCCCCGAGCTTAGAATCTCTGGTTCGTAGGAATAAAACATATCTCCCTATATTTTATTTAGATTTCTAATCGACCTACCACAAATAGATTAGTGGCGACTCCGAACATGAAAACTTTTGCACGTTAAAAACTTAAACCCTAAGTTGCGAATTGGTAGGGCTTGGGAGGGCCCGAGTTAGGCTTAGCCTTAACAATCCATTAGCCTGAGAAAATTTTAGGCCGCGACACCTTTCGCGAGAAAACCCTTTACCTTTTACAATTAAGACTTTTCCACTCATCTCACACTGTATAAATAAGGAATTATGTATAGAATTTTGGCTTGCCTTTCATTATCCTGGCATGTCTTATTTAGCATACACAAGTAATTCCACATCATGCACTAAATTGGTCCATTTTGATAACCTTAGTGGAATTGGTGAATTAGACAAGTAAAATTACTAGGCAAAAAAGTTTCTTTAACAGTCATAATTAAACATTTCTTTAATTTCAAATAAATTCAGAGTGCTTCATCGCAATAAGAACAAAGAACATATGAATAACTAAACACTCAAAGTAAATGTCTGAGAAAATGATAAACGACATCACGGATAGTTTTTCTTCACGGCATTAGAATTGACTGGATTAGCGAACGTTTGCCCATCCATTTCTACCAAGATCAAGGCACCTCCAAGGAGCACTTTCTTCACGACATATGGTGCACCATAATTTGGAGTGAACTTGCCTCGAGGATCAAGATAATTGCCAATATCTTCCACAGGACAATATCAATTTACCTCGATATGTCTCGGGCGAATCTTTCAAATAAGGGACTTAGCTACTCACCGTTGATGACACTGACCATGGCATAGAGCCCCCAATTTCTTTTCATCAATCATATTAAGCTGCTCCAACTTATGCTGCATCCATTTTGCTTCAGTCAACTTAACCGAGACAACACTCGCAAACAAGGGATATTGACTTCCGTGGGCAAAACCGTATCTATGCCATACACCAGATAGAAAGTAGTTGCCCCAGTATAAGTCTAGGCAGTAAGTAGATGAATATAGATGACAGATCTTGAATTCCTTGAACAGCTCATCAACAAGCTTGTTATTCAAATTAGATCCATTGTTAGTGAAAATAGCTTTAGGAGCACCATAATGGGCAATAATGTCACGATGGATGAACTTCACGACATTCCATGTAATATCATTTGCATAAGAAGATGCTTCAATCCATTTGGAAAGATAATCAATGGCAAAAAGAATGAAGCGATGGCTATTTGATGCCTTTGGATTAATTAGGCTGATCACATTGATGCCCCACATCGGAAAAGGCCAAGGCTCGGATAATTGATATAGTTCATTGGAAGGGACATTAATTTTACTGTCCACTAAAAATTTAGACATGTCTATCTAAATTGAAATTGACTACACATCTATCTATCCAAAAAAATCCGTCGAATTTTTTTAAGAACATATGTTTTTTGTAATTGAGGATTTCGGACTGTCTACAATCACTTGATATAATTTTCACATGGGGAAAAAAATTCATGTTATGGATGATTCAGAATAAATTAACTTTTTCATTATAAGGAAATGAAATGAAACAAATTCCAAAATCATCTGGGCACACATCAGGGTTCATATTTTCCACTTACTAGTTTTTTTATTGACAATTACAAATATATGGATATCACTCCTATGCGAAATCAACTAGTGCACAGTCCAACTCTGATATCATTTCAGAATGTCCAACACAAAAGCTCAAACTAATAGATGGAGGGAAACCACATATGCCCATGATTAAGTGATGTATGATATTTCAACACCAACAAAACCACATTTTATGAGGCAGGGTACTTTTTGTTTGAAAAGCAGCCGAACAAATTATTCTTATATAACCAAATCAACATTAAACAATCAAAAAGTTTGAGCCGTTATATGAAAACCCCCATGCATACACTAGATTTTGGCTAGACTAAAGCGTAAAATCCATATAAAAGGACTGCAAAACTAAGTGGACGGAAAGAATTTAATTGAGGACATTTTATTATGATATGAACTTGATCAAAAAATCTATGAAAGCATGGGGACGAAGATTTGTGAAAGTAGAGGAACTTGATCAGAAAATCATAAAAATACGGTGACAAAAATTATAATTTTTCCTTCTAATATCATGTAAGATATGGAAAGATAACTGCCAACTGTTCTAATAACTTCAAGTTTTTATATGAAAGTATTGGTTAATATTAAAATATTGTAAGAGAAACCACATGGTCTTCCACTACTCATCACCTAGTCGTCGCCGGTAGGAATACTGACGTCTCTATGGTGAACTTTTATGCTGAAATATTCAACAGGAACTTTTTCGCTGCTAATCGTTACCAATAAGAATATAAACGTCTCTATGGCCAACTTTTATTCAGAAATATTCAACAGGATCTTTTCCCTGAACTTGCCAAACTTTGGAATCCTGAAGGATCCCACGCAAATGATTACGTCATAATTCCATATATGCAACAAACTAAGCGGAGTATGCCAACAAATGAGAGTCCAATGTCATAAAAAAAAACAGGTGTGAACTTCACAAGAGTTTCTGGCATTATAAATTGATCTATTTTCTTCACATGTGTAAGGGAGAGGATTGATGTCGGAGGCCGAATATTTTTCCTTTTCCACAATATTTTTTTTGAAATTGCGGTCTAACATGAATTTTAGTTTGAGGAGGAAAGCTATAGTTTGGGGTAGACATCGATGTTTTTTAAGGACCGTCTCGAGACAAATAAAACCAGGTGGATCGCTTTCTGAAGCGGGAGAGTCTCTGGCTGCTGTAAACAAAACCTAAACTTGTAGAAAACAGGAGTCGTGGTCGTGGAGAGCTGCTTGGCTTTGAATTGTGTAGTAGGGAAAAGTTCACTGGAGCGTGGGGGCATGCCCTCCCATTTTCTCATCATCTCGGATTACGTCGTATCTATACACGTCACGTGTCAATTTAGGGTTGTCAAAGAGACAAAAACCTCCTACCCCCATCAAGACCCTTAGCCATCTTCCACTACATCGCCATCGCCATCGCCATGACGATGACTACTGGTATCACCTGTTTCTCTCTCCTCTTTCTGTGAGAGAGAGATGGCCACGGCCATGGCGGCATTGGTTTCGATCGTGGACGTGTAGATCCGAAGGTAGAAGTGAAGGCATCCGCACTATAATCTAGCCCGCTGGATCTGTGCAACACCGCAACACTGACTGAATCGATGTACTTTAGGCTTACCCTTACCTGCTTCTACACAAGGGTGTTTTTCTTTCATAAAGTGCTATACGTCTCATGATGTGTGTTCATGTTAACACACATGCTTATATAGAAGAAATAAAGCATCAGTCTCGGGACGTGTAGAGATCAATATGTCATAAGAGCAGCGAAAAAACATTTCTCTATAGGTCGATCTTATGTAAATTTCATTACAAAGTACTTATACAAAACGACTGTAGTAGAATATGCAGTAGAATATGCTAATGTTGGGTTATAATGATGTAATAAAGTGTCTTATCTCTTTTTCATATTTCCCAGCAAACTTGTTAACTGACTAATGAAAAGGTACACCTTCTTAGTTTTCTACTTAACGAATTAGATCATAACCGCGTGGCTTGAGAAAAACAGAGAGCGTGTGACATCTATCTAAACTCGGAAAAATTTCAAAAAAAAGTCTTGAACTTATCGTACGGATGTTAATTCAATTCTAAATATTCAGTTTGACTAATTAATTTAGTTATAAATATTGTGACAAGTTGCCAATATAGTCATTTCAACTAATTTTAGCCGGAAATTGCTAGTGTGGCATCGGCCTCCTACGTGGCATGATCGACACTGATGTGGACAAATTAAATTTTTTTATTTTCCTTTTTTATTATTATTTATTATTTTTTTTCATCCTAGGCTCGCTGCCAACCACGAAGAGGACTATGATGGCCTCTCCTAGGCGAGTCCTCGCCAAATCCAACAAGGGCAGCCTCACCTAGGTTGTGAGAGTTTATCCCTTGCCAGATCCGGTGAGGGGTCACGACCCTCACTTGCGGTCGGCGACTTCCGCTGGCCATGCCAAGGTTTGACGATCGGTGGAGGGAAATAGGTGAAAAAGAAAAAATAAAGAGGAAAGAAAAAAAACACAAAGGAAAACAAAAAATTAAAATTTTGAAAAATTTTAATATATTGAACGCATCAGCGTCGATTGTACCACGTAGAACGATTGGCATTTTACGTCAGCGATTCTGGTCAAAATTTGTTGCAATGACTATATTAACAAACTGTCAAAATATTTAGGACTAAAATGGCACAATTTAAAATTTTAGGATTAAATTGGCCACCGTATAATTTAGGACTTTTTGAATAATTTTTCCAACTAAATTCAATGTGTCAAGCCACCCTTTAAACACTAACCCCCCAAAGAAAAATATGTGTGTCCGATGTAATGTATGGAAAAATATGACAAAGATGGAGCATTGAAGGCAAACATTTGCAAGCAAGGATTGAAGTCGAACTAGTTCCTAATAGTCTTGATTTGTCTTATTTTATACATAGACATCGAAAGAACTACAGCAAACAAAGATGGAAATGAGAAGTACAAAAATTATATGGATATACACAATAAAAAAAAAGGAACCTCATGCTCGAAAAACTATGAAATCACTTTTAACCTGTTTGAAAGTTCAAACCGAAAGACAGATGTATGATTTAATATTTAAATACTTCCTTCGATGGTTTCCACGAAACAAAAGCTAAAATCTGGCAATTACACCAGAAAGTTCGATGACATCGACTCTTCTTTCTCCATCACCAAATGACTACAGCGTGGGAGTAACGTCACCCACCACGATAATTTATCCAAAATTCTCATTCAAATGTGGAAGCATGTTTCTAGCAAAAAGTCACCCTCGGAAAAATTCCACATTGCCACAACCCGAACGAGCAAAGTCTTCAACCTAATCACTTATTATAATTTTATTTATTTTATTTTCGGCATTACAATATGAAAAGTGGCCCGACCGGACTTGCTCAGTTTAAGCAATTGATGCTTCGACCACTTTTAAAAATGGCAATAGATCCACCGTTTTGTGGGTGGGAAATTGTGGAGTTTACTAGTTAAGGTTATATCGGGTTGGCGCATTATTAATTCCTATGAAATGGGCCGCCAACAAGAACAGGGTATTAGAAATTTTTTGTGAAATCCGCTTATGTATTCGTGTCGATTCGTATTTCGTGTTATTACAAAGCATGATCTTAGCTAATATAATGAAAAGATCAAATGCTTTCGTCTCTGATTTCAGTGAATTGGAGTTGAAGAGGTGGTCGAATTTCATTGAAAACTCGTTGCTTCATTTTATCATTCACTTCATACAAAAGTATGCTCTTCCAAAATTTCAGTCTATGTTAGCTTAAAGAATATGTTGGAATTACAGATGAAGGGACACGATTGGAGTAGTTCTACAAGTTCAAGAACTTGTTTGAATAAATACAAGTTCGACAATGAAATTGGAAAAAAGTAGTGCATTTTCATGGACCAAATGTGTACTTTTTGAAAAATGACCATATTTTCCTTGATCGCTAGTTCAATGAAATTTCCTCCGATTAGTCTTTTGATCGGTAGATTTAACAATTGAGGGCATTGTCCCCATTTATTTTTAGTTAAAGTTACATCTGTTTCGCAAAAAATGAATGATTTGTAAAAAAAATTTCCTAAAAATGATTGATTATATCGCTTACAAAAGTGAAAGAATGAAAAATATTTTCATCGTCTATAAAAATATTTAGATATACATTATTGTTGATAATGAAAATTTTTTTTATTAATTAATTATTACAAGCAATATTGGTGATCATTTGTAAGAAAATATTTTCTCCTAAATTAGCACGAGACTTATATCCGAGAAAATTTTGAAGCTTTTGAGTGTCATCTAATCTTGACATTGTGTTTTGTCATTATATAGTCGATAGACAGTACACCTCATTCTGGTCTGCATGTGCTTGTGATGAACTGTGGATCGACATGCGCATTATCGAGGACGCGAATCCTTTACTCAGCATCAGCTTTTAAGGATCACGACGTGGACATGTGTGGAAAATTTTAGGTAATATAGACCAAAGGGACTCGATAAGACAAAGTATACGGACTTGAGGAGAAAAATGCGTAATGGTATGGAAACGAAACGTAAAATTTTCTTTTGATATAATGTAAAATATTGTTGGATCACTCGTTCCAAAAAACCTTTAAACCATAGTCTTCCACTGCACATCATCTATTCGTTACAAATATGAATATAAAACATATCTATAGTGAACTTTCAACAGGATCTTTTCCTCGAACTTGCCAAACTCTGGATTCCTGTCGGTTCCCACGTGAATGATGACGTCATAATTCGACATATGAAACAAACGTAAGCGGACTAAGCCAATGTATGAGAGTCCAATGTCCAATAGATCCACTTGATGTGACCTGAACGCAAAGCAACGTCGACAAAATCAAACGTGGAGCCAAATATTCTTAGCTTTGTGAAATTGCCCCTGCATAATTTTAGTTTTGAGGAGAAAAGCTATGGTAGTTCGGGCCCCACCGCACACGGTTCGCTTTCATCGGTGTTTCTAACGATGCTGTCGAGACAAAGAAGACAAGATGGGATGGCTTTTTGAAGCAAGGGAGAGTGTGCTGCCATAAACAAAACCTGAACTCGTGGAAAACAGTGAGTCGTGGTCGGGGAGAATTGGTTGGCTTTGATCGATGCCACTTCAATTTGTGCAGCAGGAAAAAAGTTTCACTGGAGGGTGGGAGCATGCCCTCCCCTTCTGTATTCATCCGGTGTCTCTATTCACGCACCGCTGTACCCACATGCCCTGCGTGTCAATTTAGAGCCGTGGAAGAAAGAAAACCTACCCCTCCCTACGCTAACCGATACCTTTAGCCATCTTCCACTCCATCGCCATCGCCATGGCCATGCTGATGGCTACCAATATCATCTCTTTCTCTCTCCTCCCTCTTGAGGGACGGAGGGAGGGAGGGACGATGGCGGCATTAGAGGTCGATTGTGGATGTTAGATCTAAGGGAAGAGCTGAGAGTATCCGCTCTCTAATTTAACCCGTCGGATCTGAGCAACCTAATTAGAAAATCATATCTCATTATCTCTCGCAAGTTAATTTTTTTTTATATAAAAAATCGTATCTCATTAGAAACTAGAGCAAAGTTTATGCAACATCTGAGCATAATAAATCTAAAAGAGCCTCCACCCCACAAGCTAATTAAATCAGTGTACTTTCGGCTTACCCTTACAAGCTTCTACATTAAAGAAAAGAATTATTATCACAACAATTGATTATGATGGTTTTTTTCTTTGATAAAGTACTATGGGTCTCATTATGTGTTCATGTTAACATGCATGCTCTTACAAAAGAAATAATGCATCAATCTCGTGATGCGTAGAGATAAATATGTCGTATGGGTAGCGTAAAAATATTTACCTATAGGTGAATCCAATAAAAATTATATTAAACAATACTTACACAAAGCGACTACAGTAGAATATGCTAATATTGTGTTATAATGATGTAATGAAGTTTTTTTCTTTCTTTTTCATATTTACCGGCAAACTTCTTAACTCGTTAATGACAAGGTAAACCTTCTTACTTTTCTACTTAATGAATTAGATCAGAACTGTGTGGCTTGAAAAAAAACAGAGAGCGTCCGGCATCGAAGACTTATATATAAACAAAGATGTAAATGCGAAGTACACAAATATTTTAACACATGAAAAAGAAAAATCATGGTATTTTAAAAGTTTAAACTGTGAGATGAATGAATGATTATTATTTTTATATGTTTCGATGATTATCCAAAAGCCCTGTACGAACGTGGCAGTATGTTTCTAGCAAAGTTACCCTCGAAACAATTCTAAATTGCTAAGACCCGAATGAGCAAAGTCTTCAACCTAATCACTTATTGAATTTTTTATTTTTGTTTTGGGCATCGGAATATGAAAAGTGGCCCGACAGGACTTATTACTCATTTTAGTCATTTGATGTTTCGACCACTCTTAAAAAAATGGTAAATTATTCACCGCTTCATGGGTGGAAGATTAAGAGGTTTATTCTAATCAAAGACTATATGGTGTTGCCCCATTATTAAATTCCTATGAGAAACTTCTTGTTTACGTTGGAACGATAAAAGCTAATATTCGATGAGCCGCCAACAGGAAAAAGAAATACAAAATATTTGGAATATTCGCGTGGGAGATGCTTATGAATTCATGTCCATTCGTATCATCACAAAACTCATATTAGTTGATAGGTACAAGCGCATTGGAAGTCCTAAAACTTATCACGAAAGTGCAATTGAGTCCTAAAATTTTAAAAAAGTGCAATCAAGTATTAAAACTTGTTAAATTGGTTCAATTAAGTCATTCTTTTTTAAAGTTTTAGTACTTGATTGCATATTTGGTGACAAGTTTTAAGACTTGATCGCATATTTGGTGACAAGTTTTAAGACTTGATCGCACTTTTTGGAAGTCTTAGAATTTGATTGTAGTTTTTGAAAGTTTTATAACTTAATTGCACTTTCGTGACAAGTCTTAGGATTTTCAATGCTATCCCTAATTAATATCATGAAATGATCAAATGCTTCGTTTCTGATTTCAGTGAATTGAAATTGAAGAGACGATGGGACATCATCGGAAAGAGCAACTTACGGTGGCGGCAAATTAAAATTGAATAATTCCTTCACATAAAATTTAAAAAAAAATCGTGGGTGGGCCCGGCCCACCTCACTCATGTACTGGGCCGGGCCCGAACCCAAAACAGGCCCGGACGTCGGCCCTGGAAAGAGCCCGTTTGTTACCACTCAAGCGCTCGCAAGTCCGATAGGCCCGGGCCAACATGACCCGACCCGACCCGAACCGTGCGGAGCCTCCTTCTCGCCCTTCGAGCCCCCTCAGCTTTCGTCGATCTTCGCGTCTCTCTCTCTCGCCAATCCTCGATGCTGCATCGATGAAAATTTGACGGAGGTGCTCCTTCTCTGCTCGACCAAAATCATGCTGGGAATCTTCCATTTCTTGTGTAGTTGATGATGATGATGATGACGACGATGCGATTGCTTCGCGCTTTGTGTCCGTTCTTGGTTTGACTCTCCCTCTTTCCTCTGTGTTTGCGGCGGCGGCGGCGGCGGCGGCGGCGGCTTCATCTTTTAAAGGGAGTCCTTCGCTCTTTTCTTTGGGTGGGCTGTCTTCCGTTATCGGGGTTCTGCTCGAGGACGTGATTGGGAAGTAAGTAAAAAAGGGCTTTTGAATTTCCCGTTTGCTGGGTGGGTGGGTGGGTTGTTTGTTCTTGGTGCCGATGGCGGTTGGAATAGGGCGCGTTTCCCCATATGATGCCAAAAGTTTTTCGCTTCCGGCGAATTTTGACCCGAGGCGTAGCGGAGGGTGTTGGGGTCATTGTGGGAGTTGGGGTGAATTTGAACTTTGGAGACTGTCTAGATGTATTTGAGCTTTGAAGTGTGTTTCGCGTCGTTCTTGTTGTTCGTAAGCATTTGGGAGTCTTTGCTAAATTGCGTGTTCGGACTGTCGCTGCCGTTTCATTACGCGTTTCGGACGAGTTAAACGTCTGTTTTCACGACCTGCTTTAGATGTGGCGTTGTTCCCTCCTCTTTGCATGTTGAGATTTTGTGAGAGCGAAGTGCGTCTTCGGTCATCATCGAGCGTTGATTAGGCATTGTTGTACATTCTATTGGACTTTTGTGGCTAGGAAATTAACTTCTTGGACACCAGCCCACGGGTCATTTCACGATTCAAATCATTCCTCTTCTACAACCCCATGTGCTGGTGCACTGCACATGCCTTTGGGCATTGAAGAGTCGGTTCAAGAAGCAGTTCTCGTCTTCTTTGGACCTATTTTTCGTGATTTTAAGGCACGCGGCTGGCCTTCGTCATCTGCTATCGCTTTACTTGGCTTCCTGGAAGTGCTCCATGTAGTGTGGAAATTAAAATGATCCACAAAGGTCTATGCATGCATGAGCTACAACTGATTGATGAAATCACAGGGAAGATGAGAAAACTTAAAAATTTAATCGCGGGATAGGTCTGATTGTGACATCATTTAATGTTGCTGGACCTGTCAGCATACTTCCATAAATTCGTGAAGGTCTGGTTACATTGTGATGTATTTCAATGAAACATTTAGAGCCCTAGCAATTTTCTGTTGAATTCCGCGAGATGGCACTTGAGGTTTTTTTTCTCTCTTGAACTTTGCTAGACAACTGCATTTCTTTTTTCCATCCTGTGTGTGATTGGGCCTTAAATTGGCATGCTTTGGAAAGTTAATTACGTCATTCTTCTAACTTAGTCTTCTTGTTCCCCAGTCTTGTGTCTCGTTATCCACTGTGTTTCTTGTTGATGATCAATACCTTCCTGAGAGAAAATAGATGCTCGTCTGCAACTTGGAAGGGATTGCGTGTTCCAACAAGTTCAAGGGCCTGGCTATCTAAGACCTATAGTACTATGCGAGAAGATAACAGTTTTTCCACTGGATGTGGTAGTGACTCAATCCAGAAATCTGCTTCCACATATGACGACGAGAAATGCTCCTCCAGAAATGTGGACTACACCCCGGAAATAGAAAAGAAGTATGTTCACCGTGTTTATGACGCTATAGCTCCTCATTTCAGTTCCACTCGATTTGCTAAGTGGCCAAAGGTTGCCACCTTTCTAAAAACTCTGCCTCCGGGATCACTCATCTTGGATGCAGGTTGTGGAAATGGGAAGTACTTGGGCTTGAATCCCGATTGCTATTTCATTGGATGCGATATAAGTGCTCCCCTGATCAAAATATGTGCAGATAGAGAGCATGAGGTTCTGGTTGCAGATGCTGTCAATCTTCCTTACAGAACTTGTTTCGGGGATGCCGCAATCTCAATAGCCGTGTTGCATCACTTGAGTACGGAGAATAGGAGGAAAAGAGCAATTGAAGAGTTAGTTCGTGTCGTGAAAAAGGGCGGACTGGTTCTTATAACTGTTTGGGCTGTAGAACAGGAAGATAGATCATTGCTTACCAAGTGGACTCCTCTAGCACCGAAATATGTGGAAGAATGGGTAGGACCAGGAAGTCCCCGAGTTCGCAGCCCTTCATCTTTGATGTTGGAAAGCATCCCAGAGACAGATGACAGTTCCGTACAGAGCATGAGGGAAGTTACAGTTAATATAGCCGCGAAGCCAGAGAAGACTCAGAATTTAAATCATCATGGAGAGGATGAGGCATTGGCATTGAGACAAGAAAAGAATATCAAGGATCAACAGGAATACTTTGTACCTTGGCACTTACCCTACCATCGTGCTGAAGTCAGTGGAGCTTCCATGACTGCTCTTGCAAGCGGTTTGGCAAAAAAGGATGATAAGAAGGGTGCCGTAGTGTATAATAGATATTACCATGTCTTTGGTGAGGGTGAGCTTGAGAGGTAAATCAATTTAATTTGTTTTTAGATACAACTACTCATCATTAACATAGATATAACAATTTTGTGTGTTCTTTGTCAATTCTTTAAATTAATTTTACATGCTCTTTATGGTTCTTTTGGCATCATGCTTCCTTCTTAGCTAGTTCTATCATATACACTGTTGAGCAATTCTCGGATCAAATAAAAAAGTTCTACCTGTTGGGTTTATGCTGCTACTGAAGGTTTTGATGTTTTTATTCCTTAAACCGTTTTGCAAGAAATTACTCCCCACCCATTGTGTTCAGCTGATAAAATTAACGTCTTGGCATTCGCAGGTTGGTATCTGGCATCGACAACGTCATAGTTGTTGATCGTTTTTATGACAAATCAAACTGGTGTATTATTCTCGAGAAGACATGCTGACACAATCAGGTTTGGAGATCATGGATCTATTGCGGTGCGAACTGGTACATTCTCATGCTGATGCCAAAGCCTGCATGTTAAGTGCCCGAGCACAATATATGTTTTGAGTATGAATTTTCAGAGAATCATTCATTCCATTAATGAGTGGACAAGGGTATGATTGAGGCCGAGTTTTCACTTTTTGGCCAAAATTTTGTGGGTTTTCACTGTTAGTGTAGATTGCTGGCAGTAACGGTCGGAAATGCCAAAATTTTGTGGGTTTTCACTGTTAGTGTAGATTGCTGGCATTTAACGGTCGGAAATGCCAAGATGGCGTGAAGCAACTGATCACTATGGTCTGCAACTCACTGTACTCATGATTTGCTTATCTGTTCTATAGCTGCCATTTTGATTCTTTGTAGTTTCCGTTATGCAATGGTCATTATAGCAAATTATATTTTGTAGAGTTTCTGGTTTCCTGGTCAAAAAAAGAGAGCTGTTCCGTGAGCAGTGACTTTCGATAAACGATAATATAAGAAACATGGTTTTGGCATGTAGACTTGGTACTTTACAGAGACCAACTTCATATATTAGATGTTGGATCCTTGTTTGTTGACATGTCATTATCTTAAGCAGGAATACGTAATTGCACGCGGATGGGAAACTTGAAAAGCTTTTCCCACGAGATTTTATTTAATGCGAAATTTGGGAAGGACGAAGAAGGACAAAGACCAAGTTCGTGACACTGTTTAGTTTAGTTAATACTAACAATCAAAGCAACAGGAGTTTCTTTCTTAAATTTCTGCAGAGAAAGGTTGCAGGCATATTCAATTCAACAAGCATAGCCAGTTGAAATAAGGAAAATCTAAATATTTGAAAGCCCTGGCAGTTATCTTATGGTCTCGGCAATGCGCTCAGCAGTATTTGCATCTCAGTGCTGTCTTGTTTAACAAGTAGGAATACCAAGAACAAAATTACTAACACGCGACTTGCAAAATCTTCCCTAGCGCTTGACATAGGAATTGTGTATTGGATATCATTATGTATGTACAACTGCACGTCCACATCTTTATCGATACAGACGAATTTCCCAGTTAAAGTGAATATCATGCAATGTACGGATCACAAATACACTATAGGTGACAAATGAATTTTCTCGTTATGTACGTCTCGTCAGTTCTCCTGTTCCTTCAGCCACCCACAAACCCAGCTCTCCACTGCTTACAGAGCTTTGGCATTTCCTGGAGATGACAAATTATATGATGTTAAGGAGTTCCATGCCCCACTTTCCACCTTCACACGTTCCTTGATATTGCTGCATGGAAGAGGGTGGATATACCGGATATAACTCAGAAGTCAGGCCAATCAACCTTCCTGGCAGACTTTCTGTTCCACCCAGGCAACATTACTTTAACATGTATATCATCTATTCCTGAGCCAATGGTTGTATACGGATCCTCATCCGGGAGCCAATGAATACTTCATGCACAATTGGTTTCCATGGAAATCGCATTAAGAGCTGAAATGTCAACTAGATTGCAAGCAATATTCTGATGAAGGTTCTTTGTCCCACTCCAAATCTCCACATGCAGTGAGAACAGTGGCGAGTACATAGTCATCCACCTCAATACCTTCTGCTCTCATCCGATACATGAGCTTTAAAGCCTCTTGGCAATGCCCTTTCCTTGCATACCCCATTATCATAGCCTTCCACGTTACCAGGTTACGCTGCGGCATGCTGTCAAAAACTTGAGATGCCTCTGCTAAGTATCCACATTTTGCATACATATGAACTAACGCACTACCAACAAACACGTTAGACAAGGCAGAAGTTTTGTTTGCAGAGGAGTGAAGTAACTTTCCTTGCAAAAGATCTTCTAGCTTAGCACATGCTTTTAGTGCTGATGAATACGTAAAGGCATTGGGTTCCACACCTTCATCCAACATATCTTTCAAGCGTTCAAGTGCTTCTGATCCCAGCCCAAGATGTGCGCAGCCAGATATCAACGCCGTCCAAGAGACAACATCTCTGAACGGCATCTGGCGGAGGACATTGGAGGCATATGAATACTTTCCATATTTACAATACAACCATACAAGAGTGCTTCCTATGTGGACATTAGTTTGAACAGATTTCTTGACTATCTGTGCGTGAACTTCCCTTCCCAACTCTAACTTCTTCATTGAACCACAAGCTAGGAGAATGCTTACAATGGTGAGGTTATTAGCAAATATATTCCTTCTCTTCATCTCCCTGAAAAGGTGTATGGCCTCCTTACCGAGCCAATTCCGAGCATATCCAGCTATCATGGTCGTCCATGTCACCGTGTTTCTATTCTTCATTCCATCAAATACTTTTCTTGAATCTACTATCTCCCCACATTTTGCATACATATCCACTAAAGACGTCCACACGAAAACATCATTCTTGATCGTCCTTTTAAATGTGATGCAGTGTAACTGTCTCCCGAATTTCAATGCTTTCTCCTCGCCGCAGACCCTCAAAATGCTACACACGGTATGCTCGTTGGGCAATAATCCATCCCATAACATTCGCCCAAACATTGAAAAAGCCTCTTTTCCATGTCCTTGTTGGGAACAAGCGGTGATGATTGTCGTCCAAGAAACCACATCATGTTCATTCATCTGGTCAAATGCACAAAATGCGCTATCAAGCACCCCGCACTGTGCATAGAAATGAACAATAGCACTCTCGACAATCAAGTTCCGCTGCTCATTCTTGATAACACAGGCGTGAACTTGTTTTCCGAGTTGAAAATCTAATCTCCTGCTACATAAATTCAGGATGCACACATAGGTCTTGCAGTTTGCTCGAACCCCATTACCAAGAGCATCAAGAAATAACCTCAAAGCCTCCCTGTCCAAGCCAAACCTAACGCACGCATTAATCATCGTAGTCCAACTAACCACATTCCTCTCGGTCATTTCGTCAAACACCTTCCTGACCTCGTCCAGCCTCCCAAATCTCAAATACGCAGACATCAGATTATTACTAACGTAAGCAGCACTGGGCCCTGAACATTTCGAAGCCACAGCTTGAACTTTTTGAACATCCCTCACGCCAGAACACGACTGCAGCCAAGAAGCAAGAACATCATCGCTCATGCATTGAGCTCCAGAAGGGCCGCCGCACGAATCGCCATCTGGGTTTTCTCTGGAGCACGACACATCGCTGGAAAAGCGACATTCCGACGTCGAAGGCGAGTTTTCGGAGCACGAGGGACGACGGAACCTTCCGTCGCCGCCGTTTCTGGCTTCCGACGAAAGGCGGCGCTTCGCCGTCTGAGGCTTCCGACGGAGGAGAGGGACGGGTACTGTGTCGAAGGGAGCGAGGTTTGGGGGGATGAAGGTGTGGGAGGAGAGCATTTGCCTGAAATGGTACGAAGTTCCTTCCCGGAGAATCGGTCTCAGAAGCTCGCTCATGTCATCTGTTCTGTTGTTGGTCGGTCAAAGGAAGTTCTCTTTATGTTCGGTTTTGAGCTTTGATATGACGACCGGCTTGTGTCGTTTTTCCCGCGCGTGTACAAACTACAAACGGGGCATGGAAGCATTTCCTAGGGTAAAATTTTTAATGGGAGAAAGGTCCAATTTTTCATAAAATAGATTATGAATATCTTGAGCTAAGTTAGGAGCTCCCTTTACAAAGAAACTGACATTATATGACTGTAAAGAAACTTTGTGTTATTTTCCGATATTATTAACAAAAATTAAAACATACATATATGCGAAAAAATGGGCAAAGATTCATTAAAGAAAGGGTTTGACTTGAAGTAGTTTAGGAATTTGGTCAAAATGATACTTTTAGAAAATGACTCTGAATTGTTGTAATTGAGAAAAAAAATTAACTGCGATTTGTTACTGAGTTATGATTGTTATTCATCCTATAGTAAGCATACACATTGGCGTGGAAAGTTTGAACAAAAAATTGGTTTTTACTTTGGATTTGTTTTATAGTGTAATGAAATCAATTTTTTTTTCTAAGGCTCAGGACATAAATCCAAACAGTACGACTTTTATCCTGCCTTGTCTCATCAAGTTTCAAGTGAAGGGTGTGTTTGGCTCAATTTTTTTGAAGTCTTTGGAAAAATGCAAAAAAAAAAAAAATTTAGGTTAAATGGTTTTTTTTCGTAATGCAAATAGTGCTTAGCGACCTATAATATAAAAATGTAACGGAAAGCAACTTTAATTAAATGTTGTTTGAAAAAACACAATTATCAATGACTTTAGCTATTTTTTTTAAAACTGAATCTTAAACCTTCACCGGATGCCAACAAAGAGCTTGGGCCGCCGATAAGCCAGATTTGGCACAAGCGACCATCGCCTAAGGTTGCACGACCTCAAGCAACCCCAACAAAGGTCAACCTCAATGAGGGGTCGCGCGACCTCAAGTAAAGCTCTTTGGCGGTCAAATCTAGCATTGGCAATGTCACATGAGATGGAAAATATTGAGGGCATTTTTGGAATTTGAAAATTTAGTGAGGCCAAAATTGAACGAAAAAACATGTATTAACATTTCGAAATTGCTAAAGTCCAAAACTCCTACGAACCTATCTTGTGCTAAGAGACTCTAGAAAACTTTGGAAATGAATAACATTTCTCCACAGCTCTCTAAAAAAATTTGCCAAAACGCCTTAGCATATGGCCAAGGGCTTTTAGAGGCCAAAAGACTAGGAAAAGTGGCTGCCAGATGCAGCCTTAAACTTGTGCCTAAGACTAAAGCACATGCATTTAAAGTTTCTCGCGGTGACGATGTCCCATACCATACAAGGCATAAGCCAAAAAAGTTAACTGGGTTCATACAGGAATTCCTATATTTATTGATGAGAACTTTATATGTCCAGAGTTATTGCATTCAATGGCAATAGTTGGAACGAACGAGACAGGAGAATCACCAAATGTAAAGCATCAAGGGCAAAATTTTAAGAACGAAATGATGAGAAATAAGAGTTGCGCATTAACAGGAGAAATTGCGGACATCATCACTAATGTCCAGTTAAAAAAGAGCGGTTCTAGTCCTTTGTTTTTGCCAACTTGGATTGTATTAGTTTGTCCAAGATTGGTGGCTCCAGAGGGATTGGATCAAGACAACGCTCCGCAGTAGCAACAATCACCTGCCCCATACATGACGAGAACCATCATGATTGCATTCTAAAAACTCGAGACAAGCAATGCAAAATAGCTAAGAACAGGAAATGTAAATCAACAGATCACAAACACAAACTTTTTTGTTAGACATTTGGCGAAATAACAGAAACCATGCATACAACTGATGAAAAGGAGCTTGTTTTCTGTGCAAATCTAATCCTGACAAGGGACAAGTTTTAGCTGTCATTGATGCATGGAAGGTCAAACACAACAGAATGACATGGGAGTAGCATGACGGTTACCTTACCCCCAGCTCCAGCAAACAATTAGTCTACTAGCCCTACACTCTACTCTCAATCCTCAACAAAAAATTTCACAACAATAATATAGAAGACCACTGAGTAGCATGACAATGAAAAGCCAAAAACTCATAGGTAGAAGCTGGAGGGAAGGTCGATGCTTCTGCGTGTGAATTCTTTCTCACAAAATTTTCGCTAAATTAGAATTTTGAAGATTTTTCAAGAATTGCTAGTGGCATGGGATTGACTTCATGAAGATTCAACTAAGCCAGGTCTCAACTCCCTGAGATCGTCCTCCTTTATCCAGGTTAGGTAACATCTATGAATAAGTATACCAACACAGGAGTTGAATAGGGAGATGAAAGCTGACACCGAACCGCAGTACAACCCAAATCAATATCCACCACAGATATGCTTGATCTTGCACTTTATAATAAATTACCTCATCTAGCAAGAAGTCAATCGCAGCTTCATCCTCGGCACTTTCCTTTAAGGGAGCCCTTAGAAACTGAATATCCAGCTGAATTTGCTGAAACCCACTCCGATTGAAAGTTTGAAGTCGAACAAATTCTTGCAGACTTTTCAGGGACAGTTTTGTGATTGTAGTTATGACCGATTCCTGAAATAGAGATATCGATTCAGATCATTTGATGACAAGACTGCTTACAACCACATTTTCTTAGCAGGAAGGGAACTAGACCTGTGTGTATTCAACTTTAGTGAAAATTTCCACTTTCTGCTTGAACAATTTTGCTAGATGCGTTTCCAAAAGCTGGCTCCTCGCCCTATTGGTATTAGATCGACCCATTTTGTCATCTCGTAATGGATTACTTCGTGAAGATGTAGTGCTTCCATTGCTGTCAGAACGATGATGCTTTCTTTGGAGCCCTTGCGGTAATATCTGCTTCACTTCAGACCCTACTGCTTCCAACTATGACAGATAAAATCACCTCAATGTCAACTAAAGGCAAGAAGAATTCATATTTATTTTAATTGTAGATTATCCATTAAGAATGTAGCAGTAGCATAATTTGAAGGCATAGCTTCCTTCTCTTTTGGATACTGCAACATTATAGAAATAGAACAAAAGAAAAAAGAAGTGCCAACCTCTTGCAGTAGTAAATCAACGAACATATGAACCTCTCTAGGCTCCTTATGCTGTCAAAAAAGAAAAATGTGAAACATACGGCCAATGCAAAATAAATGCATCTCACTCGAAGAAACTATAACCATACTGACCTTGACCCAATTTGGTGTAGTAAACCTCTTTCTCAGGATGACAGAGATCCTCTGTGTACTCACTTTTATGTACTGTGAAAAAGAGATACAATATCAACTTCCTTCAAATCCCTAAATACTAGAACAGACGAAATTCGGCTATACTAATTAGTACACATATTCACGAGAGAAAACTAATTCCTCTAGGCAGTTGACCGGTCCTAGTAATAGAAAAACCAACAAGAATAAGGTTAGATGAACCCAATGTTTTTAACTAAAAGACAAGAAGGTCCAAGAACAACTTCTCGCGTCACTTCTAGCTAGAGCATCATAAAACATCTTCAGATTTTTAAATTGGAGGGTTTTCCATAACATTGCCCCTTGAAAAACAAAAAGCATCATGATGGCCAGACTTGCAATGTTGAATTCGGAGACACATCCTTTTCATTGAATTGAAGAGCCATCCTGTTTAATCAGAGTATCCCCCACCAAAGTACAATCACAGTTAGCAGCAATGCTATGAAAAGGTTAAGCTTGAAGACACATCCTGTTTATTGAATTGAAAATTTCTGAGTCAATGTGCTGATTTCGCTACCCTAAAGGCCACATTGACAAAAGTATGTCAGATGATGCAATCAACTATCCACAAAAAGGGATCGTCTGGTCTAACTGATAATGCTTCAACATGGTACCATTTCTGACCTATGCAGCTGCGGTCAGATTTATCATCAGTGTGTCATGAGTGAAAGTTCAGACTCGTACATATGGATTCTCAAGAGATAAAATTCAAACCATACAAGGTGCAGAAACTTTTCTCCAGCTGATCGAAATCTGCGACAAATTTCTCCTGGAACAAAAGCAGGTCCATATTCATATCCTCGAACACCACCACCAGAAAAAGAAGCAGCGATTTCCTGGCAAGCAGAAAATTGGGTAAAAGCTCTAATGCATGCCCCAATGATAAAAGATAAAAAGCATAATGGGAATCATTAACCATAAATATGAAACTTGACAGCTAATGATATTAAACTCCTTGCCTCAGTGATTCTCGGAATTGCACTCTGCTCAATGAAAACAGAGATTTGAGACAGCACCAGGACAAGGCCCAAGAGACCTTTATCACTTTGTGTCACCTCCATTGTACTTTGCTCTTTATTCGCAAGATTCTTCTTCCCAGAAAGCAAGTTAAAGTGATCATCCAGTGTTTTAAAGAAATCTTGGAATCCTTCTTGAACCCAATCCACAATAAAGTCTCTCAGTTTAACTAGTAACCCCAAGTCGTCTTCCAAAAGTTGCCGGAAGTCCTAAGGTAAATATACTGAATACGAGTCAGAAATTTGCTAAAAAAAATAAGAGTCAGAAAGATTTGTTACCAAAATTCAGAGTCTAATTTTAAGAAAGGCCATATTAGGCAGTAGCCGAACAAAATATTGCTAAACAATGTGGAGATTCAAGCATCACATAAATGCTCACAATCCAAATAGGAACTTGCTGAAATAGGAGCAAAGGAGAGTGAGGCAAATACAGGGACTATTAGCTTAAGATACATTTCTAGTGCATAATGCAAATGTGGAGGATTGATGTGAACCTAAAATAAAAAGACATATGAGATAAAACTAACAGACCAATTACTCCATGCTTAAAGTCAGTAAAACTGTCATGGCAAGCATCTCTCACCAGTAAGACATTTATGCTGCCTTGAAGAACACTTTCTTTGCCAGCTTCCAAGGCAATCTGCAAGGAATAACTTACAGTGTTCTCGTTTCGCCTAAGAAGGTCATCTGTCAGTTCATAGTCATACGAGATCAATTAGCAGTTGTAAAAAAAAATAAAAAAGTTAATCCGGCAGGCAGTTAAGTGATACACAGACGAAGCGGACGTCAATTAATGTAGCAAAACGTCCTGTATTTAATTATATCCACGAGTTCACCAATGGCAAGATAGTAATGTCCTGAAAAACTTTCAAAATATTACACTTACAGAATGATCCCCAAGAAAATATGGATAGATATTAACCTGAGATATCTTGTAGAAGGTAAGAAAATTTTCCAGCTACAAACTTCTTGACAGCAACCTGGGCAGCCTGAGAAAAATTAGAAGAGGTCAGCACTGCAGAGAGCTACTAATTCACCCAAACAAGGAGGTAACATAAGGAATTAATCACTTTAGCAATTGCTTAAAGAATTCTAATGTGAGAAAACAATGGCGTAAAGGTTTCTAATCAGGACCTCCAGTGAGAACTCAGGTAGAGCAGCTTCCTTTAGGACCTCATCCATCAGAATCACATCCGTCCATATTGTTTCTGTATAAGACAGGGATTTAGTTAAGCATTGCTGGATTGACATGGCGAAGTAATAAGATACCCTATTATGAAGACTGAAAATCATGAATTCGTAAACCAATCCTAGAGGAAGTCCACTCTTAAAAGTAATTCAAACATGATCTTATGGAATGATACAGTGATTGATAAGACGTCAAGCATCACTTATCACTAAACGGTACAAAGAACAGTCAGCTCCATGCCACGGGCATTGTGTTCTTGGCATCACTATAGCAAAAGCCAACTATACGACTATCAAACCAAAACACACAGTAACTTCCACCAAAACTTGATGCTCCCAAAAGTCCAATAATCTATTTGACTTGATTACTTTACCCAGATCATGGAGAATACTGTGTAGTAATCATTTAAAGTAAAGAACAACACCAAGAAGCTGGCCCTGAATATTACAATTAAATGAGGACAGAAATTCATTAAGCATCTTTTGGCCACAAGAGAAGCTCATCAGGCATCTGACACTCATTTGGAAGGATTGGCAAAGCAAAGCTAGTCCTAAATAGTCTTGACTTTTTTAACCTCCTGACTATAGTCCTAAATAGTCTTGACTTTTTTAACCTCCTGACTATGTATAGCTCCAAGTCTGCAGATCTCTTCCTTTTGTTTTCCTTTCTATACCTTGTTTTAATTTTTTAAGGATAATAACACAAATAATCCCTAAACCATGGTCCAATGTGCAATATCGTCCCTGCACTTTGGGCCAATATACAATGTCGTCCTTGGACTTTTAATTTGTCCCCAAACTATTTGTAATAAGTCAATGCAGTCCTTCCGCTTGCGTCATTTTCACATAATCTACGGAAAATTGAACATTTACCAATACTTCAAGTACCACATTTAACAAATTAAAAGTTCACAGATAATATTGCATATTGGGCCAAAGTTTAGGGACCATATTGAACAAATCAGAAGTTCCAAGACGACATTACACATCAGACCAAAGTTTAGCAACCATTTGTGTCATTTTCCCAAATTTTTTAGAGGTCGGGAGGGAGGGAACCAATAATGCCTTTACTAATTACTAAGGACCTGCTCTTGCTCACTACCCTAATTTGATTGGAATACAAGTTAAAATTAATTCTGACAAGCATGTTCAAGGTAATGACTCCAATTTTGCATTGAGTAATTTCTTTGGACAACTGAGCAAAAGGAAAATGAAAACAAACATTCTTGGAGAGTCATTCCTAGCCTACTAGGTACACATCGATAAATATGTCCCAACAAGCAAGAATAATATTGATTTATTGTGAAAGAGCTATAAAAGAGTAAAACTTAGATTAATGAGAACAAAAGCAAATAAATCCCCAGAAAGTAACCAGTATCCTAGTCAAAAGCTTATTTATAAAACTGTAGGCATGAGCTGCCCTAGATAAAATGCAACAAGGTTACTCACTAAGGATGGTAATAAGATCAGTCGAAGAAATTCGTTTCTGAAGATACTGCTCCAATGTCTCAAAGTGCCTATATAAACAAAGAAAGTCTGCTTAAACAATGCAAGAAATATATGTCAACAAAAGGAGTTTATTAGCTAAGAGAACAGTAGACATGAATGATAATACACTTACTTGATAACTAAATCCCGCGAAAGGGAACTAAGTTGCTTTTCTGAATCAGGAAATATGACCCGATAAGCACGGATGGCCTCCACAAACTCCCGAACAGAAGCCTACTTCACAAGTTAAAAGGCATGAAGTTTAAAGATAATGCAATGTATATTTTTTAAGGAGATGCAAGTCATGTGTATCTACAGTGTAGGGGAACAAAATGCTTCACTTCTCTATCATAACCTCATTGCAACTGTACAGGTGTCACTAGAATAATCCTCATGGAGTTTATTGCACTTAATTTCTTGGTACCTAATCCTTTTTGCACTTTTTACTATCCTCGTCAGGATGCTAGAGACTTTTATTAAATTGCAGGTGATAGATTACAAAATAGATACCAAACAACTCATTGGAAATCTTGTTAATCTCAACCTCATTTATCCCATTCACATCAGATTTAAGTGCTGTAATGGCAAATTATGCCAGTTTGTTGCTTCTTGTTATTCTCAAAAGTCAAACAAAAACTCAGTTCTATCTGCTCTGCCAAAAAACAAGGATGAAACATCTACATTGGAGAAAATTGTAGATTATCTTAAGCAGGCTATTTTATTAGAGTATTGCTTCATATTACCAAATTAATTGAAGCAGCATGGACATGTAATTCATCTGACTTATATTGTTGGTCCACAAAATTTCAAAACAGAACACTAGTAGCAATATTGAATCAATCCATGTATCTTTTAAATCTGCTGGTGCAAAGTGGTGGAACTTTAATATGTTTCTTTGTGCAAAGAATTATCCAAGTATTCTGAATCTGAAGTTGCAATTGCTATTGAACATTTTGGGATTGAAAGTCTAGTAACCACATGCAAAATCACAGATATATATTCCAGTGACAGGTGTGAAGTGTAGTCTAATTAAGTGGCAAAGGAATAGTCGAAGGTGGCAAATTTAACTTAACTACTTAGAACATACAAAAGAACAGCGCTCCTCAAATAAGGGGGAAAGAATGAAAATCCTTGAGGGTGATTCTAGTTAGATGAGGAGACAGAGAGAACTAAAACGATGCTACTAATAATCAGCCTTAGTTTTCTTAAGAGGTTTGAAGGAACAAACGTTAACAAGTAAAACTGGTAAAAGGTTTATGTCAGCATCGCATTTTGTATCCAAGGAAACAATTACCTTAAATTTTGTTTTCGCTGAGTGGGAGTACAGGCATTTGATTTAAAAGATTAAAGACAATGTGAGAACATGTAGGAACTTCATATTGGGAGGGGAAAATGCAGAGAAGGATTTTAGAAGTAAAGAATTGGTAAATCTACGAGTGAATGGTTTCATCCAGCAGGGTTCAAGGCAACCTTTCTGGTCTTTAACCGGGCTTTGGGTTTTTTTATTGGGCTTGATAGAGTTTAATATGCTGTTATAAAAGGGGTGGTTATCCCCTTGAAACTTTTTTGAGTAATACTTTTTCTTATTAAAAAAATAAATAGTTTCTCTAGTCATTTTCTAATAGAAAGAAGGCTAAACGGGAGTCCCCTTGGTGCCACCATTTCTACGAAAACTCTTACTGATCAGCAAAATAAAATAAATAAAAAAAGAGGCACAATTGTCTTCTAATGACTGGTCGCAGCCATAGTTGAACTAGGTTCATTACCTACCATTCTTCTGAATGATCAATGCACAACTTAAATCTGTAAGCATGTAACCAGCAGGAATTGGGTTACTAGACTTTCAAAGGTCAGATCAACACTTCTCACACCTGACATTGAAAAAGAGGGCATCTATTCTCCAACATAATAAAAGAACATCTGAAGCTAATCAGAAATAATGGGAAACATGAAAATAAGAAATAGTGATTAAATTGGAGGGTTTATCCTGGATTTTTTGTTGAAGGTGTTCATTGAAAGCTATCCCCTAAGATCACTTTATAGCTTGTGCAGCATGGAAATAGATAAGCCCACGCCAAATTATAGAGATAAGCCATTTGTTCACAAAAATCTAAGTCATGCATCTTCTCGACACGCTTATAAAATACGCCAAACCTGGAGAACTTGTACATCATAACGATAAGAAGCATGCTTTATTATGTCAGCATCAAGATCAAGGTGATTAAGCTAATAACTTAGAGTGATAACATTTTCACTATCTCTGGAATTACAATCTTTCAAATCCTTTCCGTTAAATTGCCAGATGGCAACGTATGCACTTTTTACCTCATGAGAGGCGGGGGAAAGTAACTCAGATAAGCTTCCTTCTTTTGAATTGTCATTTGGATCCACTGAAGATTTGTTTGTTTCTCCAGCCTTAAGATTAAGGTCCATAAGAGACAGTTCCAGCTTCTCAAGTAGCTTTGCCTTCAAACTCTCTACCTGCCAACACCAAGCAATCAATCATAGATATAGGTGATAATGCATAAATCATAGTGCTCATACTTTATGACGAGCTCTTCTGAGAAAAATCCAAGCATAAAATATCTAGACAAGAAGAGACAAAGCTCCAGGAGTTTGCAATAACCAATTGTAACTTGATAAGAGAGAACAAGAACAAAAGGTTTATTCCTCTTGCCATTTGTAATTTCAAACAAGTGGGATTGAAACACAATCACTAATGCACTTAAAACTCATTCACTAGGCTAAAAAACAGGAAAGTCATGGAGCAGTACAAACCGGGAAATCTAACTGCTTGAGAAGCATTGCAGCCTCAGCTCGTGCTTGGATGGATTCAGAATCAGAGAACAGCTTTCCCTGAAAAGTTTCGCAAAAGGGAGGGGGAAAACAATAGGAAGAAGGTGTGTTATACATAATTAATGAACGCAAACATAACAAAGGGGTTAGCGGACACATTATTCAGCCTAAGATTATTTATCGTAACTGACAATCTTATGACTCGTTAACAAATTGCAGTTGGTAAAAGTGAAGACTTTGGAACAACTCCCTCTATAAAATGCTATGATTTCTAGCAGACGCAAAAAGTGCAACGCTACTTCAACACTAATAGTACCTTTTGACATGACATGGCACAGTGTCAATACTATCTCATTCTTAAGGGCTTATTAGGGCACACCTCAAAGTTGATTTATTAAGTATTTCCAGTTATTGGACTTGACACTTCAACTGGTGCAGGAAAAACCCCACTAGTACGACTGTTCCCACATAAGGCTACAGTTCATAAACAGAGGGACTAATTTATTTTTTGAAAATATTGGGCAAACAGATTGTGTAAAATAAATGATATTTCAACTTTAAACCTGGCTGGATCTTTTTCTTCCTCATTTCCCAAGCCAAATGTTTTGGCAAGATGAACATGCAAGATCCACTGCTAATATTACTAATAAAAACCTATAAGAGATCCACGCAGCCAAAACAAACTTAAATAGTTCAGACACAGATACAAATCCCTTCAATCCGTCGACAGTAAGTATCAAGTGTAACATAACTGCATCGATACTAGTCCTCCAATAGGGGATAGGAAATTGCAGTAACATAACTGCAACCAATGCTCATCCTCCAAAATGGCATAGGAAATTACAGAAATACAAAAGTGAAAGCTTGAACCCTGACTTAGGTAAATTAGTTGAACAATAACTTTTGCACGAAATCATGAGAGATTGGTTCTGTATTCTTTCATCTTCTGTTGTGAGATTTCACCAAGCAACATAAAGCCAATATCACTAAGCCAAAACAGAAAGATAGAGACCAAAACCTATTTAACATCCACAGTCAGGATGTTTGATCAGGTTTTGGATATTAGAAAGAAAATTACCATCATTCAAAGATAATATACCTGTAAGTTCTTTATGACTGTCGTCATTGCTTCTTCAGAAGCCCTTTTACAATCTTGGAACGATGAGTCCCCATATGCCTAAAGAGATATAAAAAATTAAGGACCGGTTTAGAGATGGAGCTTTTCCCTTGTCTCATTGGCAATCTAACTGTGGTTTGTTTTAACAGATAAAGAGGAAGGGAGCACACAGAAGACTACAGGAGCGTTCGATAAGAATTGACCTTAAAAATTGGTATTGCTCCAGTATAAAACTTGACTGCATCAGCATATGCTTTAGATTTGATGCACTTGTTAAGTCTAGCCGGCAGATCATATATGAACTGTTCTGTCCACAGAAGATGAAACGTGTTTAACTCATACATGGCCAAAAACAGATCTTACAAAAAGTACTGAATATCAGATACCATCCACCATTACTTTAGTATGTGCGATTAAAAAGTTCTCTCTATGCGCAACATCCCCACAATATGTCGAGAAACTACTATGGTAGTACCATAAAAGATGAGGACTAGTCACATCATTAACAAAAGGCTAGACCAACTAGCATGTCTTACCACAAAACACTCAGAGCCAACACCAGCTGCCTGTCCAAATACAACTTAGAGGCTAGAAATGTGACTATTCCCAATCAGCTATTCTACTAACCATCAAATCCTTTCCTTGTGAGGTTATAACGGTCCAAGGTTTGGAGGACTTTGCGCCAAATTCTTTCCAAATAACAAGAACATCAAAAAAGCAGGATCATACATTATGGGTCAAATACCTGAACCTTCCGTAGTAGATTGCGTGTGCGATGCAATTTCTCAATGTGCTCTCTCTTTTCGAAAAGAGAGGTGTTGACACCATCACTTCTGGACTGAACCGACATTATCTGCCATAGTTTGGGTAGTTAATCAGTCCTGATCTAAAGTTGAGGATTCATCAGTGCATTCTCCACTACATGCACCTATATTGGCACAAGAAGGCGCCTGTGCATTTACACACACACACAAACAAGTGTGCATGCATATGCGCACACAAGAGAGAGGGGGAGAGGTTCCATATACCTTTTCAAGGAGCTGGTCCATATTTGTTTCCATGCCAACAATGTTGCTCTTCATTCTGTCAGAGAAGAAACCACGCTTCACATTTACTAAATAACGAAAATACAGCAAACAATCATTCACACCATAAAGACTGCCTAGATGTTAAAATGACATGATAACAATCAAGACCATGATGATGATCTCTAAAACTTGCAAGATTTGATGCCTGGTTTACCTCTTGATTGTATCCGTAGCACTGATGAACTTATTGTAGTTTTCGTAAACCAACATCTGGAGGTCGGTATCGAGATTTTTTATCTCGGCCGCCATTTCCACATGCCTCTTGAGCAGCCCCTCTAAATTCGACTTTTGGACCTGCACGATTCACGACGATCGCCAATTAACTCCTATCATATGCATCATTTAAGCCCTCCCTCTCTACCAAAGTCAGTCATTGCGATTGCATCGAAAACAGTAGTAAAATGCCGAAAGTCCAACATGGAATTAGCTCTAAGGAAACGCCAACACTCAAAAGTTACACACATCTCCACTAAACACTGACAATAGAAAGCCAAGCCTAAGATATCTTTCGAGGAGAAAGAATTACCGACACCGCAGATCGCGATGCCAACACGATTCGGCCAACAATCCTACGCGCCCGAACCGAACCGAGCGATTCGGCGACATGCTCGAGCTAAACTAAAAACTCTCGTCGCGCGAGATCATCACAGAGGACACGGCGGCATGCGAATCGGACCGGGAGAAGGGAAAAGGAGGAACATAGAGAGTACCAGCAGATTCATGTACTGATCGGCGTCGAAGGAAGTGGTGTTGATGGCGTCCAGGGAGTAGGATTTGGACGACGCGTCGGAGGAGGCGGACGGATCCGGAGAGTAGAAGCTGGACAGCAGATCCCGCATCCGCTTCGCCTTGTCGTCCAACGGAACGTCGGCCTCCGCCGCCATTTCGGGTTCTTCCCGCTTTCTCTCTCTCTCTGCTCCTGAAGAAGCTCGCTTCGACGTTCGACGGGATTGCTGCGCAGTGCTGTTCGAAAGACGATCGTGTCGCGATCGACACGATCCTCCTCCTTCTGCTCTTCTTCTTCTTCTTCGGTAACCAGGCCTTCCGCCTCGGCCTTCGCTGCAAAGTCGGCCTGCGGGCCGCGCGACTCTTCCCGAATTGCTACTTCCACGGCGGAAACTGAAACGAAAGTGACCAGACTGCCCCTACTGACGTCTTTCATTTTTCACTTTCGGGGTAATGCCCGGCAACTCGCGTGTAGTCTTCTTATTCGAAATTCAAAATTACTCGTTTACTTTTTCATTTAATATTGAACCTTATACTTTTTTTAAAAGCCGGCAGCTGCGATCGACGGCGGGTTGGGGTTGCGTGACCTCAACGAGGGCTCGCCTGGGGTCGCACGACTTCGGGGTCATGCGTCTTCAATAAGGATTCACTGAGGTTAGCGTTACCTTAAGTGAAATTTGGCTCGTCTAAACTTGCGTTGACTTGTGGCCCGAAGACAACTTGCTTAAGGTCATGAGACCTTGGTGAGGGTTTGTGGACGTTGGCCCGACCCTAGGTGAGATTTAGTTTACTTGGAGTCGTGCAATCTCGACACTTGCCCGGAGTCATGGGACCTCGGTGTTTAGCTAAATCTGATGACGGCCACAAGTCATGTAAAAAATGTTTCATAACTTGTCAAAGTTGCACACAGATTGAAATCCATAAAAGAGGCTACGTCATCCTAAATTTGCCTAATTTCGTAATTTAGTCCAACTAGACTCAATCGTGAATGCATGATTTGACTGGTCTCCAAAGTTGCTCTATGAAGGGGTTATTACACAGACGGTATTTGAACTTTGATCCGATATGTAACGTCGCCAATGAACTTATAACTTGTTTAATACGGTGCCTGAACTTTAGGCTAGTATAATATCATCTTCAAATTTTTAATTTGTAATCTCTAGATTATATGAAAATATCTAATATTATCCTTTATTATTTTGAATTCAAAAATAATATCGAACATTTTACTTTAGGTGCTAAATTAAATATATATTAAAAATTTAGGACGATACTGTAGGCTAGATTAAAAGTTCAGACAGCACGTTTCATCAAACAAACCTTTGTACCATTTATGTTATTTTTCTCGTGTACGTACGACCTGGGGACGATAAATTAACGTGGAAGCAATAAGATAAACATACATAAGCAAAAAAAGAGGAGTGTCGTCGCCTGCGACTTTCCGATGTTCAATTATCGTAGCCTCATCCAGCACTGCGGGTCGTCTTCGCTTCCTCGACTACACATTCGAAATCGATCGAGCTTCGTCGCGATCGGGCTCCGTTCCTCGGATCGTCTCCTTCGATCCGGGGACTTTCCTTCGCGCAGCTGATCCCCTGCGGGCGTTCCGTGGATTCCGGGCGGGTCTCGGGCTGTTCCTTCGGGGGGCGCGGTGCATCGGCGGCGACCTGGACGATGGCCAGAAGACCCAGCACCTGCGCCATCTGCGAAAATCTGAATCGCGCGTCCATCTGCACGGCGTGCGTCAACTACAGGTATCTCGAATCCCGTTCGCGGAGGGCGGTTTCGTGTTTCATGGGTTCTGTCTAGTGTCGCGGGGATAACGTGTCGGGGAACACGTCGAAGCGTTTGGATAGGCTTCTCCTTTTAGAATTGGCGGTGTGGAGCCTGAATTCGCCGCTGATGGCTGGGTTGTCTTGCCGTGAAATTCACTGGGTATGCGAATCATGGAGGCGCTTTGTCTTTGTGCGCAGGCTGAATGATTACAACCATGGATTGAAATCGCTTAAAAGCCGTCGGGACGCCCTGTATTCGAGATTGAGCGAAGTGCTGGTGGCGAAGGTTTGGTTTCTGCCGTATGAAGCAACTGCATTCTCTTGTTCATTCGTGCGTGCTTCCAGAAAACAAAAGGAATATAGCATGTAGGAGCGAGGACTCGGATTTTTTTCACCCTCGTTTCTCTTTCTTTAATTGATGATGCTGATTTAGCTCTTTAAGTAGAATGGTATTGTCACGACCCCTTTGATTCCCAAGTCCTAAGCTATCTCGAGTTTTTTTTTTTTTCTTTTGACTGTTCTCCGCTACCCTTTTCTAAAATGGCATTCTTGACATTGATAGCATGCTTTGTCTCTGCTGGCGATGCTGATAGAGTGCCAAATAACAATGGTTATATAAACAGTGTGTAGTTCTGGCCTGTCACTGGCCCTCGCGGCACTTCATTGGGTCGAGGTTGATAAAATGCTGTTAATATTACTGGCGTCTTGGCGATCTATATGTAGAGGGCCGGGGCACGTTGAGATCATTGCCGTTTATTGATAATTATAAAGTACACAGCGGAGATGTGACCCATCATACTCTTCTATGTCATATTTGTGTGATTAGCGTTCTTTCCACTTTTGGTAATGCTGGTAACAGCTCAGGACTTGTAAGATTGCATGGCTGTTACAGTCAATCTGATGTTTGTACTGTTCATCAGGGCAAGGCAGATGATCAATTTAATTGGAGAGTGACACAGAATGAGAAAC
Source organism: Syzygium malaccense (assembly GCA_031216405.1). NCBI lineage: Eukaryota > Viridiplantae > Streptophyta > Magnoliopsida > Myrtales > Myrtaceae > Syzygium > Syzygium malaccense. The sequence goes on along the minus strand of CM062258.1, from coordinate 6,418,578 downwards.
TTGCAAAGTTGAGGGAAAAGCTTCGTTGCAAGAAAGAACAGCTTGTTCAAGGTATTTTTTTAGTGCAATGTATTAGATTTGGCTCTATAATCTTCCTAAGCTGTGAGACTGATGGATGACTTGCAGGGAAGGCTAAGGTCGAGAGACTGTCAAACGATTTGGAGGCAAAGTATGGGGAACTGGATTCTGCGCTAGCCAAGGTGCAACCAAGTTTCCTTATTTTATATTTTCATTCTCGGATTTACTTTGGTAGTGTTCTTTGTCATGTTCAGTATCAAGCAAATTGTGTTTCTATTGCACCATAATATAGTCAATTTTTGGCTTTTCTATGCAGTTGGATAGGAATCGTGTGGAACAACTGGAGAAGTTCTATCCTAACCTTGTATGCACACAGACTTTGGGACTTGTGAGGAATTAATCCTATTACCTTTTGTTTTAGATACTTTGTGATATTTTTAATTTCTCTCTTGCAGTGGGATTATATTGATAATTTCTTTTTTTATTTTTCTTTGGCTGTTTGCTATGACATATTAAATGTGTGGTGACTCCTTTGGCATCTTTCTGCTTTCTATTCTCAGCTTTCTGTAGTTGATTGAGCTTTTAGTCTTGGACATCACACATGCACTAGTTCTCTTTGATCTACATTCTTGGTATGCTTTCTGAGCTGTTTAAGCTTTTTATTTTAACAAATTCTGTCTTCTCATTTGCAGATGGCTATTACCTCAGAGCGCCTTCATAAACAATCTGTGGTCATAAAACAGATATGCAAATTGTTCCCCCAACGTCGAGTAAGATCATAAATAATAACTGCTTGCCAATGAGTAATTAGAAATTGTGAGCATTGATAATGCACCATATTCTTGCTATGCTTTATGAAGGCCCTTTTCCTTCCCTTGAGTGAAAAGGTTGAGAAATGACTAGTGAAGTGTATGTATGTCTTTAATAAACAGAGTTTGTGTATGAAATTATGTGCATCATGGTGTATTTGAATGAGAGACTTGATGGCGTAAAATTTTTAAGACTTGAGAATTCACCAACTGAAGTAGCATGCATGACGATCCCTCTCAGTTGGAAGGACTGTTAGGCAAAGCTACATCACAGAACATGGACAGGAATAATGGTTGTAAAGAACAAGAACATTGCTGGGCAGCTGTTTATAGTTAGAGTGTTTGGCTTGCTTCTTTGAGCTCTAAAGATTTTGAGTTTGTCATTGCTGCGTGTAGTAGACGATCCTGAAGATTTTTATCCGACTCTCATGGAGCTTCAGCCGACTTTGAATTAATAATGGCATCAGCTGAACATCTAATCTTGGGCTTAGCGTGTTTGCCTTTCTGCGTCCAACTGTTAATGTGCATAAACAATAACTTTTGGTTAATACTATTGAAGATTTTTTTATGAAGTGTACTACTTGTTGCATAAGTTTTGTCAGAAATGTGCTAAATAGATTTCCTTTCATGGTTCATATGGTGCTGGCGTAATTGTTGTAATGAGTACATTCCTGGCGAAAACCATTGTGAAACACTTGAAATTTATTATTTTGTTGCGTAACATCATATTAATAGATTGGTTCATTTAATTTATGCCTCAGGTGAATGTGGATGGGGAAAGGAAAGATGGATCCATTGGTCAATTTGATCAAATTTGCAATGCACGTTTACCTAGAGGACTTGATCCCCACTCTGTTCCTTCGGAGGAGCTTGGTGCTTCATTGGGGTAATTTTATGGATATGACAAAAAACTTGCAAAGATTCTCTTGTTCTAGTTCACCTTTTCCTTTTAGTCTCTTTCAGGCATAGTTTGTCGTTTTGTTTTTAAATGATTAATGCAGTCCTTCCTTGATAGTGTCTTGTTTCTCAACAACTTGAGTTTCTCTTTACTAACATTGTAATTACTTTGTTGCATAACAGATACATGGTTCAACTTCTTAATATTGTTGTTCAGATCTTAGCTGCACCAGCACTTCACAACTCAGGATTTGCGGTGAGGACAATTTTATGATTTGAACAATGTGAACTCTTTCACTGAGTTTTATTTGTGATTCTCTCGACATCTTTGTTCTGGTTCCTTCCTTTCAGCATTTGGCCTAAAGTAAAAATAGTTTTCCTATGTGCTAGATCCTTGAATGTGATACAAAATGACTGTCGACTCCTAACCAAACACAGGCATATAAGTAGACAGGAAAAAAGAACAATAAAAAAGTGCTTGCTGCTCTTTCTGATGGTTACCTGTCAATTGGACTCTCACCCTTGAACTGAAAGGCAGCTGTGATTCAAAAGTAATACTTGTTTATCTTTTCAATTCATTTGTGAAGATATGCATCAGCATTAATTTTGCAGAGGCTTGAATGAATATGCTAACTGTATAACTTGCCTTTGCTTTAGTCTTGCAATGCCTGTATTCTTTTTTCAGAATTAGCTGTATTTGTGGGCTTACCTTTGTTTCATATAATATTGATTTACTTGGAACAGAAATTGTTGTTGTGTTTCTTTAATAGTGCAATACTATATTCTGTTATTAACCAGTCCAAACATTTTTCACTCACATCTTATTAAAAAATGGATGACTCTATGTTTCTTAATCAAGGATGTTTCATTTAGCTAAGAATAAACTCTCTATGATGATTGACTGTTATTTGTCCCTTTTGTATAATAGGGTTCTTGCTCTCGAATTTGGCAACGAGATTCTTATTTGGATGCTCGTCCGTCTTCTCGAAGGTAGAATCTTGTGCAATCACATTCGACAACTTGAGTGCTCAAGCTTGCTTGTCTGAAATTTTTGTATGCCTTGCAGCAATGAATATCCCCTTTTTATACCACGCCAAAACTATTGCTCCACTAGTGGAGAAAATTCATGGTCAGACAGAAGCTCTAGTAATTTCGGTGTTGCTTCAATGGAGTCAGAGAGAAAGCCCCAGCTTGATATTTGTAGAAGTGGCAGTTTTAATTGTTCTTCTGCTTCTTCTCATTCTGTTGAAACACACAAGGATTTGCAGAGAGGAATATCCCTTTTGAAGAAAAGTGTGGCATGCATTACAACATACTGCTACAATTCTCTCTGTTTAGATGTCCCTTCTGAGGCGTCTACTTTTGAGGCATTTGCTAGATTATTGAGCATACTCTCTTCTTCGAAAGAAGTTCGCTCTGTAACATCTCTGAAAATGGCTTGTTCAAGGTACACACTTTCATTGCCTTTTAGCACAATGAAGAAAGTAGAAACTGTGTTTTCAGTCTGATTTTGAGTTAGATTGTCACCTTTCTAGGTGTGTACTTGTATGGATATGCCAGAGTTAGATCACTTGTTTCTTCCGTAATAACCATGTTGAACAAGATAAGGTGATGACAATAGTAGGTCTATTTGTTCAAAAAGATGAGAAGTAGATATATTTGTCAGAAACATAAAAGCTTCCCTTTTGAAGTTGACTTGTAACTTGGAGTTTGTGCCAAAACCTCAAGGACTTCATGACTTTGAGGTCAGGTGATATAGTTTATACGTTATTCTGCATATCGGGCATTATGCAAACTTAATACTAGTTTTGTTAATATGCCACATTTTCTAGCTGATACCGCGATACACATATACATTATGTGTCTCACTTTTATATCTCCATTGATTTGCAGATCAAGTAAGCAAGTTCAACAGTTAAATAAGTCTGTGTGGAACGTGAACTCAGCTGTCACATCAAGCACTTTATTGGAAAGTGCACATACACTTCCTGTCATGGTAGGAGTGAGACTATATTTAGATCTTCACAATTGATTCATTTTTTATAGTTCTTATATTATTTGAGTACTTTTAGCTTACTTGTATTCTGTAATATGATCCTTTTGCACTTGACCTTTGCTCACATAGAATTAAAACTGGCATATCCTAAGATGATATTGAGAGCTGTTACTTAAATTGCTTACATTGTGCTATATAGGACAGTTTTACTAATTACATTGTCACTCCCCCTCTTCTTTTGGCTACATTAAGACAATAGGCAATTGTGATCATGAAATCTGTTTTTGGCTATTTGTATCACAGACTAATACTAAGCTAATGCTAATAGAATAAAAAATACTAATAGAAATGAAAGGAACTGTCTTTTCTGTATACTTTCCCCCTTTCAAATTAGTGGATGCTGCCAAAGGGAGTGGTGATGCCAAACGCACAAAGATAGAGACTGTGAACGTGAATTGCATGCCATGATATGCAATGCAGTCAATTTGTTTGGTAGAGTTATATTCTGTGTATTGCAACTGTTGTTAAGAGATCATTTGATCCTTCTTTCGGTTGAATTAGTATGAGATTCTCGGATAAATTTATAGTTATGTGCATAAAACTGTCATTACCAATATGTCTTCTCTATTCTTTTATGTTCAGAGGACAGCTTCCAAAGATGAGATTCCTTTTACATAATCTTGGTTGATTTACACCTTCGTTGGTTTTGATGAGCTTGCCGTGCCATGCAGAAAAACATTGGTAATGCCAATCTTCCTAATTCAGCTGCCAGCTTTCTTTATGCTACTGATTTGTCGGAGATAGGAAAGAATGAGTCTCTTATCGATGGATGGGATTTAGTGGAGCATCCTACTTTTCCTCCGCCACCATCAGAAAATGAGGATGTTGAGCATTGGACCCGAGCAATGTTTATTGATGCCACAAAGAAATGATTTGGCGACCAAACAACCTTACTACTTTATGTAAGTTACCATACTAGTGCACTGTATTTGCCAGTTACTTAAAAGATGTGGAAAGGGACATATCATTCTTTCAATAATGCCTTGCAAAGTGGAAGTGGGCAGGAGCTTTGGCCCCTGTAAATTCCCACTAGTTTAGCCTTGGTATTTAGCTGTCAACTTCTTTGCCTTCTCCATGATGTCATTGAGTTGCAGTATTCAGCACTCTCAGTGCCCTTATTTTAATGCAGTATCAATGCTATGGTTCCACTTGTGCAGAATCTATGCAGAACTTTTAGCCTGTTTAAGAGGCTTTTCGCACTGGCTTCCAGTCCTGGCTTTTTGCTTTGAATTTAAATTGAAGCTGTTGGCACTGGAACCTAGTGAAAAGCCGATAAGTAAATCCCAGAAGTAGAAGTCAAAAGTATGTCCCTGAGTTTTGGTTTGTGCTTTTGCCTTTTGAAAAGTATGTGAGATATGTTAAAAATATCCCGGAAGTGTCAAATGTACGATTTAGAGGGAATTTTCATTTATTAGTTATATATCAGAGTAGAAGTCGCTTAAGAGTTATGACTTCTTAATGGTAAGAGCTATTTAGTTCAAAAGTTATGCCTCCTTCCCCCCCCCCCCCCCCATTCCCTTTAAAACTAGGGCTAAGTAGGTGTTTTGTGTGGCTTTTATTTGTAAGAACTTTTACAGTTTCAAAGCAGATTTTTACTTGGGGACGTGTATTTTTCTGTTGATTGATATACTTTGGTCATATTCTGCATTTTCTTGAGTCTCAGTTCAGGCCCTGAATCATGTAGTCAGAGTTTCTTAGGATGCACTAAAGATACTTTGCTGACTAAAACACTTCATCTCGGTATGAGTTTTGCATTTTAGGACAATAATCTTGACTTTTGTTGTAAATGACAGGATGTGACTTTTCTATGTTTCTTCATTGATTCTTCAATCTGTGGGAGTATACTTATGACCTTTTGGCCATCATATTCATGCATCAGTTGATTGATTTAAAGAAAACCTTGTGGAAAAGGATAAAAATCTCAAATAAGTATATTGTAGAGTCATTTGTTGCATCATTATAAGCTACTACAGCATCTGAAACATCTCCTTGGTTGTTGTATGCAGGTTTCTCTTCTTGTTTTTCTGTCAGAGCTTGCTCTGCAACTCTGTTATAAGGGTTTTAGGATCTTCTCTTTGCAGTTGGCAGGTTCGTTGAAGAAAGGGCATACAAAAAAAGTAGTTGCTCAACTAGCGTTGCTATTGTAAATATGGGGCGATAGGGATTAGGTGCTAACATGTAAATACGAAAGGGCTATCTCTAGTTACTAATTTGGTTGTAGTGTTTCTTTCTGTTGTCTGTCAGACCATGTTACGACTTGGTAGATACTAACTAGACTACACCTTGAAGATGTACATTCCCTGCAGGAAGGACCAAATTGAAGAAAAGGAAATTCACTTATGTTCCTGTTAATTCTTCCCATCTTCATTTAGTCTGAAGTCATAATGCCGTGAAGCGAGCTATCTTCATTCTTCAGTGTGTCTGTGAAGGGGTCATGCCCTTCTGCAGTGAGCCTGCAAAACCAAAGTGCATCGGGAATTTATGTGATGTTTGGAACAAATGTGATGATTGAGGCAATGGCACTTTGTGCTGGATATCATAGTCTGAATAGTTTTGCACAGGTCCGTCTGATCTCTCTCTCTTAAGATAATGAGCGACCGTAATTGTGGATGGTCATGCTATACTTGATGAATCTGTTGTGGGGGGCTGGAGCCTGGAATGTGAATGGACCTCTTTCTCTCTTACCAACTTAAGTTAACATGCCTGTGGGAAAACTTAGAGAACCGTGGATGGATCGCGAATGTCTACTGCAACTATAGAACGAGAAATGCAGTCATTCCTTATGGCATTTCAAGAACTGGAGTTGTCATAATGTTTTCCTAGGAACCTTTGCGCCCGAGAATTAGGAATCCTAATAGCTGTGATGAGGATATTCAGGTGCCACTGTATTAGAACCTTAATGCTGTGCCTCTCGCGGTTATCATCAGCTTGACTCATAATCAGTAGTTGAATTTGATTTCTCTCTTCTAATATGCTAAAGCTACAACTACCCATTCCTGGATTAACATGTGCCTACTTCGGGTGTTCACAAAAATGCAGAACAGACCTTCTGCTTTTGGAATTTAATGGCGAAGGAAATGTGCCTGATATATGCACAATATGTCACTCATCTACGTACAGAGACGTCTATATGTCTTTTCTGAGCAGAGCATCCATTCTGGGCATTAGATGCTTGTGAGTAAGAGCAACAACATGAAAAGCCAGCAGGCTGAGACTGAAAAAAGAGCACTTTTTCTGTCTGTTCATTTAAAGTAATGCTATTATTGGTATGTCTTCTTCCACAATAGCAGCAAAAACTGGTTGACGAGTTCTTTCCAAAATTTAATGGGCGAAGTTTCCGGAAAACCAATCTTAGGACTCAAGTAGATCGAAACAATAAAGAATAAAAAATCGCATATTCTATGTTTTATATACTAGAAAAGAGCTGAGCTGGTGCGGCGGAGTTGGTACTTGGGCATGGAGCTCGAATCTGAGTAAAAGAGCAACTCCAGTTCCTACGCAAGAGAAAAATTTCAGAATAAGCAAGAACTCATGTTTTCAGTGATTTTGAATAGGAAAATGGAAACCTTCAAGCATGTATTCACGAGATTCAAAGCGATGCAAGTGCGTTAAGAAGACGAGTTTCCCTCCAAAACACAAAGATTGCAAAATGCAGAACCACATGTTGAATCCAATACGAGAGCTGCTGTTCAGAGTGCTATTCCCGTTATCTAGTTTGGCTCTTTTCCTCATATGCCGCAGGAATTCGGGTGCAAGTGAGAGGAAGAAAGACGAAGACAATGAACATTCTCAATTTAAAGAAAAATCCGTTCTGCCAAATAAACAAAATGCAAGGAAAATCCCTGATGGAATTGGACAGCTAATGGGCATCTCTATCTAGTTCCACCACCCCCTGAAAGGAAGAGAAACAAAATCAGTGTCCAAGGGGGACTTACGAAGGCCTCTATTCCTATCAATCTCAGCATTTTGGTCCTTGTCAACACGAGCAATTCGCTTCTGTATATATAAGTTTGTTCGGCCGCCTGAGTAAATACAAGATATCAAACGAGGACTTCTGATGACCACTTAAGAATGGTCGAATCCTCAACTACCTTAGCCTGAGAGGAGAGAAATGTTTACACAGTTCATGTTGGAAACTCAATGCCCCTACTTCAGAGACCACAATTGGAGTCTTATGGCACAAAGAAACCTTTTCAAAATTCCAAGATGACCCGTTGATTTTGGCCCGATTAGGATTTGGTGCAGAAATCCTTTCATGGAGAATTGATTGAAGGCGTTATGAAAGGAACCTCTCTACTGGAATCCGACAAATGTCTCTATATTCTATCGTGGTTGCTAATTCTGATTTTCTCCCCCAAGAAGTCTCCTTAAGAGTCGCAAATCTATGAAAATTTACCAAATGAAAGTCTGCAAAGCAAAAAATGAGACTGAAAATCTGGTGGTCGTGTGGTATCTACTGTAAGCACATTGAGTTCTTCCATGACGCTGGCAACAGAATGCCCCATGGTGAGCAAGCTAAAATTTTCCAAGTGATTAGAAAATTTACTGTGAGGGAAAGCAATGCAACAAACGACATGCAAAACTAAGAAACAGAGATGCACACTACAATGCATGTCGTTCAGCAACTAGCTTATGTTCTCGAGAGAGTGAAACAGAAATTTACTGTATTGAAGTTGGACTACACATGTCAGAAGAAAAGGCACTACAAAACCTGGCCCCCATATGCACCTGAACTCTCACGAATTACAATCTCACTCTTAACAGGTAAGTTTGATAAGCCTAATAAGTCTTACAATCTCAGACTCTTAACAGGTAAGTTTAATAAATCTAACCGGTCCAATTCCGCTGATTCCACCACAGACAGCGACAAACAGATGCGACAAAAGAGATGAACGGTGATAGTTAAACAAAGCTGTGATTGACGATAAGAATGCCATGAAGTATGGAGTCGTTCTATCCTTTCCAAAATAACTCCACGATCTACTCAGAAACTAAAATGTAGAACAAAGTGCAATATTCTTGTCACATAAAGGATGAAATTCTAAACTCTGTTTCATACAATGTCGTGCCAAAAGAGATCAAGAAGTCATTTATCTTTTGTCAAAAAAGATAGCAAAAATTATACCTTCTGTTTCCTGAGCCAGTCATTTGTTTTCCTCAAGCGAAGAACTTGATGTTCCAAATGGTTGGTGTAGGCCTTTATCAACACAAGAAGAATACAGATCAGAAGATAGAACACAACTTTGAAGGTAGCTAGTAGAAGATTTCAACAGGTCACAAACAACCATCAGCTTAAATCATGTGGCTAACCTGTTTCCTCGCCCTTGATCTGGCAGCTGACTCGCGATTCTTGATCATCCTCTTTTGCCTCCTCTCTACGGTCTTATCCATGACCTCATCTGAGTATCTACACTTCTTTTCACTAGATCCCTGAGAGTCAGGTGATGTAGCAGATATGGCTGGCGCTGAAATGGGCAGTGATGTTTGGTTCTCTGCGTAACCCGTTTCAAAACCTTGGTTTTCGTAGGCAGAGCTCGAAACATTGAAATTCGAATTAAGCACTACCAATGGCTGCTGCTGTTGGACTGAAGCCATGTGAAGTTGCACCCAGTCCATCGGCTGTGAAACCACCATCATGGGATCAATTGCCGCAGGTGGTTCCTGATTGATGGGAGTTTCCTGAACATCCAAGTTGATAACACCAGCACCAACAAGAAAGTTCTCTAGTGTGGTTTCTCCGAGAGTCATGTGTGGATTCAGGGACTGGTTATTTATGGAACCGGCTTGCTCAGTATCCACAATCTCACCCCAAACATCTTCCTCTGATTTCTTATTCAGCGTCTCATTCAGGTTGAAGTTTCCAAGGAAGACAGAAGGGGCAGAAATAGGATTCTGCAGCTGAAGGCCTTCTTCAGCTGGTGTGGCTCTAGCTAGTTCGTTTAAGGTCATGCCGTTAAAGGGTTTGCCAAGATTCCCCATCTGCCTATGAACATCACCGAAGGTGAGAGTGGAGAGAGATTCTTCACTACCCAACGGAAGGAAATGTGTCCCGTGAGCTTTAATTGGAGAAGGCATACTTTTGTCATCCATATAGGGACAATACAGAGGCTGAAAACTTCATCCAAGATTGAGCTTTCAATGAAATATCATTGCAAGCAAACCATGAAACGTTGAATTTGCATTGTTCAATGAATGAGCCAACATAACCCGGGCGAAGCAGATTTAGACTATGTTGTAGAATGCTCAAGCAGATGGCGATAAGAAAATCGATACTCCGAGAATGGTTTAAATGACTGTATAAACACGAGAGCATGTGGACTTAGAGGGGGTCAATGAAGAAGATTACGCGGAGCGAAATGTGAGCTGCCAAAACGATCGAAGAACCAGTTCGGTTAAAGAGTGGCTAGCGGATCCTACTTTTGGAGGGGGAAGGGAAAAGAGAGAAGGTTCTCATCTTAACAGCAAATGCTGATTTTCATGCTACATTGTAGGGATACAATGAAGGGTCTCTCAGGACCCCAACAACACTACTGAATTACTCCACCTACCTGCCTTCTTTCTCTCTCTCTCTGCAGGAATAAATAGTGTCAGGACTCAGGAGGTTGACAGTTAATTCTGGTAGTGGAAAAGCGCAACTAGACACCTGAATATACTGAGATTAGCGCCGGAAGTATAGAAACCTTTTGAATGACACACTGAATTGATCGGAGATTGAGCTTATGATATGACTACGAAAGGCAATGAAAATATGTCATATTCATGATAGAACTCAATTGGTTATGATTCCATCGTCTATTGGAAGTTCATAATCAGGGACTATAAAAGCGATTAATCTGGTTACAGGTACTGATCGTATTGTTTATTTTCCTCTTTGGAAATTCGAAATGTTTGAGGCTTGTTTCGTAATATTAGTCAACATGACAATCGCTTTAAAGAGACATTTTCTCAATTTAGCGATGAATAGAAGATCTTGATATTCACGTTTCTTTGTATCCTCAGCAGTTCCAGCCAAAATTAGAACTTCGCACAAGTGCCGCGCTACGATGAGCATAAGAAACCAAGCAAGGTGAGGTGCTTATAGCTTACCAGTCACATTGTGTATCACGTAGCATCAACAAGCGATGATGCGAGCCGATCAACATAGAGATATTTCAAAACTGAAACATGCTGAAGTACCATCCAATTACTCATGCAAGAGTCCCCAGTAATTGTCAGGAAAACAACTCTAAACAGAAGCTCCCTCGGAGAATGGTATACACAGAGGAGAAATGGGTATCACAGAGTCAATTTTTTCATCTTTTGGTTCGGCTGAGGTAAAATGTCACCATTCAACTCGGATCAAACTTTTCGATTATGATCAGTCCAGTATGCTATTCGATAGCCTTCTCATTTCACCTTAATGACAACCTGTTCTGCAGCATTCCGGGTTGCAAGTTCTGACAGAGCATCAAAGCTAGACAACTTTCCACAGTTCCTACCCTTTTCTCAAACATGCCGGTCATAATTTCTCAAACATGCCGGTCATAATCTAGTGATTACATGTGGTACAGGAAAGAAAATGATCTGCCACCGACATAACTGAAGAAGGCTAACACCCTACCTCAAAAAGAATTGGAACTTGGCCCTGTTACATGGACAGAAATCAAAAGGACCAGTTCGACCGAACCATGAAAGCTGTTAATCTGGCATTCCCATCAATTACATGTACAACACCAGGGCGCAGGTTAAATTTCTTGCCTATGTTGAACTTAATATAAGATTCAGCCTGAAACCGATCCCATCTGGACTGACCTTCAGATGTCCCACTGAGACTCAAACCCCAGCCCAGTTCATCATTGCAATCATCAGACAAGCTGACAGCCCATTCTACGCGTTTGGGATTTGACCTTTTCATCTCCATCCAAGCTCCTAGTCTTATATCCTCGTCCAACTCCGACTCCAGCATCAGAGCGACAGATCCAGATGACGCGCAACCTTCTGTGCTCTCTCCCATGGTTTGACTAGAAGATTCTCCAAATGTGGCATGAACCCTGTCTTGCTCCAGTAAACTTATAGGAACTGAAAGGGGTCCACAAGAAAGATGTCGATTAGATAGTCTCTGAAATTCATGAAGACCCAAAAGAGAGAGTTTTGTTTTTCCTGGAATTTGACACACAACTTGACCGAAAGTACTAAACAACTGCTCAATTTCGCCAGAACCGATATGCCTCCGCAATCCAGAAACACATTGACCGAGCGAGGCAGCAATATTTGATTTTCTTACGGTTAGTCCGATGGCACTGCCACTGTGATGATCTATCAGGGGAGGTCCAGAACACGAATTTTCAGTGAGACCCTTTCCCTGCCACATAGAAGATGTTATTGAAATCATGAGTGGGGAACAAGAAGCTGATTTGGGATAATTTTCCTTGACAAAGGCGTTTCAAGTTGAAATAGGGTGATGAAATCACGTGAATACATATTCAAATGCAGAGAAGTCACACAGTTGCTGGTAAGGAGAGGGTTAACGTACATGGCGTCATTGAGAAAAAAAGCTCTACTTATTCTTGAACACCTATTTGACAAATTAGATCCTAGTACTGAAATTATTTGCCTAGTTATCTCCTATGAAAGCCATGCAACAGGAATTTTGTTCTGCACTTTGTTTTACTAAAAAATATATCAAACCAAAGTCATGAGAAAATTTGACTATCAGCTCGTACCTGATGAAAACAGCTTGAAATGACACCAACATCTCTGCATTGAGCTCCAACTGGGACTGCCATCACAGAAAACCAATCACTGAGATGTGCCTTGTAGAACACTTTTGCTAGGGAAAGTGGTGGGCTTTCTAGAAAACCATTCACATCTTCTCTGCCCCTTTGACCCGCAATAAACTGCGTCACGAGCATATCTTTCTCGCGGACAGTTGTTTCGAAAGTGAGCTTCGTGTCAATCCCAGTTCGAATTCCGGGTCCCGGGAAAGTACCATAATCCTGCTGATCAACGTTATTAATCTTCAAAAGACCTCCCAAAACATCAACCTCCCCTCTCACATGGGTACTGGCTTCCTGGAAAGGACTGTCCTTGGAAGCCTTATAGAAAGTGAGGACGCGCTCGACTTTGTCTTGTCTGTCTCTCAGTTTCATAATGTCTGAAAATGCTTCCCTCTGCAACCGCTTTAAGATTTCAATCTGAGAATAAAATCACAGGAGCAACAATGAACAATGAAGCCCTATCTTACAACCTATTGCTACATAGGTTATCTGCATATCAGTTTAAGTTGCCGCCACAAAGCAACCTACTTGAATAATAAAACCAAATACAAATTAAAGCCCAGATATGGACATATGATAAAGCAGGGCTAACTATTTATGTAAATGGATTTACATGTAAGTATAAAATGAGATGACAAGCCTTGGATGGGGCAGCATTTGCTAAGAGAATCGTTCTATCGTCTGGACGTGCGCAAGTTATCGATGAAAGAGCTCAGATGGTAAACGTGAAAACCGTCATTGCAACAATCAATCAGACACATTGATCGCATACATGTGATCTATCGAAGAAATTGCATCATCCAACTCGTAGAATCCATTAACTTTACATAAAAAAAAAAATGCACGCGAATTTCGAATTGGGAGCGCCTGTCTCGTCGCCTGTCCAGATCTTTCTCTCACCAGCTGCTTCTTTCTCTATAGTTCTACTAAGAGGATATCGGAGTTCTATCTGATTCATCCTCCACGCCTAATCAACAACTACTAACCGCTCTTAGCATCATCATCATCATCATCGGCCTCCCGCGAAGGGTAGACAACAGTTCGCATCACGCGAAGCACGAAGCTATGCCGCAGATGGATGGGATTTAGAGGAACGAGCGCAGGAGACAAGCAGCGACAAAACCCTGGACCGCCGCGAGCGAAACGGGATGGAGACGGAAACGAGGCGGCGGCGGAAGAGGGGAGCGTACCGGACGGCGGCGAGCGGAGCCGTCGCGGCGGTGGGCGACGCCGGAGACGAACTCATGGGCCGATCTGGCCGCCCCTTGAAGCGATTCGAGGAACGACGCGATCGGCTCCATGGCGGTGGCTCGAGGCCGCAGAGCTGGAGGTTCGAAGCGGCCGAGCTGGGCTGGGCGGCCTCGCCGAGAAGCAGATGGTGATGGGATTGGCGAACCGGATCGGATGAACCGGGCCTGCGAACGCAAGTCGAGCAGACCGGACGGTCGGGCCGTTCTGCAGCTCTTTAAGATTTGCGACGAAGCCCTTTTGAGGCTCACCTGGCTTTATTCTATGTACAATTACAGAAAAAATGATACGAACAGTTCATGAAATATGATCCAACATGCAATGATCTTTATATTTTTAATTTATTCAATATGATCTCTAAATTTTAAGTCAATGTGTAATGTGATCCATGAACTTTTAATATCTTCAATATCATCCATGAACTTTTGGTACATATTCAATATAGTCCATTTCATATAATTCAGTGACTGGATTGAATATGTATCAAAAGTCCATGAATCACATTGAACAAATTAAAAGTTCGAGGATCACATTGAACATTAGGCTAAAGTTCATGGGTTACATCAAACAAATTAAAACTTCAATGACCACATTGCACAATAGACCAAAGTTCAGGGACTATTTGTGTCATTATCTGCTAAGTAAACTTTGCTTTTGACCCAAAAAAAAAAACGATAGTTTGAAATGATTAACTTTCAAGTAATTGGTATTGAAAACGAAAGTAAAAATTTACCTGGCAGTGATTATAAATTGGGTGATAAATTTTATTGAATTTGAAATTTTTGGATACCATAAACAGATTTGCGTCATAATCGCATAAATATTTATGAGGGTTTTTAACGAGCGATTTCAGCATGCTTGTTTCTTGAAGTTTTGACTCAGATGGCAGATGATGGAATGGGACTTCACGTATGACACGGTAACGAAGTCAAGTATAAAAACTTGATCAGTTGTATTCAAATTTAAGCAACATACGATGATAAAATCAATCCGTCATTCCGTGTTGTTTGTATTTAAGAATATACTTAAACATGTTCCTCAGCATACAAGAACGAATCGTCGTCCGTAGTATGAAGAGCATAGTAAAAGATCGTCGTCGCCGCCGCCGCCGCCGCCATCATGAGCATAGGTCGACCAGGAGCTTCCCCAGCAGCCCCTGGACCATGATCTTGTAGGCATTTTCCGTGGGATGATAGCTGTCCCAGAACACATATCCCGAGACATTCGAGCATGTCAAGAAATTCCACTGGTTGCACATAAACCCAGCCTCTATTAAACCCGAGCCGCAGCACCCTCGGTCCGAGATTTCGAACCCTGTCACGATGGGGAAAGCCGAGAAATCTATTGTCACCGGGAGAAAATCGAGCTCGGGACCTCTGTCTCCGGTACCGAGTTGAAATTCGGTGTGCAACCACCGTTTAACGTCCAAAAGCTTTGATCGGATTATGTATAATTTATTAGGACATCTTTGTACCGAGTCTTACCATATTTCCTGGGATTCTTCATGATGTCGAGTAAGAGGCCGTAGACGTCGATAAGGGCCATCCTGGCATGAGGGAAGGCTCTGTTGAGGTGACGCAAATCCCGCGTCCACTTTGTGTTGAGCAGTTGAACCATCCGATTGTAATCCTCTGCGCATCTCCTCTCGAGTCCGCCGGCCAGAGTTCTCTGCAAGGGTATGCACCCGAGGGGAGCCAAGCTGAAGACGCCGATCCTCCGAGCACCCTTTGCGTGTAGTTCCTAGAGTGGTTGCGCGAGACAGGTTAGAGCACATTAGCATGTCCCCCTGGAGATGTTAGCTTTTCTAGTGCAGCTCGACAAAACTATGTTTGCGTAGAGTGTCATTCTCGAGTAAATGATCGAAAGCTTGTTCAGAACAGGTGCTTGTTTCTCGGTTTCCCGATAATTTGGATGACAAACGGACATAAATGGCATGTATAGTTATATGAACAATCGAAAGCCACACTGGTATAGTAAATTTGAAGTACCTGCAAGAAGGATGAGGCTGAACGAGCCAAAAGTTCTGTGTAAGAAGAAACGTTGTAGTCAAATATCCGGGTCGGGGTATGAAAATAGGTATTCGCAATGTCGTCGCTCCCTGCAGACACAATATACAGGCCGTCCGCAACGATAGAATCCGCTCTCTCCTTTCCTATAAAGCTCTTCAGCTTCCTTTTGTACTCATCGAAGAGTCGTAATTGTTTCGACATAGGTATGACGAACTGATTTCAACCCAAGAAAAGAGAGGGACCATCAGCAGCGTTGATGACAATGGTTTGGTGAAAGGTAGCTTTCATAATGCGAGGAAGGGAAATTTGTTTACCACGAGTTCTGATGTCAGAGGATCGAATCCTGCGCCGGCTGAGGCGAAGTTGACGCCTCCGATGAGGTCTTGAAGTTGCAGGTTCGGATCGAGAAATGGGGGCAACAGTTCTTTGATCCCCAGTTGTTGTGCTGATGGAAGAAACAAGATAAAGCAGCTTAAGCTTAGATCATAGCGATAAGTTTTCAAAGTGAAAGTAAAACACGGAATGAAGCTCATCGGAATGCAATTTTCGCAAAATTATGAAAGTTACTGAAGTATAATTGTTTCTGTGCTACCAAAGATATCTGAGGGAACCTTGCCATTGCTGAATCTCCCGGTCGGTTTTCCTCCCATGAAATCCCTTCCATATGGAAGAAAATTACTCTTAACCAGAGTGATGAGGTGGTTGTTGTTGCCTGTGTCCAATATGGAGTCACCAAATGTGAAAACGGCCGAGATTGTTGCATTTTTTGGCACCACAATGGCGGCTTGCAGTGTGCAGATTTGCATTAAGACGAAGAGAGAGAGAGGAATCAGAGACTGTACCAAGATTGTCTGCATTATTATTTTATGGAATTAGGCCGAGGTATCTGGAAGTAAATTGAATGAAACAGGAGGGTAGAAAAATCAAGTGAGTATGCTGCATTGGGTGCATTTGCATGGCCCTTCTTATAAGTCAACCTTCTCGGAGCGACAAACTTTCAGACACTTTTGAAGGAGAAACTTACTTCTGGGAGAATTGGAAAAAGATTTAAGGAACATAAAAGCAATTAAAACGTTAGCCATGTGAAAGATACAGTGGCTGATATTCGCAAGCTTCCTGTTTCATGGGAAAACAGAAGCCAAAAAGATCATGCCATTTGAGTTTGGGATAATCGATGATGGATAAGTGTTGATGTCAAGGGAATGCCATTCACGTCACTCGAAGCAAAATATGCATGGGCATAGTCAGGCTTTGCAGTTAGACTTTCAGGTGCATTATTGCAGACCCGACTCCTTTCCCAACGTATCTGGTGGGAAAGAGTCGGTCCCATATTGGAATCGCCATTCCGGGCATGATTCCTCGACTCGAAAGAGCTGAAGTGCTCATTTTGGAATGAATAGGCATTCTGCCAAATGACAAGCATTCCCTATTATACTTTGTCCAATCTTGACCAATTGGATGCCTTGGGGTGGAAGGAAATCGGCTTTTCACTTTGGTCCGTATAGGAAAAGTAAAAGCATAGCTTATAGTCATTGGTGTCTCGCTCACAACCACAAAGAAAAACCTCAGATCAGCGTGCAACGGTGAATTCATTTTTGTAGTATGGGAAACAGCTGACCCGCAGCATTAACGAACATTATCGAACTGCACACGAACATAATTAAGCCACTTCATTGCAACTTTTCCCCGGATCTCGAGGACTATAAGGTAAGTGACAGGGAAAGCCTAAGCGAACGGAAGCTGGAGCTAAACTAGAAAGAAGACACAGGATTAACGTGATCAAGCAATTTTTACATCGAAAGTTAAGAAGTGACAAGCCGCTGGAATGCTGATGTGCTTCACCACGATACCTGCACTGACAACTATGCAGTTCATTCGTATACAAAAGTCACCATGTATACGAGACATATTTTAACACCTAGCACGAGGTAAATTTATCACAGACAATATTTCCACGGTTCCTGAAGTGGTGCTGAAAGCTGAACCTGTAAAAACCAAAGCTGTGAGGGAAAAGGATACCGATGAACACTGAAGAGACTAGTGAGGAAGAAAGTATGTACCCTGCGAATGAAAATCTGTTCCACAAGCTGTACACTTTGAAACCGCTTCGTCGGGAGCCTAATAAGTAAAAACCAAGGAGCATGAGTAAGTTCTATGGAAAACAAGGGTAATGTTATCCTCTAAGGAAACCAGCAATCTGATTAAACTCCCATGCTTTTAACAGTTACTTCTCATCAAGAACGAGAAAAAAATGCATACAAAATGCCTGGCAAAACACGATAGAATACGATTTCAAAGGGTGAACTTTGTTACGCAAAAAGAATTTACCAAGAGACATTTGCATATGGCAACTATGATCGACTCGAAGACGACATGCTTGACATGTTTTGATCCGTATTATCACATCAAAAGACAAACTAGATGCTTCGAAAGAAAGAGGCGATTCAAAGGTAAGACCGTTAGAGAACCAATCAAATGGGTGTGCAAAGACAGGAGGGAAGTATATCTGTGCCCAGATATTAGCAAAGCCCAGAAGACTTCCAATCATAAATTGGATGATAATTATTATTGAATTCGGAGTTTTGGATATGGTAAATGGATTTCGCGACATAATTGCATAGATATTTTTGAAGGTTTTTCAATGAGCGAATTCAGTATGCTTGTTTCTTAATTAGAATAATCAGCGGGCCGTTTATTTAGATTTGGGTTTTGAGTCAATTGCTGGATGAGTGGTATGTGACATAAGGTAGTAATCAAGTCGTTTGAAAAACTTGATCAACTGTATTCGAACTCAACCAACAAATGATGATCAGGTTCATCTACCATGTCCGTTATGTCAAGAGTATACTTATACATGTTCCTCAACATACAAGAATTAATCATCGTCCTTAGTATGAAGAGCATAGTAAAAGAGCATAGTCGCCGTCGTCTTCATCATGAGTATAGGTCGACCATGAGCTTCCCCAGCTGCTCCTGGACCATGATCTTGTAGACATTTTCAGTGGGATGATAGCTGTCCCAGAACACATATCTTGAGACATTCGAGCATGTCAAGAAATCCCACCGGTTGCACAAAACTGCAGTCTCTATTAGACCCGAGCCGCAGCACCCTCGGTCTGAGATTTCAAACCCTGTCACGATGGGAAAGCAGAGAAATCTATTGTCACTGAAAGAACATCTAGCTTGAGACCTCTGTCTCTGGTACCGAGTTGAAATTCAGTGTGCATCCACCATTAACGTCCAAAAGCTTTAATCGATTTATAAGTAATTTTCCACAACGACATCTTTGTGCCAAGTCTTACCATATTTTCTGGGATTCTTCACGATGTCGAGTACAAGGCCGTAGATGTCTATAAGGACCATCCTGGCATGAGGGAAGGCTCCGTTGAGGTGATGCAACTCCGATGACAACTTTGAGTTGAGCAGTTGGACCATTTGATTGTAGTCCTCCACACATCTTCTCTCGATTCCACCGGCCAGAGTTCTCTGTGAGGGTATGCACCCGAGGGGAGTCAAGCTGAAGACGCCAATCTTCCGAGCACCCTTTGCGTGTAGTTCCTAGAGTGGTCACATGGGACGGATTAGGGCACATTAGCACGTCCTCTTGGAGACTCTAGCTTCTCTAGTGCAGCTCGACAAACTATGTATGCACACAGTGCCATTCATGATTTTGATAATAAAAAGCTTGTTGAGAACAGGTGCTTGGTTTAATGGTTTCCCAATAATTCATACGACAAGCCAACATTAATGGTATGGATAGCTACATAAACGATCAAAATCCACACTGGTTCATTAAATGTGAAGCACCTGCAAGAAGGATGAAGCCAAACGCACTAGAAGTTCCATGTAGGAAGAAATGCTGTAGCCAAATATCCGCGTGGGGGTACGAAAATAGGTATTCACAATGTCATCACTCCCTGCAGACACGATGTACAGGCCATTGGCAACAATAGCATCTGCTCTCTCCTTTCCTATCAAGCTCTTCAGCTTCGTTTTGTACTCATCGAAGAGTCGTAATTGTTTCGACATGGGTATAACGAACTGATTTCAACCCGAGAAAAGAGAGGAACCATCAGCAGTGTTGATAACAGTGGTTTGGTGAAAGGTAGTTTTCTTACTGCAAGGATCGAAAATTTGTTTACCACGAGTTCTGATGTCAGAGGATCAAATCCTGCGCCAGCTGAGGCAAAGTTGACACCTCCGATGAGGTCTTGAAGTTGCAGGTTCGGGTCGAGAAATGCGGGCAACAGTTCTTTGATCCCCAGTTGTTCAGCTGATGGATGAAACAAAATAAAGCAGCTTAAGCTTAAATCATAATGATAAGTTTTCAAACTCGAAGTAAAACACGAGATGATTAATCACACAAACACAAAAGAATCTTATATTGTCCTTCATTCCTTTGAATTTGGAGAACTTGGAAAAAGGACAAATAAATGAAGCTCAATCGCAATGCATTATTCAGAAAGTAATGAAAGTGACTGAAGTATAATTGTTTTGGTGCTACCAAAGAAGTCCGAGGGAATCTTGCCATTGCTGAACCTCCCGGTCGGAATTCGTCCCATGAAATCCCTTCCATACGGAGGAAAATTACTCCTAACCAGAGTAATGAGGTTGTTGTTGTTGCCTGTGTCCAATATGGAGTCGCCAAACGTGAAAACAGCAGAGATTGTTGCATTTTTTGGCACCACAACCTTGGCTTGCAGAGTGCAAATTCGCATCATGAGGAAGAGAGAGAGAGGAATTAGAGACTGTACCAAGAATTGGATCATTTTTTAAAATGGGATGAGGCTAAAGTAGCTAAAAATAAGTTAAATGAAACAGGAGGGCAGAAAAATCAACTGAGAATGCTCCATTGGATGCATATGCATGGCCCTTTTTATATGTTGACGTTCTCAGTGGGACAAACTTCAGACGCTATTGAAGGACAAAGCTAATTCTAAAAGAAGTGGAACAAGATTTAGCGAACATAAAAGCAAATAAAACGTTAATCATGGGAAAGATACAGCAGCTGATATTCACAAGTTTTCTGTTTCATGGGACAACAGAAGCCAAGAGATCATGCGTTTTGAGTTTGGGAAAATCAATGATCGATTAGCGTTGGTATCAAGGGAATGCAATTCACACGCAACAAAATATGCATGTTCATAAATCAGGCCTTTCAGGCTTTCTCTGTGAGCATTACCGCTACAGACCCAAATACTTTCCTGACATGTTTGGCAGTGCAGATTGGAATCGCCATTCCAGGCAAAATTCCTCGACTCAAAAGAGCTGGAACGCTCATTTTAGAATGAATAGGCATTCCGTCAAATGACGAGAATTCCCTATTATACTTTGTCCAATCTCAGCCAATTGAATGCCCCGGGGCGGAAGAGAATCGGCATTTCACTAAGTTCCATATAGGGAAAGGAAAAGCATAGCATGTGGTCACTGGTGTCTCGCTCACAACCAAGAAGAAAAACCTCAGACAGTTATTTCTGGTACTTGTGGCATGCTTTAATAATGGAAAAGCCCAACTAGACACCCGAAATTATAGTGAGATTAATGCCAGAAGTATAGAAACCTTTTGCAAGACGCTGAGTACTTATCAGAGATGGAGCTAATAATATGACTACAAAAGGCAATGAAAACATGTCATATTCATGTTGAACTCAATTGGTTATGATTGTGTCGCCTATGGAAGTTCCATAAACAATGACCCATAACAATGATTAATCTGGTTAGAGGTACTGATAGCCTGATATATTTTCCTCTTTGAGAATTGGAAATGTTTGAGGCTTGTTTCATTTAGTTTAAAGAGTACATTTTCTCAATTTCCTTCTTTTTCCATTAACAAAAAATGACAGAAAATCTTGATATTCGCATTTCTTTGTAGCCTTGACAGTTTCAGCCCAAGCTGGAACTTCAAACAAGCAGCCCTGCTGCGACAAGCATAAGAAAGCAAGCAAGATGAGGTGCTCACAGCTTACTAGTCACATTGATGACAGCATATTTCACACATCCGCTGTATCACGTGGCATTGACACGTGATGAAACAAGCTGATCAACAGAGATATTTTAAAACTGCAAAAAAAACTGACTAACCATCCAATCAGTCAAGACACAGAGCAGCGATAAACCATCTTTTTGGGGGATGATGGTACACAATGGGAAATCAGTGAGACTTCAAGATCATACTTTTGACAGGAGATGACCATTCAAAGTGGATTTGCAAGAGCTGAATGTTACAGGCAAGAGTCCCCCCAGCAATCAGTAGATGTCAGGAAATCAACACTAAACTGAAGCTCCCTCCGAGCAATGGTAAGCAGATAGGAGATATGGGTATCTCAGAGAGTCATTTCATCCTCTTTTTGCCTGAGGCAAACTGCCACCATTTATCTAGGATCATTTTTTTTTATAATGATCAGTCTGGTATGCTATTCCATAGTCTATTTATTTCACCTTGATGACGAGCAGTTCCGCAGCATTCCAGCTTGCAAGTTCTGACAGAGCATCAAAACTAGACAACTTGCACAGTTCCTACCCTTTTCTCAAACTGTCAATTCGATATCATGGGGTCATAATCTAAGTGATTGCATGTGATAAAGGAAACAAAATGATCTGCCACCAATATAACTGAAGAAAGCTAGCACCCTACCTCAAAGAGAATTGGAACTTGGCCCTGTTACATGTACAGAACTAAAAGGACCAGTTAGACCAAACTGTAGGTGCTGTTATTCAGGCATTCCCATCAATTACGTACAACGACAGGACGCAGGTTGAGTTTCTTGCCTACATGGAACTTTATATAAGATTTGGCTTGAAAACGATCCCATCTGGACTGGCCTCCAATTGTCCCACTGAGACTCAAACCTCAGCTTAGTTCATCATTGCAATCATCAGAGTTCATATTCCATTCTACGTGTTAGGGATCTGAACTTTTCATTTCCATCCACGCACCGAGTCTTGTATCCTCGTCCAGTTCCGACTCCAGCATCAGAGCAACAGATCTAGATGAGACATTACATAATAAATATAAATTTGGATGAAAATTATTGTTGAATTTGGATTATTGGATACTATAAATAGTTTCCATAATTGCATAAATACTTTCGAAGTTTTTAAATGAGCAAATTCGGTATGCTTGTTTTTCTATTCAAGTAATTAGTGGAGTGTTTTTGAAGTTTTGAGTCAATGCTAGATGATGGTATGTGACATAACACAGTAATGAACTCACATAGATAACTTGGTCTATTGTATTCGAACTTAACAAAATCTGTCATTCCATGTCAGTTGTATCTAGGGTATACTTAGAGCCCGTTTGGTAAATTGTCAAATAGTGAAAATTTCTATTTTTTTATTCTCAGAATCAGTTTGGAAACAGAAATTCGTTTGTTAAATATTTTGGGCCCGGGTACAAATTTACAAAAAATTATTCTCAGAATCAGTTTTTGGAACAGAATCAAGAAGTTGATTCTGAAATAATTTTTCCATTTCTAATTCTTATTGGTTTTCTTCTTTTTTCTTGGTTTGTTGTTTTTATTCTTCCCAGCCTATCGCCTACCACCGGCCACAGGCCAGGGCCGGCGAGGCCTCACCTAGCCATGGCGAGGCCGACCTCGCCGTCACGACCGGCGAGGCTAGCGACAAGGGCGGCGGCGAGGGCCGCAACGCCCTCGCTGACCTAGCCTGTGGCTGGTCGCCGGCGCCGGCGACCGGCCATAGCTAAGGAAGGGAAGGGAAAGAAAGCAAAAAAAAAAGGAAAAAAAAAGAGAAAGAAATATTAAAAAATTCAAAATATTATTAAAATATTTTTAATAAAAAAAATCTTTATAGTTACCAAACCCTTTTCCATTCTTTTTCTATTCTAAGAATAGAATTTAAGGCAATTATTGTTAAATGCCTTCAAATGCTTAAGAATTGTTCCCATGCACAAAATCAAAAAAAAATATTTCTGAACAGAATCAATTCCCAGACACATGATCATTGCTATACGCACTCTTATACATATTCCTCCACATACAAGAATTAATTATTGTCCGTAGTACAAAGATTATTTTTGGCGCACTCTTTTCATTTATTGCAACTTATCCCCCAGATCTTGCTGATTATGAGGTATGCGACAGTTAACGCCTAAGCAAACGGTAGCTAAAATTTAAACTCCAAAGAATATACTTGCAAAAATGAAAAGTAAAGAAGTTACAGGATTAACATGATCAAATAATTTTTACATCGACAGGTAACTAGTGACAAGCCACCGGTATGCGATACGCATCACCGCAATACCTGCACTGACAATTCTGCACTTCATCCATGTACAAAAGTCACCATCACACTCAGCACCAACTCAAATCTCAATATACAGTTTTATATCGTGAATAACCGACATTGGCTCAGGTTTTCCAAAGAAAACAAAGGAATTTACTAAATACTTCGCTAATCCTCGTTGTACCCATCCAAAGACCTTTTCCACATGCTAAACAATCCGAAGAAGTTATAAAGCAGAAGCCTCATCGCCCAAAGAGAGGTGGCATTAGTGAGCACTCACGAGGAAGGGATGCTGGCACACTCCACATTCAATAGTCTCAGAACCAGAGGTCGGAACCTGGACCTGCAATTATCCCAGAACAGACCCCCTTTAATATCTAAGTACTAGACAATAGGACCAACATAACATCTCCGAGCTGCTGTAGGTTAAGGGTCTCAAACCTGCAAATGAACAGTGCATATGGGACAGGCAACTTCCTTCATCCTCCTTCCAGAACCATCTGACTGGGAGCCTGTAAAAAGACAGCTCTTCTGTCAACACTAGACACAAGCTCAAGTAACATTGAGCCAAAAAAGGGTACTTTCATGACAGAATCCATGAGATACATTAAAAAGATGGATCCTCAGAAAATAAACAGCTGCGATGAGGACAGAGTGTATCCAGTTAAGATTAAAAAATTACCTACTGATCCTTTACGATTCTTCTCCATCTCCTCCTGTCACAGACAAATAATGTCAGAAAATTATAGCATGATAACACACTTCCTTCAGAAGAGCCTCAAAAAGGATTGCGCAAAGTTGTCCCAAGACTTTGCCACAAAGTAATTACAGGGAAAACATGTCTACGAACATTTAAAATATCCATGAAGCTATCTACGTAAAGTATCAGAAAGACTACCTGAAGCTTTCTAGCAAGGTCCTCATGACTCTGAAATCCCACCGGTTTACTAGATGTTTCCTTCGCATTGCTCAGTCTCTGAGTAACCTCAGCCTACAAAACCACATTGTTTAAAGTGACAAGGTCTGAGGAGTGCAATATGCCAGCCTCTTGCAAGTCGCAATAGGTCTTGGGCCCCAGCACATACGTGTGGAGTTTCTACATAAACTTCAAAGAAACTAGAAATATACCAAACAACGGTCACAAACGCGAACTGGTTGAGCATTCTCTTCGGCAGTTAGGGCAATTCTACCATGGGTACATTTATCGCAGAAAATATCTCCACAATTCCTGCAGTGGTGCTGAATCCAAAAAAACCACAGATATGAAGGAAAAGTATACAGATGAACACTGAAGAGATGAGTGGTGATAGAAAGATGTGTACCCTGCGAATAAAAGCATTAAAATCCGTTCCACAACCTGTACACTTCGAAACCGCTTCATCGGGAACCTAATAAGTAAAAACCAAGGAGCATGAGTAACTTTTAGGGCAAACAAGGGTGACGTGATATTCTAAGAAAACCAATGATTTAATACTTCCACGCTTTTGACAGTAATTTCTCATTAAGAATGAGAATAAATGCGTACAAAACGCCAGGTAAAACACAATATAATATGATTTCAAAGGGTGCCAATTTGTTAACATATAAAAAATTAACTGAGAGACATTCGCATACACTGACTATGATTAACTTGAAGATGACACGCTTGACATGTTTTGATCCATATTTTCACAAAACATGATGATGACATAAATGACCAACACAAGTACAATCAAACAACCAAAAGAAAAAAAAAACACAATTATGATGGCATAGCACAAGTTGTCAGCCAATTTTGGTCTGCACAAGATCTCTATGTAGCTAGTAGTCCAAGCACACATAAAAGAGGAGGTCCAGGGTACAAAAGGATATCGACATCTATGATTATCATATCTTCTGTGAAATGGACAATAAAATAAGGATTATGAAGTGCAAAATCTTGTAGAGTACTTTGTACTAACTCTGGAAAAATCCTCACGCCAGCTATACTGGGTGGTGAATGTTTGGTTTTCAAGGTAGCAAATATGCATAAGCAATTGGAAGATGTTTGGTGCAAGTGTGGTTGCTCGAGAATTGATATAGCTCAAAACGAATATCTTTAAAAAAGTTGGAAGGGCCACATAAAATAAGCTGATAAAAACCTGCTTAAGAATCCATCTTTTGAAAAGACTACAACTAGATGCTTCAAAACAAAGAGGCAATTTTATTGGTACACCGTAATAGAACCAATCAAACAGGTGTGCAAAGACATAAGGTAAGTATATCTGTACACAGACTCCAGCAAAGCTTGAAAAATTCTAAATAGTCTAAAATTTCCATCCCATTTGCCTAATGGAGCTTCCAAGTTCATGTAAAGGCATGTGTGCAAGTCCACATGGAGCAAGTTTGTTTCTTCAATAGAGTTCCACAAATCTAGGCAGAATCAAGATCTCCAAATAATCCTGTTTTCGCAAAAGCCTACTTGTAAGCCATGGCAGGAAAAATTAAACAAAGCTTAAACTAGCTGCCATGGACTGAAGGAACTTTTAGCTCAGCGTCAGGGCAATTGCCACAAGAAACAAAAAGACCACCGTATGCTTTCCCAAATAGACAATGCAATAAAATAACATCAATTCCATCAGCATACAGAAAAAAAAGAGAAAAAAAATGGATTTTGGGTTTTACCCAGTGATCTTTCTCTTCAATGCCAGGCTTCATCCGACTCATCCAGTCAGCAAAACCTTTCTTCCTCTCTGCAGGCTGTTCACTTGTCTTTAAAGGATCGGAAGGCCTGCTCCTTCCACCCATTTCCTTTAACTGGAGCATGTAAAACATTTACCGTCAGTCCAGAAAGCACATAAACCACCAGCTGAACCATGGAGCTATTTTCTGTTGATGGCCTAATGCAGGGATATGGATCCTTATATGAATTTATCTCTTTGCGAGTATGGACAACATGTGGTCCAACAGTTTAAGTGCACAAGTGCATCTCAACCCTCGGACTCCTGTCAAATGTTCAAATCTCACAAAGACCATCGGTTCAGTAGATGAACGGCTGTTATGAGCAATGTACATCCAATAGTAAGTCCCCAGATGAAAATTCTAAAAACTCGAATGCCAGTTTGGCCATAAACAATTTAGTTGTCCAAATCTGACCAGACCAAAGACCAGTTCCGGTCGAACCGGTCGAACCGGTGAGGTTTCAAAGTTTGGAAACGAATGAAGGCCTGGCTTGCGTTCTTGCAGGCCTCGCAAGTCCCACCAATATGCACATGAAAGAGAGCACTTAGGCCTCACACCAATACGCATATGAAAGTGAGGAAAAAGGCATGAAAATACTCAATATCTAGGCGACGGCTCTAAAGTGTAAGAATTTGTTCATAAGTGGCTATAATCATAACATATTAACATAACAGGGT
This sequence comes from Syzygium malaccense, assembly GCA_031216405.1. Lineage (NCBI taxonomy): Eukaryota > Viridiplantae > Streptophyta > Magnoliopsida > Myrtales > Myrtaceae > Syzygium > Syzygium malaccense. The sequence continues at coordinate 6,391,164 of CM062258.1, read as the reverse complement.
AAAAACTTTTCTTAAGACATACACATTGGACAAGCTTTGTTAGCCCACCAATTTATTCATCTACTACACCATGCCCATAATTGGTACATACAGGTGTGGCATTCTACCTGAACAGTCGCAGCTGTCACCGTATCAAGGAGTGTGTTGGTTGTGTAACGATTTGATTGTAATCGAATACGCCTTGGTTCAATATCCACAGAACTCTTTGACCAAAATGAAAATATAGAGGAATCCGTCACCTGCATGGCACCATGCATCCATAGGTCAGCATTAAGTTAAAAATGGTAAAAGAACATGTAAACAAGGACAATCAACTCACTTCACATCTTGTGATGGTTTCCAAAGGGTATATCCTCAAAGTCCGACTTGTCGAAGGATCAAGCATACGAATTCCATCCAAGCCTATCTGAAAAAGAATATGTAACATCAAGAGTTAGTCACAAAAGAATCAACCACCAAATGACTGAAGGATAGAAGCAAGAAAGAGACAAAACAATCTACTATATTGTCACAAATCTTGTCTACAATAGGTATGTTACAACAAAACAAAGAGATAATATTAAGAACATGTTGAGGAGACAATCTGAATAGTAATGAAATCAGTGAGTGCACACCACGATTTCGCAATGCCAAAGGGAATTATGACAGTTTACTGATAGGTGTTCTGTTCCTCCTCTTTCAATAATTGGCATTCAGCAAGAGGGTGGGATAACTATTAACGTGATCGAGAAATGGATGAACAGCATGTTCAATAAAATTGTAAAATAAGTTCTGGGGATTTAAACACTGAATATGTTTGATTTGTATGGTTTTTAAGTTATTTTTTTCCGAATCTTGCAGTTCTTATAATTTGATTTTTATTTAATGCAAAACAGAAGAAATCTTTCAGAAAATTGCAAATATTGACATGCATATATCTATAAAAAGTTAAATTTTCATATAAGTAGGAAAGAAATTTTTTTAAGAAAACAAAACAAGTGCTTATATTATGATAACATTAAGTATAGAGGATGAAAACAAAAGGTTGTTCAAGAAAAGCCGAAAAATGAACATTGCATCTTATTAGTTTCTCAACAAAAAGGAGTTGTGAATATGATTGATAGATTTTAGCAATATAATTGTTAAAGTTCTAACCTCCACAAGAGTTTTTCCATCAAACAAATTAACTAATTACTTTCTTACTTCATCTCTTGAGTGAAATTTTTGCTTAAATGAATCTGTCAAGCCAAAATTAGTCAGTATTACCATACTACTTTAATCTTATTAAGTGTCAAAATTTTCAATTATCAGCAGTTACTTAAGTTGTCAAACAGGACCTAACTATTTGGGCTAATATAGTACCAACAAGAAACCTTCTAGGTATACCAATTTTCACCGTTCCACTTTTAGCTAGTCTTCATTGTTTACTAACTTTTTCTACAGCAAATGCAGTCAGTGTCCTTCCCCGTTAAATGAATTGGTCAGTAATAGTTATATTATTACTTGATTATAAAAATTTATGTAATTCTTTTGGTATTAGTCTTTTGAAGGCATCTACAAACAGTGATGCTAGCATCGCATTAGTCTCTAACATCTACATTCTTCATAATCCCACATAATTTTAGGATAAATCCACCTAACACATCTGTCAAGCAATTACTTAGTCAAACAATGATCTTCAAGACATTTAAAGATCAAAAGGCCATATCTTCAACTTCTCAAGACATGAGCTCATGGAAAAACATATTGGGGTTACCATCTAAGGCAGGCAATCGTTTTACTTGCCTCGTTAATAAGCAAAGAGTATAATAGGAACTGGAATAATGAAGACAATACGAAATAACAACCTTGCATCTCTTACGAGCTATCAGTGTAGGATGTGCTAAGGTCTTTCGGAACTAAAACAGGTATTGCCCAAAAACAGAAAATTTCTTTGCTTTTGATTTTAAAATGATTATGGCAGTTCAGCCAAAACATCAGTTACTTCAGTTCACTTGCAGTGAAGAATCACAATGAAAACTATCATAATATTACAACTCGATCAGTCGTGAGCTGTAATATATTCAGTTGCACGGGACAATTTCTACCCGAACATTGCAGGTTTTTTTTTTATTTTTTAATGAATCACTTTGATCCTCAGACAGTCCATCTGTCCTAGAACCCCATAGAATCTTAGGTTAGCCTCTGATTTAAGACGAACTAATTATTAAATGAGTCCAATTCAGCAGCGCTGAAATACTAACGACGAACTTACTACTCTGCACTATAAACTTCTAGAGGTAGAAATTAAGCAAAATGAACAAGCAAATCTAAACGAAAAGTGAACCGCCATTGACAAACCTGACAGAGAACATCCATTGTACTTTGAGAACCACTTTCAGGCAAGAGCTTCACCCTAAACTTCTGGACCCCACTCTTCACATCCTGCTGCGTCTCCGCCTTGGGCACTGCTCTTACAATCTTCGGTGAACTGACTGAAGAATCCTTCCCAGAAGGAAAACTGATTGGTCTTCCATAATCATCGAACGCAGAAGACCAGGTCGATGATTTCGAAGAAGTGCCTCGAGCACCATATGGCTCGACTTTCCCTCCTTCATAAGCATACACGCCATCGCCATACGCATCGTCCCGCCTCGAACCCGAGCCATACTGCGAAACATCCGATTGCTTCCTGTAGAAATCCGACCCATAATCGGACATGCTACGACCATATCCTCCGCCGTACCTATCATCGAGGTACGAGCCCCCCTGATCGTACTTCACGGAATTATCATACGCCGGCTCATACGGCGGCGGGTTGTACGGAGCTGACGAGGCATAGACGGACGAGTAAGGCGCGTTCGTGCTCGGATTGGGGGCCGAGGTAGGGTTCAGAGCAGGGGGCGGCGCGATCGCGGACTGCGGAGGGTAGCTCGCAGCAGCCTGATGCTGATCGTAGGGCCCGGGCGGAGGCACGGGCGCCGGCCCGGGCGGGGGAGGGGCGTAGTAAGACTGCTGCAGCGGCGGAGGCGCCTGGTACGGGGCGTGAGAATCGAACGGAGGGAAGGAGGACGGAGCCTGCGAGGTGGAAGGGACGAAGGAGGGCGGCGGCGGGGCCGGGGGCGGCGGGGCTTGCGGATTGGAATTGGAGATCGGAGGCGGGGCGTAGGAAGGGGCGGTCGGGGGGGCGGCGATCGGATCGGGGATCGGCGGAGCGTTGTAGGGAGGATAGCCGGAGAAATCGGAGGGGGCGTAGCCGGAGGAGAAGGGCGGCGCGGAGGCGAAGGAGATCGGGGGGTGATCGGCGGCGCTAGGGTTCGGGCCGGGGTTCGGCAGGTGAGGGTAGTGGTAATACGGAGCGGAGTTGTAGTCGCCCTGCTGCATGATGAGCGAGGGAGGGAGAGAGAGAGATTGGTTGGGTTTGTTGGTCGATGACGATGATGGAGAAGAGGAAGGAGGAGAAGGAAGATGATCCTGTTGCTTAGGAACGCGGAAATGAGGAGAGAGAGAGAGAGAGAAAAGGGAGGGGGGGGATCGGGTGGAGTCGGGCATACGCGAAGTTACGGTGAGCCGGCGTGATTGAATTATTTGTTCCGTGAGGTCAAGGTCAAGATTGGAATTTCGGTTCCGGCGGTGGGCCGGGGGGACGTGGACACGCGGCACCGACGGGAGAGCCCGGGGGTGGGGGTGGGGGTGGGGGTGGGGGAGACCAAAGTCAAGTCTCCTCCGGCGTCCGATAGTGGCTTTGGTTGATTTTTGGGAAATAATACGATGGTTTCCACCCCAGCGATTTAACGCAACCGATTCGGTACGTAATCTGCATCGTTAGAATACAGTAAATTCAAATTGTGTACACAATGCTTCGCGCAGGATTTCGAATCGTGAGGATATTTCGACCTCACGAGACTGAATTGCTAGATGTGAAGGATGTATCTAACTTGTCGTTTATAAAAACTAATAAAAAAAAACTTATAGTTATTGAGGACAATTACTGAGGAGAAATAACTTCACGAGAATTTGAGGTATTTTACTATGCTATTTTGTTTAATTAGGTGCGGAAATGCAGAAAAGGGAATGTGAATTATTCCAAGAGTAAACAGTGTTGGCCTGTTGGAAAAAAAAACTGACCAAAGGATCCAGTCAAGGGTCAAAATCCCCAAAAACGCAGAAAAAATCGCAATCTTGAAGAAGACCATGAGTTGAGTAGGCGTCCATTGCCTTTCGATCCATGTGACCAAAACCTCATGGTTAAGGACAGACATAATGGTCATTTGGATACAGAGAAAACCTCAGTTAGAAGTTGCACACACACGGCTCTCATTTACCTAAATGTCTCCGCAGATGCTGCGGCAACTTCTGTGGCGTTCAAGAAGCTTCTCCATAGTCAAGCAACAGCAGAAGGCGAGCCTAGGACCGTAAACCGCGAACCAAGCATCAGGTCACCGAGCACATACATTCCATAGAATGCACCCATCTCTTGCAAATGAATTGCAGGTTTATAGCGCAATCTGCGCATACAATATATTTGAAATGCGTACCGAAATGGTAAAAGTAACTTATTGACACAGCACTCTCACTGCTATAAAGAACAGCAGAAATAGCCCAAAATGCCGGCAGAAAACAACAAAAAGGAAGAAGGGGGGAAGGGGGGTGAGTAAGAAGATTCTTATGAGACTCAGGGCATTGCCGGCTCCACAAAATCATCCTCCTTCTAATATCTTTCCCTAGACTTGTGCCACGACTAAGTCATTACCCTAGCAGAATCCCCCACGGCACGTTGCATTCTGTCATACCATTCACCTATCCGAGTATGATCCACCATATCTTTCCCAGATTGGAGGTGCCGGATTGGCCTCAGCACGCCAAAAACAGCAAGATCAGCTAAATTAGGCTTTACACCACCTGTTGCAGACAACCACCAGAAAAGAGAGTCAAGTCTTGCAGCATTCTTCTTGTGCTTCTGACCAACCAATGAGCAGAACCAATCAAGCTTACCACAATATGGCCTTCCCTTTAAGGCATCCACCCATGTTCCGGCAGCTTCGTACAAGGCTGCGCGTTCATCTGTAATATTGTGTCTCTTCTTCAACTTCTTTGACACTAAATACATGGCTGCAGCTCCGCTGTACTTAGCAACTAACCTCTCCATGAAGCTGAAGTTGCCTAGAATTGTGGACGCTCATCAAACTATAATCACAATGTATTGTAGTATATAGAGCAAGCACGATAGTAAAAAAGTAAACCATTTCCTCGCAATTAGCAGAATAAATACACAAGGGTATACAGAAAGGTGCACTTTAAAACTATTATCTGTTGAAATTCTAGTACATGAGAAATAGACAAGATCAGAGAAAAAGAAATGACAAACTAAACCAAGCAACACTGGAAACAGATTAAACTAGAGTATAGATCCCATAGATGCTTAGAATACACTTGAAATAGACGAAACTGAAGTATGGATATTGGATCCCATAAGCACTTAGAATATCAAAGACTGAACAATACGAAAACCAGTGCACTTCAACTATAGGTCCTAGAGCCAAACCCAAGCCGAACAATGAATTTCAGTGAGTCTAGTACTAGAAATGATCAAATGAAAGATCCCGATTAGCAGCAACGTTAGCCCAACCACAAAAGGTTAGATCAGTCACGAAAAAAAAAGGAAGACCACATGGATATTGACTAAGTCCTTGTAGCGCCTTTGCATGTCTACTGCTATATCGTGTATAAGTTGCAGACTTTTGCCACAGTGTATAACTCTTAGTGCTATAATTGTCAACTCATTTTAGTGGGTTGTACATGTCCAAAGATGTGGGCATTCAGAAAATCTGAACTTGTTTATCTTCAACAAAAGAAACTCCATGGATTCCCAGAAAGCTCTGGATATGCTCAAAACAGCTATGATCTGGGAATTAGGGATGGTTTCTGGATTCAAAACCCTGCTATACTCAAAACAGCTATGACCTAAGAATTAAGGATGCTTCAAAATTGATGTCCTGTCATAGACAACAAGTGTGATACCATATCACCGCAGATATGAATGAAAACTTGAGCCAGTGGACCAAGCTCCCTATGGGGTGGATCAGAGTTTACTTGCTTTTTCCTTAAACAAACAGCTTGACTCATGGTCAGCTCTTGCTGCTATACCAAAATAAACCATCCCACAAAAAATGAATTGCCAAGTCAACTACTGTGGACTAAGGCATAACGACATGCCTAGCTTAGCCTCACTACTCATGGCTCAGTACAAGGTAGACGATGATCATGCTCTTTGGAAAAATAGATGCACATCCATAGGTTGAGGTTCCCATGGTTTACTTGCTAGCAACCAGTAAAGTGCACAATGCTTTCACACAGCTTGTAGAAAGCTCTTTCACTTGTAAAGAATTAGCAACTACAGTTAAGTATTAAAATAACAGTGACATCAAATTTTTCCACACTAATAGCTTGCTTTTGTTGGAATTGGAACAAGTTATCAACAGTTAGCAACTAGATGGGGTGAAAGTTAAAAAAGAAAAAAGGGAACAGTCAGCGAGCTGCTTCCTCAAAAGACAGATACATCACCAAAAACAACACAGGAGCACTGATGCATGAGTCATCCTTACCATGGGTAGTAATATAGTCAAATGACTCGAGGGCCTCTGAAGGAGTTCTGTATATGTTTGGTGACAAAACATGAACCAAATGATTATCCACCCACCTACATCCAGTCATATTACACACCAATGGTGAGCCGGAGTCGTTGCGTGGAACTTTATAGGAGAAACTTAAGGGAACTTGGAGAAAAGGAAATGAAATGTCACAGAATCCCCAGAAACAGAAAGAGAATGGCAGAGAAGTTAATTGTACCCACGCCACTTCCTCTCCTCCTCATCTTCCGCCAACTCACCAGGATGAATTTTTTCGAACAACTGATCAATGATAGCTGCACACACCAAAACCGGTCATTGCAGAGTGTGACTGAAAATCATAAGGACCTTCGAAGACTTGCGCTAACAGAAGAAAAGGCCGAATGCTCCAAAATTAGCTATTACTAATTGCATCAACATGAAAGAACGAACATGAAATAAGAAAGAATCAGGGAAATGATCAACAACCTGAAGAGTCATTCATCTGCTTTCGATCAACCATCAGTACAGGCACCTTCTTGTAATCAGACCATTTGATCTCTTTCTTGCTGATCGGGTTGACCTCCACAACTTTGTATGGGATTTTATAGTAATCCAAGAATGCTGAAGGGGGGAAATAATCAAACAACATCAATCATGAGATAAATGACACCAAATGCGGGATAACAATAGCTAACAGACAAACTAACAATCACGAAAGATACCACATCCCAGCAGCACAAGCAAAGCCACACTTCAGCGTTTTACATTCCCTCATTTCAGTTTGGTCTTCCTGGTCAAGAACTATTTTCCTAAATTTCCTCTAGAACTTTCCAGGGCCAAAGTCCACTAACTACTTCCCCCCACAAACAAGAAGCGGCACATACTCAACACGGTGAAGCGCTTCGCTCGCTGAACCATTTTAGCTCCGCGGAGACTCTAGAGAAAGCTGAGTAGCTCACCTTTAACTTTGTTGCAGAAAGGGCAAGCCTCGTACTGGTAGAGGACGACGTCGTCGGGGAGAAACTTCGCCCCGCGCGAGCCCTCTGCCCGAGCCGCAGACGTCGCCGCCGCGGCGGACAGGAGCCTGGCCCCCGCGACGCCATTGGACACGGAGGTCATCGACGGCCAACGCCGGCCGCTCAATACCTCGGAGAGCCACGGGGAGCTCGCGCTCGCCCGGGGATTGCGAAGCGCGGCTTGAAGAAGACGGTGCTGGGCGGCGCCGGCGGCGGCCGCGCCGGCTGCGGCGGCTCGGGTCAAAGTGGCGGCTCCTCTGATCGACCTCGTCATCGTTCGAATTCCGAAACCGGGGAGGCTTTTCAGCGCGAGAGGAATGGTGAGGATCCGAATGGCGAAGCGGTAGGTTGAAAACGAAGCAGGGAAGAGTTCGAACACGTAGAAGGTTCTGTCCTCCGTGGAACTGGCGCGTGACGGAAAACGCTACGGTGGCGCGTGTTGCTTCAAGCCGTATATTTGGCACCGATATTTCAGGGATGATGAATTTTGGCCAGATTTATAGCGTAAACGATGGATTTTAAATTTGTTCAATATTAAAATTTTAGTAAATATTTAATTTATTTCTTGAATTTGAATTAATAAAAGAACTGCATTTAATATTTTTATATAATTTATGAATTAAATTTAAATAAATTATGGGCGGGCCCGAGCAAGAGACCATTAGGCCCAATACAAGGCCCGACCCGGCTGCGCTCGGGTTTTTTCTTTGTGGGCCTAAGCGGAGACGGAACTGGAAAGGGCATTATCGGAATATCACAGGACGCGCTTCATTAAGTCGGCAAGTTTCTCTATAAATACAACCCTGCCTGCAGCGACGGCAGCATAGAAAGAAATCGAAAGGTTTGGGGCTAGGGTTTCTTCGTCTCCCGCGTTCTCCTCCGTAGTTCTCCTGTGTCTCTCTCTCTCTCGCTCTCGCGCTCGCGCTTCTGTGGCCGGATTTGCGCTCTGCTTCTCTCCAGCCTCACCTCGAGTTGGGATTGACTCGGGTTTCCGATCCATCCGCCCGCGCGCCTCGTGATCTCTCGTGGGTGGAAAGGGGCCGAAGCGAAAGGGCGGATTTGGGGGCACGATGTCTCGTTGCTTTCCTTACGCGCCTCGCGAGGGATGCGTGAAGAGGGGGACGCTGAGGGAGACTTTGATGGGGTCTCTTAAGGTTGGTTGAGAAATTTCGGTTTTTCTCTCGCGACTTGGGTCTTTGATTGATTGATGTATCGATGATGCCTGAGGGCCTTGGATTCTTCGGGCCCCATGATTGACGGGGGTCAATCACGGGGATCTGTTTTAGCGATCTGTTGTACATTTGCTAGGTCTTGAGGTTGAGTGAACCCCAGGTAGGAGGTTGTATTGCGTGTAGGGGTAGACGTTGACTGTCCACGTATTTTCTGGATCTTGGAATAGTGGTTGCTCTGTTTTGTATATGATGAGGCAAGAGCTATGGAGTATGCAAGTGAAAGTAACGAACTCTGTCCATCTTCTGTGTTTTGTGAGGCACTGTTTTCAGATTTGCGCTCCATAACATCGATTCCCATCTGTATAGGACGTAGCAATAGCAAATGCGGCTTAAGTGCCAATTTATTTCTTTTGGTGAAGATTGAAGTACCTGCCCGGTTGCCTCTGCTTGGTATTTGGTGCACAAGTAGTTCAACTTAAAATACGAATTACGCTGACAGAAGTGCTAGATGCACCTATCCTCTCTTATGTGTTGGGTTAATTTCAATGATTTAAATTAAAATCGTTTTGTGAGAGGTCAAGCTGCGCATAGAATTATCAATCCTGCTACAATGACAAGTTTACAATGATTAACGGTAAACTGGGTATATGGATTGTTTTCAATGGCAATGTAGTTTTGAAATGATGCTGTTAAAACAGCTGTTTCTGGTTACTCAGTTATTTCCTGAGATTGGCAAGCACACTCTGGTCTTATCTGTTTATTTTTACTTGTTTAGCATCCTTCTGTGGATTTCTGAAATTGGTTTATTATTAATTGGATTTGATGATGAAATATATGAAAAATTATCGTATTAGCTGCCAATGCTAGCCTCTTTTTAGATGTTCGATAGCAACAGGTGGAAAAAACGTTTTCTACCTCTGCCTATCATGTTTTTTCTGCTGGTTGGGGGAGGGTGAGTGGGTTGATTGGATCTGAATGTGTCGGGACTTTCATGTGGAAAGAACTAGAAAACTTGCCTTGTTGCGACCAATGCTTTGTGGTAATGCTTGGTCGTGCTTGCTTCTTGGTTTCCTGGTCCCCTGGTTTCCTGTCTCTGTGCTAAATGTTCTTCTGGTGCTTCAAAGCTCCAGAAGGAAAAGGAGAAGGCGGCTGAGACAAAAAGAAGTAAGCCAAACAAGAGGGAAAAGGAGAAGACAGAAACCCACTTGAAACCCTTGGGCATTAATGATAGTAAGGTAAAGAGATCATCTCATGAGAAACCACCGGCAGGAGTGAGGAAAAGAAAAGTTTTTGATTCAGACTCTCCTCCAGTAAGTAAAGACTCCTCCGAGCAGGCGGAGAAGAGTTCAATTACAGAAGAGCATGAGCAACCAGTTGGTTACCTTTCTGATGGGAGCAAGAGCAGCAACAAGAGTAGACAAGATGCCTCGTCCTCTACCATCGAAAGACGCGGTAAGTTTTGCTCATTTGCATTAACATTGGAGCTGATTGGTGCTGATGGTTAGACGTGACTAATCTTTTCTTTTTTGTTTTTTGACACCACAGGCAACATTCTCAGAATCCGGCTGAAACGAGCAGCAGCACCCGAGAGTCCACTTGTTGGACAACCCGAGTGCACTACATCCGGAAGAGCAGATTTTCCCCCCAAGTACCTGCGTGAGACGAGTCATGTGCCTTGTCAAATCAATACCCCTTCTGCTGATTCAAGGGAGCTTGTATTGGCGAAGCCAGAAACCTCTGCTCAATTGGATACAGCATTTCAAACCGTCCCTTCATCGTCCAGAAATGAATCGTCAGAGCTAGAATCCGCATATGAAGCTCTGATGGATCATTGGGTGCCCCTTCCTTTGGATCATGGACTCGATGAACCTGTCGACGAAGACTGGCTTTTCCAGATGAAGCGGGCGCCGGGCAAAGGCCCAAAGCGACCCAAAGCAGGGGACGATGTCGTAATTCCATCTTCGTGGCCGCCGCAAGCCCATTATTTGCCTGAGGCCGAGATTTATGCCCTGCCTTATACTGTTCCCTTTTGATTTTTTTTCCCCCTTTCAAATCACTTTGTAAAGCCGGCACAAATGTACATAAGTTGAGCAAAACGATAGAGAAATTTTGTTCCTTTGCCTTGTCTGGTTTGGAAATGTCATTGGTTGATTCAAAGATAAAGAGTGAATGAATGATCTCTGTGGGTCATCTGCTTTAACCCTGCTCATATGAAGTGATGTGGGTCACGTATGCTACACGAAGCCTTTGCATGCATTTGGAAGAACGGTGGAACTGTCAATTGTTGAAAAACGGTTGTCATGTTGGAAGATCTTGTCAAGCTCCGAGTCACATCGACGCGTCGTGTAGGCCCCCGCCACGTGGCAAATGATTTCGCACGCAGAGAAATTGGCTTTTAACTAATTCGTGAGTGGGCCGGCGATTGTAGAATCGCATAAGGCTTTCGCCATAATTCGTTCTTCCTTCCCAACTACGTTTTCTCTCTTCTTCTTCCTCCTCTTCTTCCTTCGATCCGGAAGGTGGTCGAATCTCTCGAAACCGTCAATGGTGCTGGAACGAGCCGCCGAGGACGAGGAGAAGTGGCTCGCCGAAGGGATCGCCGCCATCCAGCAGAATGCCTTCTACATGCACCGCGCGCTGGTGCTCCTCCTCGCCGCCTCCGAGCTCCCTCCGATCACCGCCGCCGTCGCGTCGGAGTTTCCGTTTAAGCCTTCTCTTGGATTATTCCGCGGTGGTTCTTATTCCGATCCTCTTTCTCGTTTCAGGACGCCAACAATCTGAGAGAAGCTCTCAAGTATTCGGCTCTGATGCTGTCCGAGCTCCGGACTTCGAATCTTTCTCCTCACAAGTATTACGATCTCTGTATGTCCTCTCTCTCTGTCTCTCTTTCTCCTCTCCCTGGTGTCACTGGCGTAGCGATGCTGTTGCTCTCTTTCGATACGGTTCGGTAGTTTTGAACTTGAAGGCAATTGGCCGAGTGTGCTCGTTCGTTTCGTGTTGTTGGTGATTTAGCCGTTTTTTTGGGTTTGGTGAACCATTAGATATGAGAGCTTTCGATGAGCTGAGGAGGCTGGAGATGTTCTTCAAGGACGAAAGCAGACATGGCGTTTCCATAGTCGATTTGTATGAGCTCGTGCAACATGCTGGCAACATATTGCCCCGGCTGTAAGTGACGGGAATGTTGGAAAATCTTTCTGATTATGGCCTCGCTCTTCTCTTTTGGTCTTTTTTTTTGGGGGGGCGGGAATTCTTTCTTTTGTTCATTTGTTTACAATTTGATTGTGGCTGAGTCCTCCTTTCCCTTACTTATTGTGTCTTCTCGGCTTTGCTATAACGTGTTCGTTTCGATTTATCTACTGTACGAGTTAAATCCACAATTTTCAGAACCAAATTCAGCTGTTATGGCATGGTAGCTGTGGTGTGTGGTTTAACCTTCTCTGCCCCTACAATCTATCTAGAAACCCTTTTTATGAGTAGTCATGATGGATAAAGTCGGCCAATTACTGTAAATTGTTAAGTGTGAAGAAAGCATTAGCTCATAGTGTCCTTTGCATGGGCTGGAGTAGTCCCGAATTGATAGAGAGATCAATTATCAACCGATATATAAGAGACCCGCCCCAAAAGGCCACCCACCACCTCTAGTTCTCCTTGGGGGCTTGGCCCCCATGAATCGGGCTGAGTCATTATAAACGATATCTGAGCAGCGCACCAGCCGAAAGTGTGGGATTATCCTACTTGGATTTTATAGTGATACATAAGGGCGACCCTCCACCAAAAGGCCGCTACCTCTAATACTTCGTGGGTTGGTAGCCTGAACAAATAAAGTCTGGATGTTTTTAATACGCATGAAGGTGGCAATGACATCCTATTTCACACAATGACCACGTGGATGAGAGAACCATGTGTGTGTATGATTCGTTTCACACCTTGTACGTAAATCAACCTATTTATAACATGTACGTTAATCAATCACACATAACTGTTGCCAAAAAAGAATAAACTAAATCACACACAACTGCTGCCAATCAATATTCTCATATGAAATGACCCTTTATTCCAGGAGTTGATGTTGGCTCGTCCAATACACTCGTTACATCTGTAGTAACTTTTTCTGTATTATGATGCTTCGTTTCTAACTTCATGTGAACGTATCTTTTTTCTTGACAACATTTCTGTAGCTGTATTGCTATCTTCATCTTGTTATGTGTATCCTTCACTCACACTTAGATCGCATAATTGTTTCCCTGCCAATGTCTTGTGGGTGCATTTTGAGCTTTTCTCTTGGAATTCCAGCTATCTCCTATGTACTGTGGGATCTGTGTACATCAAGTCCAAGGAAGCACCTGCCAAGGATATCCTTAAAGATCTTGTCGAGATGTGTCGTGGTGTTCAGCATCCAATACGGGGCCTGTTTTTGAGAAGTTACCTATCTCAAGTCAGTAGAGATAAGTTACCAGACATTGGTTCTGAATATGAAGGGTATGAGTACTCGTTCTATCCTTTCCCACTTCACATTCAAGTTCTTCAATAAGGCCAGCCTCCTCTTTCTGGATATAGATCTGGATGTGAGACAGGGCAACAATAATGATGACGCTCGTACTCTAACAGGCAAATAAATTTGTGTTTGCTCGCTAAAAAAAATGCCACAAAATACACGTTAATGACGCTCTATTTTATGTTCATGCTTCGAACTTCAAATGGCTTTCTTATTTTTGTCCCTTGTTGGTTCTGTTCAAGGTAGAGATTGACTCTTCAAGGAAGTATAAAGAGACAAGAAACATGTCTGAGTTTGTACTTGTGGTGAATTTCATTAAGATGCTGAACTTTTTCTTCCTTCCTTCCTTCCTTCTTTTTATCCAGGATAATGTAGTTAGATTTGATGCATTCTCTCTGTATACCATGTTTGGCAAGCTTGTCGTTCATAAGTACTTCCTCTACATACATTAAGTTGTTTATTGAGAATTAAATCCTCTTATAGATCCAAATTATAGAGTACATCTAGCACTGAAGTATTGTGGCTCTATTAGTCTGACTTTGTAGTTATATCTTCTCTGGTTACTGTCAGTTGCTCCATACATCCTTATGTGGTATATAGTAAGAATTGGATGTGATCGGTGATTGGCTACAAATTAATAGTCTTGATCAGTTGGCCCATTGATGTATCGGCTTCTATGTCAACCTGCAGAGATGGTGACACTGTTATGGATGCTGTTGAATTTGTGCTGCAAAATTTTACTGAAATGAATAAGCTTTGGGTCCGCTTGCAGCATCAGGTGAATCTTGCTCACCCTTATGCTATACTTCAATGACATGCATGGTGCCATAGAATCTGCAATTACATGCTAATAGTGCATCATGAAATTATAATTTTTTTGGCATGTAGGTTTTATGGTGCTTGTCTGTCATTCATTGTCTTTGGTGATCCTGGTTTGAGGCATTCAATCTGACATTCTAGTCGCAGGGTCCTGGTCGGATTAGGGAGAAGCGGGAAAAAGAAAGGAGTGAGCTTCGTGATCTCGTAATAATCTGACATTATCTTCATCCAAGTTTCAGCTCTGTTATATTAGGACACATGAATTAACTGTGACTAATCATTCCAGGTAGGGAAAAACCTCCATGTTCTTAGTCAGATAGAGGGTGTGGATCTTGGAATATACAAAGAAACTGTTCTTCCCAGGGTCTTGGAGCAGGTACCATGACCGATTATAGGCATCGGCTATTATTGTCATTCTGGTTACTGACTTTGAATTTTGTTTCTTCCAAAACTTGCATCATACTCTTTGGTAATATCACGATAAAATTGTCTTTGGACAGGTTGTCAACTGTAAAGATGATCTTTCCCAGTATTATCTGATGGAATGCCTGATCCAGGTCTTCCCAGATGAATACCATTTGCAGACGCTTGAGGCATTATTGGGTTCTTGCTCTCAGCTTCAGGTGGGTAGCTCTTTTTATACTTACCTCACTGTTTTTATTAGCATGTGTGATGCTATAAATAGAACAACTTAATTGTTTAGTTTTTTGCAATCACTGCCGCTACTGCTATGATGACACCGCTTCGACAACCTCTTCCCTTATCCATCTGTATTAACTCCTTTTTCCACAAAATTAAACTTTAATGAAGATTACTTATGTGTTTAAAAATTAGTTGGGAGGCTAGCATTGAGCTCCTCGTTGATTAAGTCATCGTGGCAGTCATATTATTACAGTTTCCATGAGACTTGCCTGAACATCCAGATCTTTTAGCCAGTAAGAACAACTATTGCATGGGAAGATCAAAGTATTGCTAAGTTGGATGGGAAGCTTGCCAGCTTTGCAATTGGGGGCTACGTTCTACCAGAACTTTGAATTCACTGATGAGTATCAATGCTTCCTTTTAAACTCGCTCTTTATCGGTGCCAAATTGTCAGTATCATTTTAATTCTCATTTTAAGATACAAGAAAAATTCCTTTCAAACTGACTCTTTATCACTGCCAAACTGCAAATGTAATTTTACATGCTTATCTTAAGATACAAAAAAGTGGATTTTGGAACAAAGATGGCTGGCTTATTTGTTCTCTAAAAGAAAGAAAAACTTGGTCTCTCCCCCGGTCATCCTACACTGAGCAGTATACTTTCAAGTTTTTCCTTTCCTTTCTTTTCCAACTGATATTATGCAGGGCTGTGTGGTATAGCTTCTCATAAGTAGGAATTTGTCATCTTGAAGAACCCATAAGTAGGATATATTTAATGCTGCTAGTCTTCTAAGAGAGATAAACCGATAGATCCTGTAGAGATTTGAACTTTTTTTCTTTCATTCATCTGAATTGATTTTGGTACTCAGCCAACTGTCGACATCAAGATACTGCTGTCTCAGTTGATGGAAAGATTGTCAAATTATGCTGCTTCAAGCCCAGATGTAAGTTAGCATAATAAAAGCTTGTGCAGATCTTCTTTCCCCGACTTTATTGACATTTTCTTCGGTTAATGTCAGGTATTACCACAATTTCTGCAAGTCGAGGCATTTGCTAAGTTGAGCAGTGCCATTTGGAAGGTGAATAGCTAAGTTTGTGTCCTGAAGGAAATTCAGGCATCAATTTCTTGTAAAGATCCCAAAACTCAATTCATGATAGTTCTTTGAGCTGTTCTGAGCTTACACCCAGCTGCAGACTCTTGACAAAATTTTGGTGGTGATATGGAAAACATAGATCTGGATTTCAAAAGATAATTAAAACTACATGATAGGAGCTGAAAAATTAATCACAAAAACAAATTTAGGGATATAGTGCCAGTGGTCCTTAAAAATTCACCCAAGTTCTATGCTTGTGACCCTGAAGCTAAAATTTTAAAGTCTTTGAAATGCTCCTTCTTTTGCAAACTATCCCTTAAATATTCATTTTGAGAATAGTTGGTCTTCATCCTCATTTAGGAAAATTTGAGTCATGTGTTTTGGATGGCAGCTTCCTGGTTGGACTGCCAAACCCAATATTTGCAGTTAAATTTTACTTAAATTTCTTGAACTTCTCCCATTATATGCATCACATGGAAGAAACACGATCAGCATCTACTTAACATATGAGGTCTGGGAGTAGGGACCAATTAATTCCAAATGATTATTGAGGGATTAGATTTTCAAATATAAAAATTTTGGGACTAAGATTGAAGCGTGGAAATTGATAAATGGGGAGGCAAACAAATGCCTAGAGAGATTCAAACAAAGGCCTGTTTTGATACTATGAAAATTTAAGGGATGACAGTCAATTGATTTGAAAGCTTAGGCTATTACATTAAAGCATTTTTTTGTACTTAAATGAGGCAACTGTAGGAAAGAATTTATGCTAGTAAGGATGTATTCTACGAATATGTAACTGCTAATTGCATGTACTTGTTTGAGTTTGACAAGACTGCATTGAAACAGCGGAACAAAGATGTGGAGACGAAGAATTCATATTGCTCAATAGCATTAGATTACAACTTTAATAGTCTGAGTAACCATATAATGCAAGCTTATAGGAAATACCTTGAGAGAACCAAATCTAGGTCTTTTGCATGTCTTTCAATGATTTTATATCTTCATGGCAAAATTTTGGACCTTAAAGTTTGTAGGATCCAGGTTGATAAATTATAATCTGACGGCAGGTTATAGATGCCCATGCTGAGATGCCAGTTGTTGGAGCCATTTCTTTGTATGTTTCTCTTCTCACATTTACTCTCCGTGTCCACCCTGATCGGCTTGATTATGTGGATCAAATTCTGGTATATGCTCTTCTTATACTTATTGCAGTTCAAGCATTCTAGTTTTTTCCAACACTATACCATGGTATTGGACTGATTTCAGTGAGAATGGATCGTGTCTTGAGATCATACTTCGTGTCACCATCAATTTAGAGAGTTGTATATGGGCATGATCTATCATTTCTGTGAAAACTGTTGTGCAGGGAGCCTGTATTAAGCAGCTCTCAGGCAAACCAAAGCTTGAAGACAGAAGAGCAACTAAACAAATTGTTGCACTCCTAAGTGCTCCGATAGAGAAATACAATGATGTTGTCAGAGCCTTGACACTTCCTAATTATCCCCGCGTCATGGAATACCTTGATAGTTCGACAAACAAACAAATGGCAATGGTTATAATTCAAAGCATCATGAAGAATAACACCTGCATCAAGGAGGCTGATAAGGTCTGTATCACCCTTTCACTTTGTATTTTCATATTATGAATTTGTGACTGAGTTCCGAATTTGGTTTTGTAGGTTGAGGTGTTGTTTGAATTAATCGAAGGACTTGTTAAAGATGTGGAGGGAATAGCTGTGGATGAGGTACGGAAGTATATTATCATTTCTTTATTTGCAAATCCTGTTCTTGATTGGTAGAGGTCTATAGGGTGTTTTATAACAATTAGATGGCGATTGACTAAGTTTTGCTCATCGTGTCAATAGGTATTGTTAAATAATGTTATATGACATATATCTTTGTGTTTTCATCATTACTTTACTTTCTTCTCTTTCCTTCTCACTTTTATTATATCAAACATTTACTGTAGCTTGACGAGGAAGACTTCAACGAAGAGCAAAATTCTGTTGCTCGGCTTATACATATGCTATATAACGATGACCCAGAAGAAATGCTAAAGGTAAGTAAATCATGCTCTGATGCATGTTTTATGCTAATTCTTTATGAATATAATGACTTAGAGAGAAGACTTGTCTGTTATTGCTGTCTGCATATGGGCTTTTATGGAGAGAATGGGGATTCGGCAGGAAAGGAGAAAACCTGTCTTGTTTGTTAAGGACAAATGACATCACCTGGGAAAATTTTAAAAAGAGGTTTGGTCACATGACATGTGTACATCTTGGGCTCTGGGATAGAGTGTCTCATATCGGTTTGTGAATTACTGCCTTATATCTGTTAGAGTTCCAGTTCAGGAATAAAATTTCTCTACCATTTCAACTGAAAAATTTCTCTGACTGATGAAGAAATCCTTTTGATAGTTTTTTACAGAGTTATGGTTAGCTTTATCATAGGGAGAAATGCGGTCTGTGTATCTTGAGAAACTTGTTATATAGGAAAAGGCTTATTGACAGTTGCACCCTACTTGAGTAGAGATTAAAACTGATCCTGATTAATGCGTGATTTAATTGATTTCACATATGTTATTTATGAGGTAACCAGTACTCTGCTTTATTATTGCTTCATATTTCTTTGACTACGAAACAGTTGGTAATTGATTCCATGATTGTTCATTTGCAGATTATATGTGCAGTGCAAAAGCACATAATGGGTGGAGGTCCAAAGCGCCTGCCTTTTACAGTTCCACCTCTTGTTTTTTCTGCTCTCAGGGTATGCTTTTATTCTCCTCCACCATAGACTGACCTGTTGAAGACTTTTAATTGATTATCCACTTGGAAACTACACAATGAGATCACCCACCCATCGGTGGCCGCGTTGGTTTGCGCTCAGTTCCTTTCACGAGAGGTCCCGGGTTCAAACTCGCCCATCGGTGATTTAAGTGGGGGGTCGTGACGGCGTGATGTTGCGCTAGCCCGCCCTTGAGGACTAATCAGGCATCACCGCTAGTTTGAGCCCTAGCTCGCTGGCCGCGCGGATTCCTCAGTTATAAAAAAAAAAAAAACTACACAATGAGATCCGAATCGGATGAAAATTCACAGACATAGAATCATCTCAGAATTGGTATAGTATTTTTATTTATTTTTGCCTCCTTACCATTTACTTAATTGTTGGATTGCCTGTCAGTCAGTTAGACATTTATATTTATACAAAAAGGGGGCTCCTCCAAAATAAATAACTAATATTAGGCACTTTTGGGTTCACTAACTGCTGATTTCCATCTCCACTTTCAACAGATATTTGGTGTGCATAAATTACTTAGAGGTGCAGATATTCTTTATTTGATGGAGGAACAACTGGGTAATGGTATCACTAGATCTAAAGCATAATTTACTTATTAGAGTCTAGATAATTTGTGTTTTAGATGAACGAACAAACTGAATGCGGATATCACAGATCTGCTTAGCTTCCGCACCAACTTTTGAATCTGATTTTGTTTTGGTCTCTGATTTAACAACCTGAAGACAACGCATCCTATAGGTAAAAGTTTCATGGTTGCCATAAATAAATACTGCACATTATGCTTCCATTAGAGCTATTTTGTAATGAATATATCAGGAATTGTGAGGTAGAGTTTACTTTTGGCAGCACTATCTATTCCAATAAAGAAGGAGATGCATCATAACTGCTTAAGCAAAACGTTTACGTGGCTCCCATTACTTTATCACTTAAAGGGGGTTGCTACAAGGGTCACAATCAAAAGCATGATAAAGCTGATTGCTTGGAGTTGTTACTTTATTGATGATGTACTCTTTGCATTTGTCAGAATTCCTTTTTCCCCTTTTGTCCCCTACCCCCCTTAAGACAATATGAGCTTAGATTTTCTTTGCTTAAATATTCTCAAGCAGCCGGACGGTTTGCTACAATAAATCCAATTATGTCTTTAGTTTTGTGATTGTACTCCAGCATCAATTTGAATATTCTGAACTGGAAGTGAGTCAAGGCAACAGTTTTTTGTCAGCTTGCATTTCACATCGTGAGAATTTTGTGGAACCACTGCCAATTGTTCTAAAGTTTAAGCTGTTAGATGAAAACATGGTTAAATATTTAATTATTCTAACACTCCTCCTCACGCTTAGTCTAGTCTTTTGCCTAGCGGTAAACGTGGACATCTTTAATTGGGGAGGCAAATGGGGCCTGGAAAGATTTGAACTCAGGACCTCTTGCTCTGATATCATGGGAGATTTTCGTGGGACCACTACCAACTGTTTTAAAAGCTTAAGTTGTTAGATGAAAGCATGGTTTAATATTTAGTTATTCTAACACACGTAATCCGTGTTTTACCCCTGTTATATCCATGTAAGCCTGAGTTGGATTTTGAGAAATATCCTCACTCTTGAGAGATATGAATATGGTTTTTAAACCTGCTTGCTTGTAATTTCACTTTGTGATTCTAGAGAGGGGAGCATACACAAGGATAAATACTGCACCATTTGAAGAATGTAAGCTTAAAATATTTCTGCTAACTAAATCTTTAGGACTTGTAACATTTAGTTGTTATAACCCAAAGAGACTTATCCAGCGTAGTTTTTTTTTTTTTTTGGTCAAAAATCCAGCGTAGTTGGCCATCTTTAATTTTCACCTGCAAGTGGGTAGTTCAATCTTAAAAACTATATATTAACTGCCTCAGACATTGTGTTGAAATCTACAGTTGGTCAGACGTTTGCAAAGTCAAGATGGTGAAGTTGTGGGAGAAGAATTGCCTGCAACTCCTAGAAAACTTTTCCAGCTTCTCAGCCAGGTGTAGTTCCTTATGTTTATTACTGCAACTCTTTGAGGTGAAGTAAACTTGTTATACACATGGACTTTGTCGTCTTTCCATTCTCAGTTTTTCAGCAATTTTAACATTCTAGTATTGATTGATAGATTTCTGGCGACAAATTCTTTATGAGAAAACTCAAACAACCTCATACCTGGTCCTCTTGCTTAGTATGAATTCGCATCCTAGCAGCCCATGCCCCCACTGTTCTATTTTTTCACAACTCTGCTCTTCTTGCTTGCCCCGGTATATGGATTGGTCAGCCTGCCCAGCTTCTTCCATATGATTTATAGGGGTTTCGACCTCGTCCATCAGAACGATCCACTGATAGCTCATTCTTCTTTCTCACAAAAGTGGACATTGTTGTGCAAAGTCTTTTCTGAAACCATTTTTTAACACCATTTTCATTATCTTGCCTGCAGTTATTTTTTTATTCTGCGAAGTCTTTTCTTATTCACTAAGATCTGACCTATCATCTGTTTTACTTTTGTTTTCAGATAATTGAGGCTCTTTCATCTGTACCATTTCCTGAACTTGCACTAAGGTTATATCTGCAATGTGCAGAGGTATGCTATGACCTTTTTCTTTTCCCATTCTTCTTTTACCAAATGAGGTATGGTGTGATTTAATTCCTTGTTAAGGTAGAAGAAAGAATTTCTTTTTTTCCCTTCACTCAGAACTGCAAAGCTGTTTTTGCTTTTAACATCATAAACATTAAATTTTTCAGAAAGATTCAAGTGGCCCTGATTTTGATGACTTTTAAGAAAACTTATTATACTTCTGAAATTACCTTATTTTGGGATCACTTTTGTCAATATTATCCGACTGAAGAGTTTGAAAGTGGTAGTGACCTGATTCAAGATAGAGCCAACATCAAATAACCGCTTTTGTGAGATACCCCAAATTTTGGTTTCTAAAAGAAATAAGCATTTCTCCAATTTGAGACCAAGTTATGGTGTTGAGATGAGTTGCATATAAGTCTTGCCTTGCACTCTGTTTAGTTAGGAAAATAGTAGTCTCAGGCTTTCAGATTCATGTGCATAGGTTTTGTACATTTGTCTGATACTCGAAGACTCATGATTTCATATCAGCAATTGTGAGCTGTGGCAACCAAGGCCATGCTGTGAGCAAACCATTTTAACTCTCAGTTTGCATAACATTTTTGGCATTGCATGTGGAATACTAGGCTGCCGGCGATTGTGATCTTGAACCAGTGGCTTATGAATTTTTTACCCAGGCTTTCGTACTATATGAAGAAGAAGTCACGGTAATTGCTTCATACTGTTGATGTGTTTTTTTCAAGATTTCGAGTCTTTGACTGACAAATGAGGAACTAAGTTTGTTGCTTTGAATCCATTTCCTTTAACAATATTTTAAAGGACTCCAAAGCCCAGGTTACAGCAATACATTTAATTATTGGGAGTCTCCAGCGGATGTCTGTATTTGGTGTTGAGAATAGAGATACTTTAACACACAAGGCCACTGGGGTAATAATAAGCCTGTAGATTTTTCTGCTTCTTTTTCTAATTAAATTATTAAGGACAGAGCCTAAATTTTTCTCCCATGTTTTTCAGTATTCTGCAAAGCTTCTGAAGAAGCCCGATCAGTGCAGAGCAGTTTATGCATGTTCCCACCTTTTCTGGGTTGATGATCAGGAAGGCATTAAAGATGGAGAAAGGTGCCTGCTTCCCATAACATCTACTTTTTCACTATTTTCAGCTTTTGTTGGGGACTTGTTCGTGTTTATGCAATAGGAAAAATGAAAAAGAGTACTTGTATCGATATTATCCTTTGGGGGATTCATTTTTGCTCTTGGTTCAAGGAAGTTATTCCTTTGCCTGGATGATGAGTATTATTTTCTTCATTGTATTTCGCCTTTGTTAGTTTTTTGGGAATGTGCTCCTTTTTTCAAATGTATGCGGGAGCATGAAATTTTGGATATTTCTGTAACTGCAGGGTTCTACTTTGCCTAAAACGTGCTTTGAGAATAGCTAATGCAGCGCAACAGATGGCCAGCGTTACAAGGGGTAGTACTGGGCCGGTCACACTGTTCGTGGAAATTCTGAACAAGTGAGTGAGATTTTAAAATACTACCCGTCTTTCTTAATGCCAAGAAGTCTTTTTTGTTCCTCGGTGCAGTTGATGGGAATATGTGTTTCAGGTACCTCTACTTTTTTGAGAAAGGCAACCCACAGGTCACAAGTTCTGCAATTCAGAGCCTTGTTGAGCTAATAAAGAACGAGATGCAAAGCAATTCCACGACCCAGGATCCGGCTTCAGATACGTTCTTTGCCAGCACAGTTCGGTACATCCAATATCAAACAGAGAAGGGAGGCGTGATGGGTGAGAGGTACGAACCGATTAAGGTATGATCTCCAAGTGAATCGTAGGTTATATATATTCAAAACCCAGCGGGTGCGTATGTCATTCTTTTGGCCCGGGCACATGTTCTTGCTGAAGAGGGAAGCTTGAAGAGGTTTTGGCATGGACTCTTCAAGAAAAGAGGTGGCTCGGGTTGCTTCGACGTTGATTTTGATGGTCGGGCAAAATTAAGTTATTTGGTATATAGATCGATCGGTGATTTACTGCAATTCGAATGCGAATGAAGAAAACAGGCCTCTCTTGTACAGCTATTCTTTTGTTCTTTTTGACCTTTTTCGCTCCCCGTGAGGCAAGACTTCTTCTTCTTTTTTCCTTTGTTTGCCAAGTCTGGAATAAATTCATGGCCAAGGCTGGTCATAAAATGTGATGACTGCTTACATGTTATTGAGCAGATTAATGGAAACTAACTACTCCAATTAGACCATCGAGAAAGCAATACGAAAGTGGGCATAGCTCTCGCTAGGTCGAATCCAAATGCAAGCTTTATCCAGTAATTTGCTTTTGATAATCACTTCGGTAAATCTTCCATCCTAGCATGACCCCTGATGCATCTTTTAAGTCGTGCATATTTTAGTAATTAATCCTGTCAAATCTCAAATCAAGAGACGGGAATTCACATTCTCGCCTTATACTTTAACTTTTATGTTACTTAGCAATTTATAGTATGTTGCATACTTAAAATATTGTGTGTACTGATATTATGATTCGATAAATATTGCAATTTTGTGTCGCGTGTTTTGTTTTAATTGGAGAATGTACCTATATGATGGGGTTTGGCCCTACTTCAAATAAAATTCCGCGAGCTCTAACGGATAAATTGATTGGTGTGGGTGTTTATTTTGTTACAATTTTCGCGTGTTATTCCTCCTAGAAAAATTCAAGTTGACACCAACATAACAGATATAAGTAAAGTGATGAGTAATCAGTAAAGAGGTGTATGAACGACGGCCCTATGGACGAATGTCTTGGAACAACTGAACTGACGAGATCTTTGACTGAGAATATGCGCTGTCGGTAGTATTGGCTATGATATAAGACGTGTAAACTGCTTGAGTTTTATTGAGCAAATCAAGAAAGTAATTTCGCCAATTACACTGCCGAGAAAGCTATAAACTAATCAGGATTTTTTACCTGTGTATGCATCTTCTTTTGTCTGAGACAAATTACTCAGGATCTGCAACTCAAAGACTATGAACAATTCTTAATGAGAGATGTATTCCAGCTTCGCCAGTAGATTGTGGCAGCAATCCTATCTGCTAGGCTTCAACAACTCAGATAATCGTTGCCTCCCAACATGCTGGCTATGAAATTGCTTCCAGGTTCTTCTCCTCCTGTTGCAGGCTAACCAAATTCCTATAGAGTCCACCGGGTTTTGCAATGAGCTGGTCGTGGCGGCCTATTTCTGCTACCCTGCCGTTTTGCAGCACGGCGATTCTATCAGCGTCCCGGATGGTCGTCAGCCTGTGCGCCACTAAGATCGTCGTCCGGCCTTCCATGAGCTTGTCAAGAGCATCCTGGACCAACTTCTCCGACGATGCGTCCAAAGCACTGGTCGCTTCATCCAGGAGGAGGATTGAAGGGTCCTTCAGGATTGCTCTTGCTATAGCCACCCTCTGTTTCTGTCCTCCCGACAATTGCACTCCCCTATCCCCGACATGTGTTTGGTACCCTTCCGGCATTGTGCTGATAAACTCATGGGCATTCGCCGCTTTGGCCGCCTCCATCACCTCTATTATCGAAGCTTCTGAATTTCCATACTTTATGTTCTCGTATATCGTCGTGGCGAATAATGCTGGTTCCTGCTGGACCAAACCTATTCTTAACCTTAGCATTCTCAAGTTCAAGTATTTTATATTACAGCCATCTATAAGAACTGATCCAGAGATGGGGTCGTAAAATCTCATCACTAGGGAGATCACGGTACTCTTTCCCGACCCACTTTGTCCTACCACTGCAAGACTCTTTCCGGCTGGAACTTTCAGATTCAAATCTTCAAAGATGCGGATGTCTGGCCTGGTCGGATACCTAAAACTGACGCTCCTAAATTCTATATGTCCTCTGACCTTGAGCACCATTTTCGACAGGCAGTTGTGAGGATTTATAGCCGTCGTCCTCTTGAGGATACGGAAAACG
The DNA here is from genome assembly GCA_031216405.1 of Syzygium malaccense. Taxonomy (NCBI): domain Eukaryota; kingdom Viridiplantae; phylum Streptophyta; class Magnoliopsida; order Myrtales; family Myrtaceae; genus Syzygium; species Syzygium malaccense. The sequence continues at coordinate 6,366,028 of CM062258.1, read as the reverse complement.
GACCCTAGTGCTTGTGTGCCCTTCACAATGTCTGGTGTGAGAGCGAGGGTCTCTGCAATGGCTAGTGCAGTAACTATCAAAACCACGAAGGACTTGATAATGTCTCCAAAGTTTGACTCCCTGCGCTTGATTAGAACGGAAGCATACCAAAGGCCTAGTGAGTAGGAACAGAATGCAAAGAACTGTGATATGCCATAGCCAAAGCCTGATATGTGCCCTCGTATAAGCGCTTGCTTGTTTGGTTGGGCTAATTCAGAGGCAAACTGATTTGAGATCCGGTCTTCAGCACCGAATGCAGCAACCACACGAATGTTTGCAATTGCTTCACGTGCCAATGAAGTGGCCCGAGAATAGGCACTGCTGTAGTCTCCTCCAAATCCCTTGAGAAATAATTGCTGCATTTTTTTTTTTTTTGGATGCAAGGACACACGTAGATGTTATTTATGAGATAGAGAAAAGTCTGGTTGCACATTTGAGCACTCAACAGTCTTAAAAGCAAAAACATCAACCGGCGGAATGCCAGAGATGAGCTGAATTTGATCAACAAGTTCGTTTAGCCAATTTGGCAGACAACAGATTCACGCAAGCATCCTTTATCGTTGTCTACGATGGTTTCAGATATTTACCTCAGTTATTGATGCTCCAACAAGGAGAGGAAATGAAGCAATGACAACAGCTGCTATCCGCCAGCTTAATTTGAAGGCAATGACAAATGCTGTCACTGTGAGTGCTAGATTCTGTGTAATGGTCGATAGACGGTCAGCTAGAGCACTCCGCACCAATGTTGCATCTGCTGCTAGAATTGATGTTAGGGAACCAGTGCTATTCTCCTCTAAATCAAACCACCCAATCTCGTTGGTGAGGATAGCTGCATTAAAAACAACACATTATTCCAAGATAGTCTCTAATTGAATTAATCTCAAGAATGGAAATTTTTATGGCAGCCAAGTGAAATTCATTTTTGTGCTGATTTCATGATCTGGATCTGTAAGTAAAATTTTCAAATTACTCAAGTAATCAAATTGTTAGCTGAAGAAAAAGAACCTGAGAACATTAATGAGCGAACACGGGTTATGAGGCGCTCCCCCATCAGCGTGTAGAAGAAATGCTGTATCAAGTAAATCGGGATGGTAATAACAGCTACTCCAACAAATAAGAGTGCTATCCGATCGACCTCGTGCTTAGCTTGATGAGCATCAGGTGAATAAAACGCAGACAAGACGTGGGTGATCCCAAGTGCAAATAGAGGAGCTTCGATGCCTGCCAGGACTGCACCAACTGACCCAAGCAATGCAAAAGGCCATTCAGGGGCATTCAGTTTTAACAGCTCCCAAATTGATGCAGAGGAAGCAGAGTCCCTTGGGGGAATGTCTTGGTTACTTCTCTGTGGTTTTCTAGAGTGCTCACTGTTAAAACTTCCTCGGAGGCTTGAATTTGCAGAAGAACCCGAGTGACATATTGAGCTCGATTGAGTGTCGTTTTCGGTTAACTGTAGGCTTACAAGGGTCGCGTACTCACCTCCCTTAGATAACAACTCTAAGTGGTTTCCACATTCAACTACCTTGCCGCTTTTCAGGACAACGATACAATCAACATCTCGGACTGTGGACAAACGGTGTGCGATGATTATCGTCGTCCTATTTGTCATTATTCTATCAAGTGCTTGTTGGACAACAAGTTCCGATTCTGCGTCGAGTGCACTGGTTGCCTCATCCAAAAGTAGTATCTTTGGGTTCCGTAGCACAGCTCTTGCAATGGCAATCCTTTGTTTCTGTCCTCCAGAAAGTTGGGTTCCTCCCTCTCCCACCTGAATTATATTTATTGTCAAGTATCATTCTTTTAAAAAAATTATTATGTGACAGTTCAGACAGAAAAAAAGGTACTATCCCGGGCCGCGGACTCATTAGGTGAATTTTACTCCCATATTCTATGTAGGCCAGGCAAATTGGAAAAGTATAGGTAAGAAAATTTCGTGTGCACATACTTCAGTGACTGCATTTGATTACTGAAGGGAAGCTCCATTTATGAGAATAAGGTTTCTCTTGTGCCTTTTCCTTGTAATGTCGAAACCTTAAGTCAGCAGTCCTTCTAGAGAGACGAGCCCTGATAATCAGAAGAACGCACCTGAGTGTAATAACAATCGGGAAGCTTTTGGATGAAGGAATGTGCATTCGAAGCTTTAGCAGCTTCCACGACTTGATCCGTTCCGGCATCTGCTTTACCAAATAGAATGTTAGCCACTATAGTAGTGGCAAATAGTGCTGGCTCTTGGCTAACCAATCCCATTTGCTCTCTCAGCCATTTTAATTGAAGAGTCTTGAGATCATGTCCGTCGAGCAGAATCTGGCCTACAAGTATCATAACCCACGGATTGATTTTATTAGCTGTCAGCGATAGAGTTTTGACCATTTGGCGATCACTGTAAAATTTGGGTTAAAACTCATTGCATGATAATAGATACCTGAAGTTGGATCATAGAACCGTTGTACCATGGAGATTATAGTACTCTTTCCAGAACCGCTCGGACCAACAATCGCTATGCTCTTGCCAGCGCCAATGGTGAAGCTCAAATTCTCAAATACCATGGTGGGACGGGACGGATAAGCAAAGCAGACCTCACGAAATTCAATTTCTCCAGCTATTGCTGAAAATTTTTTTCCTCCATCGGATCCCTTAGACGGCTTATTATCTGTTCGTATCATGCTAATGATATTGGCAGCAGCTGCTCGCCCTTTTGCAATGGCGGCAATGTTTGGGGCAGCTTGACCCAGCGCACTGCGAAGATGAAATTACTTAAATCTCATCAGAAGAAACAATGAAAAGCGTCCAGAGAAAACAAAAGGCTGGATGTTACCAGCGGCGTGATAGACTTACAAACCACTGAAGATAACGTTTATGATGGTCGTGAATGCTTTCCCTCCGTTTGTATGGTGGTGCCTGACGAGAATGCTGGCATACCACAGAAGCAATGCCCAAGCACAAAATAAGAGAGCATATGTAAAGCCGACGCCCACTCCTTTGGCGAAACCACTCTTCTTCCCCAGTTTTAGTGCAACTTTAAGCGATTTAGAATATGCTTCCACTGCTCTGTCCTCCCCTACAAAAGAGTATACCGTTCGAATCTGCGAGATAACCTGATCCATGCAAAAAGGATTAGAATATAATTGCTACTTCAGTGACTATAATCAACTTGTGAGGTGAAGTAAGCAGCAAAGTAAAACATAATTTGGGTTTTGGGAGGAGAGGTTGAGTGAAGTGTCTGAAATAAGAAGACAATGCTTACTAAGAGAAACACATCAATTGGGAAAGCTAGTGTCTACCTCTTCCGCAACCTTCCCTGCTTCAGCATAGGCAGCTTCACCTTTCTCTGATAGAGTAGACATGGTAACAGTATAAGCTCCTCCCGCAATCGCTATCAACGGAACAACAGCCAAGGTCAGAAGCGTGAGCTGCCACACCGACGTAAATCCAACAGCAAATCCTACAACGAATTGCGAAAGGTAGCGCAAGGTATGGCCTGTCTGCAGTGCATAAGAGGAATAAGTTGTAGAAGTACCCTTATCACAACAGGGATTGAGAATACAAATGGATGCAGATTTCTTTCGCCGTATACCTTGTCGCCTATTGCATCTTGTACTAGTACTGCATCGCTGGAAATGTGGTAAAGAATATTAATGTCCTTAGCTTCCATATCAAAAAAATTGATGTCCTTTCTAAGAACTGCATCGAGATACTTAAGTCGCAAACGGGCCGTTTGCCTCTCCCCAGTTTGCGCCCAGAATGCAACACCTAAAAACTTATATGACCAGGAATTAAGCTCAGATAGGGATGGATTTTTTAAATTTGTACAGTTGAACAAAATTCATCCTTAACGAGCTTGATGCATACCTATCCACGCTGATGCGAACACGATGAGTCCTAGATACACGAGGTACAGAGCATACTGCAAACATATTAGAATGTCAGATGCATACTAGCTATAGAAACATTAAGTCCGAATTGTCAACTGCAATTGCTTACTGTCATTCTACTGTGATTCAATTGTCAGTGGCAGTCACTCAAAAAAAAGTAACTCATATCACTGATATCCGAGACCCGGAGTCCCGGAAAAGTAACTCATATCAACTGTGATTCAATTGTCAGTGACAGTCGCTCAAAAAAAAGTAACTCATATCACTGATATCTGAGACCCGGAGTCCCGGAAAAGTGACTTTTTCACTTGTACATGAGTATTCCGATTGATCGATCACCGATGATGTCGTGATTTGCTAGCTTAGGTAGTGACACTGTTACGATCAAACATTGGCCAAACAAGCACCACTAACGATACACGACAATCCGTTCATTGGAGCAATGAAAACCCGTTACTGTCTTCTCTCATAAATCTATTCGAAAGCATGGCTGATCGCACTGCTCTGTAGTCCCGAGAGAATGAAGCCAAACGGCCATGCATTACCTCAGAAACACGGGAAGACAATCCGTGGGGATCGGAAGACAACTTTCCAAGAGAATCAATCAGCCGGCCGAACAGAATGAAGAACATGGGGAGCGCGGCGCCGTGGACGCACGCGCCGGCGCTTCCGACGAACATCAAAACGTAATCAATCCTGTCAGCAGCCACAAACAAGCCGAAGAAGGAAACGCTCTGCTTCTCCTTCCCCTTCTCCTTATCCTTGGCGGGCTCCGACTGCTTTTCCGTCTCCAGCGGCGACGCCGGAGCCCGACCATCGCGACCCGCGACACGAGCAAGCTCGCGCTCGCGCTCAAGCTCAAGCGCCTCCATGATCGCTCAACGACGACAACAACGGGCACCAAGAATTTGAAATGCAGAGCTTCAGAAAACGGGAACAGAGCACGAGAAAGCGGGCGCTACCATGGACTGCTCGTCCGAGGTGGGAGGAAGAGGGGGAAGGTCACAGGTCACACAGGTCAGCTTTCCCGCCAATAAATGCAGGGAGGAAATAGTTGGCCAACCAACAACTCGACTTCATTACTAGCCCACACTGCGTCGACAGAGAGAGACATAGAGACAGAGACAGAGATGGAGTGAAACGTAGAAGGCGAAGAGCGATTGGCTTGACGAGACAGCGTCCTGCGCATGATGAAGACTCGTTCGTTCGTTCTCTCCTTTTCTCTTGGGGAGGGGTAACATGTTTGAATCCAACTGTTTCGGTTTTGCCGCTTCTTGCAGAGAGCCTTTTCAGCCATGGAGTTCCCTCGAAATTTATTAGGTCCGTCGTCTTTTTTCTAGGCGACATGTGCCCGATCGATACCATTGGCTACGATGTTACGGGCATTAGGGGCCACACGTGTCATGGATATATGGATCCATAAACTTTCCTCTCCTAAGCAAGAGCTTAAACAGCCTCGTCTAAGGCACTGTGACAATCTCGGCATCCCTTAAACATTAAACACATAAAGAATATTCTCTCCGTCGGGTATATACATGTGGACAAGCAGGAAGGCCCTAGTCGGAGCTTCGGCTCCCGCTCTTTGGTGAGGATTCACCTTAACTACCAATGATCCAAGAATTAAGAGCCACGCGTGCCATATATCCATAAACTTCACCAGAATCACCAATTCATGGCTCAATTTGGGATCTTTATAGTTGTATAATTTCATAACAAGCGAAAGTTCGGAGCATTGGGTGTGATTGAAATCAAAGTTCAGTGGTTAGTTTGCAAACAGTTGACACGGCTGAAGTTTACCCGTGGTGAATTATAGATCCTTATCTTTTGATGAAACCCCCGTCCGTTTACCTCGTTACTTTCGACTTTATCAGGTTTGTCTGGACGTATTGCATTGAGATGAGATTAGAGCAAAGTACCCTGAACATGTAATAATAACTCTGTCATTTCTAAATTATGCGATTGAGTTGATTTTGGATAGAACGAATCCGTTGGACAATAGAGGAAGAGGAGGTTTGAAATGAGACTGGGGCCCTGCAATTATATACATCTCGTAGCGTGCTGAGTTGCTATCTCCACACCAATGGAGACATAATTATGTTTCGAGACATATACATATATCTGAACTGACATGTAAAACGAAGCGATACTAAATTTTCGTGTTCCGCTCTTCAAAAAAGAGGACGTTCACATGACATCATGCAAAACGACGATGTCCCAAAATCCTTATCCATTAAGGAAGGGGACCATCAATGTGTATCGACCATACTTCATATAGCACAGGAAACCAATGCATGGGCAATGGTCGTGGACACAAGTAGAACCAAACCCAACTAACAATTTCCGTGCATAGATTAGAGGCTCAGGAACTCTCATCTGTCCAACATTGTCAAAGCTGGCTAGCATCATTAATTACTCATGCATCATTGTGAGTTGTACGATAGCGAAGTGTTGAGGAATTCATTGATGATTCTCATCCACCAAGATAGCTGCTTTGGGTCCCCACGTCTATGCGCTCCATAATGTGGCCATTAACTTGGTATTTGCTCAGAGCTTATTTGTAGAAACATAAGTAACCATGACATTGAACTTTGCAGGCTAACCTTTTTCCAATATTCCAATTTGAAAACTCAATAATTAAAACGACTATATTCTGATGAACGGCGATGTCATGTCAATTTGTCAAGTGATGCGCGACTAATAGGACGAGCATTCTTAGCAAGTAGGGACGGAAAAGTTGGGAGGCGTCGGACCAAACATCGAAAGGTGGCCTCCCCCGATCCCTTGTCCCTATCGAATGTTACCGGATCAGTCTGAAGTGAGAACACAAGGGAGATGGCTTGATTAATGGGGAAATTACCAAAGAAATCTCAAACTTATTACACTTGTGTCAATTCAGTCATAAACATTTTAATTGTACCAATTGAGACTTAAACCTTTTGACGATTTGCTAGTGTAGTCTATCTATCCAATTTTGGTTGAAAATCACTAACATGGATATCGACCATGCCTACGTGGCGCGGCTGGTGCTGACTTAGATAATTTTTAATAATATTTTTTCTTTTTTCTTTTCTTTTTCTTTTCTTTCTCTTTATCTTCTTCAATGCTTTCCTATTGTAAGCCGGTGGCTGGTGGGGCCGGCGAGGGTCGCTGGGCCCTCGCCGGCCACTAGGCGAGGATCACCAGTCCCTCGCTCGTGGCCACGCGATGGCCTCCCCCAGTTAGGCGAGGGAGTCCCAGCCCTCACCTAGCCACTGGACGAGGGTCGCCGAGCCCTCACCGGCCATAGTAAGAAAGCAGTGAAGAAGGAAAAGAGAAATAAAAGAGAAAAAAGGAAAATTAAATTAAAAAATTTTAATTAAAAAATTCAAAAAAAATATAAAAAAATTTTTAAAAATTGTCAACGTCAACGTTGGCTGCGCCATGGAGGATGGCCGGTGTTCACGTCAGTGATTTTTAGCCAAAATTGATCATATGGACTCAATTAGCAAAATTTGAAAAAGGTTTTGGAGTCAATTGGCAAAATTGAAAGATTTAGAATTGAATTGGCAAAAGTGTAATCAATTTAAAAATTTTTGGATAATTTTCTCCATTTTTCTAGGTATGAATCATGGTTAACTAACCCAACTCATATTAGACCTCCTATGCAGAGGGGGCTTGGCCAATACTCGACCAAGAGATATCGATCAATGATATGTCGGAATATCCAACGGAATATAATCTAGAAGTAGCGAAACTTCTATTTCAAGAGATGTTTCAATCGTTGTATATTTCAAAACATTAAGAAGATGTCGCATCCATCTATCACTGATTATGAAATGCTTGTTTGGTGTCGAACAACCACCGCATTGATTATGCGATCGCACTATCCGTCTCTAATAATCTTGAAAAAAGAATCGGGAACTCCTTCTGGAGACCCGATCCAAACATGCATCTTTTGCGAAACAGACGAAGGATGCGCCGAGTTTAAGTTGGAGTGGCACTAGCAATACAACAGAAGAGGTAAAAAACTCCCGTTCAGACAATACGTCTGGGCGACCTATTTGGCCTATGGATTGCGTCTCGACTGGATTTAAGAGGTTTTTATGACGTTTCACAGGTCCGTGTTGACCCCATTGGACAGTTCATGGTTTCCTGAAGCAACCCAAGAACGCAATGGGAACAACCATGTCACTTTCAGGATTCATTAATATCACAGAAGATCAAACCGACTTCAGCGTTTTGCACTTCGTGAAGGAAGAGGTTCAGCCACAACTCCGCACCTACTTCTCACTTAACAATTTACAACTATCAACTGGTCCCGGTACCCCGTGATTTAACCTGCTGTTCACAGTTTTGAAAACGCGGATAGAAAGAAAGAGAGGAAAAGTATCCATCAAAAGTGGTATTGTATGGTATCACGGTAGTGTAAGGTTGTCGACCCGCTCGATATAAGGTGCAGACGCGACGCGTATTTCTGGCCAATTTGAAAGCGGCAAACCCTTTTTGAACAAGAATGCTTAAACGTGTGATCTGCAAGTTGACCTTTTGTGCCCACATATGACATGTTTAAATAGGGCTGGCCCTTTTTTGACATGAACATGCTTACACGACAAGCGTAGACAGATTGAAAGGGCCAACTCGTGAACAAAACATTTTGTCATTCGTGTCTCGACCGATTGCTTGTTTACGACACAAACATAATCAAGCTCAATCCAAACATGTTCAACTATATGCTAAGGTTCCCATCACGCTATTATTGGAGCTAAGGACTCTGAGCTTGATGGCATTGCAAATCCAAGGTGAAATATTACTACTAATCTTGTTGTTAATTTGCAATGGAATAGAATAGAGTGCCAGGTGGTGGAATTGGAAGAGGACCTTCAGATTTGTTGTTGGATGGATCAACCATTCACAAATTCAACCCAATGGAGAAAATGTTCTTCGGGCCATTGACCCCTTATTATTAGATATGGAAAAGTTATGAAGCGTGGAGGGAAGAAATTGAGCAATTGGAGGATAAATTTGGCCATGGAATACATCGAATTGCAGATTGATGCTCCTTAATGAGGGTGCTTCTAGCAACCACTTCGGAAAAGTATCTTTGATTTTGTTGTAACCGACGTTTAGATCGAACAATCATGCACAATTGTCTAAAGACTGCAGTAATGTCCATTCAAACTTATTGGCACTCTAGTCTAGTTCAGATAGGTTTGTCAAATTTCCCAAGCATTCGGAATAGAGCCAGAGAGATTGTTACCAGCCGGGTGTAGAGTATCAAGGGAGCCTAATATGCAAATGGAAGATGGAATCTCTCTGCCGAAGCAGTTTTTTGGTGGCCCGAAAGATGAGCAAAGGGAGTGGTAGAATTGGAAGCGGCCCCCAGGTACGTTGTCATTAAGGTCAACAGTGACAAACTCCTTCCAGGGAAATTCATGTGTACCTCCCATAACAAGGTTACTAAAAATATCAAGATACTGTAACCTGCCTTTCCCTAAACCCAATACCATCTTGGTATCTGACAGCCGATCCTATTTTGGGCGAGATCTAATTCTCCTAGCATTTTTTAAATAGTTCGGAAGAAATGGAAGCTTGGTCAAGTTGCAGGAAGACAATGCCAATGTCGCGAGCTCTGGAAATGTACAATTCACATTGTCGTGAGCTAGACTTAACTCTATTGGGAGCCTAAGGAGATTTTTCAGTGTCGTAGCGATTCTGAAGTCCAAAACACCAGTAAATAGACGAAGAAAGGTCTAGATTAGGAATCGTTCAAGCATTCCACGGAATGACTTCATTGCCTGAAATGTCCAACCTGGTTAATTTTATTAAGTTCACAAGCAATGAGGGAATTGATCCCATCAATATGCACTTGCTGAGATACAGAGTTTTTAAATTCTTCAACTCACCGGTTGAATGGAATATTTTGATGGAGTTGCTTGTATACAAGAGGGTTTAGGATTCAAGAGACTTGCTCCGGTTAGACTTCAGAAAATAAATCGTGATATCATTGAATTTCAAATTGCAATCAAGGAGGTCTGTCAAGTGGAAAATGTCCTGCGGAAGTTCCCCTTGTTCAAATAGACGCACCGAAAGACGTCAGGGCGGATGATGAATCACGACGGAACTAGGCGAAACAGCAGACATTTCTACTGGATCAAGTTGAAGTTCCCTCAACTCTGTCAAATTTTGAGCAAGCATTTTGGAACCAATATTTTCAATCTTAAGTCCGTGTGTCACGTACGTACCCCCATTAAAGTTTAAAAAGAGATCGGGTAAAACAGGTTTAGCAAAGTTAGAAACTTCGATAGAGACTAGACCTGAAAAATTGGAACAAGAGAGATTAAGGTGCCTTGTTGGAAAACATATTCCTAAACATATTACGAAAAATGCGGAAAAACGTGCTCATTCTACGCTTGAATCACCGATCGTTCGAAGTATATTACGTGTAATGAACATACCTCTTGTCCACAGATTAAGTGCACTTATCACAGCCTCGAGAGAGAGAACAATCCTTGGATTGTTGAACAAAGCCGCAACTTGATTTTTCCTTTAGTGAGAATGTGTTTTCTGAAGATGAAAATGCAACTTCTACATTCACGTATCTTCATCCTTCTCACTATTGCTTTTTGTGTTCAGAAAGCAATAACTGCCAAATGCGGTTATTTCCTTTCATGGGCTGGGTTCTGGGTTAGCCCATCATGGGCGGCCCATCTTCACAAAGAAAAACCCATCATCTCCCACTCGCACATGGTGGGCTAAACATAAACTCTCTCTTCTTTGCAATATTCATACTAGCAAATAATCCGTGCGACCAGCATACTACGAGAGCTCGTTGCAATGCATCTGTTAGGAATACATAGCAGCTCAAAATTGGGTACAACGTTTTCCGAGTAGATATAGTATGCAGTACCCTAGATCAATCAGTCACATTTATATCTCTCTTGATCTCTTTTAGTATCTCGTATATTGTATTCACAACTATAATTTACTTAAAATCATAATTGGTCGACCTGTGAATACAAAAAAATAATAAAATGTGACATCATGATAAATTGATCTTCCTCTTTCTTTAAATCTCTCTATTTCAGTCCAGCTCGCTTTTCTAGAAATGTCCCATTAGATCGAATCATTCATGACCATTGGCAACATCCTAAGATAGCGAACACTGAATAGAAACTTTGAGAATAAGTTAGAGTCGTGAGGGCACTAAATGAGAAACTCATATCCTCAAGAGTCTCACACGGCAAGAAGTTGAGATCAATAACTTTTGCCACTCTTATCGGTCATCTTATGCATACGTAGTATGAAATACGTATTACGGTATTAACTCCTTTCCCGTGGAGCGTATGTCTTTACATTCAATACCGTACAGATGATAATTCAGACATACCCAATGTCTAAACTCGAGTTCACGTATCTACTCCTCTAAAGAATCCATCAGAACTCACATCTGGCATCATTGACAGATAAAGTAAAATATGTGGGTTATTTTACCTTCGGACATAGTAAATATTATATCCTCATCTTAATATTCAGTTAAGGCGACATTTGTAATTTAAGCTTGAGCTCTCAATTATCACCCAGATAATAAGCTTAAAAAAAATTGTCTCATCTCTATTTATCGCACAGTAAATAGAGGCGATTACCCGTGTAAGTGGGCTAATCTCATCTGTCAGACATACTTTCTCGATATAATGCACTAAGCATTAAGATGCATAAATATTAAATAAATTCATAGGCATTAATAATGAGAGAGCAACTCCATTAAATGTGAACACTAAGGGAAAAATACAATATTCAGTACATCACTTTCTACGCAGTCCCAGAGATTTTACATGACCATAGAAAACATCTCTTGGAATTGGCTTCGTCATAGGATCTGCGATCATTCTATGCGTAGATATGTACTGCAAGTTCACATCCTTTCGTGCTACCATATCCTTGACAAAGTTATACTTGGTATCTATATGTTTGGTCTTGCCATGATATTTCGGATCCTTGGTGTATGCTATCGCTGCTTGACTATCACTATTGACTAACAATGAGTTTTCAGCTTTCTTAGCAACACCCAAATGATCCAAAAATCTCTTAAGCCAAACACCTTCTTGTACTGCTCCTGACAACGCCACGAACTCAGCTTCCATCGTGGACAATGCTATACATGTTTGTTTCTTACTGCTCCAAGATATGGCGCCATTATTCAGTAAGTAAACAAAACCAGAGGTAGATTTTCTTTCATCTAAATCTCCTCCCCAATCAGCATCTGAGTAGCCTTCAAGTCGCAGATCCTTGCCTTGATAACTCAGTGAATAATTAGCAGTACCCTTTAGATACCTCATGATTCTTTTTACGGCTTTCCAATGTGCTTGACCTGGATTGGATTGGTATCTACTTACCATCCCAACTGCAAAACATATGTCAGGTCTTGTACACATCATAGCGTACATTAAACTTCCAATAGCACTTGCATAAAGAACACGTTTCATTTGTTCCTTCTCTTGTGGAGTCTTAGGACACAACCTTTGGCTCAATCCTTCACCTTTTGCAATAGGAGTATCCATGGGTTTACAGTCTTGCATACCAAATCGTTCAAGAACTTTATTTATATAAGTCTCTTGCGAAAGAGACAATAATCTCTTGGAACGATCTCTTGAAATCTTAACTCCAAGAATATATGCAGCCTCACCCATATCTTTCATCTCAAAATTGGACGATAACCAACTCTTAATATTATTAACCAACTCCATACTGCTTCCGGCAATCAGTATATCATCAACATATAATGATAAAATCACAAATTGATCTTTGGATCTTTTGATATACACGCAATGATCTTCATCAATCATTTTAAAATCAAATGCCACTATGGCATTATGAAAACGTATATACCATTGTCTCGAAGACTGCTTAAGGCCATATATCGATCTTAGAAGTCGACATACTTTTTGTTCTTGGCCTTTCACAACGAAGCCAACTGGCTGCTCCATGTAAATTTCTTCTTCTAATTCTCCATTTAGAAAAGCAGTCTTTACATCCATCTGATGTAATTCAAGATCCATACTTGCCACTATTGCCAGAATAAGGCGAATTGAGGTAAATCTCACTACAGGAGAGAAAGTTTCTTCGTAATCAATTCCTTCCTGTTGATTATACCCTTTCGCTACTAGGCGAGCCTTATATCTTTCTATTGAGCCATCGGATTTGCGTTTTATTTTGAGAATCCATTTATTCCCAATAGCTTTGCGTCCTTCTGGAAGATCAACCAGTTCCCAAACATGGTTTGATTTCATTGACTCCATTTCTTCTTCCATTGCAATCATCCATTTTTCTTTGTTAGGGCAATTTTGAGCCTCATTTACATTCCTTGGCTCGTCTTCATCTTGTGGAGCGATCATGAAAGTTTCCCCTTCAATGTCAAAACGTCGTCGGGGAATACTTTTGCGACTTGTTCGCCGTATGGGAGATTGTACACGTGGTATATCATTCTCCATTATGCTCCCACTTGGATTAGATAATGACGGAATCGTCTCATCAAAATGTTGCAATTGAGATTGAGTCGAATTCAATTCCTCACTTCTCACATTGCTTCCACTTGGACGAACTTTATCGATTTCACTATCGGGATCCAAGGTTTCAAATAGAGAGTAGTTCTCACCTATTTCGCCCTTCTTAGGAAACTCATTCTCTAAGAATGTGACATCTCGTGATTCAAATTCAGTTATACTCCCACTTTCTTGCTCACCTATAAATACATATCCTTTCGAGGTTTCTGAATACCTTATGAAGATACTCTTCATACCTCTAGGACCTAATTTCCCATACTTATGAGAAGATTCATGTGTATAAGCGGCACAACCCCAAGGTTTTAGAAAACTCAAATCAGGTTTTCTACTTGTCCATAACTCATACGGAGTGGAAATAACTGATTTTGAAGGCACACGGTTAAGTATGTAGGCAGCAGTCAATAAAGCGTCACCCCAAAAGGTGATAGGTAAGTTAGCCTGCGCCATCATGGACCTAACCATTTCTAATAGGGTTCTGTTTCTCCTTTCCGCAACACCATTTTGTTGAGGAGTATAGGGAATAGACAACTGTCTTTCTATTCCCTTTTCATCACACAAATTTCTGAACTCATCAGATAGATATTCTCGACCTCGATCGGATCTCAATGCTTTTATTTTCTTATCTAATTGATTTTCCACCAGGTTCATAAATATTTTGAAGCAACTAAAAGCCTCAGATTTATGAGAAATCAAATAGACATATCCGAATCGAGTATAATCATCAATAAATGTGATAAAATAAACAGCCCCATGTCTAGCCCTCACATTCATTGGACCACATATGTCAGAATGGATTAACTGCAAAGGAAATTCAGCTCTTGTTCCTTTTCCAAATGGTTTCCTTGTTGTTTTCCCAGCTAGGCAGTGCTCGCAAGTGGGCAAATCGACTTTTTCAATATTGCCCATTAAGCCTTCTTTGGCTAATCTATTCATTCGCTGTTGGCCTATATGGCCAAGCCTAGCATGCCATACGTTCACATCATTATCACACGAAGTAGAAGACGTGAAGTGGGAATAACAAACATTGACATTTACAGAATCAACATCCAGAACAATGAAACTATCTAGGAAATAACCACAACCATAATAACTCGTACCTAAATACAAGTCTACGCCAGTGTTATGGAAGTTCAAATTAAAACCAAGTCGAATCAACACTAAAACAGACACTAAGTTCCGACGAATTTCCGGAGCATATAATACATCATGTAGGAACAAAGTGCGTCCACCACGCATAATTAACTGGCAGGTGCCAATTCCTTTAACTTCAACTTTGGAGTTGTTCCCTACATAGATCCATTTTGTTCCGGTCGGAACATGTCGGAACTCCACGAAGGCATCTCTATCCTTCGCTACATGGTCTGTTGCTCCCGAATCTTCTTTGGCTCGCCGCAATCGCGAGCAAAGTGGCCCTTCTTGCTACAGTTGTAGCATTTCACCCTCGACATCTTCTTCTCATGAGGACGCTTTCCTCTTTGGTGTTGTTCATTTCTTGGTTTCTTCCCCGAAGAACTCGCTCTCTTACCTCTCCACCTTCTGAACGAATCAGGACGCTTGCGCTTAGAGCTCGAAGGCCCTTGTGAGCTAGAACCTGCATAGTAAATGTCAATTACCGGCTTATCCGCCAGGAGGCGGTCCTCCTCTAGCTCTAAGTGGCGCACTGCATCCTCAAAGGTTTTGATGTTCTCATTGTGAGTTAGGTGTAACTTCATATGCTCCCAACTTTGAGGTAAAGAACGAATCACTGCTTGCACTTGCTGCTCATCAGTCAGAACATGGCCAGCATCCTTCAGCTCATTAATCATGTTTGACATCTTCCTTAAATGTTGTTTCATGGACTGACCATGTGGCTTCTTATACGAGTCAAATCTTATAGTGAGCTGTCTAAGCTTGGTTACAGATGTATGACCAAACCTTGCTGCCAATGCTCCCCACATCTCCTTAGCATTTTCAAAACGCCTAAACTCTCGCATGACATCATTGTCCATGCTACTCAGCAACGTGATGCGAGCAAGGGAGTTCTTCCTTTTCCATACAGCAAATGCATCCTTATCTCTCTTATGTTGTGCAGTGTTTCCGTCTTCAGGCTCTTCCATAACCAGGTTAAGAGCTTCAAGAGCCTCTTGCTCTTCCAGCACATATTGGATTTTCATTTGCCATATTTCATAATTTTCACCGTTAAGCTTCTCTCCTCTGTTCAGTTCAGCAACTATATTCTTTGATGCTGAAGCCATTGAATCTGAACATGTCAGACAGACAAGCACGAATTATTAATGCCACTTATTTATGCATTAATTTTACACAAACTGATTATATTAATGAATAATTTCACATAGGCTTTAGATTCGAAAGTTCACTATGTTCCCAATCATCATCAAAAAATCCTAATGTGAAATTACCGTTAATGTAATCATTAAGGTAAAATTATGTTCTTTAAAGTTACTAAAACTTTTAGAACTCCCACTCAACTCCATATGATACTAATGAGGTAAATATTAAAACAAAATAGTACTGTAAACTATTCGCAACATGAATATCCATCAACATTCATTTACCTAACATTATGTACATAAGGAATGAATTCATCAAAGAAAATAAACATAAACACCAACATAAAAAGAACTATCCAGCCAGGATATCTAACACCAACCTATAGTGAACATATCCATATGAGCTTACGAAAAAATAGATAAACACAATCAAGTGGTGATCCTCTTTCTACAAACTGGAAATGACTCATGAAAATCCTTAGGAAATTCTATCGTCTTTGGCACCCAAATGGAGGCACCCGGAAAGCCCCTAGATTCGGGCAACGTATTGCGCCGAGACCGATTCAATACAAGGGTTGACGTCCATCTTGCCCCGACCCGTATGTACTCTACCATGAATTGCTCCACAATCATCTTATAACTCGGACCTTCTAATGTGTCCCAAACCCTATCAATCATCCTTCCCAACTCATCAGGAATGGTGCATTTAAGGGCTCCGACCATCACATACTCTGGCATTACGAAACCGTTCCAAATGATATCTTGTATCATTTGGTTGACCTTGATGATGTGTGTCATCATGTCATCATCAGCATCCCACCGGTAAAGAGCCAGCTTGATTCTTAGTTTCTCAAGTTTTTTCTTTTGAGCCTCCGTTCTAGGGATAATAGGGGTTCGATATCTTCGTACCATTATTCCTACAACACATGTAGAAAAAATAAAAGGATTACTCATAATCCAAGGTACGATACTGCAAGAAACACATTCTGCCCCCTAACATCACCCTTTTTTTTTTTTTCGCCGGTCAACGGTGGTCAACGCCGGTCAACGGTGGTCAACGCCGGTCAACGGATAACCGGGTCAGGTCAACGGGTCGGGTGGACTATCGGGTCAAGTCGGATCCGGGGTCGGGTCGGGTCTGAAAACCCGGTTGGGCAAACCGCGTGGCTGACGTCACGCTGACGTCAGCCACGTCGCACACGCCCCATGGCGCGTGCGGCGCACGCGCGGGGGAAGGAACCGCCACGCACGTGCCGGCGAGACCGCCACTTGCGGCGGCGCGTGGAGGCGCGTGCGGCCTCCCCCGGCGGCGTGCCACCCGTCATTTTGCTCGTCTCGACGAGCACTACGACCCTTTGCCTTCAAAAATAAAAATTATCACACCGAATTTCGAGAAACGATCCCGAACAGTACGGTCGGGTGTCGGTTTTCATACCCGAGCGTTCGTCGGCGCCGTTTCACGAATTCCGGCCATCAAATCGTGTTATGCACATCTACTACGATCAGGAAACAAGAACAATGCTCTGATACCAATGTAGGAAAACATATTCCTAAACATATTACGAAATATGCGGAAAAACGTGCCCATTCTACGCTTGAATCACCGATCGTTCGAAGTATATTACGTGTAATGAACATACCTCTTGTCCACAGATTAAGTGCACTTATCACAGCCTCGAGAGAGAGAACAATCCTTGGATTGTTGAACAAAGCCGCAACTTGATTTTTCCTTTAGTGAGAATGTGTTTTCTGAAGATGAAAATGCAACTTCTACATTCACGTATCTTCATCCTTCTCACTATTGCTTTTTGTGTTCAGAAAGCAATAACTGCCAAATGCGGTTATTTCCTTTCATGGGCTGGGTTCTGGGTTAGCCCATCATGGGCGGCCCATCTTCACAAAGAAAAACCCATCATGCCTCAATTCAGTAAAAGCGCTTAGTTCAAGCAAAGTGGGTGAGGCACGGAAATTGTTAACAGCAAGGTTGAGGCCTTGAAGCCGGCGAAGTACGAAGAGCGAGCTGTCGGAATGGAAGGTGCCTGAAGACAGCCGAGTGCAAGATCGAAGCCGATCACATTATCCGTTACGCCGTCCCAGGCGACGCCGTCCCCCGAGCAGCAATCCAAGCAGTTCTTCCAATTAGTCTCGGTTACTATTTGGATGAACTTGGCACTACATCTGCACCCGCTAGCGGATTTCTAAAATTCCGATTGACCGGGAATTTTTTTTCTTTTTGGCGCCTGGTTAATTTGAATAATTGATAATATATTTGAAAAACCTTTGGTAAGTAAATCCTGACCGATAACTTATTTTTTCTACCAACTAAAATACCAATCAAATAACGAGTTTGCCATCATCAAACCCATTAGTATATCACCATCTTTTTTTTTTATTCTAGAGGTTGCCCCTTCGTTAGTCAGTAGATTACGAATTGCTTAGATACTTTGCTGCGAGTATCGGCCAACGGTTTCAACTTACGGACAAAATATCTACTTTACCGCTATAAATTTCTAGTAAATTATTAACATCATTTTGATTTTATGAGTACCAATGTTCATCTGTCAGTAATCCACTAACAAAATAATTGATTAACCAGGCTGAAATACCTTGGAGATTACGAACTGTCGTTTGTTTTTACCGGCGAGCGTGTTTTTTCTTAGTGGGCTACAAATTGCTTACATACTATACTAGTAGCATCGATTAACAACTATCACTTCGTGAACAAAATAATCATTTCATTGCTATAAATTCGTGGTGGATTATTACTATTTTTGCGGTTCACAAGTACCAATGTTTATTCGTCAATAACATACTAAGGAATTAATCAATTTGCCAAGTTAAATTACCCCAGTAGATCACGAAGAATAGTTTTTTTTATTGTAGATGAGCACATTTTTCCATTGGTGAGAGTACAAAGTACCTGTATATTTAACTAGCAGTGTCTGTTAATGGTTGTAACTTGCAAACAAAATAATTATTTTACTATTATAAATTCCTATTCGACTGTTAATTTACTATTTACACCGCTAAGATTTAGTTATGAATAGTACATTTATAAAAAGAGAAAAAAAAACTTAATAAGTTATTCTTAAATAGATGGTCGTAAGTCGCTAACGTCATTTTGTAATCGCAACGGAGAGCATTATCATCCGAGCACATCATTAATTGCACAAACTTACCTATACGATTGAATTGGAAAAAAAACATGGGCACCGAAGATGGTCTTCTTGGGTAATAACCAACCTGCAGGGTCCATTACGAAGGACTCACGAACCGTGACAGCCTCAAATTCGTATTTTTTTTAGAAACTTCGCCATAAGGGAGGATGGAAAAGATATCTAGAGAGATTAATGGCCTTTGCTTCATTTTTCTACCTTTTGCTTCTTCTTGTTTTTTTAAAGATGTGTGCTTGACAGATCTCATGGTTCATTTTCTCAATTAATATGATATACAGCTGCACCAAGAAAAACAAGAACAGAAGACAATAGAAACGAGCCCTCGGGAAATGACATCTCAAGCTTGTCTAGTGACATATTTATTCGATGTATCTACGTTGTGTAGTATAAAGAAACCACCCCGCAAACAATTTCATTTTCCATGAAATTTAGTGGCCTTCCGTTTTGGTTTCTCCATCCACTCGGCTGCTCTTCTTTCTAGCATTCTCACACCTTGCGCTAGCCATTTGGGCCTTCCTATTTCAACTGCGATATATGCTATGGAAATTCCAATTACGATTCCCGATGAATAACCTATCCACACTGTTTTCTGTTTGAACCAATGCCTATGCCCTTTGCAGCCGAAAGTTGACAAGGAAGATCCCGGAGAGCATTCTTTTTGTAATGGAACTCCACATAAGCCTAGATTCCCACTATATGAGTCACTTGAAAATGTGCCGAATTGGCTTCCCCGAGGAATTCGACCGATGAGTCGGTTGTTCGAAAGGTTTAAGTACTCAAGGAACGACAAATTTACCAGTGCTCCAGGAATTCCCCCACAAAGCTTGTTCGAAGATATATCGAGCACTTCAAGATTAGTCAAGTTCCCTAGAGTCACAGGGATGGAACCTGTAAAGTGGTTATGAGAAAGATTAAGCCCTATGAGAGACTTAAGATGTCCAATATCTCCTGGGATATCACCTTTGAAAGAGTTGCACGACAAGTCGATGAATGTTAAAATGGTGCCTCTACTCAATAGTTGTCTCTTTTCGAAAGACTCTACCAAATCCAAAGATGTTTCTGACCCATTATTGCCATTCATCATAACTTTAAGGTTCTTTATCAAGTTGGCAGGCAAAAGACCGTCAAAGTTGTTGTTGGAGAGGTCTAAAATATGTAACTTCGAAAAGAGGTCATCTCGACTGGGAATATCCAAAGAACCCCTAAAATTATTGGACCTCAAATTGAGAATTTCTAGTTGTGGGAGTGTTCCCAACCATCCCGGGAATGTATCCTCTATCCGATTGTCATTGAGACTTAGCACTTGCAGACATTCGCATTTGTCAAGGGACCGGGGCAATTTGCCTTTAAACCAATTTTGACTCAAGTCAAGAAGCGTCAAGCTATTCCTCCAAGAAAATGACTGAGGAATTGTACCATCAAGATGATTCATTGGCAATTGCAAAACTGAAAGATGGGTGCTAAAATTTGTTATGCATCGAGGCAAGCTACCTATTAAGCTGTTATTATATAAGTCGATCATCTCGAGCTTGGTGGCATTGCATATCAAAGAAGGGATCTTTCCTGTTAAATTATTACTTGCAATGGAATAATATTTGGTGATGGGAGATGGAAGTGGAATTGGCCCTCCAAACTTGTTGTTAGACAAATCTATAACAATCAATGAGGTGTTTGAAAAATCCACTGTGGGCCACCATCCAAAAAAATTGTTGTTGGATAGAAATAAATATGCAAGAGCAGGGAAGGAGAGTCCAAAGGCAGTGAGGTTGATCCTATCATAAAATTTGTTAGATTGCAAATCAAGCAAGGACAATTTCGGTGCTTCCAGCCAATGTGGGAAGATATCATTGAACTCATTATGACTGAGAACTAGTGAAAATAACTTCACACATTTGACTAGGGAGCGCGGTAATGATCCTTGTAATTTATTGCTGCTCAAATCTAGATTCACGAGATTGGATATATAACCAAAACATGGTGGCATATTTCCAGAGAAATTATTGTTAGACAAATCTAAATGCTTGAGTGAACTCAATTGGCAAATTGAAAGGGGAATCTCACCGGTGAAACCATTGTTGGAGGCATAAAAGGAAGAAGTAGAAGGTGGAGGGATTGGGAGTGGTCCTTGGAATGAGTTATTCTCGAGGTCAATATACGACAATCGCTTCCAGTGCAATTGCTGTATACCTCCCCCTAGAAAGTTATGAGAAATTTCTAATTTTTCCAACGTATCATGACTTATTCCCCAAAACCACTCCGGGATCTCCCCACTAATCCTATTATAAGAGAGGTCTAGACGTGTTAGTCCTTTTAACGAATTTAAGAAATAGGGGAACTTGATCAAGTTGCAAGAACGCAACAGCAGCACTTCAAGCTTCGGGAGAAGGAGGGAGCTATTGGAAGAAAGAGCGCCACGAAGCCAACTGCAAGTGAGATCGAGACCGATGACGTTACCGGTGACATTGTCGCAAGTGACGCCACCCCACGAGCAGCAGTCCACGCCCTTGTTCCACGAGTTTGTCTTCGGATAAGATGGGTAATACAAATGACAATAGTTTGACGCCACGGCATCAAGCGCGAAGGAACTCTTGAAACGGAGCAAGGCATCACGCTGGTCAGGAGGGCAAAGGGGCGAGGCAAAGGGAAGGGAGGAATGTAAGGAAAAGAGGAAGCAGAGGAGGCCGAGGATTTGATGCCACCCCATTTTGCAATTTAGCATGCGAGTGAGTTTATTGTTGGTGGAGAGTGCTTCAGCTTATATGGCCCTTCTCAAGTGTGAAGTCATCGAAACAGGTCTTCTCTAAGGTCCGTCGGTGGGCTCACAACGTGTGTTGCCCGTTCTGAAAGCACTGTTGGTCCGCATACAAGTAATTTCATGTAAGATTCAGTCACGATGATTTCTCATTTTCTCATGGTTAAGGAAGATCAGATTGTCTGTCAAAGTTAGTTCAGTCATAGGTACACGAGCATGTAAAATTAAGTATCCAGGTTAAGTTCATGATTCTAATCGATTCTGTTTACTTTTGTCTAATCGATTCCAATAGCTTTTTCTCTGTCAATTAGTCCTGGTCAGAGGGACAGACAAGCGCTCGATGCTTCCATCAAAATTGGAACTTTCCTGGAAAAATGAAAGGGAAAAAGTTACATTAAAAAAAGGGAAAAAAAAGAATTCTTTAATTTTATGATGATGAGGGTGAACAGAAAAAAGAAACATTAACACGAAATGATATCTGATGCGGGCTCTGTCATGCCGACCCTTGGGGTGTACACTCCATCCCGGAGATGAACACTGCAACAGCTTAACATCGAACACTACGCGTAGAATGAAAAGTAATTCTTACCATATGCTAGTTTGACATGTGATTTAGTAACTTTTTATGATGCGATGTGAACTTTTTTTATATTTTATAGTTCAGAAATTTTACCAAATTGACATTAACTGTTCCAGTGATCTTTATACCGGTCATAGATCATAGTCGGTGAATTGGGTAATAAATTCTACATCGTACGACATTCTATAGGTGCGCGATCCAAACAAAATGAAGAGAGTAGCCGTTTATGGATTTTTTTTTTTATTTTTTTTTGGTAAGTTAAACTCGTTTATGGATTTTTTTTCTAGTGAGATAACTTTGAATTTGCCGATTCTTTGAATTTTTAATATCTTTAAGATTGATAAAGTTACTGTGAAATATTTTACAGCTATGATATAGCTTATAACAACTTTCAAAAAACGGTCTCACACGATTCTAAGACGCTATAACTTTAAAATATGTATTACCAGATAAAAAAAATTGCAATACTTCATCTCATAGCTATAATGCATCACTACAACTATACCCAACATATTTGAGCTCTTATTAGTCCAATTCAAAGTCGAAGTGACGTTGCATACTGCTAGATATACGCAACATAAATTCACTTGAGTACTAAGTTACTACTCCGCATGATTGTCGAGTCGAATCTCCTTACGTATGCACTTTGTAATTGGCAAACGAATGTTGTACACCAAATCTGTAACGATGAAAGGAGAAGAATGTAGAAGCATAGCTTAGGGGAGGCGACATAAAGTCAAACTCCAGTACCTAGAAACGAGGGTGAGACGTAAAAATTTTCTACCATGATTTCATAAGATGATTGTGTATTTGATAAAAGTTGGGACCAAAAAGCAGGCGGTCCCCGTCCTCGTCAACCCGAGCAGACTTTCAAGATCGACAGTCCCGGAAGGTTGGGATGAGCAAGTCATGGAATCGCCCCGCGCAGTGACGCGGGGTGGAAATCTTCATCGTCATTTCCGGGAACTTTCTTCCTTCCACCACAATCCAAAGACCAAAGACCTTGTGGGAAAGGTCTGCGTAATTGCTCGGGAGGGTGAGGATTTGATGGCGCGCCCCATTTTCAGCTGCAGAAATTGGCATAAGTAAAGGAGATTTTCCTAAATTTTTCAATTTTATCAATTGAGTCCTGAATATTTTAATTTCTTGCCAATTGAATCCATCCGGCTAATTTTGGCAGGAAATCGCTGACATGAACACCGGCCAGCCTACGAGGCACTGACGTGGACAGTTATATTTTTCGAATTTTTTTTATTTTTCCTTTTTTCTTTCTTTTTCTTTGATGTTTCTTTTTATATTTTTCGAAAATTGCTGGCGAGGTCCCCTCTGGCCAGCAGGGGCGAGGTTCGCCCGACCTTGCCGGCCCTCCCCTCTAGCCGGTTGTCAAGGCTCAGGGACCGGCTGGAGGAGAAGAAGGGGAGGAAAAAAAACTGAAAAAAAAATTAGAAGAATAGAAAGGAAAAATGAAAAAAATTCAAAAAATAGTAAAATATTATTAAAAATTGTTCACGTCAACTCCTCGTAGGCAGGCCGGTGTCCACGTCAGTGATTTTCATTAAAATTAGCCGGATGAACTCAATTGATAAAATTGAAAAGTTCAGGACTGAATTGATAAAAGCGTAATAAGTTTAGTATTTTTCCGGGCAATTTTTCCCGCCTTAAATCGGTCGCGCGACCATCTAATCAGGGGGAAAAGAAAGTGGCTCTAGTGAAAGTGAGAGGGCAGTATTGAGTGGGACTCGGGTGGTCGTTGTTCTGCTTTTCGTTTCATCCAATCCAAGCGCAAGTCAAGTCTCCTCCAACAGACCCGAGAAAAAGTCTCGTACCGTTTTTTATGCGCCAAATATCGTGGCAAGCCTCCGTGCAAGGTTGTTCTTGACGGTTGTCGTGCGTCGTGCGTTGCGCGAGTTCCATTGCCATCAGCAGAGAAGCACTGTTTTTTATGTGGTGTTAGTTTTTTCTTCCTACGATTTTCGGACCAATGAAATTTTTCGAGCACTCGATTGATTATAATTCCCGTCAAGCGCGGTAGTCCCCTCGTCCTATTCGGATGTTCCAACACGCACCTAATAATAATTGCTTTTCTACGGCGGTAGTCCCTTCAGACACAATTTGCCCTCGCCCAACTTGATTAATCTAGTTATGCTCGACGACAAATTACTGATGCATTTTACTTTCCGTTTCAATCGTTGATCATCAGGGTGGGGTTTATTAACGTTAACTAAGCCGAAGAGTTCGTGATTTCTTACTTTTCAAATATCAACAATTTATGTGAAACTTTGAAGATTAATTAAACCAAGTGCTAATCAAATTGCCATTATGTCCTTTTCTACTGTCAAGTCTTCTCATCTCCCTGGCAGTCTTTTCTTATCAGGAAACCCATAAGCAGCATATGAAATTTAATCTGATGTAATGACAATTTATATGAGAAAAATTTCAAATAAATGCCTGAAATGTCCTTGTTTTTTTTTCTAAATAGGGCCTAAAGTGCACATTATTTCAAATAAGGTCTAAAGTGACCATGACAGTTTCAGATAAGAGCCTAACCACGCCGACTGCCCAAATTTTTCACCTCATCATTCTCCAAGCTTTTATGGAGTTGCCGCATCAGAATTTTAAACTCTTATTATTAAAGTGCAGTAGTGCAACGAGAGGAATGAAATGCATGAAGGCAAGTAATTACATGGAGACAGCTTTCAAAATTGATCGAAATGGATCGAGTGCTAATTAAATTGCCATTACGTCCTTTTCTCCTCTCAAGTCTTCTCATCTTCCCAGTCGTCTTTTCTTATCAGGGCAAACAGGAGCACTGAGAGAAGCATATGAAATTTAATCTTATGCACATGATAGTTTATATACAAAGAATATCAAGATCTATGGAGGGTTAGCATGTCTAGAATCCCCATGTTAATCCTTTCATTGCTCAACCTTCTTGAGGTAAACTGGACGGACTAACCCCAAATACAAAGCCAATATCACAACAATGGTGCCAAGTCCTTACAACTTACAAGTCCATCAACATCCCACAAACCGAAATTCACAGGCTCATAGAAACATCTAAAATTTCTCCAAAGCCCAAAATCAAAATTGCTCGTATCAACTTATAAAAACATCCAAAATTTCTCCAATGCCCCCATATGGAACACGAAGCTTTATCTGCATCAGTCAAAAACAAATTCGTTTCCTGCAACACAGCTTCAATTCAAACCCAACCCACTTAATAACTCGAACAATCTGAGGAACAACATGATCGTGCAAGACATCATTTCTCTTCCTCCGAATTTGATAGACAGCCCCATTCTAAGCAAGTTTTAGCACAGTTTTAAGCAGAGATTTCCCCTTAGCAGTTCGAAGTATCCATTCGAACTCTAAATCCCATGCTGTGTTTGAAAATATAGTTTCACTTCAAGTAGAAATGAGCGGAAAAGCAAACCAAAGCTCAGGAGGCAGATATAAGCATGAAGAATCTCAGGTACAAATCTTAGGACTAAAGTGACCATCAATATACCTCTGGTATTTTGATATTCAGCTCTTCTGAATGCTGATTGATGGCTGTGTTATCGTCAACGTCAAATATTCTATCTGATCACATTGTTATGTGGCCCGTTTTCTTCTCAATATCCTCACATTACACCGAAGATATCACTGGGAATAAAATTTTGTAGAATAGCAAATTCAATGATGTATATGAAGAAATGTTTTGAGTATCACGTCATATTTATTGGCTCGTGGAAATAACAATACCGAGTTCAAATCTCACACTTGATCACTATACTTCTACTTTTTGATTGTTTGCATTGAGAAAATAAGTGCGAGAAGGAGTTCTATTTTAAATCAGAAAGAATTACAAAGCCTGTGGGAAATTCACCACATAATTCTAAATGTGTCATTATCGGAGAGCCATTTAAGAAACTCGATTCTTGGAAATTAATTAATACCATAACTGAAATGAAGCAAATGGCAGCTTGATGCTCTTTGGGATCAAATTTTGAACTTCTCTTGGCCATGAGGATATTCTTATCTGTTTTGCTCTTCATGAAGCCACATATTTTGTATCTGCTGGTGAAAACACATTGCAACTGGAGATAATACTTAGTGTCCTAACATGCCAAGGGCACCATTAAAAGTTTGATAATTCATAGCCTTTATTGAAATCGCTGCTCCTGCTTAATCAGTCAAAGATGTAACTCAAAGTTTCAGGACTCGAGTCCTGCTATTGGCAATTCCACAATAGCATGCATAGATGGTAGTATATTTCAGAGCTGACCTAGAATGAGTTTCGTATCAAATACGACCGTAATTTAAGGACTATGAGAGGTGTCTTCAACCCTCTGTCATGTTTGTGGTTCTAATCTTATCCAGATTGGATCTAACTTTTATTTAGCAAGCGACTGCGTGGCTTTACTTCTCTTCTCTCTGCAATGTCTTGAAAGGCCCTAACGTTGCCTATACTCATGGAGCTCAAGAAAAGCTAATAAATCTGAACTGAAGTATGAACTTCGACTACAAGCAAGCACTACGCTTCGTAAATGACATATGATCACATAAAAAGTCTAACGGACTTGCTTCATCATGGATTTCACCGGCACATTCCTCAACCACATCTCCCAAAGTCACTATCTGTTTCCGCCATCCCAACATAACATGGGTAAGGCACAATATAAGAATCCTAACACAATGTCATCACAGAAACATCACAATGTAATTTTTTTAGAAAAGCATACTGACATGTGAAAGACCCCAGGTATGTCTGTTGCTATGAGAGGCGACTTATATCCCACTTGACACCAAAACATCACTTCAATCAGAAAGCTCTCCCAAGCGCAGTGAAAAAATCTTGTCACTGCCAAGATGACAATTTATTTACGTATATATATACGGTGAAGCTGAGAAAATTATATTGCCCTGTTCATGGATTTGTCTTTTCTATAGTTAGCCTATTCAAAAGTCTGTCTTGTGCAACTATCTGTTACTGGTTATGTACACATAACGCTTCAGAAAGCTTATCTGCCAAGGCATCTGTCCATCAAAGTTGTTCTTGATGGCCACGAAAATGGCACGCCCAGGATCACCACAATCAGAAACCGAAACACGAAAATGGAGAAATTGTCGATTCGCGTACCTAGTTTGGAATCCATCGAACTTGACGCGGAATTTGCGACGGTTTCCGAACACGAACTCAAGATCTTCTCCCCTATTCCCTTCGTTAGAACACTGGCCTAATGAGATTGCCACTCACGAGAAGAAAGTTCTCTCTGAATCCGTATGTGAGTCAAATTGTGCATCATCAGGTTAGGGGAGGGACTTGAGCGCTATTTATAGAGTCTTCGACCACGGGTCCTCTCATTACGGGCCGGGCCGTACTCGGCCCACACCAGCCAGCCCCATATTAGACTGATTAAGAACCCATATATCTTACCTTTATTAGACCAAACTAATTCAGTTAATTTCAATTAATGAAGCCCACATTAGGAAATTCTTACATTCTCCCACTTGGGCGATATTAATTGAAATAGAACTGTGTGCGCACCCTTATATTGGTCTAGAGATTATTCTTAATAGTCAATCCGATCCCATAAAATCTCGAACACCGAATCATGGCGGTAACTGCATGTACTCACGCAGAGCCTTCCATGGTCACGAGTGCTTTCAACTTTACTGATATGGATTCAATATGGTAGTGTGTCAAATGGACAATACCTCAAAATGAGTGATACTTCATGTGTTATCCATTTGGTTAGTCCAAATTCTCTCTCCTTAAGTGTCACAAAACCTAATGTGTCACCAGAGAATATCCTTCATGGTTCCAACGAACCTGCATATGTCTTACCTTGATAGTTAACTATACTTTATGTGTAACAAGACATATCATTAAGGCTAATACCAAAAATGCCCCATAGCCTATACTCAAGGTTTACACAATTCCTCGAGATTTTCATCAAATATATGTACTCAACTTGATAAATCTACATTCACAAATACCTCATTGAATGCAAAAGAGTTGATACATATTCAAATATTGCAAAATGCAACAAAATCAGATACAAACTTCATAAGAGCAACATAAAACTAAACAGCTCCCACTAATTAATAGTATCCCATGATACTCCTAAGCCCATGTTAATGACATGTCGATCAAATACACAAGGGCGAAGGCCTTTAGTTAGCGGATCTGCAATCATATCATCTGTTGAAATGTGCTCTACTGCAATGTCACCATTCTGAACTTTTTCCTTTATAGTCAGGTACTTGACCTCCATATGCTTAGACCCCTTGAGACCTCTATTGTTGTTAACAAACAACACTGCAGAGTTATTGTCACAATACAGCTGTATGGGCCTATCCACAAAATCAAATACGGTCAACTCCTTAATGAGGTTCCGGAGCCAAATAGCCTGAGTAGCGGCCGAAAAGCATGCTACAAACTCCGCTTGCATGGTAGAGGATGTCATTGATTTTTGTTTCTCACTTTTCCATGATACTGCACCTCCTGCTAACTTAAAGATGTAACCTGTTGTCGACTTCTTTTCATCCTGACAGCTAGCAAAGTCTGAATCTGAATACCCAACTAGTTGTAGGTCTTGAACATGTTTATAAATCAGCATATAGTCTTTTGTCCTCTTTAAGTACCTCAAAACTTTCTTGGCAGCAATCCAATGATCGTGTCCTGGATTTGACTGATATCTGCCTAGAAGTCCTGTTGCAAAAGCAATATCTGGTCTAGTACATACTTGAGCATACATAATACTCCCAAGTGCACTAGCATAAGGTATATTCTTCATTTGGGCTTTCTCAAAATCTGAATGAGGACATTGTGACAGACTCAACTTATCACCCTTACTAACAGGAGCAATTCCTGGCTTGCATTGCTGCATGTTGAATCTTTCTAAGATACGATCAACATATGCCCTCTGAGATAAACCCAATAGTCGGCGAGAACGATTCCTATGAATCTCAATGCCAAGGACAAAAGACGCCTCACCAAGGTCTTTCATATCAAAGTCCTTTGACAACATCCGCTTTGTCTCATGCAGTAAACCAAGGTCACTGCTTGCAAGCAGAATATCATCAACATAGAGTATAAGGAAAATGAATTTCCTCCCACTGACCTTGCAGTATATACACTGATCTACTTTGTTCTCAACAAAACCAAATGAAGCGACAACACTATGAAACTTCAAGTACCATTGTCTAGAAGCTTGCTTGAGACCATAAATAGACTTTTTAAGTCTACATACAAGCGTACCTGAATCATCTACCGCAAAGCCTTCGGGTTGCACCATATAGACTTCTTCATTAAGGTCTCCATTGAGAAAGGCAGTTTTAACATCCATCTGGTGTAACTCCATATCGAAATGAGCTACCAATGCCATGATCACTCTGAAAGACTCTTTAGAAGAGACTGGAGAAAAGGTTGCTTCATAGTCTACTCCTTCTCTCTGAGTGAAACCCTTGGCTACCAGTCTGGCTTTAAACTTCTCAATCTTCCCTTTAGAGTCCTTTTTAGTCTTATACACCCATTTGCAGCCAATGGGTCTATGACCTTCAGGTAATTCAACAAGTTCCCAAACTCCATTATGCTTCATAGACTGCATTTCATCTCTCATTGCATCCAACCACAGTTCCGACTGAGAACAAGAAACAGCTTCTGCATAAGTCACTGGATCAGCTACAGAACCGATATCGTAGTCTTGCTCTCCTATATAGACTAAGTAGTCCGGTGGTATAGCTGATCGTCTCTCCCTAATGGATCTCCTTACTGGAGCAACAACAACCTCATTCTGCACCTGAGAGCCTTGAGGGACTTCATTAGGAGCTGTCTCGATAACAGGATCCTGAGTCTCAACAGGTTCAGTCTGTGGTATGGGAGTCTCCACAATTATCTGTATGGGAGAAGATAAAGATACAACATTACCCACCGTACTATTATCCTCAATAGTCTGTGAGCAGCTACTTTCTTCGGCCACATCAAATTCCAGAAACTTGGCTGTCTGTGATTCCACAATTCTTGTGCCTCCATTGGGATTATAGAACCGATATCCCTTCGAATGATCCGGGTAAGATACAAAGTAACACCGAGTGGTTCTGGAGTCCAACTTACTTAATGTTGGATTATATAACTTCACTTCTGCAGGACATCCCCAAACCTTAAGATGGTTTAAGCTAGGCTTACGTCCAGTCCATAACTCAAAAGGAGTCAATGGAACAGCTTTAGTAGGTACACGATTCAGAATGTACAAAGCTGTTTTCAAAGCTTCACCCCACAGAAAACTAGGTAAATTTGTCCTACTTATCATACTCCTCACCATTTCCATAAGGGTGCGATTGCGCCTTTCGGCTACACCATTTTGCTCAGGACTCCCAGGCATAGTGAACTGAGCCACTATCCCAGAATCCTCTAAGTATTTGGCAAATGGCCCTTTAAGCTGTCCGGCATCGCCATGCTTGCCATAATACTCTCCACCCCGGTCAGATCTAACAACCTTTATGACTTTTCCCAACTGTTTCTCAACTTCAGTCCGAAAAATCTTGAACTTGTCAAGAGACTCAGACTTTTCTTTAATCAAGTACAGATAACCATATCGAGAATAGTCATCAATAAATGTGATGAAATAAAAATTTCTACACAAGGTTGCCGTATAGGGTCCACTTATATCAGTGTGAATAACCTCCAACAAGTCAGAACTTCGGACTGCAGTTTTCTTCCTTATCTTGGTCATTTTACCTCTACAACAGTCTACGCATGTCTCTAAGTCATCTTTAAGAGCAGGCAGGATGTTAGTCTTTATCAGCCTTTCTACTCTATCCTTAGAAATATGACCAAGTCGTTTATGCCACAATGCATAAGACTGTTCCTTAGGTAGTGGTCTCTTAGAAACAACATTTTCAGCCGTATAAGCGACGTATATGTCATTGGGAGACAAACACAATCTGTACAATCCGTTGGACATATAACAGCACCCAACCTTATTTGAATTAAGAAACAAAGAAATAACATTGTTCTTTATTTCAAAAGAGTAGCCATACATGTCCAAACACGATACGGAAACTAAGTTCCGTCTAAAAGAAGGTACATAAAAAGTGTCTTTCAATATTAATCTAAAACCAGAGTCTAGAATCAAGATTACATCTCCCACAAACACAACATCGGCTTTCTCGTTGTTTCCTACAGTGAGTCTTGACTCATCCTGATTTGGCTTCCTCCGGTTTATGAATCCCTGTATGGTAAACGCAACATGATTAGTTGCACCGCTATCGAGCCACCAAGAACTGGATGGTGCTTCTGATAGGTTGGATTCACAAACAAGTGCCAAAGAATCATTACCTGTAGGCTCACGTTTGGACAACCAAGCTTTAAACTTTCCACAGTCCTTCTTTATGTGACCTTTCTTCTTACAAAAGAAGCAGTGGTCACCATCCCTTTTGAAGGATGTTTTCTTTGGACCCATATTGTCCGATTGACCGGTAGTGTCATGAGCACCTTTATGAGTACGATTTCTGAACTTCTTATACTTCCTTTTGTGGGAACTAGAAACATATAAGGCTATATGCCCTTTTTCTTTCTTAAGTTTCTCTTCCTCTGCCACTACCCTTGCTATCAAGTCATTAACTGACCAAGTCTCATCTTGAGAATTGTAATTTGTCTTTATAATCCCAAAATCAGGTGGAAGGGTGTTCAATGCTTGATGCACAATACAAGCATCAGGAATGGAAACATTAAGAGCTTGAAGCTTCGTCTTTAGGTCTACCATCCTAAGGACATAATCTCTAACCCCAGCAGTACCATCATACTTCATATTGAAGAGCTTTTGAAGAAGTGTACCAACCTCAGCATTAGATGAAATGCGGTTTCTAGCCTCTAAGGCTGCCATCATTTCCTTAGCAGTACAGTCAGCTGGCAAACCACTTTTTAAGTGTTCTTGAATGGATTTCTTCATTGTCAATAAGCAAATCCTATTGCTCTTTTCCCAGGCAGCATAGTCGGTTTTCTCAACTTCAGTACTGGTGACCGTGATATCTGCCGGCTTATCCTTTGTAAGAGCAATGTGAACATCCGCCAGCTCCATTCCAAATAGAAAATCTTCTTTCCATTTCTTAAAGTTCAACCCAGTAAGGACCTCAATGGAAATGGAATTGCCGTTTACAGAAAAGGTGACTGAAAAACAAACAATATAATCAGCATCATGTGAGTACTAATCTAGAGAGTTACATACATCATCACATAATCACCTTTGGGCAGAAAATATGACATGCAGTTGTACACTCTCCACATGACAGCGGCCATGAGAACTTATTCTAATCTTTCGTGAAATCACCACCTTTGGGTGTATGAACCACTAAGATTAGTCATTTCTCAAGCACATGCTATACATGTATCCCTCCATGAACTAATACAAGATCACCTCCTTTGGGAGTATAATCACATAATAGACCAGGAGACATCCCACCACAATATGAGACCGATATTTCTCAAACCCAGTTAAGTGTGCCACTTTGGTGGTCACTACTCAACTGAATCCTTAAAAATCTCTCATACCAGGGATATGAACTTTATGTATCACATTTACTATATACACGTAATGCTCGACGTAAAGACAGGGGCGTATGTCTCTAAAATTACATGCCATGCTGATTATACTGTTCCATTCATTGATAGACAATGAATTACACTCTACACAGTCCTTATGTGGTGATATACATGTGAGCTACCATATGTATTTCCGAAACCATAGAGAAATACAGGAAAATACGCAAAAATACCCTAAAAATACGCGTATATAGGGTTATATACGTATTTTCACACCTCTAAAAGCTTCAAACATGTAAAATAAATACACCACTGTGTAGAGAATCTCGATACGAGCGCGTCGGTACCAAGATCGTCCAAAACGGACGTTGGACGCGCCCGCACGCGCCGCCGGAAGGCGCGGCGCGTGCGCGCGTGGTCAGCCGGTCAAACCGGTCTGAACAACCGGTCCGACCGGTTGACCGGTCCAACCGGTCAACGGTCAACGGACCGGTCCGACCGGTTTGACCGGTCGGGTCAACGGGTCGGGTCGGGTCAACGGGTCGGGTCGGGGATCCGGGTCGGGTCAGCGACCGGGTCGGGTCAGGATCCGGGTCAAATCGGATCCGCGCCCTCGCTGACGTCAAGCTGACGTCAGCAAGCGGTTACCGGCGAACAGACGCGCCGGTTTGGCACGGCCGCGCGTGTCCGTCACGCGCCGCCGCGCCTGGGGCGCGTGTAGGCGCGTGACGGCGCGTCCGGCTTCCTCCGGCGACGATCCGCCCACCGTTCTTCTCGTCTCGACGAGTAGATTCTAAATATGTAATAAAATTTAACTTTCATCCGATAAAAAATTTCGAAACTGGGCAAAAACCTCTCGGACAAAACGAAAAACGGTCCTAATCCGCATGTTTCAGTTCTAATCTATGGCAGGCTCTGATACCAAATGATGGCCACGAAAATGACACGCCCAGGATCACCACAATCAGAAACCGAAACACGAAAATGGAGAAATTGTCGATTCGCGTACCTAGTTTGGAATCCATTGGAACTTGACGCGGAATTTGCGACGGTTTCCGAACACGAACTCAAGATCTTCTCCCCTATTCCCTTCGTTAGAACACTGGCCTAATGAGATTGCCACTCACGAGAAGAAAGTTCTCTCTGAATCCGTATGTGAGTCAAATTGTGCATCATCAGGTTAGGGGAGGGACTTGAGCGCTATTTATAGAGTCTTCGACCACGGGCCCTCTCATTACGGGCCGGGCCGTACTCGGCCCACACCAGCCAGCCCCATATTAGACTGATTAAGAACCCATATATCTTACCTTTATTAGACCAAACTAATTCAGTTAATTTCAATTAATGAAGCCCACATTAGGAAATTCTTACAGTTCTACCTACAGTAGATTTCCCCATTTACATGCACCCAGCCGCTGACAACAGTCGCAAAATTTCAGTTATTCATGATAAAGTGCAGTCCACATAATAAATTTTCAAAAGACTTTAACCTGAGATATTGCTGCTCGCTTGGTTACTGAATTGAATCTCTAAGGTTGCCAAGTCATATGTAATGAAATTCAACTCAAACAAGGTGACAATCTGATTACATTGCAAGCATCGTAAGGCATATCAACTTGCAAATAACATTTTATCACCACAGTTCACTTGACAGAAGAACGATAAATTGCATCACAATGAACACCAAAATTTGTCCATATTCACGTCAATCCAGCACCAACAGCGCAATTAAACATCAATATGTTGAAACCAAGATAGCAAAGCCTCATGCATTTATAAATGGAGGGAAGCAAAGGTGAACTGTGTAAGAATCAGAGGATCAATGTATCGAGAATTCAAGTTTGGAAAAAGGGTGGGAAAATGCTGCGACCTCAGAGCAATTGCAATTTTAAAATATGAAACCGGAACCTGAATGATCGTCATTCTTAAGCCACAAAAGGAAAAACGACACTTTTCTGGAGAGAGCGTATTACCCGGGACAAAGTATACAGGTTCATGCGTTTTATAGTGATATTATGTGCCATGCCCTCCGAAGGTATACGATTCTCGATACTACGAAAACGTCATCTGAGTACAAACAAAGGAAGTCATCCCTCAAAGTGGCGGATGGAACCTCTTGAAAATAGTACAGCAGATCAAGATTCAAGAGCATATGCAACTCCTACGATATTATCTCAATCCGCGAAAACAACTAATCGATAGTCATCCAGGAGATGAGGTACTAGCTGCAACATAGCGCTGCCAGAACAAATTAATTGATGGTTAACCAGGACAAGAGATTCAAGTGCCTAGAAGATTGATGAGCCGTCCACAACTGTGAAAATCCACAAGTTTTAAGCTGGCATCGACCGCAACTACATTGACTGTGTTTCCTTAATAAAGACATGCATGGTTATGGGAATCGCCATATGGTAGACAAGTTACTCTGAATTTGTCACTCTCTTTTGTTATTTTTTTAAGTAGATTTATTTGGGATTTGAAGAAACTTTAATATTTCACATTTCACTCGACCTATTTTTTTTAAGGATTTTAGTGTTGATTCTTCAGGACTAGAGAACACTAGAAGTGTCATAATTTTCGTACGGCGTTCATTTTAGTGTCAAAACTTTTCACCGGATCACTTTAATGTCGTATCAGAGAAAAATGATCACCCAAATGCCTCCGGCGATAAGCTCCGGTAAAAAGTCTTACATGGCTTTTTTAATAAAATGTTAATTCTCACATGGCTTTTTTATTCAAACAGAAAGTCCAACGTGAACGATAAGGTGGCCTTTTATGACAAAACGATGCCGCATCTTCTGTTGACTATACCATTACTATAGTGATGT
This sequence comes from Syzygium malaccense, assembly GCA_031216405.1. Lineage (NCBI taxonomy): Eukaryota > Viridiplantae > Streptophyta > Magnoliopsida > Myrtales > Myrtaceae > Syzygium > Syzygium malaccense. The sequence continues at coordinate 6,330,444 of CM062258.1, read as the reverse complement.
TTTCTTTGGTCGACCATGGTGATGTTTTACTGCGGGCCAAATTAGTCCTCCTTGATTAATTTAATGAGAGACTTTAGGATATATCTGTATAAGTCCCATTCATATTGGTGGGCCCACACAAGGTATGGTAGGATTCCATGTTTTTGGCTTATGGTCGGCGGTGAACTTAATTATAAATGCTAAGTAGACTTATTGAAATGACATTAGTGGGGTCACAAATCTAGTTTTCTTCATTGTCTTGGTAGAATTCCATGTTAATTGCGATAAACACGTTAAGGTGCGTTTATTTCACGAAAAATAAATGATTTTGAAAATATTTTTCTAAAAATAATCATTTATATTTTGTGAAATAATAAGTCGATGAAAATTATGTTTCCATTACCGATAATAATTTTTGTCTAAATATTTTCGTAGACGTTAAAAATATTTTTGTTCATTCATTCTTGCAAACAATCATTTTTTAAGAAAAATATTTTTCACATCATCCATCTTTCTCGAAGCAAATGGATCCTTAAGTGACGGTGGACGTACATTTCTAAGTTGGTTGACTTTGAGTGATTTTCAACGAGGTGCTACAACATATTTTAGTAAAAATAAATTATACAATATAAAAAGATATATCTCTATAATATATAGAGCAAACTTGAAGGTGTTTCATTTCAACCTTAAATTTTAACGGAAAAAAATATCCAAAGAGTCCTAAATTTATTGCACTTTTGTCAATTCAGTTTTAAACCTTTCAATTTTATTAATTAAGTCATGAACTTTTTTCACGTATTACCAATTGAGTCAATTTGGCCAATTTTGGCCGGAAATTGCTGACATAGACATCGACCATCCTACATGACGTGATCAGCACTGACACGGATAATTTTTAATTAATATTCTACTATTTTTTTCGAAATTTTTAATCATTAATTATTTTCTTTTTCCTTTTTTTTATTTTTATTTTCTTTCTTTTTTTTCTTCCCTTATTCCTCCTCTAGCCGGTTGCCGGGCCTTGATGATGGCCGACGACTAGCCACGGGCGAGGGCCGATGAGGTCAACCTCGCCAACTCGACAATGGTGAGCCTCAATAGGGACGAGCGAAGCTTGCCCTTGCCAGATGCCGAAAGGGCCGAGCTTTGGCGGCCCTCGCCTCTGGCCAATCACGAAGGCTCGGCGACCAACTAGAGGAGGAAGAAGGGAAGAAAGAAAAGAATGAGAAAAGAATAAATATATAAATAGAAAAAAATATTAAAACATTCATTAAAATTATCCACATCAGCCACAGTCGCGCCACGTAAGACAGTCGGCGTCTATATCAGCGATTTTTTGCCAAAATTGACCGGATTGACTCAAAAAAAGTGAAAATATATATGACTCAATTAGCAAAATTAAAAGGTTTAGAACTAAATTGGTAAAAGCGATGAAGTGTAATAGGTTTATAACTTTTTGAATAATTTCCCTAATTTTAACAAATCAATTTTTCAATTTCAATATTACATGGGACATATAGTAATTTGTAAGTACAAATGGATTTTGATAGTAAAGCCGATTGAGTTTATACAAAGTGAAGTGGATTTTGATAGTAGTGCTTTGAATAAAAAATAATTAATCCGGCTCTAGTATATGATTTATAACTTTATTCAAGCTATATATTATATACAACAATCAACTTGACTCCCAGCAACGTTCATATGATTCTTTTGATAATTTGAGAAATTAAATAAAACAATCTTAACAAAAATAATGTACTGGATAATCATAGCAATATCTATTTACTTTTAGCATGTAAATATTACATGGAACTTAAGTATACAAAAAAAAAACACCGTATAAAATCTACAATAAACATAATGAGACGATTAATCTATAATTTTACATATGGATATAAGAATCTAAAATAGGTAAATTTGGCTTTTGATGACATGTGCATTGACGAAGACTCAAAATGTATGTAATAGTTTGAAAAATAGATAAAAACAATTTTAACAAAATAATATACTTGATAATTATTATATGGGATAAGTGTATTCAAAGTCTTAAAACTTATCACGAAAGTGTAATTGAGTCCTAAAATTTTCATCATGTGCAATTAAGTCCTAAAACTTATTAGAAAAGTGCAATTAAATCCTAAAACTTTCAAAAAGTACAAACAAGTCCTAAAACTCGTCACGAAAATGCAAATAAGTCATAAAACTTATCAAATTGATTTGATCAAGTCTTTCCATTGATTATACTTTTTGAAATTTTTAAGACTTGATTGCACTTTTTGTTATAAGTTTTAGGACTTGATTGCATCTTTATGATAAATTTTAGGACTTGATTGCACTTTCGTGATAAATTTTAGGACTTAATCGCACATGATGAAAGTTTTATAATTCAATTATATTTTTTTAATAAATTTTAGGATTTTGAGTGCACTTATCCCATAATATATTAGACGGCGTCGATTTATTTTTTAGGTTGTGACATGAACAAAATCTTTAACCTCTAAACCTCTGCCTACCTGTCAGCGCAGTCGGGCTCTCTCGCCGCAGCAATCCTCGCCGCCGTCGTCGGACCTCCCTCTTCTTCGCAGCGACCCAGCTCCGCCTCCCGTTCTTTTGCAGCTCGTCACGCCCCGAGTCGCCGCAGGTCTTCGCCCGCCGCCACGCCTCGCTTGCGGGTCCGGCGCCGAAAACTAAGGCGAGTCTCGTTTACCCTTTTGGAGCTATCGAATGGCTTGGGGTTCTAAGAAGTAGAGGTAGTTCAGGGACATTTCAATTCTTTCTAGAACGCTTCTTTGCTAGGTGACACCCTTGTATGAATTTGTATACTGTCAAGCTGGTGTAAGGGTGAAAAAGAGGAGAGCAAAATCTGATTAAGGTTTGTCCTCTGCAGGCCGATTCATGGCGCGTTCCCGGGATCGTGATTTCTTGTTTTGCGACTTATGCGGGACGATGCTTACATTGAGTTCAGTCAAGTTTGCAAAATGCCCTTTGTGTAATTTCAAGCGGAGCACTAAAGGTTAGGATCTGCCTCTTCAATCGCTCAATGTACTTGATTAATAATTATAGAGATGGTTCTGCTTTTGGGGTCTCTCTTTCTTGGTCTTGAAGTTGACATGGGATTGGTTTTTCTATACTAAGTCTCGTGATTGTCAACTGTTGCTTCTCAGGGTAGGCTGTTGTGTCCTTCCGTTTTTGTGTTCTGCTCTTTTTTCTAGTGGCAGTGGTTCACCATTGTTCTTTTATACTGCAAAGCGTTGATGCTCTTTCACGCGATGCATTGGACAGAAATAATTTCTTTGCCTAGGATATCGGAAATTTTTCGTCTTTCCATCTGCAAATTTTCCATTTTGAGCCTTCTGCATACCTTGGGACATGTCCCCTTGTGAGTTTGTATTGGTTAGAAGTATCTTAGGGCTTGATTTTGGATGATGAGGATGATGATCCATTGAGAGGCACCCTGCGAATTTGATAATTGAGGAGAATAAAGGAAAAGGCTGGAGAGGAACTCTCTTTATGGCAGTGAGAAGCGTGATCAGCTATCCTACCTATATACTGGCTACTATGAACTTGGAGATACTATTGTGCTGGCCAAAATCATTCCTCAGTAGGTTTTTCGCAGAATTTGTTACTGTTTACACCCGAGACCACTAGTTTGGGGAAAAGAATAGCCCTTTCAAGTCAAACCACTAATGTGAAATGCATATCTTAGCACAGTCGTCTCATTCTCTGACGATGTCTGCTGTCTTTTTGTTTGGGGTGGTGCGGTGTTCAGTCATTGTGTGTTTTTATTGTTATTTTCAGATATTAGCTGCCGGTTAGCTGTTTATTAGACCTGACCATTTTACTCTCCAAGTCAATTTACACTTTTCTCAATTATGTGCCTTATTGACTACTTTGCTCTCAGATATTGCTGGAAGAGAAATTAAATACAGAGTAACCGCTCAGGTATGCCTTGAACTGGCTGACTGATTGATACATGCACTCTGTTGGATCTTAGAATCATGAGTTACGTGCATACATGTTCTAGTAGTTCAACAATTTAAGAGAATATACTTATATGTCATCATGTTCTACTGCCTAGGTAGTCATTTTTAGAGTGACCATCAAATATAGAAAATGCTAGAGATTTGAATGGCTACGGTGACTCTTCGGTACTAAAGAACATTTGAGGCTTAGAAAGGGCATCAACTTGGGACAAAATGCGAACTCCTACTCACGATGGAAAAAATACATCAAGTTTTCTCGCTTCTGGAAGGCTTTAAATTCGCTGGCCACAACCTGAATATGAGGCTATCTGTTGTTAGTGAAGCTTAATTTTTCACAACTACCTTTTGTTGCTTCCAATAACTGACCTCTGATGAGAATGGAAGGTACTGAGATGAGTGGTTCTGCTGCAACATAGATGCATATAGCTCTTGATGGCTTCGCTAACATTATTGACTCAAATAGTGCCCACATCATGTAGAATTTGCAACCTTGTGTAGAGATTTGGTAGGGATCACTATGCTTGTGTTTTTGTCCTTTTAAAGAGGATTCTATCAAAGAAAACCTTTGCCATTATCTTAAACCTTTTCTTATTAACACGTGGAATCACGGATCTATTTTTTTTTTTAACATTTGAAGCAACACCTAGATTAGTACTTTAGTTGAGAAAGAGCTATTGTCCTTCTTGATTTTCCTTAATATTTGGATCAAATTTCACACGTTGGTAAGCTGCTCATGGTCATCTACCATATCGCAGGACATAAGGAGGGAGCTAGGCATGTCTACCTTCAATGAGGGGACGCTGCAATTAGCTACGGTAGTGGCTAGATTCTGCTGTATTAGTATATTGACATGATTTTTCCTTTGTGAACGGGATGTGATCTTTCTTATGTCGGTCTTGCTTCTCAGATAAATCGAAAGTGTGAAAAATGTGGCAACGATGAATTCGAGTATACCCGGAAGCAGGTAATGTACAAGTTTAGCATGCTGCTATTTCCTCTCACGTTAATCTTCCCTAACACGGGTATTTCCCGCCTTCCCTTTTCTCTTCACTCATTCCTTCTTGATATCTGACTCGTTGCAGATGAGATCGGCAGATGAAGGGCAAACGACATTTTTGACATGTACCAAATGCAGGGATACTATTACGGAAAACTAACTGTACAACTTATCAGATTATTATGCAATTTTGAGTCCACGGGGGGGATTTGTACTGTGTGGTGATGTTTACACTGCTAAGTTTTTTGTTTCAAGCATGTGCATCTCGTTGTGGAAATTCCGGAATGAGCTTCCTAGAGTTTCACTGGAGCAATTTCTCTTGCTGTTATCGGGTTGACTAAGCTCACTCATTGCTCAAGAGAAGTCGATGAAGAGAACCCCTTAAGTAAGCAAAGCCCACTCTGTACTGTGTCTGAAAGCCATCATGGGTTATGGATAAATTCAAGCATTAAGTCTAAATAATCAGTGGGGCTAAAGTTCACGGCCATAGGAACCAGGGGTCGAGAAGGTACACGGCCCTGCCTTGCATGATCATGATAGGTTTGAATAGGTTTGAAATCAAGTGAAAGAGCCGTGCCTTGCATGATCATGATTTTAGGGTTAGAGCCCTTTTGATATTATAGTTCATCTGCCTGTCCCAAGGCATCAAACGATTGAAGTGCATGCAGGCCCGTGTATCAAAGCAATACTAAAAGACAGCTGGCGACAGAGCTATCAGCCTGGTATAAATTTAGGGGAAAATAATACGAACTGCTTTTAAACTTTTAGGACGGTACACTTTTGCCTCTCAACTTTCAACGAGTATAATTTTCAATTTGTTACGGCTGCCAAACCGCTATATATTTTTCCGTTTGCATGCGCTTAACATGTCGATTTTCAAGGGTGAGACTGTAGTTCACCTTTATTTTCAGTCAAATGACTCTTTTGCTGCTAAAGTACGCGAGAATAAACTAAAAACTAGAGAAAAATGTAGAAAGACGAAAAAGAAATCGGATCTTTAAATTATTAGAAAGAAACAATGAGAAGAACAATTACTTACCAAAAAAAAAAAACAATGAGAAGAACAATACTGAGAATGATGACGATGGTGAGTTAAGAAAAAACAAGTGAAGGGATGGATATATGATGACATTCAAATAGAAATATAATAACAATAACAACAACAATATTGATTATAATCTCTGTTTTCCTTTTACTTTTTCTTTGATTATAATTATATCCTGAAACTAATTATATCTCGTCCTCTACTTCCAAGAAATCGCTCCTGGCGGAGTTGGCTTTGCTCGTCATAGTCACAAAGTCGTTCCTTTCATTCATGTTGTGAAAATGATATTTCTCTAATTTAGATGGCTCGATTTGATTCTCTCTTAATTTCTTTCGGCATTCTAAGAATCTCATCAGTTAGTATTGTTTCCATAGCTCTTTAGGTGTGCATAATTAAGTAGAATAGTGCCTAAAATTACAATAGTGCATAATTATTTAACGCCAATGGCTTGGTCTTTTTAAAGTGCTAACTAATGGAGGATCTAAGGAAAATAAAATAAAAACACATATCATTGCATTTTTTATGTCCTAATTTTTTCAAATAGATCATTGCATTTTTTTCCTCGTTTTTCCATATTCAGTTTACAATTTCTAATTTGTATCACCACATTGCGAGCAAAAGAGTAATTTGTCTAAAAAATAAAATAAAATTACAACTTTATCCTCGAAAAATCACATGCTACGCAAGTGTAAACCGAAAAATGGACAAAGGATTGATGGTTATAAAGAAATAAAAGTTTAGGAGGATTTTGTGTACACTTAAAATGCGGGGCAAATGTGTATCACTCTAAAAGTTAGAGAGGCCAAGAGGATGTTGTGCCTAGGGAATGTATTTCAATTAAAATTAAAATTAAAATTAAGATAGGAACAAAAAGAGAATATTACAGAGGATCGTTCCTGCGGATCAAGGGAAACAGTCAATAAATGGAAGTTTGAATTTTTAGTGAGAGGCAAGAAAAATATGCGGTTATGTGAAAATATAAATTAATATGCATATCGACCGCCCAATCTTGATAGGACCCACGTCACCTAATACTCTCCGGCGGGCTCTTGTCTTACATAAGATGAGAAGAATGTTTACGATAAATGTTAATATCACAAAAAATCTTAAATAGGTATATTGGTGATAGATTTAGCTTAAATTAATTTTTTGATCACCAAAAATTTCAAACTTGTATATTTATGGCAAATTTGCTCTCCGTTAAATTAGATTAATATCACGAAAATTCGCAAAATGGTACACCTATAACAAATGGAAGGTAAAACCCCAAACTAATACATCCGTTTACATGTCATTCAATTCAAAAATTTGACAATAAAATTTAACGAAAATTAACATAGGGTAAAATTATTTCAGGTGTACCAGCTTTGGTTTTTTCATGGTCAAAAAATTCGTTTTTGGATAAATTTGTCATAAGTGTACTAGTTTGGAGTTTTCCATGGTATTAACCCTTATAATAACATAAGTTAAAATCAGAGAAGGAGGAAAACAATAATGATTTTCCTAATATTTTCCACACATATAATAGAGGTTAGCCCCATCTATCTTAATTATTTTGCTTGTTAAAAGAAAATGGATATAAAATATTTCTTTTCTTCGTGGCCAGATTTATCATGGGAAAATGACACAAATCGTCCATGGATGTTGATCTAATGTGTAATATTGTTCCTGAACTTTTAATTTGTTCAATCTGGTCCATGAATTATTAATAAATGTTCAATCTAGTCCCTAGATTATATGAAAACATTCAATGTCGTCATTCCGCTAATCCAAGTTAATGGAATTTGCTAATGAGACTTCCAATCTGTTAAGTTTGAACGATAGACAACAAAATAAAAATTGCATGCAGACTATCCAAGTAGGATATTCATCTCAAATCAAGGTATGACAATCCACTTCATCAATAATAATGGACATGTTAATGCCCTAATTTTTCTTTACTTTGCTAAAATATATGAATAAAAAGATTGATATGTTGACACATGATTTATAAGAGTCCAACTCGACATATATTCACGCCATTGAATAACGTCTGATTTATCGTTCGAGCAAACGAAATGACTGCATTAAACATTTACTAATAGTTCGGAGATCGCATTGAACAAATCGAAAGTCCAGGGACACACTGCGCCAAAGTTCGGGGATTATATCTGCGTCATTTTCCCATTAGCTAAAAAATTGTTAGACCTAATAAGAACAATCCTACTAAAACTCTTCTACCAAGTAACATTCTTAGCAATCTAGATGACATGGTTCCACATTACCCAAGCCAATATATATATCCCAAGTTTGGGTCAACTCCACAATTTCAAGTCTAGTGCAAGAGTCGTTTCAACCTATTTGATAAGGATTTCTCACGTCCTCGTCAAAGGAACCTCGAAAAGTCGGCATCTCGGTGTTTGCCCTCGTTGATAATCTGCGAAACCCCTTGTGAATGTATACCCCACGTAGGGTTTTGTAGCTTCTTTCTCGTTTGTTTATTTGTGGTCGGAAATTTTGTCGAAGCTGCTCTTCCAATAGGAATATTGCATGGTTTTTCGTTGGGGTGGGAGGCTTGTTTTTCAACTACAAGTCCACAAGGCGGTGCTTTACGTGCTTATAGTTTAAAAATCTTGATTTATTTATTGTTAGGTCGAAATCGTATTGTCCGCAACCTTTGTCTATATTTGTGTATTGTCGTTTTTGTGCGTTCTTGTCCACAAGAGCATTGGTTCGAAGGCATTTCTAGGGTAAGCAAAGTCACCCAATGCGGTGTGAAAGTCTTAGTCTGTGTTATTCTACAACATGGCACCTTCCCTAAGTTTTTACTATCATTAATAGTGTGAGGAGAAAACGCACCTTAAATGGGTAGATTCCGTATTCCTTCTATTTCGCAGAAAATGAACGATTCATAAAATATATTCCTAAAAATGATTATTTGTATCGCTTGAAATAATTAATTAATGAAAAGTGTGTTCATTACCAACAACAATTATGTCTATATATTTTGGTGAAAAATGAAAATATTTTTCGTTTGTTTATTTTTATAAGCGATACAAAAGATCATTTATTTAAAAAAAATTACCAAATCATTCGCTTTCCGCAAAATAAAAGCACCCAAAAGTCATAGCTTTTTGCATTTTGTGGCCAATATCTCGATATCTAGAAAAAAGAAATATTAATGATGTTCTACTTCCAAATACTCTATTTGCCATGCTATCGTTGGGTACAATTGCATGCACGACGTGACCTAACGTTTTCTGGGTCGAAAAGAAAACTGTGTGTTTCCTCGACTCAACTTAGTAGCAGCAGCATGAACATAATAAACTAGAGGGAGTGATGAGAAAACAGATATAATATAAATTTTCCATATCCAATTCCATAAGCTTATAACCATAGGTTTTATCAAAATCTAATTCAAATGTACCAAAACAATCCGGAAGTCGACAGGGCCTTGTCGTCACAAAGATTTTAAACAAAAGAGCAAATATATATAGAGGTGTGCAACTGGACCGGGTTTACCCAGTAACCGGACTGGCCCACCCAAAAAACAGGTCCGGGTACCAGTTCTTGTTAGAACTGGTTCGGGAACCGGTTCCATTTTTTTAGAACTAGTTAGAACTGATCCGGTTTCCGGTTCCAAGTAAAAACCCAACCCAGACCGGTTTTAGAACCGGTTTTAAGATAATGTAAAAAAAAGACCCTAAATGACGATCACATTACCCTACCTCTCTTCTCTCTTCGCTCTCTTCGCCGCTCCTCTGTCTTAGTTCTCTCTTCGCTCTCTTCGCCGCTCCTCTGTCTTAGTTCTCTCTTCGCTGCAAGAACGCAATTACGCAACCGAGGCGGCTCCTCGTTCGCTTCGCCCGTCCAACTCTCACCGATCCATGAGTCCTCTGTTCCCTCAGTCTCTCTTCTTCGTCTTTGTTGCAAAGTCAAATGGTTTCGAGCTCAAGCTTCGAATTTGTTGTCGTGTTGGGGAAATGTTCGAGTTCAAGTTTGAGGTTTTGCGTTCGAGTTTTAGGGGTTTTTCGTTGCGGGCTTGGGTTGGTGTAGAAGATTCTCTGAATTTTGATGATTAGTGGAGGACTTGGGGGAAGAGACGCCATCTGATCTTGCAGAAACCGGCTTGTCTGAGTTTTTTTTTTTTTTTGAAACTTTTATCTCTTGCTTCTTGGACTTCTGAGTTTGTTTAATGGTAGAATATAAGCATTGGTTGCATACTTGATTTCAGTGGTTGGCCTCAACTCGAAACTCTATATATTGCAAGCTCCTTAAAGATCAGTGATTTTTGCATATTTGAGTTGAGAACCCCCTTGAGTTAACCTGATATGTTCATCAGGAGTCCCCCTTTGTTCATTCTTGTCATTCTTTTGGTTTAGATGAAGAACTTAAATTCAATAAAAAGAAATTTCGCCCTTTTATCTAATATAGAAAAGAAAAGAACTCGTGCTTGTTTGCATGCAGATCGCTAACATTTTATGCTTGCTACTTGTAATTTATGAATAGGAAGGAAATAATTTGTCACATATCAGTTTCGCATCGTAGACAAGAACATATATTATTTTGCTAGAAAAAAATGAAACCAGAAAAAAGGGAAAAAAAAGAACAGGTTCTTGGATAGACCCCGAAATCGGACCGGAAAAATAGGGTCGATTTCAGGTTCCAAAAATTAAGAACCGATTATAACAGGATTAATTTGAGATTTTAGATCTAGACCCAACCCATCCTGAAATCACCCATCCCTAAATATATACGTCACCAAAATATTTGCTGTGACCTACTAAATCTAAAATTGCAATGACACCAATGCCCGGAATCGCACGCAAACCCACTAGCGCCCACCCATCACGGACGGCCGCGATTGGCCACCCGATCGCCACGTGTCCACGGACAATGCGCCTCCGCCGTACGTCCTGTAGGACCCTCGCAACCCCCCGAGCCCGAGGGACCCAAAAAAGGAAATATCTCCTTTTTTTTGTCGCGATTTTCTTATTAATATTTTATTTGTTTCGACCACACCTTTGAATTCCCCGCACATGAGGTCATAACGACTAGGCTTAGGACGACGCTAGCCGCAGGCTGCCTACTGGAGGGCCCCACCGGCCTCTTCTTTCTTCCGGGAACGTGTACCGCCACGATTGGCTCGATCCCCGGGCCCCCCCCCCCCTCGCCACACCAACTTCGAGGACCCCGAGGGAAAGGAGGGAAGGGGGCGCGATGGACGGCCAGGATCCCCCCAACGGCTAATTCCCCCGAAGGGGATCCGACGGTCCACATACGAATGGCGGTTGCCGCCCTACAGTGGACCGACCGCAGCGGTTGTCGGTAAATTAGGATATACAGCGACATTATTCTGTAGTATTAGACGCAGTATTTGACAAGCAAAATGGCAACACGAATTACATGAACATCGGGGGTCGCGCAAATAGATGCTTTGGGGCACTTCAATTTTTGGAAATGGCAACACATCATGCGATAAAAATCATTGTATCTGTTCAAAGAATAAGAATACGGACCAATCCAATTTTTCAAATATTGATTAATACCGTGCGAGAAATGAAAAGCAGTATATCATGACCGCGTCCATTGCTTCAAAGTAGTGATGGGGCTTCAAGTCAACCTGCGATTTAGAAAGCGTGGTCATGAAATTGAGTCGGGGTAAGAAGATTTTTCTTTTAATCCTTATTTTACGACGTCTTGTCGTAATACTTACTCAATTCTTATTGGTCCAAAGGAGAGGTCCGGGGATGGGATGAGAACGAAGGGAAAAAAACAAATGAAAAGGTGGAAATAATCAAAGGCCATGTTGCCATGTGTAGCCGTTGGAGATATTTGGCCTATAAAATGATGGGGCGAGCTCACAGAAAGTTGCGTTCATTCACAGGAAAAGCAGATCAAGAAAACCCTGTGTAATCTGAGAAAGGGTCCATTCATATCGGTCGATCGTGAATCGACATGTGTCGCTGATGATCATCCTCCTACACATCTGTGTTCTTCCTCTCTATACTCAAATCTTTTGATACCGAATAGGCGGTCCGTGTCTTTTGTTATTTTGTGGTTTTCGTCTCGTTTTTGCTCGTTCCGCCCCTCACGTGAGTTTCTGTAAAGCTCTCTCTCTACCTGCAAACTTTCCCGAGAAAATCATCCTTGAGGGTTTTCCATAAGAGCTCTCAGGCTGAACAAACGTCGAACTGCCTTTTTTTGTGAATCAGCTTGAAACTCTTTGATCGCGTCGTTTCTTGTTTTTGTCCCCAGATCTCGATCAAAGAAGCTCTCTCTCTCTCTCTCTCTCTCTCTCTCTCTCTCTCTCTCTCTCTCTCTCTCTCTCTCTCTCTCCTGTGAGTTTGTGAAGGAACCACCATGGAAGCAGTTGCTGCATCGTACGCACGAGATCATCAGCCGATCTCCCCATTCAAGCAGATCAAGGAGGTGCCAAAGAGAAACCACCACCACAGCCACCATAGCTTCACGGTGAAATCATCTCCCATGAGTACCGTCCACAACGGAGGAGGAGGAGGTCATGTGCTGCTCTTCACTTGTCCACCTCCTCCTGCGCGTTCTCTCTCCTTCTCTTACCCTCCTCCATCATCGCCACCGATTTCCAACCCTCTCAGCTTCAACAACGTCCCTCCTCATCACCACCAAGGGCAACCACCTTTGCTTCCTTTGCCAAAACCCTACTCTTCCCTGTCTCTCCCACCCCGTAATTCTAACATGAAGACCAACAAGCCCAAGTCGTCGTCCTCGCTCACTCCCAAGAAATCTTCTCCGAAGCACCCGAAAAGGCAAGACCACAACAACAAAAAGAAGGACCCCAAGAACCCAGTGAAATCACCCTCCACCCCACGTTCAGATAACTCGTCAGCTGACGACGGCGTCGCGATTGTCGGGTCGACATGCTCGATGGGTCCCGACCCCGATAAGCTCCCAAGGGACGTCTTTGTGTCCAAGGGTTCGTTAAGGGGCGATGTGGGTTTTCGCTCGCTCGTTTTGGGAGATTTGGAGAAGTTCTCTGGCTCTGTGATGTACGCGATATCGCCTCCTCCGAGCAGCTTGCCGTTGCCCAAATTCTCTCTGCTGAGGCCGAAGCAGCTCAGCTGCAAAGCCGAGGCCGCCGGAGTCGACGCTGGCGCGACCGACGATCTCCGGCGGATCCTCCGTCTCCCCTGAACACGTTTCTACATCTTTCTTCCGAAGCTCAAGAAGGGACAAACTCGAGCTAAAAGGGGTCCACACGATCGCCCGACCTGAGCCGCTTTTAGTATGGTTTTGTTCTGGTGCTATGGTGATGTTTGGTGTCTTTGTGTCTGTGTGTGTACGTAGATTTCTATAGGGTTGTCTGTTTTCTGTTTATTGTCTTCTCTTTCTTTTCGTTTCCTGCTTCTGAAGATCGGTTTGTGACCACCACCTGCGTTTTAGAAATGGGGTGCACAAAGAAAGTGACCAACATATATGAAATAGCTCCTGTCGTTGTAAGATGCAAGAGCCTCTCTCTCTCTCTCTCTCTCTCTCTCTCTTCATAGATTATTTCTTCTTTTTGCTGATACATTCCTCGGGATGCTCTTGGTTCGGTTTGTGTCTAGATCTCAGATATTTTGTGTGAATAAAAGTATTATATGATCCTTAAGAACTTAGGATGTGCCGCTATATATGTAATGAATATCATTCTATAATTTGTGAATCGTACTAAAGAAATATACTTGCACAAGAAAACAGTCTCATTCTTTTTTTTTTTTGGGTCGAAGAAATCTCATTTATTCACTCATTTTGTGATGTCTTTCAAGCTGAGTTTTTTCTCGGCGCACACCCATTTAACGAGCGGAACCGAATCTACAATACGACCCGCGCAAGCAATCTTCTTGTATGAAAATATATGAGGGTACAAAGAAAATTAGTCATGGAAGGGTTTGCAGGTTTACAAGCGGCGAATGAAATTGCATTAGATCAGAAACTTTTGCTTACTCTTTTGCCCGCAACCTCTCGACAAATGTGAACCCTTTCGACTCTTCATGGTTTGCTGTGATGAGTTGCTAATGAGAAGTGATAGAAAGAGCAAGGAATTGAGCATGAAAAAGTTTTTCTTGCTCGTCTACTTCTTTCTCGTAGCCTTCCTTGAACCATTAGGAGAAAGAGAAAGCTCGTATGAAAGACCGAGACCTCAATCTTTGGGGGTAGGTGTTCGATATACTTGTGAAAATTTGCTTGTGTTTTCATGAGCACCAATACTTTCTATCTTTACCTACTTAGCTTGTTTTTTGTATCTATTAGAATATTTTTTTATTTGTGATTCCGTGGTGTGTTATGAGGACCCGATCATTAATAGTTGTCACCGTTCAATCAAAACAGATCCCGGATTCAGCAATAAAATCATTTTCGTACCAACTGTTGTCTGATTGGGAGGTTGAGGAATTCAATTCTTTTGGGAAAAAATTGGAAATGGACAAAGCTTTCTACTTCTAGATATATGACGCGCACATCATTGATATTCGTGCTATATGACTAATAAATGACGCTTTGAAAGTACTGAGATATGCTTAAGGCAGTCTTTCGATATTAGTTTTCGTTTTTAATTGACATTGCATGTGACTTCCACAGACTACTAAGCATATTAAAGTTTGATGCATGATCTATCCACAACGGGAATAGATTTCAAAGTTCTGAGTTAAGGCCAAGGAAGTATCACACTTCTTTGTAATTGTACGTGTGTTCTTAATCTGAGACTTGATTTGCAAGCCGAAGATCATAAGTAAAATTGCCCAGTTTATCTTTAATCTCTAGATACCCTATTAATTTGTGAAAGACGAGCCTCGACTTTGGTGCATCATTGTTCATAGGCTTCCCCACCGCCCCTGGCGAGGTTGTGGCAACAAGCATGCCCAATGAGCAGTCAGTGTACAGTTGACACCTTATACCAAAAGTTACTAGAGTAGCTGAGGAATGTCCCGACCCAGCCAAACCCTAATTAACTTAGCAAAAAAGAAAGCATAACATAGAATTGGCAGAGTAAGGTTTAACATACAATTGGAAAAGTAAGGTTTACCTCACTTCTTTAGATATTTTGGAATTATCCGACGTACTATTTCATAAGTAAATGAGTAATCGCTCGCTGCCTCCGCTAATCATCCATTTTTCTCCCATAATCACACAATATTTCTTAAGCGCATAGGGCATGCCATGCATGACAATTTTTTTTTCCAAAAAAAGAAAAGACGTGGAGGGATTTTTCTAAAACTCTGAAGCAAATTTATCTTTTTTGCAATTGCGTATGCATGTGTATAGATATATTTTTATCAATAATCTATACGAGAAGAGGCTTCCTCTGGGGTGTTTGAGAAGAGTAGCAGCTGGTTTTCTTTTTTTCTATTGCCGGCCTGACAAAAGATAATGATGGGATTTCTCCAATGGGCAATTACACATAGTTAACTTAATCTAAACCTCCCCCAGATGGAGATCCAATCTGCTTATTACATGAACATTATATTTCAGTCACAGATTAGATCCATTGCGTCATGAAGAGATTTTGGGTATCCAGATCAACCACCAGTTGCAATTTCTTTCTCTCATTTTTATTTTTTTTGTAGCTCCTTTAAGATTATTGTGTAAATTAGTACAAATTTAGAGGCAAGAGAATAATTTAGCAAATACTTATTTATTAATAGGGGAAACCCTTTGACGAAGAAACTTTGTGAAGAAATCGAAACAATTCGTGGCCTCCTCCATGCCCAATTGTGCTACTTTTGCTTTAGGACCAACCATTAAAGTGACCTCTACTTTTTACATCGATATCATATCATATTTATTGTGAAACTATAGCATAATGTCCATTCATTACACATGTCTCTGACCCGTCGTCATCCGACTCCAAAGTGAAAAAAAATGAAATAACAATAATGACTAAAATTTTACTTCTCTCTTTCCTTAAAGGAGATTTCGACAATATTTTTTTTTTTATAACCCAGGAAACCCATGTACGGCCGACAGCCAGGGAGTAAACCCTGGGGGCGATATGTGCTAGCCACCACACACGTGCCACCAGTTAAGTCACCCTGCGGCGCCCGAGATTCGAACACTCAACCAGATTTCAACAATATTCATTGTGCATACATTGCAATAAATTCAAACTCTATTTGTTGCGCAAAAAAAATGAATAGTTCGAAAGATATTTTCTCAAAAAGAACTGCTTATATTACTTAAAATAATTAGTCGGTGAGAAATCTTTTCATTATTGATCACAATTTATATCCAAAGATCATCTCTCCTCCATCGATTCATTTTTTTGTAAGTGATCATTTTTCGAAAAACGTTTTCTAACTCATTCATTTTTCACGCAACAAACGTGCTCTCAAATGCTAAGGGTGCGCATGAGAACGTTTCTGTACCCGGAAACTATTTCTGAACAGAAATGATTTTTTTTTATTCTGTGCCCGGAAACAATTTCTGAGTATTTGAAGGCGTTTGATAAACTGTCCAAAATTTCTATTCCTAGAGTAGAAAAGAATAGAAATGCGTTTGATAAATACACAAAATTTTTGTTCTCAAATAATATTTTAATAATATTTTGAATTGTTTATTTTTTTTTCTTTATATCTATTTTCTTCTTTGGCCATGGCGACCGGCGGCCGGCCACAGCCCAGGGCCGGCGAGGGCGTCACGGCCCTCGCCTGCCGCCGGCGGAGGCGAGGGTCGCCCTCGCCGACCCTGGGCTGTGGCCGGCCGTCGGCCGTCGGCCGCCGGTCGCCGGCGACCGGCCATGGCCAAAGAAGAACAACACAAAAATAACAAAAGAAAAAAAAGAAAAAGAAGAAAAAAACTGATTCTCAAAATTGTGCCGAGAAACAAGAAGCAACTTTTTTTTACTTCTTGTTTCTCTTCCAAAACTGTTTCTCGGCACAAATTTTTGTAAAAATGTGCCCGGAAACAAAAAATTTACCAAGCGCATTTCTGTTCTCAAACTATTTCTGGAAGCAAAAGAACAGAAATTTTTACTGTTTGGTACATTGCCAAACGGGCCCTAATCATTCATCTTACCATATACGAACATGCCAAATCGTTTTCTTATTATGTGTTGTTAGCCTATGGATTCAAAGTCCTTTCTTGCGTTTGTCTTCACATGACAATCAAAAGGCTCACTCCATACCGTCGACTTCCCGTATACGGACGCCAACAGAATGCGCGGTAGCCGTGCGATATCGAGTTTGAAACTTTTAAAATTTCTTGGTGGTGACGTGACTTACGACTAGCAACCACTCACACGTTCGAGCGCCGACCATTCGTTGAAAGGTCCCCCTCTTTCTATATTGCTTCTGGCATTAAACAAGTTTCCATTATCAACCATGTAATTAATTGCGGGGCATCCGACACGCAAGCGCCTGTATTAGAAGCTTTAGGGTGCATGACAGATGGATTTAAAAATGCAGATTTCCGATGCTGTGGCCTGGAAAGGAGATCGAGGGCTTGGTTCTTGTTTAATGGGTCGATTTCATCACGAGGGGTTCGGTTTGGCTTTGATAATATCTTTTAGGGTCGCATCATCACCATCATCATCATCGTCACATGAAAGAGAGAGAGAGAGAGAGAAAAGGCGAGGCAAAAGAGGAATACGCAGTCAGCTCTTGAAGAAAGGGCCATTTTGCTTCAGTTGCATCGCAACGACATAAAGATTAAAGTGGGGGCACGATGAACATGGCCGATGCAATAAAGAAGTGCATGGTCGGTTCCTCAAAAGATGGTCGATGGTCGGACACTAATGGTGGCTTTTTAGGGTTTTTGTTTCTTTTACTTCCTTGTTGTTATTATTGTTATCTTTGGTTCCGATCCCGATGTGATCCTCCCGCTTTCAGCGATCGGAGAGATCTAAGTCCTGCGTGCGGGGAATGGAGTTTCTCTCTAGCTTCGCCAAGTGCGGGGCTAACAATGATTTGCACACATTGCCTATGCGAAATTCGGGGAGGAATGATAACGCATCCTGCGTATGGTTATCTCTTGCATTGATGTTGTATTATATTACTAACGCAAGATATCCAAACTCCGCTCGATTAATCTCCATCGATAATTTACACCAATAACTTTCTCGCTTGCATTGGGCAAGTCTCTATAATACACATATTGTAATGGTTGTAGAATAAATGAATAATGGTATAAATGATCCCTGAACTTTGGCCTAATGTGCCATGTATCTTTAGACTTTTAATTTGTGCAATATGACCCCTAAATTTTTAATTTGTTCAATGTCTTCTTTAAATTTTTTTGTATATGTTCAATTTAGTCCCTAAACTATATGAAAAATGTTCCCCTGAACATTTTTCATATAGTTTAGGGACTAAATTGAACACATGTACCAAAAGTGTAGGAACTATATTGAATAAATTAAAATTCGGCCCTTACCAAAAAAAAAATAAATTAAAATTCGGGAATCGCATTACACATTTAGCTACAGTTCAATGACTAATTAAACAAATTTAAAGTTCACGAATCACATTACACATTGGGTAAAAATCAAAGCATCATTTGTGTCATTTTCCCTTGAATACACTCGTATAAATTGACGCAAAACAAAAAATGTCAAACTTATAGAAGTTTAGCCAATTTGAAGTGTTTCAATATATTTTTTTTAGAGTGAATTCATTATTTTGTCTCTGATAACAACAAATTCACCGTCCTCCTTTCTAAATTCTAAAACGATTGGAGTAAAAGTTCTTGCACTACTTGTTTCAGAAAAAAAAACATTACATACCACTCACTTGGTGAGTGATTTGACCAAAATATCAACAATGATAAGTAGTTTCCAGGCCCAATTCCCTAAAAAATCCTCAACTTTAACTCTTGTCCCAATTATATCCTAAACTTTTTTTATCTTATAAAAAATCCCAAACTTTCACTTTTGTCCCAAATCTACCCCATTAACTTTTCGTCCAAATTTTTAATATTATTTTTTATTTTTTCGAATTTTTTTATTTTTTCTTTATTTTTTCTTTTTCCTTTCCTCTTCTTTTTTTTGCCGACCTCGCCAATAGCTGGCGGGGCCGAGCCTCGCCAACCACGGCGAGGCTCGGCCCCGCCAGTCACTGGCGAGGTCGCCCTCGCCCAGCAACGGTGAGGTTTGGCCTCGCCAGTTGCCGGCGGGGCCGAGCCTCGCCAGCTATTGGCAAGGTCGGCCTCGCCCAACGCCGGCGAGACCGAGCCTCACCGGCCAGAGGTTGAAGGTGAAACAAAAAGAAAAGGAAAGGAAAAAGAAAAGAAAAAATAAAAAAATTCGAAAAAAATAATATTAAAAAATTGGACGAAAAGTTAATGAGGTAGATTTGGGACAAAAGTGAAAGCTTGGGGTTTTTCATGAGACAAAAAAAAGTTTGGGATATAATTGGGACAAGGGTTAAAGTTGAGGGTTTTTTAGGGAATTGGGCCGTAGTTTTCAAGCAAACTCAATAGGGTTTTGTGTTCAATGGGCCTAGCACACAGGACACATTCTTCAGCCCTTGTCATGACGGATATCACCTGGCCTCTTTCAAGGCCTTTTAGGTCACTATGGCGTGTTATGGACAGTGACCACGAACGAGCCCAACTTCCTAGTACATTGTCGATCCAGTCCGATGACCTGAAACGTGTCGAGTCCGACCCAACCAAAGAAGGAGCAATCCATGTTCTTCGGGGGCGTATTTTGTTCTTCTTGATCGCGATGTTCCATCGACATGAAATACCGATGTCATTAAAGATTCATGGCGTCTCATTGCAGATGCTTTAGAGCGAAAACACGCGGTGGATGGTCGGCATTTGATCGCTGGCATCATCTTTTGAGCTCTCGCAGTCATCCAAAGGAATTGTGGGGGGGGGCCTCCTTTGTCTCTGAAAGCACCATGACTCGGCATTTGAAAGGGACGGCTCTAAAGCACTATTGCCCGCCCATCAAACTCGTTCCTATCCCACCGAATTAGATTTTATTTCTGAGTGGTCAAGAATGGGCGACTTGTAGGGTCAGTTCCCGCCGCTTCGCTATAAAGGCCTAGCACATTGCTACGAAAATGCCCGATTAGAATCGTGACTACTCAATCCGCTTGTGGGTCTGCAAGCCGATTGCTGCGGTCCCATCCGCATGCCGGAAGTGAAGAATTCTCCACGTGAGGCAGCAAATGCCCGAGGCGCAAGCTAACCGACAATTCCCTCACGACACGGGTCATCTGTAACAGTGCGGTCCCTTTATCATTGAACAACCCACGAGCACCCCAAACAATTTCTTTATTCATCGATTAGTTATCCAATGTATTCTTGCATTCGATAAATATCGGATCATCGATATTCAATCCTGGCCGTCGAAAAGAAAAATGCTATCCTCCATGGACAAGATTAGAGATCGATGATCTGTGAAAGGCAATGAGCGGTTGGACAACCATTTATACTAAGGCTCCGTTCATTTAGCGGAAAATATTCTTCCAGAAAATATTTTCCAGGTTTTCCGGTGTTCAGGGGGCGGAAAACATTTTCCGTGGAAAAATATTTTCCTTCCCCCTCTCACAAAATAGCCTAAATCTATGAAAAATGACTTCCACTTTTTCAAAAGCGGAAATCATTTTCTGGATCTTCTCCTTCTTCTTCTTCACTAAGGTCGCCGGCTGCCGCCGTCGCCGGTCGCCGGCCGCAGCAGGTCGCCAACCGCCGCCGGTCGCCGGCCATCGCTGCCGCCACCGTCGCCGGCGAAAAATATTTTCCGAAACTTTTTCATATTGATCACCGAACACCGAAAAATTATATTCCGGAAAAACATTTTCCAGGAAAATGACTTACGGAAAAATATTTTCCAAAAAGGAAAATATTTTCCGCCAAACGAACGGAGCCTAAATTGCCATGATAACCTTCATTCGAAATCGAAAATCACGAAGAACTCAAAGGCTACTCCTCCATCAGTCGACCGGGCCCATCCCTCCAAAACCACCATAAGGCCCGTTTGCTCATCGACCATAATTTACATTGATCTCGAAAAAAGATCGAACAAAACACAGGTCCGTTGCAGAACCAATCGATCGGATTAAGCAGCAGCCCTTTTTTTTTTTAACTAATCGCGTTCAATTATTTCCTAAATTAGAAAGATTCTACGGACCAAATATTAATATAAAAAAAACATTAGGAAGATTCCAGGGGCAGTTTGGTGGGGATTGTGCTGTTTAATAGCACCGAGAAAGATAATTTCTGATCTCCTTTTGGGAGGAAGACAGTTAAGTTTGACCAGAAGATACTCCCCCGTTCCTTTTTTAACTTTGCCAAAGCGTGGCCATCATAGACTTTTCCAAAACGATTCAGGACCGCACGATTTGGCGCCATCGCATATAAAAATAGGCAATCATATCGTACTGCGTGGGGCCCACGAGATCGATTTTCCACCGATGGATGCGCCGGCCGCGGACGGCCCTGATCTTTGCTGATGATCAGAGCGCGATGAGCGTTGCTCGAGAGAGAAAATGATAAAATAAATGGGGAAAATGCCAATCTCTTAGTTTTCCGAAATTGTTCTTCGCTTTTATTTTTTTTTATTTTTTGGTCAGAACTTTTATTTTTTTATCCACTAGGAATGGAATAAAATCGACCCCTTTCGGGAAAAATTAGATCCTCGGGTGTACCGATTCATCGTGCAAAGGAAAGTGGAATCGCCCGATTTTTTAAATTGCCTAGGAAAATTTTTTCGAGAAATAAAAACCGAACGGAAATTCGGCAATCCTACATCCACGCCTCTCAACAGCAATTCATGTAATTTCAAAAAGAATATTGATGTAAATACAAAAGTCATATGTAAAAATAATCCACGGGGTGATCTACATATTATCGTACAGAACTAAAACAGTTGCAAGAAAACTTCATTAAAGCTCGCGATACAAAACTTTTGTTACGGAGAAGCATCTTATGAAATTATAACGCATGTCACCCCTCAATCATGCCGCTTTTCTAACTATTACGGTAGATATATGATGGATACATTAAAAGCTATCAACATATTTCGTAAAACCATATTCATGTTTTAACTATTAATTGTCAAAATTACGAGAATAAACGCGTGCTAAAAAAACCATAAAACTATCGGTTATAATCGTCCTGTCGGTAACAATTGCTTCTGAATTTCATTGCCGGGCGTCCTAACGGCGCCACTCAAGAGCATTCGGAAGTAGATACTCGTATCATCGCATTAAAAAAAAAGGCAAAAAAGAAAGAGCTACTTCGAATAAGGATGTTAATATTCTCCCAAAAATTGGTAATGACCTTTTTCTAATGAGCGCGCTAAGGAACCTTAACAATTTCCTTAACAGTAACGATGTCGGCAAGGGGGGGCACGGCCGATGTCGGAAAACGACAGAGAGAGATGGAGAGAGAGACGGCCGCGACCGCGACGCGAGTGCAGGGCCAAAATGGAAAGTCCAGATCCAGTTGAAAAAATTCCCCATTATCCGATTAAGCAAAAACAAAAAACTGAAAAACCTTTTTTTTATCAATAATCATAATAATAATGATAATAATAAAAGGAGGAGAAGAAAGGAAAAAAGAAATATAAAAAAAAGGGGGAAAAAAATCGGAATTTGACTTTTTACACGATCCACCCCCTCCTCCTTCTCCGACATTATCGTTCGCTCCACTTCGCGCAACAGTTGCAGAGAGTAACAGAAGAAGAGGAGGAACCACCTCTCTCTCTCTCTCTCTCTCTCTCTCTCTCTCTTCCTCCGTGTGGCCGTTAAAAATCCGCATGAATGCGTTGACGAATCGGAAGTGGCCCTCGTCCTTAGCCAGACCCACGAGGGCGTAGGAACGTTACCGACACTCGCACTTCACACGCATACCACACACACACTCCGCTGCCGACCCTTCTCTCTCTCTCTCTCTCTCTCTCTCTCTCTTCGGCCGCGGGATTAAATGCCATCCTTTACTGCGCGCTCCTGCCGGGTTAGGAGATGAAATGGGTTGGTGTTGTGCGGCGTAACTGCGCACCCTCTTCGCCCGTCCGCCGGGGCCCGTGAGTTTTACCTCCGCCGGATCGCCTGCCGGGTGGAATTCGCGAGAGAATCTGGGGAAGGTTGCGTCGGTTTTTTCTTGTTTTCTTTTTTCTTTTTCTCTGGTCTTTCTCTGGGTGGGTGGTTGTTGAAGGCGCGGAGGGAGCGGGGGTGTCTTGTGGGTGTTTGAGGTTTCCAGGTGGGTGTTGTGAGGATGGGGATCGTGAGTACGGTTCTTGGGTTTTTTGGGTTTGGGGTGGGAACTTCGATCGGGCTCGTGGTCGGCTACTACATGTTCATCTACTTCCAACCGACCGATGTCAAGGTCTGTGTTTTCCGTTTTTCGTGTCCCTTTGTTCCCCTGCCATTGCGTTTTCCAATTTTGGCCGCTTGCTTCTCTGGAATTGCTGCTTGTGCTAGCTGATTCTGTTTGTTTACTCGTGTGTTGGTTTTTCTGTTGTCGACACTTAAAAAAATTGTTAAAAAGATTTGACCTTTTTATGGTCGTCGAGAGAGGGCTGACGGGATAGGATTATTCTGTTTACAGATGTTTAATTGGATAATCTTGGGCTGCGGTCAGTCTTAGTTTTAGCTCAGATCATGTGTATGCTAGTATCATAGCTAGTTAACCTTCCTCTAGCATATATTTGCTTTTGGCCAAATCATGGAAATTGTGAAATTTAACTGAATACAACGAAAAAGTGTCATCACTGGTTAAAAAAAAAAAATGGGGAGCGTCTCATCTGTATGACACTATGCATAGTCTTATTCTCTCTGACTCTTCAGGACCCCATGGTGCGTCCTCTAGTCGAGCAAGATACGAAATCCTTGCAGCGTCTGCTCCCAGAGATACCTTTGTGGGTGAAAAATCCGGACTATGACCGTGTATGTCCTTTTCAATGCATCCTCAGGCTTCAAGTTTATTCCTGTTGCTTATGAAAAATTCTGATTATGTTGCTCCCTGCTGCTATTACGGCCATGATTACGGTTTCAAATGCTGTTGTTTAGCCTTTCAGGAGCTCTTAGATGACTGCTTTCTTGTGTTTTGTTACTTAACAGGTTGACTGGCTCAACAAATTTATCCTCACCATGTGGCCTTATCTAGATAAGGTATTCTCACTCGACAAAGTTGCTTTTTCAGTTTTGACTGGTAGTTTGTGCTGCAGTTATACTGCTTTTGATTGTTATTCTATTTCTGAGTAAGCATGTGTGTTGTTCATAGGCCATATGCAAGACTGTGAAGACCATAGCAAAGCCTCTTATTGCCGAGCAAATACCGAAATACAAGATTGATTCTGTCGAGTTTGAGGAGCTTACATTGGGTTCTTTGCCACCTACTTTCAATGGTTGAAGCTCTCTCTCTCTCTCTCTCTCTCTTTCTCTGTGGTGTATTGGCCAGTGTGAATTTTTGCACTTCTTGCTTCATGTTTTTCATGCATCAAATGTTGTTCATAGGCAGCATTATAATCTGAAAGACTGATTGGTTTGTCAGTGGTTGTTTCTTGGCTTTCATTGGCAAAAGAAATAAACTGAATTTGGAATCTTTGTACTGTTCATATTTGCTTGGTTGCTCTTATGTAAATGTGGAAACATATTATGTTTGACTTGTGAATGGCATTGTTCTGTTAAGACCCGTGTGCTCTGGACTTGATTGGAAGACCAAGCAATATTGACACTAGATTTCTGGTGGATAGGTAGTTTTTTAATTGTTGACTCAATCCTGGTACATTGAATTCTAGATGATGATAGAGTTTTTAATTATCTTAATTGTTCTCCTAAGAGATACAATTCTATGCATGTTAGTAATTATCTTTAATTCGTGTACTTGGACTGGGTATTGCTTGGACAATCGGGTAAGTAATTAGAACAAAAGCTCATGGTGGCCCAATGACAGAATGTTTGGGAGAAGCTGCTTCACTCAGTCCAGTTTCTTGTTGACAGCTTCTTTATTTACCTAGCACTACACGGTGAACTATGGGCTGAATGATAACATTTTCCTGTTTAGTTGTCCTTCATCTTCTCAAATGGCATGTCTTTAATGCTATCTTACTCTGTTCACCAGGAATGAAAGTCTATCTTACTGATGAGAAGGAGTTAATAATGGAGCTGTCGATGAAGTGGGCAGGGAATCCTAACATCATTGTTGCTGCTAAGGCATTCGGGTTGAGGGCTACTGTTCAGGTATCGATGAATAGCTAGTTTATTCTGTCCCTATCACTCACCCTTATTCTCTCTCTCTCTCTCTCTCTCATTCAATTTCTGTGCATTTTAGGTGGTTGATTTGCAAGTGTTTGCTTCTCCGCGCATCACTCTGAAGCCTCTGGTTCCAACCTTTCCTTGTTTTGCCAAGATATTTGTCTCTTTAATGGAGAAGGTGTGTTTAATAATTTCCAGGGTATACTTCTTTTTGTTTAGAGGAGCTGCATTTGCAAGAACTATTTTGTTCTAACATAATAAGATGACCCCAATCCTGTTTGCTGTCTAGTTATTCAGTGTTTCTTTGTGCAGCCGCATGTAGATTTTGGCCTGAAGCTTCTCGGAGCAGATGCTATGTCCATTCCTGGCCTCTATAGATTTGTCCAGGTAATGCTCTTACCTTTTTTATAAGGGTAATTTGAACAGATTTCTCCATTCTCCAACTTCACCAATTGTTGGCAATAACCATGTAAACTGCTGATATAAAATAGTTTGGGAAAATACTACCAACTCTTACATTGTAATAAGACTTCTTGGTATTATATTTATGCTTGTGTTCAGGAACTTATCAAGGATCAAGTTGCAAATATGTACCTCTGGCCTAAGTACCTAGAAGTACCTATTTTGGATCCTTCTAAGTAAGTTTTCCTCTTTACAAACTGTTACTTCCTTCAATTTGTGCTGCCAAGTGAATGAATATAAAGGTGGTAATTCTATGACTGGTCCAACTACATGGATTTTTGCTTACTCCTGCAGAGCTGCTAAGAAACCGGTTGGGATTCTTAATGTAAAGGTCGTGAGGGGAATAAAGCTTAAAAAGAAGGACCTTCTGGGGAAGTCAGACCCTTATGTTAAGCTAAAGCTTACCGAAGACAAGTTATCCACAAAGAAGACAACAGTCAAACATAGCAATCTAAATCCTGAATGGAATGAGGAGTTCAGTTTGGTGGTCAAGGACCCCGAATCTCAAGCCTTAGAGCTTATTGTCTATGACTGGGAACAGGTAATTTCTCCTCACTGGTTCTTTAGGCATCTAATTTAGTCGGTTCAAATTTTTCTTCACAATTTAGCCTGTTTATTTTTTTGTTTCCCCGCTGGACTTCGCTTTGTTTTCCTTTTGGTTGAGTGGAGTACTTCCTGGGTCGATGTTATAATTATCAAGCAGTTTGATATCTGATGGTCATATTCTAGAAAGGCCATGGGGTGAAATACGTGTTTCTGCATACACTGAATGGGATCTAAGCTGCCTCTGTTGTTTGCATAGGTTGGTAAACACGAGAAGATGGGAATGAATGTTATTCCACTGAAGGAGCTTACACCTGAGGAACCAAAGATTACGACTCTTAATCTGTTGAAGAACATGGACCCCAATGATGTCCAGAACGAGAAGTCACGTGGGGACCTTGTTGTTGAAGTGGTATACAAGCCTTTCAAGGAGGATGAGATGCCCAATGATCTTGAAGATTCAAACGCAGTAGACAAGGCTCCTGAAGGAACACCTGCTGGCGGTGGTTTGCTTGTAGTTATCATACATGAGGCTCAAGATCTCGAAGGAAAGCATCACACAAATCCTTATGTCCGCCTGTTTTTCAGAGGGGAGGAAAGAAAGACTAAGGTATGAACAGTAATGAGGCATGAGACTGTTCCATCTCAGAATGGAGTGCAGTAATGATTCACGCTACATCGTGTTTGTGTGAAGTCAGTCAATTAGATTTTATTACAACATTGAAACGGCACAGCACTTTTCTGTTTGAAAGTGGATAGAGTGGTTGTAATGTCGGTTTCACTTTGATGTCCTTAATCCTCATGCTGACAGAGTTTCTTGGTTGTTTATTTACTCAAAATGCAAGAGCTGTCAGTACAGGAATATTCTACCACTTGATCAGGCCCATACCTGCATGCTTTCCCTGTTTTACTGGCTAGTTTCAGTAAATGTTTACTCTTATTGATCTTCGGGACTTAAGATTCCGGAAACGTTTCAGGATCAATTCGGTTCTAGCACTTAATTATTGCTGTTTGCATTTTCTGTAGTATCTAAAGAAGAACAGAGATCCAAGATGGGAAGAAGAGTTCTCGTTCATGCTTGATGATCCACCTAGCAATGACAGACTCCATGTGGAAGTCATCAGTACCTCCTCGAGGATGGGCTTGTTGCATCCGAAGGTATAGTCCTACTTTCCAACGTTGGCTTGACTGGGAAATTGTAGGTTCTTGGAATTTCGGATCCCCATCAGTGTTCACCAAGTAAACTTGGATGGTTTTCCTCTCTTTAATCTGTGGATTGCTGTCTCTTTTCAGTTCTGAGGTTTAATTTAGGTCATTTACATGTTAACGTTGAGGATTTTTGTCCCGTTTCTCCCAAGTAGACCATGGATTCTGCACAATGTATCATGCAGGACTTATCAGAACCAATTTCTGACGCTTTGTTTAATTTTGCTTAATTAATCAGGAAACGCTAGGCTATGCGGATATCTACTTATCTGATGTTGTCAGCAACAAGAGGATCAATGGGAAGTACAATCTCATCGACTCCAAGAATGGACAAATCCAAATTGAGTTGCAGTGGAGAACTGCAGCTTAGGGCATTGCTTGGGTTGGCAGTGTTTGGAGGGTGCCTCCCCTCCCTACATTTTAACTCTCTTTAGTCAATCTGTGTGAATGAACATTTGTATAAATCTGTCTGTCTGAAGATTTTTACTGTCGATATTATTGCTGCTTTCGATGATAAGCTCGAGCTAGGTTATTGCTCATGATCAGCATCAGCAATCATTGAGCGAGCCCTTTAGCTGCGGTACAAACTACTGCGCATGGCACTTAGATTCTTCAATTTTCAGCTTAGGGACATCTCCACGATATACTATCTGTTTCATCTGTCTTTTGGGCTTTCATACATTGTTCACCCCACGGCTTCTGTGAAGTTTCAGTCTGAGATCTATGTTCTTATATTGATTTCAATTTGTCTTGTTAGTTGCATCTGATTTATCTTAAGGTCATGGTATTAAATTATGGTATGTGGCCTCACTTGAAGTTTGAAGCCCATGCTGGTGGAATTTGATTCATCCAAGCCTTTATCCTGATAAAATAGCAAGCATTCTTTTGCCATTCTTTAAGGTAATCTTGAGTCTCAAGACGTGTGTGTGTGATAAGGAACTAACAGGGAATAACTTTAAAATGCGTTTCTTTATCCATTGGAATCACTTTGGCAAAGCCAAAAAGTATTTTTATGGCTTTTCTGAAAACTCGAAAAGGTAATTCTTGAAGAGTTTATTCCTGAAAAGGAACGCATCCAACTTCGAAAGTGTCATCGGTCATTACCTTGCATCTGGCTTTTTACTAATTTCATTTTTTCAAGTTTTCTATTTTTTTTTGTTTTTGGTCAGAAGTCTTCTATTTGTTTATTAACTAATTTATACTTTTTGGGGAACTAGCCACCTTTGGAAGTTTTTCAATTAATGTTACATGAAGCCAAAATAAACTAGATCATTTAAATTTACAAGGGCTATAATTGATTTGTTATGCCAATCGAACCGATACCGTTCTCATCGGATACCATTCTCATCAGATGGTTAGAACAACTTGTAATTGTAACATTAAGGATCTCCTTCAACGGAAGTCGAATAAGAAGTAGATAAGCTACTATTATATCTTATTTACGAACGAAGTACTTATAATTCAAAGTATAATTTATCTCATTACATGAAAAAACTTCGATTAATATGAATAAGCAGTGTAAATGGTGTGAGTTTGTGTTTCTCTATAAAATTTGAAATTTAAACTAAACAAACACAAATTACAATTCTGTTTGTAATTACTAGAGATCCGACGTATTTGGTTGAAGATGCAATGCCCAATTCTTTAATTGCTTCTCTATGAGATTGTAATAGCTTTGTGCATATTGCATTGAGTTTTTATGTTCTTTTAATAAGGAAAAATAACATAAATAGTTATTAAATTTTGGCATAATGTGTAATATCGCCTCTAAACTTTTTACATACTCAATATGGTCCTTGAACTATTGCTAATTGTTCAATATAATCATTTTATTTGCTCAAATGACAAATCAAACGTTATTTAATGACACGAATTATTAAATGTTGAGTTAGTTGGACTCTTAAAAATGATGGGTCAACATATCCATCAACAAAAAGGAAAAAAAGTTAGGATGTTAACATGTCGTTCATTATTGGTTACGTGGATTTTTACATCTCGATTTGATATGAATTTCTTATTTGAATAATTCACATATTCAAACTTTTAACCTGATGGTAGCCATAATGGTAGATTTCGGTAACTTGCATTAACGGAAGAACGACGTTGAATATGGGACATACATTCATAGTTTATGACTCATATTAAAAAAATTAAAAAATTAAAAATCAGTTACTATTTATGCCATTTTCTCTTTTAATAATCTCCCAAATTCCAATACGAGGAGATTTTTCACAATCATTTGTTTCACCCATTTAGCCAAAAGAGAAAGAAAGAAAAAGCAATAAAAAAAAGATTTCATTTTCCAGTTTCCACGCTGTAATGATTAGGCCTCTCAATGAAGTTTCTGGGAGATGGGATATGTTGCAGAATCTACACTCTATTTTGACTGGCTGTGATTGAACATGAAATCCAACTTGGAGAATAGAAATTCTCCTTCACATCATCATCATCATTCTGAAAAACAAAAAAATCCCTTACATCATCATTGCATGTTTGATCCCATTTTGTTTTTCGAAGATCGTGCTCTCTCCGCACTCGTCTCTTCAATCTGCACCTGCAATTGCGTTCCTTTTCTGGGTCAATCGATTCGGGGATATTCGTTTCTTTTCTCTTGCCAAAGATATGGAATATCGTATTTCCAATTAGGTTTCTACAAAGTACAGGTGCTATTTCGATTAAGAAAAGATCGTGTGCGTTAGTCAAGATTCGAGGATGATTTGGTTAATCATGTACATGGGGAGCTCGGGGTTGGCATTAGCTTGTAAAAATATAATGATTCGTACCATGAAAAAAAAGAGTGAGCATTACTTGAAACCTGACCGAGAAGAATCTATAGGCTCCAGATTCTAAGGTATACGTGGTAGATACCTACAGATTCTAAGATATATATGGTAGATTAAGGTTCCAAAAACTAGATAACCTGTATCGATCGCTAAGTTTCAAGTTCTAAGTTTGGAAGCTAAAATCTTAAACAAGTTATTTGTATTTTTTCTTTATCTAAGTTTTCGCATAATCCTGCGTTATTCCATGACATTTAATGATGAGTGTATAATCTGGAACCACTAGTTTGAACTTTTCATTTTATGACATGTTAATATTTTATATTCTTTGTATCTCTAAAATGAGTTGTGGTTAGTGGATTGAAATAGCAAGTGGTGATCCGTGTAGGTTCCACTTGGAACTGCTCACCCCTAACGAAAAATCCCAAATTGATACTCCAAATTAATTTTTTAACCACCAAAAACCCTAAACTAATATATGACAATTTTACACTCCATTAGCTTCTGTTAAATTTTACCGTCAAATTTCTGAGTTAGATGGCACATAGCAGTTGACCGGTGTACTGGTTTGAAGTTTTACCCTCCATTTGTTATAGGTTTTTTTGTTGTATTAATCCAATTTAATGAAGGGTAAATTTGTTACAAATGTACCGATTTGGTATTTTTTGTGGTTAAAAAATTAGTTTATGGTAAATTCATCAAATGTATATCAGTTTGGGATATGTTTGCCATAGGCTTTCGAGGTATTAACCCAAAATAAAAGCTAACTTTATGTGAAATCCATTACAATTTTTTGAACTCCAATTGATTCCTTGTGATTAGACTTAATCATAGATTTCACAAACTCATAAGCCCGGATGCTCGACATCCCGAAGGCACTTTTTATGAGTTTGGCAAGGGCCTATCGTTATAAAGCTGGCCTAAATCAACCAGGCTCGAGTTAGGCTACTCATGACTCGATATTGTTACATGGTTTTTAATCGACAAGCGACAGCTTAATCCAAAGGTTCAGTTCGAACGATCGCCCCTGAATTTGACAGACCAAATGATGCCTAGTGACTATATTTTGGGGCTTTAGCAGGTATTTTGATAAAGATCAATAGTTTTATGAAAAAGTTATGCTTTTCGGTTGAATATTTTCATGCTTCTTTTCTAATCAAGTTTTTATACTTTTATTTGTCCAGGGAAAAGATATTTCTGCACATCCTTTTCGGTGAAATGTCGCAAACATCCTTAAAAAGTGACGATGCATATCTTTTGTTTCTCATCTCTTCAATTTTCACCTCCTTTTGAAATATTAAACAAGCAATAATCCTAGGTATTCTCTCTTATTTCCTTCCAATTCCTTTTCGCTATTTTCAACACAAAGAAAGTATAGTGAATAAACTTTTTTATTAGAGTTGAGCTTGGGTTTTAGAAAACTTCATCCTCCTTTAATCATGGTCAACGTGATGGAGGATCGAATCAAACTTCCTTTGTCTCCCATTCATCAAAGGCGCTAGGGCTAATGTACATATCTTCCATACTTTCTTCTTTCCGTTTTTATTTAGCAATAAGAAGAAAAAAAAAACACCGAAGGACTATCTGACCTAAAAACACTAGAGCTCGAAATGCAATTTCAGTGTACCAACTTTGTGTACCAAGAGATAGGAAGGAATAAGAGCAACCAAGAAGAGAATAGCAAAAAAATAGTTACAGTTATCTGTTTACCTTATTGGAATTATCATATATGAAAATGATGCGTACCCATCTGAAAAGGGTGTGAAAATAGCCTCGCTCTTTGTCTAATCAAATCATTCTACTTAGACGGGTTTTCTAATCAAATCCTTACGACACCAAATCCGGAAAATCCGGCTAAAACAGCTCTAGGACAACGTCATAAGGTGACATGGATAAAACTTTTCCAATGCGGAAGTTAGTCACACTAGCTAAATTTTTATCCACATTATATTCAGACGTTATTTACATTGACTAAATTTTTCCATCAATGTCCACTTGGGCATCTGCTAGTATATCCCCGTCATACTCCAGTGTCGTTTAACGATCCCGTTAACTAAATTTGATCGGATTTGATATCGGAGGGACTTAATTAAAAGCAGAAGGATTTAATTAGACAAATTCAAAGAGCACAAACTTGGTTAGATACTGCGTGATAGTAAAAAGAAAAAAATATTGAAATTTTGCTTATTTTATTGGAGATGCGTGGACATTCCAGATATGGTCTTATGAAAATGCTAAGGAATATTAGAGATAGGACCAAGATATCTATGACTAAAATAGAGAAAGGATGCTCGTACACAATTATTATCATATTTAAACACCCGACATGATTAGCCAAATCACTTAATATATCGAGTGCACTAAAAAGTTTCATTATACTTCTCATTTCTAGGATGAAATATTGTACTTACATGGATTCTCTTCAAAAAGTTTAGTACCAAAGACCCAACTATTAGCTGACACTCGAATATTAAAACTCTTTTACAACCCCCCCCCCCCCAAAAAAAAAACCTGCTCTTAAGAGTTAAGACATTTTATTAGGGCTCATTGAGCTTTAAGTGTAAAATTGAAGTTTTTCGGCGGATTACACAAATCTCAGCCATTGACGACATGAGCCGCTCTTTATCTTAGAGGTGAACTACATGAATTGTATAAGCTTGGAATTTTTTCGATTCTTGTTTTTCCTTATTCAGGATCAGGTGATTTGCGCATCAAATTTTCGCACACTTTGACTAATCCACTACACTGGGCAATGGCAGGAGCATACTCTTGCAAATCAGCAAGATATGCACCCAAAATCATAAGAAGCAGAGCAAACTCTCTCGTTTTAGTCAAATTATTTTATTTCATCACCTTTTTTCTCTAGTCAAATGCGTACTCGAACCTCAATTTGTGGAAAAAGTATCATGTATTTTTTTATTCCTTTCACTAGCTGAAGCTCATGATATCTTTTGAATTCTTCTATCATGCCAGTGTACTCCATTTTCCCCCACTTGGGCAACACAAAGAATATGGTTGCCTTTTCTGGTCCTCCTCCTCCTCCCATTCGTCCCCCCCGATGTGGATTTTCCACAACTAAACTATATAAAAAGGGAACATTGATCAAACCTATGTTGCCTTCAATGAGCCACTACTAATGGGCATAAAATGATGAAGACACTGAAATTGATGGAATGATTCTTGTGGCTTTTACTTAGATACCGCAAACTCAACCATCCACATATGTTCAGTTGCCACTAAAGGCGGCTAATCTTTATTCTCTAAATCACTTTGTTTGGAATATTCCTCCAAGTCAAAATTCCCCATTACCCCGTTTTCTTTTCTTTGAACAGAAAAGGATGGCAGGGAAGGATCATAAGGGCTTGACGTTCATTTGGAACGATCGGATGGAATAATGACTACTCCGCAGCAGCCTCGACTAAAAGGATTGAGATTGGTGAGTCCATTATAATTACATTAAACTAGGGGTGAACATGGTCTGGATGGGCAGTTTCCATGTAGAATCAGAAACCGCCCACTAAGGACCGGTTCAGAAAAGTTGGAATTGGAAATCGCCCGCTGGTTCCATGGATCCACCCGAAAATCGAATTGCTCCATGGAACCGGTTCTAAATCCCGACATATTCACAACCAAATTACAGACATGGTAACCAAGTATATTCCCTGAAATTATCTGCTAACAGAGACTCAAGTAAACACAAAATCACCCAGAACCACAGCTAGAGTAAGAGCAAAAGACAACGACAAGCCAAAAACTGACAAATCCCGAAGTAGACTTCACCAAAATTTGAAGCATCCTAGGTCGGAAATTGAATTCACCAATAGTAGCAAAAAGAATGAGTGCCCTTAAGCTAAAAATTTCACTTGGTTGTGAGTCTGCAACTCAGCGACAAAGTTAAAGGCGAGGTGAGAGCCTAATGTGAGATGTGAGAGAGATACGAGATGCGAGATGTGAGGAAGGGCCGGAGGCGAGGTGTGAGGCAATTGCGAGACTGCGACGCAGTGGTAAAGTTGAAGACGTGGCCACATGAGACTCTTACGGTGAGAGTGAGATGAGGCTAAGGTTTCTTCCTTTTGTTTCTATAGATTGTAGGGTGAATGGCAAAAGGGAAACAAAAAAAACTCCTTTTTATTGAAACATCGTTCCGGTTATGGTGGATCAAAAATCGGACTGGTGCTCACCGATTCCAATAAATTGGAACGGGGAACCATATCGTCCCTATTAAAACCGCCAGTTCCAGAATAGTCCAGTTCGATTCTGAATGGCTCTCAATTCTTTTGTATACCCCCACATTCAACTCGTGATTCGGCAAAAGACGGTTGACCTTCTCAGTGTTCAACCAGCCACAGGAACGGTGAGCTTCCCACTACCTCTTTGTTTATCCAAGGTCCGAGAATAGAATCTGTTCTCACGGACAATGGACTGACACTGAGGAAAAATGGCTTGGAATAAATGCTTGTCTTGGCTGTCACAAGTCACACGGCTCTCGTATTTTTGTCTAATAATCAAACCTTAAGGAGAACGTCTGCTTACAATTAATTGAGAACCACCCTTTTTTTGTTCATCCTTCCATGGGAATAAAAAGGGTCCCCCATAAAAGCTCTTTCGGCATGGAGATATTCGAAATGCATTGAAAAGTATTCGTTTTTTCATTCGTGAAATGAGGCGATTTGAATTCGAAGGATTTAGGAGATTTTTGGATTAATCTCAAGTGGGTGCTAGTGCGTATCTCAAAAGAAACAAAAGGTAAGGGATTCAAGTAGAGAAGGTCAAATTGTTGGCCAATGAAGGCCACGACGCCCTGGCCAATGGCCGGAAAGGGCCGCATCGCCCTTGTCAGCTAGGGTTTGAAAAAAAAAGGGAAGAAAAGAAAAGAAAAGAATAAAAATTAATTAAAATTCGAAAAATTATTAAAATTGTTCATGTCAGCGCCAACTGTATCACGTAGGATAGGCAGTATATATGTTAGCGATTTTTGACCAAAATTGTCCAAATTGATTCAATTGGCAAAACATGAAAAAGTTTAGAACTCAATTAGTAAAAATAAAAGGTTTAAGACTAAATTGGTAAAAATATGATAGATCTAAAATTTTTTAGACAATTTTTTCCATTGAAAAATATTATTATTCGTGAAATGAGGCGATTTGAATACGAAAGATTTAGGAGTCATTGGATTTATCTCAAGTGGGTGCGTGTATGCATCTAAAAAGAAACACAAGGTAAAGGGATTCAAGGACAGAAGGTCGTACTATTCGACTTCTTGAAGAAGAGACGTTGATGGTATAAATAGATTCATCATGTGTTCGAGTAATTATAATTTCAAGCGATTCGGCGCTTGTAAACGAGACGATTGCTCATATGGGTTAGGTTAGCGGTGCGTTCGAGTAACTTAACAAGTCTAAGGTTAAAGAAGGAAAGGAAAACAGGTCGGTTTGCGCCTCCCAATTCTTCAAAAACTTGCACATGAAAGTGATGTCGTACTACGACGGGGGAGCCTGTTTATGTAGATAAGCATTAACAATTAAATATGCAATTAATCTTATGGTCTAAGTAAGATGAAAGCGAATGTTTAGATTAGTGGTCTTAACATGAGACAGTTTGCACTTAGAGCTAGTGGAGTCTAATCCATATTATGCGCCTAGTCCACGTATACACATGCACTCCTTTGGCCACTAAAATATGATTTTACAATTTGAAAGCTTCGAAGATCAAGCGAGGAATAAGATTTAGTGCGATGTCAATTTGCCTATCGATTATACATTATTAAAATCGGAGCTGAACGAGTGTTCACATGGCACTTAACTTCGTCTTCGCGATATGAATTTGCTATCCCCGAACTTTTATCGTATGTAAAGTTTAAATTACAAGAACAAATGAATAAAGAGATAGAATGGCAAATGTCTTCTCCAATATTTTTCTCCTTGGACTTTGATTTAAGTTTGAAAAAAAGAGTATAAAGAGACCAAATGGTTTAAAATATTTAATTATTATGCTTCCGAAACATTTATTTAGATGATTAAAAATTAAGTTAGGGAGAGAAATATATCTTATTATATGGATAATATTCATCATTATAAGTACACAATTTATCTATCTATTTTATTTTAAAGTATATTAAACAGTTTGAAGGTACCTTTTCAATGACAGTTTCACTTAACATTCACTAAGAATTAACCTTTACAATAATATTAGTTTATTAAACTAAGGAAAGTGAAAATTTAACTTATTTGAAGCAGGAAGATTCGATTTTTTGTCCATCTTTCGAAATTAAATATGACTTATACCCTTTAAGCAAATTTATTCATTGAAAGTTAAAATTAACGTAAATCTATCGGAAAATCGTGTAATTTAGAATTCATTAGAAATAAAGATAAGAGAGAAATTCAAAACTTTAGGTTCCGTTTGTTTTACGGAAAACAACTTCCAAATAAAAGTTATCCGAAAAAAAAAAATCCATCTTTCGGTCAAGGAAAAAAAACTTCATCAATGGAAAAATTATCTTCAAAAAAGAGGAAATTATTTTCCCTCTTCTTTCTTTCTTTCTTTCACCGAAACCAAGCACATTCTCCTCCGAGCACTCACCGGTAAGCTCGAGCCAACTTTCTTAGTATCATAAGAGGAGCCCAACCTACGTAAACAATAATTTACAAAATCGGCGTATCAAAAGATGTGGCATATCGAATTTGGCCATTGATCACGTTGAATTTTCAATAGCGATTCACTCCACGAAAAAAGGGCAGGCAAAGAAGCTAGGCGAAGCCGACCGCCGGCCTCAGCTCCGACCGAAACAATTCGGCCATGTCAATTGACATATCAGCTTTACGAAGTAGATCTTGACGTGCTGGAGCGTTTCCCAGTTTCCTACTAGGATCTTCTTCACCGCTGCGCCGGAGGAGCCGCCATGAAAGAACAGGCGAGCAGAGCTTTCGAGGCGGAGGAAGGGCCCAGTTTCGCCTGGGAATGGCGACGGAGAATGCAAACAAAAAGGGGCGTTCGGGAAGACAGATGGATGATGTCTCTTTTGTCGGGAAGACAGAAGAGCTCTCGCTCGTTCGGGAGACAGAATTCGCGTGTCACGCCATCCCATCCGACATCTTTGTTCGGTTCTTCCCAGGGCAGAGGACGAAAGGTCGACAGAGACGGGGGGTCACGGTTGTGCTCTTTGTGCACATCATGCAGCGACAGTGGGCTTTTTTACGGAAGTGTTAATATTACGAAAAATTTTAAATTAATATATTATGATAAGTTTATTTTGAATTGATTTTTTTAATCATGAAAAATTTTAAATTAGTATATTTACGATAAATTTACTTCAAATTAATTTATTGATCACCAAAAATCCTAAATCGGTATATTCGTGATAAATTTACATTCCGTTATATTAAATTAATATCACGAAAAAACGTAAATCGGCGCACCCGTGATAAGTGGAGAGTAAAACCCCAAATTGGTACACGTGTCATCCAACTTGGAAATTTGACGGTAAAATTTAACGGAAATGAACGGAGAGTAAAATCGTTACACGTGTGTCAATTTACGTTTTTTGGTGATCGAAAAATTATTTTAGATTAAAATTTTCACAAGTGTATCAATTTAGAGTTTTTCGTGGCATTAACCCTTAAATATAACGCCAGAGCAAGAGTTGTAACTAATGTCTGTTGATCTTCCTCATCCCTCGACAATTGAAAAAAAATTACACTGAGCGTTCAATGTTTATTTGAAAATATCTACATAAGAAATTGTAGATTAAATTTTAATGCTCGTCCAGGGACATGCTAAGGTCGACTTGGCAATTCTTCACGTGATACGAGAACACCGTTCAGACACGGTGTGATTGTATCGAGAAAATCCTTAAATTGGCATGATACGGTTGACTCAAAGGTGACACGTCGAGTAAATTGACCGTCCCATTATGGGCAGCGTCATCATCGGACCCTTAAACTTGCCGTTGATCTCAAAAATCTCTGCGAGCTCCAAATCCAGATTGAGTTTGTGAGGTAATCATAATGGCGCTAATTCATCTAGTTTAATCTTGTCTTGGTGTTGCGCTAGACTCGAGTTGACTTAGAAAATCACCACTATTGAGCCCCAATATTGATTAACGCAATGTGGGGTGGGCCAGTGAGGCTTTTCCTCACACTTATAAACTAAATACCAGTCCCTTCCATAAAAGATGTAAGATAATCCCTAATAATCTCCCCCTCAGATACCGGGCTCTTGATCGGAGCAGCAACGATCTGAATTTCCCGTATGATTGTTTGATTCAGATTTGTTGGCAACCTAGGCTCCGATACCAATTTAGGCCTCTTTTATATTAAAAGTTAGCTCAAAGGGTGAGATTTTTTCTTGTGCTTATAAACTACATCAGCTCCTTCGGGGTAATCCCCAACACGAGAATCATCTATTTTGGAATAAAATACCATAAAAGAATGACAGAAAAATTTATGCGTGCATTCATACCATAGAAGACCAATTCACATGAATAGTTGGAAGAGATGAGGACCATGATGCAAGCGACTTGTGGGATTGGGCTCCTTTGCACCGGAACCTTGTAACTTCTTCTAGAAATCACATAAAAGATTAATTAAAACTACACAGAATCTGTG
Organism: Syzygium malaccense; assembly: GCA_031216405.1. Taxonomy (NCBI): domain Eukaryota; kingdom Viridiplantae; phylum Streptophyta; class Magnoliopsida; order Myrtales; family Myrtaceae; genus Syzygium; species Syzygium malaccense. Next base: position 6,291,701 of record CM062258.1, on the reverse strand, counting down.
CAGAAAAATATCTCTTATTCCCAAACCATGCAGCATCATGCATGGACTTGCTTTACAAAGCTCCAAATTCCAACTTGTTTATTTATATCACGAGGAGAGACTTCGATTCGCACCTTTTCAGAGCGCCCTTGCACCATCCTCTGCTTTCTCTTCTGCTATTAATGATGGGGTAATTCCTCATCCCCACTCGATTTTAGCTTCTTCTCTTCTCGTACAACTGCCAGGCCACGCTGCGGCGCACGTCCGTCGTCGTCGAGCAACGGAGGACGAGCAGAAGATGACGACGACGACGAAGGGGAAACCACCCTGCAGCCACGTCTTCTTCTTCCTCTCCTTCCTCCTCCTCGTCTCAGCTTCCCTCGCCCAGAGCGACCTGGACGTGCTCCTGAAGCTCAGGACCGCCCTGGTCGCGCCTAACTCCACCGCCCTGGGCGACTGGGTCGGCCCTTCCTCCTCCTCCTCGCCGCCTTTCCCGCATTGCTCCTTCACCGGGGTCACGTGCGACGCCGACTCGCGGGTCGTCTCTCTCAGCCTCACCTCCGTCGGCCTCTTCGGCCACATCCCCCCTGAAATCGGTCTCCTCCGCGACCTCGTCAACCTCACGCTCGCCGCCGACAACCTCACCGGGACCCTCCCGCCGGAGCTTGGCAACCTCACGTCCCTCCGGTTCCTCAACCTCTCCGTCAACCTACTTTCCGGGCTCTTCCCCGGCGGAGTCCTGAGGGCGATAACCGAGCTCGAAGAACTCGACTTGGTCAACAACAACTTCACGGGGCCGCTGCCGCCGGAGGTGGCGGGGCTGAAGAAGCTGAAGCTGCTCGACCTCGCTGGCAACTACTTCACCGGCGCGATACCGGAGGTTTACTCGGAGATGGAGAACCTGGAGTTCCTGGCCCTGCACGCGAACCAGCTGACCGGCAGAGTCCCGGCGAGCCTCGCGAAGCTGAAGAACCTCCGGGGGCTCTACCTGGGTTACTACAACGTGTACGATGGCGGGATTCCGGCGGAGTTCGGGTCTCTAAAAGAGCTCAGAATCCTCGACATGGCGAGCTGCGGCCTCTCCGGCGAAATTCCGGCGAGCCTGAGCGAGCTGAAGAAGCTGCACACTCTGTTCCTCCACCTCAACAAGCTCGCGGGCTTCATTCCCGCCGAGCTCTCCAAGATGTCGAGCCTCATGTCCCTCGACCTCTCCAACAATTACCTCAACGGAGAGATTCCGGCGACCTTTGCCGAGCTCAAGAACCTGACTCTGCTCAACCTGTTCTCAAACAACCTGTACGGCCAGATCCCCGATTTCGTTGGCGAGCTGCCGAACCTGGAGGCCCTCCAGGTTTGGAACAACGACTTCACGTGGAAGCTGCCGGAGAGCCTAGGGAGGAACGGGAGGCTGAGGTTTCTCGACGTCACGCAGAACCACTTCACCGGCACGATCCCTCGGGACTTGTGCCGGGGAGGGAGGCTCGAGACGTTGATCCTGACGAACAACTCGTTCTTCGGCTCGATCCCTGAAGAAATTGGCGAGTGCAAGTCGCTGACCAAAGTCCGGGTCGGAAAGAACTGCCTCAACGGAACGATTCCCCGGGGGATCCTCAGCTTGCCTCGAGCAACTATAATAGAGCTCAACGACAATCTCTTCTCTGGCGAGCTCCCGGCGGAGATGTCCGGCGAGAGCTTGGGAATCCTGTCGCTCTCGAACAACTGGATTTCCGGTGAGATCCCTCCGGCGATTGGCAACTTCAGCGGCTTGCATACTCTGTTCCTGGACGCGAACAGGTTCGACGGCGAGATTCCCAGCGGGCTTTTCTCGCCGAGGTCCCTTCAGGTGGTGAACATCAGCGGGAACAATATGAGCGGTGAGATTCCTGGTTCGGTCGCTCGGTGCACTTCTCTGGTAGTCCTAGATTTGAGCAGGAACAATCTCGCCGGCGTGATTCCAAAAGGCTTGTCTCGCCTGAAAGTGTTGGGCGTCCTCAATCTGTCGAGCAACAGATTGACCGGCCCAATTCCGAGGGAAATTCGCGTCATGACCAGCCTCAACACGCTCGATTTGTCCTTCAACGATCTCTCCGGCGAAGTCCCCCACGAGGGCCAGTTCCTTGTCTTCAAGAACTCCTCCTTCCTCGGAAACCCCAAACTATGCTCGCCAGGCCGCTCGTCTTGCCCCTCGCGGTCAAGTGCCTCGCTCACTTCCTCAAGGATTGTGATCACGGCAATCTCACTCGTGACCGCCGCGCTGCTCATCACCGTCACGGTCTACCAGGTCGTGAAGAGGAGGCAGGGCTTGAGGGCTTGGAAGCTCACTGCGTTCCAGAAGCTCGGCTTCAAGGCCGAGGACGTGCTCAAGTGCCTGGAGGAGGAGAATATCATCGGCAAAGGTGGTGCAGGGATCGTCTACCGCGGGTTGATGCCCAACGGGGCGGACGTCGCCATCAAGCAGCTGGTGGGGAGGAGCGGCAGCGGGTGCAGCGACCACGGCTTCTCCGCGGAAATTCAGACCCTTGGTCGGATCCGGCACCGGAACATCGTGAGGCTTCTCGGATACGTCTCCAACAAAGACACCAACCTGTTGCTGTACGAGTACATGCCTAATGGGAGCTTAGGGGAGCTGTTGCATGGGTCGAAAGGCGGCCACTTGCAGTGGGAGACCCGGTATCGCATCGCCGTGGAGGCTGCAAAGGGGCTGTGTTACCTCCACCACGATTGCTCGCCGCTGATAATTCACCGGGACGTGAAGTCGAACAACATACTACTGGATTCTGACTTCGAGGCACACGTAGCTGATTTCGGGCTGGCCAAGTTCTTGCAGGATGCCGGTGCGTCGGAGTGCATGTCGTCCGTGGCTGGTTCCTACGGCTACATAGCCCCAGGTCTTGAGTAGTCTATGGCTTCAGTTATTTCTCACTTGTGTTTGATATATCAGTCCGCAGATTAAGTGCAATGTCCCCGGAGAGAAAATGTCAAATGGCAATTCATCGATGGCCGGGGGTTATTAGTTAATTATAGGCTATAGACAATTAACAAAACATAGCTAAGTAACATCGTTTATTTATAGCTAATTGGAGAACTGCTTGCTATTGCTGTGTCACAGAGTATGCCTACACGCTGAAAGTGGACGAGAAGAGCGACGTGTACAGCTTTGGGGTTGTGCTGTTGGAGCTGATAGCCGGGAGGAAGCCGGTGGGGGAGTTTGGCGACGGCGTGGACATCGTGAGATGGGTGAAGAAGACCGTGTCGGACCTCCCGCAGCCACCGTCGGACGCGGCGTCGGTGCTCACCGTGATCGACCGCAGGCTGAGCGGGTACCCGATGGCGAGCGTGATCCACCTCTTCAAGATCGCACTCCGGTGCGTCGAGGACGAGAGCTTCCAGAGGCCTACCATGAGAGAAGTCGTCCACATGCTGACAAACCCCCCTCCGTCCACCCCATCCGCCACCGTCGCTGCCGCCCCGGATCTCATCAAGCTGTAGGGGACTCTCCGCTGTTTTCTCTGTAAAATAAAGCTGATAGTGCTTTGCAAATGATCTTGGCCATAAGAGGCTGTGTATGGTTTAATGTTCGATTTTCATGTAATAAGGTTTCCTGTGCAAGTGGTCTTGAATGTATCTTCCTTCTATGGTGGTTCAATGTAAAAAAGCTTGCAAGTCGCTTGAAAAATTGACTACTAGGAACTCGTCGATCCCGATTTGGCACTCGTTAGCTAGTTTCGAATTTGCAATGAAGGGGCAAACATTGTAAAAATACCACTTACGTTAACGCCTCTAGGGAAGAAACGGTGTGCATGCATCTTATTGTGCTTGATCAAACACAATGAGTTTCCAACATTTTTCCCAGAAATGCGTGTATGCTGTTTCGAACGCTGATACAGCATCCGACTAAATTATACCGTAAAATGTATTCATCGTTTGTCTCGCAAACACTAGCGAGGGTAAAAATAATGGACATGAGCCAAGACATTCAGGCCCAATAGGCGGCTCGGCCATGAAATGAATCGACATTTCCTCCTTCTTTTTTTCATACAGGGGGACATGCAACTTATTTTTCGACGTGCGATAAAACGGCTTGGCTGCAGATTCAAATTTACGATGCCGAGCATCATGGAAGGTTCGGTCAAGATCATGTCGAAAGCAGGGACAGGCATGGCCATGTTCAACATGGGTACATACGTGCCAAGCTAACACGATCGTCGATTCCGAAGTTCAAGAATAAAAATGCAGAAGATAGTTAGCATAGGTTTGAACTCATTGCTATTTAGATGATTAATGAAAGTGTATGGTGCATGTCAATTGTAGGGATATATATATAAAGCAATGCAAGGGAAAAAGCTCAGATGAAGTAACGGTGCAGTCTTGACCCTATATATTTCCAAGGAAAACCGGATGACTTGGGAAATCAAAATCCCACCGCCTAGGCTAATTTTGGTCGGATATTATTGACGTGGATGCCCGCGGGCCTATGTGACACCGCCGGCGTTGATGTAAATAATTTTTAATAATATTTTATTTTTTCTGATTTATTTTTCTTTTCTTTTTTTTTCCTTTTTTCTTCCTACGGCCAATGACTAGCCACGAGGCCCACGAGTAATGGCCGGGTGGGCTGGACTTGTGAGGGTGAGGCCTAGCTGACCCTCCCTTGGGCGAGGGCATGCCTCGATGAGGGTCGGCCTTGCCAAATCTGGCTTGGGCAAGGCCGATTCTCGCCAGGCCTTGCTTGGGTGAGGGCGAGCCCTCGATGAGGGTTGGCTGGGCTTCACTTGTAGCGGGCAACAACAGCCTCACCATCCCACTTGCCCATGGCCACTGAGCACATGGCTAGTCGCTGGCCAAAGATAGAAGAAAGGAAAAAGAAAAGAAGGAAAAAAAAAAGAAAAAAATTAGAATTTTTTTAACAAAATAGAAAAATTATTAAAAATTATTCACATTAGCACTAGTGGTGCCATGTAAGCTGGCCAGCATTCATGTCGATACTATCTGATCAAAATTAGTCGGAACGACTGAATTGACATAAAAATAAAATGTTTAGGACTAAATTGATAGAAAAAAAAGGTTCAAAACTGAATTTGGATTATTGCAAAATGTTTAGAACTTTTATGGTACTTTTTCCTATTTATTTCAATAAGCGTGATTCTTAGGTACAATAAGATTAGCATTTTCAAGATTGATCAGTTGAATTTCCGTAAGTTGCAAATTATAATTGCGTATTTACTATGAGTATACCACTTCATTTCGTAAACTAATTTTATAATTCAGTTTTGATACAGCTAGTATTGTTCTTTCATTAATCACGACGATATGAATGATATATGCATGTACCACGCAAATGTAAAGAAATTTTAATAGTAAAACACACCTTTTTTTTGCCAAAAAAACACGCCTTTAATATGTTGTAAATTAGCGTCTATGGAAGCGCCGTCTGTACCCAGAAGAAAATAATTATAACTAAGAAATCTAATATGAAATAAATTGTTAAAATAAAAATGTTTGATAAAATTGAGATAGTTAGGGCGAGAATGATAACTATTATATTTTTTTATTTTTTTGTTCTCGGAAACATGTTTGGAACATAAATCCGTTTAGCAACGTAATTTTATTTTGTTTATTTTTAGAACAAATTTTTAGCCTGGAAATAAGTTTATAACAGAAATGAGAAGTATATTTTTTTTTTACTTTTTTGTTTCCGGAACAAAAACAGAAATAACAACTCTCTTTATTACTTGCTCTCGCTACCTGCCCGTCGGCCGTCTGCCATAGCCCACCATCGCCAACCCGCTGGCCGTATGCCGTTACTCGCCCGCCAGCCTTCTGCCGCCGCCGGGAATAGAAATTTAAGAATAACCTATTAAACGAATTTCTATTCCAAGAGCATAAATTTTGTATCATTATTAAATATTTTTTTTTTTGCTCAGAAACTCGTTTGGAAAATAAAAATAGGGCCAGAGAAGAGAATGGTTATCATTCACGTTCTTCGTTTGTCGCTAGTGAATAAACAAAACGAATTAAAGCCCAGCTTGAATGATGTTTGCCCCGTTCTGTCTGTTTGACTCGAATTGTCGGCCCAAATGACAAATGTTTTTAGTGCGAATGTCTCTTGTCGCGGCCACTGCTTAAAATGCCATCCTCGACTACTTTGACCGCCAAAACATCCGACTTCACTCATACGATCACGCCTAATCTCCTGAAATCGAAGTCGCTATTTTCCGCCATTTCGCTATGAACACTGTCGCCGCTCGCTCACCGATGAAATGGAAAAGCCGCGTCAAGAGCCACCGTCGCCTTAAATGGGTCTAAAGACAAACCCATTTAGCTTAAAAAAGGTTATTAGTTGAAGAAATGTATATAAAAAAAAAAAGAATCAAAACAGCCGACTTCGACACACCAAGCTTCACTACAGGGTCCGCTTCACGTGCAGCCACAACGGCGAGATCCACCCGCGTTCCCATGACAGCCAGCATGCGGCAAGACCAAGATCCTCGCTGTCCATCGCAGTACAATCGGCTGTGCCGCATGTTGTCCAAGCCCGCGAGGTCGGGGCTCCTTTGGTTCCAAATGAGCGGTTCGGCTTCCGCAAGTTTTGCGAAATAAGACGAGGTGGTTCATGGACGCCTTGAATTCGGTTGTTGCCAATGGACTAGACGGCGGCTGCGGCGGCGCTGAATGGCAATAGCAATGGCGGTGGCGCCTCTCGATAGGGACGCTATGGCCGGATAGACTGGCACGTGATTGGAGAGCCGGTGAATTCACAAGCGGAGGGGAAGGCGGATGGGGTGCGGCGGCGGCAGATTAGGATCAATCGTTTAATTTTTTTAATATTTTTTGCATATCAATTTAAAGGATAAAAAATGATTTCAGATCTATTGGGCCTTTTTCTTTATTTTTTAATGAATTAAATGGGTGAATTTGAGTTGGCCGTAGGCCGAGTTAGGTATGAATTATCTAAGATGTTTGGCAAATAACTAGGTCGATATGAATTGAATGAGAAAATTTTAATCAACTCTAACCCAACTTCCGAACCCAAAAAAAAAAAGAAAAAAAAAACTCTAACCCAACTTACCCATTTGTCACCCCTGGCGATCGCCAGCCTCAGCTCGATCAAAGAATCTGGCGAGGTCACATTAACATATCGGCTTTACAAAATATCGATCTTTGATGTACTTGACCATTTCCCGAGTTTCCCCATCAGACCAGCTAAGCCACTCAAGATCTTCGCCGCTGCACCTCAGAGCTGACGCGAAAGAGCAGACGGAGGAGCCGTACGAACAGAGCCTTTGAAGGAGGAGGAGGAGGAGGAGGAGGAGGAGGAGGCGGAGGGGGGCCACCGCACCTGGGGAGTGGCGACGGAGAGGATGCAAACAAACAGGAGAGTGGACTTTCACAGGTCGCGGCCAAAAACCGGTGTCAGGCCGGGGATGGGGATGGGGATGGGGGGGTAGATGACATGCCGAGCCTTTGCGCTGGGGTCGGACTTGACTGCATCCGAGTCCTCAGGATCCAAAACCATCCCAACCATCGATCACACGAAACAAATTTGGCAAACCCGGGCCTCACATGGGTTGCCTTTGCGCTCCTTGCCCTGTAGATTCGTGAACTCTTGATGTGTAAGTCCGACCCATCAATGATCGAGATTCATCCCGGTGCATCGTATCGTGCCTTTGTCCTGAGGACAGCAGAAGCTGTCGTTCCGGAGTCAGAAAGTCGTCTCCTACACCGTCCCCCATCTGACATCTGTGTTCGATTCTTCCCAAGGCAAAAGGACGAAAGGTCGACAGCGACGGGGTCACGGTCGTGCCCGCGCGCGTCGTGCGACGACAATTGGCTTTAAATGTCACGATGCCAGAGCAAAGGGCAAGAGTGTAGCTGGTGTCTATTGACATGAAACCCCGGTTAGGAACGGCGAAGATCGACGTGCGACCGACGCAATCTGGACGACACGACGCGAAATTGACCTGACTGATAGGTGCAGCATCCATCGTCGGCCCCCTTAGACTCGGCGTTGATCTCAGAAATCTCCGCTGGCTCCAATTCTAGATTGAGTTTGCGAGGTTAATCAGAGCGGTGCTAATTCATCGAGTTTAATCTCGACTTGGAATTGCAATCGCATTAGACCCGACCCGACTTGGATGATCGCGTTAATTGTACGCCAATTTTCATTAACGTGAATCATCCTAGTTTGGAATAATGTAACATAAAAGAACTAAAGAAAGATTCATGCTTGCGTTCGGGTTCGTATGAATCCTTAGATGAGGCGAGATTCACGGTGCACGTGACTAGTGAGGCTGGGCTCGCTTGCACCGGGACCTTAAAGACTATCTGCCAGGAGCCGCATAAGATTAATCACACGGATTAATTTGTCCCTCAAGTTTGAAACTACACAGAAACTGAGCAGGAAATGTGTCTCTTATCCCCATAACCATGCAGCAGCATGCATGGACTTGCTTCACAAAGCTCCAAATTCCAATCGTTTATTCATATCGCGAAGAGAGACTTCCATTCTCGCCTTTTCGCAGCACACTTGCCCTGTCCTCTGCTGCCTCTGCTGCTATATTGATAATAGTGCAGCTCCTAATCCCTATTCGAAGCTACGTCGCACGTCCTTCATCGAACAACAGAGAACAAGAAGAAGAAGAAGCTGATGACGAAGCTGAAACCACCCTGCAACCACGTCTTCTTCTTCTTGTTCTTCTTCTGCCTCTTCGTCTCAGCTTCCCTCGCACGGAGCGACCTCGACGTGCTCCTGAAGCTCAAGACCGCCATGGTCGGGCTGCCTTCCTCCGCCGCCCTCGGCGACTGGGTCGGCTCCGCCTCCTCCGCCTCCCCGCCGCAGCCGCTTCCGCATTGCTCCTTCACCGGAGTCACGTGCGACGCCGATTCGCGGGTCGTCTCTCTCAACATCACCTCCGTCGGCCTCTCGGGCTACATCCCCCCCGAAATCGGCCTTCTCCGCGACCTCGTCAACCTCACGCTCGCCGCCGACAACCTCACCGGGACCCTCCCGCCGGAGCTTGGCAACCTCACGTCCCTCCGGTTCCTCAACCTCTCCGTCAACCTCCTCTCCGGAGTCTTCCCCGGCGGAGTCCTGAGGGCGATGACCGAGCTCGAAGAACTCAACTTGGACAACAACAACTTCAAGGGGCCGCTGCCGCCGGAGGTGGCGGGGCTAAAGAAGCTGAAGTGGCTCAACCTCGCCGGCAACTACTTCACCGGCGTGATACCTGAGGTTTACTCGGAGATGGAGAGCCTGGAGTACCTGGGCCTTCAGGGGAACCAGCTGACCGGCAGAGTCCCGGCGAGCCTCGCGAAGCTGAAGAACCTCCGGGGGCTCTACCTGGGTTACTACAACGCCTTCGACGGCGGGATTCCGGCGGAGTTCGGGTCTCTGAAAGAGCTCAGAATCCTCGACATGGCGAGCTGCGGCCTCTCCGGCGAGATTCCGGCGAGCCTGAGCGAGCTGAAGAAGCTGCACACTCTGTTCCTCCACCTCAACAAGCTCACGGGCTTCATTCCCGCCGAGCTCTCCAAGATGTCGAGCCTCATGTCCCTCGACCTCTCCAACAATTACCTCAACGGAGAGATTCCGGCGACCTTCGCCGAGCTCAAGAACCTGACTCTGCTCCACCTGTTCGCGAACAACCTGTACGGCCAGATCCCCGAATTCGTTGGCCAGCTTCCCAACCTGGAGGTCCTCCAGGTTTGGAGCAACAACTTCACGTGGAAGCTGCCGGAGAGCCTAGGGAGGAACGGGAGGCTGATATTGGTCGACGTCACGCAGAACCACTTCACCGGCACGATCCCTCGGGACTTGTGCCGGGGGGGGAGGCTGAAGGCTCTGATCCTGACGAACAACTCGTTCTTTGGCCCGATCCCGGACGAAATCGGCGAGTGCAAGTCGCTGACCAAAGTCCGGGTCGGCAAGAACTGTCTCAGCGACGCGATTCCCCGGGGGATCCTTAACTTGCCGCGGGCAACTATTATCGAGCTCAACGACAATCTCTTCACCGGCGAGCTCCCGGCGGAGATGTCCGGCGAGAGCTTGGGAATCCTGTCGCTCTCGAACAACTGGATTTCCGGTGAGATCCCTCCGGCGATTGGCAACTTCAGCGGCTTGCATACTCTGTCCCTGGACGCGAACAGGTTCGCCGGCGTGATTCCCAGCGAGCTGTTCTTGCCCAGGTCCCTTCTGGCGGTGAACATCAGCGGGAACAAAATGAGCGGCGAGATTCCCGGTTCGGTCGCTCGGTGCACTTCTCTGGAAGCCCTTGATCTGAGCAGGAACAATCTCGCCGGCGAGATCCCAAAAGGCTTGTCTCGCCTAAAAGTGTTGAGCGTCCTCAATCTGTCGAGCAACAGATTGACCGGCCCGATTCCGAGGGAAATACGCGTCATGACCAGCCTCAACACGCTCGATTTGTCCTTCAATGATCTCTCCGGCGAAGTCCCCCGCGAGGGCCAGTTCCTCGTCTTCAAGAACTCCTCCTTCGCCGGAAACCCGAAACTATGCTCGCCAGGCCGCTCGTCTTGTCCCTCGCGGTCAAGAACCTCGCGCACTTCGTTGAGGCTCGTGATCGCGGCAATCTCGCTCGTGACTGCTGCGCTGCTCGTGACTGTCGTGGTCTACCAGGTCCTGAAGCGGAGGTGGCGGGGCTCGAGGGCCTGGAAGCTCACTGCGTTCCAGAAGCTCGGCTTCAAGGCCGAGGACGTGCTCAAGTGCCTGGAAGAGGAGAATATCATCGGCAAAGGTGGCGCGGGGATCGTCTACCGCGGGTTGATGCCCGACGGGGCGGACGTCGCCATCAAGCAGCTGGCGGGGCAGGGCGGCAGCGGCAGCGGGCGCAGCGACCATGGCTTCTCCGCCGAGATCCAGACCCTCGGTCGGATCCGGCACCGGAACATCGTGAGGCTCCTTGGGTACGTCTCCAACCAGGACACCAACCTGTTGCTGTACGAGTACATGCCTAACGGGAGCTTAGGGGAGTTGTTGCACGGGTCGAAAGGCGGCCACTTGCAGTGGGAGACGCGGTATCGGATCGCCATGGAGGCCGCGAAGGGGCTGTGCTACCTCCACCACGATTGCTCGCCGCTGATAATTCACCGGGACGTGAAGTCGAACAACATTCTGCTGGATTCGGACTTCGAGGCGCACGTCGCCGATTTCGGGCTGGCCAAGTTCTTGCAGGACGCCGGCGCGTCGGAGTGCATGTCGTCCGTGGCCGGATCCTACGGCTACATAGCCCCAGGTCGGGAGTAGACTCTGGCTCCATTAATCTCTAAGTCGCGTTTGATATGTCATTCTGCAGAACCAAGTGCAATGTCCCTGGAGAGAAATGTCAATTGGCAATTCATCCATGGCCGGGGCTTCATTTAGTTAATAATTATAGGCTATAGACATCGAACAAAACGTAGCTAACTATTAATTAGTAGCGAGATAGTCAAAGTCAACTCGAAACTAATCTTGTTTATTTATAGCTAATTGGAGAAACTGCTTGCTATTGCTGTGTCGCAGAGTATGCCTACACGCTGAAGGTGGACGAGAAGAGCGACGTGTACAGCTTCGGGGTCGTGCTGTTGGAGCTGATTGCCGGGAGGAAGCCGGTGGGGGAGTTTGGCGACGGCGTGGACATCGTGAGGTGGGTGAAGAAGACATTGTCGGACCTCCCGCGGCCGCCGTCGGACGCGGCGTCGGTGCTCGCCGTGATCGACCGCAGGCTGAGCGGGTACCCGATGGGGAGCGCGATCCACCTCTTCAAGATCGCGCTCCGGTGCGTCGAGGACGAGAGCTCCCAGAGGCCCACCATGAGAGAAGCCGTCCACATGCTGACGAACCCTCCTCCGTCCGCCGCCGTCGCGGCCTCTCCGGATCTCATCAAGCTGTAGGGGACTCTCCGCCGTTTTCTCGGTGAAACAAAGCTGATGGGGCTTTGCAAATTATCTTTGGCCAGAAGTGGCTGTGTATGGGTGAATGTGCAAATTTTCATCTAATAATGTTGTCTGTGCAAAGTGGTCCTGAACGTGTTTTTCCTTCTGTGGTTGTTCAATGTAAAGAAGCTCAGGTCTCTCGAAAAATTGGCTACTAGAAACTCGTCGATCCGATTCGGCACTCCGCAGTCGGGTCGATCAGCGCATTTCGAGTTGCGAATGAAGGGGCAATCATCGGTGGACGCCGGAGTTCGCGAATCAGAGTGACCAGCCTCTTGCATATCGAAATTTCCTATTAGTTTGATCTTAGGAGATTTATCCCCTTACGATGACGGGATCAAGAGTCACTTACGTTCTAGTGTGCATGTATCTTGTTGTGCTTAAACAAAAGAGATGAGCGCATTGAAAGTCTTAAAATTTGTCACACAGTGAAATTGAGTCTTAAAATTTTAAAAAAGTGTAATTAAATCCTAAAATTTGTCACAGAGTGTAATTGAGTCTCAAAACTTTTTAAAAGTGCAATTAAGTCTTAAGATTTGTTAAGTTAGTCCAATTAAGTTATTCTTTTTATTGCACTTTTTTAAAGTTTTAAGGCTCAATTGTATTTTCGCAATAAGTTTTAGGACTCGATTATATTTTTTGAAAGTTTGGGGACTTAATTGCATTTTCATAATAAGTTTTGGGATTTGATTGCATTTTTTGAAAGTTTTATGACTCAATTGCACTTTCGTGACAAGTTTTAGGACTTCTAACGCGCTTATCCCTAAACAAAACATGCGACTTGCGCGCCTGAGTCAGAAATCCATAATGAGAGTACCGGGCATGGTTCTGACAGTAAGTTTATTTTTTTTCGAGTGCTGATATAGCATCTGACTAAATTGACGGAATGTATCGACCGAATGCTCACGATGGCCTTCGTTAAGAGGCTACCTCTTAACCAGGGGCTTCCTTAGATCTTTGGTGCTCGTTTAATAGGTAACCTCGTCAAAGAAGGGAGCTTTCACTCCTGTGATCCTCGTCCTGAGATGAGCTTTACAGATGCGTTCCTTCTATTAACAATTTAACATGTTGGTGTTTGCATTCTTGGCACTCCTAATTTTCCTTATTTTTATATCTTCCCTATAGGCCGGGCATGCCCTATGGAAGTTTTACGTTACGGTGATCCCGAGATCTCAACAACGAGGTTAGATACTTGATGCGAGTGAGTCGGACTCCACTCGGGTCATTCAGCCGGTGCCCGAGATATTCAGGGCCGGGTTGCAATTTTTTGGCCCATTTTGTCTGTGACCCGAACGATCGGCCCGAATTACGAACGACCTCTTTTAGCGCCATCGTCCGCTACTTTTTGAACGCCGAAAGCATCCGAGCTTCCCTCCTCCCGATCAGGAAGAACCTCTACTGAATACTCTCGCCCCACCACCCGCTCACCAGTGGAATGGAGGAAGATCGAGAGCAGCTGCCTCAAGAGCAGCCGCCGCCGCCGCCGCCGCTTCCGCCGCCTGGTGCGGATGCTGCGGAGGAGACGGCGGAGAAGAGCCCGCCGCCGTGTCCGGACACGGTCACGGTGCGCCGAAACCCTCACCGCCGAGCGAGGCCCACGCCGTCGGGGACCGCCGCTCGCAGATCGCCCGGCTCGCGAAGGCCGAAGCTACCGGACGTCTCGTCGTTTCGACTGGACGAGATTCTCTCCTCCGACGTTTCGGAGAAACCGCGGCCGAGTATCTCGGAGTCCGAGTCGGAGAATCTGAAGGTGTACCTCAGAATCCGACCTCCCGGCGTCAGTAGTGCTCATGGATCCGGAAGAAAACGCGATATGGTCGAGCCGGTTTCTAGGGCTCGGAACGTGTGGCCGCTGAATCCGGTAAGGAAGAAGGACGCGAGAGAGAAGAGCGTGAGGAAGAAGCAGCAGCTGAGCAGCGAGATCTGCATCAGTGTGAACGATGCCACCTCGGTGACGTTGATGCCTCCGGTAGCTTTGCAGGAGTCAAAGAGGATCAAATCCGAGGTCTATGGAGGTTTCTCTGGAGTCTTCTCGATCGATTCCACGCAGGTTGTAATCGCATTTCACTATTTGCTAGAATCACGAAGGAATTATGAATTTTTCTTCACTTAAATAGATGTAGATAGTTGAATTCATGCTCTCTGCATGAATGTAGTTCAAAGCAACACTCTTTGCATTCCCATAATCTTGGACGATAATTGGGACGTGGGAATTTTAACTAGCGACAATTACAGAATAGATTGGGATTTATTTAAATCGCTTGACTTGCTGTAGGATGAAGTGTATAAAAGCATGGTGAAGCCTCTTGCCGATGATTTTTTGAGGGGTAAAAGTGGGATGCTGGCGGCGCTGGGGCCTAGTGGCTCTGGCAAGACTCATACAGTATTTGGGACTCCTAAAGATCCAGGCATGGTGCCACTTTTGCTGAGACAAATTTTTGAGGATTCTCAGGGAGAAACCATTAAGTCCCAGAGGTAAAATTGTAGATTTTTTTGAGGATTGTGATAAAGTGTTTTCGAAAATAATCTTTGAAAAAGTTTGGTAATGACCATCCTGAGCATGATTGTTGGTTCCAGGTCATTCTTACTTTCAATGTTTGAGATATGCTCAGAACGAGGCAAAGGGGAAAAGGCCTTTGATCTATCTAATGGCTTTGAGCTTTCTATGCAACAGTGGACTCTAAAAGGTCTCCAGGAGGTGATTGTCGATAGTTATTTCTGCTTTCAGTAAATTGGCATCTTTTCTTTTTTGCTTGATTTGCATGTGTTGTTGATAAGATATGATGACTAAAATTTTTGAATTGAAGCAGGTCATCATTACGGACTTAGAACAGGCAGAGTCCTTAATAGCCTGTGGAATGTTGAAGCGTGCCACTGCCATGACGAACACAAATAGTCAATCAAGGTAAATGGAAAGACCTCTCACTTTTAAAAGCGATGGTTGATATATCACAGAAGAACTGATGTTTCTCATATTGCATATATGGTACAAAAAAGTGTTATGCAAAACTACAACTGGTGAACCATTATTGTTGCAGTTTATTTACCACACTTGTAAAAAATTATGATGTTAGTTGTACACTTGCTACTGTTTGGGTAAAAATGCTTTTACTGCACCTTGTAATGCTTGATGCAATCCTCTTGTTCTCATTAAATTCAAGGACATATTCAAAGAATTATGACCATCATTCGGGTAATTGACTGGCTAATTTTATTCCACCAGCCCATGGAAGTGGTCCTTCTTTTTGAATTTGCAAACAAGTTCCTAGTGCCACCGTGTCCAATACTCCAATTCTATCACATTGCCACCTTATTGAGCCCCAATGATTATGTCTCATAACTCATCATTCATGAATGAAGTGTAATTCATACCAACAAATAGACTCTTCATGTTTTGATCTCGTCGAGATTAATGTGAAGTGTAATGTTGTTGTGGTTTCTCTTGAAGGTGTTCCTATGTACTTATGAGTGCGCCCTTAGCCTTGAATGCATTTCTACCGAAGGATCGTGACTCAACTTACTATTGTCTTTTCGAATCATTTTTTGTTTTTTATGGGCAGATAAGTTTAACCAATCAGTTTCTGTGGGGAAACATAAGATAGTGAATAATATCCATTTGTAGATGTGCACAAGTATGCGATATGGGAGGTCTTAACTTCGATGGTTTGACTTTGGCTTATAGGTCCATGGTGTCACGTTATTTTCCTCTTATTTTGAGATTAGTCAACTATTCTACAATATTGGTTTCATCAAACTTGGACCTGCCGTTTCAGGGGCATTGATTTTTGTTACCTCGCTTATGATGACTGAATTGCTAGTTTGAACTTGAATGTATGCTAGTCTACCTGTTAACTATGGCACATATGTTGCTTTATTTTGAGTCATAGTTAGCACAACTTGTTACAGAAGTTCTTTTGTGTTTGTAGCCGATCCCAATGCCTGATAAACATCCGTAATGTGTCTACAAAACATGATGGAGAAGATCGATCTAATGCTGCCATTATGACAATTGCTGACCTTGCTGGAGCTGAAAGAGAGAGGAGAACTGGAAATCAGGTTTTATGTTTTCCTTTTGTGTGTAAATACTCTAGCTAGTCTCTCCTTATCTTTACAATGTGAATAATGGAAAAGAGCACTTAACAAGTCACTCAGTGTAGTTCCTTTAATTAATATAATGAAGTATGAGCTTCATGTGATGGGTAGTTTGTTATTTTGCAGGGGACAAGATTACTTGAAAGTAATTTCATCAATAACACATCCATGGTTTTTGGTCTGTGCTTGAGAGTATGTTATTTGACTTCATTTCATCAATTAATTCCCACAAATACCTAGAGCAGTTATCTCAAGATAATCTAACTAATGATTTCAATAATGCTTACAGTTACTTATACAGTAATTATATTGACCTTTCTTGGTTTGGTTATGAAGTCATTGTTGGAGCACCAAAAAAACCCAAAGAAAGTGTTGCAGAAGCATTACCAGAATTCTTTGGTAATAATATTTCCATATTGTTATCAGTAACAGTTTATATACAGACTTGCGTGTCAATTGCTCTTGATGGAATGCCTTTTCTTCTGGTTATATGCATTTTGTCTAACGGACAATTTGGAATTAGTATGTCCATGTGTAGTCTTTATGTTTTATGGTGCTAAATTTGGATGGCTACTAACGTAAGTTAGTATTACAGTTGACCAGATACTTGCGAGATTACTTTGAAGGCAAGAAGCGGATGACTTTGGTAGGAATTGTTTACTATCAATCTTCTGAGGTTCCAACTGTTTTTAGATTTTATAGGGTCAAAATTGTTTCTTGTTCAACAAGAAGTCTTCTTGGTTCAAGTTGTTGAAGAATCAAGGAGATGTTAGCAATCTGCATTGTTATCTTATTTCATCTTCAAATTGTTAATACGTAGGTGTTTGGTTGTTGTAACTGCAGGTATTGACGGTTAAACCAGGAGAAGATGACTACCTCGATGCATCATATCTTCTGCGGCAGGCTTCACCTTATACGAAGATTAAGTATGGTTCTATCTACAATGCTACTTCATTCAAACTATGAATCTTTTGTGTAGTATAATTAGATACTTGTGCTGCTGGCATATTCAGGTTTAACAAAGTGGAGGAATCTTCCAATCCAATTGGTACTAAGAGACATTATCTGACAGCGCCTAGAGTTGAAGAGCCCAAGAGAAGGAAATATGGTGGCACTGATGCTTCTGTAGTACTGTTCTCTTTTCATTGGTTTGACATGCATGATTCAAGCGTTTGAATATTTTTGCTTGATTTTGCATGTGGTGGCATCGATGTTTCTGTGGTACTGCTCTCTTTTCATTGGTTTGACATGCATGATTCAAGTGTTTGAATAATTTTGCTTGATGTTGCATCTGCACACAGTCACTATGCTTCTGTAAATGGTTTTGAGGTCCTATAGGTTTCCTAACAATGTAATATTACACTTCCTGAGGAACTTTTTTGTGTGAAAACTCATCGTTACAAGGCAGTGCTCCATTCAACAAAAGTCAGAGACCTTATGTTGGCGTTTGATGGAATTTGCAGAGTCATGATTTTACTGCTGCGTCAATTAATTACTTTGACTATGATAGATTCGCATTAGGCAATTGAGTTTTTGTGCTCTTTTGCTGCTTGTGTGGTGTGGTTTCCCTGCTTCTGATTAGGACCCATGCCAATTGTGAGTTTGTAGATTCTATTGTAATTTGTAACTTAGGTGGATTGAATGTCAGTTGGTGTTTTGTCTCGCTCACCGAAGAGAAACCTACATAGTAAAACCTTGGACATGGTCGAGGACCAGCAAGCCGAGCGTGTTAGGTCTTTGGCTCGCAGGCATCTTTATTTTTCTTCTAAAGGAAAAACATGAAAGTAGTAGCCACAGGATGTGACGACTAGTAACTCATATGTGTCAATCTGGTCTAAGACAATGCTATCACTGGCTAATCTGTTATTTGGCATGGAGTGAACAAAACCAACAGTGAAAAAGAAGGAAACAAAAGCTCCTGTAAAATGCACGCATGCCATAGCAGCGCCACCTTGGTGTCATGTAAGCACTAGTGCATTCTCGTTTGCTGACACTGTAGAATTCTGACAGAGAATGATCAAGTTACCATTTTGACATTTTAGATGAAGTTGAGTTGTCAAACTGAAGAATTTTGACTTCAGTGATTTGAATAGGGTAAAGTTTGGTGACTAAACGTGCAATTTATCCTTGCAACCCATTGAATTTTAGATTTTAACAACTCAGTCAACAGTAGCAGTGATATGTGATCGTCTTGGCACTCTCTTTCTTCTGGTGATTTGTACACTTGGTGTAGAGGATGAGTGATTAACTTAATTGCTGCAGCTGCAAGGACAAGATTTTGCTATAATGAGGGTGCTTAAGTGAATATTGCAAGGGGAAAATTTATGCTAATTGTTTTTTGCACTAGAAAGCAGAGTCATAGCAATGTTGGGAAAAACTGTCTTCTGTTTTGACATGAACTGCAACCACATTTATTTTCAAATCATCGTTTAATTCGTATGACCATCAAGAAATTTTTTTACTTTCATTCAAATAGATTTCTTTTTCCGGTTCTTTATGGGCTCTTTGTCATAACTTCATGTCTACATGCTTCTACATAAATAAGCTGCTGGGAAATTTTCATCTTCCTTTTACATTTGCTGATCTTTATACATTGTTGATGACGACATACATAAGTGCCTCCAACTTAGCTTTTTATTAACGTGTCGCACTTTCAGGTAGAAGACAGAAAAAGTAGTGGCAAGGCTTCTCTATCAATTGAGGAAGGTGGATTTTAACACTTGCTCTCCTTTTCTTTTAGGGAAAATGTTATTAGTGGTCCCTCTACTTTTGCTCGAAATTCAAAACCCCCCTTTACTCTTTTTTGGTTTAAAAGCATCCCTGTTCTTTTTAAAATATTTCACGTTAATCCTTCCGTTAATTTTTTCTCCGGTTTAAAGCTTGTGGCCTCCATGGCAGCTTGAGCTTGAAGCTCGCACCATGGCCAGTTGAGTTCGAACTTGCGGCCACTATGGCCAGATTGGGCTTCGCAGCTCACAGCTATGGCTGTTTGAACTCGAAGCTTGCAGCCGCCATGGCCAGATCTAGCTTCTAAGTTTGCGGCCACCGTGGCTTCTTGAGCTTGAAGCTCGCGGCCATGGAAGAGCTTGAGCAGCATGGGTATGTGGGAAAAAGGGAAAAAAATTAAGGACAGAAAAATTTTGATGGCATTAACACCACGCCAGCAGAAACCGTCACAGGACTGACCAAGGGATCCAGTGGCACTTTTTAAGAAGTACAGGATGCTTTTGAACAAATAAATGAAGTAACTGTTTTGAATTTCAAACAAAAGTAGAGGGACCACTGGTGACACTATTTCTTTCTTTTTCAAATATTTTGTAAGATTTTATTTGTTACTGTGGTCTTTTCCTTAAAACAGAAGCGGGTGTAAAGCCAGATGTCATTATCTCCACATCCCAAAATTTGGATACCATTCAAACTAGTGGGAGCGACAGGTATAATCATATCATGCAGGGTTTTGCTAAAGCTCTGTGGAAAGTTCTGAAGCAGTATAATGATAAGCTGAAGGTACTTACCAGGGAGTTGTCTTTGGCGTTTTCTTATTCGACAGAACCATGTTAGGGGGGCAGTCATTAAGCCTGTACTTGTTAAGCATGCCTAACAAAGTAATATCCAATTTCCAATGCATTAATTGTACATATAACAAGAGAATGTAGTTTATTGCAATGAACTTTCCTTATTTAGCCACTTAAGAAGAGTCCTGACGGCATTTTTTGACAAAATATTCTTATGGTTACCAATGCATTTTAGGTCTCAATAATGATGAAGCTACCATTTCTCAATTAGTTGCTTCGCCGTCCATAATCAGGTAGCAGATGGAGAAATCCACAGTCTCCAAGAAAATCTCGATCAAGAGAAGACGAGGTGCTCTGTGCTGGAAAAGGAACTAATCAATTTGAGGGCCAACTGTACGTGCACGAAGGAACATGTCATGGAGGCCACTTCAGTGGTTCTAAATGTTGGTTTAGACTCTGCAGTAAATGGTTCACCTTTACTCTCAGCAGAAGTGGACAGACATAAACCTGGCAACTCAAATGAGGTTTGTAAATCAGTGGTTCTGAATGTTGGTTCAGACTCTGCAGCAAATGGTTCATATTCACTCTCAGCAGAAGTGGACAGACATAAACCTGGCAACTCCAATCAGGTTTGGAAAAGAAAATCTGCTTTTGACATGGTGATACTTGACATTTATTCAGTATTTTACATTGTTTAGTTACACCCGCCCAAGACTGTTAAACATTTTGACTGTAGAAGAATGCATGAATAGTTTCCTTGTACTCAATTGAATTGTCTCAGGGAGTTTTCACATCATCAGATCAGGTGTTCTGATATAGTTGACTCCAATTCCTGCTTGTTGAAGACTTCGTAGCTCATAAACAATCACGCTAAGGACCGTGCCTTATTATTGGCTGAAACTAACACAGCAAGCAATATGGCTTCATGATGTTTCTCCCTTACTCCAGTTTAGCTTGTCATACCTTTCTTTTTGCTTGGCCAAGGTGGGAGGAGAAAACTTCAGTACAGTTTCTGATGCAGTTGATATTGACGATGGTTTGCAAGAATCTGATGTTAATGTAAGGCAGCTTATCTTGTAGTTTCAGTTTTTGTTGGTTTGGCTTGAGAAACTTTTGACAGGTTGGGCTTTGCTGACTGGTCAGGTGGCGGTACCTGCTTCTGATGCTGCCAATGCCTCACAAATTTCTGTTCCAATGTCCAGTCAGCTGATTTATCCGGTAAAATAGCCAACTTGGTGAGTGATAGACATAGGCGTTCTACACTGGCAGTAAAAATTATTGAGGCGCAATATTTGATTTGCCAGGAAGAAAGTTTTGGTGAGAATGAGAATGAAGGGAAACAATTGATGGACTTACTTTGTCTCAAAATCATGGATGATCTTTCTGATGCAGATTCAAAAGGTTTGATGTCAGCCTGTGAACTCTAGGCTACAAACTCCACTTATATTCCTGATAAGAAAGATTGTGTTTGTATATGTTTGTGAGAACTCCTGTTGTGATGCTGTGTTGCCAGACAACGACTAGTAGCTACTTATTCAGACACATGCATACAGACAAATATTTTGTTTTTCTAGGTATGGACCACATATATATAGACTTGTTATATGTCTTGAAGATCGAGCTAGCCTGCTTAAAGAAGACCAGCCAAAGTGGAACATGGTGTTAGACCATCCCGATTGTCTTGTTACTAGGAATGAAGATAGTTACTCAGAACATCTTTTAATCAAGAAGGGTAAATTTTTTGGACAGCCTCGTACGTTGAAATTAGCAGATGCCCTTCACTTTTAAAAAGTAGGATAGTCTCCTTGAGACGGTTGGTTGTACACCTTAATGTTCTTTTGAGAAGTGCATGGGCATCCTCCAAAATTTGGTGAAAATGCAAGGGCCCCTTCTGTACTTAAATGAAAATGCACAATTTTTGAAGATCCATTTGAATGGTGGGTCAATGTAGGTGTTGAAAAGTTGGAGTCTGCTTGAAATTTTACAAAAGCACTATTGCTTGTTCAATTGTTGGGGGGAAGACGAGCTTGTGCAAAACCGATTCTCTATGAAGGGACACCAATATGAAAACCCCGTGCTATGTGGATGTGGAACTATGATGTTAGGCGTCTTTGCAGCATATAGAACTTACGTAGAATTATTATGATCTCTGTTTGTTGTCAGGTTACATGTTCTTGATTTTGACTGCTTCAATGTTATTATGATCTTTAATGGCGGTTTCATTATCATCATGCATTTGGTAATTTATCAGACCATTCGTTAGCTACCGGTCTGGCAATTGATGAGGCTTCGTCATGAGGCCAAAGTTATTTTAGCCATGAAATATGATCAATCAAGGAAGAAAGTCTCATGTCAGTTTCCAAAAAAAGAAAAACAAGAGCAAGAAAAGTGGTAGTAGATACTATCTATGTAGTCAATGCCATGTCCTCATTAATCATCATCGAGTCAACCAACTCATCAACATTTATCGTTTACTGGTTAATTTAGTAGAGCATTAATGGTCTGGTAGAATGGGAAAATTCTAATGAACAAATTTTAAGTACAAACTAATTGCTCATAGAAGATCTAGAGAAAGATCAGGATGTGAATTTAGTTGCTGTTCTGGGTTTTCGGATGTGTTTTCAGTTCATCTGATGTTCGGAGTTTGGCAGCTGCGATGCTAAGACTCCTATGTTTGTCCCTTGATAATTTGACTAGTACATCTTAGGTCTTTTTATCTGAGTGTTTTATCTCATGGCTTCTATATGCATATAAAAGTTCAACGTGCAGGTGCAGATTTATCTTCTCAGCCAGTTTTTATGGTTAGGAAAAACAGCTGTTCGTCAGTGGAGCTCGATCAGCTGCTAAGCGAAGATGATGAGGTTTTAATTATTTTGGATCCTATCACATTCCATTTAGCCCTGCTTTGCTCTTGTAATGTTGGTATACTTCTTTTAGGGTCCATCTTTGTTTGTCGAGGTTCTTTGGTATATTTAATCAGCACAAATACGAGGTTGATGCTATGGGACTTTTAAAGATCTTGCTTTTATATGTTAAATTGAAATGCAGGACAAATACTTTAGAGTTTTAATAGGTTATGTAGGCATAAGCATTTGGAGTTTGTAAAGGTTGCTTTAATGCGTAAGTGGCGATCTCGGATAGTGCCTTGCTTGATTCTTCCTTTCTATATGTGGCTTAGCTGTATTATGAGAGGTAGTAGGATCTAAATATGGAAGAGGCAAATGTAGTTTTCCTCATGAATAATGACTTACTCAACATAATTCAGAATGTCACTTTGAGATTAAACATATTGGACTTTTAAGTAGCGTCTGATATTTCAAGCATCTGCATACAGATAGTTTCATTCTTTTACACATTTGTATCTGTCACTGGTTTATAGCCTTTGAGCAAATTTCGTTTTCACCAGATGCTTAATCCTTTTGGTTTTCGTAACAGAAGTTTATCTTTTCGAATTTCAAGACATTGAAAGCCGAATATGATAAATTCATTGAGACATCATTAGAAAATCAAATATGCAAAACTACCTTTTCAGAATTCCAGCATATTAGTTGTTGTGGGCACTCATCAACTCAATTGAATCTTTTCTTATATTCCCCACTCTGAAATGTCCTCTAATTCTATCTCTTGGGTTATATTCAATATTTCTGCAATCTTCTTAAATCAATCTGGATTTATTTCATAATAACGAAAATTTGTGCAGAACATACTACGCACGAGGTAGTATTTTTTGTTGATATTCTAAAGGAAGTAGTTTACATTTTCCTATAGAAATCACCTGATCAACCAGCATCAGTTGACAAAGATTTAGAATCTACTCAAGCATGTAGCTTTGGCAGTTCAGAAGAAGCTGAACCAGGGCTCAACTCTTCCTACAAATGCCCAAGTCTGGAGAAGCCAAAAAGGTGAAGAGTGACATTTAATTTTCATCTCCTGTAGTGCTATTGAGGACAACACTTTGCAAGTCTCTTTTAAATTGCTTCTCCTGTTACCCTTGTTGATAAATTGTCCTTGCCAGGAGACTATTGCCTGCTTCGTCCATATTGTTAAGAGATATGAGCGCTTTAGATGTAGAGGATGAGATGGAAAAACCTAAGGTAAGTTCATTATGCGCGTTTGGAATTCTTGTTAATTGGTTTGACAAATTTTCTCTAGCTCACTGACTTCTTTAGTTTATACATCCGCAACTGTTTTTTGTCCGGCAACCTGGAGTAATGGTGAAGTCTGTTGTTTGCTTATTGATGTAATGGACTTCATGACTAGCAGGTAGCTGGGATATGTGTGGACAGTCATTATCCTCTTAGATGTAGAATGTCTCTCACTTTGCCGGGATATAATTAAGATTTACGTAAACAAACAATGGAGAGAAAGAACTTCCTATTGTTTACTTGAATTCTTCAACTCTGTCATTAATGGGCAGGGAAACAGAGGACAGAAGAAACTACCAGGAGAAGAAAGAAAGAGAACTCAAGGGAGCACCACTTTACTACGGCTGCTGAAAAAGTAACCTCATACATAAAGTAGTCGAGTCACTTAGCGACTGGTGGTGTCAAAGTGTATAGCTGGGGCGTTTTGTGATTTACCCATTTTCGCTTGAAAGTGAAGTCATCTCACTGTGGATGATTCATCAACACCATGTGTACTTCGTTCTTGACATGTTTGATGGTGTCCTGGAACATGCCTGATTATAGGCGGAAGAGTTGGCCACCCACTGGGAGCGAACTGAAATAGCGGTGTCATAGATTTACATATGAAGTTCGGAGATGTATATAAACATGCAGGCTACACCTTTATGATATATACACCAATGCTAAGTTTGGAAAAATTCTTGTTTTATTTTTGTCCGATTTGATGAGGACCTTTTTGGCAGTAAAACTGGCTAAAAGCCTTTAAACACTCAATTTTACAGACTCTAGAGTAGAAAACTCCAATTTTATCACCTAATAGATTTGAAATGAACCCTGAAGGAGGACCCAACAAAAGCTCAGTCGATGACTTAGAATTGAGGCCATGATTTGCTAGCCAAAGGGAAGGATATTTGGTGTGGAGATGCGGTACTATCTTCTGATGTTGGTGCTGGACCTTCGAGCGAGAAGGGAGCTTTCATGCCGTCTCCTCAGCAGCTCGATGTATTCCATGGTTCGAGCATGAGGAATCAGAGTTCTGGATGAACTTTGTAGCTTGAGCTCGTGTGTAGTTTAGGTGTCTAGATGTCCTTTGCTCTCTTTTTTTTTTTAGCACTGATTGCCACAATGTCGCCCTTTCTTAGCCTGGTGATAAAAAGACGAGTTTCTTGGATTTGAAGTTACTCTCCTGTAAAGATCATTCTTGTCACGCCCGCCCAAACAACCCAGACCAGAAATAAATGAAGGGAGTTTCTTTCTTGTCATTATTCGAAGGACGATTAGAGACATTTAGAACATTCCTCTTTGGTGAAATGGCCAAAAAGAGAAGTGAATAGAGCATGTCGCCTTGAGGTCATGGGCCACCTAGGTTATTTGGGGCCTAGGCACTTTTAGGTATAGAATCGATGCATCTTCCAACCTTGTAGTAATCAAGTATGAAAATATCTTGACCCATAAAGTTATTTATAACGTTTCAATGTGTCGTCATAGTCAAGTGTAAGAAGATTATAACCAAACAAGGATAGATTGTGGAACGTTTCAAATGGTAGCCTCATTGGTGGTATTTGGTATCGGCCCAGAGAAGTAATGCAGATAGAAACAGAACGAGATTGTCTGCGAGACGAGGATGGATGATGATGTATCAAGTGGGACACGGACAGCCTAAATTAACAATAAACAAAAGCACAACATGTTCTCTGGTGGGGGCTCGTTCAATTCATGGGTTGATGGGAAGTTGTCCTTTTCCTTTTCCTCATATACAGAAATGCTCCAGCTGCTGTCTTTTATCTTATTATTATTTACATGATCAAAGGGGGACGAGGTCCCCCTCCCAGATTTTGCTGCTTCCCCACCGGCCTCAGCGATAAGTCAAAATGATGATTCGCAAAAACCATTAGAAAAGAAACATCGAGATCAATCTGCATCGAATAATGTTTGACACTTGGCCGGAGAAGAAAGCAAGACTGCCACCTGCTGAGGTAAATTCCAACAACAATTAGACTTATGCTACCCTTTTGAGAGCCCACAAAGCAATTTCTTTATTGGATTGATAAGGTGAAGCTTCCAGATGCCTTGAACTTTGCCGGGGGGTTGACAGAAAGTCTGGTCTTCTGTTTTGCCATTTCGATACGAGAAAGCGATTCTTGATATTGATTAATAGAGATCGTTCTTGAAATGGTTTGGTATGAGCAGGATCTTTGTGTAACCGACTCGTGCTGTGAGATTATTGCGCTTGGTAATTGCCTTTTTTGATCCGTCCCACTATCAATGTCGTTGCCCCTGGTCGACATAAATGGTACTATTTCAATGCGATTCATTAGATTCATGACATCATCCCCCACACAATGAATCACTATCAAATAGAAGTTGAAGACGCATCTAGATTCGTGGTGAGTAAAGTATTGATCGCTCGGGCGAAGATCATCTAATTCTTCCGAAAACGCTCGAGAATCTGTAAAGGGATATGTACAAGGGACTCCGGGGTAACTCGATATTTTGCAGATCCATGTTCCAAAAGTGGGAAATTTGGTGAGTAACTCGGTAAAGTTGCACGACATTGGGGTTATTCAAATTTGGCCTAAGTCAACAACAAGGAGGCGGGTTGAAATGTGACATGGAAGCACATTGGGGAGCAAATTACAACAGCCACGGAACTCGAAAGGGCAAAATGCAATTCAACCACTTTGCAAATTGCACCTTTTCTATGTTGAATTTGCTAATCATTGACATCACAAACAATATATATATATATATGCAACTTGTTTTTCCAAAATAAAATATCTCGGAAAAAAGCACATAGCAGTAATCTACGGAATCAAAAGGTCGTAAACTTACATCTCATGTTCCATATTTCAAAAGCTTAGGACGTTCATCCACGGAACGACAACTACCCTACTCATCCCACAACGCGTGCATCCGTGCAATTCGGTCCTTCCATGCACTAACCGAGGCTTCCATCGCCGATTCTGCTCTCGCTCTCGCGCCTCGCACGGCGGGCTCGCAAGCCCGCGACGGCCTCGCGGGCGGGCGCGCCGAACGATGGATTCATCCGATTTTATGTTTCCTTTCACGTCCACAAGAGAGAGAGAGAGAGAGAGAGGCAGAAAGAAAGAAGGGGGAACCTCCCGGATCCAAGGTAAAAAAGATCCGACACGCACGAAAACACGGTACAAATCGTGCTCCTCTTTCCGGTCCAAATGAAAACAAGCGAACGAGAAGCCGTCGTAGCACGGACCGGCAAAAGGTCGGGGCCAGGCCCAGGCGGCAGCAGCAGCAGCAGCCAAAGCCGAATTCACGCCTTTTTATCGTCCCCCTCCTTTACATGGGGCGAAGGGGAAAAAGGAAAAGGGCAAAGGCGGGGCTCGCACGTGTATGCTCCACGCGACAGTGCTGCTGGGCCACGACATGACAGTGACAATGATAAGCTCCCCTCCCCCACCACAACTTTCGCAGAAACTTGACAGTTTTGGAGGCTTTGCCCCTCCCCCTTTCTCCCGATTCCCCCTCAAGGACAAAAAAATAAAATCAAATGAGAATAAAAGAAATAGATATTTATTTTTTTTGATCGGTCCTACTCTGATTCTCAATTCGCTCTCAGACTTTTATCTTATCTATTGCGAGGCATAGGAATCGAAATCCACATCTGAAACTCCACGCACACATCCTCGCCTCTAATCTCTATTGAGAAGGTGGGGATTTGAACTCCCTATCTCTGCGAAGAGCGGTTGCCGAAGCAAAAACCAAACAGTTGAAATAGGCGTTTGAGAAGGAAAAAAAAAAAGGAAAAATAAAAGAGGAAAGAGGAAAAAGTGGAGAATGCGGCATTCCAACTAACGATACCGGTTTGATGTGGGGGGAGCCAGCAGCAGCCGGCTCCTCCAAGCCGAGCCGCGCGGCTCGGCTCGTCTCGGCCCCAGCGGCTCTTTTGGCCGTGGGCCCCCCCCCCACGGGTCAGCATAAATTGAATCTGCGGGGAGAAAGAAAATCGCTAATAATAATAACGATCGTAACGGAGGCGGAAAAATAAAAAAACGAGGGGAGAATTGACGGGATTTCGATTGACTCTCCCGGCTCCGGTAGCGTCAAGCCCCGAGAAATCAAGAAAGGAAATGGGGGAAAAATAACGGAATAATAATTAATTAATTAATTAATAAAAAAGAGGAAAACGAAAAGGCTATAGCTCGCCCCACCCTTCGCTCTCTCTCTCTCTTCTGCTTGGGAGGGACAAAACCGTGGGTTTTTGCGAGGAGAGAGAGAGAGAAACTACGGCCCAGCAGCACCACCAGCAGCACCACCACCACCAGCAGCCGCCTATTCCAGCAAGAGCGGGCGCTCAAGAAGGGAAGAAGGAAGAAGGGAGAGAGAGAGAGAGAGTCGCGCCGGTAATCTCTGCACCGTGGAGAGAGAATTCTAGAACAAGAAGAGGAGGAGGAGGAGGAAGAGGAAGAGGAGGAGGAGGAGGACGACGGAGGAGGTAGGTTTTCCATGGCTTCGTCGGAGCCTGGGGCTGGCGCTAGCTAGGGTTTCGGCGTGTCCTCTCGCGACGGCGAATCGTCCTCCTCCCCCCCCTCCTTCTCTTCTCTCGCGATTTCGCTCGCCCGCTTTTGAATCCCGTTTCGGGGCCGGGTTTTGCCCCCCCTTCTCTCGGGCGGGGTGGGGGGTTTGATCCTGATTGGATTGCCGCAATCTCCGTGCTGTTTTCGCGCGCGAGGTTGGGGGGAGACGGCGGGGGGAATTCCCTCGCTGTCCTCGCATTCTCTCTCTCTCTCTCTCCTGTTTCGGTTTGGGTCTCTCTAGGGTTTGATCTCCTCCTTCGACCGGGGGGGGGGGTCGAAATTGGTCGCTCTTGATTGTGCCTTCGTCTGTTCGCGGTCTAGGATTGGAGCCAGATGAGCCGTCGGCCGTTTCATCGGTTGCTCGTCCGTGTTTTTTGTGTTTTTAGAGGGGGGGGGGGGGGGACGGTTGGGGTTTCCGTCGGGGACGAATTGGTTAGGATTTATAGTCGGTACCTGCCGCGATCTTTTCGTGTTGTTGTTTTGTTCGGGTGCCGATACGTGGATTGAATTTCGTGCCTTGCTTGGATTTTTCAGGTGCGGAGTGTAATTAGTTTGGGGAATTCGATTGGAAGATGCCGGCTTTCATATCGCTGAATAGCTGGATCACGCGGTGTCTGGTAAGTCTGATCCTTGCTTGTAGTTTTTTCTGTATCGGTATTTCCCCCCGATCATTACACGGCTTTTGGGTGTTCCGCCTCGTTTTTAGGCCGTGTAAGACTCGTTGCCCGTTCAATGTGTTGAGTGTAGGGGCTACCTTTTGTCGTTTGTCCTTTCAGATTCCAGTATTTGTCCTAAATAGGCTTTCTGTCTTTTGGATTTGGTGCAAAACATGGCATCTGCACGTCGATGAATTGTAAATTGTCACGGGTTTGTTTCATCATTTTTTAATTAGTGGTTAATTATTTGAGATGTCAAAACTGCAAACCGTGCTGCTGATTCTGTCAAACTGATGGTTACAACTGTTTGTTTCCAATACCTTTTTCTCCGTCGATATATTTCTTTTTCTTCCTAAAGTTTATGGAGTGGAGCTGATACCTGTTAACAGTTCTGTCTCCTATTGTTTTCTCAAGTGTATGTGCCTTTAGGTGTTCCTTCTGAAGAATATTGTAGTTCCTTCTGCTGTTTTTTACCCTACAAAAAGGTGGAATAGATGCACAGTAAACTAGAGATGGTTATAAATCGCTACTAGCAAGTGTCTGGCCTTATTTTGTGCCTGTCAAGAGGAAAGGATTCACTTGCACTTAGCCGCCATAGTGAAGTAGGCCCAGTACTGAAAGCAGTTAGAAGATTTTGTCAAATTCTATGACAAGTCCTGTTGAGAACCGTGTTAACGTTGGTTCTCAAGTTACAAGTCTTGATGTTGTCTTTATTACTGGACTTGTCCCACTATTAGTACTTGACTCCGGCAAGTTGTGGGTTTCATTTCTGCTGTAAATGGTTGCAACTCGATCAAGTTTCATTCTCTATTATATTGGCATGCCAGTAGCTCATTGCTGAATGAGGAAATTAGATCATGTCACTCCATGAGGACACTATAACTTTTCATCCCGAGAAAATGACACGAGGACATTTTTTTCGTAGTTCTCATGCTATGTACAGCCAATTAAAGAAGGGAGCTGGAGATGATTTCCTCATAAAAACTTGTTGTGCAAAGATGTTTTAAGCTTTTTGAATGTACATGCCCTATACTCCTGTGGCATTGCTTTCTTAGGCCTTAAGCGATGGTTCCTGTGCTTATCCTGTTAGGATTACAGATATGATTGGGAGAAAACAGTGTAGCTGTTGCTACGTGCTTTGCTTTTACCGTGTTTTGTTCTGTTTTGCTTTGCTACTGTTGCTAATTGAATTATATCACTCGACAAACATCCAGCGAGCGAAGATTAAGACAAATTAACGAGCCACGGCATTAGGTGGGACTCCTTAAGCACTAATATCAGATGTTACATGATGAGTCGCTGAATGTCCTTGTCTGGTTATTGTCATGATTTTTTGTGATTACCCAGATTTCTTTTGTTCTTCGCTCTAGTTTGTATCCGCTATCCACACAATTAAGTCAAACCGATGGAAGTTCACCATATGGCCATTTTGCATTCCTATCTAGCAATAAACTGGGAGTCAAGCAGCTAG
The DNA here is from genome assembly GCA_031216405.1 of Syzygium malaccense. Classification (NCBI taxonomy): domain Eukaryota; kingdom Viridiplantae; phylum Streptophyta; class Magnoliopsida; order Myrtales; family Myrtaceae; genus Syzygium; species Syzygium malaccense. Next base: position 6,261,383 of record CM062258.1, on the reverse strand, counting down.
AAGTTCACTATCCAACAGAGTACTTTGTCTTTTCCTTATTAAATGTTTTAGGATATGTTATTTTCCTTTTCTCGTTTATCTTTTGCAATGACCTGTTTGATGCTTTTACTTTTGGGGATGGCAGTTTGCCTAATTTTTTTTTGGCTTGTTTCAGATGTTATCAAGCATGACAATTCGCCAATTTAAACTGTAACTTAAACGAGTGTCACCAGATTTGATATGATATTTCTGTAAGAGACCTAAAAGTTAACGTAGGGAGTTCTCTTCTTGGAATCCGCTTTGCACCATTTAGTTTTGCGGTTTGGTGTTTTTTCGAATTCGACTGTGACAAGACAGCAAGGGCCACCTTATGTCGTAGAAGTGCATCTTGTAGGAAGCAACGGCAGCTTGTCTGAGTTGATGCGACTGGATAGACTTACCTCTGTAACATTCTTATGCCCGGATCATTTGTTATTCCTTGGGGTTCCTTGAGTTTTTAATTTTGTTCTGTGATTACATTTTTGCATGTCATGATCACTCAGGAGACATTATTTTACTCTGAAGAAGGATTGCCAAAGAACTAATTTGCTTGTTGGTTACTTCTTGTTCTAGGCATCTATTTGAAAGCCTTTTGTATTTGGCTTGACTTGATTGGTCTGTCGTTAAATGGGTGGGAAATGTCTGTTTGCTACCGAATGTTGTCTGTGCTGTGCAAATTATGGTTGTTTCAGAATGTCAGTTCTTTTGGCATCTTCTCCTCCTTGGAGAAATGGTGAGGTCTAGTATTTACCTGCATTTTAATGTTACATTCTGTAGGGAAACTTTCAAACATTCTTTCCATCCAAAGAGTAATGCAACTTTTGCTGCTTGGCAAAATATGAGCATGGCACAAGGACATATTTAGGATGAAGTACAATATTTAAGGCACCATGACACTTGAAGATTTTTTCACTCTAACTGAGATGAAGGATGGATTGACTGCTCCCTCTCGTGTTGAGGAGCTGGTCAGTGTTATGCAGAAAGAAAAGGATTATGTTCTGAAGAATGCTGGCGATGCAATCAGGCAGTGGGCTGCTGTTGCAAGTACCATTGCTGCCACGGAGAGTAAAGAGTGTCTTGATCTTTTTGTTCAGTTAGATGGAGTATCGTTCATTGATAGATGGCTAAGGGATGCTGAAAAGTTTGAAAATGACTCTAGTGATAGTCTTGTGGAGGAGTCGATGACTGTGCTGCTACATGCAATAAAGAAGCTAGATCTAGACACTGGGAGGTCAGTTTCTTCTGGAATTTGGATTACCATCAAGAATCTTCTTGGCCACCGTAGCGTAAAGGTTCAGGATAGTGCAAGAGCGCTTTTCGAGAGCTGGAAGCACAGTGAGGATGGTGATAATCGTTGCCATGATATCGGAAGTGCTATGTCACGTGACAATGGGACTGAGGAAGTTGGGAATCCTGTTAGAGAGAGTGGTCAGTCTGAATGCCCTGATGTAAATGTTGCACTTTCCAATGAAAGAGGTAATGCAGAAGATTTGGCTGCAGAACCTGCTGGACATGAAAACTTTCCATCAAGAAGTCCTAACTGTCTCCAACGGCAAAAGGTTGAGGATGACCAGATTCAGACTCATGTGAATCAGCTATCTCCGCGGAAGATATCGGAAGATGCAGATGTGAAGGATAGATCTGTGGGTCCTTTGGCATCTTCTCCCACGTCAAGCCCTATACCTGAGACAAATGAGGTTGTAAAAGAGTCCTCTACATGCCGAGTCGAAGGGACACCCTCACTTGAAATTCCTGGTCATTCGGTTCCACAAGAGGAGAGTGGTGGACGAATCAGAAAACCTGATATGGGCAAGTTATATGAAATCGGAAAGCAGGAAGACAAGCTTAGTTTTTCTCATGAAAAATCGGTAATAGCAGAAAAATCTGCTTTCAATGCATTTGAACTTACAGCTGTTTCTTTAGATCTTGATGCTGCAACTGCAACTGCAACTGCAACTGCTCAAGTCGCTGTGCCTAAAGTTATATCAGCAGATGATATTAATAGCAACAGTTTCCGCATTGGAAAGGCCTCTTTAGGTCCAAGGAGAACGGCGTCTGAGGTGAAGAATGAAAAGGATGATAAGGGGATTTTAGGTCAATGCAACACGGTGCTTAAGACAGTTGAAGATAGTGCTTGCAGCTCTGCTACTGTGCAAAGGTCCTCTGTTGTTGAATGCGGCACAGGTAGACCAGATGTGTTGGACATTGCATTTTTGAAGAGGGAAGACAGGGGAGCTGCTAAAGAAGATGAGGAACATTCAAGTGATGATGGTGAAAATGTAGCAGGTGCTTCTAATTCTTACAGGCTGGGAATGGAAGTCAGAGGTCCTAGCATGGCTGAACGGAAGAGGTCAAGAATTGAGATTGATTATGGCATTGTTGATGCGATAGAAGTAGCTCGACAAGTTGCTCAGGAAGTGGAGAGAGAAATGAACTTAGAGAGAGATTCAGAAGGTGGAATCCGGCAACATGGTAGCCCTGAGCCTATCAAGGGGAAACAGGATGTATTGGCCATTGCCCCATCAGTTGAGAGGCCAAGAGAACAGAATGATGCTTCTGAGGCATCTTCTGAGGGAGAGGGAAGTTTAATAAATCCAGACAACTTGAATGCTGAACAGGACGGTTCTATGCATGAAATGGAGTCCTCTCAAGTAACAGAAGCTACGCAAGAACCGGAAGATAAGACGGAGAAAGGCATGTGCATCTTTGATCTGAACCAAGAAGTTTCCTCGGATGATGTGGATTGCACTGCAAATGCAGTCTGTACGCCAGTCTCTGTTGTTTCTGCTCCAAAACCGACAGCAACAGCCTCTGGATTACCTCTAGCTCCGTTGCAATTTGAAGGAAGTCTTAATTGGAAAAACTCTGCTAGGAGTGCGTTTCGTCCCGCATCACCTCGTAGAAGTACTGTTGCCGATAAAACTGTTCCTGGGGAGGAATCTCATGATTCCAAGCAGAGGCATCCGTGTCTAGATATCGATCTTAATGTTGCAGAAGGTGGAGATGATAAAGCTGCTGATCTCATGCCAGGGATACAAATCCCAGTCTCATCAAGCCTTCGATCTGGAGAATCTTCGGTAGAGGTTAGTTCCAAGAGATCAGAGAGGTTCAAATTAGATTTGAATCGCATTGGTGATGATGGTGAACCATCAATTTCGGATATTAGGGTGGAGCGTCAGCTGCTTAACCTTAGAAATGGCCAACGCAGCCCGTCTCCTGCATCGTCTTCATCAACCATGAGGAACTTTGATTTGAATGACAGGCCACTGTTTCAGAATGATTTTTCTGACCAAGGCCCCTACAGTGGCAGATCTTCCCAAAATGTGCCCAGTTATGGGAAGCCTAAATCAGAACCTGTTATTTCTATATTCGGTGCAAAAGTTGAGGTTGACAAGAAAGATCATGTACCTCAGAGTTTGGCCCTACTAAATGGCAAGGCTCTCGAGTCTGCAGCAGATGCCGGCGTGGCAAGAGCAGGAGGCTTTTTTGGGGTGGGTCCCACGTTCTCTTATCCACATGCGTGGGCATACAATGGACTAAACACAGGGCCTGCTGTTTCTCTCTCTTCTACCATGTATCGACCCGGGGGCTCATACATGGTGGACTCACGTGTGACCCCATTTGTGCCTCAAGCCATTGGAACTGTTTCACCTGTTCTCTCCTCTTTCCCTCAGGCGCCGTTCATGATGAACATGACCTCTGCGCCCCTCGGTCTCAATGGTCCTGGCCCTTCTCGGGCACAATTTGATCTGAATTCTGGATTCTCAATTGATGGAGTTAACGGTGAGCCGGCTGTTTTGAGACAGTTTTTAGTGCCAGATCAGGGTAGATCAATGGAAGAACATCTGAGGGTTAGCTTGCAACCGTCTTCAAGTTCTGGGCTGGGTGGCAAGAGGAAGGAACCGGAGGGCGGACGGGAACCTTACTCGATTGGCTTTCGGCAGCAGCAACCACCGTGGAAATAAATGTCAGTCCCATCAAGCTTTTTGGGTCAGTCCAAATGTCCAACCAAACAGATCGGGGAGTGCTTCCTCTCTGAAGATCACGAGCATAGGGGGAACAAATTGGCTTTCATGGGAAGTGGGTTTGAAACTGAATAAAATCTGGAGATAGCAAAGGAAATCCGATTCTTAAGAGATTAATTTTTAGTAGGTGGGTGGTTGGGGGGGGGGGGGGGAGGGGAATTTTAGTTTAATAGCCTAAATTTTGGGGTTTTCTTTATCTTCTCACTTTATTAGTGTCTTATAGAAGGCCTCTTCAGCAGCCGCTGGAGGTTTGGTTAGGTAGCTGTTGTGTCTCTCCCAGTCCCATGTCTGTCGAAGAGTATTTGTAGGAGCAAATTTTTCTGTCACCTTTGTGTTTTCCTTGGAGAGAAGAATGTGCAGAGCTAACTTGCTTTGGAGTTCACAAGGTGTAATGCTGAAAATTGGTTGTGATGGGAAGGTAAATTAACTCCGTTTATTTCTCGCTTCTCGTTTGATGTTGAATGTGACGGAGGGCTGTTGCTTGTCCAGAGAGGTTATGGACCTCGATGTAAACTCGGTTGCAAAGATATATGGGACTTATTCCTTTGCGTGTTAGTCTTTCAGAAAGTATGGAACAATAACCAAGAAGTTACTCTTGAATCATCTTCAAAACCCAATTCGCTTCTCATCCATCGTATCATGATTCAAGAGTCAAATGCCGTCGCAACTTTCAGACCTCGTATTCATGTACAAGCTGCTTCGACTGCATAATAAAGCTGAGCTCAGGCTCTGCTAAAATTTGACTTCTGAAAAAACAAAATTTTACTCTTTGTAAATCTACATGTCTACATTTATTATTTTGAAAAGTTTCACGTGCTCAAACAAAGAAGGTTCAAGTGCGCATGCTACTGGTCATGCAATATAGCAAAACCGTAAAAAGTAAAGATATCTTAGTTAGTCTTAGAAAAAGCATTTCACGTAAACGATCTTGCATGATTTATAAATTAGTTAAGCCAATTCGGCCGATCCGATCACAGCATCATCCATTATCACCTCCCGATCTATGTATGCCGTCGCATTGGGGCTCTAACCTACTAGTTGCATCGCGATGAATAATATGTACATCGAACTTATGAGAGTGACTTTGAGATTAAAATTTTGTGAGATAACACCACAAAGAATCGATTTAGTGATTGCCATACGTGTTCGATTTTTGTGCATCAACTGCCAACACCCATGTTTAATCCAAGATTAAAATCATTGCTATCTTCCCATTCAACTACTTTAAAAAATACCACCTTTGCCACTAATTTATACCTTGTACAAAGCTCTAGGTAAACATAGTACTTGACCCGGTTAATGACCCACCGGGGCGCTGACTAGCATCGTCTCCGATCCATGAACACCCATTATTTTACACATCTACACTGGCCTTTTCTCATCGAACACAAAAAAAAAAAGAACGTTGTTTTGCCGTAGGGGTTTGATACATGTACATCTAAGCCAATAGCCATCCGAATTTATCGACTCAATGGCATTTCAAACCGCTGAAGCATCCATTGTTAACATCAATCTTTCTTCCATCAAAAGCATCTTCCTTCGGTTAGGTGGAAGGAACAGCTACAATCCTTGATGGGAAGGGCCTCAAATAAATAAAAGCAACCATAGAAAGCTAACTCGAACGACCGAATGATTGTCATAGAGTTACTTGTCTGAGAAAGCCACCAAGTTCTCCCCAATCCAGCGGCCATACTATATTCGTACCGATCTCTTTTTTCCAAATTCAATCTACTTTGCCGCTGGTAAACGCCAAAGAACAAACATTCAAGAGGTAAACTTGCGTCTTCTGGTGATCCAGAATCTGCTAGGTCAATAGTCAAATTCGGTAGCAGATCACTGGCCAACGAACTAACTCACCACCCAAAAAAAAATTACTCTTCTCGACTCAATTACTTTCAAATCAAATTTCTGTCAGCCATAAAAATCCTAGAGTATTACCAAATTACAAGATATACGGCATGATGTTTCATGAGCTCCGACCAAGACGCCGTACCCATTATGAATAGAAGATCCTCCTTTATGCCGATAGTTGGTAAAATCAAGAGAGTAGAAAATCGAACAACTTCTATTAGAAATTGAAAAGGCGACACAAATTGACATTCGCTGGAAAGAAAAAGAAGCTTCAGAAAAGGTGAACTAATAGCAAACTAACAAGAAACAACTACTACCCGGGAATGCCTATGTGCAGTGGGACGAGGGAGTAGAAAAATGAGAGTGGAGGTAGCAAAGGCAACTCACCTATAAAGGTGAAAAAAAGCCGCTCAGCTTACACCGTCATACCCCTCTTAAAAATGCATATGACAAACGGCAGGTCTAGTCTGCTCAACTCATCATCAATTGCATTCAACGACACAAAGTGAGATCTATCACCACGGCCAAAATCAAGATGGACTCACTATAAGTAATTCTTCTGGAAATGGCGGTGCAGAAGCGATTTGTATTAGATCACACAAACAAAACAACCCAACTTTAATATATTTGCCTCGTAGAAAGATTCAGCAATATCAAAAACCACAAAATTGTTGAGAAATCAATGGCAATCATGGTATACTATATGATTCACAAAAGCAGGAATATCAGCCTAAAGGGCTATTTTCATCATCTAAACAAAGGTTGACGATCAACTGACCTAGTTAATAACCTGCTTCTTTAAGTACGATTGGCATATAAAGCATCTAGAAGCACTAAATCTTCATCGCACAACAGTTGCCAGTATGAACGTAACCAATGAGACATTTCAGTGAATACAAGGAAGACTACTCTGCACACTAGAAGCTCCTAAACCGCTACAACAGTGAATTCCAACACAAAGATGTGAAGCAAACTATCAAGAAAAAGCAAGTTCAACCTCTTCACAAGTAGATTGCAAAGTAATGGAACAACAAAGAGTGACTACTGACTAACATCCTACATCCAACCCATTAAAAAAAAGGACTTACTAACATTCACATCACCTAAGTACGATTGAGAGCCCACGAGTCGTTAATGACAAGGCAGTTCCCAAACCCAATCCCACTCACCTCGCAATATTTTTCAAAAGCAATGGTCTAGACCACAACACATTATCGAGGTTCATTTTTTCTCCGGCATCTCGGCCTCAGCTGCTTCTAATTTCTATCTACAATCAAAGTCCCTATACGACCAAGAATTAGTTCAGTCCTTCATCCTCCCAAAGTCAGAGACACCATCCAATGATCCTATCTCAGCTGGAGTAATCACATCCTAAATCATATAACAAAAGCCAATTGCAGATAAACACAAACAAGACAACTTGGTAAAACATCATTTACATTCATTATCAAGGCAGCAAAAAAAAAAGCATTCAAATTTGTTGTTCTAATCCACCAAACAAGCAAATTCAACAATAAATCAAGCAAACTTATTCCAGCGAATTATCTCCAACAGAACCGGAGCTCCCACCTGCATTCACATTCATTTTCTTCTTCTTCTCCTCTTCATACTCAGGATCATCAGTCGGCAACTCAAACCGACAAACCGGACACGTATTCCTCGCACCCAACCATGGCACGATGCAATCCCCATGGTAACCATGCCCACAGGGCAATTTCTTCGCCATCTCACCGACACTCACCATGTCCTTACAGATCGCACACACCAAGGTTTCGTCCTTTGATCTGATCTCCACAGTTGGAAGCTCCAAAATCGCTGATTTTGCGGCTGGTGGAGCTCCTCTTCTTCCACTGTCGCTCTCCGCCAAATTCTGCAGCAAAGCCTGGTACCCAGCGTCATCCACGTAATCCTCCGGATTGCCAATGTAGCGGTCTGATTCAGGAACTTCGAGCCTCAGCTCAATGGAGCTATCATCCAATCCCATCAAAATCTCCGCCCAATCGAGAATCCGGTTACGCCCGCTCCGACCTCGGGTTGCAAAGTCTCGGATCCGGAGCCTGAGCACGTCACGCCGCCTCCGCCGCGCATCGTCCTCATCATATTCATCCCTGCTCTCTCCTCCGTTCTCGTTATCCGATTGATTATCACCCTCCCTCTCCCCCTCGCCTCGTCCATTCCCCTCGCGGTTACTGTTCTCCTCATTCTCTTCCCCATCGTCGTCGTCGTCGTCGTCTTCATCCTCGTCCTCGTCGTTGTCCCATCCATCGAGCTCGATCCGGAGGAAATCGTCGTCCGACAGCGGATTCGAGGGCGGCGGCGGGGGCACGTCCTCGTCACGCGCCGCCTGCGCGATCAACCGCAGGACCTGGAGGAACTGCGAGCCGAGGTCGGGATCGTCGAGCTGATCGGACGGCGATGGCCGCGCAGACGACGCGGCGGGCCTCGACTCGACGAAGCCGTTCTTGCACTCCACGCACACGATGTCGTGGAGGTCCGCTAGGGTTTCGACGGCGACGCGCTTCTCGCATTGGTAGCACCAGTACTCCGAGGCCGCCGCGGCCGCCGCGGCGTCGGGCACGGGCTGCGCCTGCGCTTGGGATGGAGACTCCGCCATGGCCTTGCGGTCGTAAGAGGTGCGACGGAACCGCCGGGAGGAACGCCGTGCGCGGTGGCGATTTACTGAGAAATAAGTAGCGTCGGCGAGCGAGAGGAGAGAGAAGAAGAGAGAGAGAGCGAGAGAGAGAGAGGGGTAGATAGATTGCTGAAGTTTTGATTAATGAGATTTTTTTTTTTTTAAAAAAGGCGAGAGTTTATCGGGTGGTACCGCGTCGGTGACTTACGCGACGCCGTCCGCCGTCGGATGGACTCGATGTTGCGGTTCCGGGGGCCACTGGACGGCTGTGATTGGCGATTTCGTTTATCTGGCCGTGGGCTATGGAGAACAGATATGGTGGGACCCACCGCCCACGAAAAAACGAACGCCGGAGGATTTTGAATTTTGAGGGATTATGATTACCGTCTGATTAACCACGCGAACGGACGGTGATCGCTATTAATTTATGTTATTTTATTCGGTTTGGAATTTGGGGCGCGCAGACCGATTAAAGAAATTTTCGATTGCTTAATGCGCTAATTTTTGTTTTTAATAATCGTAATCAAAGCACTATATAAAAGAAAAAACGATTTTTCTTTTTCCTTATTTGACATGCTCGATAAATGTGCTCGGGCCTGTCGCAAGGATTTTATTTTAATAATTTACCTCTAAATGTTTATTAAATAACAAAACAAAAGCATTGTATTTGCAACCGCATTAGTTTTTATTTTTTTAAGTGTTTTTTTTGGGTCAAATATTTTTTTTAAGTGTTCTAATCAATCAACAAATTTAAAAAATTAGTATTTTACTTTACAAAAACTGAAAAGGTAGCTTCTAAATGCTTAAAAGATCATATATTAGCGTTTGGTATAGAAAGGTCATGTATATAGCATTAAAAGTGAAATAAAGTACGTGATTTAATATCTAAATATACATAAGTTTCGGACTAAATAAGCGAGGGTATAACTGGTGGAAATATCAAATAATTGTATATATCATTATGCAATGATACGTCAAAATATTTTAAGTTTACGAGGAAAGGTGTTTTAAATTTATATATGAGGCGTACCTGGGACATGCAATTTTAATCTTGCATCCAATTCACTGGACATAAAGATAAAATTTTTTAAAATTTTGTATTTTAGCATCTGAATTCCATTTTATAACTTCATTCACCCTTAAACTAGTAAAAGAGGACATGCATATGAGTGTGCGATGGACCTGAGCATGTCCTTAAAAGGCTCAAAAGAGAAGAAACATGGGGAAGAACCCTCGAGGGGTGGGGACTTCCCAATGTTACCTCCTATATTCCCTCTCTCTCGGAAAGACAGAGATAGAGAGGAAATTAGGGGGCCTCAGGTGCTGAAGGCAGACATCACGTCAGCTTCAATTAGCTACTATTGGGTAGGCAAGCACAATAGTCTCCCGCAACTGAGGTGATGAGGTGGTGTTTTGGCACCTGTTGGGTCGACCTGTGCTTCGTACAATGTCTTCTTAACTGACTTGTTGGCTCGGTACCCCCGATTAAAAGACACCGTTCGAAAGAGAGTTTTAAATTTGCGTGGATAGAGATAAATACTTAGAAATAAAGATTAGCTTACAAAAGAGATTTACGTGATTGTTAAACGGGAGAGATTTGCTTCCATTTTAAAATGTGAGATATTTATGAGATATGTTGATAATTATATTGACTATTATTACGATTTGACCATTTTTATAAAGTGCTATGATTCATCTGCCGCAATTTTATAAAAAAAATCATATCGAGTTTTCCACTTAATACCACTTTGCTACATTTGTATTTAAAAGTACATTTTTACGGCCTCAAGGGATACAACGGTCAAAGGCGAGAAGACAGATATAAGAGATGAGGATGGATTTGCAGGTCGCGGCGTGTGGTCGCGTGTGGTCTTGTTAGGTAATCGGGAGTTGGAATTTTGGTTAGGTTTTTAGAGATTAGTTATTGCAAAGGAGGGTAGTTTGGCCTCTTTAAAGATGAGATTTTGTCCGATAGTTCAAGGATACGTTTCTTAAAATAGAGGATGCAGAGCGGTAAAGTTGCGAAATTTGAGGAGGGTTCAATGCGTTTTTTCCCCACGTCTTAACAAAAAAGTACAAAGATGGTGACTGGAGTATCTATTCCTACACCAAACCCGATGCTCTAATGTCCTTGTTAACTCAAATTTAGAGTTTGTGCCGTATTTGGAAAGCGTCATCTCATCATTAACTTGGCATTTGTTGAATCAAGATTTTGCGTTTTTTATGCTCGTCCTTGCTATATAAAAAGCAAACCAACGAGGGTCTCCGCCTCGAATTTACCAAAAAGACAATTACGAAATGTCTCGATGAACGTATCGTACCATACCGACATGGTATCACAAGATCGTGAAAACCGTAATTCAACATAATCAACGAATTCGTTCCGTAAATATCTTACTCTCGGAGACTAAATGTAAATTCATCTCGTCTTACCGTCACTTAAATGTCCCTTCACGAGCGAATTCGCGTCACATTAATGATCGCGCGCGCGCGTATCGATCCTTGGACAAGTACTTGCCAAATCAACATCGGACACGCATGCCCTAATTCTAACTGTTCCCTAACCTTCTATATAACAGGTAAGAATCGCCGTAACAGCTTTACCTAACCACTGACTGAACCGCAGCCCTTCAAATGCGAGACCCCACGCGTTCTTCCCTCTCCCCTCTCGAAGCACCCCAAAAGGGTTTTAGCATCAAAGCAAGAGCATCTAAAGATCCAAACTTAGCAGCGACAAGTCGCGAGCCCTGTAGTCAATGGACGACACCGGCGCGACGCTCGGCTCCAATCAGAATCGGTCCAATGAATGAACAGAAGGTGCTTTTCCTCCCACCGCAAACGGCAACTATAAATGGGGACAATTAAAGGCCGCCAAAGGATGCCCGAACGCGTCACGGGGGAGGGGGGTCCCCACACTTTCGGCCGTCGATGGGAACGATCGATGTTGACTCCCGTCTCCCCATTGGCAGAGCTCCCGCGCAAGCCGAGTTTCGGCAATTGCTGCCAAATCGCTCGTGGATGGCTCGCGCGCGCGCTCGCTCGCGCCGGGTGGGACCCCGATTCAGGAATTCGGGGCGATGCTTATCATCATGCGGTGCCTTGACTAAGTCATCATTGCCATCAGCTTTCTTGAAAGGAACATGCCAACGGATCATCTCGACGGGCGAACGGTAGGTGGCGCTCGGGCGTCAGGACCCACGTAACATTCCACTCGTATTTGCCTTCTTTATTTATCTTACAAAGAAAGTATACACGGTCTTTTCCTCGACGTGTGGCGAGAAAAAGGAGGAAAAGGAGAGAACACCCATACTGATTTTCGACAAGGAAAAAACCCCAAGCTTGGACGACCGACGAACGACGACCGACCAACTGTAGACAGAGACTCTGCATCCTACCACGGCGGACAGCGTAACCTCACATCCCAATCCCGTCACCAAAATTCATTCAACTAAACACAAAAAATGGGAGAAAAAGAAGAAAGGAAGGGAAGAAAATGGGCAAAAAGGAGGGCGGAAATCGACGTCGTATTCACAGAGGGGCGGCGCCGTGCTGCTGCTGCTGCGGCGGCGGCGGCGGCGGCTGATGCTGGGGGAGGCGGAACCGGACCTGGGAGGCCGGGGACTTGACGGCGACGCCGTGCCAGCAGATGCCGCCCTTGCAGGACACCTCGTGGGGGGGGCGGTCGTCGTCGTCGTCCCGGGCGATCGCGTGGGCGGCCTTCTGGGACACGTCCCACGTCAGCGTGGCGACGAGGATGAGGCCCACCACCGCCGTGGAGAGGACCAGGATGAGGCCGCCGCCGAAGCTGCGGCCGGACAACAGCCCGTACGCCTTGATCGCCGCGATCACCGCCACGTAGATCGTCGTCAGGTTCCCCGCCACCGCGTCCGACACCGCCATATGGGTATCCGAATTCCCGAGTCTTGCCTTCTCTTCTTCGAGGGGAGCGAGCGGAATCAATGGATAACGGTGGTGGGTGATGATGGTGGTGATGATGACGACCACCTCGGAATCTCGACGGAGAGACTGAGGAACAAGAAGAAGAAGAGGTAAGAGGGTTTTCACGGCCGTGGGTTTTTGGTTCTGTGTGTCGGGGATTTTAGGAGTGCGTGTAAGAGGAGGAGGAGTTGGTATCCGGGGGGAAACGGCGGCGTTTCGGCGAGGAGCAGTGAAGTGAATTTTGGGGCGAGACTTCGAAGTTCGAGCTTATCTTCACCTTTTTTTCTTTCTTTCTATTCTTTTATTTTTGGGAAAATGAGCAAACAGTACTTAAACTTTACCTCAATATATAATGTGATTCGTAATTTTTTAATTTATTTAATATAATCCCTAAAATTTAGCTTAATATTCAAGAACTATATTAAGTATGTACAAAAAATCCATGAATCATGAGGGTGATCGGTTCCAAGGTGGGTTGGGTCCAGACTTGGAACCTGAAATCAATTCTGTTATAACCGGTTTCCAATTTTTTGAACCTGAAATCAACTATGTTTTCTCTGGACCCTGTTTTGAAACCAATCCTGTTTTTTCGGTCCGGTTTTAGGGTTTACCTGAGAACTTGTTTTTTTTTTGTTTATTTTCCGGTTTCATTTTTTTCCAGCAAAATAATATCGGTAGTAATGAAACGATTTAAAATAAAAGATGAATAATAAAAATCACTATCCACCAAAAGTAACAATCCCCAAAATGAGCAATTGAAATTACAATCTATCAAAATCAACAATCTAAAAGCACTATGTAGCAAGACATAATCCAATCGCATAAATCTTTAAAAGTCACATTTCCAGGGGATCTGTTGAATATGTTTAGCTTTTTATTTTGCGCCATGATGAGAGAACTCTTCACTTCTGTTTCCTAATGAAATATCGTGAAAGGAAAATCAAGTGACTTAGCAGTAAAGCATCTGCTCTCACTAGAGAAATGTCTATATATCTCATCTGAATCACATAATATTTAGATGACCTTAAGGCCGTGCTGTTTCGCTCATAGTTGTGAAACAGATTCTAATATTAACCCGGAAACCGGTTCTAAAACCGGTGATGTAGGGTAACGTGATCTAGGGTTTTTACTTTTCTTTTTACATTATCTCAAAATCGGTTCTAAAATCAGTTCGGGTTAATTTTTACTTGGAACCGGAAACCGAGCCGGTTCTAACCAGTTCCCAAAAAATGGAACAGGTTCCCGGACCGGTTCTTGTTAGAACCAATTCCCGAACCTGTTTTTCGGGTGGACCAGTTCGATTCCCGAATAAACCTGATCCGATTGCACACCCTTAACGAATCATACTGCAACAGCCCGCATTACACATTAAAAGAACTGTTTGTGTTGATATTTCCTTGTTTCTGTTTGAAAGGAAAGCTGGGTGGAGAGGCATTTGAGGACGCCCCACTTGCTGTCCAGTGTCCACCACCCCAACGGGGAAAATCTTTTGACAGTCCAATGGGGTGCCGCCACGAGTCGGGATATGATTCGGGACGGCGGCGGGAGCGCCACTTGGGACGTGGCCGCGCTATGATTCCTCGTCACGTCAGATCGGTGGTGCTCCGAGAGCACGCGACGGGGGGACAGGGCGGACCGGGCCGACGCCGTTTTTAGGACGGGACGCTGCCGTCGTTTCCCCTCCCCGACTCCAAAAAGGCACTGCCAGTGGTGGTGCCGTCGGTGGAGTCCTAGGAAACCGCGAATTGATCCCCTCCGCTTTTCACTTTTTAAAGCGGCTATTATTAATTAACCAGGTGGATATTCATCCCGAGGAAAAATATATTGTAACACTTTCGAAATTACATTAGAATATCGGACGTACATTGAAGCGCGCGCGGCTTCTCGAAATCTCCATAGGATGTCCAACATTTTCGTCGCCCGGGATTTTAGCAAAAAGAAAAAAAAAATCGCCGCGAATTTTAACGAGAGATAATAATTCAAGTGATGTCTCGATTTTGGCTCAATATGTAATGTAATTCGTGAATTTTTAATATATTCAATGTAGTTCCTCAACTTTAGTATAATATTTAGTGTAATCCCTGAACTATATGAAAATATTCAACGTAATCTCTAATGTTAAATCAATGAAATGATTATATTGAATGCTTTCATATAGTGCATGAATTACATTGAATAAATTAAAAATTTTAGGGATTATGTATATTGGGTTAAAGTTCATGGATCATATTGAACAAATTAAAAGTTCGGGAGGTTACATTATATCTTTGGATCAAAATTTATGGATTATTTGTATCGTCTTTCCTTTTTATGACGGTAGTTGCCTTCGTTTGGAAACAGATTATCGAGGGAAAGAAAGGTAGGAAGGTTTGAAAAACGGTGCGGCTGGACTTGGAAACCGAGATTGCCAATTTGAACGCGGTATGGAAAGGAGCAGCTGAAAGCACGTGAAAGTAGAAAAAAGAAGTTCTAAAGGATGAATTGGAGACTAGAGCAATTGAATAATTCATGATGTGGAAAGTATGATTAGGGAAGTAGTCGGTGGAAACAATCGGGAGAAGCTTACGAAATTCGTATGAAAATTTATTAGCAGCACTGTAATGATAGTACAATTCACGGTAGGTAGCATTTGAAATTATAGGGTACCGATTTTCCCTTATCTTTAAAATTTATGAAATTCGGCATCTTATAATAACGAAATGTACTCATTAAAGATATGGACATCGTTCCAACGGCCGATCCATGACATGACATGGGCCAACTTTTTGTTTGGTCCATCTATAAAAGGAGGATTTCTCTGGCGAGCCGCGTAGGATTAATTAATGCTATGATAATGCCAAACCGGCTTTTTCGGCAAGCCAAGTGGTCGATGTACCTCGAGTGATCGAATTTCCCGAGTTATCAAACTTAAATGAGGGATTTAAAGTTGCGACACTAAATTGAGCGTCATACACGAATGCTTTCCTTGTACTTTTTCCATTGAATGAAAGGGAAAAAGATGCTAATTTTGGGTAAAAAAATCTACAAATGAGTTTGCAAATAATTTGTAACTAATGGAATTAATGAAACGAGGTCGAGTCTCAAGTCTCCGTCAATCTATCCCTAGGAAGGATTTGATTAAGAAAACCGGTTTCCTAACATCTATTTATTTCTTGGCGAACTAAAACGGTATTACTTGCTATCGACACATCACGATAATAATCGATATCGAAAGGGTAGTTTTGCCTCTTTCTCGAGTAAGTCATGCTCAGAGCCAATGTATCCGTGGAAATAGCACGAGCCTTTTCCATATATTAATTTTTGGGTTCAAGTTCGCACTTCGTAGTTGACAAGTGCTTTTAACTGCATCATTGTGTACTTACGAAAGGCATTGAGTGTATTTCCATTGAAATCGTTTGCACCACAGCAGGAAAATAACTAACACGAAGAAAGTTTCCCGGAAGTGTCATGCCTTGAATTTTTCTCTACTTTCTTCTTCTGAGTTGGATTTTATCCATTTTCCGTAGATAATGTTGATGTACTTTGGAATTTGTATATGGTATCTCGTCTGAATAACAAAGACTACCGCTCTATTTATTCTGTGGAGAGTGAATGATTTGGAAAATATTTTTCAAAAAATGATATGAACAATTTCTTTAACAATGAAAATATTTTCGTTTGTTCATTTTTGTAAGTGATTCAAGCAATCATTCTTTCTATTCGTTTCCATCGAAATGAACACATTCCAAATAGGCCCTCAAAAAGCGTTACAATAAATGCATTTGAGTTGGATCGGACTTGAATTTGCAAGTGGGCTATCCAGACGGGCCAATATTTTGAAAGGAGGATTAGATTGGTGGGGCTAAGATATAATTCTGCTTTAAATTGATCACGGTGAAGTCAAAACAAGTGCAATTTCAGGAAAACTGGGGTTGTGGAATCAGAGGGTGTGGTAAAAACTTAGGCTGCGTTTGGTTGTCCGGATTTCTAAACAGGATAGGACTGGATATGATAGGATAAGAAATTCTGAGATTTCTTCATGTCCTACCCACTGTTTGGTGGACTACGGATTTAAAGTCGGATAGGATAATTTTTTTTTTGTTATTCATGGGTCCGGAGGAGTCGGTGAAGGAAAAAAAGTTGAGAAATTTTTTTGGTGAAAGCGCACAAGGTGTGGGGATGAAGATGATGGTAAGTGGAGCGTAGAGTTTCTGAAAAAATAGGCATTACAAATCCTATCCAGGTCTATCCCACCTCCCCCTTGGATTTTTTTATCCGGTCTATATCCGATCTTATCTTATCCTGGACCACCATCAAACACACATATATTGTCCTGACTTTTATCCGGTCGACCAAATGCAACCTTAGTGGATTTCGACGCGCCAACAGTTGCACTATCAAGGAGCAGATAATAGAATAAATGGAGCGATAAGACGAAGAAATTAGGACTAAATTGAGGCGTAACAATTAAGGCTCCAATACATCAGCTAGATTTGTCAAACGGGTGAGTTGAATCGAGTAGTAAACAGTTCGATTCAAATAGAACCATTTAACCCGTTTTGATTAATTTTCATATAATATAAATCTAGTGACCCATACCTGACCTAAAATATTTCCATATTTAACCTAATTTAGGAAATTACGTACCCAAAATGAGGTGAGAGTACGGGGTGAGTGAGGGCGAGAGAAAATGAAGAAAGAGCCATAGAAGTGGATTGTGTTTAAAAAAATTTTAGACCTGTTTAATACCCATAATAATCACACATGGATATTCTAAAAACGTAAGATTTTGTGGGACCACGACGGCCAACGCTTATAAATAGAATATTTGTCTCTCTAATTAAATATATCCATGTTTAGGTATACTCACACACACATTCACGTGAAAAAGCTAGATATAATTAGGAGTGTCAATGGGTCGGCTTGGGTCGAGCTTTCATGATACCCTACCTAACCCATCAATCAATAGGGTTGCGCTTGGCCCGTCCAGACCCGATCCAAGACCCTGTTCAGCATATACCTCAATGTTCGGGTCGGGTTAGGTTTCGGGTTCATCACTCAATTACGACCTTTCTAGTTTTTTCATCCTTCTCCAACTCCATGCTTCTCCGAACATTGGCTTTGTTGGGCCCCAACACCGAAATCGGCTTTGTAACCCCGAATTGCCTCGCCGCCATCGCCATTGCCAGCACGGGGGGCGGCGACTCCCTCAATCCCTCCGAACTCACCATCCGAGACGAATCAAATCAAAATGCAAAAGCAAAAGGCAGAGCCTAAATCGGGCAAAGAACCGTCCCAATCGACAAAAAGAGATGTCCCAAAACAGAAAAAGGTCTCCGCTTTCTCCCCTGAAGAACAACACCACCCACACCAAAAGGGAAATCCACAACCGAAAGATTCAATCGACGATTACAGGGACGCCGGAGCTGAGGCCCGATCGGAGGAACGGCGAGGGAGCGGGCGAGCAAAGGCGCTGACTTTCTGGTCCCATCGAGAGGAACGGATGAAAGGAAATCGAAACCCTAATCGAATCGAATCAGATCAAATCGGGATGCGTTGGAGGAAGGAAGGGGGGGGGGAAGCGGATCTCGCCATGAATTCAAGAGGAGAATGCGAAGGAGAAGAGCATCCCCGAAGCCCTAGATCACGTCGTAGAAGAAGGAGATACATAAGAGAAAGAAAGAGAAGAGAGAGAAAGTGTTGATTTTTCTGAGTTGAGGAAAGAGAGGGAGATGTGTGGACTGTGACCTGTGGGTGGTTCCGTGGTGTTAATGGGTCGAGCCCAACCCTATCCAAACTTAGTAATACCCATATCTGAAAACCCTATCCAAAGTAGACAACACCCAACCTCAAAATAACCCAAATTTTAGGGTCGGGTCGGGCAGGTGCGGGTTGGATCGGGCCTGGCCGGCGTGGGCTTTTTGGACACCCCTAGATATAATATGAGATGCCATGTGAATTATTAAATACAATTGACAGTCAAATCATGATTACGCGTGGGATCTCAGTCTCAACATTTTTCAGCAACATCTATGATGAGAGTATCGCTTGCAAGTCATGGTAAAGTCGTTGCAATGCAATGATGGTAACGTCGCATTTGCTCCGATTCTATAAAACAAAGGACAAAAGGAGAGCGGTGAGACCGTAGAATATGGGCAAGCGGGTCTTAAATTGTTTTTTGTGGTGCTAATTTTAACTTCTAGGATGACGTGATCTATCTTAATTTGAACTTTTTTATTTTCCACCTTTTCATCGCTATTTTTTTATTCCATACTTTTCATGTTTTTGTTGTGCTAGTTCAAAAAATGCGAAGTACGTCATGCATTTCATATCTATTATTTAGTTAAAATTTTCATCATCGCTTAGAATTAAGTTTTCTTTAGTATTTTTTAGAACTTTTTGGTTCCTTTCTTTTTTATCTATATCATTTATGGAAGTCAAATGAATACGAGTCAAAATTAGTTTAATAAAAGATTGAATTTTTCATAAATACGTGGTTACCCTCACCCGTTAGAGGATTAACATACTAGTCCAATGACGCCATGTTCTTTGGCTTTGTTGTTTTAGTTTTATCACTTTTTAAAGTCCCGTCCTCTATGTACTTCACAAGTGTAGTTATTATGATAGAGAAAACGATTTTACCGACGAGCAGATAGAAATGATTAATGAGTTTCTTGTTTTATTTAGAGAAAAAGTCACATAAAATCTTAAATCATGCTCACCGTGACACATTTATCTTGAATTCTTTTTGAATTCCAAACTATGCCTACTGTAATATATTTGCCCTAAAATTTTTCCTGTGACATAAAAAATTCCTCAACTTGTATCCATGTGACACATTTATCTTTTATCTAGGTATCGTTATATATTTTTTTAGCCAAAACAACGTTCCCTTTTGGCGTCTTTGTAGGCATATTTTTAATGATTTTTTATCGACAGAACTTTGACGGAGGGTAAATGTGTCGCGTATGTGTAAGTTTGTGATTTTTGGTGTAATAAAAAAAATTAGTGTAAATATGTCATAACGAGTATAATTTAGAATTTTTGGTGTCTTTTGCTATTTTACTTATGATACGGATATTTTCTAATTCGAGACCTACTCCATCATCATGTTTGTCAAGTGAAAATCTTAAAGATTTCTTTTTGGGGTCAATATTTATCTTAAAGATAAGTAACAATAAACTTTTCAAATCGAAAATTATTGTACACGGCGAGGCGCACGGAATTCTAATGAACGCGTTGGATACGCTCTGCCCCGTGGACAAACGCCCCGGAAGAACAATCCAGAAACTCATCCACGTTGGCCAATTGTATGGGAGCCGTTGATCCCGCCACTCTGGCATCCGGTAGCCAATCAGGTCGGTCAAGACACGACCGGCGACTTTGACTTTCCAAGTCATCCCGTGGGGCCTTCCACAACCCAAAAAAGCCCCATCTCTCCACGTCGAGGACGAATCGAGCAGCCAATAGCAATCCGCCACGTTTCGGCGCAAGGGCTCTGGTCCGTCGGATCGTCCGCGCTGGACGAATCCAGCCAATCGCAGCAGCCTGGCATCGTAGGCTCGGAAGTCGCGTGAGGCTTTAAATATATAAAGCAAGGTTAGGGGGAAAGCATTAATCATCGAACCAGGGAGGGAGTGAGCTCGGGAAGTCGAAGCGGGAGGGAGGTCTTTCGAAGAGAGAGAAATCGTCAATGGCGAAGTGGACGGTCCCGTCCGTGCTGCTGGTTCTGTTCCTCCTCTGCGCGCTTCCGGATCAAGGTATGAAAGCCCTAGTGCTTCGAGGTTCTTGGTCGAGGCAACGGCATTTCAGATCCGTGCCCTCGCCGCGAGGGTTCCGGCGCAGTTTTCCAGTTTCTTAGATCCTCGTATTTGTGCTTGATGAACTTTTTGCGGACCACCGCGAGGAAGGAAGCGATCGATTGGTCTGGTGTTTAGCTAGGTGTGGCCGGGGGATTTTAGTCGGGGGGAGATTTGGCTTTGTTCCCAAATCATCGCGCGTGTGTGAGAAGTAAGAGTAACGTGTTGCTGATGGATGGATCTGTGGTGGTTCAGGAAGGAAGCTGCGCGCGAATGCGGAGGGTGATTCGGACGAGTTGGTCGATCCCCCGAAGGTCGAGGAGAAGCTCGGTGCGGTTCCGAATGGTCTGTCCACCGATTCCGACGTCGTCAAAAGGTCGGTGTTTGCCGATGAACTCGCCCTTACTTTCTGCTTAGTTTCGCCGTAAGGTTTTACGGGTCTTCTGCGTGGGCGTGTGTATTGAGAGTTTGGGAATTTGATGTTGGTCCAGGGAAGCGGAGTCAATCTCGAAGAGGTCGCTCCGCAGCAGTGCGGAGAAGTTTGAGTTCCAAGCTGAGGTTTCTCGGCTCATGGACATCATCATCAACTCGCTCTACAGCAACAAGGACATTTTCCTTAGGGAATTGATCTCCAATGCTTCTGATGTACGACGCTTTTCTTCTTTTTGTAGTTTGCACTATTTCCTTTCTGTCTTTGGATAAAGGCTGATGTATGATTCTGTTGATTCAGGCACTGGACAAAATACGATTCCTTTCCCTGACAGACAAGGAGATATTGGGAGAGGGCGATGATACTAAGCTCGAGATCCAGGTTGGTTTGAAACCTTTTCCCAATTAGTTTTTGTGTTCCTGTATTGATCGGTCAAACCCACTGCTTAGCTGTTCTAGTCGATGCATGATTTCAAAATGTGTTTAACAAGGGGTTTGACTAGTTACTGACCTGGTGGGTTTGTTTATCTCTGTAGATTAAATTAGACAAACAAAATAAGATTCTGTCCATCCGCGACAGAGGTATTGGGATGACAAAAGAGGATCTGATTAAGCATTTGGGAACAATTGCCAAGTCTGGAACTTCAGGTGCCTCGATATTTCCAAGCTCGTGATGGTTGCTTCAATTACTTGAACGAACTCCTATTCATTCAATTCTAATGTTTCACGCAGCATTCGTGGAGAAAATGCAGACGAGTGGAGATCTCAACCTTATTGGTCAATTTGGAGTCGGTTTTTATTCCGTATACCTTGTTGCTGACTACGTCGAAGTTGTCAGCAAACATAATGATGACAAACAGTAAGATGATTGCATTATTGGGATTATCAAATTATCTGCCTTCAGTTATTAGATATCTTATTGTCTGGCTATCAGGTATGTTTGGGAATCAAAGGCTGATGGGGCATTTGCAATTTCTGAGGACACATGGAATGAGCCGTTAGGACGTGGAACTGAGATTAGACTGCATCTAAGAGAGGAAGCGGGTGAATACTTGGAAGAGAGCAAATTAAAGGTGCATTTCTAATTCGAAGCAGGGTCACAGCTAGGTTCCATTTGTTTTTAGGGACTGTAGACTCTGGGATATTCTGCAACCCTTGCCTCATTTATTCTTCTCCAAATATTTAGCACTGATAACTTAAAGGATTGGAGCTAGATATGCACTTTTTCTTCTGAACAAGCTGCATCCAAGGATGTGTTTGTCAATAATACTAATTTTTTTTTTATTTGATGCCAGTTATGCCTTTGTCTTCTTTCTCTTGTGGTGATGTTCCTTCACTGAGGTTCTATTGTCACCATAGGCAGTCTGAGCGGATTTTGTCATTACTGTCTACCCCTAAGCACAGTTCTGTACTTCAGCATCATAAAGCCAGTATAGAACCAAAGAACCTCGTGGTTATTATGTTAACTGTACACTATACAGTTCTTATCTTGCCTCTGTAGTTCTTACAGTGTTCTCAGCACCGAATTCTCATGAAAGTTATGGAGTATCTTAACCTTGCCAATAGGGGTGTTCAATCTTGCATATGGGATTCCTCACTAATGACACAATGGTTTGGTAACATCTAGCACCGGTCGTCTTCTGCAGGATTTAGTGAAGAAGTACTCTGAATTCATTAACTTCCCTATCAATTTGTGGGCAAGCAAAGAGGTTGACGTGGAAGTTCCGGCGGACGAGGACGAATCAAGCGATGAAGAGGAATCATGTGCGTATCTTGAAAAGACTTTCACTATATTTTCAATTTTAATATATTGTTTTGTACTGGATTTAGTGGTATTCATGTCAATGTATTTTGAGATTGCTATTGCATGCGTACTCATGAACCTTCTATCCTAATCAATAAAAACAGCGGAAACCAGCTCTTCTGAGGAAGAAGGGGATGAAGATAATGAGCAAACTGAAGATGACGATGCGGAGAAAAAGCCAAAGACTAAGAAGGTGAAGGAAACTACTTATGAATGGGAACTTTTGAATGATGTGAAAGCTATATGGCTCAGAAATCCAAAGGAGGTGACTGAGGAGGAATACACGAAGTTCTATCACTCTCTAGCCAAGGTAATTGACTATTTCTGCAACTAGGATGATTCATTATCATCTTCTTCTTCCAAATTTTAACTTTCCTCTGATAGTCCCTCATCATCAATTGTTCATCTTTCTACAGGATTTCAGTGATGAGAAGCCTTTGGCTTGGAGTCACTTTGCTGCTGAAGGTGATGTTGAGTTCAAGGCTGTTCTCTTTGTGCCTCCTAAAGCGCCTCAGGATCTGTATGAAAGTTATTACAATTCCAACAAATCGAATTTGAAGTTATATGTTCGACGGGTATTCATTTCTGATGAATTTGATGAGCTTTTGCCCAAGTATCTTAACTTTTTGAAGGTAACCAGAGTTTGCTTAGTTCTAGCTCTTTTTTCCATAATGAGAAACTTGGTTTTCTAATATGGGTTTCTAGATTGCGTTTCTCAAAGAAGTGTTGTTTCCCAGGGTCTTGTTGATTCCGACACTTTGCCCCTGAATGTATCGCGCGAAATGCTTCAACAACACAGCAGCTTGAAGACAATTAAGAAGAAACTTATCAGGAAGGCACTTGATATGATCCGTAAGATTGCTGAGGAGGACCCGGAAGATGCTAACAACAAAGACAAGAAAGGTACCGTCTTTCGTCTTGAAGTAACATCTCCTCTGTAAATGAATATATGCCATGAAATTTAATGTTTACTTCTCCTCTCTGAAGGATCGCTAGATTTCTTGAGGGATTGCTTTAATAAGTTGTGATAACTTTGTTAGAAGTTAGGGCTAGTCTTTTGTTCGTTCAAACAGTTTGATGATCTTTCCAATTCATATTTTACTGCCTGCTTAATGGATTTTTTGCCGTTGGGAGCAGATGCTGAAAAATCTGTCGATGAAGATGATGAGAAGAAAGGTCAATACACAAAATTCTGGAATGAGTTTGGCAAGTCCATTAAACTCGGTATAATTGAAGATGCCACTAACAGAAACCGGTTGGCTAAGCTCCTCAGATTTGAGAGGTATGATTTGTTGTCTGTTGTTGTATTTTTAAATATCATATGGGACCGGATTATTTTGGCTGATCACTTATTGTTGTTTCCTATTATTTCTGCAGTACCAAGTCTGATGGTCAGTTAACTTCACTGGACCAGTACATCTCAAGAATGAAATCTGGCCAGAAGGATATCTTTTATATAACAGGAACCAACAAGGAACTATTGGAGAAGTCGCCATTCCTCGAGAGACTCAAGAAGAAAAATTATGAGGTTCGTGTTTTTCTTTTCTTTGTTGTGCGAAGCTATTGATTTTCTTTAATCCGCAGCTGACATTAGTTGCAGGGTTAATGAGTTAATTACCCTTCCTGTACATTACATTTCTCAATATAATTCATGTGAGTCTTTTCTTACGATGGTGGTTGAGTTTTGATGCTGATGGGTGTCTGTGTCTTCGCTTTGCAGGTTATTTTCTTCACTGATCCAGTGGATGAGTACCTGATGCAGTACCTAATGGATTATGAAGATATGAAATTCCAGAACGTGTCCAAGGAGGGTTTGAAACTCGGAAAAGACTCGAAAGATAAAGACCTCAAGGAGTCCTTCAAGGAGCTGACTAAATGGTGGAAGGGTGCTCTTGCCAGTGACAATGTTGATGACGTGAAGATAAGCAATCGTTTGGATAACACTCCTTGTGTCGTGGTGACTTCAAAATATGGATGGAGTGCAAACATGGAAAGGATCATGCAGTCACAGACCCTATCGGATGCTAGCAAGCAGGCATATATGCGTGGAAAGAGGGTCCTTGAGATTAATCCAAGACACCCAATCATCAAGGAGCTTCGAGAAAGGGTGGTGAAGGACCCTGAGGTACATATAGATTTCATAATTACTTTAACTGTCTATTCTTGGCTAAACTAACTAACTTGCACAATCTTGAAATGAAATAACGTTATCATGTAAGTTTCTTTATGGTTGCATTTTTCCCTGTGCAATCAACCTCTGTGTACCCTTGGTTTCCCACTTACTGTTTTATCTTGTCTGATATGATTTGGAAGCTTATAGCGAGACAGCATTCAATGAGTTGGATTTCTCAGAGTTTGTGATAATGATGGTCTGCTTGCTCTACAGGATGAGAGCGTAAAGAATACAGCCCAGCTCATGTACCAAACAGCACTCATGGAGAGTGGTTTCATGCTCAGCGACCCGAAGGATTTCGCTTCCCGGATATACGATTCCGTCAAATCCAGCCTAAGTATTAGTCCTGATGCTGCTGTTGAAGGGGACGATGATGCTGAAGAAGCTGAGACAGAATCCAAGGAAGCCTCAGCAACTCCCAAGGACGAGCCTGATGCTACTGAAGATGCCGAAACTGCTGAAGCCAAGGACGAGCCTGACGCTACTGAAGATGCTGAAACTGCTGAAGCCAAGGACGAGTTGTAAAATTCCCACGGCGGTTTCAGGGATTTCCTTTTTTGAAGGGAGGATCTTTCCTTAGATAAAAAGAGGGTTTCTCAAGTGAGCAACCCGAAATCTGATATCCACTGCGTTTAGATTCTCTGGGTTTTTGAATGTCCAGGAAGAGGGATTAACCATATGAGTTGGTAGGATAGCTGTAATGTTATGATCATCAGGGATGTTTTTCTTCACTAGCCTTCTTCACCTCCGCAAGAACGCTCAAGATGAGGCCTTTTTTTCGATCATAGAGATGATGCTTGGAGTTTAATTTGCAAGCTAGTTTATTTTTTCTTTGACGCGGATCCTGCTTCCTGCTGATGGGTGGCTGAACTTTTCTTTATTTGTTTCTGTCATAAGAAATTGAGCTCATTTGATGAGTGCACGGGAGAAAAATGGTCTGGGAATAAATTTGGAACAAAAATAAGAAATTAAAAAAAAAATTACTTTTCTGTTTTTGGGACAAAAAAAAACAATAAAGAAACAAAATCATTCTTCCTTTTATATAAGATATTTTCGTACTAAATTCTAAATTCTAAATCCTAAAACTCCCTAAACCCTCAAACCCTTACTTTAAAAACTAATACCTAAAACCTTAATCCTCGAAATCTATACCTTGAAATCCTAAACCTTAACTCTAAATTTCAATACCAAAATCCTAAAATCCATAACACTAAACTTTAAAATCCCAAACCTGAAAACCCTAAAACCCTAAATCCAAACCTTAAACCTTCTAAATCCCAAATCCTAAACCTAAAAACTCAAACCCAAAACCTGAAACACTAAATTCCAAAACTCCAAACCCGAAACCATAAAACCTAAACCTTAAAATCGTAATTGCAAACCCTAAATCCTAAAACGTTAAATGGTAAAACCCCAAACCCTAAATCGTAAAACCTCAAACTCTAAACTCTATACCCTAAATCCCAAACCCCAATACCCAAAATCCGAATCCCTAAAACCATAAACCCTAAACCACTCAAAACCCCAGAGCATACACCTCAAAACTGAAATCCTAAAACCTTTACCCTTAACCCCAAATTCTAAAATCTTACACCCTAAACTGCAATTTTCTCGACGACCACCCGATATTTGATTTGTCTATAAGGAGAAATTTTCTTTATGATTGTATTAAGGTCATCCAATTCATTATTCTATTTCAAGTCCAATTTTATCCAAATATGAATTGTTAAGTCCCCTAAACTGCAATTTCCTCGATCACCACCCGGTATTTGTCTTGTCTATACGGAGTAATTTTCTTTATGATTGTATTAAGGTTATTCAATTATATATCATAATATATTCTTATTCTATTTCTAGTCCAATTTTATCTAAACATGAATTATTAAGTCTCCATTTATAATTTTATAATTAAATGAAAAAATTGGGAGTAGAAATTTTTAATGTCCTACCAAATGCATTTATGTTCTTTTTCTACTTCAGGAATAGAAATTTTGTACAGTTACTAAACGCTTTTTTTGCTCAAAAACTCGTCTAGAGAATAGAAATAGTAAAAATAATTTCTGAACAGAAATTAATTTTAAGAACAGAAACGTCACTAAATATATCCTTAGTGGGCGGTTTGAGGCACTTATGTTTAATAGTCGATCAAAGGAAGAAGTACACCGTGGCCAATGAGCCACTAACGGCTACAACCATGTTTGGTTGTCATACAAGCGCACTAAATTGCAAAAGTCTCTCTCCGTCCCTGGACCGTCCCTTCGGTCGCTAGATGGAACGATGAATGAGCTCGCGGATTTGTTCATCCTTAGCATAGAGGTAGATCCACCTCTTGTTTCCACCAGGCAAGAAAGGATCTTGCTTTAGGACCACGTAACATCAAATCTGGAGTCCCCTCCATGGGATTTTAGAATCTCGTTCGAGGACTGGGAAGTTGGGTGGCTCATGCCCTCCCAAGTCTAGTCATTGTCCTTGCTTTGCCTCATCCTGAAGGACACTAGGGGGTCTAAAAATCAAAAAGGAAGGAGAAAGAATCGAAGCTTTTGGCACTCCAGAGAATCTTCTGTCTTCCAGCATCACATTGTTAATAGAAGATATGAGCCATCCCTTTCCTTTCACGCTTTGTACTATCACCTTTCAATAGAATAAAGGTCTTTAAATTTTGACCCAACATGTAATGTCGTCCCCAAATTTTCAATCAATGTGATCCTTGAGCTTTTGGTAAATATTCAATTTAGTCCTTAGATTAATATGTCCCCGATTCAATCTAATCTTTGGATTGTCTAATCCATGGACTAAATTGAATATGTACAAAAAATTAAAGGACCGTATTAAACAGAGTAATAATTCAAGGACGATATTGCGTGTTGAGCTAATGTTAAAGGATTATATAAAACAGATTAAAAATTTAAGGTTAACATTGCACATAAATTGAAGTTCGGAGGTCACTTGTGTCATTTTTCTTAAAATGAAACAACTAGAGCCACTTTCCAAACAATTAAAACAGATTGGATTCTCCAAAGATTAGATTCATCCAATTCTGCCCCGTTTGATAGTTGCATGTGTCTCTTTCCACTTTTGATGTCATCGTTTCACTCCAACCGGCTAGCAAATAGATCAGGGTTTGAACTCAATCCACTTTTTCTCTCCTATTCATTCACTTCTTTATCTTGGTTTTTCTTGGGATGAAAAATGAAGTGACATGAGGCTTGCAATTACAGCAAAGTGGGCTTCTTTATGGCCGTGGCCATCACTCATCCAAATTTCTTCAGATTCACAACAGAGCGAACACCTTTGAATGATACAGAACAGCCCCCTTTTTTTTTATATATCATTCTCAAGAACCATATTCCACCTCCAAGAGGCTCTTCCTTTCCGTAATTCCTTACTTACAGATCGCTGAGAGTATAAATCGCGCCGAACGGGCGAAAACAAATGATCGAAGATAAACAATCCGTATTACCGTTTCCAACAAAGCATTCGAAATATCTACACAAGGTCGCCTCGAATATTGGCCTCTAGTCTAAGGGTGTGACTGAAAACTTGTGTATGTGGAACAATGTGTTATAAAGAGTAATTACAAATGTAGAGAACAGAGAGATAGAGAGACGATGAGAGACAGAAGCCACGTCCAATCGCAACGAGAGAGGAGGGTGCCGCTTGAGTTTCCGATGGTGAAACCCAGTAACCATGGAGGGTTGTCGTCCGGATGACTCTGGTTTGAATCGGTTGTTCCCGAGCTGGTTGTTCCTGAGCCGGTTGTTCCCGAGCTGCTTCCACTCGTCGTTCCGGCATTCGAAGACCTGTCCGTGGCAGATTTTTGACTGCGAAATTTTCGAAAGAACAGCAGATTAGACGCTGATAGATCATTTCACATGGTTCAGAATCTTGGAAACATTAAAATCTAGCAAACCTCTTAGATGTGCAAACTATAGGTTGAGCATTATTCTATTTGTTTTGAGTATCTGATGAGCAACGTGCTCGTACGCGTACGTGATATTATATAACAAAGTCCTATCTGAGCCGTCCATTTTGTGCATGACAAGCTAAAGAAATATGCCATGTTAGCTAATTCTTGCATACAAAAGGGAATCGATCATGTGTATGGCTGGAAAATAAGTGGTATGGAAGCAAAAGTAACATGGAACAATTGTATCTTGCAATTTAAATAACGTCTTTCGGCTCGATTCAATAATTTGATCTAAAGTACTGACGATGATAAATTAATTTGCTAGAGTTAGTAATCATGAGCAAATTACTTTAACAGTAATCAGACTCAAAATTCTCAGTTAACTCCCTACCTTGCTGATAATGAAGGGCAGAATGTGATTGCGTAATTCGCGCCTGTGCACGTAAATGTACTCGTCCGATCGTCATATGCATAACTATATGACCTCGGGCATGCGGCCTTGAACATCTGCGAATAAATTGACGGCTGGCAAGTGTCTGGCGAGCCGTATGCGCCGCTGCAGCAGTACTGGGGGCTCCCGAATGCCTCGCATGCGCTCTTGCAGCCCTGGCCTGACCCGTCCCGCAGCTCAGCCGGGCACTGCCGGTTCAAGTCCGTCAAGCACCCGGTGGAGAGGCACGCACCGGACCCGCCGCTCGCATCCACGAGCATGGGCAGGTTGTACCCGTCGACCAGGCTAACGTCGTAGAAGTCCTGGGCACCGCCCGTTTGGACCGTGAACTCGGCGAGGGTAGCTGGTGGGGCCGCCCCGGCCCCGTTGCACTCGACTTGGTTGGAGCCGCAGTCCCCGGTGGCACAACTACCCTGGCCGGTTGAGGGGTCGAAGCTGCAGCCGGTTCGGCCCCAGAACCGGCCGGACCAGGTCGGGGGAGCTTGGAAGGAGCGGGAGTTGCCAGGAGGGAGCTCGAACCCGGTGCTGCCCAATGCAGTGCTGCCCGCATTGGCCAGAACGCCCGGCCACACCGTGAAGTCGCACCGGTTGATTAGAGTGAATGTAGCTCCTGATATGCCTGTACATTTAGCACCACAAAAGTTCCATTCGATCAAACATGGGCATAAAATGTTGATATGGCATAAACGAAGAACAAAAACCCTGCATTGAAATGGAGTTTCTATAATCAAAAACGAAAGCGAGTGATGGCGGAATGCGCTTTACTCACCTCTACATAAATAAAGTAGAACGAGGCAAATGTAACTACGAACAGAAGATCGGGATGACGGCCGAGAACAGAGGGCCGGATGCATCTGGAGTTCAATGGATGGGATATGAGATTTAACTGGTTGACGTTTGTTCGGAAGGCTGGGTCTTATGAGGTTGATGTTGGAGACAAGAGGAGCGAGAGCAACAGCGACAGCAATCAGAACGAGAGCGAGAATGCTGAGAGAAACTGTCAATGAGATTGGAGGAGGGAAGAGAAGGGTGGAGACAGAAGTGGTGGGAGGTTGCAACCATAAAAAATGAGGTCTTGAATAACTTGCTAAGGGATCAAAGACTTCAAGAAAAGAGAAAGTGAGATATAGAGAGAGAGAGAGAGAGAGAGAGAGAGAGAGAGAAGTGTTTAGGAGTTTTGTGTCAGCAGGTTCATGTGGGTACCCTATATATACAAATAGAGAGAGTGTACAATTTGGCAGTTCGGGGAAAAAGATAGAGTTTGGTGTTGCGGTTGTGTAAGGACAAGTGATACGGCACGTCGTTTTTTCTTACTGTGGTCAAACTTTACGGTGTGCGGGGCCGATTTGGTTTTTGAATGAACATTTGACCCAGTGTTGAAAGAGAGTGCACGAAGGTTTTAGTTTATCGAGTTTCTTTAATGGTGTCAAACTTATCGTTGCCTACATAACTACCTAAATAACTTCCATAACTAAGGATGAGCATGGTTCGAATGGACGGTTTCTCTCACCCTAAAAATGCGAATCGCCTATTAAGAATTGATTTTGAAATATTGAAATCAGGAACTGGACTGCCAATCTGGTTCGGTTCTTTGGTGAGTCCACGGAATTAGTCCCCAATTCCTATAGATTTATAATTAGACTACAAACATAGTGATTAAGTATATTCCTTGAAATAATCTGCTAACAGAGACTCAAGTAAGCGCAGAATCACCCAGAGTGACAGCTAGAGCAAGAGCAAAAGGTATCGACAAGTCAAAAACTGACAATCCCAAACTAGATTTAAACATAATTTGAAGCACCCAAGTTTGGAATTCAAATTTGCCAAGAGCAGCAAAAAGAATGAATACCCTTACACAGAAAATTTAACTAGGTTACGAGTTTGCAACTCAGCGATAGAGTTGAAGGCGAGGCGAGAGCCTGATGCGAGATGTGAGGGAGAGCTGTAAGCGAGGCGTGAGGCGATCGCAAGTCTGTGACGCAGCGACAGAGCTGAAGGATTGGCTGCGCAAGACTCTCATGATGAGCGTAAGATGAGGTTAGGATTTCTTCCTTTTGTTCCTATTTTGAGGATTGCGAGACATGAGTAGGACCGTAGGGTAAATGGCAGAAGTCAAACAAGAAAGACTCACTTTTAGTGAAAGTGAGCTATAATTTTTTTTTTTAAATGGGTAGGTGGGCGGTTCTACGCCTTGAACTAGGAATCGGACTGATACTCACCGGTTTTAGTATATTGAAACTAGGAATCGGACCGGTCCCCATTAGAATCGCCAATTCTGGGTTAGTTCGGTTCGGTTCTGTTATGGGTGGTTTTTGATTCCTCTGCACACTTCTATCCATGACCACCGTTTCAATTTAAATAAACTTTTCGTTTTCCCGTTAAATTTCAAATGTTATTCGAATTTTCAAAAGTTACGAGAAATTATACTTGGGTTTATGTGTCGCCATTTACATTTTGTGAAAGTTCCTATTTTTTTTCGGAAAAAAGTCAAAGCAAAATTCAATGACAAATTCTCCTTACCAAAAAAAAAAAAAAAACTCAATGACAAATTCTTATCTATTCTTGAATAAAGAAAAGTTTATCCAATACGAATCTCGACACATATGTCACTCGTTGAGTGAAATCGAAACTCATCTTTCCTTTTATCCGGAAAAATTTATCATCACTAAAGTTCAAAACTTAAGCCGATGATTGCACATTTACACTTAATCCTTTACGTGACACTTTCATCGTGAGTTTTAACCTTTTTCTATGTAAGATGGACGGCCATGTCAAAGCTTTTGGTAGAGGGGGCAAGGCAAAGCAAAGATGGTGTGGATCCATCACTTTCCTTGTCTCGAAAGCAGCCGAGAAATTCTCTTTTTTTCTCTCTTAATTTTCTCCGTCTTTCCTCTATTGATGAATTGGAAAATGGCCTGATCAAGAAACATCAAGTAGACAGTTTGCATCTGATTCTGAGCTGGGCTTTTTCTCTTGGTAACTCAGTCACGATCAAGGTATTCACACCCGAAAAAAATGGCCTCTTTGCTTTCGTTCAAATTCGTTCCTTAAGACGCCCGGTTCATCGTCAAATCAGATCAGATCAATATCAAATTACGACAACGATACGGAGAGCTGTCAATCTGGAGGCTAAAATCTACCCGAGAATCTTTAGTTTAGCTTTTCAATCCCGATCGAGTCGAAAACTCCGAATTGTAGCCCCTTAAATCGATCGACGTGTCCCGAGCACCATGCATGTTTGAGAATCTTCTGACTTTTGCACGATGGTTTCAGACAACTTTCTTCTTTGTTTTTGTTTTCTTTCGGTCGAGAGAATCCGATTCTAATGCAAATAAAGAAACTGACTAATGAAATGCACGTTGAAGTGATGCGACATTTAAAGCTGATCCATACGGCGAGTGTCAATATATAAAGAGATCTCTCCTTAACAAATTGAATCATGATCACTAATTGATTAATTGTTCACACACTATACCTCAATTTAAGAATAACAGCGCGCGACCCGATTACTATTTTACATAGAGACGAAGTCAATTCCTCGTACTTTTTACATATTCGAGCATTTCGTGCCGCGTTCAATTGCCATGAATTTCAAATCGTTTGCTTTAGACTTTCGTTTTCTCTAACCTCGGTACTTTTTTGTAAGAAAAAAAGAAATTAAAAAAAAAGGAGAGCATGGGAACTCCCAAATCTTTTGCAAGTTGCCATGATGGGATCGACGATCGAGAGAGCTCGTGGGACGGTGGAAGTACCGCCCCAGGCGCCGCCACTTGTCGATCGGTGATTGGCTAGGGGGGGGGAACCCCGCAAGAGGCGCTTCCTCATCATTTCCAACCCGAGATCCGCGTCCACCGCCGGCCCCCCCAAAAACTTATCATTGCACTTTTTTTTTTTATCTTTTTTCTTTTCAATGATACGTAATAATTGCTCCTTTCCATGTTTCTCTTTTCTCTTTTCATATATATCACCTTTTAATTTGGGAAATGATGGACATGTTCCTTGAATTGAAAAGTGTCGAATAACACCCATATATGTACCCAGTTTATCATCCACACCTCAAGAGACGTCACTCGGGTTTGCGTAATTTGAATTTTATCTTAGCCGTATCGTCGATTTTGGGCTCCCCGCTCGCGTCATGTGGGGCATGAGCGACGGGTTTGCCCAAAAGATAGTGGTGTAATGGCAAGATTTGGAGGCATTAAACCGAACACTCATGTGCGAGTGGTCTATAGTTTGGAAACCGATTATGTTTAGACATACATTACATTACTTTAGCGATGTATCGACTTTTCAAATGTGGACTTAGGTAAAATTTAAAGAAAAAGCATATACTAATTTTACAGGCGCGCGACAATTTATAGCAAAAAAACGTATGTTTCCCAATATGATTGATCAGGATAAATGCGATGTGATTGACAAAATGGCACGGGACTTATGATCATTCGCCCCGCGTATAACCTTTCCCAATTTTCTCCTCCAACCCTCGCTTCGTATGCACGATTGCGCGTGCTATATTTATATCAATCGTACTTTGAAGATTCGTTTTTTCTCAAGCTTTTGTGAAAAGAGATTATTTGCAGAAAATCCTTTTCTAGATGAGAAAGGTATGGAGCTACGTGGGCTTTGGGCCCGAAAGTTTTTGTCACTTCGCACCAAAATTCTTCTCGAGTGGCGTGGAATTGCACTACGGAATTTGGAGGGAACCGCCCCACGGGGAAAGAGAGACGACAGATGGATTCCTGAGGGATTGTGTCTCGCTAAAGGATCGAGACCGTGGCACATCGTCCATTCGCGTGCGCAACTTATCATTTCTAAGTAGACTCGTCAAATGAGTGGGTCAGGTCGGGTCATAAATTGTCTGATCCAAATTGACCCATTAACCCGTTTATGATCAATTTATGCGCAATGCAATTTTCTTGACTCATACCCGACCCGATCCATACTCAACCCATACCCGATCAGACCCATATTGCTAAAATACTTACGTATTTAATTAAATCTAGAAAAATTCATACCCAAATTGAGATGAGAGAGCGGAGTGAGAGAGCGCAAGATTGAGTGAAGGCGAGAGAGATGAGTTGAGTTTAAATCAGTTATAAACTCATTTTTGACCTATTTACGACCCATTTTCGATCCCATTTAATACCAATATTAGACTTATACCCATTTACTAAATATAAATAACCTATTTATGATCAATTTACTAATATATAAGTTAAAAAATGGGTTTATGACCCATTTTGATAAATCTATTTTTAAGTTTTGTACTTCCTACTCCTTTTCCTCTCCATCAGGTATAATCAGAATGAACCGATTTCAAATTGATGGATGCGCACTATATTTCTCATGGAAATTTCGTACACGACAAAGCATTGAGTGACTAATGCAGATCGATCGCCTCGACACAATGACCGCCCATTTGAATGCTTGCTCCAAAATATATCGTGTCATTTTGTACATCGGTTTCGTACGTCGAATTCAGTTTACCTGGCATTAGCGGGTACGTTGTCATGACGCGAACTATTCAGATGTGAGAGCATAGTTATACCGGACAGCACGTCACGTCCACTCATGGCGTTCTCAATCGTTTTTTGTCGCTTCATTTTTTATGCACCATTACTTGTTTATATTGTTTAAATAAAATAATTTTGAAACGAAGGTCACAACGTCAGGATGGCCGAGTGGTCTAAGGCGCCAGACTCAAGTTCTGGTCCTCGAAAGAGGGCGTGGGTTCAAATCCCACTTCTGACACATTCCCTTTCTCTTCCGTTATTCTTTTGTTTCCTTGATTGTTCCTTTTCCCTTCTTTTGTTTTTTTTATTGTTCTTTTTTGAATTTCTGCCGTCATTATGTCGCCAAATGGAAGTAAACCATTCTGCGAGTTGTCTTGATGCCCACAAGGTTAAAGGCGGTAATCACCAAAATCCATAATTCATATAGAATCTTCTTTGTGCAGAGTTTAAGACTATGTATTTTAAGGGCCATCGCGCTTTTTTGGTATTGCGGGTTAGGCGGTGTTTTTGCCGGCTTTTGCGCACATCGATTTGTCTGGCTCTCTAGACGATGTTAAAGGCGCACTTCTCACATCGGCTTAATGCATTTAAGATTTTACTCTCAGGGTGTTCTCAACAAGACTTGAATTCAAGACTACAAGAAATAGAAGCAAACACTCTTTACCATATAGGCCCACACCTTGTTGCTATTAAGGCCCATGTTCTACTCATTTGAGAAAATGAGCTTTAATTGGTGTTTAAGAATAAGGATACAATTGAATGTATTTTTAACTGAAAGGGGTGATTTATTCGTCAGTTCATAGTTTGGAAAAAACTTTCTCGACAAGATTCTTGATTGATGGATGACAAATATAGATACAGTCCTTATTTTATTTTGGTTAGGTTTATATGTGGGTAGTGCCCATAGTTGTAATCCACTAATCAAAAGTCTGGTTTGAGGATTAATTTCATCCAACTAACGATAGAGGAAAATAACCCAATTAAAAATGGTGTGGATGATATCCATATTTGGAATCCACCAATCGAAAAACTGGTTGGCAGGAATTTCCTCCATTCATGGATGGAGCTACATATTATATTGGAGAGGTTTATGTTTATAATTCACCAATGAAAAGAATTAGTTAGAAGGTATTTCCTCCAACTAATGATCGAGAAAAGCAAAAAGTTAAGTGCAAACAATCTCCTATTCTAGTTCAATCATTCAAATTTGGCACACGTCTTTTTACACCTATACAATTGTCGAGATAATACATAATAAATCCGTAAAAGATACATGTTGGTATTCTTGGCTGTCAAGAAAATCCACTTAGTGAATCAGCGTTTGACTACGTGAGTGAATTCTCTTCTTCCTCTCCCCCTTTTTCCCCCCACTAGGAGAGCTTTGGAGAGAGATCATTTGACCTCGTGAAGGTAATCATAATCTCAAGATCAGCACTAACGGGGGAGGTTAATACAGCGACCGACAACGCGTACTTAACGCTGATCTTCGTCTTTCATAAAGGGTAACAAGGCAGCAGCTGGAAAAAAAGCAATAAAGATTGCGATAAGAACGCCACTACTCTGCAGCATCCGTCGTGTAAGAGGTTGACCATGCAAAAGCTTTTGCGACATATGCAGAAGAATTCGAGGACCTCTCAACGTGTTTTCCATGCAAAGAGTCTGCTCAACTTATCAGCACTTTGAGCTGGCCAGACAAACAGACAATCGCACTTTTTTATTTTATCTCTGCTTTACTGTTAAAGGGGATTTGTTAGGTGATTATGTTGCGTCATAATTCATGTCTTTTGCTCCCTTTCTTTCGTTCTTCATCATCAATGAGAATGCTGGCAGCAAAGGGGAGAAGAAGGAAAGAAGAAGGAAGAGAAAAGCTCAAAGCTTACGTTGCATGTCGGATAACACTGTTCATTGATGTAGCCAGGCAAATAGGTACATGCACATGCGCATGTGCAAGCCACCTTTGAGGACTCTTATCCGACTCCCGGTAGCTTTTATGCAAGACAGCATATGCTGTCTTTTAGTTATTAAATGAACATAATTATCCGAGTAGAGGATATGCAGCCGACGTAAAGAAAACTTTGCACGAGTGGTCTTCATCACTGGCTTACCATGCACAATGATGTGCGTTAGCATGTGCGTGCTTACCGCTATCTATGTTTTTTGGACATCGATGAAAGCCATCGCTAGCCGTAAGACTCGATGATCGGTCACGCAACATTGGCGAACTGATTAAAAAATGTAATTCATAATTCGCGAGGAAAGGTGGTTTCAACTTCGCATGATTCAAAAACCTTACACGTAATACCCAACCACAAAATTTTGACTAATCCGAGTGAGATCACGCCGTTTCCCCATTACACTTTTCTTGATGCCAGAAGAAGCTGAACTAAATTTCTGGTAAGTGACAGGAATCTAACGTGTAAAGCAATTGAAACCAACGACGAGTCAACATAGACAGATCAAGAAACGAGACTACTGGACATCGACAGTTCCTTAACAATCCGATAAAACATGTGTACGCAGTTTTTGACGTGCATGTTGTCTGTCGTGTAAAGGGTCGTTCGGATAGAAATGGGGTTCACGTACCTTTCGCTTCTTGCCTCCTTTCTTTTGAAGAGTTACGCCGTTCATGCTTTTAGGAGATCTACTTAACAAAAAAGCAAAGGGAGTAATGCGTTCGTGTCAATGAAAGATTTTTACGTCGGATAGGCAGGCGATAAGTCCTTTTCTATCTCTTACTATAGTGAAAAGGGTACGTCAATCTTTCAACTTTATATCTTTTCGATTACTTAATGTCTGCAAATTTTGATTTTTGTGGTTGACGATTGACCTGGAGAAGGGGAATGGGGAAAAGGGTTTGTAGGCGTTATCTGATGCATGGGAGATATGCCATGTGCGTCTTCTCAAAATGCAAAGAAAAAGTGAATGACACATGTCTTTTGTAGCAATTTGGTGGCTGCTGATAAGCTCCTTTTTATATCATGAAGGTTGTCTATCCATAGACTATAATTATATACATGGAAATCCACGTGTCTTAGCCCTTGAAGTCCATTTACTGTTGTAGCTTTTTAAGTGTTTGGCCGTCTTGATTTAACTAAGCTTGAATAAGCATTTAGTGAAGGAGCTCTTTGTATACTTTGCTAATGTACATGATATCATTCCTTTTCTTATTCATCTAGTTGGGAGCTCATAATGTCCGTGATCTTAAGTAAGCAAATTCCGAGTGTTATATTAATAATGTGATCCCACATTTAGGAACCTACGTTTTTTTCTCTTATAAGTGACGGTTATTCACATACGGTTTTTCCACGCTTCGTATCCCTTCGGTGATAACCGCCCTCTTAAGTAACCGCCTTGATGGGAAGCGATTTTATAAGGACGAACGTTCATTCCATAAGGGCAGACACAAGATCTAACGCAAACTCTCTTATTCGGTAATACACCATCAGTACGCGAGGGGTTGGGTTAGTAGAGTGCGCCCGTAATCGCTGTCAAATTAACGTCGAACTACTGTGGATTTCCGACGAACTTAAAGTTGAACAATGGCTGGAGGTCAGTTTATTTTGATCCTGTTTTCCGTATTTGATTCTAATTGTGCCTAAAAATTCTATGCATGATTAGAATCTTTCAGTTTTAGTCTAACATTTGGTATCAGAGCGTGTTTAGTGCCTCTGCCTTGTTTTTGTTGAATTTTGGGTGCATTTTTCGGGGTTTTTGAGATGAACAGTAATTCGGGTTTTTGGGGGCTAAGAGGGAAATCGCCGATTCTGGCCAAATTCCGGCGACCCACCGCTTGACTTTGGACCGGCACGGTCGCACCGCCATGGAGAAGAATAGCCCTAAGTTAATCTGGCATTTCGGTGATCGCCGGAGGCTATTTGAGCGGCGGAAGTTGCAGGTTAGGGTTTGTGCGTTTTGACGGAATTTTGCTTGATTCGAGCCAATTTCTTGGTTGTTTTCGCCGATTTTTGGGTCCATGTGGTCGCGCCGACGTGGTCTCCGAAACCCATAAATTATTTTGGTGTGATATGGGCTACCGGAGGAGACCCATTCGGTCGAAGGCGCGGCGGAATGGCGAAAATTGGCGAGAAAGGCTTCTGATCGCGCGGAGGAAGAAGGCGCGTGGCCTCATGCGCGCGCAACCGCTGGCACGTGGTCGCCACGCGCGCGCAACCGCTGGCACGTGGTTGCCACGCGTGCGCAACTGCTAGCGCGTGGTCGCCACGCGCGCGTAATTGCAGGCGCGTACGCCCGCGCGGTAAAGGCAGGCGCATGCGCGCCACGCGCCCACGCATGGGGCAGGAGCGTGCCGCGCACGCGCCCTGGAACTGGCGCCCCCCTTCGATTTTTACTCTTCTGCCCCCGTTTTTTACCCGTTGTTACGATTATGCCCCTTGTCGAATTAAGTTTATTGTTTTGTCCTCATGCATTTTATAAATATATATATATATATATTGCATAAAATTAAATGTCCAGTGATTCATATATTTTAATTAATTGGGGAGTAGCCACAGCATCTTTAATTTATTAAATCATATATTAAGAGCATTCGGATCACATTTGGTAATGGACATTAATTGTAATTAATCTTATCAATATGATGAATTTTATCCCACAGGAATTTTCATTATATTAATTTGATTAATTAGGTTGAAATGTCATATTATTTTTCTTAATTTACCCACAGGGATTAAGGAAAGGGATATAATATGATAGTTTTTTCATGAAGTATTTATGAATCTATTTAAATTAAAAACTTAGCCCACAGGCAGTTTTTATGTTATGTGATTCATATTTTGTGACATGTTTTACATTGGTAGAACATGATATATGTTGATTTTGCTTCAAATTTTGTGACATAAGCATGATTGTTTGATATGCAGTTTTACAACCTGTGAATTTCTCTGAATTTAAGAGTGATGTTCCCATACTGAATGGTGAAAACTATAAAGTTTGGAAGGAGTCAATTCTTCTTCAATTGGGGTGCATGGACATTGACTATGCTATAAGGAAAGACGAACCACCTGCTCCTACTGACACGAGCACTGCAGCTGAGATAGCCCTTTATGAACAGTGGGAGCGGTCCAACCGCCTTAGTGCGATGTTCATAAGGACTAAAGTATCTCCTAGTATTCGTGGTTCGGTCGCTCAGCATAGTAATGCTAAGGCTTTCTTGGAGGCCATTGATGCTCAGTTTGAGACTTCAGAAAAGGCATATGCCATGACCCTGATAATGAAGTTTTCATCTTTAAAGCTCACAAGTGTTAGAGGTGTGCGTGAGCACATCATGAAGATGAGGGACATTGCAGCTCAGTTGAAAAACCTTGAGGTTGAGATATCTGAATCATTTCTTGTGTACTATATTTTGAACAC
This sequence comes from Syzygium malaccense, assembly GCA_031216405.1. NCBI lineage: Eukaryota > Viridiplantae > Streptophyta > Magnoliopsida > Myrtales > Myrtaceae > Syzygium > Syzygium malaccense. Next base: position 6,221,493 of record CM062258.1, on the reverse strand, counting down.
TCTCCCACAACAGTATGCACCTTTCAAAATCTCTTACAACACACATAAGAATAAATGGTCAATTAATGAACTTATGACCATGTGTGTTCAAGAGGAAGAGAGGCTGACTATGGAATTGGGAGAAAGTGCTCATTTGGCAACACAAGAAAGGAATAAGAGTCACGGCAAGTAGAAGGGAAAAGGTAAAATACCTCCCAAAGCTAACATTAAGAAGGAATCCAAATTTTTCTTCTGTAGAAAGAAGGGGCATATGAAGAAGGATTGCGTCAGATTTAAGGCCTGACTCGAGAAGAAAGGTAATCCAACCTCTTATGTCTGTTATGAATCTAATATGGCTGATGTGAGTCACAACACTTGGTGGATTGATTCTGATTCTACAATCCATATTTCGAATTCCTTGCAGGGTTTTCAAAACCACAGGAAGCCAGTGGGAAGTGAACAAAGCATCTATTCAGGAAACAAGATGTGTTCGCATGTAGAAGCTATTGGGACATTTAGATTAATCCTCAATAGTGGCTTTGTTTTGAATTTGGAAAGGACCTTTTATGTTCCAAGTTTCTCTAGAAACTTAATTTCAGTTTCAAGACTTGTACCTTTGGGTTACTCTTTTAACTTTTCAGATTCAAATTTCAGTTTATTGTTTAAATCTGAAATTGTTGGGAGTGGTATTTTGTCTGATGGTCTTTTTCGAATTACTTTGCAAGACAATGCCTATTATAATGCGATGCATGTTCATGATAATACTGGTATAAAACGATGTGTTGTGAATGAAGATTCCTCTATGTTGTGGCACCGGAGATTGGGACATATCTCCAAAGATAGAATTAAGCGATTAGTAAATGATGGAGTACTCGGTACTTTGGATTTTACTGATTATGATATTTGCGTGGATTGCATAAAGGGAAAGCAGACTAACAAGATAAAGAAAGGTGCCAAGAGGAGTATAGACATATTAGAAATCATACATACGGACATTTGTAGTCCTGATATAGACTCGTATGGTCAGAAATACTTCATCTCCTTCATTGATGATTACTCACGTTACATGTATCTTTACTTGCTTCATAATAAGCATGAAGCGTTGGATGCCTTTAAGGTTTTTAAGGCGGAAGTAGAGAAACAATGCGGCAAGCAAATTAAGATCGTGAGATCAGATAGAGGTGGAGAATTTTATGGTAGATACACTGAAAATGGACAAGCACCTGGTCCGTTTGCAAAGTTTCTTCAAGAGAATGGGATAGTTGCCCAATACACCATGCCAGGTTCTCCGGACCAAAATGGCATAGCAGAAAGAAGAAACCGAACTTTATTGGACATGGTGTGAAGTATGCTTAGTAGCTCCAAACTTCCTAAGTTCTTGTGGACTGAAGCTCTTAAGACGGCAGTGTACATATTAAATCAAGTTCCAACCAAGGCTGTCCCAAGGATGCCTTTTGAGTTATTCAAAGGTTGGAAGCCAAGTTTGCGACATGTACGCGTTTGGGGATGCCCGTCTGAAGTAAGAGTCTATAATCCACAGGAAAAGAAATTGGACCCAAGGACTATAAGTGGGTATTTCATTGGATATGCCGAAAAATCCAAGGGATACAAGTTTTATTGTCCATCTCATACTACTAGGATTGTGGAATCAAGAAATGCTAAGTTTCTTGAAAGTGACTTAATTAGTGGGAGCGATCGATTGAAGGACATTATTCCTGAGAAAGATCATTCAGATACTCAATCTTCCACTTCAAGTATTAGGTTGGTTGTTGTTCATAATGCCCCTTCAGTTCAGCCGGCTATTGAACAACCAACTATTGAAGTTCCACAACTTGCTGATAATGATCCGGTAGATCCAGTTATTCAACAATTACCAGAAGCTGTTGAACAACCAGTTGAACAACACGCTCCTCCAGAGAATGTTGATACAACATTAAGAAGATCTACTCGAATGAGGAAATCAGCAATTCCTAGTGATTATATTGTGTATCTATAAGAGTCTGACTATAATATTGGAGCTGAGAATGATCCTGAAACGTTTTCACAAGCCATGAGTAGTGATGAATCTAATTTGTGGTATAATGCCATGAAGGATGAGATGAGTTCTATGGCATCAAACGAAGTCTGAGATTTGGTTGAGTTGCCTAATGGTGCGAAGGCTATTAGTTGTAAGTGGGTCTTCAAAACTAAGAAGGGCTCATTGGGCAACATTGAAAGATATAAAGCTAGACTCGTTGCCAAAAGATTCACTTAAAAAGAAGGAATCGATTACACGAAGACCTTTTCTCCTGTATCTAAGAAAGATTCTCTTCGTATTGTTTTGGCCTTGGTTGCCCATTTTAATATGGAATTACATCAACTGGATGTGAAAACGACATTCCTCAATGGGGAACTAGAGGAGGAGGTTTACATGAAACAACCTGAAGGATTCTCCTCTAGTAAAGGTGAGCAATTGGTATGCAAGCTTAAGAAATCTATATATGGCTTGAAATAAGCATCCCGTCAATGGTACTTAAGGTTCCATGATGTCGTCTCTTCATTCGGTTTCGTAGAGAATATCATGGATCAATGCATATACCAGAAAGTCAGTGGGAGCAAAATTTGTTTTCTTGTGCTATATGTGGATGATATTCTACTTGCAACCAATGATAATGGGTTGTTGCATGAGGTGAAACAATTTCTTTCTAAGAGTTTTGACATGAAGGATGTGGGTGAGGCATCTTATGTCATTGGCATTAAGATCCATAGAGATAGAACTCGAGGAGTTTTAGGATTATCTCAAGAAACCTATATCAATAAGGTCTTGGAGAGATTTCGGATGAAAGATTGTTCACCAAGTATAGCACCCATTGTCAAGGGTGATAGGTTCAATTTGAACCAGTGCTCGAAGAACAATTTGGAAAGGGAACAAATGAAGAACATCCCATATGCTTCTGCTGTCGGAAGCTTGATGTATGTTCAGGTTTGCACTCGACCTGACATCGCTTTTGCTGTGGGAATGTTAGGAAGATATCAGAGTAATCCAGGGATAGACCACTGGAAAGCTGCAAAGAAAGTGATGAGATACCTTCAAGGTACTAAAGGCTACATGCTTATGTATAGACGGGCTGACAACTTCGAAGTAGTTGGTTATTCGGATGCGGATTATGCTGGTTGCGTTGATTCTCTAAAATCAACATCAGGATACATTTTTATGTTAGCTGGCGGAGCCGTGTCATGGAGGAGTGCGAAGCAGACTTTGACTGCTACTTCTACTATGGAGGCTGAGTTCGTTTCTTGCTTTGAGGCTACCTCGCATGGTATATGGTTGAAGAGTTTCATTTCAGGGCTTAGAATTGTTGATTCTATTTCTAGGCCATTAAGAATATATTATGACAATTCAGCTGCGGTTTTTACGGCTAAAAATGCTAGAAGTGGCAGTCGAAGTAAGCACATCGACATTAAGTATTTAGCCATAAAGGAACGTGTTAAGGAAAATAAAGTGGTCATTGAATACGTTTGCACTGAATTGATGATAGCCGATCCTTTAACTAAAGGCATGCCACCAATGAAGTATAAGGATCATGTGGCTAGTATGGGAATAGTTCCCATAATGTGATTTATTGTCGTACGAACGACTTTTGTTGTTTGAAACTCTTATTCAATTGTAATGTTATTCTCAATTTCTGGTGTACACATTCGGGTGTTTATGAGAATAACAATTATCCTTGATTCTGGAATAAACATAGGATTTATTCATTAAGATGTGTTATCACATATGGGCTAACATTAAAAGAATAAGATGCATTGTGATACATGGAAGATATTACTCGTTCTTAGAGGACATGTCGCCATGATTCATGTGACTTGTTTCTTTTCTTAAGCATATGGTTTTCGTGGATTTGGTTGGGTAATCTATATAATAAAAATGTTGGGATCAAGTGGGAGAATGTTATATTAATAATGTGATCCCATATTTAGGAACCCACGTTTTTTTCTCTTATAAGTGACGGTTATTCACATACGGTTTTTCCACGCTTTGTATCATTTCGGTGATAACCGCCCTCTTAAGTAACCGCCTTGATGGGAAGCGGTTTTATAAGGACGAACGTTCATTCCATAAGGGCAGACACAAGGTCTAATGCAAACCCTCTCATTCGGTAATACACCATCAGTACGCGAGGGGATTGGGTTAGTAGAGTGCGCCCGTAATCGCTATCAAATTAACGTCGAACTACCGTGGATTTCTGACGAACGTAAAGTTGAACAATAGCTGGAGGTCAGTTTATTTTGATCCTGTTTTCCGCATTTGATTCTAATTGTGCCTAAAAATTCTATGCATGATTAGAATCCTTCAGTTTTAGTCTAACACCGAGCTCATGCAATATCCAATTGAGCTAGTCAGGCGCTACCCAAAATTGGATGGATATCGCTCAAATCGAAAATTTGTTTGCACTAAGGTGCTAAAAGGAATTGAATGTATGTCATGTGTTTAATCTGCTCACACAAGTCTGTTCCAAAAACACTAAGTTAACACACGAGTCAATTGCTTTTGAAAGATGTAAATGCAAATTGTGACGCTTTGAGGAGATTGCATTTTTTCTAGAGTGGAAATGGATTCCTAATATCAGGAGAAAGCTCTATTGGAGGAAACTTCCCACTATTGTTGAGTTATGTTATAAATATTACTTATATGCAAATTTAACTGAAAATAAAGTGGTATAATTTCCTCTCCATCCCTGGTTGGATGATGTGGATATTTGTAATCTACCCAATCAGAAGTTTTGGTTGGGAGAAGGTCCCTTTAATCAAGGATGACGGAAAACATGGTCCAAAAATAAATGTGACACTACAAAAAAACATGTTTTTTCCAAAGAAATTTCCAACGAAAAATTCGAAAAAATTCGTTGGAAAATGAATTTTCAACGAAAAAAAATTCGTTGGTAATAAGTCGTCGCAAATTTTTCCAACGAAAAATTTCAATTTTCGTTGGAAATTTGCGACGAATTTTTTTTCGTTGGAAAATTCATTGGAAAACTCGTGGCAAAATTCGTTGGAAACTAACTTTTTTTTCCGACGAATTTTTTTTCGTTGGAAACTACAATTTTTTTTTGGTCGAAAAATTATGGAAATTTTTTTTCCATCGAAATTTTTTTTTTTGGTCGAATTTTTTTTTTGGTCGAAAAATAGCCCTCGCCGCCGGCGAGGGCCAGCCTCGTCGCCGGCGAGGGCCGAGCTCACCCAGATCTGGGCGAGCTCGAGCTCGCCGGCCATGGCGAGCTCGGCCCTCGCCATGGCCGGCGAGGGCAAGCCTCGTCGTCGGCGAGGGCCGAGCTCGCCCAGATCTGGGCGAGCTCCAAGCTCGCCGGCCATGGCGAGCTCGGCCCTCGCCATGGCCGGCGAGCTCGAGCTCGCCCAGATCTGGGCGAGCTCGGCCCTCACCGGCGACGAGCTCGCCCAGATCTGGGCGAGCTCGGCCCTCGCCGACGACGAGGCTTGCCCTCATGGCCGGCCATGGCGAGTTGCGCCTCTTCTTGTTCTTCCCAGAACAAGAAGATGAAGAAGAAGCAGCAGCAGCAGCAAGGGCGGGAGCGGGAGCGGGCGGGGTCGCCGCCCGTCAAGTCCGTCGTCGTCTCCTAGCCTCGCCGACGACGAGGCTTGGTGGCGTTGGGGGCGTCGGGGGCGTCGGAGGCTTGGTGTCCGTGGCGCCGGAGCCGGAGCCGGAGGAGGAGGGGGGCCGGCGGGGGAGGAGGCGGAGGGCGAGGCGGAGGGGGAAATGGAGGGAGAAGGTGAAGGCAAGAGAGAGAGAGAGAGAGAGAGAGAGAGAGAGAGAGAGAATGAATGTTGAAATTGAGAATTGTGGGGATAATAAGCGCGAAAATATTGAATAAGGAACAAGTAGGGTTTTCGTTGCAAAATTCGTGGGAAAAAAATTCGTGAGAAATTTCTCACGAATTTTGCAACGAAAATTGTACACACTAAAATAATTGTCTAGAATTGGGAATTTCCAACGAATTTTCCAACGAAAATTGTACATACTGAAGTAATTGCCCGGAAAATTGAAATTCGTTGGAAAATTCGTTGGAAATTTCCAACGAATTTTCTAACGAATATCAAAAATGCCGAACAGTATCGGGTTTTTTTATAATTCGTTGGAAAATTTGTTGGAAATTTCCAACAAAAAAAATTCGTTGGAAATTTCCAACGAATTTTCCAACGAAAATTGTACACATTGAATTAATTTCTCGGAAAATTGAAATTCGTTGGAAAATTCGTTGGAAATTTCCAACGAATATAAAAAATGCCGAACATTATCGGGTTTTTTTTGTAATTCGTTGGAAAATTCGTTGAAAATTTCCAACGAAAAAAATTCGTTGGAAATTTCCAACGAATTTTCCAACGAAAATTGTACACACTGAATTAATTTCCCGGAAAATTGAAATTCGTTGGAAAATTCGTTGGAAATTTCCAACGAATTTTCCAACGAATATGAAAAATGTGGGTTTTTTTGTAATTCGTTGGAAAATTCGTTGGAAATTTCCAACGAAAAAAATTCGTTGGAAATTTCCAACGAATTTTCCAACGAAAATTGTACACACTGAATTAATTTCCCGAAAAATTGAAATTCGTTGGAAATTTCCAACAAATTTTTTTTCGTTGGAAATTTCCAACGAATTTTGCGACGAAAATTTTTTCGTTGGAAATTTCCAACGAATTTTCCCACGAAAATTTTTTCGTTGTAAATTTCCAACGAATTTTGCGACGAAAATTTTTCGTTGGAAATTTCCAACGAATTTTGCTTTTTGTTGGAAAATTTGTCGCAAATTTGCAACGAAAATTTTTTCGTTGCAAATTTTTGTGGCAAAAATCTAGTTTTTTTGTAGTGTGAGTGATATTCGCGTTAGTAACTTATCGATCAGAAAATTGACTTTAAAGAGAAAAGCATGGCATAATGTGGGTAATATCCATAATTGTAAGCTAGCAATTAGAAGACTTATCGAGGAAACTTTTTCCGACCAAAGATTGAGGAAAAACACAGTCCGAAGGAAAGAAAAACGAAGAAAATACAACTCAAAGGATCATGCTTTCCCTTCATCCCGTATCCAGTCTTATCATAGGTGGGTTATAAATATAAATATTACCCTTTACATGTGGTGCGATGTCCATAATCAATTGTAATCCGTCGATTAAAGACATGATTGGAGAAAATTTCTTTCGATCAAAGGCGGGGGGAAAATACAGTCCTAAATGAACTGAAGATCGTTAGGGTCGAGTGTGAGGCTGGGCCTACATTCCAAGCCTCACATGTCAAAAGATCTATGTTAGCTAGGCTGAAGGAGCAATGGTTGGGCCGAGCTTATTCAGACAAACCCTCACTGATCAGCCACCCTATTGAAGCACGATCGTCACGACAGTCCTTATCCCTCCAACATTATATTAATCATGCTCTTCACAACTCCAAAAGGGAGAATAGACAGAATACACAACTCCAAAAGGGAGAATAGACAGGATACAATAATAAAAGCCCAATTTAGCAAAACGAAGCGGATGAACAAATTAGTCACTTTGACTCAGACGGACATTAACCAGAATGATGCACGAACTAATTACGTTTCAGTAAATAAATCAACAGAATTATTTCCATTTTTTGGGGGCCGTAACGGAATTGTCATGTTAGGTCAACCGATGAACAGCACTCCCGTGATAATATTTTAGATGAAAAATGCTAAACGCTGGTTCTCTTTTATTTTTCTTGGCCCCTTCGAAAGGGTCAAATACGTGCAGAAGGATCTCACTCGAAAATAGACCATACAGAATATATTAAGATGTCATAATCAGTGACCAAATCAGTCAAATAACCTCATCCATTGACACAAAGCACCGGACTTTTAAGCGTTTAATGTGCTATGAAATCAAATAACATTATTCAACATCCCTTGTTTTCAATGAAAGAAACGTGATAAAGCACCCTTTGCTTGACCTGACCATCAACTACTTCCTTCAAGGAAGGATCTAATTCTCCCATCACATACTTCAGAAAATATGTAAAACAAATCTCTTTGATGGAGTGAACCTATTCAAAGTAGGATAAGCAATGAGGTGCACTGCTTAAATTGATTGGCTTGCTTCCAAGGGGAAAACACCAAAGAGGAAAAAGAGAAACGAAACGAGGTTTCTTGGGACAACGTTTGGGATTCAAAACGTGCGTCCTTCGTATTATTACCAGAGAGAGAGAGAGAGAGAGAGAGAGAGAGAGAGAGAGAGAGAGAGAGAGAGAGAGAGAGAACACAAGGGAAAAGAGAAGCACGTTCGTCTCGTGGTCGTCCTAAACAAGCCATGTTCGTTCCTATCGTGCAAATGGATCGAGAAGTGGACACGCACATAGACACCCACGCATGCAAAAACGTGGGAGTGAAGGAACAAGCAAAGCCATGTGCATGCAACACACCACGCTTCGTGTCAACACACCATCATGTCACGGGCCCCCCCTCTCTCTCTCTCTCTCTCTCAAGCTCAAGCTTGCCGCTAGCCGCCGGCCGCCGATAGTTGCCATGGCCAGCCACGGGCCAAAAAGAAAGGAAACAAAAAAAAAATACAAATAAAATAAAAATAATTTCGATTTTTATAAACAATATTTTTATAAAAATGGGGAAAGTGTGTGTGGGCTTAATGGGTGTGTTGGAAATGGGTTCCACAATCAACCTATTAAGACTCATTTATAATAGGCTTAAAACTTTAAGACCCATTTAAGATGAGCTTTTCAAAGTTGGAGTGATCTATGTATAACCTATTTATTTTTAAATGGATTATATATAGGTTCAAGCCCATTTAATAGGTCTAGGTAGAAATGGAGTGGTCTTTCCATGGGGAACAGTACAGATGCAGGGAATTTCTCTAATTTGGTGAGATGACAGATGGTTGGTGCCCGAAATGAGTTATCTTTCGCCACCATACGTGATGGCTGGATTTATTTTTCTAAACTAAAAGTTCGAAAGTCCAATGCCATGGTTTTCTTTTCTCCAAGCAGATTATGACCTGAAACCGCCACTCGGCACGAATACCATTTTACCCTTTGACTAGCAACAATTGTCATATACGATTTGGGGTCTTGTTTAGATACTGGGGCGGGCAGTAATACACCCGTGATATAATAGATGGGACCTTTGAATTTCTCTCTGGACAAGTTTTTCCATAATTGGAATTGAGAGAAAATTATCAAAAAAATCATAAACCTATTATACGAGTACCGATTCAATCATAAAATTTTCAATTTAACTAATTTAGTTATAAACATTTTGATAATTTGTCAATATAGTCATTCCGGCTAATTTTAACCGGAAAACGTAGACGTTGGACGTTCAACACGATATGGCTAGTGCCGACGTTGGATAATTTTTGTAATTTTTTTTAAATTATCTGATTTTTTAAACTTCTTTTATTTCTTTTCTTTTCCTTTTTGCCTGTGGTCGGTCTCAGGTATAGCAAGTGACTCGCCACCGGTGAAGGTTGGCCTCGCAGGCCACCCCTCGCCTAGATCTAGCAAGAGCAACCCTTGCCTGTGGTCGGTTGTCAACCATTGTCGAGTACTGGCCATAGGTAAAAGGAAAAGAAAATGAAAAAAAAAGAAAAGAAAGAAAAGAAAACGAAAAAACAAGAAAGCAATTTGAGAATTTTTTTTTTTAAAATTACAAAAACTTGTCTATGTTAGCGCTTGCCATGCCACGTAGAATTGTCTGTATCCACGTTAGCGATTTTCGGACAAAATTTGCCGGAATAACTATATTGGAAAGTTTACAATTGATTTGGCATGTGTACAACAACCGTGACTTTTTCTGACAATTATCTTTTTCTTTTGGTAATTGTTTCTCAAAAGTCATGCTGCGCGAGATACATCCAATCCAAAAATGGTCATCGCCTTGACCTCCCGAATCATGCGTGCACTCTAGCAAAGTAAAATGACCCCCAAACCTTTGATTGTAATATAATGTAATATTAGATCCAGATAAGCTCGCATCATCACCCATCAAGAAATACATTAGCTCTAGATACAAGCAACATGCGTGGCACGTCCTACCCATATGCACTTGGATAAAACACGTAGAAGCCTCATCCCCGAGGATAGCGGATCGGACAACTTTGCTCATCTGACAAAATCAGATGTTCATATTCTCCAAGCGAATAGATATGATGTTTAATCAAATAGCACCGCCCCTTATAAATTTTGGCACCAAATGATGCACCAGCCACATTCTACAAAGAATCCCCCACCTTCCAGAACAAATTTCAACCACAGCCCCTCAAATTTTTCCCATCAAAAGAATACAAAGAATAGCGCGAAAACAGCACTCGTCTCGCAATGATGAATTCCCCCCAAAAACCAACCTAACGCACGCTGTGTTTGCTCTGATGATGACAACAACCCATCTTCCGGCATGATGCAACGTGACCAGCCGGCCTTGGCTGTGGTCCAATTCGGTTTTTGGCCGGCCGATCTCTTTGTCATGGGCGACTCAGCTCCACATCACGGTGGCCAGATGCGCGTGGGGCCAATGCCGGTGATCTTGTAGACTTGTTCTCGATTCGTGCCGGATCATATCATAAACTGTGGGTCCAAGATCCACCCGATTTGGGGACCCACGCCAAAAAGTATAGATGGGTGTGCCTGTGAATGTAACTACGAAGCTAAATGGGCCTAATTAATTTTGATCCCCTAAACTAAAAGGCTAAGTCCTCTTAAGAAGAAAGTAGTTGCGGAATACTTCAGGAGAGCTGCCACAGCTGCCAAACTGCCACCCCGACGCCGACCAGCCCAGCCACCGCGTGGCTGGCCGCCGCGCCGCTCGTTTCCTCCACGCCCTCGTACACCATCGTGTTGTTGTTGAAAGAGTTCGAGGCGGCCGGCGTTGCCCGGTCCGATGAGGCGGAAGACGATGACGATTTCTGGCTGCACGTTTTCCCAAGAACAAACGTTACCGTTAGTTGAAAAGAAAAGTAAAAGAATGGGGGCTCGCAATTCAATGCAGATAGTCTGGACGGCACGGCCCCAGTCGGCCGCCGCCGTCGACCGTTGAGGATGGGAGGGAGGGGGGCAACGGTCGGCTTCAGCCCATGTGCGGGGCCCGCCATCGAAAAGAGGGAAATGGACCCGGATCTCCAGAACTAGGGAACGGTGAAAAGATCGAAGGGCCGTCGTGCATTTGCGAGCTATCTCGTGCTCTTGTTGAGCCGTTCAATGCAATAATATCCCACACAGCCAACCCCTGTGGGAGAGTGGACCTGAAGCTCATTAATGAACCATTATTTTATCAACTGGGTTGCTTGGGAAGACACATTAAAGAGCGATATACTTTTTCTATGTAATAGTTCATTTTATAGGGTAATTGGTTATCTTGTCGTAAGAAATTGGGCGAGGTTGGTGTTTTGGTTGGACCCTGTTTTGGGCGTTGAATCCGCCCCACCTGCCTGGGTTAGGAGGAAAAGGACGTCTCATTCAATTCTCGGCTAAGTTTTCAAAGGTTGGACTCCGTAGAGTTGGAATTCAACTGGCCCGATTTCAGTTACGTCCGCAACTAAGCCGGTGGGAATATTATTTACAACTTGTATGTCCCTAGCCAACATAGGCAAAAATTAAGGCAAGAAATATTGAATAATAATAAATTGAGATAAACATATTAAAAGACTTACAAAGTGCAAAGAGTTTTAAAACTTTTAAAAAAGTACAGTCAAGTCTTAAAATTTGTTAGCATTTTCCGTCTGTCAAGTTGAACAGAGTTCATAAAAAATTTGATTGTATCAACTTGATGAATTTTAAGACTTAATTACATTTATTAAAAGTTTTAAATCTCAATGGCATATTTATGATAAGTTCGTAATTATAATTTCGTGACAATAAATTTTAGAACTTTTGATATACCTATCCTTAATAAATTAATGTTGAGATATATGCATACGGGGCTCAGGCAAAACTAAGTTTGTCTGAAAGCGCACAAACTCTGACCAGTTGTGTCACATGGGGGGACAACAAGAGCATTACCTCTCCGCAACGTTCACATGGGGGACCGGACCCGGACTTTTCGATAATGACAAAATTGCGCTCGAACGTTCGAGCCGCAAAAGCTGAACAGTGAGAGAGAGAGAGAGAGATCTCGGTGAGCTCACCTGGTGTTGGGAGACGGGCAGAAGGTGATGACGTAGTCGGCGTCGGTGCATGTGAAGGTGCTGCTGCCGTCGTCGTACGCGTAGCTGTAGGCGCGCGGGCAGGCGCTCTTGAACAGCTCCGAGTAGGAGGAGGGCTTGCACGTCTGCGGCGTGCTGTAGGCGCCGCTGCAGCAGTACTGCGGCTGCTGGAACGCCAAGCACGCGCTCTTGCACGCCACCCCCTCCGACCCGTCGCTGCTCGTCACCTTCAGCTCCGACGGGCAGGCGGCGTTCAGGTCGACGACGCACCCCGTGGTGGTGCAGTTCTGGCCCGACCCCCCCTGCGGGGCCACCAGCAGCGGGAGGTTGTAGCCGTCCACGAGGCTGACGTCGAAGAAGTCCATGCCGCCGGCGCCGTCGAGCTTGAACTCGGCGAGGGTGGCCGGTGGGGCGGCGCCGTTGCCGGAGCACTCGAGCTTGCCGGAGCCGCAGTCGGCGGTGAGGCAGGAGAACTTCCCGGCGGAGTCCTCGGAGCAGTGGGTGCGGCCCCAGAAGCGGCCGCCCCAGGCGGCGGGGGCGGCGAGGGACTTGGAGGCGCCGCTGTCGAGGGCGAAGCCGGTGGAGGAGAAGGGTTGCTCGCCGGCGTTGGAGAGGATGCCGGGCCACACCGTGTAGTCGCACTTGTTGACGAGCGTGAAAGTCGTGGAGTAGACACCTGCAGGTTGGAAAAAAGAAACACAATCTTGATCAGCCCGAGAGAAAAACCAAAGAGCAAATACGAAGTGGGAGCCCAGAACTTGCTCCGAGTAGGCAATGACCTGGTACCAACTGAGGAGGGACTAGGAAGGATAACAGAGTAACCAACAATGTGAGTCGCGCCATTGATAGTGTCAGAGGAAAGGTGACTAACTGAAGAAGAAGAAGAAGAAGAAGAGCTGGGGGTGGAAGGTTGGTGAAGGTGGGTGAGAATCAATGCCCCAGCAAGTTCTTGTTCTTCAAGGAAGTGCAACATAATTTATAGAGGGGGGTGGAGCGGCGGCGGCCGAGGGGGATTTTTTAATAGGAAAATATATGTGAGTGAAATATTTGACCATCTTGTATTTTTGTACGAAAATCAAAATAGGAAATATAAGAAAAATTTCAAATAAGGACATGAAGTGTCATTATTTTCTCAAATGTGAGTCGCGCCATTGATAGTGTCGGAGGAAAGGTGACTAACTGAAGAAGAAGAAGAAGAAGAAGAAGAAGAAGAAGAAGAGCTGGGGGTGGAAGGTTGGTGAAGGTGGGTGAGAATCAATGCCCCAGCAAGTTCTTGTTCTTCAAGGAAGTGCAACATAATTTATAGAGGGGGGTGGAGCGGCGACGGCCGAGGGGGATTTTTTAATAGGAAAATATATGTGAGTGAAATATTTGACCATCCTGTATTTTTGTACGAAAATCAAAATAGGAAATATAGGAAAAATTTCAAATAAGGATATGAAGTGTCATTATTTTCTCAAATAAGGGCTTGAAGTTGATTTCGTATCAAATAAGGACTTGAAATGGCATGTCAGGTTTAAATAAGAGCTTGAAGTGATCATGAGAGTTTTAAATAAGGGCTTGAAGTGACCATGAGAGTTTTAAATAAGGGCTTGACTTCGCCGGTCATCGGACGGCAAAATATTTCGGCCGGTGACCGGTGAGGTTAAAGGCATTTTCGTCCAAAAATAATTTTAATTTTAAATAATTTTATATTTTACTTTTTTCCTTTTCTTTTTTTTTTCCTTTTCTGATCTTCTCTTTGTTTGCCGGTGACCGGTTGCCTGACCACCAGCAAAGCCCTAGAAGGGCTAGGCGAGGGTCACTCTTGCCCAATCTGGCAAGAGCTACCCTCGATGGCAACCCTCGCCTAGTTGAGGTCGGCCCTCGCCAGCTGTCGACAAGGGATGGCCTCACCGGATCTGGGTGAGGCCAGTCTAGCCTCGGCGAGGCAACCCTTGCCCTGGAAAGTCACTAGCGAGGGCCAGCCTCGCTTGGGTGAGTAGGGGTGTTAATAATTGGGTCGGGTTGAGTTTTCGTGCTACTTAACCCGATTCGACCCATAGGAGATGTGTGTTCTTGCTGACCCAAACACTACCCGAATCTCATATAACTCGAGCTGAAACCTCGGGTCGGGTTGGTCCAGATCGGATTTTAGGTTTTTATTTTGTTTTTTTTAATCTACATTTCTAGCCTCTAGGGCACAATCAGACTCGATTTCCTATTTTAGAAAAAGAAGAAGATCGTGAGAGATGTCTAGCGAAAGAGATTGTCGCCCTTTTTTGGTCTTTCTTCCCCAAGTTTGTCCGCCATCACTCTCTCCTCACGCGCCTCAATTGACTCCTCCTTCTATGCCGGGGGACTCAGCCTTGGCTTGGGTTTCACCCCTGGCCCGATGATGGAGAGGAGGTAGTGGGGGGACGGTAGCAGATCTGGAAGAACCCAAGATCGACCAAGGTTGGTGACCGCTAAAGTTTCGATTCTTTTCCTTTTTCCCTGTTTACAGATGGTGATGAGACCGAAGAAGATGATGGCGTGGATGATGACGAAGGCACCGCTGGTCCGCATGTTGCCGAACTCGACCGCTCGGTGGCGTCCTGGGATCTAGAACAGTAGCCCCGGGCTGAGCAGCACTAATAGCACCACCGGTCCCCAATCTCCCGTCACTAAAACTGAAAACGTTTATGTCCCTGTGCCTGACTTCTTTGTGTTATTGGAGAACGAAGAGAAAGAGACAGAGAAGTGGAAGGCCACTTACTTTGAATTTTGAACTGCATGGAGGTATGTGGAGGCTTATCGGCAGGACCAGCTGCTCGGTATATACTAGGTACTAGGGAGAGAGTATGCTTTGCGGAGTGCGAGAGTTTGGGGGGAGACTAGACAGAGTGTTGGCTGCTAGAGTCTTCACAAAGTCTCCAGAAGATGAGAGAGAGACACGTGAAAAAAAGACAAAGTTTAACATCATGGGCAACTCTTTGGACTCCAGAACTCTCTTCGATTCAACTCGCGGAGCGGCGAAGACAAAGTATGTTTTTGGTAAAGACGTGTTTTGGTTCGGTACGTGTTATGATCTGAATCGAACATAAACACATTACAATATCCATTTTATAACTGTTATTCGAACATAATGAGACCCGAATTGAAAATAACATAAAATTTCGGGCCGGTTTGGATCGGTTCATGTTTTAGTTGGGGTCGGTTCGTGTTTCAGTTTGAGTATACAGTTTAGTTTTGACACCCCTATGGGCGAGGGTCTCGTTGGCCACCTGTCGCCTAGGCGAGGCCAGCCCTTGCCTATGGCTTTCGAGGGCGGTCTCGCCCATGGCAAGGGTCACCTCATCGAGATCTGGCAAGGCCACCCTTGCCCAGCCTTCCCTAGGCTTCGTCGGTGGCTGGTCGGCCGGCCACCGGGAAGCACAAAGAGAAATCAGAAAAAGAAAAAAGAAGAAAGAAAAAAGGAAAAATAGAAAAGAAAGGAAAAGAATTCAAAAAAAGTTAAAAGACCCAAATGCCCTCACCATTCAGAAAGTTAGACCCTTATTTGAAATAGAAATAGCCACTTCATGCCTTTATTTGAAAAAATAAGGGCACTTTAGGTCCTTAGTTGACACAAAGTCCATTTCAAATCCTTATTTGAGAAAATAAGGACACTTTAGGTCCTTATTTAGAATTTTCCCGGAAATATATAACGCCTTAAAGATAAGAGAAGATTGTTGTGTTTTCACTTTTAGTTTAAAGTGCAAGATAATTTTCGAGAAGGAAATCGCTCTGCTAATTGGCTTACTAATCTTGAAATCGATAAGCGCTTGGATACTAATTTCTTTTCATTACCTCCTTCAGAGTTATTTCATATTTTTTTTTGACAAAAGTTATTTCATGTTTTATTAAGTGATAAAATAAGCATAGTAAATGTACACTGTCAAATTTTTGTACTGGGTTTTAGCCCTTTTTGAAAAAAAAAAATAGTCCCTCTACTTGTTTTTTATTTCAAGGACGTCTCTCTACTTTTTTAAATATTTCACATTAGTCCTTTCATTATACTCTTTCTCTTGCCGTTCGATTTTTGTTGACGTAGGTCGTCGGTTGATTAAGGCGTTGGAGTACTCGTGTCGGGTTGTGATTTATTTAAATTTGTTATGAAGCCACGTTATGCAACATAAAAACTAGAAACGAAAGTGAGAGAGAGAACTTGCCCACACTATGGCCATGGCGAAATATAGGGGAAGTTGTTAAAAAAAATTTACACCTATTGTACGATGGCCAATTTAGTCATCAACTTTTCAATTTGACCAATTTCAAATTAATCAATTTAGTCCTAAGTCTTTTGATGATTTGTCAATATAGTTATTTTGACGAAATTTAACTGGAATATGATGTGACAGTCTAGTTAGAACTAATCGTCCTATGTGGCATGGTCAACTAATTGGATAATTTTTGCAATTTTTCTTATATATTTTGAATTTTTTCTTTTTTCTTTTCTTTCCTTTTCATTATCCACATGTCACTGGCGCCTCGGCGATGCCTGGCGAAGGGAAATAAGAAAAAAAGAAAAAAGAAAAGGGAGGGAAAAAAAGGAGAAAAAAATTTAAAAAATTGTTTATGTCAATGCTAGCCTTGCCATGTAAAGTGGCCGATACTAACTAGATTGCAATGTCAGCGATTTTTGGTCAAAATTGACTAGAAATACTATATTAAAAAATCATCAAAAGATTAAAAATTAATTTGATAAAATTGAAAAATTCAGGATTGAGTTGACTGCCGCACAGTAAGTTCAAAACATTTTGGACAATTATCCTTGAAACAGATTATTTGGGCTAGACATATGCCCACACAATCTGATCTTCACTAGAAATTGGCAATAGCTACCGCCATGGCCGGTCGAGCTCGCTCGCGGCCGCCATGACCCGTAGCTGGCCAAATCTCTAGCTTGTTGTCATTGTCGTTCGACCTCGAGATCTGGGCACGTGGCCATGGCCACTATAAATCCTGCCAAATACTCGAGTCCCTGTCTTGTCTTTTTTTTGGTTAGAGAACGAGATTTTCTTCTAAACGAAACAAATTTGCCTACCAGACATTTGTCCCAAGATGCGACCAAAAAGAATGACGCGGATCCGCTCTGGCGTAGGAAAAATCTGCAGCAGCGCTGAAAACTCTGCTTTGCCCAATCTGGGATTCAAGCATTACGTGCACACATCCCTTGGCCACTTAATCTACATCACAAATTAGTTCCCATTGTTTCGGCAGAAGAGTTTTTTTGCATTGCATTAACGGGGGCAGACCAGCATTAACGACTCCTCTGGATGATACCACGGAGTCGTGAACTTGCTTCGAGATGTTTAAATCGAGCCCCTCCTACTCCTCTTTGCCCGTGACCCCAAGGTGTAAGGTCGGCGAACTCATCACCACAATCCTGACTAGGTGCTAGAAGTCAGGAAGTCTCTGCACACAAGATATGTTGCGGCTAGATAATCCAGTGCATGTTCTCGACGTGAATCGAAGTCGTTGTATTTACCATTTGGACTATGTATTAATCTCGACATCCAGCTTTAATCTCGTCCATTAAACACATGAGGTCATGAAAGAGTAGAACTCAAAATCTCTTGAATTTGAGTGGAACGTGAAATTGGAAATTGGATCCGTCGCTAAAGATGGCTATCACGCCATGGTCGGGCTAAGCTACTAGCTGTGACTCAGAAGGCATAATTTATGGAACTCGTTCATGAATACGAAATTTATATTTTTGTATGTGAAAAGAATTAAAAGTATTTTCGTATACGAGACGCCCGCTTGCAAATGAAAATTGCATCTTTAAAATCATAACTTTCCCGTGACAAATAAGCGACTAGTACATTACCTCATAGATTTAAAGATACATGCCGTGTCGAGTGGCATTCCATCAAGCACACTTTGCACCAACTTGCTGTCCTAAAATAGGCATCTAATGATCTAAACACGTACAATAATGTTAGTCGCTTGCGATTTACCACGTAGATGTCACATTTATACCCTAGCTACATAGACAGACATAGTTTTGTTCTTCAATGTACGTATTTATCCACATTAAATTCTGACCCTAATCACTGCATACCTGAGTCTGACTTCGGTAGTTGAAATTGCGCAATACATACATGATGACATACTAAATTTTGGCATAAAGTATAATGAGTGATTTGATTTCGGGTTCAAGCGAATCATACCGCATCAAACATCTCAAGGGAGAGTTTAAAATGATAATGACCATATGATGTAATTATCAAGAAGTTGCGACTCATTCGCGTCTGCACAACTTAAAAAACACATCGTGCTAGATTGAAATCAGGTGAGAATCATTGACCAACACAGCAGTGAAAACATGCATGATGCAAAATCAGAGACCCTTCGCTACATTTTTCCTTTCCACACCCTGCTTAAAAAGCTCCCTTTTCGTCTCTTTATTAGTCAGTTCACTTCATGGACTTCATAACAACAAGAATAAGGAGTGGGGCTCGCAGCCTTGCCCGCACGAGAGCAGACCGAATCAAGCAAGCACGAAATATACGCGAGACCCGATCCTCCATGCCCTTTAACAAAATAATTTACTAGGCGGTCCTCGCTCGGGCTTTTTGGCAACACGATATCATTCACTTTAGTCACAATTTTGAAACACGTTACGCTAGCTTGAGGTCACACGGGATTCACATAGTGACACGACATCAGATAAATGGAGAGTGCGGGATTAGACATATCTGACGTCCAATACTCATAACATTACAAGCTTTTAGATGTGAACTCACTGACAATGATCAATTCTCTTTTTTCAAGAGTTCATTGATTCCAAGCAACTTATGCGGCGATGACTCAGGCGATAATCATATCGTTGGGGATCTCATCGCCTCCAAATCATTTTCTTCTCTGTCACACTCAATTCAGTCCTCCAAGCATCAGAAGAAGAAACGTGCAAAAGACCGAACTCGAGGACATCAATTTGGTTTGGCCGTGCACGTTTATTGGCAAAAGGACTATTGTCAGCTAATGATGCCTGAAATCGACTGGGGGCAAAGAAAATTCATCCTACCTCATCACACTAATTGTATTAGGATCTGACTGAGAGGGGAAAATTACCAAAAAAGTCCTAAACCTTTTGCAGTTTTGTCAATTCAGTCTTAAATCTTTTTTTAGCCAATTCAGTCCTAAACCTTTTGCAATTCGGCCAATTCACTCCTTTTGGCCGACCGAAGCTGACGTGGACGTCGGCCGGTGATGTGGCAATATTTTAATATTTTTTTCAATTTTTTTCCTTTCTCTTTTTTTTTCTTTTCCTTCTTTCCCCTGGCCAGTCTGGCCAGGGGGAAGCTCGCCGGCGAGGTCCACTAGGGAGGCTCGTCATTGCCGGGCAAGGCGAGGCGACCTCGCCCAGCCTCGCCACGGCTGTGCGACGGCGAAGGCTGGCGAGGGCGGAGCTCGCCATGGCTTGGTGAGCTCGGTGTCGCCTAGCTCGCCTAACGACGGCTAGGGCAGAGCTCGCCCAGCCATGGCGAGCTTCGCCCTCGCCGGTCCTCGCCAGTGCCGACGAGGGCGAGCCTCACCGTGGCTGTGCGATGGCGAGGCTCGACCTCGCCAGGCCATGGCGAGCGGTCGGCGAGGGCGACCTCGCCCAGATTTGGCAAGGTCGAGCCTCGCCGTCGCACATGGCGAGCGGCCGGCGAGGGCGACCTCGCCTAGATCTGGCGAGGTCGAGCCTCGCTATGGCTGTGTGACGGCAAGGCTCGATCTCGTCGGCGCTGGTGAGGACCGGCGAGGGTGGAGCTCGCCATGGCTGGGCGAGCTTTGCCCTCGCCGCCGCTGGGCGAGCTAGGCGACGCCGAGCTCGCCCATCCATGGCGAGCTCGCCCTCGCTGGCCCTTGCCGTCGCACAGCCGTGGCGAGGCTGGGCAAGGTCGCCTCGCCTTGCCCGGGGACGGCGAGCCTCCCCAGTGGACCTCGCTGGCGAGCTTCCCCTTGGCTGGACTGGCCAGGGGGAAGAAGGAAAAGAAAAAAAAAGAGAGAAAGGAAAAAAAATTCGAAAAAAATATTAAAATATTGTCACATCACCGGTTGGAGCCGGCAGGCGTCCTCGTCAGCTTCGGCCAGTCAAAAGGACTGAATTGGCTTAATTGCAAAATGTTTAGGACTGAATTGACAAAAAAAAAAAGATTTAGGACTGAATTGGCACAACTGCACAAGGTTTAGGACTTTTCTGGTAACTTTTCCTGATCGAGAGTAATATCAAGAAAAAGAAATCGAGACGCAAAATTTTTATTCTGGTTCACCTATGCCTTTCTGTTGATGGGAAGTGTGAACCACGCCCAAACAAATTGAAGAAGTCTATCTTCTGTTGACAAGTAAGGAACACGTTCCTTTGACCCCGCAAAAAAATCAATGAAACCTGGTCAACCTTGTCATTAAAGTTTCTTTATATGTTGACTATATGCAACAACCTCAACGCATTACCGAATATTTTATGTTGGTCCCGCGATGATTCGCCAATGAGACGATTTGAAGTATAGAAGTTTACTTCAACTTGGTTCAACTGCTTTGCTAAATTGCCGAAGTTAATCATTATAATTTGTTTTCGGTTCAACTGCAATTGCCATTTTGTTTACTTGGAATTAGGTTAACTCTCCCGACATTGGTCTCACCCGAAAACAACCACCCAACCTTAAATTTAATCAATTGCTAGAATGAGTCTTACCTTGAGTAAACAAGTCCTAGGTCATATCTGCTAGCCCAAGGAATGACGGGAGCGGTGAGTGAAACCTTCGTCAACAGAGAACCGCGAACATCAATTTCCTTCTGCATGTAGCCATCAGATGACGGTGATGATGAGGATGATGGTCAACTTTAGCAGCTTGAGGATTTCAAACCTATGAAGTACGTTTCTCCAATTTGGCAGCTTTGGGACCCTTATAAGGCGATTTGTGCGTATAACATGGCGGACTGTGAGATCAATTAAGAACAAATTGATTTCATTTTCAGTTGAATCTTCAATCTTCCGACGAAAATATCTCGTGGGGTTTGGTCAGATTTGTGGTTCCCGATGAATTCATATTGGTTTCGAACTTCTTTTAATTGGCTGAGTGCCAGATCTTATTGAAGGCGGCTAGCTTAGATACTTGTCGAAGAACGTCCGCATCTATGAAGGTCAAAGCTATCGAGAAATGACAATAGGTGTTAGTGCGCTAATACATACTATTAATTAAACAAATTCAATTGCCATTTCAACTTCAAACTTCCCCATGCATACATTTAGAATACACTGGCTGCAAATAATATAGATGGACAAAGTCATAATTACGACAATTTGACAATCGGCAAGCAATTAATACTCTTACCTTTATCAAGTGTCTCTCGTCTTTCCTTTTACATACTAGTTTAGTCTCGCTAAATTTAATTTCTTGTTACTATTTCTCTCCACAAAAGTGTGCTTTTTTTTTCCTGGTTAGATATATTATTCTACTGGCCTGTTAGTTAGGTATATTATGGAAATGTTACTTCTTCTATTCGATGTATAGGCAAGTTTCATGAATCAATGTGCACGTTTTCAGCATGCAAAGTGCCAAAAGAGGGTCTTGATAAACATCCTTACTTATTGCTAATTATCTTAATTAGTGTTCCGGAGGCATTTTTATTACCAAAATCCTTTAAAAAAATGTCAGATGTCAAGTATGATTCACGAGGGTTACAGGTAACCGCCATGCACCCTATTTGTAAGCTTTGATGGCTTTGACTGGTTTGAGGCCCATTATATCTGCACGAGGCGGCAAGTAGGTTATAATCAATCGATGAAGCAAAAGAAGAAGTCAAGAAACGCCTAATCTTATCCCTTTGGTCCCCCATCATTGATCTGGCCACAGCAGCTAGTCTCCTTTTTTTTTTTTTGGTCTATGACCTTCCGGTATCCAGGGCATCCCCGACTAAATCCGGAAGCGAGCACTGTCGGACCCACAAGGGGGTGGCTCTCCCAGCGCCGTTTGCTCCATACACAAGGCTCGAACTCGAGACCTTGCTTAACGGAACCCAGGCTCCTTACCACCTGGGCCAACGGACGTTGGTACAGCAGCTTGTCTCTAACTATGGATAGATAGAGATGGGTCTCCACTCAAAGCTACGCACTTTGGTGTTTCGCTTCTTTCTTTCTTTGAAGTTTCTGAACTCAATTCATAAAAAAAATAACGAGTATAAGTCGTGAACTCCAGCTGCCACAGACTATGGACCCAAGAAAAGTGCAGTTGCGGGAAATGTGTGTAATGGTCTGGACAAGTTTATGAATGCAAATCCAAAACTAGCAACTGGGCTAGAGAGAGTAGCTGGGCATGCTCGAAAGGAGCTTACTAGAATTTGTATAATAACTGATGTGGTAAGTTCTCATCGACGAAATGAATAGAGCGGCTCGATTTGTACCAAAACAATTCTTTTGAAAACCTAATCAAAGATAACTGTATGTTTACTTCCGTTGTTATAACCTGATGGCATCTTAAGTCATTTTTCACGTGTGAATTGAGAGATTGCCACCAGTATATCAGATGCAAGAGTAGAGACATAAGGTCTCAGATCATCTTATCCACTCTGCCAATTCCTTTTAGTTGGGGTTTAGATTGCCAAGCATATATTATATTTCAGTGTTCTTTCACCGAAGGTGACATCAAACGGGATTGGATTCCCATGTACAAGCGTTCTAGCTTCGTGAAGTGTTCAGAAAAAAAATGGAAACTTGGTCAAGTTGCAGGATGACAACGCCAAAGTCTCACGCTCTGGAAATGTATAATTCAAACTGTTGTAAGCTAGATTTAACTCTACCATAAGCCTAAGGACTAGCAGATTTTTCAGTGTTGAAAAGATTTTGAAGTCTAAAACACGAGTGAAATTGCCTCTAATGTACGAGTCGTTCAAGCTTTCCAACGAATGACGGGATATGACAAGTTATTTCATCGCCTGAAATGTCGAACCTGTTTAATTTTGGTAAGTTCACAAGCAATGGGGCAATTGATCCCATCAATATGCAGTCACTGGGATAGAGGGTATTTAAATTCTTCAATTCGCTGATTGAATCTGCTATTTTGCCTGTGATGCTTGTAAATTTGGGGGTTCAGGAGACTTGCTCCAGTTAGAATTCAGAAAAGAAACCATGATATCATTGAATTTAAAACTGAGATCAAGGAGATTTGACAAGCAGAAAACGTCGAGCGGAAGTTCCCCTTGTAAATCGCACATAGATGCACTGACAAACATCAAAGAAACTGATAAATTCGCGAAGGAACTAGGCACAACAGCAGACATCTCTACTAGATCAAGTTTAAGTTCCCTCAACTTCGTCAAGTTCTGAACAAGCATTTTGAAACCATTATTTTTGATCTTAAGACCATTGGTCTCATAAGCACCCCTAAAGTTTAAAGAGAGATCAAGTAAACCGAATTTAGAAAGTTAAGAAATTTCAATAGGAACTAGCCATAACCAAGTTCCCTAATAATTTTCCTTTTCTTTTTTGGTTTCAAGGTAAACAAGTTCTCTAATATATCATTTTCGTAAGTACAGGAGTTGCCCTTCGAGATGCTCAAGAAAAGTTGAAGTTCGATAATGAGAAGTCGATCAAAGCAAAGTTTTCCATTTCTAATTCTTTTGGTGAAACAGTCAGTTGAGGGAGTGGCTAAACTCGCTAACGCTATATCGATGTCCCCACACGCGGACCTCGGCCTCAGTCCCAAAAATTCAGTCATTGGATCAGTGACCCAAGCCAGCCAGCAACGGTGGACCAGACACTAATGCAGTTTATTCATGCTATCCATATAGTTCGAGTTCAAAGACCATCTTTGCTTATAAATATGTATATTCTCATGGTAATGGCGCTGAATCTCACATGAGGATTTGCATCAGTTCACCAGCAAATTCCCCTTCTTCCAAGCAGACCATTTACAAACACCCTACTCATGTTTTAAGGCAACTCTTGCTGCCTTCTGTTGGTTCAGTGCGAGTTGACCCATACCCTGTTCTGTGAACCATTTGAAATGTTTTCCCAAGCTGGCCTCATTTTCTGTCTTTCCCCCGCGTCAAGGCCATTTCTAGTCTTCTATCTCCGACCACACTTGAAGAGCAAGCATGCCAATTAGCAGATCATTGGCACTCCAATATATAGGCTAATTGATGCTCACAGATAATTTTATCACTGAAAATTTGCCTATGAAGATTCAGATTTCCCAGCTTCCCTGCATTGTGGAAATAACTTATAGTTGATTGATCTTCGAATCCCATCTTCTCATTCATTTATTGATCCTTCTCTACTGCATCTTGTTATGTTCAAGAAGAAATAACAATGCTACAGTTGACTAGTTTTTCCAGTCATCTTCATCTTTATCACTTGCATGTATATCCGAGTGAGAAAACCTCCTGTTTTCATGAAAGAGAATGCTGATTAGTGCCGTGACTCTGCAAGTCCTCATTACTGCTCCATTTCCTTTTAATGATTTTGGGACCAACCAAGTTACGTCCTTACTTTGCAACAATTCCTCATTCTCGTCAGGCCATTTAAATCTTACAGCACGAGCCTTTCTGGCATTCCTGCTAGAACCCGTGGCACAGATAGACACCAGAGAAATATTACTCCATAAAGCAGTAGATGACCAATATAAGCATGACCACTCCCCAAAGATTTGTCCCTCTATTCTGTAAACTTGACACAGGCTACTCCTGATCCTGGTGGTCACATTTAGCTTGCTTAGACCATCAACTCCTTCCCTGATGCCTTGACCTGTTATAGGGATATTCACATTGATGACCCTGTCACATAAGGCAGTTTTGCGAGCATTAGAAGGAGCATGCTGTGTTTGAAAGTATAGTTTTACTTCAAGCAGAGACAAGTGAAAAAGAAACCAAAGCTCAGGAGGCAGATATAAGCAATAAAAAAGCTCAAGTACAAATATTAGGAGTAAAGTGACGATATAACTCTGGTTTTTCTATATTCAGCTCTTCTAAGAGCTGATTGATGGCTGTATTGGCATCAACATACTGATTGCATTATTATGTAGCCTGTCTTTTTCTCAAAATCCTCCTGTTATACCCAAGATATCACAGGGAATAAAATCTTGTAAAATAGCAAATTCAATTATCTATATGAACAATGTTTGAGTACCATATCACATTTATTGGCTCATAGAAATAACAATCCTGAGTTTAAATCTCACATTCGTTTAGATTCACCATATTCTAAATGTACCATTACCAGAGAGCCATTTAACAAACTTTGTTTCTTGCAAATCAATTAAAACCATAACTGAAACGACGCTAAAATGGAAGCTAAATGCTCTTTAAATTCAAATTTTGAACCTCTCTTGCCCGTGAGGATATTCTTATTAGTTTTGTTCTTCATGAAGCCACAACTTTCATATCTGCTAGTGAAACACACTGCCACTAGTAGGAACACTTAAAGTGTCCTCACATACTTCGCGCGCCATTGAAAGTTTGATAACTTGGAGCATTTATTGAAATGACTGCTACAACTTAATGAACCAAAGATGTAACTCAAAGTTTCAAAACTCTTCTAGTTTCGTACAAGTCCAGCTATTGGCAATTCCACAATAACATGCATAGAAGGCATTATTCGTCAGAGCTGCCCTAGAATGAGTTTTTATCAACATTGCAGTTGAGACACCCCACATGCAGCAACCCGTCTTCTTTTCCACCTACTTGTCCTGTGACTGAAGTATGAATGTGAGTCAATTTGAAGAGTGAGTAAAATGCTAGACCGCAGTAACCCATTACTCTGCACAAGATGAAATAATTGTTCTGTAGTGAAAGGGAGGACTGATAACCGTAAAGAAGACAAACGAGAAAACAGAGGATTTGGGATAATACCATGTTTTGCTTCAGGACGCTGATTCAGTGGCTCTAAGAGAGCTTTTCGCTCCCGTTATAGAATTCATAGGCTCCATGTTACTGGAGTCATAAATTAGATTACTTGATTGGAACTTTTTGGGGTCCTAATTTCTTGTACTATAGAACTTTGTTGCTTCACTCGAAACACGGGACACTGGAGTTGTCTCCAGGGCACCGATGTAAGATGGGCATTGACAGGCTGATCTAATAACTTGGATTTTACGGGTCAAGTTCTTCCGTTATCAGTCAATCTTGCGACGCGGCAAGGAAGTCTTTGTTCCCTATTCTTGAAGGCGTATTAATCAAGTCTATGGTAGCTCTTTTATCTATGACATAATCTATGGGCAGAATATGACCATTAATAAAGACATGCATGGCTATAGCCATGACCTTAAGTAGACAAATTACTTTGAATTTGGACAGTGATTGATCAAGGAGGACACTCTCTTTTATCATTTTTTAGTAGAATTATTTGGAATTTGAAGATACTTTGAATATTTCATTGGACAATTTTCAGTTCCACTTTGACGTACGTTGTCTATCAAAGACAACGTATAATAGCTGTCCACAATCTATTACTGAAGTGCAACTTCAAAGATTTTAGTGTTGATTCTTTAGGACATATTTTCTCGGCAGATTAATTTATTCACAACTTTGGTAGAATGGGTTGAGGCCAATCTTCACTTCTAATCATTCATTGACAAGAAAAAGCCACGCACATGAAAAGACGGAAAATATATTTGTAGAGGTTAATGGCACTTGCTTCATTTTTCTTCTGTTTGCTTTTTCTTAAGCTATATGCTTGATAGATCTCATTATTCATCTTGTCAATTAGATTGATACACTATTGCATCCAGGAACAAGAAGAGAAGACATTAGAAACAAGCCTTCATAAGGGAAATGACAATTCAAGCTGGTTTGGTGAAAGCATAATTCACTGAATCTATATTGTGCAATTTAAAGAGACATCTCCTCAAACAATTTTATTGTTGACGAAATTTGATCGCCCTCTATTTTGGCTTCTCCATCAACTTGGCCGCTCTTCTCTCCAATATTCACACACCTTGTGGGAGCCATTTGGGTCTTCCCGTTTCAAATGTAATGTATGAAATGGAAATCCCAACTACAATTCTTGATGCATAACCTATCCACATTGCTTTCTTGTTTGAACCAACTCTCATGCCCTTCACGGTCGAAAGTTGACGAGGACGATGGTGGAGGGGGTTGAGCATCGCTAGGCCATGTTTTTATCAATGGAGTTCCACATAAGCTTGGATTCACACCAAACGAGTAACTTGAAAATGTGCTCAATTGCTTGTCTTGAGGAATTCTACCAAAAAGTTGATTCTTTGAGAGATTTAAGTATCCAAGGATGCCAAATCTCCCAGTACTCTAGGAATTACCCCACTAAGCTTGTTCGAAGAAAGATCAAGCCATCCAAGATTAGTCAAGTTTCCTAGAGTTAGAGGGATGGAACTTGTAAGGTGGTTATGAGAAAGTTTAAGCCCCATGAGAGAGTGAAGATGTCCAATTACTCCAGGAATTTCTCCTTGGAATGAATTGTGTGACAAGTCGATAGTTATGAACATGGTCAAGATCTTCACTAGCTCAATCTCTAGCCCTTTTATCATCACAGTCACGGAATTTTCATATGACACTTCTAAGAAAGACCGTGTCATACAGATTGATTTGTCTTGCCCATTTTCACCATTCATCATGTCTTTGAGGTTTACTATCAAGTTGGCTGGCAAAGGATTGCCAAATTTGTTGTGGGAGAGGTCCAAAATGTGCAACTTGGGAAAGAGGTGAGATCCCCTGGAAATATTCAAAAGATCCTTAAAATTGTTGGACCTCAAAATTAGAACTTTTAGCTTTGGAAGTTTTCCCAACCATCTTAGGAATGTATCCTCTATTTGATTGTCATTGAGATCTAGAACTTCCAAATCTTTACATTTGGCAAGAGACCGGGGCAATGCGCCTTGAAACTGATTTCGACTCAAGTCAAGAGTCGTCAAGCTATTCATCGAACAGAAGGATCGAGGAATTGTCCCCTCAAGGTAATTCATTCACAAGTTCAAAACTATTAGATCGAAGCTAAAATCTGTAAAGTATTGAGGCAAGCTACCTGTTAAGCCGTTGTTAGATAATTCGATCATCTGGAGCAAAGAGGCATTGCATATCAAAGAAGGGATGTTTCTTGTTATATTATTACTTGCAATGGAATAATAAGTTGTGTCGGGACATGGAAGTGGAACTGGCCCTTCGAACTTGTTGTGGGATAAATCTATTGCACCTAATGAGGTGTTTGAGAAACCCTCTATGGGCCACCTTCCAATAAAGTTGTTGGAAATAAAAAAAAGTAGGATAGTAGGGAGGGCGAGTCCAAGGGCAGTAGCGTTGATCTTACCATGAAAGTTGTTGGATTGCAAATCAAGGTAGACCAGATGTAGTGATTCTAACCAATGTGGGAAGACATCTTTGAACTCATTGTGACCCATAATTGATGTTGATAAGTTTTCACATTTAAGTAGGAAACACGGTAATGGCCCTTGTAATTTGTTGCTGCTCAAGTCTAGATCTATGAGATTGGTTAGATTACCAAAACATGGTGGCATATTCCCTAAGAGATTATTGCTAGACAAATGTAAATAGCTAGCAAAGTGAACTCAATTGACAAATCAAAAGGGGGATCTCTCCAGTGAAATTATCGTGGGAGGTAGAAAAGTAAGATGTAAAAGGTGGAGGGATTGGAAGCGGTCCCTAGAATGAGTTGTTATCAAGGTCAAAATGTAACAATCTCCTCCGGTGCAATTGTTGTTCACCTCGCTCCAAAAGGTTATTTGTAACGGTCTGAATTTTCGATCCTTTTTCCTGGGATTCATGAAATGAATATTTTGGTCAATGCACTATAGTGAGATCTCACCCGGGACCCGCGCATTCTCGGGATGCTAACCTTAGGGGTAAGGCTATTACGGGATTGAGTTCGCACGACCAAAGAACTCGATCTGAGTTCGATCTTCGACCATATGGATTGATGAGGGAATGTTTTGAGCCAACCGAGACCGGTCTATTTGATTGATCGTGTCCGAAGGGCACTAGTGACAGACCCTCGCAATTATATGACAACCGAGGTCGTCCCGGGTAGAGTAAACTTAAACGTGACTTGACTTGGTGTCGGTCATGGGTCGAAAGCGCGTAATCCCAATGAGCCACCCGTTAGCAAGAGATAAACTAAAGTCGCGATTGTTCAATTTTAGTCATTTCTTGGAATTCGGGCTCGGGAATCGAGAATTTTGAAAGTAACAATTTTGAGTGGCCGAAGAAGTTTTTGGCTTGGCCAACCTTGGGGCCATCCATTTCTGCAAAAAAATGAATTTCAGTTCGGGACCCAGAAAATTACGGTTTTGCCCCTGTGGGCACCGAGATTGGATTCGGAGGCCGTTTGAGGTTATTTTTCGCGGCCAAGGTCATTTTGGGGTGGCCACGGACATTTAGAGTGGTTTTGGCCAAAAATTGGAATTTCGACAAAAATTAGAAAAATAATATTATTTTATTCCTGAAACTTCGCAGTCAATTTTCGAGGGCTTAGAAAGTGAATTTTGCGAATCCGACGCCATATTATGTTGGCCACGCACATATGGAACGCGTATGTGCGAAAATTGAAATTTCGCCCCGGGACCGGAAAATTACCATTATGCCCCTAGGCCATTTTTAATTAATTCCGAAATTTGGATTTAATTTTGGGATTAACCAAGGTGAGTTAGGCTTAACTCAGGTCTGGTCAACCATGGTTAAGAGCAAATGACCATTCTACCCTTGCTTTTATGGATTAGAACAAATATTGGCCTTTGGATCAGGGCAAAAGTGTCCAAGGCTTTGGATTTTGACACTTGGCAGCCTAGTCTACAATGTTTGACCAGATATATATCTCTCTCTCTCTCTCACGTGCAGAAGCATTCAGCCATTTTTTTCCCCAGAATTTTCCTCTTCTTCTTCACGTTTCTGGTTCTGCAGTCCCGTTTCTGCCGTTTTCGGTACTGTTCACGCCGGAACAGTACCGGCCGGAGCTGCCCCCACCAAGCCAGCACCACCATCAACCATTTCCACCTCTGTGTAGCCATCACAGCCCCGGTTTTTGTCCAAAACAGCCTTGTTTCTCTCTTTTTCTCTTTCCCGGTCTGCAAACAGTAACGCCGGAGCTTCGCCGGAGCTCCGATCGCCGTTCCGTCGACACCCGGCCGTCCAGCACCTCCATACGTCGCCGTTCAGCCCCGTCCGTACAGTGACCGTACGGTTACTATTCACAGTCCGTACGGTCACTGTTCATTCGACCGTACGGCCCGTCGCCGCCGTGACCGGTGCCACGCCGGCCACCGTTTTCCAGCCTGTCCGTACGTGTCCGTACGGAAGTACTGTTCACGTCCGTACGGGGAGTACTGTTCACCGCCGTCCGTACGTCGCCGGTGACGCCGCTGCCGCTGCTGCTTCTGTTCCGGTCCGTTCCAGCCTCTGTCCAACCTGGTTTGTCTCGCCTTTTAGGGTAAGTGTTTTCCCCAAATGTCATTTAGGACCTCGGGTATTTCTAGGCTCGTTTAGGACCCGGTTTAGGCAATTTTGTGACTGTTTCGTGACTGTTTTGGGGCTGTTTTGTGGTTGAGAGTAGAGCTGATTATTTAGTGGTTGCGGACTGATTAGGCGAAGAATTTTGAGGTTTAGAGAACTTGGATTAGGGCTGTGATGTTAGGGTTTGATCGGAATTAATTTGTGCGATTAATTATTGGGATTGTGCCTTGAATGGAAATTTGTGCGTGATTGTGCGATTTGTGGTAGTTGGCTGATTTGGGATTGTGCTTCGGGTTGTGTACGTGTGGTTGTATATGTCACGTGTGTGGTTGTGAGGTGTGATGGTGTGGCAGTGCGATTGCGCAATATGTTCGCATGCTGAGAATGTGTATGATTGTGTGGTGTGCTTGCGTGGTGAGAATGTATATTTGCGAAGTATATGTGACTTGTGAATTGTGCGTGCAATGTGGAATTGTGATGGGTCGTGTGGTCGTTGACCGTGTGTAAGTGTGGTTTGAGTGGAACGAGGATATGGAAATGTGGATTGGTTGGAAAGGTCCGTTCTGAGGCGTGTACGTTTACGCGGGACGATGCCGTCCCTGACGAGGTGACGATGCCCGGCCTGACGAGGTGTCGATGCCTGACGTGGTCAGAAGACCGTTGGCCTGATGCGTTTTACGCGGGCGCGGTAGAAGGAAAGTGTGTGTAGGATTCCGTCCTGAGGCGTGTACGTTTACGCGGGGCGATGCCGTCCCTGACGAGGTGACGATGCCCGGCCCGACGGGGTGACGATGCCTGACGAGGTCAGAAGACCGTTGGCCTGATGCGTTTTACGCGGGCGCGGTAGTGGTGGAAAGGTTGAGAATGAGCAAGAATTAGCGGGACGAGTGAAATTAAGAAAGTGACGCGTGGTGTGAGTTGGTGTGCGAGTGTGTTTGTATCGCGTGGTGTGATGCTTAATTATGGGGTAAAAACTGCTAGGCATGGTATGAGACGTGCCCAAGTGGGTTTTATCTTATAATTGAGACACGCGCGCGTCTGTGATTCATTGCTGTGGTATATTGGTTGTGTTATTGTCTAACGTGCAGGAACGTGCATGATGGATTCCAGGTAGGGTCGTGTGTGGTTGTTAGCTTGGTTGATTGTCGTGTGTTATGCGTGTTTTCGTCTGGCGGTACGTGAGTGCCTACGTGGGGTTTGGGGTTGTACACTTATTGAGATTCGTCTCACGGTTGTATAACCGCCACTTTCAGACCCCCAGCCTTAGACGCGGGAAGTCTACCTCCTCTTTTTGGAAGTTCGAAGAACCGCTTTTGGTGTCGGTGGATTCGCAGGCGATGCTCAAGAGATTTCCGGAGGATCGAGTCAGAAGAAATAGGAGCGGCATGGAAGATGGTGATCAGTAGGTTTTCCCTAGGGTATTCTAGGGGTTGTGTAAATCGGGTTGACCCATAGGGAAGTTAAGTTAACCAGACTTTGATATTTTATTGACGGTGATTTCGGATGCTAGTTTGTTAATTATGTCTGTAATATAATGTTTGTATATTTGGTGTTGTATGAATTTGTGGTTGCTGGATTGTTCTGTTGTTCTACCCCGTTGTCGTCATTATTTGTCCGGGGTTTTGTTATACGCTTCCGCATGTGGCTCTGATGTTTGGGTTGGGTCGGCGACGTTCCTGGGACGTCGCAACAATTCGACCGGAGCAGGGGATGTCGCGAGCTCGATGGGGGTTCGGGGCGTGACATTATTTGATAGAATTAAGTATTCCATTGTATCATGGTTTATTCCCCAAAAGCACCTCGGGATCTCCCCACTAATCCTATTCATAGAGAGGTTTAAGACTCTTAATCTTTTTAACGAATTCAAGAAATAGGGAAACTTGGTCAAGTTGCAAGAGGACAACGTCAACGCTTCAAGCTTCGGGAGAAGGAGGGAGCTATTGGAATAGAGATCGTCACGAAACCAAGTGCAAGTAACGTTACCGGTGACACGGTCACAATCGACGCTGTCCCACTTGCAGCAATCTATGCCCTTGTTCCACAAGTCTGTCTGCAAAGAATAGGTGGGGAGGTCACAACTATGGTTGGACGCCTTGCTATCAAGCACAAAGGCATTTTTAAATTGGAGCAAGGTGTCGCGTTGCAAAGGGAAGGTAGGAATGTAAGAAAAGAAGGAAACAGAGGACGCCAATGATTTGGTGCCAACCCATTTTGCAATCCATCATGCAAGTGAGTTTATTGGTGGCAAGGACAAGTATTCAACTTGTATGGACTTCCGACACGAGTTTTCTGTGAAAGGTCGGTCGGCGGGCTCACATAGACTTATGCCAACAGGCATACGTTTTCTTCTTCTTTTTCACGAGTATCCAACAAAAACAATTGACAATGGCATACATAATTTGACTAGACGATTTTGATTTGTTGTCACAATTTTTGACTTCTCTTTTCGGATGTTCCCTAAGAGCAATTTCGTGCTTCTGGGTTTTGAATCTAGCCTAACTAAAGTCGAAAGGGACTTGTTATATCGTACTTTGGCACCGTGGCACGCAGAATCGCTATCGTAGCACTCGAGTTCTGTTCACTATCACGTTTGGTCTCATCTGTCTGGTCGTAAGAAATACCGCAAGACCATGTAAGTCCCTGCCTGTGCAGCCTTTGGTCCCCGAGTGGATCCTGGATGGACTACTCTTGGAAAAAGATTTAGTTGCTGAAGAACTCAGTGCAACTTACCATACGAGACATTGATTTATCCAAATTTAAATCCACTTTCCTTGTATTGTGTTTGGAGCCATCGATTCAACTGAAAGAGTTTTCTTTTTTTCCTAAATTTGTCTTCTACGAGAGATGATCGGCGCTCGATTCAAAATTGGGTTGTTACTTCTGGCCCGTGCTTATTTTGAATAATCACGAGAATGAGTTTTTAGCCTTGTCATCAAACAATGTCCTCGACTCTCTCTTGCATACCAGATAACAACCTTTGCTTGCCTATGACGGGCAGGCTTCTCACTTAACGTCGTACTTAGGAGATTCACGTATGGAAACAGTTTCACAGTTAAGACTCAAACCTTGGTGGGAATGCTTCCCCTCGCTCGAGCAATTAGACTATGTCTTGGGTTTGATTAGACTAAAAATGGAATGTTCCAACACCATTATTAGCAAACTAACCAAGTCCAAATATTCTTCTTTCCCTTTTGAGTTTTCTCCTCCAAGGGGCAGGGTTTGGTGGTGCCGCTTTGCTCCATGTCAACCCAATCAAAATTGGAAAAAAGCTGTTAAGCGCGTTGGCGCCATGATTAATTAAAACTAAGAAAAATCAGAAAGAAAAAGTGTTATACATGTTATAAAAAATTAGATTTAACGGGAAAATTGTCAAAAAAGTCCTAAATCTATTATATGGCGATAAATTCAGTTATAAACTTTTCAATTTGATCAATTTAGTCATAAACTTTTTGACAATTTTGCAAATGTAGTCCTTGACCCCCATATAATGACTTCATGACTTTTTGGATAATTATCCTAGATTTCACTTTCGATTAGATTTAACAAGAAGAGATTCTTCAGCCATTATTTAGAGGCTTATTATAATTTGATCCACCCACTAGAAAAAGCTATTAGATCCACCCCATTATTCACTTCAGCATGCGAGTAAGATTTTCCATTTATGCAGCCCTTGTAAAGTGGTGAAGTGATCGACGCAAGTCTTCTCTAGAAAGTCTGTCGGTGAGCTCACAAAATGGGTTAGCCGTTCTAAAAGCTCTATTGGTTGGATTGTTCACCATACCACTACCATAATGATGTTTTATAGTTGGACTATGATGGAATGGCATTGGTGGTTGCTAGACTCGTCAAACGGGTGGTTGGGTTTGAGTCAGGTCAAAATTGATCCGACCCAAATTGAGTCATTTAATTTGTTTTGACCCATTTTTATGTAATACAAAATTAGTGATCCAAACCTGACTAATCCATACTCGATCCGATTTATAATGCTAAAACACTTCCATAGTTGACCAAATATAGGAAAACTTATATCCAAACTTAAATAAGAGTGAGGAGTGGGCGAGCTTGAGATCAAATGGGAGCGATAAAAAGTGAAGAGAGAATTATAGAGGTGGATTGAGTCTAAGTAAGTCGTGAATTTATTTAACATCCACATTATTTTGGATTTTACCATTCCAAACTCATTTATAACCTATGTACTGAATATAACTAACTCATATAAAAATCACAGCCCAACAAATTTGGGTTAAACCCACTTTGACAGGTCCAGTGGCCCTTATGAGGATAGGGATTCAACTTATATAATCTGTTTAGCAAGCCAAGTGATAAACACCAGTCTTTTGTCAAAGGTCTGTCGGTGGGCTTATGCCAAACGTATGTTATACTTTCCAGCGCTTTCACCGAACGCCGCATCAAAATGGGATTGGATTCCCATGTAAAAGCGTTCCAGCTTTTGTCAAAAGTAGACAAAGTTTAGAAAAACATGAAAAAAGCAGCCGGAAGTGGCTTTCCAAATGACCGGAAAAGGACATTAAGACAGAATTTAATATCGTATTTCCTTTGCCTTTCGAGTGATTTTCACCCGCCAAGGTTAGAAAAGCTTCAATAGAAAACCTTCCCATGAATTGCTCTTGATTTGACCGGACCATGTTTCTAGGTACTTTCTTTTTTCTCTTTTCATCGACCCTAAAGTTACGTTCACGGACGAGCCAAAGGAATCGAAATGAAATCATCTTCAGTTTCAACTCAATATTTGATGTCTTTTGTTTGCGATCAAAAGGGGAAACACATATGTTTGTTAATTTCAGTACAAATGTATTTGTATGGGATTTACATTCATCTGTACTAGAACGAGCATGAATATTATTCAGGTGGATTGGACTGCAAAGGATAAACCGGCTTTTGCATACACCTGCAAATAAGTGTCAAAATAAACACTCATATAAAGAGAGCTTAACCTCCTATTCTTTTTTTCTTTATGACTGTTAGAGATATTTATGATAATTCTGATGATTTTCTGTATCTCTCAAGATTGTGCGAATTTCTCTTTTTGATTGTGCGTATATTGATCGATATGTTATCTTATTTAGTCATTTCATAGAGCTTATAAATAGGCTGATGTAATCTCATTATTATATCGTCGAACATACATAAATTCTTCTCTTTCGCTTTACTTCTAACTCTAACTATAAGATGATTTGCAGTATTTCGCCTCTTTTATAACTCTTTGTAATTGATCATATTAGATGGCATTGGAAAGTCAAAGGCGATTAGATAACGTTTGCGGCGAATGAGTTTGGCACAGGTCTTGAAGAGAGTGTTTGCGCCCGTGGATGAGTTCAGTGATACCTTATCGTGGGTACAATGAATAAAAAAGAGGGATAAAATGGTCCAAAACACTGTGGAACGGCATGTCTGACCTATAAACGCATTCGATTGAGTGGAAGAATTTTCCATGAATCAGTTTTCTAGACTTTTCACGCGTTTGGTTTTGCTGAAAATAATCAGTCAACGAAAAAACATTTACAATATGCATGCTTAAAGTTAGGAAAATGAAATCCCTTACTTG
This sequence comes from Syzygium malaccense, assembly GCA_031216405.1. Taxonomy (NCBI): domain Eukaryota; kingdom Viridiplantae; phylum Streptophyta; class Magnoliopsida; order Myrtales; family Myrtaceae; genus Syzygium; species Syzygium malaccense. The sequence continues at coordinate 6,185,366 of CM062258.1, read as the reverse complement.
AAAAAAAGGGGAAATCATTTTTCTGGAAAGCATTGGCATAGGCCTAGAAAATGTATTGTTACAAAGTGGAGTCTTTTGCAAAAAGGTTCATATGGAGTCTGCTGACTGAAGTTGCACAAGGCGATTAGGGAGGACGATGAAATTACGTCCTGGCCAACATGTTCCATTGGCAGTTTTGATTTGTAACTTCGTTTGCTCAACATATACCTGGAGCCCGCGTCGACACAGCAAGCACTTGTAGCTCCATGGCAACGAAATCTTGAAATTGGCAAACCCGTATGTCCTGAATCCGACTAATAATCATGGGAATCGTCAAATTCTGTAAGCAAGAACAAGCAAATGAGGTGAAATTGATCTTCACAGCAACATGGATTGGCCACGTTCTGATGTAAAACATGGAAATCACAGAGCCTAATAAATTTATATTTAATTAGAAGAAGCAATTATGTAAGAGCGAAATTCAACAACAGAGGAAACACAGTTCTCTTAAGATTTTAGGCCGTCGAAAATGAGCCCCTGCTCACATCTGATACAATATATATAAATATATATAGACACACACTCACAGATGTATACATATATAAGCATTCCTAACATTTCAAAAGAGTACCTAAAAATTTAATTAATCTTTGAGAGTGGTCAGAAATGGAGCCACTTGAATTGCAGGCCACATATCACCGGACAACTGGATCTTATCAACAGATCTGTAGCACTAACACATGGACCACTACTGTTCTTGAATCGATTGTACACTCACGTACAAGCTTTTGCTGCTCCTTTTGGCAGTACAGTGCAGAAAAATTGCACAAACATGTGAATCGAAAATTAATTTTGGCAATGTAACATAGATGTTAACCACGCTAACTACTGGCAATTGGCAAATGCAAATTTCACCGACCAGCAATGTTTGCATGTGCACTGAAGAACGACCTAAACATGTATAAGTTTGTGCATGCCAAGGGAAGTCACCTACATAATGTTGTACAAGTTGGAGGAATGAGGTAGCCCGACCAACTAGAGGCCTGTACAAATGTAACCTACATGCCAATTTGTAACGGTGTGTACTCATGAAAAACCATCAATTGGTTTACGATGCAAGAGCAGAATGTCAAATGAGAAACAGATTCAGCAACCCATGGAGCTTTTTCTCTTTTGCCCGGCATGGAGTTGCTCAAGTAGTTATAAATGGACTGCAAGAGATTTGTATGCTCCAAAAATAAAGCTAAGAGCTTAAACTGTAGGAGATATCCGTCAACTTACTTGCCAGTCAAAATCAATGGTGTGGATGGAGTAAACTTCATTGGTTATTTCAATGTCTTCACTGATTGAACCGTCAAACCACCTGCTTGCGATGCTTGCATGCTCACTGGATTCCTGAGAATTGACGATTGCTACGCAAGTCATTAATGAGAAACCTGAACAAATTCTAGAGAAGGAAGATGGAATATATGTAGAACCAAATTTGATTCATGACCAGCGGATCACATCACCAATGAACCTACATTTCCAATAAATGTAAGCCTTGACAATTTTCATGGGTGATGAAGATTACATACGATCTCTGCCTCCAAAAAGTTGTTTATTGCATATCTCATCCATGGATTATTAAAAAGTTGTTCATAGTCTAATTATGTGGTATCGATAATTACCTACAAAGCCAAGATTCAAACTTGCTGTGCACCTCAAAAAACAAACAGGAGTAACCCTTGAAAAAGTTAGAAACGAGATACTAATGGCTCCATATTAGAATACATCTTAAATGTCCTCGCTGAAGTTTTTAATCCGAAAAAACTGCTCCCGCTCTTATGAAAGTTAAACACACGTTCTTTTCCACTAAAAAGTTGCAAGTTTGATTACTACTGTAACTTCTTTTTACAGAATGTGTACATACGGTTCCCACGGATAACTATCCACTTCCATCTTTCACAATCTATGTCTTCGATTTTTGAACTTTGGGTTTCACCCAAATCCTTTTGGCCAGTAAAGGGCGGAGCAAATGGAGTCTGTTGCAAAAAGATTCACATGGCAATATCAAGGCTACGCACACCGGAAGATGGAAAAGAAATTTGTGGAGGTTAATGACGCTTCATTTTTCTGATTGTTGTTTCTTTATTTTTAAAGCAGTGTGCTTGACAAATCTCATCATTCATCTTCTCAATTGAACTGATATACAATTGCACCAAGAAACGAGAAGAGAAGACATTAGAAACAAGCCTCCATAAGGGAAATGACATTTCAAGCTAGTCTGGTGACATCATTATTATCCGAATCTACATTGCACAACTTAAAGAGACGACTGAGACTCAACAATTTCTTTGTCCATGAAACTTGATGGCCTTCCGCTTTGTCTTCTCCATCCATTTCGCTGCTCTTGTCTCTAGCATTCTCACACCTCGTGTGAGCCATTTGGGCCTTCCAGTTTCACATGCAATGTATGCTATGGAAATTCCAATTACGATTCCAGATGCATAACCAATCCACAATACTTTTTGTTCGAACCAACCTCCATACCCTTCAGGATAGAAAGTTGACAAGGACGATGGTGGAGGAGTTGGAGTATCACCAGGGCATGCTTTTGAAAGTGGAGTTCCACATAAGCTTGGATTCCCACTGAACGAGTCGTTTGAAAATGTGCTCAAATGCTTGTCTTGAGGAACTCGACCAGTGAGTTGATTGTTCAAGAGGTCCAAGTATCCAAGGGATGCCAAATCTCCTAGTTCTCTAGGAATTCCCCCACTAAGCTTATTCGAAGAAAGATCAAGCCATCCAAGATTAGTCAAGTTCCCTAAAGTTGAAGGGATGGATCCTATAAGGTGGTTATACGAAAGGTTGAGCCCTATGAGGAAGTGAAGATTTCCAAAGACTCCGAGAATTTCTCCTTGGAAAGAATTGTGTGACAAGTCGATGGTTGTGAAGATGGTCAAGATCTTCACTAGCTCAACCTCTTGCCCTTTCATCGTCACGGTCACAGAGTTTTCATATAACGTTATTTGGGAAGCTTGTGTCATATACAATGATTCGTCTTGCCCATCTTCTCTATTCATCGTGCCTTCAAGGTTCATTATCAAGTTGGTTGGCAAAGGACCGCTGAAATTGTTTGTCGAGAGGCCCAAAATGCGTAACTTGGGAAAAAGGATAGCTCCCTTTGGAATATTCAAAAGACCCTTAAAGTTGTCGGACCTCAAAACGAGAACTTTTAGCTTTGGGAGTATTCCCAACCATCTTGGGAATGTATCCTCTATCTGATTACTACTGAGATCCAGAACTTCTAGAGATTTACATTCGACTAGGGACCGGGACAATGTGCCTCCAAACTGATTTTGACTCAAGTCAAGAGTTGTCAAACTATACATAGAAGAAAATGATTTTGGAATTACGCCCTCAAGGTAATTCATTCGCAAGTTCAAAACTGACATAGCAATGTTGGAATTTGTTAAGCACCGAGGCAAGTTACCTGTTAGGCTATTGTTAGACAAGTCGATGATCTCAAGCTTAGTGGCATTGCACATCAAAGAAGGGATGTTTCCTGTTATCTTATTACTTGCAATGGAATAATAATATGTGATGGGGGATGGAAGTGGAATTGGCCCTCCAAACTTATTGTTGGACAAATCTATTACAGACAATGAGCTGTTCGAGAAAACCTCTAAGGGCCATGGCCCAGTAAAATTGTTGTTGGAATATATAAAACACGAAGAGTAGGGAATGAGAGTCCAAAGGAAGTGAGGTTCATCCTACCAAGAAATTTGTTGGATTGCAAATCAAGGGTATAAAGTTTTGGTGCTTCTAGCCAATGTGGGAAGATATCATTGAACTCATTGTGACCGAGTAGTAGTGATGATAAGTTCACACATTTGACCAGGGAGCGTGGTAATGGCCCTTGTAATTTATTGCCACTCAAATCTAGATCCTCGAGATTGGTTATATTACCAAAACATTGTGGCATATTTCCAAAAAGATTATTGCTAGACAAATATAAATGCCGGAGTGAACTCAATTGGCAAATCGAAGAGGGGATCTCACCGGTAAAACCATTGTCAGAGGCATAAAAGGTAGAAATAGAAGGTGGAGGGATGGGGAGTGGTCCTTGGAATGAGTTATTCTTGAGGCCAACATATGACAATTTTTTCCAGTGGAATTGTGGCATATCTCCCTCCAGAAGGTTATTAGAAAGATCTAATATTTCCAATGTATCATGGCTTATTCCCCAAAACCACCTCGGAATCTCCCCACTAATCCTATTAAAAGAGAGGTCTAATAATGTTAATTTTTTTTAACGAATTCAAGAAATAGGGGAACTTGGTCAATTTGCAATAAGACAACTGCACGTCTACAAGTGAAAAGGATGAATGGGAGAGATTCATATGAGTCATTTTTGGATATGCACTTAGATTTGTCGAAATGGGTGAGCCAGCAAAGTCATTACCGAAAAGATTGAGGTACTGAAGATGGCGAAGGAGAGTGAGGGAGCTATTGGAATAGAGAGAGCCACGAAGCCAACTGCAAGAAAGATCGAGTTCTAAGACGTTACCAATGACATCATCGCAGGAGACACCTTCCCACGAACAGCAGTCCACGCTCTTGTTCCATGACCTTGTGATTGGATAAGAGGTGATTCGAAGAAGCTCGTCACAACTAAAGTGGGAAGCTGTCCTGTCAAGCACGAACGAATTCTTAAAAAGGAGCAAGGCATCACGTTCGTCAGGTGGGCAAGGGAACGTGGCACGGGGAAGGGAGAAATGTAAGAAAAAAAGGAAACAGAGGAGTCCGAGGATTTGATGCCTCCCCATTTGCAGTTTAGCATCCGAGTAAGTGCTTCAACTTATATAGTGTGAAGTGATGGACGCAAATCTCCGATGAGACGAGTTCCACTTGCCTCGTGGGTTGGGGGTCAATTTGATATGAAAGATCCGCCCACTAGAAAAAAGCTATTAGATTAGATCCGCCCCATTATTCACTTTAGCAAGCGAGTGGGTGATTCAATTTATATATGTGTTGCCCGTTCTAAAAGCTCTGACCATTATCATAGTGATGTTTTATAATTGGGCTAAGATGGAATATAATCGGTGGTGAGGATTGGGATTCAACTTACACAAACCTTCTAAGAAGCCAAGTTATCAATACTAGTCTTTCCAGAAAGGTCTGTTGGTGGGCTTATGCCAAACATATATCATATTTTTCAGTGGTTTCCCTACATAATATGGGATTGATTCCCATGTCAAAGCGCTCTAGCTTTGTCAAAAGTAAACAAAGTTCAGAAAAGAACGAATAAAGCAGCAGGAATGGCCTTCCCAACAACCAGAAGAGGACGTTAAGAGACAGAATCGATATCACATTTCCTTTGTCTTTCGAGCTCTTTTTACCAGCTTGAATATCACATAGCCTTTGTTTTGCGAGTGACCTTTTTCCCCTTTTTAGCGACACTAAACTTATCCTCTTATGGCAAGAAAATGAATTAATCATGCCTCTCTTTTCTGTTGAAATGCAAGACAAAAATGCGGAAAATTGACACAATCTATCATCAGAATCTGAGTTCTGATTGCATATGATTCTGACAATTTTCATTCGAATTCCCTACTTCTTTTTCTTCTTCCTATTTTGCTTTCGGTAAGGTTCATATTCATAGTGACACATGTCAAAAGCAAAAGTAAACATATTTTCTGGATCTCGTTACTAATGAGAAGGACATGCAGATGCGGCCAAAATTGTGAGAGTCGTGATAAACAGAACTCTTGTACATCTTTCGATCATGAATTTGACCTACAGTTCGGCCTGATCAATGCACTTTCAACTTGAAAAATCTTTCAGCAGTCTTAAAAGATTATTTCAAATTAATGCGAACGAAAGATATTTTGTCAGCAATCTACGGGGAGATGCGCCCCAAAAGAGATGGCATCATTCCTTTCGTAATAGCCCACCAAAGCGGATGACATAAAGTTTTCGAGCAAAATCTTCAGGCCGTCAGCAAATTTACGAGCTGATGCAGAGAGCAATTAAAAGGTGGATAATAAAAGACAGCAATTTTTTAGCATACGAATTTTGTATCTTTCTATCGCATCTCCTTTGTTTTGAGAGTGTTTGAAGTATAGAAATTTGGGAATTACCAAAACAGTCCTAAACTTATTGCAATTATGCTAATTCAGTCCTAAGCCTCTTATATTTGTGCTAATTTATTCCTTCCGGTCAATTTTGGCCAACTGACATTGACATGGACGCCGGCCGGTGCTGGCCATTCGGCCGACACTGATGTGACAATTGTAAAATTTTTTTTCTCTTTTTTTTCCCTATCTTCTTCCCTAGTTGATCATTGGACCGACCAAAGGCTGAGGCTCTCACCAGCCACTGGTGAGGCTTGCCCTTGTCGTCAATGGGTGAGATCGAGCTCGCCTGGCCATGTCGAGGCTCCCCCTCGTTGTAGCAATGGCGAGCCTCACCATGGCCGAGCGAGCTCAACCTCGCCCAGCCATGGCAAGGCTAGCCCTCACCATCGTTGGGCGAGAGCTCGCCCGATCATGGCGAGGCTTGAGCTCGCTTGGCGACGGCGAGGCAGCCTAGATCTAGCAAGGCTCAAGTTCACCTAGCGACGGTAAGGCTTGCCCTCGCCAGTGGCTAGTGAGTTCAACCTCGCCGGCCTTAGCCTCTAGCTGGTCCGACGATTGAGCGAGGAAGAAGATAGGAAAAAAAAAGAAAGAGAGAAAAAATACTAAAAATTGTCATGTTAGCATTGGCCGGACGGCCGGCACCAATTGGCGTCCACATTAGCGCCGGCCGGCCAAAATTGGTTAGATGGACTGAATTGGCAAAAATACAAAAGGTTTAGGACTGAATTGACACAATTGCAATAGGTTGAAAACTATTTTGGTAATTTTCCTAGAAATTTAGGTTCAAACCCATGAAGTAAGTTTCTCGAATTTGGCAGCTTTTTGGGACCCTTCTAAGACTATACCACGACGGACAGTGAAATCAATCAAGATTCAAGAACGAATTAATTTCATTTTCAGCTGAATCTTTTGTCTTCCCATGAAAGTAGCTCGTGGGGTTGGGTCAGATTTGTCGTTCTCTATGCATTCATATTGGTTTTGAACTTCTTTTAAATGGCTAAAAGGCAAATTTTATTGAAGGCGCCGGCTTAGATATTTATTGAAAAAACGTCCGTGTTTATGAAGGGTAAAATAAAAAATGTCTTTTATTCGAATGTTATTCTGGGACATACAATGCATTGCAGACATATGATCAAAATAAAAAATTTATATTTTATACATGCAATGCTGAATCAATGACCTATGTGATGTATAATGTATAAAGTAAGTAAAATTCACTCGGAGAAGGAAGAGATAAGAGGGCCCTATGGAGAAACCATAAGCTCCCAAGTAGTGGAAAGAGACTAGTAGGACTCTGACCGAATGCCTTGTACGAAAAAAAAATGCCTACAGTAGAAGCTTGTTGTTGCATTGAAACATTTAAATGTTGACTAAGCTGGCTAACATTGAACTTGGTAAAAATCTCCTAATTTTTCCGAAGCAACTAGAAAGAGATCCTTTAACTAGAAAGAATTCAGCCACCGTAAGGCTGATCGGCGATTACTAGTGATTCCGGCTCCAAAACCGATCCTTGTTTACCAATCATACATTAAATTTCGATAACTTCTTGATCTTCATCCCCCTCCCCCGATTTCAAAATGGGTCGGTTGTTCCCTTTCAATCAAAATTTTCCTTGCCATAATGGTTCAGGCATTTACTTTTCTAGTTAGAGACCAACGTCTTGGGGCAAACGTGATTATACTTATTTGTACAAATACCTCAATGATTAGATGTTAGTGCGCTAATACATGCTATTGATAAAGCAAATTGAATGGCCACTTCTCTTCAATTTGTTAAAAATCGTGAAAAAAATAGAAAAAGAAAGAAATTCAGAAAAATTATTAAAATAATATAAAAATTGTTCACCTTAGCGCCAGTTGTGCCACATCAGACTACTGGCTTCCACACCATATATTTTCGACCAATTTTGGCTGGAATGACTATATTGGCGAATCGTCAAATGGTTAAGGAGTAAATTAACCAAATTGAAAGATTTATGACTGAATTGACTGTTATATAATAGGTTTAAGACTATTGGGACAATGACCCCTAGATTCGACAGTCAAGGTCAGCAAACTTTTAGCGTCCCCAATTTGATTAGATTTAACAAGAAGAGATGCTTCGGCCATTATTTAGAGGCTTATTATGATTTGATCCATCCACTCGAAAAAGCTTTTTGATCCACCCCTTTATTCGCGTTAGCATGCTGGGTAAGTTCTTCCATTTACACAGCCCTTGTAAAGTGTGAAGTGATCGACGCAATTGGAGCACGGTTAAGGTGCACAACTCTAGGCGCTGTATGATAATGTGGACTGCTTCAACATTATCGTGATCTTAAATGGCGGTTTCATCATCATCATCAAGCATTTGGTAATCTATCAGACTGTTGGTTAGCCACAGGTCTGGCAATTGACGAGGCCAATGTTATCTTAGCCGTGAAATATGATCAATCAAGGAAGAAAGTCTCATGTCAGTTTCCAAAAAAGAGAAAAACACGAGCAGGAAAAGTGGCAGCAGATGCTATCTATATAGTCAATGCCATCTCCTCATTAATCATCTGGAGTCAACCAGCACGTCAACATGTATCGCTGACTAGTTAATTTAGTAGGACATTAATGGTAGGGTAGAATGGGAAAATTCTAATGCACGAATTTCAGGTACAAACTAATCGCTCATAGAAGACCTACAGAAAGATCAGGACGGGAATTTAGTTGCGGTTCTGGGTTTTCAGTTGTCAATTCAGTTAAACTGATGTTCGGACTTTGGCAGCTGGCTGGAAGGGCGTGTCTGAGCCATAAACGCTTGGTTAAGTGAAAAAAAAATCCCGTAAATTAGTTTTTTGAACTTCTACACGTTTGGTCTACTAAAAATAATCAGTCAACGAAAACTAATTAGTTGTCTGGACTTCTAAACTGATGTTTACATCCAGCCCAAAATTCACTTCAGCGTGCGAGTAGGTTCTTCCATTTATGCGGCCCTTGTAAAGTGCTAAGTGATCCACGCAAGTCTTCTCTAGAAGGTCCGTTGGTGAGCTCCCAAAATGGGGTTAGCCGTTCTAAAAGCTCTATTGGTGCGATTGTTGACCATACGATTAGCATAATGATGTTTTATAGCTGGACTAAGATGGAATATCAGTGGCGGTGACATAGGGATTTCAAGTTATATAACCCTTCTAACAAGCCAAGTGATCAAACACAAGTCTTCTCTCAAAAGGTCTGTTTGGTGGCCTTATGCCAAACATATTATTATATTTCACCGAAAGGCTACATCAAATGGGATTGGATTCTCATGTAAAAAGCGTTCTGGCTTTGTAAAAAGTAAACAAAGTTTAGAAAAAGCAAAAATAAAGCAGCGGTGGTGGCCTTTCAAATGATCAGAAAAGGACTTTAAGACAAAATTTAATATCATATTTCCTTCGTCTTTGGAGTGATTTTTTACCTGATAAAATTAAGAAAGAAAAACTTCAATCGAAAACCTTGCCAAGAAAAGCTCTTAATCAGACCGGACCATGTTTCTAGGTACTTTTTTTTCTTCCTCTTTTCATTGACCCTAACGTTACGTTCAGGGATGAGCCCCAAAGAATAGAAATGAAATCATCCTTCAGTTTCAGTTCAACCAGTAATGCTATTTTGTTTGCAGTCAAAAAAGATACTTTGTTGTTGCGAGCGCAGCGCAATCTGCGGCGCCCAAAAGAGGTGACGTAGGGATTCAACTTATATAACCCTTCTAACAAGCGAATTTGATCAACACAAGTCTTCTCTCAAAAAGTCTGTCGGTGGGCTTATGCCAAACATATTATTATATTTCCCAGTGCTTTCACCCACAGGCTAAATCAAATGGGATTGGATTACCATGTAAAAAGCGTTCCAGCTTTATCAAAGTAAACCACGTTTAGAAAATAAAAAATAAAGCAGCAGGTAGTGGCCGTCCAAATGATCAGAGAAGGACGTTAATACAAAATTCTCACAAAATTAGAAATAAAAACTTCAATAGAAAACCTTGCCATGACGTGCTCTTAATCAGACTAGACCATGTTTCTAGGTACTTTTTCCCTCGTTTCATCGACGCTAAAGTTACGCTCAGGGATGAGCCGAAAAGAGTAGAAATGAAATCACACTTCAGTTTCAGTTCAATAAGTAACACCTTCTGTTTGCAATCAAAAAAGATACTTTGTTGTTGCTAGTGCAGCAATCTGCGGTGAGATGCGCCCAAAAAAGATGGCATCACTCCCTTGTATTATATACTACCAAAGCGGGTCATAAAACAATTCTCAAGCAAATCTTCAGGCCATCATCAAATTTACTTTAGAATAATATTGTGAGCTGATGCAGAGAGCAATTCAAAGGTGGATAAGAACATGGATGACAAAGGTCACATATTTTTTAACATCTGATTATCGTACCTTTATATCATGATAAAATCAGTGCCACCTCCATATTTTGGACTGGCCATCTCGACCTCATCCTAATATATTCACAACCGCCACAAAACAGTCCTAGATCTTTGTCTGTGTAGAATGTCTAGTGTACTTTTTCTGTGCTTAGGTGATGTAATCAGAATAGATGCAATACTGACAGTCTAAGAGAGGATACGGTAAGGGCGTATTTCATGTAGTTGATTACCGTGTAGTGTATGCACATTGGTATTCATTTTGTAGACCGTATTAGCTCACGACCTTCCCTAGGAAAAATACGTGTTTTTTAATTTCAGCACAGGTATATTTGCACAGGATTGAAATACATCTGATCCAGCAAGAACATGAATATTACTCAGGTGGATTCACATGCAAAGGATTAAACAGAGTTTTGCATATACCTACAAATGAGTGTCAAAATAAACGCTTATAAGAAGAGAGCTTAACCTCCCATTTTTTGTATTGATCAGATGATTTGTAGAATTTCGCTCTCCTTATAACTCCCCGGAATTGATAAAATTAGCAGGCATTGGATAGGCAAAGGCAACTAAATAACGTTTGCGGCAGTTGAGTTGGGCACAGGCCCAAAAGAGAGTGTTTCCGCCCGTGGATGAAATGTAAGTGAATGCAGAGCCCGGGCATGGGAGGAGATCGGCATAGCCATTCTCTTCTTAGCTATTCCCTAGGATTGCAAACGAGAATTCCTAAATCTAGCATCCTCATCATCCACCAGGTCTTCGGTCCATACACTACCCAGAATTACGAAACGATTTAACCGGAACCCAAAAAAGAAAACGTAATGTCACAAAAATATACTCCTACAAGAGGTCAGTATCAATTGTGTAATCATATATTGCTCCTAGGTAATTGCCTCGCAAGGCTACGCAGGAAACGGATAAGAGACATCTGAGCTTTTTGCAGCACCATGCAAGCTTCTCCCTCGTTTTCATTAGTTGCGGCTGGCTGTTCTTGAATTTAAATTGGCTGTACACTCTGCACGAGCTTCGCTGCTCCTACTGGGAGTACAACGTAGGAAAATGTTCCCCATAAACATGTGAACCTGAAAATAATATTGACAATGCGACATGGGAGATGTCAACCACACTAACTACTGGCAATTGGCAAACGCAAATTTCAGGGACGGGCAATGTTTGCATGTAGTGCACTGAAGAACGATCTAAACATAGTGAAGTTAGAGGAATGAATTAGCCCAACCAACTATAGGCCCATGTGTCAAGGTGTGTGCCCATGAAAAAACCATCAATTGGTTTTTGTTGTCAAGAGCAGAATGCCAAATGAGAAATTAATTTCTATTTTCAGTACATAAAACTGTCGACACTTAATATTAAGTACCCGCGCTCGTGCCTAGGAGTCGCGGATCCGGGCTTGAGACCCCGATGCCCGTGCTAAGTTCCTTGCCTACCTATGCGCAGATCATTAGCGCTTGAATAGTGTATGTTTATTGAAGAAAATCAAATTATATTTTTCTTACCAAACAACATAAACTATTTTCTAATTCATTTTCAGATCTTAACTAAGCACCTTGCCGGGATCCGGGCTTGAGACGCTGGTGCCTGTGCTGGGTTCCTTAGCTATCCATGCGTAAATCATTAGTACTCGAATAGTGTCTGTCTATTCAAGAAAATCAAATGGGGTTTTTCTTACCAAATGACATAAACTATTTTCTAATTCATTTTCAAGTCCTAGTTAAACACTAGGAAAATATTATTATCTTCCTGAAAAATGACTTCTCGAAAATTATTTTTCAGAAATGTCATATTTTTTACAAAGTAAACGAACCTTAATATTAAGTACTTAAAATTCTTTGTACTTATTAGTACTTATTTTTTAGTCTTATCAAACGAGCTTTTAGACTTGGAATATGTGGGCCTAATTAGGCGGCCAATATTACCCATAACAGAGAGCATGGGAGGGCCACAATTTATTGCTGGATTCTTCTGTTGAAAACAACAGATGGAAGATAAATATGGAGAAAGAAATGAAATAAAGATAGCCTCATGTAAGTTTTCGAAATAAGGAAATAACAGAATAAAGTGAAAGATTCCACATTATACTGTCAGAAAATTTGGTTTTTAAGGGTATAATGTTCGGATCATGAAAATGGGGGCGGCCTTGCCTAATGATTAGGTTGATTTACCATGTCCAATGCTGTAATCTTTTTTCTTTTTTTATTTTTATTTTTGGTCAAGAATTTTCATTTTTAACCTTACAGTGCTTCTTTATTATGTTCCACGGGGATCAGAAATGGAACCACTTAAAACTGCAGGCCACCGTATCACCCCACAACCGGATCTTATAAACTGATCTCTAAAACTAACACATGGATCCTCCCATCTACCAGCACCGATCCGTCTCCCATTTCTGCCGTGGGCAACGCGCTGGCACCGGGGCGGAAGTGACTGACACCGTGAACCAGCCATTTCCCCGGAGCAGCATCCGGTCTTAGTCTACCCATCGGTCTGGATCCAAGAGAGTGGCGTCTGCATTGTGACCCATATGAACTCGCACCCCGCGGCCGCGTTGGCAGACACGGCAATGTCCTGGTGCGAGACCCTGGCAAGTGTCTAGTAGGCGGTCTTGATCTCCTGACACGTGACGCCAGCCCGGATTCCCAGCACCTCATGTAGTTGTCAAAGTCGTCATGTAACCAATTGAATCGGGTTACGCCCTAGTTCCATGAGCTTGTCTCTGGATAATGTGACCCCAGCATTCTACGCCCTTGTTTCACGGGCAACAATCCAAGTTGTTCTTCCACCCACTTGTCCTGGGACTGCAATGGGAATGGGAGTCGGCGTCATTAGAAGCGGGAGTGAATTGCTAAACTGCAGTAAGGTATTACTGTGCACAGAATGACAAAATTGTTCTGTTGAAAAGGGAAGACTCATATTTGTAAAGAAAGAAATGAGAAAACAGAGGATTTGGCAGAATCCCATGCTATACCTAAGATATCACAGGGAGTAGAATCTTGTAAAATAGCAAAGTCGATGATGTATACGAAGACATGTTTGAGTATCATGTAATATTTAGGGCGTGTTTGTTTCGCAAAAATTGATGATTTGAAAAATATTTTCTACAAAACGATCGCTTGTATTACTTGCAAAAATGAATAAATGAAAAATAATTTTCATCATTTACAAAAACGTTTAGACATTGATTATTGTCAATAATGAAAACATTGTTCATTGACTAATTATTTCGAGCGATATTAGAGATCATTTTTAGGAAAATTTTTACCAAATCATTCATATTCTATGAAACAAACATAGCCTTATTGGCTCATGAAAATAACAATGCCAAGTTCAAATCTCATACTTTATTTTTATGCTGGCTTCTTTTTTATTTTCTTTGTCGAGAAAAAAAAAGTGCGGTAAGGGGTTCTATTTTAAATCAGAAAGAATGACAAAGCCGGTGGGAAATTCACCACATTCTGAATGTACCTTTACAGGCGAGCCATTTTATAAACTTGATTTCTTGCAAATTAATTGATACCAAAACCGAAACGAAGCTAGAATGGCAGCGAAATGCTCTTTAGGATCAAATTTTGAACTTGTTGATGAAGAAGCATTTTTTATATCTGCTAGTAAGACACATTGCAACTAGAGGAAATACTTAAAGTGTCCTCACATGCTACGCACACCATTAAAAAGTTGATAACTCAGAGCCTATATGAAGTGTCTGCTCTAGCTTAAGCAGCCAAAGATTTAACTCAAAGTTTCAGGACTCTTCTAGTTTAGTGCGAGTCCTGCTATTAGCATAGAAGGCATTATTTGTCAGAGTTGCCCTAGAATGATTTGCTTATCAGATACAACCGTAATTTAAGGGCAAGAGAAGGGTTCCAGCCCTCTGTCATTTTTGGGCTTCTAACCTTATTCAGATTGGATCTAACTTTGATTTAGCAAGCAACTGCGTGGCTTTACTCCTTTTCTCTTTGCAAGGTCTTGAAAGGCCCTAACGTTGCCTAAACTCTTGGAGCTCAAGAAAAGCCAAGAAATTGGGACTGAAGTATGAACTTTGACTACTAGGAAGCTCTAAACTTAGTAAATGCCAACTTATCACATAAAAAGTCGTAGAGACTTCCTTCACAATCGTTTTCATCAGGATTTTACCAGCACATTCCTTAACCACAACTTCCAAAGTCACTATCTGTTTCAGCCATCCCAACACTACATGTGTAAGCCATCCCTGCAAAGATGACAAATTACAAGTGAGCGCATTTTTCGCTTGCAATCTAGGAATTGCTTACATACTTTATTAGTAATCGATTAGCAGTTATCACATATAACAAAATAACTATTTTACCACCATAAATTCCTAGTCGCTTATTAACTTTGTTTTGAATCTACGAGTACCCATGTTATTTGGTAGTGTTGGGGATAACTAGGCAATAACTCACCAAGAACTAACCCAATCTAGGATCAATTTCTTCCCTAAAACTAAACAAACCGAAATCGACTTAACCCCAACAACAACCAGCAGTATATTCTAGCAATACAATCTCCAAATAAGTAAATATAATGATGAAATGATAAAGAGACAAAGGCAACAACAATACCAAGATTTTACGTGGAAAATCCAATGCGAGAAAAACCACAGACAGCCCAAAAACTTTCACTAATTACAAAAAATAGTAGAATACACAAAAGTTATTCTCTAGTCACACATTAGAGGCTCAATATCAATAAATACAACACGAAGGTGGATTAACACAAATAGAAGAAAAACCCTAACCAAGATTGGAGAAAACGAAAGACGACTTAGAGAAGGTTCTCAACGAATGAAAATGATCAACTCGTAGCCCTCGATCTCACGAACAACCCACTGAAATTTGAGTAAATTTCAACAACCTTTGGCCTTTGAATAGAGACTACAAAACCGTACCCTTTTTTTCTTCTTCTCCTTCGTTCTTCTTGGTGCTCTCTCTCTCTCTCTCTCTCTCTCTCCTCTTTTCTCTCTCGGTCTTGGGCACAACCAAAAATAGCCGTTGTTCTCTTTTTCTTTTGTTTGCTTTTTGACTTTTCCTTTTTTTTTCTTTTATTAAAGTTAGTTGGGCCCTACATAGGTGGACCCAGCCAACAAATCTCTCCCTTTGTCTCATGTGGGAAGTTTCATCAAGCCCGCTTTATTTCTACAAGAGTCAAGTTTCACCATGGATAAGGTTTTGGTCATCATTGTTGACACCTAAATTTTGCCTATTCATTTAGGGTTTATTTGCATAGAAAATTAGGGATTGATTTTTAACCCCTAAAAAAAATATTTTCGTTAAATTACATTGCATATAGATGTTAGGCGCATTTGCATTAGTAGAATTTAGTGAGACATATTTTCCTTTTATTTTATTTCATTTTTATTTTATGTAAAAAAAATCATCATTATAAAAATTTAAAAAAATGATAATAATAAAAAAGGAAAAAAAAGGATAGAAAGACAAAAAAAAGTGAACTCTGGTACGAAGGGGATCTCTTCCCTGGGCTGATACGAAGGGGTCTCCTCTCTCTCCCTCTCGGAACTCCACCCCACTTTCACAAATAAAGAAACAAATGAGAAAGGACAAGAAAAGGGGCTACATGTTTTAGTGAGAAAAGAGAGAGAAGACAAAGGGGAGCTCTTCCCCGTGATTCTCCCTCTGACACTTGCGAAAAAGAAGAAAAAGGGGGAAGAGGACGAAAAAGAGGGATTCTGCACAAACCAAAAAAGGAACGAGAATAGAGAAGAAAAAAAAAAAGCCAGAGGAGAACGAAAGGAGGAGGAAGGAAAAGATAAAAAGGAAAAGACAAGAGGGAGAGCTCTTCCATGGACTGAGGGGCGCGCCTTTCTTGCTATCTCTTTGGTCTCCGTCGACATTCACACGAAAAAGGAAAACCTGCAATTTGTACGTGCAGAGGAGAGCTTAAAGAGAGCGAGAGAACACAGAGAGCGGGGAAAAAGAGGGGGGTCAAGAGAAAAAAGAGAGCGAGAGAACAGAGAGTAGAAAAAAAGAAGAAAAAAGAGAAGAGAGTTCCAGAGAGATTCGGAGAGGAGAGAAAGGGAGGGTCTAAGAGGAGAGCGCTCCGATTCCTCCTCAGGAGGGTCGCCGGCAAATCTCTTCCCCCTCCCAGTGAGCTAGCCACCGTCACCGGACGTCCATCGCCCCGGCCACCGCATTTGGTGTTGGCAAGTCAAGAACAGAGGGAGTTAGAGAGGAGAAAGAGGAGGCCGAGCGAGAGAGTAGAGCGAAATCGGTGAGTCTCGAGTCTTACCCGCTCACCGGAGTGCCACCCGAACCTTCATCGAGCTGCCCAGCTGCCGCGCTTCATCTCGGACAGACCCGAACCAGGTGGGTTTTCGTCCTTGTCCTCCCCTGTTTTCCCCCTCCTTCCCCTGCCTCTCGGACACCAGACATACCGAATCTGTTCATCGGGCTCCATCCATGGAGGATAATGCTCGTTTGAAACTCAAAGACATTCTTTTAGATGTTATATGCTGAGTTGGTGCCCCAAACCGTGTCAAAAGGGAATCTGTATCTCTTTTTTAGTCACACCCCACATGCTCGATGAAATGCCCGAATGAACTTTCGATTCTGTTCTTGTGAAACCAATTTCTAAACTTTGTTGTGTGCATGGTTTGTACTAACGCCATTATTGCCCCCGATTTTGGTTGCCTTTCATGTGATTTTGGCGGCGTGTTAACGATGTCCGAGTTGACCGCATGTGTTTTCCGTCGTCGGGATGCTGTTCCTTAAACCGGAGCAGCCAGCGGTTCAAGGCCACAATCGTTAGTCGTTTATCCTCATTCTCTGTTTGTTTGTGCTCGTTTTGTCTGGGTTAAACGTTTGCGACTAGGGCCGAAAGTAGAACAATCGGAAAGTAAGTTTTGGTCGCCAGCGAAGGGGTGTGTTTTTGGGGTTGTCGGAATGGTCCCCGGAATATCTTGCCGGCTGTGACGGCATAAGGCCGACGTCTGCCGTCAGCGTTGGCGGCCCGAGCCGACAGCCGGTGGTGGGTGGCCACGGCGTGGTCTCAGTTGAAGAAGAAGAAGACTCGGTGAAGAATAGCAAGAAGCAGGGGAAAGTCTTCTGGGTAGAGAGGATCACGTGCATGAGCATGAAGGGGACGAAGAGTAATAAAAAAATAGAGAATAAAACAGAAAAGAAACCAAAGAAAAAAAAGGAGGGGAAAATCAAAAGAAAAAAATTGAAAAGAAATGAAAATGAGGTCCCGGGTAGGGTCGGAATTTCGGGTCAGGTGTCGGGCGGATCGGGTCAGGGGATCCGGTCTGAATCCTTATTTCATTAATCAAAACATTTAAAAAAATATTTAAAAATTTAAAAAATATAAAAATATTAAAAATTCCAAAAAATTCCAAAAAATTCGAAAATGTTAAAAAATCTAAAAAAGGTTTGAAAAACATTAAAAAATTCAGAAAATTAAAAAACACTAAAAAATTTAGAAAAAAAATTCTAAAAAAATCAGAAAATTAGGATATGTTCAGAAATCAGTTTTGGGCTCAATTTCACAAGATTTCAGGTTAAAAACTCAAAAAAAATGAAAAAAAGTGAGAAAAACCTTCTAAAAAATTCTCAAAAAATCGGATAAGCCATTAGGGCTTTACCTTAAGGCCTTTGATTGCATTTTCTTTTTTTTAGAGACGATGCTAGGTCGTTGGTTGTTTATTCTCTTCATGATTATCTGGTTGCGCACTTTTAATACATTGGTTGTTATTTTCTATTTTTAGAATAGTTAGGTGGAATCTTAACTTTTTCGATAAGCTGCCCGGTATGTTAGTTTGCGAACATTTAAGTTTAGGTACCGAAAATGCACTAGTTAGATCACTAGTGTAATCAAGTTCCCGAATTTTGGAATCTCTGATTTTCGCACGCATCGAGACGACACTCCCGCGTCTCGATTAGGGTTTCTAGCCGACCCTTGATCATGGCTAGTGGCGACTCCATTCAAATGCGTAAATTAAAAAATTCTCGTCGCACGAGGTATGAGGCTTGGGAGTGCCTTAGTCTTTGGGTTAATGAACCATTTGGCTTGTCTTTCGAACGAATCAATCGTTGTTCACATCCATCGACAAATACCTATTGGCCTAAATCCGATCGGTTCGGGTAGGTCGTGACAATCATATCGGATTCATTATCGTTGGTGTTCAAGGAAAAGCGTCAAAGGAGGCGGCAAGTGGTGACTATTCAGTCCCCTCTTAAATTTTTGTGTCCCTAACCTCGGTAGCTCTAGCCCGGACCCGAGCTCGAATCGACCAAACTGAACCAAACCCAACTTTTCCCCAGAAATAGAAAACATGCCTCCGATGCCATCGTCTCTGCTAGTTTCCACTCCGGTGGCGGCCAATGGCATCACCAATACTACTCTTGCCCAGCCGATGAGTACATTGATCACTAGGGCTTTCTTCCGGGGGAAGACCGCTCCTGCGAATCCTCTTAACGGGGGATTGGGGATACTGGTGATGATTAGCATCGGTGGTGTGCTTCTTCTGGCCCTGTGCATTTGCACGACCTTCTATTGGAGGAGCAGGCTTGAACCACAAGGGCTTAGAGAATGAGAGCTACCCTTGCCAACTCTCTGTGTGCCTGGTAAACTAACAGGACAAGTAATTATCCATGATAAAGTAGGTTAGCTTACTTACAATAGCAATGGAAGCAAATAAAAAAATTTAGCATAGGCTTTCTTAAGTAGGAAGAGCTTCTCTTTCTAATTTCTCCTCAGACATTTCACATCAATATGCTTCGATCTTGAATGAAACACTGGATTTATATCACTCATGCTATTACAATACAAAACAAACTTCTCTTACTTTAAGCCCAATTCTTATAGGAATTTATGCATCCACAAGAGCTCATTTCCTCCTTCGGTGATAACGTTATACTCTGCCTCAGTCGTAGATAAAGTAATACATTTTTGCAATCTTGATCGTCACGAAACTTCTCCCCTTACAAAAGTTATCATGTAACCTGATGTAGACTTTTCAGAGTCAACGTCACCGTCATAATCTGCATTTGAATAGCCACTCAACTTAGGCTTTTCGTTTTCATAACACAAGCAAAATCTGAAAGTACTTCTGAGATTCCTCAAAATCCATTTCATAGTGGTCTAATGTTCTTTGCCTGGATTTGAGAGAAACATGCTCATAACACTAACTGCATGAGCTATATTTGGTCTTATACAAACCATGGCATACATTAACCTACCTACGACCTATGCATATGGAATTTTCATCATCTCTCCATCCTCTTTCTCACTTGAAGGACACTCTTTACTACTCAACTTGAAATAACTAGGAAGTAGAGTACTTACCGATTTACATGTGCTCATGTTGAATCTTTGCAATACCTTTTTAATGTATTTCTCTTGAGATAGCTAAACTTTTCTGTTCTTTTTATCACGAGTAATTCTCATGTCATGGATTTACTTAGCTAGTCCCAGATCCTTCATTGCAAAAGTTTTACTCAACTCATTTTTCAAGCTCTTGATTTTCTTAGCATCATGCCTTATTATCAACATGTCATCCACATAGAGTAGGGGATAAGAAAATCATTATATGAGAATTTTTTCATAAAGGCACGAGAATTAGAGTTAGTCTTACTATATCCATGATCTTCCATGAATCATTTAAACTTCATGTACCACTGTTTTGGCTCTTGTTAGAGAGCATATAAGCTTTTCCTCAACCTACATATAAGATGCTCCTTGTCTTCGATTTCAAAACCCTATGGTTGCTCCATATATATATTTATTCTTCTAAGTCTCCCTGAAGAAAGGTTGTCTTTACATCAAGTTATTCAATTTCTAAATCCAAGATGGCGGCCAATCCAAGAACAACTCGAATAGAAGGCATTTTTACCATCGGTGAAAAAATCTCTTCAAAGTCAATCCCTTCCTTTTGACGAAAGTCCTTCACAACAAACCTAGTTTTGTATCATGGTTGCAAACTACTTTCTTCCGTCTTCAACTTATATACTCACCTATTTTTTAGTGTTATCTTGCCTTTAGGCAACTTCACCAATTTAAATGTGTGGTTCTCATGTAAGGATTTAAGCTCCTCTTGCATAATTTCATGCCACTCATTCTTTTGATCACATGACATAGCTTCTTCGTAAGTTTCTGACCCTCCTGCATCAGTGAGTAACACATACTCGTGCGGTTGATATCTTTATGAAGGTCTATATTCTTTTTCAGATCTTCTAACTTGAGGTAGGACCAATTGTTCTTACTTAACTAGCTCCATTGCCTCAACGGCTTGTTCCTACTCAACTAATTGTTCTAGATCAATTATTTCACCTATCTCAGCTAAAGAATCAATATTTTGTGAGGAGTCACCATTTTCATTTTTTCCATGTACTTCACTCCCGAGATTTCTACCCAATAAGGTAGGAGAATTTAGGTTGAAATTAACAAAATGTTCCAGAGGAGGGGAGGGACGAAAGGAAGAGCGACAGAGGAGTTGGCAAGTGGTGACTATTTGGTCCCCCTTTAAATTTTCGTGTCCTTGACCTCGGTAGCCCTAGCTCGGACCCGAGCTCAAACCAACCAAACCGAACCAAACCCAACTTTTCCCTAGAAATAGAAAACATGCCTCCGATGCCATCGTCTCTGACGGCTTCCGCTTCGGCAGTGGCCAATGGTGTCACCAATACTACACCTGCCTAGCCGGCAAGTACATTGATCACCAGGGCTTTCTTCTAGGAGAAGACCACTCCCGTGAATCCTCTGAACGGGGGATTGGGACGCTAGTGGCGATTGGCATCGATGGCATGCTTCTTCTGGCTTTGTGCATCTTCACGACCTTCTATTGGAGGAGGAGGAAGAGGAGCAGGCTTGAGCCACAAGGGCTTAGAGGTGAGCTCTTCTCTTGAATGAGAGCTACCCTTGCCAACTCTCTATGTGCCTAGTAAACTAACAGGACAAGTAATTATCCATGGTAATGTAGGTTAGCTTACTTACAATAGCAGTGGGAGCAAATAAAGAAATTTAGCATATGTATCTTTGTGTGCTTGGTAAACTAACAGGACAAGTAATTATCCATGGTGATTTAGGTTATAGCTTACTTACAATAGCAGTGGGAGCAAATAAAGAAATTTAGGATATGAATCTCTATGTGCCTGTTAAACTAAGAGGACAAATAACTATCCATGGTGATTTAGGTTATAGCTTACTTACAATAGCAATGGGAGCAAATACAAAAATTTAGCATATGACTACGGGACAAGAAACTATCCATGGTGATTTAGGTTATAACCTACTTACAATGGCAATGGGAGCAAATAAAAAAATTTAGCATATGAATCTCTGTGTGCCCATTAAACTAAGAGGACTAGTAACTATCCATGGTGATTTAGGTTACAGATTACTTATAATAGCAGTGGGAGCAAATACAAAAATTCAGCATATGACCAGGGGACAAGTAACTATCCATGGTGATTTAGGTTATAACTTACTTACAATAGCAATGGGAGTAAATATAGAAATTTAGCATATGAATAGGGGACAAGTAACTATCTGTGGTGATTTAGGTTTAAGCTTACTTACAATAGCAGTGGGAGCAAATATTAAAACTGAATCGGTATCAATGCAATGGGTTTATAACTTTTTTGGTACTTTTGCCATTGTTTTATATACTTTACCAAGTGATCATAATCGATCATGCATATATACAGTTAATCGAAAATATGCACTTCTCCCTCGTGATTTCTACCCAATACGGTAGGAGAATTTGGACTGAAACTAACAAAATGTTGAGCTACATTATTTGGCCTCCCTGGCTTTTCAATGTCTTCGATGGTTTGATGCTCAAAAAATACCACATCTCGACTTCTAATGACAGTTTTTGCAGCAAGATCCCATAACCTATAGCCAAACTCTTCATGTCTATAATCCAAAAAGATACACTACTTAGACTTATCATCAAGCTTGGACCTTTCATATCTTCAAACATGCATGAATGCCTGACAACCGAACACTTTCAGATGATTGTATGAGACATCTTCCCCACTCCAAACTCTTTACAGAACATCCCCCTTAAGAACTGATAGAGAAAGGTTTATCAATTCCATTATTGTTCTCATAGTTTCATCCCATAATGATTTAGGCTACCTTGCATGGGAGAGCATACACTGAATTCGATCATTAATTATCCAGTTCATTCTCTCCGCTACTCTATTATGTTGTGCTGTTTTCAAAACAATCTTTTTGAGCTTGATACCATAATCTCAGCAATAATGTTCAAATGGGCATCTATATTCATCACCGTTGTTAGCTTGAACACATTTTTGCTTCTTCCTGATTTCTCTTTACACGTTAACATGAAATTGTTTGAAAGCAGCAAGCACCTGGTTTTTAGATTTCAAAGCAACAGGCCACACTTTTTTAGAGTAATCATCAATAAATGTCTTAAAGTATAATGCTCCACCAAGGGTTCTAGCATCCATGCAATAAACATCAATGTAAACTAAATCAAATACATATGATTTTGTGTGTGGAAAGGAACTATCAAATAAGAGTCTACTTACCTATTAGGCAGTGATTATATTCCTTCATATTTCTCTTCTTCAATGGTAGAAGGTTCTTTTTAGCAAGAGTTTCAAGCCCATTCTCACTGTGATTACCAAGTCCCATATGCCATAGGTCAACTAAGGAGTCATCCACTACATTTACCTCTTCCTTGATCAACCTAGCCTGCACGGTGCAAAGAGTGCAGGTCTTTTTGCCCTTAGCTGAAAATATCATGGAACCTTTAGAGCTATCACTAAAGGAATTGCACTGACCATTATCATCTATGGCACCTGTGCAGATTAAGTGAAGTCGTATGTCTGAGACACATCTCATATTTTTTAGAAGCAAATTACATGCAACAGCGATCTCCAAATATGCATCTCCTGTGCCGATAACCTTGGAAACATCATTGTTTCCCATCCTAACACAACCAAAATCACCAATGCGATAGGATGCAAAATAGTCATGCCGTGAGGTGACAAAATGAAGCTACAGAATCAACAATTTGGCTAGAGTCTAGGCATGTATGTTGAGGAAAACTCGTACTAATTTTGAAGTTGACAAAACCTTCTGGTATAATTGTAAAATCTAATACTTATTCTGAACTATTTTATTCCAGGAATATATATGTTCTGGAAGCTCAGAAGGAAGTTATTCAGACTTTACAAGCTGAAAAAGATAAGTTCTTTAGAGACCCACAGAATCTAAGTTCTGAGATTTAGACGCAGAAGTTATTCAGACGCAGATGCAGATGCAAAAATTATTCAGATGCAGATACAGACATAAACTCAGAAATTATTCAGACGCAGAATTCAGAACGAAACATAACAGCTAGTGATCTTGCATGGATTTCACAGAAGGAAAGTTTTGATTGGTTCAATCTTAATCAAATTGATTGACAATCAAATATTACGACAAGAATGCATTACAGCGAACAAAACTCTACTTATGGAAACCAAGATTCTGATTGTATGGGCGACCAGAATCAGCGGGATTCAGAATCTGTCATCCAACGGCTACTCAATCCTTATTATACAAATCTGTCCAAGGTGAAGATTGGAAGATGATCCTCTGAAAGCTGTCCAACGGCTAGTTTGGGAGTAGAGGAGTATTTAAGGAGATCAACGAGCAACAGAAGAAGAGAACAGAATCAAGAATCAGTAAGTCCAAAGTCTGAGCATACTTCAATCATTTCTCTTGTTGTTCAGAGCCAAAACACTTAGATCTTGAGGGTTACTTTTTAAGAGTGACTGTATGAGATAGAGAGTCCTATCATACACGAGAGTGATATCACTCAAAATCTGTAAATTTCTCTTGATTACGTAGTGAAATCCAGCCGATAGGCTGTAAGCGTGGGAGAGTGGACGTAGGCTTGCTATAAGCCGAACTATTATAAACTTGTGTGCAGATTCTCTATCTCTTATCTCTTACTTTATATTCTGCACATTAAGAGCTTTATCTATATAATCTGTCTTGAATCTGAATTTTATTCAGACTCTTCTGTGATTTGTTTTATTTCCTCATAAATATTCTAAAACTGTTCAAGGTCACCTATTCACCCCCCTCTAGGTGATCTCTGCTAGTCACATCAATTGGTATCAGAGCGGATTGTTCATTTTATTGAAGTGTTTTACTTCTGAACTAACGATCTACATGACTAGCTTTGTTGCTCCAAGGCTCATTGAAGGTCAGAGCAACAACAGACCACCATATTTCAATGGCAAGGAATATAACGTCTAGAAGAATAAGATGAAGGCATTCATAAAGTCAATTGATCATATGCAATGGGATGTCATTATCAAAGGAGTCAATCCAAAATCTTCTGATTCAAAAGAAAAGGCAGATGCAAGCAAATCAGCAGATCCTCCATTATCTCAAATTGAGATTTCTAAAAGAGAAACTTTAGATTCCAAACCACCACCGCCGGGAAGGGCCGGCGGTGGTGGGCGCAGTGGTCGGCGAGGGCCGGATCCGGCGAGGCGAGACCTCGCCTTCGCCGGGCGAGGCGGGACCACTGCGCCCACCACCACCGGCCCTTCCCAGCGGTGGTGGCTTGGTGGCAGCAGCGGCGAGGGCTCCCTCACCGCTGCTGTAACCTTTTTTTTTAATAACAATAATATATTATTATTATTTTTCTATAAATTAAAAAATTCGAAAAAAAACCATGTAATTTCCACGTGTACAAGTCGGATCATTTTTTTAAAATATAAATGCCAGGTAAGCTTTTTGGCCGGGATTTTGACCGGAGTCACTAAAATGATCTATTTTCCTCCGACTTGGCACCAAAGTGATCCGAAAAAAAGTTATGACACCAAAGTGATAGCCGTATACAAGTTATGGCACTTGTGGTGTGCTTTTGCCCAACAAGAACTAACACAATCCAAGATCAATTTCTTCCTAAAACTAAACCAATCAAAATCGACTTAACCTCAGCAACAGCCAACAATATATTTTAGCAATACAACCTCCGAATAAGTAAATATAATGCATAAATGATGAAGAGACAGATGCAACAACAATACCAAGATTTTACATGAAAAACCCAATGCCGGAAAAACCACGCCAGCGATTTCTGACCAAATTTAGCCAGATGGACTTGATTACACTAGTTACCTAACTAATGCCATTTTAGTACCTAACCTTATTCAATCATCAATAAAATGTTCAAGCAGCCTTCTTGCAAATAATGAATCCCAAGATTCTATTCCTAACCAGGCTAAAGAGAAACAACAATATTGAAAGTGCGCAATCGAATAGTAATCGAAATGTCAATGCACAAACAAACGACCTAACACTTGTCTGTAAAAAAACATTCAAAACCTTATTGTAAAGCCCTAAAAACTTGTTCAATTTAGAGCAAAATTTTTAATCAAAGATTTTCGCATATTTCAAGAGAAAATTAATCAAAACCCAATTTCCAAACTTTTTCCTAATTTTAGAAAAAATACTTTTTTTCGGAAATTTTTAATATTTCTAATATTTTTATTTATAAAAAAAATATTTTTTTAAATTTTTTTAAAAATTTAATCCGAAAGAGGGACCCAGGCCGGGCCCTAGGGCCCAGTTCGAACATGGGACGTGCTCTGGTCCTGCGCTTTTTGGGCCAAAGAAGACATGATTGGGCTTTTGTATCAAACCCATCTTAAAGCGATATAAAGCCCAAGCAAACAATAGCTCAATATTTCTACCATAGTTAATGAAGCCCAAAAATCATCACTCCAATTCAAGCCCAGGACTCACTAATAAGGAACAAACAAAACCCGCACATACATTCTCTACTCAATCCGCACGCCCAGTAGTCATCTTTTCTACAGACCGAAAATGCCCAAGCTCAATCAACATGAGCTCCAGAAACACCATTAAAGCTCTACATGCCGAAACCCCAAGTCATGGTCGCGGTCCATGGCTTCCATCATCGAACCTCCTACCGTCGATCGACCGCCTCCGATCGTTAAACACCACCGTCAGCCACCATCAAAGCAAAAGCAATAACGACAGGGAAACAAATATAAAAGACAACGTGCAGATTCGATTTCATTAACCAAAGATTCTAGCTGACATGGTGCTCATTATCCAATGGAAGATTCTTTTCATGAAAACAAACACGCTCATAAGTGTTTCGAATAGTTCGGGATCGGAATAAACCGTATGCTAACTTGGTTTGGGCATTTTAACAAACACACGGTGGGCGATTTCTCAATGGTGTTTAGATACTCAAAGCAACTTGGCGACAGACTCCTGAATCGAAGCCAACGTGCAAACGCATTAAGCCTCGTCAGCCCAACATCAAGACTAATGCTATTTTCGCTCAAACAGAAACTATATCTGGACACTTTTTTGCTCATATCTTCAGCGAACCATGACAAAGGAATAGATTTCGTACCTTGTCGAAACAGGGCTCCGATAGCAGTCGATGAACGGGTGGCTTGAGGCAGCTAAGAGGTTCGTCACCAACGGGGGTACGGACCGGTGATGGAGGTTCAACCGTGCGCAAAGCTTGCTGGACTACTCAGCCAAAAGGCAAGGTCGAACAGGGGAGTCGCCGGCACATCTTTCGGGACCGATCTGCAACGAGAAGCGACGATGAACGATGTTGGGGGACGCCGTGGGGAGTCGGTAATGAACTTTTTGAAGTTTTTTCTTTTCTCAAAATCTCAGTCTCTCCTGGTTGCGGCGTCTCCCGCTCTCTCCGAATCCCCTATGAGCTTGTGGAGGTGAACACAGGTTTCGGACTTGAAGAACCCGCTTCCAGTCTCTGAGGTCGAGGACCGGGGTGCACTCCTTGCGGCGGCGCAACCGAGAGCGACGAGAGGTGATGCGGCGATGGCGAAACACGACGAGAGGACCGAATATTTAAATATTTTTTAATATTTTTAATAAATAAATTCTATTATTATTAGTGTGAATACTCCTAATGTCTACATGTTATGCAATTTAGTGAGAATTATTTTTGTTTAATCCCTAATTTTTTTATGCAACTTAACTCTAGATGAATAGTCAAAATTTAGGCGTCAACGTTCACGAGGGTCAGCATTCATGAAGGCATATTAATCAAGTCTACGACAGCTTCATTAAAAGACTTGCATGGCTATGTTCATAGCCATATGGTTGACAAATGTATAATAACTTTCGGTCCACAATCTACGACTGACTTGTAATCTCAAAGATTTTAGTGTTGATTTTCATGACAAATTTCCATGACAGATAAATTTATTGACATCTTTGGCTGAATGGGTTAAGGTCGGTCTTCACTTCTAATGGCACTTGCTTCAATTTTCTGTTTTTTGCTTCTTTCTTCTTAAAGTTGTGTGTTTGACAGATCTCATTATTCATCTTCTCAATTCGTCATATATACAATTGCACCAAGAAATAAGAAGATAAAACATTAAAAACAAGCCCCCATAACAGAAATGCCATTTCAAGCCGATCCACTGACATCTTTATTCATTGAATCTACATTACATAGTTTTTTTTTCTGGTCTGAAAACATTACATAGTTTAAAGAGACAACTAAGACTCGGCAATTTCATTATCCATGAAATTTGATGGCTTTTCGCTTTGACTTCTCCATCCACTCGGCTGCTCTTTTCTCCGGGATTCTCACAACTTGCATGAGCCATTTGGGCCTTCCCATTTCACATGCCATGTATGTTAAGGAAATCCCAATTATGATTCCAGATGCATAACCAAGCCACACAACTTTCTGCTTGAACCATTTATGCACTTCGGAGTCAAAAGTCGACAAGGACGACTGTGGAGGAGGTTGAGCATCACTAGGGCATGATTTTGGTAATGGAGTTCCACATAAGCCTGAATTCCCACTAAAGAAGTCGCTTGAAAATGTGCTTAATTGCTTGTCTTGAGGAATTCGATCGATGAGTTGGTTCTTCGAGAGGTTTAAGTACCCAAGGGATGCCAAATCTCCCAATTTTCTAGGAATTACCCCACTAAGCATGTTTGAAGAAAGATCATGTCATCCAAGATCAGCCAAGTTTCCTAGAGTCAAAGGGATAGAACCAGTAAGGTGATTATGAGAAGGGTTGAGCCCTATAAGAGTGTGAAGATGTCCAATAACTCCCAGGATATCCCCTTGGAAAGAGTTGTGTGACAAGTCAATGGTGGTGAAGACTGTCAAGATCTTCACTAGCTCAATCTCTAGCCCTTTCATCGTCACATTCACCAAATTTCATATGATCTCCATTGGATTTGAATGCTCCAATAAAACTAGGAGCTCAAACCGTAGGATATATTGGGAATTACTAAATATGGGACTTTAGGTGTTCATTCAATGGTTAAAAGAGAGAATTTGATTCATTCTTGCCGGCCAAAATCAATGAAGTGAATGGAGTAAACTTCATCGGCTATCTGGATGTCTTTACTGATTAAACTGTCAAGCCACCTGCTTGCGATGCTTGCATGTTCACTGGACTCCTGGGAATTGAAAATTGAAAAGCAAGTCGTAATGAAAATGCCTGAACGAATGAACCTACATTTTCAATAAACGTAAGCGTTGGGAAAATATATGGTTAATGAAGATCTCATACCATCTCTGCCTTCAAAAGGTTGTTTATCACGTTATCTAGACTTTAGGTAATCACGAAAAGTTGTTCATCGTCTAAATCTGTGGTGCCAATAGTAACCCAGAAAGCCAGGACTCAACCTTGCTGTGCGCCTAAAGAAAGGCAGTGGTAACTCCCAAAAAATATTGGAAATAAGATAGTAATGGCCATGTTACACTTCATGTTAAATGTTCTCGATGTAGTTTTTCATACGAAAGAACCGCTCCCACTCCGCACTACTTACTACGTGAAAGTTAAACGCACGTCTCTCTTTTTCCAAAATACGTTGCGGCTTCGATTTTGAAGTTTGGGTTTCACCCAAAACCTTTTGGCAAGTAAACGGCAGGGCAAATGGAGTCTGTTGCAAAAAGATTCGTATGGAGTCTGCTGACTGAAGTTGCACAAGGCTATTAGGACAATGAACGTCGTGCAAGGTGAAGGAGGAACTGGAGTTATGCAGCAACATTTTAAAGAAATACGGAGAAGAAAATGAAGATGCAGAAAGTGGTGCAGAATCAAAGAAAGGGATGTATGAATTTACAGGCAACGGTGAGCTCCCACGGAGATTGGTTCTTCTGATATCCATTTCAGCCAATTTTATGCTAGTCTTTGTATTGTAAGAACTGGACTAGATTATTTAACATATTTAACGTATCAGAATAGTTGTATCCTCTACGATATCAAAGAAGCAACTATCCATTTCAAGCATGTCTATGAATGCGCCGTTCTAACTGATGACCATATTTTACGGAAGATGATATATTTCCTTTCTCCCTCCACGTAGTTTTCGTACGTTGCATATTTGTTTTTCTTCGGACCAAAATCATCTGAACGTTATGTCATTCTATATACAATACATTTAACCTATTAATTGTATGTGGCAACCTTAACTTTTCTTACTAGAATATACAGAAATTACAGTACACGCACGTATCGTGCTGTGAGGTCTAGCGTATCTAATTCAATGTATAAGGTTTCCATGGTTTATGTTGTAAACTGATGCGGAAAAACAAATAAACAGAACACAGAGATTTACGTGGTTCGATCACAAGGTGATCTACGTCCACGGGCGAGGCAAGACAATGTTCCACTATAATTAAAGAGAGTACAATTTTCAGAAGTCGAAAACAACGACTAAAGCTCACGGCTCACAAAAACTCTCTGTAAACAAGATTCTTTCTATATATCAATGAGAAAACCTAGCCGCAGTATAAATAGGGCTCCCAAAAAATCTTCATCGGGGGCGTAGCCCCCGAACCCCCTGAGACATTAGTTCCGCTTCTTCCAGCTCGGGCGGTCTGCTATGGAGATTTGTTCGCTTGCTGCGGGTTGGGCCTATCGGCCCAACCCTTCGCATCGCGAATCAAATCTCAATTTTCTCTCCACTTTCGGGTCGCACAAAAAATATGTCAGGTCGGGTTATGAACCGGACCAAGTACACAAAATTCGAGACATATTTAACAGTTTAGAACACTTGTAGAAATCAGCAGCTCTCAATGTATACGTAGCCAGGATTTTAGTGTATGCTTAAAAGATTGGTAACCAGCAAAGTCTGTTTCCAATGATTTTTTAATAACAACTAAGGAACTAAGTATCGAGCCGATTAAGTACTGGTAAAACTTTCTCCTCTAGGTGATTGGGGAGTGGACTCCTCACACAGCCCTTACAAGTTGAACTCGTTTTCCTCTAAGAGGATGCAAATGAAACTTTCAGTAGTAGCGGTAGGCAATGCAGACCTTTTTTCAGCAACAAAGTTAAAAACCAGGTACGCCCTCCTCTTCCTTGTGTTCTTGTTCAAATTCTTCTTCTCCATCATCGTTTTCTTCACCAACCCAAGCCTCCGATACAGAAAAAGCTTGCAGCCTGCTGTGGTCACCATCTTTTGTGGCCTCAATTAAAGCATCCATGAGGTCGGGTTAAACTTCTTGCAGCAACTTCCCTAACAAATGCGATTAATTAAGGAAGCTTATATTGCATATTATGGACTTGTGAGGCATCAACGAATCATTGACACCTCGCATTCCTATTCTGTAGAATACAACTAAATAAAACTGCTTTAGCGAAAAGCAAAAAAAAAGAAATCCAAAGACACTTATGTTCCATCTGGAAATGAAAAGAAGTGTTCAGCAAGCAAAATTTCAGATTTTTCGCACAGCTTGAGCATTCATGTACGCCATTCACGAGTACATCATTAGCACTTACTCATCTTTATTAATATATGCTCAAGTAACTATACTGCAAGTACCATCAAAGCATTTTAAAAGTACAAACTGAAACACTCAAACTCAATCTTAGTGGGAAAAACGAGGCAATTAGATAATAGCTGCTTATTCCAAGAACCATTTTGCCCAGAAAGAACTCATCGTGTAATAGCCGAGCATAGCAAAGAAGATACCAGGTAAAACGGCAAGAAAGGTAAAAACATTCTCACAAACACACATATACACACGCGCAAAAACATTGAATAAAACGTGACAGTACCAATGTAATTGAACTGCCTTCGCTTTCCTTCGCGAACATCCGGTCCCAGTCCCTGCGACAAATGAACAAACGTCTCAACGGCATAAACCAGTAACAACTCAGACCAAAAGCCTCACGAGAAACAGCCACGCATTGCAAACTCTTGCTCCAGAGAAGCCACTCTGCAATTCCCCACTTTAGAAAAACGGATAATGAATCTACAATGCTACACCATTGACATCATCATATCCACGAAGCCGGTAAAAGCTCAAAATCGTGACGCCTCCGAGACACATCCTTTTTTTCCCAGCAATACCTGAGAGGATGCGCTTGATTCCGTCATCTTCTCGGGGATTGCAGGGCGGGTGGCCGGTAATGGACGTCGCGGTGTGCTGAAGGGACCACCGTCTGGAACAGACACATGTTGAGGAAGCGACGTTGTTCCAAACGGCGAAAAAGGTGAGGGAGAGAGGGGGGGAGCGATGAACGGAAATGGTGGTGGTGCAACCTCGGCCATTGCCGGAGTGGCATGTAAAATAGACTCATTTAATAACTTTGGATTTTACCAGTGAATTTCACTCGACATTTATCCGTTCACCTTTGACATATGCTCTCTATCAAGGACAATGTATAATATCTTCCAGTGTCCACAATTTACTACTCACCTGCTACTTCGAAGATTTTGGTCTTGATTATTCTAGACATATTCCCACAACCAAATTGATTTATTTATATCTTTGGCTGAATTGTTAAGGTCAGCCTTCACTTCTAATTCTATGTGGACAAATAAAAGCCACGCACACGTGAAGATGGAGAAGATATTTGTAGAGGGGAAATGGCAGTTGCTTCATTTTTCTGTCTTTTGCTTCTTCTTCTTTTTAAGTGTGCTTGAGAGATCTCATTATTCATTTTCTCGATTCAACTTAAAAACAATTGCACCGAGAATCAAGAAGAGAAGATATCAGAGACATGCCTTCATAATGGAAATGTCATTTCAAGCTGGTCAGGTGAAATTCTTTTTTATTGAATCTACATATATTGCACAGTATAAATAGACAACTCCCAAATAATTCATTGTCCATGAAATCTGATGGCCTTTCGCTTTGGTTTTCCCATCCACTTGGCTGCTCTCCTCTCCAGCATTCTCACACCTCGCGCAAGCCATAGAGGCCTTCCCGTTTCAAATGCAATGTATGCTATAGACATCCCGATTACTACTCCAGATGCATAACCTATCCACACTGTTTCATATTTGAACCAACTCTCATGCCCTCCGCGATCGAAAGGTGATGAGGACGATGATGGAGGAGGTCGAGCATCGCCAGGGCATGCTTTTGGCAATGGTGTTCCGCATAAGCCTGGATTCCCACTGAACGAGTCACTTGAAAATGTGCTCAGTTGCTTGTCTTGAGGAATTCGACCGATGAGTTGGTTCTTGGAGAGGTCTAAATACCCAAGGGATGCCAAATCTCCCAATGTCGTAGGAATTCCCCCATTAAGCTTGTTCGAAGAAAGATCAAGCCATCCAAGATCAGTCAAGTTCCCTAGAGTCAAAGGGATGGAACCTATAAGATAGTTGTGAGAAAGGTTAAGCCCTATGAGGGAGTGAAGATGTCCAATAACTCCTGGAATATCCCCTTGAAAAGAGTTGTGCGACAAGTCAATTGTTATGAAGATGGTCAAGATCTTCACTAGCTCAATCTCTTGCCCTTTCATTCTCACAATCACGGAATTTTCATATGACCCCCATCGTAAATATTGTGTCATATACAATGATTTGTCTTGCCCATTTTGGCCATTCATCATGCCTTTAAGGTTCATCATCAAGTTGGCTGGCAAAGGACCGCCAAAGTTGTTGTTGGAGAGGTCCAAAATGCGTAACTTGGGAAAGAGGCAAGCTCCCCTCGGAATATTCAGAAGATCCTTAAAATTGTTAGACCTCAAAACAAGAACTTTTAGCTTTGGGAGTGTTCCCAACCATCTCGGGAACGTATCCTCTATCTGATTGTCACTGAGATCCAAGACTTCCAGATATTTACACTTGACAAGGGATCGGGGCAATGTGCCTTCAAACTGATTTTGACTCAAGTCCAGAGTCGTCAAGCTATTTCTAGAACAAAATGATTGAGGAATTGTTCCCTCAAGGTGATTCATTTGCAAGTTCAAAACCGAGAGAAGGGGGCTAAAATTTGTTAAACACGGAGGCAAGCTACCTGTTAAGCCGTTATTAGATAAGTCGATCATCTCAAGCATGGTGGCATTGCATATCAAAGAAGGGATCTTTCCTGTAATGTTATTGCTTGCAATGGAATAATACATTGTATCAGGAGACGGAAGTGGAATTGGCCCTCCAAATTTGTTGTTCGACAAATCTATTACTTTTAATGAGGTGTTGGAGAAAATCTTTGCGGGCCACCCTCCAATAAAACTGTTGTTTGAAATATGTAAAAAGTTAAGAGCAGGGAAGGAGAGTTCAAAGGCAGTGAGGTTGATCGTACCATGAAAGTCGTTGGATTGCAAATCAAGGTAATCCAATTGCGGTGCTTTCAGCCAATGTGGGAAGATATCACTGAACTGGTTGTGACTTAGGTCTAGTGTTGATAAGTTCACGCATTTGACTAGCGAGTGTGGTAATGGCCCCTGTAATTTATTGTTGTTCAAGTTTAGACGTGCAAGATTGGTTATATTACCAAAACAAGGGGGTATATTCCCCGAGAGACTATTGTTAGACAAATCTAATATGAAGAGTTTGGTTATATTACCAAAACATGGGGGCATATTCCCTGATAAATTATTGTTAGACAAATCTAATTCCAAGAGTGAACTCAACTGACAAATTGAGGAAAGAATCTCACCAGTGAAACCATTGTCGTTGGCATAAAAGTAACGAGTAGAAGGTGAAGGGATTGGGAGTGGTCCTTGGAATGAGTTTTTCCGAAGGTCGATATGCAATAGTCGCTTCCAATGCAATTGGTGTATACCTCCCTCCAAAAAGTTCTCAGAAAGATCTAAATGTTCCAATGTATGATGGCTTATTCCCCAAAACCACCCCGGGATCTCCCCACGAATCATATTGGAAGAGAGATCTAAGTGTGTTAATCTTTCTAATGAATTCAAGAAATTGGGGAACTTAGTCAAGTTGCTAAAAGACACCCTCAACACTTGAAGCTTCGGGAGAAGGAGGGAATCATTGGAGTCGAGAGTGCTGAGAAACAGACTGTAAGTAAGATCGAGACCGATGACGTTACCGGTGACATTGTCGCAAGTGACCCTCTCCCACGAGCAGCAGTCTACGCTCTTGTTCCATGAGCTTTCTTTCGTTCGATCAAATGGAGGGCACCGAGTACCACAAGGTACGACGAACGACGGCATATTCAGCACGAAGGAATATTTAAAATGGAGCAAGGCATCGCGCTGGTCAGGAGGGCAAAGGAGGGAGGCAAAAGGAAGGGAGGAATGTAAGAAAAAGAGGAAATGGAGGAGGCCGTGGATCCGATGCCACTCCATTTTGCAATTTAGCATGCGAGTGAGTTTGTTGGTGGGGGAGAGTGCTTCAACTTATATAGCCCTTCTCAAGTGTGAAGTCATCGGTGGGCTCACAACATGTGTTACCCATTCTAAAAGCTCTGTTGGTCGGCACACGCGTAATTTCTTGTAAGATTCAATCAGAATGATTTCTCATTTTCTCATGGTTAAGGAAGATCAGATTTTCTGTCAAAGTTAGTTTAGTCATAGGTGCACAAAGCGTGTAAAATGAATATCCAGGCTAAAAGAAATTTTCTTTCCTAGTCACATACACCTTACACTGTTCATTCCTTTTATATCAATCATGACGAGGATGGACAGAAAGAAACATTAACAGGAAGTGATATGCGACGTAGCTGTTGGGACCCCGACCCTCGAGGTCTACACTACATCCTGAAGATAAACACAACAGCTATTTAACGTCGAACACAAGCCACAGAAAGAAGAGTAATTTGTATCATCTTTTTATTTTCACATGTGATTACTAACTTTTTAAGACGCGAAGAGATTGTTATATATAATTATAGTTTAGTAATTTTATCAAAGTGGCATTAACTTTTCCAGTGATTTAATAATTAGCGGTCATAGATCATAGTATTTCATGAAATGAGTTATAAATTCACCATACTTGAGCTTTACATCGTAGAATCGTCCCTCCTGTTTACGACATTCTTTAATCAGGCCCACTTCGGGCTTCAAAAACGAGTACTGCACGTGTTTGTGCATGTAACTTGGAACGGTTTTCTTCCCAGCATCAATCGGCGCTGCAGTTTCTCGATCCTAATATTCCATGAAATGAATAAAAATTGCTTTAAATTATTGAAACGTCTATAGGGGACCTAACAATCCACTATAACTAAATTGCTGTAATTATCACTACTAGAAAAACTGCCTAGGGCGACAAAAAGTTTTGCGACAAAAATAATTTGGTCACCTTAGGGGCACCAAGGGCGACGAAATTCGATTTTATTGCCGTAGGTATGCCAAAGGCGACTGGGTTTTATCGCCATAGGTTGAGTTGGGGCGACAGTCGACTGCGACAAAACAGAACCTTTGTCGCCTTTAATTTTCAAATCTAGAATTACAATATTTAACGAGTCACAAAACGAAATAGAATTTAAACCGATTTGTTCTACTTGTGAAGAAAGGCTACTAATTGACAACCCATAACAAGGGGAAAGCCTCCAGTAATTTCGTCAGACATAAGAGCAAATAAAGCCTAGAAAAGTTGTTTGACACTTCACTCCAAAGACAATTCATATGTATATCTGCAACACTTTTAAACATGTATAATACAAGAGCACTTGAGATTAATATTTCTCATCAATATTTCTAAAAGTTGAATTATTGTGGAATTTATGATAAAGTTATAAAATATCTAAGTTTAGTAAAGTGCTTGTCAAATAGTTTACAGCTATAACTGCGTAGAAAGAAAAAGAAACACGGAGTCTGGTAGAATATTTTGTTTTTTGGTCGAGCAAAATGGCTAAGAAGTCAGAGTCTTCTTGAAATGACATTATTGTGATCACAAATTTGGTTTTCTAGATTGTCTTGGTGGGGTTCCTTGGGTGTGGAAAATTCTTAGTTACTTGGCTCTACATATATACGATGTGGAAGTCTTCTCCACTTTTCTTGAATGGCATATTACTCAAATTTATGGCGTGGCATTTTTCATTTCATAGATATGCATTGCTCTATCATCACCGTCTAATAGATGAACGTGGATAATCTATTAGGAAGATAGCAGTCATTTGTATATTTTTTTTTTCAGTAATACAACTTTGAATTTGCAGATACTTTGAATCTAAAAACTCATTAAGTTTGATAAAGTGCTTATAAAATATTTTACGGCTACAATAGCTTAGGACAACTTTTAGAAAAACTGCCTCACACAACTTTAAGATGTTGTAACTTGAAAATATTTATTACTCTAGTACCTAGCTCTGAGGGTAAGATATAAAAAATTTATATGATTGTCGCGACCTAAAAATTTCCTCTCAGGCTAATGGATTATTAGGACTAAACCTAACTCGAGCCCTCCCAAGCCCTACCAATTCGCAACTTTGGGTTTAAGTTTTTAACATGCAAATGTTTTTATGCTTGGAGTCGCCACTAATCAATTTGTGGTAGGTCGATTAGAAACCTAAATAAAACATAGGGAGATATGTTTTATTCCTACGAACTAGAGATTCTAAGCCCGGGGACTTGATTACGCTAGATCTAGTCTAACGCCCTTTCGGTACCTTTTCTTTTCAAAAATATTTTGGCAAGCAGTTTGGATCCATTTTAACTTAGTCACTAACATGTGAGGTGTTCATGCGGGTACGCAAACCACCAATTTAACACTCAAGAAAGCATTAAATAAATTGCAAGATTAGGAGAATTACTTACCTCGAAGCAACGTAAGCATCTGCATGGTTAGCTAGAAAATCACATCAACAACCTAATATGATTTCTAATTAACAAGCAATTCATTCCACATTTTTTGATTTTCACTTATTTAAATGAAAGCTAACCTACGTGCAATGACGTACAAGAATTGACATGCGAACAATGCAACCTAACATGCAAACTATATGTCATGCGACGACGTGACCTGATTCTGATGACGGGCAAACGATTTATTTTTGGTATTTTCTAATGAAATTCGGAATAAAAATATGCCTAAATTAACATGCAACCTATGATGACTTAACATATCTTAACATGACTTATTTTTGGGATTTTTGTTAAAATTCGAAATAATAAATTGCTTAAATTAAGAATGCAATCTATCCTAATCTACCATAAAACAATTCATTCTTTTTTGGGGTTTTCATGAAAATTCGGAATTAAAAAATAACCTAAATAATCTATTAAGATTAGAATATTACTTAATTTAAACTAGGAAATAGATTATCTCCAGTCCTAATTTAAATTAAATAATTACTCTATCGTCTAGATATATTTAGGATTCCCTAAACATGCAAAACTCAAATTCAAATCCTAACTGATATTTTTTTGAAAATTTTTTTTATTTGAAAAGGAAAGATAATTTAAACAAAGATAGCATCCACATTTAAAATAGCCACGCAATCCACAAGATTCGTTTCAAATTCGGATTAGGCACAGAAATCGAATTACCGGTCATATCTACAGGGTTATAGATATTAATGGAAAGTCGATCGTTCAAATTTGGAAAGCAGATAAAAATCATTATCGTATCCAAGGGATTAGGGATAGGATAATGATCTTCCGTATCGCCACGTATCATACCTTAGGGATAAGGTCGGATAATTGTCCAGATACGTTGCTGAATTAGGAAAGATTCCTAATTTTGAATATTTTAAAAATATTGCAGATATCAGATAATTATCCCAACATATCTAATATTCTACACGATATTCACGCAATATTCAAAAGCACAAATTAGTAAATTAAATATTCTGAAAAATATCAGATAATATCTAATTACCTAATTTGCAAATAGTTTCCAAATTCGAACTTGCGGATCAGGATGAACGACGAACGGCGGGCCGGCGGCGCGGCGTCGAGGGAAACGGCAGCAGCGACGTCGAGGCGGCGGCAGCGGCAGGCGGTGTGGAGCACGGCAGCAACGGCGTCGGCAGGAAGCCGACGCGGCGTCACCGCGTCGCGCGGCAGAGGGCAGCAGCAGCGGCAGACGGGAAGCAGCGGCAGCAGCAAGCAACAGCGGCGTCGGCGTCGCGCGGCAGGGAGCAGCAGGTACGGCGTCGGCGTCGGCGTGGGGGGAAGCGGCAGCAGCAAGCAGCAGCGGCGTCGAGGCGGCGGCGGCAGCAAGCAACAGCGGCGTCGGCGTCGCGCGTGAGGGGCAGCACCGGCGAGAGAGGCGGCAGCAGCAGGTGTAGCGGCGGCAGCAGGTGCAGCAGCGGCGTCGAGGCGGCGGCAGCAGCAAGCAACAGCGGCGTCGGCGTCGCGCGTGAGGGGCAGCACCGGCGAGAGAGGCGGCAGCAGCAGGTGTAGCGGCGGCAGCAGGTGCAGCAGCGGCGGCAGCAGGTGCAGCGAGGGACGGCAGCACGCGGTGATGCTCGGAGGGAAGCGGCGCGCGGCAGGCGGCGGGAGTGGTGCACGGCGACGGAGGGCTGCAGCGGCGGCGCACAGCGACGGGCGGCGGCAGGGCGGCGGCGCAAAGCACGGCGACGTGGGGGGCTCCGGCGGCGGCGCGAAGGGCACGGCGCCGTAGGGTGGCTCCGGCTTCTTTCTCTCTCTCTCTCTCTTTCTCAACTCTCACACTTTCTCGAAAATTCAGATCTGAAAAATTGTGTCCCCCCTTCTAAAAATCTGACCTCATGATGAATATATAGTATTAACCTAGGTCAATTAGATGGGCTTTTAGTCCCAATGGGCTTAGGCTTGGGCTTGAATTAATGGGCCGAATTAATGGGCCGAATTGATTAATGATAATGGGCTGAATTAAATTCAAATTAAAACAACCGAGCCCGTTTGACTTATAATTCCCGGCCTTTGCATTTCAAGCGAGCCGAGTCCCATTCGATGAAATTTAAGCTCGTTCATTCACCGCCGGTCCGATGCAAAAAAATGCAATGAATTTAAACTATATGTTATGCCATTTAAATATTTTTTGTTTAGGGGTTAACAATTTAATCCCTAATTTTCTATGCAAATTACACTGAATGGTTGCCAAAATTTAGGTGTCAACAGCTGCCCCTCTTTGAAGGTGAGCTCGCAGAGGTTGCATTCAAAGACTAAATGATACCTAAATTTCACTTATGCAAATGCAGTGAATGTTGTTTTTGTCGGGATTATGAGTCCCATTTTACGATGCATTAAGAAATGATGCAATGCTGACCTGAATAGAGAACATACCTGGAATTACTTACCTGACGATAGCGCAATTCGAGGCACAACCTTAACTTGTATGTTGTTTTGGCAAATGTATGGGCTCAGTTCCCATCGGTATTGCCTGATATATGTTGATGAACTTCGGTGATCTGCAGTCAAGTCAAAACACACGAAGAAAGCTCGACGTATCCAATCATCATCTGGATTCGTGAGAACAGTTCCGATCTTTACGAACTACCTATATATCTCCATAGGTGTTTGCAAAGATTTGGCCGCTTCACTTATACCTGTTCATAAGTGAATTGCGGGGGAAACTTTTGAGATAATGAGAGTATTCCGATCTTTACATATATCTGTTCATATGTAAAGATTTGGCCGCTTCACCTATACCTGTTCATAGGTGAGTAGCGGGGGAATACCTGAAATTTGGGAGAATAT
This sequence comes from Syzygium malaccense, assembly GCA_031216405.1. Classification (NCBI taxonomy): domain Eukaryota; kingdom Viridiplantae; phylum Streptophyta; class Magnoliopsida; order Myrtales; family Myrtaceae; genus Syzygium; species Syzygium malaccense. Next base: position 6,145,063 of record CM062258.1, on the reverse strand, counting down.
TCCGATCTTTACATATATCTGTTCATATGTAAAGATTTGGCCGCTTCACCTATACCTGTTCATAGGTGAGTAGCGGGGGAATACCTGAAATTTGAGAGAATATTCCGATCTTTACATATATCTGTTCATATGTAAAGATTTGGCCGCTTCACCTATACCTGTTCATAGGTGAACTGCGGGGGAACACCTGGGGTGGATAGAATATTCCGACCTTTACATATACCTGTTCATATGCAAAGATTTGGCCGCTTCACCTATACCTGTTCATAGGTGAGTAGCGGGGGAACATCTGAGATAATGAGAGTATTCCGATCTTTACATATACCTGCTCATATGCAAAGATTTGGCCGCTTCACCTATATCTGTTCATAGGTGAGTAGCGGGGGAATCTTCTCGAGATTGTATGAAAATCTGTGATTTGATGAACAAAGGGGCTAGCCCAAGTGTTCAAGAGTTCCTTGACAAAGTACCTGGGTATCATCAGAAGTACCTGAAAAGGTTTGATCAATAGACACCTGAACACAATCAAAGGCATCTAGAGATTGCAAAAATGATCAAATGTGGGACCTGACAATTGCTTGAACAGGTTAGGGATACCTAGATAGTCATAGATATCCTAGGGATAGAGACATACTTACCTGGTGACATCTCCAACTCTGAAGGTGTGTCTCCTGTTAGACACGATTTTAAGTAACATGTAATATGCATTCGCACACTGTTAAGAACACATATACACATGAACTATGATTTCAACTGATTTTCATGCACGATGGTTTTGTCAAATCGGCATTACAAACTTCGCTGGGGAAAAATCATGACAAGACAACCCGAACTCAAGCGGATATCTTGAAAATGTCGAATGAGGGACTTTCGGTCCAAAAGGGCTTTCTCTCATCCTCATCGAAAGGCTGATTTATGGAGAATCGCTCCATCTCACCGTCATCATGTTGACAAGGGTCCGAGTATTCTCGCAAGCAGTACGACTTTACCAATCTGAGAGGTCTTTGTTAGGACTGTAACATAGGGCTTGGTCAATGGCTTAGCAAAAGAGACTCTTCGAGTCGAGGCTATTGAAAGAAAATACTCTGCAATTGTCTCCGGGTTTACAAGTCAAGAACCTGCAAAATGAGATAGAAATGGACTTGCTCGCACTTCTTCGAGCTAAGCTTATAAACATCCGAATCCTACGTTAGTTCAAGTGCTTTAATCTGAAGAGACTTTGTAGAGGACGTAACGTAGGCTAGGCTCATGGGTTGAGAAATGAATGGATCATAAGGCTCAAAATGTGTATAATTGGGGTGAGAGTTGGTGATCATCTCGGCATTGTCACCGGTCTTCTTCTTCATCAGGGATTGTCTTCTCAGTAGATGCTCCATTGGTTTCGAGAGTTCATCACTTGACTCATCACTTGACTCCTCAAGACTTTGGATACTTTTGTGACTTCGAGACAACTAAACATTTTCTAAAGTCGTCACTTTTCTCCATTTTTTCCTTTTTCACGGGCATCGGCCTTGCTTTTACCAGGCACACTGCTTTTTCATGCCCTCTATAATTTTTTTTTTTTTTTTTGACTCACACTGTCTACAATGCATACATTGGCCAGTCACACTTTGGCTTGCTTTGACCGAATGACTAACATTTGGGCTCTCAGGGTCTTCGTCTTTTGTTGGCGCTCTGGATATGCTGCTTGAACAAAGATGACTTTTGCCTTGCCCCAGTGTGGGGGATGATCACCAACTGGGTTTAAGAAATGAATTTGCAGGCTCAATTGGGCTTAGCAAAGGATAAAGTGTGTATAGGATAGAGAAAGAAATGCTCTTCGTCATCCTAAGGCACTTGAACTTCACGTGAGTTCATCTGAAAAAGCAACACTCGAAGATTGATGCAAGTGAGAGCATGAAAATTTCTACTCATTTTTTACCTTATGACGCTGACTTACCTCCAGTTTGCCCCGATGTGGGGTGGTTCTTGACAGGGGTAATTTGAATGAATTTCTCCAAGTGTTTAGGCTCAAAGTGGCGAAACAATGGATAACCTGTAGTATTTGGGATAGAGAAATGAACCGCCTCTCGTCATTTCGGTTGCCGTACCTTTTGCGAGATAACCCTTTACCTTGCAGACATGGAATCTTTCCACTCAACTCACTGGGGATTAGTGCATGGGACTGTGTATAGGATATGGCTTGCCTTTCATCATCCCGATGTACCTCATTCAACACATTCAATTCATTCCACATGAGTTATCATATTGTCTAAATAGATTCCCCTTTTGAAATCGATAATGTAGACTAACAAAATGATCAGGCACAATTTTAAGCCAAGGCAGACATTCCATCTTTAAATTGATTGAACTCATTTATTCATGAGTGAAATGTTTGCAATTCGGAATATAAAACCAAACACTTGAAAACTTTCACCGCAAAAATGTTAGATCTTATCAAGGATAATATATCTTCACAGCATCAGAATTAACAGGAGTGGAAAACTCACGACCATCCATTTCTGCGAGAATCAGGGCACCTCCAGGAAGCACCTTTTTAACCACATACGGACCAATGTAGTTTGGGGCAAATTTTCCTCCAGGAACAGGAAAGACTGGCAGCACCTTCCTTAGGACTAGATCATTTACCTCGAAGTGTCTTGGATGTACTTTTTGGTTGAAAGACTTACCTACTCATGCGGCAACTGGATCAAGCATTTCGTCTCACCTTCGGGAAAGGTTGCCTCTATCTTCACTTCTTTGGGTTCTCTGGAATCACTCAGGTTAGTAGTGATGGTTCAGTCTGAAGTGAGAACTTTGGACCTTTCATGTCGTTCTAGATCACGCTGAAGGTCCGAGGAATCTTCCAGTTCATTAGTGTCATCGAGATCAGGTTCGGTGGCACATAATTCATCAGATTGGACCGTTCCCATACCCTTACATGTCACAAAATTGCCCCTGAAACATAAAGTAGGGGGTTCAGTAGGACAAACAGGGCTAAACAGTGTATTTTGATTTTTTTTTTATTTTGAAATTCTTTTCGAAAAGGTTTTAACACGAGAAAGCATGAAGAAGCCCAGGCCTCAGAATTCTCCTTGGACTATATTTTATTTTATCGGTTGGATATCATCACCGGGCTGGTTTGATGTACCTCAACATGCCCTCAAAACGAAAATAACTTGTAATTTTATTGATTATCACCAAATGAATTACATTTATTGGAATGGAAATTGCAACAATCAAATCCTAGAAATGAAAAGTACTAAAAGTAGCTCCCGAGACAGGGGCAAGTCCTAAAAAGCAGTAAAAATCCCCGCGTAGGGGAATGTGCGAAAAAGGTAAATGTGTTACTCTTGCGGGCCAATGCCCATTCCCTTCAACGGTCCTTCCTCGATGGCTCAAATTAAGAAATTATCGAACAGGGCGGTGATTCCCTCCATTGCATCATCAGAATCTTCTGTCACTAGAGGTGTTGAATCATCCATACCTCCCCATCCATCCGGGACAATGTCATGGGGGTCAACATAGAAGCTCGGGGGTGCTGAGTATTTGACATAATAGTCGAACTTGCCGCTCGGCTGCCCCAGAGTGTCGATCACCTCTTTCTCTTCATGCATCATTCTTGCAGGGCCCGGGAATGTGGTACTGAGGTGTGGAGGCAACCTACCACGCCCACGTTCTTCATCATTTGGCTCTTCTTCGGATCGTAATCTATTTTGACCATTTCTTCGACCACGTCCACGTCCACGTGCCACATTGTTCGGCTCACTCGACCCCAGGTATCCCAACCCAGTAATGCGGGGCCTCTGAGAAACTTCCACCGGTTGGCGGATGCCTTGACTATTTCTACCAAGGCCTTCACCTGGAGTAAAGCCGTGAGAGATCATTATTCTCCCAATCATGACCGCAGCATTTGACACCTCAGGAATAGGCGGTGATGATCCTCTTGACGCATGTATGGTTGATACGAGCTCCAGCGACTGATAGCTCGATTCTATTTTGCAATCAGGCTCAACATAGGGGATAGCCGTTGCGTGGTAGATTGGGTGTTCTTCTTCACCGTGGACCGTGACTAACTTTCTCTCCACGACGAACTTTACCATCTGATGTAGACTGGATGGCACAGCTCCAGCAGTATGAATCCATGGACGACCCAACAGAAAATTGAATGCAGTGGGAATGTTCATAACTTGAAATAGGACATTGAAAATCGTTGGTCCTATCTGTATGTCAAGGTGTATTTCTCCCATCACTTCTTTCTTCGTTCCGTCAAAGGCTCGTACGGAGGTTCTTGCAGAACTTATCCTAGAAGGATCTATCTTAAGGCGGTGTAAAGTCGCCAAAGGACAGATGTTTAGGGCTGACCCGTTGTCAATGAGTACCCGGGCAACATGTGAGGCCTTGTATTTGACGGAAATATAGAGTGCCCTGGTATGCCCCCTCCCTTCTAGAGGGAACTCTTCATCTGAAAAGGCTATGAGGTCCTTAAGGAGTATAGAGCCCACAAATTCCTCTAATTTGTCATGATCGATCGTTTCTGGCACGTGGACTTCACTTAACACCTTCATTAAGGCCTTCTGATGCATGACAGATGTCTGGAGCAGCTCAAGCAGGGAGATTTGCGCGGGCAGCTTGCGCAATTGTTCAACTATGTTGTACTCGCTAGCCTTAATCACGGCTAGAAATTCCTTGGCTTCTTCATCAGTGACGGGTTTTGCAGGTTGGGCATTAGCTTGGCCGTAGGAACGCCCAGATCTGGTAACTAAGTCGACATCGAGACTGTAGGACCAGGGAACCGCCTTATTGTCACTGTACTCATACGGTTGGGGTATCTCGATCACTATCCCTTCATCAGTTGTAGGCGTGCTTACAGTGATCTCCTCATTATCGGACGCGTCTTCAAGCGGAGGCATGTCTTCAGGCAGAGGGTCGCCCTTATCGCTCCTGATGTTCAATGTAGCAAACTCCTCCTCCCAATTAATAACCACTTCGGAGATAGTGGAGACGATGCCAGTGTGGTCAGCATAAACAATCATCCCAGCTTTTACCATTCTTGAGACTCTTTCTCTCATGAGAGCCAGGGGCAGGTCTTCATTATTTGGATAACAACCGGCTTTCACTAACTCACCGTAGACGTCGGTAGTACACACTTTAACATTCTTGATTCGACCAGCATTGAAGCTAAATATGGCATTCACATTGCCTGCGTGATCAGGGAGTGGGTTGCTCTGAACATTCGGCTTAGCAGGTTGAAATGAGAACGCCTTCGTGTCTAGGAGGTTTTGGATTTGGTGCCTGAGGGCATAGCAATCATCGGTTGAGTGTCCCGGCTCACCCATGTGATAATCACATTTCTTTGACGGGTCGAAGTTATAGAACCGCTCAGGATTGGGCCGCTTTGGCTCAGTAGTGAGCAAACCTTTCTTCTGGAGCACTGTCAACACTTGAGACAACGATCCGGGGAGTGGAGTGAATTGCCTCTTGTTGTTCCTCCTCTGAAAAGGTTGACGACCCGAGTTTTGTTGCTGAGCTTCTACTACTTGGATTGCTGGGGCGGAGTTAGCATTCCGCCGGCTCGGCTGATTATAAGCCATATTCACTTCAGCTGCCGGTTCTTTCTCTTTTCTCGCACCAAATCTTCTGGTCGAGGAGGGCGGCTCGACAAACCATCCATCTTTCAGCCCTATTTCAATTTGTTCGCCCATGGGGATGAGTTGGTTGAAGTTGTCAGTCGGAATGGCAACCATCCGATTACGGTATTCGAACGGGAGAGTTTTCATGAACATCCTCTTTAACTCACTATCTATGGGTTCTGGGACAACCTGAGCAGCTAAATTTCTCCATCTGATAGCATAGTCTTTGAAGGACTCAGTCTTTTTCATCTGGGCGCGTTCGAGATCATCACGGGTAGGAATGATGTCTGTTATGAATCTGTACTGCTTCAAAAATGCTTCACTGGCCTCTTTCCAAGTTTTGAGGCCATTTATCTTCTTCATGAGATACCAGCTCAAAGCAGGACCCGTCAAACTTGCTTGAAAGGCATGGATCATCAGGAGTTCGTTATCAACGTACGAGGTCATTTGCACGTGATAGAGCTGTAGGTGGGCTTTTGGACATGTGGTGCCATTGTACTTGTCGAAATCCGGCATTTTGAACTTCTTTGGGATTTTGATCTGTGAGTAAAGGGACAGATCAATCGAAGGTGAATCCTGCGAACCTTCCAGCTGCTTCACTCTTTCTTCAAGTTTATTGACCCGCTCATCAGGTTTGTCCTTGTTGATGATGATCTGGACAGGGTCATCTTCTAAGTCAGGAATATCGTCATCTCCGTCAACATCGACACTTTTTCTGATCTTCTGCTTTGGGACTGACGCTTCGGGAGGTGTCGAAACAGGAACCGACCGGAGAGCTTTGATCTCAGCGGACATTTGTTGCATCGCGATGACAAGCTGCTTGATGTGGTCTTCCACACCAATAACACGTTCTTGCAAGTCGGTTTGATCGGCCATTCTGGCTCTCGACCGTGTACGAATGGGCGACCGTGATCGGTCCGTAGCTACCTAATTTCGAAATGAAACAGGCATACATGAGTGTTAAGCGAAATGATACGCCAATCCATGACATTGGTCTAACCGCTTTGAATTGAAAGGACCTCTTTATTGAAATGGCGAAAATTTTTACACCAATTAATGACTTGAAATTGAACTGAATATAAAGACAAATGACTCAATTCCTAAACAAACTTTAAAACTGAAACTGAGATAAGAAAAGAACTTCGAGCTTTTTTATTTAGCTTGATCTATAGACATATGGGAGGCGACTTCCTTCTTCAGTTGCTCATAAGCTCGAGCTATCTTGGATGCTTTTTCTTCAGCTTCTTCGGCCTTCCTTTTGAGGCGATTGTTCTCTGAGCGATTGGCGGACTTGAGAGGCACCTTAGGTATCTTCGGGAGCCAATCTTGCGGGATTTTGTGCCGACGAATGTACTGGGTTGTCGCGAAATAGGACTTCTGTTCTCCCTTTAGTTCTCTTTCGGGCCGTGCTATCTTCAACACACGACACTTCCTCCACATCTTATTGAGCTGGGCTACGGTCGCTTCGTGGTCTTTATCATCATCGGCGAAGTCGACTTGTAGGAGTTCTGGTTGTAACGCCGGAGGGAGCCCTTGGAGAATCTGATACTGACGAGACACTCTGGCGGGGTAGTATTCGATCGCGCCAGTGAAACCCAATAGTGGAACCGGTCCAATACCATTACATGTAAGCCGAGCTTTCTCGACTTTGAACCAATTAGCATGCCATTGGAAACCTTGGGGTCTAGCGTTTTTCATGAAAATGATCCATTCAGAGTAATGATAATCGGGTGCATCCCCTTGTTTTTCTTTGTACCTTAAAACTGGATGGCTAGAATCACTAAGCTCAGGTATTGTGAGTAAATCGCCACACCCTTTTATATGAGATAAAAACCAAATTTGCAAAAGTTCGAGGGGGGCATGAAACGTTTTGTCAACATGTTGCTTAAATTTAGTGAGGGAAATGAAAGTCTCGGCTAAAATGGTGTTGATAAAATTCTTTTCAAGACAGACCTGTTGGACCAACCACGCGATTGTCGGATCACATGCATTCTTACAGTAAGGAAAAATCACGAATCCGAAAAATGCGAGCAAAAAGATTCTGCCTTTTTGAAAAGATGTAGCTTTTTCAAAACACTGACTCAGGAATGAAAATGGGCATGTGCCACGATTTGCTTTTAACACTTTTCCCAATTCATCTTTTCCAACATTCAAAAATTCAGCCAACATTAAAGTAGAATCAATTCCCAAAGGTGGTGTGACTAATTCCGACTCCAACGGTTTTCCAATGAGTACGCTATATTCTTCCAAAGTCGGGGTGAGCTCGTGCTTACCGAATATAAAGGTAGAGGTTTCGGGACACCAAAAGTGCGCTAATGCTCGAACGAGGCCGGTACGGACTTTGACCTCCAGTAGGGGGAGCAGCCTCCCGATGTGCCCCTCAACTAGCTTGCGGTTGGTCGGACTGAGTAGATTCCACCAGGCACGGAGCTCGTCCTTAGGAGCATCAAGAATCCGGATGTCTGCCCCTCCCATAGTGTATAGACCAAGACTTGCGACCGACCTAGTGTCATGGACCGACCAAAGAGAAAGACGAAATGTAAATAAATTGCGAGATAAAGGTTCAGAAATCTTACTTCACCCGGTAGAATGATGGCAATCACATAGACATGCGCATGAAATGTGAGGTTCGATTTCTACCTAGACTCTGGCTTGCAAAATGGAGACATGAGGATTACCGAGCTAAACCAGTCATGGTGGTGGTTAGGCTGAGATTCCCCTGACTCCGGCTCAGTCAAAGAGCCGACCCGGGTTGCAAAGGGTGCAACCGTGGCAGGTATTCAATGACACCACGAAAGAACTTTCGGGACCAAGAAAGGCGACCCATACCACGCGGGTGTGGTCGGGGTGTCCATTTTCTCAGTACCATCCTAAACCTGTGCCGCCCAGGTCCGGCAGCGGGTAGTGTGTGCGGTGTAGTGTAAATGTAAGGCATGCACAACAGGTTATATCATACAGCGCTTCGTGCATAAACTAAACCATTCATTCAAACACCTCCCTGCAAAACAAGGGTTAACAATCACGCCTCCCCTTATACCTCCCATACTGCAAAAACATTTAACACCTAAAATGTTAGGGACGTACCTGGGATCCTCGCTGCCAAGCAAAAATATTTTTTGGAAAGAAAAACTGGCCTAAGTCCACTAAGAGTTTTAACTCAAGTCCCCAGCGGAGTCGCCAAGCTGTCGCGACCTAAAAATTTCCTCTCAGGCTAATGGATTATTAGGACTAAACCTAACTCGAGCCCTCCCAAGCCCTACCAATTCGCAACTTTGGGTTTAAGTTTTTAACATGCAAATGTTTTTATGCTTGGAGTCGCCACTAATCAATTTGTGGTAGGTCGATTAGAAACCTAAATAAAACATAGGGAGATATGTTTTATTCCTACGAACCAGAGATTCTAAGCCCGGGGACTTGATTACGCTAGATCTAGTCTAACGCCCTTTCGGTACCTTTTCTTTTCAAAAATATTTTGGCAAGCAGTTTGGATCCATTTTAACTTAGTCACTAACATGTGAGGTGTTCATGCGGGTACGCAAACCACCAATTTAACACTCAAGAAAGCATTAAATAAATTGCAAGATTAGGAGAATTACTTACCTCGAAGCAACGTAAGCATCTGCATGGTTAGCTAGAAAATCACATCAACAACCTAATATGATTTCTAATTAACAAGCAATTCATTCCACATTTTTTGATTTTCACTTATTTAAATGAAAGCTAACCTACGTGCAATGACGTACAAGAATTGACATGCGAACAATGCAACCTAACATGCAAACTATATGTCATGCGACGACGTGACCTGATTCTGATGACGGGCAAACGATTTATTTTTGGTATTTTCTAATGAAATTCGGAATAAAAATATGCCTAAATTAACATGCAACCTATGATGACTTAACATATCTTAACATGACTTATTTTTGGGATTTTTGTTAAAATTCGAAATAATAAATTGCTTAAATTAAGAATGCAATCTATCCTAATCTACCATAAAACAATTCATTCTTTTTTGGGGTTTTCATGAAAATTCGGAATTAAAAAATAACCTAAATAATCTATTAAGATTAGAATATTACTTAATTTAAACTAGGAAATAGATTATCTCCAGTCCTAATTTAAATTAAATAATTACTCTATCGTCTAGATATATTTAGGATTCCCTAAACATGCAAAACTCAAATTCAAATCCTAACTGATATTTTTTTGAAAATTTTTTTTATTTGAAAAGGAAAGATAATTTAAACAAAGATAGCATCCACATTTAAAATAGCCACGCAATCCACAAGATTCGTTTCAAATTCGGATTAGGCACAGAAATCGAATTACCGGTCATATCTACAGGGTTATAGATATTAATGGAAAGTCGATCGTTCAAATTTGGAAAGCAGATAAAAATCATTATCGTATCCAAGGGATTAGGGATAGGATAATGATCTTCCGTATCGCCACGTATCATACCTTAGGGATAAGGTCGGATAATTGTCCAGATACGTTGCTGAATTAGGAAAGATTCCTAATTTTGAATATTTTAAAAATATTGCAGATATCAGATAATTATCCCAACATATCTAATATTCTACACGATATTCACGCAATATTCAAAAGCACAAATTAGTAAATTAAATATTCTGAAAAATATCAGATAATATCTAATTACCTAATTTGCAAATAGTTTCCAAATTCGAACTTGCGGATCAGGATGAACGACGAACGGCGGGCCGGCGGCGCGGCGTCGAGGGAAACGGCAGCAGCGACGTCGAGGCGGCGGCAGCGGCAGGCGGTGTGGAGCACGGCAGCAACGGCGTCGGCAGGAAGCGGACGCGGCGTCACCGCGTCGCGCGGCAGAGGGCAGCAGCAGCGGCAGACGGGAAGCAGCGGCAGCAGCAAGCAACAGCGGCGTCGGCGTCGCGCGGCAGGGAGCAGCAGGTACGGCGTCGGCGTCGGCGTGGGGGGAAGCGGCAGCAGCAAGCAGCAGCGGCGTCGAGGCGGCGGCGGCAGCAAGCAACAGCGGCGTCGGCGTCGCGCGTGAGGGGCAGCACCGGCGAGAGAGGCGGCAGCAGCAGGTGTAGCGGCGGCAGCAGGTGCAGCAGCGGCGTCGAGGCGGCGGCAGCAGCGGCGTCGAGGCGGCGGCAGCAGCAAGCAACAGCGGCGTCGGCGTCGCGCGTGAGGGGCAGCACCGGCGAGAGAGGCGGCAGCAGCAGGTGTAGCGGCGGCAGCAGGTGCAGCAGCGGCGGCAGCAGGTGCAGCGAGGGACGGCAGCACGCGGTGATGCTCGGAGGGAAGCGGCGCGCGGCAGGCGGCGGGAGTGGTGCACGGCGACGGAGGGCTGCAGCGGCGGCGCACAGCGACGGGCGGCGGCAGGGCGGCGGCGCAAAGCACGGCGACGTGGGGGGCTCCGGCGGCGGCGCGAAGGGCACGGCGCCGTAGGGTGGCTCCGGCTTCTTTCTCTCTCTCTCTCTCTTTCTCAACTCTCACACTTTCTCGAAAATTCAGATCTGAAAAATTGTGTCCCCCCTTCTAAAAATCTGACCTCATGATGAATATATAGTATTAACCTAGGTCAATTAGATGGGCTTTTAGTCCCAATGGGCTTAGGCTTGGGCTTTAATTTAAATGGGCTGAATTAATGGGCCGAATTGATTAATGATAATGGGCTGAATTAAATTCAAATTAAAACAACCGAGCCCGTTTGACTTATAATTCCCGGCCTTTGCATTTCAAGCGAGCCGAGTCCCATTCGATGAAATTTAAGCTCGTTCATTCACCGCCGGTCCGATGCAAAAAAATGCAATGAATTTAAACTATATGTTATGCCATTTAAATATTTTTTGTTTAGGGGTTAACAATTTAATCCCTAATTTTCTATGCAAATTACACTGAATGGTTGCCAAAATTTAGGTGTCAACAATGATGATTTCATAAATCATGACATATATTTGACAAAAGTCAGACCAAAAACCAAGCGGCCCTGAGGGGCGGCGGCCCCATCCTGGTCAACGAAAGCATACAAAAGGATTAGCAGTTATGGAATCGCCTCGCCCTACCACCTGGGAATCTGGATCGTCATTTCCGGGAGTTTTCTTTTTTCTTCGGCCAGAGAGTCTACTCTAGCTTCGATTTTAAAGCAAACTCAAAATGTCTCGAATTGTCCGCACAACTTATCAAAACCTGCATAAAGTCCTTGTGGAAAGGCCTGCATAATTGCTCGGGAGGCCATGGATTTGATGCCACCCCATTTTGCACTTTAGCAGACGAGTGAGTTATTGGTAGTGGGGGTATGGATCCAACTTATGTAAACATTGGGAGAAGAAGTTGGAAGATTTTTGGCACAAGGTATATAAATGAGATATACACTATTACCACCTCCTTTGCAGTGGCATACGGAAAGGAGAATTTGCAAGAATCGCAGGTTTTGGATTGTCTGCATAATGCTTGCAAGCTGCCCATGATCCCCAGAGACTAAAGACAACAAACATCTTGCCGTGTGAACTCAATTGTCCTAGACTTGGAGGAATATGAAAAGCAACAATCAGATCATCATCACATTCCCATTGTGAACTGACTCTTGATGACCCGCGCTCTCACATTCCAAGTCAGAAAGTCCGTTTTTACACGGCAAAAGTATTATCCAACGCGCTTTCTTTATTATATTGCGCAACGTCCAAGTTACCGGCGAAAAAGTGGCTTTAGAAAAAGTGAAAGGGCGTTATTAGATGCACCATAGGGGTCGTTGTTCTGCTTTTTATTTCATGTCGAGTCTCCTCCATTATTAGTAAGCAAAAATTTCTTACAATAATAAATTGCTTTTCGTGTGCTCATGACATTTACCGAACTTAATTAATTTGGTTAAGTTTGTAAACAAGTTACCGATATATTTTACTTTCATCTTCAATCATTGATCATCATGGTGGGGTTTATTAGCGTCAGGTAAGTAGAAGGTGCATATAACTTTTAGGATTAATACCACAAAAAATTCTAAACCGGTACATCTATAACAAATTTACCTCAAACTAATTTTTTTACTACCAAAAACCCCAAACTGGTATACATATAACAAATTTACCCCAAACTAATTTTTTAACCATAAAAAACCCCAAACTGGTACATTCATGACAAATTTACCCTTCGTTAAATTGGATTAATACCACGAAAAATTATAAACTATTACACATGCGACAAACGGAGGGTAAAACCCTGAATCGATATGCCTGTCAACTTACACAGGTCTCAAACTCAGAAATTTGACGATAGATGAAGAGTAAATTTATCATGGATGTACCAGTTTGAGGTTTTTCGTGGTATTAATCATAACTTTTAAGATTAAACATCCCATCAATCTCTCTCTCTCTCTCTCTCTCTCTCTCTCTCTCTCTCTCTCTCTCTCTCTCTCTCTCTCTCTCTCTCTCTCTCTACACTCTTAAGACAAAATAAAGTCTCTAAAAACATCCACATCATCATTGTCTAAGCTTATATGGAGTTTTTTTTTTGGTCCAAAGCTTATATGGAGTTGGCACGTCAGAATTTAAAACATTTCGGTCTATTTGGTAACATTTCTATTCCCGAAAATAATATCTATTCATAAATAGTTTTTTCTATTTCTATTCTCGGATGAGTTTCTGAGTAGAAAAATGTGTTTGGTAACTACACAAAATTTCTATTCATTGAATAGAAAAAAAAAACATAAATGCATTTAATATGACCCTAACAAATCTTATTTTTGATTTTTTTTCATTTAATTATAAAAATGTCAATGGAGGCATGAGTGGTGGAGGTTTAGGATGTTAAGGAAAATTCCCAATAGATTTTGAAGTTGACAAAACTGTCCATGAGTGTTTTGTAAGTTTGATAAATGCTTTGAAGTATTTTGATTCAGGAAGTTATTTTTGGAAGAAAAGCATATGTCAATCTTGATCTAGTTCGTGTTCAGATTGTGAAAGAACTTCAAGCAAAAGAGATTCAGACTCAGAACGAGAAAGTTCAGACGCAGAATTTCTTCATACGCTGAAATTATTCAAATGCAGACGCTGAAATTATTCAGACGCTGAACTCAGAACGAAAAATAACAGCTAATGATCTGGTATGGATTTCACAGAAGGAAAGTTTTGATTGACTCAAACTCAATCAAATTGATTGACAATCAAACATTACGACAAGAACGGATAAAGCTCTACTTATGGAAACCAAGATTCTGATTGTATGGGCGACCAGAATCAACGGAATTCAGATTTTATCAACAAACGGCTACTCAATCCATTTTATACAAATCTGTCCAAAGATGAATATTGGAAGATGATCCTCTGAAGACTGTCCAACGGCTAGTTTGGAAGTGGAGGAGTATAAAAGGAGATCAACGAGGAGCAGAAGGTATAGAACGAAATCAAGAATCAACAAGTTCAAAGTCTGAGCATACTCCGATTCAATCTCTTGTCTTTTCGTGAGCTTAAACGTGTAATCATTTGAGAGGTATAGACAGTGTTATAAGTGTATGCTTAGGTGTGAGATAGTGTGATCTATCGGCTTGGTATAAGCAGCACCAACTTCGGGGAGAAGTGCTTGGGTTTAAGCAGCACAACTTGCTATAACTTCTCATTGATTTGATTAGTGGAATCCAGCCAGTAGGCTGTCAGCGTGGGAGAGTGGACGTAGGCTTGATCTAAGCCGAACCACTATAAACTTGTGTGCAGATTCTCTATCCCTTATCTTTTACTTTACTTTCTGCACATCAAGAGCTTCATCTATATAATCTGTCTTGAATCTGAATAATATTCAGACTCTTATGTGATTGGTTTTAATTTCCGTATAAATATTATAAAACTGTTCAAGGTCACCTATTCATCCCCCTCTAGATGATCCCTGCTAGCCACATCAATTGGTATCAGAGCAGGTTGTTCGTTTATTGAAGTGTTTTACTTCTGAGTTAACGATCTATATGGCTAGCATGAGTGCTTCCGGTCTCATTGAAGGACAAAGCAATTCCAAGCCACCATATTTCGATGGCAAAGAATATAGCGTCTGGAAAAACAAGATGAAGGCATTCATCAAATCAATTGATCACATGCAAAGGGGTGTTGTCATCAGAGGAGTCAAACCAAGATTTTCTGATTCAAAAGAAAAGACAGAAGGAAGCATACCAGCAGATCCTCTATTATCTCAAACTGAGATAACAAAAAGAGAAGATTTAGATTCAAAAGCAATTTATTCATTTTATTGTGCTTTATCACCTGTTGAGTATAAGAAAATTGCTTCTTGTGAATCAGCAAAGGACATCTGGGACACCCTCTACACCACATATGAAGGAACAGATCGAGCGAAGGAAACACAGATCAATCCGTTGCTTGGACAATATGAATCCTTCAGAACGAAGACAGGAGAATCAGTCGCTGATATGTATGACAGATTTGCTAACATAGTAAACGGTCTTGCATATCAAGGACAACCAGTCTCAGATGCGATGAAAGTCAACAAACTTTTGAGAGGACTGTCAAAGCAGTGGGACAACATCAAAACCTCACTTCGAGAGACACAAAAAATCAAGCCTTTATCAGTGAATGAGCTAATTGGAAATCTTCAATCATATGAGACTGAACAACTGAATGAGGAAAATGAATCCAGAGGTAACAAGTCAATTGCGTTAAAATCTAACATTGATTCTGATGAAACAGATTTTGAAGGAGAAGACGACAATGAAGAGTCTGAATCTAGTGATGATGAAATCTATGGGCAAGGAAATCTATGCTTAATGGCGGACATTGAATCCGAAGAAGATGAGGTGATTTGTTCAGATCCTATTCTCGATAATGATGATCTTTTTGAAGAGTTATGCGCGGAACATGAGAATGCGTTGAAGAAGATCTCCGAGTTGAAAAAGGAAGTCTCTAAATTGAAGCAACAAAATATTACGAATGAGAAAAGGATCATTGAGCTTGAAAAGGAGAATTCCTCTGTCAAGGAAGAGAAGGATAATTTGCAAAAAGAAGTTGATTCCTATAAGGAAGAAATTTCGAAGATTTGCAAAAAATTTGCTCTTGGCTCAAAGACATTCCATTCAAGTCCCCTATTACAACAAATCCGACCTCGGTTTCAAAAATGAAAATGAGATCAAGAATGACTTTCCGAAGGTCAAGGAGAGATTAAAGCGCAGGCCTTCAATCCAGTATTATAGAAATCATTTTGGTAAGCAATTTGTCAAGCCTATTGGATTTCAATATTATAATTGCTCGAGTGATCACTATAAGCAACAATGTCCAACTGATTGGAAGAAATCCAAGACAATCAATTGGAGATTTGATGCTTCTTCTAACCAAAAAGGACCCAAGCAGATTTGGGTACCAAAGAAAAGATGAGATTACTTTTCTTGCAGGGAATAAGAAAAGAGAATTTGGTAAGTAAAGGTATATTTTTCATATTCTAAATTTGCTTTGGATACGTACTTTAAATATCTATGAATTCTCTTTGGACTTAACATTTTATCTCCATGCTCTGCTTTATTTTGACTTGAAATGGCATGTTTTACATCGTTGATTGTGTTAGAAATGTCGTAATAAAAGTCAAGTTTATTTTGATGGATTTTTTAGATGAAATTTTATAAAAGAGATTGTTTGATATCTTATTGGAAATGAAATATTTTTTATGGACTCATTATGTGTTCTCCGATATTGTCATGCCTTACAAAGAAAGTATTTTTTTGCGAGATATTGTTTTATTATGCATATTTCCCTTAAATACTCTACTGAGATGAGTTGAGAAAGTATCATTGGGCTTCTATGAAAAGTTTCCTATTTTGCATCTAACAAAAAGAAAGGATCCAAATACAAGGATACTAGAAAGGAAATGAGTTTATTGCAGGCAATTATATAAAGGAAGCATGAATGCAAACCTACGCAAGTCATGATGCAATCAACGAAGGATCTCAAGTGATGAATTCTTTCTAAAGAGGAAAGGTATATTCTGAACATGCATGTTGAGATACAAATTGGTAATATTTGTTGCCATGTGAGTAAGATATTGCATATATTTAATGCTTGAAATAGCTACATTTCTTTTGCGAAATTCGTTAATGTCATATAATCTTTATGCTTATGAGATTCACGCTTAAGGAAAATTCCTACAATCTTGAGTCACTTGCTATATTCTTGGAAGATTTTTTTAATTAGCAAGTTTGATGCGCAAATCAGAGCAAGGTATGTACGTGACATTCTCTATATTTTGCAAAGATTATTATCTCTCTTACAAGTGTTTGCAGGATGTAAAAGAATCTTTCCTTGTGAAGTTTAGAAAGCTTGATCCCACAATCGGGGAGATTCTGTAACTTTTCCGAAGGATCGAAAATTTCTCCTTTATGCAATATTCTGACAAATTATTGGAGGCATGACAAAACACGATGAGCAAATGCTTAATGCATTGTACAAAAGGATAAGTTGCTTCAGGTTCAAATATTTGATATTATTTTAATTGCTAAAGAAAAGGCATTACATATTATGTGAGATATTATATCTTTAACTGCAAATTTGTGCAAAAGGTTTGTTGAGTTTATGCAGTTTGAATCCGAGACGAACTTGATGGAAGAAAACAAATTTCTTTCTCGAATTTCAAAATGCAAACAAATGTGGCGGATGTTGCTGTTACAAAGAAAATAGAGGAACAACAATTTGTTCAAAGTGCACAAGCTGCAATGAAAGTTATTTGCAAAAGCTGTCTTGATGATAGGGGGAGAAAAACAAAAAGTGGAAAAATGCAAAAGAAAGGAGGAGAATCATCTCAAAATGGTATCAAATTGAGGGGGAGCGTAAATCAAGTATGAAAGTTAATTTAATTTCTGCCCACTCTTGATTACTATGAAAGAAAAGGTAATGTATGTTAGAAATTGCTAAGTTCTACACAATCCGGGTTAGTATTTCTTACTTTTTGTCATTAACGAATCTCTTATTTATATTATCGTTTTTTTCACGACAAAAAATTGTGAAATTTATTATGTGCATACGTGTTCGTTGATATATATGATATTTGATTCTTCAGAACATGAGCTATATTGAATATATGTTATGTTCGCGAAAGACGATATTTTTGAAGGTTGTGTTTCATGCCAAATATATTTTGAAGATAGTACGTGAAGAAGAGTTAAATTTATATTCTCTACGTGATACCCTTTCAATTACTATCGCTTTTTGTTTATGACAAAAAGGGAGAGAGAATGTAAATATGCATATATGCTTAGTGGATAATTCTACTTAATTGATGCATAATATTGAGTTTTGATTATACTTCCATATACTGTCATGATCATTAAGGAATTTTACGCATATATCTTTTTGTGATGCTGACAAAAAGGGGGAGAAATATGCAGATATGATATACTTTGAGATATGATTTGGTTTGATATGCAGATTATTGGATTCAAAGAAAAGGAGACAGACTTTGATTTAGATTTCTTTTACGGTTCAGATTTTGTCATACTCCTTGTCTTATTCAAAATAACTGAGTATAAAAAAATCTCATATCAAATTACTCTGATCATATATGATATCTTGAATATCTGCTACATTATATGCTTGATCATATTTTTCAAAATTATATCAAAATCTATATATCTGCATGGAAGTTTTGTCACCATCAAAAAGGAGGAGATTGTTAAGGAAAATTCCCAATAGATTTTGAAGTTGACAAAACTGTCCATGAGTGTTTTGTAAGTCTGATAAATGCTTTGAAGTATTTTGATTCAGGAAGTTATTTTTGGAAGAAAAGCATATGTCAATCTTGATCTAGTTCGTGTTCAGATTGTGAAAGAACTTCAAGCAAAAGAGATTCAAACTCAGAACGAGAAAGTTCAGACGCAGAATTTCTTCATACGCTAAAATTATTCAAATGCAGACGCTGAAATTATTCAGAAGAACTCAGAACGAAAAATAACAGCTAGTGATCTGGTATGGATTTCACAGAAGGAAAGTTTTGATTGACTCAAACTCAATCAAATTGATTGACAATCAAACATTACGACAAGTATGCATTACAACGGATAAAGCTCTACTTATGGAAACCAAGATTCTGATTGTATGGGCGACCAGAATCAACGGAATTCAGATTTTATTAACCAACGGCTACTCAATCCATTTTATACAAATCTGTCCAAAGATGAATATTGGAAGATGATCCTCTAAAGACTGTCCAATGGCTAGTTTGGAAGTAGAGGAGTATAAAAAGAGATCAACGAGGAGCAGAAGGTATAGAACGAAATCAAGAATCAACAAGTTCAAAGTCTGAGCATACTCCGATTCAATCTCTTGTCTTTTCGTGAGCTTAAACGTGTAATCATTTGAGAGGTATAGACAGTGTTATAAGTGTGTGCTTAGGTGTGAGATAGTGTGATCTATCGGCTTGGTATAAGCAGCACCAACTTCGGGGAGAAGTGCTTGGGTTTAAGCAGCACAACTTGCTGTAACTTCTCATTGATTTGATTAGTGGAATCCAGTCAGTAGGCTGTCAGCGTGGGAGAGTGGATGTAGGCTTGATCTAAGCCGAACCACTATAAACTTGTGTGCAGATTCTCTATTCATTATCTTTTACTTTACTTTCTGCACATCAAGAGCTTCATCTATATAATCTGTCTTGAATCTGAATAATATTCAGACTCTTATGTGATTGGTTTTAATTTCCGTATAAATATTATAAAACTGTTCAAGGTCACCTATTCACCCCCTTCTAGGTGATCCCTGCTAGCCACATCATAGGAGAGGTGGTGACTGGGGCAGTGCAGGGGACGAAGGTGGAGGTGGCGTGGGTCATGGGTGGCGGTGGTAGTGGTGGAGGCGATAGTGGAGGAGGTGTGGGTGATGGAGGTGCAGGAGGAGGTTGTGACTCGAGTGGTGGTGGTGGTGGCAGTGGCGGAGGAGACATGGGCGGCGATGGTGTTGGAGGAGGTGGCAGTGGAGGTGGCGTGGGTGGAGGAGGCGTTGGAGGTGGGGGTGGAGGCGTGGGTGGTGGAGGTGTCGGAGGAGGTGGTGACTCGGGCCATGGTGGTGGTGGCGGCAAAGGAGCCATGGGTGGCGGTGGTGTTAGAGGAGGCGGCGTGGGTGGAGGAGGCGTTGGAGGTGGGAGTGGAGGCACGGGTGGTGGTGTCGGAGGAAGTGGCAAAGGAGGCATGGGTGGTGGAGGTGTCGGAGGAGGTGGTGACTCGGGCTGTGGTGGTGACGATGGTGGAGGAGGCATTAAAAGTGGGGGTGGAGGTGTGGGTGGTGGCGGTGGTGGTGATGGAGGTGGAGGTGAAGGTGGAGGTGGAGGCGGCGTGGGTGGAGGAGGCGTTGGAGGTGGGAGTGGAGGCGTGGGTGGCAATGGTGTTGGAGGAGGCGGTGATGGAGGAGGCGTGGGTGGTGGAGGTGTCAGAGGAGGTGGTCACTCGGGCGCCGGCGGTGGCGGCGGCGGAGGAGGCGTGGGTGGTGGTGGTGGAGATTTTTTTGTTCATGTTTACCTTGTTTCTTTTTTTATTTTCAGAAACAGAAAAGTATATTTTTTTTACTTCTTATTTCGATTTCAAATTTAGCCATTGGCCATTTTTCTATTCTGGAGAATAGAAAAATTAACTAACGTTATCAAATGAATTTCTATTTTTTTTATTTCGAAAAACAAAAGAACAGAAAAACGAAACCAAACGGAGCCTTACCAAGTGCTTTAGTACAATGAGAGGAATGAAATGCATAAACACTAAAAGCTATCTAGAGACAGCATTCAAAATTAATTGAAATAAATCAAGTGCTAATTAATTTACCATTATATCTTTTTCTGCTCTCGAGGCTTCTCATCTTCCTAGTCGTCTTTTCTTTTTCAAATTTCTATTAATTCTTTTTAAACGAAGTTTTTAAGCCTTTGAGTCGCCTCATATTCGAGTTCTTATTCTTTGTCGAGTCCATCTTCATGTTTTCTCAAAAAAGACGTTTTTAGTCTTTTAAATGAAAATCTCTCTCTACACTCTATTATGGGAATCTCTCTCTTTCTCTCTCTCTCTCTCTCTCTCTCTCTCTCTCTCTCTCTCTCTCTCTCTCTCTCTCTCTCTCTCTCTCTCTCTCTCTCTCTCATAATGTTTCTCCATATATGGGGCAAAGGCCAATATCCAGTTAAATAACTCTTTCTCAAGTTAGGTTCTTTCTTTATCATCTTCCAGTGTTTTGACCAGTTATATTTCTGTTCATTTATCAGGGTAAACATGAGCAGCATATGAAAGTTAATCTTACGTGTATGATGGATTATATAATAAGATCATGACGATCAATTGAGGATTAGCATGTCTATAATCCTCTCGTGATTGATTATTTCGGCTTCATCTAGTCCAGATAAACATTTTTGCTTTCGCCTTTGGCTCGACATTTTCAAAATCTTCCCATGCATGTTATTTTGAACGACACTGTTTGGCAAGGTTATTTTAGAAACTGCTATATAGTATTGGGATGTATTGCCTTGTGTTTTAGGAAGTGCTATATAGTCATTTGTTCTCTCTTGTGATGGGAGAGTGTCGCTTATTTCTGGTAGGTATATCTTAGTCCGCTGATCATATAAACACATATTTTTAGTTATCCACCAAATGATGGATATTACAGTTTTTTGGATGAACAATTGTTCATGCATTTTTTTTCATTTTAACCTTTGAATGTAATTAGGATCACCAAATTATTAGCCTGTGAAGAATCAATCATATGCAAATTGTTTTTATGCTTTTTGCCACTCTAATATGTCTGTTTCGGGCGAAAAATATCGAGTGCAATCATGAGCGAGTATTATTTCAGCTCTAGCTTCAACTATATATACATAATAAATAAATGTTTTGTTTGCAAGATCAAAATGATGAGGGTATCTGACGTAAACAAAGTAACTTTCATGAATATAATTCTCCAATCTATGGAAAAAAAATGTTGAAACATAAACTTAAATATGGTATAGTGCAAAAGATTATAATTGAATCACAGTAAAGAGGCTAAGAAGAGGCCTATGAATTGAATTTAAATGGCATATAGCGTACAAATTTTCAAGAGCTCAAAGCCTATTCAATATAACAAGCCACACAACGAAATCAAATTTCGGCAAACCATCTTTTGCTTCTTTTCTCGTACCAATTCCACCAACCCAAGTATCGACTGAGTAAACTCACCAGAAGAATTTCTTGTGAAAACAACTCTATCCTCAGAAGAACTGCAAGGAGAGACTGTCCCGCAAAGGTTGCATGAATCACGACTTGTGATAATACTAAAGAAAGACGCATCTTTTGCTTCTTTTCAGGTGCTTTCCTTTCTCCTTTGATATAGTCTAATCTTGCTTTATTTTAAGATGGTCAAGTCTTGTAAAGAGATAATAATAAAGAATGACCCGAATGAATTTTAAAAGCACCTCTATAATCTCTTAAAATTAGGACAAAATAATCTTCACGTTCATGCCGTTAAAAACAGAGTCTTCCCTCATCAACGGCTGGTCTATGATTACTGTCACGACTGGTGGTCCAAGAAGAATAGTCCGATATTGAGGGAGCATTTGATATGCGATGGTTCCAATATAAAGAAAGGTAAACTTCCAGAGAGGCTGATTTTACTTGTGATGCTTCCAGAAAGCATATAAGAACACTGAATTGCGTCCTCTTCCAAAATGTAAGATTTAGTAGAATCACTTGCAAACTGTTCTAAGTTTAAGCTATTAGATAAATTAGTAATTTTAATATTAAAATATTCTATCACAAAACAATTCCACCGTTACAAAGAATTAGACCGAGCAATGCATGAAAACAAACTAGTAATTCGCTCCAAGGACAAGCAGAAATTTTTGTGAGCTACTAACCCTAATCTGAAAGAAACCATGGAGCCGCTAAAAAGAGGAAGTGATCTGATGAGCACAAAGATGACGACGGTACCGTCAGCACTGTCGTCGAGAGTCATCATTCTTGGTTTGGCCGCCAAAAGAAATTCCTTCGCAGAAAATGTCAGATTAATGCTGTCTTTTTTCGTGAAGGTGTTCACGAGACTTTGAGAAAATCTGTTGCATGTAAAACATTGCCGAACCCGAGCTAGACACTCAGCAAATCAAAATCACTTTACTTTGTATTTTCAAAAAAAATTTGATGACATACTTTTTAAAAATATGATGAGGCCATATCTCCTTATCTATTATCTAAATTTTAAAAATAAATGAAAGCTTATGGACTTCCAACGTATCTGTTTTTTTATAAGTTAATTTCAAATTAGGTGGATTTTCGGCAAAATTATATTTATTTTTATTTCCTTGTAAATGGATTTTTTTAAAATGATTTAGCATATTTACTCAAAGGCAACTCAAATAAATCACATATGATTGACATTTCTTATGCCAAACATATAAATTCACCGAAGGGCAAAGGCTACATCAAAGGGGATTGGATTCCCATGTAAAAAGCGTTCTAACTTTTTCAAAAATAAACAAAGTTTAGGAGAAAGATCAGCGGGAAATGGCCTTCCAAATTCCCCGGAAAGGACGTTAAGACAGCATTCAGTATCACAATTCCTTCTTCTCTCGAGTTATTTTCACCCGCTAAAATTTAAAAAGAAAATCTTCAACAGAAAACCTCACCATGAAATGGTCTTTCATTAGACTGGACCATAATTCTGGATACTCATTTTTTCTTCGTTTTTCATCAACGCTAAAGTCACGTTTACGGATAAGCCAAAAAGAAAAGAAATGAAATCATCCTTCAATTTCCATTCAATAAGTAATGTCTTTTGTACGCAATCCAAAGGGGAGAGGCATCCCAATCCGAATCACCCAAAAATAAATTCCCTTTCGGTAGAAATATGTGGGAATCAAACCTCTCTTTCTGCTTGAAAATTGCGAGACAAAAATGTAGAAAATCGACACAATTTCTTGTTAGCATCCGAGTTTCGATTGCATATGATTTCGACAATTTTCATATGAATTCCCCTTTTTTTTTCTTCCTCTTATGTGTGTGTATGACTGTATGTTAACTGGAGCATCTTTCTGGGTACTTTCCTATTTCTTTCATCAATGCTAAAGTCACGTGAGCGCGCGCGCGTATATCAGATGTCTAGTGTACTTGTTCTGTGCTCACGTGATGTCATCAAAATAGATGCAATGCTAGTAAAGTATAAGAGAGGATACACTATGACTATGGGAATATCTAAAATAGTTTATTACTATGTATGCAGATCGGTATTCATTTTGTAGGCCGTATTAGCTCATGACCTTCTTAGGGAAAAAAGAAAGTGATTGTTAATTTCCGTGCAGTATGTATTTGCTTAGGATTCAAATACATTTGTACTGCCACGAGCGTGAATATTACACAGGTGGATTTGAATTCAAAGGATAAAAGATCTGTAACCAGCAACGTCTGTTTCCACTGTACTTTTTAATAAAAAGAAGGCAAATGAAACTTTAGGTAGCAGCCGTAGGCGATGAAGATTTTCTTTTTAGCGACAAAGTTGAAAACAACCTCTTTTTGCATTCCTTCCTTGTTTTTGGGGATTCATTCCATTCATTTTCATTTGATTATTTTCTTTTTCTTCCTCACTTCTTTTGTAAACAACGTGCAAGTCATCGGGAAATACTACTGCTGAATCCTTGATGACGAATGTTATGATCATTTCTGTGGACTTCAATCTCAGCGATGAAGAACACCGTGTTAGAAACAAGAAAATCACAGCATCATGGATTGGCCATGTTCTAATCTAAAACTAGAAAATCACTGTGTTACAAATCCTAATTTAATTGGACGTAGGAGTTATGGAAGAGGAAAATTCTAAAATGAAGGAAGCACGTTCTATTAAGATTTCAGGCTGTCAAAAATGAGCCCCTGCTCACATCTGATACAGAATCTCTTCTGTGAATATATACACGCCGAGTACCTAAAAATCTAATTAATCTTCGTCAGGGATCAGAAATGGAGCCACTTAAAATGCAGGCCACCATATCACCTCGCCCAACGAACTGGATCTTATCAACTGATCTCTAACACTAACGCATGGATCCTCCTAGCTACCAGCGTTGATCCGTCTCCCATTTCTGCCTTGGGCTACACGCTGACGCGGCAGCGGCAACCGACACCACAAACTGGCCAGGCCACTGGAACAGCATGAGCCCGTCGTGTTAGATCCAAGGGAGTGGCATATGCCTCGTGGACCGCTTGAACTCAGGCCTTGACGCAGCAACGTCCAGGTGCAGCACCCTGGCAAGTCTCTGGTAGGTGGTCTTGATCTCCTAACAAAGTGACCGCAGCAGTCATTTTGAGGAGTGAATAAAATGCTAAACTGCAGTGATGCATTACTCAGCACCGGACAACATAATTGATCCGTTGAGAAAGGGAGGATGAGATGAGTAACTGTAAGGAAAGAGAGAGACGAGAAAACAGAGGATTTGGTATTAATCCCATGCACTGCTTCAGGCGCGAAGAGCGAGAAAAGAAAGCTTTTTTAATTTTTTATTTTCCAGCCAAGCCGACACGTGTCGGCCTTTGAGTGGAGCCCGAGCGCCACATAAGCAGCTGACGTGGTGGTTAGTGAGCACTGAATATTTTCTCCGGCTTCAGGGAATTGGCTCAGTGGCTCCGGGAGAGCGTTTCACTTACTGGATTCTTAAATTAGATTAGAAAATTTTTAGGGTCCCGATTTCTCGTCGTATAGAGTTTTGAACCTTGACTCAGTAGACAAGAGGCATTAGAGCTGTCTTCAGGGCATTGATGTAAAATGGGCATAGATAAGCTGATATAATAACTTGGATTTTACTGATGAATTTCTTACTTTATCATTCAATCTGGGCACATAATGCACAGCAAGAAAGTCTGTTCGCTGATCTGAAAGCCATATTAATCAAGTCTGTGGTAGCATCTTTTATCTGGGAGAAAAACTTTGGGCAGAATGTGATCATGACTATAGACATGTGTGGCTGTGGCCATGACCATGTGGTAGACGATTTACTTCGAATTTGGACGGTTAATTATTCGGGAGGGCACTCTCCTTCATTATTTTGTGATGGAGTTATTTGGAATTTGAAGATACTTTGAATATTTCACTGGACATCTTTCTTTTCCACTTTGACCTATGTTCTCCATCAAAGACAGTGCACAATAGCTTCCAGCCCATAATTACACTCAATAAATCACACAGTATTTGGCCCCACAATTACTCACAAAATAATCTCTCAATCTCACGAAGAAATCAACAAATCTTACTACAATATTTAATTGGCTTTAACACTAAAAGCTCTCAAGGTATAGTTCACAAAGAAGCCTCATTGATACTCTTCATAAGGAACATCCCTCCTTAATTATAGGCAAGAATTAGATCCAAAATAGGAAACCTCTTTTTAGGATACCTTCTCCAACTAATAAACCTATTTGAGTTAGAAAACTATTCTTTTTGGGCTCAAATTCGAGACATATTTAAATACACAGGAGTTGCCGTTAGAGATGCTCAAGAAAAGTTGAAGTTTGATGATGAGAAGTCTATCAAATCAAACTTTTCCATTTTTAAATCTTTTGGTGAAACAATCAGTTGAGGGAGGGATTAAACTAGTTAAGACTATATCGTTGTCGCGGACCTTGGACTTGGTCCCAAAAATTCAGTCATTGGATCAGTGACCCAAGCCGGCCACCAACAATGGACCAGACACTTGTGCCAGTTTATTCATGTTATCCATTTAGTTTGAGTTCAAGGACCTACTTTACTCCCAAATATGTTCATTCTCAAGGTAATGGCACTAAATCTTATACGAGAATTTGCATTAGGTCACCAGTCCATCCGGATGGACTGAATCGACACAAATATAAAAGGATTAGGACTCAATTGGAAAAAAAAAAAAGGCTTAGGATCGAATTGGCACAATTGCAATAAGTTTATGACTTTTTTTTTTGTAAGTTTCCCTTATTCAAGTCTATGATAGCATCTTTTATCTATGACATAATCTATGGCCAGAATATGACCATTAATAAAGACATGCGTGGCTATAGCCATGACCTTAAGTAAACAAATTACTTTGTATTTGGATAGTTAATGATTGGGGAAGACTCTCTGTTATCATTTTTTAGTAGAATTATTTGGAATTTGTTGATACCTTGAATATTTCGCTAAAAAATTTTCACTTCCACTTTGACCTACGTTCTCCATCAAAGACAATGTATAATAGCTTTCAGTCCACAATCTATTGTTGAACTGCGACTCCAAAGATTTTAGTGTTGATTCTTTAGGACAAATTTTCTCGGTAGATTAATTTATTATTAACTTTGGCTGATTGGGTTGAGGCCAGTCTTCACTTCTAATTATTCATTGACAAGTAAAGCTATGCACATGACAAGATGAGAAATATATTTGTGGAGGGTAATGGCACTTGCTTCATTTTTCTTCTTTTTGCTTTTTATTAAGCTATGTGCTCGATAGATCTCATTATTCATCTTGTCAGTGTGACTGATACAATTGCACCCGAAAACAAGAAGAGAAGACATTAGAAACAAGCCTTTAGAAGGGAAATGACAATTCAAGCTGGTTTGGTGAAACCTTAATTCACTGAATCTACATTGCGCAATATAACCAGACATCTCCTCAAACAATTTCACAGTCCATGAAATTTGATTGCCCTCCTGTCACGCTCCGAACCCTACAAGCTCACAACATCCCGCCAATGGTCGTTCGAATGCAACATCCCAAAACTCGTCGCTGACCCAAACCACTTACTAACGAGAGAACGCATGCGGAAACAAACTTGAAATACCCCAACAATCATATAAAGGGATAGTAAAGACGACACCATATACACAAACCAACAAAGCATATTTTATAAACATATAGTTATTTACAGAAGATACAATGCACAAACCTTGTTAGGAACCACTATTTACGGATCACACACAAGCAAAAAGGATCAAGTGGTTGGTTAGCTTAGCTTCTCTACACAAAAGAGGACGCTCAAAAGTCGAGGTAACTAAACCTATTATCAATCTCCGTGATACCCTGGAGGCATCCTCAGATCAAACTCGAGGTAATCCGGCTCGAAATCTGAACTCTTGGGACCGGTGTCAGGATCGGTAATGGTTCCATCAAGAGGATCTATCTCCGTGGGATCCCCGTTAACATGTGGTCCAAATCCATAGGTAACCCAAAACGTTGAGAAGGGCCAGTCATGGTCGAGGGTTTGAAATGTTTAAATACAATAATGAGATAAATCTCAATAAGTAAACTTTCTAAACCTCGCTTAGGCTAACGCGTACCTCCGGATAATCCCACATGCAATTCTAGCAACCAAAATGCCATAAACAACCATAAGCGCCCTTATCTCGCCTTAGCACATACACAAGCCCTACACATAGAAACCGCCACAACATGGCAATTGCTCCTTGAGCACATACAATACAATCCATAGTATAAACAAGTGTAACACCATTAATAATCCAGACATAATCAACATCGATCTCAGACACACTGAATTCCCAAATGCATAACATACGCGTAGTTGTCTAGATTATTAACGATCTCACAGGCCACACCAAACCCCCGTTGGTCTTCCGATCTAGTCGGGCATCATCCCGCTACTTCGAGCACGTCAACGTCTGGGATTGAACACCCCCCGACAAGCTAGGTACCATACGACATTCCATTTAGGAGCATCAGTCCGGCCTCTACCACAACACGGCATCGTCTATAACTCCCGCCTAGACGGCATCCGAACTTTCGCTGGGCATCATCTCAAACCCCCGCCTAGACGGAACTATCATGACCATTTAGGCACATCATTCACTCATTACCAACTCTTATCTTCACGAATTAGCCGAATGTAAGTGTTTATAACATGCATTTCTTTACGAACTAAGATGTCATGCAACATAATAATCCAAATGCCAAGAGCATTGTCTAGCCAACCAATGAACTCAAATCAGCCATGATCAAACTGAAGTCCGCCAACATGATTAAATTCAGCCACTAATCAAGCCATAAATAAATCAAGCACAACTGGCCATCAATTGAATAACACAATCAGCCATTAACTAGCCAAGATCAACCAATGATTAAACCACCTATCGTGAACCCTTATCAGCCTCAATCAGCCCGCAAATCAATCCCGAAAAGCAGCTCCTAGTCGGTCGCAAAACCCAACTGGAATTGTCCACTAAGCAACCAAGGAATCAACCCATCATTGATCGTCAATTCAACCACTAATTAACCAACAATTAAACCGCAAACCAACCATCAAATAGTCCCCTAAGATCAGCCAACATGCAGTCCTTACATCGGCACTAAACAACCCCTAATTAACCCCTAAACACATCCATTAGTTACCCATTACCCTAACCAAGGATTAGGAAGTCACTTACTCTTAAACCTAAGCAAGAACTCAAGCAAGTCAGCCGCAATAGCCACGGCAAAGTGGCGGATCAACCAACGGCTCCGGCGGTTCAGCGGCTAAGTGACGGCCATAGCGGACAGCAGCAACGCTCGACATGCAACGGGGCGGAGACAGCTGTTGGCTGCTCACGGCTGAGATGGGGATGTGATGGTGGTGACAATTGAGCTCACGGGTAAGTGAGAAAAGGGGGAGAAAATGGTGTTGGGTAATGGAGGTGCTCACGGCGGCGAGCGGCTGTTGGATGGCGAAGACGGGTGGATGGACGGCGTCGACGCAGCTGGTGGTGATGGTGGCTAGTCAGTGAATGGTGGTTGAGATGATGGTGGCAAGGATAGCGAAGTGGTGGTGGTCCAATGAGCAAGAGAAAGTGAAATTGGGTTGGTGAGCGGCAACGGCCGCTGGTGGTCACGGCGGATGGCGGCACTCACAGCAGCTTGCGGCAGCCAGATGGTGTAGATGGCTGAGCAGGTCACGGCCTAGGGTGGTGATCGGCCAAAACTCAAGGGGAGTGAGGGAGAGTGACGACAGCTTGCGGCTATCAGATGGCGTAGATGGCTGACCATGGCTGAGCAAGTCACAGCCTAGGGTGGTGATCGGCCAAACTCAAGGGGAGTGAGGGAGAGTGAACTTGATCAAATAAGAGAGAGAGAGAGAGAGAGAGAGAGAGAGAGAGAGAGAGAGAGAGAGAGAGAGAGAGAGAGAGAGAGATGGCCTACTAACCCCACTCACAACCCCACTAAGGGCCCGTTTGGTAACGTGTCAAACAGTGAAAATTTTTGTTTTTTTGTTCCCAGAAATAGTTTGGGAACAGAAATGAGTTTGGTAAACATTTTGTTCCCAAGCACATTTTTGCAAAAATTTGTGCCCAGAAACAGTTTGGAAGAGAAACAAGAAGTAAAAAAAAAAATTACTTCTTGTTTATCGGCACAATTTTGAGAATGAGTTCTTTTTCTTCTTTTTTTTTCTTTTCTTCTTTGTGTTGTTCTTCTCTAGGCTATGGCCAGTCGCCAGCGGACAGCTGGTCGCCGATGGACGGCTGGCCGCCAGCTACCGGCCATAGCCCAGGGCCGACGAGGGCATCACGGCCCTCGCTAGCCGTCAGCGGAGGCGAGGGTGAGGGCTGGACCCTCGCCGCCTAGGAGAGGCGGCTTGCCATCGATCATGGCGAGGTCGACTTCGCCGTGGGTCGCAACAACGAGGCTCAGCCTCGTTCGATCTGGGCGAGGCCAACCTCGCCCGATCTGGGCGAGGCCAACCTCACCGTGGCGACCCATGGTGAAGTTGGCCTCGCCTAGATCAGGCAAGGCCAAGCCTTGCCGTCGCGACTGACGGCGAGGTCGGCTTCGCCGTGGGTCATGACGACGAGGCTAAGCCTCACCCGATCTGGGCGAGGTCGACCTCGCTATCACAACCCACGATGAGGTCGGCCTCACCCAAATCGGGCGAGGCCAAGCCTCGCCGTCGCGACCCACGGCGAGGCCAAGCCTCGCCGTCGCAACCCACGGCGAGGCTCGGCCTCGCCTGCCTCGCCTGATCTAGGCGAGGCTGGCGGTGAGGCAGGCGGCCAGGGCCGCAACGCCTTGGCCTGTGGCCGGTCGCTGGCGCCGGCGACCGGCAATGGCCAAAGAAGGGAAGGGTAGAAAGAAAAAAAAATATTAAACAATTTAAAATATTATTAATAAAAAAATTGTGTAGTTACCAAACGTATTTCTGTGCTTTTCTATCCCAGGAATAGAAATTTTGGACAGTTACTAAATGTCTTCAAATGCTCAGAAATTGTTTCCGGACACAAAATCAAAAAGAATCATTTTTTAGTAGAAATAGTTCCCGGGCACAGAATGATTGTCATGTACACCCTAAAAATCAATGGCTAGGATTCTATCTTGCTTACTCCACCAAGATCCAAGGGTCCATAATCTCTCTACCTAGGGGCAAATAAGTAAATAAGCAAGGAGAGGGGCAAAGTTGTCCAATGAATTCGGCCAAGAGAGAGTGTCCAGCATGCCCAATTTACCCTTCCACGCAACAAATGATTAATCTTGACACCATTGGAAGTTCGATATCCAAGTTCAGATTATAATTCATGACCAAAATCGATCAATTGCGACTTTAGTGTATCTCAAACTAACGGGTAGCGTTTAAGAGTTATGCGTGTTCGATCCATGGTCGATACGATATCGAGCCACGTTTAAGCTTACCCAAGTTGTGGTGACCTTGGTTGTCGTGTAATTGTGAGGATCAATCACTAGTTCCGAAGGACACGATCGTTCGGAATTGGCTTAGGGTTGTTCGTAATTCATACAAGGTCAAGTGGAAACACCCGCAATCCAATTGTATATCATTAGCAAATCATTCCAAAACCATCCTTGGATCGGTTAATAATAGCTCAAAATTGTCCCTCGTTAATCCTTATGATCGAATGGTCATGCCATGGTTGAGTTCTTAGGTTACTTGTACTTAATTCCTAGCTAACCTTTCCCTATTGGTTAGTCCTCTCATGAGTGATCAATTCAGAGTGAGATTTAACTGAAAATGCATCGATGAGATATTCATTTCATAAGTCCCGAAAAAGGTCGAAATTTAGAACGTCACACTTCCGTTTTGGCTGCTCCATCCACTCGGCCGCTCTTCTCTCCAATATTCTCACACCTCGCGCAAACCATTTGGGCCTTTCCGTTTCAAATGCAATGTATGCAATGGAAATCTCAACTACAATTCCTTATGCATAATCTATCCACAATGCTCTTGTTTAAATGAATGCTTCGCGTTTGAAAGTTGACGAGGATGATGGTGTAGGAGGTTGAGCATTGCTAGGGCATGCTTTTATCATTGGAGTTCCACATAAGTCTGGATTCCCACTGAATGAGTCACTTGAAAATGTGCTCAATTGCTTGTCTTGAGGAATTCTATCGAAAAGTTGATTTTTCGAGAGATTTAAGTATCCAAGGGATGCCAAATCTCCCAGTACTCTAGGAATTACCCCATTAAGCTCATTCAAAGAAAGTTCAAGCCATCCAAGATCAATCAAGTTTCCTAGAGTCGGAGGGATGAAACCTGTAAGGTGGTTATGAGAAAGGTTACGCCCTATGAGAGAGTAAAGATGTCCAATTACTTCAGGAATTTCTCCTTAGAATGAATTGTGCCACAAGTCGATAGTTGTGAACATGGTCGAGATCTTCACTAGCTCAATCTCTAGCCCTTTCATCATCACGGTCACGGAATTTTCATATGACGCATCTGCTAAAGACCGTGTCATATATAATGATTTGTCTTGCCCATTTTCACCATTCATGATGCCTTTGAGGCTCATTATCAAGTTGGCTGGCAAAGGACCGCCAAAATTTGTTGTTAGAGATGTCCAAAATGTGTAACTTGGGAAAGAGGTGATCTCCCTTAGGAATATTCAAAAGACCCTTAAAATTGTTGGACCTCAAAACTAGAACTTTTAGCTTTGGAAGTGTTCCCAACCATCTCGGGAATGTATCCTCTATTTGATTGTCATTGAGATCTAGAACTTCCAAATCTATACATTTGGCAAGAGATTGGGGCAATGTGCCTTGAAACCGATTTTGACTCAAGTCAAGAGTCCTCAAGCTATTCATTGAACAAAATGCTCGAGGGATTGTTCCCTCAAGGTTATTCATTCGCAAGTTCAAAACCCATGGATCAATGCTAAAATCTGTTAAGCACCAAGGCAAACTACCTGTTAAGCTGTTGTTAGATAAGTCGATGACCAAGAGCAAAGAGGCCTTGCATATCAAAGAAGGGATGTTTCCTGTTATATTATTACTTACAATGGAATAATAAGTTGTGTGGGGAGAAGGAAGTGGAATTGGCCCTTTGAACTTGTTATGGGAAAAATCTATTGCACATAATGAGGTGTTTGAAAAAACCTCTTTGGGCCACCATCCAATAAAGTTGTTGGAAATTAAAAAAAAAAAAGTAGGAGAGTCGGGAAGGAGAGTCCAAAGGCAGTGGCGTTGATCTTACCATGAAAGTTGTTGGACTGCAAATCAAGGTGGAGTAGATACTGTAGTTCTAGCCAATATGGGAAGACATCACTGAACCCATTGTGACCCAGAATTAGTGTTGATAAGTTTGTCCATTTGAGTAGGGAACGCGATAGTGGCCCTTGTAATTTATTGCTGCTCAAGTCTAGATCTATGAGATTGGTTAGATTACCAAAACATGGTGGCATATTCCCTAAGAGATTATTGCTAGACAAATATAAATAGCAAAGTGAACTCAACTGACAAATCAAAGGGGGGATCTCTTCAGTGAAATTATTGTGGGAGGTATAAAAGTAAGATGCAAAAGGTGGAGGGATCGGGAGCAGTCCTTGGAATGAGTTGTTATCAAGGTCAAAATATAACAATCTCCTCCAAAGCGATTGTTGTATACATCCCTCCGGAAGGTTATCCGAAAGAATTAAATATTCCAATGTATCATGGTTTATTCCCCAAAACCACCTCCGGATCTCCCCGCTAATCCTATTCATAGAGAGGTCTAGGACTCTTAATCTTTTTAACGAATTCAAGAAATAGGGGAACTTGGTCAAGTTGCAAGAGGACAATGTCGATGCTTCAAGCTTCGGGAGAAGGAGGGAGCTATTGAAATAGAGATCGTCACAAAACCAAGTGCAAGTAATATCGAGACTAGCGACGTTACCAGTGACATGGTCACAATCAATGCCATCCCACTTGCAGCAATCTACGCCCTTGTTCCACAAGTCTGTTTGCATAGAATAGGTGGGGAGGTCACAACTATGGTTGGACGCCTTGCTATCAAGCACAAAGGCATTCTTAAATTGGAGCAAGGCGTCGCGTTGGTCAGGAGGGCAAAGGGGCGATGCAAAGGGAAGGTAAAGGGATGGTAGGAATGTAAGAAAAGAAGGAAACAGAGGAGGCCAACGATTTGATGCCACCCCATTTTGCAATTCATCATGCGAGTGAGTTTATTGGTGGCAATGACAAGTATTCAACTTATATAGACTTCCGACACGAGTCTTCTCTGAAAGGTCCGTCGGCGGGGTCACATAGACTTATGCCTATGGGCCACGTTTTCTTCTTCTTTTTCACGAGTATCCAACAAAAACAATTGACAATGGCATACATAATTTGACTAGACGATTTTGATTTGTTGTCACAATTTTTTACTTCTCTTTTCAGATGTTCCCTAAAAGCAATTTCGTGCTTCTGGGTTCCGAATCTAGCCTAATCACAGTGGAAAGGGACTTGGTATATCGTATTTTGGCACCGTGGCACGCACAATCGCTATCATAGCACTCGAGTTCCGTTCACTATCACGTTTGGTTTCATCTGTTTGGTCAAAAGAAAAACCACAAGACCGTATAAGTCCCCGCATATGCAGCCTTTGGTCCCGGAGTGGATCCTAGATGGACTATTCTTGGAAAGAGATTTAGGCTGCGCAAGGCAACCATTCTGTACCCAAAATCAGATTCTGGTCAGAAATTATTTTTTTTTATTTTGTGCCCGAGAACTGATTCTGAGCATTTAAAGGCGTTTGGTAACGGCCTAAAATTTCTATTCCTGAAATAGTAAAAGAGCAGAAATGGTTTTGGTAACGGCATAAAATTTCTTTTTATTAATAATATTTTAATAATATATTTAAATATTTAAATATTTCTTTCTTTTCTTTTTTTCTTCTCCTCCTTCTTGGCCATGGCTGGTAAAATATTTTTTAATAAATAATACTTTTATTAAAAATAATTTTTTTATTTTTTTGACCATGGCCAGTAAAAAATTTCTTTATTAATAATACTTTTATTAAAAATTTATTTTTTTTATTATTTTTGGCCATGGTCGGTAAAATATTTTTTTATTAATAATATTTTTTATTAAAATATTTTAATAAAAAATATTTTTATTGAAAATATTTTTTTATTTTTTTTTGCCATGGCCTGGTCGCCGGCCATAGCTGATAAAATATTTTTTTTATTAATAATATTTTTTATTAAATTATTTTGATAAAAAATATTTTTATTGAAAATATTTTTTTCCTTTTTTTTTGCCATGGCCGATAAATTTTTTTTATTAATAATATATATTTTTTTCATGGCCTAGTCGCTGGCCATGGCTAGTAAAATAATTTTTTTTTGTTCATGGCCAGTAAAATATTTTTTATTAATAATATTTTTTATTAAAATATTTTAATCTCGCCAGATACGGCGAGGGTGGCCCTTGCGCCGGACATTAGAAGCTACATTAAAAATCAAGAAAAAAAAGAAGAAAAAAAATTGATTCTCATTTTTGTTCCCAGAATCAAGAAGCTACTTTTTTTTTATTCTTGATTCTGTTCCAAAACTGATTCTGTGATCAATTTTTGGCAAAATTGTGCCCGGACACAAAAATTTTAACAAACGGATTTCTGTTCTCAAACTGATTCTGAGAAAAAAAAAAGAATCAAATACTATTTGGCAAGTTGCCAAACAGACCCTTAACTGCTGAAGAACTCGGTGCAACTTACCATACGAGACATTGATTTATCTAATTTCAAAATCCATCTTTTCTTGTATTGAGTTTGGAGCCATCGATTTAACTGAAAGACTTTTTTTTCCTTAAATTCGCCTTCTACGAGAGATGATGGGAGCCCGTGCTTATATTGAATAATCACGAGAATGATTTTTTGGCCTTGTCATCAAACAATGTTCTTGACTCTCTCTCGCATATCAGATAACATCCTTTGCTTGCCTATGATGGGTAGGCTTCTCACTCAACGTCGAACTTAGAGGATTCACGATTGGAAACAGTTTCACAGTTGAGACTCAAACCATGGAGGGAACGCTTCTCCTCGCTAGAGCAATTAGACTATGTCTTGGGTTTAATTAGACTAAAAATAAAATGTTCCAACACCATTATTAGCAAGTAGCATACTAACCAAGTCCAAATATTCTTCTTCCCTTTTGATTTTGCTCCTCTAAGGGGCAGGGTTTGGTGGTGCCGTTTTGCTCCATGTCAACCCAATCAGAATTGGAAAAGAGCTGTTAAGCGCGTTGGCGTCATGGTTAATTAAAACTAAGAAAAATCAGAAAGAAAAAAGTATAGTTATGAAAAATTAGATTTGACGGGAAAATTATCTAAAGAATTTTAAGTCTATTATACGGCGGCAAATTCAATGATAAACTTTTTATTTCGCCAATTTAGTTCTCGGACTTTTTGACAATTTACAAATGTAGTCCTTGACTACCGTACAATAGATTTATGCCTTTTTTAGACAATTATCCTAGATTTGACATTCGATTAGATTTAACAAGAAAGGATTCTACGGCCATTATTTAGAGGCTTATTATAATTTGATCCGCCCACTAGAAAAATGCTATTAGATCCACCCCATTATTCACTTTGGCATGCTGAGTAAGATCTTCCATTTACGCAGCCCTTGTAAAGTGGTGAAGCGATCGACGCAAGTCTTCTCTAGAAGGTCTGTTGGTGAGCTCACAAAATGGGTTAGCCGTTCTAAAAGCTCTATTGGTTGGATTGTTGACCATACCACTACCATAATGATGTTTTGTAGTTGGACTATGATGGAATGTCATTGGTGGTTACTGGCCCTGATGAGGCCTAGGGATTCAACTCATATAACCTGTCTAACAAGCCGAGTGATCAACACAAAGTCTTCTGTCAAAGGTCTGTCGGTGGGCTTATGCCAAACGTACATGATACTTCCGACCGCTTTCACCGAAGGCCACAACAAAATGGGATTGGTTTCCCATGTAAAAAGCGTTCCAGCTTTTGAAAGTAAACAAAGTTTAGAAAAGCAAAAACAAAGCAGCAGGAAGTGGCCATCCGAATGATCAGAAAAGGAAGTTAAGACAGAATTTAATATCGTATTTCCTTTGTCTTTCGAGTGATTCTTACCCGCTAAAGTTGGAAAAATTTCAATAGAAAACCTTGGGGAAAATTTCAAATCAGCACCTAAAGTGGAGTCATTTTCTCAAAAAATGGTCAAAAGTAGACATAATTTCAAATAAGGACCTGAAATACTCAATCAGTCTCAAATAGGGGCCCGAAGTGCCCAATCAATCTCAAGTAAGGGCATGGGTTCGCCGGCCGGTCAAATGCTCACCGGCCGGCAAGCACGTCACTGTTTCGATCGCCGGAACAAGAGCAATTTTATCTTTTACTTTTTAAATTTTTTGTTTTTTTTCTCTTTTTTTGTTTTCCTTTTCTTCTTCTTTTTTTTTTCCTCTTTTCCCTCTGTCGGCCATAACCGAGGCCGACGGAGGTTGCCGACCTCAGGCGAAGCTTGCCCTCGCCGGAGTCAGGCGAAGCTTGCCCTCGCCAGAGTCAGGCAAGGGCCGCCCTCGCTCGACGCCAGCGAGGGCAAACCAAGGTCGGGCGAGGGTCGCCCTTGCCTGAGCCATCTCATGGTGGAAGGGGATCTTCTGATTGGGCGGCGACTCGTTGGCTGTGAAGACCCGCCCCACTACGTTGGTCCTCAGGATGGCTCCCCCGACGTACGGTAGCTCCTCATACCCGAACGCCCCGACCACATCGTTGAAGTCGAAAGCGGAGCTCACCGGGAATCCCCTGAGCAGCAGGGCCCCAACCTCGCGGATCAGGGACTCGAGGTACGGCTTCTGGGTCTCGATGGCTCCGGTCAAGAGCGGCAGCAAAGGTCAGGTGCCGGCGCTCAGAGCCAAGACCGAAGGGAATAGGACACAGCCGTCGCACGGTCTCTGATGCGGCAGGTGGGCCTCCGCGAAAAGGGTCGTCTCTGCCATGGTCGAGGGGGCTTGGGCTTTGGTTCTTGTTCGTGATTCTTGATCGTGGACGAAGAAGAAGAAGAAGAAGAAGAAGGTGGTATGCGTGCGCCCCGTCCGGCCCTCAGGTGAGAGCAACCCTCGCCCTCGTCGGATCTGGCGAGGGTCGACCCTCGCCCGCCCAGCCCAAGTGAGGGCAGCCCTTGCCTGACCCCAGCGAAGGCGGCCCTCGCCTCGACATCAGCAACCTCCGTCAGCCCCAACTATGGCCGGCGGAGGGAAAAGAGGAAAAAAGAAAGAAGAAAAGGAAAAGAAAAAGAAAAAAAGAGAAAAAAGAAATAAAAATTAAAAAATTAAAAGACGAAATTGCCCTTGTTCTGACGATCGGAACAGTGACGTGCTTGCCGGCCGATGAGCATTTGACCGGCCGGCTTTCCCAAACCCTTACTTGAGACTAATTTGATATTTCGAGCCCCTATTTAAGACTGATTGAGCACTTCAAACCTTTATTTGACACTATGTCCACTTTTGACCATTTTTTGATAAAATGACCCCACTTTGGGTACTGATTTGAAATTTTCCCAAAACCTTGCCATGATATGCTCTTGATTTGACCGGACCATGTCTCTAGGTATTTTCTTTTTTCTCTTTTCATCGACCCTAAAGTTTCGTTCACGGACAAGCCAAAGAGAATAGAAATGAAATCATCATCAGTTGCAATTCAATATTTGATGTCTTTTGTTTGCGATCAAAAGGGAAAACACATATGTTTGTTAATTTCAGTACAAATGTATGTGTATAGGATTCAAATTCATCTGTACTCGCACTAGCACGGATTTTATTTAGGTGGATTCGAATGCGAAGGATAAGCCGGCATGTGAATAGTGTCAAAATAAACACTGAATGGAGAGAGCTTAACCTCCCATTCTTTTTTTCTTGTTAACTATCAGATGATTTGCAGCATTTCGCTCTTTTATAACTCTCTGCAATTGATCAAATTAGAAGGCATTGGAAAGTCGAAGGCGACTAGATAATGTTTGTGGCGACTGAGTTTGGCACAGGCCTTGAAGAGTGTGTGCACCCGTGGATGAGTTCAGTGATATCTTCAGCGTGGGTACAATGAATAAAAGCGGGGTATAAAATGGTTTAGAACACTCTGGAGGGGCGTGTCTGACCATAAACGCATTCGATTGAGTGAAAGAATTTTACATAGTGAATCATTTTCCTGGAAAGAATTGGCATAGGCCTAGAAAATGTAATGTTACAAAGTGGAGTCTTTTGCAAAAAGATTCATATGGAGTCTGCTGACTGAAGTTGCACAAGGCGATTAGGGACGATGAAATTACGTCCTGGCCAACATGTTCCATTAGCAGTTTTGATTTGTAACTTCATTTGCTCGACATACCTGGAGTCCGCGATGACATTGCAAGTACTTGTAGCTCCACGGCAACGAAACCTTGAAATTGGCAGACCCATATGTCCTGAATCCGACTTATAATCATGGGAATCGTCAAATTCTGTAAGCAAGAACCAAGTAAATCGGGTGAAATTGATTTTCACAGCAACATGGATTGGCCACGTTCTGATGTAAAACATGGAACCACAGAGTCTAATAAATTCCAATTTAATTAGACGAAGCAATTATGGAAGAGGGAAATTCAACAGTAGAGGAAACATAGTTCTCTTAAGATTTTAGGCCGTCGAAAATGAGCCCCTGCTCACATCTGATAAAACAGATATAAATATACATAGACACACACTCACAGAGATATACATATATGCGCATTCCTAACATTTCAAAAGAGTACCTAAAAGTTTAATTAATCTTTGAGAGTGGTCAGAAATGGAGCCACTTGAAATGCAGGCCACCATATCACCGGACAACTGGATCTTATCAACAGATCTCTAGCACTAACACATGGACCAGCAGTGATCCGTCTCCCATACCCGCCTCGGGCCAAGTGCTGATGCTGCGGCAGAGGCGACTGGCGATGCAAACTGACCAGGCCCCTGGAATAGCATTTGGTCATAGTCGGCATGCCGGTCTGGATCCAAGAGAGTGGCCTACGCATCATGACCTGTATGAGCTTGCGCCCCGCAGCCTCGTCCGTGGACATGACGATGTCTGGGTGCTAGACCCTGGCAAGCCTCCGGTAGGCAGTCTCAATGTCCTGACATGTGGCGCCAGCCCGGATTCTCAGCACCTCGTACAGTTGTCAAAGTCATGTAACCAATTTAGTCGGTTTCGTCTCTTGTTCCAAGAGTTTGGCTTCGGGTAAGATGTGACCCCAGCATTCTATGCCCTTGTTTCACGAGCAACAATCTGCGTCGGTGTCGTTCTTCCACTCACTTCTCCTTGGATTGCAGTATGAATGTGAGTCAATCAGAAGAGTGAGTGACTTGCTAAACTGCAGTACTACATTACTCTTGCGCTGGATGACAAAATTGTTCTGTTGGAAAAGGGAGGACTCGTAACTGTAAAGAAAGAGAAATGAGAAAACAGAGGATTTGGTATAATCCCATGTTATACCCAAGATATCATAGGAATAAAATCTTGCAAAATAGCAAAATCGATGATGCATACGAAGAAATGTTTGAGCATCGCATCACATTTATTGGCTCGTGGAAATAACAATGCCGAGTTCAAATCTCGTACTTGATTATTATACTGGCTTCTTTTTCATTGTCCATGTTGAGAAAAAAAAGTGCGGGAAGGGGTTCTATTTTATAATCAGAAAGAATCACAAAGCCCCTAGGAAATTCACCACATTCTGAATGAACCATTACCAGTGAGCCATTAACAAAACTTGATTTCTTGCAAATCAATTAGTACCATTACCGAAACGGAGCTGATATGGCAGATAAATGCTCTTTAGGACTTATTTATTGAACTTCTCTTGCTCAGGAGGATATGCTCATTAGTGAAACCGACTGCAACTAGAGGGATTAGTTAAAGTGTCCTCGCATGCTACGCGCAGTACGACTGCTCCAGCTTAGTCAGCCAAAGATGAAACTTAACGTTTCAGGACTTTCTAGTTCAATGCAAGTCCTGCTTTTGTGTGCTTGACAGTTCCATTATTCAACTTC
Organism: Syzygium malaccense; assembly: GCA_031216405.1. Classification (NCBI taxonomy): domain Eukaryota; kingdom Viridiplantae; phylum Streptophyta; class Magnoliopsida; order Myrtales; family Myrtaceae; genus Syzygium; species Syzygium malaccense. The sequence goes on along the minus strand of CM062258.1, from coordinate 6,104,287 downwards.
TCAATTTAACTTATATATAATTACACGAAGAAAGAAGAAGAGAATACATTAGAAACTAGTCTTTATAAGGGAAATGACATTTCCAGCTAGTCTGGTGATATCTTTATTTACCGAATCTACATTGCACAATTTAAGGAGACTTCTCCTCAGCAAAATCATTGTCCTTGAAATTTGATGGCCTTCCGCTTTGGCTTATCCATCCACTTGGCTGCTTTTCTCTCCAGCATTTTCACACCTCGCACGAGCCATTTGGGCCTTCCAGTTTCAAATGAAATGTATGCGATGGAAATCCCAATTACGATTCCAGATGCATAACCTATCCACACTACTTTTTGGTTAAACCAACTCCGATGCCCTTTGTAGTTGAAGGTTGATGAGGACAATGGTGGAGGAGGTTGAGCATCGCCAGGGCATGCTTTCGGCAATGGAGTTCCACATAAATTTGGATTCCCACTAAACGAGTCACTTGAAAATGTACTCAAGTGCTTGTCTTGAGGTATGCGTCCCATGAGTTGGTTCTTGGAAAGGTCCAAGTATCCAAGGGATGCCAAATCTCCCAATACTACAGGAATTCCACCACTAAGCATGTTTGAAGATAGATCGAGCCATTCAAGATCAATCAAGTTCCCTAAAGTCAAAGGGATAGAACCCGTAAGGTGGTTATGAGAAAGGTTGAGCCCTATGAGAAAGTGAAGATGTCCAAAGACTTCGGGAATGTCTCCATGAAAGGAATTGTGCGACAAGTCAATGGTTGTAAAGACGGTTAAGATCTTCACTAGCTCAATTGTTATCCCTTTCATTGTCACATTAACGGAATTTTCATATGACACCGTATATAAAGACCGCGTCATGTACAATGATTTGGCTTGCCCATTTTCGCCATTTATCATGCCTTCAAGGTTCATCATCAAGTTGGCCGGTAAAGGACCGCCAAAGTTGTTTTTAGAGAGGTCCAAAATGTGTAACTTGCGAAATAACTGAGCACCCTTGGGAATATTCAAAAAATCCTTAAATTTGTTGGACCTCAAAATGAGAACTTTTAGCTCTGAAAGTGTTCCCAACCATCTCGGAAACGTATCCTCTATCCGATTGTCACCAAGATCTAGAACTTCTAAATATTTACATTTGACAAGGGACCGAGGCAATGTGCCTTCAATCTGATTTTGACTCAAGTCAAGAGTCATCAAGCTATTTCTCAAAGAAAATGATTGAGGAATTGTGCCCTCAAGATGATTTATTCGCAAGTTCAAAATTGACAAGTCGGTGCTAAAATTTGTTAAGCACTGAGGCAAACTACCCGTTAAACCATTGTTAGACAAGTCGATGATGCCGAGCTTGGTGGCATTGCATATCAAAGGAGGGATCTTTCCTGCTATCTCATTCCTTGCAATGGAATAAAATACCGTGATGGGAGATGGAAGTAGAATTGGGCATCCAAACTTGTTGTTGGACAAATCTATTATAAGTAATGAGCTATTTGAGGAAACCTCTGTGGGGCACCATCCGGTAAAATCGTTGTTGGAAATTTTAAAAATTTGAAGGGCAGGGAAGGAGGGTCCAAAGACAGTAACGTTGATCCTACCATGAAATTTGTTGGATTGTAAATCAAGCTCCAATAGTAGAGGTGCTTCCAGCCAATGTGGGAAAACATCACTGAACTCATTGCGACTAAGAAGTAGAAATAGTAAATTTGGGCATTTGACTAGGGAGCGCGATAATGGACCCTGTAATTTGTTGATGCTCAAGTCTAGTTTCTCGAGATTGGTTATATTACCAAAGCATGGTGGCATATTCCCAGAAAGATTATTGTTAGACAAATTTAAAAGGTGGAGTGAACTCAATTGGCAAATCGAAAAGGAGATTTCACCGGTGAAACCATTGTCAAAAGCCAAAAAGGTAAAAGTAGAAGGTGGAGGGATCGGGAGTGGCCCTGCGAATTTATTGCTGCTCAAGTTTAGATTCTTGAGATTGGTTATATTACCTAAACATTGTGGCATATTCCCATAGAAACTATTGTTAGACAAATCTACAAAAGCAAGTGAACTCAACTGGCAAATCGAAAAGGGGACCTTACCGGTAAAATGATTGTTATAAAGGCGAAGCGAAGACAATCTCTTCCAGTGCAATTGTTGTATACCTCCCTCTAGAAGGTTATCAGAAATATCTAAGTGTTTCAATGTGTCATGGCCTATTCCCCAAAACCACCTCGGGATCTCTCCACTAATCCTATTGGAAGAGAGGTCCAAGTCTGTCAATGTTTTTAACGAATTCAAGAAATAGGGGAACTCGGTCAAGTTGCAAGAAGACAACCTCAACACTCGAAGCTTCGGGAGAAGGAGGGAGCTATTGGAAGGGAAAGCCCCACTAATCCAATTGGACGAGAGGTCCAAGTCTGTCAATGTTTTTAACGAATTCAAGAAATAGGGGAACTCCGTCAAGTTGCAAGAAGACAAGCTCAACACTCGAAGCTTCGGGAGAAGGAGGGAGCTATTGGAAGGGAAAGCCCCACTAATCCAATTGGACGAGAGGTCCAAGTCTGTCAATGTTTTTAACGAATTCAAGAAATAGGGGAACTCGGTCAAGTTGCAAGAAGACAAGCTCAACACTCGAAGCTTCGGGAGAAGGAGGGAGCTATTGGAAGGGAAAGCCCCACTAATCCTATTGGAAGAGAAGTCCAAGTCTGTCAATGTTTTTAACGAATTCAAGAAATAGGGGAACTCGGTCAAGTTGCAAGAAGACAAGCTCAACACTCGAAGCTTCGGGAGAAGGAGGGAGCTATTGGAGTGTAAATACCCACGAAGAGCACTTCTGGGAAGATCGAGACCGATGACGTTACCGGTGACATTGTCGCAAGTGACGCCAGTCCACGAGCAACAGTCTGTGTCCTCGTTCCATGTGTCTTCCTCTGGATCAGAGGTGTACGCAGCGAGATCCAATTCACAAACAAAGTGGAACTGGCCGCGATTACGCACATAGGGACTCTCATGGAGGAGGAGGGAATTCTTAAAATGCAGCAAGACATCGCGCTGGTCTGGAGGGCAAAGGGACGAGGCAAACGGAAGGGAAGAATGTAAGAAAAAGAGGAAACAGAGTAGGCCGTGGATTTGATGCCGCCCCATTTTGCAACTAAGCATGCGAGTGAGTTTATTGGTGATGTAGGGTGCTTCAACTTATATATATAGCCCCTTCTCAAGTCTGAAGTGATCCACACAAGTCTTATCTTAGAAGGCCTGTTGATCTGCTCCAAACATGGGTTAGCTGTTCTGAAAGCTCTGTCGGTCGGATTGTTGAGTACGCCATTACCATAGTGATGTCTTATAACAGGGCTACTATGGAATATTGTTGCTGGCCAAATTAGCCCCACTTGATTAATATTACTAAGAGACTTTGAAATATATCGGTAAAGTCTCATTCATATTTGTGAAATCACTGAATCTTTTCTTTGGCCTAAACATATGACAACTCCAACGGGTGCTGCCACCTGTAGGAGCTACAACGCCTTGTTTTAGTGACCCGGTGGCCGATCTACCCCTACACCCCATGTCCCTCCATATTGTGTTTTTCTTTCGGAGGGGCCTGGGATACCTCCTTATTTTGACATCCCGAATTCCGGACGAAGCATTTTAAGGATATGCTTAAACATATGACGAGCCGTTCCAAAAGTTCTGTTGGTCGGCAGAAGTGTGAAGTGATGCCAACCCATTATTCACTTCAGCATCCGAGTGAGTTTACTGGCGGTGGGGAGAGGGATTTAACTTATATTGCCGAATAAATATTGTAATTCTGAGTGCTTTCGACGGTGGCCACGTCGAAAGCGTTCTAGCTTTGTCAAAGATAAACAACTCCTAGGGAAAAAGTAAAAAACAAAAACGGTAGGAAATGGCCTTCCAAATTGACCAGCAAAGGACGATAAAACAGAATTAAATATCACATTTCGAGTGAAAATTTTGCCATGGAATGGTCTTAGTTAGACCGGACCATGTTTCTATTCACCAACGCTAAAGTCACGTTCGCGGAGGAGCCAAAAAGAAATAAAATGAAATCATCCTTCACTTCCAGTTCAAAAACTATTGTCTTTGGTTCGCAATCAAATGGGAAATGGCGTCTCAATTCGAATCACCCCGAATACATTCCCTCTCGGCAAGAATATGTCTCAATCAAACCTCTCTTTTAGTCGACAGAATCCCTCGTTAGCATCTGAGTTCCGATTGCACATGATTCCGACAATTTTCTTATAAATGCCCCACTTTTTCCTCTTGCTATTTTACTTTTGATAAGGTTCGTCCATTTTGATACATGTCACTAACAAAAATAATTGAATTTTGTGGATATCATTACTAATTAAATGGAGTAATACATATTCTTACCTTTACCAAAAAAAAAATTACTAATTAAATGGACATGCTATAAAGTGATAAAATATCTTTAACACAAGAGTACTTGAGATTAATATTCCTCAAAGTTCAAATTATTGCGGAATTTAAGATAAAGTGATAAAATATGACTAAGTTTAATAAATTGCTTGTTAAATATTTGGTGGCTACAATTGTGCCAAAAAGTGAAAAAAAAACGAAGAAGAAGACATAAGCTGCGTTTGATCATCTGGATTTCTAGTCAAGATAAGACTAGATAGGATGAGATATGAAATTCAAAAATTTTGTTATATTATATCTACTATTTGGTGAATCGCAGTAATAAAATCAGATATTTTCATATCCTATTAAATCCATTATTTGGTATGAACAACATATCAGTGTAAATGAACTTAAAATGCAAAATCGAAGATAGTAAAATATCTCACAGTTTGCTGCTAAAGAAACCACAAAGACACAAATGGAGATAACCTCCATCATTGAATCCTTGAATACTATAAAATATCTCATTATAGCATTTCAGAGCCACGCGTTCAACTATAATAAGAAATGTAAACAAGTTACAACAATATCGACGAGGTAGATCAGCTGGAATTGCTGAATCTAGTAAGATTGAGAAAACATAATCATTCATCTTCGTGGTTTCAAAAAGTATAGTGTTTCGACTATCTCGGCTACTTCATTTCCATTTACTTATTTTTTAATTATTTCTCCCTCTCCTTTTTATTTATTTTCCTTTTTATTGTTTTCCATCATTCCTTAATTAATGTTTTATTAAATAATAAACTATAGTAGTATACCTAATAAATGTAATAAATATAAATATTATATATAATATATGTTATAGAATAGAAAAAAATCAAATATATAAATAAAAATAGGAATAAATATAAACTAAAATTGCTGTTATATTTTTTTTATTTTGAATTTTCTATTTTATATTGAAATTCAAAAATTTTATATTTAATTATTATTTAATTTTATTAATTTAAAAAAAGTATTAGAGAAAAATAAATTTTATATCATGGATATAAAAAAAATCCTATCCACCTTTATCACACTCCCCTATAAGATATTTTTATCTGAGTTATATCCCTTTGATATCCAACTTTGTCTTGCATTCAGCAGAAACTAAACACAGAATATAATAAATTTTATGCTATCTGGTTACCAACCGGTAGTTTGGTGGGCTTCTATGTTTTTGGGTCGACCACAATGGCTCTAGGACAGCAGTGCATTTCATTGTGAAAACTAAGAAGTCAAAGTCTTCTGAAAATGACAGTACTGCGATCTCTTTTGGTTTTCTAGGTCGTCTTGGTGGGGTTACTTGAGTGTGGAAAATTCTTACTTCCATAGAATTTTCTCCTTGGCCGCATGCATAAACTGATAAAAGACAGTGGAGGAGTTTTCAGGGCATCCGTTCTAAATGGGCATTGACAAATTGGTGCTGGAGTTTGGATTTGATTGGTTTTCTTTTCTTGCAATATCATATCAAGCGTACACGACACGCAAATCTTCTCTACTTTTCTCCGAAAGGGATACTAGTCAAGTCTATGGTGACATTTTTCATTTCAAAGATACGCGGGGCTCTGCTTATTGCCTTCTGGTAAACAAATTTGGATAAATCATTATGAAGAGCGTAGTCATTTATGAATTTTTTTTTCCAGTAAAATAACTTTGAGTTTGCATATAAATTGAATCTCGAATAACTTTAAGTTTAAGGAAGTGCTTGTCAAATAATTTACAGTTACAATAGCTTACAACAACTTTTAGAAAACTGCCTCACACGAACTTTAAAATGTTGTAACTCTAAAATATGTAGTACCAAATATACTAATTGCAGTACTTTACACAACAGTTGCAATGTAACACAGCTACAACTATACTAAACATGCCTTACTTTTCAATAGTTCAATCCAAAGTTAAATGACCATTGGATACTGCTAAATATACACGACATCAATTCACTTGATTACTAAGTCACTAGCGTGCATAATTGTCTAAGTAAATTCCCTTATGTATCCACTAGTATATGGCAAATGAATGTTAAATGTCAGATCTGCAACGTGAAAGAGCTCAGTGGAGGATGTACGGACATAGCCTAGGGAGGTGACGCAAAGCAAACTCCAATACCTAACTCTGAGGGTGAGATATCTATCTGAATAAAAGTCACACCAAAAACCAAGCGGTCCTTCACAATCAAGATCGACAATCGCCAAAAAATTAGGATCAGCAGTTATGGAATCGCCTCGCATTATAACTTGGGAATCTTAATCGTCATTTCCTAGAGCTTTCTTTTTACTTCCCTCGTGGAACGGCCTGCACAGTTAGTTGGGAGGCGAAGCACTTGATGCCACCCCATTTGGCACTCCAGCATAAAAGTGACTTGATTGGTGGTGGGGAGAGCGGCTTCGACGTATAAAGACTTCCAAACACTAAGTCTTCTCTGAAAGGTCTGTTAGTGGGCTCCCATAGACTTTCAACTTCTTCTCCCATCGTCTCCCACAAGACCAGTTCAACTTGCCTTGTGGGTTGGGAGTTGAATCAAGATCCATCTCGATCTATTTTTTTTCTTTTTTCTTTTTTTTTCCTCCCCTTCTTCCTCCTCAAGCCGGTCACCGGGCGTCGGCGACTGACCAGAGGGGAGGACCTCGCCGGCCTCGCCAGAGCCTCGCCGTTGCTGGGCGAGGTCGACCTCGCCCATCGGCTGGAGGAGGAAGAAGGGGAGAGAAAAAAAATCGAAAAATAAAAAGATCGAAAAACATTAAAATATTATTAAAAATTATCCACGTCAGTGCCAAGTAGGCTGGTCGACGTCCACGTCAGCACTTTCCTGGCCAGATGGACTTAATTGATAAGAAATGAAAATGTTTATGACTCAATTAGCAAAAATGCAATAAGTTTTGAACTTTTTGGACAAATTCAATTTGCATTGTCGGTTGGGAGTCGAATCAAGTTCCATTTTTTTTATAGTCTTTAAATATATTTTTTTAAAAAAAAAACCAATAACGTATTGGCAATCATATTTTTACAACATACTTATTTTTTTTATACCATTAGTATCTGTAATTTTTACAAGTATTTCGCTTGGGTTGTTAACCATTGAATGTAGAAAATACCAATAAAAACACTTGTCGAGTTGGACATCCAAAAAGCGGCCTAAAAATTTGAGCTTGAGTGCAATTCACCTTATCCACTATCGGTAATTAAATTCGTTCGTGCGCAATCAAAAGGGGAAAATTCACCCAAAAATATGTGCCTTAACCACCTCGGGATATTTTTCAAAGATACGCGGGGCTCTGCTTATTGCCTTCTGGTAAACAAATTTGGATAAATCATTATGAAGAGGGCAGTCATTTATGATTTTTTTTTTCCGGTAAAATAACTTTGGGTTTGCATACAAATTGAATCTCAAATAACTTTAAGTTTAAGGAAGTGCTTGTCAAATAATTTACAGTTACAATAGCTTACAACAACTTTTAGAAAACTGCCTCACACGAACTTTAAAATGTTGTAACTCTAAAATATGTAGTACCAAATATACTAATTGCAGTACTTTACACAACAGTTGCAATGTAACACAGCTACAACTATACTAAACATGCCTTACTTTTCAATAGTTCAATCCAAAGTTAAATGACCATTGGATACTGCTAAATATACACGACATCAATTCACTTGATTACTAAGTCACTAGCGTGCATAATTGTCTAAGTAAATTCCCTTATGTATCCACTAGTATATGGCAAATGAATGTTAAATGTCAGATCTGCAACGTGAAAGAGCTCAGTGGAGGATGTACGGACATAGCCTAGGGAGGTGACGCAAAGCAAACTCCAATACCTAACTCTGAGGGTGAGATATCTATCTGAATAAAAGTCACACCAAAAACCAAGCGGTCCTTCACAATCAAGATCGACAATCGCCAAAAAATTAGGATCAGCAGTTATGGAATCGCCTCGCATTATAACTTGGGAATCTTAATCGTCATTTCCTAGAGCTTTCTTTTTACTTCCCTCGTGGAACGGCCTGCACAGTTAGTTGGGAGGCGAAGCACTTGATGCCACCCCATTTGGCACTCCAGCATAAAAGTGACTTGATTGGTGGTGGGGAGAGCGGCTTCGACGTATAAAGACTTCCAAACACTAAGTCTTCTCTGAAAGGTCTGTTAGTGGGCTCCCATAGACTTTCAACTTCTTCTCCCATCGTCTCCCACAAGACCAGTTCAACTTGCCTTGTGGGTTGGGAGTTGAATCAAGATCCATCTCGATCTATTTTTTTTCTTTTTTCTTTTTTTTTCCTCCCCTTCTTCCTCCTCAAGCCGGTCACCGGGCGTCGGCGACTGACCAGAGGGGAGGACCTCGCCGGCCTCGCCAGAGCCTCGCCGTTGCTGGGCGAGGTCGACCTCGCCCATCGGCTGGAGGAGGAAGAAGGGGAGAGAAAAAAAATCGAAAAATAAAAAGATCGAAAAACATTAAAATATTATTAAAAATTATCCACGTCAGTGCCAAGTAGGCTGGTCGACGTCCACGTCAGCACTTTCCTGGCCAGATGGACTTAATTGATAAGAAATGAAAATGTTTATGACTCAATTAGCAAAAATGCAATAAGTTTTGAACTTTTTGGACAAATTCAATTTGCATTGTCGGTTGGGAGTCGAATCAAGTTCCATTTTTTTTATAGTCTTTAAATATATTTTTTTAAAAAAAAAACCAATAACGTATTGGCAATCATATTTTTACAACATACTTATTTTTTTTATACCATTAGTATCTGTAATTTTTACAAGTATTTCGCTTGGGTTGTTAACCATTGAATGTAGAAAATACCAATAAAAACACTTGTCGAGTTGGACATCCAAAAAGCGGCCTAAAAATTTGAGCTTGAGTGCAATTCACCTTATCCACTATCGGTAATTAAATTCGTTCGTGCGCAATCAAAAGGGGAAAATTCACCCAAAAATATGTGCCTTAACCACCTCGGGATATTTTTCAAAGATACGCGGGGCTCTGCTTATTGCCTTCTGGTAAACAAATTTGGATAAATCATTATGAAGAGGGCAGTCATTTATGATTTTTTTTTCCCGGTAAAATAACTTTGGGTTTGCATACAAATTGAATCTCAAATAACTTTAAGTTTAAGGAAGTGCTTGTCAAATAATTTACAGTTACAATAGCTTACAACAACTTTTAGAAAACTGCCTCACACGAACTTTAAAATGTTGTAACTCTAAAATATGTAGTACCAAATATACTAATTGCAGTACTTTACACAACAGTTGCAATGTAACACAGCTACAACTATACTAAACATGCTTTAGTTTTCAATAGTTCAATCCAAAGTTAAATGACCATTGGATACTGCTAAATATACACGACATCAATTCACTTGATTACTAAGTCACTAGTGTGCATAATTGTCTAAGTATTATGTATCCACTAGTATATGGCAAATGAATGTTAAATGTCAAATCTGCAACGTGAAAGAGCTCAGTGAAGGATGTACGGACATAGCCTAAGGAGGCGACACAAAGCAAACTCCAATACCTAACTCTGAGGGTGAGATATCTATCTAAATAAAAGTCATACCAAAAACCAAGTCCTTCACAATCAAGATCGACAATCGCCAAAAAATTAGGATCAGCAGTTATGGAATCACCTCGCATTATAACTTGGGAATCTTCATCGTCATTTCCAAGAGCTTTCTTTTTACTTCGTAAAGTCCTCGTGGAAAGGCCTGCATATGGTTGGGAGGCGAAGCATTTCATGCCACCCCATTTAGCACTCCATCATAGAAGTGACTTAATTGGTGGTGGGGAGAGCGGCTTCGACGTATAGACTTCCAACGCAAGCCTTCTCTGAAGGGTCTGTTGGTGAGCCCACATAGACTTTGAACTTCTTCTCCCATCGTCTCCCACGAGACCAGTTCAACTTGCCTTGCGGGTTGGGAGTTGAATCAAAGATCCATCTCGATCTATTTTTTTTCTGTTTTTTTTTCCTCCCCTTCTTTCTCCTCAAGCCGGTCACCGGGCATCGGCGACCGACCAGAGGGGAGGACCTCGCTGGCCTTGCCATCGCTGGGCGAGGTCGACCTCGCCCATCCGCTGGAGGAGGAAGGAGAGGGAAAATAAAAGGAAAAATAAAAAAATTGAAAAATATTAAAATATTATTGAAAATTATTCACGTCAGTACCAAGTAGGCCGGCCGACGTCCACGTCAGCACTTTCCAGGCCAAAGTGGACTCAATTGACAAAAAGTGAAAATATTTATGACTCAATTGGCGAAAATGCAATAAATTTAAGACTTTTTGGACAAATTCAATTTGCATTGCCGGTTGGGAGTTGAATCAAGTTCCATTTTTTTTTATAGTCCTTAAATATATTTAAAAAAAAACCAGTAACGTATTGGTAATCATATTTTTACAACATACTTATTTTTTTATACCATTAGTATATGTAGTTTTTACAAGTATTTCGCTTGGGTTGTTAACCATTGAATGTAGAAAATACCAATAAAAACACTCGTCGAGTTGGACGTCCAAAACGCGGCCTAAAAATTTGAACTTGAGTGCAATTCACCTTATCCACTATCGGTAATTAAATTCGTTCGTGCGCAATCAAAAGGGGAAAATTCACCCAAAAATATATGCCTTAATCAAACCTCTCTTCTTGGTTGATGCGAAACAAATACATAGAAACATCAACACAATCTCGTTAGCATCCGAGTTCCGATTGCTCATGATTCCGACAATTTTCATACAAGTTCCCCCTTTTTTTTCCTTCCTATTTTGCTTTTGATAAGGTGGACATTCATATTGATACATGCCACAAACAAAAATAATTAAATCTTTTTGGTCATGATTTTGACTATAGGCTTCGGCAATACACTAGACTTGAGCGCACAAGAAATATATTGATCTTGCTGGTGCAGCAATCTCCGGGGTGATACGCCCAAAAGAGATGGCAACGGCATCGCTCCCTTTGTAATACCCAACCAGAAGAGAGCGCTTGCACCCGCGGATGAAATGTAAGTGAACACAGAGACCGCGCATGGGAGGCGATTGGCATTAACTATTATCTTTCCAGCTATTGCCTCGGATTGAACCCGGGACTTCCTAAATCTAGCACCCCATGATCAACCCCGGTTCTTGGTTCATGTACAACCATGCATTGTAAAACGACTTAACCGGACCCCAAAAAACAGGAAAATGTAATACTACAAAATAGGTTAGTACGAGAGGTGAGTATCAACTGTGTGATCATATAGTGCTACTATGCAATTGCCTTGCGAGGTTTCGGAGGAAACCGGTAAGGGATTTCTGAGCCCTTAGGAGAGCTATGCTAGCTTCTCTCTCGTTTTCATTAGTAACGGCTGGCTGTCCTTGAATCGACTGTACATTCCGTACAAGTTTTCGGAGCTCCTATTAGAAGCACAACAAAGGAAAATAATCAGCATAAACATGGAACCGGAAAATAATTTTAACAATGCGACATAGGAGATGTCAACCACACTAACTACTGGAAATTTGGCAAATGAAAAATTTAGCGACAGGCGATATGTTTGTATGTGACTGAAGATCAATCTAAACATGGTGAAGTTTGTGCATGTCAAGAGTCGGCCCATACATTATGTCGTACAAGTTGGAGGAATGAATTAGCCCTACCGACTATAGGCTTGTGCAAATGTTGCCTACATTCCATGTATTACGCTATGTGCTTATGAAAACCCATCAATTGGTTTATGATGTCAAAAGCAGAATATCAAATGAGTAATAGATTCAGCAACCCGTGGATTTTTTTCTTTTTTCTTTTTGTTTCGGCCGGCATGGATTTGTTCAAGTAGTTATAAATGGACTGCAAGAGACTTGAATGCTCCAATAGTAAAACTAAAAGCTCAGACTGCAGGAGATATCTGTCAACTTACTTGCCGGTCAAAATCAATGGTGGGAATGGAGTAAACTTCATTGGTTATTTGAATGTCTTTACTGATTAAACCATCAAACCACCTGCTTGCAATGCTTGCATGTTCACTGGACTCCTGGTAATTGAAGATTGAAAAGCAAGTCATTAATGAGAAACCTGAACAAATGCTAGAGAAGAAAGGTGGACATTATGTAAAACTAAAATTTCATGCATGAACAATGGATCCCATCACTAATGAACCTAGATTGTCAATAAATATAAGCATTGACATATTTTTAGGGTGATGAAGATCTCATACCATCTTTGCCTCCAAAAAGTTGTTTATCGTGTATCTCATCTTTAGATATCAAAAAGGTCGTTCATCGTCTAAATCTATGGTATCAATAGTAACCTACAAAGCCAAGATTCAAACTTGCTGTGCACCTAAGAAAAGACAGCAGCAACTCTTGAAAAAATTAGAAATGAGATATTAATGGCTCCACGCTAGAATACATGTTAAATGTTCTCGCTGAAGTCTTTTATACAAAAAATTCTCCCACTGCGCACAACTTAGTACGTGACAGTAAACACCTGTTTTCTCTTGTCCACTAAAAAGTAGCAAGTTTGATTACTGATGTAACCTCTTTTATCAAAATATGCACCCAGGGTTCCCATGGATAACTATCCACTTCCAACTCTCACAACGTACGACCTCGATTTTTGAATTTTGGGTTTCATCCAAAACTTTTTGGTCAGTAAAAGGGTAGAGCAAATGGAGTTGGTTGCAAAAAGACTCGTATGGAGTCCGCTGACTGAAGTTAAACCAGGCAATTGGGGAAGACGATGAACATCGTGCAAGATGGAGGAGGAAATGGACTTGATGCAGCTTTCACATCCAATATAATTTTGAAGAAAATACACAGAAGAAGATAAAGATGCAGAAAAGGACGAAGAAAGTGGTGTGGAATCAAAGAAAGGGATGTAAGAATTTACAGGCAATGATGAGCTCCTACAAAGATTGATTCTTCTGATAAACACTTATTTTTAGACAATTTCATGTGATTCTTTGAATTATGGGATAATGACACAAATGGTGCCTAAACTTTGGTTCAATGTGCAATGTAGTACCTGTACTTCTGATTTGTTTAATGTGGTCCTGAACTTTAGTCCAATGTGCAATGTGGTCCCTGAACTTTTAATTTGTTCAATGTGATCCTTAGACTTTTGGTACATGTTCAACTTAGTCCCTAAACCATATGAATATGTTCAATATTATTCTTTCATCAATTCAAGTTCAGGGACAACATTGAACATTTTCATATAGTTCAAGGACTAAATTGAACATGTATCAAAAGTCTAAGGACCACACTGAACAAATTAAAAGTTCAGTAACCACATTGCACATTGAGCTATAGTTCATGGACCACATTGAACAAATTAAAAATTCGAGGGCCACATTTCACATTGAACCAAATTTTAGGGATCATTTGTGTCATTTTCCTTGGATTACATGAACCAAACCAGATTATTGTATCAAACTAATCATATCCTCTACAATATTGAAAGAGTAAAGTAATTATCCATTGCTAGCATATCTATGAATGCGTAATTCTGAGTGATGATAGTATTTCACAGAAGATAACCAATTTCCTTTCTCCCTCCACATAGTTTCCTACGTTGCATATTTGTTTTTCTTCAGACTGAAATCATTTAAATGTTGGGTCATTCTGAATATAACAAACCTTAACCTATTAATAATGTGTGGTAATCTTCACTTTTCTTACTTAATACACAAAAACTATTGCGCGCACAGATCATGTTGTGAGATCTAATGTATCTAATTTGATGTATAAGGTTTCCATGATTTAGGACACCTGTAGAAATTAGCAGCTCTCAATAAATACAAAGCCTGGAAGTTTATCCTCAATAGATTTGTACCAGCATGGTCTGCTTCCAATGATTTTATAGTAAAAACTAAGGAACTAAATATCGAATCAATTAAGTTTAGGTAAAACTTTCTTCTCTAGGTGATTGGGAAGTGGATTCCTCACACTTCTACATGTTGAACCCGTTTTACTCCAAAAGGATGCAAATGAAACTCTAAATAGCAGCAATATGCAATGCAGATTTTTTTTTAAGCGACAAATTTAAACCCCATGTACCTCCTCCTCTTCCTCGTCTTCTTCTTCAAAATCTTCTTCTCCTTCATCATCATCTTCGCCAACCCAAGCCTCCGAGACAGATAAAGCTTGCAGCCTACTGTGGTCACCATCTTTAGTAGCCTCAATTAAAGCATCCATTAACTCAGGTTCAACTTCTCGCAGCAACTTCCCTAACAAATAGGATTTATTAAGGAAGTTGACATTGCATACTATGGACTAATGAGGCATCAATGAATTAGGGAATCAACACCTCTCGTTCCTATTCTGTAGAATACAACTAAATAAAAATGAATGCGAAAAAAAACCAAAGACACTTAAGATCCATCTGCAAATGAAAAAAAGTGTTCAGCAAGTAAAATTTCGGATTTTTGTAACAGCTTGAGCAATTCATCTACGCCTGTCTCAAGCGCATCATTAGCAGTTACTTATCTCTCATCAATATATGCTCGAGGAACTATACTGCAAGTACCATCCAAGCATCTCAAAAGTACAAGCAGACAAACTCAAACACAATCTTTGAAGGGGTGGGGGCGTTTGGGTGTGGAAAAGAGCTTCTTATTCCAAGAACTATTTTTTTTCCAGCAAGAACTCATTGTGCAATGGCCAAGCATAGCAAAGAAGATTCTCACAAACACACGCATACAAACTCGTAAAATCATTGAAGAAAATGTAATGGTACCGATGTAATTGAACTGCCTTCGCTTTCCTTCTCGAACATCCGGTCCCAGTCTCTGCGACGAATCAACAAACATCTCAACTGCATGGACAACTAACAACTCAGACCAAAGGCCTCACGAGAAACAGCCGCGCGTCGCAGAAGCATCACCTTTGCAATCATCAGAGCGTCCAGCACCTCTTTCTCCAGAGAAGCCACTCTGCAATTCCCCATTAAAAAGAAAGAAAGAATCAACCTACAATGCTACACTATTGATATCGCTATGTCCACGAATCCCGTAAAAGCTCAAGATCGCGACACCTCGTGGACACATTTTTCTTCCCCCAGTAGTACCTGAGGATGCGCTTGATTTGGGGATTGGAGAAGGAGGCGAGCTCCATGCCCCAGCGGACGGCCCGCCGCGCCTCGCGCTTCTTCTGGTTGCGGCTCTTCTCGGAGTCGGAGTCGCTGCCGTCGCCTTCTCGGGGGTCGTAAGCCGGTGCGGAGCTGGGGAATCGGAGCCCGCGCGGACGGTAATGGACTTCGCGGCGGGACGAAGGGACCAAAATAAAAACCAGACTGTGGCGAGGATGAAGATGATGATGATGATGCGACGTTGTTCCAAAGCGCGAAAGAGATGAGGGGTAGGGGGAGAGAGGAAGGCCGTGGTGGCGGTGGAACCTCGGCCATTGCCGGAGCGGCCGGACGAGGTGAGCCATCGTCTGGTGCTCTCAGCCTCACCAGCTCCTTTGTCGCTGGAGCTAAAATGACCGAGCTGAATGCATTCTCGGCCCAAAAATAGCCCACGTGAACTTCTGGGCTTCAAGCATCTACGAACCTCATCATGACTAAATTTTGGGTCGTGATCGGTGCTGGATTCAAACCCAACAATCCCCGAGGGGTAAAGCGCCGCCGCTCATCATCGTCAATGCCCGCCACTTGTTTAATCATATGCTGATGTGTACCCTGATGACGAAATTCACGAGCTTTTTTCCCCAAGGACTCCTGTTTCGGCGTTGAAGAACGCCGCGCTGGAAACGTGAAGCGATTGGCTGTGCTTGGGCTCGATGGGTCAATGCCCCAAAACTCGTCCAAACCCCCGCTTTTTGACTTTTGGAGAGTATGAAATGTCCGGCG
This sequence comes from Syzygium malaccense, assembly GCA_031216405.1. Lineage (NCBI taxonomy): Eukaryota > Viridiplantae > Streptophyta > Magnoliopsida > Myrtales > Myrtaceae > Syzygium > Syzygium malaccense. Next base: position 6,088,060 of record CM062258.1, on the reverse strand, counting down.
ACATGGGTTTCTTCTTTGTACTTGCTGACGGCCTACGATGGTTCTCCAATGGCCTAAAACCCTAACCCGAATCCCGAGGGCTACGAGGAGTTAGCAGTCTGATTTTTTTGACTTCATTTGCTCGACAAATCTGGAGTCCAAGATAACAAAGCAAGCGCTCTGGCATACCCATTTTTCCTGAATCTGACTTATAATCTCGGGAATAGTCGAACTCTATGCGCAAGAACAGGTAATTGAGGTGAAAATTGATTTTCACAGCAACATGGATTGGCCATGTTTTCATCTAAAACTAGGAAATCGCGGACTGCAATTGGATCCCAATTCATTTGGACGAAGGAATTACAGAAGAAGAAAATTCAGACATGAAGGGAACACATTGCATTGTATTAAGATATCAGGCTGTCAAAAAAGAGCGCCTGCGCCTCACATCTGATACAAAATCTCGTCTGTGAATATATACATGTACACACACACACACAGATTAGTCATTCCTAACACTTCAAAAGAGCACTAAAAACCCCCAATTAATCTTTCGTCAGGGATCAGAGATGGAGCCACTTAAAATGCAGGCCACCATATCGCCCAAACTGGGTCTTCTCAACTGATCTCTAACGCAAACTCATGGGTCCTCCTTGGCTACCAGCACTGATCCGTCTCCCATTTCCGGCTCGGGCCACGCGCCGCTGCTGCGGCGGCGGCGGCCGCCGCGGCCGACACAGCGAACCGGCCAGGCCCCTGGAACAGGGTCCGGTCGTAGTCGGCCCGCCGGTCTGGATCCGAGAGGGTGGCGTACGCCTCGTGGACCCGCATGAACTCGCGCCCCGCCGCCGCCGCCCCCGCGGCGCTGGCGGAGGTCGCGGCGACGTCCGGGTGCAGGACCCTGGCGAGCCTCCGGTAGGCGGTCTTGATCTCCTGGCCCGTGGCGCCGGCCCGGATCCCCAGCACCTCGTACAGCGAGGACGACTGGGACCGGGCCCCGGCGGCCACCGCCCTCGGCCTCGGCCCCTCGGCGGTCGACGTCGCGCAGGAGGCGGAGACTCGGAGCGGGCGGCACCGGGCGGCGGACGGCGGGGGCGCGGGGGAGCCGCGGCGGGAGGGGACGGCGGGACCGGATTGGACGGCGGGCAGAGAGAGGGACGCGGACGCCATTGGCAAACTTCGTCGACGTTGGATTTGACCTTGCTCTTCTGCTGCTGAGTCGAGAGCTCGATGGTGGAGTCCTGAGGTCCGAGCTGCGGTTAAGGAAAGTTCGCCTGGAGTTGGGGCTTTATAGGGAGATTTGGGGCGGGGGGGTAGTTAACCGTGGTTAGTTGGGGTTGGGTTAAGGGCCGAGGCTTATCCGGATCCGAGTATGACTCAGCGAAACGTCGGCGTCCTCATAGAATCTCGCCCTCTCCGCCCGCGCACATGGTGTTTGGGGATAAGAAGGCTCGGACAATCTGGGCTTCGTCGTCTGCTGTCTGAGTTGGACAGATTTAAGGAAAATTAGGAAAGAGAAAACGACCATTTCATTGCACCGGTTCGGAAAATACGGCGCGTTTCGCGAATTGCAAATCTTCGGGATGTTTTCTTTAAATTGGAAAAAGGAAAAAACTCTTGATGCTGCCCCGTTTAATATGTCTCGGGTGAAACTAATTTCGAAGGTGAATGCAATTTACTCATAAAATGGAAATGCGCTTCCTGACTCAGGAGAGCACGACCAAAACTGTTTTCAAAAATTTCGTTTTCACATCGAAATGTTTATTCAAGGGACCGCAAACGAAACTAAGAACCGAAACTTTATTGACTGGAACTAATATTTGAATCTGCGTGTGATACGTTGTCGATCGTGATCATGTGTTTCGATGTGTTTTTTTTTCTGTTTTTTGGGTGTGCTTTTTCGAGGGGGATTGCGTGTTCCGACTTGGGGGCCCAACGTGGGTGGATGCACGTCGAGCTGGGGGAACGCGTAAAGACTCGAATTTTTTAGTTTCGCCGAATGAGGCCGACGATGGGTTCGATAGCGCTGTCAAGTTGACTCCTCTTCTGGCCACTTCATTGATGACGTAGCACGAAGTTTCCAAAAGGAGGAGATCGAAGCATTTAGTCGAACAGATGAACGGCTCTTTGATCTTCTGTTCTGTACGCTTTGATTCAACGTGGTTCGGGTCAAACCGTACTATTGCAGAGGGGGGGCGTCAAGTCAAGTGGCCTTTGCGGCTTTCGCTCTTTGATCCCTCGATGCCCCCTTCCCAGTTCCCACTTCCCACGTTCCCTGCTCGGTTTGGACTTACAATAATTCAGAGATTACAGAAAATAATATGATTTATACCATGCGGCGAGTTGACCGCCTACAAGTTTTATTGTTTTGGGGAGAAATAGTTATTTTGACTTTATCCGTTCGCATACGCGGCGTCGTGCGCGTTTGTGTCGTGTTTTCATGTGAGGATCGGGTTGATTTTGTTAGTATAAACCTGGCAAAACTATACATCCGACAGAGGTTAATCAGAGGATATGAAAGAAAGGATTCGAATAATTATAAGAGAAGAAAGAAAGTAGAGGGATGAAATGATCATGGTCGGATGCTCACGAGAGGGAAAAATAATGGGCATGCATTTAGAATGAACTCCATTTTTTTTGGACTATATTTTCTCCAGCACCAACCTTTTCTAATTGGAGAATTACGTATCTCATATATCACTCGAGTGCAAAATTTTACTAAAAGACATTTTGGGTGATAGATAATGTTGTAACTGATCCATCGGAAAAAAGAAAAGAAAAAGAAAAAATATTTATAAAAAATTCGAAAATTTATTCAAAAAATGTTCATATCGGCACCGGTCATGCTATGTAAGACAGTCGGCGTCTACATCAACAATTTTCCGGCTAAAATTGGCAAAATTGGCTCAATTGGCAAAATGTGAAAAAAAAAATTTAGGACTCAATTAGCACAATTGAAATGTTAATAATTGAATTGGCATAAATTTAATAGGTTTAGGATTTTTTTGGTAATTTTCCCCCAAAAAATTGAGTTGGGGACAAGAGCCCTTATTAACCAAACACATGGATCTGTCCACCCAAAAAATGGAGTTATTTATATTCGTTGTATGGGAGATCGAAATCATGTTGTGTGCATCGACTACACATAAGCTTGTCCCCCAAGCACTTACCAACTTCATGGCAAAACAAATACATAGTTTTCATTTTTATATTAATTGACAATTTCCTATGATATTATAATTGATTGAAAATATATGGATTAATACCACCAAAATTCTCAAATTTGTACACATATAACAAATTTACTCAAAACTAATATTTTTACCACAAAAAACCTCCAAACCAGTACGTTTGTGATAAATTTTTCCTCCCCTAGTTTCCATTGAAATGTATAAATACCATGAAAAATCACAAACCGGTACATCGTGACCAAAGGAAGGTAAATCATAAATTGGCACACCCGTCAACTACAACATGTCATCAAACTCAATAATTTGACAGTAAAATTTAACGGAAACTAACAGATGGTATCAAGTGCGCCAGTTTGAGATTTTTTTGGCAAATTTATTATATGTATCGATTTGAACTTTTTTTTGTTAAGGTATCGATTTGAACTTTGTAGTGGTATTAATCTAAAATATATACTTGAGGTGAAAGTTTGGGTTCATGTATACAATGGCATAAAGTTGAGGGTTCAGAAAATAATGATTTCTTTTTCTTTTCTCATTTTTGTCAAATAGCAATGACGATTTGAACTGCTCGGTTTTGTTTACAACTTTCAAGAACTGGGGTCGGGTCAGTTCGGCTGATGTAGCTGCGTTTCTTTCACCTTCGGATCTGCACTTCTGTTCACCTTTGGCCCCAACAAATAATAAATTCATTAATTCATGGGAAAACGGGAACCGCAATAGGAAAAAGGGCGTGCGATGGCAGATACGCGGGACACGTGTCGATCCGCGGTGCATTGGGCGGTGAGTTCCTGCTCCTATTTCGAGGCGGACTAATGCACGGGGGAATCTTTCCCCTTCCTTCATTTTTTATTACCCATGCTTTTCAGTTTACCTCCGCCAATAGCATCCTTCCACGTGTACATCCACAGCAGTCACAGCACTGACTAAATATACATACATTAACGTTCAAGGCTGTTAATTGGTCATCATCAGCAGGTTTTCGTTAAACCGTGCGTATAGCTGTGAGCCACCATTCGCTAACCTAATTTGAGCCCGAAAAACGTCACGCTTGGCCTGAAAATTCGAACGTGAAAGGAAACGCGTTGCGTTGTATCGAGGTTTCAGGCTGTCAATAAAGAGCGCCTGCTCACATCTGATACAAAATCTCGTCCGTGAGTATATATACACACTCACACACGCAGGTTACGCATTCCTAACACTTCAAAAAGGGTACTAAAAACCCTAATTATTCTTCGTCGGGGATCAGAAATGGAGCCACTTAAAATGCAGGCCACCATACCATATCGCCCGACAAACTGGATCTTATCCACTGATGTCTAACGCTGACTCCTGGGTCCTCCTTGGCTACCAGCACTGATCCGTCTCCCAGTTCCGGCTCGGCCCACGCGCCGACGCCGCGGCGGCGACGGCCGACGCCGCGAACCGGCCGGCCCCCTGGAACAGGGTCCGGTCGTACTCGGCCCGCCGGTCTGGATCCGAGAGGGTGGCGTACGCCTCGTGGACCCGCATGAACTCGCGCCCCGCCCCCACCCCCGCCCCCGCCCCCGCCCCGGCGGCGACGTCCGGGTGCAGGACCCTGGCGAGCCTCCGGTAGGCGGACTTGATCTCCTGGCCCGTGGCGCCGGGCCGGATCCCCAGCACCTCGTACAGCGAGGACTGCTGGGAGTGGGCCCCGGCGGCCATCGCCCTCGGCCCCGGCCTCTCGGCGGTCGACGTCGCGCAGGAGGCGGAGACTTGGAGCGGGCGGCACCGGGCGGCGGACGGCGGGGGCGCGGGGGAGCCGCGGCGGGAGGGGACAGCGGGACTGGAGGGGACGGCGGACAGAGAGAGGGACGCGGACGCCATTGGCAACTTCGTCAACGTTGGATTTGATCTTGTTGTTCTGCTGCAGAGTCGAGAGCTTGATGTTGGAGTGCTGAGTCGTGTGTCGCGATTGGTTTAGGAAAGTTCGATTGGAGTTTGGGGATTTATAGGGAGATCGGGCCGGGGGGAATTAACCATGGTTAGTTGCGGGGTGGGTTAAGGAGGAGGGAGATGGAGGGTCCAAAGGCTTATCCGGATTTGAGGATGACTCAGCGAAACGTCGGTGTTTTCTCTCCCTCTCTCTCTCTGCCCCGCGCCGCGCACACGATGTTGGGGATAAGATTGTGACAATCATCTGTCTGAGTTGGACAAATTTAAGGAAAAGTAGGGAAGAAACGACGAATTCATCGCACCGATTCGGAAAATAGGGCGCGTTTCGTGAATTGCAAATTTTCGGATTTCGTTTTTTCTTTCAAGAAAATTTGAAAAAAAAAATTGCATGCTGCCCATTTTATAGATCTCGAGTTTCGACCCAAAAAAAAAATAGATCTCCAGTGAAACTGAAAATGGGAAACGGAGGGGCTTTTTGGTGCGAAAAATAGATCGCGAAATTATTATTCCAGAGGAAAATGCGACACACTTATAAGATGGGAACGCGCTTTTTTTGACGTCAGAATAGTACGACCAGATATTTGTTGAGGAAGCTTGTCCACATAGGAACGTTTGTTCGCGGGACCGCAAAAGAAAATAAAAAAAAAACCGAAACTTTCTCGGGATTCGGCTAATATTCGAATTTGCATTTGATACGGTGTCGTTCACTTTTTGAGCGTCCTTTCCGAGGGAAATCGCGTGTTCAGACTCGGATAATGCTCACGTGGTGGGGGCCCGATGTGGGGTGGATCCACGTCGACCCGGGGGAACGCGTGAGGAAGCGAATTTTTGAGTTTCGTTCGGACGAGGCCGACGATGAGTTCGACAACGATCTCAAGTTGACTCCCCTTCTGGCCACTTCATCGATGGCGTAGCACGAAGTTTCCAAAAGGAGGAGATCGAAGCGTTTAGTCGAACACATGAACGGCTCTTGATCTTATTCTGTACGCTTTGATGATATGAGGTTTAGGTCAAACTGTATTATTGAAGGGGCCTTCGAGTTGCCTTTGCGGCTTTTGCACTTTGATTCCTCCATGCGCCTTCCCACTTCCCACCACCCACATTCTCTGCTTGGTTGTGACCTAGAATAATTTAGAGATTAAAGAAAATAATAGGATTTATTATATCTGCAACGTCGTGCGTTCGTGTTGTGGTTTCGTGTGAGGATCGGGGAGATGTGTATAAGAGATTATGTTGGCATAAACCTAGCAAAACTATTTATTTGACGGAGGCTAATCAGAAACGGAAAGAAAGAATTCGAATGATTACGAGAGAAGAAAGAAAGTAGAGAGGGATGAAATTATCATGGTTGGATGCTCGGGAGAGGGGAAAATAAAGGAGATGCATTCGGAATGAACTCCTTTTTCATAGAAGATATTTTCTCCAACACCACCCTTTTTTGATTGGTGGATTACAAATTGTGAATACAACCCACGAACAAAATTTAATAAACAACATTGTTGGTACTAGGTTATTTCTATAGTTGTAACTAATCAATCAAAAAAAAATTATATTTTGACTTTCTCCGTTTGCATCCACGACAGTTGCGCATTTGCGTTGTGCTTTTGTGTGAGGATCGAGGAGATATGGATAAGAGATTATATTGGTATAAACCAGGCAAAATTGTGTATTTGATAGAGGTTAATCAGAGGTGGAAAGAAAGGATTCGAAAAATTATGAGAGAAGAAAATAAGTAAAGGGATGAAACTATCGCAGTTGGATATATGCTCACGAGAGGGAAAAATAATGGGGATGCATTTGGAGTGAACTCCATATTTTTAGACTATATTTTCTCCAACACCACCCTTTTTCTTATTGGTGAATTACAAATCGTGGATACCGCCCGTGTGCGAAGTTTCAATAAATAACATTGTGGGTGATGTCTATGGTTGTAGCTAATTAATTACAAAAAAAGATTAAAAGATAATTATTCAAAAATTTATAAAAAAAAATTGTTTACGCCAACACTGATCGTGCCACGTAGGATGGCCAACATCTACATCAGCAATTTTCAGGTCAAAATTGGTCAGATGGATTCAATTGGCAAAATGTGAAAAATGTTTATGACTTAATTGACACAATTAAAAGGTCTGAGATCGAATTAGCGCAAGTATAATAAATTCAGGACTTCCTCTTGGTAATTATCCCTTAAAAAGTTGAGTCGGGGACAAGAGCCCTTATTAACCAAATACATGTATTTGTCCACACAAGATGGAGTTATTTATATTTGCTATACGAGAGATCAAAATCATGTGGTGTGCATCAACTCCACATAAGCTTGCCCCCCAAGCACCAAGCAACTTCATGGTAAAACAAATACGTAGTTTTCAAGTCTCTCTCTATACACGTATAATCGGTCGAAATATGTACTTGATGTGAAAGTTCATGTTCGTGTAAACAATGGTCTAAAGCCGAGGGTTCAGAAACAACGATTTCTTTTTCTTTCATTTTTAGGAAAATGACATAAATAGTCCTTAAACTTTGACTCAATGTGCAATTTAGTCCCTGAACTTTTAATTTGTTCAATATAGTCCCTGAACTTTAACATAACGTTCAATTTGATCCATGAACTTTTGATTTGTTCAATGTGGTCCCTAAAAGTTTAATATGTGTTCAATTTAGTCCTTGAACTATTTGAAAATGTTCAATATAGTCATTCCATTAATTCAAGTGCAGGGACTATATTGAATATTTTCATATAGTTTAAGAACTAAATTGAATACATATTAAAAGTTCATGGACCAAATTAAATATTATGTTAAAATTCAGGGATTATATTGAACAAATTAAAAGTTTAGGAATTAAATTACACATTAAATTAAAATTCAGATACTATTTGTATCATTATCCCTTCATTTTTTTTTTTTGCTAACGTTTTGTTTACAACTTTCAAGAACTGGGTTGGGTACAGTTCAGCTGATGCGGCTGCGCTTTTCCACCTTTGGATCTCTGCACTTCTGTTCACTCGTGCGGTGGTGGCAGATTGCAGGGACACGTGCCGGACCGCCGTGCGTTGGGCGGTGGGGCTCCTGCTATTTCGAGGCGGACCATATGCACGAACGGGAATCTTTCCCCTCTTTCCCTTTTTTTAACCATTCATGATTGCAGTTTGCGACCGCCATTAGCATCCCTCCACGTGTAGGCATTAGCGTTTAAGACCGCTAATTAGTCATCAGCAGCAGGTTTTTCGTTAAGCGGTGTTGTAGCTATAAGCCAACAACATTCGTCAAAACCTAATTCGAGCCGATGAAACGTCATGTTTGGCCGGCTGACCATTCCGAGTGGCGGACGTGTGGTTCGCCCGCCGGCGATGACGATATCGAGGATACTTAATCATGCGAACTCCTTTTTTTAGGACAAATTGCGTACTTCGTTTCTCGTACACTTGATGTGTCGAAAATTTGTCGGTACTAAACGCACTTCGTCGTGATTCCTTTCTTTCTTTAGTTTCCCAGGAGCGCTTCTCTCTCTAGTGTCTTTTTCTCATACTAAGAATATTCGTTCACACAAAGTCAATATGAGCACTCAAAGTGTGAGAAGACTAGTTCAGTAATCGAACGCATACCTCCAACAGCACATGCTCGAGTAACAAATTCAACTCCTTTTCAAAGTTTGTAACTTCAATATTTCTTTTAAGTGGGACATATAGACATCGTCTTGCCTATGTCAAAATAATTTGATGCATAAGTGGCGGTTGTTTGCTTCACACAATTAACGGGGTCACGTCCCATAACAGTGTTCCCATATTCAATGGAGGACATCGCATTTTTGTGATGCGATAAATTCACGAGACTAAGGTTAAATAGATTGAAAAGAGTGAAGGGAAATCGAAGTCACACATTCCATGGAAGAATTTTCCTTAATTTGAGAATGATGTGAAAATGAATGGTGGAGATGGAGTTCAAATCTCTACTAAAAACTCACGCCAGAGAGTGGGAAGGCTTCTCTCCAAAACTAAGGGTGCCTTTGGAAAAATTTTAGGGGATTTCAAAATGGAAATAGTGTTCGGTAAAGTATAATTAAAAAACATATTGGGAAGCAACGTTAACTCAAATGCTGTTCGAAAAAACTACACTTTGTAAATGATTTTTGCTAGCTTTTTTTAAAAAAAAATAAAATCACAATCCTTTATGATGAAACTCAGTCGCTGCCGGTCAGATCTTGCCGCCAGCCAACCTTGAGACCTCAAGTGAGGCTTCCTAAGGTTGCACTACTTCAAGCATTGCCTGGATCGCGCGATCCAGGGTCACCCAACCCCAAGCATCGCATCGCTTGACCTCAGGCGAAAAGAGATATGTGATTTTTAAAAATAGAGAGCAAAGGTGGAATTTTAATAAGTATTTGAGGGCAACAGAGGCAATTAAGAAAATTTTATTAATTGTGGGACTCTATGCCGAGAAAGTTGAAAATCCAAGGCGCCCCAAGACATGCCTTGGGCTTCTAGCATTAGCAAAGCCAACTTTTCCTCACAGTGAATTGGATAGAAATCATCAGACACCCAAAATTTTTCCCAATGAGTTTTGGAGGCCCAAAACTCATTATGCCTATCAAGGCCCTTTTGTTTGTGCATCCATCTTGACTCCACGCAACAGGATAGCAGTGGAGGTTCAGGAAGGACAAATCCAGGGGGAGCTCTTCTCAGAAGAAAAGCTTTTTCTAATTCTGCATATGTTTGCACCAACCAGCAAAAATCAGTTCGAAGAGGTGAATCGATCATTTGAAATTCAGATTGACATGACCCGCGACCCTCAAAACCGGAATCCATGTCCAGCTCAAAGTCATTTGGCCCAAGCCTCAATCCTCTCAAGACTCGACACCCCGATGAGAATTTCGGGCTTAAGATCCTATAAGCCAAAATGGTCGATGCCTAGACTCGCAACCACAACCCTAAACCAGACTCTAGTCGATGCCTAGACTTGCAACCACAAAATCCCTAGACTTGCAACCACAAAATCCCAAACCCTAAACCAGACTCCTGTTTTGCGAGTCATACACGCATGCAAAAACAGCAGTTTGCATTGAAAATGTAAATTTTTTTAGGCATATATGCCCATCATTAGCAATAAGTGGGGTTTCCTTCGAGGCATTAGGGATCAGAAGGTACAAAGGATTGGAGTGCCCGGGTTGTCGTAACCAGGCTTTGGGTCGGTACACCCCTCTCGCACTCTGTATTGTCGCGAGCATCGACCACTCATCATCCCCCGTTAAACTGCCTGAAGGATCATGCCATAATCCCCTCACGACCCTTCTCTTTTATGAAACAAGCTCCTTATGCACTTCCTCCCTCTTCGTCGATGTGGGTCAACATATGCAACCATCAAATTAGAGGCCAGTCTAACAAGGTTTCAATTTTGTCTAAGCTTCCTTTCTTTCTTTTCTTTGGGTAGAAACTACCAAATACCTTAAATTATGCTCGCTACGATACATTTACTTTAAACAAAAAATTTGTAACATCAAAATCTCAAACTTGTAGCTATGTGACACATTTACCTTTCGTCAAAGTTCTGTCAATGAAAGCTGTTAAAAATATGCCTATATGGACGCTATAACGTAAACAGTGTTAACATAGCGCCCACATGACTTAAGTAAAATAAAAACGACTGATTTGGCTAAAAAAAATAATCTAACCGAATCTTAATGGAAAGTAAATGTGTCACATAGGTACAAGTTTGGACTTTTCATGTCACCAGAAAATTTTTAGAGTATATGTGATATAATTGATATTATTTGAGGTTTTTGATGTCATAAAAAAAGTTTATAGTGAATAAGTCACAATAAATATAGTTTGGAGATTTTTGTGGCTTTTTCCCCTTCATTTTTAAGTTTTTTGGAAGCACTTTTTCTCTAATTCTTTTTTCTCATACTAAGAGGATTCATTCCCACAATATCAATACATGTGCTCGAATTGTGAGAAGACTAGTTCAATTCTAGAACACATACCCTCTAGCCGCATATGTTCAAGCAACAAATTGAACTTCGTTGTAGAGTTTGTCACTTCAATATTTCTTTTAAATGGGGATTAAAGATATAGTCTAGCCTATGTCAAAATAACTTAATGCATAAGTGGAAGTCCTTCGCTTCACACAATTAATTGCGTTACATCCCTCAATAGTGTTCCATAATATGAGAATCCTGTGAAAATGAACGGTGGAGAAAGATTTCAAAACCTTACTAAAAACTCAAGCCGAAGAGCAGGAAGGCTTCTCTCCAAAACTAAGGCCGAAGAGCGGGAAGGCTTCTCTCCAAAACTGAGGGTGTGTTTGGAAACACCATAGGGGAAAGCCTTAAAAGGATTTTTCTAAAAGGTTAATACCACGAAAAATCTCAAACTGGTATACCTGTGATAATTTTATCATAAACTTTTTTTTTGCCACAAAAAACTTCAAATTGGTACATCTGTGATAATTTTATCCCGAATTAATTTTTTGATTGCTAAAAATCCCAAACTGGTACACCTGTAAAAAACTTACCCTCCGTTAGTTTCCGTTAAATTTTATTATCAAATTATAAAGTTTGATGACACGTGATAGTTGACGAGTATACCAGTTTGGGATTTTACACCTCTGTTTGTCACGAGTTTATCAATTTTTGATTTTTCGTTATATTAATCCAATTTAACAGACACTAACGGAAGGTAAATTGTCACAAATATATCAGTTTGGGATTTTTAGTGGTCAAAAAATTAGTTTTGGGTAAAATTTTCACAGGTGTACCAGTTTGGGGTTTTTGGTGATCAAAAAATTAGTTTGGAGTAAAATTGTCACAAGTATATCAATGTGAGGTTTTTTGTGATAAAAAAAATAGTGCAAGGTAAAATTGTCATAGGTGTACCAGTTTGGGAATTTTTGTGATAAAAAAATTAATTCGGGGTAAAATTATCACATGTGTACCAATTTAGGATTTTTCGTGGTACTAACCATCTTTTAAAATGCAAATAGTGTTTTAATAAAGTATAATTTAAAAACATATTGGGAAGCAACTTTTGATTTAAATGCCGTTTGGAAAAAACTACACTTTGTAAATGACTTTTGCTGGTTTTTTTTTTAAATTGCAAACCTTTCTGACGTAAGGCAGTCGTCACCGACTAGATCTAGCGACCTCAAACAAGACTACCTAAGGTTACGCTACCTCAAGGTTTGCTTGGGTCGCGCGATCTAGGGTCACCCAACCCCAGGTGTCGCCTCGCCTAATCTCCGGCGGAAAGAGATTTTGAATTTTTCTAAAATAGACGGCAAAGTTGGACTTTTTAACAAGTTTTCTAGGGCAATAAAGAAAACTAAGAAAATCTTATTAATTGTGGAACTTGTATGCCGGGAAAGATCATTCCTTGGGCTTCTAGCGTTAGCAAGGCCAACTTTTCCTCAAGGTGAATTGAAAACAAGACATCAAACGCCCAAAAATTTTCCTATTTTAGAGGGGCCCAAAACCCCATGGAACAGTAGTTCCCAAGGCTCAAGCTGGACATTTAAATCTAGCGTTGCCTTTGCAACTTGCCCAATATGCCTATCAAGGCCCATGGGTCGGGTCTGCATCCATCTTGACTCCACACAACAAGATAGCAGCTGAGATAGCAGCGGAGGTTCAGAAAAGACAAATCCGGGGGAGCTCGCAGAAGAAAAACTTTTTCTAATTCCGCTGCTGCTTGCACCAACCGGCAAAAAACAGTTCGAAAAGGTGAATCAATAATTTTGAAATTCACTTTGACATGACACGCGACCCTAAAAACCGGAATCCATCTTGACTCCACACAACAAGATAGCAGCTGAGATAGCAGCGGAGGTTCAGAAAAGACAAATCCGGGGGAGCTCACAGAAGAAAAACTTTTTCTAATTCCGCTACCGTTTGCACCAACCGGCAAAAAACAGCTCGAAAAGGTGAATCGATCATTTTGAAATTCACTTTGACATGACACGCGACCCTGAAAACCGGAATCCATGTCCAGCTCAAAGTCACTTTGGTCCCCATCCCCTCAGGACTTGGCACAAAACACGAAATTAGACGGTTTGAATCGAAGCTGTAAATTTTTTTAAGGCGTATGTGCCAATCACTACCAATAAGCTAGTGATTCCTTTGAGGCATTGGGGATCAGAAGGTACAAGGCATTGGAGCGCCCGGGTTGTCGTAACCAGGCTTTGGGCCGGTACGCCCATCTCGCATCCTGTATCATCGCGAGCATTGACCACTCATCATCCCCCGTTAAACTGCCTGAAGGATCATGCCTTGACCATCTCTCCACCTTTCTCTTTTATTGAACAAGTTCCTTACGTGCTCCCTTCCCCCCAGCCGATGTGGGACTTTCCGTTGTCGTACGTGTGCTTCACCTGCTTCCTGTTCATGAATAATTCACCAACCGACCGCCGCCCGCCTCTCCCTCTTGAGCTTAAGCCGCTTCGCTTACTTTACCTTAGCTTTTACCATCTATTTTGGGGACCCAAAATCGGAACGGACATTCGGCAACGGTCGAGATGAATCGCGATCGCGCTGTGACTTTTGGATGTGTATGCATGTTGCTTCGATGCAATAATGCTAGGAAGGGATCCTCTTGCTTGCGGGAAGAGACCGGTTTGCATCGTACGACAAGTTTGCATCGTCCATGGCAATCTGAATTCATTGATTATTCTCAGTGCATCAATGAAAGCGGTTGTGGTGTAGATCGGCACTGCAGTATCGCTTCCACGGGGAGTTCCAGTCCAGTTAGCTGAAAAGGGATTTGGAGACAATGCCGATGTAGCAGCAGCAGTGACAGAGCCGCTCAATGCAGCGAAGCAAGTACCTCGCCGGCCTGATTTTGGTTCTCCGTGGCTGCCGTGCGACATAACACAGCAGGAGGTAAATGCATAGGAATGATGGTACCACGTTATGAGGAGAAACATTCAACATGTTGCTGGGCAATCTGCACCTGCTAGGCTGCAATGACTCGTGCAGTATACTAAGGTATGAAGTACTTCTACCATATAAGGAACGTCCCCAGTTCAAAGTTGGAGAATGATATAGACAATGAGTCAATTGACATTGCAAAGATCTGGACAATCGCGTAAGACCGGTACGAGTGAGCACAAAAGTTTCCTACACCAGTTGTAGTGAAATCATCATAATTTTCAAGTGTGAGCCTCGTATTTAAAATAGACACTGACGACAGCCTCTAAGGGTTTTATAAGCTTTGACCCTTTCTAATTTTCTCTCACAAAGAACCAAAGAAAAGTTCACCAGCCACTCTTCAGTTATCATTAGATATACGCCATTGTTGGTGATATGTATAATGGTGATCCATGATTTAACGGACATATACATTGATAGACATACAAGGAGCTATGCATCATATAGATGATACGATACTATAAATTGAATGAAGCAAAAAATCAAGGAACTCGTTTTTCTACTCTAACCCGTCCATTAAATCCAAAACACTAGAATTTCTGTGTTCCCACGTCGGCGAGCTTCCAGTACTCCTGCTCAGTGCCCACACTTTGCTGTCGCTCTTCCTAGAGAATGAAAATTCTTGACTCTTGCTGATCCCTGGGACCATTCTCCTGCGGCACACCTGGCTTAAGAGAATCCTATCTTCTAGTGAAATTAGCATTGATTTCGTTTTTACTCCGGAGTTCAACGGTGAAGATTGTTGTATCCTGGGATGAAAACCCTGGCCCTTGGGATTTGAAGATTGAAGGGGCAGAGACTTGAAGATCATGTGATCCCGGTGTTGAACAAGAGCAATCAAGCGGTGAAGCCATGTGATTAGCTCGAGGATGTAGAGGTCAACTTTATGCTTATCCGCGTGATAGAGGGTTTGGAGGCGAATCAGACTGTTGTTTGTAGATGTGGTCTTGCCAAACTCATTTCTGTCCACGAAAGACCAGAACTTCAATAAGAGTGACCCAACAGATATTAAAGTAAGATTGATCCCTCAAGTGATCTAACAAACTCTAACCGAATGTTTGGCTTTATTTCTACATTCGATGACATTATGCCGCATCATTAATACATAACATTTGCATCTTCCTTGGATCTTCAGTTTAGCAAAAAATAAACGTTTTCTTTGCATCTTCAGCAGTGCATCTGTGTGCACACCCTCACGTGCGTGCGTGCACGTGTATGTGCACGTGTGTGTGTGTGTGAGAGAGAGAGAGAGAGAGAGAGAGAGAGTTTGGCTCACCCATTGTTTGCCCATTCTCCAACCCAGCCAAAACCTTGATGAGCTCTGCACTCAGTTCACATAATAGAGAAATATAAACGACGTGAATAGAAGCCTAAAAACAAAATGAGAACATTTTGCCCGGCAATGAAACAAATCATTATAACCGATAAACCTACTTAATAGTATTTGTTGCAACGGGAACAAGCCATTGAAGAGACTTCTCCATCTCGGCCTTCACCTGAGATACTGACAGCTGAAGAAAGCAAAATGCTAAACAGATATTAGTCATTTAGTGAGAGAAAGCATCAGCTAACACTAAATTAATATGCAACAAATAATTAAAACCAAGGGAAGCAATTTTCAGCGTGGTTGACACCACTGCTGATGCAACACGCACCTCTTCTTTGGTATCAGCATGCTGCAGTTGTCTCTGTAGAGCTTTCTTAACACAAGGAGGCAACCCATGATATAACGCGTCCCTTGTGTTGGGAGGAAGGGACACTGGACGGGACGCCTGAAAAGTAATACAGAAGATCATAATGAGTGAAAAAAAGATCTTTTTTCGGGCGAAATCTCCACACTACTTTCAAAACATGTGGATACCCTCTTGTAAATGAGACAGTTGGGAACTTACAATTGTATCTATCTGATTTATTAGGTTGGCGTAGTGTAATGCAAGGCTAGCTACGCCCAACCTTTCGGGATTGTCATTGTTTTCGTTAGCATCCTTCCAGACTGATGTCGAACCTGGTAATTGGGCACGAGCAATGTGGTTCAGAATGCATTTTGCTCAACTTAAGGCCGGAAATTAAATATAAGATGCTTGCATGCTTTTGATAGGAAGGATGGCTAGGTAGAAAGAGATAAGTCTCAGTCACTGGTCTTTTCATACTGACTGGAGTTGCAAATATGCAGATAATTGGTCCGCAAGCATACAAAGATGTTATACCGATCCTCTCTTGAGCCAGATAAGTAAACCCGAGGGGAATCCTTTCCACCCCCAAAAGGAAAGAGACCAGCTTTGACAATTAAAAGTCACCTCTAGCAGAAAAACATTTTTAGGGGACACATACGAATAACAAAATCCACAAAGATGACTAAGGATTGCACAAGGTGCTACTATTTTCCTTTTAATTTGTTTCTCTCCTCACTTCCGTTGACTCGCGAATTAAAACACAAAAATATCTTAAGGAAGTGACAACTTAGCATTAGAAGCATGACCATGACGGCCTAACTAAGCTCGTACCTCAGTTTCCTTGAGACCTAAAGAAGCATCACCATGACTGCCAGAGTCAAGGTTTATATGAGTTGATTACATACGAGCAATTTTTTTAAATTGCTTCGCATTACTTTCGATTAAAATATTTCGACATAACTACACAGTACAGATGCCGTAGATCTGCCACGCAATTCAAAATCTTTTTGTAGTTTTTTTCTCTACTAAAGTGAATAAAATGAGTACCATTATCTCCAAAAGCTTCACAGATTGCTTGATGTATGTAGGTAACAATATCAACAAGCTTCTCAATGATCTGCAATAAGAACAATGCATTATAAGAAATTATCATCAGCGACAAAAACATGATGTCCAGTAAAAGACGGACAATAAAGTATCAATAGCGATCCAGTGTCAAAGTGCTATAAAACCAATCGACGCTAGAGATGGGATAAATTCTCGATGAGAAAGGGCCAAAAGGCAATTAAAACATATCAATAAGTACATAGAGATGAACTAATACGAGAAACCAAATTTGTAAGTGTGCATGTTTATTAAGCATCTTCAGGAAAGTTCACAAAGTGCAGTTCCACTTGAGTAATTACTTATCCTCTAACAAGTAGCCACTCTTACCTCCTCCAAGCTTTTAGACCAGAGAGATTTCTTTTTCAAGCTCTTTACAAGCTTTCTTTGATGTTTTAGCTCACTTTGCAACATCGAGATACCTTCTCCTAACATCCAAAGAACAAAAGCGGTTAGAATTATTACAGCACCACTACTTTAAGTAGGGGAGCAGCAACTGATTTGGTTTGATATTTAGTAACCAGCTTGTTAAGTTGTAAAAAACCAAAGAAGAAGAGAAGAAAATAAATGAAGCAAGTCTGAAGACCTGAATTAGTCATGTCAACAACTTAAGCAGCTGCATTTTTCCTTGTTAAAGGTAGTAAAACTATCAGGACAAATGTAGTCGTAAGTCTAACCTTTACGAGGGAGATTCAAAGACTCCACTTCCTCAAGCCTTTGCCTATAGTCTTGGTCGAATCTATCCAAAGCCTGCCATTCATGGTACAGTTCCTGCAAATTTTGAAAATGTTAACTTCTTCAAGAATATAGCCTGGCTTAGACCACCAAAGACACATGTACTAGTCGAGTGTGAAAAGATTTGAAAAGGAAAGAATATCTAGAGAAAATCATCCGTCGTGTAACGGAAGTGATATTTGTTTCCTCACGATAACAAACTTCATTTAAGTATGAATATCTGCCATATCATGTAGAAGTTCAGGTGAGCAAAAAAATGCGGGACAGACATCCTTCCAACTACACATCTCTAAAGAGTTGGAAGATATATTATCTGTACTTGGAAGAATATTAGTGAACACTTAATCCTATTATATTTCTAGAATTGGACAATGCTTCCAAGGAATAGATAGAATTAAATTCTATGCAATGCAGAATCAAGTAGAGATAATGGGTCAGCAACTAAAATTTAGCAGGTAGATTTGACGCGTATACATAATTCTTACAGAGGTATGCTGGGCCAGAGTACTCAATTCTTGCATTGTCTTTTCCGCTTCAGATCTTAGAATTTCGTTGCCCGAGTCTTCCACGTCCAGTCTGCGACAATCAGGTCATTCCAAGAAAATTGAGTTACTATCAACACGTTGGAGGGGAACTCATACCCAAAACAAAGCTTCATTAGAGCCTAATTACGTTGAAAAGTGTCGACCCAGGTTGTGCCATTGCGGATCTCTGCATAAGTCTCCGAACCTAATGACTTCCCGTGAAAAGACATCAAGTTCCTCCCTGCATACGTCCCAAGAACATTAGGCATTATTAAACCACAAGTTCGATGTATGCTTACTTAAAGATGAGGCTCAAAGGCCTCTTAACTCCTTTCTCACGTAAGAACTTATACCTTTTATCGGCAGCAGCGATACTTAGCAACTCTTTCATGTCTCTCGAAACCAGTTGCTGCACCCCTTCAGAGTGTAAAATCTCCTTCTTCAAGAACTGGATATTCTCTTCTGACAGAGATTGCAGTAAGTTTGCACCTTTGACTATTGTATTAGCTACCTCAAATGCCAGTATAGAAATCCTATTTCCCCGGGAAGCCATTCCAGAGAAACCGCTACCGGAATGCAGATTTGACACGCTGCTTCCGAGCGTATCGAGAACATCTACTGCCCTCTCAAAACCCATCACGCCGGCTTTTCCTATGAATGAATTTTTCGGTGTAACCTGAAAAATGTCAAAAACTTCAACATGGGAAACATAAATACTCAAAGGGCAAACCAGAAAGGCACCGGATTTCCACTCGAGAAATGTTTATTAACTTAAACCACAATCGTTCTGCCAAATTAAGAGTACTATTTCAGCCATTAGCAGCCCAATACTTCTAAGACAACCTAGAATAGAATCACTGTCAAAGGTTAAAAAACAACACATTAATTAACAAATCAAAAGTATACACTAACAGAGGATTTCAACTGGAAAAGCAAGAACTCCTGCTGCCACCCTGAAGAGTTCTGAGTTTACGATAGGTTGGACGAAACTTATTGAACAATGTGCTAAGTATCGGGCTTACAGTTGCAAACCTTAAGACAGGCAAGAAAGTTCTCATAGCATATAGCAAGCTAACTTTCCACTTGAAAGGAGAAGTAATATTCTTGAAAGCTTAAAATCAAGTCGACTAATTTGCTCCAAGACTAATTCTCCACCTTATGTGTGCACTGAGATACTCGTGATTTTTGCTTTTCAAAATTTGAGCGTAAAGGAAGAACAGGCACAAGGCCCCCTATTGCATGCAGCGTTATGATTTATTCGATCATCAACCATATCCACCATAAAGAGCAATAATTACTCGGCGGTAGATCAAAATCTGCGCTGAGGCTTTGATATCGAGCAAGAATTGCAGCTATTGCTCCTTTGTACAGAATCTTGTAGTTGTTGCAGTTTGGACGGGAATTTCAGTGATAACCGCCACTTTCATTTTCATCATTTCTGGTTCTATTTGCACGATCACCAAATGCAATGCTTTTTCATAGCATGGAATGCATGAGAATTCCATGCGGCATCCCAATCCAATTAGGCAAATTCAACGTTATGAAAGATTAAGAATGACATCGATTCCCATGCCCTGAATTGACTAGCATAGGCACAAGTTTCTTTCCCTCAGATTGGCTTCATCAAAGATTCAAATGGACCACAATTTATCTATTAATGATAGACATCCATGGCAATTTTTCTTAGTTCTATCCTCGACTTTTTGCTGATCATCAGTAAAGAATGACAATCACACAAAAAACCAAGATTCACATAGGCAAATCTTACCTTGCTAAGTCCTTTTCTAGCAGGAGTCGATGGCTTTGATGGCTTCAATTCTCTAGAGAAGGAGAGCAGCTCGCCGGAATCGAACTTCGATGGCGACTGCCTATAATCACTGCCCTTATTATTTGGATGAGAGACCTCTCTTGACTTGGTAAAGCTGGCTTTTGACTTGAGCTTCCCAGATAATCCTGTACTCTTCGCCCCCGAGGATTCTGTCGTGTGCTTGCCCGTACCTCCCGAACAAACCGCTCCCATCTCTTCTCTCTTTCTTTCAATCCAGACCAAATCGAAATCGCACTGAACAGAAAAGTAGCCCGAGAAACAAGAGATCAGTTCAATCACTGCAACTGCTGGCACGAGCTCATTTGATTAATGCTCGTCGAAAGCAAAACTCTCGCCCCAAATGCCGAAACGAGAGAAGATTCTCCTTTTCAAGAGCTCATATCCTTCCCACACGTCCCCTTCATTTCGTCGAGAGCCCAACGAGGGTCAGTGGGGAAAAAGGGGGTAGAGGGGAAAAAGAAGGAAAAAAAAACACGGGGTTCCCAGAATTCAACAGCCTCACAAGCGAAACACAAACAGCAGGGAAAGTAGAAAGAAAGAGAGAGCCAATACCTACTCAAACAGAGGAGCGCTCAGCCGAGAGAGATGTATTTTAAATCCCAAATGGAGAAGAAAACAGGAGGGCGGTGGATTAGTTAACCAAAAAAAAAAAAAACAGAGGAGTGCGAGGAGGAAGCAAGCGGAAGGGGGAGACGAATGGTGTTAGAGATGATGCTAGCGATGATGTGGAAGGGAGACGGAACGCAGGATATACGATGTCCCCAGATACTATCTCTGGTCAGTTGTCGTAATTATCATTACCGATAACTATTATCGCGATCTGGTGGCAAGTGATTTGACCAGGAAAAAGGGGAGGGCGGGGGGCTGACGGGGGAGCTAACGCGTAACGCCCAGCAACAATGGAAATCTCGTGGACAATGGGGGAAGGTTTGATTTTGAACATTGATTTCGCGACCGCAGCGAATGGGAAATCTCTCTCTCTCTTTCTTTAAGGCGAATGCGAGGCGGGGTTTGAATTCTTTCGTCGAATCAGAGAGAGATCTTGGTGGGGTGTCGGACGGAGGAGATAAGGGGGAGCAGCAACTGTTGACCGGTTCTCCTCGCGTTCTTTAAAGAAGAAGGAAAAAAAAAAAAAGGCGGAACCTTGAAAGCCAAAAAACGGAAGCTTGACACACACACACGCACGACACGACAGAACAAGAACAACAACAAAAGAAAGGAGAAAAGAAAAAAGAAAAAAGACACAGACACAACACAGAGACAGAGACAGAGACAGAGAGGTTGTATTGTAATGGCGGGGAAGGAGGAGCGGGGTGGGGGGGTTGGGAAAGACCCCGCCTGCCTTGCCTTGCCCTTGCCCTTGCCCTTGCCTTGCCTGCTTCTGCCGTGTGAGGGGCGTTCTTGGTTTTCTTTTTTGTCAGTTTAATGTTAAGGAGTGGTGACGTCACTGTCTGCCTGGTCTATTCAAACCTCCCCTGTTTGTCAGTTTCTCCCTCTCCCTCTCTCTCTCTGTCCCCAGTTTTGACTTTTTCATAGTTTGGCTTAACTGCGACTCTTCCTTCTTTGGCCACCTGTTCTGCATTGAAGTTCGCCTGTTCTGCATCGCAAAAAAATCCCCCGTTTCCGGTTGTTCTGGTAGTCGGCCGTGAGATTTTTTTGGCCTTTTCATCTTAAGGCAAAGTCACCAAAAATTTACCCCTTTTTTTTTTACCGGTGATATTTGTTGCGACGTATTTATCCTATAATACGTGATACTATCTTTCGTCAAGATTTTGTCACGAGATTTTTCGATCAAAAAACTCGTTTTAATTTTACTTAAATCGCACAAGTGCCATGTCAATACTGTTTACTTTTCAACGTCCATATATGCAGATTTGTAACGGTGCTCCTTGACGGGGGATATACATGTCAATGTCATACAGATATAAATTTTGAATTTTTTTGTATCACAGAAAAAAAAATTTAGAACAAATACGTTGTAATAAACATAATTTGATATTTTTTGTGGCTTTTATCTTTTTGTTTTTATCAAAAAAGAAAAGTTTTGTTGGTGATGTGATGAGTAACTTTTGACTTCTTGCCAAGAGCCTAGCCTTTTCGTACATTTTTGTGAGCAAATGTCCCGTTTTTGTGCCCCAAGATTTCAATACGAAAGGAACGTTCGAAACACCCAACTAATTTTGATCGGATACGATCATAATCATTATTTTAGAGAAAAGAATCATTACTAAACTTCGTCATGTTTTCGTCTTTTATAGGATCGCGGAGCTGAGCGCACGGATATAAAGAAATGAACAAACAAATTAAAACTAATGGACAGTGACATAGGAGAAATGTACGCACATAATTACTTGACTCGATCAAAGTACGACCACGTTCGGAGAGCGACGCCAATAAATTCGAGAAAGAATTCCACAGCTTTGTCGCTCGTCTTTCGATTCCATCCTTCGACCACACTCGGAATTGACTCGATGTTTCTAACCATCTCTCGTAGCGTTCCCTCTTATAAGAAGACCAAATAGAGAGAGAACTCCAAAACACTCTCGGCAAAAAAAAATGCGTGTAATGACACCAAAAAGATAATTAGATCGAAACATAACGTGAGATGACTCGATTTTGAGAGAATCCCGCGTCAAACCGAGTGCCCAGAACAAATATCGCCGATGTCCAATGTGATCCTAAAACCGAGGAATGGACAGGAATCTCTACGGCATGTCCCACTCCAAATCGCCGCATATCTTACGACGCTCTAAAACCTCGTTACCGCGACGGATTGTCAAGGAAACAGTTTTATCGACGTCCCACCCACCCGATGTAATCGCAATCGAAAGGTCCTCCCTTTCAACTCAACCGGATTTTTCTCAAAACCAAGACGAGTACCACCACAAAAACTGATTTTTTTTCCTGTCTTGCGAATCTCGGTAATCGTGGGGAAATCGAAGTGGGTTTGTTGTTGTTTTTTTGGAGGGGGTCAAAGCGGGGAAATCGAAGTTGACTTGGCAAACTCTTGTCGCAGGTCCCATGCACCGCATTCGTTTTCGTCCGGGGACCAAACGGAGGAGAGAAGGTCTCTCGATCTCTCCCTGGTCGGCGCAGGGCAACCCGAAGCAAAGGCAACTTTGGAGTTTTGAATGGTTCCGCTCATCGCCGCCTGCGAGTTTCAGATTTCACGTGCCCGCTTTTGGCCCCCAGCTCTAACAAATCCAAAGTGACTTCGACCACAATGCTCGAACGCCTACACGTCCGCCTTTTGATTTGGTCAAATAGATACTTAACCAAATAGATGCTCCAGTCTTGATACTAAGATTGACCAGGAGCCCCTTTTTTTTTTTTTAATAATGATTCCGTGACGTGGGTTCGGCGGTGAAAAACCGCGCTTCTTCTCGTCTGACGCAATTCGGATAACGCGTGCTGAACCGAGCCGAAGACGGCCGAGATATGTCTCGAACGTAATTAGTAGAAAAGAGAGGAGCGTCTTTCGTCGGCCCCTATCGGTTGCCGAGTTCTCGACACCCCGTGGAGATTTTAAAAATTAAAAACCACGGAATAGACCGGCGGGGGCTATTTCTCTAGGGCTCGATACGGCCGCGACTGAGACGACTGATGTAAAATATCCGGGAAGGATGAAGACCGCGAAAGGGCCATGTGTGACCTGTTCAAATGTACTGAAGAGAATATGCTCTTGCCTAGAAGTTGAACGTCAATGTTGACTTTGATCTTTCCATCCGAGAGGAAATGCACGTTAAAATTCGCAGGTTAGGCCCGCCCTCCCTACCCGCGATTTCACAACAATCCGCATCGCTTTCGCTCGCCAAATCCGGCGAACCCCTCTTCCCAACCGACGTCGGGGCTATTAAATCGCGGACTTCCGCTCGAGATTTCCGACTCGAAAATTAGGGAAAAACCCGCTTGAAGATGCAGCAGGGATCGGCGAAAATCCATACAATTAAGCATATGAAAAGGAGAAAAGAAATGGGATGTGAAGACTTTGATTTGTCAAGAAGCGCCGCTTCGATTGCAAGAAGGAAAAAGCTCACACGCAATCCACGCCACGGGGATTAACATGAGAAACTTCCCCCACCCGTTGACTTTGATTAGCATCGGCTCATTTCCCCCGCCAAGAAAATTAAAAAGAAATGGGATTAATCCCCAAAAAACACGATTAATGACTAATTAAATACAACCGCGACCGTATATAACTACGTCGAGGTCGTTTCTCCCCAAATTCATTTTCTAACAAAAAAAAAAAAGGGGTCAATGCGAGGGAAACACGAAATGGCAAAATGAGGAAGAGCTATGGAGTATGAGAGAAGACAATCTAGAAGTCTCAAATCATGGCGAACATGGAGAGGTTAGAATATACTCGTGGCCAAAGTCGTCACCTGTGGGTCAAATCCGCATTGTTTGACCCTAGGAAGAGAGGAAGGAAGCAAATAGATAGGAGCAAAGTTTAAGTTAAGTTACATCACATGTACACGTGTCCACGGCGCCCTCGAATTAGTTTAATTTCATCCGACGAGAGATCGAGAAACGGGACACGGGGCGATGGTGTTATGGAGAAAGAGGGTCGATTTTTGTCGAATTCAATCGAGGGTAATTGAGTGACCGTTATAATTAAGACGAGGGAGTATCTAATGAGTGGGGGACTTTTCTTCCATGCCAATCGCATCATCGCGGGAATGGATTGAACTGTACGATCCTTTCAGCAAATGGTACTTCGATTGGGATGGGAATTTCGTGGGCAATTTCATGCATGGATTGGGTCTAGATTCCGTTCAAATTGATGGGTTTGAGTTGACCGGAGACATTTGACTCGGTCTCTTCGCATTTTGGGAGGCCGTGATCCGGGCAGTCGATTGCGGTGTTCGGCGACGATTTCGACGGGGTACCGATCGGACCGCCTGTCGGAGATCCGTTCCCTAAGCACCGTAGCTCGATTTCTCTAGATAGTGCTTCGACGGCGTTCGTTGCGACTTTTTCGCTCTCACACAAAAAAAAAAGGGTCGTTCACGAAAAAGAGAGCGAAATGTCGCGGCTCTTGCCCTCGACATTCTCTTGCAATTACTTCTCATCGGGACGAGACTTTTCATGACCGCGAAACACATTTAGGACGGCTCGCTAAATAATTAAATATCGAAAAGGCAAGGAACGCCGTGAAAAAACGTGTTTGCTTATGGAGAAAGCGCGGGGATTTCAGTCGAACAAAGTAAAAAAAACAAGAGAGGGTCTTTGTTAATTTCAAGTCAAGTCGGTTCTCGTCAGCGTGGGATTGTCAAAATTGGATTTATTAGGGGGGGCGTTTCGCCCTTCAACAACAAAGGCAAATTTGTCGGAAAGAGTAGGGTACGCAAGAATTGAGTTAGCCACGAAATTTCTGCCCCCTCCCTCTCTCTCTCTTGGGCCTTCGTTGCCCTTTGTTTTGTCGGCCCTTGGGCTGTGGATCTAGGGCCCTAGCGTAGTTACCAAGCCCACTTTGGGTCTCTTCCCTTGCGCAAGGGGTGCCAGTGGATCGGGTTGGGTCGGGTTTTCATGATACCCGACCCGATCCAAATATTGGACATATGTGTTCGACCCGACCCGACCCGATACAAGACCCGAACAAGATAAAGCTACACGATCGGGCCGGGTCATACCGGGTCGGGTTGGGGCGGGTTTTGTGTTCCAAACAATGAATTCAGAACCCTGTTCTCATCAGGATGCCAGCACTCAACTCCAGTGAATCGACATATGAAGCCTTCAGTGGTGTTCTCGAAATGCCACGTATAGTTCAAGTAATTCAGGGGATCCTGAACCGATGCTTTTATGCTCTTCAAGCAGTTAATATCGGTCACGACATCACGCAACAACTGAGCAATGCCTAGAGAAATACCGACGCCCCAAGTCTCAAAACTCGATTCTGCAGCTCCATCCCTCGCGAAGAAGCCTTTCGCACGATTGCTCGGTTTATTAATAAAATTAGAATATTAAACAGCGCAATACCGCGGGACCAAACGGATCTGACAATGGCGACGTCGTCGATCTTTTCATCGCGTCAGAAATTTGATATAATCAGAATATAAAGCCGCGCGATAAGATGGGACCAAACAGTTTTTTCAACATTCGCAGCACTCTCTATTCACTTCAATTTATCTAGATACGTTGCCGCAACAAAGTTTAGACAGTTTTATTGCGTGGTAGAACTAGATGATGAAAGATGAAGGAGAAAAAGTTACAATTAGATGCACCATACAATAATTTAAGATTCGCTTTTTTTTTGAAAGGAATTAAAAAAAATAGATAAAAAGGAAATAAAGAAAAAAAAAAACCGAAGCCATCAATTCTGGACTCTCGCCTACATTTTTCCCTCCTGCACTGATAGAAAACTCATCCTTTCTTTCATCTTGTTATACAGATCTTCATTTGATTCCCCCCCCCCCCCCCAAGAAAAAAAGTAGCCATGGAGAAAATTCAAAGATCTCTTCCTCGAACATACACACACACACACACATAAACGTTTTGGGTGTCCATAAAATCTTTGTTAAAGGATAATCGTATAGACAAAATTGAGTTTTTTTATGCAGCAAATGCTTAAGAAACACCCCTTAACACGATTGCCGGACTAGACAGAGTACAATTTAGCACGACCCCCATCTCTAACTATCTCCTGAAGAAGGAGTTAGATTGTTCAAGACATGATTTTGCAAAGGGGGGCTATTGAGAGAAAAGGAATCGAGGTTGCATCAAGGATCGTGTCTCGGATGAGACGAGTCACGAGAAACATGTCGAACCCAAGGCTCCTCATCCGATCCCAAAGACCCGTCAGTAACAAACATAACAACACCACACCGCACCACCGTTTGATGCAGGTCGAGACAGATGATACGTGACAGAGGACGATCCACGCGAATCGGATGCCACAGACTACCGCGAAAAAAGCCCCAGGTCAGAAGTTCAGGATTCAACCGAGTCTGGACGAAGGTGGGGTTGGGTTGCATGCATCAGAGTCATGGAAGTGTGTGAGACGAATCGACATCGTCGGGTCTTTTGCCCAACTTCTCACAGGTCGGACATGTTCCTCGTCATTTGCATGAATCACCACCCCCACTTGCGAGTATCAAAGTCGTGCCACGACAGCCATAATATAATCGAGAACAACAAACACAATTCGGTTGATAATAAGAAATAAACACAGAGAGAGAGAGAGAGAGTGAGTGTTGAGATTAGAATAGTAGTTGACTGTGCTGAGGCTGCATCGCCCGCACTCGCAGAGGAAGAGGATGGAGCCGCGTCAATGCGACATAAATAAGCGATGGGATGTGAGAGACCGACCTAGGGTTTCGCACTCGTTCGCGGGCTTCACGACGGGCTTTAAATCCCAAGCCCGATGGCTTTGGTTCGGATTCGGGTAGATGGGCTCGGGCTCATTGACTGGCCTTGGCGTGATCCGGTTGCTAACCAGTAGACCCGTCAATCGGGTGAAAAATGGGCCTGCCCAAAATGACCCATTTATCCCGTTTTGACCATTTTCATACAATATATGTCTAGTGACTTATACCCGGCCTAACCATTTAAGAAAACTCATACCCAAATTGAAACGAGAGGACGGAGCGAGCGAGCGTCAGATTGATTGAGTGAAGAGAGAGTTATAGAGGTAAGTTGGGTCTAAGTAAGTTGTGAACCTATGTAATATCCATATTATTTTTGACATTGTCGTTCTAAACCTATTCATAACCTATTTACTGAGTATATCAATTCACGTAACAACCCACCCCTTCAAATATGGATTAAGAAACAAGTATATGACCCGTGTTAAAAAATCTATTAAACAGCCGAATGAACATATTATGCAATTCTCAACTAACCCACCATTCTCCCGTTACGCGTGAGCTCGCTCTACTTTGGAAAGTGAATTATTTTAGGTCATCGTACGTTTGACGAGTACCTCGAAGACGTTCTCATTCATGATTTTTCGCTTACATGCAGGCAATGCGTTGTGCCCCGTCAATTCACGTCGGAAAAAAACATAAATCCAACCACCTTCCCTCTCTGCCTATCCTACTATTCGCCTCTCTTCCTTGGGACAACGAAGCCCCAAATTATATGGAAAAATAAGTAAAACTCTCGTATTAGAATCTAAAGCGAACGCTTTGTTTTGAAATTCCGGTCAAGTGTCTTCGAATTAACCAAAGCGTTTTCGCCAAAATGTGAATTCCGCTCTAGAGTCGCAATCGCGATCAATCAAAAATCAAAAAGCCGCTGGGGCCCTATAGACAGGACAGGAACCTAGGGCCGCCGGAATTTACCAATCTACCCCTCCCCTTAACCCCGCCGCGTACCGGGGGCCGGGGGTGAGCGGGGGAGGAGCCGTTGGAGCCCCCCACCCGAGGACGAGGAGCGTGACGTGAACGCGCCAGCGGCTGAACTAGGGGACGGACCGCGCGTGCAGGGTACGCTCGGCGGAGATCGCGTGAGGAACATGGCCGCGTTCGGACCAATCCCTTGACAGGTGGGAAATTCAGTTTCCGCTGACCAGCGGCGACCCTCTATCTCTCTCTCTCTCTCTCTCTCTCTCCCCCCGCGAACTAGAATTGGACTTAGCCAAAAAATTAAATCTTTCATTAAACGAAAAACGTAATTCCATAAGAAATCGAATTACGCAGCCGAGAAAAGAACGCTCCTTTTTTAATTATGGAAATGGTATAATCGGTAATCGCATCCTGAATCGGGGAAAAATTATTCTATAAGAATGGGGATGGCGAGAGCCGTGAGCAGGAGGAGAAGGAAACAAATTTCTTTTCCCTATCCCACCTTCTCTCCCCCTTTCTTCTTTTACAAATTCCAAATATTCCGCAAAAAAATAGAAAAAAAAAAGAGCAAAAAAAGAAGAAGAAAAAACCTAGCACTCGCCCTCCTCGTCTCATCTTTAGGAGAGAGAGAGAGGGAGAGAGAGAAATTGGCAAAAGAAAAAAAAAAGAGAAGAAGAAGAAGAGAGAAAATACGCCCGTCATCTAAGCTGGACGCGTGGCTTGACAGCGGCGGCCATACTCTTGGCCCTGTAGATCAGCTTCCGCCTCCGCCTCGCCTGCGCCGCCCTGGCCCGGTTGCTCCACTCCTCGTCCACCACCGCCGCGTCCAGCGGCGCCAGCCCGATGTTCAGGTCCGGGATGTCGCGCCCCCGGTGCTGCTGTGGCGGCGGCGGCGGCGACGGCGAGGGGCCCGCCGGGTCGCCCGTCTCGCTCTTCCCCGGCGCGCTCGCCGCCTGATCGGGAATCGGCGGGAGGCGGCGATCGGAGCCAGGGTGTAGAGACGCGGCGGCCGTGGGTTCGGCCGGTTGGCCCCTCAGAGCCAAACGGGTGTTCGGTTCGGGTCCTTGCTCGGACCTTTCGGGTATTGCCCGGACGAGCAGCTGTGAAACACAAGGAACAGGAAATAAAATAAAGGGTTAATAATGAAATTTTAAGGCAAAAAAAAAAAGGGAAATTTCGGAGATAGTGCCATTGACGCAGTACTGTACCTCTTCCTTCCTGGACTTCAACTCCGAATTCAACGCCTTCACTTGGTCGCGATAACGCCTCACATTCTCCACCTCCTGCGCGAATTCGAAAGCGCACCAAATCAAACAGACGTGGGACGATTGCGCCGCGGAGGGACAGAGAAGCTCAGTGATTGGATTGCTCCAGAAACGAAAGGGGACGTTAAAATTGCTTAAAAACAGTACCTTTCTGAGAGCGTGGCCTTGCTCCTCCAGCAACGCTACGAGCTTCAACCAGTCCTCTCTCTTCTGCACAAACCCGGGGGGGAAGAGAACGGAAAAAACAGAACGCCCACGTGGATCAGCAAATCGGACTGACATTCAACGCCGAAGATGACAGAGGAGAAGGAAGAAAGGACGCAATTTCAGCATACCCTTTTGGCGGATTTTCTCTTGGAGTGGGATTGCTTGGCCTTGTTGCCGTCAGATTCGCTGGGGGAGAAGGAGAGCGGCGTGTCGGGGCTCGCCGCGTGGACCTTCGGCGGGCCCGCCGCCCTCTCCTCGATCGCGGCGGCCCGGGCGGGGCACTTCGCCGGCTGCGGCTGAGGCGGCGCCGGAGACGGGGCCAGGGGGTAGGGGGGCGAGGAGGAGCCGCCGCCGCCGCCGCCGAGGGCCGATCTCCGGCGCTTGGCGCCCCAGCCCCGCGGGAAGCGATCGGCGAAGAGCCACCGCAGCTCGAGGATGATGTCGGCCACCCTAAGCTCGTCCTCGGTGAAGTCCAGATAGCAAGGAGCCGCCTCGCTGCGCTCTGTCTCCATGCTTATCTTCGGGCCTCCCCTTCTCACCGCTCCTTCTTCTTCTTCCTCTGCTCTACTGGGGATTTCTCTCTGTCCGTGCAGAAGACCTGCGCGCGTGACAGGCTTTGGCGCGCCGCTTAGGGAGGAGGAGGGAGGAGGTAGAGAGATGGTGGGAAGAAGAAGAATCGTGAGGGAAGAAGGATGGAAAGAGGGAACGGGGTGGGGAGATCGTTTTTTAGGCTAATAAGGGGCGGGGGGGAAAGAAATCCGAAGGAAGGATGTGGGTTCGTGACACGTGTAGGTCGGAGAGAGATGGGGAGATTGGCCTTTAGGGTTTATATGAGGAAACCTAGGCAGGGAGGGAGACGCACCACCGTGTGAGAGAGAGCGAGTGTGTGGCTTCGTACGATTTGCTGGAAAAGGGCTCAAGAAGAACCGGAAAGGGTCAATCGGGAGAGGAAGGGCAAGTTCGTTTTTCTTTTTTGTATTGAATACCTCACTCGGACTGAAGTAATCTTATTATTTCGAATAATGACATGAAGCAAACATTATTTCGAATAATGACCTGAAGTGGCTATATCCCCTTCGAATAAGGGTCTGACCTCACTAATTGATCAATGGCATTTTCGTTCTTTTAGTTTTTTTCTTTTCTATTTTTCCCTTTTTTTTTCCTTCGTTGCTAGCCAGTGAGGGTCGACGAGGGCCCGGCGACCCTCACCAGCCACTAAGCAAGGGCCCTGCCGGCCACTGGCAAAGGGTCGCCTCGCCTAGGCCCTCGCCGGGCGCGAGCAAGGCGCGAGGGCTGGCCTTGCTAGTGGTCAAAGGAAAAGAAAAGGGAAAATAGAAGAAAAAAGAGAGTAAATGACGAAAATGCCACTGACTAGCTGGTAAGGTCAATCTCTTTTTTGAGATTGATATGCCATTTCAGATTCTTCTTTGAAACAAAATTCGCTTGCGGCCCTTTTTTGAGAGAATAAGGACATTTCGAGCCTTTATTTGTAATTTTTCTTTAATTTTATAAAATTAGACTCTGATCGAATGATTTGAAAAATATTTTCCTAAAAATTACCGTTTCTATCGTTTGAAATAATTAGCCAATGGAAATCGCTTTTAATTTATGTCTAACTATTTTCGTGAACGATGAAAATATTTTTTGCACATTTATTTTTCGAACAATTGCTTTTATCGTTTGAGGAAAATTTCTTGATAAAGGAAATATATTTTTGTAGAAATCAATTTAGAGGAAAATAATTAATTTTTATTTGCTTGATGGTTTAAGAAAATTATCCTTCTTACTAGAAAGGGAAGTCGTTTTCCTTGAATCTAAACTTATTGTTTTGAGTCTCATTTTCCGTAAATCGGTCAATTCGTCGTCATCCAAACATCGGAAAGTCAAAAAACAAATTTCCGTAAACAAATTTCCTTCAAATAAACAGATCCTTGATACATAATGGGATGTGTATGATTTGTAATAAATAGTGATTAAATAGCACTTGCAAATTGCAATTATGTTAAGTTTGTGGACCAATCATGATACACTTACGCTCGCTGGTTCATGTGCATAAGTTGTGAAAAGAGCTAGGCAATTTTATCTATCGGATAATGCACGACTCGAACCCGATCGTCCGTTTACAAAATCATTGTCACCCTATTATGAAAAAGAAAACTTAAGATTATTTGGATGAAACCCTAAAAACACGAAAATTAATAAATGATCGACCTTTTCTGGTATCTCATTTTAGAATTCTTGCATCTTAGATTATTCTGATATTTTTGTTTTGTGGTTTTACAGCATTTGTTTTGTCAATAAATAGTTGCAATAGCAAACCTACAATAATTCTCGGGTTTGGATGGGACCCGACCCGACCCGATTGGTAATTTTCCGTGATAATTTTCGGGTCATGAAAAGTTGGGAACATCACAGGCCAGGTTGGGCCTTAGCACATGGCCCAGTCCATCAAAATTGTCTACGTTCCTATGTTAGCCAAGCCCATCATGGCTCGTCCTCGGACAATCGCAGTGACCGCTGTCCATTAATCGAGATGAGGAGGCTTAATCTGATTTATTATGAAAAAAAATCGTGCTTAATAATAGGGGTGTGCATTGGTCTCGGTTCAATCTGGGAACTGGACAGGACCGAACCAAACCGGTTGGTTTTGGATGGTTCCCGGTTCCACGTCAGGAACTAGACCACCCAAAATGGACTAATGGACCGGCCAAATTTTCTATATATATTTTTTATTTTGAAGCAAATCCTAATTAGTAAATTATTTTTCTCTTTTATTGTTGGGAAATTCTCACCTATAAGGAATAGAAGAAACCGGCCCTCCCCCAAAAAAAAAAGAAAAGAAAATAAATCACCTGTTCCAAGACTAAACATGGAATCGGACTCAACCGGTTAGTCCGATTCTAGGTTCTAGGGTGGAAACCGATCACCCCTTCTTAAATACTATCCTCCTGGGTCATCTAACATTAGGCACACACTTTAATTGTTTCGAAAATGCTAGACTCACTCAATTTTGGTTTGTGAAAATGATTTTCTTAGTGATGTATCCATTCGTTCATTGGTTTTTTAACACAATTCGATTGTTTAAAGGCTATTCACGATCCGACACATCGCTTATTAAAGTAATTTTCAACCAGCGTGCGCAAGTCTAGCATTTATGTAATTGTTTTTGTGGACTGAAGAAGGGATAAAACAAAGTGCACACAGCACACGTATAGTCGGCCTTTCACGTTCGTGTCCCTCGATAATCAAAATATAAACACACGGTATGTGGTTAGAGATATAACTCCACATACAATGTACGTAGTAAATCCCATGTGTCCTTCAATCTCAAACTTTTGCTATATATATTTATATATTGCAATAAAGTCCATACCTACTATAAGTAGAATAATAAGAGGTATCGAGGGACATATGAATTGTCAACATAATGGACGAAATATAACGACGCTAATTTATAAAGTTCAAATATGTCATATAGCTAGTGTTTCTAAAGAAGAGAGAGTGAGGGCAAAAATTGAGCGCCCATTTTTTCAACTATCAATATGGTATTGTTAATGAGTGTCTTCCGAGGCATTGATCCAGCATTTTTTTTTATCATGAAGTGTATCGATTTTCAAAGTATCGATCACACATAACTCGAGAAGAGCAGTGCCGTTTGCAATTATAAATTTTTGTTTATTTGGTCGCATAATAAGTGTGTATGAGGTATGTTTTCACCAAAACCCATTTCTTTGTGTGTGGGAGGGTAAATGTTAATAGTCAGCTTGATTCAAATTGCCGAACGGTAAGCCTGATAACTGCAAATTGATCGCTTGATCAGTTCTAGCAGCAACTCAATCAACTCGAGAGCATTACAACTCGATGAAAGTGCTAATATTGCTCAGTGCTAGTTAGATCTGTCAAATGTGTGGGTTTGGTCGAAAATGGTCCAATCCAAATCGATCCATTTAACTCGTTTTGACTAATTTTCATGCAATACAAATCTAGTCATCTATACTCGACCCGATCCATATTTCTAAAACACTTTTATATTAACCAAATATAGGAAAATTCATATTCAAATTTAGGTGAGAGCACGAGATTGAGTGAAGAAAAAGTCATAGAAGTAGGTTAAGTCTAAGTAAATTGTAAACCCATTTATTAGCACCGATATTATTTTGGGTTTTACCATTCTAAATCCATTAATAACCCACTGAATATAATTAATCTATATAACTTAGTCCATCAGATATAAATTAAGAAATGAGTTTATGATCTATTTTGACATATTTAATTCTAGTATATAAAGCGATGCCATGGATTGATCATGGGACGTGCATGCGGTCGCCACCTGTCTCGTTTCGTAAACCTACGACTCTCTGGAAATTCCATAGAAGCCTACTTACCATTTAATGATCTCTCAGCACTAAAATACCAATATCCCGAAAGATGACTCGATTCCCCCCACCTGTAAAGCCTTGAAAACATTGCATGCAAATCGAAAAAGGAGAAGGCCAAAGAACATATTCCCATTCCCAAATCTCAATCATCAATCCCCTCAGCTTTCTCCCTTCAACCCCAAGTAGGCAAAACCACAAAATTTTTAATGCAGAAGAGATATACGAGCGGCCATTAGTCACAGGAAAAAGTCGGCTGCGAGGATAGAATCAAAACCCCCCTTCTCGAGAATTTGTGCTAAAGCAGACACAGAGAGATGCATCTCTCACCTCCTATAAAGTCTGCCAATATCTGAACTCGCGCACACAGAGGCCTGATCCCAACTTCACAGACTTAGCCCAGGAGAAACTAGAAGCTGAGAAGCTAGAGGAGAAAACCATAGGAAGAAAGAAGGACTAATGGGGTGGCTGATCAAAGAGAAGAGAGGCCCTGCCTGGAAACGTGGGTGGACGGAGCAGACCATCGCCTCCATATCGCCACCGCCCATGCCGGTCATCATCCTCTTCGGCATCGTCGTCCTCCTGCTCTGGCTCTCCTTCCGCATCAACTACACCAGGCAGATGGAGAGCACGATCATCAGCCTGAAGCTCGTCCTCCTGCTCTTGCCCCTGCTCTTAATCGTCCTGACCCGCTGTCTTGCTGCCAACCGCGGCCGGCTCGTGATCCCACTCCCGGACGCCGACCCCGACACCATGTACCGCGCCAGCCGCACGCCGTGGGGCATTGCGCTCCTCGTGGGTCTGGTCCTGGTGCTGCTCTCCTTCCAGTCGAATTTCCGCTCCCAGTGGTCCCCTTGGTGGTCGTCTTATTACCATCGGTAGCGTTTCAACTGGCAAGGGATCTTAAAAGGAGAAGTGTTGGTGGAGAGTTGGTTTTTGAACGTTTAATCAAGAGTAAATATTAGGTTAGATCGAGGTTCCATATGTCAAGTAGTTTTGCATGTTAAACTCTTTTGCTTTCTTTCAAGCTGTAAATGATAGATACGGTTTGCTCGTAACTGCTAATCAGCGACTCCGGTAAAGAAGTACGTTACTATAACCTCCTCAACTTGTTTCGATCAGGGTGATTGCAATTTCAAGACGTGTTCGGAAATTATAACAACTTGGATAGTAACATTCACATGAAGTAGATAGTAACATCACAAAGAATTCATAGGCATACTATGCCCTTTTAAAGGAGCTATAGTGGGTGGTAAAAAAGCTATAGTGAACTCTTGCATTACAATCATGAATATCTTCATCGCGAAGATCACAGAGCATCTATTCTTTAGGCACATTGGGCGAGCAAACGCACAAATTTACAAGAAAATGACCAAAAAAGTCTACTCTCTTCTTTCATGTCGTCCACAGTTGCACAAGAACTCAACATGAAGACTCATATACAAAGCATATTCACTCGGAAGGTCACAACGCTTCTCCAAACCTATAAAGGGTCAATTGAATTGACTTCCAGAAAAAAGTGATAAAATACACTGCGGCCAGAACGTCGTGCGTTAGACAAATAAGTACAGACAATAACGTCTCTAGTTCAACCTACCTAAGAGTAAGGGAATGCGTCGTGCATCATCTCACAGCTGAGGCCTTCAATTTGGGTACTTTAAACGAGGAAGAGAACAGCTTGGGAGTATCAATAGCAATGGCCTTTCTTTTCGACCTTCCGGTTCCCTATTGGCATCAAAACAAGTGCATATTCAGACACAAAGAAACAAAATCAGTACATTTCAATCAGCTCAAAATATTCAAACCTTTGAGAAATGGTAAAACTTTCTAGTTCGGTTTCATTAACGTTATATAACCAGAAAATACGAGCAACATTCTCAGTTCCAATAACTTAACGTCTTAAACGGGTCGTATGAAGACCTCAGTTAGTCGAATGACACAGGGAGAATAGAGTACCTATACTTTGCAAGCGCATTTTTACTCTGCGGGAGGTGATGCTTAGCATCTGAAAACATGTTAATATTAAATCTGATCATGTCAACTGTAACCGTGAACAAGGAGTAAAATTACCGACTTGCAGCCTCAAAATGCTACATCTACATGCCACTGATTGATGAACCAAGCACCATGAATGGCATTGGTCCTCGTCGATGTCTTCTCACAAAGTGATAAATCCATGGTGTCACTACTCGTCCCCTGTTTTTTCCTCTTATCCCTATATCTTACAACTAATTATTTTTTGATTTCCCTATACCTATCATCAACTTACAGAGGACAAGAACCACAAAATGGGACTCATACAACAAGAAGCATAGATATAAATCAAGATTCTTTCTAATAAGACCAACTTCATGCAACATCACAAAGTATAAAGTTTACCTTTTCCGAATCTTTTAGAGAATCAGAGACTTGTGGATGCCCCGTTTCTTTCTTCACAACGACAGAGCGTTTATGAGCAACGCTATTTCTTCCCTCTGTTTTGGAGGTTCTAGTTCCTGATATGCAGCGACTCAATACAGGTGTCACAATGCTCTTCTTCAGTACTTCTGATTCATGGGCAAGCCTGGCTATTTCTTCATTTCGTTTACCCAAGATGGCTTCCATTTCATCTATTTTACTCTTTAACTCAGTGATAGTATCATCCTTCTCACCGTTCATCATTTCAAGCTTCTCCATACCGGCAAGGAGTCTGGATATTTTCTGATTTGCAAGATCGAGTTCAGCCCCTTTGCTCTTTAACTTATCATTCAAGTCAGTTTCCAATATGTTATACTGATTCCACACAAACTTCTTCTCCGCCAATAATGCCGATGCTTCAGAATTCTTTTCTGAAAGGAGCTTATCATACTCAAGCCTCAACTTTTTCATTTCTTCCTCCAGCGAGTGTGTGTGCTCCTCTTGCACTTCCTTGGCATCTTTAGCAGACTTCCTATCGCTACTCCTGAGTCCTCTCCTCGTTTTTCTGGTTTCTGCAGAGTTATTTAATTGAGCACTCTCCTGTGAATCATTGAGAATTTGGAGCTCACAACAATGTCCCAGGAAAGCACTAACAAAAATTGACATCGGAAAACACTAACCTCAAGTTCAGAGCATTTCTGTGGAATAATATCGAGGCACCCTCTAAAATCAGCCAACTCATCATCTGCTTGTTCTGTATAGACAAGACAGTTTTAGCGAGAATACTTAGAGAATCATAACTCAAAATCATTCAGACCGAAGTACATAACTAGGTTTACTATACTTCTGCAAAGGCAATGGGAACACCAATAATGGATCACTAACAGATACTCCTGGATTGTGAAGACAATCTAAAAACAAGAGGTGCATCTCCCTCCAAATCTCATAGCTAGTAAGTTAATTGCTCTTAAAGACAGGAAATTCTAGATTACAACCTAAAATTTAAACACTAAAATCTCTTCATCGACTCAATTATGGTTCCCGAAATTATACAAGAACCAATATAATCAAATGAAAAAAAAGAAAAATCCGAAATTGGGTGGAATTGTATGAACTTATATCAGAAAGAGATTAGAGAGAGAAAGCGACCAACCTAACTTCAATTTGTACAAAAGGGCCTCCCTTTGCTTCAACCCTAAAGCGAAATCCAACTTTGTCGACCCAAGAAAGTGCGCCATGTCTTGCACCTTCAAAGCCCCCTTCATCTGCACAACAATTCCGCATGACTAATCAGAAAAACCCCGCCCCACCAAACCCATCCCCCCAATCATCAAAACCCTAAAATCAAAAAAATCCCGCTCAATCGCAAAGACTTCTTCACCCCCTTAGGTGGGTCGGGTCGGCCCCGTACCTGAGAGATTCGGTCCTTGAGAAAACGAACGTCGGAGTCCCAACGTCTGTGCTGCATCCTGATACGGTCCTCCAGGAGCTTCCTCTCCTTGACGAGAGTCGCGAGCTGCGCCTGCTGCGCCCCGAGCATCTCCACGAGCGCGTTGAAGACCTTCCGCCACTTCCGGCGGTCCGAGGAGGCTTCAGAAGCGTCTTTCCTGGTCGCCATCGCGAATCATAGAAGGAGAAGCACGCACACAGAGAGAGAGAGAGAGAGAGGAGAGAGAGAGCCAAAGTTTCGATCTTGAGAAGAAAGAACAGTGAAGCAGAAAGAGAGAGAGAGAGAAGCGTCGTTTCAAAACTACAGTCCCACCAACGGTCGAGTACCAGGGAGAGGGGGTATATATAGTGGGCCGACATGAGTTTGGGCCCGAAGTCCAAATGGGCTTTTGTAGATTAATCTATTCCACTACCTAAGAATACTATAGCATATATACATCTTGTGAACTTTAACACATGACATAGGATTAACGTTAAAGAAAAACAAAATTTTACTCTAATCATTCTGCATCGAGACGATCACAAGAAACGATTTATTAGTTCAAGTGGGGACGAAGACCAACCCATCACTAACTTCCTTTTCTTCCTTTCATCGGGTGATTTCATTTTGACATGACAAAATTCGATTCAATCTGTTCCTTTTGCTGTTTAAAAAAACATGCCAAGAGTTGCTTGTTGTCCGGTCTTTTCAGGGCCGTACGATTGCAACCCATCACTAACTTCTTTTTCTTTTTTTATTGGGTGATTTCATTTTGACATGACAAAATTCACTTCATTTCGCCCACTTTCGCCGCTCTAAAAACCTACCGGTCGGGGCCTTTTGGATTCTTCACGATTATTTCTGGCTCTCATCGTGTCGGGTCGTCGTATATGTAGACAATGAGTGCGTAAGTAATTTCTTCCAAGTGCTAGGGGTCAGAGTAGTTCATCCTTCCTCGTTTCATTCGACTGATTGGGAAAGCCAACTAAATGAGAGAGAAATTGACTAAATATAAAAAAAAAAGAAGAAAAACCTCCAAAATTACACGACTATAGTGGGAAAATGTTTCTGTGTGCAACACTTTCATTACTGAAATCAGCCACTTATTTGCGATACATTTTCATACACACTGTACACAAACTCTTCCAAACGGAAACGACGGCGCACATAACAATGTCCCCAAGGTCCCCAAACCCTCCGCATGCTTCAATATAATTCACAAAGCCGAAAACTTTGCATTATAACGACCCAGTTCTCCAAAATCACAAACATTTGTATATATTACAAGAACCCGAAGAGGCAAACGGTAGATATATGGCGAGAGAGCACGGCTAGGGATTTAGAATGTTTTCGGCCTCATGGGCACTTAAGCCGGCCGCCGTGCGTGGTCATGGTGGCGTAGCAGGGACAGACGTCGGTGTTGCCGGAGGTGCCCGGAGGGACGCAGCTGCACCGCGCGCAGCACGTCCCGCACGCCCTGTGGCAGAGCCGCTGCCTCGACGCCAGCTGGCACCGGCCGGCGCAGGCCGCGTCGCAGTCTGAAAAGAGAGTTCGTGCCACATGCACGAGTTAGTGATTTCATTCCTACAAAAACCTGTCCAAGCTTTTTCACAGTTGTGCTGATCGGATGCATCTGTGAACGCTACTGTGCTCGTAAACTATAAATCCCCGTGTTCAGATAATATTGATTCCGCAAGACATGAAAGAAGAAGAAAAACTCAGAGAGAGGCGAGTTAATCATATGCTCACCGATTTTGCCTGAATAAGAGCTCCCGGCCACCTTTGTGCTCTCCTGCAACATTAGGAAAACATGCATATGCACAAGGTCAATCACAAAAGCGGTCGAAAACAGAGCTAATAGAGATAACTAGATAATAGTTTTTAAACATCGCAAACTATTTGGACGTACAGTCTGATCGGCGGCTTCGGCGAGACTGAGTAGGAGGAGGCAAAGGAGGAGAGAGGCAATCAAAACCTTGGAGGTGGCCATAGCTGACTAAGAGTCGAGGTGGACCTTCTCTCTCTGTGGTTATATTTGCAGTTCAAGACAGAAGTGGGTTATTGCAGCAAAGCTCGGTTTGTGAGGAAATGAGAGATAAGGGTGGTCATATATATAGTGAGAGCGGAAAAGCTAAGGGTGGTCATAATCTGAAGGCGAGAACAGGGACATTCCCGGCTTTTACCTTGAATTGATGCATTGGATGGCGCGTCGGATGTCTCTGGTGGAGCCAACAAAATGGCCTTGGAAACCTGGAATCACGTGGACCAAGAAGGTTTGTCTTTTTATATTTCTCATCTTTACTACGTTGGAGGGTTGCCAATCGGGGGACGACTTTATCTATTGAGCTCAATCTGGCCCGGCCGGTGGTTTTTCTGAACAGGAAAACTTGATCAGCTATTTGTAGGCCTAATTCCCTAAAAAACCCTCAACTTTAGGTTAAGTCCCAAATCTACCCTGAACTTTTTTTTATCTCAGAAAAAATCCAAAACTTTAAGTTAAGTCCCAAATCTACCCCGAAGTTTTTTTTATCTCAGAAAAAATCCTAAACTTTAGGTCAAATCCCAAATCTGCCATAAACTTTTTTTTGTCTTGAAAAAAACCTCAAACTTTAGGTTCAGTCCCAAATCTACCCCAAATTTTATTTTATGTAAAACAAATCACCAAAATTCAATTTATTTTCAAAAATATACCCCGATAATCCAGTTCCAACTTGACGTGGCATTTCCATGTCGATAATAAATGATTTTATTTGGTTTTATTTCGGAGAATTTCAACAATTTTTATTTGGTTTGATTTGTTGTCGAAGTGAAAACTCAACGTCAGTCTGTTTCTATCACCCCATTACTTTGCTGATGTTGATTTGTTATGACGTGGAAGTGCCACGTCAAGTTGGGATGGGATCACGGGGTATATTTTTTAAAATAAATTGAAATTTGCTGATTTTTTCTACATAAAACAAAATTCGGGGTAGATTTGGGACTGAATTTAAAGTTTGGGATTTTTTCCGAGATAAAAAAAAGTTCAGGGCAGATTTGGGACTGAACCTAAAGTTTGGGGTTTTTTTCGAGACAAAAAAAAGTTTGGGACAGATTTGGGACT
Source organism: Syzygium malaccense (assembly GCA_031216405.1). NCBI lineage: Eukaryota > Viridiplantae > Streptophyta > Magnoliopsida > Myrtales > Myrtaceae > Syzygium > Syzygium malaccense. The sequence goes on along the minus strand of CM062258.1, from coordinate 6,047,137 downwards.
GGACCTAAAGTTTAGGGTTTTTTCTTAGACAAAAAAAAGTTCGGGGCAGATTTGGAATTTGACCTAAAGTTTGGGGTTTTTTAGGGAATTCACCCGAGTTTGGTATATCAACCATAGTTAAGAGAAAGCATGATTTTTCGGAGGATCCCCGTCGACCTGATTAAGTTGAATTGGAGAGGCAAATAAAACGGTTTACATGGAGTCTCGTACTTGTAATTCGAAGCATAATTTTATGAGATTTATTCGGTGTTCAAATGCTTTGATGTTTATACCTGGTGTTACTTGCGGTTTGTAGTTTACTCCGATCCGGTTTGGAATCCACGCAATGTTGAGGTTGAGGTTTAATTTGCGAGGACGCAAAGGAGGATTTGAGAACAAGCCTCGATGAGCTGAGCACGAGAGACCTAGCCGCTCGTGAGGTGCTCGGACGCTACAAGACACCAGCAAGCACCTGACCCGACGGGTGGACAGGGCTGTTCTGCATTTCCAGGTTTGGTAAGCGGAATTTCACGTGTAGCCATCACCCGATCGCCCAGGTTTAACATCCTCGAATCATATTTAGTCCCGTTCATCGCCTTAAATTTTCCGAAACTATTCGATTCTAGGACCGATGTGCCGGGTGCTGTTTTCTTAGGCGTCAAAGTTCACATGCTGATAAAGATCCTGGCATCTTTATCCTAAACCTCCGACTCCGTTTGGTATTTTGCTTGACCTCCGATACAATCCCGTGTCCTAGGATTCGTAGTCGGAATCGGCACGACTTGCGGAGCATGGCTAATTTAATACAACTTGGTCAGTGCGAACGCGTTGTCGAGCCTCGAGAAAAGACAGCGAAGGAGGGTAAGTGCTCTTTGAATGGTCTTGGACCAATCCAGCTTTAAGCTCTGGCCAATAATTGATCGAGTGAGATTCAAAGCCCTTGACTCGGTGATGGAATAACACTGCTGGGAAAGAAGCCTACTTTAGAGTTGGTAGAGTCGGATAAGGCCGAGTTGGGTTGACGGTCGGAGCAACTGGACAGCATCTCCTCAATAATTTGCATGGTGACTCCCAGCTGTATGTGTTATTATATGGCATAGCATATGATGTCCCCTTGGGGATTTTATCCGACTCGCTTGATGATATGTACGTGACTTTGCTTAATCACACAGACTAATGATAACATGTTCTTGTGGGGGAAGTTAATTAAGCTTAGAGAAATGATTATGAGATGGCTCGATCACTTTTTAATGAAGTGATTGTGCCGTTTCTGTCACTCACTTTCTATTATTCTTTATATTAAAAAAAACCTTTGCTATCATAACGGCATTTGAACTAAGAATATTGTAAATTATAAATTCTTGAAGGAGTGGATCCCACAATAATTTTTAATTTTTAATTATTTTTTTGTGATAAAAAATAGATTGTTAATCTTATAATGGATTAATGATAGTGGAGCCCACCCCATTATAGCATTTCTAAGAGAGAGAGAGAAAGTAAGTGGAGCCCACCCCCATTATAGCATGAAAGTGAGTGGTTCACTTTGCATTTTTACTACATGAAAGTGATTGTTCCCTTATGCTAGCATTCCTCTTAAACTTGTAAATCGTATCGATAGAAAGGACTATATTGAAATTTCACATAAAAATTTAAGAATAAATTGACAAAATTATAAAGTTTATAATTAAATTGGCATCCGTATAATAAATTTATGATTGATTGGGTAATTTTCCTTCATTCAATCCATTTATATGATTAGACTTTTCCTTAGTGATTAGTTGATTATATGAAAATGCAAACCGTTAAACTTTTATTCTTTTCAAAATTTCAAGCAAAACATCCATCTTCAACTCAAGCTCAGAGTTCTAAGTTAACCATTGCAAGTCTTTAAGGAATCTTGAGTAAATCCGATTTGTCAGCAATGAAACACACTTGAAATTACTTCACTAATCAATCATTGTTAATATGAAATGGAGAAATAATAGGATTATTAATAGAACAATGCTTAGAGGACGGTACACATATCCCAAAATGTGGGATTTTTTAAATTGACAATCTATTTAAAAAATATTAAAAAATGGAAGCCTGATCACATACATTTGAGTATGTGTGGTACTTTCGATAAAGTGACGATACTGTCTTGCAAGCATTTCTCTTATTAATGTCGTTTTATAACGACTTTAAAAGGGTATTCGGGTGAGTAAGGATAATTTAACACCCAATACAAATTTGTGACATAGGTTAGTAAATTACTTTGTGCATCTCCAACTATTTATGGGAGATGAGCTCTTGCCAAGGGTACTAAGTTTGGTTTACAAATTGATATGACACGTTAGTAATTGATTTTTAATGATAAGTGATGGGACAAGAGCACTTAATAAGAGTTTCTCGTATCATTTTGTAAATCGTTAGAAAAAAACCAATCATTTTCCATTTAAAGGTATCTTTGCGTTGATATACACAAGACATTTCAAGCCTTTATCAGATACTTAATTTTTATCAAGCGAACGGTTTGCACATTGAACTTCAAAAACTAACAATTTAAACTTTGACAAAAGACTACGGCACACCCAATGATAGACACGAATATGAACTTAATCTCTTTTAATAATTCAGCCATCATGCTTTATTAAATAAAACTAAACATTCTTATGTTTGAACTACCTATCTGTATTTTGGATTGCCTCTTATCCACCCGATGATATTGGTGGAACAACTCACGTGTTTAGTATTTTACTCACCTAAGATGGACTTCCTCAACACAAATAAATTGCTCGCTAATGGGTTGTGATAAAGCTGTTTTGGTTTTGATTAGTTTAAACATGAAGGCATGAAGCCAACTTCGTCTCCTACCCACTTTCAAAGGTGATGGGCCGGGGGTCTCAAATTATTTGAGCCAAAGCACAAGAAACCTGTCGCATTCACATTGAAAATCGATCCATTCAAACCACTCAGCTCCGTCCGATTCGATACTTTGGCGGCCTCGGGGAGCTTTTCTAGTTTGGCGTTTGCTGGAAAACAAAAGAAGAACAGCTGTGTATGCAGGTTTTCACAGCTGGCGGATGATGATGCTCTCTTTCTCTCATTTGGTGTAGGTTCGATCTAAGACTGAGAGCTGAGAGCCCCAGCGCTTTTTTACTTCGCCCAATATCGATCAAAAGTACAAAACCCATGCAACTTTTACGTACCAAACCAACCTCAACTTCAGAAAAACACACAGGAAAAGAAAGCCGAACAGCCCACGCATGCAGGGAGGGTGTGCCGATGACCACCTTACGCGCTTCGAAAGTCGGCCGCAAATAATTCACCCAGCTACTTGCTACCAACCCTATGGCCATCTTAATGAGACAGTCCACGAGAAGGACTTTACTTGCTCTAAGCCTGTACATATAGCCACCCTCTATCTTCCCATTTCATTGTATCAAACATCATTCGACCAAAGTCATCAGGGCTACATCATTGATATTCAATTACAACTCCGAAAAGTCTCGTCCATGGCCGTCCACAGGCTGTCAATTGCTTCCGTCTTAATCTCCGTTCTTCTTCTTCAGCTTGCCGAAGCTGACATGGTACCAACTTGTTCTGCTTTCGATTATTCTAGATTCCGCTCATTTGATTTCTTCTCTTCTGCATCACATTAGCTACTGTCCATGCCTATTAACCAAAACAACCCTTTTGTGTCCTTGACAGACGCAGGGAGTTGGAAATGCAGGAGACAATTCCAAGCTTCCAAAAATGGGTACAAAACTATCTCTCTTTTTCGCTCGTAATATTTAAAAGAAAAAAATCGTATAGTAAGATGAGTCTTCATGTTTGTTGTGTAGACTGCGGCGGAGCGTGTGCCGCCAGGTGTCAGCTGTCGTCGAGGCCTCGCCTTTGCTAGAGGGCTTGTGGGACGTGCTGTGCCAGCTGCAACTGCATCCCTCCGGGCACCTCCGGCAACCTCGATGTCTGTCCGTGCTACGCCACCATGACCACCCGTGACAACAAGCACAAGTGCCCATGAGATGCTCGACGGGCTTCATTTTCTTTCTGCTAGTCGGACATCGATCGCTCAAGCTTGTGCAGTTGCTGCTAATTATTATGGGGACGTTGTTGTAATTTCATGGCGCTCATCAAGAAGTGGTTTGCAATTGCAAATTCACAATGTGTTCAGCAATTCATCTGTTGTGTCCATCGTGAATAAAGTTTTTCCATTCATCTTTCTTCCCACTGCACTTATTACTCTTTCACTCACCGCGATTGATCAACGAGAAATTTACAATACGTATTAAATTAAGTCTAAATGGTTAACATTGTAAATTTTATGTCGGTCCAATGTGAGTTCCTCCTATGTTATATTCATTTTAAACATATTCTAGATTCACCGAATGATTTCTCCTGATTGATAACTGATGGTTGGATAGGTGAAAATCAAAGTTTGGGGCCTGAATTTTACTCGAATGGATAAAGTTTGACCTTTGCTGGTCTTGCAAGCAATTGCTGAAACATGAAAACTAATTTTCCAGTTGGTCCATCGCAAATGCTGCTGTGGAAGTAAACGATCGAACAATAAAATAAACGGAATAAGGAAATAAATTGGACATCAGATTTATGTGATTCGGTCGCATAGCGACCTACGTCCACGGGAAGAGCAATAATGAATTTCACTATAGATCAAGTAATACAATAGAAATTATAATCACACTCGAGTCATTCAAAGGCTCTCAGTGTTTCCCAAGCCCTAATTACACTCAATAACTCACGCAGTATTTAGTCTCGCAATTCCTTACGAAATAATCTCTCAATCTCACAGAAGGATTATACACAAATTTTTATCACAAGAATTTAATTGGTTTAAACACTTGAATTCTTAATGTAATTCCACTAACAAAACCCCCGAAGAACTATCCATTGTCAAGAACTCATGAACGACGTTTCAATATTTCTCTCTTTCTTGGACATGAATAGAACGAAGACCACGCTGTGACAACTCTTCACAATCTGACCCAAAAGAATAATATATATAACGCCTACAGAGAAGTCCCGTGTGAAGCCCACGCCTACTCAAAACAGGAAATAAAATCCAACTGATCCCCCTTTCTTTTCTTCTTTTCACTGACCCATCGTTGACTGATTCCAAGTCCAGCTCAAAGTCCACGCTGGACTTTCCTATTTCAAACCAAGACTCCAACGCCCATCAGGGAAAGATGATTTCTTCTCCGACTTCAGCATGGAAACAACCTCGATTACGTCACGGCTCGAGCGCGGCAAATAATGTCCGGAATCCGCAACATTATATTTTGAACTTTCTTGCACCGCTTATACAAAATTCAATCCGAATCGGGTTCGTTCAATGGACTCAAATTCGAGACATATTTTTTTTTTTTTGATAACCCAGGGAACTCCCGCACGGCCGACAGCCGGGAGGTAAACCCTGGGGGCGACACGTGCTAGCCACCACACACGTGCACCGGTTAAGTCACCCTGCGGCGCCCGGGATTCGAACACTCAACCTTTTGCGAGAGGAAGAGTGCCCTCTCCAGCAGCGCCACCCAGGCGGGTGGTCTCGAGACATATTTTAATAAATATGAAATCCCAAAAATCAAGTGGTCAGGAGAGGAACCAAGCCCAACCACATAAATGGCCTTAACCATATCTGTAAGCCCAAATTCACTAAAAAATAAAGCAAAGCCCAAAAGTCCACAGCCGACATAAGCAACAAAAATGGTTGGCTTGGTTGACATAAGCAACAAACCTCAATTGTTAATAAAAATATCATTTTCACAATTTATCTAGAACGATACCATTTCGCTTGCGGTGATTAATTCGAACAGATAAAATCGTCTTACACCGAGAATGTTTAAAATAACTATAATACATGGATTCTGAGATCGAACCTCGGGGACAAAAGATATGAACTTAGCAAGGAAGCATGAGCTGATTTACGGTCCAATCCTCCTTCTTAGGCAGTCCATCACCATATGATCCTGTGCCGAAGTACTCATCTCTTTGCGAGCTCAATGAAAAGTGCTTGCTCATGTGACTCTGTGGTTTTGCACCTATCTTACCATTGACTTCTTTTTACAGATTGGACCTTAATCATGAACAATGTAGGAAAAGGCGATACCAATGCCCAACCCATGATTTGATTGATACTGACCATTTGATATAGCAGGATCGATTTATGAGTCTCTTCGAGGACAAATAGGTTTATCTTCTGCTTAAATGTTAAGCATGGGGAAATTTTCTCTCCCTCTCTTCTTCCATGCTCAATCTATAAATAAAACTCGTTTATGGAATTCCAACCACACCCCGTTACACTCGAAGCTAATGGTGTTGTTGAGGCTCTGTACAACCTTGCTGCTCTTCTCTATTCTCTTAATCTACAGAGCTGAATCAAATTATATGGTAAAACATACCCTGAGTTTTCCTCATGTTTTTGCTTTAAATGTCACTTTTCAACCATTTTTGAAGATCTGTTGTCATTGAATATACTTCCATTGAGCTTCCATTGAGCTTCCATTTATACTCCAACTCTATCGATTTTTTTTCTTTTTGTTAGGTAACTCAGTTGAACACAGCTGACACACTGGCACCCTCACCTCCACATACAGGTACGGACACAAACACATTTTAATTATCTTCAAAACTAGAAATCCCAAACACCGGTTCACTTCAACTTGTTCTTCTGTCCTTAAAGGGGATTCAATAAAAGAAGGAAAAAAATCCGTCTTCCTCTTCCATGTAATAATCATCATTCTGCGCTTTGTTCTTATCCCGTGCATCTCAAGATTGTGACGGAGCTTGTGCTGCTCGGTGCCAACTGTTGTCGCGGCCACGCCTGTGTTAGAGGGCACGCGGGACTTGCTGCGCTGGCTGCGACTGCGTGCCCCTGGAAACTTCTGGCAACTACGACGCCTGCCCTTGCTATGCCAAGATGACTGCCCACAGAGGCAGGCTTAAATGCCCCTAGAAGGGTTTCATCATCGACTAAGCTTCACCTGCGAAATATGTTTCTATTTTTTTAGTGCATGGCCAAGTTTATGTAGTCTTTCCTGATGTATCTCAGTAATGAAGACTTCAGTCATGTCCAATCCATAAATCAACTCTCGTAGCAATGATTATTAATATTGATGGATCATGGAACTTGCCCTGGACACGTGCCGGGTGCTGTTTTCTTAGCCGTCAAAGTTCACATGCTGATAAAGATGCGAACATCTTTATCTTAAACCTCTAACTCCGTTTGGTGTTTGGTTGACCTGCAATATAATCAAGTGTCCAAGGATTGGTCGTCGGGATCGGCACGACTTGCTGAGTATCGCTAAGCAACTTGGCAGGGGGAACACGTGGCCGAGCCTCGAGAAAAGACGACGAAGGAGGGCAGTGCATGCTTTTTTGAATGGTGGGCGACCGATCCAGCTTAAGCTCTGGCCAATAATTGATTCAGCAAAGATTCAAAGCCCTTGACTCGGTGATCGAAGGATACTGCTGGGAAAGAAACCTGCTTTGCTTACTTCAGAGTTGGCGAGTCGGATAAGGCCGAGTTGGGATGATGGTCGGAGCAACTGGAGACCATCATCTCAAAAATTTGCCTGGAGACTCCAGGCTGTATTTGTTATTATATATCATATCATATGATGTGCCCTCGTGGATTTAATCCGACTCACTTGATGGTATGTACATGATCACTCTGCTTTAATCACACAGACTAATAATATGTTAGGTAGGGAAGCTAATTAAAATTTAGAGAAATGATTATGTGATGGCTCCATTACTTTTTAATAGAGCGACGGAGTCGCTTCTGCCATTCACTTTTTATTGTTCCTTATACTTAAAAAAAGAGAGAGAAAGAAAATAAGTGGAACCCATCCCATGCTAGAGTGAAAGTGAGTGGTTCTCCTTGTGCCGTTATTGCATGAAATTGATGGTACCGTCATGCTAGTGCCACTGGCTTGCAGTTCCTTAGCCACGGAAGAGTCGATAAGACTAGGAGTGAGCATGGTCCAGGTGGACAGTTCCCACCCTAGAACCGGAAACTACGTACCCACTAAGGACCTGTTTCGAAAAATTGAAATCGGAAATCGTCCATTGGTTCTATAGACCCACTCGGGAACCGGATCGCGGTTCGGTCCGGCTCCCGAGTGGGTCCATGGAACCGGTCCCATTAGCCAAGGACGGAGACGGAAAGATGGGGATGGAGATGGAGATGGAGAGTTGGAGACGGTGAGGTGAGCATCGACCAAGAAGAGTGAGAGAGTGAGAGTGAGCATGAAGCGAAAGCGAGCATGAAGCAAAAGCAAAGTATGGTGTTTCTCGGCTCAATATGAGGCTGTAAGTGTCGAGTGAGTTAGGTTTAATTTAGGGATTTATGAATTTTCTTTTTCTTTTTTTTTAAAATAAAAATTAAATAAATATATTATATATTATATTATATTTATTATTATATTACCAATCCGGTCTGGGTGGGCGAGTGTGCAGTTGTTCTACACCTAGAACCGGGAATCGGATCAGTACCCAACGGTTCCCAAAAATTGAAACTGGGAACCGGATCGGTTTCTTTAGGAACCATCGATTCCGGGCAATTTCTGATTTTTTTGCACACCCCTAGATAAGATCTTAGGCTAGCCTTCCTTCTATAGTTGTTCCTAAGAATAGTACGGCGAATAGCACGACGAATAGCATCCTCATATCGGATCATATCATGCCTAATTTAGCTCAGGTATCCAGTTCCTCGAGCAAGGCATGCAAAATAATACGACGCAATAACTGGTTTTGGCTTGCCATGGCCTCATCGGGAGGGCGTCATCAACTCCTAACCATTTTGTACACGGAAAACCAACCCTGCCTTCATAGCTCCTAAGGGTATATTTATTCTAAGTTAGAACTCCTAGCACAAACCGCCTTGACGTCATTCTCACGGACCAGTTGTATTATCCCCTCCACATCACTCATTCTTTACCCCGACAGCACCAAACTCCACTTATAAGGATACGAGAGTACGAAAGAATCACAGTCCGTGACATTAGCGTCCGTCTTAAACTTATAGACAATATTGACAGGAAGGATTACATTGAATTTCGCACAAAAATTTAGGACTAAATTGACAAAATTGAAAAGTTTTGGATTGAATTGGTATCTGTACAATAAGTTTAGGATTGATTGAATAATTTTCCTAGTCCGACCATTTCTGTGGTTAGACTTTTCCTTTATGATTAGCAGGTTATAGGAAAATGCGAACCATTAAAATTTTATCCTTTTCAAAATTTCAAGCAAAACATTCATCTCCAACTCAAAATCAAAGTTTTAGGTTAACCATTATAGGTCTTTGAGGAGTCTCAATAAATTCGCTTTATAAGCGATGAAACACTCTTGAAAGTACTTCACTAATCAATCATTGTTAATATGAAATGGAGAAATAATAGGATTATGAATATCGCTTTAGAATGACTATAAAAGGGTATTGGGGCGAGTAGGCATAATTAAACACCCAATACAAATTTGTCACATCGGTTAGTTAATTACTTTGTGCATCTCCAACTATTTACGTGAGATAAGCTCGCGCCAAGGGTACTAAGTTTCGTTTACAAATTGATATGACACATTATTAATTGATTTTTTAAAAATAAGTGATGGGACGCGAGCACTTAACAAGAGTTTCTCATATCATTTTATAAATCACTGGTAAAAAATCAATCCTTCTCTCTTTTAAAGGTATCCTTGTGTTGATATACACAAGATATTGCAAGCTTTAATTAAATACTTCAATTTTTTTCAAGCGAACGGTCGCACATTGAACTTCAAAAGCTAACGATTTAAACTTTGATAAAAGAATATGGCACACCCAATGATATACACGAATATGAACTTGATCCTTTTAATAATTCAGCCATCATGCTTTATTAAATAAAATCATTTTCATGTTCGAACTAGCCGTCTGAATTTTAAGTTGCCTCTTATCCACACGATGATATTAGTGGAATAATTCACGTGTTTAGTAATTTACCCACCTAAGATGGTCTTCCTCAACGCAAATACATTGGTCGCTAAAGGGTTGTGACAAAGCTGTTTTGGTTTTGATTAGTTTAAACATGAATGCATGAAGCCAACTTCGTCTCTAGAGACTCTACACACTTTCAAGGGTGATGGGCCGGGGTTCTCAAAGATTATTTTGAGCCAAAGCACAAGAAACCTGTCGCATTCACATTGAAAGTCGATCCACTCAAACCACTCAGGTCCGTCCGATTCGATACTCTGGTGGCCTTGGGGAGCTTTTCTAGTTTGGCGTTTGCTGGATAACAAAAGAAGAACAGCTGTGTTTGCCGAGTTCCCCAGCTGGCAGATGATGCTCTCTCTCTCAGTCTCATTCTCATTTGGTGTAGGTTCGATCTAAGACTGATAGCCCCAGTGCCTTTTCCTTTGCCCAATATCGATCAAAAGTACAAAACCCATGCAACTTTAACGTACCAAACCAACCTCAACTTTCGAACATAATGTCCCTATTTCATCAGCTCATGGCTAAAGAAACACAGGAAAAGAAAGCCAAACAGCCCACGCACGCATGGAAGGTGTGCTGATGGCCACCTTACACGTTTTGGAAGTCGGCCGCTAGATAATTCACTCGGGCTACTTGCTACCGACCCCTATGGCCATCTTAATGAGACAGTCTACGAGAAGAACTTTGCTCGCTCTAAGCCTATATATATAGCCACCCTCTATCCTCCCATTTCATTGTATCAAACATCATTCGACCAAAGTCATTAGGACTTAACATCATTGATATTCAATTCTAACTCCGAAAAGTCTCGACCATGGCCGTCCACAGGCTTTTAATTGCTTCCGTCTTAATCGCTGTTCTTTTTCTTCAACTTGCCGAAGCTGACCAGATGGTAACAACTCGTTCTGCTTTCGATTATTCTATATTCTGCTCACTTGATTTTCTTCTCTTCTGTATCGCACTAACTAAACTAATGTCAATGCTAATTAACCAAAACAACCCTTTTGTGTCCTTGACAGACACAGGGAGTTGGAAATGCAGGAGACAATTCCAAACTTCCAAAAATGGGTACAAAACTCTCTCTCTTTTTCGTTGGCAATATTTAAAACAAATAATCGTATAGTAACATGAGGTCTTCGTGTTTGTTGTGTAGACTGCGGCGGTGCGTGCGCCGCCAGGTGTCAGCTGTCGTCGAGGCCTCACCTTTGCCAGAGAGCTTGCGGGACGTGCTGTGCCCGCTGCAACTGCGTCCCTCCGGGCACCTCTGGCAACCTTGACGTCTGTCCGTGCTACGCCACCATGACCACCCGTGACAACAAGCACAAGTGCCCATGAGATGCTCGACGGGCTTCGTCTCCTTTCCGATGGTCGGACGTCGATCGCTCAAGCTCGTGCAGTTGCTGCTAATTATTATAGGGACGTTGTTGTTGTACTTTCATGGAGCTCGTCAAGATGTGGTTTGCAAATTGCAAACTCACAATGTGTTCAGCAATTTATACGTTGTATCCATCGTGAATAAAGATTTTTCATGTATCTTTCTTCCCACTGCATTTATTACTCTTTTGCTCACCGCAATTGATCAACGAGAATGGTTAAAATTGTGAATTCTATGTCGGTCCAATGTGAGTTCCACCTATGTTATATTCATTTTAAACATAATCTAGAGTCACCCAATGAATTCTCCCGATCGATAGCTGGTGGTTGGATCGGTAAAACTCAAAGTTTGAGGCCTGAATTTTACTCAAATTGATAAAGTTTGACCTTTGCTGGTCCTGCGAGCAATTGCTGAAACATGACAAACTAATTTTCCACTTGGTCCCATAGCAAATGCAAAACCCCAAAAATCAAGTGGTCAGGAGAGGAGCCAAGCCCAATCACATATGGTATTAACCATGTGTGTAAGGCCAAATTCACAGAGTAAAAGCCTAAAAAATCCACAGCAGACATAAGCAAGTTTGGTTTACACAACAAATCTCAATCGTTAATAAGAATATCAGTTTCACAAATTGATGGTAAAGATTTATCGAGGCATCAAAAGAAGCACTTATGTAAAATATTATCTGCACCCGTCATTTATGTCATGTATTACGTATTATGAACGTTCTTATTTTCTTTTCAAATGATACAATTTCGCTTGCGGTGATTAATTTGAACATGTGAAATCGTCCTACATCGAAAAAGGTTAAAATGAATATAATAAATGGATTCCGAGACCGAGCCTCGGGACCAAAGACACGAACTTAGCAAGGAAGCATGAGCTAATTTACAGTCCGATCCTCCTCTTCAAGCAGTCCATCACCATGTGATCCCGTGCCAAAGTACCCAATCTCTTTGCGAGCTTAATCAGAAGTGCTTGCTGGAGCAACTTTATGATTTTTCGCCTATCTCACCATTGTCTTCATTTACAGGTTGGACCTTAATCATGAAGAATGTAAGGCAATACCAATGACCAACCCATGATTTGATTGATCGTGACCATTCGTACAACAGAATTGATTCATCGGTCTCTTCGAGTGCAAATATGTTTATCTTCTGCTTAAACGTTAAGCATAGGGAATCTACCATTCGCAGCATCCACCTACTCGCCACTTTTTACTTATCGGGTAAAACTAAAGAAGTAACCTAACTCTCTCCCTCTCTTCTTCCCTGCTCATTCTATAAATATAAGCTCGTTTCTGGAATTCCAACCACAGCATATTACGCTCGAAGCTAATGGCGTCGTTGAGGCTCTGCACAACCTTGCTGCTCTTCTCTCTTCTCTTGATCCACCAAGCTGAATCTGATTATATGGTAAAACGCACCCTGAATTTTCCTTTCGTTTTTGCTTTAAATGTCACTTTCCAACCATTTTTGAAGATCTGCTGTCATTAAATACACTTCCATCGAGCTTCCATTAATTGATACTCTAACTCTTATCGATTTTTTCTTTTTGTTAGTTGATTGAGTTGAACACAGCTGACACACCGGCGCCCTCGCCTTCACCACCTATAGGTATGGACACACAAACACATTTTAATTATCTTCAAAACTAGACCAAAAACCAGTTCACTTCAACTTGTTCTTCTGTCCTTAAAGGAAATTAAATGAAAGAAGTTAAAAATCCATCTTCCTCTTCCAAGAAATAACGGTCATTATGAGATTTTTCTCTTTTTCTGTGAATCTCAAGATTGCGATGGAGCTTGTGATGCTCGGTGCCAACTATCGTCGCGGCCACACCTGTGCAAGAGGGCATGCGGGACTTGTTGCGCCCGCTGCGACTGCGTGCCACCGGGAACTTCAGGCAACTACGACGCCTGCCCTTGCTATGCCAACATGACTACCCACGGAGGCAGGCATAAATGCCCCTAGAAGGGTTTCATCATCGACTTCGCTTCACCTGCGAAAAATGTTTCTATTTTGTTAGTGTATTGCCAAGTATGTGCAGTCTTGCCTGACGTATCTCAGTAATAAAGACTTCTGTCATGTCCAATCCATAAATCAACTTTCCTAGCAATGCTTATTAATATTGATAAATCATGGGACTTTCCCTGGAATAAGAGAGCAAGATTGGGTTCTTGTAATTTTAGTCTTGAAGTGTTGCTGATAGGATTATAATGTGATTACAGAGTTGCATAATCTCCGTTTAATCAGGCAGGAGAGTGAAAAAGAACAGCTGCTCATCACTCACGCATGACACGTAAGCCCACACTTTGCTCAGATGTCATTACAGAAATTTCACAGACACCACTGAACCTGATCAATGGGAGAGCGGCTCAGTCAATCTGAAAGGCAAATTAGATAGATTTAGCCAAGCTATTTTCTTCGTATGAAGTCATTTTTTAATTTGGCAAAAATATTGTGAACAGAGATAGATCAAATCACGCGTTTGATACTATTAAAATATTGTCTTATATCGCTTTACAACATATGCTCTTTATGTACATGCTCTACCTATTAGCTAAGTTTTAGGGTTAGACTTTCTAACATGGTATCAGAGTCAGTGCTATCTCTTTCACATATGTGCATCCATACCCCATCAGTCAAATTTTGCATGCCGCTCTTATTCCGGCTTGCACATGAGAGGGACATTTAAATATTTTCCCACGTCAGATTAACTTTTGTATTGGACTTTTTAATAAATACAAACTTAATTGTTGCTGTAACCTGTAAATCATTTTGAAGATTCATAGTATCATTTCTTTGCAAGACGGGGGCTTATCTCGGGCACAACTGGATTGAACCAGGCTTTATAACCGAGTGCCGTGCCTGGCCTAGGGCTTGTCCAAATTGAACTTTCGAGCCCATGACTTGTCTGCTCAATAGTAGATCTAATGTTAGAGATGTTGATTGAAACATTTTGATTCTCTTCTTTCTTGCATTGGTATTCGCGTATGAGAAATCAGAGGGAATCAGCGCATTGGATGAGCAACAACTGTGGACACTGCAATAATCATTTCACGAACCGTGAATTCAATGACACAAAAAACTTCTTGTTTAATGGCATTAGTAGGATGATCTCAGAAGATTATAGTTAATTTTGTTTGAGCATGTGTATATGTTAATTACATGTAAGAATTGATACAATTTGTGAGATTTACAAAGTGCTTTATAAACCTTTAGATAGCCAGGTTTCCATACTTGTGCCCCTCAAGAGTTCATATTGGAAAAGATGGAACTCTTGATTGGCCAAAAAAAAAGAAATGGTTATGTGTCTAATTACAAGGTATTGTTGTGAAGAATGTCCCAAGTAATATATTTTTTACTTCGTTAACCTTTTGTCTTTATTAATACATGTAAATTATCCCGTGCATGTGCATAAAATAAGTCTCCGAGGGGTCTGGCCATGAAAGTAAATCTGAGTGAGAGATGTTGTGATTTGAATGAATAATCTGCAACATTCAAACTGAACATTTAACCATTCAGACACCCTTTACAAGAATATATTCTATTTGGGGTTAATTTTACAAACAGAACTTGTGAAATTTCTTTCGACATATCACTCTCATCTCTTACAGTTGAGATGAGTAATTAGTTATACAGTAAAAAGAATACCGCTGATTGAAATAAGTAAAAAAGGGAATTATATGGTCCGTGTACGCGTACTATCTATCTAGTTAGCTATAGCTCTTCAATTAAAAAAGCATGTATTGCGGATTGAATAAATAGGAAAAAATCTACCGTAATCAGTTTTCATGAGCAATTTATTAGAGTATGCGAGTTTAACTGGATTATATGATATATGTAGAATGAATTTCATGTTACTTTATTTTAATTACTATGCTTGTATACCAATTGTGGGCCTTTTCATTCATCTAACCATGCGAACTCTAGAGGTCACAAGGTCTAACATCAAGAAAGTTTATAAACCGGGCAATAAAATGGAGCCTTCAACATTAATCATCTTCGGAGATTCTTCACTCCTCGATATCATAAATAAGTACTCACGCGGAGAATTATAGGCATTTAGGCTCCATTTGTTTCGCAGAAAATAAATGATTTGGAAAACCATATTTATCGATTGAAATAATTAGTCAACAGTGCAAAATGAACTGAGCTTTAGTATATAAATATTCTGACACCCCCTCTCGCACTTAAGCTGGACATAGGCCTCTTTCCCAGCGTGGAAGTATATAATGAGGAGGCAAATAAAAGATCCGGAAAGATTTGAACCCAGGACCTCCTGTTATGATATCACGTGAGATTTCATGTGGAACCACCGTCAATTGTTCGAAAATTCAAGTGATTAGATAAATGTGCGATTTAACCGATCGAACTGAATCTTAGCTCGGGTCTCCCGACATTAATGTTCCAATCACGGTGCTTGCCTTGGAAGAAGAGAGCATAATTAGGATTATTCTAATCCCCTAGCAGCCTTGAAATGTGGCTGATGCTACATGCATCATGATCTGGCGTTTAATCACGCAGGAGAATTGTAAAAAGAGTAAACCTACTGATGGGGTCACGCACGAACCGTGGGGGAGCCTGCCCGCGCCGAGTTGCATGTGGAATTATTTCCCCTGTCCATATAATTGATCGCCCCCATCGGCCGTCCGGACTTGTTTGTACCGGTGTACCGCAACCGCTCAGAGCCACCGCAATCTCTTTCATTCTCGCTCGCTACTCCGCGCGCGCGGAAATTGGTAGAAAAAATTGCTTATACATTAATAGAAAAATGACACCAATGATCCATAAACTTTGGTTCGATGTACAATGTGATCTCTGGAGTTTTGCCCAATGTGCAATTTCGTCATGAACTTTCAATTCGTTCAATGTGGTCCATGAATTTTTTTTTATATATATATATTCAGTCTAGTTTCCGAACTAAATGAAAATATTCAATATTATCCATGAACTTGAATTAACGGAATGATAATATTGAACATTTTCATACAGTTCAATGACTAAATTGAATGTGTATAAAAAGTTCACGGATTATATTTGACAAATTGAAAGTTTAAGGACCACATTGCACAGTGGATTACAGTTTAGAGACCATATTGAATAAATTAAAAATTCAGGGACCATTTGTATCATTTTCCCTATAGAATTTACATAATCAATGAGGGGGCGGCTCGGTCAATCTGAAAGGCAAAATGGATAGATTTGGATAAACTATTTCCTTCTTGGACTCGGTACTTCTGAGCTCATCCAGCCCGATCGAGTCTACCACCTTTCGAATGCTCTCTACCTCTTAGAAAACTAGTAGGCACGTTCCTCCCTAGACTAGAGAATACCAATGCGTGGTGGTTTTACCATTCCTTAGATAGTAAAGCTTTATATTGCTAAAAAAACTTATGGAGTAGGTTGGCCTAGGGTATGCTCTAAGCATCGGGTCCAATTATGAATTTCAGCACCGACATCGCTCCGGCGGTATTATGTTGCTTTGAGTCATTATCATCTAAGCTCGCCATACTACACCAATTTTCATCACGTTTTAAAATATGGGATTGGGCATCGGCGAATGGCGATGTGATTTTCTCATGCTTTTTTTTTTTTTGCTAAAACAAACCTTCCGTTTCTCGTGATTTTCTCATGTTACGATTGGCTATGTCCATTCTTTTTATAAAGGTAGAATGGCGGAGAAGAACGACCGGCGCTAGCAACATTTTTCCGAGCATTATCATGGGGATTCCACGTCCGTTGCGAAATGTTCAGTTTTAGCGATAACTACTCCACACTATCCACGACAAAAAAAGAAAAAAAAAAGAAAAGAAAAATTGAGATTGGTGAGCCTGTCGCCACGACTAAGTAAGGAAGTCTTTTCGCACAAGATATATCACAGGCAAAGCAATTCGGTACCAGCCGTCGAAAGCATCGCTGATAATGTAAATCGAATTTGTGATCTCGGGAAAAGTCTCGGCCACCCTTGTCGGGTCATGATCTGTGTCGCCCGCGAAATAATTGGTCTAAAAAGTCTAACCCACATTTCCTCGTCCTACTCGAGCACGATCCACGTGGCAAGCATCTGGGGATCCTCGACCGACGCCGTCCGATGGGGCAAAACCCCGGAGATCTCAGTCCGTCCGTCCAGAAAAAGCTAGGCACGCCCGCACCGGATCCGGGCCGTCCCCCCCAAAATCCAGGGCAGGATGTGGTGCGAGCGAGCGTGACCCCTGCATGGACTGCGAACTGGACACGTTACGCAGCGGAAGACGAAGGAAGTTGGGCGGACGCGACAAAAGGCGAGGGGGCGCAACGGCGGCGTTTCTTGGTGCGAGCGAGCGGCAGCTTCGTCGCCCGTCCGACGTGGCCGGCGCGTCGGATTTCTTGGTGCTTCTGCCGCCGCTGCTGCTGCCGCCGAGGCGGCGAGCGAGCGACGGGGAGGGAGAGGGAGAGGGAGAGGGATCTGCAGGGGCCGTCGATCTTGCGGGGTGAAGAAGCGAAATGAAGATGGGGGGTAAGTTGCAGTTGAGTAGGTAAATGCGAATGCGAGATTTATCGCAGGAGGCCGTTTTTGGTGGTGAATGCATTGAAGCGAGGTTTTATGTAGAGAGCGAGCGAGTCGGGTGGGCCGTGCGCTGTGCAAGGAGAAGAAGAGAGAGAGAGAGAGAGAGAGAGAGAGAGAGAGAGAGAGAGAGAGAGGGAGAGGGAGAGAGTTGAGTTTTGGGGTGAGTAATTATCGCGGATCAGAGAGAGTTTCCATCAGTTTCGGCTCTTGGGAAGAGGAGGGCTGTACCCGCTTCTTCCTCCACCTCGCGTCCACAGGCTCACTGCACTGTTCCTTCTTCCGTTTCTTGATTCTGGGTTTGAATCAAAACCAGTTCTTGTTCTAAAGAACTCGGCATTTTTGCTCTTGCCATGTTTTTCTTCTTCTTCTTCTTCTTGTATGGTGGGAATCTGTCTGAGGTGCGAATTAAATTATTGGGGTGGGTTCTCGGGTCTGATGCACCAACCTGTGGGGACTGCGACTGATTGGGGGGAGAAATCCCACATTCATAATTGTGAACCATCAAGGGATTAATTTGGAAGACAGAGACAAGGGTCTTTCAGACGATCGCTCTCTCTCTCTCTCTCTCTGTACGTCCCGGAATTTTTGCATGAATCAAGATTTTACTTCTTCACGGGTGTCTTGAGAGCAACCCCATCTTCTGTTTTTCTCCCTTTCTTTTTTTTCCTCTCTTTTTTGGCGTTTTGTGTACGAATGGTTACCGAATGAACCCTGTTACCCTCTCTCCACCTCTCTCTCTCTCTCTTCTCTCTCTCTGGAAGAATCAGATTCTCAGAACACGAGGAACGAGTTGCTCTTCTTTTTGGCCCATCTTTACCACTTTGCTTCTTTTTAGCATTTCTCTCCGGTTAATATGCACTGCTTCTCGCTTCAGGACTTCTCTCTCCCTCTCTCTCTCTCCCTCGGTGCCAAAGCCAACACTTTTACTCTGTATTCACATTTTTCTTCCTTTTATGCTTTTCATGAAACTCTTTATGGAAAAACTCCGGTCTTCTGATCTGCAACTCGTGCTTTTCAGAGTCGCATAGTTGTTAACAAAGCAGAGGAGCGAAGCGAAGCGGTAGATCTGGTTCCGGGTCGTTCAGCTCCGGGGTCGTTTCTCAGACGCGACAACTTCTTGTGAGCCAACGAAGCCGCTTTCGCTAAAATCAGGGGAAAGGAAAGGAAAGGAAAGAGAAAAAGAGAGAGAGCAGGAACAAATTAAATGAGAGCACTGTCGTTATTGTCTCACTCGCGTTCGACTCAGAAATGGACAAGACTCGCGTCGTGATGCGTAAAGCCAGTCGGTCCTCGCCTGCAAAGCGACACTTCGATGGCCAACCTCTCAGAACTCACCATAGCACCCACACCAACGACAACGATAACATCTCCTCTGGTAAATTCCAATCCCCTCCAATTGATAATAACGAGAAATTTTATTCTCTTTCTTTTGTTTTCGCTTTCGTTAAGATTTGGCGTGTTGTTATATTTTTGAACTGCCAGATTTCTGGTCCAAGCAATTTACATGTCCTTTTCTCGCGTAGAAACAGAACTGCCGTTTGTTCGTGGCGTTTTTTGTCGTTTCAGTACTGAGTAGACTCGTGTCCGGTCCGGTGATAAGAGGTTTTTGCTAAGATAATGCTCTCGTTTTTGTTATCTGGTGGTGGTGGTGGGGTGCTTTCCTTTTCTTGTAGCTTTGGAGAGGTCGAAGGGAGAGAAGCTCAAGAAGCTGAGCTCTGTTTGCGAGAAGAGTGGGAGCTTCGTGGACACTAAAATGAAGAAGGGCTCTGGTGCGTCCCCCAGAGAAGAAGATGGGGTCGAATTTGTTGCTGCTGCGAGGAAATTGAAGCTTCCCAGAAAGGTGCCTGTCCATCTCGAAGCTGCTGTTATAGTTCTTGTTCCCTCTTCATCATCGTCTTCTCTTTTCATTTTCCCTGCCCCTGCTCGAGAATTTGTGAAATAATGAATGCGAAAGTGAAATGGGCCGTCGGCTCGTGTTCGTTTCTTCAATTCGAAATTATGAAATTCGTGTCGAATCGTGTGGCGATTGACGTCTTTAAAATGTGGTCGGACGTACAGTTGTTGGGCGACTGCAATGCCGTCGACAAAGCC
Organism: Syzygium malaccense; assembly: GCA_031216405.1. Taxonomy (NCBI): domain Eukaryota; kingdom Viridiplantae; phylum Streptophyta; class Magnoliopsida; order Myrtales; family Myrtaceae; genus Syzygium; species Syzygium malaccense. The sequence goes on along the minus strand of CM062258.1, from coordinate 6,027,164 downwards.
TCTGTTCCACGGAAGCTCCGGTCAGGTGTGCTCCTTTCCTTACGTTTCTTTGCCGGCGAGCCATAAAAGCGTTTGTCTTTGCTTCTTTTGCGTTGGTTTTTCTCATATTCTCTTTTGCCCCTATCTTTTTGTTCGTATTAATTGATTGGTTGTGCCATTATGCTTCACATTAACTGCTTGGAGACCCCAGTTGGTGTTTAAATTCAGTTTGCTTTAGGTGGGTCTTGTGAGAAGTTTCTCGCTTTTGTTTGTGCGCTCGAGTTTGATGGATTGGAACTGAAGCAAAATTGAAAGCTTCTTCTTTATTTGTTTTTTTGGCCTTTCCCACTTTTGCCCTTTTTGTTTCTTTTAATGGACGCAAGATTCTTGCGTGCTTTCTCTAGTCACGTAGTAATTTACTATTTTCTTTGCTGCGACTTTTTAAGTACATTGATGCTCTTAAAAATGATGGTGTAACGTTTGGGATTTGTCTTCTTTTCTGCATCTGAACTTACTTTTTCCCCCCCGGAAGATGACCTTTTCTTTTCCATGGAGCACAAAAGTTTTGAGATGAATAGGAAAGTGAAGGAAAGACCTCACTTGATTGATATCTGAGGCATCTGCTATGTGGATAACTTTGCTTTGCATTCACAGCCATGAAGAAACGCAACCGTCAATCTCTCTCTCCTATTTTGCCCGATTCGAAGAAGATGAGCCATTCAGTACGTGGAGGCGAATCGCACAAAAAGAATGGCGTAAAGAGATTCAAAGTGAGCTGTAAATCTCGTGTATTTCCTTTTTTTTTTCTTTTTTCTTTTGTTGAGAACTTAGTTGAAGACCAGATAGAACAATCGCTTTTCCTTACCCCTCGAAGTTGGTTCTATGGATTCTTTTGCATACTTTTGCTCAATTAGCGACCATAGATTCTTGGGACCAATTACATGTATAGCGGATACTATTTTTGCAGAAGGAAAGAAATTCAGGCTGGTCCCCAAGAGCCGCTGTTTCTGGGTCCATCACGAAAGATGAGGAGGAAGTGGCCGAGGCCTTGTATGCGTTGGCTGGTATATCTCCCAACAATGCCACTAATGACAGCACATCCGGCGGCGATTCTTTGAAAGATGGTTGTGGAGGAGCTGTGCCTGAAGTTACAGAAAGTTCACTCTCAAAAGGTTCGCCATAATAATCTTGTCCTGCGTCTTTATATTATTTTATCTTTTAATGCATTTACTGATATGCCATTTACCAAATTCCACAGTTGCACAGGAAGAGTTGAACTTGGATATCCTGGCTACCGGAGATAATGACGAGAAATCGTCTAAAGAAACCACAAAAGCCATTTCTTTGAGTGAACCTTATTTGAATGAACAGCATGTTTTGGTAGGTAGCGCAGACCACCTTAATGTTTCAAAAAGTATTACTGAAGCTAAACTACAACAAACGCCTCTGTGGTCTAAGAGTGAACAAAGCTATGAGAAATCGCACAGTGCTTGTGGTTTGGGCTTCACAACCGAGTTTGGCCTTGCCTATAGGTAAGATGTATTCCAGCTAATTATAGCTCTCTCTCTCTGTCTCTCTCCATTCTGAAATTCTTCTTTATACTCTTAGGTTTAAGCAGTCTGATGAGATGGCTTGCTCACTCTCTCTGGGGAAGCAAGAAAATAATTACCCCCTGGTGAGCATGATGATCTCATTTGATCTTTCTGTAGTGAGAATTTTGATGGAAATGGAGTGACAACAAAATTACATTTTCAGGCATCAATTACTGTAAACCAATTGGAGCACCGGGACATGGTCAAGGACTCAAGGGATGATTGTATGTAGGGTTGTGAATGTCTCGCTATCTTGTTTAGTAATTTTAAATGAGCTTTTCGAAATGGGAATTAGCAGTTGGTTTTGTGATTAAAGGTACCACCTGGTCGCTGTGCGCGTCATCTACAATGTCGAGTGAGGCCAACATTCTCTTGCAGTGAGTTCTTTTACCGTTTCTATTTTGGGCCCTTCCCAATCCATATCTTTCCATCAGTTTCTCTTCCATTCTCTTGTCTATGGCTCTTCCATTCTCATTCTTTCTTTCACCACACAGGTCTCGTCCCGTCAAGATGCCTCCCTGGTTGGACGCTGCTGTCTGTTCTACGAAGCGAGGCTCAGTGGATACATGCTTGTCAACCCAAAAGGTGAAAAAGGACATATCATCTACATTGATCTCATTTGCTTCCTAGATGTAATTCGCTAATTAACTGAATGATGTATGTTTCACAGGTTTTCCAGACATCGGTTGATAAAAGGCCTTGGAAGAGGTGTGCAACTCATGTGCATATATGTCATCTCATTCGGCTATTACAAACGGAAGAGAGTAAAGACAGCCTGCTACAGCCTAAGCAAATAAAACAAGACAAAGACAGGAAGCAGGAACAATTTGCCCAAATTAGCCTTAATGGGTTTCATGGAGTCTTTTCCGCTGCCGGCATAGAGTCGGACACTAAAAGGAGACTTGATGAGGTTAGAAGTGTTACACTTCTGCCAAAGAACCGCACTCAAGATAGGCAGGTCGCATGTCCACCTTCAATATTCCCCAAATCGGAGAAGCTGGTCAGCTCGTCATGTCTTCTTTCATTTACCTTTTCCATTTTTTTTTCTTCTTTCCCTCTGTCCTTATTCCTGATCGGTCTCTGCAGGCTTTTGATTTCCTGTCTCTGTCAGCTGGAGGTGGTGGGGTCAATTTCAGGAATACCAGTGGTAGTGCTGGACGAGTAGACAAGCCAGAGGCTCGGTCCCAACTCAGTTTTCCTTATGTTGATTCTCTTACTCAACGACATATCTCCATGGGTCAAAATCGTTATTTGTCTGCTTACTGCGACCAGCTCTCAGGAGTAGCGTTGCAGCAGGTTTGCTTCTTGCTGGGAACCTTCATCCATTGTCTATAATCGCATTACAACATGTCAACAATGAGCTTGCAATTTTGTTCTAGGGCCAGATGCAACTACCTGGCTTCCTTGGCAGCTCTGGATCTCCGTCTGTGCTTAATGGGACAATGGTTTCGGCTAAGGAACAGCAACATCAACAGCTGCTTTGGGCAGCCCAAGTATCGGCTCAGTGCAAGCCTGTGGCTGTGGCTAATTCCAAGACCATGGCTCAGTATCCTAGTTGGCAAGGTGGAATACGAGGGTGTCCTACCCTGATCCCACGTCCTCAAGCAGCCCTTCCTCCTTCACCCTCTGCACTCGAAGTACTCGGCCCTAAATACACTCCCATACCGAATCATCTTCATCGCCAGCTCCCTTCCCTTAATTCATCAATGCCTCATCATGGCATGAAAAGGCAAGACCACCATCCCCACTCTGTTTACCAAGAAACCACGGCCCGGTTTTACACTAGTGGCTCATTGCCATTGCAGCTACTATGCAACGAGCACCTTTGAAGTGAGGTGTGCGGCTTTGAATTGAGCTGCTGAATGCTCTTCAACTTTGAGATGAGCAAATCGAAATTGAGCTCCCATGGACAATGAGTGTTGGACTCTGATCGGTGGCCATCATTGATCAGTTGAAGTAGCGGTGAAGAGCGAGGACGCACTTGTATGCAAGTGGGGCATAATCAATGAAGACGCCATTCATAACTCAACTCTTATAAGATGCGCAGAAGTGCAGATTGATTGGAGGAAACTCGAGGCTTCATCGGTGAGATATTTCTACGCATAAGAGGTGGCTCAGCCCCTGAATAGATCCATCTCTTGGTGTTTGAGTTCTTAACTCGTTGGGCTGAGGGAGAAGCTACAGTTTCTCTCTTTATATATGGACAGCTTCTGCGAACTTTAGTTAATCTCATCTACATATAGAGCCATTTTGTTCCTGTTCTTCCACATGTGATGTACAGGTCAGGCACTCTGGCTCAGTTGTTGATACTTTGTTAGAGGTACTAAAGCTGGAGGAAGACTTGAGGGAAGAGGAACGATTCTTCAAATGCTTAATTGCTTGTATGGAGTCTTTAGTAGAGAGCTTGAAGTTTCAATAGTTAAACGGTAGGACATTTCCTTTGCAAAACCTTAGGTATATTTCACATGTATATATTTCGATGACGATCGAATTTTCATATATTTCACGTGTATGTTTTGATGACGATTGCCGTATCGGTGGCTGGGAGGATTCGAAGTCAGCTTTCGATTAGGGGCTTAAAAGCTACGTTCCTCATGGTAATGAATTACGATGAGAAGAGGTGGCATATAGTAGGTCTAACATTCTTAGGAAGTGATATGGTAGTGGATGCTCCCGACGGAGCTTGGGTCCGGGCCTTGACTGTTGTCAGCTTCAGCATTTCCTGGATCGACAATTCACGGGCACCTCTGTCGTGCGCCCTAAAGAAAATTTTCTACAAGGCTCGATTGGAAGAAAGAGTAAAGTCTGGCACAAAAACTGCTCATGAGTGCCGCAATAAAGCGGATCCAAAGATAGCAAAAGACGACCCCTTCGTTGCCTTTTCTTCACCAAATCAAGTGAGAAACGAGAGGAATGACAGCTTGTGTGGGCATCTCGTCGCTTCTTCAGATAACAAAAAAATCATGCCTAAACATCGCTTGTCGTAAGAGTCTCACTTGTCAGATCCATTGAAAGGTATCACGTCACATCATAAGTCACTTTTGTCGCCGAAAGAAATTTATAGTATGATTCTCACTTGTTAAAACTCCATTGAAATTTAGCACGAAGCATCATATTTTCAGGGGAAAATGAAAACATACAGGGCATATTTGTTTACCGAGCTAGAAGCCGGAAGCTGAAACGAGTTGAAGTTAGTACGAGGAATCGAGTGACGATAGTCGAGCTGCTTCAGCTGAGACGTCGCTCTCCTTTTGGCCTTAGCAAGTGGAGAATACCAGAGAATCCTTGGAATCCACTCCATGAGAGGATGCAGATTGGCCATAGCAAATGTATTGGATCCCTGCTTTTAATGATGGGATGTCTAGATATATCTTTCTATTACTCTTGAATTAGCAGAAGCTAACTTAAGGAAAGCCGAAGGCAAGAGAGATTCGCTTTTCATGTGCCCCACAAAGGCTCGCTAACATTTGGTGGAGCTATGATGACGTGCTCGACTGCTTCGAAAAACCCGTGCTTTTAGAGCCTCTTCACCGAGTTTAGGTCTCGGAAACGGCTCTAGTGATTCAAATATTGTGTTCCAAAGCGAGTGCGGAACTCTGCTACTGGTAATATTGGTAATCCATGATATGAACAAGTTACCATTTGATGGCAAAAAGGGAAAGAAGGATAAACAAAAAAAAGACCATAACTTGAGCACTTAGAGAGGTGTTTTTCGTCGCTGCAAAAAGAAAAACTTAATAAAAGATGAAAGTGCCCGTCCTGAACACCAAGTAGCAGTAAGGGTTCCCTCTGTAACGCAAGATCATGCACTTAATCACCACGACTACTGAGGGAAATACTCCATATATACATGCATACATAGTGCTGACGAAGAGCCCACCAGAGATCCATAAGTTTAAGAAGAAGACATTTGACCCACCAGCTCTGTTCACCTTAGGAAAATTTTAACAGAATTCCAGTGAAGTGGACGCCAAGAAAAGGAGCCTCTCTTCCTGATATTCTTGTTGCTCCCTCTTGCCTTGACCAAATCTCTTTCGCCACAGCCTGCAACCACCGTTCTCTCCTTTTCTCCTCCCACCTCTCTCTCTCTCTCTCTCTCTCTCTCTAAAATCTTAATAAAAAGCTCATCCTTGTTGCCACCTTTCACCAGCTCTCTCTCTCTCACACACGGGCGCTCGGCATTCATGGACTCTGGAGGAGACAATGAGAGGGCGGAGATCGACACGAGACCGCCTTTCCGGTCAGTGAGAGAGGCGGTCTCGCTGTTTGGCGAGAGGGTTTTATCCGGGGAGGTCTACGTCGGTAACAAAACCAAAGACGTGAGTTCAGAGCTGCTTGTTAAACATGTCGCACTCTCATTCAATGATTTGCTCACAAACTACTGTCACTTTCTGCCTGGCCTCATGTCCAATTACTTACCACACATCATAAGTGCTTCTTCTACTTTAAGCTGGCTCTAATGTTATTATCATATCTAGTCACTGATTGCCGTGTTGATTCGATGGCAACATTTTTTTTGGTGCTTTGAATTCTTTTGAAAGGGATTAAACAACAGGAAATGACAATGATCATTGTCTGTCATTTTCAATAAATTCACAATCATCTCTTGATGTAGCGCGACGCATAATTAAAGTAACAATTATTAGCCAGCTTTTCATATAGTATTCGCTTCAATTGGATTTCATCATTCTAGCAAGACATGGAATGATACTAAACTTGAACTTTATTAGGGGATCAATAATCACTTTGGCTTTCAGTTTTACGGGTCCCTGTTGATAAGAAGTGGATGCGATTAGAAGCAAGCATCTAAATCGTACCTTACAAAAAAAAATTGTTCCAAGTGGACTGTCTTTGATTTACATTATTATCCTTTGGCGACCATATCGGGTCCACTAGATAAAGTGAAACATACATTAATCTGACATATTAAATGATATATATGTAAGTATATCTTTATATATTTATCGACATACTTGCAGAGCATGCATGACTAGGTTGTGTCATAATTCCACTAACACTATAGGGTCACTCTGCTATCGGATAATTGGTCGAGTAGATTGAACAATATTAAGAAATTATTCGTCACATTTCTAGATTGGAGGAGCCTCCAGGATTGGGAGAGTCACAGCAGAATTGGAAGAAGCCAAGCAAAGGCTCGAGGAGGCGAGAGAAGAAGGCGTGCGAATGGCCGATGCCCTCTCCTCCCTACAACAAGAGCTCGAGCGCGCCAAGCAAGAGCTGGCGCGGCTCAGGAAGCAGCAATCCGACAAGCAACCCATCAACACGGTGGCTGAATCGATAGAGGAGGAGGAAGAAGAAGAGGAGGAAGAGGAGGACGTCAAAGACGTCAAGTCCGTCGAGGCTCCGACTGAGTCCGAGCGCGCGGAAGCGCTGTGGTTCGACGACGACAACGAGGAGAAGGCGGGCTTTCGTGAGAAAAGGTACGTGACCTTCGCCGACCGAGCACCGACTCCGCAGAGCGACGACGAGGCATGGCGGGGACATCCTTCGATAGGGAACAAGAAGACGAAGAAGAAGAAGAAGAAGCCATTGATTCCTCTGCTCGGAGAGATTTTGTCAAAGAGGAAGGGACATTCGCATCACCAAGAAGTTGCATCGGTCCGAGACTGGATGTAAATTATTTTTCTGTCTTCAACCATTGGGGACAACCGCTTAATGTGTTTGATCGCAGAGAAGGACGGGAGATGTTGAGAGCTGTTAATTTGGTGGCTGGATTGATGTGTATGGTGTGGAATTCGAGCCGTATTCCTCCAATGAATCGTGTATTTTCGGGTGTATTTCGAGCAAGAAATAAAGGTTATGTTCTGCGCCTAGAAGTGCTCCCTCAATTTCAATTATCCATGACGTACTAATTTTTCTAATTATCCAAGAAGTCAAAACCCCAGCAGCTAAATGCTTGGTGTGATTTCAGTAAATCTCATATCGATGCATATGAAATTTCATGAGAAAATTTCTTTATAACGAGGCCCTACCCCTTAGGGTGAGATTCGCGAGATTTATGTCGCTGCCTGGTATACGTTTTCACATCCGCAGCTAATTCCATCTACGATTGAACTTCCCTTTTATTGGTGAAGGTTACGTGATCCAATTGATGGACTACTTGCTCAAAGTGTTGGTAAAAAAAGAAAAAAGCCACAAAAATCCCAAACTATATTCATTATGACATGTTTACCTTGAATGTTTTTTTTTTGTGACATTAAAAATTACCTCTCGTGACACATTTACCATAAATTTTTTTGTAACATAAAAAATCCAAAACTTATACCTATGTGACACATTTACCCTCCTCCATTAAGGTTCCATTAAATGATTTTTCAACAAAAATAGTGTCGTTTTTATTTCGCCGCGCAATGTTAGCACCGTTTGCTTTCTAGCATCCATGTGGACAGATTTTTAACCGTTTTCTTTTACGGAAAGTAAATGTGTCACGTAAGTACAAGTTTGAAATTTTTTGCGAAAAAAAAAATTTAGTGTAAATGTGTTATAGTGAGCATAATTTATAGTTTTGGTAGCTTTTGTCCTTAGGAAAATGGAAGGCGACACGCAAGCGCTCAACAACCCCAATCGCAATCCCATCAGCCTAGACAGCGACCAACCTAAAAAGGGGAAAAAACAAGACCAAATGTTGGACTAGCGAGAAATTCCAGTTCGATTCACATGCAAATCAGTCAATGATTGGGATGACGACATGGGCTCCTGATATCATTTTTCCAGGTCAGAATGCGAATCGCTCAAGTCAACAACCACCATAAACTATAAAGCTATCCTGCCTGACGAAGCTATCGCGAAGCATTTCGGTTTTCCCCATTTCGACACCAAACGCTTTCGAAGCGCTCTCTCGGGTACGAAAATGTACTACCATAACTAGAGTCACGGCAAAGACTGACAAAAACCTTCGCACGTACAATGTCACGAGAAGCAACCCGCCCGACAGCTAAAATTGCACCATCCGTGACATCAGTAAAAGAGATCCGGTCCGGTCCGGTCGTTGGTCGCGTCAGCAACCCCGCTGGAAAATATCAAAGTCCCTTTACTTTTTATCGGTGAGGGGGATGTCCAAAAACAAAGGCAATTTAAAGAATGAGAGACATGGGACAACAAATTTATATCAACATCATTTGGTTCCAATACCAGTTACGGTCCACCAAACAAACTAAATTCTACTTTTCGCAAGCCAACATCAAGATGTCTCCGAATCCGTTTCCTTTCTGCCTGGGGCAGCACGGGCTTTCCTCAATCTGCCGCGTGTCCGGCGGAGTGTCTCTTCCATCACGGTTTCTTTCGGGGCAGGATTGCCGTTCTCGGTCGAGGTAGATGGCTGAGCTTCAATCTGTTTATCTGCGGCTTCGCTGGACGCCGCTTGGGTGGCATCTTCTGAAACAGTGGCCGTCTTAGGAGCTGGAGGAGCTGACGGGGAAGGAGCTGCTTTGGGCACGTTCGAAGGACCTGCCACTTCTGCCACATCATTTGCCTCCTGCATCGATGATGTACTTGAAGTAGGGGATGGCGGCTCCTCGTTCTCAACCTGAACTTTCGGAGTAGGTCGGCGATTCGCCGGGCGAGCTCTATTACCTTGCTGTGGCGGCTGTAACTTACAATTTCAGATAGTCATTGCCTAAAACAAAAGCATCTTGTGTAGTTTGATATGATTCCTGATTTAATCTTGCAAGTTTAAAGTTAAAACAGTCTCTCAGAATATATTATGATAACACCACAACTCATGGATCAGCGGCCTGTTCGTGATTCAGATACAAAGAAACAACTCTTGCGGTCTTCTACAAAAGAAAAGAAACTCACCTGGTTAAACTTTAATCTCACAAGTTTAAAGTAAAAACAGTCTCAGAATATATTATGATAACACGACAACTCATGGATCAGCAGCCTGTTCGTGATTCAGATACAAAGAAACAACTCTTGCGGTCTTCTACAAAAGAAAAGAAACTCGCCCAGTTAACCCACTGCCTAGAAGATCAAAGCACCCACTAAATCTCATGTAGTTAACCAAAGCAAGTCAGACATTTTCTTACATCGAACTTGAGTATGACGTATTGCTAAAATCTTTGGGAAATCTCACATCAGTGGTTGCCCTTATAAACATATAAGGATCCTAGCATCTCTTCTCACACTTGAGAGCGTGACATCATGTCATAGTAATCACCCACTAGGACATAAGGTCCAAACTCCAAAGAAACTGTCAACTCCATAATTTTGCAGAATCAGAACTTGTTGAGATTAACAGTAGGGCATTCACATATGGTACCTGGGCAGGGCGTGGCATTGGTGTCGACTGAGAAGCTACATACTGCAAAATCTCAAAAAATCTCGTCTGACCATAGCTTGCAGCTCTTTGCCAGTACATAACTACAAAGTCTCCAGCTCGAGTCCTCAGTTCTAACAAATTGCGATCAATGTCGCTCTCATGCTTTGCAACATATGGTCTGAAGAACGAATCATAGACATAGGTCGTTCCCTGTCAGAACCACACATGAAGGATAAGAACATAAGGTTCTACAGAGTTTGACTCCACGTGATCATTGGTCAAAGACAGACTTGGTCATTGAAAATGGAGAAAGAAATCAAAAAGCAACGTGTCACCAATGTCAAGAAAGTTACATACCATTGTTTTAGGATACCAGAGATATATAAAGAACGCCAGCTTGGCTTCACTGTACATAGGAACCCTTCGATAGGAAACAAAGAGAAGAATTGAGACCAGCATAAGAACCCAGTGACTGCTGCCAAAGTACAAAGAAGCATTCATAATGCCGACTCAACTCCCTACCATGAAACGAAAGTATCGCCAATTCTCTCGCCAACCGTCAAAACAGCTACTAAAATCCTGCAGCTCACAAGCAAGAAGGATCACCACGACCGATACTTCTCCACAGACATTGAAGACACGAACGGCAACTCAGTAAGGCGAGAGATACCAGTATTGGCACCAAAAGCGCAGTTGCTCGATCTCCGGCTTATTCTTTTCGACAGTCTTGTAGCACTCGTACGCTGGATAGGCATAGCCAAAGACCAATCTGACAGAGAGTAGGAGGTCAAAGTTAATATTTACCATCAAACCAATTTAGTTCCTTCGCAAATTTCTAGAAAGATAAAAAAAGAAAGATCCGAATACATACACAAGTCCTCTGGTAAGAAAGGATCCAATCATGTTGTGGACCTACACCTACACGAGCAGAAACCAAAAACAGCTCAGTTCCAATCACACAAAACATAGAGTCCAGCCGAGACGAAAGTTTGCAGGCCTCTGTAGACATAATTAATCATGATGCATATCAACTATTCGACCAGTACGGTGCTAACTATTCCGCGAAGAACCCGATGTTCCGAGGCAAACTACACGTTTATGCCTCTTCAAATTCGCTCTCTGCCCGACTAAATGGAGTCAGAACAGAGAAATTCTCTCCACAGTGTGTGCCTAGGAGTTCAATCAAAGCCGAATCCAAATCTAACAGGCGAAAGGAAGCCGCGGCTGCAAAAGACGTTGCTCTCTCAGTTTCCTGCAGTTTCTCGGCATCCGAATAGCTCAAGCCAGAGAAAATCTGGAAACGCGAGATTCGAGAATGCAAGCAAGCAAGCACAGGACACCAAGAGAACTAGGGCAAGAAATTGGCCCCAGGAAATATCTCGAAACCATCCAGAGGACCACGATGCAACCAAGAATGCTCGACTCGAGAACGTGGCCCGAGAACAAAATCCTAAACGTCTCGATCCAGATCGACGAATCGGAATCCGGAAGTCACGAGACGGCGGCGGCGGAAATCAGCACGGAAGGATGCTGCTACGACTCTCATCCCGTGAAATCTACTCGGCGACTTATCCGGATAGGGCGCCGCGCCGAACTACCCAGACACGGACAAAAATGGAACTCCGACCGGGAATCAGCGGCGCACCTCTCCGATTACAGGTCTCGAGGGGGAAAGGCGACCACGAAGCGGACCAACAGGCAAGAGCGAGGGAACGGGAAGGTCGAGAACGAGGCGCGGAGCGAGCTCGCGAGTCCCGCGACGGAGCGGTGCGGCAGAGATCCGAAATCGCCGACGAGAGCGAGAGGATTGCGCGGGGAGCGAGGACCGGATCCGGCAACCCCGCGGCGGCGCTCCGGCGGACCGTTGCGGCGTCGGCGGCGAGGGAGGACGCCCCGCTCTCGCAGAGAGAGAGAGAGAGAGAGAGAGAGAGAGAGTGAGAGGGGTAGAACTGGCTTTGAGGAGCTTTTGAAAGTGTCTAGTGGATGATGTTAGGAAGAGCGTTTCGTGGGTGGGTCCGACGACGACGACGACGATGACGGAGTGGGACCTGACGGTTTAAGGAGCATTTGGTAATTATCCTATTTTGGAAAATAATTTTTGCTCAGAAATATCTTTTTTTTATTTTTGTTCTGGGAAATAATTTTTGAGTATTTAAAGGGATTTGGCGACTGCCCAAAATTTCTATTCTTAAAATAAAAAAAAGAATAGAGATGCGTTTGGTAACCGCACAAAATTTCTTTTTATCAATAATCTTTTAATAACAAAATTTCTAATATTTTGAAATAATTTTTTTCTTTTATTTTGTTCACCATGGCCGCTCTGCTCGAGCTTGGTCGAGAGCTCCTCTCTCCCTTTGTTCAGATGATAAGAAATAAGAGGAAGACGATACAAAGTTAAAGACGAAGATCCACTTTGGCCAAGCTTCGCCCTCAGGCCAAGCTTCGAGCTCGAGCGGAGCGGCCATGGCGGTCGCCAGCTTCAAGCTCGCGGTCGCCATGATCAGCAACTACAATGAAGCTTTCGAAGGTCTAGGCGGCAGTGGGCAGTGACAGACAAGCTCTAGAAGAGCTTTGGCCGAGCGATCGCAAGGTTGAAGGTGATGATTTGTAACTTCGAAGATGATGAACGATAACTCGTAATGAACAGTAAATTTTTTTAAATTTTTTTCTTGATGTAGCACCACGCAGGTGCCATGTCAGAGTTTTAATGGAGATTTTTAAACGAACCCTAATAGAGGGTAAATGTATCATAATGGGTATATAGTTTGGGATTTTTGGTGTCACAAAAAAAGTTTGGGTAAATGTGTCACAATGAACATAATTTGAGATTTTTTTATGGTATTTTCCCTAGGGAAAAAGTGATAAAAAAACTTCAAACTATGTCTACTGTGACACGTTTATCTCAAAAAATATTCTGCGATATAAAAAATTCCAAATTATGTTCACCGTGACGCATTTACTCTAAATATTTTTGTGACATAATAACCTATTTGACGCATTTACCCTTTATCAAGGTTTGATCGGATGATTTTTCAATCAAAATAACATCGTTTTTATTTTACTTAAGACACGCAGGCGTCATGTCATCACTGTTTGATTCCTGGCGTCCAAATAAGCGGATTTTTAATGGATCTCATTAGGGGTGTCAGAACCGAACCGAAAAACCGAACCGAGATACGAACCGAACCGAACCGAACCGAAAATTTCGTGTATTTCGGTTCGGTTTCGGTTTCGGTTCGGATCATCAAAATAAACCAATTTTTCTTTTCGGTTCGGTTCATTTCGGTTCGGTTCGGTTCGGTTCGGATCGAACCAAACTAAAATAAACACTTCGGTTTATGGCTATTTTGCTCTCTCTCTCTCCCCTTCTCTCTCCTCTCTCCTCTCTCTCTATACTTAATGAACTTGAAACTGAAAACTGATCCGAACCAAACCGAACCAAACCGAACCAAATCGATTTTTCGGTTCGGTTCCAATTCGGTTCGGTTCAAATTCGGTTCGGTTCAAGGGGCACCCTTAACGGTTCGGTTCGGTTCGGTTTTTTTGAAAAACCGAACCGAACCGAACCATTTACACCCCTAGATCTCATTGATAAAGGGTAAACGTTGTCTTATGAGTAAACGTTGTCTTAGAGGTATAAGTTTGGAATTTTTTATGTCACGAAGCTTTTTGCTTCTTTTCTTTGCTCGATTAAAAAAGATATAACAATCTTACGCGACTCTCGTCTTAATTGTAAATCTCAATTTGTGGTTGCTGAACTTCAGCGAATTCTGCAATAAATGCCGTCGGAATTTGATATCAATCACCAAATGCGTTGAAATTTCAGTTCTTTTGACAGATGGTTCGACTTTTGCGGCGAAATATCGACGTGACGAACACAGTAACCGGTTCCTAAACATCATGTCGCAGCACTCTGCTGAAGAACTGGTTGGATTCCAATCGAAGTGATCTTCATATTTTCCAGAGCGATTCGAATCGAAGTTCATCGACTCGGTTGCGAAATCGAAAAAACTTCAGGAGCCGCCGCTAGTGCAATAGGTACTTAATCGTGTACATCGAGCCTTTTTTTTTTGGTAAAAAAAAACGATCCCATGCATCAGAATGATATTCGAGAGGTACATAAAAGTCATACAAAGCCCAACAAATCTCAAACGAACTGCATAACGAAGCAAATACTAGAACTCAAGTAACAAAGCACAAAGCACCGTCTGTCTGAAGCTGAAAATACATTCTTATGCCTCTAGAAGAGATCTGCCACTGCAATACGGACTTAATCGTGTTTCACATCAAGATTTTATCCTTCTTTTTTTGGGGACATCATGACTTGATTTTGTTGCAACTGGGTCCCGGGGTGAGCAAAAGTATTTTGACCGTTATGGACAAGGACTTAACGACTAGATTTGTACGGGTGGACAAAAAACGCACCGTAAAATTGTCCCCCACAACGGTTTTCATAGTGTTACTTTTCACCCCCCCCCTAAATGGGTCCCTTCCTTCGCCGTAATTTCAATTTCGTACCCCCCCCCTCCCCCCCCTGCCCTTCCTTCGTTTTTTCCTCCTTTCGTCCCGAGCTGGGGGGACCTACCGTAACGACTCGATCAGATGAGGACATGGAGTGATTACTGGGGTTAGAGGACATGGATAAGGAGCGGCTCCTGATAGATTTCTAGGATGGTGAAGAGTGCAAGAATGAACCGAACTGTACATCGAACATGAAGAGAGCGATTACAAGATATATATGAAAACTGGAATCGACGCGCCTTTCGACGTAACGGCAATGCCAAAGCCAAGCGTGCTCAGGTGGGAGCACTACGAGAATGGGTGACCTCCTGAGAAGGTACCCATCTGTACGCCAAAGGACAAAATCGTGAGGTTTGGTATGGGACGGGCCAAAGCGGACAGATAATACCTCCGTGAGTTAAATCTAGGGCATCACACTTACCCTGAGCTTAGATTGTTCAAGTAATTTCACGTTTTCCTTTGAATTTGCCGTAGGATAACGAATAAGGCTGAAAAAGATAAGAGGGACGTACACATGGTGAATCGAAAGTGCCCAAAGCTTCCTCTCCATAACGAATCTGAAACTTTCGTTGGCGTCGCCCCCACCAAAAAGAGAGGGTCGTGTCGAGGCACGACATTAAATTATTAAATGCATGGAAAGGGTCCAGTTCGGTTGAACTGCTCTCGCAAGAGCATGTGACCCGCGTCCATGTTGCATCAACCATTGTTTATGTCCTAACCTGCGTCGTACACGATATAGAACATGGTTTATCATAAAATATGAGCCCTCGTATAAGGTTAAACAATATCATATATAATTTAAATGTATCTAACAAACTTCGTGCAGGCTTTATCTCATTACCCTATGGCGCGTCGATCTCCATATTCTATGCGAGTTTGAAAAGCGGGTGTGCATCGGGACAAATTGCTGCTTGCCCCCACCACCATTAGCCCAAGGTATTAGGTCGATTAACGCTGCTGTCGAAATGTAATCAACTGCGACTTTCGTGCTGTTAATTTCTCTAATTCTTCGACGAGTCTTGGTCACGATGGACGTGCTTTTTTTTTAAGGATTTGAGGTGACAATAATTGGGGTGGAATCATGCTTTAAAGAAACGATTTCGCTGTGTTCATGACTTTGGGAAAAGCCCTTTATTCCCTAAGGATATGGATTTAATCTTTGCTCGTCTCTTTATCACTTGTGCAAGGAAACTAGGGGAAGCTAAAGAGAGAACACAGCTCAGGATCCGTGCATTTACTGTAAGCGCCATGAACAAGCTTAACAAGAAAGGTGCCGAAAGATTTCTATGGTATGTTTGAAGAGGATGTAAGGCATGTTTACTTGTTTAGGTCTAGCCTGCCTTCATCGGTTGGTTCAGTCCTGTCGGTCCAACTTCAACCTGGTCCTGGCTAGATCAATCGGTTTTCGGGTCAGAGTTGGCTTCCGGCACGCGACGGTCTCTATTAATCTCCATGATTTCTGAACATAGCCTAGTCACTGGGCCTCTTTATTGAGGTTGGTGTTCTGTGTGATCATTGAGGGTGATATAGGTGCGAGGAAAATTTCTATAGGACGACACTATGCCCCCGCAATGCTTCATGGCGTGGTATATTGAGCACGAAATCAGTGCGGGAGAGATGGAAAATGCTTCGTCGAAGGAAGAATGGAGTTAGAGAAAGACCCACAAAATGTGGAAGATGACCGTATATAAAACAATATGCAAAGTGTTTGTAAGTTACTGAATACTTCATACATAACCGAGGGATATCACCTGGAATGATCCATACAAATAACCAATCTTGTATAGTAAAACGAGATGTAGTTCGCTGTTGTAATGGATAAAGTAGTAGGAAGAGGAGGAAAAGGAGGAGCTGCAGTAGTTGTAGTAGTAAATGCTGTTGTCATTTTTGTCATCCTCGTTAGGACAAGTGCAGAAACATGTGGGAAGATTAACTATTTCGTAGTTTCGAGTGTGTACGGCCTGCCATCCTTTGGATTGATTAGAGAATGCACGAAACATCAGAATGAGTTCGTGTACTTACGCATCATCAAAGGAGAGAAAGTATGGCTGTCCTGTCATGGGTGGGTTGCAGCACCAGCATTAGAGGAATATTCAAGAGTAGGTTAAGGAAGCCTCCTAAGTTCATGGGAACTATCATGTCATTCAACTTCAACCCGAGCTTAGTGATAGCGAAAGCAAGGTGTGTGCAGCACCTACCGGGAGTTGAATTGGCCATCTTCTATAGGCAAGAGGCTAACACACGGGCACTTAGGCCATGCATCATCTAATTAAATCAAATCCTCTTGGGCTTTTTGTCAAGTGAAACATGCGGTGGATCCTCCAAGATACAAGTGCCTTTCTTTCTTTGAACAAACCTGTTCACTGGGGGACAAGCGTACAATGCCAATGATTCCCATTTCACCGGCAGGAGTAATTCCTTCACGTGCTCCTCATTTTGTTTGTTGGCATGTCCCTTTCATCTCTCCTTTTATCCCCCCAATTTAACAGTCTCCCCACAACCCCACAAAAAGAAGAAAAGAAAGAAAGAAAGAAAAAGCCTGTGTCTGCTGTCTAGTTTCTCTCTTCCAAAGATTGCAGCAAGAATGAGAGAAGCATGGAGAAGATGCTGAGTGAAATCTTTGAAATGCTTGATTTTGTGCAGTGAGGTGCTCGTTATGATGACCTTCTGAATGAAATTCAATTGGACATTAACGATCAATTGGCGGGTTAATTACCTGTTTTCAAGAGTATCAATCGTCTAATTGCCTTTTTTTTTGGGCAAACTGGGCATAATTAAGATGGAGAGACCCAAGAAATCATGTGCCCTGATAAGTACTTCTAATCATGCTGCGCAAGAAATAGAGCTACTGCATAGGAGCTGTAGAAACTTATCTGGACCACATTACTGATTGCTGATTGGCTTCCCCTTTTGCTTTGCCGCTCTTTGTGCCTGGGATCCCGTTCATTTCGGCTGGGCTCCCCGAAGGAGAGCGTCCATTGTGAAGCTTGACAGAAAAAAGTTACAGGCCAGTGGCAACCCATCAATCTCTTTGTGGCAATGTCAAGCTCCATAGATTAGATTGATTTTCCGCGCGAATTAACATATGGGAAGCAGCTAATTTCGACCTCTTGTCGGATGATCCGCTCCTCGACGACGCGTTCTTGAGTCGTGATTTCGCACTAGGAGCTACTGAAAGATCTGCTAGGGCAAGGTCTGTAAGCGCATTGTGTAAATAAGGAACAATATTCGTTTGAAGGTACTTCGAATTAGTGGGTGTAGGGCATAGTAAATCTCACGGTTGCGGTTTGGGTAGAGAATACAAAATGAAGTTCCTCTTGGGCCTTTAGGCTACTTGGGCTCAACCCAGATATAGATTATCAAGGAAATGGCAATGATGATGGGCGAAGCCCACTACTTATTAAATTGAATTCATGGTGCAAGAGTAATAATGCTCGAGAGAACAAATATCGAGGGCACAGAATGGTGTATCAAACTGTACAAAGATGTTCTGATAAAGTGGATCACGTTGACATGCTCAACCACATCTTCTCAAAAATCAACTGTGCAGGTTGATCTTTTAAGCTAATCAATCATCTCTTGGCCAAGCTTGTTTTAAGTGCACCGGTATTGTCGCAGGTTATAATGCCCTGGTCCGATGCATCTAACTCAAAATTCCTAAAAAAAAAATCATGATTTTTGCCTTTAATGGTGTCCTGCAAGACCTAGTGTATTGTAAATTCCCCAGACTTGTCATTGTCGGCTTATCATTCCTGCAACCTCGATTGAAATAGGAGCTTGTCAAGAGTCGCGCCTTATTCAAGCGTTGAACAGATGGTGATCTCTTCACTTTTCTTCCGAATGAGCTGATTTGTGCTCAAGCTACACATCTATATGGGACAATGCGACGCTGGTCATTTAACGTGAGGTGGGTTGCCCTCTTTCTCATTCCCCAGGTGAGGTCGGCAATATTAGAGACAGCCATTTTGGATGACACGAACGAACAGAGCACGAGGAAGAAAATATGAATTACGAAAAGAAAATTTCAAGATCACACAATCCAATACGTAAAATCCATACATTGATATGAATTAGCACCATTTCATAATAACTCGAGAAGCTACTAGCTAGTTTACAAAATTAGATTAATGTTCACGAGATAGTTCGCAACACCGCGCTCACGTGACTTCACGCTAGGAAGGGCAATCTCTTCCCGTCATCCAGGTATGCCGGATCCAGTTCGATCCTCGGCGTTGATTTTGCGAGTCTCACGTGAAAGGCTCGACCGTGCGAGCCCCGCAACAATCAACGGTCGCCGTGGGCCGAGTGCACTGAAACAGGTTTCTGGAGAGAAAACTCCCATCCCATTCCTCGGTGCGGCGCAATGGCCAACGTGGGACTTCCTAAAGCAATCGTGCGACAGGAGTCGTCTCCAACAGTCGAGCGAATCCCAGACACAAACGGCACTAGCCCCACATATCCAAAACTCCTCTCTGTTCGTGGCGTCGGTGAGCTTTCGCTCTGGTGCTCAGCTTCCTAGAAACGGGCGACGTGTTCGCTTCTCCGTGCTCTGTTCGCGTTTGAGAATTGAGCAACAGAAATTTGAAGTTTCCGAAGCAGATCCTGGCGCAGAAGCAGGGGAGCCTTCGGGTAGAAATGTCGCTCGCGCCTTCGCTTCCTCGTCTCCGAACTCCCTTCCTCCACTCGCCGCTCAGGCGGTCCGCCTCTCCGGCCACCAGCAGGTCCGCCGGAGCCCGGCGCTCGCCCCTCCCTTACCCGCGCATCAGGGCTGTCGATCTCGACCAGAACACGGTTCGTTTCGCGTTACCGCCGGTTTCCCGCTAGAGAAACGGTGCTTTCCTTTTCTGGGTCGTGTCGACATTCGTCGGATACGCGTTCGGCTGTGAGAAAATGGTGCTGGTTGTCCAGGTTGTGGCCATATCGGTGGGGGTTGTGAGCGTGGCGGTCGGTATCGGCATCCCGGTGTTCTACGAGTCGCAAATCGATAGCGCCGTGAGTGTTTTTCTCCCGTTTCCCGCTCCTCTGGGTGCATGTGTATTCGCTGCGATCGAACGAATTATGGACTTCTTCGAGTTGTTTGATCGCGCGCTCATTCCGGGGTCGAAAATTGTGTTTCTCAGGCCAAGAGAGAAAACACGCAGGCGTGCTTTCCTTGCGATGGATCCGGTGCTCGTAAGCTATCTCGGACACCCCCTTTTGATATGGTGTTGATTCTTGAGTAGTAGAGTCATGATGCTAGACGTTACTATTTGACATGTTTTGAATTGATGAAGATTCTCGGGTCGTTCTGTACTCATTGAATTGCATTGCTTTATGGCGGGACATTGTATGCTCTTGCAGTCCTCATACCATCCGACTTGCTACATCAGTGCTTAATTGTTTGTCCGTTTACGAAGTAGGAAGTAGTTCACATCAGCCGGATCATGAGCAAGTTGCTTAAGTGCTGTTACTTTCTATTAGGCGAGGATGTTGCTTTCTTGTCAATTACCTTAAAATGGAACCAATTGAGCTATATCTGAATGCACGCCTGCACGGCATGATGAGTGCTGTCGGATAATCTCCTTACTTCTGAGGCGGTGGGGCTTAATTCATCTTCGTTAAAAGATGCTTTTATGAGCTCTCAGGAATTTGGAGTTGAGCTCCACACTAACTGCTTAAATACATCCCTTGCTTTACTTGAGCTAGAACCCCGGTGAACTCCAAAGTGGTCTCTTATGTTTGGCATCATAGGATCAGCTGAGCACTTTGATGATGGTATGTGTATTTGCTGACTGTGAAAAACGAAAAAGATTCTCATTTCATATTTGACTGTGAAAATTGAACTCTATGAAGGAGTCCAAATTTAAGCTTTAGCTGTGAAGCTATTGGTGTGTGGACTTGCTGGGCATCTAATTCCAACTGATGCAGAAGCAACTCACGGTTTATTGTATACAGATAAAGTCCCAATTCAATGCAATTAAATTACATATATATCTTTCATTTCATATTCTGAGAAAGTGTTGCCATCTCCAGAGAGGTGCAGATTTTGCATGGGCACTGGCACTGTGACTGTGGAACTTGGAGGTGACGAGAAGGAAGTGTCACGCTGCATCAATTGTGATGGTGCTGGCTCTTTGACTTGCACCACATGTCAAGGATCTGGGATTCAACCCAGATACCTCGATCGCAGGTAAGCTTCTCTCATCTGGATTTCTGTTTATTCTCTCATAGAGTAAAACTCTTGGATATTGATTTTAGATCAAAAGCTTAAGCTATAGTCATCCACATAAGTTTCTTGAAATTTGCAACGACATTGTCGGGCCTTATCATGACAGAAATTCAGACAACACTAGAAGGGATATACTGCAGTATTGTACCCCCTTGTGAACCTCAAAGTGGGTACACTGATTCACTCGTTACATTGCGACCCGTTGGTATCATCTGATACTAATGCAATCTGAAGATATCAACACAAGTCTTAAGGTGCTAGCTTGTTCCTGAAGAAAACGATATGCATTCTTTATCCTACGAATGGATGATTCAATTACTTCATTCAATTAATCATTGCCGATGTTGCACTTGGTTCTAATACAAAACAAAACCTATTTTGATAAAGGATCTTGTTAATGAGTTCTCCAGGCACTTGTAAATAATACTAAATAAAGAAATATTCTCATTTCCAATGAACTGATTGCACATAATACGAGAAAGACAGTGCGTTGGAAATGACAATTATTCTTTATTTGGGTGTTGGGGCACTTGTTAACAAAATCCTTCATGCAATTATCATCTTTTTTGTTAAGTGACTTATGTGCAAAATAGAGAGAATTATTATTGTCCCGTGAGAAATACTAAATGATAAAAAAGGAATGCTTTTAATCGCATCACGGTGCAAACGAGCTGACTGAGCCTGCGGCATCCTTACCACTTTCTGGCAAGTGGTGCACCTCAGTTCAATTCCCCTACCACGAGTAACAGCATACTATGGTCTAGGTGACCATCAACACGTGTCTGTGTACAGTGAATAAGCAGTTAAATCTTGTGTGGAAGAAGACGGACATGATATCTGTCCATCCGTCAATAGCGGGAGAATTTCGTTGTAGGATATGAAGTTCTGTGCCATGGAATATTCACAGAATCATAATGTGCATTTCCATTAGTATCAGGACTGAAATTATGTGCTTGGTGATGTCCATGTGATTTATATATATTTTGGGTGGACAGGGAGTTCAAAGACGATGATTGAAGCCCTTGTAGCAGCAGCAGCAGCAGCAGTAGCAGCAGTCTGGATGTGGCTCGAAGACTTACGGGCAGTTATTTGGGAAAGCATAGACAGAGTATCGCGTTTTTGGTTACTAATTGCATTATTGTTTGATTGTGTGTGTTATCTCCAGTTCATGTTGTATTCACCATTCACAATTCACAGACTGAAGTGTGCCAGCTCTCTTTTCTTCTCGTGTACATCCCTCCCCCCTTAAAAGAGACTTGGCCATTGCGCTTAAAGAAAATTGCCGATCAAATTCACTGTAGAGTGTAGTATGCCGTCGACATTTAACATATCAGCAAAACCCAACTAGTATGCCTGAGAAGTCTAGAATAAAAGAGTCTTGGACTGCATCTCTTCTTGAGAAATCCCCAGTTCTCTCTCTCTATCTCCCTCATATGATCTGCCGAACCCGATGACAATGGTGTGAACAAAGAAACTTTAGAACGAGCACCGTTTATAACTGTTGAGATCGATCTTCTGAATTGACGTGATTCAGTAAAAACCAAGAACTCTCTCAATGGGCAGGTTGGCCACGTACGACCCTGTCCGCTAAGTAAGAGTTAACAAGTGGGATTTTGCTAAGCTTGGCTAAGTCGTTCTCTCTCTCTCTCTCTCTCTCTCTCTCTCTCTCTCTCTCCCAGCCAGCCCAAATCAAATCCTAAGGTTAGAATCATAGGCCCAAAGATGGAATCCGCCCGCCCCCATTGATCAATTCCAGAGAGCATACATGCCAGGAGTATAACAATAATATCCCTGAACTGATAGCCAATCTGGGACCAACCACCAGATCGTGCGCTAGACATGAATCAAAACCCAACTTTGCTAGATTCGCTTAGGACCTACTCGGTCCAAGATTTTGCAAGAAAGGTAGGGAGAGAAACTTTTCTCCTTTTTGACCACGATAATGCATTGGTGACGCGTTCGATCTTAGTGTTTATCCAGAAGTAGGAACGACCGGCCCCTAAAGAAGGTGAAAAGACATGTGAAGACCCTTTGAGATCTCGGCGGCAAGTTCCTCTTTTTCCTCTTTCGATGCTTTGATAGCAACCGAGCGAAAGCGGCAAAAAGAGAGCCAGACACCGATCCCCCACCGTTGCTTTCACCCCTCTCTGTTTCCATACACACACAAACCAGCCAGTCGGCAGCGGCCTTTGCGGGTACGGGGTCTACGACAGGTGTGCTCGTCTTCTGTGCACACGAGGCGCTCGTCGGTGACTGGACTTAAAAAGGATCTGGAAGTTCTTCGAAAAGATGGTGAAATTTGGAACAGAAACCCATCACAATCTCTTTCCCCCTCCTCAACTTTCGAAAGAAAAATTTGGATGGTCATTAACAATCCGAATATACAAATTACAGAGGATCGAAGCTAAGCCAGTGATCCAATCCTTGCCCCAAGATTAGACTCTAACCAAGAGAGGAACTGTCGACCCCAATGATCAACAATTAATAATTCAAAAAAAAAAAGAAGAATGCAATCCCCATGGTGATATCCGCGGCCTATAAAACAAAAGACCGTGGTGGGGACCTGCACGACCCTCCTTCCTTTGCCTTTAGCTTTTTCACATTTTCCTTTTTTCTTTCTTCTTTCTTTCTTTTTGGGAGCCCAAATCATCTACAAAGTCGTGTCAAACTTTCGTGAGAGAATCCCCCCGAATCAACGGTGGTCAGTCCTCCATCGAAAGGGTAGTGTTTCTGTGTGTGAGTACTTAGTGTTTCTTTGGGGGCGGGGGGT
This sequence comes from Syzygium malaccense, assembly GCA_031216405.1. Classification (NCBI taxonomy): domain Eukaryota; kingdom Viridiplantae; phylum Streptophyta; class Magnoliopsida; order Myrtales; family Myrtaceae; genus Syzygium; species Syzygium malaccense. The sequence goes on along the minus strand of CM062258.1, from coordinate 6,003,813 downwards.
CAACGGGCAATGTCTGACTTGGTGCAGTATCCCAGATGCTGCTCCATCTCCCAGGTCAGCTTGGAGGCCACCCCGCTGTGCTTCGGCTCGTACTCCTGGCACAACCAAGAAGTCAGTCGAATCAAGGGCTCAGATCACAGATGAACTTCATCAGTGAATGAGGATGATAAGAGGGAGGAAGGATCAGGAATCTTGTACCTCGAGCTTGGCGAGGAGCTCATGCGCAGTCGGGGCGGAGACGATGATGTGGCGGGCGGAGGGAGTGACGAAGCCTTCGTCCACGGCCTTGTCGATGAACGACAGGAGCGAGTTGTAGTACCCGTCCACGTTCAGCAATCCCACCTGCGGCGCACGACAAGATCAGGTTACACATCATGGGTTCCATTCCCTGTTTTTCATGTTTTCTTTTTCGTTTTATCGAAGGAAAAATTGAACATGAAAATACCCATCATTGCCTTCCCTTGCCAATATGAAAAGGACATGGCATGATTGACATGGATCTAATACCCATCTGTTCTTTAATACCACAAAATATACTGGGTTTTTGCTAAGTGATGATATGGAGTTTAGTCGACGAACATTGTCACTCGCTTTTTTCCGAATCAGTAACCATTTAGTTCGTTATCGTAGTGTACCGTACGCCGATAGAAACAAGTGATGTTAAAAGAAATGGAGTTCGGGGTGATTACCGGTTTGTCATGGATTCCCAGCTGAGCCCATGTGATCACCTCCAAGAGCTCCTCCAAGGTCCCATAACCACCTATGCAGAAACCATCAATTCAGCGAACAATCGTCTCAATTTTGTGCACTAAGCATACGTGAAAAAACCAAGTCCATATCAACTGAAAGAGGAGGTACCAGGCAAGGCGATGAATGCATCGGCTTGACGAGCCATCTCGGCCTTCCGCTGGTGCATGCCCGACACCGCTCTCACTTCTCCGATCGTCTCTCCCGTGATCTGAACACATAACAACGCGCCGTCCTTATTAGATTGACCCCTCATTTAACTCCCCAAATCACTGTGTCCCCCAACTGGACTATTTCGGCCAAGTCAGCATCTCGTTTTGATTGGTGTCTTGACAATAATAACCTCAATTATTGATGTGTTTCAGGCATAAATTCTAAAACAGATCACAATCACGAGGACGGAAACAAAAGGCATGCTTGATCATGTGTGGGGTGGCGGGTGCGAGAAGTGCTCCGGGAACCTGATCCCTATTTATTCCATCATTGAAGCGCTACAAAAAGCCTAACGACGTCCTCAACTTGCTAATGCAAGTAGCTCGATTTATAAAATCTACAGATCGTCAACTTGTTAATGCAAGTAGATCGTTTAGAAACTGCACAGTGAGTTTACCTCTCTCGGCATCAGCGTCTTGGGAATCACCCTGCAAACCAAAGAAGACAAAGGATACAGGCAAGCGCTTCAGGCACAGAGGTCAGAGGGAGAAACAGAAAGAGAGAGAGAGAGAGAGAGAGGGGGGGGGGGGGGGGGATGGTTTACCCCAACACGTGGCGGCCCCCATCGTACACAACTTGAGAAACTAGACCCATCAAACCAATGCTGCCTCCACCATACACCAGGTCAATGTCCCTTTCGACCTGCGAAAAGTTTATAAAACTGTTGAAGTGACGGGGTTCGATTCAAACAAAATGCCCCTGCAAGAGCTCTCTGCCATTCGATCCAAACAGAGCGCTCCTCGAATAATTACTTCAATTATCGCCCCACACTCCTCACGCCCTCCTCTTATTTTAGTCCCACTCCCCTCCTCCGCCTAGATTTTCAAATCCACTTGACTCCGTTTTTCTTGCAACACAAGAAAAAGACAAGCTCCAGCAGACAGGAGTTCCTGAAAAACAGGGTCCCCTGTTTCTCTGTTTTGCGCTCGCTCTTCACGAATCGCTCGATGCAGACAAGGAATGGTTCCATAGCTTTCCCAGTTTGACGAAAAGGGTATCAGAGCATGCTTAGATTTTTGGGCTTTAATTCAATCAAACAGCTCAATCAAACCCATTCAGCTATGGAACAGAGCCGGGGCGTGCGCGCGTGTAAACTTCTATATATTCATAGCCCCCAACAGATGTACAGCACAAAGCAAGTTCAACTTCTATCCATGCATGTCTAGCCCAATAAAGCACATATCTTTCCATTTCCATGCATGCAAACAAATCTCTCTCTCTCTCTAGGTTAGAAAAAAACTCGGAACAGTACCAGTTGCTTCCCGAGTTGAATGGCAGCGTGCTGATAGGAGGGGCTCTTCCCGGGGCTGCTCCCGCAGAAGACGCAGACGCGCCTAAATCTCGATTTCAGGGGACTCTGGCGCTGGTTCTCCATAACCGGGAAAAGCTCGAGCTCGGGCGCAATTGCTTCGAATTGCAGGGCCTCGGGTTCTTCCCCCCCACGTTCGCACACGCTTCGTCTCGGATACAACACGAGCGAAAGCGAAATATCGAACCGGAGCGATGGACGGATGGACGGACGGATGGCGAGAGGAAAACAGAGACCCGCGAGCAAAGAATGCGTTCGTCGTGCTCACCGGTCAGCGATCAATCGACGAGACGACCGGCGCACGAAAGGAAGAGAAGGGAGAGAGCGGGGGGAGAAAGGAAAGGAAAGGAAAGGAAAGGAGAGGCAGAGGCAGAGGCAGAGGCCAAAAAGTTGGAGGGAGGGAATGAGGATTGTGTCCTTGGTGCCCTTTTTATATCGATTATGGATTGTCAATTACCGATCAACCGCGCCCGACACGTCACATCTCCCCTCTCAATTTCTCGTCTCGTGAGGTGATTTGTGACTTGGCAATAGAAATGTCGCCCCCATTGGTGAATCCATATCTTTTGAGTCCAATTTTCATGAACCCTAGTCTTTGAATTGATCATGGCGCACGGAGAAAAAACATAAACAGAATGATCGCCTTTGTCCTCGGAGCACGATCGCGCCGCTCTGTTTTCCGATCGCACGAGACCGATTCATCATTTCGATAGGTCAGCACGCCCGACGAATGGTGGTTCCTCGAACCCCTATGTCACGATACGGAAATTCCGTATGGATTAATCGGCAGCACGCCGTTTCTTTGTTTTGGTTACAGGGCATCGGTATAAAAAAGGGTCGTGCTGTTTTGTGTTCGCGTGAGACTTATCTATCGCCGCCAATAGTTAAAGTCATAAATTGAGTGTGATTAGACGCATGGTTGACTCCCCCAACATGCTATGAAAACGTAACAAAATGATCACCTCCGTCCTCGGAGACGACAGTGCCGTGTTGGTTTTCTATTGCACGAGACTGATTCATCATTTCGAAGTCGGTATGCCTGACGAATGGTGGCACCCTGGACTCCTATGTCGCGATACGGAGTTCCGTATGATGGATTAATCGCCAACACGCCGTTTCTCCGTTTCGGTTACAGGGCATCGGTATTCGAACGGATTTGAAAAACGGATCGTGCTATTTTGTGTTTGCCCGAGACTTATTTACCGCTGCCAATAGTTGAAGTCATAGATAGTGTGTTATTAGAGACATGGTTGACTCCCCCAACACACTCTTAAAAACATAACAAAATAATCACCTCCGACTCGGAGACAATCGCGCCGCGCCATTTTCCGATCGCACGGGACTAATTCATCCTTTCAACAGGTCAGTACACCCGACGAACGGTGGCACTTGGACTTCTACGGAGTTCCATACGAGGTCATCCTCCATTTCAGTTACAGGGTATCGGCATTTGATCGGATCTGAAAAACGGGTCGGGCTAATCTGTGTTTGCACGAGACTTATCTACCACCGCTAATAGCCAAAATCACAATATGCGTGTGATTAGAGACATGGTTGACTCCCCACCACACTCTGAAAATTTGGCCAATAAGGAGGCATGAGATAGATAGTGAAATGGGCTGGTGGTAAATATTATAGAGAATACACATATTTTTTAACTTAGATTTTTCACAATTTGGTCTACTTTTAAATTACAATGAGGAACACGACGGATTTAAATAAACGAGAAGGAATATCCTACGGGGCTCCTCAACATTTATAAAATTTCCAAAGGAAGTCCATACCGCGGCTCGTGATGTCCATGACGGATCTCGTGGCATGCACGTGAAGATATTATTTGACGCCTTTCACATGGCGAGAGGAAGGAAAAAAGGGATTTTGACCCCAAAAAATGAAGGAAGGAAAAAAGAGGAATATATTTCACAAGTGTGTGTATATATATATGTTTGTGATTTTTTGAGGGTCGAATATAAAATTAATACATGGTATGCACGACATCCCACCTTATGGGGGGTGGCCTAGATTGTAGAATCCGAACGTTCACACACGCAGACGGTCCATCTGAACTTAGAAGATGGGGGATTACAGCTCTTTTGTGGCGTTCTTTGTTATGTGCATGATTTGTGTTAGGGTTCGGTCACCACTTAGGGCCGTGCTATTGATTCAATATCGTTTTCCGAGGTTCTTAGAATAATCGATCGTTGAAGTGATGACGGGTTCGGATGCTGGATGTGAGAAATCCTTAGTGAAGCCTTTTTTACGATTAAGAAATGTCGACTTGGCCCGACTGAGCAAGGGGTGCCCGAGAAAGGGAACGGCTTATTTAGATCCGAGCGTCTGCACTTTCGGACCTAGCGAGCATAGCGAAATTATTAGTATCTTGCCTTTTATTTCTTTTCCATTCAAGTCGACCTCATGTTCATAAGTATGTCAAGAAAAAACCTTTAAATTGAAAGGTGGGAAAATTACCAAAAAAAAGTCATAAATTAATTGTACTTGTGTTAATTCAGTCCTAGACCTTTTAATTTGACTTATTTAGTCTTAAACCTTTTGACGATTTACCAATTTAGTCGTTCCAGTCAATTTTGATCGGAAATTACTGACATGACAATTTAGTCAACACCGGCCATCCTACATCGTACGGCAGTTAACGTAGATGTGAACGAATATTTTTTTAAAATTTTTTCTGAATTTATTATTATTACTTCTTTTTTCTTTCCTTTTTTGCTAACCCTGGGCCGGCGACCCTCGATTGGTGTGGGTGAGGGTCATCGACCCTTGATTGTGGCCGGCGAGGATCCGCCGACGACCTCGCCGAACTAGGGTTAGAAAATAAAAGAAAAGAAAAAAGAAAAAAATTATAAATTCAGAAATTTTTTTATAAAAAACTATCCACATCAGTGCTGGCTATGCCACGTAAGGCGCTTGACGTTGACTAGACCGCCACTTTAGCGATTTCCGGCCAATTTAGCTGGAAGGACTAAATTGACAAATTATCAAAATTTTTAGGACTAAATTGACGCAATTGAGAAGTTTAGGACTAAATTGGCAAATTGATGCTAAGTTAGTTAAATTGAAAGGTTTAGAATCAAATTGGCACAAATACAATAAATTTAGGATTTATTTAGAATTTATTTGGTAATTTTTCCTTGAAAGATTGTGCAAACTATCTTTAACTTGTCTTATTTTAAGAAGCTTTCGGACCAATAACGGTCTGTCATCGATCGTGGTATCATGTTGGGCCAATGTTGATTTTAAAGCTTTTTAAACAAGATAATATCCACAGTAACAATGATGTAACATGTCACATTAACGGATTCTCGTGTCATTAATTCCATTTCGAATTGGATTAATACCACAAAAAATATATATGATAAATTTATTTTAAATTAATTTTTTGATAACCAAAAATCCCAAACTGGTACACCTGTGACAAATTTATCATAAACTAATTTTTTGACCATAAAAAACTTCAAACTGATACATTTGTGACAAACTTACCCTTCGTTAAATTAGATTAATACTATGAAAAATCATAAATTGATAAATCTGTGATAAACAGAGGGGTAAAACCTTAAACTGGTACACCCGTCAACTGTCATGTATCATTCAATTAAGTAATTTGACGGTAAAATTTTACGGAAATTAACGAAGGGTAAATTTATCACAGATGTACCAATTTGGGATTTCTGGAGGTCAAAAATTTATTTGAGGTAAATTTATCATAAGTACACTAGTTTGAGATTTTTTGTTGTATTAATCCTTTCGAAATTCTAAAAGTTAGGTGATTATAAGAGAAGTGACCGTGACATCCTAAGTTTCCTATTGATGGAGAGAGGGCTTATGATGTTATCGTAACGAAAGATCTATATCAAATAAATGTCAACTGGAGTGGTCATCTGGTCCAACGAAAAATAAACGAAATATATTTAAGGGAATTTCTTTCAACCATGTCTTTAATTGGCAGATTACAAGCGATGGACATCATCTACACGCAAAACTCGACTAAATATAAATAATGGGTGACAGTCCATGTTTGTAACTTACCAATCCAAAGCCTGCTTCAAGGAAAACATGGCCCATCTTTTAGGTATATCTCATTTTTTCTTCTAAAATAGAAAAACATTCCTAGCCTATAATATATCTTTCAGTTTCTTCCTTTCTCGTCATTCATATTGATTTTTTGGGGGCAATATCCTCTTGGTGACACCTTGCACTCCGTTAAAATAGCCACATGGGAAACTATAATAAGCAAAAGTTGATGGGCTTTGCTTTAGCCATATTCAAGATTAGGGTAATCGATTTCAGGGTAGATGAGTTTTCATCCTGAAATTTGAAATCAGACCAGACATAGTTGATTTCCAATTTGTAGATTCGGGAGCCGGCTCACCTGATTTTGGAACCAAAATTAGTCTGGTCTGATCCGGTTCTAGGATCTGTCCCGAAATAGGTGATTTTTTTTTGGTTTCTTTTATTCCTTATAGGTAGGAGTTTCCCAACATTAAAAAAAAATAATTTACTAATTAGGGTTTGCTTTAAAATAAAAAAAATAATTAAAAAATCTTGGTTGGTCCGATGATCTAGTTTCTTATGTGGAATTGGGAATCAGGCCTGTTATTCCTAATTCCAAATTTTTGGAACCAAAAATCGGACCGATCCCTTCAGGAACTATCCAGAACTGGCCGATTTGGTTTGGTTTGATTTCCGAATTGGACCGGGACCGATGCACACCCCAATTCAAGATGATTATGTGATGGAACAAGGGACATTGTATTACGTGTATAGTTGGATATTTGTCTTACGACTGTTTTTTTTTTTTTCAAAAATTTAAAATTTTAGGAAACTTTCCCATCATATCCGGGTATTGTATTCGTTTTGCGTCGTTTGTAAACCTCACAAGCGAGATACAAGATGTGGACGTAACCACATCAAAGGACCACTAGAGGTTGGAAAAATATGCAGAAAACCTATAATATTGGAAAAAAAAAACAAATACAAGAGGAATTGTCGAGAAAACTCATGACCCGTAATATGTCATCATGTTAGAAAAATGCCTTTTAATCCCCCCCAAAAAAACATATCAATTATAAAACGGGACGGGCCAACGTTATATAGCGTATTTCTGAATAACTCGTGAGGAGTAGCATAATTTATGATGTAAACCATATATACACATATGTAAAATCAAATCTATTTACCAAAATGGGCTTTCATTTCACCATGCATCAAGGAGCCACACAATTGTCTATCATTAAACTCCGGTGGAAGTCATTTCTAAACAGCCTATGAACAGACAAAACTTTTAAAAGTCATCGCAAATGATAGTACAAACAATAATAATAATATTCATAAATTATTATCATCATAATAAAAACAAGGAAACAGAGAAATCCAACTGCAAAGTTTATTAATTAGCAACTTGGAATTGCTTAGACGGCGGTCATCCGCATGAAAACGACGATGGAGGTGAAAGAACCGACCGTTCACCCAACTCTCTTTGCCCTCTTCTGTCAAAATTCAAAACCTACCGCGCGAACTGAAGTGAAGGGAATCAGGCCGTGTTCTTCATGCACCCGCTCAGGTCTTTTTCGACATCATGGGTGTCGAACTCGATACAACGATTCAAACTACGATGATCAGATGATAGATTCAATCAATCATTCCCAGGATGATCATGCGGGCACTGCTCAATACCTCGTTTCCATTAGTTTATGCCCGAAGATCCTCATCTTCGATCATGTAGTTCGCTTCCAAGGATCCAAAAATGACATACTACGATCTCTCTCAAAGTGATTCGGTTGTGTATGTGTGATTTGTTTAAGAATGCTGGCTAGGATTACTGAAATTAGTTTATGTAATCAATTTATGAGTTAATGTGGCAAGCTGCAAGTGATTATCGTTCAAATAAACGAGTCTTATTTAGCACTCGATGGCAGTCTATCACATGTAAATAGATTTTTGAAAATATCCAAATAAGCATCCAACCTATCTAATTATTGTAGATATATATATTTTCTTTATAATATGCTTTTTGCAAAAATTCATCCATTGGTGGATGATATATAATTGGCCCTTTTGAGCTGGTGCAAGCAGGCCTCAAGATGAGATCATCTCCCACAAAAATTTACAAAAAGAAGAAAAAAGGAAAACGAGTCAATTTTTTTCTTCTTTTTTAAACCATAATTTCCAAAAAGAAAAAGGCACGTGTCTCTTCTGTCGTGGAGTCAATTCATCCTGAATGGAATTTGACGGGAAAAGGTCCGTGTGGTAGCTTCTTAGCATTTATTTTAGGGTTGGATAATGATAAATGTGTACGAAACCCTTTTACCTGGTCACATTATAGAATAATCTACTCAACTTCCTTCCCTTTTTCCTTGGACCACCCAAGAAAAAAAGGGCGAAAACATCTTTTTTCAAATTTGCTAGAGATTTAAATATATTTCATGTGACCTCGACAGTTTACTTCACTGAGTTGCCTTATGCGGCTCCTCATTCAATGGATTAATTTGGACATATTTCCTTGTTGTAATGTAATAATGCAGTGTTATCTTTATAAATATTATGAACACCCTCATAGGCTCGTGTCGGACTTTGATCATTTAGATGATAAAGGGAGAGTTTCAAGAATCCCCTCTAAATATGAGAATGCTGCAACTTCGACTCTTAGGTCTTAGATATACATGAGGCAGTACGTGCTTTGAAAGTTTGTGGTGGAACAAGAGATGACTAAATCTGTGTATTCATGATCCTACCGATTATATTGGTATCAACATACTATCGCAGATCTTGAAGTTTTTGATAACTAAGGTGCACGGACATATAGATTTGGCCATTGGAGGCATCTCGAAAGCTTAAAATATTGTCTGCAGAGTTCTCGAGATTCTCACCCGCTCCATGATTTTGGGGGAGTCATGAGGATGCGATCTTCACCAATGCGAACTCATCATACCACAGCTTCCTGTCCTTTCCATTTCTCATCAGTTGATTAATGAATGGAAAAATCAGCGTAATTTCCATTCAACCCGTGGTTCTTATCCAATCAAACAAAGTTGCCCGCACACTTATCTCATCAGGGTGTTGTTGGTCGCTGTTCCGTGTTTCGCTGCAGGATCCTCAGTAGAATATTCTGTTATTAAAAGAGGGGTCACCGCAAATCTGTCTTGTGTCGCCTGTCTTCATATAAACACTTTATATTATTCCCCCATTACTTTTACTTGGTCGATCCGAGTTGCCTTCCGGTGGCTTAAAGGTCATGCAAGCACCAATAACATCACCATCTACCTGTCTGCAAAACACAACCCTTTTCCACAATTTTTTTTTGTTCATTTGATCCCCCCAACTTTATTTATTCTTTGGATGTAGAAAAGAGGGGGCTTTGAGTCTTTTGACCAGCTTTTGTAATGTGTAGCTAGAACACAAAACAAAAGTGATTAAGTATGGTAATGTGGCTATAGAATGTACACATCTTCAAAGGGGGGTTGGATCCTTTGGAAGGTGGGAGAAGGAATTACCTACTACGACTACTCCTAGATTGAAATAAAATAAAGGGGGGCCTGTGCGTCCATTTGCGTTCGATCGGTACAAAGAGAGTGTCTCGTGTGAGGAGGGTAGGCAATTTAGGAGGCAGTGACATAAGTTCTTTTGGAATTTGTATGACCTTTTCGAGGTCTTTTTGGATCCAGATTCAATGGCTTGCTTTTTCAGTCGGCAGGCAAGTCAGCCCTCTCCTGAAAGGTCGCCGAATTTTATGACTGCGGAAAGAGTTTGCATTAGGGCACGGGCAATCGGCACTGATCTCTCACTCCTCACACTCCTTTTTATATCAGCAAAAAGACGAGGAGGCTATCAACGCTGGCAGTGCCTCTAATGGTTATCTTATGTTTTCTCGTATGCGTTACGGAATATTCGGTTTGAGCCATAACTATTTCGTACTGTCCGCTACTCAAAGATCTAAACTTGGCTAGCTTGTCACTATAACTTTAATAAGATGCCAGCAGTTGAAAAATCTATCTATGCGAAATATACTATAGTTAGATAACACAACACGAGTCGTTTGGAGGTTCTTTAATGACATAAATCAAACTCGTGATCTTGTATAAGACAAGTGACTCCTTCACTACCGAACAGAGGTAATATGAATCTCTTGTAGTACAAGAAGCGAGAAGTTGCAACTTTTGGGTTATAATCTAAAACAACACATTGGTGCAATATTTGTAAAAAAAATATACGTTACGAGAGAAAGTCTTACCAATTTGGGAATTAACAAATCGACCACCAGTCAAATGCATCTAAATCAATTTTTTTTTATATAAATCCATCACAGGAATTTTGGAATTTCTGCGGGTTATGCATTGATTATAGATAAAGTTTCAAAACTTAATGGCCGACAGAATTTTAAGAGAGTCATGTGAACTTCGAATGACAACAGATCTCCCACAACATTTTATACGCATATCCTAAGGACGTGGTGCATTCACATAAAGAGAGAAAAAAAAAAGAACAGAAGGAAAAGATTTGTCAATGGATGACGCAAATCCAAGCAGATTTCCACATACTTTATTTCATCCTTTTTTGGCCTTTTGATTCCGCTAATTTTGTCGCGCTAGCTTCCAGGAGTAATCTTAAACTACGACAGGAACTTAACTTATGTACACATATGTTTAACATCTTCCTTAATACCCTATAAACTTCCTATCATCCATCTCTAGCTCTAGCTATAGGAACAATAATTCCAAACTTGTAATCATTCATCGTGGTCTTCTGGTGGCTTGAAATGACTTGCATCTTGGTGCGGCAGCGGCAGTCCTTATTAACTCTCCTAATTAGGCTAATCATTTGCATCATGATGACATGTGCTTTGTGAAGGTACCCCTTTGTTCTATGGCCCTAGATTCCTTCTCCCCGGGGCTTATTGTGGAACACTTGGTCTCTGAAAACGATGGAAGGGGGATATTCGAGTGAAAAATTATTGTGATAAGAAAGAAACTAAGTAGAATAACGTGACGAAAAGAAAGCTACGGAACTTTATTGACGCTACTAGCCTATCCCCATGACCACCCCACTCAATTGTTTTATTAATTAGTAGTAGTTAATCACCTAGCTAATCTGCTTAGCTACCATTATATTAACATCATCATTATTAGATATAACTGGGGCCAATCACATGGATCAGTGGCCTCTTACATTATTAACGCTCGCATTCCCTTTCGAGAGTTCCCAAATTTTTTTTTTATTTTGGGTATTCAATCTTAATTACAGCTAAACAAAGGGGAATGAAAGATGCTCATAGTTCCAGAAAAATTGGTGCAGAGGACATGTCGTTCGATTGAAATTGCATCATTAATGACATCATCGACCATGAATGTTGCGTCAGGTCTGCATCATAAGATAATCTCAGTTCTCAATAATAGTGCTATTTAACTCGAGGCCCTCTGGGTAAGATCAAGGTGGTCTGGACTTTGGGCACAGGAAGCCGGTCGATCCTTGGATGTAATTATATTTATGTACGAAACATACATAAACTAATATGAAGATAATGATGGTCTATAACGTTGCGTTGATTATACCCATGATTGAAAAGGATGCACAACTTTTAAAAATGTAAGTATATAAGTTATAATATAATAACGTATTTCAGCAATGTGAGATTACCTTGCGTGTAAGCCGATTTCTTATACTCGCGTGTAAAATGGGTACGGCTCGTATTTTGAGTGAATCTACTGTTGGGAAAACCCTCCACGAGCAACGAGTATGAAAGGGATGTGTTAGGATATGATGTTTTGATATCGTATTAGAATGCCCAACCTCAATGCTGTTAGCTATAAGATGGAAGCAGACTGCATGTATATAAGACATATTGTTGCAATGTACTTAGGCAAGGTGGGACTATACTTAACATATATGAGGGATATTTACAATAACCAACATCAACTTTGTCCTTTGCCAAAGTGTGCACTCTTCAACACCTTAATATGTCAGAATTAAACCGACGCTATATCTCGAGTCTATATGGTTAGAAGAACTACATGGTTAAAATACGAGAAAATTGTCCAAAAAGTCCTAAAACTATTGTACGGTAGTTAATTCAGTCTAAACCTTCTAGTTGTGTCAATTTAGTCCTAAACATTTTATTTGTGTCAATTTAGTCCTAAATATTTTGAAGAGTTGCCAATTTAGTCTGAAATCTTTTGGCTACTTGTCAATTTAATCATTTTGGCCAATTTTGGTCAGAAATTGCTGACGTGGATGTCAACCATTTTACGTGGTGGTAGGTGTTGATATGGACAATTTTTGCATTTTTAAAAATTTCTTTCCTCTTTTTCTTTTTTCTTTTTCATTTTTTCCCTTTCTTTCTTTCCCTTTTCTTTCCCTTTGGCCAGTGGCTAGTACTTGGCCATGGCCAGCAACGGGCCATAAGTGAGGCCCAGTGAGGACAAAGAGAAAGAAAAAAGTGAAATGAATAAAAAAAATACAAAATTATCCACATTAGTGCTGGTCATGCCACATGAAATGGTCGGCATCCACTTTAGTAATTTCCAGCCAAAAGTTGCCGAAAGGACACAATTGACTATTCGTCAAATGATTTAGGATTAAATTGGCAAATTTTCAAAAGGTTTAGAATTAAATTGACATAAATGAAAAGTTTAGGACTAAAATTGGCAAGTTGTCGAAGGTTTAGAATTAAATTGGTACAATTCAAATGTTTAAGGCTGAATTGACCGTCGTACAATAGGTTTAGAATTTTTTGGACAGTTATCCCGTTAGAATAAATTTCCACCGGTATCGAGTGAACAAAGGCACTGCGTGTATTCATATACAAACAAATATTTCGATCACAAAAAATTTCATAAAACCAACCCCAGATGAGCAAAACTACCAAAGAAAAAGTTTACGAGGAGGGATATACAGTTGCCCTAAAACATATGCTTCTGCAAATGAAAATTTCAGAAACAAAATAGTGTACAAGGTAACGCCGTAGGAGTTTACGTTTTTTTTTTTCCCAGGGCACGATTTTCTTCTCCAGTTCCTTTTCTTTTCCTCTGTACACACGCACATTTTATATAAAAGTGCCCTGCTTTGTACGAAACCGAATGCTCCAATAGGGCGGGCCAATCTTTTCTTGAATAAGATGGGCTTTAATATTCTAATTTCACACAGAAATACTAAGAGAAAGGTGTCTAGGCTCATCATGAATTGGGTTAATATAAAATTAACAAGTAACCAAAAATGTGTTAGCAGGATTTCCCACTTTAGAGTGGGGGCAGCAGCCTCCACTTTTTACTGCTTGGCGCCGCCGCTGAGGACCACGGAATAAAAAATGCCAAGTTTAAGGAATTTAGGAGTTTGATTGACAGCCTGATTATGATAAAAATTATCCCATCTAACATTTGGTAGCGCTCTGAATCGGCTATGTCTGAATAAAAATTTAGATATGTAATCTGACATTTATAGGAGGGACTTGGATAGGACGGACATTTGCACAAAAGAAAAATCAAGAATAGAACTCATTAGCCCTTGCTCGGAGTCGGGGAAGTAGCGGTGGTGCTAGCGACCACCGCACGAGACAATCATCGTCCTTAAGTGACCACAAGACGGTGGTTGTGACCCAGGGAAAGTAGCAGGAAGTAGCAACAGTTTGGGCGACTGCTACGAGGCAATCGTTGCTCCTTACACAACCACCACACGGCAGCGGTAGCTCCTCCTGTCTTACAAGGTGTCTCAAGAGTTCTCGCCTTCTTTAAAGAGGAGCTAACTTGTTAGGATACAGTCATTCTTTACTGAACAAAACTACTCAATCTCTTCCTCATGAATGCAAGGAACTTTTACTGCGCACAAAAACATCGACGTTTCACTAAGAGAAAAGATCCATACATGATCAATGACTCGTTGATTATGAGCTAACTGTAATCCCATAACGTGAATCGAGGGATACTGTAATCTGATTCAACATGTAAAGATCTTATCAGACCCTACACCAACGCCGTGTCAAAGTACAGGTCACTTTGAGTTGTGAAGCTATGGTCTCTCTCTCTCTCTCTCTCTCTCTCTCTGAGTTGTGAAGCTATGGTCTCTCTCTCTCTCTCTCTCTCTGCATTAATGGTTTGGTCATGCAGAATTTAATGTCTTCACCTCCGACCAATCTCTGTGTCGCATTACATGCAACTCTCAACGAAAGTCCTACCTAATCACTCACGTGTGCGTGCGCTTTTGTTGACAAATGCACTTCCAAGAATGTCTGAACCAGACCCCATTCATGGAACGAATGTTCCGGGAAGCTTATTCCACGCATGAACCTTCAACTCTGGAGGTGATTACTCTGTCAATATAAATTATAATTTGTTATTATTGGAATGGGAGGAGAAAATCGAAAAGGTAAGAGATAAGGCAAGGCCCAAAAGAGGGGACAGTTTCATGGTGCATGGCATTGTGTCAAAAAAGCTGAAACCCTAATGGGTCCATGGAATTTCCCACCAACCGACCATTTGGAGCTGGGAATGAGCTTGCACACGTGTGGCTGATTGACATTTTGCTGTTGACCTCTTGCCAAGCGCCATTCTGTTCCCAACCCCACCACACGTGCGTTCTCACTCATCTCAGATGTAAATTCGCCAAGTCAAGAACATGATGTATTGCAGAGGTATACGGTATCATCATATCATCAAAGTCTGGCAATGGTGGGGAGATAGATCGTTTGAGGGAAACTATATTATCCTTGAAATTGATGGATCGTGACAGCGTGATTGCAATTGCTGAAAGTTTATGCGCGATTATTTGATTGTTTGATCCATAATATCTACCTAGAAAGCTATTCGGAGCCCCATCCTTCAACGTGGGTTTTGATGATGTTTTTCCATTCTAGGCTTATTGATCCCATTACAAGGATTGAGAGAGTTTTCATTTATCATGTTCAGATTGGAGAATGGTCTTTTCCCTATCATCTAGCCAATTTCTCAACAGAGAGTTTTCTGTGGTTTGTGCCTCTATAATTGTCTTAGAACATATTTTCCTAGTCTCGACAACTTTTGGTTAGTGTACTTTCGTTTCCACCGCATCAAAGATGCATCTTGATTTCTTCTGTTCTTTTGGGATGTACATGAATCTCTGCTAAATGTTGCTGCTCAGGAGAAGTGATGCACAGACAGAGGAGGCATGAAGTTAATTAATGATAATCAAAGTGGGGGAAATCTCACGAGACAATCAAAGGGAGCATGCATCCAGGAATAAAGACAATTCAGGTTGGCTTTATTGGGACAGCATAAAGTGACCAAACAGGCTTTCAGGGAGAATCACAAAGAATTGAATGAAGCCAAATTTGTTGGTCCTGCCTGAATCACTTGACCTACTTGGAGTTGGGCTAAGCTTACATGCCCCATATACTTCAATTAAGCCCATTTATCTTATGAAGAGCACATTCCTTTCTTCATTGACATGCATGGCTCAATTTAGTGTACTCTTTTTCTGTTTCATCTCTCTCTCTCTAAGGGCTTGGGCCTTCTTCTGCTCAAAATTTGCACCTTACCCCATTTCATGCGCACTCCCCGTAGAGCAAGCAACCGTTGGATCACGTGAGCCTCAGGTGGGCCCTAGTTGCTTCGTAAGTCGATGTGCTCTAAGTACACTTAAACCGGGTCCAACTGGATCCATGTGCTAACCATAACAGCACGAGTCCGTGTGCGCAGCTTTGTGGGCCTGTGCATTGTATTTTCCTATGCTTTGCTTCAACAATCAAAATCACTTCCTTCTCCTTCTTCTTCTAGGTCTACCAAAAGCATTTTTCATCTTTTAATTTATTTTTCCCCTCGAAGGTGACATATACTCACTTACATGTTCATACCATGCTGTTGTCATTCCTTTCGTAAGAGAGTATCTAGAGCATGTGGCAGCTCCTTGCGTCTATGAGAGGCATTCGCGGTATTATTTTCCTTTGTTCATGAATTAGTAGCGCCTAGCTTAGCATAGTAAGTAAAGATCCATTTAAGGCGCATTGACCATTTTACACGATTGAAAATTGATGTGAAGGAAACGACAATGAACACGAGTATATCATTTTTCAAAACAGTCGAAATTCGGAGAGATTTCCTCTCTCAAATCACTTTCTGAACAAAATGTCAAAAAGCGATATGCTAGCTAATCTTGAACACAACAAATGAACCTCTCTAAAATACTAGGAACATAGGAAATATTCCACGTGAATAGTTGTACTAAAACTATGACTCTAAATCTGGCAATATTAATGCATATCTTTCAGGACATTAAGGCCTAAGTCTACTTCATGGACCAAGGTATGAGTCTATGAAAGACCCATTTCTCGTTTTCCTTTATAGTGCTTTTTTAGAGTCTCGATCTTTCATACCAACATTATACTTAAATTTCCCCGAGCCATTAAATCATTAAATCATTTATGACCATAAAAAAGACAGGTACCCTATTCTACACTCTTCAATCTGGTCCTAAATTCATAATCTCCGGTCGTTTTCTAGTGGGCTCAATAATCAATCGAACGAGACATCGAAATGCGTTTGTCAATGTTTAGGTTACGTGATTAATGCATGGGGTTGGGCTATGCTTGTGGCACATCCGTATGTACCCTTTGGACGTGCTGTTAATGGGACCATCTAGCATTTAATTCTTGTCTTAAAGGCCTTTGCGAAGAAATAGGTTAACTGATTTTTGGTCTCTCTCTCAGGATTAACGGGCCAAGAAATGCCGTATGTTGATATGCCCTGTGAAAACGCAAAATAGCGTATGTAAGGGCCACATGAAACGCTAACCAATTTCCTTGCCCTTTTCGTGACATTCACGTGCTTTGCATAATTTCTTGAATATTGCAAATCTGCTCTGGAAGGGGCCAAAACTTCTAGAGGGATCATTATCTGAGCGTATAAACTAACGAGTTACGCCAAACGTCAATAATAGTTCCCGGGAAAGTTCAACGTGTTCCTTTTAATGTTTTTTTAAAGTTCAAGATCTTATATAAGTATCAATTATATAATTAGAATTCTAATGATACAAGTCAAAATTAGTATGAAAAGAATGATCGAAGCACATGACTTAATATACAAGCCTTATCCATCAAGCAACCCTTCCGAGATTGGCCTTATAGTGAGTTAGCCAATCCCTTTCGGTGGGAACGGTGTGTCACTTGATTCGTATAACTTAGGGTTTGGTCGGAGTTCATCAAGCCAATCTCATTCACAGAACATGGGGGATTGCTTCTGCAGAAGACCTGCAAGTCATGGCCCATCCCGTGTCCACTCGCGAACACACCGTCACATCTCTGCTCACGTCGAGACGAGACCCATTTGCGGCTTCTTTGATCTTACGTGCATTCTCTTCATTGAACGTTTGGACGCATTCGTTTCGTTCTCTTGGACGGTTCGTGGAGCCAACTATGGTACGAAGTACATTACAACGTTGATGCTTCTTCATTTTTGTATGCAGGATAAAACACGTACGTGTCAGTTGTAAAGTCAATGTACCCTTCCTATACTGTTTTGAAAATTATAAAAAAAACATAAATTTATTTCACTTATGCCAATTCAATTATAAACCTTTCAATTGTATAGATTGAATCTTAAATATTTTGATAATTTATCGGAAATCGTTGACATTGACGTTAACTATTCTATATAACATGACCAATGCCGAAGTGGATAAATTTTTAAATATATATATTTTTCTTACAATTCTGGGTCAGCGAGGGTGTTGGGCTCTTGCTTGGATCTAGGCGAGGGCTGTGGCCCTTGCTTATGGCCAGTGAGAGCATCGTGGCCCTAGCTCAGACCATGCTTTGGTGTCATAGTCCTCACTTGGATTTGGGCGAGGGTCGTGACGCCCTAGCCGAGATAGATGACATGAGTGATTTTTGGCTAATTGGCTCCATTAACAAGTCGTTAAAAAGTTTAGGACTGAATTAACACTGAGATTAGACTGCTCTTCTCTCGCGATTTAGATTTAGATCTAGATATGGGGGTTTTACTCTCTTGATTTAAATTTAGGTCTAGATCTAGAAGTTCCTTACAGATATTTGATTTGTATTCTTTCACCATATTGATGTTGGTGTCTCTACATGATAGTGATGAGGATGTTGAACCTAGACATGCATCGCAAGCTGTTGCAAAAGGAGTGGGGGATCTTGACGTGTGCTCATCACTGAATCTGATGATCAGTCGTCGAACGTTTACGGTGGTAGATCTGTTCTTGATGGATGAGAGAGTGTTTCTAGCCGTAAACTGTGCTTTGTGTTTTGTTATTTGCATTCTAGTATATGCTTTGTTCCGCATTTGTTTGGGATTTGCTAGACTTGTCAGCCTTCTATGTATCTCTCGAGTATTATTCTGATGAATGGAATCTTTCTTTCGATAAAAAAAATTGACACAATTAAAAACTTTATGATTGAATTGATACGAGTTCAATAAATTTAGGACTTTTTTGATATTTTTCCCTTGCGTTCATGCACCTGAATGACTACGTAAAGGGTGGAGTAATTGCAGCATAAGCAATCGCAAGCGTTACCCAAACTCATTTCATCGCACATACAAACCAATCACATGGAAAAATAAACTGGCTCCTTCTAAAATACAAGTTCTCATATAATAGCTGTACTTTTTTTGACTTTCCCAACCGTATATATACACGCAGATGAAGGGCCAGCCTAACGAGTCACATCAATTTTCCGCCAAATGAAAAATAATATTTTAACCTGCAAAAAATTTATGAAAGAGGATGGTATGAATTTAAATGTCAATGTTCATACGATCTTATAGTTTGGCATTACATAAGAACAAGACATAATTACCAGCCAACATAGGTGGAAAGTGTAAAAAAAAGTCCTAAATCTATTGTATTTGTGCCAATTTAGTCCTAAATATTTTTTTGAGCCAATTTAGTTATAAATCTTTTGATATAGTGCCAATTTAGTTGTCCTTCTTACTAATTTTGATCGGATATTGTTGATGTGGACATTGGCCGGTCTACGTGGCACCACCGGCGCTGAAGTATTTTTTCTTTTCTTCTTTCTTCTTCCTTTTGCCAGTGACCGGCCATGGGACATAGGCGATGGACGGCCACCGGCCATGGTCAAGCGGGTTGGTCTCCCCTGGGTGAGGGTTGCCGTCACCCCGCCACCCTCGCTCAGGTCACGGTAGCCTCACCAAATTTGGCCTGTGCAAGGTTGACCCTCGCCAAGCCTCACCTGGGCAAGGGCAAGCCCTGGCGAGGGCTCTCCTCGCCAAATTACGTGTATTGTGTCATTATGTTTAAAACTAAACTTGAAATGATAGGGGAAGATCAGAATGCAGACAAGGTGTTGAATGGAGGAAACGAACGGTGTCCTTTCTTCGGTATGAAGATGAATAGACTTTATCAGAGGCTCACGACTCTTCTGAATTCTGAAGGTGATTCTCACTTCTCATAGGTTCCCCAGTTCCGTGTCCTATTCCGTGATCCTTGTACTAACAACATTGTTTGGACTACCTCCCGCCTGTCCTCCATCTCTTGATTCATGCAAGTCCCCTTCTAATGAAGACCCGACTTCTTTTCCGTGGTGTGACACAAGAAAACGAGTGTTCTATTAGCAATCAATGGTGCGGACCGATGCCTACTATCGGTTTACCACAATGCCGTCGCAATCGGCTTGTGATGCAACTGTGATGGTGGTAACAAAGAGAGAAGCTTTTTTTTTTTTTTCTGTCTTCTGTTCAACTAAGATGGATTTAAACGTAAAAGAAGCCAAATGCGTTACTACTCTTATGGCAAGAAAGTTAATCTACAGAAAGAAAGAATCGCACCAATTGCGTGCATGGAGGGACAATTGATTTGAATATAGCCCAACTTGATGCTCATTGCACACTAGCAATCAAGATGGCCTGAAAATATCTATAATCAATCTATATCAGCCAATGTTGGTATAGAATTATTCACTATTGTGGCCGGATAATTGTACAAAAAGTCCTATACCTTTTGTATGACGGCCAATTCAGTTCTAAATCTTTCAATTATGTCAATTTAGCCCTGAACCTTATGTTAATAATCTAAATACAAATTAATTGCTGTCCTCAATATGGATTATAATTTGGAAAAAAAAAATCATGAACCACTCTAACGAGGATAATAATATTTAGATTTAAAAAGTGCAATGAGTAGACAATACATTATTCATTTTGTATATATATAAAGAATAAGATAAAAAGGAGGAAACTCAAGGAAGGAGTGAAATCGTGAGATAAACAGAAATACTATTTTATTACGAAAACGATATTTTCTGCTTTCAAAATAATAAATTAAGTTGGTATCCATTTTCGAAATAACAGATTTATCCGCAACCATCCGAACAGTTTTTTCATGCGAGAGACGGTTTTTGTTCCTTTTTTGCTTCCAAAAACAAAGAATCTTTTCAAATTTTTCTAGATGGATATTAATTATAAGAAGCTATGTAACAATTCATCCGGTAGCAAGTAAAAATAAAAATGGAAAATTAAATACCAAAACTTTGTGATAGAGAGTAAATCAGTAAATTGCTTTATTTGTTTACCTAAACAACTCCCTCCTACCTAAATTATCATATTGTCCTTAAAGTCGAGGTACGAATGCATTTACTGATGAATTTCCTCCTCAATAACTGTCGGAAATTCTTGATCAAAGATGTGCAGGTACAAATACACCCTTGGACCTTTTCTTTTATATCCTTCAATAGATCATTCAAGCCGGCCGGTTCGTATGAAAAGAAGCCCGGTTCGTATGAAACCCCTTTGTTTTATTTGAATTTCGAAGTTTATTGTTGAGGATACTACCCAACCTGAGACTATTATAGTATTTGGCATCAAGTTAGAAGCTTGAGACCATATAGTACTGACAAAAGAAAGCTTGGCTTGAGACCATGTATTATGAGAGGGACCAAGTTGTCCTTTGGAAGGGCAACAAAGGGTTCCTAACCCGACCGGCCTACCCAGACCCACAAAGCAGCCCTTGGTCGCTTCGTTTGGTTCCAAACACAATCTTTTCTCTCTCTCTCTCTTCTGGGGAAGATTTCTTATGGTGTTTGAATATCATTGGCATAAATAACCAGAATCAAATGCTAACATAAAAACGTGGAAAATTTATATACTTTGGTGTGACGAATCAAGAAATTTTTCACATTATTGATCAATTGTGATTGCTCCGATCTATGTATAAGTAATAAAATGATCAAGAATCTCCGCTTTCACGAGAGTTTATAGCTATTACATGTTAACCATAAACGCTTTTTAACCAACAATACATTTGATTAGGCCAAGAGATCATCTGTTTGAATTGTGATAAGAACTTAATTTCCGACACACAATTGATAAAGATATAGGCTATAGCTGTTTGTCGAAGAATTAGAATTACAAAAGGACAATCTTACATTGGGTCAACTAGCCTAAATAGAGTAGGAGTTTTAAGTTCTTTTTTTTTTTCGTAATTCTATAAATCCTCGTTAATTTTGGATAGAACTCCTACCGTGTTCTCCCTTGTCCCACCATAAATCCCCCAGAAACCCCTTCCTCTCTAGTTCACCCACCTCCTTCTAATCTGTTCTTTCCCTCACTCTCCCATCAAACTGCCGCAGATAGTGCAAAGAAAAGAAGCAAAAGAATGGCTCTCGGAAAATCAAGTAAGCTTTCTCAAACGGCGGTGATCAAGCAGATCGTGAGGAGGTGTTCGAGCTTTGGCAAGAACAAGCACTCGTGCGATCAAGAAGGCCTTCCTCTGGACGTGCCCAAAGGCCACTTCGTCGTGTACGTCGGTGAGTACAGAAGCCGGCACGTCGTCCCCATTGGTTTCTTGACCAGACCCGACTTCCAGAGCCTGCTCCGGCAAGCCGAGGAACAATTCGGATTCCACCATGAGACTGGCCTGACGATACCTTGCGGAGAAGAAGAGTTCGTGTCTCTTTGCTTCGGCCACAAAGGAGAGCTCCAGTCTTCGAAACCCAGTCCCAGATAGGGAAAAGGTGGGCAAGGGTTTTGGCGTTCTGGGTTTATGTTTTTCCCAATTTCTAAGGGGTTGGTCGTCCTTTAGTTTCTCCTAGGAAGAAACAGTGGATTATTAAATAGGAATGTAACCTGAAAACCCGTGATTAGTGTTCGGTTGGGCAGATATGTGAATCAGCGATCTGGTTTGTAGAAATTTCCTCACGGTGGTGTGTAGTGGAAGG
Source organism: Syzygium malaccense (assembly GCA_031216405.1). Classification (NCBI taxonomy): domain Eukaryota; kingdom Viridiplantae; phylum Streptophyta; class Magnoliopsida; order Myrtales; family Myrtaceae; genus Syzygium; species Syzygium malaccense. The sequence continues at coordinate 5,981,368 of CM062258.1, read as the reverse complement.
TGTGCCATTGTACCTTACCTACCCTGTCAGAAAATTTACTGATTTTTGGGAATCTGTTTCCCTTAGTTTTAGTGTTTACTCTCTCTCTCTCTCCCATCCACAATTAGGTATACAATTAGGATTATTCAGCCACGATTGTTAAAATGTCATCATAAAAAATATTATATGTGAATCTCTCGTGTTGAATCTTGTACGTTTTGGAAGTTTTAGGCGTTGAGCGGTAAGAAAAAGCCGAAGTGTGACCGGTACAAAATTTGTATTAACAAAAAAAAGAAGAAGCAAAAACCAATACCTATGCCCCCTGCCTGTATGAATTAATCTTAGCTGTGCAGACCGCGTTTTGTTTTATGCATCCGACGTTCTCTGTTGTTGATGGGAGCGGACAGTCACTTGCAACGAGCAAAACTATCCATGCCGTAATGAATGTGGCATGTGCAGAATTTGATTACAAAGTTGTATTCATGAATGCTCCATGAGGAAGTACGTTAGGTTCTAAAAGATGAATATGGTAGGACAGCATCGTTTTATGCTTCTGTTGGATATGGATTCCCAATATTTATGTGAGGAGCTTTTCCAGAAGAATCAGGGGACGACAAAAGGAAAATCCTGGTTCTCGAAGAACTATGTGGTGTTCTCTTGGAGGGTCTTCTAAATTCTGCAACTATGCTCATTTCTTACGCATTTCCCTCCTTCAGCTGGACTTATGTATGACAAGAACCCTCGATATTTTAGGAACCTTCTGAAAAAAAGGGAGAACCTTCTGTTTTTCTCTATTGAAATTTCCTTTTCCTTTGATAAAGAAAGAATCTTCATAATCAGGGCCCAATTAGTTTGTCTCCAAAATTGCAGCCAACAGGTGGAGGGAATGTCTTGTGAACTGTCAAAAGAGATGGTTCACTGGTGTCACTATGTTACTGTTTCTCACTTGGATCCATTATATGTATTATCTGAGACTGAAATTGAACGGGGAATTCTAGTAGAGTTCTTCCCTTGTACCCCAAACTTATCTTACAAGGCCTTGCCGGAAAAGAAAAATTGAGAAAAAAGAAAAAACAAAAAAAAATTATTTTTGGACTAAAATGTCCTTGACCGGCCAGTGACTGGCGAGGTCAAACCCTTATTTGAGACTGACATGGCTACTTCAAATCCTGATTTAACACAATATTCACTTCAAATTCTTATTTGAGAAAATAATGACACTCCATGCTCTTATTTGGAATTTTTCCTAAATTGTTCCACCAGATTCAAAAAGTACAACGATTCCAACACCTCAAAATCATAAGAACATAAGCAATTCCTTTGTTTGATTATTGGTTTAATCAATTTCTTGTTTTTGCCCCAGCTAAACCACCAATCTATTAGTAGGGAAACATTATGAACTTTGTTGTTAACATTTAGGGTCTATTTGTTTAGTGAAGATCTTGATCGTCTTTACAACCACTGACTTGTTGCGCAATTCTTTTCAAGGAGAAATTCTTAGAGTATTTGGACATTTTTACTCTCTCATAGGGCTAGACCTTTCTCTTAACCATCTTACAGGTTCCACCTCTCCGACTCTTGAAAATTTGACTGATCTTTAATGGCTCGATCTAACTTCCAACAAACTTTGTGGGGGAATTCATGGGCTACTACGAGACTTGGCATCCCTTGGATACATGGACCTCTCCAAGAACCAACTCAAGAGACGCATATCGCAATACAGGCACTTGAGCACATATTCAAGCAACTCGTTCAGTGAGAATCTAGGCTTATGTGGAACTCCATTGCCAAAAGAAAGGAAAAAAAGGATTTAAAAAAATTCAAAAAATTATTATAATATTATTAAAAATATCCACATCAGCGCTGACCATCTACCGGCCGTGCCATGTAAGACAGCTGACGTCAAGGTCAGTAATTGCATGCTTAAATTGGCCAGATGGACTAAATTAGTAATAATGTAAAAATGTTTATGACTATATTGGTCCGATTAAAAGGTTTATAACTAAATTGGTATCAATGCAACATGTTTAGAACTTTTTTGGTACTTTTCCCAATATATTGAGAGAAAATGCATGAAGTAACTAATGATAATTCAGATCGGCTTATTGGGACAACATAAGTGACCAACAGGCATTTAGGGAGAATCATAAAGGATTAAATGAAGCCTAATTTGTTCGTCGTGACTGAACCACTTGACCTATTTAGAGTTGGGCTTAAGCTTATATACCCCAATTTCAAATCTCAAAAAAGCCCATTTATCGCCGGTTGTCCACGTTAGCGCCGGTGGCCGGTTGGCGTTCACATTAGCAAAATCAAACCAAAATTGGCCGGAAGGATTAAATTGGCATAAAGACAAAATGTTTAGAACTGAATTGGTACAAATGTAAAATGTTTAGGACTGAATTGACACAAAAAAAGGTTTAGGACTAAATTGACATTAATGCAAAAGGTTTATGACTGAATTGGCACTAAAAAAAAGTTTAAGACTAAATTGGCATTAATATCAAAGATTTAGGACTTTTTGACACTTTTCCCCTGGCCAAGTTATATATAGCTTCCTCCTAGGTGACTTGAATCAGTCTTGGTCTTAGGTTCAGATCCTCATTGCTCTTTCGTTATGTAAAATTTTGGTTCACTTGGGGAGTGCGCTTGGCGGCCTCCATCTTGATATGCCCTTGGACGGTGGTGAGGATAGGGTGATGGCCTGGCCTTTCAAGGCAAGTTCCTAGTTGGAAAATGCGCGGCTTAAATCAAGCATTTCAGTAGTAAGTATGAAACTCTTATGGTAAAGCTAAAGGGGGATTATAAAAGAAAGATCCATTAGTAATTAAAATTAAGTATCACTATCGTCACTTAGGCTCCGTTCGTTTGGCGGAAAATATTTTCCTTTTGAAAAATATTTTTCCGGAAGTCATTTTCCTCAAAAATATTTTCCTGGAACACAATTTTCTGGTATTCGGCTAAAATCTGAAAAAGTTTCGGAAAATATTTTCTGGTGTTCGGCGACCGCCGATCCGGCGGTGGCGATCGGTGGCGGTGACCGGTGGCGGTGATAGGCCGGCGACCGGCGGCGGCGACTAGTGGCCGGCGACCGGCGGCGGCGATTGGCGGCGGCGACATGCGGCCGGCGACCGGCGGCGGCGACTGTAACAGCCCGAATTTCGATGTAATATCCGGGATCAATGAAACTGATATTATTTCGCATTTCATTTTAGTAAGTCTCGCCCAGAGCTGATCACTCTCGGGATACTAATCAATAGGGTATGGCTAACTAGAAAATGGTACGTGGACCGGGGACCCTATCGCAAAAGGGATACCGATCGCGAGAGACGCTGAGGAAATATTTTGGGCCAACGTGGGCCGATCTTAGGAAAGAGTAATGGATTGAGTTTGGCCAAGGCCAACGATGTACGATTGGGACGCAGGTGATTCTGTAAGACCAAAAGTGCACGTGGTCAACCAGTCCGGAACTTGAACCTAATGATTGTGACCTCTGGAACTAATGATAATTTCTCATTCTCTCAATGATCGAGATCATCACGATACGGATAACCCTAGGTCGATACGCGTAACCTCTAAACATCCGCCCGTTAGTGAGAGACCCTGAAATTGAAAGTTTAGCGAGTTTTGTTCACGGAATTGGGCCCGGATTTTGATATCGGTTTTCGAAGGCTTAAGAGATTATTTTTGGGAATCTGACGTCATATTACGCTGGCCATACACGTTTGGGATTAGCACGAGTAAAAATTGGAAATTCGGTCCGGGGGTGAAAAATTACGGTTTTGCCCCTGTGGGTATCGGCGTTGGATTTTTGGGCCGTTTGAGGTTATTTTTCGAGGCCGACACCATTTTTGGGTGGCCACGCATACCGGGAGTCGTTACGGATAAAAATTAGAATTTCGACAAAAATTAGAAAAATAATATTATTTTATTTCCGGGACTTTGACGTGGATTTTCGAGGGCTTAAAAAGTGAATTTCGCTATTCCGACGCCATATTATGTTGGCCACGCACATATGGAACACGTATATGCGAAAATTGGAATTTCGGTTCGGGATCGGAAAATTACGAAAATGCCCCTAGGCCATTTTTGAGCAATTCCGAATTTAGAAAATTTTTGGGGATTAACCAAGGTGAGTTAGGCTTGACTCAGGTCTGGTCAATCATGGTTAAGAGCAAATGACCATTTTAACCCAAAATTATTGGATATGGATTAATCTTGGCCATTGGATCAAGGGCAAAATTGTCCAAATGGCCAAGATTTTGACACTTAGATTCCACTAATCTACCTTTGACCCATTTGACCAGACCCCCTCTCTCTCTCCAGCAGACCATTCGGCCAACTTTTTCCCAGAATTTCCTTCTTCTCTCCTGTTTTCTGTTCTGTACGTTCCGTTTCTGCATTTTCTGGTACTGTTCACGCCGAAACAATACCAGCCGGAGCTGCTGGCAGCCCACCAGTCGTCGCCACAGCATCCTTGGACCTCCCTCTCACCTGTTCAGCCACCACAGCCCCAATTTTAGTCCAAAACAGCCTTGTTTTTCTTTTTTTTCTCTTTCCCGGTCTGCAAACAGTAACGCCGGAGCTTCGCCGGAGCTCCGATCGCCGTTCCGCCACCACCCAGCCGTCCAGCACCGCCGTACGTCGCCATTGCCGCCTGTCCGTACAGTGTCCGTACGGGTGGTACTGTTCACCATCCGTACGGGAACACTGTTCATCGCCGTACGGACCGCCTCAGCCGTCACCGGCACGTCGCCGGCCACCCATCGCCGCTGTCCGTACAGTGTTCGTACGGGCGGTACTGTTCACCGTCGTCCGTACGGAATCACTGTTCACGTCCGTACGTCGTCGCCGGGATTTCGCCGCCGGTTTTACTGTTCACCAGTAATCGCCCGCCATTTCCCCGTCGTCGTGACCTTGGATTAGGTGAGTAAAATTCCTAAACCCGGATTAGGATTGATATTGCGCTTTTCTGGACTGGTTTAGGTATTTAGCGATACAATTTGGACTGGCTTAGATAGTATCAGTGTGTAATTTAGACTGGTTGAGGATTGACTGGTAGAATTTATTATCGGAAATTTGTGGTAAACAATTGAGGATTTATTGGGGAGAGAAATTGGATTAATTGATCAATGTAGGAGCCCATTAGAAAATTACCGGGTATGTCCGGGTTAATTGGTTGTACGTAATTTGTGCTTGATTGTGATTGAATTTTATTGGCGCTCATGGTGCATTGCATTGCATAACATGAACACGCATTGTGTATGCCGAGGGTGAGGCATGTGATGAACTTGTGCGAGAATGCGTGTCTGCCATGAGTTGTGTGATCACCTAAAATACCCCGAAGCGTCATACGCTGGGTCCAGATAATAATGAGTTGCGTGATCACCTAAGGACCTTCGGGTCGTGACCTTCGGGTCGATACCGTCCTCATGCACTTTGAAGCAGGACGATGCCCGGTATGTCCGGAAGGCGACCATGCTCATGCACTTTGAAGCAGGCTCTGGTTCGCAAGGAGAAAAGTGTTGCGCCTCATGCACTTTGAAGCAGGCTAGAGACACTGGGCCAGATCGGTTGCTGCGCCTCATGCACTTTGGAGCAGGCTAGACGCACCGGGCCGTGAAAAATTAATGACTCGAGTCGTAATAGTAATGAATTGGGCAAGTGTGCCAGTATGGGCCAGTGGGCCGGAGAAATGCGCATGATATGTCGACGACATTTGCATGCATAAACATACATAGACTGGCATACGAAGGTGTGAGAGTCGGTGCCTAAGCATGTGATTAGTGTACGTGTGATAATGTGTGCCACGTATGTGTCGTGATGATTATTATATGTTGATATGTCTAACCTGCAGAGTCTGAGAAGGGTTTGATTATTGTCGTGTTGTGATTATAAATATTTATTTCCGGTCAGGAGATTGCATGCTAGCCTAGCCTAGGTTTAGGGGTTGAACTCACTGAGATTTATCTCACGGTTGTGTAAACCGAAACATTTCAGACCCCCAACCGTAGGATGCCGAGGACACCACCTCTTTTTGGGATACCGCATCATATTCAGCGATCCTCTAGTGTGCACCCTTGTGGGGACGGACCTACAGCCATGGTCGTGGAAGCTGAGGAGCCGAAGTGCTATACGCTGACCCCTTTTGACTGAGTGGCTGTTGATTGTGTGTTTTCTCTGCTGTTGTATAAATGAATGGTGTAAAAAGGTTTTTTTTGGTAATACGAGTATACATTCTTTCAGAGATGTTGTTTGCTGGTTGTGCTACCTTGGCCTCATGTATTTTATTGTCAGGGTGTATATATATTATATACGTGCTTCCGCTTGTACTTGATCTCTGTTTGGGGTTTGGGTCGGCGACGCTTCCTGGGAGTGTTGCACCAAAATCGACCAAGGTGAGATGTGGCGTGCCGTGGGGTACGAGGCGTGACATCCCTCTTGAATTGGTATCAGAGCAAGGTCAGCTCGGTCCAATTAGGTCGAAACCTGGAGTGATAAGGAGCGATGAGACCCTGGGTAGCCAGTAGGGTGACCTCGTGTGCTACATGCATCTCCTGACAGTTTGTGATGGTGTTTGAACTATGATTGTGTGACTCGTGAGTGCAGATGCGGCAGGACCCGAGGTGAGTATATGAATTCCTTGGGTGATGAGTTGGCTAGTTTATATTAAGCCGCATGCTGATTGCTTAATTGTTGTTTGTTACCTGCCTAGGACTTAGACTGGGATAGATTGGTTTAAGTCTTTAATTCCTTTGTGGAATTATAGTAGGTAGTTGTAGAACCGAGTAGCCAAGATGAGTGGCGAGGGGAGAGGTGTAGGAAGAGTTCCCAGAAGGGGTGCCGGGAGAGGAACCAGAGGTGGAGGTCGTGCTCGAGTTAGAATAATGGAAAACCCTGGAGTTAATGTAGGAGCTGCAGTAGACCCCCGAGTCGATGTGAGACCTGTAGAAGATCCACGTATGGAAGGAGTTCTGCGGGTATTAGAAAGGATTGGGAATATACTGGATAGACAGGCTCAAGGGCAAGATAATGCAGCTGCTGCTGCGGTAGATGAGAATCAAGCTAATGCTGGACAGGCTCATCCAGCCGGGGTTAGACAGATGCCCCAGTTAGTAGAACAGTTTATGAAATTGAAGCCGCCCAAATTTCATGGTCGTGGTGACCCCGAGGCTGCGCCAAGATGGATAGAGGAACTGGAGAAAACCTTCAAAGTTCTGGGGTGCACTGATGAACAAAAGGTAACATTGGCGGTTTATCAGCTTCAAGAAGGTGCAAATGATTGGTGGAACGCCGTGGAGAATAGAGTGTTTCCGGTAGGAACGGCCCCGACTTGGGCTGTGTTTGTGGAAAACTTCTATGAAAAGTACTTCTCGGAGAATGCGCAAGAGAAGAAGTTGATGGAATTTATGCGCTTGCGTCAGGGACAAATGACGGTGGACCAGTATGAGGCCGAGTTCGCAAGATTAGCTAAGTTTGCCCCAACTATGGTGGAGAACTCGAGAGATAGAGCTCGAAGATTCCGGGATGGACTGAAGCCGGATCTTCGGAGTCTGATTTTGTCTCATGATATCAAGGACTATGGGGAGATGTTCAGACGGGCTCAGATCATAGAACGAGATCAGCAGGAAAGGGCAGCCGCTTCAGGATCACGGTTTGCTCAAAATAGGGATGATCGTCGTTTGGGAAAAAGGCCTATGACTGGAAATAGGCGATTTGTCCTGCCAGCCAGATGGAACATTGGGAAACCGAATCCCCAGTTGGGTAGATATGGGGCATGTTTTAAGTGTGGAAGTATGGGACATCATATCCGCGATTGCCCGCAGATGCAACCATTAGGACCGTCTAGAGTGCCACCACCACGAGCTGGAAATCAAGTCGGACCTCCCCCACCGGCTAATCAGGGACGACCGCCAGCTCAAGGAAGGATTTATGCAATGGCACGCAAGGAAGCTGAGAATGCGCCGGGCGTGATCACAGGTACGATTTCCTTGTGTGATCATGCAGCGTATGCATTGTTTGATCCGGGGGCAACCCATTCGTTTGTTTCAGAGCAATTTATTGAGTTGGTTGGTATAAAACCAGTGCTACTTGAGCATGTACTTTGCGTGTCGACACCTATGAATGATAGGTTGTTAGTTTCATTTGGATGTCCTAACTGTAAAATAATCATTGGAGGTACGGAAGAGAGTATTGATTTGGCAGTATTAGCGATGTTCGATTTCGATGTGATTATTGGAATGGACTGGTTAGTCCAACAGAAAGCTGTGGTGGATTGCAGCGATAGGACGATCCAATTTAATCCAGATGGACGCCCTAGTTTTGTGTTTCAGGGAAACCGAGGAGGAACCTCGATCCCTTGGATTTCTTCGCTTGAGGTGAGTAAATTATTGGATGAAGGGTGTGAAGGATATCTTGTGAATGTTGTGGATCCAACAATTGAGGAACCTAAGTTGGAAGATATACCCGTAGTAAGCAATTTTCCCGAGGTGTTTCCTCAAGAATTGCCGGGTTTGCCGCCTGAGCGAGAAGTGGAGTTTGTGATTGAATTGGCGTCAGGGACAGAGTCGATTTCGAAAGCGCCGTATAGGATGTCCTTATCAGAATTGAAAGAGTTAAAAGTCCAGATACAGGAATTACTGGACAAAGGCTTTATTCGCCCTAGTACGTCCCCATGGGGAGCGCCAGTTCTGTTCGTTAAGAAGAAAGATGGAACTCTGAGGTTGTGTATAGATTATCGACAGCTGAACCAAGTGACAGTGAAGAATAAGTATCCACTGCCGATGATTGATGATTTATTTGATCAACTGCAAGGAGCCTCAGTGTTTTCCAAAATAGATTTGAGGACCGGTTACCATCAGTTAAGAATTAGGAATGAGGATATTCCCAAGACTGCTTTCAGAACTCGATACGGACATTATGAATTTACAGTTATGCCTTTTGGATTAACGAATGCCCCAGCTGCTTTTATGGATTTGATGAATCGGGTGTTCAAGGAATTCTTGGATCAGTTCGTGATAGTTTTTATTGACGATATACTAGTGTACTCCAAGAGCCCCGAGGAACATGAGGTACACTTGACTGAGTGCTACGGACCTTGAGAGAGCACGCATTATATGCTAAGTTCAGCAAGTGTGAGTTTTAGCTCAGCAGAGTAGGATTTCTTGGACATATCGTTTCTGGGGATGGAATTTCGGTGGATCCAGCTAAGATAGAAGCAGTTACTAAGTGGCCTAGACCGACGTCAGTTACCGAGATTCGAAGTTTTCTGGGATTGGCTGGTTATTACAGGCGATTCGTGGAAGGATTTTCGTCAATAGCCATGCCATTGACAAGGCTGCTTAAGAAGGAAGTGAAATTTGAGTGGGATGATAAGTGCGAAAGGAGTTTTTAGGAATTGAAACACAGGTTGACGACTGCTCCTGTATTGACCATTCCGTCGGGCCTAGGAGGATTTGAGATTTATAGCGATGCTTCGCTAAGAGGATTGGGCTGTGTGTTGATGCAGCATGGAAAAGTGGTAGCTTATGCGTCGCGTCAGTTGAGACCGCATGAGATGAATTACCCGACGCATGATTTGGAATTAGCTGCTATTGTGTTTGCACTTAAGATCTGGAGGCACTACTTGTGTGGAGAGAAGTTCCAGATTTTTACAGATCATCAAAGTCTCAAGTACTTGTTTTCGCAGAAAGAGTTGAATATGAGGCAGCGCCGTTGGATGGAGCTTCTGAAGGATTATGATTGTGACATTATGTATCATCCTGGAAAAGCCAATCGAGTGGCAGAGGCTCTGAGTCGAAAGTCTAGTTTGGCGCATTTAATGGTCAAGGAGTGGACGTTATTGGAAAGGCTCAGGGATTCAGAGTTTAAGTTGGAAATGAGTCACGTATCGAATTTACTAGCCGCCTTGAGGATTGAGCCAGAGATTCAGATCAGGATTAAGGAACTACAGTCTACGGATTAAGAAATCCAAAAGATTATTGAGATGGATGCAGATAAGAGGAAACCGGACTTTCAAGTGTCCGAGGATGGAGTTCTGAAGTTTCGAGGGCGATTGTGTGTACCGGATGATGTGAAACTTAAGGAAGAAATCTTATCGGAAGCCCATAGGAGCAATTACAGTATCCACCCGGGGAGTACGAAGATGTACCAGAATCTAAGACAGTACTATTGGTGGAATGGGATGAAGGTAGATGTAGCTAGGCATGTAACCAAGTGTTTGATGTGCCAACAAGTGAAGGCACAGCATTGCAAGCCTGGAGGATTATTGAGACCATTAGAAATCCTAGAGTGGAAATGGGAACATATCACAATGGATTTCGTGACGGGACTGCCAAGAAGCCAGAGAGGACATGATTCAATTTGGGTAATAGTGGATAGACTGACTAAATCAGCGCATTTCTTAGCTGTGCGAAAGGACTTCGAATTGGAAAGATACGCAGACTTGTATGTGAGGCAGATCGTGAGGTTGCATGGAGTACCGGTAACGATCACTTCGGACTGTGATCCAAGATTTATGGCCAACTTTTGGAAAAGTTTACAAACGGCCTTAGAAACGAAGTTACAGTTCAGTACGGCCTATCATCCGCAGACAGATGGCCAATCAGAAAGGACCATTCAAACCCTGGAGGATATGCTGAGAGCTTGTGTGATAGATTTTCGAGGCAAATGGGAGGAACAGTTACACTTAGTGGAGTTTGCATATAATAATAGCTATCAGCAGAGTATCCAAATGGCACCGTTTGAAGCCTTGTATGGTAGAGCGTGTAGGACGCCGGTGTGTTGGGATGAAGTGGGTGAACGAAGTATCACTGATCCAGAGTTGATCCAACAGACAGTTGAGGCAGTTGAGGTCATTCGGGACAGACTCAGGACAGCGCAGAGTCGCCAGAAAAGTTATGCCGATCGAAGACGACGACCTTTAGAGTTTCAGATGGGAGATCATGTATTTCTCAAGGTGTCGCCTATGAAGGGATTATCTAGATTCGGCAAGAAGGGAAAGCTGAGTCCTAGGTATGTCGGGCCTTTTGAGATTTTGGAAAAGATTGGAGATATGGCTTACCGACTTGCCTTGCCGCCCAATTTGTCCCAAGTACACAATGTTTTCCACGTGTCGATGTTAAGAAAGTACGAACCAGACCCGACTCATGTCTTGCGGTACGAGGAGATAGAAGTGGACGATAAAGTGTCGTACGTGGAAAGACCAGTCAGGATCGAGAATAGAAAAGAACGTGTGCTGAGGAACAAAATGATCCCGATGGTCAAAGTTGTCTGGGAGCACCACGGAACAGAAGGTGCCACGTGGGAAAGCGAAGAGGTTACGAGACGTCAACACCCCCAGTTATTTGAGTAGATAAGGATAGATTGCAAATTTCGAGGACGAAATTTTTGTAAGGGGGGAAGATTGTAACAGCCCGAATTTCGATGTAATATCCGGGATCAATGAAACTGATATTATTTCGCATTTCATTTTAGTAAGTCTCGCCCAGAGCTGATCACTCTCGGGATACTAACCAATAGGGTATGGCTAACTAGAAAATGGTACGTGGACCGAGGACCCTATCGCAAAAGGGATACCGATCACGAGAGACGCTGAGGAAATATTTTGTGCCAACGTGGGCCGATCTTAGGAAAGAGTAATGGATTGAGTTTGGCCAAGGCCAACGATGTACGATTGGGACGCAGGTGATTCTGTAAGACCAAAAGTGCACGTGGTCAACCAGTCCGGAACTTGAACCTAATGATTGTGACCTCTGGAACTAATGATAATTTCTCATTCTCTCAATGATCGAGATCATCACAATACGGATAACCCTAGGTCGATACGCGTAACCTCTAAATAGCCGCCCGTTAGTGAGAGACCCTGAAATTGAAAGTTTAGCGAGTTTTGTTCACGGAATTGGGCCCGGATTTCGATATCGGTTTTCGAAGGCTTAAGAGATTATTTTTGGGAATCTGACGTCATATTACGTTGGCCATACACGTTTGGGATTAGCACGAGTAAAAATTGGAAATTCGGTCCGGGGGTGAAAAATTACGGTTTTGCCTCTGTGGGTATCGGCGTTGGATTTTTGGGCCGTTTCAGGTTATTTTTCGAGGCCGATACCATTTTTGGGTGGCCACGCATACCGGGAGTCGTTACGGATAAAAATTGGAATTTCGACAAAAATTGGAAAAATAATATTATTTTATTCCCGGGACTTTGACGTGGATTTTCGAGGGCTTAAAAAGTGAATTTCACGATTCCGACGCCATATTATGTTGGCCACGCACATATGGAACACGTATGTGCGAAAATTGGAATTTCGGTTCGGGATCGGAAAATTACGAAAATGCCCCTAGGCCATTTTTGAGCAATTCCGAATTTAGAAAATTTTTGGGGATTAACCAAGGTGAGTTAGGCTTAACTCAGGTCTGGTCAACTATGGTTAAGAGCAAATGACCATTTTAACCCAAAATTATTGGATATGGATTAATCTTGGCCATTGGATCAAGGGCAAAATTGTCCAAATGACCAAGATTTTGACACTTAGATTCCACTAATCTACCTTTGACCCATTTGACCAGACCCCCTCTCTCTCTCCAGCAGACCATTCGGCCAACTTTTTCCCAGAATTTCCTTCTTCTCTCCTATTTTCTGTTCTGCACGTTCCGTTTCTGCATTTTCTGGTACTGTTCACGCCGAAACAGTACCAGCCGGAGCTGCTGGCAGCCCACCAGTCGTCGCCACAGCATCCTTGGACCTCCCTCTCACCTGTTCAGCCACCACAGCCCCAGTTTTAGTCCAAAACAGCCTTGTTTTTCTTTTTTTTCTCTTTCCCGGTCTGCAAACAGTAACGCCGGAGCTTCGCCGGAGCTCCGATCGCCGTTCCGCCACCACCCAGCCGTCCAGCACCGCCGTACGTCGCCATCGTCGCCTGTCCGTACAATGTCCGTACGGGTGGTACTGTTCACCGTCAGTACGGGAACACTGTTCATCGCCGTACGGACCGCCTCAGCTGTCACCGGCACGTCGCCGGCCACCCATCGCCGCCTGTCCGTACAGTGTCCGTACGGGCGGTACTGTTCACCGCCGTCTGTACGGAATCACTGTTCACGTCCGTACGTCGTCGCCGGGATTTCGCCGCCGGTTTTACTGTTCACCAGTAATCGGCCGTCATTTCCCCGTCGTCGTGACCTTGGATTAGGTGAGTAAAATTCCTAAACTCGGATTAGGATTGATATTGCGTTTTTCTGGACTGGTTTAGGTATTTAGCGGTACAATTTGGACTGGCTTAGATAGTATCAGTGTGTAATTTAGACTGGTTGAGGATTGACTGGTAGAATTTATTATCGGAAATTTGTGGTAAACAATTGAGGATTTATTGGGGAGAGAAATTGGATTAATTGATCAATGTAGGAGCCCATTAGAAAATTACCGGGTATGTCCGGGTTAATTGGTTGTACGTAATTTGTGCTTGATTGTGATTGAATTTTATTGGCGCTCATGGTGCATTGCATTGCATAACATGGACACGCATTGTGTATGCCGAGGGTGAGGCATGTGATGAACTTGTGCGAGAATGCGTGTCTGCCATGAGTTGTGTGATCACCTAAAATACCCCGAAGCGTCATACGCTGGGTCCAGATAATAATGAGTTGCGTGATCACCTAAGGACCTTCGGGTCGTGACCTTCGGGTCGATACCGTCCTCATGCACTTTGAAGCAGGACGATGCTCGGTATGTCCGGAAGGCGACCATCCTCATGCACTTTGAAGCAGGCTCTGGTTCGCAAGGAGAACAGTGTTGCGCCTCATGCACTTTGAAGCAGGTTAGAGACACTGGGCCAGATCGGTTGCTGCGCCTCATGCACTTTGGAGCAGGCTAGACGCACCGGGCCGTGAAAAATTAATGACTCGAGTCGTAATAGTAATGAATTGGGCAAGTGTGCCAGTGTGGGCCGGAGAAATGCGCATGACATGTCGACGACATTTGCATGCATAAACATACATAGACTGGCATACGAAGGTGTGAGAGTCGGTGCCTAAGCATGTGATTAGTGTACGTGTGATAATGTGTGCCACGTATGTGTCGTGATTATTATTATATGTTGATATGTCTAACCTGCAGAGTCTGAGAAGGGTTTGATTATTGTCGTGTTGTGATTATAAATATTTATTTCCGGTCAGGAGATTGCATGCTAGCCTAGCCTAGGTTTAGGGGTTGAACTCACTGAGATTTATCTCACGGTTGTGTAAACCGAAACATTTCAGACCCCCAGCCGTAGGATGCCGAGGACACCACCTCTTTTTGGGATACCGCATCATATTCAGCGATCCTCTAGTGTGCACCCTTGTGGGGACGGACCTACAGCCATGGTCGTGGAAGCTGAGGAGCCGAAGTGCTATACGCTGACCCCTTTTGACTGAGTGGCTGTTGACTGTGTGTTTTCTCTGCTGTTGTATAAATGAATGGTGTAAAAAGGTTTTTTTTGGTAATACGAGTATACATTTTTTCAGAGATGTTGTTTGCTGGTTGTGCTACCTTGGCCTCATGTATTTTATTGTCAGGGTGTATATATATTATATACGTGCTTCCGCTTGTACTTGATCTCTGTTTGGGGTTTGGGTCGGGGACGCTTCCTGGGAGCGTTGCACCAAAATCGACCAAGGTGAGATGTGGCGTGCCGTGGGGTACGGGGCGTGACAGCGACTGGCGGCCGGCGACGACCGACGGCGGGGATTGGCTACCGGCGACGGCAGGCGGCGACCGGCGGCGGCGGGCTGCGACCGGCTGCGGCAGGCGGCGACTGGCGACGACCGGGGGCAACGACCGGCTGGCGGCGACGGCTGGCGGCAGCGATCGGTGGCGACGACTGGGGGCAGGTGACGGGCGGCGGCGGCGGCCGGCGATCGGCGGCTGCGACCGGCGGCCGACGGCAGTGACCGACAATCAATTTCCTCTCCCACGGAAAATATTTTTCCTCCTATGGGTAATTTTACCTTCACCTTGGGGGAAAATGATTTCCTCTTTGTGAAAAAAGGAAATCATTTTCCTCAAAACAATGAAGGATTTGGGAGTGAGGAAAGAAAATGTTTTCCCACGGAAAACATTTTTCGCCCCCGAACACCGGAAAACGCGGAAAATATTTTCCGAAAAAATATTTTTTCGTAAACAAACACAGCCTTAGAAGTCATTTATATAGATCCCGCTTCTTGAAATGTAAAGTCCTCCTAGCTCCAAAAACTTGATCGAGCTTATTTGTTGTCTCTTCAATTCAACCGACTCGGACTGGAAATTCTAAAATGGAACCTGGTTATGTATCTCTCTTATCCCAATTGTCATTTAATGCGCTCTGGACTCATTTTTCATCTCATTCCCTATTCAACTCCGCACGTGTCTCCACTATAGCTCCGTTCCAATTTACATGGGAGAAAAGGTGTCAAAGTATATCAGATATTGCATCATTACAAGGTTGTACTTGTATTGCGCATACGCGTAGCATGTGTCCGTTTCATTGCTCGTACTTTCAGAACGGTCGATAGTACGGCTCTACAAACTTTACGTGATATCGGGTATATGGCAAGAAATAAATTTGATGCCCTTAAAATTAGCTTATGTCCTTCATGCTTTCGGAAGTCTTCTACCAAGATATTTAGTTGTTGCACGAACTTTTCCACAACCAGTCTTCTGGTGTGTGTCGTATCATCTTTCGGTGACGAAACTAAACTCGAGACGGCATTTCGAGGAAGTTTTCCATATAAAGAGTAGACACACCAGTTGCCTTGCAAATAGCCTTTCTTGGCCTGTTATGGAGATGCTTGGTCAAGTTTGCCAAGCCAATCAGTTCACGGATGACCCGTTTGTTGTTGCTTTGTTCTTTCGACATTATAATTTAAGTATCTCATGAGATGTACACTTGCAAACAAGCACTAGTCTTAAATAAAGGGATTGAAACTTTCATTCACATTCCTTTGTGTCTGTTCCCAATGAACTAACACGCACTATGGGCATATTCTATTGTCGAGGATGGAGCTACTGGAATGGAGGTTGGTTAATTAAATGAGGTAGAATGGCAAAGAAAATTGGAAATGAAAATTGTTGCATTACTACACTTTCATTAACATGGTGGGAGGTCTAAATGAATAAAAATTAATTAGGATGGATTAACAAGAAAAGCAGATAGATATGTGGATCATTAAGTAAACATTGAATTTGGAAACTTATGTATGGAGAAAAAGTACACCAGAGTAAACATATTTATTTAACTTGCCATTTTGTATAGCAATTTGAAATAATAACGTGAGATTTTGTGGGACTACTGCTAACTGTACTATGCTAGAAAGTCCAATTTAAAAGTTTAAACTAATAAGTGGAGGGAGACCACATGTATATGATTTGTTATCAAACAATGTGAGATAATATCTCAACGCTCCTTATCTTGCGCAAATTAGATTATAAATGACATGTGGAATTTGTCCGATGGGGGGTAGACGCACATATGTGAAAGGGATGTCATTATTTCGATATCATGTGAGATTTTGTGGGATTATTGACAACTATTCTAAAAAGTAACCTTTTAGATAAAGGCGTTGTCTAATATTTAAACATTATAGTTGAAAAATACAACCCATTTGTCCCCAAATGCAGTAAATTTTAAATCTCTTCCTATACTGATTTCTTGTTACTCATTTCGACTCCTTTTATCTTGTTTCAATCGCCTCACTGCTATAGACCAAACATGTACTAAGAGTGTGTGAATCCGTCATTTATGATGAAAAGAAAGATCGAAGCACGTGACTTAAAATACTAGCCTTATCAATCAAGCAACCATTCGGAGATTGTCCTTATAGTGAGTTAGCCAATCCCTTTCGGTGGGAACGGTGTGTCACTTGGTTCATATAACCTAGGGTTTGGTCTGGGTTCATCAAACCAATCTCATTCACAGAACATGGGGATTTCTTCTATAGAAGACCTGCAAGTCATGGCCCATCCCATGTCCACTCGCAAACACACTGTCACATCTCTGCTCACGTCGAGGCCCATTTGTCGCTTCAGCTTTGATCTTACGTGCATTCTCTTCATTGACCGTTTGTACGCATTCGTTGCATTCTCTTGAACGGTTCGTGGAGCCAACTACGGCAAGATGTACATTGCAACGTTGATGCTTACTTCATTTTCGTATGCCGGATAACACGTATGTGTCCATAGTAGAGTCAATGTACCCTTCCAATACTGGTCATCGATGCAACTGAACAAAGATGTAACAAGAGCACTAATTGGAGCAAGAGCAATTGCAAGCATTATCCAAAGTCATTTTATCGCGTCAATCAACCCGATCACATGAAAATTTTATGAGATCCAGAGGATCCTGCTAAACTTCAAATGATGGTGGAAGATGAGAATGAAGACCAAGTATTGAATGGAGGATATCCACGTTGTCCTTTGTTTGGTTAGGAAGATGAATAGACATTATCAGAGGCTGACAGCTCTTCTGAATTCTGACGGTGGTTCTCGCTTCTCTTCAATTCCCCAGCTCAGTGTCCTCTTCCGTGATCGTTTGTACTAACAACATTGCTTGGACCACCTCCCTCCTATCCTCCATCTCTTGATTCATGCGAGTCCCTTTCTAATGGAGACCCGGTTTTCCTTTTCTGCACGGCATGGCACGAGAAAACGATTGTTTTATTAGCAATCAATGGTGCAGACCGATGCCCACTATCGGGTCACCGTGATGCCATCGCCATCGGTTTGCAATGCAACTGCGATGGTGGTAATGGAAAAATGAAGAGCCTTTCTTCTTGCGCGAAGAGTAGAATTCTGTTACTTAGATGGATTTAAACATAGGAGAAGCCAAATGCGTTACTACTTACTAATAGGGCAAGAAAATCAATCAACAGAAACAAAAGTATAGCAACAATTGTGTGCATATAGGAACAGTTGAATTGAATGTAGCCCACCTTGATGCTTCTTGCACACTAGCAATCAAGATGGCCTAATAATATCTACACCCAATCCGCATCAGCAGATGTTGGTACAGGCTTTATAGGAGATGTTTTGACTATTGGTCGCCTGCAGCCTACTATTGTCATCAAGGGAAAAGACACATTAGTGGAAAAATCCCATCTTAATTCATCCAACAACTTGAAAAACCAAAAGCAGTGGACCCTCTTGGGGCTCAATTTAAAAGGATACGGTGTTCCCATTAGCGTGTCAAATCTCAATCACGTTTTAACCGATTGATGCATGTAAATAAAGTAAGCATCAATAGTTAAAACTCCCACATTGGCAAACCAATCCGCAGGGCGATTGTCCTCTCGATGAACATGAATTATTTTGCTACCGCTGAACGTGCTCGTGTCATGCATTATATCTGCGGAGTACTGGGTTGCACATGGCTATGTAACTTCTTTCTTCAGCGGTTAAGCATGTCCAGCCAAGGTTGGAGCCTACTTCGATAACAAGAGTACGTCAAACTGGACACTTGAATCCAATGTATCATAAGCTTAAGAAGAGAATCGTAAGATGATCGGATCAACATTGACGGGGAACGAACATCGTGAAGGTGGAAGACGATTTCCTCAGTTAGACCAAAATCGAAACTGAGGTAATTTTTCATATGCACGTTAGAAGTCACTAATCAAGTCGGACGTGTTCACACCGAGGGGAAAAAGATATGTGGTTTTCTTTCTAAAGAGATACAAAACACCATCTAGAGTGACATGAGATCACGTCATTGCTCACGTATACTTCTACAAACTTTAAAAGGCCGTTTGATTACATTTACTTTAGTTATATTGATGGATAATAAAAACATATAATTTGTATTTAGACTATTTTGACCCTTTTTAAATAAAAGCAATGTTTGATACCGCCGAATGATAAGTTTTTATTCAACATCGCTTTCATTAAACAACGTTGGTTATACCTAACTATTGATCATTCTTCATTCTTGATCTTTTGTTGCTACATGATACTTTTCATTGGTAAACTATAATACTCGTGGCACACCTCGGGACCGTAGAATCCGAGTGCTCATTGCTTCGCCCAGGAGTATTGACACTATTTTCACTTAATTGCCGGTGATAACAATATTAATCTAATCTAAAATAATGAATTTAAATTATTTATTGCCCTCAATATGGCTTACAATTTGGGAAAAAAAATCATGAACCTTAGAGACGAGAATAATAACATCTAAACACTACAAAAAAACGATTTTTTTCCGACAAAATTTCCAACGAAAAATTCTGGAAAATTCGTTGGAAATTCTTTTTCCAACGAATTTTCCAACGAAAAAAAATTCGTTGGTAATTCGTCGTCGGAAAATTTTCCAACGAAAAATTTGAATTTTCGTTGGAAATTTGCGACGAATTTTTTTTCGTTGGAAAATTCGTGGCTAAATTCGTTGGAAACGAACTTTTTTTTCCGACGAATTTTTTTTCGTTGGAAACTACAATTTTTTTTGGTCGAAAAATCGTGGAAATTTTTTTTCCATCGAAAATTTTTTTTTTTGGTCGAAATTTTTTTTTTGTCGAAAAATAGCCCTCGCCGGCGGCGAGGGCCAGCCTCGTCGCCGGCGAGGGCCGAGCTCGCCGGCGGCGAGGGCCAGCCTCGTCGCCGGCAAGGGCCGAGCTCGCCGGCCATGGCAAGCTCGGCCCTCGGCATGGCCGACGAGGGCCAGCCTCGTCGCCGGCGAGCGCCGAGCTCGCCCAGATCTGGGCGAGCTCGAGCTCGCCGGCCATGGCGAGCTCGGCCCTCGCCATGGCCGGCGAGGGCAAGCCTCGTCGTCGGCGAGGGCCGAGCTCGCCTAGATCTGGGCGAGCTCGTCGCCGGCGAGCTCGGCCTCGCCGGCGAGGGTCGAGCTCGCCCAGATCTGGGCGAGCTCCAAGCTCGCCGGCCATGGCGAGCTCGGCCCTCGCCATGGCCGGCGAGCTCGGCCCTCGCCGGCGACGAGCTCGCCCAGATCTGGGCGAGCTCGGCCCTCGCCGACGACGAGGCTTGCCCTCATGGCCGGCGAGGCTGTTGCGCCTGAACAAGAAGATGAAGAAGAAGCAGCAGCAGCAGCAGGGCGGGATCGAGCTTTGGTCGTCTAACGAGAGCAGCAGCAGGCTCTTGCTCTCGTCGTCGTCTCCTAGCCTCACCGGCGACGAGGCTTGGTGGCGTCGGGGGCGTCGGGGGCGTCGGAGGCTTGGTGTCCGTGGCGCCGGAGGCGGAGGCGGAGCCGGAGGAGGAGGGGGGCCGGCGGGGGAGGAGGCGGAGGGGGAGGCGGAGGGGGAAACGAAGGGGGAAGGCTTCGGCGAAGGAAGGAGAGAGAGAGAGAGAGAGAGAGAGAGAGAGAGAGAGAGAGAGAGAGAATGATGTTGAAATTTAAAATTGCGGGGAAAATGAGCGCGAAAATTGAAATTCGTTGGAAAATTCGTTGGAATTTTCCAACGAATTTTCCAACGAATATCAAAAATGCCGCACAATATCGGTTTTTTTGTAATTTCCAACAAAATTTCCAACGAAAATTGTACACACTGAATTAATTTCCCGGAAAAT
This sequence comes from Syzygium malaccense, assembly GCA_031216405.1. Taxonomy (NCBI): domain Eukaryota; kingdom Viridiplantae; phylum Streptophyta; class Magnoliopsida; order Myrtales; family Myrtaceae; genus Syzygium; species Syzygium malaccense. Next base: position 5,960,865 of record CM062258.1, on the reverse strand, counting down.
TGAAATTCGTTGGAAAATTCGTTGGAAATTTTCAACGAATTTTCCAACGAATATAAAAAATACCGAACATTATCGGATTTTTTTGTAATTCGTTGGAAAATTCGTTGGAAATTTCCAACGAATTTTTTTCGTTGGAAATTTCCAACGAATTTTCCAACGAAAATTATACACACTAAATTAATTTCCCGGAAAATTGAAATTCGTTAGAAAATTCGTTGGAAATTTCCAACGAATATGAAAAATGTGGGTTTTTTGTAATTCGTTGGAAATTTCCAACGAATTTTCCAACGAAAATTATACACACTAAATTAATTTCCCGGAAAATTGAAATTCGTTGGAAAATTCGTTGAAAATTTCCAACAAATATTTTTTCGTCGGAAATTTCCAACGAATTTTCCAACGAAAATTTTTCGTTGGAAATTTCCAAAGAATTTTGCTTTTCGTTGGAAAATTTGTCGTAAATTTGCAACGAAAATTTTTTCGTCGCAAATTTTCGTGGCAAAAATCTTATTTTTTTGTAGTGAAATATTAGAAGTGCAATGCGTAGTCAATACATTATTCATTTTATATAATATTAAAGGACAAGATAAAGAAAGAGAAAACTCACGGAAGGAGTGAAATCGTGAGATGAACGAAAACACTAATTTATTATGAAAACAGTGATCTTCTACTTTTAAAATTATAAATTAAGTTGTTATTCATTTTCGAAAGAATAGATTTTATCTGCAACCATCCAAATAGTATTTTCATGCGAAAAGTAGTTTTTGTTAGGGATAATGTTACAAAGAGTCCTTGAACTTTGGCCAATGTGCAATGTGGTCCACGAACTTTAGTCCAATGTGCAATGTTATCCCCAAACTTTTAATTTATTTAATATGGTTCATAGGCTTTTGGTATATATTCAAGTTAGTCCCCGGACTATAAGAAAATGTCTAATGTCATCGTTCTATTGATTCAAGTTCAAGGATAACATTGAACATTGGACTAGATTAAACATGTATCAAAAGTTTGAGAACCATATTAAACAAATTGAAAGTTTAGGGATGACATTGTATATTGGGCTAAAGTTTAGGATTATATTGAAAAATTTAAAAGTTCAGGGATCACATTATACATTAAGCCGAACTTCAAGAATCATTTGTGTCATTTTTCCTTTTTGTTATTTTTTTGCTTTCAAAAATAAAATAAAGCCGTATATGTAAACATAGCCAAATGGCCTCTTATGAATGAATATATTCTATATATTCTTTGCTGTATCTATACCATAAGTGCACGCGTCACCCGAATACGAAAGAAGAAAAAGCTGATGATAAGGAATTGGTCAATGTATATGCATAGAAAAAAAATTCCAAAAAGGAAACATTTTCAAATTTTTCTAGACGAATATTAATTATCAGAAGGTATGTAACAATTCACCCGGACGCAAGTAAAACAAAAAGTGGAAACTTAAATTCAAAAAACTTTTTGATAGAGACTAAATAAGCGAATTGTTTTATTTGCTTATCTAAATAACAACCTACTAAGATAAAATTATTATTTATTATACTCAAGTTACGAATGCATTTACTGATAAAATTTCCTCGTCAATAAGGGCTGGATTCTTCACAAAAGACGTGCAAAGTACAAATACATATCCGACCTTTTCTTTTATATCCCGCAATAGATCATTCGTGCCGGCCAATTCGAACGAAAAAAAAAAGCCGGCTCGTATTCAAAATCATTTGCTCAATTCGAAGTACATTTTTGGGGATGCTTCTCAACCCGTGACTGCCTAATATTTGGGCCAAAAAAATTAAAAAAAACGTGAGACGATAGTAGAGACAAAAGAAAGCTTGACTTGAGAGACCAAGCACATCCGAGAGGGACCAGGTTGTCCATTGGGAGGGCAACGAGTGGATCCTGACCCGATGGGCCTACCCAGAAAACAGCCCCTGGTCGCTTCTTCGCCTCTAAACACAATCTTTTGCTGTCTCTCTCTCTCTTCCTTTGCAATATCTCGAATGTCGTTCGAACGTGATTGGCATAAAACAACCAGAATCAATCGCTAACGTAAGATCATGGCCAATTCATTTACTGTTGCGTGAGGAATGCAAAGGTTTCGCATTTATTTGTCCTCCATAAGCAATAAGAAGAGGATCGAGAATCTCCTCGCATTAACCAGTCATTACATTTCATCTATAGACATATTCTCAACTAACGATATATTTTAGTTGAGCCAACCGGACAGTATGTTTGAACTGTGGTGATAAGTATTTGCTTTCAGACTAAATCGTGATGAGTATTTGCTTTCGGATGCGCACTGTTGAGAGTACATAGGCCATAGCTGTTTGTCAAGGAACTAGAATTACAAAAGGGCAAATCTTGAATTGGGTCAAGTAGCCTAAATAGAGTAAGGAGTATGAGATTTTTCTTTCAAAGAAAATTACACTCTATACTCCACCGTAGTGTTTTGGATGTACTCCTACTCCTACCGTGTCTCTCCCTTGTCCCACCATATAAACCCCCACAAGCCCATTCCTCTGCAATTCACGCACCCCCTTCTGATCTCTGTTTTCCGACGCTCTCGCATCAAACTCCCGCAGATAGATCAAAGCAAAGGGGAAGAAGAATGGCGCTCGGAAAATCAGGCAAGCTTTCGCAGACGGCGGTGATCAAGCAGATCGTGAGGAGGTGTTCGAGCTTCGGCAAGAACAAGCACGCGTGCGATCAAGAAGGCCTTCCTCTGGACGTGCCCAAGGGCCACTTCGTCGTGTACGTCGGGGAGCGCAGGAGCCGGCACGTCGTCCCCATCGATTTCTTGACGCGACCCGACTTCCAGAGCCTGCTCCAGCAAGCCGAGGAGCAGTTCGGGTTCCATCACGAGACGGGCTTGACGATACCTTGCGGCGAAGAGGAGTTCGTGTCGCTCTGCTTTGGCCACAGGGAAGAGTTTCGGTCTCTGAAACCGAGTCTCAGATAGGGAAAAGGTCGGCATGGGCTTGGCGTCCTAGGTTGATGTTCTTTTTCAGTTTTTTTTATGGGTTTGGTCGTCCTTGATTTAGGGGACCTTTGCCTTTGAAGGGAAAAGAAAAGACGGTGGATTAGTAAATAGTAATGTAACATGAAAGCCCGTGATTAGAGCTGCGTTGGGCAGATATGTGAATTAACGCTCTGGTTTTGAGAGTTTCCTCACGGTGGTGTGGAGTGGAAGGTGTGCCATTGTGCCTTGCCTACCCTGCGAGAGAACTCGAATTTACTGATCCTGGGGACTCTGTTTCCCTTAGTTCTAGTGTTTCCGTGCACGCCCTATCTTTATGTATTGATCTTGGCCGTGCAGACTCTGTAATCTTTGTGTTACTGATACATGCAGATTGTTACTGGCGACAAGTCGTGCAGAATTTGATTACAAAATATTTTCCACGCTTCATTAGGACTTATGTTAGGTTTTATGGACACTTGGATAATTAACAACGATTTCACGGCAGTGTCATGTTGTGCTTATGTTGGGCATGGATTCCACGTAGCAGTAAGTTTGGTATTTACTATCTTCCTTTGACCTCTTAGTTTATATCCTTTCTTCTTGTTTATGCGTCTTTTGTCATCGGTTGATATATTTAGACACATCAACCGCTCTCGGTTCATGATGGTATTAAAGTCAAATTTCTCAAACTTGATCCTCCTTCACCCATTCGCAGATTGCGTTTTATTCATACACGATTATAGCTATAGCTTTCATCTATTAATTCATGGATGCGAATCTCTGGATGCGCTTCAAAATCAGTCATCTTACCAATACCCATGTGAGGAGCTTTCCAGAAGAATCAGGGGAGAGCAGAAAGAAACTCCTTGTTCACGAACTGTAAGTGCTAAGAACTGCGGACCCTGCTGATTTCTTGGAGGGTCTTCTAAATAGTGCAATTATGCTCATGCATTTCCTTCTTCGAGCTCCACTCGCTTATGACAAGAACCCTCGATATTTTAGGACTTGAACCTATCATCGGTTTTTCAGAAAAAAGTGGAGGGAACCTTCTTTTCATTTTTAATAAATTTTTCCTTTTCATTTGATAAACAAAGAACCTTCAGAATCTGGGCCCAATTAGTCTTGTCCAAAAACGCAGACAACAGGTTGAGGGAATGTGTTGTAGACTGTCAAAAGAGATGGCTCACTTGTGTCACTGTTTTCACTGTTCCTCACTTGGATCCATATAATGATATATGTCATTTGAAATTGAACGGGTGGTTCTAGTTGAGTTCTTCCATTGTACGCAAACTCATCTTACTGGGCAACTCTTATTGATAATCCTCCATGGATGGAGCAGCCATTGGCTAATTGAAGTTCTGACGCAGACAAAGTTATCTCAGTGCATCGCTCTCTATTTCCCTCTCTCAAGTTACAGACTGGACATCTAGGGCGCGCATAGAATCCAGTCTACTCCAGAAATCAAATTCTTACCAAAAATTAATTTATGAAATTCTTGCTAGAAATTGATTTTTAGAGAAGAAATCTATTTGATAAAATAGGACTAATTTTGCTCCAGAAATTGATTTTTGGAAGAAAAATCTGTTTGATGAAATTAAATTTCACTCAAAGTGGGTAGTTACAGATATTCTAAGTCATTCTGTGAAATTTTAAAATTTTTTATTTTTGATTTTTTTTGGGCACCACAAAAAATTTAAATTTCACTCAAAGTGGGTGGCCACATGTATTCTAAGCCATTCTAGGAAGTTTTGAAGTTTTTTATTTTTTGATTTTGTTTCAAGCATCTCAAAAAATTTTAATTTCACTCAAAGTGGGTGGCCGGAGGTATTCTAAGTCATTCTGTGAAATTTTGAAATTTTTGATTATGAAATTTTCTTTTGGGCACCCCAAAAAAATTTAAATTTCACTCAAAGTAGGTGGCCAAATGTATTCTAAGTCATTCTGTGAAGTTTTTTTATTTTTTTATTTTTTTTGGACACCTAAAAAAATTTAAATTTCACTCAAAGTGGGTGACCATAGGTATTCTAAACCATTATATAAAATTTTTTATTTTTTAATTTTTTTGGGCACCTCAAAATATTTAAATTTCATTCAAAGTGGGTGGCCACATATATTTTAAGTCATTCTGTAAAATTTTGAAATTTTTGATTTTTTTGGGCACCTAAAAAAATTTAAATTTCACTCAAAGTGAGTGGCCACAGGTATTCTAAATCATTCTGTGAAATTTTGAAACTTTTGATTTTTTGATTTTTTTTGGGCACCTCAAAATATTTAAATTTCACTAAAAGTGGATGACCACAGATATTCTAAGCCATTTTTGTAAAAATTTAAAATTTTTGATTTTTTGGCACCTAAAAAAATTTAAATTTCACTCAAAGTGGATGGACGCATGTATTCTAGGGCATTCTGTGAAATTTTGAAAATTTTTGATTTTTTGAAATTTTTGATTTCTTGTAAAGAAGGAAATTTGGGCTAGAATACATTCTAGAAGAGAGAAGCTACAAAAGTAGCTTCTCTTTTTTGGGCCAAAACTCATTCTGGAAGCAAAAATTCATTCCAGAGCCAAAAAAAGAATGAAGTTTTAGCAAATGCATTTTTATTCCAGAATGCAAAAATTGTTTCAGAATGCATTTTTGAAATTTTTTAACAAACGCATTTCTGTTTCGAAATACATTATGGAGCAGAATTTCTGCTCCAGAATGGATTCCATGCGCGCCCCTATATGCCCGAGGAAATTCAAAAACAAGATTCAGCCCTGGTCAAATACTTCTTGCTAAAGTGGAGGGTTAAATTTAGTTTTTTAAATAATTCTTTCTGGATCGAAACTCATATACCAAAAATCATTCCTTAAGCGAAAAGCGTACCGTTCTTAGGTATCTATTGTGAGTTAACGCATTTAAATTTGAAACAACTATTCCCCCCCTCGTCCCCCCTCTCGTTACGACAAAATGCATTTGAATATGACAGTGGATCAATCCCTCAACAAGGGTCACAGAAGCGTCAAGCATAGAGGATCCCAAGACAAGATTTTTCCTCAATTAGTGTCATGTATGTCGTCACGCGATTAAGTCACTAAATCCTAATAAACACAGGGCTAGATGCAAAGACACAGTGATTCAAACACCTCCGAATCGTAAGAAACTCAAGCAATTACTTCGTTGATGACCGGTTTAATCAATTTCTTGTTTTTGCCCCAGCTAAACCACTATATATTAGTGGGGATACGGTATGAACTTTGTTATTCACTTTGAGGGTCTATTTGTTTAGATATGGAAAAAAATAAAAGTAATTTTTTTTCACTTTTCTTGCTAATAATTAAAATATTATTCAAATCGAAAAAATTACGAAAAATTATTGGTAAATCTATGAGTCGGTATTTATGCTATGAAAGCTTCAAGTGCTTGAGTTGGAATAAAGTCAAAATGCACGCACCGCAATATTTGACCAAAGCAAAAAGTGAAATGTAAAAGTTATTTCAGGCCCGCCTTATTTAACCTTCTATTTTTGTTTAGCTTGCGAAGTTTAAATGGACTTTCATTTCTACGTTATAACAAGAATGAGTTCGATCGGTTTCACGCACGGGACATAACGAGTTAACAAAAAAAAAGAACCAATTCCTGTAATATACTTATATCTTGTGAGTTAGTATTAGCATGTTACTTATTCTTTTTTTTTTGGTAAGATAAGAAGTGCATGTTACTTATTCTTAATCACTCTAAAAACCAATAAACTGAAAACCTTTTATTGCATAAGCATCTCTAATATACAACTTTATTATCATTACTTAAATATATTTAATAGATAACTGAGACTCGAGAATGCAATGTTTGATTACACAAGTTATCTAGTTCTTGAGATAACGTTGACCAAGCAGGCGGGCCTATGGCTTGACAACATGAATATGCTGCATCTTACTAAACTCAAATTGAATTCGTTGACATGTCTTCTTCCCTGCTCTAAAATAGACAACAAAATATCTTAACAAATGACACATTTTAAACATTCAGCCAAATTTCCTCACATTAGATCACATGGCATGATGGAGCTGGACTCAGTTCAATTTTAAAATTACAAGAATTTCGAGGGGATAATGTAATTTAATTCGATTTATTCAAAGAAGGCGGTCTCAAGCAACATTAGAATGGCCAAGGGAATCTGCGATCTAGTTTAGTTTGGTGAGGCATTGCGCTAACAATCTTTGACCTTTTCTATCGTATATTGTGCCTACAGATTCATCAATGAATGTGTTGGCTCATTATTGACCGTCCAGGGCCGGAAATCTCAAGCAATAATTGAGAACATGGCTAATTCCATCTTTTTAATCAGGACTAGCTCTATCTTAGTCTATGTTTTAATCCTCTAAATCCATCTAATTTCTGATTCATAATGACCAAGTCGCATGCTTCTGTTCATTGGATTGAGGTCGGGTTTGGTCCGTTTGTTTGTTATATTAGACGAGAAAATTGTCCAAAAGGTCCATAATCTATTTTGCGGTGGCCAATTCGGTTATGAACTTTTCAATTGTACAAATTTAGTTATAAACCTTTTGACGTTTTGCCAATGTAGTCCTTCTGACCAATTTTGCTGAGAAATCGCTGAAATAGATGGCGGTCGATTTACATGGCACAAAATGTGTTGACGTTGATATTTTTGCAAATTTTTGAAAATTTTGTGAATTCTTTTCCTTTTTTCCTTTTCTTTCTTCGTTTTTCTTTTTTCCTATTTCCTTTCGCCAGCCACAGGCGAGGGCTGCAACCCTCGCTCGTGGTTGACGAGGGCTTGTTGACCCTCACCCAGTGGCGGCGGGGGTCGCTAGTGCTTGGTGGCCCTTGCCAGCCCTTAACAGTGGGAAAAAGAAAAGAAAAGAAACAAAAAAATAATTCAAAAAAATTTAAAAATTTTCCAAAAATGTTAACGTCAGCATTGGTTATCCTAAGCTGGCCATACCATGTAGGATGACCGGCATCCACATTAGTAATTTTAGGTCAAAATTGGTCAAAAGACTATATTGACAAATTATCGAAATGTTTATGATTAAATTGACACAATTATAAGGTTTAAGAGGAAATGGCCGCCGTATATAATATGTTTAGGATTTTTTGGACAATTATACAAAGAATAAACTGTATTGTATTATCATGAAGGCTATATGACAATTCGCAAAGATCATTCCTTGAAATCCTAAGTGACACAAAAAAAAAATAATTCTAAGCAGCAAAGAAATTCCGAAAAAAAGTAAATGGGCCGAATCAATGCATCAAATAGACCTAAAAATAGAAAAGTGCCCTGAACCTCATGAATACGATGAATTTTGAGAGCCGAAATGATAGATGGGTTCCTCAGTCTTGGTGCAGCATGGCACTCCTGATTTGGTAAGATGGCCCCGTAACTTATCTTGGATCAAAAGTTATGGCCTAGTATCAACGGTTGCACGAGTTTGTGTTTTGGGCCTACCTTTTAATTTTTTGCTTATCCGAACGTTCAGAAAGTCCTCAGCAGCCGTTCTGCGTCACCTTGGCTTCTTAAACCTCTGGGAGGACCAATTTGCCGGTTGAATACCTCAAGACAAGCTATTGAGCACATTCACAATGATTAGTGGGAATCTAGAGCATTGATCCTTCTTCTTGACTTTTGTCCTCCTTTTCTTGCATTTTGCATCACTCAAAATAAAAAAAAACTCGATTTCTTTTTCTCCTTTTGCTTGATTACCGAGTGGAGCCTTGTCATTCCTCTGCTTTCGTTTAATTCTCTGTCATTATGATTGAGTAAACAAAGACTCACGCACAAAGCTTGCCCCTGGAGTGATTCTTTTGAGGGCCTGTGACCCATTTGGGTTGGGCCATAGGGATGTTACCTTTTTGGGGGCATATCGATCCTTGCTTAATTGATGTTCTGATCTCAGGAAACTAAACCAGTTCTTGCTTAGACTCAAGATTAAAATACATAAATGGAGGCGACAACCATTACTTCCTAAGTATCCTTCCGCTTCTACCAAGTACAGTGATCATGATTTGCTGATTGTCTACTTTAAGTTCAGAAATATATTATTTGCGATGTCCTTTACCAATTGGTCTTGAAACAGATTGTCTCAAAGTTTTGTGAACAATGTTCGCAAACGTGACATCAAATCTGAGGTTCTCTGCAAAGGAACTTCTTTTACTGGCCAAAGCAAAAATTATAACTGTCGACAACCGTGCCGACAGTACCGTCGTCATTATCGTGCACATCTGATCACTTCCTCTTTTAACGGCTTCATGGTTTCTTTTACATTAGGATTAGTAGCTCACAAAAATTTCTCCTCGCTATTGCCATTGCATTTCTGCATTGATCATTTGTTTATCTTTAAAGTAAAAGAAAATGCTCTCACACAATCTGTTGTTCTGGGATTCTGGAAGACTACGATTCTTGCAAGAGACTGCTTGATGACAAGTCATTGTCCTGTGTGCAGTAGGCAGCATAGTACACAATCAAGTCAAATTATACTCGCACTGATAACTAGAATGTGGTATAAATACATTGAAATAGTTCTCTTGATGATGAGGAAAATTGACTGGCCAAGTCTGTTATATTTTGTCGGTCCGCCCATGAAGTGTGTGTCTAAGAGACACCATTTGCTCTAATAAGAGGTGCGTCTGAGAGACACCTTTTGAAGAGGTGCGAGAAAAGTTTCTTAATGGAAGTTAAGATAACTTCTTTAGCAGATGAACAATTTATAAGAGAAATTCAGAACTCTCTCTCTCGACAAATTAGGATTCCGTATCTACTTTGAAAAGACAATCGACATTAACGCCGTGGAACAAGAATACTTTCCTTGTAATTGTATTCGGACCAACGTGTAGTAGATTCGTTCATCATTTGCTGGTGATTTAACGTACGATCCTGGAAATTGGTTTGGAGTGCATCGAACAGGTTAGTCGATTCACTCGACACTCGTTTCTAACATTGGTATCAGACCCTCGGTTATGATCTCTACCTTGTTTTCTCGTTGATTTTTTTCGCTTGCTGTTTGATGTGGAGATCATGATGATGAACTTCATACTATCTGCATATTCATTGCTTGGGAATTGCAAGATGAATCGACGAACATGAATTGAAACGAAGAACGAGTTTGAACGTTAAGGGCGACTGTTCTATTCGGATGATTTTCGAAAACTTTTTTGTGGAAAAATAATTTTTTATTATATAAAATTGAAGAACTCGTCGAGACGAGCAGAACGATGGGTCGAACGCTGCTGGAAACCATCAGACGCGTCGCCACGCGCGGCCAGAAGCCGCGGCGCGTGGGAGCCACGCGCCTAGAGCGCTGGCACTGCTAGCGCGTGGATGGCACACGCGCATCGGCCAAATGGCGCGTGCTGACGTCATCGATGACGTTAGCAAAACTATCGGTAACCGACATGCTGACGTCATCTCGCCAGTCGACGACCTCCGGCAACCGACCCGACCGGATACCCGACCCATGACCGGTCAACGGTCAACCGGTCGGACCGGTCAATAGTCGAACCGGTTGGACTGGCTTCAGAAGCCCGAATTGGGCAGGCGCGTGAGTCACACGCGCCGCGCACTTAGGCGGTGTGTATGGGCACGTGGGAGCTCCAATCGGGCTGTGGTTAGTACCGTTGTGTTCGTATTGAAATTCTCTACATTGTGGTATAGTTATTTTATATGTTTAAGGCTTTTAAATGTATAAAAATGTATACAAAACCCTAAATACATGTATTTTTGGGGTATTATTGCATTTCACTTGTATTTCCCTATGTTTTTGGAAATACAGAAGCTGACTTACATGTAAATGACCACATAAAGATTATGTAGAGCATGATTTATTGATGGCATATCTATATGGTTTGACGTGCTTGCAATTTCCTAATTTTGAGCATATTAAAATAATGGCTGGAGATCCTTACGTCATGAATTCCGCTGTTGATTATATTTGTTGCATGAATGTTCTATTTGTTGATTTACATCATGCCATGCTATATGATTGCTAGAAAGGATGTGATCATTGTTTTAGATATTTTTTGTGAATTATCTAGTCTAGTGGGAGTTCGTAGGTTGGTAGAATTAGAAGAAATTCTCACCTAGAACTTAAAATTTGCACAAATTAAACAAGTTAATGATAATAGAATAATCGTACGGCAAAGCTGATTGGGAACATCGTGAACTTTCTTTTTGGTGTATTTTGTTGAATTATCATTAATTTAGTTTGTCTTTGCTATAAATTAAAATGTGTGTTTATGTGGAAAATATGCTAGTATTGATTCTGCGTTTATTATGTCAATGTGTAGCAGATAGTGATTATGGCTTCGGCATCTAAGACCATTGTGGCTGACCTCAATAAGGATGAGAAGTTGAACAGTGACAATTATGATATTTGGCACCGAAAAGTTTAATATATCCTTAAGGAGCAAAAGGTTTTGGAAACCCTCAACCACACCATGAATGAACCTGAGCATGGAACTTTTGCTCAACATAAAAGAGATCAAGAAGCTTATCAAGCTTGGAAAAAGAAAAATAGCATTGCTCGCATCACGTTGCTGAGTTGTATGCAAGATGAACTTATGTGTGAGTTTGAAAGTTATGACAAAGCTCAAACAGTGTGGGTTGCCTTGAAAGATAAGTTTAGAGTTACGTCTGCCACTAAATTGAGGAAGCTCACTATCAAATTTGACACATACCGGAAGCGTTCAAATCAATCAATGAGGCAGCATCTTTGGGAGATGTCAAACATGATACGTAAGCTAAAGTCGGCAGGTCATACCTTAACTGACGAATAACAAGTTCAGGCTGTTATAAGATCTCTTCCTGATAACTGGGAACACATGAAAATCAATATGACACACAATGAAAATATCGTCACTTTCGATGATATTGCACGTCATTTGGAATTAGAAGATGAGCGCCTAGAGGCTGCAAAATCCTCTACCCATGCTTATGTTGCTGAATTAGGTTCGGGCACAGTTTCGGGCTTTAAGCGCAAGAGGAACCATAAATTCAACAACAAAGGAAAAGAGACTGATCAAGCACCCAAGAGAGCAAAGACCTTCCGACGCAAGAAGCATGGCGGGAAGAAGGACAAGGCCAAGATGATATGTTATAATTGTGGCAAATTGGGTCACTTCACTTGTGAATGCACTGAGTCAAAAAAGGTACCACATTACTCCATTACTTTGAGTAATGCTTTTGTTTCTAACACTGTAATACTTGCTGAATTTCATCCAATGTGGACTGTAGATTCAGGAGCAACATACCACGTAGCTAGAGACCGAGGAGCATTTGTGGAGTATCCTCAAATACAGCCTGGAAGGAGATAGATATATGTTGGAAATAACTTAAGAGTGAAGCGAAGGGTATCGGCACATGTAAATTAACCTTTCGTGGTGGTCGAAACTTATTCCTACATGATGTCCTATATGCTCTAGATATTCGACGAAACTTAGTCTCTGTAGTTGTTCTTCTTAGCTTAGGTTATGTATTTAATTTTCATGGTGATTGTGTTGACATTTTGTTTGGAACAGTTTATTATGGTTCTGGTTATGTATTGAATGGTTTTATGGTGTTAGACATTGACTATGATGTGTACAAAGTTAATGTTGATGGTTGTTTTTCTTTAATTGCATCTTCTAGTAATGTAGAGATTGATGCAAGTACTTGGCATGCTAGACTGGGTCACATTGGGTTACAAAGAATGAAACGATTAGCAAGAGAAGGCCTTTTGGGGTCACTCGCTAATATTGAACTATTCGTATGTGAACATTGTCTAGCGGGAAAAATAACTAGAAAACCATTTGGTAAAGAAACCAGAGCTGAACTTCCGTTGCAACTTATACATTCTGACATTTATGGTCCTTCAAATGTGAGGGCGAGGCATGAAGCCTCATATTTCATCACTTTTATAGATGACTTCACGCGTTTCGGTTATGTTTCTCTGATCTCCCATAAGTCCAAAGCATTGGATTGCTTTAGGCGGTTTATAACTTTGGTAGAGAATCAGTTGAACAAAACAATAAAGGCATTGATAACTGATCGCGGACGTGAGTATCTATCTGAGCAATTCAAGGCTCTTTGTGACGAAAAGGGAATTGTAAGACAATTGACTATTTCTGGTACTCTGCAACAAAATGGGGTTACAGAAAGAAGGAATAAAATCCTTTTGGAAATGGTTAGGTTTATGATGGTGCAGGTAAATCTCCTTGTCTCATATTAGGGAGATGCGTTATTGACTGCTGCCTATATACTTAATCGTGTGCCCTCTAAGTCAGTTGCTTTCACCTCCTATGAATTGTGGACTGGTAGGAAACCAGACTTAAGTAATCTACGACCTTGGGGATGTGTAGCATATGTTCACGATTCTTCCCATAAATATGGCAAATTAGACCCTAGAGGGAAGAAGTGTATCTTTATTAGATACTTCGAACACTCCAAAGGGTACGTGTTCATAGGTGAACAAGCTGATGGAAGTGTGACTGAAATGGAGTCACAAGATGTCACGTTTTTGGAGAACGATTTTCCTAGTAGAGGTGAGATCGATAAGGACTTCCAATTACATGAGATGGAAGATCCCGATAACACACCCACTAATGTTATTAAGGGAAATACATGTTTACCTCAACATATAAGATCTAGTGGGAGTGTAGCGTTGCCTGGTGATCTGAATTCTCAAAAAGTTCAGTTGCGTAAAAATAATCGTAAAAGTATTCCCCGTCGTCGATTTGAGATTGAAGGGGAAGCATTTATGATTGCTCCACACGATGATACAGAGCCTCAAACAGTTCAAGAGGCTCTCTCATCTCTGGACAAGAAAGAATGGAGAAAAGCTTTGGAAGACGAAATTGAGTCTATGAGGACAAACCACGTCTGGGACTTGGTTGATTTGCCACCCAATCGCAAGGCTATTGGAAACAAATGGATTTTCAAGATTAAGTGAAGGGCGGATGGATCCATTGAAAAGTATAAGGCTCGCCTTGTGGCGAAAAGCTATACTCAACAAGAGGGTATAGACTATGAGGAAACTTTTTCACTAGTTGTAAGGTTTGCCTCCATACGTCTTATCCTAGCCATTGTTGCACATTTGGACCTAGAATTACATCAAATGAATGTCAAGACAGCATTTCTCAATGGAGAACTAGATGAAGAAATCTATATGAAACAACCAATAGGTTTCATTGCTGAAGGTCAAGAGCGAAAAGTTTGCAAACTTTATCGCTCAATTTATGCCCTTAAGCAATCGTCTAAACAGTGGTATTTTCGTTTTCATCGAGCCATAACTTCTTTTGGGTTCACGATGATCGAAGAGGATCACTGTGTGCATATCAAACGGTCCGAGGATAAGTTTATGATTTTATCTCTTTATGTGGACGATATTCTGTTGGCTGAGAATGACAAGGGTTTGGTTATAACCGTAAAAGAATGGTTATCTTCTAATTTTGAAATGAAGGACATGGGAGAAGCTGCATATATATTGGAAGTTAAGATTGAAAGAGATCGATCAAAGAAACTCCTTGCTATGTCACAAGAGTCTTATATAATGAAGATTCTTGAACGCTTCAATATGCAGCACTGCAATCCCATTGATACCCCTGTCATGCAAGGCGAAGGCTTGAGTACTAAAATGTGTCCTAAGACTCTAGAAGAAAAGAAAGAAATGGTAACTGTTCCTTACGCTAGTGCTGTCAGAAGTTTGATGTATGTTATGATGTGTACTCGACCCGACATTTGTCATGCTGTGGGGTTAGTGAGTCGATATCAATCAAATCCTGGTCCAGCACACTGGAAAGCAGTTAAGAGGATCTTGAGATACTTGAAAGGCACTATAGACTATCGACTTTGCTATCAAGGGAGTGATCTACGCTTATTAGGATACTCTGATGCTGATTGGGGAGGAGACCTAGATGAGCGTAAATCGACGTCTGGATATGCGTTCTTGCTTAATGATGGGGCAATATCTTGGAATAGCAAGAAACACACATGCATAGCTTTATCTATAATGGAGGCAGAATTTATTGCATGTTCTGCTGCAGTGCAGGAAGCAGTATGGCTAAAACATTTCTTGGAAAATTTAGCCATTATCACTAATGTCCCAAGACCAGTGACATTATATATTGCGATAGTCAAGCAGCCATTGCCTATGTGAAAGATCCCAAGTACTATGGTAGGACGAAGGATATTGACATAAAAAATAACTTCATCAGATATATAATAATGCCGAAGGAAGTAGTCCTGTAATATATTTCAACCAACAGGATGGTTGCTTATCCATTTACGAAGGCTGTTCCAAGAGACGTGTTCTTGACCCACAGGATGTCTCTAGGATTACGTAGAATGTGATTATGATATGTAATATTGTTAAGGATCATTGAATTATGTGTGTATATGTATTGTACTTGTTTGTTAATGAATTGATGTTTTATCAATTAGTACAATGTTATGAGACTAGCACAAACACACATATATTGTTGAAAGGTATGTCACCAGACAATGATTGGCTCACTCACACGAGCAATCACCTCAAACACTATAGTAAGCGGGTTGAGATGAGACGATATGTACTATAAATGCTAGAAGAGCAGTTTAGTACATAAAACGATTTAATGTCGCCTTGATCGGAATCAAGATGAGGTCTGTTATTCGTATGTGATAAGACCGAACATGATTGTCCCACGATCATGTATGCCTGAAGGTAGCCGGATGCGAGTACTAATTTGGGCGCTGTGGAAGCGAGCTGATATAGCACTTGAGCTAAATATGAGTACGTGAGAAGCATGTGACTATATTTAGACTAAGATTCGTACAATGGATATGATTAATAAATGATATACGCTCTTATAGAAAGAGAAATCCACTATAGCATATAATTCATACTACATGTGCTTTATTTGATCAATAAGGGAGATGAGTACAATTATCCCTAGTTATTCATCGTGTGAGTCCTTAAGGTAATTTATAATTTACCTTACTTTGTGCCCTATGTTACTTCTGACTATGTTCTCGAAGTAGAAGATCAATGTTGCTACTTTAGCATGTTACCAGCGGTCATGAATAGATATGGCTTTATGGAACGTGTCTAGGAAAGCAGTTGTTCCGAAATGGAGAGAGACATGAGTGCGAAGGAAGACTATTGTTGTTTTACATCTATCACATGTGTTTACTGGTCGATCAATTATTTCACCTTCAATGGTTTCGGAAATAATTGTAAATACATGATGTTCTTGAGAAAAGTCAAGTATAGCCATTAAGGGATAGGTACATTTGGATTGATGTAACAAAATATGTCTGGGGTACCGTGAGACATCAATTGTTTATTTATTTTTGGGGTTGTAGCCATTATGTTGTCCTTAACAGGTACATAATTAGAACTCCCAAGTGCAGGTGTACTTACTGGTTGCACGGCTTTCTTGCCGGTATGAATTGTTTCTAAGGTAGATGAATGTTGAATGCTTTATGTTCTTGATAGAGCATCATCAAACCCATCATGTGCGAGTGAGAGATGTTATATTTCGTCGGTCTGCCCATAATGTGTGTGTCCAAGGGACACCATTTGCTCTAATAAGAGGTGTGTATGAGAGACACATTTTGAAGAGGTGCGAGAAGAGTTTCCTAATGGAAGTTAAGATAACTTCTTTTGCAGATGAACAATTTACAAGAGAAATTCAGAACTCTCTCTCTCTCGACAAATTGGGATTCCGTATCTACTTTGAGAAGACAATCGGCATTAACACTATGGAACAAGAATACTTTCCTTGTGATTGTCTTCGAACCAACGTGTAGTAGATTTGTTCATCATTTGCTGGTGATTCAACGTACGATCCTGAAAATTGGTTCGGCGTGCATCGAACAGGTTAGTCGATTCACCCGACACACGCTTCCAACAAAGTCATATGAGATGGCCTTGCTGTTCCGAGCAAGTTTAGCCAAGTCATGTTTGTTGGGTTGCTGGAGTTGCATGAAGCTGCAATGAGCGAACAGACATATAAGTGGAGCCTAACGCATCTTCAAATATATTGCTGAATAATGTCCTCATAATGAATTACTAGTTTGTTCCCGTGCATTGCCCGATCTAATTTTATGTGACTGTGGAAGTCAATTGCTTTGGAATAGAAAGCAATGCAGTGCTTTTATTTGCTTTCGGAAGCTTGACAAGTAAAATCAGCCTCTCTGGAAGTTTTCCTTTCTGCGTATTGGAACATTGTAGATCAAATGCTCGCTATCAGACCATTCTTGTTGGACCACCAGATCATAATAGTAATCAAGAGACCAGCCGTTGATGAGGGAAGATAGTGTTTTGAACGGCATGGATAGGAAGATTTCTTTGTTGTAGTTATAAAAGATCGTGCAGGTCTTTTTTCAAATTCATTTAGGTCTTTCTTTAGTATCATCTCCTTAGCAGACTTGACCATCTTAAAATAAAGCAAGATTAGACCTTATGGAAGGAGAAAAGAAAGCACCAGAAAAGATCATGTGATGATCACATCATAAATTCCATAAAGAACAAGTTTAATTAAACTCATTGTCCAAATAATACAGCAAATTTAATCGTACCTATTACTTAATGATATCTCCATTTGGTCTGTTGATATTAAGGGTGACAGTACATATGCCTGGAGGAAGCTACTTAAGGCAGGATCTGTTCTTAAGCTATATGTTTGATATATCATTGTAAGACACTTTGGTACGGTATGATCATGGCATCCCCAAGGTGTTCTAGTAGATGTTTATCCTCCAAGAGTCATGTACGATGCAGCTTGGGACCAAATTCTTTGGTTGCCCCTGTTATTAATGGAGATGATTGGTTATGGCCTCCTGCAAGGTCTGATTTGTTAGTCCTGATGCATGCAGCCTTTGTGGGACCCTCTCCCCTTTGCAGCTCTTCAAGAGGATAGAGTTGTTTTCACTAGAAATTCTACTGGTCAGTTTACTCAGGTGACGCTTGGGTTAGGAATTGGTAGGAGAAAAGAAGCAAAAGATGGTTTGTCATAGGATTTTCTGGTTTAATCCCAACCTGCCCATATTTGATATCATTGTGCGTCTTGTTATATTGAATAGGCTGCAAACATTTGATAGAATGAGTTAGTGGACTTTAATTGATGACATGTGTGTCTTGTGCTCCTCTTTTCCTGAATCTAGGAACCATCCATACTTCGGCTGTGCTTTCCCTAAGGCTGTATGGACGATGAAATCATCTTCTGGAGCTGCTATGATTTCATGGAAGTGCGGTGCATGGGATTTGAGTTCGAATGGGTACTTCGAATTGCTAAGGGGAAATCTCTGCTTAAAACTGTGCTAAAGCTTGCTTGGAATGGGGCTATCTATCATATTTGGAGGGAGAGAAATGATGTGTTGCAAGATCATGTTGTTCCTCAGATTGTTCGAGTTATCAAGTGGGTTGTTTTCTCTGCCTGAGTTCGAATTCAAGCTGTGTTGCAGGAAAAGAATTTGTTTTTGACTGATGCAGACAAAGCTATGTGTTCCAGATGGGGCATTGGGCTGCAGTGGATATGAGCAAGCTTGATTTTGGGCTTTAGAGAATGAAAACCTACTGGATGAATGTTTGACACATAGACGTGTTGACGCATACGCATTTTGACCTGAAATTGGATTGAATGCTATCGGAGGCGAGTAAATTATGATCAACGGTACCGGTTTGAAATTTTTTGCGACACGAAAATTTGTTTGGAGTAAATATGTCATGAGATACTAATTTGAGGTTTTCATTCAGCTCTTTCTTTAGTCATCTCTTTACCAGACTTGACCGTCTTAAAATAAAGCAAGACTAGCCTTTATTGCAGGAGAAAAGAAAGCACTTGAAAAGATCATGTAATGATCACATCATGAATTCCATCAAACACAACAAATTTTATTAAAATGATTGCTTAAATATACAAAAAATTTAGTTAAACCATTGCTTAATTATATCTCTATTTGGTCTGTTGATCCTAAGGGTGACAGTACATTTTGACTGGAGGAAGCTACTAAAGGCAAGATTTGTTCTGGAGCCACATGTTCCATATGTCATTATAATGGGTAGGACACTTCTTTATGTTATGATCCACGGCATCCCCATAGTGTTTCGCTAGATGTTTATTCTCCACGAGTCATGCATGATGCAGCTTTGGGACCAAATTCTTTGGTTGCCTCTGTTATTAATGGAGAGGATGCCTCCTGCAAGGTGTGATTTGTTTGTCCAGATTCATGCAGCCTTAGTGGGACACTCTCTCCTCGCAGTTCTTCCAATGATAGAGTTGTTTCACGAGAATTTCTTCTGGTTAGTTTATTCAGGCTGATCTTTGGGTTAGGAATTGATACGAGAAAAGAAGCAAAAGATGGTGTGCCAGAGGATTTATCTGGTTTAGTCCAAACCTGCCGAAATTTGATTTCATTGTGGGTCTTCTGTTCCTCTTTTCCTGAATCTAGGAACCATCTATTCTTCGAATGTGTTTTCTGTAAGGCTTGGTATGGACTATCATCTTCTGGAGCTGCTGGGATTCAATGGGAATGTTGGTGCATGAGATATAGAGTTAGAATGGGTACTTCGAACTGCTATGGGGCAGTCTCTGCTTAAAACTGTGCTAAATGCGGCACTTAATCCAAGGCGAAGCAAGTTGCTCACCCTGCAAGCACGCATATGTCTGGCAGTAATTAGGTGGAAAAAAAAGTCAAAATTACCGAAGGACTCTAAAATAGATCGAGATGGATATTAATTCAACTCCCAACCCGCAAAGGCAAGTTGAACTCGTCTTATCGGAGATGATGGAAGGAGAAGTCGGAAGTCCATGTGAGCCCACCACCAGACCTATCAGAGAAGACTTGTGCTGGAAAGTCTACGTAATTTGAATTCCTACCCCCCACCTCCAATGAACTCACTCGTATGCTAAATGCAAAACAGGGTGGCATCAAATCTTCGGTCTCCCAAGCAACTACGCAGGCCTTTCCATAGGGACTTCATGCAGGTCTTTGATAAGTTGTGTGGCCAATTCGAGACCTTTTGATTTTGTCTCAAAATTGAAGCTAGACTAGATTCTATGGTGGTAGGAGAAAGAAAGCTCACAAAAATGACGATAAAGATTGCCAGGTTCCAATCCGAGGCAACTCCATAACTGCTAATCCTAATATTTGGTGACTGTTGATCTAATCTTTTATATCTCACCCTCAGAGATAGCTACTGGAGTTTACTTCATGTCACCTCCCCTAAGCTATGTTTGTACATCCTCCGCTGAATTCTTTTATCATTATTGATTTGATGTTCAACATTCATTTGCCAAATACCGATACATACATTAGGGGAGTTTACTGGACAATTATGTAGAATGGTAACTTAGTAATCAAGTGCCTCAATCTTGTGTACATCCAGCTGCATGCAATGGTCCTTTAAGTTTGGATTGAACTAATAAAATTTAATACATGTTTGGTATAGCTGTAGTTGGGCTGATTGCAAGTGTCATGTATCTACAAATTCAAGGTTATCTTAATGGAAAATACTTATAAATTACTGCCCTATTCATAATAGATCATCCAAATTTAACTACCAATGGCGATGAGCAAAGCCATACATATTTTTTATAGGAAAAATGCCATCATAGACTTGACTAATATGCCTTTCAAAAAAAGGGGAGAAGACTTCCGCATCGTGTATATGTAAAACAATCAAATTCCATGCTTAATGGATGATGGATGAAACTCCTCCCGTCTTTTATGCATTCAGCCAAGTAAGAAATTCTATGTCACCGAGAAATTTCCACACCCAAGTGAGCCCACCAAGACAATCAAGAAACCAAATTTGCTACCCCAGAAATGTCATTTCAAGAAGACTTTGACTATCAACCAAAAAAAAAAAAACAAAGAAGACTTTGAGTTGCTAGCATTTATAATTAAGTCCATCGCTGTCCTCCAGTTTCTGTGCAATTGTCGCCGTGAAATATTTGACAAGCACTTCATTAAACTTAAACATAGTTTATCATTGATCATGAGTAGAACCTTAAAAGGCTCAAGAAAAATAAGAGAAGGGAAAACATAAGTGAATTTGGGAAGTTTGTCACTTCTCACTTCTATTGAAGTGATCTTTCTCAAACTCCTCTGTATTTCCTCTCTTTAAGGAGAGAAAAAGATTTAGAGAGAACTTAGGGGCTTCCAAGTGGGGAACGTAGACTTTACGTCAGTTTCGACTGGTTATCTTCAGGTATACAGGTTTAATAGCCTTCCAGCTGAGTGCATAAAAGACGGGAGGAGTTTTCAGCGCATCCATCACCCATTAAGTATGGAATTTGATTGTTTTACATATACACGATGCGAAAGTCTTCTCCCTTTTTTTAGAAGGCATATTAGTCAAGTCTATGTCACCAAGAAATTTCCACACCAAAGTGAACCCACAAAGACAATCAAGAAACCAAATTTGCTACCCCAGAAATGTCATTTCGAGAAGACTTTGACTATGGACCAAAAAAAAGAAGACTTTAACTTGTTAGCATTTATAATTAAGTCCATCGCTGTCCTCCAGTTTCTGTGCAATCAGCCCCGTAAAATATTTGACAAGCACTTCATTAAACTTAAAGATAGTTTATCACTTTATCTTAAATTCTACAATAATTTATCTTTGAGAAATATTAATCTCAAGTAGTCTTGTGTTATACATGTTTAGATGGATCCAAATAATATATATTCTTAGATGTAAAATCGACAAAGGCACATAATCACATCAAACTAATCTTTCTAATTGCGGAGAACAAAGAATATGAGATTGGAACTCTGAGAAATTCCTTGAAGCCGTGCAAGATGTCTCCTGACTAGTATGACTCAATTGAAATGTCTCATTTTAACTCTTTCATCAGTCAAAAGACACCAAAACGAATGTCTGGCCGAGGATAATGTCGCTTAGTTTTTCTTTGATTAATATCTTTTGCTTGTTTGCGTTGCTTCAGAATGATGCAGTTTTCAGTCGGAGCGGGGATTTGGGACATATAATGGTTAATGGGAGACAGCTGTACGTGCATTCTTCCAAACAATAACTCACATTGAGATTCCACTCCTGTTTGTCTGCCCACAATTGTTATGATTGTACAAAATGGATGTTTTCAAATGGGTACAAATAGTCATCGTGCCTTCGTTGATTTTACACCAGTATAGAGAAGACTTTTGTCAATGGCTTCCCACTCGAGAAGGGCTATATAAGTTGAAGCACTCTCCACCACCAATAAACCCACTCTCATGCTAAATTGCAAAATGGGGTGGTATCAAATCCTCGGCCTCCTCTGTTTCCTCTTGTTCTTACACTCCTCCTTTCCCTTTGCCTCCTCCCTCTGCCCTCCTGACCAGCGCAATGCCTTGCTCCACTTTAAGAATTCCTTTGTGCTTGATAGCAAGGTGTTGTACTCTTATTATTGGTCCTACCCAACAACAAACTCATGGATTTAGGGCGAGGACTGCTGTCGGTGGGATGGTGTCACTTGCGACGATGTCACTGGTAATGTCATCGGTCTCAATATGACTTTCATGTGCCCTGGCACTCTCCATTCCAATAGCTCCCTCCTTCTCCCAAAGCTTGAAATGTTGGTGTTGCCTTCTTGCAACTTGACCGAGTTCCCTTATTTCTTGAATTCATTAAAAAGACTAAACCACTTAAACCTCTCCTCCAATAGGATTAGTGGGGAGATTCCGATGTGGTTTTGGGGAATAAGTACATTGGAACAATTAGATCTTTCTAATAACCTTATGGATGGAGGTATACAACAATTGCACTGGTCGCGATTGTCCTATATTGACCTTCGGAACAACTCATTCCAAGGACCGCTCCCGATCCCCCCACCTTCTACTTCTTACTTTGATGCCTCCACTAATGGTTTCAACGGTGAGATCCCCTCTTCATTTTGTCAGTTGAGTTCACTCTCATTCTTAAGTTTGTCTAACAATAATCTGTCTGGGAATATGCCAGTATGTTTTGGTAATATAACCAATCTCTTGAATCTAGACTTGAGCAATAATAAATTACAAGGGCCATTACCGCGCTCCCTAGTCAATTGCGTGAACTTAATATCACTAGTTCTCAGTCACAACGAGTTCAGTGATATCTTCCCGCATTGGCTAGAAGCATCGCAATTATTTGCCCTTGATTTGCAATCCAACAAATTTCATGGTAGGATCAACCTCACTGCCTTTGAATTCTCCTTCTTTGCTCTTGAATCTTTAATTATTTCCAACAACAATTTTGTTGGATGGTGGCCTATAGAAGTTTTCTCAAACACCTTATTAGTTGTGATTGATTTGTCCAACAACAATTTTGGAGGGTCAATTCCACTTCCATCTCGTGCGACAACATATTATTCCATTGCAAGCAATAAGATTACAGGAAAGATCCCTTTTGGGATATGCTATGCCATTGAGCTCGAGGTAATCGACTTGTCTAACAACAACTTAACAGGTAGCTTGCCTCAGTGCTTAATAAATTTTAGCACCGATCTGTCAGTTTTGAACTTGCGAAGGAATCACCTCGAGGGCACAATTCCCCAATCATTTTCTTTGATAAATAGCTTGACGACTCTTGACTTGAGTAGAAATAGGTTTGAAGGCGCATTGCCCCGATCCCTTATTAAATGTGAATATCTGGAAGTTTTGGATCTCAGTGACAATGAGATAGAGGATACATTCCCGAGATGGTTGGGAACACTCCCCAATCTCAAAGTTCTTGTTTTGAGTTCCAACAATTTTAAGGGTTCTTTGGATATTCGTTGGGAAGCTCACCTGTTTTCCAATTTACGCATTTTAGACCTCTCCAACAACAACTTTGCCGGTCTTTTGCCAGCCAACTTGATAACAAACCTTCAAGCCATGATGAAGAGCGAGATTGGCCTAGACAAATCGTTGTATATGACAGTGTCATTCCAGAATGTGTCATATGAAAATTCCGTGACAGTGACCTTAAAGGGCCAAAAGATCGAGCTAACGAAGATCTTAACTTTCTTTACAACCATTGACTTGTCGAACAACTCTTTTCGAGGGGATATCCCAAATGTTGTTGGACATCTTCACTCTCTTATAGGACTCAACCTTTCTCATAACCACCTTACCGGTTCCATCCCTCTATCTCTAGGGAACTTGACTAATCTTGGATGGCTTGACCTTTCTTCGAATAAGCTTAGTGGGGGAATTCCTAGAAACTTGGGAGATTTGGCATCCCTTGGGTACTTAAACCTCTCAAAGAACCAACTCACCGGTCGAATTCCTCAAGACAAGCACTTAAGCACATTTTCAAACGAGTCATTTCTTGGGAATCTAGGCTTATGTGGAACTCCATTGCCAAAAGCATGCCCCGGCGATGTTCAACCCCCTCCACCGTCGCCCACCTCAACTTTCGACTACAAAGGGCATAAGGGTTGGTTCACCCAAAAAG
The DNA here is from genome assembly GCA_031216405.1 of Syzygium malaccense. Classification (NCBI taxonomy): domain Eukaryota; kingdom Viridiplantae; phylum Streptophyta; class Magnoliopsida; order Myrtales; family Myrtaceae; genus Syzygium; species Syzygium malaccense. The sequence continues at coordinate 5,936,530 of CM062258.1, read as the reverse complement.
CTGCATTGATAGGTTATGCATCTGGAATCGTAATTGGAATTTCCATATCATACATTTCATTTGAAATAGGAAGACCCAAATGGCTCACACAAGGTGTGAGAAAGCTGGAGAAAAGAGCGGCCCAGTGGATGGAGAAATCAAAGAGGAAGGCCATCAAATCTCATTGACAATGACATTGTTTGAGGAATTGTCTCTTTAAACTGTACAATGTTGATTCTGTGGATAAAGATGTCACCAGACCAGCATGAAAAATCATAAGTAAGAAGGCTTGTTTCTAGTGTCTTGTTTCTTGGCGCAATTGTACATGAGTTAAATTGAGAAGATGGATAATGAGATCTTTCAAGCACACAATTTAAGAGAGAGAGAGAGAGAGAGAGCATGAAGCAAGTCCCATTAACCTCTATAGATATCTTTACCATTTTCTCGTGTGCGTAGCTTTTATTTGTCCATGAAGAATTAGAAGTGAAGACCTTAACTCATTCAGCCAAAGTTGTTATTAAATTAATCTGCTGCGTAGATATGTCCGTAAAAATCAACACTACGATCTTTGAAGTTGCACGTCAGTAAGTAGATTGTAGACAAGAAGCTATTTTAGATCGTCTTTGATAGAGAACAAAAGTCAAAGTGGAACAGAAGAATGTTCAATATGAAAAGTATCTTCAAATATTAAATAACTTGACTAAAAAAAATAAAAGAGAGCGCCCTTCCCGATAATCAATTGCCAAATTCAAAGTAATTGCTCTACCATATGGTCATGGGCCAAAGCCATGCATGTCTTTATTAATGGTCACATTCTGTCCATCGATTGTCTCATAGGTAAAAGATCTAACCATAGACTTGATTAATACGCCTTCAAAAAGAAATAAAGGCTTCCTTGCCGTGTTTTATGGAGCAAGATTGAATGATAACGGAAGAAATTCATCAGCAAAATCCAAGTTATTATATCATAATGCCTTGAAAGCAACTCCAGTGTCTCCTGTATTGAGTCAAGGAATAAAACTCCATAGCACGAGAAATTGACACCCCAAAAATTTTCAAATCAACTAACCTGATTTATGACAGCGATAACAAGTAGACTGTGAATTCTATAACTAAGCTAAACGCTCTCCTAGAGGCCCCCGGCCAATGTCCATTAGCAAAACAAGGGATTATCCTCTGTTTTTTTTATTTCTCTTTCTATACAGTTATCAGTCCTCCCTTTCTCAACATCAAAAGCATGTCATCCTGTGTAGAGTGATGCATTGCTGCACTTTTGCAATTCACACTCACTCTTAAAATTGACTCACGTTGATACTGCAATCCCAGGACAAGTGGAAGAATGACACGGATTACTGCTCGTGGGGCTGTCTGAACTGCAGTGCTGTCAAGGTTAATGCATACCGTAAATTGTTTCGTCACGCCTCTGCCAAACTAGGTTTCCACATCTGCCACTTCTTCATTGATCATCACAGATTTGTTGTTTGAAGTTCATATGCCAAATACTAGAGGATATACTTGTGGAGTTTAGTTGACAATTCTATAAACGTAGACCAGTAGCGAGTACTCAATCTGGTGAATTTCCCACAGGCCTTGTAATTCTTTCTGGTGATGATACATTTAAAATGTGGTGAATTTCCCACAGGCTTTGTAATATTTTCTGATTTGAAAATAGAACACCTTCCCGCCCTTTCTTTCTCAACAGAGACAATAAAAAAGAAGCCAGTCCCTTACCAAAAAAAAAAAAAAGAAGCCAGTATAATAATCAAGTTTATAAAATTTTTGTGAACAACTTCACGAAAGTGACAGCATTAATCTGAGGTTCTCTGCAGAGGAACTTCTTTTAGTGGCCGAACTGAAAATGATTACTGTCGATGACAGTGCCAATGGTGCCTTCATCATTATTGTGCACATGTGATCACTTGTTTTTAGATCAGAGTTAGTAGCTCACAGAAATTTCTCTTCACTATTGCCATTGCATTTCTGCATTGCTCATTTGTTCATCTTTCAAGTAAAAGAAAATGCTCTCCCTTGAGCTGCTGTTCTGGAATTCTGTAAGAGCACAATTTTCTCTCAAGAGACTGCTTGATGACAAGTCATTGACCAATGTGCAGTTGGCAGCAGAGCACACAATCAAGTCAATTGTACCCACAATAATAACTAGGATGTGGTATGAGTAGATTGTAAAACAAGCAAGTTTAGACAAGTCATGTTTGGTGGGTTGCTGTAGTTGCATGAAGCTGCGATGAGAGAACAGACATAACAGTGGAGGCTAACTCACGTTCAAATATTGCTGAATAATGTCCTAGGAATGACATACTAGTTCGTTTTCGTGCATTGCTCTGCCTAATTTTATGTAGCTGTAGACGTCAATTGCTTTGGAATAAAAAGCAATGGAGTGTTTGCATATGCTATCTGGAAGCATGTTAAGTAAAATCAGCCTCTCTGGAAGTTTTCCTTTATATTGGAAGCATCATACATCAAACTCTCCCTCAGTATCCATTCTTGTTGGACAACTAGATCGTTATAGTGGTCGAGAGACCAGCCATTGATAAGGGAAGACAGTGATTTGAACGGCACTAATGTGAAGATTTCTTTCTTCTAACATAAAAGATCATGCAGGTCTGCTTCAAATTCAGTCAGGTCTTTCTTTGGTGTCATCTCTTTTCCAGACTTGACCATCTTAAAATAATTAAAACTCGTTGCTTAATGAAACAACTTGTTGATCCTAAGGGTGACAGCAAATATGCCAGAGGAAGCTACTTAAGGCAAGACGTGTTTTTAAGCCATATGCTTGATATATCATTGTAAGGGTAGGACACTTATGGTATGATTCATGGCATCCCCACGGTGTTTTGGTAGATGTTTATATTCCAAGAGTCATGTATGATGCAGCTTCGGGACCAAATTCTTTGGTTGCCTCTGTTATTAATGGAGATGATTGGTTATGGCCCCCTGCAAGGTCTGATTTGTTAGTCCTGATTCATGCAGCCTTTGTCGGACACTCTCTCCTTGCAGTTCTTCTGAGGATAGAGTTGTTTTCACTAGAAATCCTTCTGGACAGTTTACTCAGGCGATGCTTGGGCTGCGCATAGGTACAAGAAAAGAAGCAAAGCATGGCTTGGCATAGGATTATCTGGTTTAATCCACATCTGCCGAATTTTAATTCTTTGTGCGGCTTGTTATGTTGAATAGGCTGCAAACACTTGATAGAATGAGTTAGTGGACTTCAATTGATGATAAGTGTGTCTTGTGTTCCTCTTTTCCTGAATCTAGGAGCCATCTTCTGGAGCAATGGGAATGTGCTGCAAACATTTGATTAGTTAATGGCTTGTTATATCTATTCTCCGAATGTGCTTTTCCTAAGGTATATGGACTATGGAGTCATCTTCTGGGGCGGCTGGGATTTCATAGGAGTGTTGGTGCATGGGATTTTGAGTTTGAATGGATACCTCGAACTGCTGAGGGGAAAACTCTGCTTAAAACTGTGCTATAACTTGCTTGGAACGGGGCTATCTCTCATTGGGGGCAAAGAAATGATCACTTGCATGATCATGCTGTTCATCAGATTGGGTTGTTTTCTCTGTCAGTGTTGAATTCAAGCTGAGTTGCGGGAAAGGAATTTGCTTTTGACTGATGCAGATGAAGCTTTGCGTTCGAGATGGGGCATTGATTTGTAGTCGGTACCATCGTGGTGATATTTCGCTTGTACTTGGGTTTATCTGGACTAAATGAAACCAAAATAATCAATCGCGTGAGGATCGTAGACATGCTAATCCTCAATTGATCTGAATAATCTTAATCTACAAACATCATGAACATACGAATAACTTGCATATGCTGCTCATATTTGCCCTGATAAATGAAAAGAAAAATAACTGGTCCAAAAACTGGCAGGATATTAAAGAAAGTATCTAACTTCTTTTCTTTTTGGTGGTCGGGAAAGCAACTAACTTGAAAAGAGAGCTAGTTATATATAGAAAAATTATCATTGACCGAACTACTCATGGAAACCTGCTGTTTAAAAGGAAAAAATTTACATAGTTGCCAAACCTAACTCTGTGTGTGTAGAGAGAGAGAGAGATTTTCATTTAAAAAATAAAAACACCCTCTTACAGAAAGTATGAAGATGACTAGGAAGATGAGACGACTAATAATCCGACTAAAAAGCTTTAAATTGGACATTTATAAACTTTCTAAGTAATGCTTTATTAACTTTAAATTGGTATGCATCGCATAAGCACAAATGCCATACATCCCAATACTACAGAAGACTTTCTAAATAATGCTTTATAAACTTTAAATTGGACATTTATATGACGTCACTCATATGCATTCTTCATCATTCTACATGTAAAAAAGTTCTAACATAAAGATACACGGTCAGATTCCATCATGGAATTGTCAGAATTTTTCTTTCTTGAACATTAAACACCCAAATCAATGCCCATCTAGGATTGTTCGACTGATAAAATAAATATTATTCTCTTGATTTTCTCTGGCAGTATATTTTCACGGCAATGTACATGAATTCCCTGCCTACAGCGGGCAAAAATGAGAAACAAACCGGGTAACATTAAACATCCGACCAGACATGTACTCGAACGACCCCATCATGCCCAAAGGAGCATCAACCTTGCACATTGATCAGTATGCGAGACAAAAGACGTATCGTCAGATGTCGACTGCCTCCACATGCATGGCAATAATATGCCTCAAAGTTGCAGTGCTAGAGATAAATACAGCACGTGCTTTTGGACAATGAGCTTTAGGTTTTCTTGTCGAAGTTGACGAGATATCTCCCCGCAAAACAAATTTTGCTATGTCCGAATGTCATAGACAATGTAGCATCAAGGACCTTATAACGAATTGTCACATCTCTTATCATATTCTATCTCAATCTCTCCAGCTATTATTGTTCTTCAACTGGCACCATATGTTGCCTCGAAAGACAGCAATGATTTAGGTGAGAACATGTGAAGGAACTAAATAATTACTACTCAGGTGCCTAAAGTCTCGCTAAAGATGGACTCCAGTTGGATGCAATGACTTTACCGAAAGATACTCTAACTAATCTTTGCACGGTTCCCGCCCAACACAAATGGCATGCAATCGTGCCACTGTTGAAGTAATCTATTTGGGTATTAATTAATTCCTAACTGCGTGGAGTTAATCATGGTAATTAAGCACTAAATCCTCATAATGTTTTTCTGTTTTTTCTGAAGAAATCTATTCTCTCTTAATTGAATCTTTACTTAATCCTGGTCTCGTGCAATATAATCTGCGGGAAAAACCCATATACATCAAGTGATGTTAAAATGTTATTTGCAAGTTGATACGCCTTATGGTGCTTGCAATGAAATCTGATTGTCACCTTGTTTGAGTTGAATTTCATTCCACACGACTTGACAACCTTAGAGATTCAATTCAGTAACCAAGCAAGCAGCGAAATCTCAGGTTAAATTCTTTGTGAAAATTTATTATGTGGACTGCACTTTATCATGAATGACTGAAATTTTGCGACTGTTGTCAGCGGCAGGGTAACATGTAAATGGGGAAAGCTACAGTAGGTAGAACAACTTTGAAGGACAAATGCTTTGGTAGATAGGCTTTCTGAAGCGTTGTGTTATAGAACGAGTAATAGATGGTTGCACAAAACAGACTTTTCGAAAGGCTAACTATAGTTCGACCAAAAAAGAAAAAGGCCAACTATAGAAAAGACGAATCTACGAACAGGGCAAGATAAGTTTCTCAGCTTCATGGTATCTCTGTACGTAAATAAATTGTCATCTTGGCAGTGACAAGATTATTTCACTGCGCTTGGATGAGCTTTCTGACTTAAGTGATGTTTTGGTGTCAAGTGGGATATCAGTCGCCTCTCGTAGTAACAGACATATCGGGGGTTTTTCACCTGTCAAAAATGCTTTTCTTAAAAATTTACAGTGTGATGTTTCTGTGATGGCGCTGCATTAGGATTCTTATATTGTACCTTACCCATGTTATGTTGGGATGGCTGAAACAGATAGTAACTTCGGAAGATGTGCTTGAGGAATGTGCCGGTGAAATCCTTGATGGAAACAATTCAAAAGTAAGTCCGTTAGACTTTTTATGCGATCGGCATTTATGAAGTGTAGTGCTTGCTCGTAGTCGAAGTTCATACTTTGGTTCAGATTTATTAGCTTTTCTTGAACTCCATGAGTATAGGCAACGTTAGCGCCTTTCAAGACATTGCAAAGAAAATAGGAGTAAAGCCACGCAGTCGCTTGCCAAATCAAAGTTAGATCCAATCTGGATAAGTTTAGAACCACAAACATGACAAAGGGTTGGAGACACCCCTCTAGCCCTTAAATTACGGTTGTATTTGACACGGAGCTCATTCTAGGGTAGCTCTGAAAAATAATACCATCTATGCATGTTATTGTGGAACTGCCAATAGCAGGACTTGTACTAAACTAGAAGAGTCCTGAAACTATGAGTTGCATCTTTATCTGATTAAGCCAGAGCAGTGATTTCAATAAAGGCTCTGGAGTCTGAGTTACCAAATTTTTAATGGGGTGAGTGATATGTTAGGACACTAAGTATTATCTCTAGTTGCAATGCGTTTCACCAGCAGATACAAAATGATTGCCTATAGGTTGCAATGCCAAATAGGAACTTCTGCATTTGTTCTGTCGCTTATGTCCCAAAATGCACTGTGTCTCCATCTTCCCTCCGCTAGAGCATTGATCCTTCTTCTTGACTTTTTATCTTCTTTATCTTGCATTTTGCATCACTCAAAATCAAAACTTGATTTCTTTATTTCCTTTTGCTCGATGACCAAGTGGAGCCATTTCATTCCTCTGTTTTCGTTTAATTCTCTGTCATTATGATTGAGTAAACAAAGACGCACGCACAAAGCTTGCCACCTGAGTGATTCTTTTGAGGGCCTGACCCATTTGGGTTGGGCCATAGGGATGTTAGCTTTTTTGGGGGCATATCGAACTTTGCTTAATTGATGTTCTGATCTCAGAAAACTAAACCTGTTCTTGCTTAGACTCAGGATTATAATACATAATTGGAGGAGACAACCATTACTCTCCAAATATCCTTCCTCTTCTACCAAGTACAGTGATCATGATTTGCTGAGTGACTACTTCAGGTTCAGAAATATATTATGTGCGACATCCTTTACTAATTGGTCTTGAAACAGATTGTCTCAACATGACAGCAAATCTGAGGTTCTCTGCAAAAAGACTTCTTTTACTGGCCAAAGCAAAAATTATAACTGTCGACGACTGTGCCGACAGTACCGTCATCATTATTGGGCACATCTGATCACTTCCTCTTTTAGCAGCTACATGGTTTCTTTCACATTAGGGTTAGTAGCTCACAAAAATTTCTCCCCACTACTGCCAATGCATTTCTGCATTGATCATTTGTTTATCTTTGAAGTAAAAGAAAATGCTCGCACACAATCTGTTGTTCTGGGATTCTCGAAGAGTACCATTCTCGTAAGAGACTGCTTGATGACAAGTCATTGTCCTGTGTGCGGTTGGCAGCAGAGTACAGAATCAAGTCAAATTATACTCGCATTAATAACTAGAATGTGGTATGAGTACATTGGAATAGTTCTCTTGATGATGAGGAAAATTGACTGGCCATGTCGTGACAGGGCCTTGTTGTTCCGAGCAAGTTTAGCCAAGTCATGTTTGTTGGGTTGCTGGACTTGCTAGAAACTGCAATGAGCGAACATACATAGAAGTGGAGCCTAACGCATCTTCAAATATATCGCTGAATAATGACCTCATGATGAATTACTAGTTTGTTTTCGTGCATTGCTTAATAATATCTCCATTTGGTCTGTTGATTCTAAGGGTGACAGTACACATGCCTGGAGGAAGCTACTTAAGGCAAGATCTGTTCTTAAGCTATATGTTCGATTATCATTGTAATGGGTAGGACACTGTTTTAGGGTATGATCATGGCATCCCCATGGCGCTTTGGTAGATGTTTATCCTCCAAGAGTCATGTACGATGCAGCTTTGGGACCAAATTTTTTGGTTGCCTCTGTTATTAATGGAGATGATAGGTTATGGCCTCCTGCAAGGTCTGATTTGTTTGTCTTGATTCATGCAGCCTTCGTGGGACACTCTCCCCTTGCAACTCTTCTGAGGATAGAGTTGCTTTCACTAGAAATTCTTCTGGTCAATTTACTCAGGTGATGCTTGGGTTAGGAATGTTGGAAATATGGGATAAATTGATGGGTGAATGAATGAGAAATTGATGCTCAAAGAACACCATTGAGTTGGAAGTGGGAAGTGGAAAAACACTAGTCCCATATTGGAAAAAAAAAGAAGGTTATGTAGTGCTTTATATACAGTTACACTCATTGACGCTCGACAAGCTGAAACTTGAGTGTGAGCGCACGTCTCATGTACACGATTGCAGGACCGAAAAGCGGGCCTCGCGATGAGCCTAATTTTGTCTTCTGATTTAATTTTCAACTCAAGCTATTACAAATTTCGATTTGTAACGTATGATTAATAGCAGGTTAATGGCGTCGTTACGGAATTAATTATATAACGGTTAGCTGTTACGGAATTAATTACAACGGCAAGCTGTTACGGAATTAATTTTATAACGGCAGATTTAATCGGCCGTTATTCCCGATACGTATTAATTTTGTAACGACAGATGTAATTGGCCATTATAATTCCCGAAATCCTCTCCCCCTCTGTTCTATTCTTTTTTGAAATCAATCTTCCTCTGTTTAAGAATTCTCTGCATTTGCACTGTTTTCGATAGTGTTCAGTTCCACAATTTATTCAAGTTCGCCGAAAGCTTTGAAGTGCTGATTACTTCTTAGCCGTCAACCGTTGTATCCTGGGAGACAGACGTTCACGAAACCTCAACCGCGTGTTGGAGGGAACGAATCTGTTTTAAGGAAACTGTGTCAAACACAGGCCTCGGTATTCACTTGTATCGATTCCAAATTTGTTATTGCAATTTCGTTTCTTTACAATTCTGTATTATTTGTAATATTTATACTAATGTCGATTTGAATTTCGCAACAATCTTAAAACAGATTCGTGGTTTTAAAATTCAAATGGCTATTGGAAACGAAGTTGTGGATGTAGCTGCTAACAAATACTCTGCCAATGCCTCAGCTGTCCAACTGCCTGGCTCATCCTCTATTCCTTCGGCGGTTTCTATCCACCATGGTGAGAAACCTGAAAAGTTCGACGGATCGAACTTTAAAAGGTGGCAGCAAAAGATGCTGTTTTATTTGACAACCTTGAATCTTGCGAGATTCTTGACTGAGGAAGCTCCTAAGTTATCCGATGGAGAAACAGATAAGCAAGCCTTCAACGCTGTTGAAGCATGGAAGCACTCTGACTTCCTGTGTAGGAAATATGTCATGAATGGCTTACATGACTCATTGTACAATGTTTATTGCGCAAAAAAGACGGCAAAGGAGTTATGGGAAGCCTTGGACCGGAAATATAAAACAGAGAATACCGGAGCAAAGAAATTTATTGGCGGTCGATTCCTTGATTATAAAATGGTGGATTCTAAGACTGTGATCAGTCAAGTGCAAGAAATTTAAGTGATCTTGCATGAAATCCAAGCTAAAGGAATGATCTTGAGTGAAACCTTCCAAGTGGCTGCTATTATTGAAAAGCTACCTCCTGGGTGGAAGGATTTCAAGAACTATCTCAAGCATAAGCGAAAGGAAATGAACCTGGAAGAGCTGATTGTTAGACTTCGAATTGAAGAAGACAATAGAGGATTTGAACGCAAAGGGTTCAATCCTACTACAGCTAAGGCAAATGTTGTGGAGCTTAGACAAGGCCACAAGAACAAAAAGATTGCCAAGCCAAAGTTGGGACCAAAAGGAGGAGTTTCTAAGAATAAGTTTCAAGGAAAATGCTTCAACTGTGGCAAGATGGGGCATAGATATGTGGATTGCAGACTTTCGAAGAAGAAGAATTATGAGGCAAATATGGTGAATGGCATCGCTCAAGACGTGTCAAACATAAACCTTTCTGCAATGATCTCTGAAGTAAACTTAGTTGGGTTCAATCCGAAGGAATGGTGGATTGACACTGGTGCCACTAGGCACATATGCTCTAATAAGGACCTATTCACAAATCTTGAACCAATTAATAGGGAAAAGGTTTTTATGGGAAACTCTGCCTCTTCTACTGTAGAAGGCCAAGGGAAGGTGTTGCTGAAGATGACCTCTGGAAAAGAGCTGACTCTAAACAATGTCCTATATGTGCCAAAAATCCGAAAGAACCTGATTTCTGGGTCTCTATTGAACAAGCATGGATTTCGTATGGTGTTTGAGTCAAATAAAGTTATTTTGTCTAAATCTGGAATGTATGTGGGAAAGGGATATGTAACTGATGCGCTTTTTAAGCTCAATGTAATGACAATTATCAATAAAGATAATAAGTCTTCCGTTTATTTGCTTAAGTCTTCCAATTTATGGCATGGTAGACTAGGACACGTTAATTATGATACATTGCGTAGATTAATTAACTTGGAACATATACCTTCATTCCAAATTGATTCAAAACATAAATGTGAAATTTGTGTTGAGGCAAAATTAACGAGATCATCATTTCAAACAATTGAAAGAAACACCGAACCCCTTGAATTAATTCATAGTGATGTCTGCGATTTGAAATTCATTCAAACGAGAGGTGGTAATAAATATTTTATTACTTTTATCGATGATAACACCAAATACTGCTATGTGTATTTGCTTAAAAGCAAAGATGAAGCCTTAGGGAAATTTGTTCTCTATAAGAATGAAGTTGAAAATCAACTCAACAAGAAAATTAAAAGATTGAGAAGTGATAGAGGTGGCGAGTATGAAGCACCAATTGGTGAATTCTGTGCACAACACGGAATTATACATGAAGTAATTGCGCCTTACTCTCCTCAATCAAATGGTGTTGTTGAACGTAAAAATCGCACATTGAAAGAAATGATGAACGCGATATTACTAAATTCAGGTTTGCCTCAAAATATGTGGGGAGAAGCTATATTGTCAAGCAATTACCTTTTAAATAAGGTGCCTTGAAAGAAAGAGGAAAAAACCCCTTATGAGTTATGGAAAGATAGGAGACCATCCTACAAACACTTACGAGTGTGGGGGTGTCTTGCAAAAGTGGCGGTTCCAATACCAAAGAAGACAAAAATAGGTCCTAAAATGGTGGACTGTATCTTTATGGGCTATGCACATAACAGTAATGCATATCGATTTCTTGTGCATGAATCTAAAATTCCAGATATACACAAGAATACGATCATGGAATCTAGGAATGCATCATTTTTTGAAAATATATTTCCTTGTAAATCCAATGATGGATCAAGTTCATCTAAACGAAAGAATGAAACTATGAATGAAGAAAGTCACGATTCGGCTCATGAAATTCATGACTCAGATCATGAACTAGAACCGAGACGTAGCAAAAGAGCAAGAGTGGAAAAATCTTTTGGAAATGATTTTCTAACTTATTTGTTAGAAAAGGAACCATTAAATTATGCGGAAGCTGTAAATTCCTCTGAGGGACCTCTTTGGAAAGAAGCAATAAAAAGTGAAGTTGATTCTCTTTTGCAGAATCATACTTGGGAGCTAGTGAATCTTCCTCCTGGTTGTAAGCCTTTAAAGTCCAAATGGATTTTTAAAAAGAAAATAAAAGCAGATGGCTCCTTTGATAAGTACAAATCCAGACTTGTGATCAAATGATACAAATAACGAGAAGGCTTAGATTACTTCGATACTTATTCTCCTGTGATGAGAATAACTTCTATTAGGATGATACTTGCAATTGCAGCATTGCAAAATCTAGAAGTACATCAAATGGATGTAAAAATAGTTTTCCTAAATGGTGATTTGGATGAAGAAATCTACATGGAACAACCTGAGGGTTTTATAGTTCCAGGACAAGAAAGGAAAGTCTGTAAATTGGTGAAATCATTGTATAGCCTAAAACAAGCACCAAAGTAGTGGCATGAAAAGTTTGATAATTCAATGATTATCAATGGTTTTAAGATCAATGAATGTGATAAATGTGTCTACATTAAAGAGACAACAAATGGCTATGTCATTTTGTGTCTTTACGTAGATGACATATTAATTGTTGGTAGTGATGATAAAATGATCAAATCTACCAAGTATATGTTGAATTCAAGATTTGACATGAAAGATATGGGACCTATTGATATGATTTTAGGAATTAAAATCATAAGAACATCAAAAGGTCTTATTTTAAACCAGTCACACTATGTGGACAAGATTCTTGAAAAATTCAACATGAATGATTTTGGTATTGCTAGAACACCATTAGACAATAGTCTTCATCTTTCCAAGAATAGAGGAGAGGGTATTTTTCAAGTAGAGTACTCTAGAGTTGTTGGAAGTCTAATGTACTTAATGAGTTGTACTAGACCAGACATTGCCTATACGGTTGGTAAATTAAGTAGATACACAAGCAATCCGAGTGCTGACCATTGAAAAGCAATAGTGAGAGTATTTAGATACTTACGATATACTCGGAGTTATGGCTTGCATTATACTAGATATCCAGCTGTTCTAGAAGGATATAGTGATGCGAATTGGATATCTGATATAAAAGACTCAAAATCTACTAGTGGATATGTATTCACACTAGCAGGAGCAGCCGTATCTTGGAAATTCTGTAAACAAACTGTTATAGCCAAATCCACAATGGAATCTGAATTTATAGCATTAGATAAATGTGGTGAAGAGGCTGAATGGCTACGCCATTTCTTAGAGGATATTCCAAAATGGCAAAAACCTGTGCAACCAATAAGTATACATTGTGATAGCCAATCTGCGATTGGAAGAGCACAGAGCAATATGTATAATGGTAAGTCTAGACACATATGTCGTAGACATAATACCATTAAACAACTACTCTCAATAGGAATTATCTCAATTGACTACGTAAAGTCAAGGGATAATATTGCGAATCCGCTAACCAAAGGGTTAAACAGAGAGTTAGTTGAGAAATCGACAAGAGGAATGGGACTGAAGCCCATGAAAGAATAAGTTGATATAAAGGAAACCCAACCTAGTTGACTGGAGATCCCAAGATCTAGGTTCAAAGGGACAACCTAATTATATAAACTTAGTGATATCACTGTAGGGGTTATCCCTAAAACCATTCCTATATAAAATAACAGTGATATTGTAAATGAAATGATAGCAATTTTGCTTTAATGATTCTTAAGTGGAGTAAATAGATTACTCAAAATTAAGTAATCACCTATGTGAGAGAGAAGTGGGGCCGCTTCAAAGAAGAATTATTTAAGGGCTAAATTCTTTAGAAACTTTTGCAGAACCAGGTTGATGTTCATGGCCAAAACGAACATAACTATGAGAACTGAACAAATGTTTAGATGATTCCTGTGTGAAGTATATGGTTCATTTACATAAGAAAGCTGGACAGTTGAAGGACATCATGTCTACTGGACAACTAGTAAAGTAAATATACTTTCACAAGGGAAGGTTCAAAGGGTAATACCTACCTATCCTATGCAGGTTTCAATTGTTGAACACTATCACAGAGTCAAAAACTAAAACAATTTTCATTCATGTGGGGGATTGTTGGAAATATGGGATAAATTGATGGGTGAATGAATGAAAAATTGATGCTCAAAGAACACCATTGAGTTGGAAGTGGGAAGTGGAAAAACACTAGTCCCATATTGGAAAAGAAAGAAGGTTATGTAGTGCTTTATATACAGTTATACTCATTGACGCTCGACAAGCTGAAACTTGGGCGTGAGCGCACGTCTCATGTACACGATTGCAGGACCGAAAAGCAGGCCTCACGATGAGCCTAATTTTGCCTTCTGATTTAATTTTCAACTCAAGCTGTTACAAATTTCGATTTGTAACGTATGATTAATAGCAGGTTAATGGCGTCGTTACGGAATTAATTATATAACGCTAGCTGTTACGGAATTAATTATATAACGGCAAGCTGTTGCGGAATTAATTATAACGGCTAGCTGTTACGGAATTAATTATAACGGCAAGCTGTTACGGAATTAATTTTATAACGGCAAATTTAATCGGCCGTTATTCCCGATACCTATTAATTTTATAACGACCGATGTAATCGGCCATTATAATTCCCGAAATCCTCTCCCCCTCTGTTCTATTCTTTTTTGAAATCAATCTTCCTCTGTTTAAGAATTCTCTGCATTTGCACTGTTTTCGATAGTGTTCAGTTCCATAATTTGTTCAAGTTCGCCGAAAGCTTTAAAGTGCTGATTACTTCTTAGCCGTCAACCGTTGTATCTTGGGAGACAGACGTTCACGAAACCTTAACCGCCTGCTGGAGGGAACGAATCTGTTTTAAGGAAACTATGTCAAACACAGGCCTCGGTATTCACTTGTATCGATTCCAAATTTGTTATTGCAATTTCGTTTCTTTACAATTCTGTATTATTTGTAATATTTATACTAATGCCGATTTGAATTTCGCAACAAGGAATTGGTACGAGAAAGAAGCGAAAGATGGTTCTTCAAAGGATTAACTGGTTTAATCCAAACCTGCCCAAATTTGATATCATTGTGTGGCTTGTTATATGAATAGGCTGCAAACATTTGATAGAATGAGTTAGTGGACTTCAATTGATGACAAGTGGGTCTTGGTGTTCCTCTTTTCCTGAATCTAGGAACCATCCATACTTTGAATGTGCTTTCTCTAAGGCTGTATGGACTATGAAATCGTCTTCTGGAGCCGCTGGGATTTCATAGAAGTGTGGTGCATGAGATATTGAGTTTGAATGGGTACTTCGAACTGCTAAGGGGAAATCTCTGCTTAAAACTGTGCTAAAGCTTGCTTGGAATGGGGCAATCAATCATATTTGGAGGGAGAGGAATGATATGTTGCAAGATCATGTTGTTCCTCAGATTGGTCGAGCAATCAACTGGGTTGTTTTCTCTGTCAGAGTTCGAATTCAAGCTGTGTTGCAGGAAAGGATTTTGTTTTTGACTGAAGCAGATAAAGCTTTGCGTTCCAGATGGGGCATTGGGCTGTAGTGGATATGAGCAAGTTTGATTTTGGGCTTTAGAGATTGAAAACCTACTGGATAAATGTTTGACACACAGGCGTGTGTTGACGCATACGCATTTTAACATGAAATCGGACCGAATACTACCGGACGAGAGTAAATTACGATCAACGGTATCGATTTGAGATTTTTTGTGACACAAAAATTTATTTGGATTAAATATGTCATGAGGTACTAATTTGAGGTTTTCAATGATAGTAGTCTAAATTTTAATTTTTGAATAGTTGAATGTTCGTAAGTATTTCATTGTCATGGAAATTAACCTATCCGATCTTATGCATGGAATCTAACTAAGGAGGTGACCTCTCATGAATATATCAAAGATGGTAATTTATCTCGGATTAATTACGAGACCGCTCTCCCTCGTGGTCCTACACTTTGTTGGCCTCGTCAAAGGGAATCTCTTAGAGGAGGCAAAGTTGAAAATTCAAAACTTGTATTACATGGGAAGGAAAATTTTTTGAAGTTCGAGGTTCCATGAATCATTTCATGGAAAACTACTTCCAAGAAAACGTTTTTTGAATTTTCCGGTATTCATTTCATGAAAAATAAACTAGTCATGAAAAATATTTTCCACCAATAGAAAAAACTCTTTCCACCAATAGAAAAAACTCCTTCAAAAGTGAAAGTGGAAAACATTTTTCATATCTTCTTTCCATTCATTTTCTTTCGAATAACGCATTTTTCCTTTTCTTTTTTTAATTTTTTTAAAATAGAGTTTTTAATTAATTAATTATTTATTTATTTTGCTTCTTCCTCGACCAGTCGCCTACTACGGTGGCGGCTAGCGACCAACCACTGGTGAGCTCAAGCCTCAGCACAAGCCAGCGAGACTTGAGCTCGTCGGCTTGCGACAAGGCTGATGTGGCGAGCTTGAGCCTCGTCGGATCCGGCAACCTGGGTGAGGCCTCGCTTGAGGTCGCTAGAGCCTCGCCGACATTAGACGTGGCTCAACTCGCCCATGGCCGGTCACCGGCCGTTGCTGTGGCCGGCCAAGGAAGAAGAAACAAAAAAGAAAGGAAAAAAAGAAATAAAAAACTAAAATATTCAAATTATGTGGTAATTTTTGTTAGAAAATCAAATCGGATACCGAACGAAGGAGTATATTTTCCAGTTCATTTTTTTTTATTTTAGTCGAATACCGGAAAATATTATCATTTTCTTGAAAAATGACTTTTCAAAAAATATTTTTTTGGAAACGTCATATTTTTCACGAAATGAACATTGCCTAAGTAATTTTCTCTCCAAATGTTCCAATTTTAGTAATTTTCTTCTTGTGAATTAGCTCTATCACCGTCCACAATCCTACCCGAGAGTCAAGTCTTCTTAAAGGACTTCGAACGAAAGGTCATGCACGACTCATCATCACGCTTTGTAGTTAAAAGTCTCCCGCTGTCCCTCCAAGTCGCGTTCTCCGTCCCCGCCCGCCGTCGACTTTGGCAAAGACTTGGAACAGGCATTGCATAGACTTATTAGGCCGCGTTTGTTTTGAGAAATTGAATGATTCGAAAAATATTTTTTTAAAAATGATCGTTTATAGCTCACAAATATAAATGAACAAAAAATATTTTTATCATTCACAAATTTTTTTAAATATAAATTGTTATCGATATTGAAAGTATTCTCCATTGAGTAATTGTTTCGAGAGATACAAATAATCATTTTTGCGAGAATATTTCCCAAATCATTTATTTTTCGCGAATCTAACTAGTCTTACTCTACTAAATCAATAAGCTTTTGCATTTAGGAACTTGTGCGACCCATGCTGGACGCCACAAGAAGCACGGGCGGTTGTCATGCAGTTTCCGCGAGGTTCTATTCACCATATCACTGATAGACTGGGCCGATATCAAAGTCATAGGGCTATTATGGCTCTCGAGACTTAGACATGGAGCAAGGAAAACCTATGTCGGATCCCCAGTGAGGTCAATCATGAATAACCCGTCGTCTCTTGAGCAGAAAAAATCCATCATCCAGGATTATTCTAGGATGGTGTGAGTAGTTAAGCAGATTTCATTCGTATAAGAAATTGTTGACATATATAGACGTAGTTTGAGTTACTTTAGCATATGTAAAAATTGCTAATCAGTTGGTAAATATGACTGGTCGAATGAATTAGCTATTAGCCACATGAAATATGTTACGGTTCTATATTAAAGTTAGGGATAATAACATAAACAGTCCTTAAACTTTGACTCAATGTGCAATATAGTTCCCGAACTTTTAATTTATTCAATATAGTTCATGAATTTTTAATTTGTTCAATATAGTCCTTGTACTTTTAGTACCCGTTCAATATAGTTCCTGAATTATATGAAAATTTTAATGTAGTCCCTGAACTTAAATTAATGAAAGGACTACACTGAACTTTTCATATAATTTAGGGATTAAATTGAACATGTACCAAAAGTTGAGGGACGATATTGAACTAATTAAAAGTTTGGGGACCATATTGCACATTGGGTTAAAGTTCCTGAACTAAATTGAACAAATTAAA
Organism: Syzygium malaccense; assembly: GCA_031216405.1. Lineage (NCBI taxonomy): Eukaryota > Viridiplantae > Streptophyta > Magnoliopsida > Myrtales > Myrtaceae > Syzygium > Syzygium malaccense. The sequence continues at coordinate 5,918,955 of CM062258.1, read as the reverse complement.
AGTTCGGGGACTACATTACATATTGGGCCAAAGTTAAGGAATTGTTTATATCATTTTTCCTAAAAGTTACTAATTGATGAGAAGAAGTTCCTAGTTATTTAAATTGTCAAACTTTTCTGTTTTGGTTAGAACAGTCCAACTTCACTTGTTCGTATAAAAATGGGATAACTACACCACAAGTCCTAAAACTTATTATAAAAGTGCAATTTACTTATTAAACTTTTGAAAACTTCAATCAAGTTTTATGACTTGTCAAATTGATGCGATCAAATCCTTTTATTAACACCATAAACTTGGCTAACGAAATATGCCGCGTGTCATTTTTCACTACTGTCGTCATTGAGAGTAATTCACTATAGATTCGTCGAAAATTACTTTGAGTAATTTAAGGTTACCTATTATATAGAAAAAGTACTAGCATTACTAACGGGGTGAAGATTATTTTGATTCTTACTCTAAAATAAAACGAGATCGATCTTGATTTAACTCCCAAGCCGGAGGGCAAGTTGAAGTGGTCTTGTGGGAGACTATGGGAGAAGAAGTTCGAAGTCTATGCGAGCCCACCGACAGACCTTTCAGAGAAAGACCTGTGCTGGAAGTCTATCTAAGTCGATGATGAATCTCTATCCCCACCACCAATAAAATCACTCACATGCTGAAGTGCAAAATGGGGTGGCGTCAAATTCTCGGTCTCCCAAGCAATTACGCGGGCCTTTCCACGAGGACTTTATGCAGGCCGCCAATTCGGAACATTTTGATTGTGCCTCAAGTTTAAAGCAAGACTAGAATCTGTGGAGGAAGGAAAAAGAAAGCTCCCGGAATTGCCGATAGAGATTCCGAGGTTGTAACACGAGGTGATTCCATAACTGCTAATCCTAATCTTTGGTGACGGGGACAGGAACCGCCGCCCCTCTAGGCCGCTTGGTTTTTGATCGGACTTCTATCAGATTTATATCACGATGTATTAAATTATCGTATAAAATTTTCGTATCTCGCCCTCCGAGCTAGGTGTTAGATTTTACTTTATTTGCTTCCGCTAAGCTATGTCCTTACATCCTCCACTGAATTCTTTCGTCATTACAGTTATGACGTCCAACATTCATTTGCCAAATGCTAGTGGATACATAGGAGGATTTGACTTGACATATACAGACTAGTAACTTAGTATTCAAGTGAATTTACGTTGTGTGTATATTTACCAATATGCGAGGGTCACTTTAATTTTGAATTCAACTAATTAAAGCGGAAATATGTCTGGTATAATTGTGGTTATGCTGCATTGTATATTCAGGAAAATGTTTCTCGAATCATTTATTTTCCATGAAACAAACAGAGCATATTTTACATTCAAAGTTTACAACGGAAAGCCATGCACAATTTTTCATAAAAAAGAAAATTGTAATCCCTATTATTTGGTGGATAGTTCAAAACATGTGACTATATCATCAACGGACTAAGATATACCTATAAAAGAAAAAAAGCCACACTCTCCCATCACAATGGGTGAGCAAAATGAAGCTGTTACTCGCATAAGCACAGACCCAATACATATCAAGGACAGCACTACTCATGGAAATACTGTTTAAGGTTTCATTCGTTTTGCGAAAATTAACTTCTAGGAAAATGTTTTCCGAATTTTTCAGCGTTCGGTTCACGGAAAATAAACTAGTCAACGAATAAAATAAAATAAAAAATAAAAAAATATTAAAAGGAGTGCAAGGAGAAAAATAAAATCAGATTTTCCATACCGAATGATGGAAAATATTTTCCAGTTCATTTTTTGGTTTCGGCCAAACACCGAAAAATATTATCATTTTCTTGGAAAATGGCTTTTTAGAAAATATTTTTCAGAAACGTCACATTTTCCACGAAATAAACGGAGCCTAAAAGGAAAAAATTTACATAGTTACCAAACCTAACTCTCTCTTTGTTTGTGTAGAGAGAGATTTTCGTTTAAAAAATAAAAACACCCTCTTAAAGACAGCATGAAGATAGAGTCGACAAAAACTTCAACCGAAGAGAATTAATAGAAATTTTCGAAATTTGGAAAAGAAAAGACGACTAGTAATCCAACTAAAAAGCTTACTTGTCGTGAGGCATTGACAAGCGCGCTATAGGGATGATTGCCCTCTTTATATTGTTTGGATCACGTCTTAACATGTATAATACAAGAGTACTTGGGTTAATATTTCTCGAAGTTAAATTATATGTGCAAGTTAAGTGTCAAATAACTTTTCTAGGCTGTTATTTTTTTTTTTTTGATAACCCAGGGAACCCCCGCACGGTCGATAGCCGGGGAGTAAACCCTGGGGGCAACACGTGCTAGCCACCACACACGTGCCACCGGTTAAGTCACCCTGCGGCGCCCGGGATTCGAACACTCAACCTTTTGCGAGAGGAAGAGTGCGCGCTCCAGCAGCGCCACCCAGGCGGGTGGTTTTTTCTAGGCTGTTATTTGCTCTTATATTTGACAATAATTACGTGAGGCTTTCACATTGTTATGGCCATGGGTTGTTTTTTTTTTTTGGTCGAAAACAAGATCATTTCATTTCATCAAGTTAAGCTTCAGCACATACAAGGCTCCAAAGGGTTGCGGGAGGGTTAAAGACCCAATTATAGGGTAAATATTTGCACCTTTGAGTCTTAACAATCCAGTATGCCACCTGATTTTCTTCTCTATTACAGTGGGCTAAAAGAACATCAGGTAAATGGACTAGTAGAAGTTTGCATTCGGTAATAAGTGGAGTGGCTTCCCATGGAGAAATATCTAAGCCTAAAAGGCAATTAACCAAAATCAAGTTGTCAGATTCTAGCAGGTACCTCATTTTGTCTTCCTCCCTTCGTGCATGAAGTAGCTTCAAAGTTTCAAGGCAAGCAAGGGTTTCCACATTGGCCATGGGCTGTTAATTAGGTAGTCTTTCTTCATTAGTAGAACAACTAAGGTTAATTTCTATTTCCTTTTGTGACTAATTAGACATTTTGTGTTGGGATTTTGGCACCAAAATCCTATATAATTGAATGAGAAGTGTGTGGTTGAAAGTGTCCCACATAGGATAGAAGAGGTGATGGGAAATAGGTTCAAATAGTTGAGCCTCACAAATAGGTTTGGGCCCCAAGGGATACCCCACTTTTGTGAAAGAAAGAGGACCTACGTCAAGCTAGGTCAGTCCACCCCCCGCGCGCACCGCTGCCGTCCGACTCGGTTCGGTTCCACGCTCTATCGGTTTTTTTTTTCGAACAGACATCCCTTCGCAAACCGGTTCAAGTAGACCTTCGCTGCTTTTCACGAACCCTCGCAACTCTTCATTCTTCGCCACTTCAATATAACCAAACAGTATAGTTCGGGAAAGACATACTTCGTGACATTGGCATTTTTCCGACGCGCTCTACATACAATCACTTCATCATTATCGTTTGGATACATTCACTTCGTCATTATCGTTTGGTGCGTTTGTTCTACAAAATTGCGTTCGGATCAACATTTTGCTTATTTGGTTATGCTGCTTTCAGATTTGTTTTCTTCACGTTTGTTTTTAATTTCTCGTATACGAACTTAGCCGACCTACAATCACGAGCAACATTTTGTTCACCAAAAGTGCGTTGGACAATATTTTTGCCATGTGAAAACAGACTTTCTGACTCGGAATACGAGAGCGTGGATCATCAAGAGTCGGTTCATGTTGGGAGTGCGATGATGATCTGATTCCTGCTCTTCATATCCCACCAAGTCCAGCACAATTGAGTTCACAAGACAATCATTAATTAAAAAATAAATAAATTTAGATGTCAATTCAATTGCCACGGAGTCCTTCCAATTCTGTCAAAATCAATGTTTTGGCTTGCAACCATTCTGCAGATAATCCTAACCTGCAATTCTTGCAAAATCTCCTTTAATTATGCCAATGCGAAGGCGCTGAAGTGGTAATAGTGGATATCTCAGCTACATACCTTGTGCAAAAAAAATCCTATTTCCTCTCCCACCGTCCATATAATATTTGACGAGCCCTTTATTAAACTTAAAGGTAGTTTATCACTTTATCTCAAATTCTGCAATAATTGTTCCGAGCAAGTTTAGCCAAGTCATGTTTGTTGGGTTGCTGGAGTTGCATGAAGCTGCAATGAGCGAACAGACATAGAAGTGGAGCCTAACGCATCTTCAAATATATTGCTGAATAATGTCCTCATAATGAATTACTAGTTTGTTTTCGTACATTGCCCGATCTAATTTTATGTGACTGTGGAAGTCAATTGCTTTGGAATAGAAAGCAATGCAGTGCTTTTATTTGCTTTCAGGAAGCTTGACAAGTAAAATCAGCCTCTCTGGAAGTTTTCCTTTCTGCGTATTGGAACATTGTAGATCAAATGCTCCCTATCAGACCATTCTTGTTGGACCACCGGATCATAATAGTAATCAAGAGAGCAGCCGTTGATGAGGGAAGATAGTGTTTTGAATGGCATGGATAGGAAGATTTCTTTGTTGTAGTTATAAAAGATCGTGCAGGTCTTTTTTCAAATTCATTTAGGTCTTTCTTTAGTATCATCTCCTTAGCAGACTTGACCATCTTAAAATAAAGCAAGATTAGACATTATGGAAGGAGAAAAGAAAGCACCTGAAAAGATCATGTGATGATCACATCATAAATTCCATTAAGAACAAGTTTAATTAAACTCATTGTCCAAATAATACAGCAAATTTAATAGTACCTGTTACTTAATAATATCTCCATTTGGTCTGTTGATATTAAGGGTGACAGTACATATGCCTGGAGGAAGCTACTTAAGGCAAGATCTGTTCTTAAGCTATATGTTTGATATATTATTGTAAGACACCTTGGTAGGGTATGATCATGGCATCCCCAAGGTGTTCTGGTAGATGTTTACCCTCCAAGAGTCATGTACGATGCAGCTTGAGACCAAATTCTTTGGTTGCCCGTGTTTGGTTATGGCCTCCTGCAAGGTCTGATTTGTTAGTCCTAATTCATGCAGCCTTTGTAGGACCCTCTCCCCTTGCAGCTCTTCAAGAGGATAGAGTTGTTTTCACTAGAAATTCTTCTGGTCAGTTTACTCAGGTGACGCTTGGGTTAGGAATTGGTAGGAGAAAAGAAGCAAAAGATGGTTTGTCATAGGAATTTCTGGTTTAATCCCAACCTGCCCATATTTGATATCTTTGTGTGTCTTGTTATATTGAATAGGCTGCAGACATTTGATAGAATGAGTTAGTGGACTTTAATTGATGACGTGTGTCTTGTGCTCCTCTTTTCCTGAATCTAGGAACCATCCATACTTTGGCTGTGCTTTCCCGAAGGCTGTATGGACTATGAAATCATCTTCTGGAGCTGCTGGGATTTCATGGAAGTGTGGTGCATGGGATTTTGAGTTTGAATGGGTACTTCGAATTGCTAAGGGGAAATCTCTGCTTAAAACTGTGCTAAAGCTTGCTTGGAATGGGGCTATCTATCATATTTGGAGGGAGAGAAATGATGTGTTGCAAGATCATGTTGTTCCTCAGATTGTTCGAGTTATCAAGTGGGTTGTTTTCTCTGCCTGAGTTCGAATTCAAGCTGTGTTGCAGGAAAAGAATTTGTTTTTGACTGATGCAGACAAAGCTATGTCTTCCAGATGGGGCATTGGGCTACAGTGGATATGAGCAAGCTTGATTTTGGGCTTTAGAGAATGAAAACCTACTGGATAAATGTTTGACATATAGACATGTGTTGACACATACGCATTTTAACAAGAAATTGGACTGAATGCTATCGGAGGCGAGTAAATTAGGATCAACGGTACGGTTTGAGATTTTTTGTGACACGAAAATTTGTTTGGAATAAATATGTCATGAGGTACTAATTTGAGGTTTTTAATGATAGTAGTCCAAATTTTAATTTTTGAATAGTTGAATGTTTGTAATCATTTCATTGTCATGGAAATTAACCTATCCGATCTTATTCATGGAATCTCTCTAATGAGGTGACCTCTCATGAATATATCAAAGATAGTAATTTATCTCCCATTAATTACGAGACCTCTCTCTCTCTTGTGGTCCTGCACTCTGTTGGCCTCGTCAAAGGGAATCTCTCAGAGGAAGCCAAGTTGAAAATTCAAAACTTGTATTAGACGGGAAGGAAAAGAATTTGAAGTTTTAGCAATTTTCTCTCCAAATTTTAGTAATTTTCTTCTTCTGAATTAGCTCCTTCACTGTCCACAATCCTCCTCGAGAGTCAAGTCTCTTAAGGACTTCGAACAAAAGATCATGATTCATGCATGGCTCATCAATCAACATAATGCTTTGGAGTTAAAGTCTCCCTCCAAGTCGTTCTTCATCACTACCCATCGACTTTTGCAAAGATTCGGAACAAGCGTTGCATAGACTTATTAGGGGTGGTTAGTTCTGCTGAAAATGAATCATTCGAAAAATGTTTTTCTAAAAACGATTGCTTGTATAATATTTTTATCGTTAATGGAGATGATTGGTTATGGCCTCCTGCAAGGTCTGATTTGTTAGTCCTGATTCATGCAGCCTTTGTGGGACATTCTCCCCTTGCAGCTCTTCTGAATATAGGGTTGTTTTCACTAGAAATCTTCTGGTCAGTTTACTCAGGGGACGCTTGGGTTAGGAATTGGTACGAGAAAACAAGCAAAAGATGGTTTGTCATAAAATTTTCTGGTTTAATCCAAACCTGCCCATATTTGATGTGATTGTGTGGCCTGTTATATTGAATAGGCCGTTAACATTTGATAGAATGAGTTAGCGGACTTCAATTGATGACAAGTGTATCTTGTGTTCTTCTTTTTCTGAATCTAGGAACCATCCATACTTTGAATGTGCTTTCCCAAAGCTGTATGGACTATGGAATCATCTTCTGGAGCTGCTGGGTTTCATAGAACTGTGGTGCATGAGATTTTGAGTTTGAATGTATACTTCGAACTGCTAAGGGGAAATCTCTGCTTAAAACTGTGCTAAAGCTTGCTTGGAATGGGGTTATCCATCATATTTGGAGGGAGAGAAATGATGTGTTGCAAGAACATGTTGTTCCTCAGATTGTTCGAGTTATCAAGTGGGTTGTTTTCTCCGTCAGAGTTCGATTCAAGCTGTGTTGCAGGAAAAGCATTTGTTTTTGACTGACGCGGATAAAGCTGTGTTCCAGATGGGGCATTGGGCTGTAGTGGATATGAGCAAGTTTGATTTTGGGCTTTGGAGATTGAAAACCTACAGGATAAATGTTTGACACATAGACGTGTGTTGACACATGCATTTTAGCACGATATTTGATGGAATTCTAACGAAGGAGAGTAAATTTGGATGAGTGCTATCGGTTTGAAATTTTTTTGTGAGACGAAAATTCGTTGGAGTAAATGTGTCATGAGATACTAATTTGAAATTTTTAATGGTTGTAATCCAAATTTTAATTTTTGTATAGTTGAATGTTCGTAAGCATTTCTTTGTCATGGAAAATAACCTATCCAATCTTATTCATTGGATCGCTCTAATGAGGTGACCTCTCGAGGAAATATCAAAGATAATTATTTATCTCCAATTAATCACCGGACCCTGTCGCGACCTAAAATTTCTCAGGCTAATGGATTGTTAAGACTAAACCTAACTCGGGCCCTCCCAAGCCCTACCAATTCGCAACTTAGGGTTTAAGTTTTTAACATGCAAAAGTTTTCATGCTTGGAGTCGCCACTAATCTATTTGTGGTAGGTCGATTAGAAACCTAAATAAAACATAGGGAGATATGTTTTATTCCTACGAACTAGAGATTCTAAGCTCGGGGACTTGGTTACGCTAGATCTAGTCTAACGCCCTTTCGGTACCTTTTCTTTTCAAAAAAAATGTTTATACATCCAGTTTGGATCCATTTTAACTTAGTCACTAGCATGGGAGGTGATTATGCGGGTGCGCAAACCACCAAAGTAACACCCAATAATCAAAACATTGAATAAATTGCAAGATTGAGAGAATTACTTACCTCGAAGCAACATAAGCATCTGCATGATTAGCTAGAAAATCACATCAACAATCCTAACATGATTTCTAATTAACAAGCAGTTCACTCAATATTTTTTAGGATTTTCACTTATTTCAATGAAAGCTAATCTATATGTAATGACGTGCAAAAATTAACATGCGATTAATGCAACCTAACATGCAAACTATATGTCATGCGACGACGTGACCTAATTCTAATGACGGACAAATGATTTATTTTTTTGGTATTTTCAAATGAAATTCGGAATTAAAAATTACTCAAATTAACATGCAATCTATCCTAGAGAAAATGATTTGACCTATCCTAAAGTGATTCTTTTTTTTTTATTAAAATTCGAAATTATTAAATATCCTAAATAATCCACAAAGATTAAAACAATTTCTAATTTAAACTAGGAAATATACTATCCTAAATCCCAATTTAAATCAAATAATTATCTTATTCTTTTGGATATATTTAAGATTCCTTAAGCATGCAAAATTTCTAATTCTAATACTTTTGGATTTTCTTTAAAAGCAATCAACAAAAATAACTACATTCAAACAATCCACGCAATTCGCAAGATTCTTCAAATTCCGATAAGGCAAAGAAATCAAACTAACAGTCATATCTATAGGGTTATAGATATCGACGGAAAGCTAATTGTTCGAGTTTGGAAAGCGAATAAAATCTATTATCGTATCCAAGTGATTATGGATAAGATAACAATTTCCCGTATCGCCGCGTATCGTACCTTAGGGATAAGGTCGGATAGTCATCCAGATACGTTGCCAAATTAGGAATTATTCCTAATTTTGGGTATTTTCGAATATTGCGGATATAGCACACATAATCCTAAGATTATCTAGCGATCCACGCACTATTTACGAAATATTCAAACACCCGAGAGATTAGGAAATTGAATATTCTGAAAATATTGGATAACATCCTTACCCAATTTCGAGATATTTCCAAATTTAGACTCGCGGATCGGGACGAGCGGCGACGGGCGGATCAAGGGTTGTGACGAACAAGCACCGTCGCTGATGCTCAGTGATAGCCACTTAGTCACGGAAGGACCAGCTAGTGTTGTTCTCGGTGGTGATTATGCTCGTGGTGTGGGGCCGGATTCTTGACGAGGGAGCATTGGCTATTTTCTTTTCTGAAATATGCACTTCACTACAGACCCAAACTCTTCACGTTCTTCTTGCCAGGAAGCTTGCATGTAATAAACTCACAAAAGGCCACACGTGATCATCACTTCTGGACAACACCCAAGAGAAGACAAATCCACTGCTTACAATTATTTCACTGAAATCCTGGTAACTCTTTTTGACTGTGGACTTCGGGGCACTTGTAGCAGTGTCGTCGAAGAAAGTAGCAGTAGCAGGGACAATAGCGATCGTCGTGGCTTCGTGGCTGGTCGTTTATGCGGTAGCTGCTCGGTAGAAGCTTCTCGGATCAGGTGCAACAGCTTCGTAGAAGGGGCCCGTCCAGCAACAGCGATGGTCAGCGGGAACAGCAAAGATCGAAGCGAGGAGGGTCGCGACTCACGGCCACAGGTCTGGCCTTGAGGGAAGCAGCGACGGGCGGCGGCTCGGCAATCAGCAGTGGGACGGCGACGTCATGGAACACTAGCAGCAGCAGTCCGCGCGGTGCGGATAACAGCGTCGGTGCGGACGCTAGACGGCACGGGCACAAGATGGCGTGGGCGTGAGGCAGCGCGGCGTTAGGGCAGGCACGCGCAACCAATTCTCCCTTTGTTTTTGCTCTAGCTCTCACCTTTTCACTCGTGTATCTCTCTGTGTTTTTTGTGTGCGATCAGATCCAAAAGAAAAGCCCCTCCCAATGTGTCGCCTTTTGGGTCTCTTTTATAAGGTCTTCCTCTGTTCTTCAAGAGAGGAAAATGAATATATGAATGAAAAGCCCCCTATCGACTACCTTCTTTGTGTATAACAAATATTGTCGAAAAGATATATTGCTTAAGACCAACTATATGTCCCACACGCAATATCTCTTATTCAATATTTATTATATGTGAATAATGCTAAAGATCTTTTCTTGCTTTCCTTTTATTCCCTTTGTCTGCACAGCATCAGCTCATCCAAATATTTTCTTTTATTTTTTGCATCATTCATCCACTTGTGCCCGTAAATCAAAGATATGTGTGAAGACGATACATGCCCTACATGCTATTCTTTCCTTTCATGCCATGGGGAAGAATTTTCTAAGTCCATCAAACTTTCGGTCATAGCATGGGCTTTTCGTCAACCTTTCTAGTTCTCGCGGGCTTAATTTGATTAAGCTCAGAATCACTCACTCGAGTCCATCCGCCGACGGTCCAAATGCAACTATATAACCCTATTACTACTAATGCTCCTAAATTCTATATGCAATGCAATATTTTTGTTTAGGGACTAATAAGATTAGTCCCTAATTTTTTATGCAATAAATTCTTATTAGTTAGTCAAAATTTAAGTGTCAACAGACCCCTCTCTCTCTGTCTCTCTTGTGGTCCTGCGCTTTGTTGGCCTCGTCAAAGGGAATCTCTCAGAGGAAGGAAAGTTGAAAATTCAAAACTTGTATTAGACGGAAGGAAAATTTTTTGAAATTTTAGCAATTTCCTCTCAACATGTTCCAATTTTTAGTTATTTTCTTCTGAATTAGCTCCTTCGCTGTCCACAATCATGCCCAAGAGTCAAGTCTCTTAAGGACTTCGAACAAAAGATCATGATTCATGCATGGCTCATCAATCATCATCATGCTTTGGAGTTAAAGTCTCCCTCCAAGTCGTTCTCCGTCACTACCCACCATTGACTTTTGCAAAGACTCGGAACAAGCGTTGCATAGACTTATCAGGGATGGTTAGTTTGGCTGAAAATGAATTATTCGAAAAATATTTTTTAAAAAGATTATTTACATAAAATTTTTATCATTCATGAAATTATTTAAACATAAATTATTGTCTATGATGAAAATATTGTACATTGACTAATTATTTCAAGCGATACAAGCAGTCATTTTTATTCATTTTTCGCTAACCAAACGGAACATTGATCTACTAAATCAAGCCAATACATTTAAGAACTTGTGTGGCCCATGCTGGACGCCACTAGAAGCACGGTTGTCATGCAGTTTCTGCAAGGTTGTATTCACCAAATCACTGATAGACTAAGTCGATATCGAAGTTGTACGACTTTTATGGCTCTCGAGACTTAGACTTGGAGCAAGGAAAACCTATGTTGGTTCCCCAGAGAGGTCCATCATGAATAACCCCATCGTCTCTAGAGCAGAAAAAATCCACCATCCAGGATTATTTCAGGATGGTGCGAGTAATTAAACAGATTCATTCGTATACGAAATTGTTAACATATGTAGACATAGTTTGAGTTACTTTAGCGTATGTAAAAATTGCTAATCAGTTGGTAAATATGACTAGTCGGATGAATAAGCTATTAGCCACCCGAAACACGTTAGCGTTCTATATTAAAAGTTACTAATTGATGAGAAGAAGTTACCAGTTATTTAAACAGTCAAGCTTCACTTGTTTATATAAAAATGGGAAAACTGCACTGCAAGTCCTAAAACTTGTTGTGAATATGTGATTGAGTACTAAAACTTTCAAAAAGTGCAATCGAGTTATAAAACTTAAATTGATGGAATCAAGTCATTTCGTTAACTCCATCGATTTGACTAATGGAGTATGCTGAAGTGCTATTTTTTTTTATTACTATCGTCTTCGAGAATAATTCGCTATAGATTCGTTGAAAATTACTTTGAGTAATTCGAGGTTACTTATTATATAGAAAAAGGTACTAGTGTTACTAATGGGCGACAGATTATTTTGAATAATTTACTTTCTTGCTCTAAAACGAAACGAGATCGATCTTCATTTAACTCCCAACCGGGAGGGCATGTTGAACCGGTCTTGTGGGAGACGATGGGATAAGAAGTTGGAAGTCTGTGCAAGCCCTCCATAAGACCTTTCAGAGAAGACTTGTGTTGGAAGTCTATCTAAGTCGATGACGAAAACCTATCCCCACCACCAATAAACTCACTCACATGCTGAAGTGCAAAATGGGGTGGCGTCAAATTCTCGGTCTCCCAAGCAATTACGCGGGCCTTTCCACAAGGACTTTATGCAGGCCGCCAATTCGGAACATTTTGATTGTGCCTCAAGTTTGAAGCAAGACTAGAATCTGTGGAGGAAGGAAAAAGAAAGCTCCCGGAAATGCCGATAGAGATTCCGAGGTTATAACGCGAGGTGATTCCATAACTGCTAATACTAATCTTTGGTCACAGGGACAGGGACCGCCTTCCCTCTAGGCCGCTTGGTTTTTGGTCAGACTTCTATCTGATTTATATCATGTTCTATGAAATCATCGTACAAAATTTTTGTATCTCGCCCTCTGAGCTTGGTTTTAGAGTTTACTTTATGTGCCTCCCCTAAGCTATGTCTCTACATTCTCCACCAAATTCTTTCGTCATCATAGATATGACGTTTAACATTCATTTGCCAAATGCTAGTGGACACACAGGAGGATTTGACTTTGACATATACAGACTAGTAACTTAGTATTCAAGTGAATTTACGTTGTGTATATTTAGCAATATGCTAGGGTCACTTTAATTTTGAATTGAACTAATCAAAGCTGAAATATGTCTGGTATAATTGTAGTTGTGCTGCAATATAACTATCGTAGAAAGTATTGCAATCGGCGTATTAATTTTGATGATACAAATTTTAAAGTTACAACATTATGAAGTATGTAGGACTTTTTAAAGTAACCTTGCCAAACTATTTTATTCAAAATAACATGAATGAGAAAATTTTCAAAAGTTAAAGCTGTCGCGACCTAAAATTTCCTCAGGCTAATGGATTATTAAGACTAAACTTAACTCGGGCCCTCCCAAGCCCTACCAATTCGCAACTTAGGGTTTAAGTTTTTAATATGCAAAATTTTTCATGCTCGGAGTCGCCACTAATCTATTTGTGGTAGGTCGATTAGAAACCTAAATAAAACATAGGGAGATATGTTTTATTCCTACAAACTAGAAATTCTAAGCTCGGGGACTTGATTACGCTAGATCTAGTCTAACGCCCTTTCGGTACCTTTTCTTTTCAAAAATGTTTTGGCAAGCAATCTGGATCCATTTTAACTTAATCACTAACATGTTAGGTGGTTATGCGGGTGCGCAAACCACCAATTTAATACCCAAGAAAGCATTGAATAAATTGCAAGTTGGAAGAATTACTTACCTCGAAGTAACGTAAGCATCTGCATTGTTAGCTAGAAAATCACATCAACAATCTAATATGATTTCTAATTAACAAGGGATTCACTCAATTTTTGGATTTTCGCTTATTTAAATAAAAGCTAATCTACATGCAATAACGTGCAAAAATGACATGCAAGTAATGCAACCTAGCATGCAAACTATATGTCATGCGACGACGTGACCTAATTCTGATGACGGGCAAATGATTTATTTTTGGTATTTTCTAATGAAATTCGGAATAAAAATATGCCTAAATTAACATGCAACCTATAATGACTTAACATATCCTAACATGACTTATTTTTGAGATTTTTGTTAAAATTCGAAATAATAAACTACTTAAATTAAGAATGCAATCTATCCTAATCTACCATAAAGCAATTCATTCTTTTTTTTTTGGGGTTTTCATGAAAATTCGGAATTAAAAAATAACCTAAATAATCTATTAAGATTAGAAAATTACTTAATTTAAACTAGGAAATAGATTATCTCAAGTCCTAATTTAAATTAAATAATTACTCTATCGTCTAGATATATTTAGGATTCCTAAACATGCAAAACTCAAATTCAAATCCTAACTGATATTTTTTTGAATTTTCTTTTTTATTTGAAAAGGAAAAACAATTTAAACAGAGATAGCATCCACATTTAAAACAGCCACGCGATCCGCAAAATTTGTTTCAAACTCGGATTAGGCACAAAAATCGAACTATCGGTCATATCTATAGGGTTACAGATATTGACGGAAAGTCGATCATTCAAATTTGGAAAGCAGATAAAATCTATTATCGTATCCAAGTGATGATGGACAAGATAACGATTTTCCATATCGCCGCGTATCGTACCTTAGGGATAAGGTAGGATAGTCGTCCAGATACGTTACCAAATTAGGAAAAATTCCTAATTTTGAATATTTTAAAAATATTGCGGATATCAGATAATTACCCTAATATATCTAATATTCCACACGATATTCACGAAACATTCAAACACTCAAATTAGTAAATTAAATATTCTAAAAAAATATCGGATAATGTCCAATTACCTAATTTGCAGATAATTCCCAAATTCGAACTTGCGGATCGGGATGAGCGGCGAACGGTGGACCGGCGGCGCGGTGTCGGGAGCGACGGTGGCTCGCGGCGATGACACGACGGGGCAACAGCGTGGCTGTCCGGACAGCGGCGGTGCAGGCGTGCAGCGACGACAGAATCGTCCAGGCGGCGGCACACGAGCAACGGTGAGGCAGCGACTTCACCGGCAGCAGGCGGTGGCGCGCGCGGGAAGCAGCAGCGCGCGGCAGGGAGCAGCGGCAGCAGGCGGTGCGGGCAACGTGAGGCAGCAACGTGCGACAGGGAGCAGCGGCAGCAGGCGGTGGTGCGCGACGGGAGCAGCGGCAGCAGGCGGCGGGGCGACGTGAGGCAGCAACGCGCGGCAGGGAGCAGCGGCAGCAGGCGATGAGGCGCGGCAGGGAGCAGCGTCGCGCGGCGGGGCGGGCGACGTGAGGCAGCGACTTCACCGGCAGCAGGCGGTGGCGCTCGGCGAGAAGCAGCAGGCGGTGCGGCAGGGAGCAGCGGCAGCAGGCGGTGACGCGCGGCAGGGAGCAGCGTTGCGCGGCGGGGCGGGCGACGTGAGGCAGCAACGCGCGACAGCAGGCGGTGCAGGCGGTGAGGCGCGGCAGGGAGCAGCGTCGCGCGGCGGGGCGGGCGACGTGAGGCAGCGACTTCACCGGCAGCAAGTGGTGACGCTCGGCGGGAAGCGGCGCGCGGCAGGAGGCGGGCGCGCGGCGGGGAGGCTCCACGCGGCGGCGGTTTTCGCCGCTCTCCCTCCTCTCTCTCTCTTTCTCACTCTCACACTAAAAAAACTCTTATCTGAAATTCTGAGAGCCCCCCTCAAAAATCCTGACCTAATGATGTATATATAACACTAATCTAGGTCAATTAGATGGACTTTCTAGTCCTAATGGGCTTAGGCTTGGGGTTAGATTTTAATTTAATTTAAATGGGCTGAATTAATTAAGGATAATGGGCTGAATTAAGCTCAAATTAAAACAACCGAGCCCATTTGACTTGTAATTCCCGGCCCTTGCGTTCCAAGCGAGCCGAGTCCCATTCGATGAAATTTAAGCTCGTTCGTCACCGCCAGTCCAATGCAAAATGCAATGAATTTAAACTATATGTTATGCAACCTAAATATTTTTGTTTAGGGGTTAAAAATTTAATCCCTAATTTTCTATACAAATTACGACTAAATTGTTGCTAAAATTTAGGTGTCAACAAAAGCCAAATCCAAAAACAAAAATATTTATGTGGACTAAATGAAACCAAAATAATCAATCACGTGAGGAATCTTGACATGCTAATCCTCAATTGATCTTGAGAATCTCAATATATAAACTATCAGATACATAAGATTAACATTCATGTGCTGCTCATGTTTGCCCTGATAAATGGAAAGAAAAAAAAACTGGTCAAAAAACTGGAAGAATAATACAGAAAGTATCTAACTTCTCTCTCTCCTTTTTTTTTTATGGTCCGAAAGGTATCCAACTTGAAAAGAGCTATTTATATGGAGAAAAATTATCATTGACTGAACTGCTCATGGAAACCTGCTGTTTAAAAGGAAAAAATTTACATAGTGGCCAAACCTAACTCTCTCTTTGTTTGTGTAGAGAGAGATTTTCATTTAAAAAATAAAAACACCTTCTTAAAGACAGCATGAAGATGGAGTCGACAAAAACTTCGATTGAAGAGAATTAATAGAAATTTTTGAGGTTTGGAAAAGAAAAGACGACTAGGAAGATGAGACGACTAGTAATCCAACGAAAAAGCTTACCTGTCGTGAGGCATTGACAAGCGCGCTCTGGGTATGATTGCCCTCTTTATATTGTTTGGATCATGTCTTAACACGTATAATACAAGAGTACTTGAGTTAATATTTCTCAAATTTAAATTATATGTGCGAGTTAAGTGCCAAATAACTTTTCTAGGCTGTTATTTGCTCTTATATTTGGTGATAATTACCGGAGGCTTTCACATTGTTATGGGTTGTTAATTAGGTAGTCTTTCTTCATTAGTAGAACAATTCAGGTTAAATTCTATTTCCTTTTTGTGACTAATCAGACATTTTGCTCATCAATAATGGAGGCCACATGAGAGCATCTAATAATGCCCTCTCCCATTTTCTAAAGCCACTTTTCCCCCCGTAATTAGGACGTCGTACGACAGAACAAAGTGCGTTGGACAATATTTTTGCCGTGTGAAAACAGACTAATTGACTTGGACTATGAGAGCGCGGGTCATCAAGAGTCGGTTCACGCTGGGAATGCGATGATGATCTGATTCTTGCTCTTCATATCCCACCAAGTCCAGCACAATTAAGTTCATACGACAATCATTAATTAAAAAGTAAATAAATTAAGATGCCAATTCAATTGCCACGATTCCTTGAAATTCGGCCAAAATCAAATGTTTTGGCTTGCAACCATTCTGCAGATAATCCAAACCTGCAATTCTGGCAAAATCACCTTTAATTATGCCTATGCGAAGGCGCAGAAGTGGTAGTTGTGGATATCTCAGCTATATACCTTGTGCAAAAAACTTCCTGTTTCTTCTCCCAACGTCCATATAATATTTGACAAGCACTTTATTAAACTTAAAGGTAGTTTATCACTTTATCTTAAATTCTGCAATAATTAACTTTGAGAAATTAATATCAAGTTCTCTTGTATTAGACATGTTTATATAAATTGTTTTTCGAGTGAAGTGTCAAATAACTTTTCTAGGCTTTTGGTTGCTCTTATATATGACGAAATTACGGGAGGCTTTCACATTGTTATGGGTTGTTAATTAGGCAGCCTTTCTTCATAAGTAGAACAACTCATTTTAAATTATATTTGCTTTTGTGGCTAATAAAACCTTGTAATTCTAGATTTAAAAATTAAAAGAAAAAACGTCTGAAGTGTTGCGTAGTTGAACACGGCATATTGATCTTGCGTATTAAACGTTGATTTCAAATTAATCAGATACTTTATCATTGCTCCACGTGCAATGATTAGGAACTATTCAGTTACGTGAAGTTACTCGTACTCCGACGAACAGAGCTTTTAGAACGGCTAACACGTGTGAGAAGACTTGTGTCGATGAATTCACACTTGAGAAGGGCTATAAAAGTTGAAGCACTCTCTAGTCTCAAATCTCCACCGTCACTTAACACACTCGCATGCTAAATTGCAAAATGGGGTCATATCAAATCCTCGGCCTCCTCTGTTTTCTCTTTGTCTTGCATTCCTCCCTTCCCTTTGTCTCACCCCTTTGCCCTCGAGACCAACACGATGCCTTGCTCCATTTTAAGGATTCCTTCGTGCTTGATAGCATGGCCTCGGACTCTTGTTATTTGGATAATTCTTCTTATCCAAAGACAAAGTCATGGAACAAGAGCGTGGACTGCTGCTCGTGGGACGGTGTGACTTGCGACGATGTCACTGATTATGTCATCGGTCTCGATCTTACTTGCAGTTGGCTTCGTGGCGCTCTCCATTCCAATAACTCCCTCTTTCTCCTTCGCCATCTTCAGAATCTCAACCTTTTTGGTAATAACTTTACTGGCTCACACATTTCGCCAAATCTGAGTGTATTTGCAAAAATGACTCATCTGAATCTCTCTTTTTCACACTTTTCGGGTACCGTTCCTACTGAAATCTCTCACCTCTCCAAGCTGGTGTCACTTGATCTCTCTTACTCTTATATTGATGAATCGGATGGGCTCTCTCTTCTCAGGTTGGAAAATCCGATCTTCACAATGCTTGCTCATAATTTAACAGTAGTGAGAAGGCTTGTTCTTGATTTTGTAAACATGTCCATGGTTTCACCAAAGTCCTTTGTGAACTTGTCTTCTTCTCTGACACATTTTAATGTTCGTGATTGTTCCTTATGTTGACACCTAAATTTTGACGCATCATTTAGTGTAATTTGCATAGAAAATTAGGGATTAAATTTTTAACCCCTAAACAAAAAATATTTAAATTGCATAACATATAGTTTAAATTCATTTGCATTTTTTTTGCATTGAACTGGCGGTGACAAACGAGCTTAAATTTCATCGAATGGGACTCGGCTCGTTTGGAATGCAAGGACAGGGAATTACAAGTCAAACGGGCTTGGTTGTTTTAATTAGAGCTTAATTCAGCCCATTCATCCTTAATTAATTCAGCCCATTCATCCTAAATTAATTCAGCCCATTTAAATTAAATTAAAATTCAAGCCCAATCCTAAGCCCATTAGGACTGGAAAGCCCATCTAATTGACCTAGATTAATACTATATATACATTATTAGGTCAGAATTTTAGGGGGGAACACAATTTTTAGATCAGAATTTTTAAAGAAGTGTGAGAGTTGAGAAAGAGAGAGAGAGAGAGAGAGAGAGAGAGAGAGGGAAACCGGCGTGCCTCACACCGCCGGAGCCACCCTACGGCGCCGCGCCCTTCGCGCCCCCGCACGCCGTGCCCCGCTGCCGCGTGCCCACCGCCTGCGCCTGCCGCGCCGTCGCACAGCCGCGCCTCCACGCCGCCGGAGCCACTCCACGCCGGACGCCCCCTGCTGCGCCGCCGCCTGCCGTGCGCCTGCTGCCGTCGCTTCCTGCCGCCGACGCTGCTTCCCGCCAACGCCTGCTACCGAGCGCCGCTCCCTGTCGCGCCTGCCGGTGCCGCTGCTGCTCGCCGACGCCTGCTGCCGAGCGCCGCTCCCTGTCGCGCCCGCCAGTGCCGCTGCTGCTTCCCACTGACGCCTGCTGCCGCCGTGCCTCACGTCCCGCACGACGCCGCCGCTGCTGCCTCACGTTCCGCGCGACGCTGCCGTTGCTGCTTCCTGCTGACGCCGCGACCTCCGCTGCTGCTTCCCGCCTGTTGCTACTGCTGCCGTGCATCACGCCGTGCGCCGCCGCCTTGCTGCCTTCTGCCGCTGTGTGCCACTTGTTGACACCTAAATTTTGGTGCATCATTTAGTGTTAATTACATATAAAATTAGGGATTAAATTTTTAACCCCTAAATAAAAATATTAAAATTGCATAGCATATAGTTTAGGTTCATATAGATTAATTGCATTCCGCATCGGATCGGCGGTGGCAAGCGAGCTTAAAATTCATCACGTAAATCGAGCTCGGGTACCGAACGAAACGCGGCTCACTCGGAAGACGCGGGCCGAAAATCACACGCGAAAGGGTTTGGTTGTCTTAATTTGAGCTTAAATTAGCCCATTATGCTTAATTAAAGAAAAGCCCAAATTAATTCAGCCCACCTAGAATTAAATTAAAGCCTAAACCTAAACCCATTAGGATTAGAAAGCCCGGCTAGTTGACCTAAGTTTGCAATATAAATACATGGTTATGCATCATAATGGGGGGGCTCTCAGAATTTTCAGATCTGATTTTTAGAGAGACACGCGAGTGAAACATGTGAGCGAGAGAGAGAAGCAGAGGGGTCGTGTGGCTTTTCTTGGGGAACTCCATGTTAAAAAAAAATCGTGAAGGGGGTTCACACAATTTTTGAGGCCAGACAATTCACGGCCAAAAGAGAGCTCTCCTTCCCCGTAATATTCATCACTTGGGCTCTGACGCTTGAGGGGGGCCACATAATTTCATACACGGCCACATTTAGAGAACGGCGAGGAACAAACGAGAGAGAAGACAAGAAAGAGAGAGAGACTCGGCTGAGTTCACACGGTCCCCCTCGGCGGTGCCTTTCCACGCTGCACCACCGCTGCTCGTCACACGCTTCTGACGACGCTCGTTGCTGCCGCTATCCGAAAGCTCTTGTCCGCGAAGTTACACAAAAATAGAGAGAGAGAACGACGTCCATTGGGAAGGGCATGAGAAAGGGGCGACCACAATTCAGAGGGAGTGTCGTCCGTGTGCAGCGAGAGGGGTCCACTCTCCATCGGTTCTCATCTTCACACCTCACCATCATTCACATAGAAAACGCATATCAAGCGTTGAAGACTTCTTTGATGGGCGCTTCACACGCGGACGCACGTTCGACACGCTAGGCTGCTGCGACAACTTCGGCCGCGATGGGCCAAGGCTTGGGTCCACCACTGCGAGGAGCCCCACCGGCTATCCACCATCAGGTCCATCCACTGGCGGCACCACCACCATCAGTTAACCACGACCGTGAGTGAGCCCACCGTCGCCGCTTCGTCCGTGAGCTCGGAGCCTAGCCGAGCCACCCTTGCGCCACCATCACCGCTCTCGACGCCGTACCGCCGTTCCCGACGTCGCGCCGCTGTTCCCGACGCGCCGATCCGCAATCCCGATCCGCTGCAAATTCAAATTAGGAAAGAAATCTGCAAATCAGGTAATTATCCTATCTTGATTTTATTTGAATATTTTGTTGCCTGATTTATGCTTATTGATATCTAATCTTGTATATTTGAATAATAAGCATTATCTCAATTAGGATTTGTTTTCTTTTTTTAAAATCTTGGATATCTGTTGCTTACCAAATTTGGATAGAATTTAGAATTTTCAAAATCCTTTGAATATATCCAAAATATTTAAGATATCAGAATTTTTCAAGATGTGATCGATAAGGAAAATTTCCTAATCCACAACCGCACACGTGGAAATAAATCTATCTATCAGGCTTTAGATAGAATTATTTCCATAGCGGGTATTTCGAATTTTAGGGTTGATCTGTCAGGCTTCAGATCGAAACTTAATTCGAAAAATTTCGCGGTTATATTTTTTTTCCATTTGATTTTAATTTCGAATTTCACAAAAAAAAATACAAAAAAAGATTGCTTTAGATTAGGTCAATTTCTTTAATTTAAAATTGCATGTTTAGATAATTGTTTTTTTTAATTCCGAATTTCATTTAAAAAAAACACAAAAAAATAATTTGCCCGTCATTAGAAATAGGTCACGTCGTCGCATGACATATAGTTTGCATGTTAGGTTGCATTAATCGCATGTCAATTTTTGCACGTCATTACATATAGGTTAGCTTTCATTTAAACAAATAAAAATCAAAAAAGAAATTTCTGCACCTTTGAACTCTAAGTTAGGATTTATCAAAATTGTCAAATTGAGTATTTTTCTCAAAATTGGTACCGAAAGGGCGTTAGGGAATCTAACGTAACCAAGTCCCGAATTTATGATTTCTGGTTCGTAGAAATAAAATAGTAATCCCGCTATTTTATTTAGGTTTCTAATCAACCTACCCTAAATGATTAGTGGCGACTCCCGTTGAAAATATTTGCATGCTCACAATTGGACCTAAGTTGCGATTTGGTAGAGTTTGGGAGAACTCGAGCTAGGTTAGTTAATTTAATTGATCTAGTAATCCATTAGCCTAAGATCGAAACTCGATTTTTTTTAGGTCGCGACAGCTTGGCGACTCCGCTGGGGATAAACTTGAATTTTTTTTGAAAATTTAAGGAGGACTTAGGCCAAAAAAATTTTTCATGGAAAAATCACTTGATTTGACAAAATTTGACTGAATTCTCATTCTTAGGTGTTAAATGGTTTTGCAGGATGGGAGTTATAAGGGGAGTAGTGATTGGCTAACCCTTTGTTTTGCAGACTTGGTGGAGTGAAATTGTGATTTAATTTTTGCACTATTGAAGTGGTGTTTGCATATAATTGTTGTGCATGATTTACAGTATTTACACTACACCACACACAACCTGTGACCGGACCTGGGTCACACCCATAGTTCTAAGATGGTATTTAGATGGTTCTTTAACCTTGGCGGTAAGACCTCGCTAAAGGTTATCCCATTTGGATCCCGAAAATTTTTCAAAAAATGGCTCAAGGGTCGTCCTCATGCACGTGAGGCTACTACGCATGGAGGTTCCCCTTGTCGACCGAATCAAGCCGAAGTGATTGGACCCGACTAGTCATGACTATTGTATGCGAGGCTGCGGCTAGTCATGATGAATGTACGCGAGGCTGCGACATGTCGTTCCGTTCATCACTTCATTTTGCAAAAGCCTTTAGGGTAGATAGATTAAGGTTTAAACTCACGATTCATGTGCATGTCTCTGTGATTGACATTCTCTCCCCAAGGATGGTAATTTCTCGAGCTTTATCTTTAGTTTTCTTCATCTTATTTTGGGTCGGTCCATGATTTAGGTTGAGTCATTTGGCACATGGTCTATATAAGAATGGGTCGCCTCGATATCCGTTTCGTGCCTACTCCGAAACTAGAGCTCAAGAAGTTATGGAGCCAGTTGAAGCCAGATGGTCAGCAGTACGTTCTCAAGCGCATTGGATTCATGCTGCCAATCCTAGACATAGATGTTCAGAGCGGAATCATGCAGGCACTCGCTCATTTTTGGTGCCCTGAGACGACCACATTTGTGTTGGGAGGTAAGTTTGAGCTCACACCAACTCTGGAAGAATACAGTTTTGCCATTGGAAAATCAATTGAGTTAGATATAGTCGAACCACCCATTAAGGTAGATCCTGTGGTAGTGCTCGCTGAATTTTTGAATTTGACCAAAAAGGAAATTGAAAAAGTGTTAAAGGGTAATTGTCAAGCATGCCCGCTATCTTTTCTTATTGAATGTTTTGAAAATAACTCCGTTTTCATGAGGTCTAAGATTTTTATCTTAACTTTTTTCGGACTCATCGTTTTTCCATTCCGTCAAAATGCTATTGATCCTGTCATAGCCTGGACGGTAAAATTAATATGTGGTGGAGTTAGTTTTATAAATGCAATTCTGGCAGAGACCTTCTTATCTCTGACACGATTTAAGAAAGGAAAAGATAGAATTTTTCGAGCCCCGATTGAGCTTTTACAAATCTGGTTTTTCTCACACCTTTCTCAATTCGGGGAAAATATGACTGTATTTGAAATGAACAGGACTGATAATCCTATTTTAAGGTTCAAACAAATACAAAATCAAACTAAAAGTTTGCACTATACACAATGGGTCCATCTGTTCAAAGATCCGAGCTCTAAGATTTTCCTTTGGCAAGTTGTATGGTTTCGGGAGGTTGAGGCTCGACTATACTATGGTGATCAGAAGCCCGTACCTTTGATGGGCATTTATGGGGCAACCTGCTATCAGCCCCTTCGAGTTACACGTCAGTTTCGAGTTCTGCAGGACATCCCACCTCCACTCAGGCCCAATGAATTTCAAGTCCAGTTTGAGAAGGGCGAGTCCTACAGAGTTGAGCTTAGGCGTCATTCCGACGCTTGGCAGAATTGTTCCACTCAGAAGCTGATTTGGCCCGCGGATGAGCCCATCGGAAGGATGAAGAGTCACTTTGCCACGGCCCGGTATATTCAGCATCATACCATCCCGGCTGACATACTCCCGAAGATCCCGGTCGTGACAGTACGGCACACTCTTCAGACTCAGATCAAAATCAGCGAAGAAAAGGCGACGAAGGCCCAAGATAAGGCAGATGCTCTGGCTGAAGAGAATGCACGATTACGGCGTGCCTTGAAGGCCCATTCGTCTATAGATCACGTGCCCTCTAAAAAGAGGAAGACTGTCTGATTTCTTGTTTAGTTTACGGAGTTTTTCTTTCTTTTTAGGAGGAAATGTTAGCTTGCTATTGATGTTTTCTGGTAATAAATGTCGTTTCTAGACGATCTTTCTAAGAATTCTTTTGAGACATCTTCCTTTGTGTGCAATTCAATGAAAAGCATTAAGCTATAATTTGTAAATTTTGGAATTAGTCCAAGTTTTTATTGAATGAAGCAATTTAGAATTTCGAGATTTACTGGACGAATCGGTCTTTCGCAAGGAATTTCATCTTTAAGGTCTAAGGGATGTCATGGACCGACTCGTTATTCTTACCAGTTGTATTCATTCGATCGTTGCTTTTTGCAAGTAATTTGCCACGGATCCCCCTCATCCTCATAATACTCGATCCGTGACCAAAAAAAGGATGGCCAATCAAGCTGAGATTGCGGCCATGATTGACGAAAAGCTGAAGGAACACATGAACATAATCAATGAGCAGATCACGGCTGCCATGTCCAAAATGATGAGTGATCTCATGGCCAAGCAGCAGCAGATCAATGCTGCCTCTCAATCGGAGATTCCACTTCCAACCCGTCAAGGCCTTCGCCTCGACAAATCTCCTGCAGTGAACACTAATCCAACCCTTCAACTGGATGATGTCATTCTGACTGATACTAGTGCGTCTCCAGCGACCCATGTTCTTCATCCACCCCCGAATGATGAGAACGCCAAGTTGTTGGCTAAGCTCGACCAGAGGTTACGTGAAGTGGAAGGAACTCAATGTGTTCCACCTGTTGATCTGTCTATTTTTATCCGGGTCCAAGTGCCCGATAAATTCAAAATGCCAGCCTTCGAGAAGTATGACGGCACCTCAAACCCGATTCAGCACATCGATATGTACCAGGGGCTCATGAATAGATATGTTTCTAATGGACCTCTAATGATCCAAACCTTCCAAGCAAGCTTGAAGGATGCTGCAATGAGGTGGTATACCAACCACCAGATCAACCGGAAAGACTCATGGGAAGAGGTGGCAAACCTTTTCGTCAAGCACTTCAAGTTCAATCTCGATGTCACCATTACAAGGGAAGACCTGGAGAGAGCCGAGCAGAAAAAGGGCGAGACTCTAAAGGAGTATGCCACTCGCTGGAGGAACATGGCGGGACAGATCATGCCCGAACCCTCAGAACGTGACTTAATGAAGTTGTTCGTGTCCACTCTACCGCAGCCGGTTCGTTCACGAATGTTAGTGACAGCCGCCCAATCTTTTAGCCAACTGATAGCCATGGGTGAGGAGATTGAGACCGGACTCAAGAAGGGATGGTACAGTGAGTCAGGTTCATCGAGCAAGAGATTTACTAGTAAGAAAGACAAAGAGCATGTCCCTGAAGTCAACATGACTTATGTACAGAAGATGCCAGCTCAGGCCCCGAAGCTGCAATTTAGCACTCAGCAGACAACCTCTTATGGACGGCAAAGCCAGCAGGACTCACGCCAGCAGCGTAAAACTCGCCAGTTTACTCCACTTCCTGGGACGTTATCTCAGGTATTGGCTGTGCTAAGGAAAAAGAACCTGCTGAATTCAGAGCCACAAAGATCTAATGCCGCTGGCTATGCAAAATATGATCCGTCGAAGAAATGCGATTACCATAGAGGTGAAGTTGGGCATTCGACAGACGATTGCCAGGTACTCAAACATCGAGTGCAGGATCTACTCGAAACTGGAGCGTTTGCGCTACAGCCAATCGGTAAGCCCAATGTGCAGAACAATCCACTCCCTGATCATTCGAGCAATGCAAATGTTGTCCTTGGTCCGGGAGTCAAGCAAGTTCAAGGCTTCAGGGTCCCTCTCAAAGACATGTTCGATGCTTTAGTCCGAGCTGGTTATGTTTCGACTGGCGAGGTGGTGTCACTCGGCGAGATAGAAAAGAAAGTGGATGAGTTGTTGAGAAAGGGAATGATTGGGATAGCTGATGAATTCGGAGTAGTGGCTACTATATCTCAGGTCATCATTGACTGGAATGAAGAACTCGCAATGTTGACCGATGAGCTAGTTAAGTTGGATCCTGAACTAACTGACATGCCCCCTCTCGAGGATGCCTCTGACGATGACCTCGGGATCGTTATACCCGATGCTTCGGAAATGTTGGTCCTGGCATCACCTCAGCCTTACGCTTATGAGAGTGACAAGATGGTTCCATGGTCATATGATGTTGATCTGATAACAAGGTCAGGGCGAACTTATGCTGATAATCAACCGGCCAAGCCAGTGGCTGAGAAAGAAGCGAAAGAATTCCTGGCTGTGATAAAGGCTAGTGAATATAACGTGGTTGACCAGCTGAGAAAGTTACCTGCACAAGTTTCGTTGTTAGAACTTCTCCAGACATCAGATAAACATCGGAGTGCTCTAATGAAGGTTTTGAGTGAGGTTCATGTGCCCGAGACTATTGAAGAAGACAAGCTAGAAGAGTTTGTCGAGGCGATTCTCCTCAAAGATCAAGTAGCATTTTCTGATGAGGAAATCCCAGTTGAAGGATGTGGTCATAATAAGGCGCTTCACATATCAGTGAAGTATAAAGA
Source organism: Syzygium malaccense (assembly GCA_031216405.1). Taxonomy (NCBI): domain Eukaryota; kingdom Viridiplantae; phylum Streptophyta; class Magnoliopsida; order Myrtales; family Myrtaceae; genus Syzygium; species Syzygium malaccense. The sequence continues at coordinate 5,892,651 of CM062258.1, read as the reverse complement.
GACTCACGTAGCTAGAGTGCTTGTTGATAACGGGTCTGCTTTGAATTTATGTCCGTTGGCTACTTTGAAAAGGCTGGGCATTCCTCCATCTACCATGCAAGCAGCCAAGACTTCTGTCCGAGCCTTTGATGGAGTAAAGAAGGATGTGATAGGCCAGATTAACTTAGCGCTGCAAATTGGACCCTCGGTGTTCGATATTCTTTTCCAAGTGCTGGATATCCCTTCTGCTTTTAATTTCTTGCTGGGACGGCCATGGATCCACAATGCAGGCGCAGTGCCCTCCAGTTTGCATCAGAAAATCAAGTTCGTGGCTAAAGCAAAGCTGGTTACAATTTATGGGGAGGAAGATCACCGAATCTTCAATGCAACATCGATCCCATACATAGAGCCCAATCATGTTGAAGAGGATAGCTATCATTCATTTGAGATAGTTCAGGTTGTTCAGGCTTCCTCTGATATGCCGTTACCCATTCCTGAAGTTTCTAATGCAGCTATCATGGTGGCCAAGGTCATGGTTGGTAATGGTTTTAAGCCAGGTCAGGGTCTTGGGAAGGAAGGCCAAGGCATTTAGGCCCCGATTGAGACAAATGGACAATACCACAAGACTGGTTTGGGATATCATGGTCCCGTAAGCCGTGAACAAAGCAACGATTGTTGCAGAGGCCGAAGTCCCTTACCACCTCCCATTGACCACATCTTTCACTCGGCTGGAGTAGTGGGTGGATATGAGAATTTAAAGCTGAGCCCGACTGAGGATGATCTTGGGCTTATCTTTCCTGAGTCGCCACAAGCTTTAACTGAACCACCTAAGAAGCATGGTAAAGCGATTATGGTCGGTCTGTCTGACGATTCCGAGGGTGACCAGCCACCCTGTATTTTCAAGAAGCCGGAGTCGAGGGTGGTGGACTTTGACTTTAATGACGGTATACCCTACCTCACTGGATGGTTCGCTGAGACCTCCATTGGTGCAATCACTGAAAGACCACTTGAAGGGATGGGCGCTGGCCCTCAAGAGTAATCATTTTTAGTTTTCGTATCTCCCCTGCGTGGGAATCTTTATTGCTTTTTTCCAATTCATGTTGCACTTAGGTTTTTCAATCCAATAAGATGTAATTCATTGATTCAATATCAATAAAATTACAGTGGTTTTTATCATTTTGAATCTTGTTGAAGTACCCCAAACCAACCCGATGACGATAACCAACGATTGAAAAATTTGTCATCTACGGTAAGAACTGAGGGTTGGGCTTCTCAAGAATTCGCGTTTCGAGGTCTTCGAAAGCAAAATGAATTTCAAAAAGCAAAGAACAATTTTCGAAAATTGCAGTAGTTAAGCCCTCTCTTGTCTTTTTGATCCTTTTCTTTCATGTTTCAGGACTAATCTTGAGGCATGCGAAGGGACGGGAATCGGGGATCCTCATATATGTGATGCAAGTCTATCTGATGACTCAGACGATTCTAATCCGAATGACGAAGAGATACGACGGAACTTAGAAATCCATGAGAAATCAAAGCCTTTGACTGCCGAAGAAACTGTGGTGATCAACCTTGGCGACATGGAGAATCCTAGAGAGGTGAAGATTGGGGTATGTCTTCCTCAAGATGTGGCCAAACGCCTAACCCAGTTGTTGAAGGATTATCAAGACATCTTTGCCTGGTCTTATGCTGACATGCCGGGTCTTGATCGATCGATCGTTGAGCATTGTCTATCGACTGACCCTTCAGTTGAGCCTGTGAAGCAAAGGCCGCGAAGAGCTAAGCCAGAACTGGCAAAGAAGATCAAGGAAGAGGTCATGAAACTTCTTGACGTGGGATTTATTGAGACTACCCAATACTCAGAATGGGTCGCTAATATAGTCCCGGTGTTGAAGAAAGACGGTCGGATTCGAGTGTGTGTTGACTATCGAGATCTGAACAAAGCTAGTCCCAAAGATGATTTTCCACTCCCGCACATTGATGTGCTTGTGGACAGTACAGCTGGGTTCGAACTATTCTCCTTCATGGATGGTTTCTCAGGTTATAACCAGATCTTGATGAACGAGGATGATAAGTTGAAAACGGCATTTACCACTCCATGGGGGACATTTCATTACAAAGTGATGCCATTCGGTCTCAAAAATGCTGGGGCAACTTACCAGCGAGCAATGGTCACGTTGTTCCATGACATGATGCATAATGAAATTGAGGTCTATGTTGACGATATGATTGCAAAAACTCGGCGTGGAGAAGATCACATAGAAACCTTGACGAAATTATTCGACAGGCTTCGTAAGTTCAAATTACGCCTCAATCCGACAAAGTGCGTGTTCGGGGCAGGCTCTGGTAAACTACTTGGCTTCATTGTTAGTAACAAAGGGATTGAGATTGACCCGTCGAAAGTGAAGGCCATTTGTGAAATAAAATCTCCCTCTTCGGTGAAGGAAGTTCGTAGCTTAATGGGTAGGCTAAACTATATAGCCAGATTTATCTCTCAGCTATCTGAGACAGCGAAGCCTTTCTTTAAACTCCTCAAGAAGAATGCGCTGGTTAGATGGGATCAAGAGTGTGAACTAGCGTTCGACAAGATTAAGCACTACTTGATGAATCCGCCGGTGCTTGTTCCACCAACGCCGGGGCAACCTCTGATCCTGTATCTCACAATCCACAGTGAGTCCTTAGGTGCCATGCTTGCTCAGAAAGGTGAAGAGGATGGAAAAGAACGTGCAATTTATTATTTGAGTAAGAAGTTCACTGCCTCTGAGATGAACTATTCCGAGGCAGAAAGAACGTGCGCAGCATTGGTCTGGGTGCTACACAGATTGAGGCAATACACTTTGCACTATCAGATATTGCTTATAACAGAATGTGATCCAATCAAATACTTGCTCAATCAACCCGCTTTGGTCGAAAAACTGGCAAAATGGCAGATTCTCATCTCAGAATTTAATGTTCAATTCGTGTCTCAGAAATCAGTCAAAGGACGAGTAATTGCTGATGTCTTGGCTGAAAATCCTGGGAAAAATGACGATCTGGATCCGCTAGAGGATAGAGTCATGCCAATTGATGAGTATGAATGGACCATGTACTTTGATGGGGCCGTAAACTTGTCAGGGTCAGGTATCGGGGCAGTTTTAATATCCCCGGGCGGACAACATTATCCGGTCGCAGCGAAACTGATATTTCCCTGTACGAATAATATCGCTGAATATGAAGCATGCATCCTCGGGTTACAAGCTGCAATCGAAATGGGAGTAGCTCGACTTAAGGTGTTCGGGGATTCAGCCCTCATTATTCTTCAGACTGTTGGCAAATGGCAAACTAGAGATGCTAAGTTGCAACCCTATCACGTTTATTTAGAGGAATTGGTGGAAGAATTTGAAGACATTTCGTTTGAATACTTGCCAAGGACTCAAAACAGTTTTGCCGATGCTCTGGCTACGTTATCGGCAATGCTACAAGTGACAAGTGGTTTAGAAGTTGAACCTTTGAAGATAGAGGTCTTACAGAAACCGGCTTATTGCATGGCCACGACAGAAGAGCCTGACGGCAAGCCGTGGTATCATGACATCAAGGCATATCTTCAAACACAGGAGTTTCCTGAGAAAAGTACCGCATTTGACCAAAAGTATATCAGGAAAATGGCGTCGAAGTTCTTCTTGAACGGAGAATGCCTATACAAGCGGTCCTATGATTCGGTTTTATTAAGGTGTATTGATTCAACTGAGGCTGTTCACTTGATGCTAGAAGTGCATGAGGGAGTATGTGGTCCGCACATGAATGGTTATATGCTAGCGAGGAAGATAATGAGGATGGGTTATTACTGGCTCACTTTAGAAAGTGATTGCATTCAGCATGTCCGAAGTTGTCACAAATGTCAAATCTATGGTGACAAGATTAAAACTCCTCCAAATGAATTGCATCAAATGTCTGAACCATGGCCATTTTCTATGTGGGGCATTGATATGATTGGCCCAATTAATCCTAAAGCGTCGAATGGACATCGGTTTATCTTGGTCGCTATCGATTACTTTTCGAAGTGGATCGAAGCCATGTCTTATACGATAGTGACGGCCCGAGTTGTGGTGAAGTTCATTCGTCGGGACATCATTGCTCGATATGGTGCACCTGAGGCTATAATTACTGACAATGGGTCGAATCTGAATAACAAATTGGTGGATGAACTATTCAAAGAATTCAAGATCAAGCATATGAATTCCTCTCCATATCGTCCGTAGATGAACGGAGCGGTCGAAGCAGCCAACAAAAATATCAAGAAGATTTTGGCTAAAACAGCCGAAAACTATCATGATTGGCATGAGAGATTACCTTTTGCACTTATGGCATATCGGACTTCTATCCGGACATCTACAGGGGCAACTCCATATTCTCTTGTGTACGGTATGGAAGCAGTGCTACCTGTTGAGGTTGAAATTCCTTCGTTACGTATTCTTTCACAGGTACAATTATCAGAAGCAGATTGGATTCAACAGAGATTGGACCAGTTGAACATGATTGACGAGAGAAGGCTTAGAGCTCTATGTCATGGCCAGTGCTACCAACAACGAGTTGCTAAATCTTTCAACAAGAAAGTCAAGCCTCGATATTTTCAGGTAGGTGACCTTGTCCTGCGGAAGTTATTGCCGATAGTTCCTCTTGCAGAAGGAAAATTCGCCCCAAACTATGGTGGCCCGTACGTTGTGAAGAAAGTCCTTCCAGGAGGTACTTTGATTTTGGCCGAGATGGATGGTCGTGTTTTTTCCAGTCCAGTTAATTCTGATTCTGTGAAGAAGTATTACACTTGACTTGTACTCATTCTGACTTTGTTTCTATCAAGTGTCAAGTTGAATTTTATGAATCAATTGATGTTACTAAGCTTTGTTTGAGGAAGGCTTTAATTTGGCAATCTATTTCTGTCCTAATGAAGAGATCATATTACATGAGAGACTTCAAGACGACGAAAGGCAAGACATTTCCATACACGTCCTGAATAATAATCCCTAGTGCGAATTGAGTGAAAATTCCGTGCTGACAAGGTAAAGGATTATCTCACGAAAAGTATGACGACCAAAATGATGAGAGGCATTCATTTCCTCTATCTAAACACTACAGGTTATCATTTGCTTAACTCCTTTTGAACGGAGTTTCATTTCTTACCCCTATCAGGAACAATCCCATACCGGGGCAATTTCTTAGAAAGTTCAAAATGGTTAGAATTTTCTTGCTTTCACTTGCATCAATCTTCAAGTATATTTATTGCATGCAAGTTCTGTGTTAGCTCGAGTGCCTTAGATATGACGAAGAGCATTTCTTTCTATATCCCTACACAGTATACCCTTTGCATACCCAATTTGAGCGGTGAATTCATTTCAACCCAATTGGTGATCATTCTTGTGATAAGCAAATGAAATCATCTCAAGACAAGTTCAAGGTGACTTGGGGCAAATAGAAGCTCAAAAGAAAATTCATCAAGAAAGGATGCAAAAGAACTCCATCAAATCGAAGTTCTCTCTCGGAAAAATCTCTCGGAGAAAAGAAAAATCTCTCTCAAAAAAAAAAAAAGAGAAAAAGAGAGAGAGAAAAGCTTCAACAAGAACTGAGTCGATATGCAAGATCATTCTTCAAAGAAAAGATCATTTGAAGGTTCATTTGTGGAGCAATTGCTAGATTGGATGATCACCAATTTCCGTGTTCATAATACCCCTTTTGATGGAAATAGGCCATTCATTTCAAGCCTACCCGAACCTACGTTACAACCATTACCGAAGTCTCTTCAGAATAGGGCACTTGAGTTAACGTAGAGTTTCAAATGCTTATAAATGTTGCTCGAAGAAGTGCGAGCAAGATTTTTCTATCTCATTTTTGCAGCATTCCTGACTTGTAAACCCGGAACAGCTGGTGATATCAATTCTTTCAATAGCCTCGACTCGAAGAGTCCCTTTTGCTAAGCCATTGACCAAGCTCACGTTTTAGTCCTTATAAAGACCTCTCAGATTGGCCAAGTCATACTGATTTTGAGAATATCCGAACCCTTGTCAAGCACGATGAAGAGAGTTCGAGTGATTCTTATACCCGTATCAAAGGTCGGGTCAAAAGCCTTTCATTGAGAGTGAGTGGAAAGTCCTTTCTGATTAAAGGTCTCTCATTTAATATGATCAAAATGTCAAAAGGACGAAATGGTTGTTCTTATTAATAAATTCCCTAATAAAGCTTGGTAATGCAAGCAGATTCATGAATTATGTTTTCTCTGCCTCTGCGCATGTGTTATTTTAACCTTTTCTCAGGTAAAAACAGGAGCGATGCCATTGACTCTGTCATAAGAAGAATTCAGGTACGTCTGCTAATTATTCTTCATTGTTTTTCTCTTCGGAATATGAGAAATTATCTCTCTCATATGTTCACCAAGTGAAACAGGTGACATTTGGTGTTGCTAAGTGGAGTACGAAGCACACCCCATCTCATGTTCGCCCAGTAGGATAGGCGACATAATTTTACATTTGGTGTTGCTAAGTGGAGTACGAAGCACATCCCATTTCATGTTCGCCCAGTAGGACAGGCGACATAATTTCTCATTTGGTGTTGCTAAGTGGAGTACGAAGCACACCCCATTTTATGTTCGCCCAGTAGGATAGGCGACATAATTTCTCATTTGGTGTTGCTAAGTGGAGTACGAAGCACACCCCATTTTATGTTCGCCCAGTAGGATAGGCGACATAATTTCTCTTTCGGTGTTGCTAAGTGGAGTACGAAGCACACCCCATTTTATGTTCGCCCAGTAGGATAAGCGACATAATTTCTCTCTTGGTATTGCTAAGTGGAGTACGAAGCATACCCCATTTCATGTTCGCCCAGTAGGACAGGCGACATAATTTCTCTTTTGGTGTTGCTAAGTGGAGTACGCGGCGCACCCTATTTCATGTTCGCCTAGTAGAACAGGCGACATAATTTCTCTTTTGGTGTTGCTAAGTGGAGTACGAAGCACACCCCATTTCATGTTCGCCCAGTCGGATAGGCGACATAATTTTTCTCTTGGTGTTGCTAAGTGGAGTACGAAGCACACCATTTCATGCTCACCCAAATGAAAGAGGTGACATGATCATTTTCGTGATTGTCCAGTGGTATAGACAACACATCCCATTTTTTCTTCATATCACGCGCTATTTCGCATCTGTAGGAAACTACAGGTAACAGATAGGCAATCATGTACCTTGAGAACCTTACTTCCAGTGGACTAGAAGTTTGGAGATCGAGAGAACTCAAAGCATTATAAAGCTTTCCCCCCACTTGGACGCTTTTTGTGCGATCCGTATGTAAGACTCTTTCACCGCTCCGCATGAAGTGAGAAGCCTTAGCATACATTCCTTATTGTTTGCATATCATGCATCATCATTACATTTTAAAAAAAAAATTCATCATTTTTCATAGTTTAAATTTAGGTCTCAGTCTTTGAGCGAAACCTCTGCGAGCCTCCACTCAAAGAGGGGCAGCTGTTGACACCTAAATTTTGGCGCATCATTTAGTGTTAATTGCATATAAAATTAGGGATTAAATTTTTAACCCCTAAATAAAAATATTAAAATTGCATAGCATATAGTTTAGGTTCATATAGATTAATTGCATTCCGCATCGGATCGGCGGTGGCAAGCGAGCTTAAAATTCATCACGTAAATCGAGCTCGGGTACCGAACGAAACGCGGCTCACTCGGAAGACGCGGGCCGAAAATCACACGCGAAAGGGTTTGGTTGTCTTAATTTGAGCTTAAATTAGCCCATTATGCTTAATTAAAGAAAAGCCCAAATTAATTCAGCCCACCTAGAATTAAATTAAAGCCTAAACCTAAACCCATTAGGACTAGAAAGCCCGGCTAGTTGACCTAAGTTTGCAATATAAATACATGGTTATGCATCATAATGGGGGGGCTCTCAGAATTTTCAGATCTGATTTTTAGAGAGACACGCGAGTGAAACACGTGAGCGAGAGAGAGAAGCAGAGGGGTCGTGTGGCTTTTCTTGGGGAACTCCACGTTAAAAAAAATCGTGAAGGGGGTTCACACAATTTTTGAGGCCAGACAATTCACGGCCAAAAGAGAGCTCTCCTTCCCCGTAATATTCATCACTTGGGCTCTGACGCTTGAGGGGGGCCACATAATTTCATACACGGCCACATTTAGAGAACGGCGAGGAACAAACGAGAGAGAAGACAAGAAAGAGAGAGAGACTCGGCTGAGTTCACACGGTCCCCCTCGGCGGTGCCTTTCCACGCTGCACCACCGCTGCTCGTCACACGCTTCTGACGACGCTCGTTGCTGCCGCTATCCGAAAGCTCTTGTCCGCGAAGTTACACAAAAATAGAGAGAGAGAACGACGTCCATTGGGAAGGGCATGAGAAAGGGGCGACCACAATTCAGAGGGAGTGTCGTCCGTGTGCAGCGAGAGGGGTCCACTCTCCATCGGTTCTCATCTTCACACCTCACCATCATTCACATAGAAAACGCATATCAAGCGTTGAAGACTTCTTCGATGGGCGCTTCACACGCGGACGCACGTTCGACACGCTAGGCTGCTGCGACAACTTCGGCCGCGATGGGCCAAGGCTTGGGTCCACCACTGCGAGGAGCCCCACCGGCTATCCACCATCAGGTCCATCCACTGGCGGCACCACCACCATCAGTTAACCACGACCGTGAGTGAGCCCACCGTCGCCGCTTCGTCCGTGAGCTCGGAGCCTAGCCGAGCCACCCTTGCGCCACCATCACCGCTCTCGACGCCGTACCGCCGTTCCCGACGTCGCGCCGCTGTTCCCGACGCGCCGATCCGCAATCCCGATCCGCTGCAAATTCAAATTAGGAAAGAAATCTGCAAATCAGGTAATTATCCTATCTTGATTTTATTTGAATATTTTGTTGCCTGATTTATGCTTATTGATATCTAATCTTGTATATTTGAATAATAAGCATTATCTCAATTAGGATTTGTTTCCTTTTTTTAAAATCTTGGATATCTGTTGCTTACCAAATTTGGATAGAATTTAGAATTTTCAAAATCCTTTGAATATATCCAAAATATTTAAGATATCAGAATTTTTCAAGATGTGATCGATAAGGAAAATTTCCTAATCCACAACCGCACACGTGGAAATAAATCTATCTATCAGGCTTTAGATAGAATTATTTCCATAGCGGGTATTTCGAATTTTAGGGTTGATCTGTCAGGCTTCAGATCGAAACTTAATTCGAAAAATTTCGCGGTTATATTTTTTTTCCATTTGATTTTAATTTCGAATTTCACAAAAAAAAATACAAAAAAAGATTGCTTTAGATTAGGTCAATTTCTTTAATTTAAAATTGCATGTTTAGATAATTGTTTTTTTTAATTCCGAATTTCATTTTAAAAAAAACACAAAAAAATAATTTGCCCGTCATTAGAAATAGGTCACGTCGTCGCATGACATATAGTTTTCATGTTAGGTTGCATTAATCGCATGTCAATTTTTGCACGTCATTACATATAGGTTAGCTTTCATTTAAACAAATAAAAATCAAAAAAGAAATTTCTGCACCTTTGAACTCTAAGTTAGGATTTATCAAAATTGTCAAATTGAGTATTTTTCTCAAAATTGGTACCGAAAGGGCGTTAGGGAATCTAACGTAACCAAGTCCCGAATTTATGATTTCTGGTTCGTAGAAATAAAATAGTACTCCCGCTATTTTATTTAGGTTTCTAATCAACCTACCCTAAATGATTAGTGGCGACTCCCGTTGAAAATATTTGCATGCTCACAATTGGACCTAAGTTGCGATTTGGTAGAGTTTGGGAGAACTCGAGCTAGGTTAGTTAATTTAATTGATCTAGTAATCCATTAGCCTAAGATCGAACTCTCGATTTTTTTTAGGTCGCGACACCACTGCCGCTGCTACCGCCGGAGCCGTCGCACGCCGACGCAGCTGCTGCCGCTTCCCCGACGCGCGCCACCGACGCCTGCTACCGCCGCGCCTCACGCTGCCGCTGCCGTCCTCGTGGTCGCGCCATCGCCGGTCCGCAAGTCGCCGCCGCTCCCGACACCGCGCCGCCGGTCCGCCGTTCGTCGTTCATCTTGATCCGCTAGTTCCAATTTGAAAATTCTCTGCAAATTAGGTAATTGAACATTATCTGATATTTTTTAGAATATCTAATTTACTAATTTGGGTGTTTGAATATTACGTGAATATCGTGTGGAATATTAGATATATTAGGATGATTATCTGATATCCGCAATATTTTTAAAATATTCAAAATTAGGAAACTTTCCTAATTTAGCAACGTATCTGGACAACTATCCGACCTTATCCCTAAGGTATGATACGTGGCGATACGGAAAACCATTATCCTATCCATAATCACTTGGATACGATAATGATTTTTATCTGCTTTCCAAATTTGAACGATCGACTTTCCGTCAATATCTGTAACCCTATAGATATGACCGATAGTTCGATTTTTGTGCCTAATCCGAGTTTGAAACGAATCTTGTGGATCGCGTGGTTGTTTTAAATGTGGATGCTATCTCTGTTTAAATTATTTTTCCTTTTTAAATAAAAAAAGAAAATTAAAAAAATATCAGTTAGGATTTGAATTCGAGCTTTGCATGTTTAGAAATCCTAAATACATCTAGACGATAGAGTGATTATTTAACTTAAATTAGGACTTGAGATAATCTATTTCCTAGTTTAAATTAAGTAATATTCTAATCTTAATAGATTATTTAGGTTATTTTTTATTCCGAATTTTCATGAAAATCCCAAAAAAGAATGAATTGTTTTATGGTGGATTAGGATAGATCGCATTCTTAATTTAAGTAATTTATTATTTCGAATTTTCACAAAAATCCCAAAAATAAGTCATGTTAGGATATGTTAAGTCATCATAGGTTGCATGTTAATTTAGGCATATTTTTATTCCGAATTTCACCAGAAAATACCAAAAATAAATCATTTGCCCGTCATTAGAATTAGGTCACGTCGTCGCATGACATATAGTTTGCATGCTAGGTTGCATTACTTGCATGTCATTTTTGCACGTCATTACATGTAGATTAGTTTTCATTTAAATAAGCGAAAATCCAAAAATATTGAGTGAACTGCTTGTTAATTAGAAATCATATTAGGTTGGTTGATGTGATTTTCTAGCTAACCATGCAGATACTTACGTTGCTTCGAGGTAAGTAATTCTCCCAATCTTGCAATTTATTTAATGTTTTGATTATTGGGTGTTACTTTGGTGGTTTGCGTACCCGCATGAACACCTCACATGTTAGTGATTAAGTTGAAATGGATCCAGATTGCTTGCCAAAATATTTTTGAAAAGAAAAGGTACCGAAAGGGCGTTAGACTAGATCTAGCGTAATCAAGTCCCCGAGCTTAGAATCTCTGGTTCGTAGGAATAAAACATATCTCCCTATGTTTTATTTAGGTTTCTAATCGACCTACCACAAATAGATTAGTGGCGACTCCGAGCATGAAAACATTTGCATGTTAAAAACTTAAACACAAAGTTGCGAATTGGTAGGGCTTGGGAGGGCTCGAATTAGGTTTAGTCCTAATAATCCATTAGCCTGAGAGGAAAATTTTTAGGTCGCGACAGCTTGGCGACTCCGCTGGGGACTTGAGTTAAAACTCTTAGTGGACTTAGGCCAGTTTTTCTTTTTAAAAAAATATTTTTTGCTTGGCAGCGAGGATCCCAGGTACGTCCCTAACATTTTAGGTGTTAAATGTTTTTGCAGAATGGGAGGTATAAGGGGAGGCGTGATTGTTAACCCTTGTTTTGCAGGGAGGTGTTTGAATGAATGGTTTATTTTATGCACGAAGCGCTGTATGATATAACTTGTTGTGCATGCCTTGCATTTACACTACACCGCACACACTTCCCGCTGCCGGACCTGGGCGGCACAGGTTTAGGATGGTACTGAGAAAACGGACACCCCGACCACACCTGCGTGGTATGGGTCGCCTTTCTTGGTCCCGAAAGTTCTTTCATGGTGTCATTGAATACCTACCACGGTTGCACCCTTTGCAACCCGGGTCGGCTCTTTGACTAAGCCGGAGTCAGGGGAATCCCAGCCTAACCACCACCATGACTGGTTTAGCTCGGTAATCCTCATGTCTCCATTTTGCAAGCCAGAGTCTAGATAGAAATCGAACCTCACATTTCATGCGCATGTCTATGTGATTGCCATCATTCTACTGGGTGAAGTAAGATTTCTAAACCTTTATCTCGCAATTTATTTATGTTTCGTATTTTCTTTGGTCGGTCCATGATGGGTCTAGATCGGTTTTCAATTCGAAAGTAATAATCATTGAGTCCTTTGAAAATAAAAAAAAAGAAGAAAGAAAGCTCTCTCGGAGAATTTATTTTCAATCTGTCTTTATTTTCCTAGATGTGTCATAGGTAATTATTTTCCTACGAAATTTGCTGTCATCTTTCTTTTACAGAAAAAGGGGGGCTTTAGAGAATTTGTTTTCAGTCCATAGTTTCTAGGGAGTCTCACTTTTTGTTTTTCATAGTTTTATGATTAGGGATTTTGGTGCTTCTATTTCCTAGGTTGTGTCTAGGGCGTCATTTATATTTCTTTGCCCATATCACTTTTCATAAAGTCTCGTCCATAAACGAATATTGTCATGAATAAACAAAAAAAGACTAGAAGCGTGTCATGGACCAACCTTGTCTTGACCATATGCTTATTTGGTTCATTTCTTTTACATTAGGTAGCTACGGACCGATCACGATCGCCCATTCGTACACGGTCGAGAGCCAGAATGGCCGATCAAACCGACTTGCAAGAGCGTGTTGTTGGTGTGGAAGACCAAATCAAGCAACTTGTCATCGCGATGCAACAAATGTCCGCTGAGATCAAAGCTCTCCGGTCGGTTCCCGTTTCGCCATCCCTCGAAGCATCAATCCCAAAGCAGAAAATTAGAAAGAGTGTCGAGGTTGACGGAGATGACGATATTCCTGATTTGGAAGATGACCCCGTCCAGATCATCTTCAACAAGGACAAACCTGATGAACGGGTCAATAAACTTGAAGAAAGAGTGAAGCAGCTGGAAGGTTCGCAGGATTCACCTTCGATCGATCTGTCCTTGTACTCACAAATCAAAATCCCAAAGAAGTTCAAAATGCCGGATTTCGACAAGTACAATGGCACCACATGTCCAAAAGCCCACCTACAGCTCTATCACGTACAAATGACTTCGTACGTTGATAACGAACTCCTGATGATCCACGCCTTTCAAGCAAGTTTGACAGGTCCTGCTTTGAGCTGGTATCTCATGAAGAAGATAAATGGCCTCAAAACTTGGAAAGAAGCCAGTGAAGCATTCTTGAAGCAGTACAGATTCATAACGGACATCATTCCTACCCGTGATGATCTCGAACGTGCTCAGATGAAAAAGACTGAATCCTTCAAAGACTATGCTATCAGATGGAGGAATTTAGCTGCTCAGGTTGTCCCAGAACCCATAGACAGTGAGTTAAAGAGGATGTTCGTGAAAACTCTCCCGTTCGAATACCGTAATCGGATGGTTGCCATTCCGGCTGACAACTTCAACCAACTCATCCCCATGGGCGAACAAATCGAAATAGGACTGAAAGATGGATGGTTTGTCGAACCGTCCTCCTCGACCAGAAGATTTGGTGCGAGAAAGGAGAAAGAACCGGCAGCTGAAGTGAATATGGCTTATAACCAGCCAAGCCGGCGGAATGCTAACTCCGCCCCAGCAATCCAAGTAGTAGAAACTCAGCAACAAAACTCGGGTCGTCAACCTTTTCAGAGGAGGAACAACAGGAGGCAATTCACCCCCCTCCCCGGGTCGTTGTCTCAAGTACTGGCAGTGCTCCAGAAGAAAGGCTTGCTTACCACTGAGCCAAAGCGGCCCAATCCTGAGCGGTTCTATAACTTCGACCCTTCAAAGAAATGTGATTATCACATGGGTGAGCTGGGACACTCAACCGATGATTGCTATGCCCTCAAGCACCGAGTCCAAAACCTCCTGGACACAAAGGCTTTCTCATTTCAACCTGCTAAGCCGAATGTTCAGAGTAACCCACTCCCTGATCACGCAGGCGATGTGAATGCCATATTTAGCTTCGATGCTGGTCGAATCAAGAATGTTAAGGTGTATACTACTGACGTCTACGGTGAGTTAGTGAAAGCCGGTTGTTACCCGAGTAATGAGGACCTTCCCCTTGCCATCATGAGAGAAAGAATCTCAAGAATGGTAGAAGCTGGGATGATCGTTTATGCTGACCACACTGGCATCATTTCCACTATCTCTGAAGTGGTTATTAATTGGGAGGAGGAGTTTGCTTCATTGAACACCAGGAGCGACAAGGGCGACCCTCTGCCTGAAGACATGCCTCCGCTTGAAGACGCGTCCGATAATGAAGAGATCATTGTAAGCACGCCTACAACTGACGAAGGGATAGTGATCGAGATACCTCAACCGTATGAGTACAGTGATAACAAGGCGGTTCCTTAGTCCTACAGTCTCGATGTCGACTTAGTTACCAGATCTGGGCGTTCCTACGGCCAAGCTAATGCTCAACCTGCAAAACCTGTTACTGATGAAGAAGCCAAGGAATTTCTAGCTGTGATTAAGGCTAGCGAATACAACATAGTTGAACAATTGCGCAAGCTGCCCGCGCAAATCTCTCTGCTTGAGTTGCTCCAGACATCTGTCAAGCATCAAAAGGCCTTAATGAAGGTGTTAAGTGAAGTCCACGTGCCAGAGACGATCGATCATGACAAATTAGAGGAATTTGTGGGTTCTATACTCCTCAAGGACCTCATAGCCTTTTCAGATGAAGAGTTCCCTCTAGAAGGGAGGGGGCATACCAAAGCACTCTACATTTCTGTCAAATACAAGGCCTCGCATGTAGCTCGGGTACTCATCGATAATGGATCAGCCTTGAACATCTGTCCTCTGGCAACTTTACACCGGCTCAAGATAGATCCTTCTAAGATGAATTCTGCGAAGACCTCCGTTCGAGCCTTTGACGGAACGAAGAAAGAAGTGATGGGAGAAATCCACCTTGATATACAGATAGGACCAACGATGTTCAATGTCCTATTCCAAGTTATGGACATTCCCACTGCATTCAATTTTCTGTTGGGTCGTCCATGGATTCATACAGCCGGAGCTGTGCCATCCAGTCTACATCAGATGGTAAAGTTCATCGTGGAGAGAAAGTTAATTACAGTTCACGGTGAAGAAGAGCACCCGATTTACCACGCAACGGCTATCCCCTATGTTGAGCCTGATTGCAAAATAGAATCGAGCTATCAGTCGCTCGAGCTCGTATCAACCATACATGCTTCTAGAGGATCGTCACCGCCTATTCCCGAGGTGTCAAATGCTGCAGTCATGGTTGGCAAAGTAATGATGTCCCATGGCTTTACTCCAGGTGAAGGCCTTGGTAGGGATGGTCAAGGTATCCGCCAACCGGTGGAAGTTTCTCAGAGGCCCCGCATTACTGGGTTGGGATACCTGGGGTCAAGTGAGTCAAATAATGGGGCACGTAGACGTGGACGTGGACGCGTTCAAGGTCGAAGTCGGGGAAGTGGACAGAACAGATCGCAATCCGAAGAAGAGCCGAATGTTGAAGAACGTAGGCGTGGTAGGTTGCTTCCACACCTCCGTACCACATTTCCGGGCCCTGCAAGAATGATGCATGAAGAGAAGGAGGTGATCGACACTTTGGGGCAACCAAGCGGCAAGTTCGATTATTATGTGAAATACTCAGCACCCCCGAGCTTCTATGTTGACCCCCGTGACATTGTCCCGGATGGATGGGGAGGTATGGATGATCCAACACCTCTAGTGACAGAAGATCCTGATGATGCAATGGAGGGAATCACTGCCCTGTTCGATGATTTCTTCATTGGAGCTATCGAGGAAGGACCGTTGGAGGAAATGGGCATTGGCCCGCAAGAGTAACACATTTACCTTTTTCGCACACTCCCCTACGCGGGAATTTTTACTACTTTTTAGGACTTGCCCTGTCTCGGGAGCTACTTTTTAGGACTTTTCATTTCTAGGATTTGATTGTTGCAATTTTCATTCCAATAAATGTAATTCATTTGATGATAATAAATGAAATTACAAGTTATTTTTGTTTTGAGGGCATGTTGAGGTACATCAAACCAGCCCGGTGATGATATCCAACCGATAAAATAAAATATAGTCCAAGGAGAATTCTGAGGCCTGGGCTTCTTCATGCTTCCTCGTGTTAAAACCTTTTTGAAAAGAATTTCAAAAAAATCAAAATCAAAAGAAATAAAAAATACACTGTTTAGCCCTGTTTGTCCTACTGAACCCCCTACTTTATGTTTCAGGGGCAATTTTGTGACACGTAAGGGTATGGGAACGGTCCAATCTGACGAATTATGTGCCACCGAACCTGATTTCGATGACACCAATGAACTCGAAGATTCCTCGGACCTCCAGCGTGATTTAGAGCATCATGAAAGACCTAAAGTCCTAACGGTAGACCAAACTATCACTGTCAACTTGAGTGATTCCGGAGAACCCAAAGAGGTGAAGATAGGGGCAACCCTTCCCGAAGGTGAAGCTAAACGCCTGGTCCAACTGCTGAAGGATTACCGGGATATCTTTGCCTGGTCGTATGTCGATATGCCGGGTTTAGACCCTTCTATCGTGGAGCATAGTCTACCTACTAATCCGGACATGCCGCCCAAGAAACAGAAGCTGCGAAGAACCAAACCTGAGCTTTCGAAGAAGATAGAGGAGGAGGTCATGAAACTTTTGAAAGTAGGGTTTATTGAAGTCACCCAATACCCCAGTTGGGTGGCCAATATCGTGCCAGTCATGAAGAAGGATGGTCGAGTTCGGGTTTGCATTGACTATCGCGATCTAAACAAGGCCAGTCCTAAAGATGATTTCCCATTGCCACATATAGACGTTTTGGTGGATAGTACTGCAGGGTTCGAGCTGTTTTCCTTCATGGATGGTTTCTCGGGTTATAATCAGATAAAAATGAAGGACGATGATAAGGAGAAAACGGCGTTCATCACTCCTTGGGGGACATTCCACTATAAGGTCATGCCCTTCGGCCTTAAAAATGCCGGGGCAACATATCAACGGGCAATGGTGACGCTCTTCCATGATATGATGCATAAGGAGATTGAGGTCTATGTCGATGACATGATCGCCAAGTCTCGACCTGGAAGGAGTCACGTCGATACTTTGAAGAAATTATTCGAGAGACTTCGTGAGTTTAAGCTCCGTCTCAACCCAGCAAAGTGCGTATTCGGAGCAACCTCGGGTAAATTACTTGGGTTCATAGTAAGCAGTAAAGGCATTGAAATTGACCCCTCCAAGGTGAAGGCTATATGTGAGTTGCAACCCCCGTCGACCGTAAAAGAAGTACGGAGCCTCCTGGGTAGATTGAACTACATAGCCCGTTTTATTTCTCAGCTCTCAGCAACTGCTAAGCCATTCTTCAAACTTCTAAGGAAGAATGCTCAAGTGGAATGGGACGATGATTGTCAGGAAGCGTTTAATGAACTAAAGCAATACCTGATGAAACCGCCAGTGCTAGTCCCACCAATGTCGGGCCAGCCTTTGATCCTTTACCTCACGATTCATAGTGAGTCTTTAGGTGCGATGCTAGCCCAGAAAAGTCCTGAAGATGGAAAAGAGCGAGCCATTTATTACCTAAGCAAGAAGTTCACTATCTCGGAGTTGAATTATTCTGAAGCCGAGAAGACTTGCGCTGCGCTAGTATGGGTGCTCCATAGGCTGCGACAATATACACTGCATCACCAGATTTTGCTTGTGACTGAGAATGATCCCATTAAGTATTTACTTGATCAGCCAGCTTTGGTAGGAAAGTTAGCCAAGTGGCAGATTTTAATTTCAGAGTTTGATATCCAGATGAAGCCACAGAAGTCAGTTAAAGGTCGAGTAATTACTGATGTGTTAGCTGAAAATCCTGGAGTCCCTGATGATGATAGATATTCTCCAGAAGATCGTATTTTGGTAATAAAGGAAGATACATGGACCATGTTTTTCGATGGAGCCGTAAACTTGGCCGGTTCCGGTACTGGGGCAGTTTTAATATCCCCAGATGGGCAACATTATCCAGTAGCAGCAAAGTTGGTGTTCCCCTGTACCAACAACATAGCCGAGTACGAAGCTTGCATCCTCGGACTCCAAGCCGCAGTGGAAATGAGGATAACCAAGTTGAAAGTGTTCGGTGATTCTGCTTTGATTATTCTCCAAACTGTGGGAGAGTGGAAGACGAGAGACACCAAACTAGTGTCGTACCATGAATACCTCGAAGAAATCATAAAGGAATTCGAAGATATCTCTTTTGAGTACTTATCGAGGTCTCATAATCAGTTTGCTGATGTGCTAGCTACGTTATCATCCATGTTGCAAGTGATTGATGGGTTAGAGGTAGAACCCTTGAAGATCGAAGTCCTGACAAAACCGGCCTACTGTATGGTTGTGACCGGAGAACCTGATGAAAAGCCATGGTATTATGATATCATGAGTTACATCCAGAAACAAGAATTTCCTAAGGGAAGTACCCCGGCTGACAGGAAGTACATAATGAAAATGGCTTCAAAATTCTTTGTTAGTGGTGAGAAGCTGTACAAAAGATCATATGATTCAATCCTATTGAGATGTGTGGATGCGGCTGAAGCTACCAGAATCATGCAAGAAGTACACGAGGGGATATGTGGTCCACACATGAATGGCCACATGTTAGCTAAGAAGATCATGAGGTTGGGTTATTATTGGCTCAGTCTTGAGAGTGACTGCATCCAACATGTTCGAAGATGTCATCGCTGTCAAGTTCATG
This sequence comes from Syzygium malaccense, assembly GCA_031216405.1. Lineage (NCBI taxonomy): Eukaryota > Viridiplantae > Streptophyta > Magnoliopsida > Myrtales > Myrtaceae > Syzygium > Syzygium malaccense. Next base: position 5,873,811 of record CM062258.1, on the reverse strand, counting down.
GGGATAAAATAAATGTTCCCCCGACGGAATTACATCAGTTGTCTGAGCCATGGCCTTTTTCAATGTGGGGCATCGATGTGATTGGCCCGATTAATCCTAAGGCGTCAAATGGACACCGATTTATCCTGGTCGCGATTGATTATTTCTCTAAGTGGATTGAGGCGTCATCTTATGCAAACGTCACCGCGAAGAATGTTGTAAAATTCATCAGGCGAGACATAGTCGCTCGTTATGGTGTCCCTGAGGCTATCGTCACTGACAACGGGACAAATTTGAACAACAAGTTCATTGATCAGTTGTTCAACGAGTTCAAAATCCGGCACCTGAATTCATCTCCCTATCGTCCACAGATGAATGGAGCAGTTGAAGCCGCCAACAAGAACATCAAGAAGATCTTGGCCAAAACGGCTGAAAACTATCGTGACTGGCATGAAAGGTTGCCATTTGCACTAATGGCGTATCGAACTTCGATCCGAACCTCTGTCGGAGCAACTCCTTTTTCCTTGGTGTATGGCATGGAAGCAGTCCTACCCGTCGAAGTAGAGATCCCTTCCTTGCGAGTCTTGTCTCGAGTGGAGTTGTCCGAGGCGGAATGGATGCAACAAAGGCATGAGCAGTTGAACCTAATTGATGAGAAGCGATTGAAAGCCATTTGCCACGGTCAAACCTATCAACAGAGGATAGCTAGATCCTTCAATCAAAAGGTGCGTCCAAGACACTTCGAGGTAAATGATCTAGTCCTAAGGAAGGTACTGCCAGTCTTTCCTGTTCCTGGAGGAAAATTTGCCCCAAACTACATTGGTCCGTATGTGGTTAAAAAGGTGCTTCCCGGAGGTGCCCTGATCCTCGCAGAAATGGATGGTCGTGAGTTTTCCACTCCTGTTAATTCTGATGCTGTGAAGATATATTATCCCTGATAAGATCTAACATTTTTGCGGCAAAAGTTTTCAAAAGTTTGGTTTTATACTCTGAATTGCAAATATTGCATTTATGAATAAATGGTTTCAATCAATTTCAAGTTAAGATGTTTGCATTGGCTTTAATTTCTGCATGGTTATTTGTCAGCTTGTATTATCGACTTCAAAAAGGGAATCTATTTAGACAATATGATAATTCACGTGGAATGAATTGAATGTATTGAATGAGGTACATCGGGATGATGAAAGGCTAGCCATATCCTATACACAGTCCCATGCACTAATCCCCAGTGAGTTGAGTGGAAAAATTCCATGTCTGCAAGGCAAAGGGTTATCTCGCAAAAGGTACGGCAACTGAAATGACGAGAGGCAGTTCATTTTTCTATCCCAAACACTACAGGTTATCCATTGTTTCGCCACTTTGAGCCTAAACACTTGAAGAAATTCATTCAAATTACCCCTGTCAAGAACCACCCCACATCGGGGCAAACTGGAGGTAAGTCAGCGTCATAAGGTGAAAAATGAGTAGAAATTTTCATGCTCTCACTTGCATCAATCTTCGAGTGTTGCTTTTTTCAGATGAATTCACGTGAAGTTCAAGTGCCTTAGGATGACGAAGAGCATTTCTTTCTCTATCTTATACACACTTTATCCTTTGTTAAGCCCAATTGAGCCTGCAAATTCATTTCTTAAACCCAGTTGGTGATCATCCCCCACACTGGGGCAAGGCAAAAGTCATCATTGTTCAGGCAGCATATCCGGAGCGCCGGTAAAAGACGAAGACCCTGAGAGTCCAAATGTTAGTCATTCGATCGAAACAAGCCAAAGTGTGACTGGCCAATGTATACATTGTAGACAGTGTGTGTCAAAAAAAAAAACTAGAGGGCATGAAAAAGCAGTGTGCCTGGTAAAAGCAAGGCCAATGCCCGTGAAAGAAAAGAAAAGAAGAAGAAAAAATGGAGAAAAAGTGACGACTTTGGATTAGAAAATGTTGAGATGTGTCAAAGTCACAAAATATCCAGAGTCTTAAAGAATCAAGTGATGAATTCTCGAAGCCAATGGAGCATTTACCGAGAAGACAATCCCTGGTGAAGAAGAAGACCGATGACAATGCCGAGATGATCACCAACTCTCACCCCAATTATACACATTTTGAGCCTTATGATCCATTCATTTCTCAACCCATGAGCCTAGCCTACGTTACGTCCCTTGCAAAGTCTCTTCAGATTAAGGCACTTGAACTAACGTAGAGTTTCTGATGTTTATAAACTTAGCTCGAAGAAGTGCGAGCAAGTCCATTTCTATCTCATTTTGCAGGTTCTTGACTTGTAAACCCGGAGACAATTGCAGAGTATTACCACCCGCCTGGGTGGCGCTGCTGGAGCGCGCACTCTTCCTCTCGCAAAAGGTTGAGTGTTCGAATCCCGAGCGCCGCAGGGTGACTTAACCGGTGGCACGTGTGTGGTGGCTAGCACGTGTCGCCCCCAGGGTTTACTCCCCGGCTGTCGGCCGTGCGGGGGTTCCCTGGGTTATCAAAAACAAAAGACAATTGCAGAGTATTTTCTTTCAATAGCCTCGACTCGAAGAGTCTCTTTTGCTAAGCCATTGACCAAGCCCATGTTACGATCCTAACAAAGACCTCTCGGATTGGTAAAGTCGTACCGTTTGCGAGAATACTCGGACCTTTGTCGACATGATGATGGTGAGATAGAGTGATTTTCATAAATTAGCCACTTCTCGATGAGAATGAGAGAAAGCCCTTTTGGACCGAAAATCCCTCATTCGACATTTTCAAGATACCCGCTTGTGAGTTCGGATTGTCTTGTCATGATTTTTCCCCAGCGAAGTTTGTAATGCTGATTTGACAAAACCATCATGCATGAAAATCAGTTGAAATTATAGTTCATGTGCATATGTATTCTTGACAGTGTGCGAATGCATATTACATGTTACTTAAAATCGTGTCTAACAGGAGACACACCTTCAGAGTTGGAGATGTCACCAGGTAAGTATATCTCTATCCCTAGGATATCTATGACTATCTAGGTATCCCTAACCTGTTCAAGCAATTGTCAGGTCCCACATTTGATCATTTTTGTGATCTCTAGATGCCTTTGATTGTGTTCAGGTGTCTATTGATCAAACCTTTTCAGGTACTTCTGATGATATCCAGGTACTTTGTCAAGGAACTCTTGAACACTTGGGCTAGCCCCTTTTGTTCATCAAATCACAGATTTTCATACAATCTCGAGAAGATTCCCCCGTTACATGACTATGAGCAGGTATAGGCATGGCGGCCAAATCTTTACATATGAGCAGGTATATGTAAAGGTCGGAATATTCTTCCCAAATCTCAGGTATTCCCCCGCTACTCACCTATGAGCAGGTATAGGTGAAGCGGCCAAATCTTTGCATATGAGCAGGTATATGTAAAGGTCGGAATATTCTCTCATTATCTCAGATGTTCCCCCGCTACTCATCTATGAGCAGGTATAGGTGAAGCGGCCAAATCTTTGCATATGAGCAGGTATATGTAAAGGTCGAAATATTCTCTCAACCCCAGGTGTTCTCCCGCGGTTCACTTATGAGCAGGTATAAGTGAGGCGGCTAAATCTTTGCATATGAGCAGGTATATGTAAAGGTCAGAATATCCTCTTGATTTCAAAAGTTTCCCTCGCAATTCACTTATGAGCAGGTATAAGTGAAGCGACCAAATCTTTGCAAACACCTAGAGAGATGTATAGGTAGTTCGTAAAGATCGGAACTGTTCTCACGAATCCAGATGATGATTGGATACGTCGAGCTTTCTTCGTGTGTTTTGACTTAACTGCAGATCACCGAAGTTCATCAACGTATATCAGGCAATACCTATGGGACTGAGCCCATACATTTGCCAAAACAACATACAAGTTAAACTTGTGCCTCGAATTACGCTATCGTTTATGTCAGGTAAGTAATTCCAGGTATGTTTTCTATGCAAGTCAGCATGCATCATTTCTTAATGCATTGTAAAATGGGACTCATAATCCCGACAAAAACAACATTCATTGCATTTGCATGGTTGAAATTTAGGTATCATTTAGTCTTTGAATGCAACCTCTACGAGCTCACCTTCAAAGAGGGGCAGCTGTTGACACCTAAATTTTGACGCATCATTTAGTGTAATTTGCATAGAAAATTAGGGATTAAATTTTTAACCCCTAAACAAAAAATATTTAAATTGCATAACATATAGTTTAAATTCATTTGCATTTTTTTTGCATTGAACTGGCGGTGACGAACGAGCTTAAATTTCATCGAATGGGACTCGGCTCGTTTGGAATGCAAGGACCGGGAATTACAAGTCAAACGGGCTTGGTTGTTTTAATTAGAGCTTAATTCAGCCCATTCATCCTTAATTAATTCAGCCCATTCATCCTAAATTAATTCAGCCCATTTAAATTAAATTAAAATTCAAGCCCAATCCTAAGCCCATTAGGACTGGAAAGCCCATCTAATTGACCTAGATTAATACTATATATACATTATTAGGTCAGAATTTTAGGGGGGGAACACAATTTTCAGATCAGAATTTTTAAAGAAGTGTGAGAGTTGAGAAAGAGAGAGAGAGAGAGAGAGAGAGAGAGGGAAACCGGCGTGCCTCACACCGCCGGAGCCACCCTACGGCGCCGCGCCCTTCGCGCCCCCGCACGCCGTGCCCCGCTGCCGCGTGCCCACCGCCTGCGCCTGCCGCGCCGTCGCACAGCCGCGCCTCCACGCCGCCGGAGCCACTCCACGCCGGACGCCCCCTGCTGTGCCGCCGCCTGCCGTGCGCCTGCTGCCGTCGCTTCCTGCCGCCGACGCTGCTTCCCGCCAACGCTTGCTGCCGAGCGCCGCTCCCTGTCGCGCCTGCCGGTGCCGCTGCTGCTCGCCGACGCCTGCTGCCGAGCGCCGCTCCCTGTCGCGCCCGCCGGTGCCGCTGCTGCTTCCCACTAACGCCTGCTGCCGCCGCGCCTCACGTCCCGCACGACGCCGCCGCTGCTGCCTCACGTTGCTGCTGCCCCGCCGCCGTTGCTGCTTCCTGCTGACGCCGCGACCTCCGCTGCTGCTTCCCGCCTGTCGCTGCTGCTGCCGTGCATCACGCCGTGCGCCGCCGCCTTGCTGCCTTCTGCCGCTGTGTGCCACTGCCGCTGCTACCGCCGGAGCCGTCGCACGCCAACGTAGCTGCTGCCGCTTCCCCGACGCGCGCCACCGATGCCTGCTACCGCCGCGCCTCACGCTGCCGCTGCCGTCCTCGTGGTCGCGCCATCGCCGGTCCGCAAGTCGCCGCCGCTCCCGACACCGCGCCGCCGGTCCGCCGTTCGTCGTTCATCCTGATCCGCTAGTTCGAATTTGGAAATTCTCTGCAAATTAGGTAATTGAACATTATCTGATATTTTTTAGAATATCTAATTTACTAATTTGGGTGTTTGAATATTACGTGAATATCGTGTGGAATATTAGATATATTAGGATGATTATCTGATATCCGTAATATTTTTAAAATATTCAAAATTAGGAAACTTTCCTAATTTAGCAACGTATCTGGACAACTATCCGACCTTATCCCTAAGGTATGATACGTGGCGATACGGAAAACCATTATCCTATCCATAATCACTTGGATACGATAATGATTTTTATCTGCTTTCCAAATTTGAACGATCGACTTTCCGTCAATATCTGTAACCCTATAGATATGACCGATAGTTCGATTTTTGTGCCTAATCCGAGTTTGAAACGAATCTTGTGGATCGCGTGGTTGTTTTAAATGTGGATGCTATCTCTGTTTAAATTATTTTTCCTTTTTAAATAAAAAAAGAAAATTAAAAAAATATCAGTTAGGATTTGAATTCGAGCTTTGCATGTTTAGAAATCCTAAATACATCTAGACGATAGAGTGATTATTTAACTTAAATTAGGACTTGAGATAATCTATTTCCTAGTTTAAATTAAGTAATATTCTAATCTTAATAGATTATTTAGGTTATTTTTTATTCCGAATTTTCATGAAAATCCCAAAAAAGAATGAATTGTTTTATGGTGGATTAGGATAGATCGCATTCTTAATTTAAGTAATTTATTATTTCGAATTTTCACAAAAATCTCAAAAATAAGTCATGTTAGGATATGTTAAGTCATCATAGGTTGCATGTTAATTTAGGCATATTTTTATTCCGAATTTCACCAGAAAATACCAAAAATAAATCATTTGCCCGTCATTAGAATTAGGTCACGTCGTCGCATGACATATAGTTTGCATGCTAGGTTGCATTACTTGCATGTCATTTTTGCACGTCATTACATGTAGATTAGTTTTCATTTAAATAAGCGAAAATCCAAAAATATTGAGTGAACTGCTTGTTAATTAGAAATCATATTAGGTTGGTTGATGTGATTTTCTAGCTAACCATGCAGATGCTTACGTTGCTTCGAGGTAAGTAATTCTCCCAATCTTGCAATTTATTTAATGTTTTGATTATTGGGTGTTACTTTGGTGGTTTGCGTACCCGCATGAACACCTCACATGTTAGTGATTAAGTTGAAATGGATCCAGATTGCTTGCCAAAATATTTTTGAAAAGAAAAGGTACCGAAAGGGCGTTAGACTAGATCTAGCGTAATCAAGTCCCCGAGCTTAGAATCTCTGGTTCGTAGGAATAAAACATATCTCCCTATGTTTTATTTAGGTTTCTAATCGACCTACCACAAATAGATTAGTGGCGACTCCGAGCATGAAAACATTTGCATGTTAAAAACTTAAACACAAAGTTGCGAATTGGTAGGGCTTGGGAGGGCTCGAATTAGGTTTAGTCCTAATAATCCATTAGCCTGAGAGGAAAATTTTTTAGGTCGCGACACCTTAAAAGGGATATTTCCAGTTGCTGTTTTTCAGTTCCCGAGCCTTACTACACTCGATTTGAGTGGCAATGAAGATATGTCTGGGATTCTTCCCAAATCCAATTGGACTGGTCCTCTTGCGTACTTGTCTCTCTACTTTACAAGCTTTTCAGGAGAAATACCCGATTCAATTGATAACATGAAGAGTTTAACAGTTTTAGTTCTTGAAGCGTGCAAATTTACAGGACACATCCCCTCATCATTGGGAAATCTCAAACAACTCCAATACCTATATCTTGGCAGGAATAACTTTAGCGGGATTTTAGAGTTTGAAATCTTTACAAAGTTTAAAAATCTACAGGGACTTAGTGTTTCTCAAGAACTAAATCTAACCTATGATAGATTGAGCTATACATTCCCTAAGCTTGAAGGGTTGATGTTGCGTTCTTGCAACTTGACCAAGTTCTCTTATTTCTTGAATTCGTTAGAAAAATTAACATTCTTAGGCCTCTCTTCAAATAGGATTAGTGGGGAGATCCCAAGGTGGTTCTGGGGAATAAGCCATGATACATTGGAATGCTTAAATCTTTCTAATAACCTTTTGGAGGGAGGTATACCACAATTGCACTGGAAGAGGTTAATATATATAAATCTTTGGAACAACTCATTCCAAGGACCACTCCCGATCCCTCCACCTTCTACTCAATACTTTTTGGTTTCCAACAATGGTTTCACTGGTGAAATCCCCTCTTCGATTTGCAAGTTGAGTTCACTCTATTCTTTAAATTTGTCTAACAATAATCTCTCTGGGAATATGCCTCCATGTTTTGGTAATTTGAACAATCTTTGGATTCTAGACTTAAGCAGCAATAAGTTACAAGGGCCATTACCGCACTCCCAAGTCAAATGCGTGAACTTATCATCATTATTTCTCAATCACCATGAATTTAATGATATCTTCTTAAACACCTCATTGGGTGTAATAAATCTGTCCAACAATAAGTTTGGAGGGCCGATTCCACTTCCGTCTCCTGCGACATTTTATTATTCCATTGCCAGTAATAATATATCAGGAAAGATCCCTTCTTTGTTATGCAATGCCAGCAATCTCGAGATCATCGACTTGTCTAATAACGGCTTGATGGGTGCCTTCCCACAATGCTTAACAAACTTCAGTACCGATTTGTCGGTTTTGAATTTACGAATGAATCACCTTGAAGGCACAATTCCTCAATCATTTTCTTCAACAAATAGCTTAGTGACTCTTGACTTTAGTCAAAATTGGTTTGTAGGCACTTTACCGCAGTCCCTTGTCGAATGTAAATATCTTGAAGTTCTAGATATCAGTAGCAATCGGATAGAGGATACATTCCCAAGATGGTTAGGAACACTTGCAGAGTTAAAAGTTCTCATTTTAAGGTCCAACAATTTTAAGGGTCTTTTGGATATTCCAGAGGCAACTGACCTCTTTCCCAAGTTACGCATTTTGGATCTCTCCAAAAACAATTTTGGGGGTCCTTTGCGAGCCAACTTGATAATGAACCTGAAAGGCATGATGAATGGCGAAAATGGGCAAGAAAAATCACTATATATGACACGGTCTTTCCAAGGGAGCTCATATGAAAATTCTGTGACCGTGACGATGAAAGGGCTGGAGATCAAGCTAGTGAAGATCTTGACCATCTTCACAACCATCGACTTGTCGCACAATTCTTTCCAAGGAAGTATTCCTAGAGTCTTTGGACATCTCCACTCTCTCATAGGGCTCAACCTTTCACACAACCATCTCACAGGTTCCATCCCTCCAATTCTAGGGAGCTTGACCGATCTTGAATGGCTTGATCTTTCTTCAAATAAGCTTAGTGGGGAAATTCCTAAAGTACTGGGAGATTTGGCATCCCTTGGATACTTGGACCTCTCGAAGAATCAACTCACTGGTCAAATTCCACAAGACAAGCACTTGAGCACATTTTCAAGTGATTGGTTTAGTGATAATCCAGGCTTATGTGGAACTCCATTGCAAAAAGCATGCCCCGGCGATGCTCAACGTCCTCCACCATCGTCCTCGTCTTTCGGTTGCAAAGGGCATCATAGTTGGTTCGAACAAAAGATAATGTGGATGGGTTATGCATCTGGAATCATAATTGGGATTTCCATAGCATTCATCGCATTTGAAACGGAAAAGCCCAAATGGCTCGTGCGAGGTATGAGAATGCTAGAGAGTGGAGCAGCCAAGTGGATGGAGAAATGAAAGCAAAAGGCCATCAAATTTCATGGACAATGAAATTGTTGAGGAGTTGTCTCTTTAGACTATGTTATGTAAATACAGTTAATAAAGACGTTACCCGACCAGCTTGATATGTCATTTCTTATATGAAGCCTTTTCTGTAATGCCTTCTCTCCTTGTTTCCTGGTGTAATTGCATATTAGTTGAATTGAAAAGATGAATAATAAGATCTGCCAGTCACACAACTTTAAGGAAAAAGAAGCAAAAGATAGAAAAATGAAGCAAGTGCCATCAACGTCTACATATATCTTTTCCATCTTCCCGTGTGCATAGCTTTTGTTTGCCCATAAAGAATTAGAAGTGAAGAATTAACCCATTCAGCCAAAGTTGTTAATAAATTAATCTGCTAAGGAAATGTGTCTTGAAGAATCAACACTAAAATCTTTGAAGTTGCAGGCCTGTTGTAGATTGTGGATTGTAACATATCAAACACTATCTTTTATAGAGAACATAGGTCAAAGTGGAACAGAAAAATGTTCAGTGAATTATGCAAAGTATCTTCAAATTCCAAATAATTCTACTGAAAAAAAGCTGCAAGAATTGCCTTATACATGAGTAGTGTGTTTGTAAATGGTCGCATGGAAGAGTTGAAATCCACTAGTGAAGTGATGCAGATCCCTCGTGTAAGATTCAGTGCCATTACCTTGGGAATACACATAATCGAGAGCAAAGCAGGTCTTTGAACTCCAACTAAATGGATACATGAATAAACTAGCACTAGTGTCCGATCCACCATTGCGGACTCGGAGTTGGGCTGGGTTGTGTCGCTTTCCAATGACTTAATTTTTGGGACCGAGTGCTAAGTCTGCTTGTGGAGATATCGATATAGCGTTAACGAGTTTAGCCCCTTCCCCAATTGACTTTTTTCCACAAAAGATTTAGAAAGATAAAACGGGTCATTTTGATTAAATCGACTTCTCATTCTTGAACTTTAACTTTTCTCGTTCGTCACTAACGACTCTTGTGCAAAAGAAAATGATATATTGGAGAAGTTGTTTACCTTGAAACCAAAAAAAGAAAATAAAAATTTATTACATATCGGGTGTACAAGAATGTTGGGCCTGTAGACTGTTGGTCCTGCAATATTTCCATATTAGCCCATAACTGGCCGAAATGGCCCACATGTACCTCAATGTCACACTGGCCCTAACTAGTGACTGGAATTACAGCGTCAAAGTAGATTTATTTGATATATCGTATGATATGTTGGAAAAAGTAAAAACAGTACTTTTGGCGTTGTGAATGGGACAGAGGAGCCTAATGATCTTCGGACTTCTAAATTGAAAATATACGAGGATTTTGCCTTCGTTTCGGATGGAACCGCAAAAGGAGAGGACTTAACATTATCGGAGATCCAAGTTTTGGAATTATACCAGTTGAGACTATACAGCAATTATCAACCGAACAATTTCTTTTCCTTGATATTGTCCCCCATTACTTGTTTCTGTAGATCATCCTGTCTGCTCTATATACTTTGGTTGACCAAATGATGTTTTATGAACTTTAAATTGGATATGCGGCCGCTCATATGCATTTTTCATTGATCTATATAAAAAAAAGACGCTAACATAAAGATACGTGGTCACATTAAACCAATTCCATTATGGGATTGTCAGAATTTTTATTTCTTGAACAAACAACCAAATTAATGTCCATCTAGGATTGTTCGACTGATAGAATCAATATTATTCTCTTGAGTTTCTCTGGCAGTACATATTCAGTGCCATGTACATGAACTCGCTGGCTGTAGTTGGGAAAAATAAGTAAGAAATCGGCTAACATTAAGCATCCGACCAGACATGTACCAGAATGACCCAATCATATCCAAAGGAGCATCAACCTTGCACATCAACCAGTATGCGAGACTAAACATACCGTAAGACAAAACTTTGTTTGGGGTAAGTGTATCATGGGGAATTAGTTTGAGATTTTTAATGATAGTGATCCAAATTTAAGTTTTGAATATTCGAATTTTGGTAAGCACTTCATTATCATGGAAATTAACCTATCATCTTAATTATTGAATCCCTTTAATGAGGTGACCTCTCAAGCAAATATCAAAGATGATAATTTATCTCCAATTATTTACAAGACCTCTCTCTCTCTCTCTCTTTCTCGTGGTCATGCACTTTGTCGGCCTCGTCAATGGGAATCTCTCAAAGGAAACAAAGTTGAAAAAATTCGAAACTTGTATTAGACGGGAAGGATTTTTTTTTTGAAGTCTCAGTAAATTTCTCTCAAAATGTTCCAATTTTAGTAATTTTCTTCTTCTGAATTAGCTCCTTCACCGTCAAGATCATGCATGACTCATCATCATGCTTTGGAGTTTAAGTCTCCCCCCAAGTCGTTTGCCGTCACTACCCACCATTGACTTTTGCAAAGACTTGGAACAAGCATTGCTTAGATTAAATATTAGGCGCCCTTTGTTAAGTAAGAAATAAATAATTAAAAAAATTACTAAAAATAATTGCTTGTATAACTTATAAATATGAGTATTAGGCGCCCTTTGTTAAGTAAGAAATAAATAATTAAAAAAATTACTAAAAATAATTGCTTGTATAACTTATAAATATGAATAAACGAAAAATATTTTTATCATTTATGAAAATGTTTAAACATAAATTATTGTGATACAAACGATCGTTTTTATAAAAATGTTTGTCGAATTATTCATTTTCTGCTAGCCAAACGAGTCTCAGCTTACTAAGTCAAGCCAATAAATTTAAGAAGTTGTGGGACCCATGCTGGAGGCCACTAGAAGCACGACAATCATGCAGTTTCTGCAAGGTTCTGCTCACCATAAAATCGATAGACTAAGTCGATATGACTTTTATGGCTCTCGAGACTCAGACTTGGAGCGAAGAAAACCTATGTCGGTTCGCCAGTGAGCTCAATCATGAGTAGCCCATCGTCTCTTGAGCAGAAAAAATCCATCATCAAGGAGTATTCTAGGATGCTGTGAGTAGTTAAAAAGATTTCATTCGTATAAGAAAGTGTTGACATATATAGAGGTAGTTTGAGTTACTTCAGCGTGTGTAAAAAATGCTAATCAGTTGTTAAATATGACTAGGCCGATGAATTAGCTACTAGCCACATGAAATACATTACCATTCTATATTAAAAGTTACTAATTGATGAGAAGAAGTTACTAGTTATTTAAACGGTCAAACTTCATTTGTTCATATAAAAATGGGATAACTACACCAGAAGTCCTAAAACTTATTGCGAAAGTGCGATTGAGTCTTAAAAATTTTAAAAAGTCCAATCAACTTCTAAAACTTGTTAAACCAGTGCAATCAAGTCATTCTGTAAACGTTATCAATTTAACTAACGGAATATGTTGTGTGTCATTTTCAACGTTTACAATAATTTGCTATAGATTCGTCGAAAATTACTTTGAGTAATTCAAGGTTACTTATTATATAGAAAAAGGTACTAGTGTTACTAACGGGGAGACAAAGATTATTTTGAATAATTATTGTCTTTTGCAAAGACTTGGATCACGCATTGCATAGACTTATCGTGCGCCTTTTATTTCACGAAAAATAAATTATTTAAAAAATATTCTCCTAAAAACGATTGCTTATATAGCTTACAAATATAAATGAACAAACAATAGTTTTATCATTCATGAAAATATTGAAAAATAAATTATTGTTAATAACGAAAATATTCTGCATTGAGTAATTAGTTCAAGTGATATAAGCGATTATTTTTACCGAATTATTCATTTTTCGCGAACCAAATGAAGCCTTAGGGCCCGTTTGTCAATTTGCCAAATAGTAACAATTTCTGTTCTTTTGTTCATAGAATCAATTTAGGAACAGAAATCCGTTTGTTAAATTTTTTGTGCCGGGGCACAATTTTGCAAAAAATTATTCCTAGAATCAGTTTTGGAATAGAATGAAGAAGGAAAAAAAAGTAACTTCTTGATTCTGGAACAATTTTTCCGTTTCTGATTCTTCTTGATTTTCTTCTTTTTTTTTTGTTTGTTGTTGTTCTTCGGCTTGCCGCCCACCACTCGCCAGCGATTGGCCACAAGCTAAGGCTGGCGAGGGCGGCTTGCGGCCACGATGGCAAGGCCTCGCCCAGCCAAGGTAAGGCCGACCTCACCGTCGCCACCCAGAGGCCGGCGGTGATGGCGAGGGCTGTGGCTGGTCGTCGACGTCGGCGACCGGCCATGGCCAAGGAAGGGAAGGGAAAGAAAGAAAAAAAAAAGAAAAAAATATAGGGTTGGAGGAAGTAAAGTTGAAGGGAATCTCTCTCTCTTTCGTGGTCCTGCGCTTTGTTGGCCTGGTCAAAGGGAATCTCTAAGAGGAAGTAAAGTTGAAAATTCAAAACTTGTATTAGACGGGAAGGAAAAAAATTTGAAATTTTAACAATTTCCTCTCAACATGTTCCAAATTTTAGTTATTTTCTTCTTCTGAATTAGCTCCTTCACTGTCCACAATCATGCCCGAGAGTCAAGTCTCTCAAGGACTTCGAACAAAAGATCATGATTCGTGCATGGCTCATCAATCAACATAATGCTTTGGAGTTAAAAGTCTCCCTCCAAGTCGTTCTCCGTCACTACCCATCGACTTTTGCAAAGACTCGGAACAAGTGTTGCATAGACTTATTAGGGGTGGTTAGTTCGGTTGAAAATGAATTATTCGAAAAATGCTTTTCTAAAAACGATTGCTTGTATAATATTTTTATCGTCAATGGAGCTGATTGGTTATGGCCTCCTGCAAGGTCTGATTTGTTAGTCCTGATTCATGCAGCCTTTGTGGGACATTCTCCTCTTGCAGCTCTTCTGAATATAGGGTTGCTTTCACTAGAAATCTTCTGGTCAGTTTACTCAGGGGACGCTTGGGTTAGGAATTGGTACGAGAAAACAAGCAAAAGATGGTTTGTCATAAAATTTTCTGGTTTAATCCAAACCTGCCCATATTTGATGTGATTGTGTGGCTTGTTATATTGAATAGGCCGTTAACATTTGATAGAATGAGTTAGTGGACTTCAATTGATGACAAGTGCGTCTTGTGTTCTTCTTTTTCTGAATCTAGGAACCATCCATATACTTCGAATGTGCTTTCCCTAAGGCCGTATGGACTATGGAATCATCTTCTGGAGCTGCTGGGTTTCATAGAACTGTGGTGCATGAGATTTTGAGTTTGAATGTATACTTCGAACTGCTAAGGGGAAATCTCTGCTTAAAACTGTGCTAAAGCTTGCTTGGAATGGGGTTATCCATCATATTTGGAGGGAGAGAAATGATGTGTTGCAAGATCATGTTGTTCCTCAGATTGTTCGAGTTATCAAGTGGGTTGTTTTCTCTGTCAGAGTTCGAATTCAAGCTGTGTTGCAGGAAAAGCATTTGTTTTTGACTGACGCAGATAAAGCTATGTGTGTTCCGGATGGGGCATTGGGCTGTAGTGGATATGAGCAAGTTTGATTTTGGGCTTTGGAGATTGAAAACCTATAGGATAAATGTTTGACACATAGACGTGTGTTGACACATACATTTTAGCACGACATTTGATGGAATTCTAACGAAGGAGAGTAAATTTGGATGATTGCTATCGGTTTGAAATTTTTTGTGAGACGAAAATTCGTTTGGAGTAAATGTGTCATGAGGTACTAATTTGAAATTTTTAATGGTTGTAATCCAAATTTTAATTTTTGAATAGTTGAATGTTCGTAAGCATTTCATTGTCATGAAAATTAACCTATCCAATCTTATTCATTGGATCGCTCTAATGAGGTGACCTCTCGAGGAAATATCAAAGATGATCATTTATCTCCAATTAATCACCAGACCCCTCTCTCTCTCTCTCTCTCTCTCTCTCTCTCTCTCTCTCTCTCTCTCTCGTGGTCGTGCGCTTTGTTGGCCTCGTCAAAGGGAATCTCTCAGAGGAAGTAAAGTTGAAAATTCAAAACTTGTATTAGACGGGAGGAAAATTTTTTGAAATTTTAGCAATTTCCTCTCAACATGTTCCAAATGTTAGTTATTTTCTTGTCCACAATCAGGCTCGGGAGTCAAGTCTTTTGAGGACTTCGAACAAAAGATCATGATTCATGCATGGCTCATCAATCATCATCATGCTTTGGAATCAAAGTCTCCCTCCAAGTCGTTCTCCGTCACTACCCACCATTGACTTTTGCAAAGACTTGGAACAAGCGTTGCATAGACTTATTGGGGATGGTTAGTTTGGCTGAAAATGAATTATTTGAAAAATATTTTTTAAAAAAAATTATTTGTATAAGATTTTTATTATTTATGAAAATATTTAAACATAAATTATTGTCGATGATGAAAATATTATGCATTGACTAATTATTTCAATCGATATAAGCGGTCGTTTTTATTCATTTTTCACGAACCAAACGGAGCATTGGTCGACTACTAAATCAAGCCAATACATTTAAGAACTTGTGTGACCCATGCTGGACGCCACTAGAAGCACGGTTGTCATGCAGTTTCTGCAAGGTTGTATTCACCATATCACTGATGGACTAAGTCGATATCGAAGTTGTACGACTTTTATGGCTCTGGAGACTTAGACTTGGTGCAAGAAAAACCTATATTGGTTCCCCAGAGAGGTCCATCATGAATAACCCCATCGTCTCTAGAGCAGAAAAAATCCACCATCCAGGATTATTTCAGGATGGTGCGAGTAATTAAACAGATTCATTCGTATACGAAATTGTTAACATATGTAGACATAGTTTGAGTTACTTTAGCGTATGTAAAAATTGCTAAACAGTTGGTAAATATGACTAGTCGGATGAATAAGCTATTAGCCACCTGAAACACGTTAGCGTTCTATATTAAAAGTTACTGATTGATGAGAAGAAGTTACCAGTTATTTAAACAGTCAAGCTTCACTTGTTTATATAAAAATGGGAAAACTGCACTGCAAGCCCTAAAACTTGTTGTGAATGTGTGATTGAGTACTAAAACTTTCAAAAAGTGCAATCGAGTTATAAAACTTAAATTGATGGAATCAAGTCATTTCGTTAACTCCATCAATTTGACTAATGGAGTATGCTGAAGTGCTATTTTTTTTTTATTACTATCGTCTTCAAGAATAATTCGCTATAGATTCGTTGAAAATTACTTTGAGTAATTCGAGGTTACTTATTATATAGAAAAAGGTACTAGTGTTACTAATGGGCGACTGATTATTTTGAATAATTTACTTTCTTGCTCTAAAACGAACGAGATCGATCTTCATTTAACTCCCAACCGGGAGGGCATGTTGAACCGGTCTTGTGGGAGACGATGGGATAAGAAGTTGGAAGTCTGTGCAAGCCCTCCATAAGACCTTTCAGAGAAGACTTGTGTTGGAAGTCTATCTAAGTCGATGACGAAAACCTATCCCCACCACCAATAAACTCACTCACATGCTGAAGTGCAAAATGGGGTGGCGTCAAATTCTCGGTCTCCCAAGCAATTACGCGGGCCTTTCCACAAGGACTTTATGCGGGCCGCCAATTCGGAACATTTTGATTGTGCCTCAAGTTTGAAGCAAGACTAGAATCTGCGGAGGAAGGAAAAAGAAAGCTCCCGGAAATGCCGATGGAGATTCCGAGGTTATAACGCGAGGTGATTCCATAACTGCTAGTACTAATCTTTGGTCACAGGGACAGGGACCGCCTTCCCTCTAGGCCGCTTGGTTTTTGGTCAGACTTCTATCAGATTTATATCATGTTCTATGAAATCATCGGATAAAATTTTTGTATCTCGCCCTCTGAGCTTGGTTTTAGAGTTTACTTTATGTGCCTCCCCTAAGCTATGTCTCTACATTCTCCACCAAATTCTTTCGTCATCATAGATATGACGTTTAACATTCATTTGCCAAATGCTAGTGGACACACAGGAGGATTTGACTTTGACATATACAGACTAGTAACTTAGTATTCAATTGAATTTACGTTGTGTATATTTAGCAATATGCTAGGGTCACTTTAATTTTGAATTGAACTAATCAAAGCTGAAATATGTCTGGTATAATTGTAGTTGTGCTGCAATATAACTATCGTAGAAAGTATTGCAATCGGCGTATTAATTTTGATGATACAAATTTTAAAGTTACAACATTATGAAGTATGTAGGACTTTTTAAAGTAACCTTGCCAAACTATTTTATTCAAAATAACATGAATGAGAAAATTTTCAAAAGTTCAAGCCAAATCCAACAACAAAAATATTTATGTGGACTAAATGAAACCAAAATAATCAATCACGTGAGGATTCTTGACGTGCTAATCCTCAATTGATCTTGAGAATCTTAATATATAAACTATCAGATACATAAGATTAACATTCATGTGCTGCTCATGTTTGCCCTGATAAATGGAAAGAAAAAAAAACTGGTCAAAAAACTGGAAGAATAATACAGAGTATCTAGCTTCTCTCTCTCCTTTTTTTTTATGGTCCGAAAAGTATCCAACTTGAAAAGAGCTATTTATATGGAGAAAACTTATCATTGACTGAACTGCTCATGGAAACCTGCTGTTTAAAAGGAAAAAATTTACACAGTGGCCAAACCTAACTCTCTCTTTGTTTGTGTAGAGAGAGATTTTCATTTAAAAAATAAAAACACCTTCTTAAAGACAGCATGAAGATGGAGTCGACAAAAACTTCGATTGAAGAGAATTAATAGAAATTTTTGAGGTTTGGAAAAGAAAAGACGACTAGGAAGATGAGACGACTAGTAATCCAACGAAAAAGCTTACCTGTCGTGAGGCATCGACAAGCGCACTCTGAGGATGATTGCCCTCTTTATATTGTTTGGATCACGTCTTAACATGTATAATACAAGAGTACTTGAGTTAATATTTCTCAAATTTAAATTATATGTGCGAGTTAAGTGCCAAATAACTTTTCTAGGCTGTTATTCGCTCTTATATTTGGTGATAATGACCGGAGGCTTTCACATTGTTAGGGGTTGTTAATTAGGCAGTCTTTCTTCGTTAGTAGAACAACTCAAGTTAAATTCTATTTCCCTTTTGTGACTAATCAGACATTTTGCTCATCAATAATGGAGGCCTCCTGAGTGTATCTACTAATGCCCTCTCCCATTTTCTAAAGCCACTTTTCCCCTCGTAATTAGGACGTCGTACGACAGAACAAAGTGCGTTGGACAATATTTTTGCCGTGTGAAAACAGACTTGTTGACTTGGACTATGAGAGCGCGGGTCATCAAGAGTCGGTTCACGCTGGGAATGCGATGATGATCTGATTCTTGCTCTTCATATCCCACCAAGTCCAGCACAATTAAGTTCATACGACAATCATTAATTAAAAAGTAAATAAATTAAGATGCCAATTCAATTGCCACGATTCCTTGAAATTCGGCCAAAATCAAATGTTTTGGCTTGCAACCATTCTGCAGATAATCCAAACCTGCAATTCTGGCAAAATCACCTTTAATTATGCCTATGCGAAGGCGCAGAAGTGGTAGTTGTGGATATCTCAGCTATATACCTTGTGCAAAAAACTTCCTGTTTCTTCTCCCAACGTCCATATAATATTTGACAAGCACTTTATTAAACTTAAAGGTAGTTTATCACTTTATCTTAAATTCTGCAATAATTAACTTTGAGAAATTAATATCAAGTTCTCTTGTATTAGACATGTTTATATAAATTGTTTTTCGAGTGAAGTGTCAAATAACTTTTCTAGGCTTTTGGTTGCTCTTATATATGACGAAATTACGGGAGGCTTTCACATTGTTATGGGTTGTTAATTAGGCAGCCTTTCTTCATAAGTAGAACAACTCATTTTAAATTATATTTGCTTTTGTGGCTAATAAAACCTTGTAATTCTAGATTTAAAAATTAAAAGAAAAAACGTCTGAAGTGTTGCGTAGTTGAACACGGCATATTGATCTTGCGTATTAAACGTTGATTTCAAATTAATCAGATACTTTATCATTGCTCCACGTGCAATGATTAGGAACTATTCAGTTACGTGAAGTTACTAGTACTCCGACGAACAGAGCTTTTAGAACGGCTAACACGTGTGAGAAGACTTGTGTCGATGAATTCACACTTGAGAAGGGCTATAAAAGTTGAAGCACTCTCTAGTCTCAAATCTCCACCGTCACTTAACACACTCGCATGCTAAATTGCAAAATGGGGTCATATCAAATCCTCGGCCTCCTCTGTTTTCTCTTTGTCTTGCATTCCTCCCTTCCCTTTGTCTCACCCCTTTGCCCTCGAGACCAACACGATGCCTTGCTCCATTTTAAGGATTCCTTCGTGCTTGATAGCATGGCCTCGGACTCTTGTTATTTGGATAATTCTTCTTATCCAAAGACAAAGTCATGGAACAAGAGCGTGGACTGCTGCTCGTGGGACAGTGTGACTTGCGACGATGTCACTGATTATGTCATCGGTCTCGATCTTACTTGCAGTTGGCTTCGTGGCGCTCTCCATTCCAATAACTCCCTCTTTCTCCTTCGCCATCTTCAGAATCTCAACCTTTTTGGTAATAACTTTACTGGCTCACACATTTCGCCAAATCTGAGTGTATTTGCAAAAATGACTCATCTGAATCTCTCTTTTTCACACTTTTCGGGTACCGTTCCTACTGAAATCTCTCACCTCTCCAAGCTGGTGTCACTTGATCTCTCTTACTCTTATATTGATGAATCGGATGGGCTCTCTCTTCTCAGGTTGGAAAATCCGATCTTCACAATGCTTGCTCATAATTTAACAGTAGTGAGAAGGCTTGTTCTTGATTTTGTAAACATGTCCATGGTTTCACCAAAGTCCTTTGTGAACTTGTCTTCTTCTCTGACACATTTTAGTGTTCGTGATTGTTCCTTAAAAGGGATATTCCCATTTGCTGTTTTTCAGTTCCCGAGCCTTACTACACTCTATTTGAGTGCCAATGAAGATATGTCTGGGATTCTTCCCAAATCCAATTGGACTGGTCCTCTTGCGTACTTGTCTCTCTTCTTTACAAGCTTTTCAGGAGAAATACCCGATTCAATTGATAACATGAAGAGTTTAACAGTTTTAGTCCTTGAAGCGTGCAAATTTACAGGACACATCCCCTCATCATTGGGAAATCTCAAACAACTCCAATACCTATATCTTGGCAGGAATAACTTTAGCGGGGTTTTAAAGTTTGAAATCTTTACAAAGTTTAAAAATCTACAGGGACTTAGTGTTTCTCAAGAACTAAGTCTAACCTACGATAGATTGAGCTATACGTTCCCTAAGCTTGAACTGTTGGTGTTGTGTTCTTGCAACTTGACCAAGTTCCCTTATTTCTTGAATTCGTTAGAAAAATTAACATACTTAGGCCTCTCTTCAAATAGGATTAGTGGGGAGATCCCAAGGTGGTTCTGGGGAATAAGCCATGATACATTGGAATTCTTAAGTCTTTCTAATAACCTTCTGGAGGGAGGTATACCACAATTGTACTGGAAGAAATTGCGGTATATGGGTCTTCGGAACAACTCATTCCAAGGACCACTCCCGATCCCTCCACCTTCTACTCAATACTTTTCGGTCTCCAACAATGGTTTCACTGGTGAAATACCCTCTTCCATTTGCCAGTTGAGTTCACTCTATTCTTTAAATTTGTCTAACAATAATCTCTTTGGGAATATGCCCACATGTTTTGATAATATGACCAATCTTGAGATTCTAGACTTGAGCAGCAATAAGTTAGAAGGGCCATTACCGCACTCCCAACTCAAATGCGTGAACTTATCATCATTATTTCTCAGTCACAATGAATTCAATGATATCTTCTTAAACAGCTCATTGCAGGTAATAAATCTGTCCAACAATAAGTTTGGAGGGCCGATTCCACTTCCTTCTCCTGTGACATTTTATTATTCCATTGCAAGTAATAATATATCAGGAAAGATCCCTTCTTTGTTATGCAATGCCAGCAAGCTCGAGATCATCGACTTGTCTGATAACGGCTTGACAGGTGCCTTCCCACAATGCTTAACAACTTCAGTACCGATCTGTCCGTTTTGAACTTACGAATGAATCACCTTGAAGGCACAATTCCTCAATCATTTTCTTCAACAAATAGCTTGGTGACTCTTGACTTGAGTCAAAATTGGTTTGTAGGCACTTTACCGCAGTCCCTTGTCGAATGCAAATATCTAGAAGTTCTGGATATCAGTAGCAATTGGATAGAGGATACATTCCCAAGATGGTTAGGAACACTTCCAGAGTTAAAAGTTCTCATTTTAAGGTCCAACAATTTTAAGGGTCTTTTGGATATTCCAGAGGCAACTGACCTCTTTCCCAAGTTGCGCATTTTGGATCTCTCCAAAAACAATTTTGGGGGTCCTTTGCAAGCCAACTTGATAATGAACCTGAAAGGCATGATGAATGGCGAAAATGGGCAAGAAAAATCACTATATATGACACGGTCTATCCAAGGGAGCTCATATGAAAATTCTGTGACCGTGACGATGAAAGGGCTAGAGATCAAGCTAGTGAAGATCTTGACCATCTTCACAACCATCGACTTGTCGCACAATTCTTTCCAAGGAAGTATTCCTAGAGTCTTTGGACATCTCCACTCTCTCATAGGGCTCAACCTTTCAAACAACCATCTCACAGGTTCCATCCCTCCAATTCTGGGGAGCTTGACCAATCTTGAATGGCTTGATCTTTCTTCAAACAAGCTTAGTGGGGAAATTCCTAGAGTACTGGGAGATTTGGCATCCCTTGGATACTTGGACCTCTCAAAGAATCAACTCACTGGTCAAATTCCACAAGACAAGCACTTGAGCACATTTTCAAGCGATTGGTTTAGTGATAATCCAGGCTTATGTGGAACTCCATTGCAAAAAGCATGCCCCGTCGATGCTCAACGTCCTCCACCATCGTCCTCGTCTTTCAGTTGCAAAGGGCATCATAGTTGGTTCGAACAAAAGATAATGTGGATGGATTATGCATCTGGAATCATAATTGGGATTTCCATAGCATTCATCACATTTGAAATGGAAAAGCCCAAATGGCTCGTGCGAGGTATGAGAATGCTAGAGAGTAGAGTAGCCAAGTGGATGGAGAAAAGAAAGCAAAAGGCCATCAAATTTCATGGACAATGAAATTGTTGAGGAGTTGTCTCTTTAGACTGTGTTATGTAAATACAGTTAATAAAGACGTTACCCGACCAGCTTGATATGTCATTTCTTATATGAAACCTTTTCTGTAATGCCTTCTCTTCTTGTTTCTTGGTGTAATTGCATATTAGTTGAATTGAAAAGATGAATAATAAGATCCGCCAGTCACACAACTTTAAGGAAAAAGAAGCAAAAGATAGAAAAATGAAGCAAGTGCCATCAACGTCTACATATATCTTTTCCATCTTCCCGTGTGCATAGCTTTTGTTTGCCCATAAAGAATTAGAAGTGAAGAATTAACCCATTCAGCCAAAGTTGTTAATAAATTAATCTGCTAAGGAAATGTGTCTTGAAGAATCAACACTAAAATCTTTGAAGTTGCAGGCCTGTTGTAGATTGTGGATTGTAACATATCAAACACTATCTTTTATAGGGAACATAGGTCAAAGTGGAACAGAAAAATGTTCAGTGAATTTTGCAAAGTATCTTCAAATTCCAAATAATTCTACTGAAAAAAAGCTGCAAGAATTGCCTCATACATGAGTAGAATGTTTGTAAATGGTCGCATGGAGGAATTGAAATTCACTAGTGAAGTGATGCAGATCCCTCGTGTAAGATTCAGTGCCATTACCTTGGGAATACACATAATCGAGAGCAAAAGCAGGTCTTTGAACTCCAACTAAATGGATTCATGAATAAACTAGCACTAGTGTCCGATCCACCGTTGCCGACCCGGAGTTGGGTTGGGCTGTGTCGCTGTCCAATGACTTAATTTTTTGGACCGAGTGCTAAGTCTACTTGTGGAGATATCGATATAGCGTTAACGAGTTTACCCCCTTTCCCAATTGACGTTTTTCCACAAAAGATTTAGAAAGATAAAACGGATCATTTTGATTTAATCAACTTCCCATTATTGAATTTTAACTTTTCTCGTTCCTCACTAACGACTCTTGTGCGAAAGAAAATGATATATTGGAGAAGTTGTTTACCTTGAAACCAAAAAAAGAAAATAAAAATTTATTACATATCGGGTGTACAAGAATGTTGGGCCTGTAGACTGTTGGTCCTGCAATATTTCCATATTAGCCCATAACTGGCCGAAATGGCCCACCTGTACCTCAATGTCACACTGGCCCTAACTAGTGACTGGAACTACAGCATCAAAGTAGATTTATTTGATATATCGTATGATATGTTGGAAAAAGTAAAAACAGTACTTTTGGCGTTGTGAATGGGACAGAGGAGCCTAATGATCTTCGGACTTCTAAATTGAAAATATACGAGGATTTTGCCTTCGTTTCGGATGGAACCGCAAAAGGAGAGGACTTAACATTATCGGAGATCCAAGTTTTGGAATTATACCAGTTGAGACTATACAGCAATTATCAACCGAACAATTTCTTTTCCTTGATATTGTCCCCCATTACTTGTTTCTGTAGATCATCCTGTCTGCTCTATATACTTTGGTTGACCAAATGATGTTTTATGAACTTTAAATTGGATATGCGGCCGCTCATAGACAAGTTCACAAAGGACTTTGGTGAAACCATGGACATGTTTACAAAATCAAGAACAAGCCTTCTCACTGCTGTTAAATTATGAGCAAGCATTGTGAAGATCGGATTTTCCAACCTGAGAAGAGAGAGCCCATCCGATTCATCAATATAAGAGTAAGAGAGATCAAGTGACACTAGCTTGGAGAGGTGAGAGATTTCACTAGGAACGGTACCCGAAAAGTGTGAAAAAGAGAGATTCAGATGAGTCATTTTTGCAAATACACTCAGATTTGGCAAAATGTGTGAGCCAGTAAAGTTATTACCAAAAAGGTTGAGATTCTGAAGATGGCGAAGGAGAAAGAGGGAATTATTGGAATGGAGAGTGCCACGAAGCCAACTGCATGTAAGATTGAGACCAATGACATAATCGGTGACATCGTCGCAAGTCACACCGTCCCACGAGCAGCAGTCCACGCTCTTGTTCCATGACTCTGTCTTTGGATAAGAAGAATTATCCAAATAACAAGAGTCCGAGGCCGTGCTATCAAGCACGAAGGAATCCTTAAAATGGAGCAAGGCATCGTGTTGGTCTGGAGGGCAAAGGGGTGAGACAAAGGGAAGGGAGGAATGTAAGACAGAGAGAAAACAGAGGAGGCCGAGGACTTGATATGACCTCATTTTGCAATTTAGCATGCGAGTGAGTTAAGTGGCGGTGGAGATTGGAGACTAGAGAGTGCTTCAACTTTTATAGTCCCCTTCTCAAATGTGAATTCATCGACACAAGTCTTCTCGCACGTGTTAGCCGTTCTAAAAGCTCTGTTGGTCGGAGTACGAGTAATTTCATGTAACTGAATAGTTCCTAATCATTGCACGTGGAGCAATGATAAAGTATCTGATTAATTTGAAATCAACGTTTAATACGCAAGATCAATATGCCGTGTTCAACTACGCAACATTTCAGACGTTTTTTCTTTTAATTTTTAAATCTAGAATTACAAGGTTTATTAGCCACAAAAGCAAATATAATTTAAAATGAGTTGTTCTACTTATGAAGAAAGGCTGCCTAATTAACAACCCATAACAATGTGAAAGCCTCCCGTAACTTCGTCATATGTAAGAGCAACCAAAAGCCTAGAAAAGTTATTTGACACTTCACTTGAAAAACAATTTATATAAACATGTCTAATACAAGAGAACTTGATATTAATTTCTCAAAGTTAATTATTGCAGAATTTAAGATAAAGTGATAAACTACCTTTAAGTTTAATAAAGTGCTTGTCAAATATTATATGGACGTTGGGATAAGAAATAGGAAGTTTTTTGCACAAGGCATATAGCTGAGATATCCACAACTGCCACTTCTGCGCCTTCGCATAGACATAATTAAAGGTGATTTTGGAAGAATTGCAGGTTTCGATTATCTGCAGAATGGTTGCAAGCCAAAACATTTGATTTTGGCCGAATTTTAAGGAATCGTGGCAATTGAATTGGCATCTTAATTTATTTATTTTTTAATTAATGATTGTCGTATGAACTTTAATTGTGCTGGACTTGGTGGGATATGAAGAGCAAGAATCAGATCATCATCGCATTCCCAACATGAACCGACTCTTGATGACCCGCGCTCTCATAGTCCAAGTCAACTAGTCTGTTTTCACACGGCAAAAATATTGTCCAACGCACTTTGTTCTGTCCTACGACGTCCTAATTACGGGGGGAAATGTGGCTTTAGAAAATGGGAGAGGGCATTATTAGATGCTCTCATGTGGCCTCCATTATTGATGAGCAAAATGTCTGATTAGTCACAAAAAGGAAATAGAATTTAACCTGAGTTGTTCTACTAATGAAGAAAGGCTGCCTAATTAACAACCCCTAACAATGTGAAAGCCTCCGGTAATTATCACCAAATATAAGAGCGAATAACAGCCTAGAAAAGTTATTTGGCACTTAACTCGCGCATATAATTTAAATTTGAGAAATATTAACTCAAGTACTCTTGTATTATACATGTTAAGACGCGATGCAAACAATATAAAGAGGGCAATTATCCCCAGAGTGCGCTTGTCGATGCCTCACGACAGGTAAGCTTTTTCGTTGGATTACTAGTCGTCTCATCTTCCTAGTTGTCTTTTCTTTTCCAAACCTCAAAAATTTCTATTAATGCCCTCAATAATTAGTCAATGCATAATATTTTCATCATCGACAATAATTTATGTTTAAATATTTTCATAAATAATAAAAATCTTATACAAATAATCTTTTTTAAAAAATATTTTTCAAATAATTCATTTTCAGCCAAACTAACCATCCCCAATAAGTCTATGCAACGCTTGTTCCAAGTCTTTGCAAAAGTCAATGGTGGGTAGTGACGGAGAACGACTTGGAGGGAGACTTTAACTCCAAAGCATGATGATGATTGATGAGCCATGCATGAATCATGATCTTTTGTTCGAAGTCCTCAAGAGACTTGACTCCCGAGCCTGATTGTGGACAGTGAAGGAGCTAATTCAGAAGAAGAAAATAACTAACATTTGGAACATGTTGAGAGGAAATTGCTAAAATTTCAAAAAATTTTCCTCCCGTCTAATACAAGTTTTGAATTTTCAACTTTATTTCCTCTGAGAGATTCCCTTTGACGAGGCCAACAAAGCGCACGACCACGAGAGAGAGAGAGAGAGAGAGAGAGAGAGAGAGAGAGAGAGGGGTCCGGTGATTAATCGGAGATAAATGATCATCTTTGATATTTCCTCGAGAGGTCACCTCATTAGAGCGATCCAATGAATAAGATTGGATAGGTTAATTTCCATGACAATGAGATGCTTACGAACATTCAACTATTCAAAAATTAAAATTTGGATTACAACCATTAAAAATTTCAAATTAGTACCTCATGACACATTTACTCCAAACGAATTTTCGTCTCACAAAAAATTTCAAACCGATAGCAATCATCCAAATTTACTCTGCTTCGTTAGAATTCCATCAAATATCGTGCTAAAATGCATGTGTCAACACACGTCTATGTGTCAAACATTTATCCTGTAGGTTTTCAATCTCCAAAGCCCAAAATCAAACTTGCTCATATCCACTACAGCCCAATGCCCCATCCGGAACACATAGCTTTATCTGCGTCAGTCAAAAACAAATGCTTTTCCTGCAACACAGCTTGAATTCGAACTCTGACAGAGAAAACAACCCACTTGATAACTCGAACAATCTGAGGAACAACATGATCTTGCAACACATCATTTCTCTCCCTCCAAATATGATGGATAACCCCATTCCAAGCAAGCTTTAACACAGTTTTAAGCAGAGATTTCCCCTTAGCAGTTCGAAGTATACATTCAAACTCAAAATCTCATGCACCACAGTTCTATGAAACCCAGCAGCTCCAGAAGATGATTCCACAGTCCATACAGCCTTAGGGAAAGCACATTCGAAGTATATGGATGGTTCCTAGATTCAGAAAAAGAAGAACACAAGACGCACTTGTCATCAATTGAAGTCCACTAACTCATTCTATCAAATGTTAACGGCCTATTCAATATAACAAGCCACACAATCACATCAAATATGGGCAGGTTTGGATTAAACCAGAAAATTTTATGACAAACCATCTTTTGCTTGTTTTCTCGTACCAATTCCTAACCCAAGCGTCCCCTGAGTAAACTGACCAGAAGATTTCTAGTGAAAGCAACCCTATATTCAGAAGAGCTGCAAGAGGAGAATGTCCCACAAAGGCTGCATGAATCAGGACTAACAAATCAGACCTTGCAGGAGGCCATAACCAATCATCTCCATTGACGATAAAAATATTATACAAGCAATTGTTTTTAGAAAAACATTTTTCGAATAATTCATTTTCAACCGAACTAACCACCCCTAATAAGTCTATGCAACGCTTGTTCCGAGTCTTTGCAAAAGTCGATGGGTAGTGACGGAGAACGACTTGGAGGGAGACTTTTAACTCCAAAGCATTATGTTGATTGATGAGCCATGCACGAATCATGATCTTTTGTTTGAAGTCCTTGAGAGACTTGACTCTCGGGCATGATTGTGGACAGTGAAGGACCTAATTCAGAAGAAGAAAATAACTAAAACTTGGAACATGTTGAGAGGAAATTGTTAAAATTTCAAATTTTTTTCCTTCCCGTCTAATACAAGTTTTGAATTTTCAACTTTACTTCCTCTTAGAGATTCCCTTTGACGAGGCCAACAAAGCGCAGGACCACGAAAGAGAGAGAGATTCCCTTCAACTTTACTTCCTCCAACTCTATATTTTTTTCTTTTTTTTTTCTTTCTTTCCCTTCCCTTCCTTGGCCATGGCCAGTCGCCGGCGTCGGCGACCAGCCACAGCCCTCGCCATCGCCGCCGGCCTCTGGGTGGCGACGGTGAGGTTGGCCTCACCTTGGCTGGGCGAGGCCTTGCCATCATGGCCGCAAGCCGCCCTCGCCAGCCTTAGCTTGTGGCCAATTGCCGGCGAGTGGTGGGCGGCAAGCCGAAGAACAACAACAAACCAAAAAAAAGAAGAAAATCAAGAAGAATCAGAAACGGAAAAATTGTTCCAGAATCAAGAAGTTACTTTTTTTTCCTTCTTCATTCTATTCCAAAACTGATTCTGGGAATAATTTTTTGCAAAATTGTGCCCCGACACAAAAAATTTAACAAACGGATTTCTGTTCCTAAATTGATTCTATGAACAAAAGAACAGAAATTGTTACTATTTGGCAAATTGACAAACGGGCCCTAAGGCTTCATTTGGTACCCGAAAAATGAATAATTCGGTAAAAATAATCGCTTATATCACTTGAACTAATTACTCAATGCAGAATATTTTCGTTATTAACAATAATTTATGTTTCAATATTTTCATGAATGATAAAACTATTGTTTGTTCATTTATATTTGTAAGCTATATAAGCAATCGTTTTTAGGAGAATATTTTTAAATAATTTGTTTTTCGTGAAATAAAAGGCGCACGATAAGTCTATGCAATGCATGATCCAAGTCTTTGCAAAAGACAGTAATTATTCAAAATAATCTTCGTCTCCCCGTTAGTAACACTAGTACCTTTTTCTATATAATAAGTAACCTTGAATTACTCAAAGTAATTTTCGACGAATCTATAGCAAATTATTGTCAACGTTGAAAATGACACACAACATATTCCGTTAGTTAAATTGATAACGTTTACAGAATGACTTGATTGCACTGGTTTAACAAGTTTTAGAAGTTTATTGGACCTTTTAAAATTTTTAAGACTCAATCGCACTTTCGCAACAAGTTTTAGGACTTCTGGTGTAGTTATCCCATTTTTATATGAACAAATGAAGTTTGACCGTTTAAATAACTAGTAACTTCTTCTCATCAATTAGTAACTTTTAATATAGAATGGTAATGTATTTCATGTGGCTAGTAGCTAATTCATCGGCCTAGTCATATTTAACAACTGATTAGCATTTTTTACACACGCTGAAGTAACTCAAACTACCTCTATATATGTCAACACTTTCTTATACGAATGAAATCTTTTTAACTACTCACAGCATCCTAGAATACTCCTTGATGATGGATTTTTTCTGCTCAAGAGACGATGGGCTACTCATGATTGAGCTCACTGGCTGTCGCGACCTAAAAAAAAATCGGGTTTCGATCTTAGGCTAATGGATTACTAGATCAATTAGATTAACTAATGTGACATCCCGAATTTCGGCCCATTTTTGGGATTTATAAAACGCGTAATTTGTCAGTGTGCTTATAGTAAAATCTCGCCCGGGAACTGATCACTCCTGGTTATCATTTTAAATTAGAGATTTCGCTAGAATCGCACTCGATCAAATTTGGACGTTATTTAGACCCCGAACTTGACAGTCGATTTTCGGGAGTTTCAGGACGAAATAAATTGGACGGTGTCAATATTATCATAGCCAGCGTTGAGATTGTCAGGAATGATGGAAAAAGGGGAGTTTTTGACCAGGTGCGAATTTGGACTAGTAGACCTCCCTCGTTATAACTTGGTCTAATTAATTTGGCCTTTGTCCCTTTTTATGTGCGAGGCATATTTTGGACCGGTAGATCGCTTTCGATTTCGAATTTGGGCCATCGGATCGCGATTAATATTTGAATATTTATATTTTCTTTTATTCCTCTCTCTCTTTCTCTCTCTCTCTCCTCTGCCGCGCGTGTCTCCTCCGCGCGTCCCACCTACGCAGACCTGCTTCCCTCCTGACACACTCTTTCTCTCTTTCTTATCTCCTTCTTTTCCCTTTTCTTTCTTTTTCTTCTTCTTCTTCTTCTTCCTTTCCCCGACTGGTCCTGCTCGTGCGTCTGCTTGCCCGACCGAACGCCGCGCGACTGCCCTTCCGCCTCCAGCCCCGTCGCCGTCGCCGTCGCCATCGCCGTCGCCGCCGTCACCCCGACCGAGCCGCGCCGCCGTCTGTCGCCGCGACCGCCCGTCGCCGGTCTGCCCGCGAGGCGCGCGAGCAGCAGCTCGTCGCCGCGATCGCCGCGACCCGGCGCTGCCCAGCCGCCCGGCGACCTATCCTTCATCGCCTGGCCACCCGTGAAGTCGCCGTGCCGCCTCCGACTGCCGCGAGATCAGCTTTCCCCCTGTCTCTCTCCTCCACGACCTCTCCCCTGTTTCGATTCCGACGAGCCCAGCCATCCCCGTCGTTGCTGCCCGCCGGCCAGCTCGCCCGTCGCCGGCTCGTCCGGCCAGCCACCGCCGGTCCGCAACCCCCCTCAGCCCCGATTTCCTCTCTCCCTTACCCTTTCCCCTGTTTTTCTCTCCCCAAGGTTTTCCCCTGTTCTGGACTTCTCCCCACCGCTGCAGCTCGCCGTGCCGCCCCGTCGCCGCCGTGAGGTTGCCGGTGTCGTCGCCGTGGACCGTCGTCCCCCTCACCTCAGCCGGCGGCCCTTCCACCCTAGCCATCACTCCTCTCTCTCTCTTCCTCCCTTGTTTGGCCGTGGAAGGCCTTCACCGGAGCGCCGGTGCCGCCGCCGGAGCTGTTCCACCACCACCATCGCCTCACCCAGCCTTGTCCAGCCGTCCCACTCTCTCTGGCCGTGTCCATCTTAGCCGTGGAATCGTCTAGTCCGTCGCCACCGTTCGTGCCGTTTGCCGGAATCGCCGCTCGCTGCACTGTTCCGGCGCGGGATCGCCGCTGTCCAGCTGCCATCGCCGCGTGTTCGGCTCGGTTTGAAGCTTAGGACACCCGGTGAGTTTGACCCTAAACCCTAATTAGGACAATTTGCATTTCTAGACGGATTTAGGGGTTAAATTAGGGTATTTTGGGGTTTAAATGGTGGAGGCTGTTAGGGGTTGATGTTGCTGCTAATTTGAGGGCCTAGGGTGATTATTTTATCGAGGTTTAGCGGCCGTAGTGTGCTGTGCAATGGCTGGAAGCATGGGATTGAATGGGGCCGAGTTCGATCAAGTTCGGGCTCAATTATAGTTTATAGTGTGCACTTAGTTCGGTCCTCGTGGCGGCTGAGTTGGGTGATGTTTTGGTGAGCCAAATGAGTGTTTTGAGGTTATTTATTGGCCTGGATTGAGCTGTGTGGTGGCTGGCCTTAGACGCATTGATTGGGTGAAATTGCGGATTTTAGAGCGCGCCTAGTTTGGTCCTCGTGGTGGCGGATTTGGATGATATTTTGGGGAGTCAAATAGAAAATTTTGAGGACATTTAGTGGCCTAGAGTAACCGGTGTGAGGGCTGTCCATATCGGATTTGAATCGGATAAGGCGCGATCAATTTGGGGGTTAGTTTGTGAAGGCTGTTAAGAGCGGATGTTGTGGCGTATTTGGTGGCTTAGCGTAATGTTTTAATCGAGGTTTAGTGGTATGTGGTGTGCTGATTAGCGGCTAAGCTTAGGAGCCTTGATTTGGGCGAAATTGCGGATTCGGCGGGTGTGATTTGTAAGCCAAGTAATAGCTGTTTTCGTAGCAAATTGGGGAGCTTAGTGTGATGAATCGGAAGTGAATTGAGCGCCTAAGATGGACCGTTCATGGCTGGTTTAGTATCGGGAGGATTCGGGCCATAATTGTTTATTTGAGGCTTTAGGGTGAACGGCTTAAGGAACGATGATCACCCGAGAGGATGCTAAATTAAATATGGCTTGAATGTGATTGTATGATGTCATGTCGCATGTCTAGCGGGACTAAGAGTGGAATAGCTTGGCGGGCCTCGAATGCACGAATTCTTGATGACCCGATTGTGTAATTATGTACATGGATTGTATGTCAAGTTTGTGCCATGGCTGATTTGAATTGATTGTCTGATTGGGCATGTTGATTTATGAAATTGAATATGTGTGGTGCAAGCGCGCATGATTGCAGCGTGATTTGAATGAGTGGCGCGGTGCAAGCGAATGCCCAGATGTGAACGTTATAGCCATGAATGTGCATCACAAGCATTGGCACGACATGTGCATCTACAAGTGTGCCCGAGTGACATGTGCATTGTGATCACCTAAAATACCCCGAAGCGTTTTGGCGCTGGGTTCAGATAATAATGAGTTGTGTGATCACCTAAGGGCCTTCGGGTCGTGACCTTCGGGTCGATACCGTCCTCATGCACTTTGAAGCAGGACGATGCCCGGTACGTCCGGAAGGCGACCATCCTCATGCACTTTGAAGCAGGCTCTGGTTCGCAAGGAAAACAGTGTTGCGCCTCATGCACTTTGAAGCAGGCTAGAGACACTGGGCCAGATCGGTTGCTGCGCCTCATGCACTTTGAAGCAGGCTAGACGCATCGGGCCGTGAAAAATTGATGACTCGAGTCGTAATAATAATGAATTGGGCAAGTGTGCCAGTGTGGGCCGGTGTGCCAGTGTGGGCCGGTGGGCCAATGAAACGTGCATAACATGTCAATGACATTTGCATGCATAAACATGCATTGAATAACATGCGAGTGTGTGAGACTCGATGTATGAGCATGTGATTGGCGTACGTGTGATAATGTGTGCCACGTATGTCCCGTGATTATTATATATTGAACTGCCTAACCTGCAGGGCTGAGATAGTGTATTGGGCTGTGAGCCGGGAATGTGTTAACGTTGTTTTACTGGTTCGCATCATATAATGATATTAAAAGTCTAACCTGCATGGCGGAATATTGAATTGGGCTATGGGCCCGGGGTGAACTTATAGTGATTGTTATACTAGTTCATTGATTTAAGTGGTTTATTTACCCTCTGGAGGTGCACGTTAGCCTAGTTTAGGTTTAGGGAATTACTCACTGAGATTATTCTTATTGTTGTTTAAACCACATTTTCAGACCCCCAGCCTTGAGGATGGCAGGCGTACCGAAGTGTTTTGGGAGGAGCCACGGCTAGTTGTAGTGGCCTTGAACCGCTTTTGATTTTTGAGCGTGGGCTGTATATGATTATTGCAAATGCTTCCCAGTAGTAATGCAAGGGTATGTCATTCATGTTATTGGCTATATGGCTATCCTTGGTTATGCGTAATTTTGATGTATAGGTGGTTTTAATTACTTCCGCATGTGCTTTAAATCTCTGTGTTGGGTATTGGGTTGGCGACGCGTCCTGGGATGTCGCACCATAATCGACCGGAGGTGGGACGCTCGCGCCTCGTAGGGTTCGGGGCGTGACAACTAACCTAGCTCGAGTTCTCCCAAACTCTACCAAATCGCAACTTAGGTCCAATTGT
The DNA here is from genome assembly GCA_031216405.1 of Syzygium malaccense. Lineage (NCBI taxonomy): Eukaryota > Viridiplantae > Streptophyta > Magnoliopsida > Myrtales > Myrtaceae > Syzygium > Syzygium malaccense. The sequence goes on along the minus strand of CM062258.1, from coordinate 5,840,491 downwards.
GAGCATGCAAATATTTTCAACGGGAGTCGGCACTAATCATTTAGGGTAGGTTGATTAGAAACCTAAATAAAATAGAGGGAGTACTATTTTATTTCTACGAACCAGAAATTATAAATTCGGGACTTGGTTACGCTAGATTCCCTAACGCCCTTTCGGTACCAATTTCGAGAAAAATATTCAATTTGACAATTTTGATAAATCCTAACTTAGAGTTCAAAGGTGCAGAAATTTCTTTTTGATTTTTACTTATTTAAATGAAAGCTAACCTATATGTAATAACGTGCAAAAATTGACATGCGATTAATGCAACCTAACATGCAAACTATATGTCATGCGACGACGTGACCTATTTCTAATGACGGGCATATTATTTTTTTGTATTTTTTTTATGAAATTCGGAATTAAAAATGCCAATTATCTAAACGTGCAATTTTAAACTAAATAAATTGACCTATTCTAAAGTAATCTTTTTTGGTATTTTTTTATCGAAATTCGAAATTAAAATCAAGTAAAAAAATTTAACCGCGAAATCTTTCGAATTAAGTTTCGATCTGAAGCCTGACAGATCGACCCTAAAATTCGAAATACCCGCTATGGAAATAAATACTCCTTGATGATGGATTTTTTCTGCTCAAGAGACGATGGGCTACTCATGATTGAGCTCACTGGCGAACCGACATAGGTTTTCTTCGCTACGAGTCTGAGTCTCGAGAGCCATAAAAGTCATATCGACTTAGTCTATCGGTTTTATGGTGAGTAGAACCTTGCAGAAACTGCATGATTGTCGTGCTTCTAGTGGCCTCCAGCATGGGTCCCACAACTTCTTAAATTTATTGGCTTGACTTAGTAAACTAACACTCGTTTGGTTAGCAAAAAATGAATAATTCGACAAACATTTTTGTAAAAACAATCGTTTGTATCACAACAATTTATGTTTAAATATTTTCGTAAATGATAAAAATATTTTTCGTTTATTTATATTTATAAGTTATACAAGCAATTATTTTTAGTAATTTTTTTAATTATTTATTTCTTACGTAACAAAGGGCGCCTAATATTTAATCTAAGCAATGCTTGTTCCAAGTCTTTGCAAAAGTCAATGGTGGGTAGTGACGGCAAACGACTTGGGGGGAGACTTAAACTCCAAAGCATGATGATGAGTCATGCATGATCTTGACGGTGAAGGAGCTAATTAAGAAGAAGAAAATTACTAAAATTGGAACATTTTGAGAGAAATTTACTGAGACTTAAAAAAAAAAAATCCTTCCCGTCTAGTACAAGTTTCGAATTTTTCAACTTTGTTTCCTTTGAGAGATTCCCATTGACGAGGCTGACAAAGTGCATGACCACGAGAAAGAGAGAGAGAGAGAGAGGTCTTGTAAATAATTGGAGATAAATTATCATCTTTGATATTTGCTTGAGAGGTCACCTCATTAAAGGGATTCAATGATTAAGATGATAGGTTAATTTCCATGATAATGAAGTGCTTACCCCAAACAAAGTTTTGTCTTACGGTATGTTTAGTCTCGCATACTGGTTGATGTGCAAGGTTGATGCTCCTTTGGATATGATTGGGTCATTCTGGTACATGTCTGGTCGGATGCTTAATGTTAGCCGATTTCTTACTTATTTTTCCCAACTACAGCCAGCGAGTTCATGTACATGGCACTGAATATGTACTGCCAGAGAAACTCAAGAGAATAATATTGATTCTATCAGTCGAACAATCCTAGATGGACATTAATTTGGTTGTTTGTTCAAGAAATAAAAATTCTGACAATCCCATAATGGAATTGGTTTAATGTGACCACGTATCTTTATGTTAGCGTCTTTTTTTTATATAGATCAATGAAAAATGCAACGAAATTTTTGAGGTTTGGAAAAGAAAAGACGACTAGGAAGATGAGACGACTAGTAATCCAACGAAAAAGCTTACCTGTCGTGAGGCATCGACAAGCGCACTCTGGGGATGATTGCCCTCTTTATATTGTTTGCATCGCGTCTTAACATGTATAATCCAAGAGTACTTGAGTTAATATTTCTCAAATTTAAATTATATGCGCGAGTTAAGTGCCAAATAACTTTTCTAGGCTGTTATTCGCTCTTATATTTGGTGATAATTACCGGAGGCTTTCACATTGTTAGGGGTTGTTAATTAGGCAGCCTTTCTTCATTAGTAGAACAACTCAGGTTAAATTCTATTTCCTTTTTGTGACTAATCAGACATTTTGCTCATCAATAATGGAGGCCACATGAGAGCATCTAATAATGCCCTCTCCCATTTTCTAAAGCCACATTTCCCCCCGTAATTAGGACGTCGTAGGACAGAACAAAGTGCGTTGGACAATATTTTTGCCGTGTGAAAACAGACTAGTTGACTTGGACTATGAGAGCGCGGGTCATCAAGAGTCGGTTCATGTTGGGAATGCGATGATGATCTGATTCTTGCTCTTCATATCCCACCAAGTCCAGCACAATTAAAGTTCATACGACAATCATTAATTAAAAAATAAATAAATTAAGATGCCAATTCAATTGCCACGATTCCTTAAAATTCAGCCAAAATCAAATGTTTTGGCTTGCAACCATTCTGCAGATAATCGAAACCTGCAATTCTTCCAAAATCACCTTTAATTATGTCTATGCGAAGGCGCAGAAGTGGCAGTTGTGGATATCTCAGCTATATGCCTTGTGCAAAAAACTTCCTATTTCTTATCCCAACGTCTAGGATTGTTCGACTGATAGAATCAATATTATTCTCTTGAGTTTCTCTGGCAGTACATATTCAGTGCCATGTACATGAATTCGCTGGCTTTAGTTGGGAAAATTAAGTAAAAAATCGGCTAACATTAAGCATCCGACCAGACATGTACAAGAATGACCCCATCATATCCAAAGGAGCATCAACCTTGCACATTAACCAGTATGCGAGACTAAACATATCGTAAGATGTTGACTGCCTCCACATGCATGGAATTAATATGCCTCAACTTGCAGTCCTAGAGATAAATACAGCTCGTACTGACACATATGCTGACGGAGAGTAAATTTGAGTTAGCGATATTACCGGTTTGAGACTTTTTATAAGACAAAACTTTGTTTGGGGTAAATGTATGATGGGGAACTAGTTTGAGGTTTTTAATGATAGTGATCCAAATTTAAGTTTTGAATATTCGAATTTGGGTAAGCACTTCAGTGTCATGGAAATTAACCTGTCATCTTAATCATTGAATCCCTCTAATGAGGTGACCTCTCAAGCAAATATCAAAGATGGTAATTTATCTCCAATTATTTACAAGACCCCTCTCTCTCTCTCTCTCTCTCTCTCTCTCTCTCTCTCTCTCTCTCTCTCTCTCTCTCTCTCTCTCGTGGTTCTCTCAGAGGAAGCAAAGTTGAAAATTCGAAACTTGTGTTAGACGGGAAGGAAAAAAATTTGAAATTTTAGAAATTTCCTCTTAACATGTTCCAAATTTTAGTTATTTTCTTCTTCTGAATTAGCTCCTTCACTGTCCACAACGATGCTCGAGAGTCAAGTCTCTTAAGGACTGCGAACAAATGCATGGGTCATCAGTCATCATCATGCTTTGGAGTTAAACTGTCCCTCCAATTCGTTCTCCGCCATTACCCACCATTGACTTTTGCAAAGACTTGGAACAAGCATTACTTAGACAAAATATCAGGAGCGTTTGTTTAGTAAGAAATAAATAATTTAAAAAATTACTAAAAATAATCACTTGTATAACTTACAAATATGAATAAATAAAAAATATTTTTATCATTTACGAAAATATTTAAACATGAATTGTTGTCGATAATGAAAATATTCTTCATTGACTAATTAGTTCAAGTGATACAAGAGGTCATTTTTACGAAAATGTTTCTTGAATTATTCATTTTTTGCGAACCAGACGGAGCCTTAGTCTACTAAATCAAGCCAATACATTTAAGAACTTGTGCGACCCATGCTAGACGCCACTAGAAGCACGGTTGTCATGCAGTTTCTACAAGGTCGTATTCACCATATCACTAATAGACTAAGTCAATATCGAAGTTATATATAGGACTTTTATGGCTCTAGAGACTTAAACTTGGAGCAAGGAAATCCTATGTCGGTTTACCAGTGAGGTCCATCATGAATAACCCCATCGTCTCTTGAGCAGAAAAAAATCCACCATCCAGGATTATTCTAGGATGGTGTGCGTAATTAAACAGATTTCATTCATATACGAATTGTTGACATATATAGACATAGTTTGAGTTACTTTAGCATATATAAAAATTGTTAATCAGTTGGTAAATATGACTAGTCAGATGAATAAGCTATTAGCCACATGAAACACGTTAGCATTCTATATTAAAAATGGGAAGAAGTTACTGATTGATGAGAAGAAGTTACTAGGTATTTAAATGGTCAAGCTTCACTTGTTTATACAAAAATGGGAAAACTACACTGTAAGTCGTAAAACTTGTCATGAAAGTGCGATTAAGTCCTAAAACTTTTAAAAAGTGCAATAAAGTCATAAAACTTATCAAATTGGTAAAATCAAGTTATTTCGTTAACTCCATCAATTTGGCTAGCTGAGTATGCTGACGTGTCATTTTTTTATTACTATCAACTTTGAGAATAATTCGCTATAGATTCGTCGAAAATTACTTTGAGTAATTCGAGGTTACTTATTATATAGAAAAAGGTGCTAGTGTTACTAATGGGCGACAAAGATTGTTTTGAATAATTTCCTTTCTTGCTCTAAAACAAAACGAGATCGATCTTGATTCAAGTTGAAGTAATCTCATGGGAGACGATGGGAGAAGAAGTTGGAAGTCTATGCGAGCCCACCATCAGACCTTTCAGAGGAAGACTTGTGTTGGAAGTCTATCTAAGTCGATGGTGAAATCCTATCCCCACCACTAATAAACTCACTCACATGCTGAAGTGCAAAATGGGGTGGCGTCAAATTCTCGATCTCTCATTCAATTACGCGGGCCTTTCCGCAAAGACTATATGCAGGCCGCCAATTCGGAACATTTTCATTTTGCCTCAAGTTTGAAGCTAGACTAGAATCTGCGGAGGAAGGAAAAAGAAAGCTCCCGGAAATGCCGTTGGAGATTCCGAGGTTACAACGCGAGATGATTCCATAACTGCTAATCCTAATCTTTGGTGATGGGGACAGGAATCGCCACCCCTCTACGCCGCTTGGTTTTTGGTCGGACTTCTATCAGATTTATATCATGATGTATGAAATCATTGTATAAAATTTTCATATCTCACCATCTGAACCAGGTGTTAGAGTTTACTTCATGTGCCTCCCCTAAGCTATGTCCTTACATCTTCCACTGAATTCTTTCGTCATTACAGCTATGACGTTTAACATTCATTTGCCAATTGCTAGTGGATAGATAGGAGGATTTGACTTGACATGTACAGACTAGTAACTTAGTGTTCAAGTGCGCCATAGGTTTGCTTGGAAGGGGGCTATCTATCATGTTTGGAGGGAGAGAATACATCGCTAATTTGTCGACAAACTTGAACACTTAATTAAGTTGGGTAAGTTATCAGCATACTTGTCTACGTAGTAATACAATTATCATTTGATGCCTGTAGGAACATCCGAATGGGATGAAAGGACTACCGTGCTTAAATGCGAATTATATTTGTTGTAATATAATGCGGAAAATATATGATCTTGCAATTAAATCTACGCAAAATCACCAGAGAAATGAACAAAGATCAATAAAAACATCAGAAATTTATGTGGTTAGGTTCAAGTGTTGGTACCTACTTCACGGGAAGAGCCGATAGCAATAATTCACTAACAATCGGATAATCGCAGAGTCACAATCGCTCATACACTCAAATCAAGTATTTCCTACACTTATATTACACAACAATCCATGGCATTTACAAATAAAACTAACTCGATTGGATGTAAAACTCTCGGCACAAAATATCACCATGTGTTATTGGCCATACCTTAGATAGATATCTCCAACAGCCACGAGGACTCCACGGTTTGAGGATCCAGTCAATAGTACCGACCCACACTATTCAATTCAGGTCGGGTTTCGTATATGGGCTCAAATTCGATAAGTATCTAACAATAAATAAATGAATGCTCGAAGGATTCCGTTGAAAATCATCGAAAGAAAAGGGCAAATAAATAAACAACAATGCTTCTCTGCTGATGGCAACGGAACTTGCAACAACTTACGACGTGCAACAACCACGAAGAGCAACGTATGCATGGACGCTTGCCAATATACCTTGCTTATCAATAATGGAGGAGGCTTGACTTGCACTTGGATGGATGAAAACGAAAAGCAGAACAACGACCCCCTGTGCGCATACAATAATGCCCTCTTTACTTTTTCTGAAGCCACTTTTTTTTCCCCGTGATTTGGTTCTCGTGCGATGGTCCAAACCTGCAATTCTTCCAAAATCTCCTTTAATTTCGCCAGTGCAAAGGAGCAAAAGTGGCAATAGTGGATATCTTATTTATATGCGTTGTGCAAAAACCTTCCTGCTCCTCCCAACGTCCATATAATATTGAAAAGGCACTTTATCAAACTTAAAGATATTTCATTACTTTATCTCAAACTCTACAATAATTAACTTTGAGAAATATTAATCTTTAGTATTCTCGTATTAGACAGGAATTGTTTGAGGAGTCATCCCTTCAAACTACGCGGTGTAGATTCAGTGAATAAAAATGTCACCGAACCCCCTTGAAATGTCATTTACCCTATGGAGGCTTGTTTGCACTGTCTTCTCTTCTTGTTTCTTGGGCATTTTTATATTAGTTGAACTGAGAAGATGAATAACGAGATCTATCAAGCACACAACTGAAAAAAAATGAAGCAAAATACAGAAAAATGAAGTGACATTATCCTCTATATTTATCTTTTCCAACTTCCCAAATGCGTAGCTTTTATTTGTCCATGAGGAATTAGAAGTAAAGAGTAGCCTTAACCCATTCAGCCAAAGTTGTTTTTTTTTTTTTGGTAAGGTAAATTCAGCCAAAGTTGTTAATAAACTAATCTACCAAGAAAATACGTCCCGAAGAATCAACACTAATATCTTTAAAGTTGTGGGTTAGCAGTAGATTGTGGACAGGATGCTATTATACATCGTCTTTAATAGAGAAAATAGGTCAAGGTGAAAGAGGAAATTGTTATGTGAAATATTAAAGTATATTGAAATTCCAAATAAATCTGCTTAAAAAAAAAAACAAAAGGAAGTGACAAATTCAAAGTAATTTGTCTATCATATGGTGATTCCCATAACCATGCATGTCTTTATTAGGGAAAAACAGTCAATGTAGTTGCGGTTGATGCCAGCTCAAACCTTGTGGATTTTCACAGTTGGGGATGACTCGTCAATGTTCCAGGTACTTGAACCTCTTGTCCTGGTTAACCATCAATTAATTTGTTCTGGCAGCGCTATATTCCAGCTAGTACCTCTAATCCTGGACCATTATCAATTAGTTGTTTTCGCGGGTTGGGATAATATGGTAGGAGTCGCATATGCTCCTCATCTGCTGTACTATTTTCAAGAGCTTCCATTCCCCACTTTGGGAGATGACTTCTTTTGTGTGTACTCAGTGGACATTCTCATGGCATCGAGAATCGTATACCTTTGAAGGGGATGGCACATGATTCCACTTTGGGTGATATGGCGCATGAACCTGGATACCTTGATCCGGGTAATAGTCTCTCCTGCATAGCGTTACTTTTCTTTTGTGGCTTAAAAACAACGATTATTCATGTTCCATTTTCATATTTTAAAATTGCAACTGTAAGGACACAGCATTTTCCCACCTCTTTTGTGATGTAGTTTTTTAGGTTAAGAAGATTCCTAGCTATAGTTATAGTAAGTCAGTGGAAGAGACGATATGGGCATGATTTTAAGTTCAGAAGATCTTATGTTCCTATTGTATATAGGTTTCATTGATCCTCCCGCCGTGCTTTACTGTCAATGTGGATTCAGCGATTTCTTGGTTGAAACTTCTAAGACTCAACATACTGCTGCTTGCTCCTTTCAACATTAACTTTTCATTTTCTATTAAACTTTTTGAACTTGAATTCTCAATAGATTAACCCTCTGATTCTTAAGCATCTCGCCTTTTCTTCCCCTCGCGTTTATAAATGTAAGAGGCTTTGCCATCTTGGTTTCTTTATGGTCTTGATCTCAACAAATGAAAGTTTGATTGCACTGTCTGTGCTGGATTGACGCGCATATGAACAAATTTTGATATTCTTTCTGATGCAATTTATCATTCTTCTGTCACGTGTGATTGTAAAATTTTATCTGCAATCGCCTTATGATGCTTGTAATGTAACCAGATTTGCCACATTATTCGAGTTTAATTTCATTCCATATGACTTGACTAACCTTGCAGATTCAATTCAGTAACCAAGCAAGCAGCTAAATGTAAGGTTATATACTTTGTGAAAATGAATTACATTGACTGGACTCTGATATGAATAACTGAAGTCTTGCGACTGTTGTCAGCGGCATGGTGGCATGTAAATGGAGAAAGCTACTGAGTTTAGAACAGCTTGATAAAAAATGCTTTGGTAGATAAGCTTTCCGATTTTAAGTGTCATAGATAGTTGCACAAAACCGACTTTTGAAAATGCCAACTCCAGAAAAGACAAATCTATGAACAGGGCAAAATAATATTCTCAGCTTCGCGGTATTTTGATTTATGAAAAATTTGTCATCTTGGCAGTGACAAAATTATTTCACTGCCCTGGGGAGAGCTTTCTGACTGAAGTGATGTTTTGGTGTCAAGTGGTATATAAGTTGACTAACGTAGCAGCAGAAATGCCTGGGAGTTTTTTTCTTTTGAGGCGTGTGTAATTCTTCTTTACCCGTCGAAATGCTATTTACATAAAATCCATGTTCTGATGTTTCCGTGATTACATTGCAGTAGGATTCCTATATTGTACCTTACACATGTTATGTTGGGATGACTGCAACCGATAGTGACTTTGGAAGATGTTTTCCTAAAATCCTTGATGAAAACGATTCTAAACTAAGTCTGTCATGACTTCTTATGTAATCATTTGGTATTTACTAAGGTTAATGCTTTCTACTAGTCAAAGTTCATACTACAGTTCCCATTTTTTAGCTTTTCTTGAGCTCCATAAGTTTAGGCAACGTTGGGGCCTTTCAAGACATTGCAAAGAAAAAAGGAGTATTTAACTATGGAGTTCCTTACTAAATCACAGTTGAATCCAATTTCTATAAGATTAGTAGCACAAACATGACAGAGGGTTGGAGGACACTTCTCTAACCATTAAATTAAGGTTCATTTTGGAACTCATTCTAGGCAGCTCCGGCGAAAAATGCCTTCTATGCATGTTATCGTGGAACTGCCAATAGCAGGACGTGTACTGAAATAGAAGAGAGAATATTGCAAGCAGAGAGAATATTTGATGTTGATGCCAATGCATCCGTCAATCAGCTCTCGGAAGAGCTGAATATCATAATACCAGAGCTTTGGTTTCTATTACGTCCCTTTAGTCCAAGATTTGTACTTGAACTTTTTCGTTGCTTATAATTGTCTCCTGAGCTTTGGTTTCTATTCCGCTCATCTCTACTAAAAGTAATACTCTCCTTTCAAACACAGCATGCTCTTAATGCTTGCAAAAACTGCCTCATGTGACAGAGTCATCAATGTGAGACTGGATCTGGATATGTTTGTGAGACTTTCGGGCATATACCTATAACAGGTCAAGGCATCAAATTTAGAGAAAAGGTTGATGGATCTAAGGAAGATAAATGTAACCATGTGACCGCAGTTTTTGCAAAACATTTGCTCCTCCAATCAGCTAGTCAGCCCCTCCATCCCATTAAATTCACAAATTACACAGCTTCTCCAAAAATGCCCATGATTGTCCAGTTGGCATTACAACATAGCACGGTGAAAACAATCACTATATCCTGGTCTAGTAAGTGCATTCTTGAGAGAAAAGTCTATCCATTCTTCTATCCATATTGTACATATTTCCACGGCACAGCACAACTGACGCTTTAGCAAATGCTGGAAGGAAACATGTGTCAGAAGTTTCTTTGTTGGATGAATTGTGTGCAGCAAGTAGCAAGTGTGAGAACACAAACAGTAGCTGCATCACTAGAATCAATGCATGTTATTCACTAAATGAATAGTGAAATATATATGGCAGGCTTTCAGATGTGCCCAAATGTCTACTCCTGTGCATGAGTATTTCTGTGCCAGGTATAAAACTCAGCAAAGAAGCATCACTAGTCAATGAGTTCCGTTGCACACCACAAAGAGAAAGGAAGACACTCGGTGACATAAGTTAACACAGTGTAAATAACAGAGGTCAAAGGCAGAACAGTGTAAGACATTGCAAGTCAACCATCGCAGCAAAAGAGTACCTTGGATTGGGATTGCCACTGACTACTTTCTGCCCATATTTGCGCCAGCGATAGCCATCGTCCAGTATATCAACCTGCCTAAGAGTTTGAACGACAACTCGTGGTTCTCTGATTGGCTTAATCACCAAAGTAACATCTTCCCCGCCAATATCCAGCCTCCTATATCCATAGTAATAATGGTTTCGATTAAAACAAAGAGCTCATGGAAAAAGTATAAAAATGCACTCAGTTTCTCTTATAGTTAAACCCCCATACCTTCTCTTTAAGAATGGATCATCGTCGTCACCATCATCAACTTCAATTTGGATCCTAGTCGATAGTGAAGCTGCTCCCTCAACAGTCTTCTCATTCTCAGCAACAGGAGATAGTTCAGGAGTACCATCAGGGTCAACATTACACTGTGACATCCCGAAACTTCTTCGATTCATTTAACGAACATACATAACAGAAAGTTACGTGGGAATTAGAATGATTGTCGACGAAATACGGAAAAGTCAACTTCGGAAAACTCGGTTATTATCACGATACCACCATGCCATCACCATGCCAACCACCGTAAGATCATCCTACGATAACCTATTCTTTTGTTTGTTAACGTCGTCTTGTGAACCAACCGTTCTAACATGAGAATGTCTTTTGTTCACATTATAAATTTTAGTCACATTTTCCACCGCGCCGAATTCACGCACACCATTTCCATATTTTTGCCCCATTCAAGCTGTTAATTTCTTCTGCCCACCCTTTGCCACGCCATCATTTCTCACCATCACCCATAATCTGCCACTTCCCTCTCCCTCTTGCTTTGCCACGATGAATTCCCCCCGCCACCCGTCCACGCCACCGCCCACCACTCAATATCACATGCAATGGGGGAAGACGGTTTCCATTCTTTTCAATTGCTGACCGAACCCCTTCATTCTATTTTCTTTTCTGCTCGGTTTCCTTCCCCAACAGACTTCATCTTCACTTCTTCTGCTCGACTTCCTTTTTCGACGAACTGGTTTTGCTCCATCCAATCCGCCCAGCCAAACAGCCGCTGAACCGCGGGTAAATCCTCTCACGCCGGTGAGTCCCCGCCAGTCCGTGAGCCGAGTAACGTAACCAGAAGCTGGGACATTCTGTTTTCGTTCCAAGACAGCATCGCGACAAGCTGACATTGAGGCAAGTGAATGCCTTCAAGTCTATGCTGTTTTGATCGGTTATTGCTCGGCGAGGTTGACTTTCTCGGATTTCCGCGGTTTCCGTTGATTTTCTTGCACATTCGTGTAACCCGGCGATTTCGGAAGACATGCATAGCTAGAATTTTTGAGTTCATGGTTTATTTAGTTCTTGAATGTGTTGTTGAGGTGCTGATTGCTGAAATGCGTGCGTGCTCGGGGTTGAACGACACCAAAACTGGGCAGAATCCGTATACGTTGTAGAAGTCAGATTCGGTCACGGATTTACCCACGGTTTTTGCCAATTTTATACAATTTTGTGTCGTACGAATTCTTGGGGCTTTCTTCACAAAAGTTGCACCTTATTCTTTGTTCTATAACATACTTTAATTCTGGATTTTTCGGACTTCATATGACTATATTATATTTGATAAACACACGATTTTAAGTCAGTTTTGTTTTTTAAAACCGGTACTGACCTTTACACGATTATGATTTTCTACAGAATTTTTGGCAAGGAATTTGGACAAGTGTTCTTCATGAAAGTTGTATATTACCTCTTAAACTATAACATATAAATTTTCCATGATTTTTAGAGCTCATTGAACCTATGATACGTCCACCTTTCTGTTCGTTTGAGTTCTGGAATTTTACTACTGTTTTGACCCGGTTTGTCCGAATTGTTGGGAATTGCATAAGCCAAACTAGGTTTCGAGTTCTTCATGAGAAATTTTCCTATGGGTCTCTTCTACGTTGTGTTAAAATTTCATAATTTTTTTGAAGTTGATTTACGTAGGTAATGATAGCGACTTCTGAAGGCGTGCAAACTGCCTTTATGGGGCAATGTGGGATTCTGGATGAAATTCTTTTTCGTAACTTATCTTTTAATTGTATTGCTGACTACCCAGTTTTACAGAATTCCTATGATTTATAAGTGGATGAAGGTTGGTTAGTTCTGAACTTGAGTTGTTTTCTTTGCATTGACAAAGTGAATGATACTTTGGATTGAAATATTGAATTGCTACACCATGAGTATGATTGTTCCGTCGGTTTCCATGACTACAATGCCCCAGGAGTTGAGATGCCTGGAGGGGTAACTGGGTTCCTCCGGACCCCTGGGGTAACTGGGGTCCCCAGATGACCTCGCGATCTGGGAAGGGTGCAAGATGCCAGAGGGGGTAACTGGGTTCCCTCGGATGCCTGGGGTATAACACAATTCCACAGATGTCCTCGTGATACCGTGGTGGGTGTGAGATGCCGGAGGGGTAACTAAGTTCCCCGGAGGATGTTGCAGCCAGAATTATTTAATCAAACATCATCGTTCATATTTGGATGTTTCATCTGCAATTCTGATTTACTTGTCCTAGGATGCTCTCTTTTCAAACCAACATACTATTTCGGTTTTGAAGAAGATTCCCAGACAAGTTGATTTTAAAAATGATTTCATTTGGAGTTTTCCTAGCATGTACAGTGATGGATTTATATAGTATAGACTGGTAGACATTTTACTTGCTGAGTTTATACTCATTTGTTGTTAACTACCATCTTTCAGAGTAGTAGCATTTTGGAGACCAGGCGGTGATATTTGGACATACCGTGGATGACGGATAGGTGGCGTTGTACATATGTGCTTACAGGTTGGGAAGATAGAACTGACGGAGCTTTTGGTATAGCCAGGGGCGGCAAGATCCTTTTGTTTCTCCAATGTACCCCAACCTATGACGCCCAAGTACATAAACAAGAAATGAAAATGAGATTGCCTGGTTCATATCTCCTGTGTGTGTTCCTTGAATTTTACATGTCTTGGGTTGTTCTTTGATCATACACACTTTTGCATGCATAACAAGTGAAAGAATACATTAACTGTGTTAGAAGTGATGTATCGGGGGCGTCACATATAAGATGTCTGGCCACGTTAGAAGTGACGTATCGGGGGCGTCACATCCACGTAAGGTTGATGAGCTCTCCACTGTATGGATAGGTTCAATGATATCAATTTCCTAATACATCGGCATAAACTAGAATCAATAGAATAGATCTGTCGCGACCTAAAAAAAATTTCCATTCTCAGGCTAATGGATTATTAGGACTAAACCTAACTCGAGCCCTCCCAAGCCCTACCAATTCGCAACTTTGGGTTTAAGTTTTTAACATGCAAATGTTTTCATGCTTGGAGTCGCCACTAATCAATTTATGGTAGGTCGATTAGAAACCTAAATAAAACATAGGGAGATATGTTTTATTCCTACGAACCAGAGATTCTAAGCCCGGGGACTTGATTACGCTAGATCTAGTCTAACGCCCTTTCGGTACCTTTTCTTTTCAAAAAAATATTTTGGCAAGCAATTTGGATCCATTTTAACTTAGTCACTAACATGTGAGGTGTTCATGCGGGTACGCAAACCACCAATTTAACACCCAATAATCAAAGCATTAAATAAATTGCAAGATTGGGAGAATTACTTACCTCGAAGCAACGTAAGCATCTGCATGGTTAGCTAGAAAATCACATCAACCATCCTAATATGATTTCTAATTAACAAGCAGTTCACTCAGTATTTTTGGATTTTCGCTTATTTAAATGAAAGCTAACCTATATGCAATGACGTACAAAAATGACATGCGAATAATGCAACCTAACATGCAAACTATATGTCATGCGACGACGTGACCTAATTCTGATGACGGGCAAATGATTTATTTTTGGTGTTTTCTAATGAAATTCGGAATAAAAATATGCCTAAATTAACATGCAACCTATGATGACTTAACATATCCTAACATGACTTATTTTTGGGATTTTTTGCTAAAATTCGAAATAATAAATTAATTAAATAAAGAATGCAATCTATCCTAATCTACCATAAAACAATTCATTCTTTTTTGGGATTTCTATGAAAATTCGGAATTAAAAAATAACCTAAATAATCTATTAAGATTAGAATATTACTTAATTTAAACTAGGAAATAGATTATTTCCAGTCCTAATTTAAATTAAATAATTACTCTATCTTCTAGATATATTTAGGATTCTTAAACATGCAAAAAACTCAAATTCAAATCCTAACTGATATTTTTTGAATTTTCTTTTTTTATTTGAAAAAGGGAAAATAATCTAAACAGAGATAGCATCCACATTTAAAATAGCCACGCAATCCATAAGATTCGTTTCAAATTCAGATTAGGCACAAGAATCGAACTATCGGTCATATCTATAGGGTTATAGATATTAATGGAAAGTCGATCATTCAAATTTGGAAAGCAGATAAAAATCATTATCGTACCCAAGTGATTATGGATAGGATAATGATTTTCCGTATCGCCACGTATCATACCTTAGGGCTAAGGTCGGATAGTTGTCCAGATACGTTGGTGAATTAGGAAAGATTCCTAATTTTGAATATTTTCAAATATTGCGAACAAGGCAAACATTATCCTAAGATATCTAGCAATCCACGCAATATTCACAGAATATTCAAACATTTAAAAATTAAGAAACGAAATATTCTAAAAATATTAGATAATGTTCAATTACCTAATTTGCGGATAATTTCCAAATTCGAACTTGCGGATCGGGACGAACAGTGAACGGCGGATTTGGCGGCGCGGTGACGGGAACGACAACGGAGCGGCGGCGACGGAACAGCAAGGCAGCGCCGGCGTGTGACGGCTCCGGCGAGGACGGCGGCAGCAGCGTCGGGCTCGGCGGGGACAGCGGCTGGGACGTCGGCAGGGCGCAGCGACGGAACAGCAAGGCAGCACCGGCGTACGACAGCTCCGGCGAGGACGGCAGCAGCAGCGTCGGGCTCGGCAGCAAGCAGCAGCGGCGTCGGCGTTGGCGGGAAAGGCAGCGGCAGCAGCAAGCAGCAGCGGCGTCGGCGTCGGCCTGAGGAGCAGCGGCGAGCAGCAGCACCGGCGGTGTCGGCGTCGCGCGGCTGGAAGCAGCAGGCTCGGCAGCAGCAAGCAACAGCGGCGGCGACGGCGTGAGGATCAGCGGCAGCCGCAACGGCAGATGCGCGGGAAGCAGCAGCGCCTGGCAGAGAGCGGCTGGGACGTCGGGCTTCGGCAGCAACAGGCACGGCAAGGCGGCAGCAGCGCAGGCTGGGAGCGGCTAGGACGTCGGGCTCGGCGGCAGCAGGCACAGCAAGGCGGCAGCAGGCAGGCGCGGCGTCGCGCGAGAAGCAGCGGCAACGACGGCGGTGGGCGTGAGGCGCGGCAGGCACGGCGTCGCGCGGCGGGCAGCAGGCGAGCGCAGCGACGAGGGGGCGGTGCGCGGCCGGTCTCTTTCTCTCTCTCTCTTTCTCACTCTCACCTTCTAAAAAAACTGATCTGAAAATTATGAGTGAGCCCCCCTAAAATTCTGACCTAATAATGTATATATAGTATTAACCTAGGTCAATTAGATGGGCTTTTTAGTCCTAATGGGCTTAGGCTTGGGCTTTAATTTAAATGGGCTGAATTAATGGGCTGAATTAATTAATGATAATGGGCTGAATTAATTAATGACAATGGGCTGAATTAAATTCAAATTAAAACAACCGAGCCCGTTTGACTTATAATTCCCGGCCTTTGCATTTCAAGCGAGCCGAGTCCCATTCGATGAAATTTAAGCTCGTTCATTCACCGCCGGTCCGATGCAAAAAAATGCAATGAATTTAAACTATATGTTATGCCATTTAAATATTTTTTGTTTAGGGGTTAACAATTTAATCCCTAATTTTCTATGCAAATTACACTAAATGGTTGCCAAAATTTAGGTGTCAACAGCTGCCCCTCTTTGAAGGTGAGCTCGCAGAGGTTGCATTCAAAGACTAAATGATACCTAAATTTCACTTATGCAAATGCAGTGAATGTTGTTTTTGTCGGGATTATGAGTCCCATTTTACGATGCATTAAGAAATGATGCAATGCTGACCTGAATAGAGAACATACCTGGAATTACTTACCTGACGATAGCGCAATTCGAGGCACAACCTTAACTTGTATGTTGTTTTGGCAAATGTATGGGCTCAGTTCCCATCGGTATTGCCTGATATATGTTGATGAACTTCGGTGATCTGCAGTCAAGTCAAAACACACGAAGAAAGCTCGACGTATCCAATCATCATCTGGATTCGTGAGAACAGTTCCGATCTTTACGAACTACCTATATATCTCCATAGGTGTTTGCAAAGATTTGGCCGCTTCACTTATACCTGCTCATAAGTGAATTGCGGGGGAAACTTTTGAAATCAAGAGGATATTCCGACCTTTACATATACCTGTTCATATGCAAAGGTTTGGCCGCCGCACTTATACCTGCTCATAAGTGAACTGCGGGGGAACACCTGGGGTTGAGAGAATATTCCGACCTTTACATATACCTGTTCATATGCAAAGATTTGGCCGCTTCACCTATACCTGTTCATAGGTGAGTAGCGGGGGAATACCTGAGATTTGGGAGAATATTCCGATCTTTACATATACCTGCTCATATGCAAAGATTTGGCCGCTTCACCTATACCTGTTCATAGGTGAGTAGCGGGGGAACATCTGGGATAAAGAGAGTATTCCGACCTTTACATATACCTGCTCATATGCAAAGATTTGGCCGCTTCACCTATACCTGTTCATAGGTGAGTAGCGGGGGAACACCCGAGATTTGGGAGAATATTCCGACCTTTACATATACCTGCTCATATGTAAAGATTTGGCCGTCATGCCTATATCTGCTCATAGTCATGTAACGGGGGAATCTTCTCGAGATTGTATAAAAATCTGTAATTTGATGAATAAAGGGGTTGGCCCAAGTGTTCAAGAGTTCCTTGACAAAGTACCTGGATATCATCAGAGGTACCTGAAAAGGTTTGATCAATAGATACCTGAACATAATCAAAGGCATCTAGAGATCGCCAAAATGATCAAATGTGGGACCTGACAATTGCTTGAACAGGTTAGGGATACCTAGATAGTCATAGACATCCTAGGGATAGAGACATACTTACCTGGTGACATCTCCAACTCTGAAGGTGTGTCTCCTGTTAGACACGATTTTAAGTAACATGTAATATGCATTCGCACACTGTCAAGAATACATATACACATGAACTATGATTTCAACTGATTTTCATGCACGATGGTTTTGTCAAATCGGCATTACAAACTTCGCTGGGGAAAAATCATGACAAGACAACCCGAACTCAAGCGGATATCTTGAAAATGTCGAATGAGGGACTTCCGGTCCAAAAGGGCTTTCTCTCATTCTCATCGAAAGGCTGATTTATGGAGAATCGCTCCATCTCACCGTCATCATGTTGACAAGGGTCCGAGTATTCTCGCAAGTAGTACGACTTTACCAATCTGAGAGGTCTTTGTTAGGACTGTAACATAGGGCTTGGTCAATGGCTTAGCAAAAGAGACTCTTCGAGCCGAGGCTATTGAAAGAAAATACTCTGCAATTGTCTCCGGGTTTACAAGTCAAGAACCTGCAAAATGAGATAGAAATGGACTTGCTCGCACTTCTTCGAGCTAAGCTTATAAACATCAGAAACTCTACGTTAGTTCAAGTGCCCTAATCTGAAGAGACTTTGCAAGGGACGTAACGCAGGCTAGGCTCATGGGTTGAGAAATGAATGGATCATAAGGCTCAAAATGTGTATAATTGGGATGAACAAGTTGGTGATCATCTTGGCATTGTCACCGGTCTTCTTCTTCACCAGGGATTGTCTTCTCAGTAGATGCTCCATTGGTTTCGAGAGTTTATCACCTGACTCCTCAAGACTTTGGATACTTTTGTGACTTCGAGACAACTAAACATTTTCTAAAGTCGTCACTTTTCTCCATTTTTTCACGGGCATTGGCCTTGCTTTTACCAGGCATACTGCTTTTTCATGCCCTCTAGTTTTTTTTTTTTTTGACATACACTGTCTACAATGCATACATTGGCTAGCCACACTTTGGCTTGTTTTGACCGAATGACTAACATTTGGACTTTCGGGGTCTTGTCTTTTGTCGGCGCTCTGGATATGCTGCCTGAACAATGATGACTTTTGCCTTGCCCCAGTGTGGGGGATGATCACCAACTGGGTTTAAGAAATGAATTTGCAGGCTCAATTGGGCTTAACAAAGGGTAAAGTGTGTATAGGATAGAGAAAGAAATGCTCTTCGTCATCCTAAGGCACTTGAACTTCACGTGAATTCATCTGAAAAAGCAACACTCGAAGATTGACGCAAGTGAGAGCATGAAAATTTCTATTCATTTTTCACCTTATGACGCTGACTTACCTCCAGTTTGCCCCGATGTGGGGTGGTTCTTGACAGGGGTAATTTGAATGAATTTCTCCAAATATTTAGGCTCAAAGTGGCAAAACAATGGATAACCTGTAGTGTTTGGGATAGAGAAATGAACCGCCTCTCGTCATTTCGGTTGCCGTACCTTTTGCGAGATAACCCTTCGCCTTGCCGACATGGAATTTTTCCACTTAACTCACTGGGGATTAGTGAACGGGACTGTGTATAGGATATGGCTTGCCTTTCATCACCCCGATGTACCTCATTCAACACATTCAATTCATTTCACGTGAGTTATCATATCGTCTAAATAGATTCCCCTTTTGAAATCGATAATGCAGACTGACAAAATGATCAAACATAATTTAAAGCCAAGGCACACATTCCATTTTTCAATTGATTGAAACCATTTATTCATAAATGAGATGTTTGCAATTCAGAATATAAAACCGAACATTTAAAAACTTTCGCCGCAAAAATGTTAGATCTTATCAGGGATAATAGATCTTCACAGCATCAGAATTAACAGGAGTGGAGAACTCACGACCATCCATTTCTGCGAGGATCAGGGCACCTCCGGGAAGTACCTTTTTAACCACATACGGACCAATGTAGTTTTGAGCAAATTTACCTTTAGGAATAAGAAAGACTGGCAGTACCTTCCTTAGGACTAGATCATTTACCTGGAAGTGTCTTTGACGTACCTTTCGGTTAAAGGATCCAACTTTTTCGTGCGGCAACTGGATCAAGCGTTTCGTCTCACTTTCAGGGAGATTTGCTCTTATCTTTACTTCCTTGGGTTCCTCCGTATCACTCAGATTGACGGTGATAGTTTGGTCTATCGTCAGTACTTTAACTCTTTCATGATGCTTTAGATCGCGCTGAACGTTCGAGGAATCTTCGAGTTCATTGGTGTCATCGAGATCAAGTTCAATGGCACATAATTCATCAGATTGGACCGTTTCTATACCCTTACGTGTCACAAAATTGCCCCTGAAACGTAAAGTAGGGGGTTCAGTAGGACAAACAGGGCTAAACAGTGCATTTTTATTTCTTTTGATTTTTTTATTATTTGAAATTCTTTTCAAAAAAGGTTTTAACACGAGGAAGCATGAAGAAGCCCAGGCCTCAGAATTCTCCTTGGATTATGTTTTCTTTTATCGGTTGGATATCATCACCGGGCTGGTTTGATGTACCTCAACATGCCCTCAAAACGAAAATAACTTGTAATTTTATTGATTATCACCAAATGAATTACATTTATTGGAATGGAAATTGCAACAATCAAATCCTAGAAATGCAAAGTACTAAAAAGTAGCTCCCGAGACGGGGCAAGTCCTAAAAAGCAGTAAAAATTCCCGCGTAGGGGAATGTGCGAAAAAGGTAAATGTGTTACTCTTGCGGGCCAATGCCCATTCCCTTCAACGGTCCTTCCTCGATGGCTCCAATTAAGAAATTATCGAACAGGGCGGTGATTCCCTCCATTGCATCATCAGAATCTTCTGTCACTAGAGGTGTTGAATCATCCATACCTCCCCATCCATCCGGGACAATGTCACGGGGGTCAACATAGAAGCTCGGGGGTGCTGAGTATTTGACATAATAGTCGAACTTGCCGCTCGGCTGCCCCAGAGTGTCGATCACCTCTTTCTCTTCATGCATCATTCTTGCAGGGCCTGGGAATGTGGTGCGGAGGTGTGGAGGCAACCTACCACGCCCACGTTCTTCGCCATTTGGCTCTTCTTCGGATCGCAATCTATTTTGACCATTTCTTCGACCACGTTCACGTCCACGTGCCACATTGTTCGGCTCACTCGACCCCAGGTATCCCAACCCAGTAATGCGGGGCCTCTGAGAAACTTCCACCGGTTGGCGGATGCCTTGACTACTTCTACCAAGACCTTCACCTGGAGTAAAGCCGTGAGAGATCATTACTCTCCCAATCATGACCGCAGCATTTGACACCTCAGGAATAGGCGGTGATGATCCTCTTGACGCATGTATGGTTGATACGAGCTCCAGCGACTGATAGCTCGATTCTATTTTGCAATCAGGCTCAACATAGGGGATAGCCGTTGCGTGGTAGATTGGGTGTTCTTCTTCACCGTGGACCGTGACTAACTTTCTCTCCACGACGAACTTTACCATCTGATGTAGACTGGATGGCACAGCTCCAGCAGTATGAATCCATGGACGACCCAACAGAAAATTGAATGCAGTGGGAATGTTCATAACTTGAAATAGGACATTGAAAATCGTTGGTCCTATCTGTATGTCAAGGTGTATTTCTCCCATCACTTCTTTCTTCGTTCCGTCAAAGGCTCGTACGGAGGTTCTTGCAGAACTTATCCTAGAAGGATCTATCTTAAGGCGGTGTAAAGTCGCCAAAGGACAGATGTTTAGGGCTGACCCGTTGTCAATGAGTACCCGGGCAACATGTGAGGCCTTGTATTTGACGGAAATATAGAGTGCCCTGGTATGCCCCCTCCCTTCTAGAGGGAACTCTTCATCTGAAAAGGCTATGAGGTCCTTAAGGAGTATAGAGCCCACAAATTCCTCTAATTTGTCATGATCAATCGTTTCTGGCACGTGGACTTCACTTAACACCTTCATTAAGGCCTTCTGATGCATGACAGATGTCTGGAGCAGCTCAAGCAGGGAGATTTGCGCGGGCAGCTTGCGCAATTGTTCAACTATGTTGTACTCGCTAGCCTTAATCACAGCTAGAAATTCCTTGGCTTCTTCATCAGTAACGGGTTTTGCAGGTCGGGCATTAGCTTGGCCGTAGGAACGCCCAGATCTGGTAACTAAGTCGACATCGAGACTGTAGGACCAGGGAACCGCCTTATTGTCACTGTACTCATACGGTTGAGGTATCTCGATCACTATCCCTTCATCAGTTGTAGGCGTGCTTACAGTGATTTCCTCATTATCGGACGCGTCTTCAAGCGGAGGCATGTCTTCAGGCAGAGGGTCGCCCTTGTCGCTCCTGATGTTCAATGTAGCAAACTCCTCCTCCCAATTAATAACCACTTCGGAGATAGTGGAAACGATGCCAGTGTGGTCAGCATAAACAATCATCCCAGCTTCTACCATTCTTGAGATTCTCTCTTTCATGAGAGCCAGGGGCAGGTCTTCATTACTTGGGTAACAACCGGTCTTCACTAACTCACCGTAGACGTCGGTAGTACACACCTTAACATTCTTGATTCGACCAGCATTGAAGCTAAATATGGCATTCACATTGCCTGCGTGATCAGGGAGTGGGTTGCTCTGAACATTCGGCTTAGCAGGTTGAAATGAGAACGCCTTCGTGTCTAGGAGGTTTTGGATTTGGTGCCTGAGGGCATAGCAATCATCGGTTGAGTGTCCCGGCTCACCCATGTGATAATCACATTTCTTTGACGGGTCGAAGTTATAGAACCGCTCAGGATTGGGCCGCTTTGGCTCAGTAGTGAGCAAACCTTTCTTCTGGAGCACCGTCAACACTTGAGACAACGATCCGGGGAGGGGAGTGAATTGCCTCTTATTGTTCCTCCTCTGAAAAGGTTGACGACTCGAGTTTTGTCGCTGAGCTTCTACTACTTGGATCGCTGGGGCGGAGTTAGCATTCCGCCGGCTCGGTTGGTTATAAGCCACATTCACTTCAGCTGCCGGTTCTTTCTCTTTTCTCGCACCAAATCTTCTGGTCGAGGAGGGCGGCTCGACAAACCATCCATCTTTCAACCCTATTTCAATTTGTTCGCCCATGGGGATGAGTTGGTTGAAGTTGTCAGTCGGAATGGCAACCATCCGATTACGGTATTCGAACGGGAGAGTTTTCATGAACATCCTCTTTAACTCACTATCTATGGGTTCTGGGACAACCTGAGCAGCTAAATTTCTCCATCTGATAGCATAGTCTTTGAAGGACTCAGTCTTTTTCATCTGGGCGCGTTCGAGATCATCACGGGTAGGAATGATGTCTGTTATGAATCTGTACTGCTTCAAGAATGCTTCACTGGCTTCTTTCCAAGTTTTGAGGCCATTTATCTTCTTCATGAGATACCAGCTCAAAGCAGGACCCGTCAAACTTGCTTGAAAGGCATGAATCATCAGGAGTTCGTTATCAACGTACGAAGTCATTTGCACGTGATAGAGCTGTAGGTGGGCTTTCGGACATGTGGTGCCATTGTACTTGTCGAAATCCGGCATTTTGAACTTCTTTGGGATTTTGATCTGTGAGTAAAGGGACAGATCAATCGAAGGTGAATCCTGCGAACCTTCCAGCTGCTTCACTCTTTCTTCAAGTTTATTGACCCGCTCATCAGGTTTGTCCTTGTTGACGATGATCTGGACAGGGTCATCTTCTAAATCAGGAATATCGTCATCTCCGTCAACATCGACACTTTTCCTGATTTTCTGCTTTGGGACAGACGCTTCGGGAGGTGTCGAAACAGGAACCGACCGGAGAGCTTTGATCTCAGCGGACATTTGTTGCATCGCGATGACAAGTTGCTTGATCTGGTCTTCCACACCAATAACACGTTCTTGCAAGTCGGTTTGATCGGCCATTCTGGCTCTCGACCGTGTACGAATAGGCGACCGTGATCGGTCCGTAGCTACCTGATGTAAAAGAAATGAACCAAATAAGCATATGGTCAAGACAAGGTTGGTCCATGACACGCTTCTAGTCTTTTTTTGTTTATTCATGACAATATTCGTTTATGGACGAGACTTTATGAAAAGTGATATGGGCAAAGAAATATAAATGACGCCCTAGACACAACCTAGGAAATAGAAGCACCAAAATCCCTAATCATAAAACTATGAAAAACAAAAAGTGAGACTCCCTAGAAACTATGGACTGAAAACAAATTCTCTAAAGCCCCCCTTTTTCTGTAAAAGAAAGATGACAGCAAATTTCGTAGGAAAATAATTACCTATGACACATCTAGGAAAATAAAGACAGATTGAAAATAAATTCTCCGAGAGAGCTTTCTTTCTTCTTTTTTTTTATTTTCAAAGGACTCAATGATTATTACTTTCGAATTGAAAATCGATCTAGACCCATCATGGACCGACCAAAGAAAATACGAAACATAAATAAATTGCGAGATAAAGGTTTAGAAATCTTACTTCACCCGGTAGAATGATGGCAATCACATAGACATGCGCATGAAACGTGAGGTTCGATTTCTACCTAGACTCTGGCTTGCAAAATGGAGACATGAGGATTACCGAGCTAAACCAGTCATGGTGGTGGTTAGGCTGGGATTCCCCTGACTCCGGCTTAGTCAAAGAGCCGACCCGGGTTGCAAAGGGCGCAACCGTGGCAGGTATTCAATGACACCATGAAAGAACTTTCGGGACCAAGAAAGGCGACCTATACCACACGGGTGTGGTCGAGGTGTCCGTTTTCTTAGTACCATCCTAAACCTGTGCCGCCCAGGTCCGGCAGCGGGTAGTGTGTGCGGTGTAGTGTAAATGCAAGGCATGCACAGCAGGTTATATCATACAGCGCTTCGTGCATAAAATAAACCATTCATTCAAACACCTCCCTGCAAAACAAGGGTTAACAATGACGCCTCCCCTTATACCTCCCATACTGCAAAAACATTTAACACCTAAAATGTTAGGGACGTACCTGGGATCCTCGCTGCCAAGCAAAAATATTTTTTTGAAAAGAAAAACTGGCCTAAGTCCACTAAGAGTTTTAACTCAAGTCCCCAGCGGAGTCGCCAAGCTGTCGCGACCTAAAAAAATTTCCATTCTCAGGCTAATGGATTATTAGGACTAAACCTAACTCGAGCCCTCCCAAGCCCTACCAATTCGCAACTTTGGGTTTAAGTTTTTAACATGCAAATGTTTTCATGCTTGGAGTCGCCACTAATCAATTTATGGTAGGTCGATTAGAAACCTAAATAAAACATAGGGAGATATGTTTTATTCCTACGAACCAGAGATTCTAAGCCCGGGGACTTGATTACGCTAGATCTAGTCTAACGCCCTTTCGGTACCTTTTCTTTTCAAAAAAATATTTTGGCAAGCAATTTGGATCCATTTTAACTTAGTCACTAACATGTGAGGTGTTCATGCGGGTACGCAAACCACCAATTTAACACCCAATAATCAAAGCATTAAATAAATTGCAAGATTGGGAGAATTACTTACCTCGAAGCAACGTAAGCATCTGCATGGTTAGCTAGAAAATCACATCAACCATCCTAATATGATTTCTAATTAACAAGCAGTTCACTCAGTATTTTTGGATTTTCGCTTATTTAAATGAAAGCTAACCTATATGCAATGACGTACAAAAATGACATGCGAATAATGCAACCTAACATGCAAACTATATGTCATGCGACGACGTGACCTAATTCTGATGACGGGCAAATGATTTATTTTTGGTGTTTTCTAATGAAATTCGGAATAAAAATATGCCTAAATTAACATGCAACCTATGATGACTTAACATATCCTAACATGACTTATTTTTGGGATTTTTTGCTAAAATTCGAAATAATAAATTAATTAAATAAAGAATGCAATCTATCCTAATCTACCATAAAACAATTCATTCTTTTTTGGGATTTCTATGAAAATTCGGAATTAAAAAATAACCTAAATAATCTATTAAGATTAGAATATTACTTAATTTAAACTAGGAAATAGATTATTTCCAGTCCTAATTTAAATTAAATAATTACTCTATCTTCTAGATATATTTAGGATTCTTAAACATGCAAAAAACTCAAATTCAAATCCTAACTGATATTTTTTGAATTTTCTTTTTTATTTGAAAAAGGGAAAATAATCTAAACAGAGATAGCATCCACATTTAAAATAGCCACGCAATCCATAAGATTCGTTTCAAATTCAGATTAGGCACAAGAATCGAACTATCGGTCATATCTATAGGGTTATAGATATTAATGGAAAGTCGATCATTCAAATTTGGAAAGCAGATAAAAATCATTATCGTACCCAAGTGATTATGGATAGGATAATGATTTTCCGTATCGCCACGTATCATACCTTAGGGCTAAGGTCGGATAGTTGTCCAGATACGTTGGTGAATTAGGAAAGATTCCTAATTTTGAATATTTTCAAATATTGCGAACAAGGCAAACATTATCCTAAGATATCTAGCAATCCACGCAATATTCACAGAATATTCAAACATTTAAAAATTAAGAAACGAAATATTCTAAAAATATTAGATAATGTTCAATTACCTAATTTGCGGATAATTTCCAAATTCGAACTTGCGGATCGGGACGAACAGTGAACGGCGGATTTGGCGGCGCGGTGACGGGAACGACAACGGAGCGGCGGCGACGGAACAGCAAGGCAGCGCCGGCGTGTGACGGCTCCGGCGAGGACGGCGGCAGCAGCGTCGGGCTCGGCGGGGACAGCGGCTGGGACGTCGGCAGGGCGCAGCGACGGAACAGCAAGGCAGCACCGGCGTACGACAGCTCCGGCGAGGACGGCAGCAGCAGCGTCGGGCTCGGCAGCAAGCAGCAGCGGCGTCGGCGTTGGCGGGAAAGGCAGCGGCAGCAGCAAGCAGCAGCGGCGTCGGCGTCGGCCTGAGGAGCAGCGGCGAGCAGCAGCACCGGCGGTGTCGGCGTCGCGCGGCTGGAAGCAGCAGGCTCGGCAGCAGCAAGCAACAGCGGCGGCGACGGCGTGAGGATCAGCGGCAGCCGCAACGGCAGATGCGCGGGAAGCAGCAGCGCCTGGCAGAGAGCGGCTGGGACGTCGGGCTTCGGCAGCAACAGGCACGGCAAGGCGGCAGCAGCGCAGGCTGGGAGCGGCTAGGACGTCGGGCTCGGCGGCAGCAGGCACAGCAAGGCGGCAGCAGGCAGGCGCGGCGTCGCGCGAGAAGCAGCGGCAACGACGGCGGTGGGCGTGAGGCGCGGCAGGCACGGCGTCGCGCGGCGGGCAGCAGGCGAGCGCAGCGACGAGGGGGCGGTGCGCGGCCGGTCTCTTTCTCTCTCTCTCTTTCTCACTCTCACCTTCTAAAAAAACTGATCTGAAAATTATGAGTGAGCCCCCCTAAAATTCTGACCTAATAATGTATATATAGTATTAACCTAGGTCAATTAGATGGGCTTTTTAGTCCTAATGGGCTTAGGCTTGGGCTTTAATTTAAATGGGCTGAATTAATGGGCTGAATTAATTAATGATAATGGGCTGAATTAATTAATGACAATGGGCTGAATTAAATTCAAATTAAAACAACCGAGCCCGTTTGACTTATAATTCCCGGCCTTTGCATTTCAAGCGAGCCGAGTCCCATTCGATGAAATTTAAGCTCG
Source organism: Syzygium malaccense (assembly GCA_031216405.1). NCBI lineage: Eukaryota > Viridiplantae > Streptophyta > Magnoliopsida > Myrtales > Myrtaceae > Syzygium > Syzygium malaccense. The sequence continues at coordinate 5,813,360 of CM062258.1, read as the reverse complement.
TTCATTCACCGCCGGTCCGATGCAAAAAAATGCAATGAATTTAAACTATATGTTATGCCATTTAAATATTTTTTGTTTAGGGGTTAACAATTTAATCCCTAATTTTCTATGCAAATTACACTAAATGGTTGCCAAAATTTAGGTGTCAACAAGATCCCACCTGCAGGTAGAAATGAAAACCTATCAGATCTCTCATCTTGAATTGGCATGGTCGCTCCTGCAGTAAAGCTCCGGCTTGGTTGTGATTTAGGGTGATCATAAGTTCCTTTGTAGATGATCTCTGTAATTTGACCATCAGGAACACGTTCAAGAAGCTTTTTCACCTCATAATTAGGATAGGTACATTTGTAATAGCTGCGTGGGAATTCACAACCCTTAACATGCTTCTGTCCATATTTCCTCCAGTTATATCTATCATCAGAGAGTTTCTCAGTCATGATTGAAGGGCCATTCCCTTTATTATCCAGTTGTGTCACCTGCATCACATTATTGGGCTGCTCTCTCCTACCTAATAATCCATCAGGATCAGATTCATCAAGTGGACTAACCCCTAAGCTAACTCCTTGAGCAGGTACTGATAGACACAATTCCTTTGACGAGACAGTCAAATCACTCTGAACTAAAGACAGTGACGCAAATGGTTGAGACTGGCGTTGCCCCAAAATTTTCGCAGCCTGTTCACTTCCTTGGTGCTTTGGCTCTGCGGGAACCTTGAGAAGCAACCACCATCAGCCAATTATCTCAAAATCACAAGCACTAAGGCAATATCTTAGATACATGATCAATCGAATTGAAAATAAAACATCGTGAACTGATTTTTCATCTAGCTATTATACTTCGTTAATTATTTTCATAACAACACAAAAACATCATAAATTGATATAGGAGTCTAAGACACCACGCAATGGAAAGCAAGCAAACGGATTCACCAATCAGATAATGAAATTTAACTTTGAGGCTTCCTCTGTGTACACATCTCAGTCGTTTGCGTGCCAGTCAATCACTCATATTACGGCAAGGAACAGGTAGATCGTTTGCCGGTAGCTACTTGCAACACCTAATTAAAAGCGTTAAGTAAAAACTAGTTACTCACACAAAGATGAACCTCTTGACCTATTGCAGTTTAGCTTGATCAAATTCAGTATAAGCACACTTGGATATTGATGTTTCTTTCCCCCGTCTCAATATGCTAAATGGAACACTGAAATCAGCTTTTGAAGCTTATGTAGACAGGTCTGCAACCAAATTGTGAAACTAAACTGTCAATTCAAGGTAACTGAAATCTGTCAAGCGAAGCTAAAAAATTTTCTGGCCACTAAACACTCGGAATGGGATGTAGATGCAATAGATGACCCAATTACACACATCTACAACTGGTGCAGCTTACCTGATTATAACTTCATTGTTTTCTTTTGGGGAATTGCTAAGAGAGAGTATGAGGAAATAAGTCCTTACATATATGTGCTACATTGATTTAAGTTGGAAGGCTTCCCAACCGGAAAGCTTAAAATGAATAACTCTTGGCATTACGACATAGCACCGTGAAAACAATCACTTATATCCTGGTCTAGTAAGCGCATTCTTGAGATAAAAGTTTATCCATTCCCCCTTCCATATTGTACATATTTCCACGGCACAGCACAACTGATGCTTTAGCAAATGCTGGCAGGAAACAAGTGTCAGAAGTTTCTTTGTTGGATGAATTGTGTCCAGTAACAAACAGTAGCTGCATCACTAGAATCAATACATGTTATTCACTATACGACTAGTGGAACATGTATGGAAGCCTTTCAGATGTGCTCAAGTGTCTTCTCCCGAGCATTGAGTTTTTCTGTGCTAGATATAAAACTCAGCAAAAAAGGTCAATGAGTTCCATTGCACAACCCAAAGAGAAAGTAAGTTCTTAAATTGAAAGTTCTCAAATTAAAACTACAAAACTAATAATTGATATTCATAAGCCCTTCAACTTGTTGAATCAAGTCTTGTAGCTCAAGTACTTTGCCCAAAGAGAGAGGATTTCCATTTTTAATGGCCTGCAACATGGTCCAATAACTATCTGTCATTTTCTCCAATTTGCTTTTTATATCGTTCATCCTCTCTCTCCCACCCAGGATGACTTCTTCCAATGATGATTGTAGTAATGTCATACCTTGGAATGTGTGTTTCTGAACCCATGTCAAGTGCAAGCGAAAGTCAAAATTTTGTGTTTTCTAACTAAAATTTACAAAAATGCAATAACGTACCGCTAGCACGATAAATGTTAGATGACAGCGGGGGAAGAATCGCGCCAATTTCATTGTTGAATGTTGCTAGCGACTTCGGAAAAGGAGGCTGAGCTTCAGCCTATTGTTTTGCTACTGGCTCGTCAGCTTCAACCTGTTGTTCTGCTGTCGGCCCGTCTGGAAGACCTTCCTCCTGCTATTGTGCTGACCCCTCTCCTGCTAAAACGTCAAACTAGATCGCAGCTAACCACTCTTGAAAAAGATTTTCCTCTTGTTCATCTCCTGCTAGGCCGAATGTTGCTAAAAACTTATCTTGAACTTCCTCTACTTGTTCTGCTGCTTGCCCATCGGCTTCAATCTGTTGTTCTGCTGCTGGCTCGTTGGTAGACCTTCCTCCTGATGTTCTGCTGGCCCCTCTCCTACTAAAACGTCGAACTCGATCGCGGCTTACCACTTTGGAAATAGATTTTCCTCTTATTAAGCTCCTGCTAGGCCAAATGCTGCTAAAAACTCATCTTCAACTTCCTCTACTTGTTCAACTCCAATTGTTACTGGACCCCTGCTCCAATTTCTCCAAAGTTGATCGGTGCTTGCTCCTCTGGAAGAGCATGTAGATCTTCCCCTCGTTGATCAGCTCCTGGAGGCGGTTCTACTAACCTAAATAACACTTGAAACGGATTTGTTTCCTCAGCATTGAGGTTTTCGCAAATGGAGATGCCAATCCTCGTTTTTGGGAGTCTGGACAGGTGTTTCTTTATTCTATTTATGGTTTGTCCGACAATCTTGTAAACTTCAAGACAGTGACGACAGCGCCACCATAGGCCAATGACACCAATGACATCAATGTGGTTCCATGCTACATGCCGCCCGACCATCTTGCCTACAAGCATAGAGAACAGAGTAAACCACAAATATTAGAGTGAACCAACCGTCACTAAACCTATTGTCAATCACTAGTTGTTATGATTTCTATTTGCCCTTATTTCTGCTTCGCATCATAACCTTCAGTCATCTTCTTCACCGAGACGCCACCCATTGTTTCCAGACGAGCTCACATTCAATCCACAAGTAATTTGGTAGCCATTTGAGGTTATATCTGTTGATTCCTTTAGTCCAAGATTTGTACTTGAACTTTTTTGTTGCTTATATTTGCCTCCTGAGCTTTGGTTTCTATTCTGCTTATCTCCGCTTGAAGTAAAACTCTCCTTTCAAATACAGCATGCTCCTTCTAATGCTTGCAAAAAATGCCTCATGGGATAGAGTCATCAATGTGAGACTGTATATGGATATATTTGTGACACTCTCGGGCATATCCCTATAACAAGTTAGGGCATCAAATTTAGGGAAAAGGTTGATGGATCTAAGGAAGATAAATGAGACCACATAATGAGGGGAGTCTGTGTAAGTATTTAGAATTAAGGCATGAATTTTAGGGGAGTGGTCATGCTATCTTGGTCATCTACTACTTTATGGAGTAACATCCCTCTAAAAAAATTAATAAATAATAAATAAAGCACCAGGCCCATTAATCATTAGGTCCATCAAAGCCCATCACTCCAGCTCGACTCGCCAAGCCTTTAAGCGCTAGTCCACTTCAGCTCTAGTTGGGCCCAGCCCATTAAATCCACTAGATTATGTCTGCTTATTAACGAAATTTTTGAATCGTCCGGACACCTAGGACAAACTGAAATCGAACTAAGGCCACCTCTAAATTACTTATATTGAACGTGAGATTTGTGATTCTATTTTAATTCTGTACATCTGCCATATCAATTCGTGACGCTTGTAAATGTCGTTGGATGAATTGTGTCCAGTAAGTATGCATTTTGGAAAACAAACAGTAGCTACATCACTAGAATCAATGCATGTTATTCACTATATGAATAGTGGAACATGTATGGAAGCCTTTCAAATGTGCTCAAGTGTCTACTCCTGAGCACCGAGTTTTTCTATGCCAGATATAAAACTCAACAAAAAAGGGTCAATGAGTTCCATTGCACAACACAGAGAAAATAAGTTCTCAAATTGAAACTACAAAACTAATAATTAACTTTCATAAGCCCTTCAACTTGTTGAATCAAGTCTTTTAGCTCCAGTACTTTGCCCAAAGAGAGAGGATTTTCATTTTTAATGGCCCGTAGCACGGTCCAATAACCATCTGTCATTTTCTCCAATGTGCTTTTTATATCGTTCATTCTCTCTCTCCCAGCCAAAATGACTTCTTCCAACGATGACTATAGTAATGTCATATCATGGAGTGTGTGTTCCTGAACCTATGTCAAGTGCAAGCGATGTTGCGACCTACCTCTCGAGGGCCGAATTCGATGAAGCGGGTTTAGAGGTAAGTGTTCATAAAACTATTTGTATGGCACATCATAAAAGATGACTTACCGAAGCATCGATCTTTTGGTCATCCATACGGTCCATTGATCATGAACGTGGATTTTCCCTAAATCCATACTTCGCGTGACAACGGATCAATTTTATCTTTTTTAGGAGTCGCCACTGGCCTAGGTAGGGGGTCGGCTAGAATACCCAACCAAAACGCGAGAATTTGGTCTTGATTTCTACAAGAACCAGAGATCATGAGTTCGGGGACTAGCTTACTTTAATATTTTTATTAACGCCATTCTAGTACCACTAAACTTATCATAGTTGTTATCTAAGTTGTCATGCATTTATTTTTTTACCATTTTTCATGCCAAAGTCTTAGTCCACTAAGTGATCATGCATCTTGTTTTTGTTCTTTCATTTAAGATTTCTAAACTAATCCTATCTTAGTCTAGAAAAGAAAGAAAGAAACAATTTGTATTAAAATGGCGATGTGTAGAATAAACACCCAAGGCATTGAAAGGATGAGCTAATTCTAAGTGTAAAAAAATAAAACCCACAACTCGTCGGGTGTTTATAACAAAACGAATTGAAAACTCGAGACATAGTCAAGAACGAATAAATTGAATACAAATTGAGACCGGATTCGACATTGGTCTATCACCACCGTCTTCGATGATCTTACGGTCGTCTCCTCCTTGGACCATTTTTCGGGTGTCGGTTTTCACATTCACAACATGCATTCATGACAACAATACACAAGAGAACAACCAAAGCAAGGCAATGATGCAAGCAAATTCACTAAATCAAACACGGGCCTCGGGATTGGCCTTTGCTTTGCATGCATTTCGATTCACCCACCCACTTAATCATCTAACATTGTTTGATTAATGGTTAACAATAATGGGCCACCATTTGCATTCACAAAACAATGACTCACATTGATTAACCCCTAAAGTCGGGTTCTAAGTGACTCCCGTGGGCTACCCACCGAACATGCAGCGAGCCTAACATACATCTAACAAACACATGCATAAGAACGAGTAAAGCATGCATTTAGGCCCATGGGCCTTGTTCCTTAATCAAACAAGCAATGGATAGTAAGCCTCAAGAGAAGTCCACTTAATCAATCATTAGTTGCTAAATGCGGACCTATTCTGTAATAGTGTGCTTAATCGGTTTAATGATGTTCAAATGAAGTGATTTATGTGTCATTAGAAAGATAATTTCGTGAGGATCAAAGTTCATATAGACCGCTTTTTCTAATTCCCCACCGATTTTCATGAAAATGACAAATTTACCCTTGGAGATGGTATGAACCCGGTTTAAATTTGAATTCAGAAAAAATTATGGGAAAGATAATGACCGTTATCAAAACCCCGCCAAATTTTTTAAGCAGTTAGCATTCTCCATGAGTAATAGCTTTCATGTTTTGAGTTTTTACTAAAACTCCCCAAAATTTTTATAAAATTTGGTTTTCACCGAGGACTTATTTGCAAACCTGGTTTTAGTTTGGGAGGACCTTATTTGAGATTTTTAACACCCTAAAAATTTCTATTAGGTCCCCAAACTTTCCAGTATACATAATAAGACCCTAATAAGAAACTTTGTGTTTTGAGTTTTTGCAAAAAAGGACTCCAATTTTATCAAATTCAGAGAAACATGTTTTGGAATTCGGAGTAAGGAATTTCATATCTGGACACAGAATTTGATTAAATCATGAAAAATTCCTTTGAACATCCAAATGAAATTTGATTTTGGTAAAATTGGTATCATCAGCAAGCTCTGGATCTCAGTGTGAACTTTTGTGAAGAACAGTTTCTAGATTGTGAACACACAAATTTACAAAAATCGAAGAACACATAAAGGTCGGTCAGAAACTCATCTATCATAGGAACTGAGCCTAGATGACGACGTTAATCATCCTAACTTAACATGCTTGGAATTTTATGAAAAATTTACGGTGGATAGATCTAGATATGTCTCACAACTTTCATGAAGAAAGTTTTCTCAAATAACGAACATAAAAAATCAGAAAAATCAGTAAACTGAGCAAGGTCATTTAGTAGCACATAAGAATAGAACACAATATGATCATTCCAGATTATAATCTCAACTATCGAAAAGGTTTTGACCTAGTAAACGATGTCTGTTCAAGATGAGCGACCTATCAAATCAAAGCTTAAGATGTATTCTACGACTTTCTAGTTCATCACTTGTCAGATTCTAACATTTTCGAAGTCAAATCATCATCACAAGTAAACTGACCATCAGGATATGAGAATAATAAATTTGAACTCACCTTGTGTAATGATACTTTGATGCACAATCGAGTAATCCGGCCTCCATGTTCAGCTCAAGGACACCACAGAGAAGCCTCGGAAAGCTCGACGATCCACTGAGAACAAAATATGTGAACAAAAATGAGAATCAAGCCGGTTTACTCGAATAAGCGATCAATGAAAAATCAAATGAAAGCAGGTGTTCTAGTGGCTATTCGAAGAGGTTTCGACCACCATGGCTTCGGGATGAGTGAGAGGGAGCTGGTCGCAAGCTTTGGACCGCTAAAAGGATTGCCAGATCGCTGGAATCGCCGAGGAAACTAGCCAGAATGCACATTGATGGCAACGTCGGTGATTGAGCTGAGAAGGAAAAGGACCGGATCGGGGAGCTCCGGCCACCAACGACGGTGGCTGAGCTTGCGACCGGCCCTAGGACATTGAGAGGGACGCCGATGAGGCGACGGTGTACTGGGAACCGACCGACGAGCAATCGGACCGGGCAAGGGAGCGACCGGCCGAGAGAGAAAGGAAGAGAGAGAGAGAGAGAGGGAGAGTTTGAGTTTTAGGGAGAGAAATCAAATCTAAAAATGAGAATTCCCCCCATTTTTTAGAGGGAAAAAAGCTTATATACCTCCCCAACTTTGAATTTTAGCCCTTATATCAATCTAATGGCCTAGAATGCTTCCTTAATGATTAAGAATATTCTTTAGGGTCTAAGGATAGGCGACATGGCATTATGAATGGTCATGATCTATTCTAAATGTATGGCTATGATTGATTTGCTTAACCCCTAAGAAATTTACTTAATCCTTAAGTAAGAGCATTTTAATAATTTCGACGTAGGGGCATTTTTGTAATTTCCAGTGCATGAGAAAGAGAGGGGCCACCGGCCATGCCTTGGGCTAACTTGGGATGGCCGAGAACCGGCCAATGGTGGTCGAAAACCGACCATCTTGCCGGTGAACCAATCGGGCCGGTTCAGGCTAGCTCGTGCTAGCTTGGGCCGATTCTACCTAGTTCGGTTTATCTTTTCAAAATTTATTTTATGCAATTAAACCCAATTTACGCTTCAGAGGACTAAATCGTAAAGAATGTTTGCCCTATTAGCCAATTTGTGAGCCAAAACAGAATAATCTACTCAAACCCAGTTGATTAAGCTTGGCCGAATTCATTCCTGATGTCCAATTGGTTAAGTTTGTCCAATTTTCAACATGGGTAATGCCAATTCTATCTCAATTGACTTGTTTTGCATAAAATTGGGGATTTTAATCAATTGGTACAATTTGTGGAATTTTTATCCTTAATTGGCAAAATTTATTCTAATTAAACCTAATTGATTCAAAGAATGATCAATTGGTTCAATTGGATAGACGTGAAATCTTCCAATATGTTCAAATTGGCTTTTACGCCATCAATTGATTTAGACCCAAAAAGGAATTAAAGTCTAATCGTCAAATTGGAGCTCAATTTATCAAATTGAACACTAGATTAGAATAGGTCAAGTCAAATTGTACCAATTGAACTAATATAGCCTGATTTCGTAAGCTATCGGTTGGTTAAATTGATCAAATTGACTTGAATTCATGTGAATTTCTCAAAATTGATGTTGGATTTGAGTTTCATATAAGAAAATGGACTCATTGATGGCTTGAACACTATTAATAAAGAATCAATCGGAATCACTGATTAAGGCCTAAATTGGGGGTTTTTATCCTTAGCTTGGAATTTTCAAATTGATTTGAAAATTAAATGCAATATGACCTCTATATCAAATGTTGTAAAGAAAACTATCCTAAAAGATGACTAGAAATGAAGTAATTTCATTTTTGGCCGATTTGAACCAAATTTCGAAAATTGGAAAAAAGTTTATTCTATACCGATTTTTGTAAAATTGATGATGCCAAAGTGAAATAAAGCTAAAATGAGTTGATTCAGGGGTTTTCAACTTTTTGAATTTTTTTTTACAAAATGTTGATCAAAAGTCAACATTTTAGTGATTTGTAACTAAAATGTCAATTAATGGGTCAAACTTTGAATTTTTTGAAAATTGATAGTGCAAAAATGAAATTAACACTATTTTTGGGTTTTTCATGCAAAAATCAAATTTTGACTTTGGATTGACTTTTGGTCAAAGTTTTGACTAAAAAAGTTAACTCTTTGACTTTTTGAAATTGAAATGCAAAAAACTAGAAAATGAATGGCTAATGCTAATTCAAATACTCAATAACTCTTTTTGATTGAGGATTGGGTTCCATCGCGATCGGAAACCCTAATTTCAAGATTTTTTACATTTATGACACGTAGACTAAAAATTAGATGCCAACTAGCGAAAGTCACAACTTTGTGTTTTCTAACAAAAATTTACAAAAATGCAGTAACATACCGCTACAACGATAAATGTTAGATGACGACAGGGGAAGAATCGCTCCAATTTCATTGTTGAATGCTGCTGGCGACTCCAGAATAGGAGGCTAAGCTTCAACCTGTTGTTCTGCTGCTAGCCCGTCTGGAAGACCTTCCTTTTACTGTTCTACTAGCCCCTCTCCTGCTAAAGCGTCAAACTCGATCGTGGCTAACAACTCTCGAAAAAGATTTTCCTCTTGTTCAGTTCATGCTACGCCGAATGCTACTAAAAACTCATCTTGAACTTCCTCTACTTGTTCTGCTACTCGCCCGTTAACTTCAACCTGTTGTTCTGCTGCTGGCTCGTTGGAAGACCTTCCTCCTGTTGTTCTGGTAGCCCCTCTCCTACTAAAGCATCGAACTCGATCGCGGCTTACCACTCTGGAAAAAGATTTTCCTCTTGTTCAACTCCTGCTAGGCCGAATGCTGCTAAAAACTCATCTTCAACTTCCTCTACTTATTCTGCTCCAATTGCTACCGGATCCCTTGCTCCAATTTCTCCAAGTTGATCGATGCTTGCTCCTCTGGAAGAGCATGTAGATCTTCCCCATGTTGATCAGCTCCTGGAGGCGGTTCTACTAGCCCAAATAACACTTAAAACTGATTCATTTCCTCAGCATTGAGGTTTTCACAAATGGAGATGCCAATCCCCATTTCTGGGGGCTCGAACAGGTGTTTCTTTATTCTATTTATGGTTTGGCCAACAATCTTGTAAACTTTAAGACAGTGACGACAGCGCCACCACAGGCCAATGACACCAACATGGTTCCATGCTACATGCTACCCGACCATCTTGCCTACAAGCATAGAGAACAAAGTAAACCACAAATACTAGAGTGAACCGACCGAGCTTTGGTTTCTATTCTACTCATCTCCGCTTGAAGTAAAACTCTCCTTTCAAATACAGCATGCTCCTTGTAATGCTTGCAAAAACTGTCCCATGCGATAGAGTCATCAATTTGAGGTTGCATATGGATATGTTTGTGACACTCTCAGGCATATCCTTATAACAGGTCAAGGCATCAAATTTAAGGAAAAGGTTAATGGATCTAAGGAAGATAAATGAGACCACATAATGAGGGGAGCCTGTGTAAGTATTTAGAATTGAGGCATGAATTTTAGGAGAGTGGTCATGCTATCTTGGGCATTTACTGCTTTACGGAGCAACATCTCTCTAAAAAAATTAATAAATAATAAATAAAGCACCAGGCCCATTAATCATTAGGTCCATCAAAGCCCATCACTCTAGCTCGACCCGTCAAGCCTTCAAGCGCCAGTCCACTTCAACTCTAGTTAGGCCCAGCCCATTAAATCCACTAGCTTACATTTGCTTATTAACGAAATTTTTTAATCATCCATATACCTAGGACAAACTGAAATCAAACTGAGGACACCTCTAAATTACTTATATTGAACGTGAGATTCGTGATTCTATTTTAATTCTGTACGTTTGTCATATCAATTCGTGATGCTTGTAAATGTTGTTGGATGAATTGTGTACAGTAAGTATGCATTTTAGAAAACAAACAGTAGTTGCATCACTAGAATAAATGCATGTTATTCACTATATGAATAATGGAACATGTATGGAAGCCTTTCAGATGTGCTCAAATGTCTACTCTCGAGCACTGAGTTTTTGTGTGCCAGATATAAACTCAGCAAAAAAGGTCAATGAGTTCCATTGCACAACACAAAGAGAAAGTAAGTTCTCAAATTGAAACTACAAAACTAATAATTAGGGATAAGAACAGCATTAGTGCCAAAACTTGTGTACGGAGGTCACTTTGGTGCCAAAACTTCCATTTGGATCACTTTAGTGCCAAATCGGAGGAAAAATGATCATTTTGGTGCCAACGGCGAGAGATTCCGGCCAAAAAAATACGTGACATTTATATTAAAGAAAAATAAGTTGACGTGGCAAATATTTTAAATCGCAGTCCACGTGGAATGGCATAAACGATGTCGTTTTCCATCCTCCACAAGAAACATCGTCGCTTTATTTTCCTACGTGGAATGCGTTTAAAAAACGACGTCGCTGAAGAAGGGGACTAAAATTAGGGCTCAGATCTTGAGTTCTCCCTCGCTCGACGTAGCTCCCTCAATCGCCCACCGTCGCTCGCCCACCATCGCTCGCCCGCCGTCGCTCGGCCGACATCCACCGCCGTCGGTCTGACGTCGTCGTAGCTGCGCCATTGTTTGCTGGCCCACCGTCGCTCAGCCGCTTCACTCAAGTTTGTCATGTTCTCGCCGTGGGTCAATTGGGTGGAGAATTTAGGCTTCCGACAGGCAAATTGGGGCACGGAGGGCAAAATGAGGGCTCGGCTTAGATTGCTTTTATGGGGAGGGAAAAATGGTGGGGACGTCATTTTTGTTTAATCACTTTTGTGGGGAGGGCAAAATTGTGGGGACCGAATGTGACTGAATTGAAAAATAGAGCGTGGAGGGGAAAATGAGGGCTCGGCGCAAAGGGAAACTGATTGGAGTGCTGGGGACAGTGGTGGGGATCCGACTTTATTTAGTTAGTTAGTGTTTCTGTGGGGACCGAATGGGGTCGAATTGAAAAATGGGTATTGGGGACATTACGTTGTTTAATCAATTGAATAAATCGGCTTCCTTTGTTTCTTTCGATAATTGTTTAATCAATTAAATGTAAAGTTGTTGATGATTCTGCTATGTGGTCCCAATGAATGACTTTTTATTTTTATTCTTTGGGTGCAGCATTGAAATGGAGGGAAATCATGTAGGCGTCATTGTTTGCTATGGTGGAGAGTTTGTTATTAGCCCTGACGACTGGGAATATTGTGGTGGGAACGAAGGTACTATTTATGTCAATGCTGGGAAGCTATCATATATTAATTTTGTGAAGGATTTGTTGTATTTTTTTTGATGCAAAGTGCAACAATTGCACTATTGTGTTCCTGGGAAGGAATTGAAGGATGGTTTGAGATTTTTTAGTAACGATAATGGTATTAAGGATATCATTTACCATTATCTTCACGGTGATGAAGCTAAGGTCTATGTTAAATATTATAGTGATGATGAGGCTGATGAGGATGATGGAAATGATAGTAATCAGGTTGGGGATGCGTCTACATTAGATGGAGGGCAACATGAGAGTCAAGTGAGGGAGGAGAGGGAGACAGATTTTGATAGAAATGTGGATGAAGTCTCAGTTGAAGCTGTCATTGATGAAGACTTAGTTGGATTAGAATGGGAAGTTGCTCAATATAGTATGTCAGAAGATGAAGTTTTGCCAATTATCAATTTCCTAAGTGATGAAGACGATGATGAACTCCAACAATCAAGACAAAAACAAAATGAATTTTTCAGAAAAAAACTCTCAGCTTTAGGAGAAAGGCTTGAGTTGGATGGAGTTCCAGCTGGAGGTAATGGAAGTGAAGATACAGCAAGTTGCGGCAATGAAACTGCTAGTTTGGAGAATGATAATGAAGAACCTGTTTGTCGAAGGAAAAGTAAGTACCCTTGCTATGATCCAAATGTCGATAAACCTGTTTTGTGTGTCGGCATGAAATTTGATAATGCAAAACAATTAAAGAAGCTATTGTGGAGAGTTCTATTGTTGAACAGAGGAGCGTAGAATTCATTAGAAATATGAAGAAATTTGTGAGAGCTAAGTGCTCACAACCCAATTGTCCTTGGAAGCTGTACGGCGCTATGAGTAGAAAGGGGTCATTTCAGATTAGGTCCTTCCAAGAGGAACATACTTGTTCAATTCATTTTGATAACAAAAGGGTAACAAGTGTGTGGTTAGCGAAACATTTTTTTAATACAATCAAAGCAATGCCTGAGATCAAATGCCCTCAGTTGAAGCAGTTAGTGAAGGAGGAGGTAGGAGTTAATGTGTCGAGGAATCAGTGCAAGAGAGCTAAGCAGAGAGTGATGCAAATTTTGATGGGTCGATACAAGAAAGAATATGCACAGGTATGGGATTATGCCCGCGAATGCGCGGTTCAAAACCCATCTAGTAGGGTACATGCTGAGGTTGTAGAGAGGCCACTGCCTGATTGTGGGCCTAGGTTTGATAGATTTTATGTTTGTTTTGATGCATGCAAACGGGGCTTTTTGGCTGGTTGTAGAGTTGTAGGATTGGATGGATGTTTTCTTAAGGGTATATGCAAGGGGGAGTTGTTGGCTACTGTGGGGAGAGATGCCAATAATCAAAAGTTTCCGATAGCTTGGGCAGTTGTCAAGATTGAGAACAAGGATACTTGGTCCTGGTTCCTTAAGAATTTATGGTTGACCTTGACATAAACGATGGGAGAGGATGGCCATTCATGAGCGGCCAACAGAAGGTAATACCATTGTCAATTAATTCCCTTTTAATATTAATTACTTGAGTATTTTCTGACTTGTATTTGTTGATTTGAATTTTTGTAGGGACTTGTTCCTACATTGGCTGAGTTGATGCCATATGCTGAGCATAGAATGTGCGCGAGGCACATATATGCAAATTGGGCAAAGATCTACAAAGGAGATATGGTGCTGAAGCAGTTTTGGCATATAGCAAAGAGTACCAACATGGCTGACTTCAAATTAGCCAAACAGGGATTGTTGCAGCTGACAAAAGAAGGTTTTGATGCACTATTCCAGACAGAAGCTAAGCACTGGTGTCGGGCCTTCTTCAGCGAAGAATTTAAATGTGATATAATTGACAATAATCTCAATGAAGCTTTCAATGGCAGAATTTTAGAGGCCAGGTGCAAGCCAATCATCAGCATGCTTGATGATATTCGTGTTATGGTCATGACCAGACTGCACATGCAAAGAGATGAGGCTACCAAGTGGAGCAGAGAATGCGGTCCTAGAATTGTAAAGAAATTGGATGCGAACGTTGCTGCTAGTAGGTTCTGTCATCCGGTTTGGAATGGAGAAAATGGATATGAGATCATTCACAATAATGATAAGTATGTGGTCAACCTAGATAGAAGAAAGTGTTCATGCCGAGCCTGGGAACTAAGTGGAATTCTTTGTCCTCATGCTATTTGTGCCATTTTGATGAAGCAAGAAAGGCCAGAGGATTACCTACATGATTGGTACAAAAAAAGCTCATACCTTAATTCGTACCAATTCATGATGCAGCCTATCCAAAATAGCAAATTTTGGGAGCTAATAAATCATGAAGGCCCTCTACCTTTGCCACTAAAGAAGCAAATAGGAAGGCCAAAGAAAAAATGAAGAATACAGGAGGGAGAGGCATCAAGTCAGAGGATGAGTAAGACTGGGGTGAAGATGAAATGCTCCTATTGCCACAAGGAAGGGCACAATAAGAAAGGTTGTCAGTTGAAAAGGTAACGTGAACAAGAAGTTGTTGCAAGAGCTGATCGTGGGCCAAGAAAAACACCTACTGAAGAGGTTGCTCTTGGGCCTACTGAAGGGCCAACAAAAGGCCCTGTTGTAGGCCCAAGTGCAGGGACAAGTACAAACAGGACAGCAACAACAACAACTGAGTCCACTGTCGAACAAATGAGGAAAAAATATCCAGTAAGCTATACATTGTTGTGTTTGTCTTTTACAGGCTGAGTTTAATTTTGTTATGTGTTTCTCAGGTGAGAAGACGACCAACTGCACAAGTCGCACAAGGACAGGGAGCCCCACAGGTTGCTCCCCCACAGGTTGCTCAAAGTGATGCACCACAGCGAACAAGAGGGGTTCTTGGAAAAAGAATAAGGCAATATGGTTATGGGATTTACACAGATGAACGTACTGGAATGACTATTTTCAATGTAAGATTTGTAGGACTCATGTATTTAATTTATGGTATTTCAATTCATTTGGTTAACAATATAATTATGTTCTTGTAACCTGGAAGAAATTCTGATGTGCTTATCTCTCAAGGTGGGCCAACTCAAGAGTCAATGGCACAGCCAAAGAAGAGCGCAAAGAAGACGAAGAAGACAGCGAGTACAGCTTCAAAACAGCCACCAACAAATAAAGTTACATCAGTTCACTCTCAACCAACAGAACCAGTACTAGTTCCTTCTCAACCGACTAATCATGGGACCAATGTTCCTATGGAGAGGTCCCGACACATGACACGTGCTACAAAAAAAATTGTTGATGCTAAGAAGAATGTGACAGAAATGCCAGTTAATGAACCTACGCGTCCAGTTCGAAAGAGTGCCCGAATTATGAATCAATTCAAAAGTGCAAAAGGAAAAGGAGCCGGGGGTGTTGTGAATATTGACTAATGGGAGGGTGCTGGACATGGTATCTTCACTGATGGGGATTGCTGCCATTGTTGTTATGTGTTCGCTTTGACATATTAGGTGGGAGGAGATCGTTGACTGATTGGGGGCTGATGTTTTTTATGGACATGTTTATTTTTGTAAAGAACCAAGCAATGTCAATGGCAGCAATGTTTTTGTTATTTTCTTGTCTTGCACCTTGTTATGAGGCTGATGTTGTTTTTGGAAGTTGTTGGTTGATTATTGTTGCTGGTTGAAGTTGTGGGTGCTGCATCTTTCTGCACTAGCAAATACAAGTACTGGTGTAAGAACAAGATGCATTAGCACAATACTAGTGCAATTGTAGCTGTTGGTGCATCCTGTTGCACCAACATAGCTCTCGGTGCAACTCTGGGTGCTGGTGTGTCTTCTTCCACCAACATTTGTTTGAGTTGGTGCAAGAACAAGATGCACCAGCAACTCAACTGGTGCAACAACATGCACCACGACTGGTGCAAGCTAATGGAAACATAGTTGAAACTGACTTGTTCTTTTTTTTAAACTCCTGCAACACGAGTGATCACTTTTTCATCGCGATTGACACTAAAATGATCACTTTTAGAAAAACTTGGCACTAAAACGATCACTATTTACAACTTATGGCACTGAAATAGTTACTCGTGAATATTGTCACCACCCTTTAATTTCTTCATGGTTTACAGATGTAATGGTTGCAGCAAACCATTACATCTGATGCAAAAACCAAGCAAACCAATATATACAATACAGAACCAAGCAAAAAAAATTAAAGTGCTCACAACCAATGAATTCCAACTCCAACCTTCCATTTCCACCATAGATTGGAACAAAACCTTTTGTTCCATACAATTTGCAGCAAACTAGTAACACACTTTACTTACAAATGACCCAATACAAGTAAATATTCCACATCTTTGATTATGGTAGACATAAAAACTTCTTCTCATTACTCACTTCAAATTTGAATATACTACACAAGAGAACAACAACACAATCAATGCTCGATAAAAGTTTCTTTCAAATTTCAGCCTTGAAACTTCCCTCTTCAAATGGTCGATTAAAGATGTTAAACCCTTCATTTGAGCTTATATTGAGTCGACATCATCTAACTTGTCCATTAATGTAGGTGGAGGTTGATGTCATCCTTCAAGTAGCTGCAAGATCACTTTTGTGGCTCGGCCCGAGAATTTGGCATCAATCCATTTAAAATATTTGCACTTTAAGCCTTCTCTATACCTGTCGCATCCATGGAATCTTCTCCAGGGATTTAACTGAGTCCAAGATGTTCTTCTCGGACTCGGTAACCCACAAAAACAGTAACACTCACCACCTAATTCGCTTTTTTTAATCGAATGTGAGCCACTGCTGAAGCTTCCGCCCTCCATCTGCAAGCGCGAGCTGCCGCCCTCCATCTGCAAGCGCGAGCTGATAATTGGGGATTTAAGGTTCTGTCTTTCGCGGGTTAGGTATCCCGAATGTGAGCCGCTGTTGAGCTTCCGCCCTCCATCTTTCAATTTGGGGATTAGGGTTCTTATTTTGGAGAGAAGAAGCTAAATAAAATGGCGCCGTGTAGGTATGGTGAATAAAACAGCGTCGTTTTATTCTTTGCACGCTGACTGTACTCTCTGGCGAGCCACGTCGACATCAAATACTAATAAAAAATTGCCACGTCAGATTTCCGACCAATCAAATCAAAGTTGGCACTTAAAAGATCGTTTTTCAAATTTTTTGGCACTAAAGTGATCCAAATAGAAGTTTTAGCACCAAAGTGGCCTCCGTACACAAGTTTTGGCACCAATGCTGTTCTTACCCCCTAATAATTGACATTCATAAGCCCTTCAACTTGCTGAATCAAATCTTTTAGCTCCAATACTTTGCCCAAAGAGAGAGGATTTCCATTTTTAATGGCTTGCAGCACGGTCTAATAACCATCCGTCATTTTCTCCAATTTGCTTTTTATATCGTTCATCCTCTCTCTCCTAGCTAGGATGACTTCTTCCAACAATGATTGTAGTAATGTCATATCTTGGAGTGTGTGTTCCTGAACCTATGTCAAGTGCAAGCGAAAGTTAGAATTTTGTGTTTTCTAACTAAAATTTACAAAATGCAATAACATATCACTAGCACGATAAATGTTAGATGCGATGGGGGAAGAATCTCGCCAATTTCATTGTTGAATGCTGCTGGAGACTCCAGAAGAGGAGGCTAAGCTTCAACCTGTTGTTCTGCTACTGGCCTGTCAGCGTCAACCTATTGTTCTGCTGCTGGCCCGTCTGGAAGACCTTCCTTTTGCTGTTCTGCTAGCCCCTCTCTTGCTAAAATTTCAAACTCGATTGTGGCTTACCACTCTGGAAAAAGATTTTCCTCTTGTTCAGCTCCTGCTAAGCCAAATGCTGCTAAAAACTCATCTTCAACTTCCTCTACTTGTTCTGCTCCAGTTACTGTTGGACCCCTACTCCAATTTCTCCAAAGTTGATCGGCGCTTGCTCCTCTAGAAGAGCATGTAGATCTTCCCCTCATTGATTAGCTCTTAGAGGCAATTCTACTAGCCCAAATAACACTACAAATTAATTCATTTCCTCAGCATTTAGGTTTTCGCAAATAGAGATGCCAATCCCCATTTCTGGGAGTCCGGGCAGGTGTTTATTTATTCTATTTATGGTTTGGCTGACAATCTTGTAAACTATAAGACAGTGACGGCAGCGCCACCACAGGCCAATGGCATCAACGTGGTTCCGTGCTACATGCCACCCGACTATCTTGCCTACAAGCATAGAGAATAGAGTAAACCACAAATACTAGGGTGAACGAACCGACACTAAACCTATTGCCGGTCACTTGTTGTTCTGATTTCTTTTTGCCCTTATTTCTGCTTCGCGTCATGACCTTCAGTCATCTTCTTCACCGAGACGCCACCCATTGTTTCCAGACGAGCTCACATTCAGTCCACGAGTAATTTGGTAGCCATTTGAGGTTATATCTGTTGATTCCTTTAGTCCAAGATTGTACTTGAACTTTTTCGTTGCTTATATTTGCCTCCTGAGCTTTGGTTTCTATTCCGCTCATCTCCATTTGAAGTAAAATTCTCCTTTCAAATGCAACATGCACCCAAGAGTACTTTATATTACTCAACTCTCGGATTGCCAATCGTCAGATTGCCAAATGAAGGGAGGAAGGGATTCCTATTTATACTTGAACCCCTCTAATTATTGCCGTTGGATCTCTCTATAATTTAACGGTGGAGATCTAATCTTAAAAAATATCTAGAAACTTTTCTCATATTACCCCTACAAATATCTATGCCCTAGAAGTATCTAGATATTATCACTAGAAATATCTAGATAATATTCCTACAAATATCTAGACATGTACATTTACTATATTACTCTTGGAAATATCTAGATTTAAGGGCCTCTAGAAGTTTCTAAGGCTTTAGTTTGGGCTCTTGACCCATTTCTTTGGTTTTTTGGGCTTAGAATTCCTTGGTCCGTGACAAGCAAATGTGTACAGCCGAGAGAAAATTTGATGTTTACAACTTGTTCTATGAAATTCCTGACTCGGTTGTCCAATGCATATAACAGATCACATTCTGCCCATGAGCAATTTGGTAACCATTTGAGGTTATATTTGCTGAATCTTCTATATATGTGGTTAATAAGTGATATGTTGTATGAATAGCCTCCATATGTGCGTTATGTTGATGTTCAATGGCCCTCTATGCATCAATAAACTGACGTTAGTTTCTACGATTATGTGGAAGCCTTGAATGTGATTTTCGTGCTTATCCGAGCTCAAGTTACTGCATCTTCTTTAGTTAATTGGTACTGTGCACATACCCTGTAGACTTGTTGAATGTGCTGTGAGTATGGGGGTTGACATTCGTAATAGGTGTTCATCTTGTTTCTTAAATAGAGAACATGGGACCAACTATCAGATATAAGGAATCTTGAAGTCGACAATTAGACAGAGTACCAACTGAATTATAAACTTTAAAAAGACGAGAAGTGCACATGCTGCAAGTAGCTTTATGATATATCCACTCTAAAACGGAGAACTGATAGTAACACTAACAAGTAACATGTGCACAAAAACACAAAGAAAGGGCAAGGTTGCAAAATTTGGTAAAGAGGAAGAAAGTTGATGGAAACCCGGCATATTGATTCCTGGACATTTGAAGATAAGTCATAAACCGCAACCAAGTCCTGCAGGAAATTTTTTTTCGCTAAAATAGTTCATTTTCTACGGGCTACCTTATCCTTTTTGTTTCAAGAAAATGGTCGTATATGTGGAATTGTCTTAGGCCTAATGGCCTAAAAAACTTCCACCTTTAGTTATTATCCCAATTCCACCTCCAAAAACAAACTTTCAATTTTAGGTCATGTCCCAATTCTACTCTAAATTTTTTTTTGTCCCATAAAAAACCTCCAACTTTAAGTCAAATCCCAATTGTAGCCTAATTTTTTTTTCTCATAAAAAACCCTCAACTTTAGGTAAAGTACCAATTCTACCATAAACTTTTTTTATCTCACAAAAATATTGGTTAATACCACGAAAAACATCAAACTAGTACACATGTGAGAAATTTACCCCAAACTAATTTTTTGACTATCAAAAACCCCAAACTGGTATACCGTGACAATTTTACTCCAAATTAGTTTTTGAGAAAAAGACACCAAAAGTACCAAAAGTTGTGTACGACGCTCACTTTAGTGCTAAAAGTTTTTGCCGGCTCACTTAAATGTCAAATTGGAAAAAAAAACTATCACTTAATTGTCAACGGCGAGAAATTCCAACCAAATTAATTACGTGGCCTTTATAATTATAAATTTATGCCGACGTGGAATATCATTTAAAAAAATTTCTCCACATGGATGTCCAAAACGACATCGCACGCTCCTACGTGGAGGATTGCATCAAAACGATGTTGTTTCCTCTCCCTCACCTAGACAACGTCGCGTAGCTTTGAGATCTTTTTATCTCAGACCGATTGTCGCCGACATCCTCTCGGCATCACCATTGCTCGTCGTCGCTCATCGTCATCATTGCTTGCTCAGTCGCCATCATCCCTCGCCGTCGCATCTCTGCAACCCAGGTTTGTGATCTTCTCTCCCTGGCTCAATTGCTGGAAAATTAGGGCTCCGAGGCGAAAATTAGGGATCCTACGGTAAAATTAGGGTTCAAAGGGCAAAATTAGGGCTCGGGAAAAAGTAGGATTGTGATTGTGGGTGGGGACTTCAATTTCTTTAATCATGGTATCATTTTCTTTTGTGGGGACAATGGTACTTGCAGCCATGGGGACCTTAATTTGTTTGATCACAGTGATGTTTAATCACATCGAATTGTTTAATCACAGTATCAACTTGCAGCCGTGGGATCCTCAATTTGTTTAATCACGGTATCAATAGTGATGTTACAATTGTGGGTGGGGACCTCAATTTGTTTAAACAATTCGATGTTGCTTTGTTTCCACTAAAAATGTATGTGCTTTCTTTTCCACTAAACGACAAAAGTTGTTGACAATATGGTGATGTATTTATAGCCTGGGAGAAGTTGAGAGTGCTTAGCTCTCAAGGTGGCCTAAGTCAAGAGTCAAGGGCTACACCCAAAAGAAGAACCTAACCAAGGTTAACTGGAGCACAATACAATAAGAAAAGTGCTTTGAAACAAATGACACAAGCGGCATGTCCAAAGACAAGAGCATAGGCAGGGCCAACAACAAGAGCATAGGCACGTCCAAAGACAACAGCACAAGCAGGTCCAAAGACAAGAGCACAAGCTAAAAAGAAAATGCCAAATGTAGTTTCAGTACAACAACCTCCAAGTCCAGTGCAACAATCTTCAAGTCCAGTACAACAACCTCCAAATCCAATTCCAATTAGAAAAAGTGCAAGGAGTCAAGCTAGAAGTCCATCTAAAGGGATAAAGATCGGAGGGTTATGCATATTGACGATTAATGGGAGGGGCTGGTTTTTATTTTTTATTAGAAGGTTGTGCTAGATATGATAGTTTATGTGTTTTGTTGAGAGGTTGTGCATATGATAGTTTCTATTTTTTATTGGGAGGTTCATATGTTTTAGTCAGTTATTCAGATTGACCAAATGTAAAGATTATGTTCAATGTCGATGGACCGATAATTATTTTGTCTATGTTTTTGTCATTTCCATATTTTACTTTTGGTTGTGCTAGTGTTCCTGCTTCTGCTGGTTTTACTGATGTGTTTGACTGGGTTGTGCAGGTTATGTTTTGTGCTGGTGCACTACTTACACCAATTTTATATGTTGGTGCAAGCACAAGATGCATCAACACGTGCTAGTGCAGAGTATTGTGCTTGCACCAGCAAGCATAAGATTGCACCGGCAACTTGGTGGTGCTGGTGGCTGAGTGGTGGTGGTGCTGGTGGTGCTGGTGATGGTGATGGTGGTGCTTGTGGCTGAGAATAATGCTAGTGGCCGAGAGTGGTGCTGGTGGTTTTGGCTGGTGATGCGAATGGTTATTATGCTGGTGCAAGGTTGTGATGAGGCTGATGTTGTTTTTGGAAGTGATGGGCTCATGTTTTGTTGCTAGTGGAAATTGTGGGTACTGGTTCGTTTGTGGGTGCTAATGAGGGTTTGGACCGGCAATTTTATATGCTAGTGCAAGCACAAGATGCATCAGCTATCCTGGTGCAGTTTTAGGTATGCACCAGCAACTTTACTGGTGTATCTTATGCACCAGCACCATTTAAATCACGACTAACATTTAAATGATCTTTTTCAACCACGACTAGCACTTAAATGATCACTTTCAGAAAAACTTAGCACTCAAACGATCATTATTTACAACTTATAGCATTGAAATAATCACTCGTGAATTTGTTACCACTCCTTAATTTGGCCATGATTTGCAGCAAACCAACAAACCATTACCCAGCAAAACATGCAGCAAACCATTACATGTAACAGCCCAAATTTCGATGTAATTTTCGAGACCAATAAAATTGATATTATTTCGCGTTTCATTTTAGTAAGTCTAGCCCAGAGTTGATCACTCTCGGGATACTATCTATTAGGGTATGGCTAACTAGAAAATGGTACGTGGACTGGGGACCCTATCGCGAAAGGGATACCGATCACGAGAGACGCTGAGGAAATATTTTAGGCCAAAGTGGGACGATCTTAGGAAAGAGTAATGGATTGGGTTTGGCCAAGGCCAACGATGTACAATTGGGACGCAGGTGATTCTGCAAGATCAAAAGTACACGTGGCCAACCAGTCCTGAACTTAAACCGAACAATCGTAACCTCTAGAACTAATGATAATTTCTCATTCTCTCAATGATCGAGACCATCACGATACGGATAGCCCTAGGTCGACACGCGTAACCTCTAAATAGTCGCCCGTTAGTGAGAGACCCTGAAATTGGAAGTTTAGTGAGTTTTATTCACGGAATTGGGCCCGGATTTCAATGTCGATTTTCGAAGGCTTAAGAGACTATTTTTGAGAATCTGACGTCATATTACACTGGCCACACACATTTGGAGTTAGTACGAGTAAAAATTGGAATTTCGGTCCGGGGTGAAAAATTACGATTTTGCCCCTCAAGACACTAGCATTGCTTTTTGAGGTCAAATGAGGTTATTTTTCGAGGCCGACGCCATTTTAGGGTGGCCACGCATACCAGGAGTCGTTATGGACAAAAATTGGAATTTCGACAAAAATTGAAAAAATAATATTATTTTATTCCCAAAACTTGGACGTGGATTTTTGAGGGCTTGAGCGATGAATTTCGCGATTCCGACACCGCATTATGTTGGCCACGCACATGAAGGGTTGGTACGGGCGAAAAATGACTTTTCGCCCCGAGACCGGAAAAATGACGGTTTTGCCCCTGGGCTATTTTTGGGTCCGAATCTTTTTGGGATAATTTTGCGATAATTACCAGAGGTTATCAACTCAATTATTGAGGGTCAAGGACCATTTTACCCTCCACTTTTTGGATAAGATTGAATTAAAACCGTTAGATTAGGAGCGTTTTGGTCAATTGCGCGGATCGGCGACACGTGGCGCCCCCAGGCTACTGTATTTAACCAACTTGGACTGCTTTCTCTCTCCTCTATTCCCTCCCTTTGGCAGAATCACCCAGACCAGCAACTTCTTCCTCAATTTCTCTCTTTTCTTTCTCGGTTTGGTTTGGTCGGAGCTCACCGCCGGTCACCAAAGCGCCGCCGTCGGCCACCGTGCCTCACCATCGACCACCTCGGTCCCTAGCCTCAGCCTTAGCCTCACCCGACCTCTTTTTCTCTCTCTTTCTCCCTCTTTCTCTTTCTTTTCTTTAAGGCTAAAGGACCGCCGGAGCTAGTTCCGCCGCGCCGGAGCTCGGTCGGCCGAGCTGCTGCCGTTCCGTCACCACCCAGCCGTCCAACCACGCCATACGACCCCGACCGTACCTATCTATATAGTGTCGGTACAGTCGGTACTGTAGCACCATACGGTCGCCGTCCGTACGGCCGTCGCGCCGGCCACCGGCACCTCGCCGGCCACTGTTTCCACCCCGTCCATACCGTGTGAATAGTACCCATTCGTACCGCCGTGAACAGTGCCGTCGCCGGGAACTTTGCCGCCAGTTTCACTGTTTACCAGTGATCGGCCGCCGTTTCCCCGTCGTCGTGACTTTGGATTAAGTGAGTAAAATTTCTAAACCCGGATTAGGACTGATAGCGCGTTTTTCCTGGACTGATTTAGGTATTATCGGTGTATTTTGGACTGGCTTAGGTAGTATCAGTGTGTATTTCAAACTGGGTTAAGGGTGGATTGGTAGAAATTATTATCAGAAAATTTAGTGGATTAATGAGAATTATTTGGGAAGATTAATTGGATTAAATGATCAATTTAGGAGCCCATTGGAAAATTACCGAGTATGTCCGGGTTGACTGGTTGTACGTAATTTGTGCTTAATTGTGATTGATTTCGTACTACCATGTTGCATGTCGTGTGGCTGAATTATGTGGAGTGCGATTGGCCAATGATTGGGTTGAAATTAATTGTTGATTTGTGAATCACACATTAGACTACACGGTATTAATTGGGTCAATTGGGCACTTGTTGTGACATTGAGTGTTTGAATTATATTGGTCCTCGTGGTGCACTGCATTGCATAACATGGACACGCATTGTGTATGCCAAGAGTGAGGCATGTGGTGAAATTGTGCGAGAATGCGAGTCTGCCATGAGCATATGATCACCTAAAATACCCTGAAGCGTTATACGTTGGGTTCAGATAATAATGAGTTGTGTGATCACCTAAGGACCTTCGGGTCGATACCGTCCTCATGCACTTTGAAGCAGGACGATGCCCGGTACGTTCGGAAGACGACCATCCTCTTGCACTTTGAAGCAGGCTCTGGTTTGTAAGGAGATCAGTGTTGCGCCTCATGCACTTTGAAGCAGGTTAGAGACACTGGGCCAGATTGGTTGCTGCGCCTCATGCACTTTGAAGCAGGCTAGACGCATCGGGCCGTGAATATTATTGACTCGAGTCGAAATAATAATCAATTGGGCGATTGCCAGTGTGCTAGTGTGGGCCAGTGGGCCGGGGAAATACGCGTGACATGTCGATGACATTTGCATGCATGAACATGCATGGACTAGCATGCGAAAGTGTGAGAATCGATGCATGAGCATGTGATTGGCATACGTGTAATTATGCGTGCCACGTATGTGCCGTGACTATTATATGTTGATCTGTCTAACCTGCAGGGTCCGAGAATGATTTGATTATTATTGGCATTGTGATTTAAACATTTGTTTCCGATTAGGAGATTGCATGCTAGCCTAGCCTATGTTTAGAGGTTGAACTCACTGAGATTCGTCTCACGGATGTGTAAAATCGATACTTTTCAGACCCCCGGCCGTAAGGATGGAAAGACCACCGCCTCTTTTTGGGATCCCTATGCAAATCCGGCAGTATACCAGTACCTACCCCTCCGGAAATGGGGAGGCTTTTGTGAAGTATCGGTCAGAATTGATTGTGTATATAGGCGAGTATTATTACTAGCATCAGGAGTATGTGGCATGGTGCCACCGGGATGTCAATGGAAATGAGGGAGAGCCCTTCAGGACCTTTGATATCCCAGTCGATAGTGTGGGGATGTTGCAGCCAATTATAGCTGGTGGTGAAGTGATAAATCCTGAGGTCACGCCCGAGTGGATGGGGCAGGAGGAAGAGATGGATAAGGAGCTCGATGTACTAGTGGAGGACCCCGAGCCTATGGAAGAGGAGGAGGATGACGAACCTGAGGCGATGGAGCAGGACATAGAGGAGGATGGAGAGGTCGCAGAGCTGGGATCAGACGAGGAGGGGTTCGAGATTTACCTGGACCCAAAGTTGGAGATGGACTCCGAGGATGAGCGAGCACAGGCCATGGATTCGGAGGAGTCAGAGTCTAGTGAGGACGCCTCCGAGGAGCTGTCAGGGAATTCTTCCGAGTCATCCGATCCTGATTGGGAACCTTAGGGTCACCCAATGTCCTTAGTTAGTAGTGGGGGCCGTTACTTTTTGGACTGTAGCCCTCCCTTGAGTTTTAGCCTGACCTCCTTAGCCATTTATCCCTTTTTGACCAAGTGGCTACTGATCATGTATGCCCTTTTTGTTTGTACTTATAAATATAGTACAAATGTTTTTTAATAGCAATATAAATGTGTAATTATTTTCTACGATAAGTGTTTGATTGGTGGCTATCCTTGGCTCATATTATAGTTGTCTGGGTTTGTTTATTTTATGCTTCCGCTTGTGTTTGATCTCTGTATGGGTATGGGTCGGCGACGCTTCCTAGGACGTCGCAATCAAACGACCGAAGGTGGGATGCTCGCGCTTCGTGATGTGCAGGGCGTGACATTACATGTGGAGCAAACCAAACATCTGAAGCAAAAACTAAGCAAACTAACATTGACAATACACAACTGAGCAAGAAAACTTTTAAGTGCTCACAACCAATGAATTTCGACCTTCCATTTCCACTATATATTGCAGCAAACTTTTTGTTCCATTCAACAATTGCAGCAAACCAACAACACAACTATACTTGCAAATAACCCAATATAAGTACATATTCCACTAATCTTCGTCTATGATAGACGTAAAAACTTCTTCTCATTACTCACTTGACATTTGATCAAAAAATAGGCTAGACAAGAGAACAACAATACTATCAATGCTTCTTACCAAAAAAAAAAAACAATACTATCAATGCTCAATTAAAGTTTTTTTTTCAATTTTCAGCCTTGAAACTTCCTTCTTCAAATGATTGGCCAGATATGTTAAAGCCTTTATTTGAGCTTGCATTGAATCGACATCCTCCAACACGTCCATTAATGTAAGTGGAGGTTGATATTATCCTTCAAGTAGCTCCAACATCACCTCCTTCGCTCGACCGGAGAATTTTGTATCAACCCATTCGAAATATTTGCACTTCGAGCCTTCGATATACCTGGCACATTCATGGAATCTTTTTCCGGGATTCAACTAAGTTCAAGATGTTCTTCTTGGACTCGGTAACCCATAATAATAGTAACACTCACTGTGTAGTTCACTTTGTTGGGATGAATGTGAGTTGTTGTAGAAGCTCCTACGCTCCATTTGCAAGATTGAGCTGGTAATTTTGGGGGCGAACTGAAATAGATGCTCAAATTGGCCAGTTAGGGTTTTCAAATTGATGATCTCTTTCAATTTGAGGATTTAGGGCTCTTATTTGGGGGAAATCCACCAAATGACGTTTTTATTGTTGACATGCTGACTGGATCTCTGACGACCCACGTTGACTTCAAAAATTAATAAAAAAAAGGCCATGTCGGATTTTCAGCCAATCAGATCGGAGTTGGCACTTAAGTGATCGATTTTCAAAAAATTTGACACTTAAGTGATCCAAAAGAAACTTTTGACACTCAAGTGAGTGTCGTGCGCAACTTTTGGCATTTGTAGTTTTCTTCTCCACTAATTTTTTAACCATCAAAAATCCTAAACTTGTATACCTATGATAATTTTACCCTCTACTAGTTTTTGTTAAATTTTACCGTCAAATTCTGAGTTGGATGACACGATTCATTTTAATGGAGGGTAAATTCATCACAAATGTATTAGTTTGAGGTTTTTTATGGTAAAAATATTAGTTTAGAGTAAATTTGTCATAGGTGTAACAGTTTGAGGTTTTTCATGGTCAAAAAATTAGTTTTGGATAAATTTGTGACAAGTGTATTAATTTAAGGTTTTTTGTGGTATTAACCTTGAAAAAATCCCAACTTTAGGTACAGTTTCAGTTTCACTCTAATTCTTTTGTCTCGTAAAAGATCACCAACTTTTACTTGAGTCCCAAATCTACTCTCCATTAACCTTTCATCAAAATTGCCCTTAGTGATATTGCGCTTATCAATCTCTCGTGCATAGGAATGCTCCATATCTCATGGTCAAAGGGCTCGTGCTTGGGACGTTCGAACAGCTTGTGCTTGGTAGTTTTCCATTTCTTGGTTGTTAAAGGGAAATTTTGGATGAAATGTTAATAGGGGCAGATTTTTTACTCAAGTAAAAATTTGTGATTTTTTTTTAAACTGTAAAAATTTTAGGGTAGACTGTAAAACTTTTAAGGTAAAATTGGGACTGGACGGTTAAAGTGGAATAAAACCTAAAGTTGGGAGTTTTTCATAGGACAAAAAAAGTTTATGGTAGAATTGGAAATGACTTAAAGTTGAGGGTTTTTTATGGAACAAAAAAAAAGTATATGGTAGAATTGGTACTTAACATAAAGTTTGAGGATTTTTATGAGACAGAAGGTAAAACTTGGGCAAAAGCTAGAGTTGGAGGTTTTTTAAGGTATCAGACCAATTATCTTATATTTACTTCCATTAGCGCACTAGTTTTACTTAGTGTCTCTCAAGTTGTAATGTGTTCTAATTTTATTCGCAGCATGCATTAGAGTTGTAGATTTCAACATATTAGCAAGTCTTTATTCTTTAAACTTGTTGTAATTTTAGTCTTCCCATATTTTCTTTTGTGAAATAAAAGCTCAGTTTATCCATAAATAAAAAGTGATCATACCATCTTTTTTTACAGATTGATATGGGGTTGTGTCTCTCTTTCTATGTGGGGGGCACAAATTTATCGCTGAACTGATCAATGTGCTTCATGATTCACTCTAGTTGTTGATTTGAATTTGTGGTTTACTCTGTCATTGCCGCAGAAACGATGAAGATACGGGCAGTGGAATCGATAGCTTCTGGAGGTCAATTGGGTGTTTAAAGTCTTTTTCTAGGTAATGAAATAGTGATTTGCTCATAGCTTATCTGCTTGCCTGGGTCTGTGAAATTTGGTTTTATGGTATTAGGTAATTTTTTTTAAAAAAAAATCATCTAGTTACATTCAAATAATTGTCACACTATAGGATTTGCATAGTTCTTAATTAGGCCCATTTTATATTTGTTTAATAGTCCATCACCATCATCTAGATTAGCAATTTCACATTCGTTAAACTAGATTGATACACGTTTACTTTTTCTTTCGCATAGCTCGCGGGGTCTTGTCCAAGGGCTCAAAAACAAGGCCATGAATATT
The DNA here is from genome assembly GCA_031216405.1 of Syzygium malaccense. Lineage (NCBI taxonomy): Eukaryota > Viridiplantae > Streptophyta > Magnoliopsida > Myrtales > Myrtaceae > Syzygium > Syzygium malaccense. The sequence continues at coordinate 5,784,320 of CM062258.1, read as the reverse complement.
TTTGACCGATATTGTATTGGATTTATTTTCTCGCACTTTACCTTTAGTGCTTTCATAGTAGTTGTTTAATTATCTTACTGTGCACCCATGCATGGACATTGTGTAGTGGGCATAGGAAATAAAACGGGCAAATATCGCATGAAAATCATTTTTGAAAGATTGAGAATCGGGTTCATTAATTAGACAATTGGCGTAATTAAGTCCCTAACTCTAGAATCTCCTGTTCATAGCAAGTGAAACATGCACTTGACTCCTAAATGGCCCGAAATAGGTTACTGACGACTCCTATTAAATAGAAAACCTTTGTCAACCAACTGAATCCCCCAACATTGCGTACTGTAGGGCTTGGAACAATCCGCGCTGAACAAGAGCAAGCATCTTGAATAAAGGGACCGCCTGTTCCCTTTAGACATATCGTTAGACCCGCAGTCCCTAAGAACCCTTTAGGGAAGGATCGCGACAGTTCCCTGTGATATCTTGGCTCCAACAGGAGGACATTGAGATGTACATAAGAATGCAATCAGAGAGAATGTTTGATGTTGGTGCTAATACAGCCATGTCGCGACCTAAAAAAAATCGGGTTTTTCGATCTTAGGCTAATGGATTACTAGATCAATTAAATTAACTAACCTAGCTCGAGTTCTCCCAAACTCTACCAAATCGCAACTTAGGTCCAATTGTGAGCATGCAGATATTTTCAACGGAAGTCGTCACTAATCATTTAGGGTAGGTTGATTAGAAACCTAAATAAAATAGTGGGAGTGCTATTTTATTTCTACGAACCAGAAATCATAAATTCGGGGACTTGGTTACGCTAGATTCCCTAACGCCCTTTCGGTACCAATTTCGAGAAAAATACTCAATTTGATAATTTTGATAAATCCTGACTTAGAGTTCAAAGGTGCAGAAATTTCTTTTTGATTTTTACTTATTTAAATGAAAGCTAACCTATATGTAATGACGTGCAAAAATTGACATGCGATTAATGCAACCTAACATGCAAACTATATATCATGCGACGACGTGACCTATTTCTAATGACGGGCACATTATTTTTTTTGTATTTTTTAATGAAATTCGGAATTAAAGATGCCAATTATCTAAACATGCAATTCTAAACTAAAGAAATTAACCTATTCTAGAGCAATCTTTTTTGGTTTTTTTTTATGAAATTCGAAATTAAAATCAAGTGAAAAAAATATAACCGCTAAATCTTTCGAATTAAGTTTCGATCTGAAGCCTGACAGATCAACCCTAAAATTCGAAATTCCCGCTATGGAAATAACTCTATCTAAAGTCTGATAGATAGATTTATTTCCACGTGTGCGGTTGCGGATTAGGAAATTTTCCTAATCGATCACATCTTGAAAAATTCGATATCTTAAATATATTGGATGTGTTCAAAAGATTTTGAAGATTCTAAATTCTATCCCAATTTGGTAAGCAACATATATCCAAGATTTCAAAAAAAGAAACAAATCCTAATTGAGATAATGCTTATTATTCAAATATACGAAATTAGATATCAATAAGCACAAATTAGGTAATAAAATATTCAAATCAAATTGGGATAAGATGATTACCTAATTTGTAGATTTCTTTCCTAATTTGAATTTGCAGCGGATCGGGATTGTGACCAGCGGCGCGGTGTCGGGAGCGGCGGTACGGCGTCGGGAGCGGCGGTACGGCGTCGGGATGACCAACGGCGGATGGACCGGCGGCGATGGTGGCGCAGCGGCGCTCCGGTCAATCTGCAAAACAGAAATATTGGCCGCAACGGTGTAGGGGCGCCACGGCCACGAAAGCGACAGGGAACACCGTGATTGATCAGGGATGGCGTCAAGTGGTAAATCAAGGACCGTTCGCAGGAGTTGCTGGTCTCAACGTTGTCACGGTGCCTTGGACTTGCGAATGGAACTTGATGATGGAGAGCGACGGATGCGTTCTTGATTTGCACTTGTCACGTTGCCCCTCAAACTAAAATCTCCAATTGCCACCTTTTTCGTTGCCTTTTCTTCTTTGGAATTCCTTGCTTCAGATCACGTGGCCATGAATTGCTTTCACTTCATGCTCCTGACCTTGGCCAACAGGTGGTGATAATGGAACAAAATCCACCCCTTGAACTCATGGCCTTCAACCTTCAGCTTGTATAAATCAATTTCCCGATGATGTTTGCTGATTGGAGACACGAGCGATTGGACTGGACGTAGCGGCGAGAGGTGGGCATCGGACTTGGGGACAGCAGCAGATCGGAGAGGCCACAGGCAGCAGCGTTGGGCGCAGAGGTGGTGTGGTCGCGAGGCAGCGCGACGGTGGGGCGGTCTCCCTCTCTCTCTCTCTCTCTCTCTCTCTCTCTAAAAAAATTCTGATCTGAAATTATGAGAGCCCTCCTCTTTGATTATGAAGCGTAAATATGTATTTATATCACAACCCTAGGTTAATTAGCCGGGCTTCCTAGTCCTAATGGGCTTAGATTTAGGCTTTACCTTTTAATTTAATTTAATTCTAAGTGGGCTGAATTAATTTGGGATTTTCTTTAATTAAGCATAATGGGCTAATTTAAGCTCAAATTAAGACAACCAAGCCCTTTCGCGTGTGATTTTCGACCCCCATCTTCCGAGTGAGTCGAGTTTCGTTCGGTACCCGAGCTCGATTTACGTGATGAATTTTAAGCTCGCTTGCCACCGCCGATCCGATGCGGAATGCAATTAATCTATATGAACCTAAACTATATGCTATGTAATTTTAATATTTTTGTTCAAGGGTTAAAAATTTAATCCCTAATTTTCTATGCAATTAACACTAAATGATGCGCCAAAATTTAGGTGTCAACAGCTGCCCCTCTTTGAGTGGAGGCTCGCAGAGGTTTCGCTCAAAGACTGATACCTAAATTTAAACTATGCAAAATGATGAATGATGATTTTTTTTAAAAATGTAATGATGCATGATATGCAAATAATAAGGAACGTATGCTAAGGCTTCTCACTTCATGCGGAGCGGTGAAAGAGTCTTACATACGGATCGCATAAAAAACATCCAAGTGGGGGAAAGCTTTATAATGCTTTGAATTTTCTCGATCTCCAAACTTCTAGTCTATTGGGAGTAAAGTTCTCAAGGTACTGGATTGCCTACCTGTTACCTGTAGTTTCCTACAGATGCGAAATAGCGCATGATATGAATAAAGAATGGGATGTGTTGTCTATACCACTGGACAATCACGAAAAGGATCATGTCACCTATTTCATTCGTGTGAGCATGAAATGGTGTGCTTCGTACTCCACTTAGCAACACCAAGAGAAAAATTATGTCGCCTGTCCTATTGGGCGAACATGAAATGGGGTGTGCCTTGTACTCCACTTAGCAACACCAAAAGAGAAATTATGTCGCCTATCCTACTGGGCGAACATAAAATGGGGTGCGCCGCGTACTCCACTTAGCAACACCAAAAGAGAAATTATGTCACCTATCCTACTGGGCGAAAATAAAATGGGGTGTGCTTCGTACTCCACTTAGCAACACCAAAAGAGAAATTATGTCGCCCGTCCTACTGGGCGAACATGAAATGGGGTGTGCTTCGTACTCCACTTAGCAACACCAAGAGGGAAATTATGTCGCCTGTCCTACTGGGCGAACATGAGAATACGGTGTGCTGCGTACTCCACTTAGCAACACCAAATGTGAAATTATGTCGCCTATCCTACTAGACGAACATGAGAATACGGTGTGCCGTGTACTCCACTTAGCAACACCAAGTGTGAAATTATGTCGCCTGTCCTACTGGGCGAACATGAGAATACGGTGTGCCGTGTACTCCACTTAGCAACACCAAATGTCACCTGTTTCACTTGGTGAACATATGAGAGAGATAATTTCTTATATTCCGGAGACAGAAACAATGAAGAATAATTAGCAGACGTACCTGAATTCTTCTTATGACAGAGCCAATGGCATCGCTCCTGTTTTTACCTGAGAAAAGGTTAAAATAACACATGCGCAGAGGCAGAGAAAACATAATTCATGAATCTGCTTGCATTACCAAGCTTTACTAGGGAATTTATTAATAAGAACAACCATTTCGTCCTTTTGACATTTTGATCATATTATATGAGAGACATTTAATCAGAAAGGACTTTCCACTCAGTCTCAATGAAAGGCTTTTGATCCGACCTTTGATGCGGGTATAAGAATCACTCGAACTCTCTTCATCGTGCTTGACAAGGGTTCGGATATTCTCAAAATCAGTATGACTTGGCCAATCTGAGAGGTCTTTATAAGGAATAAAACGTGAACTTGGTCAATGGCTTAGCAAAAGGGACTCTTCAAGTCGAGGCTATTGAAAGAATTGATATCATCAGCTGTTCCGGGTTTACAAGTCAGGAATGCTGCAAAAATGAGATAGAAAAATCTTGCTCGCACTTCTTCGAGCAACATTTATAAGCATTTGAAACTCTACGTTAACTCAAGTGCCCTATTCTGAAGAGACTTCGGTAATGGTTGTAACGTAGGTTCGAGTAGGCTTGACATGAATGGCCTATTTCCATCAAAAGGGGTATTATGAACATGGAGATTGGTGATCATCCCATCTAGCAATTGCTCCACAAATGGACCTTCAAATGGTCTTTTCTTTGAAGAATGATCTTGCATATCGACTCAGTTCTGGCCGAAGCTTTTCTCTCTCTCCTTTTTTTTTGAGAGAGATTTTCTTTTCTTCGAGAGATTTTTCCGAGAGAGAACTTCGATTTGATGCAGTTCTTTTGCATCCTTTCTGATGAATTTTCTTTTGAGCTTCTATTTGCCCCAAGTCACCTTGAACTTGTCTTGAAATGATTTCATTTGTTTATCACAAGAATGATCACCAATTGGGTTTGAAATGAATTCACCGTTCAAATTGGGTATGCAAAGGGTATACTATGTAGTGATATAGAAAGAAATGCTCTTCGTCATATCTAAGGCACTCGAGCTAACACAGAACTTGCACGCAATAAATATACTTGAAGATTGATGCAAGTGAAAGTAAGAAAATTCTAAGCATTTTGAACTTTCTAAGAAATTGCCCCGATATGGGATTGTTCCTGACAGGGATAAGAAATGAAACTCCGTTCAAAGGGGTTAAGCAAATGATGACCTGTAGTGTTTAGATAGAGGAAATGAATGCCTCTCATCATTTTGATCGTCATACTTTTCGTGAGATAATCCTTTACCTTGTCAGCACGGAATTTTCACTCAACTCGCACTAGGGATTATTATTCAGGACGTGTATGGAAATGTCTTGCCTTTCGTCATCTTGAAATCTCTCATGCAATATGATCGCTTCATTAGAACAGAAATAGATTGCCAAATTAAAAGCCTTCCTCAAACAAAGCTTAGTAACATCAATTGATTCATAAAATTCAACTTGACACTTAATAGAAACAAAGTTAGAATGAGTACAAATCAAGTGTAATATTTCTTCACAGAATCAGAATTAACTGGACTGGAAAAAACACGACCATCCATCTCGGCCAAAATCAAAACACCTCCTGGAAGGACTTTCTTCACAATGTACGGGCCGCCATAATTTGGGGCGAATTTTCCTTCTGCAAGAGGAACTATCGGCAATAACTTTCGCAGGACAAGGTCACCTACCTGAAAATGTCGAGGCTTGACTTTCTTGTTGAAAGATTTAGCAACTCGTTGTTGGTAGCACTGACCATGACATAGAGCTCTAAGCCTTCTCTCGTCAATCATGTTCAACTGGTCCAATCTTTGTTGGATCCAATCTGCTTCTGATAATTGTACCTGTGAAAGAATACGTAACGAAGAAATTTCAACCTCAACAGGTAGCACTGCTTCTATACTGTACACAAGAGAATATGGAGTTGCCCCTGTAGATGTCCGGATAGAAGTCTGATATGCCATAAGTGTAAAAGGTAATCTCTCATGCCAATCACGATAGTTTTCGGCTGTTTTAGCCAAAATTTTCTTGATATTCTTGTTGGCTGCTTCGACTGCTCCGTTCATCTGCGGACGATATGGAGAGGAATTCAGATGCTTGATCTTGAATTCTTTGAACAGTTCATCCACCAATTTGTTATTCAGATTTGACCCATTGTCAGTAATTATAGCCTCAGGTGCACCATATCGAGCAATGATGTCCCGACGAATGAACTTCACCACAACCCGGGCCGTCACTGTCGTATAAGACATGGCTTCGATCCACTTCGAAAAGTAATCGATAGCGACCAAGATAAACCGATGTCCATTCGATGCTTGCCAATCATATCATTGCCCCACATAGAAAATGGCCATGGTTCAGACATATGATGCAATTCATTCGGAGGAGTTTTAATCTTGTCACCATAGATTTGACATTTGTGACAACTTCGGACATGCTGAATGCAATCACTCTCTAAAGTGAGCCAGTTTTAACCCATCCTCATTATCTTCCTTGCTAGCATATGACCATTCATGTGCGGACCACATACTCCCTCATGTACTTCTAGCATCAAGTGAACAGCCTCGATTGAATCAACACACCTTAATAAAATCGAATCATAGGATCGTTTGTATAAGCATTCTCCGTTCAAAAAGAACTTCGATGCCATTCTCCTGATATACTTTTGGTCAGAGGCGGTACTTTTTTCAGGAAACTCCTGTGTTTGAATATATGCCTTGATATCATGATACCACGGCTTGCCATCAGGCTCTTCTGTCGTGGCCATGCAATAAGCCGATTTCTGTAAGACCTCTATCTTCAAAGGTTCAACTTCTAAACCACTTGTCACTCATAGCATTGCCGATAACGTAGCCAGAGCATCGGCAAAACTGTTTTGAGTCCTTGGCAAGTATTTAAACGAAATGTCTTCAAATTCTTCCACCAACTCCTCCAAATAAACGTGATAGGGTTGCAACTTAGCATCTCTAGTTTGCCATTTGCCAACGGTATGAAGAATAATGAGGGCTGAATCCCCGAACACCTTAAGTCGAGCTACTCCCATTTCGATTGCAGTTTGTAACCCGAGGATGCATGTTTCATATTCAGCGATATTGTTCGTGCAGGGAAATATCAGTTTCGCTGCGACCGGATAATGTTGTCCGCCCGGGGATATTAAAACTGCCCCGATACCTGACCCTGACAAGTTTACGGCCCCATCAAAGTACATGGTCCATACATACTCATCAATTGGCATAACTCTATCCTCTAGTGGATCCAGATCGTCATTTTTCCCAGGATTTTCAGCCAAGACATCGGCAATTACTCGTCCTTTGACTGATTTCTGAGACATGAATTGAACATTAAATTCTGAGATGAGAATCTGCCATTTTGCTAGTTTTCCAACCAAAGCGGGTTGATTGAGCAAGTATTTGATTGGATCACATTCTGTTACAAGCAATATCTGATAGTGCAAAGTGTATTGCCTCAATCTGTGTAGCACCCAGACTAATGCTGCGCACGTTCTTTCTACCTCGGAATAGTTCATCTCAGAGGCGGTGAACTTCTTACTCAAATAATAAATTGCACGTTCTTTTCCATCCTCTTCACCTTTCTGAGTGAGCATGGCACCTAAGGACTCACTGTGGATTGTGAGGTACAGGATCAGAGGTTGCCCCGGCGTCGGTGGAACAAGCACCGGCGGATTCATCAAGTAATGCTTAATCTTGTCGAACGCCAATTCACATTCTTCATCCCATCTAACTAGAGCATTCTTCTTGAGGAGTTTAAAGAAAGGCTTCGCTGTCTCAGATAGCTGAGAAATAAATCTGGCTATATAGTTCAATCTACCCATCAAGCTACGAACTTCCTTCACCGAAGAGGGCGATTTTATTTCACAAATGGCCTTCACTTTCGACGGGTCAATCTCAATCCCTTTGTTACTAACAATGAAGCCAAGTAGTTTGCCAGAGGCTGCCCCGAACACGCACTTTGTCGGATTGAGGCGTAATTTGAACTTACGAAGCCTGTCGAATAATTTCGTCAAGGTTTCTATGTGATCTTCTCCACGCCGAGTTTTTGCAATCATATCATCAACATAGACCTCAATCTCATTATGCATCATGTCATGGAACAACGTGACCATTGCCCGCTGGTAAGTTGCCCCATCATTTTTTAGACCGAAGGGCATCACCTTGTAATGAAATGTCCCCCATGGAGTGGTAAATGCCGTTTTCAACTTATCATCCTCGTTCATCAAGATCTGGTTATAACCTGAGAAACCATCCATGAAGGAGAATAGTTCGAACCCAGCTGTACTGTCCACAAGCACATCAATGTGCGGGAGTGGAAAATCATCTTTGGGACTAGCTTTGTTCAGATCTCGGTAGTCAACACACACTCGAATCCGACCGTCTTTCTTCAACACCGGGACTATATTAGCGACCCATTCTGAGTATTGGGTAGTCTCAATAAATCCCACGTCAAGAAGTTTCATGACCTCTTCCTTGATCTTCTTTGCCAGTTCTGGCTTAGCTCTTCGCGGCCTTTGCTTCACATGCTCAACTGAAGGGTCAGTCGGTAGACAATGTTCAACGATCGATCTATCAAGACCCGGCATGTCAGCATAAGACCAGGTAAAGATGTCTTGATAATCCTTCAACAACTGGGTCAAGCGTTTGGCCATATCTTGAGAAAGACATGTCCCAATCTTCACCTCTATGGTAATCGCATTTCTTCGACGAATCATACCTTGCATAGCCAGCGGCATTAGATCTTTGTAGCTCTGAATTCAGCAGGTTCTTCTTCCTTAGCACCGCCAGTACCTGAGATAACGTCCCAGGAAGTGGAGTAAACTGGCGAGTTTTGCACTGCTGGCGTGAGTCCTGCTGGCCTTGCCGTCCATAAGAGGTTGTCTGCTGAGTGCTAAATTGTAGCTTCGGGGCCTGAGCTGGCATCTTCTGTACATAAGTCATGTTGACTTCGGGGACATGCTCTTTATCTTTCTTACTAGTAAATCTCTTACTCGATGAACCTGACTCACTGTACCATCCGTTCTTGATCCCGGTCTCAATCTCCTCACCCATAACTATCAGTTGACCAAAAGATTGGGCGGCCGTCACTAACATTCGTGAACGAACCGGCTGCGGTAGGGTGGACACGAACAACTTCATTAAGTCACGTTCTGAGAGTTCAGGCATGATCTGTCCCGCCATGTTCCTCCAGCGAGTGGCATACTCCTTTAGAGTCTCGCCCTTTTTCTGCTCAGCTCTTTCCAGGTCTTCCCTTGTAATGGTGACATCGAGATTGAACTTGAAGTGCTTGACGAAAAGGTTTGCCACCTCTTCCCATGAGTCTTTCCGGTTGATCTGGTGATTAGTATACCACCTCATTGCAACATCCTTCAAGCCTGCTTGGAAGGTTTGGATCATTAGAGGTCTATTAGAAACATATCTGTTCATGAGCCCCTGGTACATCTCGATGTGCTGAATTGGGTTTGAGGTGCCGTCGTACTTCTCAAAAGCTGGCATCTTGAATTTATCGGGCACCTGGACCCGGGTAAAAATAGACAGATCAACAGGTGGAACACTTTGAGTTCCTTCCACTTCACGTAACCTCTTGTCGATCTTAGCCAGCAACTTGGCATTCTCATCATTGGGGGGTGACTGAAGAACAGGGGCCACCGGAGACGCACTAGTGTCAGTCAGAATGACATCATCCAGTTGAAAGGTTGGATTAGTGTTCACTGCAGGAGATTTGTCGAGGCGAAGGCCTTGACGGGTTGGAAGTGGAATCTCCGATTGAGAGGCAGCATTGATCTGCTGCTGCTTGGCCATGAGATCACTCATCATTTTGGACATGGCAGCCGCAATCTGTTCATTGATTATGTTCATGTGTTCCTTCAGCTTTTCGTCAATCATGGCCGCAATCTCAGCTTGATTGGCCATCCTTCTTTTGGTCACGGATCGAGTATTATGAGGATGAGGGGGATCCGTGGCAAATTACCTGTAAAAAGCAACGATCGAATGAATACAACGAGTAAGAATAACGAGTCGGTCCATGACATCCTCTAGACCCTCAAGATGAAATTTCTTGCGAAAGACCGATTCGTCCAGTAAATCCCAAAATTCCAAATTGCTTTATTCAATAAAAACCTGGACTAATTTCAAAATTTACAAATTATAGCTTAATGCTTTTCATTGAATTGCCCAAGATGAAAGGTGTCTGAAAAGAATTCTTATAAAATCGTTCAGAAACGACATTTATTACCAGAAAGCATCAATAGCATGAAGTACAAATGTAAGCTAATATTTCCTCCTAAAAAGAAAAACACCCTAAACTAAACAAGAAATCAAACAGTCTTCCTCTTTTTAGAGGCCACGTGATCTATAGACGAACGGGTCTTCAAGGCACGCCGCAGTCGTGCATTCTCTTCAGCCAGAGCATCTACCTTGTCCTGGGCCTTCATCACCTTTTCTTCACTGATTTTGATTTGAGTATGAAGAGTGTGCCGTACTGTCACGATCGGGATCTTCGGGAGTATCTTAGCTGGGATGGTATGATGCTGAATATACCGGGTCATGGCAAAGTGACTCTTCATCCTTCCGATGGGCTCATCCACGGGCCAAATCATCTTCTGAGTAGAACAGTTCTGTCAAGCGTCGGAATGACGCCTAAGCTCAACTCTGTAGGACTCGCCCTTCTCAAACTGGACTTGAAATTCATTGGGTCTGAGTGGAGGTCGGACATCCTGCAGAACTCGGAACTGACGTGTAACTCGAAGGGGCTGATAGCAGGTTGCCCCATAAATGCTCATCAAAGGCACGGGCTTCTTATCGCCATGGTATAGTCTAGCCTCAACCTCCCGAAACCATACAGCTTGCCAAAGGAAAATCTTAGAGCTCGGATCTTTGAACAGATGGACCCATTGTGTATAGTGCAAACTTTTAGTTTAATTTTGTATTTGTTTGAACCTTAAAATAGGGTTATCAGTCGTGTTCATTTCAAATACAGTCATATTTTCTCCGAATTGAGAAAGGTGTGAGAAAAACCAGATTTGTAAAAGCTCAATCGGGGCTCGAAAAATTCTATCTTTTCCTTTCTTAAACCGTGTCAGAGATAAGAAGGTCTCTGCCAGAATTGCATTTATAAAACTAACTCCACCACATATTAATTTTACCGTCTATGCTATTACGGGATCAATAGCATTTTGACGGAATGGAAAAACGATAAGTCCGAAAAAAGCTAAGATAAAAATCTTAGACCTCATGAGGACGGAGTTATTTTCAAAACATTCAATAAGAAAAGATAGCGGGCATGCTTGACAATTACCCTTTAACACTTTTTCAATTTCCTTTTTGGTCAAATTCAAAAATTCAGCGAGCACTACCACAGGATCTACCTTAATGGGTGGTTCGACTATATCTAACTCAATTGATTTCCCAATGGCAAAACTATATTCTTCCAGAGTCGGTGTGAGCTCGAACTTACCTCCCAACACAAATGTGGTCGTCTCGGGGCACCAAAAATGAGCGAGTGCCTGCATGATTCCGCTCTGAACATCTATGTCTAGGATTGGTAGCATGAATCCAATGCGCTTGAGGACGTACTGCTGACCATCTGGCTTCAACTGGCTCCATAACTTCTTGAGCTCTAGCTTCGGAGTAGGCACGAAACGGATATCGAGGCGACCCATTCTTATATAGACCACGTGCCAAATGACTCAACCTAAATCATGGACCAACCCAAAATAAGATAAAGAAAACTAAAGATAAAGCTCGAGAAATTACCATCATTGGGGAGAGAATGTCAATCACAGAGACATGCACATGAATCGTGAATTTAAACCTTAATCTATCTACCCTAAAGGCTTTTGCAAAATGAAGTGATGAACGGAACGACATGTCGCAGCCTCGCGCACACTCATCATGACTTGCCGCAGCCTCGCATACAATAGTCATGACTAGTCGGGTCCAATCACTTCGGCTTGATTCGGTCGACAAGGGGAACCTCCATGCGTAGTAGCCTCACGTGCATGAGGATGACCCTTGAGCCATTTTTTGAAAAATTTGCGGGATCCAAATGGGATAACCTTTAGCGAGGTCTTACCACCAAGGTTAAAGAACCATCTAAATACCATCTTAGAACTATGGGTGTGACCCAGGTCCGATCACAGGTTGTGTGTGGTGTAGTGTAAATACTGTAAATCATGCACAACAATTATATGCAAACACCACTTCAATAGTGCAAAAAATTAAATCACAATTCCACTCCACCAAGCCTGCAAAACAAAGGGTTAGCCAATCACTACTCCCCTTATAACTCCCATCCTGCAAAACCATTTAACACCTAAGAATGAGAATTCAATCAAATTTTGTCAAATCAAGTGATTTTTCCATGAAATTTTTTTTTGGCCTAAGTCCTCCTTAAATTTTCAAAAAATTCAAGATCACTCCCCAACGGAGTCGCCAAGCTGTCGCGACCTAAAAAAAATCGGGTTTTTCGATCTTAGGATAATGGATTACTAGATCAATTAAATTAACTAACCTAGCTCGAGTTCTCCCAAACTCTACCAAATCGCAACTTAGGTCCAATTGTGAGCATGCAGATATTTTCAACGGAAGTCGCCACTAATCATTTAGGGTAGGTTGATTAGAAACCTAAATAAAATAGCGGGAGTGCTATTTTATTTCTACGAACCAGAAATCATAAATTCGGGGACTTGGTTACGCTAGATTCCCTAACGCCCTTTCGGTACCAATTTCGAGAAAAATATTCAATTTGATAATTTTGATAAATCATGACTTAGAGTTCAAAGGTGCAGAAATTTCTTTTTGATTTTTACTTATTTAAATGAAAGCTAACCTATATGTAATGACGTGCAAAAATTGACATGCGATTAATGCAACCTAACATGCAAACTATATGTCATGCGACGACGTGACCTATTTCTAATGACGGGCACATTATTTTTTTTGTATTTTTTTTAATGAAATTCGGAATTAAAGATGCCAATTATCTAAACATGCAATTCTAAACTAAAGAAATTAACCTATTCTAGAGCAATCTTTTTTGGTTTTTTTTTATGAAATTCGAAATTAAAATCAAGTGAAAAAAATATAACCGCTAAATCTTTCGAATTAAGTTTCGATCTGAAGCCTGACAGATCAACCCTAAAATTCGAAATTCCCGCTATGGAAATAACTCTATCTAAAGTCTGATAGATAGATTTATTTCCACGTGTGCGGTTGCGGATTAGGAAATTTTCCTAATCGATCACATCTTGAAAAATTCGATATCTTAAATATATTGGATGTGTTCAAAAGATTTTGAAGATTCTAAATTCTATCCCAATTTGGTAAGCAACATATATCCAAGATTTCAAAAAAAGAAACAAATCCTAATTGAGATAATGCTTATTATTCAAATATACGAAATTAGATATCAATAAGCACAAATTAGGTAATAAAATATTCAAATCAAATTGGGATAAGATGATTACCTAATTTGTAGATTTCTTTCCTAATTTGAATTTGCAGCGGATCGGGATTGTGACCGGCGGCGCGGTGTCGGGAGCGGCGGTACGGCGTCGGGAGCGGCGGTACGGCGTCGGGATGACCAACGGCGGATGGACCGGCGGCGATGGTGGCGCAGCGGCGCTCCGGTCAATCTGCAAAACAGAAATATTGGCCGCGACGGTGTAGGGGCGCCACGGCCACGAAAGCGACAGGGAACACCGGGATTGATCAGGGATGGCGTCAAGTGGTAAAGCAAGGACCGTTCGCAGGAGTTGCTGGTCTCAACGTTGTCACGGTGCCTTGGACTTGCGAATGGAACTTGATGATGGAGAGCGACGGATGCGTTCTTGATTTGCACTTGTCACGTTGCCCCTCAAACTAAAATCTCCAATTGCCACCTTTTTCGTTGCCTTTTCTTCTTTGGAATTCCTTGCTTCAGATCACGTGGCCATGAATTGCTTTCACTTCATGCTCCTGACCTTGGCCAACAGGTGGTGATAATGGAACAAAATCCACCCCTTGAACTCATGGCCTTCAACCTTCAGCTTGGATAAATCAATTTCCCGATGATGTTTGCTGATTGGAGACACGAGCGATTGGACTGGACGTAGCGGCGAGAGGTGGGCATCGGACTTGGGGACAGCAGCAGATCGGAGAGGCCACAGGCAGCAGCGTTGGGCGCAGAGGTGGTGTGGTCGCGAGGCAGCGCGACGGTGGGGCGGTCTCCCTCTCTCTCTCTCTCTCTCTCTCTCTCTCTCTCTCTCTCTCTCTAAAAAAATTCTGATCTGAAATTATGAGAGCCCCCTCTTTGATTATGAAGGGTAAATATGTATTTATATCACAACCCTAGGTTAATTAGCCGGGCTTCCTAGTTCTAATGGGCTTAGATTTAGGCTTTACCTTTTAATTTAATTTAATTCTAAGTGGGCTGAATTAATTTGGGCTTTTCTTTAATTAAGCATAATGGGCTAATTTAAGCTCAAATTAAGATAACCAAGCCCTTTCGCGTGTGATTTTCGGCCCCCGTCTTCCGAGTGAGTCGAGTTTCGTTCGGTACCCGAGCTCGATTTACGTGATGAATTTTAAGCTCGCTTGCCACCGCCGATCCGATGCGGAATGCAATTAATCTATATGAACCTAAACTATATGCTATGTAATTTTAATATTTTTGTTCAGGGGTTAAAAATTTAATCCCTAATTTTCTATGCAATTAACACTAAATGATGCGCCAAAATTTAGGTGTCAACAAGCCATCGATCAGCTCTCATAAGAGATCAATATCTTAATACCAGAGGTATATTAACACTTCCGCCCTAATATTTGTACTTGAGCTTTTTCATTGCTTATATCTGCCTCTTGAGCTTTGTTTTCCTTTCCGCTTGCTTGAAGTAAAACTATCTTTTTAAAGACAGCATGCTCTTTCTAATGCTTGCAAAAACTGCCTTATGTGACTGGGTCGTCAATGCGAGACTGTATTTAAATTTGTTTGAGAGGCTTTCGAACAGATACCTATAACAGGTCATGGCATGAAAGTTTGGGAAGAGGTTGGATCTAAGGAAGCTAAGTGTGACCACCAGGATCAGGAGGAGCCTGTGTCAAGTTTACAGAATTGAGGTACTACTCTTAGGGTAGCAATCATGCTTATCTTGGTCATCTACTGTTTAATGGAAGGACATCTGTCTGATGTTTATCTCTGCCACAGGCTCTCGCAGGAAATGCTAGAAAGGTTGGTGCTGTTAGATTTGAATGGCTTGGCTAGAATGAGGAGATGTTGCAGAGTAAGGACATAACTTGATCGGTTCCCAAAACTATGGAAAGGAAAAGTAGCTGTAATTAGGACATGCAGAGTCGCGGTACTAAGTGACTTTCTTTTTATGAAAACAGGAGGTTTTGTCAGTTTAATAAACATGAAAGTGATGAACTTGAAGATGACTGGAAAAACTCTTCAACTGTAGCTTTGCTACTTGTTCTTGAACATGATAAGGTGCAACAGAGAAGTATCAAAAATTGGATGAGGAAACAGGTTTGAAAGATCAATCAACCGTAAGTTATTTTTGTTGAGCGTCAGAGGCGCGGCAACAATATTGATATGATGGAAGAAATTTTTTGAAGGTGAAATGATCGCAATTCGCGCCTTTTTTTTTGCATGTCTCAATTACAAGAGAAATAGATTATATATATAGGCTATAGTTTGATTCGAAATAGGAAACCTCTTTCTAGGAAACCTATTCTAATTATGAAACCTACTTGACTTAGGAAACTTTTCTAAAATATAACTAGAAACATTATCTCACAATATCTTATCTTATCTCTTAATATCTCACCATATATATGAAAAATCAAAATATGGAAATACGAAAAGACTCAAAAAAGGAAACAAGTACTAATAAATTTGGTTTAATTTCTAATACTCCCCCTCAAACCAAATTCTCTTCCATCGATCATTCCAAGCAGGCTCTTGAACTTTCGAAAAGCATTGATCTTGAGAGATTTAGTAAAAATATCCGATACTTGATCTCCAGTCTTCACATGCAATACTTCAACTTCATTCTCTTTAACCTATTCTCGGATGAAGTGATATCGAACATCGATATGTTTACTTCATTAATGAAAAACTGGATTTTTCGCCAAAGCAATAGTAGAAATATTATCAACAAAAATCTCTGTTGCTTTCTTCTGCTCCATAAGAATATCTTTGAGTAGTCTTCTCAACCATATTGCATGACAAACACATGAAGATGCAGCTACATATTCAGCTTCACATGTCGACACAGTAATACTTGATTGCTTCTTTGATGATCACGTGAAAGCAGTGTCGCACAAGAAAAATACAAATCCCGTGATGCTTTTTCGATCGTCGATATCTCCACTATAATCACTATCCGAATAAGCTCTAAGTTTGAAAGATTTAGAGCAATAATAGTGTAAGCCATGAGAAATAGTACCTTTGATGTACCGAAGTATTCTCTTTGTAGCTTTAAGATGATATGATTTCGACTTCTCCATGTATCGACTAACAATTCCAACACTATACATAATATCCGGTCTCGTGCATGTCAAGTATCTCAAACTCCAAATCAAACTTCTATAATATGTCGAATCAACATCGGCACCATCATCAAACTTCGAAAGCTTGGTTCTACACTCCATTGGTGTATTGACCGACATACAGTTCTTCATGTTGAATTTTTCAAGGATATTTTCTGCATATCCTTTTTGGAAAATAAAAATCCCATCGGCACTTTGCTTCACTTCGATACCAATAAAATAATTCATGAGACAATTATCGGTTATCTCAAATTCTTTCACCATCGATGCCTTAAAAGCATCAATCATCGCCAAATTATTTCCTGTAAAAACAAGATCATCAACATATAAACAGACGAGTAGAATATCACCTTTTTCTTGCTTCAAATAGAGTGCATGCTCGTATGGACATTGAGAGAATCCATTCGCCTTGAAATATGCATCAATTCTGGAATTTCATGCTCTCGGTGCTTGTTTAAGCCCATATAGAGCTTTCTTCAACCTCAGTACTTTATCCTCATGACCTTTCACAACAAACCCCTCGAGTTGTTCAACATAAATTTCTTTTTCAAGGATGCCATTCAAGAATGCTAATTTAACGTCCATTTAATAAATCCGCCAATTATTTTGAGCAGCAATAGAAATAATCAATCTAATCGTTTCCATACGGATGACGAGGGCAAAAACTTCATCATAGTCAATTCCGGCTTTTTCCTTGTATCCCTTCGCGACTAATCTAGCTTTGTACCTTGTTACTTCACCTTTCTCATTCTTCTTGGCCCTGTACACCCATTTAACACCAATCGATTTCTTATCCTTCGGAAGATTAGCAAGCTCCCATGTTTGATTTTTCTCGATGGCTTCAATTTCTTCGTTGATGGCTTTTTTTCACTTTTCTTCTTTGGCCGCATCATCATAAGTAAGTGGTTCATAATCTGCAAGCAGACATATAAGATGAAGCTCTTCGGTAGCTTTGTAAATTTCAGACAATCTTCTTGATCTTGGCAATAGCAGTTCATCGACACTATTTGAAGAGGATGGTGTTGATGAACTTGAATAAGATGTTGGAGAAGAAGGTGAAGGTTGATATTTCAACTCCGTTTGATTGAAATCACCACGAACATTCGCTTCTTCTTTTAGATTTTCTTCCCACATTCCATCTTCATCGAACTTGACATCTCTACTTACATACACTTTCAAAGTGTTAAGATCAAATAATCGATAGGCTTTGGATGATGAGTCATACCCGATAAAGATGAGCTTTTTGCTCGTCTTCAAGTTTCGATCTTTTTTTATCCGGGACATGAGCATAGGCAATGCCCCCAAAAATTCTCAAGTACGAAACACTTGGTGTTCTCCCGGTCCATGCCTCTTGTGGAGTTACGCCTTCAAGTCCATATGTTGGACATCTATTTTGAAGATAGATGGCACACGAAACAGCTTCTGCCCAAAGTTCCTTGAACAAATTTTTGCTCTTCAACATGCTTCGAACCATATCAAGAATGGTTCTATTTTTCCGTTCAGTTACACCATTTTGTTGAGGAGAATATGGGGCCGTCAAGAAACGCCGAATACCATTATTTTCACAGAATTTGTTGAATATGGCTGAGGTGAATTCTCCACCACGATCAATCCTTAAAGCCTTAATAAAATAGCCGCTTTCCTTTTCAGTCAGGTTCTTGAATTGTTTGAAAATATCAAATACTTCTGTCTTTTCTTTCAAAAAATACACCCAAGTTTTTCGAGTAAAATCATCAATAAAAGTAACAAAATATCGATGATTACCATATGAGTAAGGATTGATCGAGCCACACAAATCAGAATGAATCAACTCAAGCGGCTTCTTCGCTCAATAAGTCGTCTCCTTCGGAAAGCTAGTTCTAGAATGCTTGCCGATAACACACCCTTCACATAATTGATCGGGATGATCAATATGTGGTAAGCCATAAACCATCTTCTTGCGAGAAAGCAAATTGAGTCCGCCAAAATTGAGATGGTTGAACCTCAAATGCCACAACCATGAAGGATCATCTACGCACGCCTTTAGACATCGAGACATCTCACTCTTTATATTAAGAATAAACATCCTGTTCTTCGACATCTTCACATTTGCAATCAGTTTATTATTTCGATCTCTCAACATAAGATTAAGATCTTTCATATGAACAGTATAACCTTTTTCCAAAAGTTATCCCAAACTCAATATATTGTTTGACATTTTTGGAACATAATAAACATTAGTAATAAACTGACGTGCACCATTCTTTAAGCAAATCAAAATTGTACCTTTCCATTTAACAAGAATTTTAGAGTTATCACCGAATGAGACATTCCCTTTAATTGTCTCATCTAACTCGACAAACATCTCATTTCTCCCACACATGTGATTACTTGCGCCGGTATCCAAATACCACGTATCGCTTTGACCTTCTTCATCTTCTTTAAATGCCAATAAGAGAACTTGATCAGCATTATTCACCAAGTTCGCCTTTTTGTCTGCTCTGCTACTTTCTTTGTTCCAGCAGTTAGAAGCATAATGGCCAAGTTTATTGCAATGATAACATCGGATTTTAGATTTATCATACCATTGGCTTGTCGAGTTCTTTCCTCTTCCACGAACACCTCTTTGATACTGGTATCCTCCATCACTTCGAGCAAGATCTCATCTGCTTCGTCCACGACCTCATCCTCAAAAGTGACCTCGGCCACGACTTCGATCACGATCTTGATTTGTCCCGCGATTTTGTACGGGATCTCTTCTTTGCTCCTTCTCATCTTGTATGGTCAACTGCGTTTGGAGAATTTCCTCCACCGGTTCAATCTTTTTCTTTCTTAATCTTTCTTCATAGGCTTGTAATGAACCCATAAGTTCATCGACCGTCATGGCATCCAAGTCTTTGGATTCTTTAATTGCAACCGCAATATAATCATACTTCTTGTCTAAGGACCAAAGTATTTTCTCAACAACACGAATATCGGGAACGTCTTCTCCATTTCTTTTCATTTGATTAACAATTGCCAAAATTCTCGTGAAATAATCAGCAATCGATTCAGATTCTTTTATGTGAATTACCTCGAATTCGCCTCTCAAGGTTTGAAGGCGAATCTTCTTAACTTTCTGACCTCCTTGATGCGTGTTTTGAAGAATCTCCCATGCCTCTTTAGCGATAGTGGCGTTCAAAACTTTTTCGAACATGGAATCATCTAACGCTTGATAGATGATCGACAGGGCATATTGATCTTTCGTTTGAGCCTTCTCCAAGGCATTCCTCTGGTTCTGATTCAACGTGGCTTCATCCTCTGGCTCACCATAGCCAGTATTAACAAGTTCCCACACACCATAGGCGCCGAGTAGAGCTTTCATTCTAACGGCCCAGTTACCATAATTTTCTTTGATAAGACGAGGGCATTGAAGAGGAAGCTGATTGTTTGTTGAGGCCATGATCACGAACCGTAAGCTCTGATACCAATTTGTTGAGCGTCAGAGGCGCGGCAACAATATTGATTTGATGGAAGAAATTTTTTGAAGGTGAAACGATCGCAATTCGCGCCTTTCTATTGCATGTCTCAATTACAAGAGAAATAGACTATATATATAGGCCATAGTTTGATTCGAAATAGGAAACCTCTTTCTAGGAAACCTATTCTAATTAAAAACCTACTTGACTTAGGAAACTTTCCTAAAATATAACTAGAAACAATATCTCACAATATCTTATCTTATCTCTTAATATTTCACCATATATATGAAAAATCAAAATATAGAAATACGAAAAGACTCAAAAAGAAAACAAGTACTAACAAATTTGGTTTAATTTCTAACAATTTTCACAATGATAGGAAGCTGTCATATTTGTCTTCTTAGGCAAATTTTCAGTGATAGCTCTTCAAGTGTAATTGGAGATAGAGACTAGAAACGGCGTTGACACGGTGGAACGACTGAAAAAATAAGGTCAGCTTGGGAAAACATTTCAGATGGTTCATAGAAAGTGGCATGGGTCGACTCACCACTGAGCCACCAGAGGGCCACAAGAGTTGCCTCATACATGAGTAGTGTGTAAATGGTATGCTTAGAAGAAGCGGAATTTACTGATGAACTGATGCAGATCCTCATGTAAGATTCAGTGCTATTACTTTGGGAATAAACATATTTGATAGCAAAGCAGTTCTTTGAACCCAAACTAAATGCATAACATGAATAAAATAGCACAAGTGTCTGGTCCACCGTAGCCAACCAGGCATTCGGCCGGCTTGGGTCACTGTCCAGTGGCCGACTCCTGGTTCCACATGTGGGATATAGATATAGTGTTAATTAGTTTAGCCTCTCCCTCAACTGATTTTTTCAGAAAAAAATTTAGGAAGACAAACTCGGAAAGTTTGATTTGATCGACCACTTATTCTGGAACTTCAACTTTTCTTGAGCATCTCTAATGACGACTCTTGTGCAAATGCGTATGATATATTGGAGAACTTGTTTACTTTGAGACATAAGAAAAAAAAGAAAGTTATGACAGAACTTGGATTTGGAAGAACAAGAATATTGCGCCTGTAGGCTGTTGGTCCTGCAATAATTCCATATGGGCCATAACTGGCCAAAACGGTCCACATGTACCTAAATGTAAGACTGCCCCTAACTAGTGACAGGAATAAGACTTCCCCTAACTAGTGACAGGAATTATAGCGTTAAAGTAGATTTATTTGATATATTGCAGAACTAGTGACTGCAAACATTTGATAGAATGAGTTGTGGACTTCAATCGATGATAAGTGTGTCTTGCACTCCTCTTTCCCTGAATCAAGGAACCATCTATTCTTCGAATGTGCTTTCTCTAAGGCTGTATGGATAATGGAATCGTCTTCTGGGGCTGCTGGGTTTTCATTGGAATGTTGGGGCGTGGGATTTAGAGTTTGAATGGATACTTTGAACTGCTAAGGGGAAATCTCTGCTTAAGATTGCGCAAAAACTTTGCTTGGAATGGGGCTATCTATCATATTTGGAGGGAGAGAAATGATGTCTTGCATGATCATGTTGTTTCTCTAGCTGGTTGTTTCCTCTGGCAGAATTCGCATTCAAGCTATATTGGAGGAAAGGAATTTGTTTTTGACTGAAGCAGATAAAGATTTGTGTTCAAGATGGGGACATTGAGCTGTGTGCAGTTGGCAGCAGAGTGTGCAATCAAGTCAAATTATACTCACATTGAATAGAACGTGGTATGAGTAAATTGAAATAGTTCTCTTGATGTAGCCTTGTCATATGAAATGGACTTGCTGTTCCAAGCAAGTTTAGCCAAGTCATGTTTGGTGATTGCTATAGTTGCATGAAGCTGCAATGGAAAAGCAGACGTAAAAGTGGAGCCTAACGCATGTTCAAAATATTGCTGAATATTGTCCTTGGAATGAATTGCTAGTTTGTTTTTGTGCATTGCTTGATCCAACTGTATGTAACTGTGGACCTCAATTGTTTTGGAATAGAAAGCAATTCAGTGTTTTTATATGCTTTCTGGAAGAGTCACAAGTAAAATCAGCCTCTCTGGAAGTTTTCCTTTCTTGATATTGGAATCATCGTGTATCAAACGCTCCCTCATTATCAGACTATACTTGTTGGACCACCAGTCGTGATAGTAATCAAGAGACCAGCCGTTGATGAGGGAAGATAGTGTTTTGAACGGCACGAATGTGAATATTACTCTGTCATAATTATAAAAGATTATGCAGGTTCGTTCCAAATTCATTCAGGTCTTTGTTTAATATTATCTCTTTACCAGACTTGACCATCTTAAAATAAAGCAAGATTAGACCTTAATAAAGGAGAAAAGAAAGCACTTGAAAAGAAGCAAAATAAGGGTCTTTCTTTAGTATTATCTCAAGTCCTGATTCATGCAGCCTTTGTGGGACACTCTCTCATTGTAGTTCTTCAGATGATAGAGTTGTTTTCACAAGAAATTCTGCGGGTACAGGCTGATGCTTGGGTTAAAAATTGGTAAGAGAAAAGAGGCAAAAGATGGTTTGGCATCCTATATTTGGTTTAATCCAAACCTGCCGAAATTTGATTTCATCGTGTGGCTTGTGATATTGAACGGGCTTTAAGTTATCGAAAATTGGTATGTTATATGCCATTTTTTCTTCTGTTCATGAGCCTCTTCTTCGTCTGTTTACTGTGCATTCAAAGTTACAGATGAATAGTTAAAGATGAAGCTGAGATAAATCTTGCTTTTGCTTGCAGGCGATGTTCTTCACGCGAATCAAACATTTTAGAGTGACAAAAAGCATAACAGCAACTCGTATGTGATTGATTCTTCACAAGCAAATCTTTTAGAGATTTTAAATTACATTCAAAGTTACAAATGAAAAAGCATGACCAATTTTTCATACAAAAAACTGAGATTCTTATTGTTTGGTTGATAGTAAACACAAATGCAATACATCCCAAAACAACTTTAAGACTTTCTAAAGTAACCTTGCCAAACAATTTTATTCAGAATAACATGCATCGGAAGATTTTCAAAACTTTGAGCCAAAGCGAAAGCCAAAACCCAAAATGTTTTTTTTTTTTTGGTAAGGTACCAAAACCCAAAATGTTTATCTAGAGGAAACCAAAATAATCAATCACGTGAGGATTCTAGACATGCTAATCCTCGATTGATCTTGACAATATATAAACCATCATGTACATAAGATTAACTTTTATATGCTGCTCATGTTTGCCCTGATAAATAAGAAGAAATATAACTGGAAGGATGATGAAGAAAGAACGTAACTTGAGAAAGAGCTATTTAACTAGATAATTGGTCTTTGCCCTTTATTTGGAGAAATATTATCATTGACTGAACTGCTCATGAAACCAGAGGGGACTCGAAGGCTTCAAAACTTTGGTCAAAGATAATCAATAGAAATTTGAGGTTTGGCAAAGAAAAGACGACTGGGGAAATGAGAAGACTTGAGGTAGAAAAAGATATGACGGCAATCTAATGATCACTTGATTTATTTTAATCAAATTCTAAAAGCTGTCTCACTGTAATTACTTGCATTTTATGCGTTGAGTGTAAAATTCTGATGCGGCAACTCCATATAAGCTTGATGATGTGTTAATTTTTAGAGAATTTATTTATGTTTTGAGAGTGGTTCAAATTAGGCGAATAAATCTTTATAATATAAATGAGAGAGAGATGGGGCGCTTAATCTAAGGCAAAGCGAGCTGCTCCCTTTGCAAGCATGCATATATCTGGTAGTAAAAATACATCGATAAATTGTCGACAAACTTAACCAGATTATTTAAGTTGGATAACTGTTCTGAGCATACTAATATATGTAGAAAAGCAATTGTTGCTAGTTTCGTATCGGAACATCTGAATAAGATGAGAGGACCATTGAGCTTGACACCACTACAAAAAAACATGTTTTTTGCGACGGATTTTGCGACGAAAAAGTCGCAAAAATCCGTCGCAAATCATTTTTGCGACAAATTTAGCGACGGAAAAAATTCCGTCGCTACTAGGTCGTCGCAAAATTTTGCGACGGAAAATTTCAATTTTCGTCGCAAATTTGCGACGAAAAAAAAATTCGTCGCAAAAAATTCGTCGCAAAAATCGTCGCAAATTAACCACGAATACTATCCGTCGCAAATATTTCGTCGCAAAATTCGTGGCAAAAATCGTCGCAAATTAGCCACAAACACTATCCGTCGCAAAGTTCGTCACAAAATTCGTCGCAAAAAATTCGTCGCAAAAATCGTCGCAAATTAGCCACGAACACTATCCGTCGCAAAGTTCGTCGCAAATATTTCGTCGCAAAAATCGTCGCAAAATTCGTCGCAAAAATCGTCGCAAATTAGCCACGAACACTATCCGTCGCAAAGTTCGTCGCAAAATTCGTCGCAAAAAATTCGTCGCAAAAATCGTTGCAAATTAGTCACGAACACTATCCGTCGCAAAGTTCGTCACAAAATTCGTCGCAAAATTTGTCACTAATTTTTCGTCACAAATTTTCATCGTAAAATTCATCGCTAATTTTTCGTCGCAAAATTCGTCACTAATTTTTCGTCGCAAAATTTGTTGCTAATTTGCCACGAAATTCTTTTTTTTTGTTAATAATTTGCGACAAACTAATTCGTGGCAAAATTTGTTGCTATTTTGCCACGAACCTTGTTCGGGAACGAATTTAGCAACGAATTTTTATTGATTCGTCGCAAATTAGCAACGAATTATAAAAATAGTTACGAATGTGCAGCAAAAATTTATTACAGGTTGGCCTCCTCACAACTGGCACAATGCAAATTGTATCTAATCCACGGCTGAAACCTGGTATATTTACCACAAACTCAGCCTTGCAGAGTTCCTTCTAACCTCTGATATCAAGTACATGAATATTAGCAATAATAGTACATGCTTTAATATAAATTCTCAGTATAGAGCTGAGCTCTCGAGGGAACCCTGAGCTTCATATCCTCGGCGGCCCACCACACCCTCCTCGAGATCTCCCGCCACCCCTTGTACACCCACACCACCGCGAGCAGCTCCGCCAGCGGCAACCTCCTCAGGACCTCCCACAAGCACCTGGTGGGCAACCCGCCGGCGTCCGCATCCCCTTCCATGAAATCCCGATCCCGCTCGTCGAGATCCGGCTCCACCTCGTCGAAGTCCTCCTCCTCCTCGTCGGCGCGAACGTCGAGGTCGTCGAAGGAGAGCACGCGGCGGATGAGAGCGAGGACGGCGTGAGGGCGACAGCGGACGCGGAGGAGGCGACAACAGCGGCGGTGTTGACGGGCATGGAGGAGGCCGTGACTGCGGCGGCGGCGGAGGAGGAGGAGTCGGCGGTAGGGGAGGGGGAGGAGCCGGCATGGCAAGAGCGGCCCTTCTTGGAGAGGCCGCAGCGACCGCAGTTGTAGCTGCCGCGCTTCTTGCCGCGCTTGGCGGTGGCGTTGTCGTCGTCGTCGGAGGAGGAGGCGGCGGGGGAGTCGGAGGGGAGGAGGTGGGGCTGGTGGAGGCGGCAGATCATGGCGGAGGAGCGGCAGAGGAGGCTAGAGAGAGAGAAAGAGGGAGAGAAGTTAGAGAGAGAGAGGGTGAACGCTGTGGTGGTGGGGGAATAAAAAGAGCGAGCGAAGGGGAGACGATGGCGCGAGGGGGATAGCGCGCGGGTTCCTGAAAATTTTCCACGCGGGTTCCTGAAAATTTTCGATCCGACGCAAATTTGCGACGGAAAAAAAAATCCGTCGCAAATTTGCGACGAATTTTGCGACGGAAATAAAATCCGTCGCAAATTTGCGACGGAAAATAAAAATCTGTGGCAAATTTGCGACGGAAAAAAAATCCGTCGCAAATTTGCTCCAAAAATAAAATCCGACGCAAATTTGCGATGAAAAAAAAATCCGTCGCAAAATTTGCGACAGATTTTGCGACGGAAATAAAATCCGTCGCAAATTTGCGACGGAAAAAAAATCCGTCGCAAATTTGCGACGGAAATTGCGACGGAAAAAAAAATCCGTCGCAAATTTGCCCCAAAAATAAAATCCGACACAAATTTGCGACGGAAAATAAATCCGTCGCAAATTTGCCCCAAAAATAAAATCCGACGCAAATTTGCGACGGAAAAAAAATCCGTCGCAAATTTGCGACGAAAAAAATTCCGTCGCAAATTTGTGCCGGATTTTATTTCCATCGCAAAATCCGTAGCAAAATTTTGCGACGGAAAATAAAAATCTGTCGCAAATTTGCGACGGAATTTGCGACGGATTTTGCAACGGAACTAAAATCCGTCGCAAATTTGCGACGGAAAAAAAATCCGTCGCAAATTTGCCCCAAAAATAAAATCCGACGCAAATTTGCGACGGATTTTGCGACGGAAATAAAATCCGTCGCAAATTTGCGACGGAAATAAAATCCGTCGCAAATTTGCGACGAAAAATAAAAATCCGTCGCAAATTTGCGACGGAAAATAAAAATCCGTCGCAAATTTGCGACGGATTTTGTGACGGAAAAATAAATCCATCGCAAATTTGCGACAAAAATAAAATCCGTCGCAAATTTGCACACTTTTACATATAATGTGACTAGCATCACGAACACTGTGGAGAAACATGATTGATGTGGATGTCATTGTTACAAACAGACTCGATTGACGCTTTCTCAAATAACAATAGGGTTCTGATACCAAGTCAAGAATGTGATAAAAAAAATTAAGAGCAAAAAATATATATATCATTGCCAAATGAAGAGTACACGAACCTATTTATCTGTTTTATAGGATGACTATCTAAAAGGGAAAATATCAATTACAATCAATTAAAGGAAATATAGGAAACTTCTAAATATTTCTCTAATAGAATGCATGCCCTCTATTCACTTATCATTCAGATGTAATTCATCTAATTGGTTAGATCAAATTGGTTAGATCTAAATAAGAATATCTCTTTTATAAGATCTCCTATAGATATCCAGATACATTGACTTTACATTTCATACATCCACCCAATTGCGATCTATTTGAAAATTGCTATAATTTATTTACCCATATATTTACTCATACATAAGAGCTACGTGCGGAGAAAACCGCCACATTCAACTAAATAGATATCTGCATTATCTATATCTAAGTCTTGAAAAAAGAAAAGATAAGATTTGCACCTATCGAATCTAAAAAAACTTATTTGGGATGAGAACATTTTAAGAGATTATCTAATATCTTGAGTTTATAATAGATCTTCTTATCTAATTTGAATTTGTAAATCTAATCTCTCTTAGAATTGGACGTGTAGCAAATCGTCCAATCTTTTTTGAATTTGAACTTGTGACAATCATCCAATTCGTCTCTACTTTCGTCGCAAAATGGTAAATTTCATTGCACAAATTAGCGACAGAAAATAAATCCGTCGCAAAATTCGTCGCAAATTTACGACGAAAAATTAGTCGTCGCTAATTTGCGACGGAATTAGCGACAAAAATTTTCCGTCGCAAATTTATGACGAATTTTGCGACGGATTTATTTTCCGTCGCAAATTAGCGATGGAATTTGCGACGGAATTTTTCCGTCGCAAATTTGCGACGAATTTTGCGACGGATTTATTTTCCGTCGCAAATTAGCGACGGAATTTGCGACGGAAAATTTCCGTCGCAAATTTGCGACGGAAAATTTTCGTCGCTAATTTGCGACGGAATTAGAAATCTGTCGCAAAGTTTGTCGCAAATTAGCGACGAAAAATTTCCGTCGCAAATTTCCGTCGCAAAATTCATGTTTTTTTGTAGTGCACGAACTATAATAAATCGAGTGCTCGAATTATTCCGCATGTCCGATTATCCTCGGAAGAAAGAACAAGTAAAAGAATAACTATGCTTTTCTGCTGATGGCTACGGAACTTACAACAACGAACAACGTACAGTTCAACCACCCTGAAGAACCGCGTAGGCATTTATGAAGTGGTGATAGCGGATATTTCATTTATATACCTTGTGCAAAAAGCTTCCTGCTTCGTCTCCCAACGTCCATATAGTATTTGACAAGCACTTTATGAAACTTAAAAGATATTTTAGTACTTTTATCTTTAAACTCTACAATTATTTAACTTTGAGAAAATAAATCTCAAGTACTTTTGAATTATGCAAGTTTTCTGAGTGATCCAAATAATATGTATATAATTTGTTTCTCGAGTGAAGTGTCAGACAACTTTTCTAGGCTTTTTATTCGCTCTTATATTTGACAAAATTACTGGAGGCTTTCACATTGTTATGGACTGTTAATTAGGTAGCCTTTCCTCATAAGTAGAACAACTCATTTTAAATTGTATTTACTTTTGTGGCTCATAAAATCTTGTAATTCTAGATTAGAAAATTTTATATAAAAAAAAAAGGTCTGAAAGGTTGCATAGTTGAACCCAACACATTGATCTTGCATATTAAACGTTGATTTCATAAAATCAGATACTTTATCATTGCTCCACGTGCAATGATTAGGAACTGTAAAATTACATAAATTACCCGTACTCTGTTTTGAGCAAAGCTTTTAGAATGGCTAACACATGTGCGAAGACTTGTGTCAATGACCTCACACTTGAGATGGCCTATGTAAGTGGAAGCACTCTCCACCACCTCTTAACTCACTCTCATGCTAAATTGCAAAATAGGGTGGCATCAAATCCTCGGCCTCCTCTGTTTTCTCTGTCTTACATTCTTCCCTTCCCTTTGTCTCGTCCCTTTGCCCTCCAGACCAGCGCAATGCCTTGCTCCATTTTAAGGATTCCTTCGTGCTTGATAGCATGGCCTCGGATTTTGGCTATTATGATTCAGATTACCCTTCTTATCCAAAGACAAACTCATGGAACAAGAGCATGGACTGCTACTTGTGGGACAGCGTGACTTGCGACGATGTCACTGATTATGTCATCGGTCTCAATCTTACTTGCAGTTGGCTTCGTGGCGCTCTCCATTCCAATAGCTCCCTCTTTCTCCTTCGCCATCTTCGGAGCCTCAACCTTTTCGGTAATGACTTTGCTGGCTCACACATTTCACCTAATCTAAGTGTATTTGTAAACATGACTCATCTGAATCTCTCTCGTTCAAACTTTTCAGGTACCCTTCCTAGTGAAATCTCTCACCTCTCCAAGCTAGTGTCACTTGATGTCTCTTATCCTTATATTGATGAATCAAACTCACTCTTTTCTCTCAAGTTGGAAAATCCAATCTTCACAATACTTGCTCAGAATTTAACAATATTGAGAAGGCTTGTTCTTGATTTTATAAACTTGTCCATGGTTTCACCAAAGTCTTTTGCGAACTTGTCTTCTTCCGTGACATATTTAAGTGTTAGTGGTTGTTCCTTAAAGAGGGAATTCCCATTTACTATTTTTAGGTTCCTAAGCCTTGCTACTCTCGATTTGAGTTCCAATGAAGACATGTCTGGGATTCTTCCCAAATCCAATTGGACCGGTCCTCTTGCGTTCTTGACTCTGTCCAGTACAAGCTTTTAAGGAGAAATACCCGATTCAATTTGTAACACGAAGAGTTTAACAGTTTTAGATCTGGAAGGGTGCAAATTTATAGGACACGTCCCCTCATCATTGGAAAATCTCAAACAACTCCAATCCCTATATCTTGACGGGAGTAACTTTAGCAGGATTGTGGAGTTTGAAATCTTTACGAAGCTTAAAAATCTACAATGGCTTAGTATTTCTCAGGAATTAATTCTAACCTATAGTAGATTGAGCTATATATTCTCGAAGCTTGAATGGTTGCGGTTGCATTATTGCAAATTGACCAAGTTCCTTATTTCTTGAATTGGTTAGAAAGATTAATACTCTTAGACCTCTCTTCCAATAGGAATAGTTGGGAGATCCCGAGGTGGTTCTGGGGAATAAGCCATGATACATTGTAAGGATTAGAACTTTCTCATAACCTTCTGGAGGGAGGTATACCACAATTATACTGGAAGAAATTGTTATATATAAATCTTCAGAACAACTCATTCCAAGGACCACTTCCGATCCCTCCACCTTTTACTTCTTACTTTTTCGCCTCCAACAATGGTTTTACAAGTGAAATCCCCTCTTCAATTTGCCACTTGAGTTTACTTTTGTCTTTAAATTTGTCTAACAATAATCTCTCTGGGGATATGCCACCATGTTTTCGTAATATGACCAATATTCAGGTTCTAGACTTGAGAAGCAATAAGTTAAAAGGGTCATTACCACACTCCGAAGTCAAATGCATTAACTCATCATCATTATTTCTCAGTCACAATGAGTTCAATGATATCTTCTCAAACACCTCATTGGGTCTAATAAATTTATCCACCAATAAGTTTGGAGGGCCAATTCCACTTCCATCTCCCATGACATTTTATTATTCCATTGCAAATAATAATATATCAGGAAAGATCCATTCTTTGTTATGCAATGCTACCAAGCTCGAAATCATCGACTTGTCTGATAATGGCTTGAAAGGTGCCGTGCCTTAATGCTTAACAAATTTTAGTACCGATCTCTCGGTTTTGAACTTACGAATGAATAACCTTGAGGGCACAATTCCTCAAACATTTTCATCAAGAAATAGCTTGGTGACTCTTGACTTCAGTCAAAATCGGTTTGAAGACACCTTATCGCAGTCCCTTGTTGATTGTAAATATCTAGAAGTTCTGGATATTAGTAGCAATCAAATAGAGGATACATTCTCAAGATGGTTAGGAACGCTTCCAGAGTTAAAAGTTCTCATTTTAAGGTCCAATAATTTTAAGGGTCTTTTGGATATTCCAGAGGGAGTTAACCTCTTTCCCAAGTTACGCATTTTGGATCTCTCCAACAACAATTTAGGGGGTCCTTTGCGAGCCAACTTGATAATGAACCTTGAAAGGCATGATGAATGGCAAAAATGGGCAAGAAAAATCACTATATATGACATTGTCTTTCCAAAAGGTGTCATACGAAAATTCTGTGACCGTGACGATGAAAGGGCTGGAGATTAAGCTAGTGAAGATCTTGACCATCTTCACAACCATTGACTTGTCGCACAATTCTTTCCAAGGACATATTCCTTGAGTCTTTGGACATCTCCACTCCCCCAAAGGGCTCAGCCTTTCACACAACCATCTTACAGGTTCCATCCCTCCAACTCTAGGGAGCTTGACTGATCTTGAATGGTTTGATCTTTCTTTGAACAAGCTTAGCAGGGAAATTCTTAGAATACTAGGAGATTTTGCGTCCCTTGGATACTTGGACCTCTAGGAGAATCAACTCACTGGTTGAATTCCACAAGAAAAGCATTTGAGCACATTTTCAAGCGACTGGTTTAGTGATAATCCAGGCTTATGTGGAACTTCATTGCAAAAAGCATTCCGTGGCGATACTCAACATCCTCCACCATTGTCCTCCTCTTTCAATTGCAAAGGGCATCATAGTTGGTTGGAACAAAAAAGAATGTGGATGGGTTATGCATCTGGAATCATAATTGGGATTTCCATAGCATACATTGCATTTGAAATGAAAAAGCCCAAATGGCTCGCGCAAGGTGTGAATGCTCGAGAGTAGAGCAGCCAAATGGACGGTGAAATGAAAGCAGAGGGCCATCGAATTTCATGGACAACGAAATTGTTGAGGAGTTGTCTCTTAAACTGTGTAATGTACATTCAGTGAACAAATTAAGATGTCACCAAATCAGCTTGATATGTCATTTCTCATATGAAGGCTTTTTTCTAATGCCTTTAATTCTTGTTTCTTGGCGCAACTATATATCAGTTAAATTGAAAAGATGAATAATAAGATCTATCAAGCACACAGCTTTAAGAAAAAAGTAGCAAAAAACAGAAAAATAAAGCAAGTGCCATTAGCCTCTACATATAGTATATCCATCTTCACGTGTGCGTAGCTTTTATTTGCCATGAAGAATTAGAAGTGAAGAAATAAACCCATTCAGCCAAAAGTTGTTAATAAATTAATCTGCTAAGGAAAATATGTCCCGAAGAATCAATACTAAAATCATTGAAGTTGCAAGTCTGTGGTAGATTGTGGATTGTAACGTATCATACACTATCTTTTATAAAGAACATAGGTCAAAGTGGAACAGAAAAATGTTTAGTAATTGTACAAAGTATCTTCAAATTCCAAATAATTCTACTAGAAAAAAAGCTGCAAGAGTTGTCTTATACGTGAGTAGTGTGTTTGTAAATGGTCGCATGGAATAATTGGAATTCACTAGTGAACTAATGCAGATCCCTCGTGTAAGATTCAGTGCCATTACCTTGGGAATACGCAGAATCGAGAGCACAGTAGGTCTTTGAGCTCCTACTAAATGAATATATGAATAAACTAGCAAAAGTGTCTGGTCCACCGTTGCCAACCCGGAGTTGTGCCGGCCTGGGTCACTGTCCAATGACTTAAAATTTGGGACCGAGTCCTAATTCCGCTTGTGGGGATATTGATATAGCGGTAAGGAGTTTAGCCCCTTCCTCAGCTTACTTTTTCCACAAAAGATTTAGAAAGATAAAACGGATAACTTTGATTTAATCGACTTCTCATTATTGAATTTTAACTTTTCGTGTTCATCTCTAACGACTCGTGCGGAAGAAAATGATATATTGGAGAAGTTGTTTACCTTGAAACCAAGAATCAGAAAAAAAAACAAAAATTTATTACAGATCGGGAGTACAAGAATGCTGGGCCTGATGACGGTTGGTCCTGCAATCATTCCATATTGACACATAACTGGCCAAAAAGGTCCACATGTACCTCAATGTAACACTGGCCCAAACTAGGGACAGGAAATACATTATCAAACTAGATTTATTTGATCGTATCATAAGTTGGAATAAGTAAAAACAATACTTTTGGCGGTGTGCATGGGACAGAGGAGCCTAATAATCTTCAGACTTCTAAAATGAAGATATTCGAGGATTTTGTCTTCGTTTTGGATGGAACCGCAAAAAGAGAGAGGAGTTAACATCATTGGAGACTCAAGTTTTGGAATTAAACCAGTTGAGACTACGCAGCAATTATCAACTAAATAGTTTCCTCTCGTTGATATTGTCCTGCATTACTTGCTTCTGTAGATCATCGTATCTGCTCTATATACTTTGGTCGACCAATTGATGTTTTATGAACTTTAAATTGGATATGCGGCCACTCATATGCATTTTTCATCGATTTATATAAAAGAGATGCTAACATGAAGATACATGGTCATTAAACCAATTCCATTGGGGATTTTCAGAAATTTTCTTTCTTGAACGTTAAACACCCAAATCAATGCCTATCTAGGATTGTTCAACTGATAAAATCAATATTATTCTCTTGATTTTCCTCTGTTAGTACATGTTCAGTGCAATGCGCATGAATTCGCCGGCTATAGTTGGGAAAAATAAGAAACAAATCGGCTGACATCAAGCATCCGACCAGACATTTACCAGAATGATCCCATCATATCCAAATGAGCATCAACCTTGCACATTAATCAGTATGCGAGACTAAACATATCGTAAGATGCTGACTGCCTCCACATGCATGGCAATAATATGCCTCAACTTGCAGTACTAGAGATAAATACAGCATGTACCGACACATCTGCCAACAGAGAGTAAATTTAATTCAGCGCTATCAGTTTGAGAATTTTTGTAAGATGATAATTCGTTTGTAGTAAATGTGTCATGAGGTAATAATTTAGGATTTCTAATGGTTGTATTCCAAATTTTACTTTTTGAATAGTTGAATGTTCGTAAGCATTTCATTGTCATGGAAATTAACCTATCCAATCTTCTTGATTGGATCGCTCTAATGTGGTGACCTCTCGAGGAAATATCAAAGATGATAATTCATCTCCAATTAGTCACCCGACCCCTCTCTCTCTCTCCCTCTTTCGTGGTCTTGCGCTTTGTTGGCCTCTTCAAAGGAAATCTCTCAGAGGAAGGAAAGTTGAAAATTCAAAACTTGTATTAGACGGGAAGGAAAAAAATTTGAAATTTTAGCAATTTCCTCTCAACATGTTCCAAATTTTAGTTATTTTCTTCTTCTGAATTAGCTCCTTCACTGTCCACGATCATGCTCTCTCTCTCTCTCTCTCTCTCTCTCTCTCTCTCTCTCTCTCTCTCTCTCTCTCTCTCTCTCTCTCTCTCTCTCTCTCCTGCACTTTGTTGGCCTTGTCAAAGGGAATCTCCTGCACTTGTAAGCATTTCATTGTCATGGAAATTAACCTATCCAATCTTATTCATTGGATCGCTCTAATGAGGTGACCTCTCAAGGAAATATCAAAGATGATAATTCATCTCCAATTAACCACCAGACCTCTCTCTCTCTCTCTCTCTCTCTCTCTCTCTCTCTCTCTCTCTCTCTCTCTCTCTCTCGTGGTCCTGCGCTTTGTTGGCCTCGTCAAAGGGAATCTCTTAGAGGAAGGAAAGTTGAAAATTCAAAACTCGTATAAGACGGAAAGGAAAAAAAATTTAAAATTTTAGCAATTTCCTCTCAACATGTTCCAAATTTTAGTTATTTTCTTCTTCTGAATTAGCTCCTTCACTGTCCACGATCATGCTCTCTCTCTCTCTCTCTCTCTCTCTCTCTCTCTCTCTCTCTCTCTCTCTCTCTCTCTCTCTCTCTCTCTCTCTCTCTCTCGCAGTCCTGCACTTTGTTGGCCTTGTCAAAGGGAATCTCTTAGTCTCAGAGGAAGGAAAGTTGAAAATTCAAAACTTGTATTAGACGGGGAAGGAAAAAAATTGAAATTTTAGCAATTTCCTCTCAACATGTTCCAAATTTTAGTTATTTTCTTCTTCTGAATTAGTTCCTTCACTGTCCACAATCATGCTCGAGAGTCTAGTCTATCAAGGACTTCGAACAAAAGATCATGATTCATGCATGGCTTATCAATCAACAAAATGCTTTGGAGTTAAAATCTTCCTCCAAGTCGTTCTCCGTCCCTACCGATCGACTTTTGCAAAGACTTGGAACAAGCGTTGCATAGACTTATTAGGGTTGGTTGGTTTGGCTGAAAATGAATTACTCGAAAAATAGTTTTCTAAAAACGATTGCTTGTATAATATTTTTATCGTTAATGGAGATAATTGGTTATGGCCTCCTGCAAGGTCTAATTTATTAGTCCTGATTCATGCAGCCTTTGTCGGACATTCTCCCCTTGCAGCTCTTCTGAATATAGGGTTGTTTTCACTAGAAATCATCTAGTCAGTTTACTCAGGGGACGCTTGGGTTAAGAATTGGTACGACAAAACAAGCAAAAGATGATTTGTCATAAAATTTTCTGGTTTAATCCAAACCTGCCCATATTTGATATGATTGTGTGGCTTGTTATACTGAATAGGCTGTTACCATTTGATGGAATGAGATAGTGGACTTCAATTAATGACAAGTGTGTCTTCTGTTCTTCTTTTTCTGAATCTAGGAATCATCCATACTTCGAATGTGCTTTCCCAAAGCTGTATGGACTATGGAATCATCTTCTGGAGCTGCTGGGTTTCATAGAACTGTGGTGCATGAGATTTTGAGTTTGAATGTGTCATTCGAACTGCTAAGGGGAAATCTCCGCTTAAAACTGTGCTAAAGCTTGCTTGGAATGGGTTTATCCATCATATTTGGAGGGAGAGAAATGATGTGTTGCAAGATCATGTTGTTCCTCAGATTGTTCGAGTTGTCAAGTGGGTTGTTTTCTCTGTCAGAGTTCGAATCCAGGCTGTGTTGCAAGAAAAGAATTTGTTTTTGACTGAAGCAGATAAAGCTATGTGATCCAGATGGGGCATCGGGCTGTAGTGGATATAAGCAAGTTTGATTTTGCGCTTTGGAGATTGAAAACCTACAGGATAAATGTTTGACACGTAGACTTGTGTTGACACATATGCATTGTAGCATGATATTTGATAGAATTCTAACGGAGGAGACTAAATTTGGATCAGCGCTATCGGTTTGAGATTTTTGGTGAGATGAAAATTCGTTTGGAATAAATGTGTCATGAGGTACTAATTTGGAATTTCTAATGGTTGTAATCCAAATTTTAATTTTTGAATAGTTGAATGTTTGTAAGCATTTCATTGTCATGGAAATTAACCTATCCAATCTTATTCATTGGTCGCTCTAATGAGGCGACCTCTCAAGGAAATATCAAATATGATAATTCATCTCCAATTAACCACCAGACCTCTCTCTCTCTCTCTCTCTCTCTCTCTCTCTCTCTCTCTCTCTCTCTCTCTCTCTCTCTCTCGTGGTCCTGCGCTTTGTTGGCCTCGTCAAAGGGAATCTCTTAGAGGAAGGAAAGTTGAAAATTCAAAACTTGTATAAGACGGAAAGGAAAAAAAATTTGAAATTTTAGCAATTTCCTCTCAACATGTTCCAAATTTTAGTTATTTTCTTCTTCTGAATTAGCTCCTTCACTGTCCACGATCATGCTCTCTCTCTCTCTCTCTCTCTCTCTCTCTCTCTCTCTCTCTCTCTCTCTCTCTCTCTCTCTCTCTCTCTCTCTCTCTCTCTCTCTCTCTCTCTCTCTCTCTCTCTCTCTCTCTCTCTCTCGCACTTTGTTGGCCTTGTCAAAGGGAATCTCTTAGTCTTAGAGGAAGGAAAGTTGAAAATTCAAAACTTGTATTAGAGGGGGAGGAAAAAAATTTGAAATTTTAGCAATTTCCTCTCAACATGTTCCAAATTTTAGTTATTTTCTTCTTCTGAATTAGCTCCTTCACTGTCCACAATCATGCCCGAGAGTCAAGTCTCTCAAGGACTTCGAACAAAAGATCATGATTCATGCATGGCTTATCAATCAACAAAATGCTTTGGAGTTAAAATCTTCCTCCAAGTCGTTCTCCGTCACTACCCATCGACTTTTGCAAAGACTTGGAACAAGCGTTGCATAGACTTATTAGGGTTGGTTGGTTTGGCTGAAAATGAATTATTCGAAAAATATTTTTCTAAAAACGATTGCTTGTATAATATTTTTATCGTTAATGGAGATAATTGGTTATGGCCTCCTGCAAGGTCTAATTTATTAGTCCTGGCTCATGCAGCCTTTGTGGGACATTCTCCCCTTGCAGCTCTTCTGAATATAGGGTTGTTCTCACTAGAAATCTTCTGGTCAGTCTACTCAGGGGACGCTTGGGTTAGGAATTGGTACGACAAAACAAGCAAAAGATGGTTTGTCATAAAATTTTCTGGTTTAATCCAAACCTGCCCATATTTGATATGATTGTGTGGCTTGTTATATTGAATAGGCTGTTACCATTTGATGGAATGAGTTAGTGGACTTCAATTGATGACAAGTGTGTCTTGTGTTCTTCTTTTTCTGAATCTAGGAAACATCCATACTTCGAATGTGCTTTCCCAAAGCTGTATGGACTATGGAATCATCTTCTGGAGCTGCTGGGTTTCATAGAACTGTGGTGCATGAGATTTTGAGTTTGAATGTGTACTTCGAACTGCTAAGGGGAAATCTCCGCTTAAAACTGTGCTAAAGCTTGCTTGGAATGGGGTTATCCATCATATTTGGAGGGAGAGAAATGATGTGTTGCAAGATCATGTTGTTCCTCAGATTGTTCGAGTTGTCAAGTGGGTTGTTTTCTCTGTCAGAGTTTGAATTCAGGCTGTGTTGCAGGAAAAGAATTTGTTTTTTACAGAAGCAGATAAAGCTATGTGATCCAGATGGGGCATCGGGCTGTAGTGGATATAAGCAAGTTTGATTTTGCGCTTTGGAGATTGAAAACCTACAGGATAAATGTTTGACACGTAGACTTGTTTTGACACATATGCATTGTAGCATGATATTTGATAGAATTCTAACGGAGGAGACTAAATTTGGATCAGCGCTATCGGTTTGAGATTTTTGGTGAGATGAAAATTCATTTGGAATAAATGTGTCATGAGGTACTAATTTGGAATTTCTAATGGTTGTAATCCAAATTTTAATTTTTGAATAGTTGAATGTTTGTAAGCATTTTATTGTCATGGAAATTAACCTATCCAATCTTATTCATTGGATCGCTCTAATGAGGTGACCTCTCAAGGAAATATCAAAGATGATAATTCATCTCCAATTAACCACCAGACCTCTCTCTCTCTCTCTCTCTCTCTCTCTCTCTCTCTCTCTCTCTCTCTCGTGGTCCTGCGCTTTGTTGGCCTCGTCAAAGGGAATCTCTTAGAGGAAGGAAAGTTGAAAATTCAAAACTCGTATTAGACGGAAAGGAAAAAAAATTTGAAATTTTAGCAATTTCCTCTCAACATGTTCCAAATTTTAGTTATTTTCTTCTTCTGAATTAGCTCCTTCACTGTCCACGATCATGCTCTCTCTCTCTCTCTCTCTCTCTCTCTCTCTCTCTCTCTCTCTCTCTCTCTCTCTCTCTCTCTCTCTCTCTCTCTCTCTCTCTCTCTCTCTCTCTCTCTCTCTCTCTCTCTCTCTCTCTCTGCACTTTGTTGGCCTTGTCAAAGGGAATCTCTTAGTCTTAGAGGAAGGAAAGTTGAAAATTCAAAACTTGTACTAGACGGGAAGGAAAAAAATTCAAATTTTAGCAATTTCCTCTCAACATGTTCCAAATTTTAGTTATTTTCTTCTTCTGAATTAGCTCCTTCACTGTCCACAATCATGCCCGAGAGTCAAGTCTCTCAAGGACTTCGAACAAAAGATCATGATTCATGCATGGCTTATCAATCAACATAATGCTTTCGAGTTAAAATCTTCCTCCAAGTCGTTCTCCGTCACTACCCATCGACTTTTGCAAAGACTTGGAACAAGCGTTGCATAGACTTATTAGGGTTGGTTGGTTTGGCTGAAAATGAATTATTCGAAAAATATTTTTCTAAAAACGAATGCTTGTATAATAGTTTTATCGTTAATGGAGATAATTGGTTATGGCCTCGTGCAAGGTCTAATTTATTAGTCCTGGCTCATGCAGCCTTTGTGGGACATTCTCCCCTTGCAGCTCTTCTGAATATAGGGTTGTTCTCACTAGAAATCTTCTGGTCAGTCTACTCAGGGGACGCTTGGGTTAGGAATTGGTACGACAAAACAAGCAAAAGATGGTTTGTCATAAAATTTTCTGGTTTAATCCAAACCTGCCCATATTTGATATGATTGTGTGGCTTGTTATATTGAATAGGCTGTTACCATTTGATGGAATGAGTTAGTGGACTTCAATTGATGACAAGTGTGTCTTGTGTTCTTCTTTTTCTGAATCTAGGAACCATCCATACTTCGAATGTGCTTTCCCAAAGCTGTATGGACTATGGAATCATCTTCTGGAGCTGCTGGGTTTCATAGAATTGTGGTGCATGAGATTTTGAGTTTGAATGTGTACTTCCCACTGCTAAGGGGAAATCTGTGCTTAAAACTGTGCTAAAGCTTGCTTGGAATGGGGTTATCCATCATATTTGGAGGGAGAGAAATGATATGTTGCAAGATCATGTTGTTCCTCAGATTGTTCGAGTTGTCAAGTGGGTTGTTTTCTTTGTCAGAGTTCGAATTCAGGCTGTGTTCCAGGAAAAGAATTTGTTTTTGACTGACGCAGATAAAGCTATGTGATCCAGATGGGGATGGGTCTGTAGTGGATATAAGCAAGTTTGATTTTGCGCTTTGGAGATTGAAAACCTACAGGATAAATGTTTGACACATAGACTTGTTTTGACACATATGCATTGTAGCATGATATTTGATAGAATTCTAACGGAGGAGACTAAATTTGGATCAGCGCTATCGGTTTGAGATTTTTGGTGAGATGAAAATTCATTTGAAATAAATGTGTCATGAGGTACTAATTTGGAATTTCTAATGGTTGTAATCCAAATTTTAATTTTTGAATAGTTGAATGTTTGTAAGCATTTCATTGTCATGGAAATTAACCTATCCAATCTTATTCATTGGATAGCTCTAATGAGGTGACCTCTCAAGGAAATATCAAAGATGATAATTCATCTCCAATTAACCACCAGACCTCTCTCTCTCTCTCTCTCTCTCTCTCTCTCTCTCTCTCTCTCTCTCTCTCTCTCTCTCTCTCTCTCTCTCTCTCTTGTGGTCCTGCGCTTTGTTGGCCTCGTCAAAGGGAATCTCTTAGAGGAAGGAAAGTTGAAAATTCAAAACTTGTATTAGACGGAAAGGAAAAAACATTTGAAATTTTAGCAATTTCCTCTCAACATGTTCCAAATTTTAGTTATTTTCTTCTTCTGAATTAGCTCCTTCACTGTCCACGATCATGCTCTCTCTCTCTCTCTCTCTCTCTCTCTCTCTCTCTCTCTCTCTCTCTCTCTCTCTCTCTCTCTCTCTCTCTCTCTCTCTCTCTCTCTCTCTCTCTCTCTCGCAGTCCTGCACTTTGTTGGCCTTGTCAAAGAGAATCTCTCAGTCTCAGAGGAAGGAAAGTTGAAAATTCAAAACTTGTACTAGACGGGGAAGGAAAAAAATTTGAAATTTTAGCAATTTCCTCTCAACATGTTCCAAATTTTAGTTATTTTCTTCTTCTGAATTAGCTCCTTCACTGTCCACAATCATGCCCGAGAGTCAAGTCTATCAAGGACTTCGAACAAAAGATCATGATTCAAGCATGGCTTATCAATCAATAAAATGCTTTGGAGTTAAAATCTTCCTCCAAGTCGTTCTCCGTCGCTACCCATCGACT
This sequence comes from Syzygium malaccense, assembly GCA_031216405.1. Lineage (NCBI taxonomy): Eukaryota > Viridiplantae > Streptophyta > Magnoliopsida > Myrtales > Myrtaceae > Syzygium > Syzygium malaccense. The sequence continues at coordinate 5,743,811 of CM062258.1, read as the reverse complement.
TTTGCAAAGACTTGGAACAAGCGTTGCATAGACTTATTAGGGTTGGTTGGTTTGGCTGAAAATGAATTATTCGAAAAATATTTTTCTAAAAACGATTGCTTGTATAATATTTTTATCGTTAATGGAGATAATTGATTGTGGCCTCCTGCAAGGTCTAATTTATTAGTCCTGATTCATGCAGCCTTTGTGGGACATTCTCCCCTTGCAGCTCTTCTGAATATAGGGTTGTTTTCACTAGAAATCATCTGGTCAGTTTACTCAGGGGACGCTTGGGTTAGGAATTGGTACGACAAAACAAGCAAAAGATGGTTTGTCATAAAATTTTCTAGTTTAATCCAAACCTGCCCATATTTGATATGATTGTGTGGCTTGTTATACTGAATAGGCTGTTACCATTTGATGGAATGAGATAGTGGACTTCAATTGATGACAAGTGTGTCTTGTGTTCTTCTTTTTCTGAATCTAGGAATCATCCATACTTCGAATGTGCTTTCCCAAAGCTGTATGGACTATGGAATCATCTTCTGGAGCTGCTGGGTTTCATAGAATTGTGGTGCATGAGATTTTGAGTTTGAATGTGTACTTCGAACAGCTAAGGGGAAATCTCCGCTTAAAACTGTGCTAAAGCTTGCTTGGAATGGGGTTATCCATCATATTTGGAGGGAGAGAAATGATGTGTTGCAAGATCATGTTGTTCCTCAGATTGTTCGAGTTGTCAAGTGGGTTGTTTTCTCTGTCAGAGTTCGAATTCAGGCTGTGTTGCAGGAAAAGAATTTGTTTTTGATTGAAGCAGATAATGCTATGTGATCCAGATGGGGCATCGGGCTGTAGTGGATATAAGCAAGTTTGATTTTGCGCTTTGGAGATTGAAAACCTACAGGATAAATGTTTGACACGTAGACTTGTGTTGACACATATGCATTGTAGCATGATATTTGATAGAATTCTAACGGAGGAGACTAAATTTGGATCAGCGCTATCGGTTTGAGATTTTTGGTGAGATGAAAATTCGTTTGGAATAAATGTGTCATGAGGTACTAATTTGGAATTTCTAATGGTTGTAATCCAAATTTTAATTTTTGAATAGTTGAATGTTTGTAAGCATTTCATTGTCATGGAAATTAACCTATCCAATCTTATTCATTGGATCGCTCTAATGAGGTGACCTCTCAAGGAAATATCAAATATGATAATTCATCTCCAATTAACCACCAGACCTCTCTCTCTCTCTCTCTCTCTCTCTCTCTCTCTCTCTCTCTCTCTCTCTCTCTCTCTCTCTCTCTCTCGTGGTCCTGCGCTTTGTTGGCCTCGTCAAAGGGAATCTCTTAGAGGAAGGAAAGTTGAAAATTCAAAACTCGTATAAGACGGAAAGGAAAAAAAATTTAAAATTTTAGCAATTTCCTCTCAACATGTTCCAAATTTTAGTTATTTTCTTCTTCTGAATTAGCTCCTTCACTGTCCACGATCATGCTCTCTCTCTCTCTCTCTCTCTCTCTCTCTCTCTCTCTCTCTCTCTCTCTCTCTCTCTCTCTCTCTCTCTCTCTCTCTCTCTCTCTCTCTCTCTCTCTCTCTCGCAGTCCTGCACTTTGTTGGCCTTGTCAAAGGGAATCTCTTAGTCTCAGAGGAAGGAAAGTTGAAAATTCAAAACTTGTATTAGACGGGGAAGGAAAAAAATTTGAAATTTTAGCAATTTCCTCTCAACATGTTCCAAATTTTAGTTATTTTCTTCTTCTCAATTAGCTCCTTCACTGTCCACAATCATGCCCGAGAGTCAAGGCTACCAAGGACTTCGAACAAAAGATCATGATTCATGCATGGCTTATCAATCAACAAAATGCTTTGGAGTTAAAATCTTCCTCCAAGTCGTTCTCCGTCACTACCCATCGACTTTTGCAAAGACTTGGAACAAGCGTTGCATAGACTTATTAGGGTTGGTTGGTTTGGCTGAAAATGAATTATTCGAAAAATATTTCTCTAAAAACGATTGCTTGTATAACATTTTTATCGTTAATGGAGATAATTGGTTATGGCCTCCTGCAAGGTCTAATTTATTAGTCCTGGCTCATGCAGCCTTTGTGGGACATTCTCCCCTTGCAGCTCTTCTGAATATAGGGTTGTTCTCACTAGAAATCTTCTGGTCAGTCTACTCAGGGGACGCTTGGGTTAGGAATTGGTACGACAAAACAAGCAAAAGATGGTTTGTCATAAAATTTTCTGGTTTAATCCAAACCTGCCCATATTTCATATAATTGTGTCGCTTGTTATATTGAATTGGCTGTTACCATTTGATGGAATGAGTTAGTGGACTTCAATTGATGACAAGTGTGTCTTGTGTTCTTCTTTTTCTGAATCTAGGAACCATCCATACTTCGAATGTGCTTTCCCAAAGCTGTATGGACTATGGAATCATCTTCTGGAGCTGCTGGGTTTCATAGAACTGTGGTGCATGAGATTTTGAGTTTGAATGTGTACTTCGCACTGCTAAGGGGAAATCTCTGCTTAAAACTGTGCTAAAGCTTGCTTGGAATGGGGTTATCCATCATATTTGGAGGGAGAGAAATGATGTGTTGCAAGATCATGTTGTTCCTCAGATTGTTCGAGTTGTCAAGTGGGTTGTTTTCTCTGTCAGAGTTCGAATTCAGGCTGTGTTGCCGGAGAAGAATTTGTTTTTGACTGAAGTAGATAAAGCTATGTGATCCAGATGGGGCATCGGGCTGCAGTGGATATAAGCAAGTTTGATTTTGCGCTTTGGAGATTGAAAACCTACAGGATAAATGTTTGACACGTAGACTTGTGTTGACACATATGCATTGTAGCATGATATTTGATAGAATTCTAACGGAGGAGACTAAATTTGGATCAGCGCTATCTGTTTGAGATTTTTGGTGAAATGAAAATTCGTTTGGAATAAATGTGTCATGAGGTACTAATTTGGAATTTCTAATGGTTGTAATCCAAATTTTAATTTTTGAATAGTTGAATGTTTGTAAGCATTTGATTGTCATGGAAATTAACCTATCCAATCTTATTCATTGGATCGCTCTAATGAGGTGACCTCTCAAGGAAATATCAAAAATGATAATTCATCTCCAATTAACCACCAGACCTCTCTCTCTCTCTCTCTCTCTCTCTCTCTCTCTCTCTCTCTCTCTCTCTCTCTCTCTCTCTCTCTCTCTCGTGGTCCTGCGCTTTGTTGGCCTCGTCAAAGGGAATCTCTTAGAGGAAGGAAAGTTGAAAATTCAAAACTCGTATAAGACGGAAAGGAAAAAAAATTTGAAATTTTAGCAATTTCCTCTCAACATGTTCCAAATTTTAGTTATTTTCTTCTTTTGATTTAGCTCCTTCACTGTCCACGATCATGCTCTCTCTCTCTCTCTCTCTCTCTCTCTCTCTCTCTCTCTCTCTCTCTCTCTCTCTCTCTCTCTCTCTCTCTCTCTCTCTCTCTCTCTCTCTCTCTCTCTCTCGCACTTTGTTGGCCTTGTCAAAGGGAATCTCTTAGTCTCAGAGGAAGGAAAGTTGAAAATTCAAAACTTGTATTAGACGGGGAAGGAAAAAAATTTGAAATTTTAGCAATTTCCTCTCAACATGTTCCAAATTTTAGTTATTTTCTTCTTCTGAATTAGCTCCTTCACTGTCCACAATCATGCCCGAGAGTCAAGTCTATCAAGGACTTCGAACAAAAGATCGTGGTTCATGCATGGCTTATCAATCAACATAATGCTTTCGAGTTAAAATCTTCCTCCAAGTCGTTCTTCGTCACTACCCATCGACTTTTGCAAAGACTTGGAACAAGCGTTGCATAGACTTATTAGGGTTGGTTGGTTTGACTGAAAATGAATTATTCGAAAAATATTTTTCTAGAAACGATTGCTTGTATAATATTTTTATCGTTAATGGAGATAATTGGTTATGGCCTCCTGCAAGGTCTAATTTATTAGTCCTGATTCATGCAGCCTTTGTCGGACATTCTCCCCTTGCAGCTCTTCTGAATATAGGGTTGTTTTCACTAGAAATCTTCTGGTCAGTTTACTCAGGGGACGCTTGGGTTAGGAATTGGTACGACAAAACAAGCAAAAGATGGTTTGTCATAAAATTTTCTGGTTTAATCCAAACCTGCCCATATTTGATATGATTGTGTGGCTTGTTATATTGAATAGGCTGTTACCATTTGATGGAATGAGTTAGTGGACTTCAATTGATGACAAGTGTGTCTTCTGTACTTCTTTTTCTGAATCTAGGAACCATCCATACTTCGAATGTGCTTTCCCAAAGCTGTATGGACTATGGAATCATCTTCTGGAGCTGCTGGGTTTCATAGAACTGTGGTGCATGAGATTTTGAGTTTGAATGTGTACTTCGAACTGCTAAGGGGAAATCTCTGCTTAAAACTGTGCTAAAGCTTGCTTGGAATGGGGTTATCCATCATATTTGGAGGGAGAGAAATGATGTGTTGCAAGATCATGTTGTTCCTCAGATTGTTCGAGTTGTCAAGTGGGTTGTTTTCTCTGTCAGAGTTTGAATTCAGGCTGTGTTGCAGGAAAAGAATTTATTTTTTACAGAAGCAGATAAAGCTATGTGATCCAGATGGGGCATCGGGCTGTAGTGGATATAAGCAAGTTTGATTTTGCGCTTTGGAGATTGAAAACCTACAGGATAAATGTTTGACACGTAGACTTGTTTTGACACATATGCATTGTAGCATGATATTTGATAGAATTCTAACGGAGGAGACTAAATTTGGATCAGCGCTATCGGTTTGAGATTTTTGGTGAGATGAAAATTCATTTGGAATAAATGTGTCATGAGGTACTAATTTGGAATTTCTAATGGTTGTAATCCAAATTTTAATTTTTGAATAGTTGAATGTTTGTAAGCATTTTATTGTCATGGAAATTAACCTATCCAATCTTATTCATTAGATCGCTCTAATGAGGTGACCTCTCAAGGAAATATCAAAGATGATAATTCATCTCCAATTAACCACCAGACCTCTCTCTCTCTCTCTCTCTCTCTCTCTCTCTCTCTCTCTCTCTCTCTCGTGGTCCTGCGCTTTGTTGGCCTCGTCAAAGGGAATCTCTTAGAGGAAGGAAAGTTGAAAATTCAAAACTCGTATTAGACGGAAAGGAAAAAAAATTTGAAATTTTAGCAATTTCCTCTCAACATGTTCCAAATTTTAGTTATTTTCTTCTTTTGATTTAGCTCCTTCACTGTCCACGATCATGCTCTCTCTCTCTCTCTCTCTCTCTCTCTCTCTCTCTCTCTCTCTCTCTCTCTCTCTCTCTCTCTCTCTCTCTCTCTCTCTCTCTCTCTCTCTCTCTCTCTCTCTCTCTCTCTCTCTCTCTCCTGCACTTTGTTGGCCTTGTCAAAGGGAATCTCTTAGTCTTAGAGGAAGGAAAGTTGAAAATTCAAAACTTGTATTAGACGGGAAGGAAAAAAATTCAAATTTTAGCAATTTCCTCTCAACATGTTCCAAATTTTAGTTATTTTCTTCTTCTGAATTAGCTCCTTCACTGTCCACAATCATGCCCGAGAGTCAAGTCTCTCAAGGACTTCGAACAAAAGATCATGATTCATGCATGGCTTATCAATCAACATAATGCTTTCGAGTTAAAATCTTCCTCCAAGTCGTTCTCCGTCACTACCCATCGACTTTTGCAAAGACTTGGAACAAGCGTTGCATAGACTTATTAGGGTTGGTTGGTTTGGCTGAAAATGAATTATTCGAAAAATATTTTTCTAAAAACGAATGCTTGTATAATAGTTTTATCGTTAATGGAGATAATTGGTTATGGCCTCGTGCAAGGTCTAATTTATTAGTCCTGGCTCATGCAGCCTTTGTGGGACATTCTCCCCTTGCAGCTCTTCTGAATATAGGGTTGTTCTCACTAGAAATCTTCTGGTCAGTCTACTCAGGGGACGCTTGGGTTAGGAATTGGTACGACAAAACAAGCAAAAGATGGTTTGTCATAAAATTTTCTGGTTTAATCCAAACCTGCCCATATTTGATATGATTGTGTGGCTTGTTATATTGAATAGGCTGTTACCATTTGATGGAATGAGTTAGTGGACTTCAATTGATGACAAGTGTGTCTTGTGTTCTTCTTTTTCTGAATCTAGGAACCATCCATACTTCGAATGTGCTTTCCCAAAGCTGTATGGACTATGGAATCATCTTCTGGAGCTGCTGGGTTTCATAGAATTGTGGTGCATGAGATTTTGAGTTTGAATGTGTACTTCCCACTGCTAAGGGGAAATCTGTGCTTAAAACTGTGCTAAAGCTTGCTTGGAATGGGGTTATCCATCATATTTGGAGGGAGAGAAATGATATGTTGCAAGATCATGTTGTTCCTCAGATTGTTCGAGTTGTCAAGTGGGTTGTTTTCTTTGTCAGAGTTCGAATTCAGGCTGTGTTCCAGGAAAAGAATTTGTTTTTGACTGACGCAGATAAAGCTATGTGATCCAGATGGGGATGGGTCTGTAGTGGATATAAGCAAGTTTGATTTTGCGCTTTGGAGATTGAAAACCTACAGGATAAATGTTTGACACATAGACTTGTTTTGACACATATGCATTGTAGCATGATATTTGATAGAATTCTAACGGAGGAGACTAAATTTGGATCAGCGCTATCGGTTTGAGATTTTTGGTGAGATGAAAATTCATTTGAAATAAATGTGTCATGAGGTACTAATTTGGAATTTCTAATGGTTGTAATCCAAATTTTAATTTTTGAATAGTTGAATGTTTGTAAGCATTTCATTGTCATGGAAATTAACCTATCCAATCTTATTCATTGGATAGCTCTAATGAGGTGACCTCTCAAGGAAATATCAAAGATGATAATTCATCTCCAATTAACCACCAGACCTCTCTCTCTCTCTCTCTCTCTCTCTCTCTCTCTCTCTCTCTCTCTCTCTCTCTCTCTCTCTCTCTCTTGTGGTCCTGCGCTTTGTTGGCCTCGTCAAAGGGAATCTCTTAGAGGAAGGAAAGTTGAAAATTCAAAACTTGTATTAGACGGAAAGGAAAAAACATTTGAAATTTTAGCAATTTCCTCTCAACATGTTCCAAATTTTAGTTATTTTCTTCTTTTGATTTAGCTCCTTCACTGTCCACGATCATGCTCTCTCTCTCTCTCTCTCTCTCTCTCTCTCTCTCTCTCTCTCTCTCTCTCTCTCTCTCTCTCTCTCTCTCTCTCTCTCTCCTGCACTTTGTTGGCCTTGTCAAAGGGAATCTCTTAGTCTCAGAGGAAGGAAAGTTGAAAATTCAAAACTTGTATTAGACGGGGAAGGAAAAAAATTTGAAATTTTAGCAATTTCCTCTCAACATGTTCCAAATTTTAGTTATTTTCTTCTTCTGAATTAGCTCCTTCACTGTCCACAATCATGCCCGAGAGTCAAGTCTATCAAGGACTTCGAACAAAAGATCGTGGTTCATGCATGGCTTATCAATCAACATAATGCTTTCGAGTTAAAATCTTCCTCCAAGTCGTTCTTCGTCACTACCCATCGACTTTTGCAAAGACTTGGAACAAGCGTTGCATAGACTTATTAGGGTTGGTTGGTTTGACTGAAAATGAATTATTCGAAAAATATTTTTCTAGAAACGATTGCTTGTATAATATTTTTATCGTTAATGGAGATAATTGGTTATGGCCTCCTGCAAGGTCTAATTTATTAGTCCTGATTCATGCAGCCTTTGTCGGACATTCTCCCCTTGCAGCTCTTCTGAATATAGGGTTGTTTTCACTAGAAATCTTCTGGTCAGTTTACTCAGGGGACGCTTGGGTTAGGAATTGGTACGACAAAACAAGCAAAAGATGGTTTGTCATAAAATTTTCTGGTTTAATCCAAACCTGCCCATATTTGATATGATTGTGTGGCTTGTTATATTGAATAGGCTGTTACCATTTGATGGAATGAGTTAGTGGACTTCAATTGATGACAAGTGTGTCTTCTGTACTTCTTTTTCTGAATCTAGGAACCATCCATACTTCGAATGTGCTTTCCCAAAGCTGTATGGACTATGGAATCATCTTCTGGAGCTGCTGGGTTTCATAGAACTGTGGTGCATGAGATTTTGAGTTTGAATGTGTACTTCGAAATGCTAAGGGGAAATCTCTGCTTAAAACTCTGCTAAAGCTTGCTTGGAATGGGGTTATTCATCATATTTGGAGGGAGAGAAATGATGTGTTGCAAGATCATGTTGTTCCTCAGATTGTTCGAGTTGTCAAGTGGGTTGTTTTCTCTGTCACAGTTCGAATTCAAGCTGTGTTGCAAGAAAAGAATTTGTTTTTGACTGACGCAGATAAAGCTATGTGATCCAGATGGGGCATCGGGCTGTAGTGGATATAAGCAAGTTTGATTTTGCGCTTTGGAGATTGAAAACCTACAGGATAAATGTTTGACACATAGACTTGTTTTGACACATATGCATTGTAGCATGATATTTGATAGAATTCTAACGGAGGAGACTAAATTTGGATCAGCGCTATCGGTTTGAGATTTTTGGTGAGATGAAAATTCGTTTGGAATAAATGTGTCATGAGGTACTAATTTGGAATTTCTAATGGTTGTAATCCAAATTTTAATTTTTGAATAGTTGAATATTTGTAAGCATTTCATTGTCATGGAAATTAACCTATCCAATCTTATTCATTGGATCGCTCTAATGAGGTGACCTCTCAAGGAAATATCGAAGATGATAATTCATCTCCAATTAACCACCAGACCTCTCTTTCTCTCTCTCTCTCTCTCTATCGTGGTCCTGCGCTTAGTTGGCCCCGTCAAAGGGAATCTCTTAGAGGAAGGAAAGTTGAAAATTCCAAACCCGTATTAGACAGAAAGGAAAAAAAATTTGAAATTTTAGCAATTTCCTCTCAACATGTTCCAAATTTTAGTTATTTTCTTCTTCTGAATTAGCTCCTTCACTGTCCACAATCATGCTCTCTCTCTCTCTCTCTCTCTCTCTCTCTCTCTCTCTCTCTCTCTCTCTCTCTCTCTCTCTCTCTCTCTCTCTCTCTCTCTCTCTCTCTCTCTCTCTCTCTCTCTCGGTCCTGCACTTTGTTGGCCTTGTCAAAGGGAATCTCTTAGTCTCAGAGGAAGGAAAGTTGAAAATTCAAAAACTCGTATTGGGCGGGAAGGAAAAAAATTTGAAATTTTAGCAATTTCCTCTCAAAATGTTCCAAATTTTAGTTATTTTCTTATTCTGAATCAGCTCCTTCACTTTTTTAGTAATTTTCTCTTGATTGAATTTAGGAATTTTTTCGAACGATGGCATGTCGAACGCATTACTTAAAATACACGTTACCCGATAATCTTTCTTTAAGCAGGGCCAAAAGAAATAAGGAGATGAAATCCAACAAAATATGACAAATTATAACGTGGTGCCATACTTGGAAATCACGCATAAAATAAGGACAAAATAGTTGACAAAGTTATATAAGGAGGGAAGCTCAACTCAAGGATTGTTAAACCAAGCCGAGTTGTCTTTGAAAAGTCATTTGATTCGTCATTCTCTAGTGAGAAGAAACAATGGGTTCCGCCGGACTCGAATCGGCCACAAAGCCACACGCAGTTTGCGTTCCAATCCCTGCACAAAGCCACATCGGGGCCATGCTCAAGCTAGCAAAGCTCCTCCACCACAAGGGCTTCCACATCTCCTTCGTCAACAATGAGTTCAATCACCAACGGCTCGCTAGAGCCCGAGGCCCTGAGTTCGTGAACGAAACACTGAGCAACTTTCAGTTCCTGACAATCCCCGATGGTCTTCCTCCTTCGGACGTGGATGCGATTCAGGACATCCCAATGCTCTGCGAATCGACGAGGAACTATATGATCGGCCCCTTCAGCGATCTCGTATCGAGCCTGGGCTCGAATCCGAGTGTCCCTCCGGTGACTTGCATCGTCTCGGATGGTTTCATGACGTTTACGACGAGTCCTGCGGCTTCAAAATTTGGGATTCCACTCATACACTTGTTCACTATACCCGGCTGTGCCCTCATGGCGGCGAAACATTTGCGAGCCCTCGGAGAAAACGGTCTTGCACCACTCACAGGTAATAATAAGTCAGGATATTGCTGTTAATGATGGGATAAATATGTTTGAGTTTTAATTTATTGACAACATAAATATTAGCCCAATGGGTGCGCGTTCCTCCTCCATTGCTTAAGGTGCATGTTCGAATCCACCGTATTTTTCATTTTTTAAGGCCAGCCTTAGGAACACATAAACGTGTCTTTGGTAATTACACAATACGTGTGGTACGGGAGAACTGCCACACACAATAAGATTCCCGCGCTATTTGCATTTTACTCCGCACATGTATAAATAATCTTGACTTCGATCAAAACAGTCAATCATAGTTCTTCATACTTGGGCCTTAAATTCCCTTATATAGGTTTTATCGTTATTGGTTGTTCAATATGACACGACCAACACTGACATAGATAATTCATGCAATTTTTTTAAATGAATTTTTTCTTTTTTTCTTTTTTTTTCTTGTTTCCTTCCACAGGTTTGTGGTCTCGGTAGTGTCGATGGAGGTCGCTGGCCATAGGTGAAGGTTGCAATGCCCTCGCCTAGCCCAAATTTGGCGAGGGCATTGTGGCCCTTGCTATATATGGACGACGGCTTTGCGGCCCACGCCTAGTGCCAATGAGGATTGCCGGACCATAATGAAAAAAAAAAAGAAAGAAAAGAAAATAATCGCAAAAATTGCAAATATTATCCACATCAAAGCCTGCCGTGCCATATAGGACGGTCGGTGTCCACGTCAATGATTTCTAGCCAAAATTGGCCAGAAGAACTACATTGGCAAATCGTCAATGGTTTAGGACTAAATTGACCAAATTGAAAGATTTAAAATTAAATTGGCATCCGTATATAGGTTTAGGACATTTTTGGTAATCTTCCCTAATTATCCATTACTGCACTATATGTGAATTGTGACTTTTTCTTTTTTTTGGGTCAAAAACGAGAAAAAGTCACCGTAATTAGATTTGTTGCCGTTTGATGATTTTGCATGGATATGAATGCATGCAGATGAATCCCAATTGATGAACGGATATGGGAACACCCCTATCGCCTGGATCCCGGGAATGAAAAACATGAGGCTGTGCGACATGCCTCACTTCATCCGAATCACTGGCTCCGATGACACCTTGTTCAACTTCCTCGCTGACACCGGCAACAAGACAAGTAATGCCACGGCAACCATTGTCCACACCTTCGAGGCACTTGAGCCGGATGTGCTACACGCCCTCTCCTCAATGATCCCTAGGGTTTATACAGTCGGACCACTCCACTTGATGATCAATCGAATTGCTCAAGAAAAATCGTTTGCCTCGAAGCATATTGAGTGCAATCTCTTGAAAGAGCACAACGAGTGCCTCCAGTGGTTGGACTTGAAGGAGCCCAAGTCTGTGATCTATGTGAACTTTGGGAGTATAGCGTCCATGACACACCAACAGTTGGTTGAATTTGCGATGGGACTAGCTAATAGCAATCAATGTTTCTTGTGGGTCTTGAGGCCTGATGCAGTGAATGGAGACACGACGATTCTTCCCGGAGAGTTTGTGGAGGAAACAAGAGAGAGAGGCTTTTTATCTGGGTGGTGCCCGCAAGAGAGAGTGCTGAACCACCCTTCAATAGGAGGTTTCTTGACGCACTGTGGCTGGAACTCGACTATCGAGAGCTTGTCGGCCGGAGTTCCGATGCTGTGTTGGCCATGCTTCGGAGACCAACAGACGAATTGCAAGTATATATGTGATGATTGGGGGATTGGGTTGGAGATGGATGGTGATGTGAAGAGAGATGAAGTGGAGAGGCTTGTGAGGGAGTTGATGGAGGGAGAGGTGGGGAAGAAAATGAGAAGCAAGGCCATGGAGTGGAAGAAGATGGCAGAAGAAGCAGTCGGTGAAAAAGGGTCATCTTCCATGAATTTGGATAAGTTGCTGGACGAGGTTTTATCTAAGTAGTGTAATTTGATATTTTTCTTTATGTGCTATGTTTCCTCCATTTTCGGTTGAATAAGAAGACTTTCTTCTAAAGTCCTTTAATTAATTGAGTTATGAGAATGTTTATCACTCACTTTAACTAAAATGAAAGAGTGTTGGTGAAAATAGCTCTTGTTGGTATACAATAATAGGAGCATTACTCTGGTTTGTCTAACCTATGACAAACCAAATATGAACATCATGTTTATGCCTTGGTGACGGTGGATATGACCGTACTGCTCTTTCGGAATTGGGTGTGTCTAAGTTGATTTGATGGTTGGCCTTAACCTAGACTTCTTATGTCAGCTGGATTCAACTTGATCATTAGGATACAATTTTGCTGGCCCTCAATGATCTTGGCTCAATTTGCTCATTGAGAGGTCTTCCATTCCATTCGTGATATATTGTTGTATATAATAATTCTATCCAAGATACTGGTAACTCTACGTGTACTATAAGCCAGTTAAAAAGTAGACTAGCAAGCTTGTATGTGAACTTTCTTTTCATCTTTTTCTTTTTTTTCTTTAGTGAAATGGATTTTTCATTAACAATTATCCCTGAAAAAAGCCAATTCTATGTATATTGATGGTCTTTTTCAAATTTTTGTGTTGTTGTTTGTATGAATAATAGAATTACGAGGGTATTTCAGGGAACAACAATGAGGTATCTTCTTCTTCTAGGACTTAGGAGTACATGGTAAATCCCATTGGGAAGTTGTGAAGTGAACCGTCATATATTTGATGAGACATCAGACGTTTATATATTATATCAATGGGATAGCAATAGCAGTGAGACCATAGGGTATCTAGATTCAGATCACGCCGATGATTTGGATGAATGCAGATCTTTAGCAAGGTACGTGTTACGCTAGCAAGTGGTGCAATGAGTAGGAAGGTGTCCTTATAGGATCTCATTGCCTTGTCTTCAACTGAGACATAGTACATGGCACTGGCGTTTATAGCAAATGAGACATTATGGCTAAGGGGTTTGCTTTTGGACTTTGGATTAGATTAGAAAAGTGTTAGATATACACTGTGATAACCAAAGTGTGATATATATGGCATATAATTCAGTTTATCACAAGCAAATGAAACATATCAATATCAAGCACCACTTCATCCGGGTAAGATTGTCGTGAAAAAGATTGCAATAGCAGAGAACCCAATAAACATGATGATTAAGCATGTTCCTTTGGCGAAGCTCAAGTTTCGTTTGAGCACAATTGGCCTCTGTGGAGAGTGAGCATCCATCAGAGTGTTGGAAGAGCAACATGAATGATGAGCACTATGACTTAACTACAAATGTCGAGCCAAGGTGAATAATTGTCAAATTATGTTTCGAGTTTGAGCCCGTGTATACTTTTTAATTTGGATTAGGATTAATAACTCTTTGCAATAATGGGCACACTATTTTGTAAAATATATTTTACTTATGAGTAGAACTATCAAACATATGGGTCGGGTCGGGTTTGGATGTAGTTGAAAATTGTCCGATCCAAATAGATTCATTTAATCCGTTTTAATCCATTTCCATGTAATGCAAAACTAATGACTCATACACGACCCAACTCATACCCAATCCATACCCGACCCAATCCATGTTCCTAAAACACTTTCACATTTAACTAAATCTAGAAAAACTTATACCTAAATTGAGATAAGAATGCGAAGTGAGTGAGTACGAGATTGAGTAAAGGCAAGAGAAATGAGTTAAGTTTAAATAAGTTGTAAACCCATTTTCGACCCATTTAACACTCATATGATGCTTATACCCATTTATGATCTATTTACTAAATATAATTAAGTTATTTATAACCTATTTACTGATATATGAGTTAAGAAATGAATTTATGATCCATTTTGACAAGTCTACAAAAACATTTTTGTAAGAGAACAGAAATAAAAATAAAGGAAAGATGAAACTTTGAACTTTCTATGTTGCTGAAAAGAAAAGGCGAAGGTTGCTGCCACAAGTGGGGCCCAAGGGTTTAATGTGAGAGAAAAGAAAAGGGCGCGGGTGTCTTTTAGTTTGAATCTAACTCCAACACGGCCGCATATAAAAAGAAAAGAAATCGTGGGCTGCTCTTTCCCGCCAGTGAAAAAAGAAAAATTCCGAGAACGAGCTGAACAGTGAAAAGAGAGAAGGGACGTGCGATCACGCTATCTTTGATCGCACGGAGGAGTAACGCGATGATTTTGTGTTGTGTGTTTATATTCAATTGAGTTGTTTTATCTATAAATACCGTGGGATTTCGTGTGATTTAGACGTAGAAAACATTCAAACGTATGAGCAGGTTATAACTCTGATTTTCCAATTATAGTGAATTATTTATCGTTGGCTCTCCCTATTGATATAAACACTAACACTCAAATCAAATCACATAAATCACTTATATCCTTTATTGTTCATCATTATTTCTATGATATTTTTGTATTGACTTAATATGTAAGATCATGTTGTTTCCGCGTTATTTCAACATCCAGATTGGTTGGAAACCCTTCCTCATTGCAAGTTATGATTCTCAAGCTCAGTGAATTCTCTGGCACAATAAACAATCCGATGACGAATCATCCCTTAATGTTGAGAAATTTGGACCTATAGAACGATAACTCAATGCATTTCCCATTGTGCAACGATGGACAAGATGATCTCCGGTACAAACTAGGCAAATATTACCCATCACTAGGAGTTCCATTTTTCTTATGAACCCATACATAAATTCCACGGTAGTGATGTCGAAAGGAATTGAGCTCCAGCTGGTGAAAATTTGGAATGCCTACAAAACCATCTGACTTATCCAATAATAACTTCCAACTGGAAATCCCTAGGACCATGGGAGAGCTCGTTTTGCTTCCAGGTTTATACATTTCCCACAACAACATGACAACAACATCACAAGTTTCATGGCTCAATGAATCGAACATTATCAGTGTTTTTTAGCCCCCAATTACACATAATAACGCACATAGTATTTAGTCCATAATTCTTCACGAAATAATCCATCAATCTCACAAAGTAATTATATACAAAATATTACCACAAAAATTTAATTGGCTTCAAACACTTGAGTAGTTGATGCAATTCCACGGAAAAAATCACCAAGAGAAACCCACATCAAGCACTCGTTGAGTACAAAGCTTCAAGACTCTTCATCCCACTTGTAGGTATATATATATATATCTTCATCCCACTTGTAGGTATATATATATAAATATCAAAATCAGTATAGAAGATTTTAATAAGTCCATAGAAAATTGGATTGTTCCTAAAGTAAAACTCAACCAAATTTATGAACAATCAAAATTCAAATTTTTTGGCCAAAATGATTATATAATTGTAGCCGAAGAAAGAGATGTACCACTTTCTAATTCCTTTGCTTCTATACAACTTTTAAATAAAGATTCCATAAAGAAACAATTCCAGAAATGGAATTATATGCACATTGATTTGGTTCAAGTTGGAGCAAAACCTCTTACTAAAGAAGGATTAAATACTTCTTTACTTCTTGTTTTAAGAGATGCTAGACTTTTAAAATATGATGAATCTATTCTTGGAGTAGTTGAGACTAGTCTTTGCAGTGGCTCGATTCATTTTGATAGCCATCTTGTTTCACAGTTTCTTTAAAAGATAATAATATTTTAAAATCTCTAACTCTTCAAATAAAAACTCATAATTAATCAATAGCAGAAGATTCAATTCCCATAGCATTGGTTTATAGAGTTTACTACAAAATATTGAATTCTGCTTTTGCAAGCAAGGCTTTTAAATTAAACTCCAATAGAGAAACTCTTCTTTTACAAACTGATATTTCCAAAGCCAATATTACCATTCCTAAAACCGTTCCTTGGAATCAAATAACACTCCTTGACCAATGGGAATTAGAAAATCAAATTCCCCAACGAGTTATTCAAAATTCTAATCCCACTAATATCATCCAACATCCTAAAGGAAAAGTAACTATACAATTCTCTAGAAAATCTGTTGATATTCCTAGGAGGTCTTGTGACATCAAATCAATTCCTTCTTGGCATTCCACCGCTTCTCATAGATCTGTAGACTCTGTACCTAATATCACTTTGAATAATCCTGAGGAAGCATCTGCGAGTCCTCCTCTCCTTCCAAATATCAGCGAGATAGATAACAGGTCAGAAATCTCCAGGCCAGTCTATCAACACTCCTACACTCCTTATTTTCCTTATCCGACTCCTTCTGAAATGGAAGATCCTGAGATCAATGTTTTAGAATTAACTTTTGAGCCAAATAAAATACTTTTAAATAAAGAATTCAATTCTTTTGAAAATAAGCAAATCAGAGATTGGTTCTTTAAAAATTTTGGACAACAAGCAATACAAATCAAAGAAGAATACTATGATTACATGTACCAACATGAAATCCAATTATTCTTCTTTGATTGGTTTGAAAATGAATTTCTGAAAGAAAAACATATTTTGTTTTAGACCAATTTTATTGGTGGAAATTAGACAATGACCAAATCATTGAATCCAATCATCCTCCCCTTCGAAAAATAAAATTTGAACATCGAGAAAATGAAATTATATCCTCCCCTTCAAAAAATAAAATTTGAACATTGAGAAAATGAAATTATAGCTTCTCCTTTCAAAATGGCTTCTGAAATAAATGGCAAAACTATCAAAAAGATTGTTGAGCAAAATAACTTTTCAAATCAACAACTTTACACCATAGGAAAACAATTAGATAGAATAGAATGCTCAATCCAAATCCCTTCTTCTTCAAAAACAAATTCTAAAACAAAGGATTTAAAACCACCTCTCTTCAGGAATTTTGAAATTCCAAAAAATCCTAGCATTGAATTTGCTAAGGCCTTGGAGGATAGAAGGAAACTCCTCAAAGGAAAAACAGTTTTAAATTCAAAAAATCTTTTAATTTTAGATACTCCTCTAATACAAAACCCGAGTGTCAAAAAAACTCATTGAATCTTCTAACCAAATTAATCTTTTGGATAAATCTGATACTGAATCAATTCCTGAGGTAAACCGAATTACTTGGAAAAATCCCCAAAAATTATATTATTCTTGTGCGACCTCTCCTGATATTTTTACAGAAGAATCCTTTTTAAAAACTCAGAACAAATATTCTTATAATTCTATTTATGAATGGAATATAGATGATATTTCTGAACAAAATCTCATAAATATTTTGACTCAAATGGTTATGCTCGTTAATACTTATAAAACCATTCCAGACACTTCTGACCATTCTGTTGCTTACCTTTTAATAGCTGGTTTTACCGAACAATTAAAAGGATGGTGGGACAATTATCTAATTGAAGAGCAAAGAAATCAAATTCTTAATGCTCACAAATTAGATGATTTTGGTCAAAGAATAGTTGATAAAAATAATCAACCTATTCAGGATGCTGTCAATACTTTAATATTTTCTATATCTCAATATTTTCTAGGAGATCCATCTCATATACGTGATAAGAATCAAGATCTCTTATCCAATATGAAACGCAGATCTTTAGAAGAATTTCGAGAATATAAAGAAGTCTTTTTACAAAGAGTCTTCTTAAAACATATTGTAATCAACCTTTTTGGAAAGAAAAGTTTTTCGCTAGTCTACCAAAACTCATAAGGGAACAAGTTCGCAATAAGATAAGAGAAGAATATGGAAACCAGATTCCATATGATGATCTTTCTTACAGTGAATTGACCTCTTATGTTTATAAAATAGGTACACAAATGTGCACTAACATTCGCCTTCAAAAGCAAATTAAAAAGGAACAGAAACTCTCTAACAAGGGATTAGGAGATTTCTATGCTCAGTATGATCCATCTTTTGAAACTTTTGAAAAGTCAAAATGTCCAGGAAAATGTTTTTCTAAACAAAAGGACCAAAAGAAATCTTATAAAAAACCCTATAAGAAAAAATTTAATAAAAAATTTTCTAAGAAAAAAGAAGATGAAAGTTTTGATAAAACAAAGAGACCAAGAAAAAATTTTAAAACCATTACTTGTTACGATTGTGGCAAAAAAGGTCATACTTCTAGATATTGTAAAATCAGCAAAAAGGTACATGAGTTAGATTTAGACGAAAAAATTATCAATCAACTTAACCAAATAATGGTTGAGTCTGACAGTAGTTCTTATGATGATTCTAGTTTTGAAAAAGGTCTTCAGGTTTGTGATTTAGAAACCTCTTCATCAATTTCAGAAAGTGAAGATGAAGAAGTCACCAATTTTGAAATAAATATTCTAACAAAAGAAGAAGAAATTCTTTTGCAAACTATTGATCAAATCATTGATCCGGAAACAAAAATAAAATATTTGAATAATTTCCAAAATCCCAAACCAGATTACCATACAAATACTCCTTACAATATTTCTACTATACTCAGTAAAGGAAAGAAAACAAAATTTAAACCAATTTCTATCATTGACCTTAATCACGAAATAAATAAACAAAAACAAGAAATTCAAGAACTCAAAAAAGCCCAATTGAAAATGCAACAAAAAATTTTTGATATCAAAACAAAATCTTTAGAAGGAAAATAAAAAGAAGGAGATTTTGAAGAAAATGAGATTTCTGAACTTCCTTCTCCCTCTAACAATAATTTTCTTTTGATGCTTTCTGAAATAACAACCAGAAAATGGTTAATCAATATTACTATAAAAGTCAATAATGAATTCATTTTGGAAACAATAGCCCTTTTTTATACTAGCGCTGTAACGTCCTGAATTCGATCCACTTTTGTGATCAATGAAATAGATGTTTATTTCTCATTTCATTTTAGTAGTCTTGCCCGGAACGGATCCTTCTCGGGATACTGACCAATAGGGAATGGCTAACTAGGAAAACGGTACGTGGACCTAAGAAGTCGATCGTGAATTGAGTCCGGTTCCGAGAAATGACGAGGGAATATTTTGTGCCAATGTGGGCCGATCCAAGAAGGGTGACGGATTTGGTTTAGCCAACGACGTGCGATCGGGACGCGGATGATTCCGCACGATCGAGAGTGCGTGTGGCAAATAATCCCGAACTTATTCCGAACGATCGCGACCCCGGGAACTAGCGATAATCGTCGTGTTCTCTTGGAAATCGAGACCGTCACGACTCGAGTAATCCTAAGTCGATACATGTAACCTCTAAACAACCGCCCGTTAGTGAGAGACGCTAAAATCGCATTTGAGCAAAATTGATCGTGGAATTGAGTGCGGACTTCGGTGTCGAATTCCGTGGACGTACGCAACTATTTTGCAAGGACGAAGTCATATTAATGTAGCCAATTATATTAGGAATCGGTATAGTTGAAAAATGAAATTTCGAACCGGAAATGGAAAAATTACCAAATTTCCCCTAAGCCTATGAAGGGGTTCCGAATTTTAAAAGTGTTTATTGGTTTTATCTAGTGTATTAGTGCTGAAAATATTGGACATTGATGCCCCCATCACTCTTGCTCAATTCCCTAAGTGCCCCTAGATATTTTGGTGTAAGATTGAATCATAGCCCTTGATCTTGATTGGATGTGATTGGCTTTCAAATTCTAGCCATTAGATCAAGTCATGAGTGGAGAGGGTAAGATGGTAATTTTTAGAGGAGTAGGCCACCAACTCCCACCAACTCCCACCTAACCATTTTGAATAAATATCTATCTCCCTCTCTCTCTCCTCTCACTCTTACCAACCGGTCTCTCTCTCATCTCTCTCCCTCACGCCTCACTCTCTCCCTTCTCTCTTCCCTTGGCCGTGAGGAGCAGCCACCGCCAGAGCAGCCGTCGCCAACGTCGGAGTGCCACCGTCCATCGCCGTGAGGACGCCGGAGCACCGCCGCTGAACCGGCTTGATCCAGCTGCTGTTCGGTCCGTTTCTCTCCTTGTTCAGCCCACTTTTGAAGCTTAAAACCTAGTGAGTGGAAACCCTAACCCTTAATTAGGCTTATGTGCACTTTAGACAAGTTTTAGGGGTTATTAGGGTATTTTAGGGGTTAATTAGTGTGGGCTGATTTTGTGGTGATTTTAATGGCCTAATGTGATGTTTTAGGGATGGTTTAAGGGCTGTGGATAATTGGTTTAGTGGCTGGTTGTGCTTAGTTTGCTTGGTGGTGCATGTTAGTTGATTTCCGGTAAGGTTGCTGCTGTGTCGCTGGATTTTGCTATTTTTAGTGTGACTTGTGTGGGCTGACTTTGAGGAAGCGTTCTTCATGAAAGTTGTTCATAACATCTTGAAGTATGTCATAATGTAATTTGAGAATTTTTGGAGATCATTTAGTGCCATTCGTAAGTCCACTTTTGGACTGAATTGAGTCTGCCCGATTTACTGCTCACCCAACCTTCTGGTCTTTCCGATTTTCTATAAATTTTTCCAAACCTCTTTTCAACAAACTTTCTTCACGAAAATTTTTAAAACATCCGTTTCTATAACATATAAAAATTTCAAGGCTTTCCAAAATGATTTGGGTACTGGATGAGTTATATTTTGATGGTCTAAGGGGTTGTTTGAGCGAACAGGATTCTGTCCGGATTTGAGTGTCAAAACGAGGTGTTTACGATTAGAACTGGTTTTGAGTTCTTCACGGAAAATGTTGATCAAGATGTTTTATACAACATATCCACAATTTCATAATTTTTGGAATTGATTTACTATTTATTTCAAACGGATTTCTGTCATTGTGCAACTGCCTAGTTTGGACCCGATTTTGTATATTCTCGATTTTCTCTCTCTCGGACTGATTAGTGGCTGTCCATTGAGCATTTAATTGGGCCTTGTACGGCTAATGCGTGGTTTGTTCGTGAATGGCCATGTGTGATTGGTTGGGCCATGTGGTGGCTGATTTGGGTGTGAATTATACTTGATTATGCAATGCCATGTTGAGTGCTAGTGTGACCGAGAATTGAGGGGCATGGCGGGCCTTGAGTGTGCTCAATTATATTGATTAATCATATGAATTCGGGTGCCAAATATGTGTTGTGGCTAATTTAAATTGAGTACCCGAGTGTGATTGTTATGGCCATGAGTGTGCATATTGAGCATTGGCATAACATGTGCATTATGTGAGTATGCACGCATGGCATGAGCATGTGATCACCTAAATCGTCCTGATGCGTTTATGCGAGGTTCAGATAATAACTGGTGGATGTGTATGTATGATCACATAAAGCCCTTATGCGTTTACGCGTGGTATTGAACCCGTCCTGATGCGTTTACGCGGGACGATGCCCGAATTGCCGGAAGACGGCCAACCTGATGCGTTTACGCGGATGTGCTCCGTATATGGATATCGGTGTTACGCTTGATACGTTTACGCGGGCTAGAGACACTAGGCCTGATGTGTTTACGCGGGCCAGGAAGTGTTAGATATTGATGGACCTGATGCGTTTACTCGGGTCGGAAGTGCATAATTGGAAAGTTGGCACGTGTGCAAGTGTGCATTGAATTGTGCAAGCATAAGGATGACATTGGCAAGTGTGCGAAGAGTGCATAACGAGTGCAAGCATATGTGTGGTATGTGATCGTGGCCAATTGAATGATATATGTATGTGCATAGTGGGGCATAGCATTATTTTATTATGTGCCTAATCTGCAGGGTCACTATATGCTTGATTTGGGCTCGAGGGCCTAAGCCGTGTGATTGATCTACTGTGTGTTTAGTTGATGCTTGTCCGGGAGGTGCATATTAGCCTAGTTTCGGTTTAGGGAGCCTACTTGCTGAGATTTATTCTCATTATTGTTTAAACCCCACTTTTCAGACCCACAGTCTTGAGGATGGCAGGCGTACCGATACGTTTTGGGAGGAGCCCCAGCTAGATATAGTGCTTGACCGCCGAGCCACGTACCCCTTTTGATGTTGGTGGCTGTTGACCCGTTTTGGCCTTTATATGTTTATTCTGTTGTAATAGATATTGTAAATCCATATTGTTAATGCAAGTATCTATTCATGATGGTTGTTGTTCATTGCTACCCTTGGTCATATTGTTTTATATTGTACGGGTGTTTGTTCCTTCTGCTGTGCATAGTTCTCTATTTTGGGTTTTGGGTCGGCGACGCGTCCTGGGACGTCGCACTTGAATCGACCTTGGTTGGGATGTTCGCACGCCGTAAGGTTCGAGGCGTGACAAGCACAGATCTTAATTGTATAAAATAAGGTCTTATACCAACTAAGTATTTTGAAAAAAACTTCTCAGTCTCTCAAATCAGCATCAGGAAATAAATTAAATATAAGTTACAAAATTCCTAAAGCTAAAGTTGTCAAAGACCAAATTTCTTATAAAACCCCAATTCTTCTTGTCAAACACATCAAACAAAATATTATTTTAGGAACACCTTTGATTGGTTTAATTCAACCTTTTAAAGTTTCTAACAAAGGAATAGAAACTAAGACTTTGGGCAAGAAAATATGTTTTGATTTCATTTCAAAACCTCAAACCAGAAATTTAAACACTCTTCAAGAACATTCTATTTTTAAAATAAATTGTATTATTCAAGAAAAAGAAACCCATCTTCAATTTTTAAAAGAAGATCTTGAATACAAAAAGATTGACAAAAATCTCTCTGAACCAAATCTTCAGAAAAGGATTTCCAATCTTGAAAATCAAATCAGAAATTCCATATGTTCAACTATTCCCAATGCTTTTTGGTCAAGAAAATGTTATATAGTTGATTTGCCTTATGAATCAGAACTCTCTGAAAAAGACATTCCTACTAAAACTAGCCCTTCTCAAATGAATCACAAAGTTTTAAATTTCTGTCAAAAAGAAATACAAGAACTTCTCGAAAAGAAGCTTATTAGGAAAAGCCAATCCCCTTGGAGTTGCTCAGCTTTCTATGTCAACAAAAATGCTGAACTAGAAAGAGGAGTTTCACGATTGGTAATAAACTATAAACCTTTAAATATAACTTTAAAATGGATAAGGCATCCAATACCTAATAAAAAGGATTTGTTGAATAGACTTCATGATGCAAAAGTATTTTCAAAATTTGACATGAAATCAGGCTTTTGGCAGATTCAAATTAGTGAAAAGGACAAGTACAAGACAGCCTTTACTGTTCCTTTTGGCCAATATGAATGGAATATCATACCTTTTGGATTCAAAAATGCCCCTTTTGAATTCTAAAGGATACTGAATAACATTTTTAATTCATGTCAATCATTTTATCAATATTGTGAAAAAGAATGGATTGGTAGTCTCACCTACTAAAATATCCCTTTTCAAAAAAAAATACGTTTCCTAGAATATCACATCCACCTAGGGACTATCATACCCATTGAAAGGTCAATAATATTTTCTAAAAAATTTCCTGATGAAATTAGAGACAAAAACCAATTACAAAGATTTCTTGGTAGTTTAAATTATATTATTGATTTCTTTCCTCGCATCAACATCATTTGCAAAACACTCCATCATAGACTTAAAAAAGATCCTCCACCCTGGACTTAAGTTCATACTGATATTGTGAAACAATCAAGCGTATTGTTAAGGAAATTCGTTATTTACATCTTGCTGATCCATTTGCTTATAAAATTGTTAAAACTGATACTTCTAAAATTGTATATGGAGGAATTCCAAAACAATCAAAAGACAATAAAGAACAAATCGTTCAATTTGTCTCCAAATACTTGAATGATTGTCAAAAGAATTACTCCACTATCAAAAAGGAAATTCTTGCTATTGTACTTTCTATTTCTAAATTCCAAGGAGATCTTTTAAATAAAAAATTTCTATTAAGAATAAATTGCAAATTTGCAAAAGATATTTTGCAAAAAGATGTTCAAAATATTGCTTCTAAACAAATATTTACCAGATGGCAAGCGATTCTATTTGTTTTTTATTTTGATATAGAATTTATAAATGGTTCTTCAAATTTTCTTTCAGATTTCCTCCCAAGAGAATTTTTACAGGGAAAATGCCTCCCAAAACTCCCAACAAGCCTACCAGGAGAGACAAAGGCAAAGAAATTGCCAAAACATCCTCAGAGAAAAAGTCTTCTGGCCTAACCAACATCAGGAGTTGGATTCAAGCAACTCAACTATCATTAAATATTACCACTATTTCTAATCAAGTTAAATAAGAACTAGATACTCTCTTTGATATTACTAAAATATCTCATGAAGAAGCCTTATAACTTCTCCAACAGGCCTTCAATAACTAGCCTCAACCTTCAATAGCAATGGTAAGTTCTGATCCTTCTCCCATAGCTACTCAAAAAGCAATGGGAAAAAGAATTTCTAGTGAGGTGGTTATTCAACCAGCTCAGGCAACCCCTCCAAAATCCAAATTCTTTCATAAAATAATATTTCAAAATGTTGGCAATGTAGAAAGTGGATTTTATAATGAAGATCCATACCTCTTTGCAAAAAATATGTTTTCTGAAAAATTTAATTATACTCCACATGATATTTATAAAACAATGGAGTTTTATGAAAAAATCCTGACAGAAACAAAATCTGTCACTTTTCGACACTTTTCTGATAAATGTCATATTAATTACTCCACAGCCAGAATTTATAGGGTCATTCACCTTTCTCAATGGAAGCCCAATCCTTTAACCTTGAAAAAATTTGATATCAAGATGACTAAATCTTTACCATACAAATCATCTTTCTCATACTTTGACTACCAACAAGCTTGGTGGAATACCCTCTAGAGAAAAAATGCCAACAATTCTCATACATGGCTACTTTTCTTTGAAAATTTTGATATTAAACAAGTTCCATACTAGTTCATCCGATGGTGGGAACATCTTGGACCCATTGATGAAATACTTCACTCAAAAATCCAACCCAGTTACGAACTTTTTCTCAGGAAATTTAATCCCCTTCTAGATGAGAAAAATTCCCCCAAATTGATGCTCTTTTTCTATCACTTCGGAGTATTGTGTGTACTAGGTTGGCATTTTGATTACCATAAATCTATTGACACAGGCACCCCCATTTTAATAAGACGTTTCAAAGTCAAATGGTGGGATAGTTTTAAGTTCTTCGATATAGTTACTGAACAAGCCGTTACCCAATGGCTTATTTCTAGAGGTTATGTTCCTTTAAATTCTAATGATATCACTCCATTTCTACATGATAAAGGATTTGTTCTGTCAAAACTAGCATCTGCTAAGTCTCATCAGTAATTAGCAGGAATGCTAAAACAGGCCATTTCTCAAATTGAAGATTCAGGTTCCTCTTGTTAGCGCTAGTGCTATCACCTAGAGGGGGTGAATAGGTAATTTTACCAAAATTGTATGATTTAAATGTGCGGAATGAATATAGTTTTGGTCAACAACTTATATGATTAATATCAAATGGATTCATATAACAAACTTATATATAAATTGTTGTCAGATGATTGCGTCTGATGACTAAGACGATGTTCTGACGAACTTGTATGACAAATATGTATACAGTATAATGTCAACAAAAATAAATAAAAGTTTAGGGATAGAGAATACTGCACACAGATCTTTATAGTGATTCGGCTTTATTGAGCCTACGTCCACTCTCCACGCTGATAGCCTATTGACTGTATTTCATTATTGAATCACCAGAAGATTACTAGAGATGTGCTTCTCATATGATAGATAACACTATCACGTACACTCTTCACTCAAATAATTTTCTTTTTAAAAAAAACATAACGTGAAAAACAGTAATCACAAGTATGTAAGATCGAAGCTCTATTCAAACTTTGGAATTCTCGATTCTGGTTCTCTTATTTTTGTACGAGGTTTACACTCCTTTTATACTCCTCTACTTCCAATCTATCCGTTAGACAGTCTTCAGAGTATTGATCTCCAAATCAACCCGTCAGAGATTCTTCCCAAAATAGGATGTATAGCGACTAGAAGAAGACCATTATCTCCTAGTGATTTGATCGCCCATACAATCAAATCAAGGTTTCCATAAGTGTAGCTCTTCGTATTTAATGAACGATCTTGTGATTACCAATTAGAATATCTTAAAATATCAATTTGATTATCCTGTATAAACTTGCCTAAAATAACACTCATTAAATTTGACGAGTAATTTTGAGTCTAATGACAAAGTCCTTTCATCGACTAAGTCTTATGACTCAGTATTCACCTGCATCAAATAACTTAAGTATAATTCTAGTCAGTAATAGATTGTTTTGTCATTCCTCAAAACTCATTAGGGATTTTGCTCAACACTCTCCCCCTTCTTGATAATGACAAAACCATCTATATGTGATGTAAACAAATATAGTCTATTGAGATGATATAACTTTCGAAGCATATAAAACATTGTTAAGCTCTAAAATATAGCAGTTCATATTCTGCCACTAACTTTCGAAGCATATAAAACATTGTTAAGCTCTGAAATATAGCAGTTCATATTCTGCCACTCCCATACTTCATATCAATTGCATTCACATCCATTCTTTATAATACTTCTCCCCCTTTTTGACATCAACAGAAAGGATAAACATCATAATTAATGCAATAAGAGAGCAGTATTCAAAGTTGATAGATAAAGTTCACATAATAATCAAAAGTCAAACAACCATTGCAAAGTTCACATAAAGTCAAACATTAAGATCAATAAAGAGTTTAGAAATGATAAGTTGGAAATAGATGAGATCAATTTTGCTGATTTTCTGGAGGGGCTGAAGGTCCGGCAGGTTCAGATGATGAAGTTCTAAATGGTGCAGATAGGAAAGGTACTTGGACAAGATGGAAACTGGAAATTTGGTTTAATCATTGCTCAATGTGTGAGGAGAGCTGATTAATCTGGCATGCAGTATTAATACCTTCAATTTGTATATCAGTTCTAACTTGAGCCTTTAAATTGTTGAATCCGGTTGCCATCAAATCCTTGACCTCCTGAATTCCTTCTTTGAGTTCATTGCGGGGTTCTCGAACTTCATTCTGAACTGCAGCTTGTCTCCATCTTAGATCGATAATGGCTGCATGGTCTGACATGGAAGAGGAGATGTTGTATCCAGAAGGAGTATGAGTGGTCTGAACATCAACAGATACTGCTTCCTTCCCTTTGCCTCTTGGTGGAGCTTTAGATGGACTGTTTTCACAGTTGTGCAAATGCATAGGATATATTGGAGAACTTGTTTACTTTGAGACATAAGAAAAAAACGAAAGTTGTGACAAAACTTGGATTTGGAAGAACAAGAATATTGCGCCTGTAGGCAATGGGTCCTGCAATAATTCCATATGGGTCATAACTGGCCAAAACGGTCCACATGTACCTAAACGTAAGACTGCCCCTAACTAGTGACAGGAATTATAGCATTAAAGTAGATTTATTCGATATATCACAGAACTAGTGACTGCAAAACATTTGATAGAATGAGTTGTGGACTTCAATCGATGATACGTGTGTCTTGCATTCCTCTTTCCCAGAATCAAGGAACCATCTATTCTTCGAATGTGCTTTCTCTAAGGCTGTATGGATAATGGAATCATCTTCTGGGGCGCTGGGTTTACATAGGAATGTTGGGGCATGGGATTTAGAGTTTGAATGGATACTTTGAACTGCTAAGGGGAAATCTTTTTGTAAGATTGTGCAAAAACTTTGCTTGGAATGGGGCTATCTATCATATTTGGAGGGAGAGAAATGATGTCTGGCATGATCATGTTGTTTCTCTAGCTGGTTGTTTTCTCTGGCAGAGTTCGCATTCAAGATTATATTGGAGGAAAGGAATTTGTTTTTGACTGAAGCAGAAAAAGATTTGTGTTCAAGATGGGGCATTGCGCTGTGTGCAGTTGGTAGCAGAGTGTGCAATCAAGTCAAATTATACTCACATTGAATAGAACGTGGTATGAGTAAATTGAAATACTTCTCATGATGTGGCCTTGTCATATGAAATAGACTTGTTGTTCCAAGCAACCAAGTCATGTTTGGTGGTTGCTATAGTTGCATGAAGCTGCAATGGAAAAGCAGACATAATAGTGGAGCCTAACGCATGTTCAAAATTTTGCTGAATATTGTCCTTGGAATGAATTGCTAGTTTGTTTTTGTGCATTGCTCGATCCAATTGTACGTAACTGTGGACCTCAATTGTTTTGGAATAGAAAGCAATTCAGTGTTATTATACGCTTTCTAGAAGCGTCACAGTTAAAATCAGCCTCTCTGGAAGTTTTCCTTTCTTGATATTGGAGCCATCGTGTATCAAACGCTCCCTCAGTATCAGACTATTCTTGTTGGACCACCAGTCGTGATAGTAATCATAGACCGGCCGTTGATGAGGGATGATAGTGTTTTGAACGGCACGAACGTGAAGATTACTTTGTCCTAATTTTAAGAGATTATGCTGGTCCATTTCAAATTCAGTCAGGTCTTTCTTTATTATTATCTCTTTACCAGACTTGAGCATCTTAAAATAAAGCAGATTGGACTTTACCAAAGGAGAAAAGAAAGCACCAGAAGAGAAGCAAAAGATGGGTCTTTCTTTAGTAATATCTCAAGTCGTGATTCATTCGGCTTTTGTGGGACACTCTGTAATTGTAGTTTTTTTAAGGATGTTAAAATAATTAAATATTAAATCACGCCTTCATCTAAGTTTAAGTTTTTTAGAACAGTTAGTAATGGTCATACCAAATCTCGCATGACATCAAAGCATGAGATATTGAGTTTAAATATTTTCAGGTCTTTATTTACCTCTCCAATTACGTATTTCCACGAGAGGGAATTTGGCAATTATTACACAAAATCTCAAATCTCACGTCATTCCCCCTTTTTCTAAAGCCACTTTTTCCCTGTAACTAGGACTTCGCACAATAGAATAAATTGCATTAGACAATACTTTGGCGTGTAAAAACAGACTTTCTGACTTGGGATATGAAAGCGAGGGTTGTCAAGAGTCGGTTCACATCGGGAATATGATGATGATGTGATACTCATGTACTCTTCATCAAAACACACGGATAAATATATAGAAAATATACAATTCTCTATTCTGCATTATTTTTAGGGAAAATTTCAATTAAGGACCCCAAGTGGGGTCAAATTCTCAAAAAAGGATCCAAAGTGAACATTGTGTCAAATAAGGGCCTGAAGTGCTCAATCAGTCTCAAATAAGGACCCGAAGTGCCCAAAACGTCTCAAAAAAGGACCTGGGTCCCTCGCCGGCCGGAATACCCGCCGGCCGGCGAGAAAGTTACTGTTCCGGCATCGGAACAGTAACTTTTTAAATTTTTTTTAATTTTTTTTTGTTTTTCCTTTTCTGTTTTTTTATTTTCGTTTTCCTTTTTTTTTTTCTTCCTCCGCCGGCCATAGCCGGGGCCGGCGGAGGTCGCCGGCTTCGGGCGAGGCCGCCCTCGCCGGCGCCGGGCGAGGGCCGCCCTCGCCGGCGTCGGGCGAGGGCCGCCCTCGCCTGGGCTGGGCGAAGCCGGCCTCGCCCGACGGCGGCGAGGGCGAGCCTCGCCCGATCTGGCGAGGGCTCGACCTCGCCGGCGACGGGCGAGGCCGGCCTCGCCAGTTGCAGGCGAGGGCGAGCCTCGCCAGATCTGGCGAGGCTCGCCCTCGCCGGCGTCGGGCGAGGCCGGCCTCGCCCAGCCCAGGCGAGGGCCGCCCTCGCCGGCGTCGGGCGAGGGCCGCCCTCGCCTGGGCTGGGCGAGGCCGGCCTCGCCGGCGTCGGGCGAGGTCGGCCTCGCCAGTTGCAGGCGAGGCTCGGCCTCGTCGGCCGCTGGCGAGGGCGAGCCTCACCAGATCTGGCGAGGCTCGACCTCGCCTGCAACTGGCGAGGCCGACCTCGCCCGACGCCGGCGAGGTCGAGCCTCGCCAGATCTGGCGAGGCTTGACCTCGCCTGCAACTGGCGAGGCCGACCTCGCCCGACGCCGGCGAGGTCGAGCCTCGCCAGATCTGGCGAGGCTTGACCTCGCCTGCAACTGGCGAGGCCGACCTCGCCCGACGCCGGCGAGGCCGGCCTCGCCCAGCCCAGGCGAGGGCGGCCCTCGCCCGACGCCGGCGAGGGCGGCCCTCGCCCGACGCCGGCGAGGGCGGCCTCGCCTGAAGCCTGCGACCTCCGCCGGTGCCGGAACAGTAACTTTCTCGCCGGCCGGCGGGTATTCCGGCCGATGAGGGACCCAGGTCCTTTTTTGAGACGTTTTGGGCACTTCGGGTCCTTATTTGAGACTGATTGAGCACTTCAGGCCCTTATTTGACACAATGTTCACTTTGGGCCCTTTTTTGAGAATTTGACCCCACTTGGGGTCCTTAATTGGAATTTTCCCTTATTTTTATCTTGTTGAAATATTCCACGTTACTTGACTACGGGTTTGTATGCTCTTTATATACATGTGATTTTTTTTCACCAAACTTAAGTTTTTGGGTTGGATTTCCCAACATGGCATCATAGCCAGGTTTTGTCCCGGTTTATTTCGCGTGTGCGTTCGCCCCGTTCATGAACTTCCACATATCGTTCGTAATCGATCACACGTGCATCTACCTTGTTCGTCGTGAGAGGAATATTGAAATATCTCACATCGTTTAATAGTATGAATTTTATGCTCTTTATATACATATGATCTCTTTCCACTTAGAATATTTTTCGGTGTCTACTGCCTCAACTCAACCTAACGCAACAAAAAACAGTCTCTTGTCGCCTTTGGCATTCCTCTGGCCGCAAAATCGAATCTCGTCGCCTTTGCTACTCGCAACAATTTTTGTCGCCATAGACAGCTTTTCCATGAAGTGGACTGTTAGGTCACCTACAGACGGTTCAATAATTTAGAGCAATTTTTACTTATTCATGGAATATTAAGATGGAGAAAATGCGGTGCCGATTGATGCGGGGAAGGAAACGGACTATGGTCTCTGACCTGCACTTATTAGATCACTGGAAAAGTTCATGTCACTTTGGCAAAATTACTAAACCATAGATATATAGAAAAAATCACTTTGCGTCATAACAAGTTTCTAAATTACAGGTAAAAATAACGTGTGATAAAAATTACTCCTTTCTACGTGTGGTATTCGATGTTATCAACGCCGGGGGTCGGCATCACAAAGCCTACATCAGATATCACTCCCTTTTAATGTTTGTTTCTGTCCCTCCTCGTCATCGTGATTGATGGAATATGCATGTGTTTAGGAAAGAAAAAATTATTTTAGGCTCTGTTTGTTTCGTGGAATATGAATGATTTGAAAAATATTTTCCTTAAAACGATCGCTTGTATTGCTTGAAAATTTTTTTAATAAAAGATATTTTCATTGTCGATAATAATTTCTATCTAAATATTTTTGTGAACGATGAAAATATTTTTCGTTCAATCATTTTTGTAAACCATACAAGCGATCGTTTCCAAGAATATGCTTTTCAAATCATTTATTTATCGTGAAACATACGCACCCTAGCCTTCTAATTTTCCAGGACATGTTCCAATTATTATGGAAGCACTGAGCGCTTGTCTGTCCCTGTAACTCAACTAATTGACAGAAAATCTGATCTTCCTAACCATGAGAAATGAGAAACCATTCTGAATCTTACATGAAATTACTCGTATGCCGACTAACAGAGCTTGTAGAAGGGGTAAAACATGTTGAAAGCCCTCCACAACAAACCTTCTAGATTAGACTTGTGTCGATGACTTCACACGTTAGAAGGGCTATAAAATGTTTAATATTCGAAGTATCTTCAAATTCCAAAATAATTCAACTAAAAATTATTAAAGAGAGCGCCCTCCCCAATAATAAACTCTCCAAATTCAAAGTCATTTGAGTATCATACGGTCATGGCCATAGCCATGCATGTCTTCGTTAGTGGTCGCATTCTGCCAATAGATTGTCTCACAAATAAAAGATGCTATGATAAACTTGATTAATATGCCTTCAAGAATAACAGACAAAGACTTCCTTGCCGTGGATTGTCGGGCAAGATTAAATGACAACGGAAGATATTCACCAGTAAAATCCAAGTTATTAGATCAGCCTGTCAAAGCTCATTTTACATCGATGCCCTAAAGACAATTCCAGTATCTCTTGCGTCCTGAGTCAAGGAACAGGATTCTATATACCAAGAAATTAGCACCCCAAAAAATATTTCCAATCAAGGAAATTGATATTTGACTCCAGTAATAAGAAGATTGTGAATTCTATAACGTAAGCGAAACGCTCTCCTAGAGCCACAGAACCAGTGTCCTGAAGCAAAACATGGAATTATACCAAATCCAAATCCTCCACTTTCTTGCTTCTCTTTCTTGACAGTTGACAGTTATCAGTCCTCCCTTTCCCAACAGAACAGTTATGTCATCCTGTGTATAGTAATGGATTACGACGTACGACAACCACGAAGAACAAGTATGCAAGGAGACTTGACTTTGCACTTGGATGGATGAAACGAAAAGCAGCACAACGACTCCTTGTGCGCATACACTAATGCCCTCTTCACTTTTACTAAAGCCACTTTCTTTTCCCCTTGATTAGGCTGTCGTGCGATAGAATACAGTGCGTTTGGACAATACTTTTGCCATGTAAAAACAGACTTTCTGACTTGGAATATGAGAGCGTGGGTCGTCAAGAGTCGGTTCACGTTGGGAAAGTGATGATGATCTGAGTCTTCCTTTTCAAATTCCACCAAGACCAGCCCAATTGAGTTCACAAGACAATTATTAATTTAAAAAAATATTAGGATGCCAATTCAATTGCCAAAAATGCCTTCCAATTCTGCCAAAAATCAAATGTTTTGACTAAATTGACACCAATGCAATAGATTTAGGCTCCGTTCATTTCAGGAAAGATATTTTTCCGGAAAACATTTTCCGCGTTTTCCGGTGTTCGGGGGCGGAAAATGTTTTCCATGGGAATCCTTCCCCACCCCCAAATCCTTCATTGTTTTGAGGAAAATGATTTCCTCTTTTCACAAAGAGGAAATTATTTTCCCCCAAAGTGAAGGTAAAATTGCCCATGAGACGGAAAATGTTTTCCGTGGGAGAGAAAGTTGATCGCCGGTCACCGTCATCGGCCGCCAGTCGCCAACCGCCGCCGCCGCCGGTCGCCGGCCGCTGCCAATCACCGCCCGCGCGGCAACCGCCGGTCGCCGCCGCCGGTCGCCGACCCGCCGCCGATCGCCGGCCGCCACCGGATTGACAATCACCGAACACCAAAAAATATTTTTCGAAACTTTTTCAAATTTTAGCCGAACACCAGAAAATTGTGTTTCAAGAAAACATTTTTCAGGAAAATGACTTCCGGAAAAATATTTTTCTTGAAAATGACTTCCGGGAAAATGACTTCCGGAAAAATTGTGTTTCAGAAAAACATTTTTCCGGAAAATGACTTCCGGGAAAATCTTAAGGCAAACGAACGGAGCCTTAAGATTTTTTTGACACTTTTCCCTTGATAAGAAGCTACACAAGACTCTGTGGTGAAAGGAAAAAGAAAACTCCCGAAAATCACGATAAAGATTCCCAGATTATAATGCAAGGTGATTTCATATTTGCCAATCCTAATTTTTGGTGATTATTGGTCTTGATTGTACACTTGGGTTGACAGGGAAGGGGACTGCCGCTCGTTGGGGCCGCTTGGTTTTTAGTTCCGCATCCTCCACTGAATTCTTTTATCATTGCAGAGTTATCGTTTAATATTCGTTTGCCAAATACTAGCGGACATATAAGGGTATTTGACTTGTCAATTATGCATACTAGTAACTTAGTAATCAAGTGGATTTATGTTGCGTGCGTTTAGGAGTATGCAATGGTCACTTCAACTTTGAATTGATTGGAGTGTTGGTGCATGGGATTTAGAGCTTGAACGGGTGCTTCGAACTGCTAAGGGGAAGTCTCTGCTTAAACTGTGCTAAAGCTTGCTTGGAATGGGGCTATCAATCATATTTGGAGAGAGAGAAATGATGTCTTGCATGATCATGTTGTTCCTCAGATTGTTCGAGTGATCAAGTTGGTTGTTTTCTCTGTTCAGGGTTCAACTCATGAGCCTCTTCTTCGCCTGTTTACTGTGCATTCAGTTACTGTCTTTTTCAATGTACCATATTTAAGTTTCTGTTTCAACACCTTTTTTCATAAAAGATTGGAGAATTATGTTAGTGAAAAATACTTTGTTTGCGTCAAATACATTCAACATTTTGATCTTACACGCAAAATATTCATTTGTATATATAGTAAAAAACAGAACTACAATAATACTCGAATTCTTATTGCGCTCGACATATTTTGCCAAAAACAAACACACAAGAGTGAAGAAAAGCATAACAACAATTTGCTTATGATTGATTCTATAAGATTTTGTAGGACCACAACCCAGTATTCTAAAAGCGTAAACTATTCGATAAAGACATGATTTAATATTTGAATGTCCTAACGGAATCTTTGTAGACTAATACTTTGGTGATTTTATATATCATTCAAAGTTTAATGTCACGCCCCGAACCCCATCAAGCACGCGACATCCCTCTTTGATCGAATTAGTGCGATATCTCAGGAAACGTTGCCGACCCAAACAAACCAATCAGAGTTTAATCGCGGCAGAAACAACAAACACCCAGACAATGATTTACCAGGGGTACTAGGGAGAATAAATTGCCAAATCACCAAATCTTATACTATACCTCGAATTAAGTATAATATCCATTTATAATATAAACTTATACCACAACCGTCATCTACAAACCACAAAGCAAAATATGTACACTAAACTACTAAACTGCAAATCACCGATATCACAAAAAGATTAGTAGCCTGGGTAAGCACTACACCAAAAATGGGACACTTCCAAACTCTTCCTCTACTCCAAAACTAATTCCTACGCTCTCTAGATGGCGTCCACTCTGACTCACTCTCTTCGGAATCCTCATCCGAATCCTCATCAGGCACATGCTCATCCGACGACTCCGAATCGACCTCAATCTCGATCGGGTTATCCTCATCTCTCGACTCAATCTGAACCTCAATCCTCTCTTCATCATCGGACTCCTCTTCTGGCTCCTCCTCTGGCTCCACTACTGGCCCGTTCTCTGGCTCATCCTCCGGCTCATCCTCCCCGGGTTCTTCCTCGGGTATTACTCCTAGATCTACATCCATTGGATCATACCCTGCCTAGGATTCTTCCAGCTCCGGATCTGGTTTCGGTACTGTAGGATCAGGCTAATGTCCGGACCAGGCTAGACTAGTTTTCAAACTAGTCATCTCTCCATCTAGAGGGGGTATGGCCATCGGATCCCAGTCCCCTACTCCGTCAAAGGGCACATCAAATCCTCGGACGGGTCCGAACTCGTCCATCTCGTCCCTAAATATTCAGGTAGTGTAGGTATGGACCTGCCAAAGAGGTTGCCCTATGTCTACCCATATGATAGAAGTATGCTTAACCCAGGTCAAATTCTCATTTATCAGGTATTCTACAACATCATGATCAGTGTGCATAACAATCCCAAAAAGCTGCGGCGGCGGCGGCGTAAAGTTCATGGCTCGAGCGAGTACTCTGAAATGGTTTGGTTGATACAACCATGAGACACTTCTCAATAAGTACACAATCTAAACCTTACCTAGGCTACCACGTATTCCAGACAAGTCCATATACCGAATCAAGCAATACACAAATAACATCCACACAATTGTACTTACCTGGTTCTCGATACACACAACCTGCACGCTAGTCTTACATTCACATTTACAAATCGCATCCACTTTCCAATCCAATCTCATGCTCAAAGGCACACGTCAAACACACCACATTCCCGAACTCCACAATTCACACTCGTTCATGCACCACCACATCATTTTTATTAAACTTGCCACATCGCACCATCTCGTGCTCAATCACTTTCCTCAGCCCGCATAAACACACATCAGGCCTATATGATCACGACCCGCGTAAACACGCCTCAGGTCCGATCCCATTCTCACTTTCTTTCCTCAACCCGCGTAAACACGCATCAGGCCTACATGATCGCAACCCGCGTAAATACGCCTCAGGCCCAATCCCATTCTCACTTTCTTTCCTCAGCCTGCCTAAACACTCCTTAGGCCTACATGATCGCGACCCGAGCATAACATACCTCGGTCCGATCCCACAGTCGTATCACGACCCGCGTAAACACGCCTCAAGGATTTAGTGATCACACGAACATACCAACATGTCATATTTTATCTGTATCCCGCGTAAACACACCTCAGGGACTTTTAGTGATCACACGCACATCGCACGCCTCAAATCTCACACGTGCACACACTCGAGCATCAATTAAATGCACGTCAATGCATCAATTCCAACTATTTCCATTCAGCCTACATACGCACATACATCCATCACAAATCATGTCATTTTCTCAGCAAATCACAGCACAACAATTCCCCGCACCACACGACAATTTCACGCAATTACGAACCGAATCAAATTATCCACTCGCCAATCCAAACAGAACTTTCCAGAACCTAAATCAACAATTTCCAACCCTTAATTGGCCTCTAAATTATCACCAAAACACCTCAATCTCGTCCCTAAGGCCTACAAGCAAATCAGTCCCTAAATTACCCTAAACCACGTCTAAACGGGTCCGATAATACTCGATGTCCTAGGCAAGGGTTAGATTGCGACTTACTTGGAAATTTCCAAGCAAAATCAACCTATCCAAGGTTGACTAGGCGGTTGGAACGCGGCGGCTACGACGATGACCTTGCAGCAGCGACGATCAGCAATGGCAAAGGTGGCTCGGCTTGGGCCGGCTTGTCCACGGCCACGGGAGAGAGAAAGAGAGAGTGTGTGTGTGAGCCGAGAGAGAGAGAGAGAGAGAGAGAGAGAGAGAGAGAGAGAGAAACGGCGGTGGCGTGAAGGTGGTGAGGGTGAGGCTTGGCGGCGGTGCGGCCATGGGGAGAGGGGCGATCGGCGGTGAGGGGGAGGAGAGGGAGTTGCCGAGAGAGAGGGAGAGAGAATGGGGGAGAGAGAGAGAGAGGAAAATGGGTTTAAAAAACCAATGATTTGTGCCCCTAATTGCAAAATGACCATCTTGCCCCTCTCCCTACTTTTCAATCGACGGCCGAGATTCGTTCTTATCCTGAGATCGACGGCCGAGATCGAATCTTTTCCAAAAATATTCAAGGATAATTTGGGAATTTCATAAAATTTCAAGGGCAAAATTGCCCAAAATTGTCATTTCTTAAGTTAGGGCGAAATGACCAAAATGCCCTTTCCCAATAACACTTGGCCTTAACAAAGCTCCAGGGGTAAAACGGTCATTTTCCATCCTTCACCGAAATTCATTTTTCTAAAGGATTCGGACAATTCCAAGACTGACAATTCCAATAACAACATCGTCCAAATGTCCTGTAGTGACTTCCTAAATTTTTTATGCCCAATTTGGTCTCTAATTAATATCTGAATTTTATATAACATAACTTAAGCGTGTCTCAGACTAATGGGCGGCTTTTGGAGAAATTCGCATATTCGACCCGTGACTGATACTAAATCAAGTCACGTGCAAGTTCATTCGGATCGTGACGATCTCGGTTGTCAATTTAATCACGAGGATCGATCGCTAGTTCCGACGGGCGCGATCGTTCAATATAAGTTCTGGATCGTTCGTCAACTCACCTCGTGGTCAAACGGAATCACCCGTAATCCACTCGTATGACAATGACGAACCGGCCCATAACTATTCTAAGATCAGCCTACATTAGCTCAAAATGTCACATCGACGATTCTATGGTCGAAAGTCAGTTCACGACCAAATTTCTTTAGTCGCATAAATTTAAATCCTTAATTAGCACTTCCCTAATGGTTAGTATCCCAGGAATGATCAATTCCGAGCGAGACCTAACTACAAGTACGTTCATAAAACCACGCATTTCATAAATCCCAAATGGGCAAATTTCAGAATGTCGCATTTAAAATAAAAAGGCTTGAACAATTTTTCATCGAAAATAACATGTGATCCCTATTTTTTGGTGGATAATTCAAAACTAGCGTTTGTATTATCAACGGACTAAAATATAGCCATTAAGGAAAAAGCCACCCTATGAGTGAACAAAATGGAGCCCCGACTCGCATAAACATAAATGCAATACATGCCAAGACTTTATAAGACTTTCTAAAGTAACCTTTCCAAACAGTATTATTCAAAATAACATGCACAGGAAGATTTTCAAAGCCTCGAGCCAAAGCCAAAAGCAAAACAATCAATCACGTGAGGATTCTGGACAGATAATCCTATATTGATCATAATAATCTTAACATATAAACTATCATGCACATAAGATTGACTCTCATATGCTGCTCATGTTTGCCCTGATAAATGAAAGGAAAAACAACTGGTCAAAAAACTGGAAAAACAATAAGCAAAAAAGCCTAACTTGAGAAAGAGGTATCTAACTGGGATACTGGTCTTTGCCCCATACGAGGGGACAAAGAGAATTATTAGAAATTAGGAAGATGAGAAGATTTGAGAGTAGAAAAAGATATAATGGTAATTTAATTGGCACTTGACTTGTTTCAATCAATTTTGGAAGCTGTCTCTCTGCTATTTATTTTCATTGATGCATCTCAATCCTCTCATTGCACTAAAGCACTTCACAATATTTTCAAATTAGGCCTAAAAAATGAAAAGGTAACGATGGACTCTGAAATAAAACGAGATGGATCTTAATTCTACTCCCAACCCACAAGGCAAGCTGAGCTCGTCTTACCGGAGATGATGGGAGAAGAAGTTCGAAGTCTATGTGAACCCACCATCAGACCTTTCCAAGAAGACTCGAATTGATAAATTGGCTTATTACAAGGGCGATATTAGTTGGATCCCTATCCCCCTCCACCAATAAACTCACTTTCTTATGCTGAAGTGAATAAAGGGTTGGCATCAAATCATCGGCCTGTTAAGCAATTATGCAGGCCTTTCCACAAGGACTTTAAGTTGTATGCCATGTTCGAGACATTTTGATTTTTCCTTAAAAGTGAAAGCTAGACTAGACTTTGTGGTAGAAGGAAAACGAAAGCTCCCGCAAATGACGATAAAGATTCCCAAGTTATAACTGAAGTGATTTCCACAATTGCTAAACCTAATATTTGGTGATTGTTGATCTTGATTGTATTCTTGGGTTGACGGGGACGAGGACCGCCACCCCTCAAGGACACTTGGTTTTTTGTTTGGCTTTTATCAAATATATATATCATGATTTATGAAATCATCGTATAAAATTTTTATGTCTCGCCCTCAGATTTAGGTACAGGAGTTTACTTTTTGTCATCTCCCTCGAGCTCTGTTTCTACATGCTCCATTGAATTCTTTCATCATTACAGATTTGACGTTTAAGGTTCATTTGCCAAATAGCAGTGGATTCATAGGGGTATTTTACTTGACAATTATGTGAGCTAGTAACTCAGTAATCAAGAGACTTTAGGTGTACGAGTATGGAATGTTCATTTGAATTGAACTAATAAATACTAAAACATGTTTGGTATAGTATTAGTTGTGCTGCATTGTACCCGCGGTGAAATTTATTGCAATTTGTGGATATTTTGAAGTTAAAATATCTTGAAATTGGGGGGAAGAACAGCATTGGTCCCAAAAGTTATGTACGAAGACCACTTTGGTGCCAAAAGTTCCATTTGGATCACTTTAGTGCCAAAAAATTTGAAAAACGATCTTTTAAGTGCCAACTCCGATCTGATTAGTCGGAAATCTGACGTGGCAATTTTTTATTAGTATTTGAAGCCGACGTGGCTCGTCGGAGATACAGTGAGCACGTACAATCAGCATTTTTTTTAATCATTTTTTTATTTTTTTATTTTTTTTCTTTTCTTTCTTTTTTCCTTCTTTTCTTTTTTTCTTTTCTTTCTTCTCCCTTTGGTCACCGCCGGTGACCGGAGGCCGGCCACTGGCCGCCTAGCCTCGCCCGAACGAGGCCGCCGCCGCCCGCCACAGGCAAGGCCCGGCCGACCCTCGCCTGGGCGATGACGGGCAAGCCCCAGCAAGGCCAACCGTCACCCAGGCCACGGCGGCCCCGCCGGACGTCGCTCGGGGGAAGGCAACGCCCAGTGGGGCCGCCGTGGCCTGGGTGACGGTCGGCCTCGCCGGATCTGGCGAGGGGAGCCCTCGCCGGGGCTCGCTTTCACCCATGCGAGGCGAGGCCGACCTCGCCGGGGCTTGCCCACCGTCGCCCAGGCGAGGGTCAGCAGGGCCTCGTCCAGACGAGGCCGCCGCCGCCTGCCACAGGCGAGGCCCGGCCGACCCTCGCCTGGGCAACAGCGGGCAAGCCCCGGCGAGGTCGGCCTCGCCTCACATGGGTGAGGGCAAGCCCCGGCGAGGGCTCCCCTCGCCAGATCCAACGAGGCCGGCCATCGCCCAGGCCACGGTCGCCCCGCCTGACGTCGCCTGGGGGAAGGCAACGCCACGGCGGCCCAAGGTGACGCCCGGCGGGGCCGCCGTGGCCTAGGCGACGACCGGCCTCGCCGGTTCTGGCAAGGGGAGCCCTCGTCCATGCGAGGCAAGGCCGACCTCGCCGGGGCTTGCCCGCCATCGCCCAGGCGAGGGTCGGCCGGGCCTCGCCTGTGGCGGGCAGCAGCGGCCTCGTCCGAGCGAGGCCAGGCGGTCGGTGGCCGGCCTTCGTTCACCGGCGGTAACCAAAGGGAGAAGAAAGAAAAGAAAAAAATTCAGAAAAGTATTTAAAAAATCGAAATATATACGTGGAAATGTCACGTAGACTAATTTTTTTTAAAAAAATCCAACTAAGATTAAAAATTTAATTATAAATGTCACGTATTAATTTGGCCGGAATTTCTCGCCGTTGGCACCAAAGTGATCATTTTTCCTCCGATTTGGCACTTAAGTGATCCAAATGAAACTTTTGGCACCAAAGTGACCTCCGTACACAACTTTTGGCATCAATGTTGCTCTTCCCCCCTTGAAGTTGTGTGAGGCAGTTTTCTAAAAGTTATTGTAAGTTATTATAGCCGTAAAATATGACAAGCACTTTATCAAAACTTAAAGATATTTGAGATTCAAAGTATCTGCAATGCAAATTCAAACTCATCCATCAGGAAAAAATTCATAAATGACTGCTATTTTTTAATGGATTAACCAAATTTGTCTCCCAAATAATAATGATCACAGCTACGCGTATGAAATGAAAAATGCCACCATAGATTTGGCTAATATGCCTTTCTAGATAAGCGGAAAAGACTTCCGCATCGTGCATTTGTAGAGCCAAGTAAATAAGAATTTTCCACAAACAAGTATCCTCACCAAATCAGTCAAGAAAACCAAATTTGTGACGCAGGTGATGTCATTTCAAGAAGACTTTGACTTCTTAGCAATATATATTAAGTGCACCACTGTCGATGAGTCATTGTGCTTGCATGCTAAATTGCAAAATGGGGCGGCATCAAATCCTCGGCCTCCTCGTATGCCTCTTTTTCTTATATTCCTCTCTTCCCTTTGCCTTACCCCTTTGCCCTCCTAACCAGCGCGATGTCTTGCTCAATTTCAAGAATTCCTTCCTGCTTGATTGCACGGCACGATACTCTTTCTGTGAGTATGACGGAGGCCCTTATCCAATGGCAAACTCATGGAACAAGGGCGTGGACTGTTGCTCATGGATGGGTGTCACCTGTGACACTGTCATCGGTAATGTCATCGGTCTCGATCTTACTTGCAGTTGCTTTCGTAGCACTTTCCACTCCAATACCTCCCTCCTTCCTCTGAAGCTTGAAAAGTTGGAGTTGCGTTTTTGCAACTTGACCATGTTCCCCTATTTCTTAAATTCGTTGGAAGGATTGAAATACTTAGACCTCTCTTTCAATAGGATTAGTGGGGAGATCCCGAGGTGGTTTTGGAGAATAAGTCATGATACATTGGAAACATTATACCTTTCTCATAATCTTCTGGAGGGAGGTATACAACAATTGCACTGGAAAGGATTGAAGTTTATTCACCTTCAAAAAAACTCATTCCAAGGACCACTCCCGATCCCTCCACCTTCTACTTATTCCTTTAATGCCTCCCACAATAGTTTCACAGGTGAGATCCCTTCTTCGATTTGCCAGCTAAGTTCACTAAGATATTTATCTTTGTCTAACAATAATCTCTCCGGGAATATGCCATCATGTTTTGGTAATATGACCAATCTCATACATGTAGACTTGAGCAGGAATAAATTACAAGGGTCACTCCCGATCCCTCCACTTTCGACTCATTACATTTATGCCTCCCACAATAGATTCACCGGTGAGATCCCCTCTTCGATTTGCCAGGTGAGTTTGTTGTTTGAGTTAAATTTGACTAATAATAATCTCTCTGGGAATATGCCATTGTGTATTGGTAATATAACCAATCTCATGATTCTAGACTTGAGCAACAATAAATTACAAGGGCCATTACCACGCTCCCTAGTCAAATGTGTGAAGTTATTATCTCTATTTCTCGGCCACAACGAGTTTATTGATATCTTTCCGCATTGGTTGGAAGCACCGTATTTGCGGTACCTTGATTTGCAATCCAATAAATTCCATGGTAGAATCAACCTCACTAACATTGGACTTGCCTTGGATGCAATAAATTTGTCAAACAACAAGTTTGGAGGGCCAATTCCACTTCCATCTCCCTCCACAAGGTATTATTCTATTGCAAGTAATAATATAACAGGAAAGATCCCTTCTGGGATATGCAATGCCACCAATCTCCAGATCATCAACTTGTCTGAAAATGGTTTAACAGGTGGCTTGCCTTGGTGCTTAACAAATTTTAGCACCTCTTTGTTAGTTTTGAACTTGCGAATGAATCACCTTAAGGACACAATTCCTCGGCCATCTTCTTTGGAAAGTCAGTTGATGACTCTTGACTTAAGTCGAAATTGGTTTGAAGGCACATTGCCCCGGTCCCTTGTCGAATGTAAATTTTTGGAAGTTTTGGATCTTAGTGACAATCAAATCAATGATATGTTCCCGGGATGGTTGGGAACACTCCCAGAGCTAAAAGCTCTCGTTTTGAGGTCCAACAATTTTAAGGGTCTCTTGAATATTCCAAAGGGACCTCTCCTCTTTCCGCAGTTACGAATTTTGGACCTCTCCAAAAACAACTTTGGTGGTCCATTGCCAGACAACTTGATAATGAACCTTAAAGGCATGATGACTACAGAAGATGGGCAAGACGAATCATTGTATATGTCATGGTTTTTCCAACGGATACCATATAATAATACCGTGACAATTATGATGAAAGGGTTAGAGATTCAGCTAGTGAAGATCTTGACCATCTTCACAACCTTTGACTTGTCACACAACTCTTTCCAAGGGGATATTCCGAGAGTTATTGGACATCTTCACTCTCTCAATGGGCTCAACCTTTCTCATAACTACCTTACAGGTTCCATCCCTCCGACTCTAGGCAACTTGACTACTCTTGAATGGATCGATCTTTCTTCAAACAAGCTCAGTGGGGGAATCCCTAGAAAATTGGGAGATTTGGCATCCCTTGGGTACTTAAACCTCTCGAAGAACCAACTCACAGGTCAAATTCCTCAAGACAAGCAATTGAGCACATTTTCAAGTGACTCGTTTAGTGGGAATCCTGGCTTATGTGGACCTCCATTGCCAGAAGCATGCCATGACGATGCTCGACCTCCTCAACCATCACCCTCATCAACTTTCGACTGCAAAGGGCATGAGAGTTGGTTCAAACAAAAAGTAGTGTGGATAGGTTATGCATCTGGAATTGTAATTGGGATTTCCATAGCATACATTGTATTTGAAATGGGAAGGCCCAAATGGCTCACGCGAGGTGTGAGAATGTTGGAGAGAAGAGCAACCGAGTGGATGGAGAAGCAAAAGTGGAAGGCCATCAAATTTCATGGACAATGAAATTATTTGAGGAGTCGTCTCTTTAAATTGTGCAATCTAGATTCAATGTATAAAGATGTCATCAAACCAGTTTGCAATGTCATTTTCTTACGGAGGCTTGTTTCTAATGTCTTCTCTTATAGTTTTTTGGCACTTATATGTGTGTGTGTGTTTAATTGAGAAAATGAATCATGAGATCGGTTAA
Organism: Syzygium malaccense; assembly: GCA_031216405.1. Classification (NCBI taxonomy): domain Eukaryota; kingdom Viridiplantae; phylum Streptophyta; class Magnoliopsida; order Myrtales; family Myrtaceae; genus Syzygium; species Syzygium malaccense. The sequence goes on along the minus strand of CM062258.1, from coordinate 5,699,897 downwards.
GCACATAGTTTTAAAAAGTTTAAGCGAAAAACAAAAAAAATAGCAAGTGCCATTAACCTCTACCAATATTATTTTCATCTTCCCGTCTGCGTAGCTTTTATTTGTCCATGGAGAATAAGAAGTGAAGAATTAACTCATTCAGCCAAAGTCGTTAATAAATTAATCTGCCAAGGAAATAATGTCCTTAAATGTAAACACTAAAATCTTTAAAGTTGCGGGTCATTAGTAGATTGTGGACTGTAAGCTATATATTATACATGAACTCTGACAGTAAACAAAGGTCAAAGTGGAACAGAAAAATGTTGAGCGAAATATACTCAAAGTATGTTCAAATTCCTAATAATTCTACTGAAAAATAATAAAGGAGGGTGCCGTCCCCAATAAGGCTGCAAGAGTTGCCCCATACTTGAGTAGCGTGTTTGTAAATGGTCTGCCTGGTAGAAATGGAATTTACTAGCAACTGGTGTAGATCCCTCTTGTAATATTCAGTGCCATTACCTTGTAAATATTCATATATTTGGGAGCAAAGCACGTCTTTGAACTCAAATTAAATGACTAACATGAATAAACTAGCACAAATGTCTAGTCCACCGTCTGGACCGGCTTAGGTCACCGTCTGGACCGGCTTAGGTCACTGTCCCGTGACTTAATTTTTGTAGACCAAGTCCTAGTTCCACGTACGGGGACATCGAGAGATTCGAGATAGCCTTAACGGGTTTAATCCCTCTCTCGACTGTCTTCTTCAACAAAAGAATGAGAAAGATAAAATGGAAATGTTCAATTTGATCGACTTCTCATTATCGAACTCAGACTTTTGTTAAGCATCTCTAATGGCTGATTCTTGTGCGAATGAATGTGATATATTAGCGAAAACTTGTTTACCTCGAAACTCCAAAAGAAAAACCGAAAATTATTACAGAACTTGGATATGGAGTACAAGAGTATTGGGCCAGTAGGCGGTTGTTCTTGTAATCGTTCCATATGGCCCATAACTGACCGGAAAGGTCCACACGTTCCACAATGTAACACACTGGCCCTAATCAGTGACTGGAATTATAGCATCAAAGTAGATTTTTTTTTAATTTATATATATCGTGTGATATGTTGGAATAAGTAGTGATAACATTTTGACATTTTGGCGGTAGAGGAGCCTAATAATCTTCGAAGTTCCAAATTGAAAATATTTGAGGATATCGTCTTCCTTTTTGGATGGAAACACAAAATGAGAGAGAAGTTAAGATCATCTGAGACGTTAAATCAATTGAGACTACACAGCAAATTATCAACCGAACAGTTTCCTTTCCTTGAAGTTGTCCCACATCACTTGTTTCTGCTGATCATCCTATCTGCTTTATGTACTTTCATTGACCAAATAATTTTCTATGAGCTTTAAATTGGACATTTATATCGGGTCAGTCATATGCATTTTTCATCGATCTATTTAAAAAATATGCTAATATAAAGATAAAAGGTCAGATTAAACCAATTCCATTGTAGGATTGTCAGAATTTTTCTTTCTTGAACATTGAACGCCCAAATCAATGCCCATCTTCGATTGTTCGATTGATAAAATCAATTTTATTCTCTTGATTTTCTCAGGCAATACATTTTCAGGGCAATGTACATGAATTGGCTGCCTACAGTCGGGAAAAATGAGAAACAAATCGGGTTAACATTAAACATCCGACCAGACGTGTACACGAACGACCCCATCGTATCCAAAGGAGCATCGACATTGATCGGTATGCGAGACAAAGACATATCGTAAGTTGCTGAGTGCCTCCACATGCATGGCAATAGTATGCGTCAACTTGCAGCGCTAGAGATAAATACAGCCCATGCTCCTGGACACTGAGCTTTAGGTTTTCTTGTCGAAGTTGACGAAATATCTCCCCGCTTGCTGTTTCCGAATGTCATGGACAATGCAGCGTCAAGGACCTTATAACGAATTGTCACATCTCTTATCATATTCTGTCTCGATCTCTCCGAATATTGCTGTTATTATCAGCTAAAAAATAGAATGAACTCAGGAAGTGAAAAAAAAAAATCAATACTTTCATGGCTTATAATTTGAATGTTTGACTCAGCTCGTGCTCCCGCGGATAAGGTATTATGAAGTCAAAGGACTCAAAAGAAGATTACAATGCGGACATGGCGTGTCCTTATGGCATGGAATCAATTATGAGTAACTGTATGACAGATTGACAAAATAAATGTCCTTTGCTTTCTCTTCCCTGACCTTTTTCCAAGTCTTCACTCCTCTTTTGGGGGTTGATCTTCAACTGGCACCATATGTTGCCTCGAAAGACAGCAATGATTTAGGTGAGAACATGTGAAGGAACTAAATAATCGCCATTCAGGTACCCTAAAGTCTCGCTAAAGATGCACTCCAGTTGGATACAATGACTTTAGTGAAAGATACTTTAACCAATCTTTGCATGGTTCCCGCCCAGCACAAATGGCATGCAATCATGCCTCTGTTGAAGTAATATTATCTGGGTATTAATTAATTCCTAATTGCGTGGAGTAAATCATGGGAATTAAGCACCAAATCCTCATATTGTTCTTTCTTTTTTCTGAAGAAATCTATTCTCTCTTAATTGAATCTTACTAAATCCATGGTCTCTGCAATATAATCTGCAGGAAAAACCCACATACATCTAGTGATGTTCAAAGAATATGTGCCTGAGCCTGACCCATGATTGCTTCGTCGTTTATTTTCTTCTCCCTCCTTTCCTTTTCATGCGTCTCTATAGTTGAGTTTGCCATACGTTGACATGTTGTCTCTCTCGGAAACCTCTAGATATTTTGTTGACCTGCAACATTTCAAAATAGAGATAGCTTGTCTTATCTTTGTGCCTAAAATGACGCACCAAGATGGTTGAACTCAATCATCTCGGGTTCTCCAATAATTGATTAAATAACAGTAACACAGATTGAAGAGAAGAAAGAAGAAGGAAGGCTCCAGCTTGTTTACATTACAGCAACCTTAATTACTGTCCTACTCATAGAGATCGAATCAGCAAAACAAGGGAACAACTATAGATACAAATTAGTGGATGGGGTTATGGCCCACCAACGGCTATTTTTTCCTTATTTTTTGGTATTTATAGATTATAAGATAAGATTTGAAGACGATGACACCCCGGATAAGTTAAATGAGTTGTGCCATCTCAACAAACGTCAATTCTTTTAGATTTATAAAATTCTGCCCAGCACTTTCAAAAGCATCCAAGTTTAACATATATTACATGCCTACTTTAAATTAGTCTAAAGAACCATGAAATTTCTTCTTATTGAAGTGATTTGAAATAATGATTGAGGCCATCCACACAAACTTTTTATTACGGGCCCATCAGGGCCACTAGTGATAAAATTAATGTGCTCATCATCTTCATGGCAGGTGATAGCAATCATTATCATGTCAATTCAATTAGGGTCCCCAGGAATTTAACAAAGATCTAGTGCCTAGGGAGGCAAATTAGAAAGCTAAGTGATACTCTTAAAAAGAGATGTATGTAAAGGTAACATTACCTATCGCGTCACGAAGATCCCGAATCAATCAAATTATGCCAACAACATTAAAATCAATATCTGGTTATAAAAAAGTTCCCACACTTGATTTACCGCCAATAGCAAGATCTTCATTCAGTATTAGATCACTCATATCTTGATTTATTACCAAGTAGGAGCTTAAATGCCCGGGTTTTATTTGATTGTATAGACACTATGAGGTTCATCTTGTCGCACATACCTCACATTTCATTCCTTGTTAATACTGTGTAATGGTTATGACCAAAGAAAATAATAATACTGTGTGATGGTCGAGAGTCACTGATAAAGAAAATGGCTAAGAATCAATCAAGATAGATAATAACTTCTTGCTCTCCCTCTCTCTTCTTCTTCATTATTCTTCTTCTTCTTTTCGGTCTTTTCTTGCTTTTTGATTCATTGCAAAGGTGTTATGATAACTTAAAACAGAAAGACCGCTTCTCTCTCTCTCTCTCATTCAAATCAAAAAATGTTATTAAGAAATCAACTTAAATGTCATGAAACCACTCAATAAAGAGGTCTTTCCTTACTTGTTGACCGCCGAGGAGTAAAAAACCGCCTTTTCCGGCGAATGAACCGGTCATCTTCTTCATAAGTGTCCTGAGCTGACTTTTAGCGGTGAAAATCAGCGAAAAAGATGGGTTTGTTGAGGTTTCTGACCAATTCAGTCATCAAAATAGCTGACTCTCTCACTTGCTGTACTTCACTGTTGTTTATTTCATTTGTTATTAGTTTTCAATTTTCCATGTAAATCTTTATTGTAGTAGTTCTTCAAAATTTATTATTGAGAGGACCCACCTGCACAAGACAAGGGAAAGAAAATTGGAGCTATGCCAATTTGGCAATGGGGGACCTCTTATCCAAGACAGCAAGTAGGGTGGTCAAAGTAACATCATCAAATGCAGCAAAATGATTTCAACTTCAAAGTGACATATCTTTTCTTTTTTGAATTCTCTTGAATATCAGTAAGAGAAAGTTGCAAATTGTAAATTGTAATGCGTACAACGCTTTTGTTATATAAAGTATACATTAAATGAATAATTTTTTTTTTGTTTGTATGCTCCCAAGGAGCATGTTCTCGATAAGGTCATATAAGGCCTTGAGATATGTGTTTCGTGTGCCCACCCAGTGAATCTCTAAGAAAGATCCAACGGTCCATGTTCAAGAAGCAAGAAAATTTGATCTACATGTGCCACTCAAAAGATGCATTTGGCCGACATGTGTCCTTCAAACTCCAGTTCTAGCACATTAGTATTTCGAAATTTTAAATTTTTTTAATAATCTCATACTAAATCATTTCTTGAATTCCAAGACTTGAAAAGGTATACGAGTAAAACATTCAGTTGAGGTTGTTTGATTCGAGCACGAAAAATGTTGCTGAAAAGTAGCTTAGTTTGTTTCCTGTGATTTAGCTGTAATTCTTTCTTTTCTCTTTTTTGAAGGTTGCCTGGAAGCTGGTTATATATATACATATATAATCTCAGAGAGTGTCAAGTTGCTAGTAAGTCATGCTGATATTTATTGCTTCCATCCATCGAAGGCCAATACTGCAGAGTTGTTTCCTGTATTAATACGACCAAAAAGGTTTCTTTATTTCTTTTTTCCCCGTCACTGAAGACTGTGTCAGAATGTGTTCTTTAATCCCTGTGTCAGGTTGGATTAAGATGATGTCTCTTTCCCAGATAAAGCTATGAGAGAGAAACAGAGAAAGAGAGAGTGAAACATGGAGTTCTTGGAGATGCTTCTTCTCTTCCTCTGTCTCCTGATACTGCGAAGAAATGATATGGTACGTCTTATGGATCTGTAGTCTCTTTCTGCTACTCATTCACTCACAGCTCGCAACTTATTTTTGCTGAATGTTTGTTTCTCTGCAATGGCTTCTTGTGTTTGCTTCTTGAGATGGCTAAACATGCTTCTCTTTTTGTTACGAATAAAATTCATGAAGGCCCGTATATTTGGGATTTTCTTTATAACTCCATACCTCCTCTGGGTTTCTTTGAAAGTTCATTTTTATTAGTCCATTTAGCTTTGTGAGTGATTGTATTTGGGTTTTTTAAGGGAACAGAAAATATTGATTTACAAACTTGAGGGTGTCTGTCAACTGCCTATACCTTTCCTCTGTCCCTTTCGTTTCTATGTGTGTCTATTCTTCTCTTTATTTCTGTCTTTCTCGGCATGCTGCTTGTAGTCAGAGGCACTGTGTGTAACATTTGGGAAAAGAAGATACTATATGATTGTTTAATGAATGTTTTGGAGAAATAGCTGTTCTTTCTATATATGTTACTTGACATTCTGGACAGTTCTTTGTATCAGTTGTTTCCCAGATTTGGAAAGAACCCCATTTTGGGGTCTGATGGTGCTCTGGCAATCTATTATGTCCTTTCTAGGGTTGCACTCAGACTTCAATGTTTTATTAGTTTTTCCATTTTTTGGCTGGGAAACAAAACAATGTGTCTACTACATTGGCACTGAGCTTAGCTTCAATGAGATGTACTTTTTAAGCTTTTCTGGTCTGATGAGTCTTATATTCTTATCTTTATGGGATTCTTTCAGCTAGAATGTAAAATACCCTTTTCACTTCTATCCAAATCCGCCAATAAACTTGGTCCATGATTGGCTAGATCTGCAACCATCTTTTTCTTGAGGTTGCTTAAATTCTGACTTTTGGTATGCTAATATCGCTTTTTTCCTTAACCTATTAGTTTTTTTGATTAAGTACTATATGCTGCTATACCATGTAATAGTCTAGTTTTATGCACTGCATTTTATGTGAGTAATCTTTATGTACATTTAGCTTTTACTTTTCTGTAGTTTTAAACTACATGATATGTCATGATACGTATTTGTTTTCTCCGTTTGGCAGTAAATAGATGTAAGGCGTAGATGCAAGATGGATTTCCAGGAGTCTACTAGGATTGTTTTCGATAGGGTCCAGAAGCTAGAGCCGGAGAATGTGAGGAAGATCATAGGTTATCTCCTTATACAAGACCAGTGTGACAAAGAGATGATCAGGTTAGCTTTGGGCCCTGACAAGTTAATTCAGGATGTCATACACAAAGCTAAAACCGAACTCCAACAGTTGGCGCTTACATCATCATCTCCACCCATATCACCATCCATGAACCAAGCGCCATCCGAACATCCGATGCATTTCTCACCTCTAAATCCCATAGCTTTTCAACAAGTACCGTCACCCTTCAGGGTTCCAGCTCCTTATTGGGGTCGACAGTTGGTAACCAAGCATCAACCGGATTATATGTCATTTGGGTATCCAGATTCGATCTCTGAAGTCCCGAACGAGGCTCACTTTCTGGGTTTGGACGATCAAATGGAGCAACTCAACCTAGGGCTCACGGAGTTCTCGAATGAGTGCTACATTCCAGATACTGCATTAGGCAATTTCAGCACAAGATCAAGCCATCATCATCATATGAGCATGCTTGAATTCCCGGTTAAGACCTGCCACTACTTCAACAAGGGCTATTGCAAGCACGGGAACAACTGTAGGTATCTACATGAGCAAGTTTTTCTGGACGGCTTCTTCGCTTCGAGGGCAAACGATGATGACCAAGTTTTCTCATCAGGGTCACTCGAGAAATTAGAGTTGGAAATTATCGAGATACTGAAATCGAGGAGAGGGAACCCTCTTTCGATTGCTTCTTTGCCTATGATATACTACGAGAAGTACGGTAAGGTTCTTCAGGCAGAAGGCTATCTTACTGAGAGCCAGAGACACGGTAAAGCTGGTCATAGTTTGACAAGACTTCTTTCCAGACTGGGCAGTATTTGCCTGATTGACAGGTGCATTTCTTTGTTCTGTTTACTCTGCATGCGTTGCCTAATTTCTTACCTGTAATGGGCTCGCCAGTTGGTTAGTTTTTGTTTTATGGAGTATGTCTCTCTGATGCACTTTGTGATTGAGTTACAGACCTCATGGGCAGCATGCTGTAATTTTAGCTGAAGATGCAGCCAAGTTTATGGAATGTCGGAATGAGAAAAGCGACCCCGGTCTAGTCCACAGTAAATCACGGCAGATATATCTAACATTTCCTGCTGAGAGCACGTTTACTGAAGAAGACGTTTCCGACTACTTCAAGTAATTCGATTTTCTACAAGACCTGAATCTCTTTTTAAGCATAATGTCTTTGCAATTTTCATGATTTTCTTTTCCTCCCATGCTTTCTTGGGTAGCACTTTTGGGCCAGTTGAAGACGTGAGGATTCCTTGCCAGCACAAGCGAATGTTTGGATTCGTAACATTTGTCAATTCAGATACCGTGCAGATGATTTTGGCTAAAGGAAATCCTCATTTTGTTTGTGGGGCTCGTGTTCTTGTGAAACCATACAAAGAAAAGTCGAAGCTCATTGACAGGTAAACAAACACGAGTTTTGTGTGTTTCAAATACAAGGAATCTCATGTATCGATTTGAGCCCACTTCATATTTCAATGACCTTATTTTGGCCATTCGATTGATAAACTTTCCTTGATAAAAGTGAATATTCATGTTGTAGTACTTTTAACATATGCATACTCACCGAGCTTGTTCTTTTTGCGTTCGTGCAGGAAATACCATGAAGGTTATGAGTCTCCATTCCATCACATGTCACATTACTCTGCCATGGATTCCAGGCTTCACTCAAGTAAGCAGTAGCAATTGTTTGTCCTCCTTCTGGACCTCTGCAATGCGCTTATTGAGTCTTTCAGTATTTGTAATCTAATTATTTATCCCTGTCCCATAGTGCCAAGAGGATGTAGAGGCTCCAAATTCGTCCAGAACCAGATTATGGAAGACAGTGACCAGGTTCTTGAATTTGAAAGGATGCGTCTCGCGAAGTTGCAGTTAACAAGAAAGCCTCCAGGCAATCAGGCTTACATCGTTGACTCGATGGATAGGTTAAAAATCTCAGAAGGTGACTATTTTGACCAAATTCTTTTTCTGTGTTAATATGTTTCTCTTCTACTCATGGCTCGTGTTCTTGTAGATCGGTTGGACTTTTCATCGACAGAGTGTCTCCATTATTTGATGGATGTTCTGAATAATGGCTCCATAGTAGGTGATAAAAGTAGGCCTTCCGAAACCAATTATGATCAGGACAGGTACACTACGAATCCACATTCCCAGTTTCATCGCAACACTGCTCAATATGCATCTAAATCCGCGTCACTGTAGATCACTACATGCAGTCACCATTATGATCGAATCATCATCGTTTTATTCTTTTTTCTGGTTCGTAGTCTTCTTTTCATGCTGTTGATTCATTTGCAGTCAAGGACTTCATCTCCCGGAGAGCCCATTCGCCGCTCATATTGCAAATAGCATCTCAACACTGATTTAGGATTCATCCTGTATCCGGACAGGACAAGTCATAGGATACTGATTTTAGACGCACATGCACAATTCTTGTACATAGCCTCGGAGTTTACCGGCTCGTGGAGTACATAGGAAGCGACGAAAAGATTAGCCCCGTTCTTGGGTTGAAGCAGCAGCAGAGAATACATAGGAGTACCATACCGAACGTTGAGGAAGTTTTTCTTTTTCTTCGGTCTGTTCACTGAGAATAAGTGTTTGTACCGTCAGAAGAGACGTTACATAGTTTTTTTTTTTAATCTTGGAAAAAGAATGAATTGAAAAATGAGAGATGTTGAGTAAAATTGTCATCATTGATAAATAAGAAGTTTGACGAATTCTGCACCATGTTATTATAGTAATTTATATCAATTTTAACAGCTTACTGAAAAACTTTTTTCTTTCGGGCCGCAGTTAATTGTTAATGTTTTTATAATTATGTTTTTTTTTGGTCAGATTTTTTTATAATTATGTTATAACTCGTCTTTTTTCTCATTTAGTGAGTGGCTATCCTTCAGCGGTCAAATATAAAGTAATGGCAACTAGTTTGCTAACTATTACTTCCTTTTTAACTCTTTTCCTCAGTGTCTGAAGTTCACTGCTTATATAAGATTTTATTTGCAGTCGCTGTTAGATAGCCAACACGTGGAAGAATACAAATATTATAGATAGCCAACAGGTGGAAGAACACAAATATTATCTTTGTTCTCGAAAAGATGAGAAAGATAATGTAGGTAGCATATTGAAAGATGGGCTCATTGTAATCAAAACTAAACTTATCTGTGTTTTACTTCTATAAAAATGAAATAGCATGGGAATTTTAGCTATTTGCAGGACATATAGGAAAGGATTTTTGTTAGGTCCACATTATCAGTGTAAAGAATTTTTTACACGTTGACGTTTCAAGGGTTGAAATGTATAATTACAGATGGTTGTGCAATCAAATTATCATCCATTCAATGGAGAATGTATGACATACTCGCAATGAATGTAATGATAATTTCATAAGAATTGGCGTCACTTTTCTCAATTCTCTCTTTTCATTCAAGGACAATATTTAACATTTTTCACCCCCAAGTCATATATCCCTAAGTATTAATATATTTTTAGTGACAGAAAAGTTTATTAAGAGATCCACTATGGCATTCACGGTGAAACTTCCACATTAGATTCCTCGGGAATGAAAGGACAATGGGTCATGCTCGAGTGCTTACTGTGTATAAACAAAAAGCGGATTACCCTGCTCTTACTTTGGGGGTAACGACTGCTCTTTTTACTTTCACCAGAAGAAGAACAAACAGACAGACGTTTCAACAGGGAAGGGCGCATGCCGGACCGCGTTCTGCGATGAAGAAGTGGATCGAAAGTGTTCTGTAAGAAATATGGAGAGCCACTTTCCTGGAAACTCCATAACAAAAGCTTAAGGAAGGCACTGCATATATTGGCCAGTACACAACTAATTAGAGTGATTTCTTCCATGAAGGATTTGCAACTATGTTAATATCGCCTTCAGTGCACATTTCAGTCTCAAACAAGACATCAATAACGAAAACCTCGAAAGTAAAGGCAACTTACAAACCAGTGCATACTTTTGGTAATAGAGCCAATCAACTCCACATGGATATTCCTGTTGAGACCCTTGACCTACTGTACAATTGAAGTCAAAGTAGTAAACCTGTAATGCACATATTTTTACAGAAAACATTGTATCTTGAAGAAGTCAAATGGATGCTAACTCATAATTTGGCAGCCATAATCAACATTACCCGCTTGATTAGTTTCGACTCTGTACCTGTACTTTTATCTTGGCTGCCACAAAGAAGAGAACTCTGAGCATCTTAAACTGCTAGTAACGGAAATAAACAGGCTCGCTCACAGTCATGGACCAGTCAGTATTCTTCCCATGTTCTGCAGAAATTCTGAGGACTTGCTATGCCCCTCAGTCAAATTTTCTCTATATCCAAACTGATTAATGGCCCCGTTTAAAAAACCATGATACGCTGTAATTGGAGTAGCTTGAACTGCATCCAAATTGGAACCGGTGTAGTGGATTCGACTTTGGACAGGTTCTGGACATAGGATCTGCTGCTTCTCGCCTGATGCCATTTCTAATGCCGAGCTTCTTCCCACGCCAAGATCAAGGCTCACAGTTTCGGCTTCTGATCTTGTTCTTGGTGGTCCACTTAGAGCAGAGGGAGCTGCAGTGTCATGGCTGCTAGATTTCGCAGTGGGAACATCGTGATTGTGTTTTCCCTCATAAGTAGTAATGACGGCTTTTGGATCATGAGAAGCCCTCTCCACATGCTTCCTCACAGGGCATCCAGCATTCGTGCACTTGTAGTAACTCCTGCACAAAACCAGCATGACTTTCATGGATAGAAGGCAATTTAAAGCCATCAAATTCTAATGCAGCTCTCCTTATCATATCCTCTCTAAAAATATAATTACGATGACTGCAGTCGACAATATCTTTCAATGTTAGTGAGTAAGGTAGCCGGTTGCATCCCAGTCAATCACTCATCTTATGGCAAGGCACAGGTAGATCGTTTGGCGGTAGCAACTTGCATCACCTAATTAATAGCGTTTAAGTAATTACTACTTACTCATACAAAGATAAACCTCTTAACCTCTTGCAGTTTAGCATAATAAAATTCAGTGGAAGTACACTGGGATATTGATGTTTCTTTTCCTGTCTCAATAAGCTCAAGGGAACACTGAAAATAGGTTTTTGAAGCTTATGGAAACAGGTCTGCGACCAAATTGTGAAACTAAACTGTCAATTCAAGGTAACTGAAATCTGTGAAGCCAAGCTCCAAAATTTTCTGGCAACTAAACACTAGGAATGGGATGCAAATGCAATAGATGACCGTAATTACACAAGTCTACCACTCGAGCAGCTTACCTTATTTATAACAATTTTTTTTTCCTTTTGGGGAATTGCTAAGAGAGAAAGTATGAGGAAGTTAGTCCTTACATATGTGCTACATTGATTTAAGTTGGAAGGTTTCTCAACCAGCAAGCTTACAATGAATGACTCTTCATATATATTTGAAACTTTAGGAGTAATCCTAACTGAAAATTTGCAAATAAAGGTTTTGCAAACTTATTAACTAAGCATTTGCACTACCGTTTCTTGCCAAATGATTATCGACCACACACAAAAACTTCATACGCATTTTTTGAGAAATTTAACCATGTGACCGTAGTTTTTGCAAAAAATTTGCTCATCCAATCAGCTAGTCAGTTCCTCCATCCCATTAGATCCATAAATTACACAGCTTCTCCCAAAAATGCCCATGATTGTCCAGTTGGCATAACAACATAGCACGGTGAAAACAATCACTATATCCTGGTCTAGTAAGTGCATTCTTGAGAGAAAAGTCTATCCATTCCCCTATCCGTATTGTACAAATTTCCACAGCACAGCACAACTGACGCTTTAGCTAATGCTGGCAGGAAACATGTGTCAGAAGTTCCTTTGTTGGATGAATTATGTGCAGCAAGTGTGCATTTTAGAACACAAACAGTAGCTGCATCACTAGAATCAATGCATGTTATTCACTATGTGAATAGTGAAACATATATGCAAGCCTTTCAGATGTGCTCAAATGTCTACTCCCGTGCATGAGTATTTCTGTGCCAGGTATAAAACTTAGCAAAGAAGCATCAATAGTCAATGAGTTCCGTTCCACAGCACAAAGAGAAAGTAAGACACTCCGCAACATAAGTTAACACAGTGTAAATAACAGAGGTCAAAGGCAGAACAGTCTAAGACATTGCAAGTCACCATCGCAGCAAAAGAGTACCTTGGATTGGGATTGCCTCTGACTACTTTCTGCCCGTATTTGCGCCAGCGATAGCCATCGTCCAGTATATCAACCTCACTAAGAGTTTGAACGACAACTCGTGGTTCTCTGATTGGCTTAACCACCGGAGTGACATCATCCCCGCCAATATCCAGCCTCCTATATCCACAGTAATAATGGTTTCGCTTAAAACAAAGATTTCATGGAAAAAAGATCAATGCAACCAGTTTCGCTTATAGTTAAACCCCCATACCTTCTCTTTAAGAATGGATCATCATCATCACCATCATCAACTTCAATTGGGATCCTATTCGAAAGTGAAGCTGCTCCCTCAACAGTTTCCTCATTCTCAGCAACAGGAGATAGTTCAGGAGTACCATCAGGGTCAACATTATAAGATGTCTCGCCACATAAGGTTGATGAGCTCTCCACTGTATGGATAGGTTCAATGATATCAATTTCCTAATACAACGGCATAAACTAAAATCAATAGAATAGATCCCACCTGCAGGTAGAAATGAAAACCTATCAGATCTCTCATCTTGATTTGGTATGGTCGCTCCTGCAGTAAAGCGCCGGCTTGGTTGTGGTTTAGGGTGATCATGAGTTCCTTTATAGATGATCTCTGTAATATGACCATCAGGAGCACGTTCAAAAAGCTTTTTCACCTCACAATTAGGATAGGTACATTTGTAGTAGCTGCGTGGGAATTCACAACCCTTAACATGCTTCTGTCCATATTTCCTCCAGTTATATCCATCATCAGAGAGTTTCTCAGTCATGACTGAAGGGCCATTCCCTTTATTATCCAGTTGTGTCACCTGCATCACATTATTGGGCTGCTCTCTCCTACCTAATAATCCATCAGGATCAGCTTCAGCAAGTGGACTAACCCCTAAGCTAACTGCTTGAACAGGTACTGATAGACACAATTCCTTTGACGAGACAGCCAAATCACTCTGAACTGAAGACAGTGACGCAAAAGGTTGAGACTGGCGTTGCCCCAAAACTTTCGCAGCCTGTTCACTTCCTTGGTGCTTTGGCTCTGCGAGGACCTTGAGAAGCAACCACCATCAGCCAATTATCTTAAAATCACAAGCACTAAGACAATTTCTTATATACACGATCAATCAAATTGAAAATAAAACATCATGAACTGATTTTTCATCAAGCTATTATACTTCCTTAAGTATTTTCATAAGAACACGAAACATCATAAATTGATATAGGAGTCCATGACACCACACAATGGACAGAAAGTAAAGGAATTCACAAATCAGAAAATGAAATTTAACTTTGAGGCTTCCTCTGTGTACACATCTTGGTCGTCAGCCAAATATCATGATCAATGAGATAAAAATGTAGAAGAATTCGCTTTCACAAAATTTGATCTACCAGAAAATGTCGGTAACTTGGTCTTACCAAGTTTGGTGTAGATAGAGGTTTGAATTCAAAAATGCCAGATCTGCCTTCATCAAAGCTATCAGGAAAGCCAGAATTGGAAAGTCTTATATCCGAATTGGTACCAATCAACCCACGCATCATGTGAGGCTTAATCAGGGAACCAGTAGTTGGTGAGGGTTCCACCTGCAAACAAAGGATGAGAAAATACGACAGAGTAAGAGGCTGCATATTAGATAAGTTTGTACTTGTACTCCTGTAAAAAAACGACGAGTTCACATTGAGAAACTTTAGAAATTAGCATTGCTATGATAGGAAGGGCATCTCATAGAAACAGCAATTGCAGCTTGACTATTGCTGCAAGCCTACAATCTAACATCGCCATACACAAACATAACAAGAACAAAAACACTACACGTCGGTATATATAAGACCACATGACAAATACAGAGTAGAAACTGTTAATCACCAATAGTATTCAACTTCCTAAGTCAACCAAGTTCAGAATACACATACCATTCTCGCAGCAAATTCCCAATATTTTAAATTCCTAATAACTCTCTACCAGGAAAACCACATAGTTCTTCCTTCTCCAGCCACACAAGCTGATTTAATCATGCTCAGATTCCATTTCAGAATGGACGTTTAATAAATGTCCACAAAGTTTGGCGCCACTGCTAGAGGCACTTTCTTTCTGGTTTCCTTCCCACTCTACCCAAAAAAAAAAAAAACAGGCTGATTTACTCTTGAGGATGCATTTATTCTCTGTTCTCCACCAGTTAATGAATAAGGTTCCCGTCGACAAATTAACATTGTCAAACAAGGACACAGGAAAAGGTCCAATCACCCCATGAAAAGGGAAGATCCACTGTGCGAAAAAACCACACTGCCATATTATAAAACAGGAAAAATTTTCAGTTTGATGAAAAGCCAGATTCCAAAAGCTCAATTCCTCCATATTATGACACATAGCAGCATAAAGGAGTCACCACAAAGCACACAAAGAGCCGGCATCAGAATATGATGTCCCGTCCCAACCAAATATAAAAATCGCAACTTTAGATATTTACAGCTGATCCCGGAGACAAATAACCACTTGTAAGACTAACAAACCGAAACAGTGAAAGAGCGCACTGATATTTTCTACAAGCGCATCATAACGTCATTGAGCAACAAAGCAATCCCGTATGTCCCCCAAACTTTCCCAAGCGACGCAGTTGTGATGCAACATGTCTTCCAAGATAAAACCAACGAAAAACGCACACGCATCACTTTCGACCGGATATTTCGTAACTGATGGCAACAAAACCGAATCTGAAAAACTGGCCGTCGCTCTTACTTCCCAGCAAGTCATAAATCAGTAGAAATTCGACCACCTGTAGTTTCCGAGAAGTCGCAGAGCTTGAGGGGAAATCCCGACTCAAGGTTAATCATCGGTGAACTGACAGCTATCGTCTAATTCTACGCATCAAAGTACCAAATTCTCCCCCTCCCAAATCAACCGCTGAGCAACGAAGCACAGAGCACCGCACCGCTCGAATCCGATCCAAGAAAAAAACAGGAGGAGCGGAGGAGAAAAAGGCGAAGCGGAGAAATGGACCTTGACGTTGGAGAGGAGGACCGGAGACTCGAGGAAGGAGGTCGGGCTGAGCCCCGGCGGGATCGTGATGCAGGCGGACCTCGAGATCGGCAGCTTCGCCGGGGACAGCAGCTTGTACCTGGCCCCGCCGCCGCCGCCGCCAGCAGCTCCGCCGCCGCCGCCGCCCAGGGCCCCGGCATCGGAGCTGGCGTCCGAGAAGGGCCCGCGCGGGTTCCGATCGGCTCTGGGGAACCGGAACTCGTGCGCTTCGGAGTCGTCGGGAGGAGGAGGAGGGGACTCCATCGGTCGGGATTTCTAGCCGAGAGAGGGAGGAGGAAGGAAGGGGAGAGCCGAAGCTTAGAGAAGAAGCTTCTCCTTCCTCTTCGCTCGGGGGTGAGGGGTATTTCGGTCAAAGGGGGATCGTCGTCGCCATGACTGGTTGGGGGAGTCTTCTGCAGCCAATCTTCAAGTTTCCCCCACAGAGGAATAGAGGGAGAAAGAAAGAGAAGAGAGAGGAAGGGGGCTTGACTCGTTGAGCTTGGATTTGTCGCGAGTGGATCGTGGCTGGGCCCGTTTATTTTGCGTCGATTTTGTTTTCTTTGTTTTTTTTCGAATTTCGAAGGGGGAAAAATTAATGATTTTAAAAGAATAATTCTTTTGGGGGGTTCTGTTCCGTGATTGGTTTGAGCAATTACTTGAAAGGCAACGGTTGCTTGCTTCCCCCGGCCTCCATCGTCGGTCATGATCATGGGTGACACCGATGGTTTGGTCGTGTCTGGACCGTTCGTGCGAATCGGAGGAACGCCAATCCCCCCCCGAAGCGCAAATTTGCACTGGATTGAGTAGTGAGTTTTCGCGGTTTTTTTATTCGGATAGCTTATAAAACTACTCTAGGGTGTTCGAGATTCGAAATTATAGGTGGCCCGACAGTAATCTTATTTTTTCCGGTTAAGATTTTCTTGGGGGAATGATTCTAGAATTTTTCATGTTTTGGTCGGGAGATTTATGAGTTGATAGCGCGTTTGAGAAGTTGTGAACACGGTGATGAAATGATATTGCCAGTTTAAGGACTCTCTTTAGGGGAGATGGAGATCCTAACTTTACTACCGCGCCCTAGAAAAGTAATATATACTTACCAAAAAGATTGTCACGTGTACCACCTCGATCAAACGAGAGACTGGAGTGCTCGAACAAAAAGGGGGCTCCTGACAAGGTTTCTAGGATAGCAAAGTAGCAGGAAGAAATCAAATTGCACACCAGATAGGAGAAGAACGCGCTTGGAATATTTATGTGAAAACTACAATTAATTCCCGAAGACGCCTTTTGATTTAACAAGCTTTACTTAAAATCTCAAGGTTAAGTGTACTCAAGGCAAGAGCACTATCAGTATAGAAGTGCATGTATGTACACTAAAAGACAAAATCGTTAAACTTGACATGGGACCGGCCAAAATGGACCATAAGTTAATCTAGCATTGACACATTACGCATGGAACACTACTAACACATCCACAAATGACCGGCACCTCTTACAAATTGCCCACCACATCTAAAAAAAATCTCGCCCTATCGACCCGCAGATCTTTTGAATTTTGGAGATATGCATCGATCGATCATCCACTCCATTGTGAACAAAATCGGTCGTAGAATCATTCTCGATCTCTCCCCCCAAAAAGTCATGGATCTGATGGCTCGCTTACGAGAAAATTTGGCACCACGCGAAACACCGAGGACAAAAGAGGCGCACGCAGGCCCGCATTGTCAAAATGACGAGTTCTGTTTCCCTTTCGTCTGTTCCTCTTGGTCGCTGGAGCGATCCATAAGTCGCTGTCCCCATCATTACAATGCCATCGCGGGAATGGCAAACCGAAAAGAATCGCACCAGCCGCCAACATCTTCAATTATGTCGCAATCTGTAAATCCGGCGTATAAATAAAATTGGTGGATAATGCGTCGAAAAGACAATAATCTCCTCTCTCTTTTTTTCCCAAAGTAAAGTTGAAGCAAACAACCCATGATCACTTTCATAAGTTGCCCAGATTCGATTCATCAAGGAGGAAAAAGGATAGTCCCTGTGAAGACCATATGGAAGTAGCTTTCGCGATCATCTGTAGTTATCAGTAATAATTCCTCCGCACGCATTTCAGTCGAAAACGGAAGTACATATCGATGTTCGTGTCAATTCACAATTCACATTTTCAAGCTAGTCGTAGTCGAATGGCAAATGGTGTTTCTCAGAAGACAGAACAGTGAAGAAACGATAGCATGGCCAACACGTCGTCTTATCCTCCGACTGGCAAGGTTGCACCATAATAGAGAGCAAGACAGGCTACCGAACAGTTCTATAAGGGAAAAAAAAAAGGAGAGATAAAATTCTCGAAACCTAAGCAATACCATACTCCGGTGCGTAGTTGAAATAAAAAGAATTCATGTCTAATATCAGAAGCATGGCAGAGGCCGAGATGGGAATGAAACATGCGGAGCCTTATGCATGCATTAATATACGGAGCGCCACCTATGAATCTTGTGTACTAGAACATCGGTACACCCAGTACTGAAAGAGATCATTTAGTATAGCTACAGAGGAAACATCTCAAGCTCTCCGCATGAATCTGGACTGCAGATATCGCAGTTGAATCTTAAGCAAGGGGGGCGTTATTTTTTGGTACATATCCACTCTGGAAGAAAAACCAAAAGAGAACAGAGAAAAAACTACCGAGGAAAGGAAGAAAAGCAACCGCCAACAAAATTGACAAACAACACATATACAGAAAGGAACCACAAAAAGACAGCAAATATTTATACTAGCGACAATCCTATCAAAACACAGGCAGAACTTCTAATGAAAGCAAATAGAGCAAAACACTCTCCAGGTTTCATTTGTTTTATGCCGAAATCAGGAATGATAAATTTATCGTGCAGGTACAGATTCCCATAAAATAGAAACACAAACTAAAAAAGAAAGCTTGTTCAAAGGATTGAGTAAAGTTGCGAGGAGCATCTCATGCTGTGAGGATGACTGGATACATCTGTTTGATGCACTAGCCCCTTTAAAGGTTTGCAAATTTTTTATCTGCATTAACCGGAGGCACGGTGCGGGTATTCCTCACAATGGCCCAAAAGTGATGATGGGACGAAAAGACATCATTCAATTTCAAGATATTAATAGAAAAAGGATGCGTGTTTGAAGGTTGTAATCCTGTTAGTAGAAGGACACATTTATATACATGTTCAACCCAGGGAAGAAATGAAGAACCCAATTCTAATAGAAAGAAAGACAATTATATACATCTTCTGTATTACTTTCTCGATGCTGAAAAAGGATAAGAACAAGCTGATTTAAATCAATCGTCGCTAAAAACTTCTCCAAGAGATCAAATAATAACAGTATTCAGACCAGGTGTGAAGATAACATCTACTTGTGCACAACAAAAGCAATCACAAGAGTCAGGCATACTTTTGTATGACCAGCACTGCCCCTTTGGAAATTGCTAAATATAGTGCACCGAGAGAGAGAGAGAGACAGACAGAGACAGACCTAAAAACTACCTAGTATAGTAGGATGGAAAGTATTGAGAAGAGACACCCTGTCCACCATAAGTAGCTGACCTATCATAATGGATAGATGGCATCTGTGATTCTGATGCATACAAATAAGGCCGTGCAGGGTTTGGATCCCCTGGGAAACCCATAGGGGCACCAGCCAAACCGTATAACCCATTGGATGACCCCGCATAAGGGGCAATTGCCGGGTTATTTCCCGCCATACCATAAATTCCAGCAGGCGTGCTCAAGTATGAAGCAGGTGCTACAGAAACAGTCTGTGGATGAGCTTGCTGGAAGTTGGCAACAGCCGAGGTGGGACCAGCAATTTTCGTTGAGGCTGCAATAGAACCAACAGATGCTCTAGGCCTTGGTCGCTTTATCCCACTAAATTGTGGCTTTACCATTTGCTTTTGCAGCTGCTGCTGAGGCTTAGTAGCAGTAGCCACCGCAGGGAATTTCTCCGCCTTCAGCTTCTCTAGAAGCTGAATACGTCTTTCAAGGGTTGCTCGAAACTCAGAATCGAGTTTGTGCTCTTCTAAGACCTTAACTACAGACTTCAATGCAATGATTTCTTGGGCCATGGCTGCGTTCTGCATAATTTAGGTAAATATGAGGGCCAGTGGCTACTCTCCAAGGGGTTCCGGTAATGAGAAAATAAATGTACCTGTGACTTGCGAGAGTTGTTTCCATCCTTGGAAAGTTTCCTAGCAAGCTTCTTAGACTCCTTTACAAAATTTTTCAAAAGGGGGACAGGTGGGAACTTCTCAGTCAGCCCAAAGTCAAAAATGAATTTGACCGCCTGTGTGTATTTTCTCTTGCTTATAAGTTTTTCAATGAGATCTACATAATTTCATTAAAATAGAAGCATCAGTGTCTATTAGATACCAAAAGAAACATAGCTCATTTCGAGAAGCTTGCTTATGGGAAGATCTCGCATGGACAAGAAGAAAACAAAGCCCAAAAACAAAAAAAAGGTGCCTCCACCCAGAGGCCCACTATGGCAAGGACAAAAATTCCTTGACGCAAAACAAGAGTTAGCCATTACAAGAACCTGCATGTACAAACAGATAAATCCATGCTCATGGATGTATCTGTGTATGCGAGTGCAAATTGTACAAACTAGGATTTTGTTAAAAAATTCCATCAAGGCACTTGTTAAGCAATTTAATAAGGAAAATTCTCAATATTCAATGTTCTGAATTCTCTTATGTTATCTGCAATCCATGCTATAAAAATCAAATCACTCCTTATAACCCTGCAAAATAAATCAGCTATTGCTTTAACTCGGATAATATTGTATGAAATAAATGTCTGCAGAGTCAAGAAACAAATCATTCTGCCGATTCTCTAAAACAACTTCGTAGAAAACAGCCTATGTTGCATTTTCTCCTTCCACCAAAATGGAATGGAGCTTCATCATATGAA
The DNA here is from genome assembly GCA_031216405.1 of Syzygium malaccense. Lineage (NCBI taxonomy): Eukaryota > Viridiplantae > Streptophyta > Magnoliopsida > Myrtales > Myrtaceae > Syzygium > Syzygium malaccense. The sequence continues at coordinate 5,679,242 of CM062258.1, read as the reverse complement.
TTAGTTTAATTGAATTCATTCTTCTTGCAAATCCTCCTCGAGTTCCTCCCTTGTATTATGGTCGCATTTTGCTTCCTACATTTTTGTCTTATTAACTGGTGTTTCTCAGATTTGAATGGGTTCCAAAAATTCAAGCAAAAGCGACACTTGAAGCCCCCTTCTGCTTAAAGAAAACCATGGCTATCACAGTTCCACCTCCGGCACCCTCGATCACGTTAGCACAATTGAATAATCACGTGCACTGTAAATTCAGTGCAGTGGCATAATTTTGACATAAAATTGAAGCAGCACATTAGTAATAATATACAAAGCTGTCCTCTTCAATTTCTAAGAAGGTGCCACAACACCGTCGTTTCAACCAAGACTCCTATTTCCATAAGAAAATGTATTCTATCACTTCTTCTTAAACATTCGGCATGACACCTAACGATTGTTTGTGATTTCTCTCAAACATAATTGATAACACAAGCTCATTAATGGTGCATTCGCTTATGGACATACGGTACAGCTCACGTGATAAAATAATTAATAAAAGAACATATCCCTACCTGGCCAATCTTCACATTACCAGCCCACTTTCTAAAGTTGCAATCAATGCTTGCAATTGTTGTATCAACATTAGAAATAAATTTCCAGATCACATTTTGGCAAAAACATCACGCACATGCCTCAAATGAAGATGAAGTTACGAATATAAGTGAAAAGCACGCGGCATCACTTGCCCAAATTAGTTAACGGATATATTATATAACCATAGCAAACTAACAAGAAGTACAGTACACAAGTAAAACTAGAACATGAACCGGCTCACCTGGAACTTTATCTTCCAACCCCAAGGCCCGACACAACTCTCTCGATTGAGCAAAATGTGCAATAACAACACAGTAATCAACGAGCTCATCCACACTGAATTCAGACATCAACCCATAAGCTGCCACCAAATCCAGCAAACCCAACACTTGCATCGGATGTCGGGGACCCTCCGGGTTCACCTTCCCCTTCCAATCCAACGCCACCTTCTTCGAGCTCTCGCGCGCTTCGTCGCTCAATCTCGGGCGAGCTCTCATCAGCACTTCCAAAAGAAACACACAGTTCCTCCTAACAACCATCAAGTCCCGCTCCGTAACACGATCACCATAAAACCCTTCGATCGCACCTAGAACCAACTTCCCAGGCTCAGGAGCCAAACCTAACGCGCCGGAAAGCTCGGCACGCAATTGGTCGCGCTCCACATGGTGCCTAGCTATGTAATTCCTTAACCCTAGACCGTCCGTATTCGAGCACAGTACCTTCAGCTCGGGCCGCGGCTCGACGGGGCATTGGCTCGGAGGACCGGACGACGACGGCGGCGGAGTAGGCTCGTTAGCATCTGCATCGCCGGGTGAGGCAATCGGCTCAGCTCGCGTCGCCGGCGATTCGGTCAGGACGGAGGCGTGCGGGTCGGGCCGAGCATTCGACGCCGCTTCCTCCTCTCGTTTCTGCCCTCCTTGCTGCTGCTGCCGCCGCCGCTGGTGAGCGGACTCGAGCGACTCGAGGAGCTCGAACTTCTGAGCGACGGAGGCCTCGACGGCGGCGAAGTGAGACTCGACGTCGGACCAGGAGAGGGAGAAGGAGGAGAGGAGGGAGGATTGGGCTTGGAGGTCGTCGAAGGCCTTCCGGAGGGTCGCCTTCTTGGAGCCTATGAGCCTGATCGCCTCGGCGATCGCTTCCAGCGTCGCCATGGTTTGCCTGGTTTGCCGGGAGGCTACGGCGATCGCGGCAGAGACAGGAAACCCTAGAATCGAGCGAAGAGGGGAGACGGGCGATGATGCGGGGGGCAGAAGACGTAGCAGAGCGCGATGAGGCCAAGCATCGCCCGGCGAAGGAGAACTGAAGGAAAAGAGAGAGAGAGAGAGAGAAGAGAAAACTGTAAAAATGACCAAACCGAAAAAAAATAAATTAATTTAACGAAAAAATTTTTTTGGCAGATTTCCTTTTTGGTTTTTTCGAATATTTTTGACAAATTCGGGCAGCTTGGTTTTAGACCGTTGGATCCGGACAATATTATTGGACGCGATCCATTTACACGACAGGAGGCGAGATAGGAATCGTGGAGGGAAACCTCGGATATAATACAATACGGTACAGATACAAATTGACATACGCTACCTCTCTTTCTTATTGTAAGTGACTATTTGACTTACTTAGTCGCGATTTTTGGATTCTTTTTAATGCCGATATGTGTTGACGTAGACTTCATTCACTATTATCGATTGTGGATTGTCACGACCGGAATATTTTTACGTCTTAAAATGTTCAATTATTTTTTCCGTTACGCATAATCAAACTCGTTACATAATGTGTTGTAAATTTTTCAATCGTGCACTCCGACCCAATCGATGTTGGAATCGGGAAAAGTGCTAATCTAAATTCCCTCGAATCACAATCTTGTATGATTTGAAAAAAATGTTTGAGATTTTAGAATTTTGACTGTCTTTACTCTTGGAAATGACTTGTAAATTTTCAACTTTAAGCTTTTGCTCTCAATTCATGACCAAGATAATTGCAAAATATCACTTTCCTTCCTCATGTCATAGTTTAAGAAGAGAGGCAAATGGATCGAATTGCTCAAGTGATAAGCGTATTTCCAAGAATACGGACATGCATGTCTGTTTAGGATGAAAGAACTGCCATGTCATTTAAAGATTAATTGGGTACTCAAAAAATTTCGAATAGTGTAAAGAGAGAAGTACATGAAAGCAAAATCACTAATGTTTGTGTACAAATAGGTCTCCATTAATTTTGGACCTTAGAACAATCCTCAATATCTTTCCAAATAGAAGTGCATAATAGCATGTTCTATGAAGTAACAACCCAAACAGGAGCAAAGGAGGATGTTACATGATGTATAGAGGTCAGCAAGCATTCCTGAACTCTAACTGTAACCTCAACAAGAGGCCTCCTGTTGGAAGTTACCTACAGATGCTTCTCATGCTTATCCTTGTCTATGAAGTCATCACGATTAAATGCGCAATGAACCTGGTCGCGCCTACGTATACTCATCAGCTTTCAGATTTAAAAGAGACCTTATATTCGCTATAACACTTTTGCTGCGATCGAACCGTCTGTCCTCGTGCCTCGTGGGTTACGATCCCGCACTCTCGACAGTTTCATCGTCGGACTTCTCTTAGCAATACAGAAGCCAACGACCAGTAGAAACAAAATGGTAGGAGAGCAACATGTGAATTAGCAGAAATCAATGGCCTGGGAGTTGTCATTGACTTGTCTGGTTTTGTTTTACATGTTGTTTGCTGCCATCTTTTCGAATCATCTGACCTGTAAACAATCAAACTGGTAACTTCCTAACAAGACAAGTAGTACATGATTGTTTAGGCTCATGGAGATCACCACCAGAATAATCTGGTTTACAGATCAAAGTGAATACAAACACATACAGCTCCGAATCACGGTTGCCGCATCTCATGGGAACGGCTCCGCCGTAACTGGCATATTCTAGGGGTTAACGAAATTCCTCCAATCTCATTGCATTGGTCCTCTCAAAGTGATGAACATTGCCAGGACAAAACTTTGGAAATAGCGAAAAGGGGAGCGTATTTATCTGAGTGACAGATATTATTAAGTTCCCATGCCTGTCTGATATGCTTATAACTTTCTGTGTCTCTCACTAAGTTGCCGGGAACAAGCACCATTCCTTGCTGCATATTTCCTGTGCTTCTGATGACCGAGCCAAAGACTACGTTGCACAGCTATGCAGAGCTCAGGGGGTTTGGATCTCGGTTCGTTTCTAAGCAATTGAGAAGCATTGCTGCTGTTTTCCTGTTGATCATACCCATCGCAAAAGGTGAGTTATCGGAAACCAAATCTTTCTTAGATTTTATTAGAGCAGTCGATCCCGAAAATGCCACCGGATTTGCCCGGGATGTGTCCCCGCCTTATCCTTGCTCAGCCAATTGGAAAGGCGTGAGTCGCGACTCAGAAGATGGCAGCATCACCGAAATTAGGCTTGAACATTTGAGTCTCAAAGGGACAATAGATGCAAAATCTCTATGCGAACTTCCAAACTTGCGATACCTAAGCTTAGCTAATAATCTCATACATGGTAATATTCCGGATTCGCTCGAAAACTGCACTAGTCTGATCACTTTAAATCTGAGCAGCAACCTTCTGAGTGGAAGAGTACCAGTTGCTCTCAGAAAGCTGAAACTCCTTAGCACAGTTGACATATCCAACAATAACTTTTCAGTGACTGCACCAAACAGGCCAAAGTTCATCCCCACAGAGAATAAACGTTTGGACTCGCATCATAAACAGTTCCATGTGGCTACACGTTTCCTTGAATCAAGGAAATTATCCGACTCCGAGAGCCCAAAATCCGGTGGTCATGATACTCCATGGTACCGCCAGTGGATCTGGTGCTTGCCGTTGCTATTCGGCATCGGGTTTTTCTTCCTACTAACATGGTATGTCGGTAAGAAGGCGGCTAAATTAGCTGAAGAGAAGGCAATCTTGAAGGCACTAAGTACCTCCCCTCTCAAGGTTCTCCCTCTGAAGCTGCCAATCGAAGAAATCAAGCCCGAGGAAGGACAATCGGAGCTCGTCTTCTTCGTCGAGGAGCATGAAGCATTTAAGCTGGATGACCTCCTCGAGGCAGTGGCGGACCTCCAGAGCCAGAGGTTCTGCAGCAGCCTCTACAAGGTTGTGCTGAAGAACAACATCGCTTATGCGGTCAAGAGATTGAAGAAGCTGCAGGTGTCATTCGAGGAGTTTGGCAACACGATGAGGCAAGTGGGGAGCACGAAACATCCTAATATTCTTCCTCTAGTTGGCTTCAACTCAACCAACGAAGACAAGCTTCTGATTTACAAGTACCAGAGTAACGGAAGCTTGCTCAATCTATGTGAAGGCAAGTGTTCATATTTTGTGACCTCAATGCCTAGACCTTACATCACTAGTTATTTGTACATGATCTAAGGACTCAAAACGCATTTATGTGTTTATAATTCAATTCTTTTGCTTTGCATGCAGATTACATCGCGGGTAAGAGGGAATTTCCATGGAAACTACGCCTCTACGTGGCCGGTGGAATCGCAAGAGGCTTGGGTTTCATATATGAGAGGACTAAGGGGAGGGAGATCATTCCTCATGGGAATCTCAAGCTCTCAAACATTTTGTTGGGCGAATCTATGGAGGCGCTCATAAGCGAATACGGGGTTTCGAAGTTCATCAACCCCAAGGGAGCTTGTGTCCTTGCGTCTAATGGCTACATGGCGCCGGAAAAATGCTTCTCAGAGCAGGCAGATGTTTATAGCCTCGGTGTGATTATGCTTGAATTACTAACTGGCAAGACGGTCGAGAAAAACGGAGTAAACCTTCTGAAGTGGGTCAAGTCCATGGTTAGAGAGGAATGGACGGGGGAAGTCTTTGATAAGGAGGTCAGCCAAGCCGCGAAGCAAGGGGCTTTTCCATTGCTGAACATTTCTCTGAAGTGTGTGGCCGACGCTCCTGACAAGAGACCATCTGTCGCAGAAGTTGTAGAGAAGATAGAGGAAGTGATTAATGCAGATCAAAATCATCTGGTCTCGGCTTCAACAATGCCCTGTGCCGAGTCTAACTATCAAGATTGCTGTTTCCTACATTCTGTTATACCTGAGACATGGGATTCCCCAGGATCAAATTACTGAATTGATCACACCGCTCAACACGCTTTTCGTGTGCTGTTTTCATCAGATTCACGGGAAGAGGCGTGTCATCATGCTGAAAAACATTTCTCCGAGTCCACGCATCTCTTGCTAGTTAAGTCTAAGCAGTACAGCAAGTTTCTTCAGATTATAGTTTAATTTGTCCATCTCTGTTTACCATCTGTATTGGCGTGAGCACTTAAGTTCGTATGCGTGCCTTTACGCACAAGTGATAAACGAGTTAAAAACAGATTCGAACTAAGAAGTTTGCTGTTTTTAGTTAATCTATTACGTTCTTCATAGTCAAGTTTCTTCAGATTATAGTTTAATTTGTCCATGTCTGTTTACCATCTGTATTGGCGCGAGCACTTAAGTTCGTATGCGTGCCTTTACGCACAAGTGATAAACGAGTTAAAAACAGATTCGAACTAAGAAGTTTGCTGTTTTTAGTTAATCTATTACGTTCTTCATAGTTTCCCAAATCTTTAATGCAATCAGATGAAGAACCAGCTGAAACTTCGAAGCTTCACAGGCAATTTGGTATGTACTTCAGATGAGGCATGATTAACTTAATTTAACTTTAATTCCAACTGCTATGCTTTTTAACTGAAATATGCTGACAAGATCATATGCTTTGAAGAAGAGCATCACTCGAGTCCTGCCTAAGCTGCGAATTGCATCCTTCAGAGAAGCTGCTTGAGCAGTTGGTCATCAGTATATACGAAGTTGTGATGATCAATAAGTTAGAGAATATACTACTCTTCGCCTTCCAGGAAAGGATGTCTTCTTGTACAGGTTTCAGGCACGTCAACGATGAGACAATTCCCACAGTTGGTTAGATCATCTAACACCAAGAACAAATATTAGAGATACGATAAAATTGACATGTGATAATATATCGTATCGGGTTCTATAATGTATTTAAATTCGTTTGAGTGACAAGATGGCGAAAAGAACGGTGGAGGAAATAACAAGCGGGCTTCTACTAACGAATCAAAGTTTTAGAAAAATTAAAATACGAAAGCCTTCTCTCATGAACGATAGGTAGAAGGTCAGGGCTCAGAAATTTCATTAGCAGAAATGACATCATTGTCTAGGAAGCAACCTTCTCTACAGCCTTCCACATGACCTAGGATGATCTAACTCCCTTGCAATCCTAAAACAACCAAATCAGATCAAACATTACTCATTTCTATCCTGTGGGTGTCAACTCGTTTCCTACTCCACATGACGATAAAACCATAGTTCCCAACTTGAGGAAATTTGGAGCTTGCCATGGCCAATTAGGCAAATTTGAACAGTCAGCTGAGGAAAATTAATGTTGGACCCAAAGGGGCAGGCGAAGGCCGTCGCCCCCTGCTGCTTGATGCTTGGCGTAATTTATCAAACACACATGCTCCACCACTGCTGAGTAGGGGCAAGAACAGAAACTGAGTTGCAGTTTCTGTCTTTAACACTAATAGAGAACAGAGAGAAGGGATGTCAATATGGTTTCTTGAAGAAATCTCATTGTCAACTCAAGGAGATGTGGAATATCTATTGGGCCAACCACCAAAGATGTGATTTCTCAGATCTTAAAACCCTGGGAAAGAAAGCAATAATGTTGCAAGACCCAGTTGACTTGCAATGGAAGTCTGACCAACTAATGGAGAGATGAGGTAAGGTTTCTTAATCTGGCTCATCGGATGCTTTACTGCCAAACCAATTCCATTGGAGCTCTCAGCTTTTCTAGTTTGTAAAGTCTTTTAGTCAATTAATAATCCGCCATTCTTGGGGAGTCAACATCTGGGAATCGTCCTAGATGTTGATGCAGGAAAAAGAAATTTCAATTACAAGTTTCTCTATTAACATGTCAGCATCACTGGCCAATTCTTTCTTTCATATGAATTGGCTTTTTTACTTGCATCTGAAACGAAAGTGAACAGCTAACGATTTTCCCATAATGGCAAAGGCGACGATCCACCTCTTTGAGGATCCAAATAACCAAAATTCATCATCTTAATTTTCTTGATCTCCTCTTTGGTATCAAATTGTTGTCTTTTTTAGTTAATATTTGCTAATGTTCTAGCCTGAATAAGGGTTAATATCACGAAAAACCCCAAACCGGTACACTTGTAACAAATTAACCCAAACGAATTTTTTGACCGCCAAAAATCTCAAATCAGTATACTTGTGACAAATTTACCTTAGATAAATTGGTAAACATACGACAAACGGAGAGGTAAAATCCCAAACTAATACACTCGTCAACTATTACGTATCATCTAACTCGGCAGTTTGACAATAAAATTTAACAGGTACTGCAGTGGGTAAATTTATCATGAGTGTATCAATTTGAAATTTTTTGTGATCAAAAAATTAATTTAAGGTAAATTTATCACAAATATATCAGTTTGAAATTTTTCGTGGTATTAACTGCTATATAAAATGGTTTCCTTTTCGTTTTCTTTTCTTTTTCTACAAAAAGGATCCTTATATGAAAATTTAACAACAAGGGTGTCATGTTTCTTTTCTCACATCCACATCCGCATGTCCTCCTCCTAATATAATATGTGAAAAGACACCTCATAAGTTGCTCAGACGACCTAGATCCAAGCCACATGCCTAGTCAATTTTCACAAAGAAGATTTAACAATTCATTGTTGGAGAAAGCAAGGCCAAATAGCCCTAAATAAATCGAGATTGTTTGGTCTCTTGCAGCCAACTGAGTTGGCCAAAAGCAAAAAACGAAAGAAAATTTGAGTTAGCAAAATACCAATTTTGCTGTTCCCTTCCCATCTCCCACGTTGATGAAGAAATTTACAATGCTTTATAAGTTGGAACTTTGGTTTCTCTCAAGGTTTGCAAGTGGCCCATGTTTTAGACGATATGAAATTAACGTTGTCCTCCAACAATTATTTGTCCTAGAGACGTAGGCCATGGCTACAAAACTTAAATTAATTAGATGCCACGGTTGTCAACTTTCACTCTTGTGTGGAGTTTGGTTCTGGTAGCCGTCTATTGGCAACAATGTAGCTGTTGCAACTCATCCACGATGACTAATTACCAACCCATTTTGAATAACTAAGATCAAATGTTAACAAAAAAAAACTATTGTGAAAATACTTATTTATTCATGTTTTGGTTGGTTAGTTAGTTGATACTTTTCTTCATTCTTGCCCATGTAACAGCTAATCCTTTTGGAGTTCAAATAATCCGGCACCAATTATTGTGATAATGAAGCATCTGCTATGGATTTGAGATTCGGTACAAGTTCTATTATTGCACCTCATTAATTGTCGATCACCGTTCTAAGACGGTGGTCAGTCGTAATTCCATGTGGTCGGTTTAAGAGTCTCTGCAAAGTGGGAATAACCCTTTTATTATCCGGTAACGTAATTATCGGTATTATATCGAAATTATCAATCCGTGACGTAACAATTGGGGACATATCAGACTACACTAAAAACGAGTTTTTGTCACGCATAAGTTCGGAATTTAGGGAGCAGCAAATCTTGAACCATTCTTTCGTCGCAAGAATCACGTATGGGGAGTGGCAAGACACGAATCTTGAACTACGAAGTGGATCGCCTATCTCGAGCTGTATCATCGAGGACAGAGCTTGCTGTTTGCTCCTTTCAGGTTCGCCACCGAAAAAGCAAACATCACTGTGCTGCCCGTGTTTTACGTGCTCGCCACTAGAACGGACCCTTTACTGTTCTTCTCATTTCAAAAAACGATTTCAGACAATAATTCTTCAAGTTGTTTATTGTCAGACCAATCAAGAAAAGGAGATGTTAAGCTCAGAACAGTGCACCACCTTGGATAAAAGTTAGCTGAACGAAAAGCAGGTAGCAGCGCAGGTGTCCTTTTCAATAAGGTTCATGCACTAATCTTCAATTGATACTAGGATAGACAGATACGGTGATTTTCGTAGAATCCAAATTTCGGGGAGAAATTGCCTGATCTGTCTAATTTTAGCCCACCATCCAATTTATTTCACCTTGTATTTCTCAGTCGTTTGATTTATTTATTTATTTATTATTTTTAAAGAAGAATGGCAGTGTTTTTATGTTAAAATAAGCAAAATAAACGTAAAACATCGTCAGCCATTTCTCATCTCTCTCAAGAATCCTCCGAATGTTCTTGCGCCAGAAGATTGCCAGCTCTCTCTCTCTCTCTCTCTCTCTCTCTGCGAAACCAAAAAATTGCATTTTTATATTCAGAGGAGGAGAGAGTGGAATAACCAAGAAAGATAAAAGGAACATCATCACAGAGAGAGGTAGAGAGAGAGAGAGAGAGAGAGAGAGAGAGAGAGAGAGAGAGGAATAGAAAGAGAAAATGAGCTCTTCCTCTGTTTTCATTACTGGGTGTTATCTTGTTTAGATCTTAGTTTCTTGCCCAATTGGTCATCTGGGTCCCCACACAATGGTAAATTCACTCATTTGTCTTCTTGCCCACTCAATCCTCATGTTCATATAAAGCTTGTCTCTCTTGAGCTTTGCTGGGTTTCTGATCCATCCGAATTCCATCTCTAAATTTCACATCTTTGGTTTTAGGAGGAATCTTCTATTGTCTTGTCTTTGTGGATGAAGATCTGATGCTCCAGCACTGAATTCAAGGTCCGTCCATCCGCTGCCCACCCCCAACCTGAGCAACCAATCTGATTCTGTCTGAAAACTTTTAGAATTTATCGGGTGAGTGCTTGTTTGATTGCCATTTTCTGCATTTGAATCTGCCGGTCTAATTTTGTCAATAGATATGACGTACACATGACGTCTAGCTCATCGCACTGAAATATGGAATTCAGTGGGCTAAGGGGTTGAGGATGGATGTTCTCTTGTTGAATTATCCCATTTTGCGAGTGATATTGTCGATTGATGAGGTGATATGCAATGCTTGATCATTAGAAAAGATGGAGTCAGATCTTGGGAAGCTCTTCATTGGTGGGATTTCATGGGACACGGATGAAGAACGCCTTAAAGAATACTTCGGGAGTTACGGTGAGGTGGTGGAGGCTACGATCATGAGAGATCGTGCAACCGGCCGAGCTCGCGGATTCGGTTTCGTGGTCTTTGCAGATCCCGCTGTTGCTGAAAGGGTGACCAGGGATAAGCACTTGATTGACGGTCGCTCGGTAAGTTGATTAAAGCACTTGAGTCTATGTGCATTGTGGAATAGGATCAAAATTCTGCTAATCAGGCTCCTATGCACTTGAAATTCTCAGATCAGATCTTTGAATTTAGAGGGCATGCATCTTTTCTTCCTCTATATGCAGTGTTCAGAGAAAATTTTACACAATTGTCTGTTCAGTCCAAGTTTGCAGTGCAAAGAAAACTCAAATTCTGACGAGTAGTTTGCCTTTTAAATTCTTGATCTCAGGTTGAAGCAAAGAAAGCTGTTCCTAGGGAGGATCAGCAACTTCTTAATAGGAGTTCAGCCAGCATGAATGGATCTCCAAGTCCTGGACGTACCAAAAAAATCTTTGTAGGTGGTTTACCATCTACAATCACAGAGAGCGACTTCAAGAAGTACTTTGATCATTTCGGTAATATTATTGATGTTGTAGTCATGTACGACCACAATACCCAAAGACCCAGAGGTTTTGGTTTCATCACTTATGATTCAGAGGATGCAGTGGACAGGGTTCTGTACCGCACCTTCCACGATTTAAATGGGAAAATGGTCGAGGTCAAGAGGGCAGTTCCCAAAGAGCTCTCTCCAGGGCCCAGCCGGAGCCCTCTCATGGGATATAACTATGGCGTGAACAGGGTCAATGACCTACTCAGTGGCTACGCTCAAGGGTATTCTTTGAATAGGTTCAATGCTATCGTCCCAGCTCGAGGAGGGCTTCCTCTATTTGGTGCTTCAGGTCATGGAATCAACATGAATTTGGACCCTGTTTTAAACCCGAGTTTAGGCGGTGGTTCCAACCTTGGCAATGGCTCTGGATATGGGCGGACGTTTAGGCCATACTACATTGGCAATGTAAGCAGGTTTGATAATCCCCTAGGCAATAACACAGATGGTCAAATAAGTGGTTCTGTTTTAAGTCCCAGAAGTCGTGCTGTATGGGGAAATAGCGGCCTAAATAGTGCATTCAATCCAATAAATTTGGGTACTCCCTTGGGCCGTGGAAGCGGAAGCTATGGAGTTTCATTTGGGCAGGCAGGAGCCGACTGGGACCCCTCTTGTTTTTCAGCTCAAGGCCGGAATTTCGGTCATGGGAATGGAAATGACAGTTATGGGCTGGAAGGAGAAGAAAACGTAAGAAGCAACGGCAACAGTAGGGCCTCGGCATCATCATTCGCTGCCTCGACTGGCAGTTTCGAGGAGAGCTATAGAGACATGTATTACAGCGGCTCAACTTGGAGATCTGTCAATCCTGAGCTAGATGGTTCTGGGTCCTTCGGTTTTGGTATGACCAATCTGGCTTCAGATGTTACAGCTAAAGGTTCGGAAGGTTATGGAAGTTACAGCAACACTAGTAGACAGCCTAATAGAGGTACAGTTTTCTCTGGATAATATTTTTTTGGTCAGCTTACCTGTATGAAGTACTAGAACTCAGACTATGCATTACCAACATGAAGTAAGTGAATTTTGGTTTAACATTGGACGAGGTTTACTTGTTACCAGGAGTTAATGCCCGTTTGTTTATGGGAGAATCGACCTGATGTGCAACTGGGACATGCTGCATTTGAGATTACCTTTCATGTTCCTTCTAGGCAGTAGCTTATATCACAGAGTAACAGTTTTTGAACTCACATCGTGACCCTTCATTAGTTTCTGTAATCACTTGCCGGAGTTCATATCCACTAATGAAGAAGAATTTTGCAAAGCAAATTTTAGAATTCAGACTAAAGTAATGCTAAAGCTTCTTGGCAGAAAAGCCAGCTTCCATTATCACATTATAAACTTGTAGCCTACTGGGTGTTGGTGAATTGCGTGCTTCCTTGTTAGTTTACCTTTCTTTGGGTTTTCTAGAAACATGATGAGTCCTATGTTTCACGTCTGATCTTCTCCGATGATCTAAATGCGAGAACGTCATCAAGATATCTTAATTGCTGGACTTGATTTGTGTTTCCCATGCTTTGTAATTCCAAAAGCAGTTCAGATTGAGCACATGCCACAAGATAAAGTAAGTCTCATCACAGTAGCTCATATTGGGATCTCTTCTTTTTGCAAAACCTAGGCTCTCCTATTATACATGCCCTGGATATGGATTTAATTTGCTGGTAACACTAGCGCTTTCTTCTTAGAACTATCCCCTCTTCTCTAACCCCACGAGATCGTTTTGCATGACTAGCAAGTGTACAATTGAAGAGTGGCCTGACCGTGTTTTCATATAAAATCACAGTAATAATCTGGAACATCTGCTAAGGTAACTAGCTAAAAAGTCCTACAAATTTGTGGACTAAGATCCTTTCTACTGGTCCTTTTTCAAATTTTTATTCTTGCATTTCTTCATACCTGTAAATTGATTTTGAAGAGATAGAGCCACTATTTGAACACCATTTCTAACCACTATATGTAGAAACATATCATCTTTAAAACATCAAATAAAATGCGCTTGATATTATTTTTCTTTCTCTCTGAACCTTTTTTTATCAGTTTCGTTATGAACCTTCTATGTATCTGCATACTTTTATAACGTAATCAGATTGTTTAATTTCTTGACAAAAGCTTATCTTGTTTTAATTCATGCCTCAGGAATTGCTGCTTAGGAGACTCTTTTTTTGCAAATTCACAGGGTAGTCTTAGGCGAAGATAAGGTCAAAGGTTGCATTTCATCCTCCAGTATGTTCATATCTCAGCTTACAAGGATGTCGAACTCATAGTCCAGGGGAGTACAAAATATCAAGCTTATATGTCCAGAGAGAGTATTATAAGGGATTTTTTTGGAGGTCTAATAACTGATTTTTGCCCCTACATTAGACCTCAAATCCCTTCAACAGCAACTCATTGAAGTTGAATCAAATTGCAGAACTTATACTCAAGAAGATTGGTTCGGATTAAAAATCGGTGCGTCTCTTGGGAGACAAACCTGTTATAGAGGATAAAAATACCATGTTGGATCTTTCTTTTGCTTTTTTTTTTGGCAATATTACTGTGATCCCAGGCAATTAGCTGCTAATTGCCTGCTCTAATTTGTTTTCCCTGTGATAGATTGTATGTGAGGTCTGGTTTGATTTTCTAGTGTGGACCAATGAGGGGTGCCCCTAAAATCCCCATTAAATAAGCTACTCGATACTCAATTCGGTTATCAAACTGTCTATTAATGAAAAAAAGTACACTTAGATTGGTTTTCCAATTACCATACTCTTCTCTTAGGCTTGTCGTGTCTCAGTTTCAGCTCTTCTTACCATCTTACTGAATACTGCTAATTCCAATTTCCCTTGGTTGCGATTTTTTTTTCTTTTGCTAGTTGATAATTGTTGCAACGCTCTGTATGAAATTTCCTACCGCTATTATAGTCTGCTTGTTCTATGGTTTGTGAGGCCTTCGAGTTAGGTACTACCACCATTTGCATTTGTCCGTAATATGCAGCATACATTTAACAAAACACCATGCATAAGCACAACGTTGGTCTTTTTTCTTTCAAAATCATCCTGTATTCAATAGGTACGGTTTTGCCATATTAGGGGCCGAGATAGCAAATCGGGAAGACAAGAGTTAGTCGTGGGTCATGGTCGGCCAATGGATTTCGGGTTTTCGATCACTTATCCATTACCATTCTTGCCAAGGATAGGATATGGTTCGGTCACCCTTGCAAGTTTCTTTCTAGGTATGCATAAGATTCCAGTTTCCTCTCGTTTTCATGATTCATTGTCAACATTCACTCATATATCCATTTAGATTGTCTTCTCTCTCTCTCTCTCTCTCTCTCTCTCTCTCTCTCTCAACCTGTTATTTTCCTTCAGACCCAAAACAAACCTGTTACTTTCCTAGAGAAAGATGGGTAATTATCTATCCATCAAAAGTAACATTGCCCTTTTTTTGGGCGGGGAACTCATCGTTAATTTCACTCCTCTCACTAAATTCAAGTTTGTTTTAATTAGGCCGGTATTAATCTGCGTTTCAATCAAGTCACGGACCACCATCAGTCGCATTAAGAATTCCGCCTTGCTAACAAATGGGTTCCAACCTGATAAGACCTGACATGAATACGATCTGATTCAAAGACTAAACTACAGCTTGAATGGCTCACACATAACCTGCTTCCTGTCTGGGCAATCGGTCATGACTGATTTATGGGCAATCTGATGACAATGGCATGGCATCAGGCAAGGGCTTATTAACTGATATCCACGACTAGGTTTTTAACCTCCGTCATTGGTAGGAGATGGATGCCACAATTTCTTAATGGTTCTCCTGTTTTTTTGACTGTTGAAAGTTAGCTTATGTTTCTAAAGAAGGAAAGGGTATCATGGAAACATTGAAAACTGCACTTCGGCCAAAAAGTTCGTTGAGAATCTAAATCTTCGGCGCAAATTCTGACCTGACTCGGCTTCTCTCAGTGCCTGCCAGCTACTCAGATAAATTATAAAGAATAGGACGGTAAGAATGATTGTCTCCTTTGTCTCCAAGACTTTAAAAGAAACAAAGCAGGTCACTACAGCTTCCCAAAATCAGCTCACCCATCTATTTGTTAACAATTGAAGTTCTCACATGAGATGTACTGTTTACCTTCTCTTTTTCTCTGTAAAAAAATTGCAGGAAACAGACAAGGCAAAAGAAAAGGCAAATTAAAAACCATAGATTGCGGTAACATCTGGAACGGGCTCCGGCACCCAGGAAATCTTTTTGGATGGACTTGGCCCATCGCGGACCGCCTGATCTCGGCCGTTTGATGGCGTAGGACCTGTAAAGCAACGGGTGGGATTAGACCGGACCATCACGAAACAAGGGTCTAACCAAGAACTGTCACATGGGCCAGTTGCTTGCGGCTTGGGAGCATAAAAGTCCCACACTACCATTCAAGATTTGTTTTTCTGCTGTAAAGATTGATCTTTCTAGAGAGAGAGAGAGAGAGAGAGAGAGAGTTAGTGAGAATTAGCATCACTGTTGTCCACTAGAGATGCACTGCTTTATACGATTCCCTTCTGCTTTGGCCCAAATGAAAAGTAGGACAGGTAAAAGGAGTGAACTTTGTGTAAACGGGCCAAAAAGGTCAAAAAAGGTGAAAAATTTTCAGTAGCGTGTCCAGATTTTAGTTCATCATGCCAACACGAGCCAACCACAGTGCTCACTTTGTACAGCAGCACATCTAAGAACACCCCCCGCATTGCTTGAATCAGCAAGTCGCCCACTAAATATCTGGTTCAGAAATTTGAATAGATGACCAGAATCAATTACAAGATCTAAAGGACATAAATGAGGCAAAACCAAGAGACTGTATAGGTTGAGAAGAAGTGGAATTTAAAGAATCCTTTCAATTTGCGACAGCTGTTGCACAATAGAATAACTTCAAAGAGAAGTAAGAGATAAAGCACAAGCGAAGCAAGAATGCATAGGAAGAAGCTCAGTGAACCCTTTCTGGTTTTTGGACAAAACCAGAAAGAAAAGCAGAATCCACACTAAAGGGTACCTAGCCATCAACCTCATGAATTCGCAAGTCCTTCAAAGTGCTTGGCTGTTGAAACCATAGGGTGATTTCTTGAGCAAGCAAGCGATTCCTACAGTGCGCATGGCAATGGCATCAGAGGAGAGACTCGGAGATCTGCAATGTGTTGTACATGCAATCGGATCTGAAAGTCTCGTTTTGCACTGCATTTCCTTCGACCTCTCACAACCCAAGTCTGGTTGTTTTCAGGAAACGGAAAGCTCCTTGAATGTGAACATCAGCAAGGACAACCTCCGGTACTTCTCCCACCTCCTTACAGCAATAGGAACGTCCAAGAATGCTCACTCATCCTTGAGAAACCTCAAGTTCCACGGTGTCAGTTGGGAACTGCAACTAGTAAAAACCTTGGGAGGGCTGTTCGAGCATAGCTCGAGCATCAAGGAAGTTGTGTTCCGGAGGAACAGATTCAGTGTGGATTGTTTGGCACAGTTGTCCGAATTTCTGAAGAGCAATAAAGTGATCAGAGAAATGACTTTCTGCGAATCCGCCCTCGGGGCCGCAGGAGCGGGGCTGCTAGCGTCCGCTCTCAAGCACAATGACAGTTTGGAGGAGTTGCAAATATGGGAAGACTCGATCGGCCCAAAAGGTGCGGAGGAACTCTCGAAGATGATCGAAGTGAACTCCACGCTAAAGCTGTTGAGGATTTTCGACTCGAACTCCATAACAGCGACACCACTAATTTCAGCAGTATTGGCAAGAAATAGGATCATGGAAGTTCATATTTGGAGTGGAGAAAAAAAAGAAAGGAGTTCCAAGGTGGTGGAGTTTGCGCCTGAGAACAGCACGTTGCGGATATATCGGCTCGATCTCTCGGGAACTTGCAGGGTTGCATGTGCTCTAGGTATGAATCTCACGGTAAAAGCACTTGACCTGACTGGGGTCCGACTGAAATCACAGTGGGCGAAAGAGTTCCGGTGGGTCCTGGAACGGAACCAGACTCTTCAAGAGGTGAACCTGTCAAAAACTTGCCTTAAGGACAAAGGAGCTGTTTATGTCGCAGCTGGACTCTTCAAAAACCAGAGACTGCAAAGCTTGTATCTCGACGGGAATTGGTTTGGTGGTGTTGCTGTCGAACATTTACTTTGTCCATTGAGTAGGTTCTCTGCTCTTCAGATACAGGCTAACATAACCTTAAAGTCCGTGGCTTTTGGAGGTGAAAGAACCAAAATCGGAAGAGATGGATTGGCAGCCATTTTGCAGATGCTAACAACCAACGAAAGTTTGACACATCTCGGTATATATGACGACGAGAGTTTGAGACCAGAAGACTTCATCAAAATCTTCAAGAGCTTAGAAAGAAATGCTACATTAAGATACTTGTCATTGAAAGGTTGCAAGGGGGTAAAGGGGGAGCCGGTGTTGCAGGCAATAATGGAAACCTTGCAAATCAATCCGTGGATCGAGAGTATCGATCTAGTCGGAACTCCGCTGCACAACTCAGGGAAGACAAATGGGATAAACCAAAGACTGGGCCAAAGCGAGAGGACTGAACCGGAAATCGACTTGATGAAAGACATGCCGCTTGTGATGCCCAAGACATGTAGAGTCTTCCTGTGTGGGCAGGAATATGCAGGTAATATTCCAAATCCAATTTGGACTTGAATCATTGAAGTCGTGAGAGCTTAATTTAATAGCATGATCTGTATTCCTTGAATGCTCAGTAATTGGAAAGTCCCTTTATTAAATAATTTGGCAGGTAAAGCCACACTGTGTCATTCCGTATCACAAAATTTCTCTTCCTCGCGGCTTCCCTACATTGATCAGGTCAAGACTCTAGTAAACCCAGTTGAGCAAGCGGTCAAACCAACTGGAATGAAGATAAAGACTTTCAAGGATGAAGAGACAAAGATTTCGATCTGGAACCTTGCGGGTCAGCACGAGTTCTATTCCCTCCATGACCTCATGTTTCCAGGGCAGGGAAGTGCATCGTTCTTCCTAATTATCTCGAGTTTGTTCAGAAAACCGAACAACAGAGAACCAAAGACACCAGCAGAGGTGGAGGAAGACATCCAATACTGGCTCAGGTTCATAGTCTCCAATTCCGTCAGAGCAGCACAGCAGTCAATGCTGCCCTATGTGACAGTAGTTCTCACGCATTATGACAAAATCAATCAAGCATCTGAAAATGTGCAGCTAATAGGGAACTCAATTCAGAGGGTAAGAGATAAGTTCCAGGGGTATGTAGACTTTTACCCCACAGTATTCACAGTCGACGCAAGATCCACTGCATCTGTTAGCAACCTGACCCATCACCTTCGAAGGACTAGTAAGACAATCCTCCAAAGAGTCCCTAGGGTTTACCAGCTCTGCAATGACTTGGTGCAAATTCTGTCGGACTGGAGAGCAGAACACTACGGAAGACCCGCCATGAAGTGGAAGGAGTTCAGTGAGCTGTGTCAAATTAAGGTTCCATGTTTAAGAGTTCGTTCAAGGCACGATAACAAAGAGAAGGTGGAGATCAGGAGGCATACTGTGGCTTCATGCCTTCACGATATAGGCGAAGTCATCTACTTTAATGATTTGGGATTCCTGATCTTAGACTGTGAGTGGTTTTGCAGTGAAGTGCTTGGCCAACTGGTGAGATTAGAAGTCAGAAGGCACGGGTCATCAGACAGTAACGGTTTTATTGGCAGAAAAGAACTGGAGAAGATTCTCAGAGGAAGCCTACAGAGCCCCATTCCTGGAATGGGTTCAAAAGTATTTGAGAACTTGGACGCGAGTGACCTTATAGGGATGATGCTGAAATTAGAGCTATGTTATGAACAAGACCCATCGGATCCAAATTCTCTGCTGCTCATCCCGTCAATCCTTGAAGAAGGCAGAGGAAGGCCGCAGAGGTGGCCATTTAGCACACCCGACTGCCTTTATGCAGGACGGCATCTCGAGTGTGATGATTCAAGTCACATGTTTCTTACGCCAGGCTTCTTCCCCCGTTTACAGGTAACTTTATCTTCGATCTTCTCTTCCTCCCCGTTCTCAGGGGAATCATCAGTTAGGTTTCACCACAGTTTTTGGAGGATGATGTTACCTGATAAGCAAATCGTTACTACTGTAGGTTGTGGTTAGAACCTAATTACTACTATATAGACCTTAAGCACCCATGGTCCTCATCAACATGGAAGAGATGAATCGAACTGACTAGGCCCAAATATGCTCGATTGGCTCACACCCTACTCAAAGTCCATAACTTCCCACAAACTAGATCAGTCGTATATTCACAAATAGTAATCAACATTTACCGTGTTAATAAGAATGCCATGCCAGCCAAAAAGGAAGAAGGAGAAATTACTACTAAGAGTACAAAACTATTTCCTGGTTTCAGACTCGTAGTAATCCCTGCTTTTGTGAATTCAGGTACACCTCCACAACAAAGTTATGGCACTGAAGAACCAACATGGAGCAACTTACAGTCTCGAGAAGTACCTCATCGTCATAAACATCAATGGCATGTATATCAGGGTGGAACTTGGAGGACAACTAGGATACTACATTGATGTCCTGGCATGCTCCACTAAGAATCTGACAGAAACACTCCGACTCATACAGCAGCTCATTATTCCGGCTATCCAAAGCTTCTGCCATGGTGTCAACTTGACCGAAAACATCATGCGTCCAGAATGCGTGAGAAGTCTAACAGCCCCTAGATACCGGAAATCTCAGTTTGTCTCTTTGCAACAACTGAAGCAGGCGCTCCTCTCAGTTCCTGCTGAGAGCATGTATGATTATCAGCACACGTGGTGTCCAGTCTCAGAGTCCGAAAGACCTGTGCTTGGAGCTGGCTTTGATTTTGCTCGGGACCTCTTATCGGATGATGACTTCCGTGAGGTGCTGCACCACAGGTATCACGACCTGTACAACCTTGCAAATGAACTGCAAGTTCCAAATGAAAACAACCCAGATGGACCTGAAAGCTCCATGACGACAAACGAGGAACCGGACTGTAGAGTTGAGCCGACAATTGGTGGTATTGCCAAGGGAGTTGAAGCAGTTCTGCAGAGACTGAAAATCATTGAGCAGGAAATCAGAGATCTGAAACAGGAGATCCAAGGGCTCAGATACTATGAGAACAGACTCCTCCTTCAGCTTCACAACAAAGTAAACTATCTTGTCAACTATAATGTCCTAGTCGAAGAAAGGAAAGTGCCCAACATGTTCTATTTCGTTAGAACGGAGAACTACTCAAGGAGGTTGGTCACCAATGTAATATCAGGCATGACGGCACTTCGACTACACATGTTATGTGAATACCGCAGAGAAATGCATGTGGTTGAAGATCAGATGGGATGCGAAATGATGCATATTGATAACAGGGCAGTACAATGCTTGGCTCCCTACATGACAAAATTCATGAAATTAATCACGTTTGCACTTAAGATCGGAGCCCATCTAGCTGCCGGGATGGGAGAGATGATCCCCGACTTGAGCAGGGAAGTTGCTCATCTAGCCGATTCTTCCCTCATGTGCGGAGCAGCAGGGGTAGTTGCCGCGGGGGCCGTTGGAGCCGCTGCAACATCCAGAAGCAGAACCACTGACCGCTCGAGGGATATGCAGCAAGATCTACGAGCAGCACAACAATGGGTAGTGGATTTCCTGAGGGACCGCAGGTGTGCAACTGGGAAAGATATCGCAGAGAAGTTTGGACTGTGGAGGATTCGATACAGAGATGATGGGCAGATTGCGTGGGTCTGCCGGAGGCATATGTACACCAGAGCAAATGAAATAATCGAAGTACCGATTTAATGAAGCAAAGGCCTCTAAAGAGATCATTGTACTTTGTCAATGTAATTTATGCAATAGAACCCAATTAACTTTTCATCGATTAACGCATTGGTGCAATTCATACTTCTAAAGGCTTTCGCTTAAGACTATCAAGCAGAACATTAAAACACTAAGTGATCTGAAATTTCTACGCCAACTGCAGTTTGATTGCAAGAGAGATGAACGTCCGACAGACATAACCGCCCACTTATCGTGAATGATAGACTCTAACAATATCATGATACCTTCAACACGATATCTCCTTTTACACTGTGTGATGAAGAAGCAACAAGTCACTTGATCACATCCGTTGTTCGGATGAAGTCAAAAGGGAGACTGATTTGGTGATAATTCGCTAGTAGAAGTAGACAGGAAAGTTAACGAGAAATGATTCTTATACATGGACATCATTGACAACATCAAAGTAGTCGCTAAAAGTACATGTCATGATCTCCATCCTAGATCACCCCGACATACAAAGGGAAACGCCACACTAAATCATGAGTTATTACAGTTCACTATCAGCATCAGTCCTCACTCTAAAGTCTGTCACCTGTGTCACTCCATCTCAGCATACTGGAACAATAGCTCAGAAGAAGGCTCTACTCCCATAGAACACGCGGGAACCATTGTTCTTTGATTCCTGCAGTTTCTGATCAGGAGTCGAACTTGCCGGACTGGATTCCTCGCTCTCAATGTCCATAGGAAGCTTCATCTTAGCCAGGGACTCAGTAAACTGCTGCATGCTTTTCATGTACATGTCCACAAAATCCTGCTGCTTCACTTTCTGCTCCGGCTCGATGTTTACTGCGATTAGAGGTTTTGCTAAAGAGTTGCTCGATGCACCACCGGAGGAGGCACTGTCACGATCATCGCTGTGCACGCTCTGATCTTTTGGGGTTGAAACATGCTGCTCATTTGAAGGCTTTGAATCTTCTTCCTGACTGGGATACTTTGAAGCTACTGGAGCATCTGAGGACTGGGAGCTCGCAGGAACTGAAGGAGAAGATACCCCATTAGTTGAGACGCTGCTTGGGGGCGAATCACGGACTGGATGCAGGACCGACTGAACTGTGACTGTTGAGACGCTGTCGACTGCATGAACGCCCATTTCGGAACTCAGCTGATTCTCATCTGAAGAAACCAAGCTCTCAGAGTTCTGAGAGTCCAAGCTATCACATTGGATGCCAAAGTACTCGGAAACCATCATTTGATTCTCATTGACAATATTTGGGTCTGGGAACTCGATCTTATCGAGCTCACATGGGTCCGATTCAGCTACTTCTGATTCTTGGACAGATGCCTCAGTGGCCAAAGCAGTGGGCGGAGCCGAAATAGCCATCACTTCAGGTGAAGCTCCACTGTAAGAGAGTGACAAATGAACGAACCCTGCAGGGGAGTGAAAGAGATCAGTTGAAGAGAGAGAGAAGTCTTTATCCAACTTCCCATTCTTGAGGATGACTTCGGACAATGGCACCAGAGCAAAACCCAGCAACTGATCTTCCAGATAATTCCTCACCCTGCTCAGCATCCAAATTTCACACTTGAGGGAACACTCCAATGTTCGTACATTGAGCCGAAGATTATCGTTGAAAACTGGATTTTGGCCACCACCATTGATGGTTTTGGTAGACACAGCAAGTTCAGGATCGCTGGTCAAACAAAGCTTAGCATAGACATCTTGCTTGTGGTATATGCAGATGTTATGGATGTCCCTCGCCCGATGTACGAAAACCTCGAGAGAGCCAACGAAGCTCTCCAAGGCACCACCAACAGCTTCCCTCTCCAAGGCAACACCAACAGCTTCCCTCCTGCTGGCATCGATGCCCTTGGAGAAACAACCAGAGTTCAGGACAAAGAAGTCCGGCTGCTGCTGTTTCTCAACCTCAACAACAGAGCTCTTGAATGCTGAAACAACCGACTGTGGCGAATCCATCCTAGACCGAGTAACCAAACCTGGCCAAGCACGAAATTAATGTGAACTCAAAAATAACGCACCACTCGCACCAGTGGACTCAACTCAAAGAAGTCAAAAGACCAGAAAACCAAGCAGAAACCAGAGACAGATTGCGATGGGCTCTAATGGGACAAGCACAAGATTACCTGATCAACCAATACTTCAACGCCGACTTGGAGAAAAAAAACTGAGACCGAAAGCTAGAACTGTTCCTCTGGCAAAAGAAGCAAACAGACCAATCAAACTTAAAATCAGTGAATGAAGAATTATCCAGTAACTGGCCCCAAACCCCAGAAACTCGAAACCCAAGCACCAACCCACAATCAAGTTCAACCCACTTACTGAAACAGTCTGCCAGCTGAAATAAGCACGGAACAAAGCTAAAAGACAAAAAGTTCACACAGCCATGTCCTTGAGATCGGTGAAATTAAAGAATTCACTAAACCCTAAGTCTACGAACAATCGCAATTTGTGCAGCAAAACCCTCAATTATTGAGAGCACAGCAAACCCAAAAACCGAGACCCCGACTGTAAAGTATCCAAAGGGGCACACAAGAGAGGAACAGATACCGATAAAGCAACCGACTTTATCAATCACCGAAGCACAATCCACCAAAGGAATCCGAAGTGGTAAACAGGGGAAAGCCAATCAAAGCACTGCACACCCAAGATTATGTCTCGGAACAGCAAGCAGACCCACCCAAAATTCTGCTCGGGATCATGTCATGACCACACGAACCCACTTGAAAATGGAAAAGCAAAAACAAAAAACGAAAAAGCAGAAATGGGTACAGCTCCAAAGAGAGAACCGAAATGGGCTGAAAAAACATCTCCGCACTTGCCTCGAGCTCCAAAGTCCAAAACGATCCCAAAGATCCGTCCAGACCCAGTTCTTGAATCGAGGGAGGGGGTCAAGCCTCCTTTGAACCCAAAACCCAGTGAACTATATTTCAGACACGAACACCCCCCCTCTTTTTCCGCAGGAGGTCGCACGCACGCAGTGAGCGACACGGTTGCTGTCCGGGAAGAATTCGGGAGGCCGAGAAGGTTGAAGATTGTCCGGGAGCGGGGGGGGGGCTTTGCTTCTGGTATGTGTGGATAGTAGGCGGTACATACATTATTATATAGATATACCGACAGGCAGAAAAAACGGGCATGAGATGATTAATAAAACTGTGTATTGACCTGCTGTAAAAAAACAGCAGGTCAATACACCGTCCCACGCGTCGGATACGGAGGGACAAATGAGGCGAGAGATGAGTGGAGGTGCCTGTCTGTGCCGTCGTCTGGGTGGGGACACGAGTTCGCCCTGGGTCGACTCGCCCCGTTTTGATTTGCCGCGACTCGTGATTCGGGCCCGGGTCGCTTAACGTTTCGTGGATGGCGTGCCCCGGATCTTAGCCCACTTTGCAAGTTCGAGATTATGGATACTAATAATGATAGGGATAAGTCCATTGAAAGTCCTAAAACTTATCATCAAAGTGTAATTAAGTCATAAAACTTTCGAAAAGTGTAATTAAGTCCTAAAACTTGTCAAAAAGTGCGATCGAGTCCTAAAACTTGTCAAAAAGTGCGATCGAGTCCTAAAACTTATCAAGTTAGTCCGATTAAGTTCTTCTTTTGATTGCACTTTTTAAAAGTTTTAGAATTCAATTGCACTTTCGTAAAAAGTTTTAGGACTCGATTGCATTTTCTGAAAGTTTTAAGACTTGATTGCACTTTCATGACAAATTTTAGGACTTGATTGCACTTTTTTTAAATTTTAGAACTCAATTGCACTTTCGTGACAAGTTTTAGGATTTATAATGCGCTTATCCCAATAATGATAGCAGCGTGATCAATGTAAGATCGCGCGGTAGTCGAAAACGGGAAATCTATTCCAAATACGACCTTACCATGCCTATGCAAGGAAAAAAAGATTGGTGAATCTCGTCGAGAAGAAAATATCTTGCATCGAAAGTTCTACTTCATTGATTGCCTCGCTTTACAGTAAAATTAATAATTATGAAACTCTGAATTTTTTTGAAGGCAGCATGCGATACACATAAACTCGAACGGGATAGAATAACATTGAGAAAACCATCAACAAGTATCCGTGCAATGCGCAATTCAACAATTGTATCATGAGATTGGTACGAATAATTGGATTTGTGAAGAACCCTAAATTGAATAGTACCAGCTCACTCACAAAACGATAAATTTATGCCGACTTTTAAGATTTAGACTCATTCTTAGTGGGGCGCTTTAAACTCGCGACATGGCCAATCGTTGTGACCTAGCAACATCTTGTGACTAGGTGTACACGATTCACTTGTATCTTGGACATGAACGAAACATGCGATGCGACTTTCGCTTCTCAAGACATGGTCGTCCAACGTCTTGACCGTTGCCCCCATGGCCCGCCCAAGCGAGCTGCTGTCTTTCTAGTTTTAACGTCTTCGTCTGGCTTTTGATGAATACAATGCAATGCAGGGGAACTGCTGTCCAACTGCCACCTGCATCATCTTGCGAATTCATGAATCGTGGTTTGGAGTCTGAACATCATCTCTCTCTCTCTTCTTGTCATAACTCCATGAAAGTTTGCCCGAAACTCGTCTTGACTTAACCTACATCCCACGTAAGACAAATGCTAACATCACGTTCGGTACCAGAGTACTTTGACACATGCCAAGCACCTATAGTTTATCAATTATGGCGCTGGTTACTGTTGGGCGGATGTAGACCTCTCACCTTTATTCTAAGAGAGGAAAATGTGAAGGGCCTCACATCAGGCAACAGTACTACCGGTTTGCAGAGCATAACATGGCCGATGCGGGGGAATTTATCTCTTTGTTGCTGCAATCGTCCAGCACCATAATCAAACAGCACCAATAGGTTCGAATCATGAGAGCACAGTCGTGGGTCATGAGTTTTCCAAAAGGACAAACATCTCTGGGGCTCCTAACATCACATTCGTGGCACTCTCTATCTCTCTCCCCCTACACAATCATGCTTCAAGGAAAAGGGACAGTAAAATTGCATAGGCTGGATCAATCAAGAACCCATTTGGGCACGACACATGAGAAACCCTTTACTTTAGTGAGCAAAACAGGCCCACTTGCAGATTGAAAAGCACTTCCCTTTCTGACGGGGCAATGAGTGCTTCCTCCTAGCTAATTCATTTGTCCTTTTCCTTTTCCCCTTTTACATTTCCTTTTCCCCCACAAGGTGTTGTGCTCAACGATTCAAACTTAAAGAAAAGATTTTCAATTCCGGAGGCAAAATTAATGCCTAATCAATGGTGGGTCCTTCCCTAACTCCCCCCCTCCCTCTTGTCGCTCCTCTCAAAATTTCAATTCGTGTGGGAGGAGGGGGCGGCTCGATCTTTCGGCCTCTTTAATTGCGCTTTGAAAAACCACAGAATCCATCCAATTTAGACTTTTGAGGGGGGGAGGTGGCAGGCCCCCTCCAAGCGAAACGGTCATTGATTTCTTCTTCCTCTTTCTCATTTCTCAAGGGGGGACATTTGGCTAAAGCGCTTGGATTCCCACGATCGAGAAAAGATGGAGCTGTTTTTCCTTGTTTGGTTTGCTTTGCCCTTTATTGTTTATTGACCCTTTTCTTGACTTTTTGGTGATCGAAAGGGATTGATGGGACTCGTGTTCTTTCCTCCTTTTAACCCTTTCTCATAACCTTTTTCTTTTCGGAAAAAAAAAAAGAAAGAAAAAAAAAATCAGAAATATGAAAGATCATGTGAGGGAGGAGACACGCCGTTGCCTTAACGTGGTATCGCTTTTGTTAACGTGAGTTACATTTGCCGCGATTGGCGCATCGAGGACTACGCATGAGATGAGATGTTTACTGAATTTTCATTAATTTATTATAAGGGCTAATCAGCAAAAATAAAATAACAATAAAAAGAAAACATTATCGAGTGATCCATCACGTATGAAGCTTACTATTTACACTTTTAAGGTGTCGTGGGGCCATAACAAGATCAATACGACCCGGTAATAATTGATAAAGACCTCGGGTGCGGTTAAGTGCAGCTGTTCCTCCTTTCTCGGGTGGATTGATAAAGAAGGGTTAGCAAATCTTGACTATTATCGAAATCAATTCAAGAAAACATAGATAGGGGATAAAATTTGCACAGGACAACATTATTGAGAGGCCTGTTATGTTCGAAGCTTACTGTTCGCATGTTTAAGGTGTCGTGGGGCCATAACAAGATTAATACGACCCGGTTATAAGTGGTAAAGATCAAGGGGGTGCGGTTAAGTGCAGCCGTTCCTCCTTTCTCGAGTGGGTTGATTAAGAAGGGTTAGCAAATCTTGACTCTTATTGAAATCAATTCAAGAAAACATAGGTAGGGAATAAAAGTTGCACAGGACAACATTATTAAGAGGCCCGTTATGTTCAAAGTTTACTATTCGCATTTTTATGGTGTCGTGGGGCCATAACAAGATTAATACGACCCGGCAATAATTGGTCAAAATCAAAGGTACAGTTAAGTGCAGCTGTTCCTCCTTTCTTGGGTGGTTTATAAAGAAGGGTTAGCAAATCTTGACTGTTGTTGAAATCGATTCAAGAAAACATAGGTAGGGGATAAAAGTTGCACAGGACAAGTTGCCATAAGCACGAAAAACCCTTTTCTCCTTAAACAAAGTAATCCAATGGCATCTTTGACGTTTCATACATCTAACCCACAAAACCCCACATTCTTCCAACTACAGGGACATTAAAAAAATATGGTAACAGATAAATTACAGAACATTCTGGTTCCTTTGCCAGCAAAAAAAAAATCATGTTAGCATACATTAGATTAATCTGCAGATATTGTTCTCTAGAAGAGAGAGCATCGCTAAATGGCTCGTGAGTGGCTTCATCTTGGACTCTGCCAACACGGCTTGACTATTGAGGGTTTTGGCATTAAGAGCCTACTAGAAGATCAAATAATGCCCGTGATTTCGCACGCTTTTTAAAGCGATTTGCTTGACTTTCTGCATGCAATCCACTGTGGAAAAGTATCTGTTTTTTCTTTGTTTTAGGTTGTCGCTATAACAGTGTTGTGTCAAGAGGATGCTTTTGTTCAAATTGAAAAAGTTAAGTGTCGATTTTCTTATTGAAATCCAAGAGAAGCTTCTTTTTTTGGGTTGGCGCTGCTGCGCCTTTCCTTCTAGAATATGGGGCGAGCCCATTTCAAGTGTGAACAAGCATCGTCATGGACGTTGGCCCAAATGAAGCACCAACATGTACTTTGCCCATTTTGAGTCCCCTTCTTGGTTCATGAGGAGGCACTGTCTATGTGCACTTTTGGTGAGCCGTGCAATTTAATCTTTTGGGCAGCAAAGGCGTGAACTACATGAACACAATCTCTCGCTGGAACCGATCTCTGATTCCAACGCGACTTAGATACATCCCTAAGTAAAGTTCAACCAATAATAAATGTTTTCGCTTAGGATTAATCAATTGCCGACTCTGATTCATTATGGCTATCGGATAAGATGCCCTTTGTAGTCTCCCAACGTCTGATAGATCGAAACGAGATATGGGACATAACCTCCATCTTAGCCCAAGCGAATGTTTGTTTGTCATTTGACTACGACTTCAAGAAGACAACATGACCATTATGCTACATTTGATGACCCAATCCAAAGAGGGCGAGAGTGTTCGCGAGGCCCAGAACGCCCCGACAAGGAGCGGCTCTTAATAGGTTTTTAGGATGGCAAACAGAGCAAGAATGAATCGAATTGTGTACCATCAGGGGGAGAGCATCCATGAAATATACATATGTGGCGCTGGAATTAACTCACAAGGTGCATCTTTTGACGTTGCAAGAAGGGTTAGCAGCTAAACTTCAATGTTAAGTATACTCAGGTGAGAGCAATATCAAGATGAGTGACCTATTGGTAAAGTGCTCACCTATATACTAAAGGACAAAACCGTGAGACTTGGTATGGGATCAGCCAAAGCAAATAATACCTTAAGCAAGTTGATCTAGGGGTCCCACAATATAGTATTAGAGTAGGACATCTCCAATAGGTGTGTGGTTAGGCAACGAATCACTCGAAAGCTGATAGGTCTATAATGACATGGTCTGACGAGGATGGAAAGTGTTTGTCAAGGTCGGAGGGCATAGATTAGGAGTAGCTCTTAGTATGCTTCCAGGATGGCGAAAGGATAAGAATGAACCGAATTGTTCATTGAATAAAGGAAGAGCATTCCTAGTATATATATGCGAAATTAGAACTAACTCACAAGAGATGCCTTACATGAGAGCACTAACATAATGGGTGATCTATTGGGAAAGTGTCCGCCTATATGCAAAAGGACAAAATCGTGAGAGTTGGTATAGGATGGGCCAAAGCGAATAATACCTCGAGTGAATTAATCCAAAAATATCAATGACACATGCACCTTTGTATCTAACAAAAGACTAGCTCGTTATAAACTAACACGTAACCTCACATTGTCCTCTAAAATCTACACAAAAAAATATCATAATCTAAGTTCTGATAATAACAAATGTCACACCCCAACCACTATACGTATATAGTAAATGATACGATCATTATCCTACCCAAAAAATATCCCTTGATAGAGGCCGCCAAGATTCCCCTTGGCAAAGTCTCCACGTGTATCACCCAATGGCTCAGCCCAAAAGAATGCCCAAAAAACAAAATGCATACGGACAACCTTTTGATGAGTTCAGAACATAGCCACAATGAGCATCGTGCCACTAACTCCGTCCTGTGATAACTCATAAGTCACATCTAAAATCTATCTCATAAATCAGAATACATTTCACAAGAGAAAACATATATCCTTAGGCAATTCAATTCATCAACCATAATTCATTTCATCAACTAAGTTCATAAACCGGTACTTTTAACCTTTTGCGATTCTTTTCACAAAACATTTCTAATCCGTTCACAAAGAATCAACTCAAACAATTTCAAGGGATATTTCACCATTTCAAATAACCAAAGGGGTAGTAAATACTCGATCTAGTTTTTATGCGACGAAATATGCCATCAACACCATTTTTTTTAGTCTTTGTTAGCGTAATAATTTTTTGGCCACTGTGAAAATAACAACATGTTGTGGGGTAAAAATTCTTGAAGAAGTGGACCACAACAATATATAATTATTTGCTATTTATTTTCTTGTGATCCATAACTGACTGTTATTTTCACAATAAATTAAAAGACTATCACTCAATCATTTCTCTTTCTTTTTAACCAAATCATCCCGCGCACGGACATCTAATCACTTTTGAAATACGTGTTTACAAATTCAAATAAGAGATAAGTACCACTCACTTGGCATTGCAGAGCCAAACAACGAAATCTACTCAAGCCAACAATTCGACATCGAGCACTACGAAATGAAATTAATGACTTGTGGAGACCTCCAAAATGCGCATGAGACGAATCCCTTTCCTCTCCCTTTTTTTTTTTTTGCTCTTTTTGGTTGCCGGCTCTTCTTGCTCTCTCTAATTCATTCTCCCATCCTCCATCTTCTCGTTTCCCTCACGTTGACTTGCGATACATATATACTTCCAGTCAACAAACTTTAGGAATGCGTAGTCACCGTAGAAATCCTTATTTCTTCTGCTCGAAGTTTCACTTGACATTGGCCCATCAAGCCTGGTGTCCCCATGTTGGGCTTATACGGGCCTAAGCAGGCCCGTACAAAGATCGGCCCATTATCGCCAGCGCAAGGTGAAGCTGGCCAGGATTGAATTGACGTCTTTGCCCGTGGAGGGACGAACGGCGAGGCCGAGGGCTCTATCGTAACTTCGCGAACTAGGGTTTTGGTGTAAAAGCGAAGCCCGCCTCAACTGAGTCGTCTCTCTCTTCTACTAGTCCCTCCACCCCCCCCCCCCCCCGCCCACACAAACCCTAGCTTCTCAGCAGGCGCGTTCGGGGCTGTGCAAGAACAGAGACCCGACCTGCAATCATGGGTAAGTCTGATCTCCTCCTGTGCGAAATCCTTGTGCGCCGCGAGGTTCGCCATCTCCTTCTGTTTGTAATGGGAGATTCGGTGTTTTCTGGGCAGGTATCTCTCGTGATTCGATGCACAAGAGGCGCGCCACCGGAGGCAAGAAGAAGGCCTGGAGGAAGAAGAGGAAGTAAGGATCTTTGTATTTCATCGTCTCGTCTTTTCTGCGATGTGCGAAGTTCCGTGCTTGTTTTTTGCTTGGATGCTGATGATTATGCGGTGATTCGGGGGTGTTTCGATTTTTAGATTATGTGAAGGATGTTTCTTTTAAGCTTATAGGTTGTATGGCAATTCAATGTGTTGCTGTGGGGGACGGTCTTAGGAAGGTGTAGTTTGATGCAGTGTTTAGCATCTGTTATTGGGACCGGTTAGGAAATGCTCTGGTGTGTGTGATTGATGGGTCGGTTTGATTTTCCTGCTTTTAGCTAAGCATCCCTCTGGATCCCCATAATATGCGAAGAAGTGGCCACAGTTTCGATTAAATGGCCAGGTTTGGATCCTTTGGTGAGATTGTGTGGAGAATGAGGGAATTTTGATTTCATTCTGTTCGGTGGAGATCATTTAGTTGATGAGGGGGTTGGAACTCATTCGACTGTTTCGAGTCTTGTTGAGCGGCGTTTAGTTGATGAGTAAGGATGGACTTTAGTTTTAATTTGCTCTCGTTGCCCTTCAAAAGTTGTGTCATTGCTCGAATTTATTAAATTTTAATTGGGACTTAAAAATACTCTTCAATCCAGATTGGTCCAATATTAGATGTAATTGACTTTTAGAAATGGCTTTTGCCCGTAGGTACGAGCTTGGAAGGCAACCTGCCAGCACTAAGCTGTCGAGCAACAAGACTGTGAGGAGGGTTAGAGTTAGGGGTGGCAATGTGAAGTGGCGTGCTCTGAGGCTCGACACTGGAAATTACTCATGGGGAAGTGAGGCAGTGACCAGGAAGACTAGGATTCTTGATGTGGTGTACAATGCATCCAACAATGAGCTGGTCCGTACCCAGACTCTGGTGAAGAGTGCAATAGTCCAGGTTGATGCAGCACCATTCAAGCAGTGGTATCTCCAGCACTATGGTGTTGATATTGGCCGCAAGAAGAAAACTCAAGCTTCTGCCAAGAAAGAAGGAGAGGTGAGGAATTTTAACTTGCTCTCTCTTTGTTATACAGTTTCTTGTTAAATTGTTATCATGGTTGCTGTTTGTTCTGCAAAGGTTTGATGACTTGGCCAGTTTCGATTTTTTTTCTTTAATTGAAGGGGCCTGTTCTTTTTTTAAAGACTAGAAACTCTGAAATTTGGTTTTTTAATGATTTCCATGTAACAGTCTGTCTGCACTAACAATTTACTAAATGAATTGTTATAGCTTTTCCTGAATGTTTTGGATTTCTTGTGTCTACTGAATATTGGTGTTTGAAAAATTAATCTTTGAAAGATGCATGCACAATGACCTTTAGTCTGTAAACCATGAGTGGAGTATGTTGTAGGGTTGAATTCCATGCATTCGTGGACTATAATAGCATTTATGAAATTTGACAGTTAGGACAGCCAAAAACATTACATGGAAGTATTAAACGGAAACTTGTGTTTGAATGCTTAAGAGACTACTTTTTGTCGCCCATCTTGTCAATTTAGCATAGGAAGTATAGTAGAATCTTTATATGTAATATAGAGCGATTGAATGATGTCATTGCCTTCTGGTTGCGCATTTTCCTTTTTAAATTTTTTTTCCCAATTTATGGGGTTGTAGGAGGCTGAAGCTCCTGTTGAGGAGGTGAAGAAGAGCGGCCACGTATTGAGGAAGCTTGAGAAACGCCAGAAGGAACGCAAGCTTGACCAACATATTGAGGAGCAATTTAGCAGTGGCCGTTTGTTAGCGAGCATCTCATCCCGACCGGGTCAGTGTGGCCGTGCTGATGGGTAAGTGTCTTTAGTGGCTTCTTTTTGTTCATTATGAAGATTGGAGGCATAGTTTCACTTCCTTGGAAGTGATGGTTAATCCAAAAGCAAATGCATCTCATTACCTAGTCCTTGCTGTACTATTAGATTTATGATTGAATCTTTTTTTGGACTTTGGTTAGATCATTTTACTTGAAATTGCTAGGTCTCATTTAGTTTTCTTCTGGGCAGATACATCTTGGAGGGTAAGGAGCTGGAATTCTACATGAAGAAGATCCAGAGGAAGAAGGGCAAGGGAGCTGCTGCATAAATTTTTGTTTCTGCAATACAGAGGACCTAAATCTTCTCTGTCTTTTTATTCCCCTGAACCTTAGTTTTAGTTTTTATTCAAGTGTTTGCATCAAATCGAGGTTGTCATCTTTTTATTCCCTTGACGTGGAACAGTTATTAGTGTATTTGTCTTGATCAAGTCATATTTCTTTTCTAATCAGCGGCGGTTTGGTTCTTATGCTTCTAAATAATTACTCTGCTCAACTTCTTTCACACTTTTTGCTAGTGTGAGCCGTAGAGTTAAGGTTTGCCTGTTGCTTTTCTGATTTAAATCTGCTTCGAGTGACTTTTAACTTGGACGATTTATACACCCGGATCAACCCAATGCTTCCCCTGCCCGTTGGCAGGTGGCAGCATTTGCTTCTTTCTTTCCGTAATGGATGTGAGGCTTTCTAGTAAATCGTATCTTTGCGATGTCCTTATAAACCTGTGTATATTTATATTGATAGTTGAGATGATTTGCGATTTTGAATGTTCTTGTAATGCCTAAGATCATTTGCAATGCTGAATCTCCCTGTAATACTTAATGATATATTTTTAAATTGCGATGAGAAATTGGAAGTCGACTTCTTCCCTTCATGTCTATTTTAACCCTTCTACGGGATTGTGCAAAAAGGTACAGAAATGTTGAGGACGCTCGGCAACTGGCGAACGATGTACGAAGAGAAAAATCGCAGAATCAAATCTATATGTACCGGTACTGGACAGGGCATATAGGTTAACGATTGCAACTAGTACGTTTCTCATGTCAATTAAATTCCTTCTAACTTGGCAGAACAATTGTCAACATATGGAGTCTGAAACTGCGGAACCATACCCCTCATGAGCAAAGATGAAAAACGAAAGAACTTGAGTCAGACAATTCATCTGACTACATAATCCTGATTAAGAAGTCTATGTAGCCTGCTCAAGAACGTACGGGAATTCCAAAGGAGAGCCTAGTTAGCAAGTCCGAGGAGCACAAGAATTATCTATCTGAAAG
Organism: Syzygium malaccense; assembly: GCA_031216405.1. NCBI lineage: Eukaryota > Viridiplantae > Streptophyta > Magnoliopsida > Myrtales > Myrtaceae > Syzygium > Syzygium malaccense. The sequence goes on along the minus strand of CM062258.1, from coordinate 5,645,064 downwards.
AATAAAGTTAAATAACATCTCTTTTTCACTGCGACCATCCACCCTTCCCTTTCAATCAATGCTCCACTAAACTCAATACCAGTCAATCAATATACAGGGGTGGGGAGATGGCAATCATCTCTTCAACCGTGGCAATCAAGATTAAAATATCCATCAAAGCAAGCCCCGCCCGCCTTTGAGTAACTTCTTCAATCACCCTCCTTGCATTACGAATCAGATAACCAGATGGGGAAGTTAAATTACTGTAACCACTTTTTCCGTATGAGAACACAATTTACCTCTTCTATGAACAGCAGCAACAGCGGCACATGGGAAAAGCACTCTTCCCCTCCAAAGTGATATCCGTTCAGTCTCACAAAAAACCTTTCAATTTCAGCATCCCAGGCTTTTCAATATGCTACGAAGCTCATTAACGACCGCAGGCGGGTCGGCGTGTGATCCCGCTAGATTGATAGCATGGTACTCCAAGCCCCTCCACTTTGATATTAGTGCAAAATGAGGACGCCTATATTGGCTGCTAATGATCTCAAGAATTACCGTTTTTGGCATTGCCGACACAATGTGAGTTAGACCTGCACCGTGAGCTCCAATAATAACTGAGGCGTCTTGAATGGCTTGCACTTGTTCCTTCATGGGCATGTGCGCAAATAAACCATTCACAAGATTTACTTTGCAATTTAAATGGTTGGACGCCCAGCTCTTCAAAGAATCAAAGACTTCTTGCTCATTGCTAAGCCTTGACTCAGGTTTGCCACTGTGTCGAGGGTGTGCTAAATAGTTTTCACGACGAACAAATAGCACATTATGACCAGAGGCTGCCTTTTCAGGATGATGTCTGTTCACCGAGAAACCAAAAGCTGATCTAATCATTTCTCCAAACTCAGAAAGTCGAGCAGTCTTACGGTCATTGGGATTCCGCCATAAATCTTGTGCAGATGTCCCCTCGCAGTTTATAGGCTGACTGAGTCCCTTGAACATTGCATTCTCATATCCCAAAGGCGACAGAATGGCATGGCGGAAGCAAACTGACCCGTGAAAACTTTTAGCATATGCAACACTTGAAAACAATGCCTTCCATGTTTCTTCCATGGGCGACTGAGAACATTTGTGGGAGAAATAGTAAGTTATATACAGTGAGAAAGAGTAAAGCATGTTAATACTGTGTAATTCTGAATGTGGAACTAACTCAGTGGAAACACAGCTGCAGAGACGCAAAGCTACCAAAATTACTTAACAACGTCACTATGTGTGACTACACTTAATGAAGAAGCTCTGAAGAAGCTCGAAAGAGGCCTTAACAGAAGATATTAAACCAAAAACTGCCATTGAATATACAAAACACAACCCAAAAAACGAAATTTGATTTTAAATTTTTTTCCTTTAAATTGATGCTGATTTTGGTAAAAGAAAACACCTAGAAGACATTCTGCAGCTAGTAACTGAGAATGCATGCCACTGCAGTGGGGCAGTTCTAAAATCAAAGTGCTATGTAGAGACAAAGTTGGGTTAACAGGTCAGTAATCATGAATAGGCATCAGATTTATCCAGTGAGTGTTAAGTACAGAGTATTCATGATTCATTATTCTAATGAGGTACATATCCATTCTAGAAATAGAATTCTTATAGGTGCCCAAACAAGGAGAAGAAATGGTATAGATGTACCAGAAGAGGATGAAACGAGAGAACAGGTCAGGTGGAGGGGAAAAGGAAATATATTGTTCACAGGAAAGGTTTGTTATTGGAAATCCTAGTTGGGGATGGATTAGGGCGAGGAGAAATATTAACAGCGCAAGATTGAATGAAGGGGAGAATAATACACAATGCCTGGGGAACCTGAACGAAAACAAATTGACATTTGCGTGTCAAGTCATTATGCTCATTATTCTTTGTAGTATTGATGGATGCAAGCTTGCCATTAAGAGCCTTAGCCCATTTACTGAGCCCTGGAGAACGTTTACAAGATAAACTTGCTTTGTAATGGCAAAGAAAGGATCCATATAGCTAGGCCCTTTACTATTACCACAAATGTGTTGTTGTGATCATAAACAAATGTTCTGGCAAATCAGTGAAAGCAAAAAAAAAAACTGGGGAAAAAGATATGAGAATCTCATCATTTAGCAAAAATCACATGATTAAGATAATACTCTAGCACATGCAGGTGAAGAAATCCATTGGTATATTATCAATGTTTAGAATATTTTCAAGGAGTTAAGACAATTTTCAGAAATAACACTTGAAATCAGCCTATCACAGAAAACCTTTTCTAGTTAATTATTGCTAAGGAAACCTAAAGGTTTCTAAATCCTCACGGCACAGACTCCTCTAGGTTTGTTAAGGCATGGGACCGAATCAACATAGTTCCTGCTTCTACTCTATTACATGTTACACAATTGTTTTTGTCAAAAGCTTAAGTGTTAGGAATGGCATCCACAGTTTTGTAAGCATAGTTCTTAACTCCCCTCAATATCAGCTACACTTTATCCAGCAGGTGGATATAATCACATTGCTGAGGATACACACAGTCGCTAAAAATAGGAGCACAATGACCAAACAAAGAGGGATACAATATGAAATCACGAGCGAAGCACTTAGACCATGTTAAACACCCATTTTGCCAAAAGTCCAAACTATCAAAGAACTTGCACAAAATGCATATCAAGCGTACTCCTCAAAAGGGGATGCAAATGTTAAATTTACCATGAAAGAATAATGATGATAAGAAAGATTGAGTTTCCTTGATAACTAATTATTCTCTCTAAATTCAGAAGGCTATTACAGATATTTGACCAAAGATAATTTTGGTAACTTTGTTCAATCAGTATCCTATATCAAAAACTAATTGTTATGAGTCTAGAATCCTTTACTCTCATCCGGCTACAATTCCTAAACAAAGTTAACAAAGGTTCTTTCCACTTGTACTGAAGCTGATTTTCTGTGTTCCAGCCACTCCATGTTGTTACAGCCAAACCCTGTTTAGTCATGCCGAGCATGATGCCACATGTAGATCCAATTTCCACTTTATCTAAAATCTGTGGTACCACTACCACCTAAAAACATGTAGTATGCACCCATTACCCCATAAACAGGAAGAGAACAAATGATTTTCATACTCCCCCAAGACTATCCTACACATGCAGAAATCATAAGCACAAGAACATGAATTCGAAGACCAAAGCATCCTTCTCATACCGTGCAATGGCCATCTATAAAGATAACGTGAGGTCGATGTGGTAATTCAGTGACCCTAGAGGAAACGTATGCATTGTACCAATCAGTAACCGTGTGGAATAAGTTTGCATATTCAAAGCGGGTGATAAGAAGTGTTGGCTCCTCGATCCACTGCCATCAAGGGAGATAATGTTAGAGAGAGATAGAATAAAATTTAGAGCAGTTAAGACAGAAAGGAGACAGTAGAAACAGTCCACTTAAAATGAAAGATAAACAGCTAACAGGGAAAAACCACCTGTCCAAACAGATTAGTCTAGACTCTAGATCCTCAAAACTTTTGTTCTCATCTTCCCAGAATCTAGGGAATACATAATCAGCTGTTAGCAATATCAGTTTAGCCAGAATTTCCAGCTTCACAATAACCATTGGTTCTGCACAGCCATTATCGATTATGACAGGAAAGAGCTACCACAAAAAACCACCTGTCCAACTGAATTTACCTAGTTTGCACCAAAAAAAGAAATGAATTTTCCTAGAATGTAGATCTTTCCAATCTACGCGGTCCCCATCTTTCCCAGAATCTAGGAGATAATTAATCAATTGTTAGCATATTCAGCGTTTCATTATCACTGATCCCCTTAACTGTAATAGCGTTCAATCTCTGAAAATGCACAGCAATTGTAATTGCACTCCCCCAACAAATGACATAACTTTGGAGCTCCATATCCATCGATCATCATCACATCCTACTCTGCCATATAACCGTATATAAGCACGATGCCGAATTCCCATAACCACCAGTAAGTTCCACATTAACATAAATTGGATTCTAACTGACACGGCTAGAACAGAGACGAGGACCAACAGATGGATCAAAAGCATAACCTGATCGCACTGCAGCTCTCCCGGCTTGACGACACGGATCGACCCGATCAAATTGCGAATCGGATGCCGCTTGCCCTGGTCCACATAATTATCCAAGAACTCATCGCTCACGAGACTCTTCCCTCTCCTAAACCCCAGCTCGCCGCCGCCCCCTCCCTCGGCGATCTGGAACGCGCCGTCCTCGAACACCGGCATCTCCTCCTCCTCGCTCCTCCCCAGCACGTCCTCCAGCCTCTCCCCTCCCACCGCCATCCTGATCCTCTCCGGCGACATCCTCAGCTGCCCGCCCTCGCAGACGGAGCTCCCGAGCGTCTCGCTGTGGAAGCACCGGAACCACCCGCCCCCGCCGCCTCCGCCTCCGCCGCCCTCGACGGCGGAGAGGAGGTCGAGGCGGCGGGTGAAGCCGTTGCCGAAGAAGGCCTCGCAGGAGTGGGGGCGGACGCTAGGGTTCTGGGACCAGGGGAGGTAGGAGGGGAGGATGGGCCACCTCTTCAGGGAATCGAAGCGGCCGTCGCGGCGTGGCTCGGCGAGTTCAAGGGCGGGATCGTCGTCGATGTGGATCTGCGATGACGAGGAAGAAGCTTCGATGGTTGGCTTCGGGGAAGGGCGGAAGTAGAGGTAGAGAGAGAGGGAGTTGAGGGCGAAGAGGACGATCACTACTTTCAGGAGATTGTAGCTTCTTCCGTTCATGGCGGCTTCTCTCTCTACTCTCTACGCTCTCTCTCTCTCTCTCTCTTCGTGTGGAGTCTGCGCTGGATTCGATGATGATGGCTCGATCGATCAGGCTGATGGGAGAAGGAAATGGCGACGAAGTGTTGAAGAAGAGGAGTCGGAAATTCTGTTGGGTTGACTTGTTGACGACTGAAAACTTGGTCGTGGTCTTTGTTAATGGCGATTCCTTCCTTGCATTTGTTCTTTCCGCTGTTATCGCTCCGTCTCTTTCGCATAAAACATTGGGAAAAAGCCACAAAAAACCCCAAACTTTTTCACCTGTGACATATTTACCCAAAACTTTTTTTTGTGACACCAAAAACCCCAAACTTTGCTATTTGTGACACATTTACCTCAATGCATTTAGTCTATGGGCATTTTCGTCTTTTTTGTATTTTCTTTTTTTTTTCTTTTCCGGCGAAGGGAGCCTCGCCGGCGTCGGGCGAGGGTCGCCCTCGCCTGGGATTTAACCTCAAGTCAACCCGAGTTGGAGAATGCTTGTACGCGAGTGGCACTTTTGGAGCGGGTCATGCCGACAGGTTATGGACCCGAGCATGTATTGACCCATCTCGAATATATACCTCTCCCGAAATTAGTCTAGAGCTCTAATACTCCGTGGTCGACCGAGACGATCTAATTCGGGGACGAGACGATGTCGGACTTGACGGTCGCCCTCGCCTGGGTCGGGCGAGGGCCGCCCTCGCTCGCCCAGGCGAGGGCGACCCTCGCCCGACGCCGGCGAGGGCCGCCCTCGCCGGATCTGGCGAGGGCCGCCCTAGCCGGCGTCGAGCGAGGGCGGCCCTCGCCGGCGTCGGGCGAGGGTCGCCCTCGCCTGGGCGAGCGAGGGCGGCCCTCGCCGACGCCGGGCGAGGGCGACCCTCGCTCGACGCCGGCGAGGGGGGCCCTCGCCGGCGTCGGGCGAGGGCCCCCCTCGCCGGAAAAGAAAAAAAAAGGAAAAAAAAGAAAATACAAAAAAGACGAAAATGCCCATAGACTAAATACATTGGGGTAAATGTGTCACAAATAGCAAAGTTTGGGGTTTTTGGTGTCACAAAAAAAAGTTCGAGGTAAATGTGTCACAGGTGGAAAAGTTTGGGGTTTTTGGTGGCTTTTTCCCTAAAACATTTTTAATCTTTTTTTTTCATTTTCCCACGTACGGAGAAAAAAGAGTGAACGGAAAATCTATACTTAAAAAATAATTTTTCCCCTTAAAATATCAAAATTATTTTTTAAAATATGACTAGATGTCGAAGTTTATATTAGAAACTTTACGTTTGAACAAAGAAACCCCAATGCTTACTCCTGGGCCCTTTGATAGGACTAGGGCCGGGTTCCCCAGGGCCCATCGAGGTCAAGAGTACGAAGAGGCTAGGCCCGAGTCCCTAGCCCCTAGAGGGTGATTGGTTTTCGATTCTGGTTATTTAGGATTTAGTTCACATTTTACTAATTTTTTTGAAGAAATAAGAAATAAATAAAAGTATATGTTATCGGTCCGGTTCGGTCAAGTTCCCTCTTAAAACCAAGAACCGGACCGCCTGAATACTGATTCCACTTTTAGAAACCGGGATCGGGCCAACACTCCTAGGAATTAGACCAAATCAGCCGGTTCGGTCCAATTCGGGAAGTTCCCAGTTTGGTCGATTCGGTTTGATCCTGGTAATTCTTGGGATGGTCGGTCCATTTTGCACACCTCTACTAGCCCCCAGGTCGTGGCCCATTGAAGACATACCCGAGACCCCAGTACCCATATTCACTTTCTTGACTGTCTATACACAAGTCATTAGTGCCCAAATAATGTATATCTATTTATTACCACACTACAAAAATTATTTTCCACTGCATTTTCAGGTTTCAGCTAAACACACGAAAATATTGCCATTTTCTAAGAAAATAACTTTTTGGAAAAATGTCACTTTTTTCGCGAAATAAACCGAGCCCAAATTTTAGATTTGTTTTTCTATTTTTAACTTTTCATTTATTTTTATACTAGAAAAAAAAGTATTTTTATGCATGATAAAACGCCTAACATGAGGTAATAAATTATACAAAATATAATCAGTATCTTTGATCATCAATTTTTGTTTTTGTGAATGAACGTAATGATAATGCACCCCTATGTGTAACCATTGCTATCTTTTATAGACAAATTTCTAAATTTGACTTACAAATTCATAGAAAATCTCATTAGATTGACGATGAAGAGTCTTCGTACAGGCAAGATCAAAGAAGCATCTCAACTCCAAAATTAAAATAAAATAAATCGCTACGGATACAATTTTTTCAAATCACAAATGAATCACCACAAATTTCAAATCAATATACAATTCTAAGAAGCAGCATGATTTTTTCCTTGTACCTAAAAAAAAAAGGCTCCAATTAATTCCCGATTTCTCAATCATGAGCTAGCTAAAAATCTGATCTCCTCCAATGCCTTGCCTTCTCAAATCCATTGACACAATTCTCAAAATCATATATCGTTCGGTCGATCTCTTCCTGAGTGTTCATCACAAACGGCCCGAGCTGCACCACGGGCTCACCCAACGGCTCGCCCCCGACCAAGATGAACCTCAAGGACTTGCTGGATCTGTTCCACACCTCAACCCCATCTCCGTGGCCGAGGAGGAGGAGGTGGTGGGCGGTTACAGGCGAGGATTTCGGGATCCCGAAGACGCCCTCGCCCTCGAGGACGTACACGAAGGCGTTCCACGAGGTGGGTATTGGCTGTTGGAGGTGAGCCCCTGGCTTAAGAGTGAAGTCCAAGTACATGGTGGGTGTTCTTGTGTAGATAGGGGATTTGGCTCCTAGAGCCTCTCCTGCTATGACCCTCACTTTGATACCATCTTCTGTAGCTTCTGCAATGTCTTTGCCTGATATCTCTTGGTACTTTGGTTCAATCCTGCCACAGAAAACCGGAGGTGGGAATCATTCTACTGTTAATGATAACTTGTTATGTTAACCACATCAGTTATGAAGGTGATATTTGATGCTTGAGAAGCTTAGCTATTTTGACAAGAATTGCTTCTGCAGACCTAGCAAAAATTCTTATTTAGCTTTGACGAGCACAGAACTCACATTTTGTGTTTGGAGGAGAGGTTGATCCAGAGCTGTAACCCCTTTTGAGTTCCTTGACTTGCGGGCATCTCGGAATGGACAATCCCTCTTCCCGCCGTCATCCATTGTACATCACCGGGTCCAATCGTCCCCTTGTGCCCTTCGAAATCTTCATGTGTCACGGATCCCTGTTACAACAAACATCTTTCGAATCAATAATTTTCACTTTTTAAGCATAACGGTTAAAGTGATGCTCTAAATTAGCTTTCGGGTGTCAAAATAAGTTATCCTTATTTTTTTTTTGGTCGAAAAGTTATCCTTATTTCAAAAGGGTTGTTTCTTTTTTGATTGGACCCATTTGGGTAACCACTAGAAGAAGAATGATGCATCTCATCATTGTCATTAATTACCTAAGGATCCGAATTCCCGCACTAACGGCCATGTAGGTCCTCCAAATGATGAATGGTTGAGATTGTGCAATTTCCCAACATGAAACACAAAGTACAAACACATGCTGTGCGAAAGACAAAATAACTAAATGCGAAATTTCCTCGGTCGTTTCCCCCTTCTTGTGGCTCCATTTGGGCCAACAAGTGTGTATGGTCAAACCTTAGACCAGAAAGAGCTCTTGCCTTGCGTTTGTGTGGCATGGCCTCTGCATGCTCACCTAAAGTGGTTGCTTGCTGGCCATACCCGCAGACATAAATAATCAATTTCCATCTATTGCTTTCCCTGGTTTTGATGAAGTCATTCTTATTGGTTGTATCCTCCATGAGATGAGCAGGAACCCACTATTAAAACAACTTCATAAAAGACACTACTAATTTTGCTTACTTCTGTCTAACCAACGTGATTCAATCCTCTGTTTCTTTAATTTTATATGAAATCGTCTTGCTTTTTTCTCGACTCTGAAAAAGACTTATTGGGCTAGTTTGGTTGCGTTGCGTCTCTTGGACGGCTCGCAGGAATGGAAGAGAGTCAAGAGCCATCAAAATTGAACAAAACTTTCGTACCTGTAACATGTAGGTGACGGTCTCGAATCCTGTTCACAGAAAACAGAAGAATCAAAACAGAGCACGTGTGATGTTTATATGCTTTAAATTTATAATCCGCTCCTATCGCTCTGTTTTCTTCTCGAGCGTTCGCGAACTCACAAACCCATGATTCAAGAAGCCCAAGAAACACAAACCTCTGTGCGGATGGTCTGGAAATCCAGCGGGAGCAGTCACTGCAGACCATACAATAGGAAGGAATCAGAAAAAAAAAATTGGAATTCTTGTCCAGCATTGATTACCAGAAAGATTGAGTATCCGCAAAAGAACAAAAGAGCAGAGAGAAAACAGAGACACCCACCTGAAAATTCGTCCAAGAAAAGAAAAGGGTCGAAATATCTCAGCTCAAACCTGAAGCCAACACACACCCTTTTAGCCAAACCGTTCGGATCCGCGTTACGAAGATGAAACAAAATGAAGATCGAGAAGATCGGTTCCGTCTCTCTTACCGGCCAATGCTTCTCCTGACGACGGCTCCCACGCCTTCGTGCTGAGGCCTTGCCAAGAACTTCCTGGCCACCATGCGCGGCTCGCTGATCTCGCAAGAAACCTCTGCGTCTGTCATCTTCTTCTCTCGATTCAGCTCGACTCTACGGTACAAGTGTGTTCTGTATTCGTGCTCGTGCTCGCGATCGAAGTTGTTTATGGTGAAGCAAAAGCTGGAGACATCTGGGCGTATTTATAGGGAGGAATTGAAAAGAGGGAGGGAGAGGAGATGGTTATAGCGACAGTTCTTCTTCCTCCTGAAGGAGGGAAGGTCAAAGGGAAGCGTTGGCTGCCAAGTGGGCTCCGTGTGCTCGAGTTCGATCCCTCGAGGGAGTTTTCTGTATGAACTTGGACTTGCAATCTCGTAGAGGGTGGCGTCAGCATATCGTGGACGTGATGTGGGGGCGAGGGCTCTGGATCTGGACCGTCGATCGGAGCGCCACGTCGGGATTGGATCCGAGGAGTGGGGACGTCATCGATGATTCGCTAGTCGCGTACGGAGGGTGGCTTTCGGGCCCACGATCCTATGTATCGAAAGTATTCGTGGGACGTTCGTTTTTCGGTTCGTTTTGGCGGGGGGGGGGGGAAAAAACTGTGGGGCCCCGCGGCGTGACATTGACTTGGTCATTTTTTCGAAAAATGAAATTGGGTACCAAGATATCTGGCATTCTAATTTTCTTCCCGTTTATCATTTTGAGAATCAAGGGTGATCGGTTATCGGGTCGTCGGTTCCCACCCAAGAATCAGACCTAATCCGATTCTTGGATAGGCCAATGAAATCGATGGCATGTTCTTTTTTTTTTTTAAGCATGTAGTCTATGATTCATTGCGGAATTCCATGCAACCCACCCACAAATTTATAGCCCTTCTTCAACCATGGAGTAGTTCATTTCGACTTTTTCCCTCCTGGATTTTTGAATGGTTATGCATCTGTCGTAAAATTTCTCTTTGCTTGCCGAAAAACATTAGCGGGAAGATAGCCCATAACTTTGCATTTAGTTCACAACACATGGTTGTCGGGGCGAGGGGCTTGGCACTGATGAGTCCGAAGACGAGATCTAGACGCAGCATCATAAATGGTGTAAAAAAAACGGGAAAAAAAAATAGAACATTCGATATTTACCTCGATGAGATGCGATTGCGATCACGATCAGCAAAAAACAAAGCAAGAGTGGGAGGCGAAAGTCAAGACTCGAGATGAGACCGCGAAAGGGAGGCAGCGAGCTTGAGTGAGAGGGACGCAATTCAAGTGAGGGGGTGGCGTATGAGAGTTGAGCGAGAGAGTGACCGAGAGAGTCGTAACTGAGAGTTGAGCGAGAGAGTGACCGAGAGAGTCGTAACTGAGAGTTGAGCGAGAGAATGCCTAAGAGTCAGGCAAGGTTAAGAGGGAAAGAGCGATTTGGGTTTGTGAAAATGGTGTGAAAGATTAGGGTGTCTACATGCATGAGCAAAATGGGAGTCGTGTGACTCATGCGTGTTTGTGTGTGAAATCTAAAACGAGAGATACATCGGGGTTTTTTTACAGATTTTTAAGAAATAAGAAAAATTAAAAAAAATCAATCCGGTCTAGACGGGCAGTTCAACAACCTAGAAATGTAAACCAGACGGAAATTTACTGATTCCAATTTTATGGGATTGGTGCCCTTGAGAACCATCCAAAATCAGTCAGGTCTGAGCGGTTTCCAGTTCGAGTGATTCTTCTTGCTCATCACTATTGTAAGCTAATCACACCAATTGTGCATTCCTTGAGCTCGATGTACAAACCACCAATACTTTATTTGCAGCTTCACCCCTAAAATAAGTGCTATCATTGGTAAAATTATAACCCTTTATGGCATAGTTACAGATTCAGCTACGGCCATGCTGAACGGTCTTTTCATCAAAGTGGAAATTGAAATTATCAAATGGAGATAGCTCACCAGTTTGATCGAGTGACGGCCTCTTAATCAGATTTGAACTTGAAATTAACAAAATGAGATAGCTCGCCAGTTTGATCGAGTTATTAAATTTCGGTCTTGTGAAATTGTTGTGTAGTCTATCCAATTTAGGGTAGCGCTTTTTACCCGTAACTTTTACTTATGACCTTTTAGTTTTTGAATAAAATACAAAATATTATTGCTGACTTCTAAAATACTACGAAAATTATATATGATTTACATTTCAACATTTGAAATTCTATAATCAAAAGTTTAGACTTGCGAAATATCTGAAACCTAATTCAATATACGAATAATGATATGCATAATCTTATACAAGTTTTTCATAATTTTTTGAAATTTAAAATATCATCTTCCTATTTGTAGATTTTAGGGAGACAGTCACGAGTAGAAATAATTAGTGATTCTTTATATACTCCAGACTGGCAAGATATTGTGTCCTACTATTCTAGAACTCAATTAGATACTGGCCTCCAAATTAGACTAAATCAATTTTTGACAAACAAGTCGAGTTGGGCAAGATCGAACTTATTATATATATTTTGAACAAGGTAAGCGAAACTTCTATTGATGTGCATAAATAAACAGAAGAAATAGTAGAAATTTGGCTCCTCAAGATGTGTCTAGGGAAGGGCATGAGGTGCGGAGGCCCGACCCAAGTGGTGCAGTTTTTCTTTACAAGAGACCGTTAGCGACAAAATTTTTTCATTATATAAAAAAAATTATCAAAAACTTCAAACTATGCTGGTTGTGAAATATTTATCTGAAATTTTTTTTGACATAAAAACCTCCCAAGTATACCCACTTTGACACATCTACTCTAAACTTTTTCTTATGATTAATGTTTCATTATACAATTTTTCAGTCAAAACAAAATCGTTTTCATTTCACTTAAGTCACGTGAATGCCACTGTCAACACCATTTGCTTTTCGATGCCCATATAGGTAAATTTTTAACGATATTCATTGACCGAATCTCGACAGAGGGTAAATGTATCACACACGTATAAGTTTGAGGATTTTTGGTGTCACGGAAAAAAAAAGTTAAGTGTAAATGTATCGCGGTAAGCCTAGTTTGGAGTTTTTTGTGATTTTTTTTCATAAGAAAAGCGATCAACTGTGTGCAAATTTTCTTATGTTGTCTTAGGAATTCAATTCGTCCGTTTATCGTGTCCACATTTGGTCAACTGCGACGAAGTCTTCCGCGCGCGATCATCCCATCACGAGTCACGAGTCCCAAGCCTCCTGTTCCTTGTGGAATTAGCTGTCCCGTTTTTTTTGTTTCCTCCGCTCTATCCGACGACCACGTAACTCGATTCAAAGTTGAACACGTTAAACAGAAAACTGACGAGACGCCTTCGGTGGGTGACAACGAAACATCGTCCGCTTCATGTCATCCTCCGCCTCACACGTGAATTACGACGGGGCGGCCTGATTTCATCTCTCAATAGCCCGTTTGGAACTTGGCGGTCTTATTTAGGAATCATAAAACTCGGCGGCCCTAAAATTAAATGGGGACTTGTACTATCTAATGACCCAAGTGCAATGTTCTCAAGATCATAACGGAGAATAAATCTTGTGGTCTCGAGTGACTCGATTGGAACGCGATGGAGTTGGAAAGATAGCCTAAAAGAGGATGCTCGACCCGTTTGCAATTTAATTTAAACTTTTTTTTTGTCTCACTCCTATCTATTATATACATGTATGTGCAGTATTCGTGGGGATCGAATTTCGGACTTGATATTCTCCAGCCCCACCCTCCTCAATCCCTTTATCGTATGGGTCGCATGGCTATTGGCGTACGCGACTTGATTTGCCGGGTATGATTTTAGAAGTAATGCACGTACGCATGAGACTGACACGATTCGGGTGGATGGACGGCAAATAATACTATCTTAATAAAGACAATTAGGACCCACGAAGGAGAACGTTAATGAGAGACATGGGGGTTCCAGTGACGTCACCGCTAAGGGCAGCATGACGAACGGGAGAGTCCCCGGTCGGGTGCTTCGCCCACGTCACCGGATCGTCAGCATCACGTCGCGCCGGGGGAGTCAATGTCCAGGGGCCTATCGTCGTCGGCAACAACGGGAGCGGATGGCATTTTCCGTTTCTAAGGTTTCCGTACGAAAAGGGGAAACGTTTGGCATTTGCACGCATTTGTTTGCTTTTCGGTGTCCCTGGACTCCCCGCAAGGACGTCGCCTTTGCGTCATTTTCTTGTCAGTCTCGGGCTCCATTCATTTGTCCACAAAAACTACAAAAGCGAGCACTTAGACGAAAGGGAGACGGTCCCAGAAATTTGGCCCGGTATAATTATGTGGTTCATGAATTTTTAATCTGTTCAATGTAATATCTGAATTTTAGCGCAATATGCAATATGGTATCTGAATTTTTCATTTGTTTAATGCGGTATTTAAATTTTTTGTACATGTTCAATTTAGTTTCCGAAGTATATGAAGATATTGAATAGATTAAAAATTAATGGATCTTTTATGTCATTATCCCTAGAAAAACAATCTCGAGTGTCACTCTGAATCCCATTTTGAGCCTGACCATCGGGGTTCCTGGCTCGGGCTCGAGAGATTTGGAACCAAGCGACGAGGTCTCATAAGTAAGCGTCGGGGCCAAGTAGCATTTTGGAAATTAATTTATATTTTTTAAAAGAGAAATTTATTTTTTTCGGAATTTAGGTATAGATTTTACATTGGCTATAAAAAAAATTATCTTCGACTCGTTTTCCTAAGTGGCGTAAACGTTGAAATATTAGAAAAACATTTTTTGACGGTAAATTTTTTCGCAACAAACTGATCCTCAATCGTGGACCCGGTTGCCATATGCTATAACGAGCAAAGGCATTATGAACTTTGATGGAAAATACTTAGGCTAAACCTTCCATCCACAGAAAAGAAAATACTAAATTTGGTCCGTCATGCGCTCATCAATCACATCCGTTGAACATGCGAATCTCACTCCAGCAAATTCAATGACCGTTGATTGCATCTGATCCATGATGAATCACGTGGAAATATTATATTTCCTCACCAACGCGAGAGCAGATAAATGTACAGGTCAATCATACATAATTAAGCGCATGAGGCCACAAGTAAATACAAATTCATATAGTGCAAGCTGGCAGAGATGATTGAGCTCGTTCTGGCATGCCGCATGGACCCAATTCTCTTTTTGAAAAAGAAGAAGAAGAAGAAAGACATCGAGCAACCGAGGAAGGTTCACGGACATTCATTGCCATGAGGTCTAGGTCAAAAGGAAATTACTGAAAAGATCCGAAGTTGCTTTTTAGAGCAAGTAAAAAGGATACCTTTTTCTCCATCTTTGATTGAAGAAAGCTTTTCTAAACTAGGGCTTTGATTGTAGAATTACAAATATCGACACGTTTTGTGTATGATGCCCATGCTTGCGAAGCAAACCACCAATCGAAAAACTGGCTAGAGAAAGTTTTCTCCAACTGGAGACCAAAGAAAACACGACCTATATATTAAAAGTACATTAACCCATTTCATTGAAACAATGGTACGTGATTTATAGCACTGGCCGACTACCCATTTACATTTTAGGGTGATAAACCATCATCCCGTTGATTTGATCCTGGTCAAGCATGTTGTCGTTGCCTCAAAGATCGTCATGGGAAAAGTACAAAAAAAAAAGCCCTAAATCTATTGCATTGGTACAAATTCAGTCGTAAATATTTCAATTGGATCAATTTAATCCTAAACTTTTTCATATTGGTACAAATTCAGTCCATCCGGCCAATTTAGGCAGGAAATTGCTACGTGGATGTCGGCGGTCCTACATGGCACCGCCGGCACTGACGTGGATAAAATTTATAATTTTTTAATAAATTTTTCAGATTTTTAAATATTTTTTTCTCTTTTTTTTCCTTTTTCCAGAACTGGTTGGTTGACGAGGGCCCCCGCGCCCTCATCAACCATGGGTAAGGGCCACCGCGCCCTCGCCCAGATCTAGGTGAGGGCAACAAAGCCCTTGCCCAGACCTGGTGAGGGCGTCGTGACCCTCGCTAGCCAATAGATGAGGGTTTCGGCCCTCGCTTAGATTTGGGCGAGGGGTCGACACTCTTGCCAGTGGCCGGCGAGGGCACGAGGGCCCTCGCCCAGACTAGGCAAAGGTCGTTGGCCCTCACTTGTGGCTAGCAACGGTGGGTGAGGGCATCGGGCCCTTGCCTGAATCAGGTAAGGGTCGCCGGCCCTCACTTGTGGTCGTCGGCCAACTAGTTATGGGAAAGGAAAAAAAAAAGAAAAAAGGCATTAAATAATTATAAAATTTGTCCACGTCAGCGCCGGTGGTGCCACGTAGGACTGCTGGCATCCATGTCAGCGATTTTCAATCTAAATTGATCAGATGGACTGAATTGGTATCAATATGAAAAGCTTTAGGACTAAATTGGTCCAATTGAAAAGTTTCAGACTGAATTGGTATCAATGCAATAGGTTTAAGATTTTTTTTGTACTTTTCCCAGATTGTCGTTGATTTGGTGGTCAACGTTCCGTCAAATGGGTGGGTGGGTTGGGTTTGATCTAACTCAAATTGACTAATTTATGTGAAATACAAATTTAATAGCTCGGACCCGACCAGGCTCAGCCTATACTCGACCGAACATATATTACTAAAACACATTCATATTTAATCTAATCTATAAAAACTTGTATCCACCTAATTAACTCACTTTTAAGCTCTTCTCATGTATATATTATTGGGATAAAACACATCCATATGTAATCCAACCTATAAAAACACGTATCCACCTAATTAACCCACTTTAAACTCCTTATGTATATATTTTATTAGTATAAAATCGGTGTTTTGACTCTGAGATGATAAAGCATTGGCTTTTGACATTGCATAGAATTTTCAGCTTTTTTTATTGATTCACAATGAAAATAAGAGAAAGTTAGTACTTAGTAGTGAATTTATAAAATCACGATAGCAAATAACGTGAATGAATTGAAATTTCAATAAGTTGAAATATAAGATATCGAATAAGATGATTTATGCTGATTGGATTGCAATGACAAGAACTAAGATAAAAATATTATGTTAAGATAACAATGCCAGATGCTACCAAAGAAAGATGTACTTCAACAGCTAACAGACGAAACATACAAAATTTATAAAAATATAAATAATAATGGGGGGAAGAAAAGAAGCCATATTGATATTTCTAATAAGGGTGAAATTGGGCCCATCTTGCGGGCCCACCAAGACTTTACTGAATTTGAAACAGTTCGAGAATTTCATTATTTTTCCAGAGAGAATGAAGCGTGAGCTACAGAGTTAGGTTAGATTTGGGTAAACTACGAACCCATTTATCATCCATATTTTTTTGAATTTTGCCAATAAACCCATTTTCTATAACTATCCTATTTAATGACTAAACCCATCAAATATGGGTTAACAAATGGGTATAACCCATTTTGACGGATCCTGTTCATGTATACCTCACCAAATAAATGGTTTTGATGTGCCTACCGCATTGTGCCCGGATCTAAGCAAGAATTTCCCCCTTGTTCAAGACGGTCACGTCACCTTATTGCGAAATTGTTGTGCCGTAGCGCGTTGTAACTCCTGCCATTCGTCCCGGTACCCGGAACTCAGGCACTTCAATAGCCAAGCATGTATCGACACGCCTCGTCAAAACTCAAAAAGTGCGATGCCCCCTTTGGAGTCGCAATAGAGATGCGGCTTCACCATATCAATTCCCAAGTGATAAAACTCTTGAAGGAGACGTTCTCCCCAAAACGGAGACTGCACGATGTCAACTGCCGGTGGGCCTCGAGAGAGCGTCCAGGCCCAACTGTGCAGACGGCGAGGCCTTGGGCCGAAAAAGGAATCCATCTTCCGTCCTCTCGGATTTTCTTCTCGGCCCGCGTCATCTTCCTCTTCTCCTTCCTCCTTCAGCTCGTCGTTCGCGAGGTTTTTGCAGTCGCTAAAACCCTACTGAGCCAGAGCAGGAAGAAGGCAGCTTAGCGACGAGGTTCCGAGGCCAGGGACGCAACAGCGACGCTCGAAGTCTTGGTTTGAACCTCCTCGCGGGTCGAACCATCGCACGAGCGGCGAATTAGGGGGACTCGTCGGGAGGTAGAAGTCGAGCGGATTGGCCTCTAACGGTGAGCAACACTAACGACGCCTGAATTTGCGAGCTTAAGTTATCATCGTACCGGAGAGTTGTTGTCGTTGGCCAGAACATGCGAGTGACTGTTGCATAGGAGATGATGCTTGCTGAGTGTCGGGTTGAAGTGTGAACCCGCCCGCTTTTGCGGTTGTTCCTCTGAATTCTCGCAGTTCTCTCGTTTTCTGTGCTCTCTTTTACCGGAGCTTGAAGGTGTCGTCATTTGCGATGCGAACGCGAGTGTTCTCGATGTACGTGTCAATGTAGGAGCAGTTGAACTTGGTATTTAGTACGTACGTGACTTTGTTGGGTGCGATCAGAGGGTTATGTTCCTCGTACTTCACAGGTTAGCCAGCTCTTCTGGGCAGCGGTGGGCATGAGTTTAGTTTTTGGTAGTTTTTCTTATTTGGGTCTGTTGGTTTTTCTGTCTGTTGGCGAGGATCCAGTTAGCTTTCTCATTGGTGTCGTGTCTGTTGAAGTTGTTCTAGGAAATGTCTGCCGAGGCGAAATTAAGGGTGAAGCTAAAGAAGAAACTTAAACCTGCCATTCGGAATTCTAAGAAGCTTGGAGAAGGAAATGCTGTTCCTGCGAATCAATCTTCTCGCAAGGGCGATAAAGTTTTCAAGAAAGAGAAGGGACTGAGGAGTGATCAGAAATCAGATTCGAGCGTGGTAAGTACAATTAAACTCGCAACTTCTGATAGTAGAAAGAAGCGGATTTATGCTGGAAGGGATAAGGATGGGGAGGAAATGTCCCAGGATTATAGAGAGCCAGCGGAGATGAAGTCTTCAATCAGAAAAGGACAGAAGCAGTTGGAACTCAACTCTGTTTTAGTAAAAGGCGGTAAAGTATCACATCGCACCATGTGGGCTTCTGGCAGAGTGAATGCTGCTATGACCAAGGTTCAGGATTCTTCCTTGAAGTTCAAGAGGAAAGGGCGAAAAGTCGAAGTTTCCAGCTCAAATCTGAAAACCAAGACGATGGAGGCAGGGAAGAAGAACGATGCTGGTGCAACTGATTTGTCGAGGAAGCACATGAAAGGCAAATTGGAGGCAGGCAAGCATTTGAGTCAGCTTCAAAACAAGCGTATGGACACTTCTCCTCCAAAACTCGTCACGAAAAAGGCATCGAGGAAAATAGGCACTGATGATAATCGTGATGTAAAAGATGACCAGCCTAAGAAGAGGAAGCGTATACGCATAGATCCGTATGATATTTCAAATAAGCGGCTAGATGACAGCATACTCATCGAGGGTAAGCATATCGTCCGTGTTTTTCTTTTTTCTTCTTAAATATTTTATTTTCTTGGATGAATGGTAAAAAAGTGCTGCTTGTCCATGTGAATGCACATATCTGTTTGAGGGCGGAGTCTGGGCTTCATGAGATACTAAGCCATATTTGCAAAGTCTTATCTTTCTAGTATAAAGTGTGAAATTTACTATTTGTATAGGCTGATAGGATCGTCCAAGTGTATAGAGGTTTCATGCATTGTCAATGTACCGTGGAAGTCGGATGTTTGTGGTTTAACATAAGCTTCGATTGCTCAAAAGAAATTTCTCTAGGCTTCTTGTCTCATTAATTCAGCTTCACCCACCCTTTTCTTTGGCTATCTCTTTAGCTAAAGCCAATAGAATCACATTGCACTCATTTTGTTTTTTCTGACAAAGAATGAATTGTATCTGAAGGTTCTCAGCCTTAGGATTTGGATCTATTTGAGACATATCTCATCATTTATACATGCGAAACACTGAATAACTTATTATGAAAGGCAATGTGAAGCTACCATTATTGTTTGTCTTTTGATTATTAAATCTCTGCAAAGGGATTATGTTTACTGCATTTAGGGTTGCTTGGTAGTTAATGGATATTGAGAAGACTATTTTTTATTTTATTTTTGAAATTAAAAGTAAGAGATCAGTTCTGATGCCTGTGTTATATTGTTAAGCTGTTGCTTTGGCTGTGTTTCCCCCTTTTTAAAACATTTACCTGTAAAAACCCATAATTTCATTTTTACCATTCCTTTCTGTGCTTTTCAGAAAATGCTAAGGAGAACAAAGAACCCGAAAAGAATGTTGAGATGTCGAGTAATGCTCGGTTCCGTGCAATACAGCCTTGCCCCTCTATCCTTTCCTTTGTTGAGGATAATGTACTTGATTATAGCAAAACTCCTCTCCTTTTCATATGCAATTCTGCACTTGAATGTTTCTTTCCTGATGCATGGACCAACTTTGCGTACCCTGTTAACAGCTGCTTGGGCGTAGACGAATGATTGAGCTTCGGAGGGCCGGCTACAACGTGGATCTTTCTGCCCCTTTGGACAATATGCCCTTATCTACGAGTTCTGAAAGAGAGAGGATTGAAGAAAATGTAAGTTTGCATAGGTAGTTATATATAACTATATGTCAGTCTCCAAAATTGCGCTAAATGTTTTCATAATGGCGCCTGAAGCTTCATGTGCTGCATTAAAGGTTCATAGCCTTGCTGACCATTATTACAGGTGTTCAGGAACAAATTAAGCTTTTTTGCTGCTGCAAATGTTTCATCATCATTTCCAAGCCCGGACCTTCCGGAGATTGCATTTGCAGGTAAAGATGTCAGCTCTCATCCTCTCAGTGTTCTTGATTAAACACCGCCCTTTGAGGTGTACATTGGTTTCCTCACTGCATTAGGCTGTCTTATGAAACTCTGGCACAATTATATTGGAATGTTGTATCCCAACATTTTATGTTTTTTTGCATGTTACTACATTCAGATCCAACACTATGAGTTGTGAGTTTGCTTGGATGTGATTGTGTCATAACATGTTGTATAGGCAACTTTCCTATTGGACCGGTTGTTTTCATTCAGTATATGCATTTTTTGGAATCTGGATAAGTTAGACATCTAGGTACAAACTTTCACATATAATGATGGTCTTTTTAAAGCTAACCATGTATTTCTTTAATTAATCTATTGAACCTTGTCTCGCATGGTTGTAGACAGTTTGCACTCTTCGTAAGTTCTGCGTTGCTCTTATATTGTTCGGAGTGTTAACATGATGATTTGTTTTCCACAGTAGGTTGAGAGTCATTAGATGTTTAGAAATAATGAATTTATTTCCTTCTACTCCAATAATGTCGGCCAATTAGTTCTTGTGAAATGTGTTGCTTCCTTCTTATAGGAAGGTCAAATGTTGGAAAATCATCACTATTAAACGCACTCACCAGACAATGGGGTGTTGTTAGGACGTCAGATAAGCCTGGACTTACACAGGTTCCATCATTTTCTCTGAACTTGCAACTTGATTAGTTGTGATACTTCCTTTGTTGACAATCTTGATTCCTTTGCAGACAATTAATTTCTTCAACCTAGGATCCAAGCTCTGCTTGGTTGATTTGCCTGGATATGGCTTTGCTTATGCAAAAGAAGAAGTCAAAGATGCTTGGGAGGAGCTTGTAAGTAATGCAATTTGACTTTTGGCCTCAGCCATATATAGCTTCAAACTATTTACCTTTATTTGTCCAATATTAAACTAATGGTAGGAGCAGCATGCTATGGTACTTTTTAAGTGTTGATAGGTTGTTCTGGTGTATATGAGTAGTATACTGTTGTTTGCATGAAGCATGACGTAGTAAATGGGGCTTTTACACCAAATTAACTGTCAGTTAGCCAAAACTGAATGAATCAGCTAGGTTGAGCTTTGATGTGATACTTTAAGATCTCGAGCAAATATGAAATCCTCAAAACTAGAGAAATTGGGTATGTGAGACAAGTTTGAAATTATTGTCTGACTGATTCATCATTTGATCTCCCCTTTAGTTAATATCTGTTTCGAAGTGCACTAATTTTAAATATCTGAGAAGTTCTGGTTCACCTCAATCTGTTTCATTGGTTGAAATATAAGTTCTTGGTACTGGATATTCTCCATCTGGTTAGTGTAAAATCAGTTCATTAAAATATAATTGATCTAAGGGCTGTGCTTGTTCGTAGAAGAAGATTTCTTATTGAAGTTGATCATCACATCTGCCATTATTTCAAGAGGAACTGTGGAAGGGATATGTAGGATAAGGGCCAGTATAGTTTTCATCTGATTTATACTGAGAAAAATTATCCATTTAGTGTCAATTTCAATATTTCCTTATTTGATGTTTTAGAAATTTGAATTTGTTCTTATGCAAGTTCATGCTAAATTGTTGTCATTAATCTGCAAAATGTTTTTAATATTTTATGTGGTTATTATGGTCGCTTTGTTGCAATTTCTAGGTAAAGGAGTATGTCTCCACAAGAATCGGCTTGAAGCGAGTTTGTTTACTCATTGATACAAAATGGGGTATGAAACCGAGGGATCATGAACTCGTTGATTTGATGGAAAGGCATGTACGCATCCTCTGTTAATTGTTTTTGGATGTCATCTAGTTTTTTACATTGCCCAGTGTGGCTTTACTATAGTGACATGTTCCGATCTTTTACTATTCTCACTTGTTGTTACATTTATTGTGGCGTCTTCATGGGGATAAAATCTCTAGTGCGCATGGGTTTCTTGTGCTATATAACTTCATTGAACAGTGAAGTCTCTTATAACTGTGGTAGGACACTACTGTGAGTTGACTAATACATACACTGCCTGAGTTGCCGTGTTACCTGCATCTAAACTGATTTTTAATGTCCACCTCATACATAGAGAATCAGTTGGTGGTGAGGAATATTATGCACTTGCTGAGGTTAAGGACAATTCTTGTTTGTTTGTAGATCTCAAACTAAATATCAGATTGTTCTAACCAAGACAGATCTGGTGTTTCCAATTGATGTGGCACGCCGTGCGATGCAAATTGAAGAGGTTATTGATGTACTAATTTTCATCAGCTTTTACTTTACCCCAGATATATCCTGTAAAACCTAATGTCTTTTATTGCTTCTAAATTACGCAGAGTCTGAGCTCAAACAAGTCCATCATTCAACCTGTGGTATGAAATACCATGTGATTGGGAATATAATTTGTCAGTGATGTCTTTTTGGCTGAGAATTTGTCAGTGATGTCTTTTCGACTGAGAAGTGATTATCTCTCCTTGGTTTCACTTCAGATGATGGTGAGCTCAAAATCTGGAGCTGGTATGAGAACTCTAAGAACTGTACTTTCCAAGATTGCTCGATTTGCCAAAGCATAGTATTGACTGAGGTAACTTCTATTCTTGGATGGCTGTAAATAACCTGCACGTGGTTAGTATTAGTCTTAGTAGTAAGAGTCTATCAAGGTTTTTGGTATAGTTATATTAGTAAAGTCTTGATCTTCCAATTAAATTTTGAATACCTTGGCATCTAGCTACTTTAATGTGAGTCCATTGATTAGCATGTTGGCGATCTGATTATGTTTTGCTTGTCTTTGAACCAGCTCAATTGTTGCCTGTGGCAAACCAGGGACAGAAGTTGGGTAGTGCTGTGTGACAGTGACTCTAGGTCAATTTTCATCTATGTCACAGGCTTCGCCAACTATTGATGCTGGGTTGTGGGCCTTAAATTGGGATTTGGATGAAGAGTTATATCTTCAGCCAGATTGGCGTAATGGTAGCAAGAGGGCTTGGCCTCCTCTGCTGGAGCATCTGACCTATTTGAAGATTGCAAAAGCGACAGAGCTCCCTACTTGCAAGTTAAGTGAGGCTGTATTTGGCAGCCGAATCATCTTCGCCATCTGCGATTACTGCAGGAATCAGTACCAGGAGTGATTTCTTCGGGTTTTTCGGGAAGTCCATTTCTGTTTTAGTTTTCAATTGATGACAAGAAAATCTTCGCCCAGGAATTCGTAGTTGTTAACCTCTGTAGTTTATAGAAACTTGCAGAAGCTGCAATTTTTGTGAGCAGTAGTAATGTAGAAGGCACGATTCAGTTTATATCAAAGTCATGATGGTGAATTCCTATATTTATACAATCCAAATAGCAGCTGATATTACAATATTTAGTGTACTGCATTATAAAGCTGCTCATCACTACTTCATATGAACAGAATATGGCAAAGATCGTCTTCTTCTTGATATTTAGCAATACTGCAGCATTTTGTTGTTGGGCAATTTACGGATTATAAGGATCAATGTGCTCAATCATTTATCTGTTAGGTTTTAAAACTTTTGCACAAGGAGACTAGTATGCGTGGTGTGCACAAGGTTCATCCATCTCTTAAATTCGCTTTCCATCTCAGTTGCTTGTGAATATTTGAGCCCGAAATTCCTGCTGTGTCCAGTTTTAATACAACCACAATGTTGGCCACTTTTTATTTAATGGTGTGCGAGAGAAGTGCATAGTCGATGTGCTTCGGAAGTTTGGATTACAAAGAATCTGAATCTTCAATGCAGAGTCTTATTTCTTTCCCTCAGAATTAGATATCAGAATTGCAAAAAAGAGGGAAATTACAAGGCAGGTAACTTCAGTACATTCGGCAAATTATATGACTCTGTACATGATCCAAAGGCTATTCTGGAACTTTAAAAGGGACCTGCGTATTTTCTGAGTTCCTACTCTTTGGCTGATGTTGTGATGTTGGTCAGAGGACTGTTAACAGATGGTGGATTCTGAGCCGATCCAGGGATGAGCTAGATTAAGCGGATGTTGTGAAGAGAACTTTTCAAGCACGAGGGAGGATTTTGTTTGCCATAAGAGGCACCCTTCGCATTTGCACAAACTGATGATGCTTTTCGTTCTCTTCCACCATACACCAAGTCGATGTCTCTAAGTTCGATGCCCGTGCATGGAACAGCTGGGCTGCAATTAATATTGACTGCAACTAACGAACTTGAAGTGCCTCTGATGTTTCTGAACCTAACGTCGCTGATCTTAACTCGTGAGGACTCCAGGAAGGACGACAAGAATGAACATGGTCAGTGTCTCGTGTTGTCATGTATCCGTAAGTGTGATAAACGACAGTGTCATATAATAAATTAATTGGAACTGCTCCATTAGCAGATTAGCAGAGAGAACGTATGCTTTTTCCCGTGTTGAGAACAACTTCATATTCACACCATTCTAGCAGTTATGGTAATCGCCAGATGTTCTTCTTCCCCTTTTAAATGGGTAAAGTAAAATGATGCCGGACGTGATAACATGTAAAGTCCGTGTGTGTGACCATGGCCGTGATTTTCACGTGAGTACTCACATGAATCTTTTCGTTCTATTCTGCTGTTTGGTCTATTGCATGAAGGTGATTTTCTAGTGGGTGCAAAATGTCGTGCACGTTGCCAAAGAGAACGCATACCTGGGGCCCACATTGTTTTGATGGGCAGTATTGCTGATCAATGATTATTGGGTTGTTGACTTTGTTGACAATGATGTCTTGAAAGGTGATGTCTGAAACACCGCCTGGGTACGGGGTAGCCTTCGTTTTGATTCGCACGCCATTCATAGTGTCCGTGAAGGTGCTGCTCCCTAAGAACACTGAATTTACACGCGGTTCATTTGCCGTAGCCCCGAGGCTCCCGACACTTACACCGTGCCCGGGCCCGCAAGTGATGCCTGTCATGTTTATGTTTTCGCTTCCAGGCCCGAGAGATATGCAGTCATCTCCAGTGCCTATGCCCAAGTCTCGGATGAAAATGTAGTTAGAGAGAGCCATGTGGATTCCGTCAGTATTTGGGCTGTCCTTAGGAGCTATTATGGTAACATGCTCAAAGGTCATGTCTTTGCAGGAGAAAAGATTGAAATGGAAATTCTTGCTGTTGAGAGATGTCACATTGTGAATCCGCGCCTTCGTTACGAAACTAAATCTCATTGTCTGGTGAAAATAGACGCACGGTGGAAGAAATTCACGCACAACGTTAGTGGTTTTAACTTGGCTTCTAAATCTGTGAAATGGGCTTTCTCAACTTAAGGGAAGCTGTAAAAAGTAAAGGACGGAAAAGAAAGAACAGAAACATACCACTGGGAGTGCCTTGCAATTGGGGTTTTTGCTGCAGTCATTATACGGCCAAGAAGCAGCTCCTTGGCCATCAAGCAATCCTCCTCCGGTAATCGTCAGCTTGTCAATGTACTGGAATGAAATCCAATTGTCGATACCGAGTTGAGGGCTACTAAAAGCCCTCAGACCCCCTTTGATCTGAAATTCTATCGCGCCATTGCAGGGACCCGCGAGCACCACTGGACCCAACAGGTAAGTCCTTCTCGGGATTAAGACGACACTGGTCCCTTTGGAGCGACAAGCTCCACTCCACGCATCAGATAAAGCCTACAAAAATCATAAGCTCAGAATCTTACATTATGTGGAAGCAAAAGGACATGCAATGACAAATGAAATGTAAATGGTGTTGAATTACTTTGCTAGTGTCAGTCCTTCCATCACCAACTGCTCCAAAATCTTTGATATTGAAGACATGTCGTGCTTGTGCTTGATTCATAGCGAGTGCCGACATAAGCATGAGCATTAGCAAGCTCATGGTTGGAAAGGTCAATCTCGAACTCATGAGCAATAGTAGAGATATGAATACGGGGAAGAGAATTGTATAATTTCTGTGTATTTCATAATAAAAAGTACATGAGGTTTTTATAGGCTTTATAAGATGACTAGTAAGGTAACATGATAATACAACAAATTATGACGGAGGCACAAAAGGAAAATGGAGAATCTCCAGCATATCTCACGTCTCCAACAAGTAGCAACATGATGTCTGGATTTGGTTCTCCTTATTTTGTACTTTTAAAATTGAGGAACATAGAGAAATCCAACTGTCTACCTAAAGTGGCCAGTAACTAATGTATTGTGGAAACGGAGATGACACATGTTCAAAATCTCGCATGCATATATTAATTTACATCGCTACTGATGCAAAGTAATCGCATTAAAATGTTGTAACGGGTGCTTTTTGTTTGTTCATATATAACGGGTGCTTGAAACAAACATATTTGTCATAACAAAACAGTCAATCTATTTTCCTAATCAAAGTAGATTTTTGGCATCTTAAGTTCCATTTGTTTTGCGAAAAATGGGACATTTTTAAAAAATATTTTCTAGGAATTTTTTTTCCAAGAAAATGAGAATATACTCCAGTGTTTGACCGAAAAACTTAAACGTGAACCGGAAAATATTTTCCGCCATTTGCTAAAGAAAATCTAATTTGATTTCCTAAATAGACATATATTATTCGGGCATTAATAACTTGTGCATGCGCAACCGCAGAACTGGGTATGGTTAGGAGGGTCCCGGGTTTGGCCTTGATGGCCCCCGACCTAGGTGTTGGGGACCCAAGTATGGGCACTGATCTCGGGTCCACGGAAGCGAGGCCCAAGAACCTAGTGCCCATGCCCAGTTCCCTAGTATCTCGATTAGAGTCCACAAAAGTAGGGCCCAAGGACTCGGTGCTCGTGCCCAAATCCTTGGCACTCGGGCTCGAGTCAATAAAGGCCGTGCACAGGACCTTGGGAACCCAATGCTCGCACTCGAGTCCATCGAGGTTAGGCTTGGCACCTCGGCCCCCGTGCCTAGATCAATGGTGCCTGGCCTCAATGAACCCAGGCCCAGGCACCAAGGGTTGGCTCCCGAGCACTAGAGACCCAGGTATGGATGCCAAAGTCCCAGGCTTTGGCTTCATGGACCCAAACACAGACAATGGGTTTTGAGCCTGGGCACCCGGGACCTAGGCACTGGCACTAGGGTCTCGAGCTCTAGCTTGACGGACTCAGACCCAAGCATGGGCTTTGGGGTTCCGAGCCCGGTCTCTGTGGACTCAGGCTCAGCCTTGATAAACCAAGGCTCGGCCTTGATGTATAGGTGGTATGTGCACATGGGTCTTAGGCCCAACCTATGTGAATTTAAGCTCGGCCTCAATGGACCTGGGCTTGGGCACTGGGGAGCCGGGCACAAGCATTGGGGTGTCGAGCCCAGCCTACAGCGCCAAGGAGCCAGGCAAGGGTATTGAGGTCCTAGATTTGGCCTCTATAGACTTGGCCACGAGCGCCTGAGGCAAGACACGGGCACTGAGGTTTCGAGCCCGACCTCTTTGGAGCTAGGCTTGGCCTCTGTGCACTGGCCTCGGCCTCTAGGCTTGGTTTTCCTACCAAGGGCTTGGGAACTAGTGTTGGGTTTTCGTGTCCAAATGTAGAGTTTCTAGTCCAAAGGCTATTATCTAGTTATATTTTAAAAAATGATTTTGGATTTTTTAAGGAGAATCATTTTTATGAATTTAAGCATAAGTTTTTCATTGACTCATTTTCTTAAGCGATTCAAACATCGGAAAACGAGGAAAATATTTTTTGTGAAACAAACGGAGTCTTAAGGAAACATTATCTTCTCGTAAACAAAATCAAACTTACCCATCAGTGAATTTCTTTATTGCAGATAGGGTAATTATCAAAAAAGTCTTTAAATTTATTGCACTTGTGAATTGACATTTATAGCGTGCTAATTTAGTTCTAAATCTTTTTACGTTTTGTCAATTGAATCTATCTGGCCAATTTTGATCGAAAATCGCTGATGTGGATGCTGGCCATCCTACATAGCACAGCCGGCAGGGTTTCCGGAGCTCGTGGTAGAAGATTAGACCTATTACCACAAATAAATTAATTGTGGCAATAAACTTGACTTGTAGCCACGACTAAATGACGCCTTCGCTACGAAACTAAATCTCATTGTCTGGTGAAAATAAACGCACAGTGGAAGAAATTCACGCACAACGTTGGTGCGTTTAACTATGCTTCTAAATCTGTGAAATGGGCTTTCTCAACTTAAGGGAAGCTGTAAAAAGTAAAGGACGGAAAAGAAAGAACAGAAACATACCACTGGGAGTGCCTTGCAATTGGGGTTTTTGCTGCAGTCATTATACGGCCAAGCCATCAAGCAATCCTCCTCCGGTAATCGTCAGCTTGTCAATGTACTGGAATGAAATTCAATGGTCGATACTGAGTTGAGGGCTATTAAAAGCCCTCAAAACCCCTTTGATCTGAAATTCTATCGCGCCATTGCAGGGACCCGCGAGCACCACTGGACCCAACAGGTAAGTCCTTCTTGGGATTAAGACGACAGTGGTCCCTTTGGAGCGACAAGCTCCATTCCATGCATCAGATAAAGCCTACAAAAATCATAAGCTTAGAATCTTACATTATGTGGAAGCAAAAGGACATGCAGTGACAAATGAAATGTAAATGGTGTTGAATTACTTTGCTAGTGTCAGTCTTTCCATCACCAACTGCTCTAAAATCTTTGATATTGAAGACATGTCGTGCTTGTGCTTGATTCATAGTGAGTGCCGACATGAGCATGAGCATTAGCAATCTCACGGTTGGAAAGGTCAATCTCCAACTCATGAGCAATAGTAGAGATATGAATATGGGGAAGAGATTGTATAATTTCTGTGTATTTCATAAGTACATGAGGTTTTTATAGGCTTTATAAGATGACTAGTAAGGTAACATGATAGTCCAACAAATTATGACGGAGACACAAAAGGAAAATGGAGAATCTCCAGCATAACTCACAGTCTCCAACAAGCAGCAACACGATGTCTGGATTAGGTTCTCCTTATTTTGTACTTTCTAAACTGAGGAACATAGAGAAATCCAACTGTCTGCCTAAAGTGGCCGGTAACTAATGTATTGTGGAAACGGAGATGACACAGCTTCAAAATCTCGCAAGCATATGCTGATTTACATCGCTACTGATGCAAAGTAATCGCATTAAAATGTTGTAACGGGTGCTTTTTTGTTGTTCATATATAACGGGTGCTTGAAACAAACACATTTGTCATAACAAAACAGTCAGTCTATTTTCCTAATCAAAGTAGATTTTTGGCATCTTAAGTTCGGTTTGTTTTGCGAATGGGACATTTTTAGAAAATGTTTTCTAGGAATTTTTTTTCCAAGAAAATGAGAATATACTCCGGTGTTTGACCGAAAAACCTAAAAGTGGATCGGAAAATATCTTCCGCCATTTGCTAAAGAAAATCTAATTTGATTTTCCCAAATAGACATATTATTCGGGTATTAATAACTTATGCATGCGCAACCGCAGAATCAAGTACGGGCAACAGGGTCCTGGGTCCGGCCTTGATGGTCCTCGACCTAGGTGTTGGGGATCCAAGTATGGGCATTGATCTCGGGGTCCACGGAAGCGAGGCCCAAGAACCTGGTGCCCATGCCCAACTCCCTGGTGTCTCGATTAGAGTCCACAAAAGCAGGGCCCAAGGACTCGGTGCTTGTGCCCAAATCCTTGGCACTCGGGCTCGAGTCAATAAAGGCCGTGCACAGGACCTCGGGAACCCAATGCTCGCACTCGGGTCCATTGAGGTCAGGCCTGGCACCTCGGCCCTAGTGCCTAGATCAATGGTGCCTGGCCTCAATGAACCCAAGCCCAGGCACCAAGGTTTGGCTCCCGAGCACTAGAGACCCAGGTACGGATGCCAGAGTCCTAGGCTTCGGCTTCATGGACCCAAATATAGAAAATGGGTTTTGAGCTTGGACACCCGGGACCTAGGCACTGGCACTAGGGTCTCGGGCTTCGGCTTGTTGGACTTAGACCCAAGCATGAGCTTTGGGGCCCCGAGCCCAGTCTCTGTGGACTTGGGCTCGGCCTCCATTGACCGAGGCCCAGCCTTGATGTATAGGTGGTATGTGCACATGGGTCTTAGGCCCAACCTATGTGAATTTAAGCCCGGCCTCAATGGACCTGGGGTGCTGGGGAACCGAGCACAAGCACTGGGGTGTCGTGCCCAGCCTAGGGTGCCAAGGAGCCAGGCAAGGGTATTGAGGTCCTAGGTTCGGCCTCTGTAGACTTGGCCACGAGCGCTCGAGGCAGGGCACAGGCATTGAGGTTTCAAGCTTGACTTGTTTGGAGCTGGGCTTGGCCTCTGTGCACCTGGCCTCGGCCTCTAGACTTGGTTTTGCTACCAAAGGCCTATGAACTAGTGTTAGGTTCCCGTGTCCAAATGTAGAGTTTCTAGTCCAAAGGTCATTATCTAGTTATATTTTAAAAAATGATTTTCGATTTTTTAAAGGAGAAAATCATTTTTATGAATTTAAGCATAAGTTTTCCGATGACTCATTTTCCTAAGCGATCCAAACATCTGAAAACGAGGAAAATATTTTCTACAAAACAAACGGAGTCTTAAGGAGACATTCTCTTCTCGTAAACGAAATCAAACTTACCCATTAGTGAAGTTCTTTATCGTAGATAAGGTAATTACCCAAAAAAGTCTTTAAATTTATTGCACTTGTTAATTGACATTTATATTGTGCTAATTTAGTTTTAAATTTTTTTACGTTTTGCCAATTAAATCCATCCAACCAATTTTGATCGGAAATCGCTGATGTGGACGCCGACCATCCTACATAGCATGGCCGGCACGATTGCCAGAGCTTGTAGTAGAAGATTAGACCTATTAACACGAATAAATTAATCGTGGCAATATACTTGACTTTTAGCCACGAGTTCTCATGTTTCACGGCGAGATAGTAATTTCGTGGTATGTGATCTGACTTTTGGCTACGAAATATTACGCACGGCCAATACGTTCTCCTTGTCGGTATGTCTCATAATTCATCACGAAAATATTGTTAGTGGCTAGAAGTACCAACTATTGCCACGAAAATATTTTTCGTGACAAAAGGTCAAATCTTTCGTCGCGTAAAGCTTTAAGGAAAATTGTCCAAAAACTCCCACATGCAGTCCTTCTCTCTCTCTCCCTCTGTTCGGTCGTTGGAGTGGAAGCGAAAAGATGATGATGATGATGTTGCGAGAGCTTGCTTGAAACCCTGCGGACGACCGCGCGCACATGGTGCCGATCACGCCGTTCGTCGCGGTCCTATGCCCTCTGCTCGGGTCATTGGCCGCTTGCTCGAGGAGGACCGACGGGTGAACGAGTCCATCACCGCCGTTTTGATCCTGACCCTACTCCTCTCTCCCTCTATGATTATGAACTTAATCAGTCAGTGTATGCTTGAAATCAACACACTCCGTGCCTTTCGATTCGACGTTCGATGTGGTAGTCATTGGAGCTGGCTCTTGTTACCGTCTTCCGGTCTTCTGGTCTTGTGCCGTTTTAAAAAATCTGAACTGATGGTATAAAATTTAGGCTATCACTGCTTGAAGACTATTGCTGTCGATCATAATAGGAGCATGTGAGTGCACAATACACACACACACACACATGTATAGAGAGAGAGAGAGAGAGAGAGAGAGAGAGAGGGAAGAAGGTAGCTATTGCTGCTTCTGACAGTAGCTTAAACATGAAGGTAAATGTCAGATTGTTTTAACCAAGACAGATTTGAGGACTGTTATGCACATACTGGAGGTTAAGGAGAATTCTCGTTTGTTTGTAGGTCTCGAACTAAATATCGGATCGTTCGAACCAAGACAGATCTGGTGTTTCCAGTTGATGTGGCATGCCGTGCGATGCAAATTGAAGAGATTATTGATGCAAAAATATCATCAGCTTTTACTTTTAAGCCAGGTATATGCTGTGAAACTTAATGTCTTTTGATGCTTTATAAATTATGCAGACTCTGAGCTCAGACAAGTCCATCGCTTAACCTGTGGCATGAAATACCATGTGACTTAGAATAGAATTTGTCAGTGATGTCTTTCCAACTGAGAAGTGATTATTTCTCCTTGTTTTCACTTCAGATGATGGTGAGCTCAAAATCTGGAGCAGTGGAGCTGGTACAAGAACTCTAGGAACTGTGCTTTTCCATCATACTGCAAGTCAATGTCCCTAAGTTCGATGCCCGTGCATGGAACAGCTGGGCTGCAATTAATGTTGATTATAACTGACGAACTTGAAGTGCCTCTGATGTTTCTGAATGTAGCGTCGCTGATCCGAAGTTGTGAGGACTTCAGGAAGGACGATAAGAATGAACATAATCAGTATCTTGTGTAGTCATGTTTCCCTAAGTGTGATAACTGACAGCGTCATATAACGAATCAATTGGAATTGTTCTATTCTCAGATTAGCAAAGAGAAGGAATGCTTTTTCCTGTTGAAAACTCATAGCTACGGTGATCATCAGATGAAGTTTTTCTTCCCCCTTCAAATAGGTAAAGTGAAAAATGCGCCCGAGACACGATGGACAACATGTAGCCATTTGATACGTCTATGGGTGTGCGTGTGACCATGACCTTGATTTTCACGTTAATACTTCCATGAATCTTTTCCTTCTATTATCCTGTTCGGTCTATTGCATGAAGGTGATACTCTAGTTGGTGCAAAATGTCATGATTGTTGCCAAAGGAGAACAAATTCCTTCTGGCGACATTCGTTTGATGGGCAGTATTGCTGATCAATGATTATTGGGTTGTTGACATTGTTGACAATGATGTCTTGAAAGGTGATGTCCGAAACAGCGCCTTGATATGAGGGAAACCTCGTTTTGATCCTCAAGCCATTCTGTGTGTCCGTGAAGGTGCAGTTCCTTACAGACACCGTAGTTACAGGCGCTTCATCGGGCATACCCCCAAGGCTCCCAACATTGATTCCGTGCCCAGCCCGCAAGCAATGCCTGTCATTTCGATGTTTTTGATGCCAGGCCCGAGAGATATGCAGTCGTCTCTGGTGGATATGACCGAGTCTCTGACGATAATGTTGCTGGAGAGAGCCATGTGGATTCCATCAGTATTTGGGCTATCATCAGGAGCTGTTATGGTAACGTGCTCAAAGGTAATGTCTTCGCAGGAGAAAACATTGAAGTGGAAGTTCTTGCTGTTGAGAGATGTCACATGGTGAATCCACGCCTTGTTACGAAATCAAATCTCATTGTCTGGTGAAAATAGAGGCACAGTGGAAGAAATTCACGCACAACGTTAGTGCTTTTAACTTGGCTTCTAAATCTGTCAAATGGGCTTTCTCAACTAAAGGGAAGCTGTAAAATATAGGGGACGGAAAAGAAAGAACAGAAACATGGCATTGGGAGTGCCTTGCAATTGGGGTTTTTGCTGCAGTCATTATCCGGCCAAGAAGCAGCTCCTTGGCCATCAAGCGATCCTCCTCCGGAAATCGTCAGGTTGTCAATGTACGTGAATGAAATCCAATGGTCGATAGCAAGTTGAGGGCAATGAAGAGCCCCCAGACCCCCTTTGATCTGAAATTCTATCGCGCCATTGCAGGGACCAGCAAGCTGCACTGGACCCAACACATAAGTCCCGCTTTGGATTAAGACGACACTGGCCCCATTGGAGTGACAAGCTCCATTCCACGCATCAGAAAAAGCCTACAAAAATCATATGCTTAGTATCTTGCATCATGAGGCCACGTTAAGATCCATGCGGTGATTATGAAATGTAAATGGTGTCAAATTACTT
Organism: Syzygium malaccense; assembly: GCA_031216405.1. NCBI lineage: Eukaryota > Viridiplantae > Streptophyta > Magnoliopsida > Myrtales > Myrtaceae > Syzygium > Syzygium malaccense. The sequence goes on along the minus strand of CM062258.1, from coordinate 5,611,388 downwards.
TGCTATTGTCAGTCTTTCCATCAGCGACTGCTCCAAAATCTTTGATATCAAAGACATGTTGTGCTTGTGCTTGATTGATAGCGAGCGCCGACATGAGCATGAGCATTAGCAAGCTCACGGTTGGAAAGGTCGATCTCCACTCCATTTCTGCCTGCCTCTTACTTCTTTACCGTGCGCCGGTTGTGACTGTGAGTGAAGAAAATGTCTCCCCTGATATTTATACAGGTGTTTTTCGTGTCGAAAATGGCAGCAACATGACTGCGCATCTGTTCCTCCTTCTGCACTATTGCAGTTTGAGGAGCATAGAGAATTCCGATTTTCTTCCTAAAAGTGGCCTGTACAATTAATGTGTTGTCGAGACGGAGCTGAGACAGTCAACAATCACATGCAAGCTTCAAAATGTGGTGTGAAGCCGTTCCCTTATCTGAAACAATCATATTTGTCTCAACGAATCCGGCAACCTAACGAGCCATATCTTCTCGTGAAGCAAAATCTAAGCCTTCCCATTACTGGATTTCTTTCTTGCTGACATATGTGTTCTTCAGTTACCACAAATCCAATCTAATTACAAGGAGTAATGGTTGCACTGGGGGTCCTCTAGGAATCTGATTGTAAATGGATCTGTGATTAATGGGTGTGTCAAATGGAGATAAACAATCATATGGAAGCCCAAGAAGTCGCATACTCCTGCTGGTTTGATGTTAATGGAAAGTTTGTCTAGTGCTAATGAGCCCATTAAGCGAGCGGAAGTTATTTGGTGCCTATCGCTTCGTGGGTGAAACCTTATCAAAAGTCCGTGAACGGTGCAAATTGCATGCGTATATGAAAATTCATTTAGTTTTAGGTTCGTATAAGTCGGTGATATTTAAAAGAACATATAGAGAAGCGGTAGTCATTGTTCTTTGGTTATATTGAAATCAGCCGCGGAAAACCCTAGGAGTGTGCAAAATTGAATTAATATGTAGAAGTTGAATATTAAAAAAAAAACTATTGAGAGTCTCTTAAAAAAGAAAGTGTTGGACGAAAACTGCAGACAATAACCTTTTATCTTTTTGGATCTGTGAACAATGCTCTATTGGGACACTTAACTTTCACTACAAGAAAATTGACTTTTAGCCACGGAAATTTTGCTGGTAAATAGTTTTTCATGGCTAAAAAAGTAGCTATTTCATAGGGTGAGCATAGAGGACCGCACAAACCGAGAATTGTTCGGGTCAGTCGATTTCAGGTGATTTCAGAGGATATTAGTTCGGTTTCGATTCCATAAATGGAATCAATGATTTTTGATCTAGTTTCCAATTTTAGGTGGGAACAAGACCAAACCGATTATATATATAATTTTTTAAAATTTCTTAAAGAAGATAACCTCAAGTTTAGGTCTTTTCCTTTCCTCTCACCCCTGGCTTATTCCAGATGAAAAGGCAAATCTTTGTTTCTTTCGTAGTGCTGCACATTCATCCCAACTTGTTCCTTCTGTCTCTTGCTTCTTTCTTTAGTTTACTTTCTTTCTTTCCTGCAAAGATTTCACCGATTTTACCTCCCTCGGTTTTTCGCACCTTCCTTGAATTTGTGAGTCCGTCATTTATGAAAAAGAATCCACGAAATCTTCCTCCATTTTTCGAGCGTGTCCCTATAATCATGGCCCCATCATCTCTCAATCTTCTTTGCAAATCTTGGACGAAATTTCAATTTTGAATCGCAATATGAATTGCCAATTTAATTAATCAAAAACTTTCAATCAAGATATGTGAATTCACCGGTTTCATTGACCGCTTGGAAATTGGACCGGACTGGACGGGTAAGATCTTAGGACCAGGTGGTCTGATTCTCAATTTTAGAAATTGGAAATTGATTTTTGATATCTAGATGGAATTGAATCGAACCAGTAACTAATCACCCTTATTATTTGTCACGAAAATTCATGGAAAAAGTATTTGAAAGATTACCACAAATAAATCGGTCGTGGCAGCAAATTATTATGTTTCGTGGCAGAAAAAAAAAACAATTAACTCGGATCGACTCGTTACAGTGGATTTTTGTAATTTCAATGCGAAGATAACATGTGTTCAAATAAAATAATTTAAATCTTTTAATAGAAGAGCACTTTTGTTTAAGATGATGGTGTCCGACAAGTGCGATTCGCAGCAACGTTGTATTCGCGTGTCAAGCCCCCCTGCAAACACTCCATTGAACTCACTTTTCCCGGCAAACTAACATCCACGGTCTCTCTCTCTCTCTCTCTCTCTCATGCCTCGCGTTCTGTGAGTGAAAGCGAGAAGACGATGACGATGACGATGACGTGGCGAGAGCTTGCTCGTAGCCTCGGGAGCGAGCACGCGCAGGTGGTGCCGATCACGGTGTTCGTCGCCGTCCTGTGCCTCTGCATGGTCGTCGGCCACCTGCTGGAGGAGAACCGATGGGTGAACGAGTCCATCACCGCCGTTTTGATCGTAACGCCGCTCTCTCCCTCTCTCTCTCTCGCTCTCTCTCGCTCTCGCTCTCGCTCTCTGATTGTGAATTCCTGAACCGGCCCGCGTGCGGTCGAGATCGACTGTTCCATGTGGTAGGTTAGCGGAGCTGGCTCTTTGTTACCGTCTTCTGGCTTTTCTGATTGCAGCGTTGAAGGTCGTTGTGCCGTCTTGTGAAATCTGAGCTGAAAGTGTGGAAGTTAGGCTATCGCTCCTTGAATACAACAGTGGTCTGCGTCGATCATAGTTGTAGCTGTTGCTGTTTCTGACAGTGGCTGAAACGTGAAGCATTTGGTCACAGCTTTGCTAGCTTTTGAGTTATGAGATTATTGTGATTATTTCCTTCGGAGAACAGGCCGGATTAGTTTGTTTCTTGCTGGCCGACTGTTAGAAAATCATGTTAGATGAATGCCATTCCATGTGGTTCGAAGTAATAATTTCGTGGAGCTAAGGAGGCTGATGTACATTAATGCCTTAGATGATTTCAAGTGGCAAATCACTAGGAAGACTGGAAATCATTTTTAGTTCAATTTTGTGTTTTTTTTTTGTTGGATTTATTATATCAGATATCATTACAATAATGCGGAAGTGCGAATTCACCGAGTACAATTTGCCTTCTGAGAAGAGTAAAGAATCCTCATCTGGTAAACAGCATAGTCATTTATAGGATTTGTGTATAGCATGTGTTCATTGCTCCTGTGCTTTTGCAGCCATAATGATAGCTGATGTAATGGAATATACTTCATTTCTATAATTACTATTTGACTTGGCATTCTGAAAGTATCAAAACATGAAGCAGTAGAGCTACGTATTGAATCTCTTTGGGTTGCGCAGAGATCCGGACTTGTTTTAATCTGCCGTATCCCTTTTGCACAGGGCTGTCTTAGCGGAACTATTATTTTGGTCCTGAGCAAGGGAAAAAGTTCTAACATTCTGAGGTTCAATGAAGAATTGTTCTTCATATATCTCCTTCCACCTATAATATTCAATGCTGGGTGAGGACGGCTTTCTCATGAAATATTTTGAAACATCTTCGATGGATTTGTCATCTGTGAGACAAATGGCTAACTAGATTTGCTTACATTCAGATTTCAGGTCAAGAAGAAACAGTTCTTCCAAAATTTCTTGACCATAATGCTCTTTGGGGTGGTTGGCGTATTTATTTCAACCTTCGTAATAACAGCTGGTATATCACTTAGCAATTCCTTGTCAATTCTTTGAACTGTTTACTTACAGTACAGTCATCCTCTTTGTTGAAAGTCTCGTATTCTGATATCAGTCTAAGTTCTGATCTTCCTCTACTATTGGCTTAGGCAGCTGGTGGCTTTTCCCAAGGTTAAATTTCATTGGTCTGACAGCTCGGGACTACCTTGGTGAGGCCTTTGTCTTCTTTTTCTTACACGGAAAATAAGATCCGTTTCATCAGATTTCTAACAGCTTGCTGCAATGCCTTTGGTGACATTAGCGATTGGGACAATATTTTCGTCAACTGATACAGTGTGCACACTCCAGGTTGGTTTGTCATGTTTCTCTACCTTCAGTATCTGAAGACTCCCTAATGTATTATGCGAATGTGTAGGTTCTCCATCAGGATGAAACTCCTCTGCTGTATAGCCTAGTCTTTGGAGAAGGAGTGGTGAATGATGCAACATCAGTGGTTCTCTTTAATGCAGTGCAGAGGCTTGATGTCGCCGGACTTGACAGCAAGAATGCCCTTCATATAGTTGGAGATTTTCTTTACTTATTTTCCACCAGTACTGGTTTAGGGGTTATTGTAAGTATAAGATAAGTTGCAGGCGTTATGTTAAATTAGAACTGAACTGATTTGTGGCTTACAGTGCATGTGTTTCATGATTGCTTGATATGTAATGAGGCACTGGGGTTGATTCGATTCTGTAGAGTGTGAATTGCACTAAACCATAAGAAGAAGTAAAACCTTGAATGTTCCTGAAGACAAGTAATGAGTGGTATAGATCTAATCGATACATCATGCGAGATTGTGCTGCTTCATGGTGTGACTTTAATACAAATCCCGCGCATGTATTAAATAACGAGATCAGACTGATCTATGAGCTGATAGTGAGTGATGTAATACTGCAATTTTGGGGAGCCTCCAGTTGGATGCTTCCAAAGAACCTCAAGTGACAGATTCCTTTATATGTAAAAGATCATTTCGGATCTCCTTGTTTATGTTGACATCGACCCTCCTTTTATGTGATCATGGGAAACTGACACTGATGTGGTGCCTCAGAGTAGAATTTCCTCCACAAATCTCATTTGACTTGTCTTTTTGTATAATACCACTGCTTACATTTTGTGCAGGCTGGACTTCTGACGTCATTTTGCCTCAAAGCGTTATACTTCGGAAGGTAAGCTCTTCTAAACTGCAAAGATATTTGTTTGCTGCGCAAGACACCCCAAGGATGGTGTTGGTGGTAAATCTTTTGGACTATTGGGCGATGAGTCTAGAGACTTCGGCATGAGTAAAAAACTAATTTCTAAGCCTTTTTTTTTCTTTTCTTCGTATTTATCTACAGACATTCGAGTGTGAGGGAGATTGCATTAATGGTTCTAATGGCATATCTTTCTTACATGTTAGCTGAGGTATGTATAGGGGAAGACATCATCCTCTAATTTAGCCACAAATGAGTATTACTGGCTAAACATCTGAGCTGATTCTTGCTCTGTACAGCTTTTGGAGTTAAGTGGGATTCTGACGGTTTTCTTTTGTGGCATTCTCATGTCACACTATGCATGGCATAATGTGACCGAGAGCTCAAGAATTACAACCAGGCATGTAGAGTGGTGATGTTAAGATCATTCTTCAGTGTTAACTTTGGATATGACCGACACTAAGATGCGTCAAATAAACTTTCTGTAGGCATGTGTTTGCAATGATGTCCTTTGTTGCTGAAACATTTATATTCCTCTATGTGGGAATGGATGCTCTTGACATCGAGAAGTGGAAGATGACAAAGTTGAGGTACTACCTTTGAGCCTGCAGAGCTATAGAGAATCTTAAGCCAGACTTGAACTAGTGGTCATTGCTTGTGAACCGTCTGGATACCTTGCTTTGTTTTCTTTTATCCTTGATCCCTTTCATCACTGTATGAGTTGGAACATCACTTGAAAATGCAAAATTCAACACGATTTGTTTCTCATAATATATGGTGCAGATCTTAATCTTAAGAAGATGGCTAAGTACTCTATGAGTGAGATCATCGGTTTCTATTGCCAATCTGACAATCTTGTCTTAACCTTCCTTCTAGCTGCTGTGTCAGCCAAAAATAGCACACCCTTTGAACATGTGATTTTTCCCCAAAGTAACGATATTATCCAGAGAAAGTTGAAGAGAAACCACGATTTGGAAGGATCTTTTGTTTTTAGTGGTTGCCTGCTATCTTTGGTCTGCTGTTACTGGTCCCAATGGGACTAGGCCAAGCGATATGCCAGCGGCTCCTTCAGGAGCCACTCAGACATAGCAAAGCATGAGGGTTCATTTTCGTTAAGGAGGTTATGCCTTAGCTAAGCTATTTCTGTGTCAGACATTGTCTTGATTGTATAATCTCGTCAGTGGCTCTAGAAATGCACGATTAGTTGCAATGGTCTAGCCATCTAGATTTTATTCAAGTTACAAGGGAGACCAGTAGTTACACTGTCATTTTTTAGCAAATCTTTGTCCCTTCCAACTTTTTCTCTGTTGCAGTTTTGGGACTTCACTTGGCATCTACATTACCTTACTTATGCTTATATTGGTCGGGCGTGCTGCATTTGTGTTCCCTCTCTCAGCTTTTTCCAACTACATGAATAGACGTGCTGAGAGGACACCAACAATTACGCTCAAGCATCAGGTTAAACGTTTTCCTGGTTTTTAGTTCCATTTAATGTGCTATTAAGCAGGTCATCTCATGTTTTCCCCATCAGTTAACCTGCTATCTTTACTAGGTAGTAATTTGGTGGGCCGGACTGATGAGAGGGGCAGTTTCCATTGCTCTGGCTTTTAAACAGGTGCGTTGCACATTCAGCTAGAAAGTTTTGATAGTCCAAGGTGACAACATGCAAGTCACTGATATTCACTTGCTTGGATAATCATAGTCTAATGAGCCGCTTCTCTTTGTTTGCATTCCAAGTTCACATTTTCTGGAGTCACAACTGATCCTGTCAATGCCACGATGATTACTAACACGATAGCCGTCGTCCTCTTTAGTACACTGGTATGGATGCAACTCTGCCATTGGCCTTTACCTGGAATTAATTCCCATAGTTTTGAGCTCCAGCCGCACTCCTCTTTTACCCTTTCGGGGTGGCATTCTATGAATTTTAATGAGCAGACTCCGATTGAACTGATGGTGAGTGCAGGTGTTTGGGTTTCTGACAAAGCCACTGATTCATTGTCTGCTACCACATAGCACAGCCAACGGTCAGCAACCTCGAGAAGCAAAAATGCCGAAAGAGGATATGACCGTGCCATTGCTATCCTTTGAAGAGTCCGCTGCCACCAACCTCCTTCGTGCAAAGGACAGTTTGTCCATGTTGATAGAGAGGCCAGTGCACACCGTACATTCCTACTGGAGGAAGTTTGATGATGCTTACATGAGACCTATATTTGGCGGGCCATGCCACAACAACTCTGCGTGTTAGTTACTGAAGAGGACCGGCTAACTATACCGGTTTTGGATGTTTGAGCACTGACGGGAGCAGTATTACTTTTAGTCCACGGGTTATGCACAAGTAATGCATACGTCGAAGTGTAAGCATTTCGACTGTTCTGGGTCGCTTCTAGGTGTCCGGACTTGAGGGGAAAACAGCTGGTAGCCGGAGACGCACGCCCAAAAAATCTCAGATTCCTCTCTTTCTTTCGGTGAACACCTATGAGGAACGTGCTTTTGACGAATGAATGTTCCTTCTTTTTTGCCAAACTTGTCGGACGTGCATCCGTCGGGCCCTTTTTTTTTTTTGGGTGTGGTTGCCATCAGTAGCCAGTCGTGTAAATAAGCAACGTTTACAGGTTGGAGGTCGAAATCGCATGCTGTGCATGAAATCATCATGCAAGATGGATGGCGCAAGTATCTCGCAACAGGTTGAACAAAGGATCGTGTAATTAGGAAAAAGCACAAAACATTTCCGGGTTGTGCAAATCCATCCTCGACGACTATGTAATCATCCATGGCGGGGGGATTGGAGACTAGGCATGTCCGATCAGCGGTCAAACGAGGCTTCCAAACTCTCAAGTGGACCTTTGGAACAGCTTAGACTGAGACCTGGAGCAGCTCACAACTTCAGCTAGACAGCGCAAAAGATGGATCGACTTACGGTCGCACAGAAAACAACACTTCATACTGGCAAATGAAAATGTCATAGTTTTACACATTCATGTTCTTCCGGCTGTACTTTACAGGGGTTAGAATTTCCCAAGGATAGGTCTAACCTAAAATGCCATGTCAGGAAAGCAGAGACTACGATTTTTGTGCCGTTTCAGACAAAAGATTTCATCCTGTACATAGGTAGGTAGAAAGACTACTGAACTGAAATTGTTTTCCCTAAACAAACTAATTGCAGAACTCCATAAAAGCTACTTCGGCACGAACAACAACCAGAAGCACCCCTGCAAGCAACACAAGATACAAAAATACAATCAAATGTAAGGCAGGTTGTAACCAAGGTAAGACATATCAGCACTCATGGAGAAACCGAGTTTAGCACTATGCAAATCAAGAGACGAGGCTACATAAGTGTTTCTTATTCATGTCAACCTCACACTGAAAAGGAGAAGAAAAGAGAAACAGGACGATCAATGTGGCGACTCAGAAGACCCAATGATCCTTAGAGCTAACATGAGAGAAGCTATGACAGTACTGGCTTAATGGGGACTGGCGTTGCCGTATTTATATGGGCACTAAACTAGGACATCTGGAAAAGCATAAAAGACTGTAAATTGGAAAACGGATCAATTTCAAAAGATTCAGTAGAAACCACATTCAACAAAGAAACTTGAAGGAACCAGGTAGGAAGTAGAACAATATCATGAAAGCTCCTTCAGATCATCCACCCTCGAGGAATCAAATATGCTGTTTTAGACAAAATAGAACGGTATGACTTAAAAAGATTCCTCAAAAACAAACTCATACAATCTTGCATTTCTTTTTTCAAGAATATTGCAAATACAGAGACCTGTAACCTACAGCCAGCAACACGTGCTACAGTAATACAGCAAGATTACATGGAAGAAAGCACTATATATAATTCATTCACAAAAGAAATTACAGAAACCTATATGAGAAAACTAACCAGCCAACAGATTCAGCTACGATCTTCTGATCAGGTGTCGCTCTGCCAAAACTTCAGGTATTCCAAGGGCTTGAATGCTTTCACATCCAAAAATATCTTGAAGCTTTGCATCACAGAGTATCATCATCGAATTTCGAGGATCCTTGAATGTATATGAAGACAAAAAAGAGTCAATACTATTACTTTGCCGTGGCTTTTCCACTTGGACTCTTCACTAGTTTGGCAAAAACAATGTGGCCAAACAGAAAGCATTTCATAGAGCATAATTTTTATAAAAGGCAAGTGATCAAGGACGAGGGAAGCTGGGCCAATGAACTCAAGACCTCTCGTGCCTTGATGTGGTTCCTTTAAAAAAAGGAATAATGGTAATACCTTGCCTCAATCGATGTGCAGACATAATGGATGCACACTCCTTTTATATAAAGAAGAAATAAATTTCAGCTTCAAACTAATAGACTGAAATTTAACATGCCGCCCCAAAATTTTTAAATGACTTAGTTCTGTTGCATCAAGTCTTCAACTTTGGGTAAAAAGAGATTATAACTTGTCTCAGAACATGGCCCTCCTACAAGACCTCTAGGAGGCATCGATAACTTTCTATCAGATTGATCCTGGTACACTTATGCAGACAGCTTTCAACCAATGTGGCAATCAACTTCATAAAGCAATTCATGATAAAGATAGTGAAGGGTCACAGCTTAGCACAAAATCATTGAAATTCAAGAAATTGAAACAGTCGTGTATCAATCTCCCAAAACATCCTTCAGAATCCTTGATATGAAAGAAGTAGTAAATATAAGCAATGCTTCCGATAACTCAGTCACAGCTACTACCTGCAGCTTGTTGACATTTATATACTCCCAAATCCGTCTGGTGATTTCTGACTGAAGCATCACTGGCTCGCTAACCCCAAAAAAGTTTGCCAGTTCTTCAGATATTTTGACCGATGGACCAGAATCAGTGCTACTCCTGACTCCAGAATCTGGATCTACCTTGAGCTTCTTTGACTCTGAAGCTTCTATAGAAAACGTAGCAAAAGATCATTACCACAAAGTCAAGTTTAACACGTTTTCATTTGCAAAAAGAGGTTGCTTGGACACTATACATACTTGTGGGTTCCATGGGGCTGATGTGCTTAGCTAGTAATTTGTTCATCTTGAACATGTCAGTGCAATCTGTTTCGAACACCAAACGCAGCTCATCATTGCAAATTATCTTTCTCTTGTTATTTGGGTCTTGGAGATTGTTCTTCCTTATATAAGCCCAAAGTTGCTTCACGATCTACATACAACGGTTAAAGAGATTTTTCCTCGGTAAGTAAGGGAATACTTAGAATCCAGACAATTCTGATGTAAAGCCATAATAAGACTTGGGAATTGGGACCTCAGTTCTAGGCATTGCCGGCTGACCGACAACGGCCTGAAGTTCTGGAGAAACATTGCAGAGTTTGTTTAACCCCCCAGGGCCACCTCTTCTTTTGCCTTTAGCCGGAGCGCTGCAATTATAAAAGCCAAATGTCATCATTGAAGCATTTAGCTATATCAACTCATCCAATATAGCATTTTAGCGATGTTGACAAAGAGAAACGTTGCTGAAGCAAGCGGACAGATAAACTCAACACAGATGGAGATGAGTTGGAGGAACTGACTTCTAACTCCTCAACCCCAGCAGTTATATGAAAATAGCACAGGCTGGTCCTTCTCGAACCAGTAAAAAGAAAAACCGGAGACGGTACTCTTCCAGAAAAATCTTATAAAATGCTGCATAATTTTAGGCCAGGTATTGATGGCCAATGGAAACAATCACCCACTGCTTCAACAGCTACAAAGTACACTGTGCGATCTTATGCAGCAATTCAGCCGCCATCTAGCAAAATATTTGTCCCAGAACCGATTCCTCTCATCAAAACAAACTTTGATTTCAACGGACATTTCTGACTGTTCATATCTAGTTCGACTTGAAGTGTAATGCCAAGCAACATCTTGCTAATAGTAAAACCCATCTCCACAACATGAACCTAGAATTTCGTTCTATCACACACACATAATAACCTTAATCAACCATCCTCCAGCCTATTTTTTCCTTTTCCATCTCCAAAATTGATAGTACCGAACACTCTTTCCTATCCCCAATCTTCTCAGCCAATACCCACAAACAAACCCCACACAGATCCATTTGCCCTTACACTAACATACCCCGTAAAGAACAAAACTTGAGCCTGCTTTCCTCTTCCTCTCCACCTCACAAGCGCAAACCCATTAATAACTCACTAAAGAGCGCACTAACAAAAACAATTTCGCATAAAAATCGCACCTTTCGTTCCCTCTAAGGCATCAACAAGCCACAAAACCGAACACCCAAAAGCCTCAAAATCAACCAGAAATCGACGCAAAGATCGCACCTTTCCTTGGCCGGCAGCGAGACGGGCTGGACCTGGTGGACGTGGGGATGGTGCTGGGCAAGGAGATCGGGCCTGACCGGGGGGAAGGAGTGGAAGGCGGAGGGCGAGGGGTGGAAATTGGGGGGTTGCTGCGGGTGGTGGTGGTGGTGGTGGTGGGGGTGGAGGACGAAGTGGTCCTTCGGGGGGCCGAGGGGGCCGGTCGGCGGGGGGGCAGGAGCCGCCACGTGCTGCTGCTGCTGCTGCGGCTGCGGCGGCGGCGGCGGCGAGGGATAGAGGAGGAGGCGGATCTGGGCGCGGATGAAGTCGAGGCGGTGGGAGAGGTCGACGCCGAGCTTGGACTGGAGCTGGTGGACGACGTCGTTGAAGGAGGTGAGGGCGGGGGCGTTGGGCTTGTTGGGGGTGGAGGAATCTCTGATGAGGGACTGGAGAGCCTGCGATATCTCTTGGTCTGTGGCCATCACTGTGCCCCTCCGACCATCAATTTTTAAGCATTCAAAAAATTCCCCTCTCTCTCTCTCTCTCTCTTCTCCTCTCTCTCCCTCTCTCTCTCTCTCTTTCTTTCTTTCTCTCTCGACCTTCTGTATCTCTGTCTCTGTCTCTCTCTCTCTCCTCTGTGTCTTTTGAAATGACGAGAACGGCCCCTCGGGAAAGCCGCTCGAGTAACCGCCCGGTGGACGCGAGGGAGGTTAAGGTCCAATTATGGGTCGCCACGTGTGTCTCCCTCGTGACGGGCCATCCGCCAGCGCAAATGACGCAAATAGATAAAAAAAAAATTGATACAAATAACTCCTTAAACTTTGCTCACTGTGAAATATTATTCATGAATTTTTAATTTATTTATATGGTTCCTAAAATTTAATCTTACATGTAATATAATCCCTGAACTTTTAATTTATTTAATATCCTTCCTGAAATGTTGATATAGTTCAATGTAATCAATCAAATAATTTAAATTAGGAATTACATTAAAAGTGTATAAAAAAATTCAGAGACTTTATTATATATTGGGTCAAAGTTCAAAGAGCTCGATATCCCAAAAAGCCAAGCATATAACTCCGTATCCGCGATTAGCTTATCAGTCATGGCTCATCACTCCCCTTCCATTTGTAATTAAACTTCCTATTTTGCTTGATATTTCACTTTTTATTGTTTTTTACTTGCTTGTTCTTGGCTCTACACGTCATTCCTCCTCTTCTTTTTTTCTCTTTTTTCATCTTGGTCGAGCAAATTTGTTCTGTAAATAAGGAAAACTAATATGTATAGCAATCTTTATCTTTGTAAATTAACTTATTTCTTTGTAGAAAAACTATTATTTGCAGTTAGTAGCCTTATAGTTGGAGCATTTGAATTTTGATTTTTCGAGGATGTAGACCACATAAGATTAGATTCTAAAAGATGATAACTTGATTCGTTAGTTCAAACATTAGAATTTGTAAGAGTTTCAACTTCCTATGGATTCCCATGAGCCACACAAATTTAATAAAACCCATGGCTACAATAAAACGAATGAACATATGTGATGGGTGATGTTGACCGTGAGGAATGACCTACATAACCGCTCCTCTTACTACAAGATTGCTTACCTAACCAACATTTAATTCTAGATCTACCCAACTTTTTCTTGTTCACCTCAACATTATCCACTTGTCCGACTTGCCTATTCGGCTAACTCAATAGCCCTTTTTATTACTTTGCAAAATGAAACCCCATTCTTTAATTGTTCGGCAATAGATTCTATAAGAATATTAGGGTGCCCATATGGGTTAGTAATTATTGTCTCATACACTGTAGAGATGGTGAGAAGAGATAGATAGGCCATAATTGGAGATACCATTCCCCTTCGGTAAAAAATTGGGGCCTCATAATCACTAGTTAATATGCTTTTCCCTCATGCCTTTCTTCATTCATGGTTGGATATTCTAGTTGTAGAAAAAGACTCTCCTTTTTGTATTCAATGAATATTTTTTTCTGTACATTTACAATGCTCAATCCTGTTATATATATAGGACATATGACAACTCTAATTAGGAGATATACAATAGGAATGATTCTATACTAGGAAAAAATATATATAATAAAAATGCCTAACAAATAGGCTAAAATAGCTCACGACCACACTAGTGTCCTTGGCGTAGAGGAACCACACCGAGCCATCCCAAACTCTCAAGTTCAACCAACCTATTTTCAAAACATCAAGTGGATAAATAAAAATCTTGAGCTCGAGAAAGTTCTTAATTTGTTTTGTTTATCATATTTACGTAATACAGTTATATTATACAAAGTATTTGGATGAAATAGATTAATTAGTGGATTATGTTGTATATGACGCATTGAAATTTCGATTGATCAAAGTACTTGGGATCCTATGGATGAAGACATGGTTTCTCTGGATCTTATTGAATTTTATTCGAAGGAGGAACCTTATAAAGATCGTATTTTCCAGTTTATTGGTTTTGTAATGAAGTATAGGACTTTGTCACCTCTCCAACTATCTCTCCATTAGGGAGGATTTTATTGGCCCAAGCACTTATTTGTTGAGGAGAGACCGCCTTCGAGCACTAGTTGAGTATACATTATATAATATAGGGAAAAAGCCACCAAAAACCCTAAACTTTATCACTTGTGACACATTTACCCCGAACTTTTTTTTGTGACACCAAAAACCCCAAATTTTATTATTTGTGACACATTTACCCTAACGTACATTGTCTATGGGCATTTTCGTCTTTTTGCTTTTTTCTTTTTTTTTTTATTTTTTTCCTTTCCGGCGAGGGCGAGCCTCGCCGGCGCCGGGCGAGCCTCGCCGGCGCCGGGCGAGCCTCGCCGGCGCCGGGCGAGCCTCGCCGGCGTCGGGCGAGGGTCGCCCTCGCCTGGGCAAGCGAGGGCGAGCGAGGGCGCGGGTCGCCCGACGCCGGCGAGGCTCGCCCTCGCCGGATCTGGCGAGGGCGAGCCTCGCCGGCGTCGGGCGACCCTCGCCCTCGCCTGGGCGAGCGAGGGCGAGCCTCGCCGGCGTCGGGCGAGGCTCGCCCTCGCCTGGGCGAGCGAAGGCGAGGGTCGCCCGACGCCGGCGAGGCTCGCCCGACGCCGGCGAGGCTCGCCCTCGCCGGATCTGGCGAGGGCGAGCCTCGCCGGCGTCGGGCGAGGGCGAGCCTCGCCGGCGTCGGGCGAGGCTCGCCCTCACCTGGGCGAGCGAGGGCGAGGGTCGCCCGACGCCGGCGAGGCTCGCCCTCGCCGGATCTGGCGAGGGCGAGCCTCGCCGGCGTCGGGCGACCCTCGCCTCGCCTGGGCGAGCGAGGGCGAGCCTCGCCGGCGTCGGGCGACCCTCGCCCTCGCCTGGGCGAGCGAGGGCGAGCCTCGCCGGCGTCGGGCGACCCTCGCCCTCGCCTGGGCGAGCGAGGGCGAGCCTCGCCGGCGTCGGGCGAGGCTCGCCCTCGCTCGCCCAGGCGAGGGCGAGGGTCGCCCGACGCCGGCGAGGCTCGCCCTCGCTCGCCCAGGCGAGGGCGAGGGTCGCCCGACGCCGGCGAGGCTCGCCCTCGCCAGATCCGGCGAGGGCGAGCCTCGCCGGCGTCGGGCGACCCGCGCCCTCGCTCGCCCAGGCGAGGGCGAGCCTCGCCCGACGCCGGCGAGGCTCGCCCTCGCTAGCCCAGGCGAGGGCGACCCTCGCCCGACGCCGGCGAGGCTCGCCCGGCGCCGGCGAGGCTCGCCCTCGCCGGATCCGGCGAGGGAGCCCTCGCCGGAAAGGAAAAAAATAAAAAAAAAAGAAAAAAGCAAAAAGACGAAAATGCCCATAGATAATGTACGTTAGGGTAAATGTGTCACAAATAATAAAATTTGGGGTTTTTGGTGTCACAAAAAAAGTTCGGGGTAAATGTGTCACAAGTGATAAAGTTTAGGGTTTTTGGTGGCTTTTTCCCTATAATATATAATCTTATTTTCAAAATATTGATTGTGCATAACATGAGGGTAATGACTAATGAGCGTATAGAAAATCGTAAATTTTCTCGACTGGTTGCTTAATCAGTGTCCTTGTTAAAAAAAATTCATACGAAAAAATGGACATACCGAACGTATATGATAGATAGTAAATATTGACCGCTGGACAAAATGCCAGTGTGGAAAAGTCTCGAAATTCATCGAATTTGATCCCTGAAGTCGATGATATATTTATATGATCTCGAAATCAACCTGCTAAACTAAGCTTTATTTTCACGAGAATAAGAAAAGGGAGAAATTCTTTTGCTCGGTTCGCCATCGTTGGAGACGTGCGCGTGATCGTGACTCGCTCCAGCGGGAGACTCGGCTTCCTCAGGGCATCGTGCGCACATGACATGGCGAGAAATGGAATGACGTGACAAGGACGGCGGGATGGTCGGTTATGCCGGTGTCCCCTAGCGAAGGCCTCCGCTTCGTTTCCTGATGCTCTCAACAGAGCGCACGGCAACGAGACCCACGATCTGAAATCGATGTGGCACCGAAGTCAAGGAATAACGCGATCATCGACTTACGGTTCCGACACGAGAGCATCGGAGTCTAGATGGGGGGACATTTATGCCGATTTCGATTCTTTAGCAAAAACCACATGAGGGAATAAATGAGGAAGGAGAAGCGTGAAATGTGACCTTTTTGAAAAGTATTTTTCAGTAAGTCATTTTTCAAGAAAGACAATAATTTCTGTTGTTTAGCTGAAATCCGAAGAGGAATTGAAAGAAATTTCAATCGCTTGGTATGAAAAATCTGATTTGATTTTAATAGATATATATGCAATATTCGGGCGCTAATAATTGAGTACGAGCAATTGCAAAATCGGGTATGGACACCAGAGTCTTGGGTTCGGCCTCGTTGGATTCCGTCTCGGGCGCTAAGGATCGGTCTCTAGCACTTGGGTCTCAGGCCCAGCCTTAGCGGATTGAGGCGCGAGCACAAAGGCATTAGGTTGGGCCTCGAAAGAGGGGCACTAGGTTCCAGGCCTCGGCCTCGATAGACCCTAGCTTAGGAACTAGGATCCGAGTTAGAGTGTCAAGGATCCGTGCACGATGTTTGTAGATTTGGTCACAAGTTTTGTGGACTCGAGCTGAGTGCTGGGGATCCGAGCTTGGGTATTGAGATCATGCTCTCGGCCTTTGCGGGCTCGAACCCCGATGTCAAAGCTTCGGGCTCGACCTCGATAGCCTCAGATGCAACATCGGGTCCCGGGCAAGGGCTCCGGGTTAGTCCCACGATTATCGCACCGAGATAACACTTCACTCGTGCAAATCCCGATCGAAAGTCGAAATAATAATATATTCTCCTTCGGTCCGATCCATGGCTCGTTCAGCCCGAGCGCCATGAATGAGCTGACCGATCCGTAAACGAGACAGGAACAGAAGCAGCCTGTCAGACTTGTAAAGGTTGCAAACGTAGATCCGACCAGTTGTTTCGCCGACCTCGCGAGTACATTCGTGTCCACACTCGCGAGTGACGCCAACCGCCTCTGTCGTTGGCTGTTGAGCGACCAGTTCGCTCCTCGCTGGCCTCCCGGTCCTTAAGCGCGTCTCTCTGCCCCTGTCGTCTAAGACGACTCGTCTTCCTCCTCTCCCTCTCTCTCTCTCCATATCTCCCGTCACTTTGCTCTCTCTCGAAGGCAACATCGAACACTCTTCCATCTCTCTCTCTCTCTCTCTCTCTCTCTCTCTCTCTCTCTCTCTCTCTATCAATCTCTGTGTTTTTGTGCGTGACTTGGGAGTCAAGACTTGGTGCAGAAGGAAACTCGTTGACATCGCGCCATCGAGAGACTCCAACGGGAGCGTCCGGTTCTCGGAGGTGCGATTTGAAATCTGGTCTTTACTGCGTTCGCTTCTGATCTCTTGCTCGCCATCGATGCATGCGTGTGCAGTTTTTCGGAGCTCCATTGTCCGACGCCGCGGCGCCCGATTCTCATTGCCGCGAGCTTCCGTTTGCTCCGTGATCCGCGTTGGTGCTATATTGAAGTTCCGATTTTTTGTGTTTTTCGCTCGTAATTTGATCCTGCATCGGTTGTTCCAGTCGTTCGAGCTTTGCCTGTCGATGCGTTCGGTTCTCCAATGAACGGCCGCGAGCTTGGGTGATTCAACAGTGTTTGGCTGCCGTTTGAGTTCCTGTATTTCACTTGTGTCGCAATGCTACCGCTATGATCTTCAGTTACTTCAGCTCCGTGTGATTCATATAGATCGTATGCTGGAACGTATATATTCATACGGTTGATTGTTTGAGAAAGAAATATAAAAACAATTCCGGGAGATTTGCTTGTTTTAGCACGAGTTGATGACGCGAGCTTCCTCGATCATCTGGTGAAAACGGAGTTGTTTTTCCATGTATTTCTGCTGGCAGAGCATGTTTCGATTGGTTTTGCTTTTGTTTTAGTGGAAACGAAGGATACTCCATTCATTTGGATTGTTTAGAATTCATTCGAGTCAAATGCCCCGCAGTGCATGAATCACAAGTTTATATGACATTTTAATCTGGATCTTCGGAACTTCATCCGCAGGTTTTTGGTCGCCCATTCTACTCCGAAACTCCGGTTTGGCCTTCTCCTTGTAGTGTCTGGTGACTCTGAAATTACAAAGTTATATAGACTTCTCCACGTGTGGAAATGTCAAGCTTTGTTGGTGTTCTCGTGTCTGATCCATGGCTACAGAGCCAATTCACTCAGGTTGAGCTCCGCAGCCTAAAATCGAAAGTAAGTTTTCATGGCTTATTGTGTATCACTGCGATTCTTCTGCTAAGATTTGATGGGTCGCAATGAAGCTAATGATGGATTCCCCTTTGTAGTTCACCTCAATAAAGAACCAAAGAGGTACAGTCACTGTTGGAGATTTGCCACCTTTATTGGTGAAGTTGAAAGCTTTTAGTGAAACCTTCTCTGAGGAGGAGATTGGGGTAATATTAGCCGAGTTGAATTTGGGCATGAGCAATGAGATTGATTTTGAAGAATTCCTTAGGGTAAGTCGATGTTCATCTTCTTTGACATTCTTCTCTTTGCCCATCCTTGTGCTCTATTCTTCTCCATTTTGAAGTGTAGAAACCAAGATTTATGTTTTATGAAATGTTCTGGGAGAGACTCAAAATTCTATGTTCTGGGAGAAACTAAGAAATCTATTGAAGAGGTTATACATCTGAAGTCGTTATCTCCAGAGTAAAAATGATGGAGCCTTTTTGTGATTTATGCCCTTGCATACAGAGTTGATTTTGTTTAAGTGCTACAATTCTGTCTAGAGGAGACAAGCTATTAATTGCACGAATTCTGCAGACCTATGTGAGTTTGCATGCTCGAGATGCATCTAATAAGGGCAGTTCAAAGAACTCTTCTTCATTTCTCAAGGCTACCACGACCACCCTCCTCCACACGATTAGTGAATCAGAAAAGGCATCTTATGTTGCTCACATTAACAGCTATCTCCGAGATGACCCATTTCTGAAGCAATTCCTACCAATAGATCCAGGGACAAATGATCTGTTTAATCTTGCAAGAGATGGAGTTCTTCTGTGGTAAGCCGGTGTTGTCATTTTATTTGCTTCCGTGTCATTTTATTTGCTTCCGTGTCATTTTATACTGGTACCTTAGCTC
Source organism: Syzygium malaccense (assembly GCA_031216405.1). Taxonomy (NCBI): domain Eukaryota; kingdom Viridiplantae; phylum Streptophyta; class Magnoliopsida; order Myrtales; family Myrtaceae; genus Syzygium; species Syzygium malaccense. The sequence continues at coordinate 5,592,649 of CM062258.1, read as the reverse complement.
AAGTTTTGATATGCATTTTGGCCTGATCCAGCAAGCTCATCAATGTTGCTGTGCCTGGGACAATTGATGAGCGAGCTATCAATACCAAGCGAGTGCTCAATCCATGGGAGAGGAATGAGAATCATACTCTGTGTCTCAACTCAGCAAAGGCAATTGGTTGTACTGTGGTCAATATAGGCACGCAAGACTTAGTTGAAGGAAGAGTAAGAATATGTCATCTTCTTTTTGTTTGTTCTTCAGTGTCCATTATTTATGTTTCTGTAGTCTTAATTAAACCCTTACAAAATTTGTGCAGTCGCATCTGGTGCTTGGATTGATTTCTCAGATTATAAAGGTATAATCTATAGCTTCTTGCACGTGGATTTTTCTGAACTCTTAAACAATTGGATATTTTGAGTTCAGCACTTCCATCATGACCTCATCTCAGTACAGAATGTTGCTCATTGGCTAGCTCTTTAATGTTACTCGTCCTGATATCATATTAATCTGGCAATTTTAGATACAATTGTTAGCCGATCTCAACCTCAAGAAGACACCTCAGCTCGTGGAATTGGTAGATGATAGCAAGGTATGACGGGTTATATCTAGTGCTGATATTGAGGCCATCTTTTCTTGTCTGTTTATCCTTTTTTTTTTCTTTCTTTTCTCCTTGCTTTCAATATTTAAAGTGAAAAATCAAAGTCCAATCCATCAAATGTTTTTTTGTTGTGCTGCAGGATGTTGAGGAGCTCATGGGTTTAGCCCCTGAGAAGGTTTTATTGAAATGGATGAACTTTCACCTCAAGAAAGCAGGCTATAAGAAAACTGTTTCGAATTTCACTTCTGATGTAAAGGTAATCTCAAGAAGGATTATACTTTTACTGGATCTCACGTGCTGGAGTTAGTGAGATATCCATTTTAATGAGTTTATAAATGACAGAAAGGACCGGTTGCTAGTTTAGTGCCAATTCAAGAAGTCGTCTCCTAGTAATATTTAGTATGACTAAACCTCTCTCAAGAATGTTGTGCATGTTTATTCCCTTTTGCAAGATGGAAGTAATTTACTGGAGATATAGGCATATTAACAGTTTCTGGCCCCTGTATTTTTGTTTAGAGATTAATTTATGCTGCCTTTTCTTTTCCCCCTATAGGGAATTATTGCAGCATAACTTATCTCGCACAGAAGTTATCCGCATCTGCTGGCAACTCCATTATACTTTCTGGCGTTTTATATATACTATTTCCAGCTTGAACTTGGTGTGTCATTTAAATGCAGGATGGAGAGGCATATGCATATCTGCTGAATGTTCTTGCTCCAGAACACTGCAGTCCAGCCACACGAGATGCAAAAGATCCAAATGAGAGGGCAAAACTGATACTTGATCACGCTGAGAGAATGGACTGCAAAAGATACTTAACCCCGAAAGATATTGTTGAGGGCTCAGCAAATTTAAATCTTGCGTTTGTTGCGCAAATATTTCATCAAAGGTACAAAATTGAAGAACTGTATGTTGTGCTGAGTATTTTCTTTGGCCATCTTGTTTTGAGTACTACTTGTTGCTGTCTTTATTACTTGTCATTTCTAAAAAAATTGATGTTAAGCTTGTGTGAGAGACCTTCAGGATGAAGATAATATCTTCGAGTGAAGTTTCCATCTCTTTGAGTATTGTACAGCCATATTCTTATTCCTGTGCTTTATCAAAAGTGAGAAGTGGGATTTTTAATCTGTCATTGTAGACAGGGTAGAACTTGAAATTGAAAACGTGCCTTCTCTTCACTTCACAAGAAGATCAATTTTCTGGTTCCTCTGATTGATAATGGAGATTCTTCTTCATGTCATATAGGAATAGCCTGCTGTTATTTCGGCGAACATACTTTGGTTGCAGAAACGACATAAAATTTGCTGAAGGTATAAACTTATAACCTAGGACCGGAATTACAGTGCGCTGTGCATATCCACCTAATATGATGTGTTGATATGGCATTATGGATTGGCACATGGTGGATTAAGAACGTTCCTAACATGCACGGGAATTGATTTGAGGCATTAGGCTCTGCTTGTTGTTAATATGGCTCTTCTTCCCCTTGCACCTGAAAAAATCAATTTACTTTTACCCTGTCTTTGCTTGCCTTAGCAAGATGAGGTTACTTTTAATTGTTGCCTTTTTGTTCTCATTTACTGCATGTAAATCTCGTTTGTCGACGAGGAGAATTTAACATGATTATTTTTGTAGAAATGGCCTATCTACAGACAGCAAAAGTGTTACATATGCAGAGATGATGACTGATGATATTCAGACATCAAGAGAAGAAAGATGCTTCCGCCTTTGGATTAATAGTCTGGGTATTGTTAGCTACGTCAACAATGTCTTCGAGGATGTCAGAAATGGGTAAATATTCATTCATGTGTCACCTTCATCCTACCTACCATTGTTTGTTTTTCTAATTGTCCTGATGCTAGTTTTCGGTTTAATGATATGAGATTTACCCTACCATTGGTTGAGTCGTTCCTGAAATTTTCTAGATCTTTTCTTTCTCATGATCTTTTTTTTCTCAAAAGCAAGTCTGAACTTTTTGTATGCAGTCGTGTCTCCAGGACTAAAGGTAAGAAAGGAAGAACAAGTACCTCTTCCAAATTGGTATGACTGGAATTTCCATATATGCAGATGGGTACTTCTGGAAGTGCTTGACAAGGTGTCTCCTGGGTCAGTTAACTGGAAGCAGGCATCAAAACCTCCAATCAAGATGCCTTTCAGAAAAGTAGAAAACTGCAATCAAGTAATAAGGATTGGAAAGCAGTTGAAGTTTTCTCTGGTGAATGTAGCTGGAAATGACATTGTTCAGGGAAATAAGAAGCTTATACTCGGTAATCTTCTGATTTCTGAGGATCTTTGTTAGTTAAATTCAAGAATTTTCTGATACAGTATCATCATTTGGTCCTCATGTTCGTTTTTTCCCTTATTCAAATATAATGAGACGAAATAATTCAATCATGGTTGTAATTGCTTTTAACAATTCAATTTTGGTTTTCATGAAAGTCAACCTGCTAGTTTCTTGTGGGTTAAAAAATTAACCATTGAGGTTATATTCAGTTTTTTGGTTTTCAGATTATTAAGAAATCAACATTAATTGGTTAACTGGAAATTTCACTTTAGTGACATTTTCAAGTAAGTCCATTTTGATTTCAGGTTGATTATGGCCTCAAAGTTCGGATAATGTCGTAACGATCCTAGGATGTCATGCTCTTTTGCTAGTACTCTTTCCCTGAATTTAATCAGTGGAATGGGAAAAAATTGTCCAGCGGTTGATCTATTTGTGGTTTGGTAAGACTGTGGATGCGATATTTGATGTCTGAATTGCTTTTGATGATACTTATGATGGGGTTACGAAGTGGTAGTCCTTGTACAGGAAGCTCAAGTTTGTATGCATCTTTTTCAGCTTTCCTGTGGCAGCTAATGAGATTTAACGTGCTTCAACTTTTAAAGAACTTGAGATTCCATTCCCATGGAAAGGAGATCACAGATGCCGATATCCTGATTTGGGTGAATAAGAAAGTCAAGAGCACGGGAAGAACTTCTCAGATAGAGAGCTTCAAGGTCATTCTTGAGGCAGAACTTTTCAGCCTTTGATTATCGAAGTTCTCATTTATATCTGCTGATGGTATGCGAAACCTTTGATTCAGGATAAGAGTTTATCTAATGGAATATTCTTCCTTGAGCTTTTGAGTTCAGTGGAACCAAGGGTGGTCAATTGGAATGTTGTAACAAAAGGCGAAAGTGGTAAGATTTTGATGCCGTGATGATGGCTGTACCTAATTTTCTTTGACAGCTCATTGGCATGCTCAAGTATAGTTCTTGCATTTAAAATCCTGTGAAGATACTGATTTAGAATGTGGCGGGTGATTGCACTCGGTGAATTTACAGCGGAAGAAAAGAAGTTGAATGCAACGTACATAATCAGTGTTGCAAGAAAGCTTGGCTGTTCCATCTTCTTGCTACCTGAGGACATCATGGAGGTAAGATTTGAAAGTCATCGACTATTTACCTTCTCTGTTTTCTAGGAGAATCTGTATTGAGCCTTAAGGAAAGAGATAACACTTTGATAAGCTGGCATTGACATTGTTGATTATTAGGTTAACTGCATGGGCAAAAGAATTAACTTCTCGATCTTTTAGCTTACATCAGGTGCAAATGTATAAGTCTTCTATTGTGCTCCTTTGTGAATCCAATTAATACATTTTATGGGTGGGGCAGGTAAACCAGAGGATGATGCTCACTCTAGCAGCCAGCATCATGTACTGGAGTCTGCAACAGTCCGTGGAGGACGCGGAGTCATGTCCCAGCCCTGCCGAGTCAACCATCACTGTCGCTACTCCCGATGCCTCCCCAGCACCATCCATAAATGAGGAAGACGAGAGCTCCTCCTTGAGTGGTGATGTTTCAAACCTGACCATTGACGATAATGTCTCCGATACGACGACAGTCTCCTCCCAACTTGACAATGAGGAGACTCCTGCGTGTGAATGACCGATGAGTACAGGTAGGATATAGGATCGTGAATATTTACGCCGGTCACTCAGGGAGAAGTCCCCGTCTTTCCTTTCAGCTTCAAACGTGAATCGCAACCAACATCCCTCTCAGACATCATTTCCTCAGTCAGAGAAGAGAATGCAGAAGAAATACAAACAGCAAAAGAGGCGGTCGGGAAAAACTGATGAAGCAAACGAATGATGTACATTCCTTGAACCGCCCAAAAGGTGTATTTTTCGGCTTGCCAATTTTGTTGTTGGAGTCCCTTTGTTCCTTTCTTTTTTCTGATATGGTCTGAACATGCATCAAGCCATTCTCTTCATGATTATTACGAAGAAGTGGCCTAATCACATGGTGCAATTTATATGTCCGTTGCCGATCAGTTTGGCTTTCCCCTCCGAGATGGAAAGAGCCATTTTGCTTCCTCCACAGCATGCTTCTGGATCGGAGCTCTTCTGGTTTCGACCTTCCTGCACGTTGAAACGATTGTACGACCCTACACCTAATGCATCGAATTGAAACTTCCAATTCAATTCAATCGTTTTTATGTGATCGAGTTTCTATCATTTTATTTCGTCCAAGTGAGATTTAAATATAGTTTTGGACTTTTATGTTCGGTAGTCCTGCCCCACTATGTCAGCGTGGTTCCGGACCATTCAGCGGTCAGCACGTGTTTCGGATGGGTCTTACTTTTAAGATTTTTTCTTCTTTCTTGCTTCTTTGCAATGCCGATTTCCCATTGAAGCACCACCACCCACACCATCCTCGTTTAGCCAGCCACAACTACGGAGATGCTCTCATCAAGTCCATATTCTTCTTTGAAGGGAAGCTCCCTCCCCGCCAGAGGGTCACTTAGAGGAGAGATTTGAATGTGTTCATGCTCTCACCAACACTCACACCATCCTTGTCATCGCCGGCCAACATGAGCTTGACGCTGTATCGAGCTTTGCCACTGGCGACAAGCTCCACAATGGCATCGGCTGACATCGCCGGTGGGCGCGGTGGCCATGGTAGGGCGGTAGGCACGAGGATGAGGGTTGCGGTGGGCTCAATCTGGTTCCTTTGTTTTTCTGTTTGATTTTTGAGCTAGTTATTGCCCATCACGGCGTCCTGTTTGTGGCTCGGTCGCGGCCATGGACTGGCTAGATATGAAGCGGCTTCAGATTTGGAACTGAATTTTGTGTCAAAGCTGGACAGCTCCCTTCATGGTGTGGTGCATAAGGAAGAAGAAGAAAAGAGTGACGGAAGACAGAGGGGGCTAATGGAGAAGAAGAGGAAGAATATGAGAAGTGGGGCCATCGGGGACCTGTGTCGATCATTAAGCGGTCTAGGATCACGCTAACGTGGTGGGACGGTTCTGTTAATTGATAATGAGGAGTGCCGAGTGCGAGAAAATATTGGGTAGAGTTATGATGTCGGCATTGCAAAATCCGAATACCGCGTCCAACAAGAGAAAATTTTCAAGCGAAAAAGCAAGACTCTCTCTCCTCTCTCTACTTCGTGTGAACTTTCCACCCACACTTTGCTCTCTCTCTCCCTCGCGGCTCACGCTCCACGAACCATGCCGTCGCCTGTTTCATCGCGAATCCCATGAAACCAACACACACATCAAATTAACATAAATTGACATAAGAAAAGATTGTCCATTGAATCGATTCTCCGATTACAGGAAACCGTAAAGAATTATATCATCCTCGTAAGTTTATTCAAACTTGAACATTGTGGAGGCTGTTTCGCTGCATACCTAAGACGGAATTGCTTATGAAAGCAAATGGATCAACTAGTCCACAATCAGACCCTTGGTTTTTTTTTTTTTTTGCTTTGGCATTCTCTGGTATAATTTTATTAGCTAAGACGGCAAGAATCATATGTGCTGAATATGCTAGATTAATTTATTGATTTTTTTGGTACGTTGATGGTTGGATGGACCAAGAACAAATGTCAATCACGCCAATTCGCCGACCAGAAAAAAAATACTACATTGTATCTTTCCGACAACGTGCTTTGTCACAACCAGTTATAAAACAAAGAAAATGTGATGAATTCGGCCATGCGCACTTTTCAGAATTGGCGTGCTGTTGTTAGTCAATCTGGAGAAGTATTTTTTTAAGTTTCTTTTGTCAATAAAGATGGCTTCTTCGAATTGGCCAAGGAGGAATTGATGGCGACTGAGTAGTTCAATATTGTACAACGAGCAGCTTAGCTCCGCCACCATCACAGCTCAACTTTAGTCCTTCTTGTTTTGATTTGATTGGCTGACTCACATAATGTATACCCACACATAATCGTGGGATTGATTTATACCAAGACCTAATAAATATTATACCATGTTTGGTATGATGGAATCTAAGCGACGAAAATTGGAACGAAGGAAGGGAAGAAATGGAAGGGAAGAGGCATTGTATTTTTTGTATTTGTTTGTTATGACGGAATAAGGTAAAAAAGAATTTGTTGACTCCTTTCCTTGTGCACAAAAAAGTCCAACATGTCCTTAAAATTGTAATACGTGTGGAAAAAAAAAGGGAAGCACTTAAAATAATCGTGTAATAGTTTTTCATTTATCGGAGTGGCCATTCCATAGGTGGAGCCTTGGAATGGGCATTCCTCTTATTTGGTGGGACGCTCGTGTTGTGCAAAGAGGTTATGTTATACGAAACAGCAATAGACAGCAAATAAAGATGATACATTAAGAAAGCGGTCGCCAATAAATGAGTAAATCAGCCTTAATAGCAGGATTGTTCATAACTACTTATGGATAGAGAAAGTAGCAATAGGATGGATGATCACTTATTCCTCCTACCCGCTATCTAGATCGACTCAAAATTTTCAAATCTCGGCTAGCTCCAGGCTATTGAGTATTGACACGTTTTCTACCATCCTGTTCCTTGTCTTAGCGCTCGATTATCCTTCCTCTTTCCTTCATTTGGGTTGAGTTGCAAATAAACTTTAATCTTATTTCATGATAGTAACAACTCAGGTTTCAGAGTTAATTACTCTACGATTTTTCGAGAACTACTATTATGAATAAGCACTCCGCAGCTTTTAGAAGAAACAATAGAGGAAATGTAAATACTCTCGAAATGAATATTTCATATTGGAAGGATTCCGTTCCAGCAAACATCCTCTTAGAGTGGAATGTTGAACACGATCCATTTGAGCGACGCGAGACAAAACACGAATTGCAGAGAGAAAAATCCTAATGCCATACGACAAGATACACTAATTTCACGTGTTGATACGAATTAATCTAAATAACAAGTTTTCATCGTAATTCAATTGTTTGATACATGCAATCGAAATTATGAGAACTTTCAATTATTGAATGCCAATACAAGTTGTTACCCTGTTAGGCCCAACCATCAGTGTGCAAAGGAACTAGAAACTGCCTGGACCGGCCTTGAACCAGTGGTTCCTAATGGAACTAGTCTAGTTCCCGGTTCCAATAATTGAAACCGGTGGGTATTGATCCAGGTCCCTGTTCTAGGTATAAAACCGCCCATTCGCCCATCCAGACCGGATCGGTAATACAAATATTATATTTATTTAATTTTTACTTTTAAAAAAAGATAAAAAATCCTAAATCCCTAATGTGAAGCTCGCTAATCTTATTTGGCAATATGAAGACCTTTTGTCATGTGATAACTCTGGCTCGATGGGGCAGTGGCTCTACGATTGTTGACTAGCGGCCGTTCAACAGGCTACTGACTAGTCTTTATGTTGGATCACTGTCAGCTTTTGCCTATTCATAACAAGTTTGGTGAGTGTGCTCTATTGCTCACCCACTTCCAGACATTCATTTTATTGGTTCATTAGTTCTATCTGGGAGTGTCTTTGATGAGGTGTAATTTTAATTAATCCAAAATCATTTTCTTCCGTTGTGTAATTCTTTGTTGCATATTACAGTGACGACGCGTGAAACTTGATGGGATCGATTTCATAGACTCATCAAAGAATCGGACCGATTTTTCAAAATTAATTCTTAGTGGGCGTTCCCAATTCTAAGGTGGGAGCTGCCCATGCGGACCTTGCTAAGACGTAGGGCCAAACCAGACCACTTTGAGTTTCACGTTGTTTTGGTCTTTTTGACCAAACTTTCAGTGCGTAATGTAAGGAATTTCGACCAAAAAAAAAAATGTAAGGAAGCAAATCAAGGACAGATTTGCCGACCAATCCCCCATGGACAGACATCATCAAGAAGAAGACGCGCGCATTACTCTCTGAGGAGAGAGAGGGACAGCGCTAGCAGAAGAGAGAGAAGAATATGGAAGAGGAAGCACGGAACTTCATCAACGTGTGGCTCACAGTCCTCGCCTGCGTGTGCTACTGCTACTTCGTCTCCTCCAAACTTCCTCCGGGCAGGCTCAGGCTCTTCTCCCTCCTCCCCGTCTTCTCCCTCTTCGCCGCCCTCCCCCTCCGGCTCTCCACCGTCCTCCCCACCGGCGTCACCGCCTTCTTCGTCACCTGGCTCGCCTCCTTCAAGCTCCTCCTCTTCTCCTTCGACCGAGGCCCCCTCTCGTCCGTTCCCGATTCTCATCCGGACCCATCGAAGTCCCTCTTCCTCTTCATCCTCTTCGCGTGCTTCCCCGTCAAAATCAGGCAAGCGCAAGACTACCCATCTCCCCAAACCCCCAAATTGCCCCTCAATTTCCCCTCAAAATTGCTCCTCTTCGGAACCTCCATCCTCGTGCATGACCACCGGGACAAGTTGCTGTTGCAGGTCGGGCATGTTGATTCGGTTTCACGTGTCAAATTCGAATAAGAATCGATGTTGATGTCTGTTCATGTTGTTGCGGGAGCTTTGTTTATTTCACCGATTCCTGTCGTTTTCGAATTAATTGCTTCTGACTTCATTCCATTCGTGTTGAAATCGGGCAACTGTGCCTGTAGGCGCACCCGATGCTGGTTCTGCTTCTCTATTCGTGCATGCTTTATCTCTTCGTCGACATGATCATGGGGCTAAGCAACGCCGCCGCGAGCGCCGTCCTCGGCGTGGAGCTCCAGATGCCCTCCGACGAGCCCTACCTGTCCACGTCGCTCCAAGATTTCTGGGGCAGGAGGTGGAACCTCGCCGTGACCAACGCCCTGCGGCACACCGTGTACAGGCCCCTGAAGTCGTTCCTCGAACCGCGCTTGGGCGCCGCGTGGCGGGCCGCGGCGGCGGCGGTAATGGCGGCGTTCCTCGTGTCCGGGCTGATGCACGAACTGCTGTACTACTACATGGTACGCGCGAGGCCCACGTGGGAGGTGACGGGGTTTTTCGTGCTGCAGGGGGCGTGCGTGGTGGTGGAGGTGGCGGCAAAGGGGGTGGCGGGGGAGAGGTGGAGGCTGAGCAGGGCGGTGGCGACGCCGCTGACGGTGGGGTTTGTGGCGGCGACCGCTATGTGGCTGTTCTTCCCGCAGCTGATCAGGAATGGGGCGGACGTGAGGGCCATTAGAGAGTGCAAGGCTTTGGTGGAGTGGTTGAAGCCCAAGTTCTGAGACGCGGTAGGAGGCATTCGGACTAAATTTAATGCATACAACGTTGTTCTACCGTATCGGTTAATCACATTTCAAAAATTTGCAAAGCTAACATTGGTCCTTAATTACTGGGCAAAAAAAAAAGTTGACAATGGTCTTCAAGAAAACACAATCTTTTGTGTGTGTCTATACATATATTTCACAATGCAATTGATCATGTTGAACTTTCGCTATATCCGCACATCCGCAAGGGATGAATCAATACGTTATTTACCCAAATAGATGCTTATCATTGACTTTTGTTTTTTTTTTATACTTCTCTTCCTATTGATCAGAATTATGAATGCCGTTTTGTATCCCCAATAATGCTTTTCTTCTGTCTATTGGTCGTGCAATGAGATCTACCTGAAGATTATACTACGTGTTAATAGAAAAAATTGTTCAAAAAGTCTTAAACCTATTACACTTTTGCCAATTCAATCTTAAACCTTTTAAATTTATCAATTCAGTTCTAAATCTTTTCACTTCTTGCCAATTGAGTCCATTCGGTCAACTTTAATCGGCCGGCACTTACGTGACTTCAGATTTGGTCGACCGAATCTGATTTGCGGCAACTAAGGACGAGGGAGGGAACTCGAGCAATGATAGCATGGCCAGGAGCGACATTGAAGCCTTCAATTTGAAGGGAGTGGCTCAACCATAAATGCACAGCGATGATCGGCTTTTACACAATGCTGGTGATTCCGCCAATGACTGGATGGAGGAGCTGGCCGTGGACAGAGAGGAAGATGAGAGAGAAAAAATAGAAATTGATTTTTAATATTTTTATTTATTTTCCATGTCATGAATGAGTGTCAATTTCAAATTGAATTTGTAACAAAAATCTCTGTCACGTCGTCCTCCAACGGTACGTGACAACTAACCCTTTCTCATATGTTGCTCTTTTCCAATTAACAAAGATCGAGGTGGGCTTAGAAAGTACTTTTGGCATTTTTGTAAGGGAAAATGTCACAAAAGACCTCAAACTATGCTCATTGTGATATATTTATCCTGATCTTTTTTTGTGATACTAAAAATTTCAAACTATGCTCACTGTAACATATTTATCCTAAATTTTTTTTTGTGATACCAAAAATCCTAAACTTGTACTCGTGTAACACATTTACCTTCTGTTATGTTTCTGTCAAAAATCACCGTTAAGAGTCCTACGTGACTGCTGACTTGGACGACGGACTTTAAACGATGCTGACGTGGCGCCAACGTGGATTAAGTGAGGGAAAACAACCCTATTTTTTATCTGACGTGGCTGAAATGTTAAAAGACGTCGTCCTTTCCTCTTGCTCCACGCTCAAAACTCTCCATGCTCAGTTTCTCTCTGTTGAAGCTCAACGCTCTGTCTCTTTCTCACTTTGTCTGCTCAAGTGCTCTTTGAATTCCATTTGCGCACATGATTTTCGCCGTTTTCCTCTCTTGCGTTGGCTCCACAGAACTCGATTTGGGGCTTTAGGATTAGTATCCAGCTTGAATCTCCCTCTCAAGGAAGCTCGATTTTGTTCGAACTCGTTTGCTGGCCGACTGGATTAAGGCGATTTGGGGCTTTAGGCTTTCGTATGTTTGTTGATTCTCTCTCTCAAGGATGCTTGACTCGGCTAAAGTTCAATTTGTTCGAAGCTCGTTTGCTCCCCGAAGGCGATTTGGGTTTTTTTTAGAGGTTTCCTGTTCGTCGGCTCCATGGAGAAGGTCGGCTCAACGATTTGGGGCTTTTTCTAGTGTTTCTTGCTGGTCTCAATTCATCAACATTCTGTGAGTATTCTCTTTACCATATTTACTTTTGAGGTTCTTGTTTTGGCAGTTTCGCCATTGTAGTAAAATTGAAGCTCGATTTGTTCGACGCCTATTTGCTGGTCTAAGGAGCTCGATTCATGGTTGAAGCATGAGTGCTCTTGTTGGAGGATGAAGCCAAATATTGTTATTAAGGGCTTTTTGTCTTTTCTATTAATTTTGTCTTTAGGTTAAAAGCTACGCTTTATATACCAGCTATTGATAGAAGTTAGCCGTCAAGCGCTGAGAAGAAAATAGAGAGAAAAGAAAAGAGTGAAGAAAAAAGTGAGTTTTTTCTTTGTGAGTGTTCTCAATCTCTTTTTGCCCCCATCTTGAGAGAAGATCATTATTGTATTCCTACTTTCTTCCAAATCTAGTGGATTCGTAGAGTGCCTCTGCGCGGAGATGTAGCCCAAGTTTGGGTGAACTTCGATAATAAATTTTCTGGTGTGTTCTTTTCAATTCTGTTCTTTTATTATTATATTCTGCTAGTGAGGGTCGTTTGCTTGGGTTATTTTTCTGGAATCAGTGCTCGATTCCCAACAACTGGTATCAAAGCTTGGTTGGTTAATCGAGAACATCAAGGGATTTTTCGATGACTTTTGATTGAAAGCAAACGATATGGCAGAAGATAAAATCAGGATCGATAAGTTCGACGGGCAAGATTTCGGATGGTGGAAACTCAAAATCAAGGATTATCTTTATCAGAAAGATCTCTATGCACCACTTGAGGGTTGGAAACCTGAAATAGCGGAAGTGGATCCGACGGCAGAATCAGGATGGAAAATTCTTGATCGAAAGGCATTAGGTGCGATTCGTCTAGGGTTGACGAAAAAGACAGGGTACCACATCGCAAAAGCAAAAACTGCAAAAGAAGCCAGTGATATTCTTACGAATATATATGAGAAGCCGTCTACATCAAATCAGGTGTTTTTGCTGAAGAAGTTGGTTAATATGAAGTTATCTGATAAAAGTTCTGTAGCAGAGCATATTAATAGTTTCACGCAAGTCACAGGTCAGTTGGAATCCGCAGGCATAAATCTGGATATGAAACTTCAAGCTTTATTATTTTTATGTTCTCTTCCGGAAAGCTACAACATTGCAGTGTAGGGAATTTCAAGCACCATGAAGGATGATTTGACTCTGGATGATGCTGTGAGTAGTATCATGGATGAAGAGATGCGAAGAAAAGTTTCAGGTGGAAATAATTTTTCGCCATCTACATCTTCCACGGTACTAGCAGTAGAGAACCGTGGGAGAAGTAAAAGCAGAGGAAAATTCAGCGGGCGCGGTATATCATAGTCAAGGAGAAAGAGAGAGGTTGCAAAAGATGAGTGTTGGTTTTGTCACCAGACTGGACATCGGAGGTTTCAATGTGAGGCCTACAAAAAGAAGCAGCGGGATGAGAATCAAGGAACTAATGTGGTTAGCGATGAACCTTCGCTAGAGAACTTGTGTTTATCTGCAGGGTATGACTTGATGACAGATAAGTGGTTTATTGATTCCGGTGCTTCTTTCCATTGCACCTAGCAAAGAGACATATTTGCTGATTATGCCAGTGGAGATTTTGGGCAAGTGGTTGTGGGAAACGGCCATATGTGTCCAATTATTGGAAAGGAAACTGTGATTGTGAACATCTCAGGTGGAAGGCATCTAGTTGTGCGTGAAACTAGACATATCCCAGAATTAAAGAAAAATCTGATCTCAACTAGTAAACTTGATCAAGAAGGTTTGGTAACAATCTTTGGATGCGGAGAGTGGAAGATAACCTCAGGGGCAAGAGTAGTAGCAAAGGGAAAACGTATCGGTACGCTTTACCTTCTCCAGGGAGACAATATCAGTGATATGATTGCAACTACAGTGGCTACAGGTAATTTGTCTACTTTTTGGCATTATCGTTTGGGACATCTTGGTGAAAAGGGTGTAAAGCAGTTACACTCAAAGAAGTTATTTCCAGGTTTGTAGAAAGTTGAATTAGATTTCTGTAAGAGTTGCATTTATGGAAAATAAAAGGCAGTCAGTTTTCAGTTGAATGAGCGATAGAATAAAGGTAAAAAATTAGAGTTGGTTCATACGGATGTGTGGGGACCGGCTCAGGAACTCTCTTATGGTGGTAATAGATATTTTGTCACATTCATTGATGATGCAACAAGGAAGACTTGGGTCTATGCTCTCAGAGAAAAATCAGAAGTATTCGTGATGTTCAAAATATGGAAGGCCATGGTAGAAAAAGAGATAGGTTATCAGATTAAAGCTCTAAAGTCTGATAATGGTGGTGAATACACAAGCAAGGAATTTGCTGAATACTTGAGCCGGGAAGGTATACATGGGTTGAAAACTGTTCCTAGAACTCCTCAAGAGAATGGTGTAGCTGAGAGGATGAATAGAACCATTTTGGAACGTGCAAGATGCATGAGGCTACACGCGAGTCTTCCGCTACACTTATGGGCTGCTACAGTTAATGTAGCTGTTTATCTGATCAATAAGAGTCCATCTAGTGCGCTTGATAGAGAAATACCGTAATAGCAGTGGTCAGGTAAAAAGATTGATTATTCATATTTAAAAGTTTTTGGTTGTATTGCATATGCTCTGATTGATAGGGAGGATAGGAAGAAGCTTGATGCTAAGTCCCAGAAGTGCGTCTTCATCGGATATGGTGGTGATGAGTATGGTTATAGGCTTTGGGATTATGAAAATAACAAAGTCATCCGCAGTCGGAATGTGGTATTCCATGAAGAAAAGATGTACAAGGATCATCAGACGGAGCATGAGAAGGCAGTAGAATCAAAATATATTGAGCTGGACATAATACCTGTGAAAATACTTCCAGCGAATCAAAATGTACCTGAAGGGGAGGTTCAAGATGAATCTATTATCAATGAACAGGGAGTTCAAGAGGAACGCGGTGATCCAGAACATATTAACGACCCTGAAGTACCTATCTTGAGGAGGTCTACACGAGTTAGAAAGACAAAGGTAATTTTTGATCCATCAACTAATATTGTTCTAAACCATGTCTTATATACATATTCGGGAGAATCGGAGACTTATGATGAGGCAAAGAAAGACACATCTCACATGCAGTGGGAGCGTGCTATGAAAGACGAGATGAGCTCGTTATTTCAGAACAAAACTTGGGAGTTAACGGAGTTGCCTGCAGGTAAAAAGGCTTTGTTAAATAAGTGGCTGTACAGGATAAAAAATGAAGCAGATGGTAATATCAGATACAAAGCGAGACTTGTGGTGAAGGGCTTTTCTCAGAAAGAAGGAATCGACTACTCCGAAATATTTTCATCGGTAGTAAAAATGACATCGATCAGAGTTTTGCTAAGTATAGTTGCGGTTGAGGATCTTCATCTCCAGCAATTGGATGTGAAAACGGCGTTTTTGCATGGGGACTTAGATGAAGAGTTATACATAGCACAACCTAAAGGTTTTGAGGTCAAAGGTAAATAGCACATGGTATGTCACTTGAAGAAAAACTTGTATGGCTTGAAGTAAGCTCCGCAGCAATGGTACTTAAAGTTTGATGGTTTCATGAAAGAAAAAGGTTTTGCACACTGTGAAGCTGATCATTATGTTTATTTTCGCAAGTATAGCGATGGTGATATTGTATATCTCTCTTTATATGTGGATGACATGCTGGTGGCTAGTTCCAATATGAAGAGAGTCGCAGAAGTGAAGAAGATGTTGGCATCGCAGTTTGTTATGAAAGACTTGGGAGAGGCCAAGAATATCTTAGGCATGAAAATCATCAGAGACAGAAAAAATAAGAAATTGTGGTTGTCGCAAGAAGACTATGTGAAGAAGGTGTTAAAGAGATTTAACATGGATAAGGCAAAACCGGTTGCCACTCCTCTAGCGAGTCACTTCAAACTTTCTAAGGATATGTGTCTGAGTACTCAGGCTTTGAAAGATGAGATGGCGGCAATTCCATATGCATCAGTAGTGGGAAGTTTAATGTATGCCATGGTGAGCACGAGACCAGATATTGCACAAGCAGTAGGAGTTGTGAGTCGATATTTGCAGAACCCGGGCAAAGAGCATTGGAATGCAGTAAAATGGATATTGAGATATCTAGCAAGTATATCAAATTACTCTCTTTGTTATGGAGGGACATCTCTAGAGTTGCAGGGTTATGTGGATGTAGATCATTCGGGTGATCGAGATAGCGGTAAGAGTACCACTGGATATGTCTTTACAGTTGCAGGTACAGCAGTGAGTTGGATATCTCAACTACAAAAAGTAGTGGCTCTATCGACGACGGAAGTAGAGTACGTGGCGATCACGGAAGCCTCCAAGGAAATCATGTGGTTACGAGATTACATGGAGGAGCTACATTGAAAGCAGCCAGTGAGCACACTGTGGAGTGATAGTCAAAGTGCAGTACACTTAGCAAAGAATGCAGCTTATCACTCAAGAACTAGACATATCAAGAAGCGTTATCATTTCATCATGTCAGCATTGAAAGATAATGAGTTAAAGTTACAGAAAATTGATGACTTAAAGAATCCAGCTGATATGTTTACCAAGGTAGTGGACAGAGAGAAACTTATTCTTTGTACTACTACCATTGGTATTACTCCATGTTAATTGGTGAGGAGTATCGCAGAGGCACAAGTTCAGGTTATTAGCTTTTGAAGTAAATGGATGCAAAGTTGCTTGGTGCATCGGGTGTATTTATTTTCAAGTGGGAGATTGTTGGAGGATGAAGCCAAATATTATTATTAAGGGCTTTTTTGTCTTTTCTATTAATTTTGCTTTTAGGTTAAAAGCTACGCTTTATATATCAGCTATTGATAGAAGTTAGCCGTCAAGCGCTGAGAAGAAAATAGAGAGAAAAGAAAAGAGTGAAGAAAAAAGTAAGTTTTTTCTTTGTAAGTGTTCTCAATCTCTTTTTGCCACCATCTTGAGAGAAGATCATCATTGTATTCCTACTTTCTTCCAAATCTAGTGGATTCGTAGAGTGCCTCTGTGCGGAGACGTAGCCCAAGTTTGGGTGAACTTCGATAACGAATTTTCTGGTGTGTTCTTTTCGATTATGTTCTTTTATTATTATATTCTGCTAGTGAGGATCGTTTGCTTGGGTTATTTTTCTGGAATCAGTGCTCGATTCCCAATAGCTCTCTCATTTGTGTGCTTATGTGCATCGCATTCTTTTCCTGTTGATGTTGAGTTTCTTGCGTAGTCGGTAATTCTGAATGAGCAAGAGTGATTTGTTTTTAGTCGTTCACGTGCAAATCAATTAGCTAGATTGAAGGAATGATTTCAACAGCCATTCCCTTTACTTTTTTTTGCTAGAGTTATCAATGTATTCAATTGGGAGTAAAAAGTGTTTGATGCTTTTGTGATCCCTTTACCACTGTCCACTGATTGGGAGTAGTATTAAATTCTCTTATGACTAGTTGCATGCTGGAAGAACTGATGCAGTGCTACATTTTGATTTTACAGGAAATATTTTTATCTCATCACGTTTCAATCGTATCTCTATTGCACTTCAGAAGCTATAGCAACATTTACCTGTCGAATGGATGCAAAACCTAAACTCAGACGTAATAACCTGAGAATAGATAAATAGAATTTGTAGGCTAGTGCCTTGCCAGAGGATATGTTGTGCAGTCCATTAGTTGGCATATAAATCTGTATCATTCTCCTTTTTCTTGTGGACTTGTAGAGATAAGATAAATTCTAGGAAAATGCAGTTGTAATAATGTTCTTCTTTATATTGTTCCCTTGTAGATGTACATAAAATGTTGGTGTGGCTTTGTCATAATATACGTCGTCAAATAGATTTAACAATTGAACTGTTAATGAGCTCCAAGCTGCTTGGGAGAGTGTATTGACCCATTATTTTGGAATACTTGAAGATGAATGTTGACACCATTACACAAATTATTTCACCGTCATTTGTACTATCCTTTATTTGGATTTGTTACCGCAAAGGAGATGGTCTCAAGGGTGCATTGACTTGATGGCTAAGAGTGACCCCAACAACTAGGATGGAGTAAAGAGGGTGCGAGAAGAGAGCAAGGATAAAATCGGGGTCTTGCTTATGGTCACTAAAATGCGGAAATACATGAAAATATTGACAATAGCATTCTCGACCATTCCATATTGTTCGAATAATTATAGAGATCACTAAAATTGAGCAAAACGGCCTTTTCAGCTAAGACATTAGTGTTGTCACATATAAGATGTAACGCCCCCATCTCGGGGTCATAAATATGACGTCCCGTTCATTATTATCTTTCTTTACACACAAATAGAAGCATAATATCGGGAAAATCACATTTAAAATAAACAGTGGGATTAAGACAAATAACATCATGAGCAAACCTTATGTAATAGCTTGAAATCAAGGAAAGCACAACAGGCATAACATGCTAATTCCATTTTTCGTAAACAAATTTTACTAGCCCTTTTTCCACTGGCTGTTCCTCGTACAAATCATATTACAAACAGAGGTCGAGGTTAATCCTAGCTCCTCTATGTAATCCTTCATCTTACGAACCTAAAAAAGGAAAACAATGAGGGATGAGTCAGGGAGACTCAATGAGTAAATTCACTAATACTCGTGCACGATGATGTCTCGTCATTGTACTAATGCATACAAATACTTTCCCCACCTTATGTCGATGACAAATCAATAGTAAAGACTTTGACCTTGCCCTTGCTATATTTACATGGAAGCTTACCTTTATCCGGTCACATAAACTCAGCTTATCAATACACACATACCGGCATACACAAAGAATTCATTATCGTCATCCTGGCTCAACCAAGGCATCCCGGCTCAACCGAGGCATCCTGAAGCTAGCTCACCCGAGGCATCCAGGCTCAACCAAGGCATCCTAGCTCAACTAGGACATTCCGGCACTAGTTTACCGAGGCATCGCCGCTAACACGACGATCTTCTTCTTTTATTTAGTGGTCATACGAGCACTCAAGCATTCAAGCCAATTCTTATATTTTTAATTAACCCATGTAAACATGATTCGTGCTCATAACAATACCACAACACAATTTTGCATGATCAGTTATGCAAACAGCTGCTCAATTTTGCAAGGACATCATTTCGAAACATGTTTTCCTTCTCAAGGCATCGAAATCGTTTTGTAAACATAGCAATGAAATTAATCCATTTTCAAACGACTTTGTAAAAACATCATTTCAAAGCATGCTTTCCTTCTCAAGACATCAAAATCATTTCTTAAGCAAAATTCCTTTTCAAAGATTCATAATTTTTCTTTGAAATCAACCAGTCCAAAGACCGAACAGAGTTCAAGCAAACCATGTGACCTCAAATATGACATATAAGCAAGTCATGAAAAGAACCAACCATAATCAATCAAAAGACTAAATACGATCCAAGCAAACTACATCACAAAATTAGGGAATTCATTTACATGCCGCGTTTCAACCACGTAACACATCGCCCTATCCAGGTGTTAGGGAATCCACTTACCTATAAGCACAAGAAAATATCTATGACGATTGACGGCGGCACGAGCACGGGCACGGGCACGGGCACGGGCAAGGGTGCGGCCAAGAGGAGAGAGGGCAGCCTAGAGAGTGAGAGCGTGAGAGAGAGAGGTGATGGTGGAATAGTGAGAAATGAAGGAGAATTGCCTCTATTTATAGGCTCCGCTTACTTCTTCTCCAAGCCATATCTTCTTGTTATCATTACCAAATCTTTTTAGATTTTGCCATGATTACAAAATCTTCTTTCATTAATGTCTAGATTTGGCCATCATTATTAAATTTTCTTAAAATCTTAGCATTAATGAATATAAGCCAAAAGTCATGATGAAATGCCATTAATAACTCAATTATGAAAATCTTGGCATTAATGAATAAGAGACAAAATATTATGATGAAATGCCTTCAAAGTTAAATGTCATGATTATAAAGATTCTGAAATTCCTGGCATTAATGGATAAGAGCCAAAATATCATGATGCAATGCCTCCAAAGTCAAATGTCATGATTATAAATATTCTGAAAATCTTAGTATTAATTAATAAGAGCCAAAATATCATGATGCAATGCCTCCAAAGTCAAATGGCCATTAATGCATGTCATGATGGTGGTGCCTCTAAAGTCGAACTAATTAATAAGGGTCATTAATTAGGCTTTTTGAACAAGCTTCATTCTTGGCCATTCATTTCCAAGCTTGCTTCTCTATCTTGGTTTCCCCCTGGGCCGACCTCCAATAAAAGTGTAACATATCTCATTTGAAAGATCATAACGTGTAAATTAAATCACCAGAAGATATCAAGTCAAAATTCCAACATTCTCATATAGAAAATGCCGAATCTTTGAAATCTGCCAAAACCGGATAGTTTTGTACTGTTCACGAAATCGGACTTGAAAATATAGTAAATGGACTCCGAAAATTCTCAAATTTGAATATGTTATAAACAAGGCCTTAAAAGACCTTTTTCATGAAGAACACGAAATCTGAATCTCTCTATAAACACCATTTTTAGTAGTTCAAATACAGACTAAAAACAGTTTGCTGGAACAGAATTCTTGTTTCTAAAAGTATGTTCTGTTCAGAATCCAAATCATTTCGAAAAATTCCCAAATTTAAATATGTTATAGAAAAAGAAGTTCTCAACAACTTTTGTGAAGGAAAATTTTTCAAGATCATCCCGAAAAAGCTTGTAGAAAATAATGAAAGGGTGAACATCACCGAAATATCCATTCTGGGCAGTTTTACGTGGTCCGAATATTAGGCCATCGTACCGCCCATATCAAGTACAAAAATTATAAAATTAAAGTATGTAAAAATTCAAGATGTTTGGAGAAACTTTTAAGAAGAAAGTGTTTGGAAATTCGGATAACAAAAGTCTCTCCAAAAATAACAAAACGAAGGGGTACAAAGGATCCAAAATAGGGTTTTCCAAAACAAGAGAAAAATTAGCTCCGAATGGAAAACCACCAAACTTAAACCATGGCCATTTCTCGGGAACCGAAATTGAGGATGTTACATAAGGCCTTTACCGAGTGGAATCTTTCTTGAAGTTCATTCATCTCGGGTCTTGACCATAGCATCCTGAACCATTCCATATGGTTCGAATCTTTTCAAAAAGCAAATAGAAAAAAAAAACAGAAATGTTTGCGTGGAATAATTACAAGGAATTTTTCAAGGATAATGAGCAAATCAGCCTTTGGACTGTCTTCTGATTAGCTACACTTGCATTAATAGAAAGGCCAACAGCAGATACTACTCTGTAAGAAAACAACAACTGAATTAGCTTCATAACAACAACATTATTCAACTTATGGATTGTCTGAAATAGCCTAGGCAAGGGAAGTGATCATCCAGCATAAGCCTTGTCATAGGAATGCAGGTATAAATTCTAAAGCAACATTAAATTCTTATAGGAATCAACCAACATTGAATAACAGAAATGCAGGTATAATACCTATTAAGATTAGTCTAAAGCACATTCATACATGTCGGGTAACATAATATGCAGCAAATATTCAGACTTAGCAGAACATACACATGCAGATCAGTGTGGGGCATGACTTGCAGATTCTTGAATTCCAAATGGTCCACAGGTTTGGGTTGAGACATGGTCTGTCTGGCTTGCAGAGGCTCCAGGAGCATCATTTGCATTGTTAATATGAATTTCATGGATTACGTCACTTCCAGGACTCTAAAAATTTACAAAGAGACAACTTTTGATAATGGAGGTCCAGTTTGTGAAAACAACTTAAACTTTGACAAGTTATTACCCTAAAATATGAGTTTCCGGTGGATTGTGATGCATATAATCCATATCCTTGTTGAACCTGTGAATGGATAAATAATAAGCACATTATTCTTATAACAATGGCCAAGTTAGGATGCCTTCTTGTGAATCACTACTCACCCTTCTTTTCTCAGCTTTGATAACATTGGATTGTGTCCTAAGAGGTGCAATTCTTGTATCTCCTTGTCCAGCAGATCTCCCTTCCACTGTGGTTGGTCTTGGATATTTTCTTGGTCTCCCCTTTTTACCCTGCAAAGAAAAACATACATTAGTTACCGTGAATATTCTGAACTAACAAACATATAAAAATATTTGCAATTTTCCTTACCAGAGGTTTAATTTGTGTGGGTACTGGAGGCTTGGGGCATGTTTTCTTTTTGTGTCCCGAGTTATGACAGTTTGAGCATGAGATGATTACCCCAACTTTTGTCAATTTATTTGGATCAGCATTTGGATTAACTTTGGCCTTCCTTTTTCTTGTCCTTTTCTGAAGATTCTCCCCCTACTTATTGCGTTGTTTCTTGGGTCTCCCTGGAAGCTTTCTAAATGGCGGAGGTAATATTGGCTCATCAGTGGATATTGGCCACATGTCCTTCCCATTCAATGTTGGCAATGGAAATTGGTAGCATTTTTCGTATGCATCCTTCTTGAATCGAGCTCCTTAGACTAGCAAATGGCGTCGAACAAATCGAGCTTTGATTTTACTACAATGGCGAAACTGCCAAAACAAGAACCTCAAAAGTAAATATGGTGAAGAGAATACTCACAGAATGTTGGTGAATCGAAACTAGCAAGAAACACTAGAAAAAGCCCAAAATTGCTGAGCCGACCTTCTCTATGGAGCCGACGAACAGGAAACCTCTAAAAAAAACCCAAATCGCCTTCGGGGAGCAAATGAGCTTCGAACAAATTGAACTTTAGCCGAGTTGAGCATCCTTGAGAGAGAGAATCCACAAACATACGAAAGCCTAATGCCACAAATCGCCTTAATCCAGTCGGCCAGCAAACGAGTTCGAACAAAATCGAGCTTCCTTGAGAGAGAGATTCCAGCATGATACTAACCCTGAAGCCCCAAATCGAGTTTTGTGGAGCCAACGCAAGAGAGGAAAATGGCGAAAATCGTGTACACAAATGGAATTCAGAGAGCACTCGAGCGGACAAAGTGAGAGAGAGACAGAGCGTTGAGCTTCAATAGAGAGAAACAGAGCACGGAGAGTTTTGAGCGTGGAGCAAGAGGAAACAACAACGTTTTCTAACATTTCAGCCACGTCAGATAAAAAATAGGGTTGTTTTCCCTCACTCAATCCACGTTGGCGCCACGTCAGCATCGTTTAAAGTCCATTGTCCAAGTCAGCAGCCACGTAGGACTCTTAACAGTGATTTTTGACAGAAATATAACAGAGTATAAATGTGTTACATGAGTATAAGTTTAGAGTTTTTGATGTCACAAAAAAAGTTTATGATAAATATGTCACAGTGAGCATAGTTTGAAATTTTTAATGTCACAAAAAAAGTTCAGAATAAATATGTCATAATGGGCATAGTTTGAGATTTTTTGTGGCATTTTCCCTTTTTTTAAAAAGTAGTGGCATTTTAGTCCAATTGAAATCTGTTAACAAAAATTAATATGCAAATTGGAGGACTCTAAAGTAAGGGACATGTGCAGGACAATATCGGGAATAAAGTTGGGATGGAAATTTCCTCTAAAGTGTACCTCTTTTGGATCGTTGCAACTTGCATTCTTTTTGCTATTTAGTCCTCTTTGATTTTATTTTCACAGTCCTCTAACTTATGCTGTTTGTCATTGTATCGTTCCTTTTTATTTAATTTTGCGTCGCTCTAAAGGAATATGCATCTCCCATGGAGCATATCTCTGAACCCAAATTTTAGTTCGTCAAGTTATTTGACCACATAGTTTTATGAGCTAGGCTACCATGCCACAAGGGCATCATGTCAACAAATTTCATGACCGTTTGATCATTACTCTCAACCGTTGGTGATTAATGGCTGAAATCCAATGGTGATGGTCCGATGATTCTAATTATAAGGATGTGTTGCTTTTGTGATATAATAGTCCGATCCAAGTTCTACATTATAGGAAAGAGCTGTCATACAGTCTCCGACAAAATGGACCGAAAAGGTTGTCCGAAAACTTGCGACGGCAGAAATGTAACTTAATGAAGCTTCAAGGGCAAATTGTTTTTATTAGTGAGAGTCGGAGTTCACGTCGGTCAAAGAGCAAATCATTTTTCTATACGATAACAATGCTACACCACACTAACACATCATATAATCTTTCCTCATTGCATGGACCAATAGACAAAATAAAAGCATCATTGGGGAAAAAAGACGGCATTCATAATTATGATCAATAGGAAGAGGAGTACCAAAAAGGAAGGTTATGATGAGCATCTATTTGGGTAAATATTGTATCGATTCATCCCACACGGATGTGCAGACGTAGCGAAAGTCAAATACAATCAATTACATTGTGAAATATATACACACACACACACGAAAGATTGTGTTTTCTTAAAGACTAATGTCAATTTTGCCCAGTAATTAAGGAACCAATGTTTAAGCTTTGAAATTTTCCGAAATGTGATTAATCGATTAAATAGAGCTACGTTGTATACATTAGATTTGCTGCGAATGCCTCAGAACTTCGGCTTCAACCACTGCACCAAAGCCTTGCACTCTCTAATGGCCCTCACGTCCGCCCCATTCCTGATCAGCTGCGGGAAGAACAGCCACATAGCGGTTGCCGTTACGAACCCCACCGTCAGCGGCGTCGCCACTGCCCTGCTCAGCCTCCACCTCTCCCCCGCCGCCCCCTTTGCTGCCACCTCCGCCACCACGCACGCCCCCTGCAGCACGAAGAAGCCCGTCACCTCCCACGTGGGCCTCGCGCGTACCATGTAGTAGTACAGCAGTTCGTGCATCAGCCCGGACACGAGGAACGCCGCCATTACCGCCGCCGCCGCCGCTGGCCACGCAGCGCCCAAGCGCGCTTCAAGGAACGACTTCAGGGGCCTGTACACGGTGTGCCGCAGGGCGTTGGTCACGGTTAGGTTCCACCTCCTGCCCCAGAAATCTTGGAGCGACGTGGACAGGTAGGGCTCGTCGGAGGGCATCTGGAGCTCCACGCCGAGGACGGTGCGCGCGGCGGCGTTGCTTAGCCCCATGATCATGTCGACGAAGAGATAAAGCATGCACGAATAGAGAAGCAGAACCAGCTTGGGGTGCGCCTACAGGCACAGTCGCCCGATTTCAACACGAATGGAATGAAGTCAGAAGCAATTAATTCGAAAGCGACAGGAATTGGTGAAATAAACAAAGCTCCCGCAACAACATGAACAGACATCAACATCGATTCTTATTCGAATTTGATACGTGAAACCGAATGAACATGCCCGACCTGCAACAGCAACTTGTCCCGGTGGTCATGCACGAGGATGGAGATTCCGCAAAGTATCAATTTTGAGGGGAAATTGAGGGGCAATTTGGGGGTTGGGGGAGATGGGTAGTCTTGCGCTTGCCTGATTTTGACGGGGAAGCACGCGAAGAGGATGAAGAGGAAGAGGGACTTCGATGGGTCGGGATGAGAAGCGGGAACGGAGGAGAGGGGGCCTCGGTCGAAGGAGAAGAGGAGGAGCTTGAAGGAGGCGAGCCAGGTGACGAAGAAGGCGGTGACGCCGGTGGGGAGGACGGTGGAGAGCCGAAGGGGGAGGGCGGCGAAGAGGGAGAAGACGGGAAGGAGGGAGAAGAGCCTGAGCCCGCCCGGAGGGAGTTTGGAGGAGACGAAGTAGCAGTAGCACACGCAGGCGAGGACTGTGAGCCACACGTTGATGAAGTTCCGTGCTTCCTCTTCCATATTCTTCTCTCTCTTTTGCTAGCGCTCTCCCTCTCTCTCCTCAGAGAGTATCGCGCGCGTCTTCTTCTTGATGATGTCTGTGCATGGGTGATTGGTCGGCAAATCTGCCCTTGATTTGCTTCCTACATTACGCACCGAAAGTTTGGCCAAAAAAAAAAAACAACGTGAAACTCAAAGTGGTCTGGTTGGCCCTACGTGGGAGCATGGTCCGCGTGTGCGGATCCCACCCTAGAATTGAGAACAACCCACTAAAAACTGATTCCGAAAAATCGGTCCGATTTTCAAATGGGTCCATGAAACCGGTCCAACCAAGTTTCACGCATCACCACTCTAATATGCAACAAAGAATTACACAACAAAAAAAAATGATTCTAGATTAATTAAAATTACACCTCATCAAAGACACTCCCGGACAAAGCTAATGAACCTACAAAATGAATGTTAGGAAGTGGTTCAGCAAGATAGCACACTCACCAAACTTGTTATGAATGGGCAAAAGCAGACAGTGATCCAACATAAAAACTAGTCAGTAACCTGTTGAACGGCCGCTAGTCAACAGTCGTAGAGCCACTGCCCCATCGAGCTAGAGTCATTACATGACAAAAGGTCTTTATATTGCCAAATAAGATTAGCGAGTTTCACATTACGGATTTAGGATTTTTCTTTTTTTAATATATTTTTTTTTCTGCCTTCTTCCCTCTAGCCGGTCATCGGACCTGCCAGAGGCGCGACATCGTTGGCCTCTGGTGAAACTTGCCCCCGCTGGCCACTAGCGAGGGCGAGCCTCGCCCACCACTACTAGGCCGACCTCGCCTAGCCAAGGCGAGGTCAACCTGCGACGGCGTTGGCCGGCCTTGCTTGGGTTGGGCGAGGCTCGACCTCGCCCAAATTCAGTGAGGTTGCGCCTCGTTGTCGCTAGGTTCACCTCACCCAGCGACAGTGAGGTCGAGCCTCGCCCAGCCAAGGCCAGGCCGGCCAGCGCCGTCGCAGGTCGGTCTCACCTTGGT
This sequence comes from Syzygium malaccense, assembly GCA_031216405.1. Taxonomy (NCBI): domain Eukaryota; kingdom Viridiplantae; phylum Streptophyta; class Magnoliopsida; order Myrtales; family Myrtaceae; genus Syzygium; species Syzygium malaccense. Next base: position 5,566,219 of record CM062258.1, on the reverse strand, counting down.
TGGGCAAGGTCGGCCTAGCAGTGGCGGGAGAGGCTCGCCCTCGCCAGTGGCCGGTGGGAGCGAGCTTCGCCAAAGGCCGGCGACGTCAACCTCGCCGGCCCTCGCCTTTGGCCGGTTCGACGACCGGCCAAAGGAAAGAAGGTAGAAAAAAAATATTAAAAAATTATCAAGCCAGCGTTACCCAACGAACTCAATTGGCAAGAAGTGAAAGGTTTAAGACTGAATGGGCAAAAGTACAATAGATTTAGGTAGGTATGGCCACGGTTCGGAACCGGCCGGTTCTGGTTTGTTGCCATGTGTGAATCGAAATCGGAACCGCCCCTAGCGGTTCTGGTTCCGGTTCAGAACCGGCCGGTTACGATTTCGATTTGGAACCGGTCGGTTCCAGTTCGTAATTTAAAAATTTTAAAGATAAATTATGAAATAAAAAAATAATGAATTATAAAATTATGAAATAATGAATTATTCAATATAAATTGTAATCAAATGTAAATTGTAGGGGTGATTGGTTCCTAGTTTGGTCCGGTTTCGCTCGAAACCGGGAACCGAATCGGTAAAACCGGTCCCTTAATTTTAGAACTAGAAGCCGGACCTGCAAATCATAGAACCGGGAATCGGACCATTGGCCCAGTCCAGTTCTAGGCGGTCCTTGGAACCCTTTGCTCTTAACTAGCAAAGGATCGTAGCCACAAAACGTATACAACTTCACATGCTCATGGCTTAGCTTGGGTTTTATACACAACCCCTTTGATGGTCTCTTCATTCTCATTCAATGTGGGACTCTTGACATTTGCATAAAGACAAGCCAAGAGTCTCACATTGAAGGTGTTCAAGGCAAGCCAAGAGTCATACATCGAATGGGAACGAACAGACATTAGAATCATTGTGTATAAAAGCCAAGCCTTATAATTACAGTTCAATACACCCAAGTCAAGCATTGTAATTAGAGATCAATGCACTTACAATGCATGGCAATTAGAGTTCATATTATTTTATAAAAAAAATTAAATAATGAAATTTTTAAAAATTTCATTATTATTATTTTTTAAAAAATAATTTGGAATCGGAATTGAAACCGGCGGTTCCGGGCCGATTCCAAAATTGTTGGAACCGGAACCGGGCCCGTAGGCCAAGGGCCGATTCTGGTTCCGAACCGCGGGCCTGGTCAATGGGCCGGGCCCGGGTTTGACAGGGCCGGTTTTGGGCCAAAACCGGCCCGTGGCCATGACTAGATTTAGGACTTTTTCGACAATTTTCCCCGTGTTAATGTGGTGTAGCATTGTTATCGTACAAAAAAAAAATGATTTGCTCTTCGACTGATGCGAATTCCGACTCTCGCTAGTTTAAAAGAAAAAATTGTCCTTGAAGCTTGATAAAGTTACATTTCTATTGTCACGAGCTTTCGGACAAGCTTCTCAGTCCATTTCGTCGAAGATTGTATGACAACTCTTTCATTTTGTCGAAGATTGTCGAAGAATGTAGAACTCGGATCGGACTGTTATATCACGAAGGCAGCATATCCTTATGATTAGAATCGTCGGATCATCACCATTGGATTTCAGCCATTAATCACCAACGGTTGAGAGTAATGATCAAACGGTCATGAAATTTGTGGACATGATGCGCTCGTGGCATAGTAGCCTAGCTCATAAAACTAGGTTGTCAAATAACTTGTCGAACTAGAATTTGGGGTCAGAGATATGCTCCATGGTAGATGCACATGCCTTCAGAGCGACGGAAAATTAAATAAAAAGGAAGGATACAATGACAAACAGCATAAGTTAGAGGACTGTGAAAATAAAATCAAAGAGGACTCAATAGCAAAAAGAACGCAAGTTGCAAAGATCCAAAAGAGGTACTCTTCAGGGGAAATTTCCATCCCAACTTTATTCCCGATATTGTCCTGCATATGTCCTTTTCTTTAGAGTCCTCCAATTTCCACATTAACTGTTGTTAACAGATTTCAAAAGTACCGTCTAAGCCCACCTCGATCTTTGTTTATTGAAGGAAAGGCAACACATAAGGAAGTATTCAGTGGTTACGCCGTAGTGCCACGTTATAGCTTGACGTGACATGTGTTTTTGTTTCAAATTCTATTAGAAATTGGCACTCATTCACTATGTGACAAATAAATAAAAAAGAATTAAAAATCAACTTCTCTTTTTTCTCTCTCCACGGCCAGCTCCTCTATCCAGTCACCGGCGGATTGCCGGCACTGCATCAAAGCCAATCAATGCTGAGCATCCAGGGCTGAGCCACTCCCTTCGTCGTCGCTTGCAGCCATGCTCGTCCATGGTCGCTTGAGTTCCCTCCCTCCTCCTCAGTTGCCGCAGATCAAATTTGATCGACCAGATCTGAAGTCACGGCAATCAGATCTGTACTTTGATGCTTGCCGTGGTTGTTGTCGGTGGATAGACGAACTCCGGTCATGGTTCGTGTTGATCAGATCTGCCAATGTAATAGATGGTTCCTTTTTTCGGAGAGTTAATACCACGAAAAACTTCAAACTAGTACATCTGTGATAAATTTACCTAAAATTATAATTTTATCACAAAAAACCCCAAATTGGTACATCTGTGATAATTTTATTCCAAATTATATTTTAGCTCACTAAAAACCCCACATTGGTATACTTGTGATAATTTTCCCCCGGACTAATTTTTTGACCATCAAAAACCCCAAATTGGTACATTTGTGACAAATTTACTCTCCGTTAGTTTCCGTTAAATTTAACTGTCAAATTGATAAGTTTGATGACATGTGGTAGTTCACAAATATACCAGTTTGGAGTTGTACCCCTCTGTTTATCACAAGTTTACCAATTTATAGTTCTTCACGATATTAATCTAATTTAACGGACACTAACAAAGGGTAAATTTGTTACAAATGTACCAATTTAGGGTTTTAATGGTAAAAAATCACAGATGTATCAGTTTAGGGGTTTTAGTGGTAAAAAATGAGTTTCGGGGTAAAATTATCACAAGTGTACCGGTGTATGATTTTTTGTGATCAAAAAAATAGTTTCGGGGTAAAACTGTCATGGTATACCAATTTGAAATTTTCATGATCAAAATATTAATTCGGGATAAAATTATCACAGTAGTACCGGTTATGAATTTTTCATGGTATTAACTTTTTTTTGGGATTCGGAGCTAAACCAGTCGAATTGCTTCTCGACAGAAGTGGGAATGAGCAAATCAAGATCTTCTTTCGGACACCTTCTAAGTTGAGACTTGCACTCCTCTTGAGCCCCCAAAAAAGACTCGGAGATAGGCCTTTCCTCTTGGTCCAAAAAGTTTGTGGGAAGTGCCAACATCTTTCTTCGGACGCAGCAGTGTGGGACCATCTTTCTTTCTTTTCTTTTTTGCCCTGCTCTGGTGCAGCAAATGGACGAGCTGCAACAAAGTGGGTTGGCCATGAACGTGCAGCAGTGGTCGGCTTCCAATCAGTGCCGGCGACTCCGCCGGTGACCAAACAACGTCGATTTTAGCCGTATCGCGCATTTACACGTCGCCGTCTTTGCGTTCGTTGGAAGACCTGTCAAGCGGTATTACTTCTAGGGCGTGAGGGTTGGATGAGCCGATGGAGATGCTCACGCTCGATGAGTCAAGGAGGACGGAAGTTGAACGTCCAATCTACTTGGAGGGATTATAGAGACGATTCTCCGTTTGCTCGCATGCCTTTCATGCACATCTTCCATATTAGCTAATTAATACTATTTGTTCATCCCCTTAGTCTATATTCACGGCTTACAGGGATAATGATAATTATAAGCGGCTTTGAACCAAGTATAGATGTATATTTCTATATAGTAATTTCGTTGCAAGTCGGACTTTAATTCTTTTCTTTTCTTCTCAATTCTTTTACGCGATTACATGTTCGCATCGTAGGGAAGTACTGTGATTCCACAAGATGTTTCAAATAATATGCTTTTTTTTCCACAGAATATATATGCAACAGAACATGAAAGTATCTACGAAAACTAAACAGTGGGTTACTGGCTTATTGCTTAGTTTCAGACCTGCCCATTGGCAATATCATCCTTCTTGACGTATAGAGTGCTCAATGCTTAATTAGTCACACACTGTGTTACACACTGTACTAGCTAGGAGAAGCGCAGATATTGGACTTCAGTAATTTTCTAGTTATTTCCGGCCTTTTCAATTTCTTCTTTTGGGTGGCCGTCGTGACAATGCTCCTTCCCAGGATCGTCGGGGCTGCCATGGCCACCGTGCCCGTGGTCATGATCATTGTGGTCATCGTCATCATCATTGTCATGATGGACATGGGCGCTGCCGCGGTACCCCTTCCCAAGGGTGCCAGGGCCTTTCCCATGTCCATATTCCTTCATGCTCTCTTGCATACATGCACAAAAACTTCAACACATTGTATATACGAAGTATGTATATACAGAGAAGATGGATGAAGTGGAGTGAAACTTATGAGATGAATTAGTCGCCTCGACAAGCTCGCCAGCCATGGCCTTGTAAGAGGAGACAAGAAGAAGCACGGCGAAGGCAAGGCTGCAGAGCAGAAAAACCCTAGAGGAAGCCATTCCTTAGTGTACCTGAAGGCAGTGAACCAAAGAACTCGAGTTTGCTTCAAGTGATGATGAATATGATAATTGAACTTGCATGGTAAGGTCACCTTATATTTATAGCCTCAGAAGCGTAGAGAAATGGAGCTTAGCGTAGCCTATTAACCCGATACATTTTTGTAAGATCTACCTTTTTAATAAGAGGATCGTCTTTTGCATTAAACATAATTTGGATTTACCTAACAACTTAGCAAGTGATTGCCTTAGACTGCAAAAAATTTCTGGTGACATAGTTTCGTACAGTCATGTATAAAGTCGTGGATAATAATGTTTCCAAGGCTATTAGGATGCATTCGAGGATCTTGACATTGACACATTGAGACGAAAAAGAAGCTCGACGTTTGGTCCCGAAATTTTCTTATTTCAGCATCGAGAATGAGATCGACTCGAGTCATTTAAGTAAGCTTCAGTGGGAAATTTGAGCCTCGAGGGATGTGGTGAACTCGGTTTAAAGTTTAGGTCATCTATCGCTCCACGGTTTACCACCTTTGTGCAAGGAATTGTGTAGGCGCACACATATGAACACGCACGTAAACCTCTTTATTTTACGTTCATGGATTAAGAATCAAATTTCTTTGCTTGAACTTGTTTAAGGGTTCTGAACATTATTGATATCAATCTCATGGTGATAGCAGATTACTGTTAATCAATTTCAGACATGCATATGTCACGGTCAAGAGGTTTTCTAACACCAAGGACCGTGACACATCGACGAAGACCCATCCAAAACCCAATGGAGCTTCCGGAATTTTCCCAAGGACGGACGAGACGGTAATTGTGCTGGAGTTCTAGAGAGTTCTCGGCATAAATGCCGGTAGTTGATAGCTCTCGGAATAAATGTCGGTAGGTGGTCGACGAGAACGATACAATCTCGGCTACTCGTCTAGAAATCGATCAATGGTTGTAATCCGAGGCCCTCTACTATATAAAGGGGTGTCCTCCTCCTCATTTGAATCATCCAAACAACAAGAAGAATTTCCTTTCTCTCCCAGAGGTTTTTTTTAGATTCTCTCTCTACGATCCGAGTGTCCGAGCGAGTGAGCGATTGGGAAAAAGCTTGGCCTAGGTATTCCAACGATCCAAGGAAGCCTAAGTCGCCGCACGGGTCGTTCCCAAAATATCGGCCCGTGACACATACCTGCATCGTTACAAGTATTGTCTTTTTGGTACTATTAAGGGCACGGTAATGCTTATCTTTTCAGACGATCGACAAACATGCACACGCATTGTGTGTGCGCAAGAAATCGGAAGTTGAAAGATTAAGCAAAATTGTTTTATATCTAAATAATTGAATCATTATGTAATGAAAACAAATTATTGGTAAAACTACACGATCCAATGAAATTGTATATGTGGAAAGGTAGTATTCCTCCTAATCTATCATAATCCCTCCTAATCATTTTCCTCCGTCTCTTTCTCTCCATCTAAGCACAATTGTGTTTTGAAACCCGTCTCTCTTAACCAGTGAAAAAGCAAAACCTTTTTCTCTTCAACTCTTTTGCCACTTTATTTGGATCAGTATGAGACAAGTCCGTTTAACTATTGTAACACGCATATGGAGTATGACTACGATCGATGAAGTCACGTTTGTTTCTTAGTTATTTCGAGAATTAGGTAATTAATTAACGGTGATCTAAAATGGCAAAGTATTATTTGGAAGCAACATGCGAAGGCAGACGTGAAACTTTTATTCTTTTTCCTGAAGGATTCGAACATGTAGTGACAGGTCTAACTAAGCGAGCAGCAAACCATATTTTGGCCGACGAACATTATTAATTAGTGCTACTTTCGTTAAAATATAAATTATTGTTTAAATTTTGAAATCACGAAAAGTTATTGTGAACGCTTCGAGTTAAAAAGAAAAAATTAATATACGAGAGCTGCATAATTAAAAAAAAGTAAAATTCAGTTCAAGCACCTCTCTCTCTCTCTCTCTCTCTAATAACTTGGAGTTTACATTTTAAAGCATAAGGGGCAGTTGATAACTTGATATACCTCGCTAAACCGTAACTTCTATTGCTGGAACCTCTGAATGAAATTGAGAATAACTAGCTGGGTGCATTAATGGGATCTGATATAGCATTAGAATTTCGATTATGTGATTGATTTAGAGGGGTTTGATTTCGTGTGAACAAATTCTGTCAAGATATGTTGCTTCGTTGCTTGCTTAGGAAACACGACAGACGATGAAAGGCGATAATGTTTTAAAATTTGACAAATATGATTCTGTCTCCACGGTCTTTGGCGACCATCATATGCAACTGTAGAAAAAATATACAAAAGAACGAATTTTAATGGCCTTTAACGTCTATGGATCATACCCATGCGGTTGATATACTCCATAGCTTTTGGTCTTTTATCGAAAGATAAACCAAACTTTTTGTCTCCTTTTCTGAGAGTTTATTCATAAAGGAATTAAGGGGGGGGGGGGGAGAGAGAGAGAGAGAGAGAGAGAGCGGGAGAGGAGCTGTTGCAAAGAAGTTTAATAGGAAATCATATATTATGTGAAGTTGACCCTTTAAACTCAAAATAGGGTGATTTTCAATTCGTGTGTCCATTTAACTTGATATATTCGAGTACCACTTATGTACATGTTGGACCGTTTACATCGTACTTCAAATATACCTAAAAAACTCTCCTGCCAAGCTTGTTAACATGGGCTTGTGATAGAAGGGAATACCAGTATGGACTAAATTAAGCTTCGGTCCACGCTCATCTTTCGAGAATAAACAAAAAGAAGAAGAAAAAAACCGAAATCTCGACCAGCCATTAAGTAAAGTCCTCCTAAAATGGTAAGCTAGCTTGCCTATTGGGAAACAGATACAGCAAGTACATAAGACACTTCAATTGACATATGAAGCTGGAGCTTTGTATGCTCACTTGCTCAGGTGAGCCAGTGGGAATATCATCTTTCGTTGACACATAAAGCTGGAAGCTTCCATTTATCAATCACTCACACACATTCCATATATAACACACAGGAGTACGTACTAGGAGCAGCATATTAAAGCTGGAAGCTTCCATTTATTAATCGCTCGCCGTCTTCACTTCCATGGGTTGCCTTCGAAGCTGGGTTCTTTCCCATGACCACCATGGCCATGGCCATGGCCATGCTCATGCTCGTCGTCTGGTTCGTGATTGTGATGGTCCCATGATTGTCATCATCGTTGTGTTCGTGGTCATATTTGTCCTCATGATTGCTGGCGGGTTCATGGTCGTGGCCATGGCCTCTGCCATTGATAGAGCAAATCTCTTATGATAGAGCAATCTTCCGCAATTTGTGCAAATCTCGTTGATAACGTCAATCTTCTGCAATCTGTGCCAATCCCATTGATAGAGCAAATCTTTTACAATTTGTGCTAATATTGTAGATTCTTACCTTTTGTAAAATATTTTCAATTGTGATTCTCCCCCTCATGTATATACTATAAATATAATACAGATCTCCACACCGATGAGTGTGCGATCAAATTCAGATTCGTACTCTTTCATGGTATCATAGCTTCTTCTTCATTACAATGTCTTCTTCTTCCACATCCTCTAACACCATTACCACCATCACCGCTGCTGACTCTACATCCTTGTTGGCCCCCTCCCAACCACCCTTTGCTCTTGGCAATCTATCTCATGTTCTCCAAATCAAGTTAGATCGCAACAATTACCTTTTGTGGTGAGCACAATTTCTTCCTTTATTTCGTAATCATGGGTATCTTCGGTTTGTGGATGGATCATATCCTTGTTCGGCACCCACTATCACTACTGCTGATAGTACTGTGATCAACAACCGGGATCATACTACATCGAATTATCAAGATCAGCTTATCCTATGCTGCATCCTCTCTACTCTTACTGAATCGATTTTCTCACACATTGTCGGTCTTTAGACATCTCATGATGTCTGGACTTTGCTTGAGAAACTTTATGCTCCTCAATCTCAAGCTCGCATAATGCAATTAGAGTATTAGCTTCGATCTCTAAAGAAGGGCTCTCTTTCCATGGAAGCATTTGTTCAAAAAGCCAGGAACATTGCAGATCATCTTTCTACGGCTGCTCATCCCATCTCTAATTCCCAATTAGTTCTCAGCATCCTCAGTGGCCTAGGTTCGGAGTATGATGCATTCGTTACCTCAATTACATATGGTCTTGATCCATTACCTCTTGATGACTTCCTTGGCCTTCTTTACAATCAGGAAGTTATTCTTCAAAGTCGTACCACTGAATCTCCAATAGAGTCTTCTCCAAATGTGAATGCTGCAGTAAAAACATTTGATGCCCTGAATACTCCCTTCAATGGTCAAGGACGTGGCCGAGGCCGTGATCACAATTTTGGAGCTTACTCTTATTCTTGAATTATTTAGTCAGGTTTGTAATCGTACAAGTCACTCGGCTCTCCAATGCTACCAGCGATTTAATCCTGGCTATAAAGCCAATACCAGCTCTCCATCTACGATGTGCCCCTCTTCAACTAGTAAGTCATTTGATCCATATTGGCACCTAGACTCTGGTGCCACTCATCATCTTACGGCTGATATGGCAAATTTGAACATTCGAAAAGACTATTTTGGCACCGATCAAATCCACACAGCAAATGGGTCAGGTTTGCAAATATCACATATTGGTTCTTCCATCTTACATTCTCCAACCTGTTCTTTTAATCTACGAGTTGTTTATCATGTTTAATCTGTCAAGAAGAATCTATTATCTGTTTCTCAATTTACCAAGGACAACGATGTGGTATTTGAATTTCATCCTACTTTATGTTATGTCGTGGATCGATCCTCGGGAGCCTCCTACTCAAAGGCTAGAATAAGAATGGACTCTATTGTCTTAATAATGCACGTGCCACCAATAAGGATCCTCTACAATCCCATAAGTCATCGCCAGCTCCATCCTGCTTCAATGATGAACAAGTTTCTGCTTCTATTTGGCATGAGCGCTTGGGTCATCCGACTGCTCGCGTTATTTCTTCAGTTATTTCTAAGCATGGCTTGCCGATATTTGCTTCTTCCTCATCTAGATTTTGTGAATCATGTCACTTGGGCAAGTCACATCGTCTTCCCTTTACTAGATCATTAATCACTTGTAATGCTCTTTTGGAAATTCTTTATTATGATCTATGGGGACCATCTCCCGTTATGTCAATGAATGGTTTTCGTTATTAAATCATTTTTATTGATGCTTACAGTGGATACACATGGCTTTTTCCACTTACTGTGAAATCTTATGCTCTATCTACTTTTGTGTATTTTAAATCTCAAGTGGAAAAATATTTCAACTGTAAAATCAAGACCCTTCAAACCGATGGAGGTGGTGAGTTTAAGAAATTTGATCCTTGTCTTTGTCTTCATGGCATCCTACACCATCTCTCATGCCTGCACATGCCGGAACAAAATGGTCAGGCTGAGCGCAAACACCATCACGTTGTAGAAACTAGCATCACATTGCTTACCCGAGCTTTTGTTCCTCGTCTATATTGGACTGATGCTTTTCTCACTGCGGTCTTTCTAATTAACCACATGCCTACAATGGTGTTGGGTGGATTGTCTCCTTATGAAAAATTGTTTGGCTAGAAACCCGATTATCTACAGTTGCGTGTTTTTGGATGTGCCTACTACCCTTGGCTATGCCCTTATACTCGCCATAAACTTGATGACAAAACAATGAATGTATTTTCATGGGCTATTCTCCTCATCACCGTGGCTATCGTTGTCTGCATCGTAGCACTGGCCAAATATATATCTCTCTCCATGTGGTTTTCCAAGAGCACTTGTTCCCATTTGCTAAATCACAGTCTGGTCAATTGTCCTTACCATCGCTAAGTGCCCCTGTTTGCATTGGTTATTCCTCTATTAAGCCCCCACAACTTCAGGGGCTGGTGTCCACTACTACATCTATTCCGTTGAGTTCGTTTAATATCATGGGCAACTCCTCATCACAACTTCAACAATCAGCCACTTCCACAATTCCATGTGAATCATCTTCTCCATAAGCTCCACCCTTACCATCTTCTCAACCTCAACCGCCAACTCTTACCCATCCAATGGTCACTCATCTAAAAAATAACATCGGTAAACCAAAGGATTTTCTCTCCACTAAGCACCCATCGTGTTCTTGTTTTCACTCAAGCTTGACATCAAGTGAACCAACTTGTTTTTCCGTTGCAAACAAAGACCCTAATTGGCAACAAGCTATGACCGGTGAATTTAATGCTCTCATTCAAAATAACACTTGGAAACTGGTTCCTCATCACCCTTCCATGAATGTGGTCAACTGCAAAAACCAAGGCTGATGGCTCCATTGATAGATACAAAGCACGACTCATTGCGAAGGGCTTTACTCAACAGGTTGGCTTGGACTATGATGAAACTTTCACTCTAGTTATCAAACCGACAATGATTCGAGTTGTTCTCTCCTTAGCTGTTACATATAACTAGTCTCTACGCCAATTGGACATCAAGAATGCATGTCTTCACGACACCATTAAAAAAGAAGTCTACATGAAGCAGCCCCAAGGATTTATTGATTCACGTTATCCTGGCCATGTATGTCATCTTCGGAAAGCTTTATATGGGCTAAAACAAGCTCTAAGGGCTTGGTTTTCTCGGCTAAGCTCATACCTATTAACTATTGGATTTGTGGCCTCCATTGCTGACTCTTCATTATTCATTCAGCATAGATCTAACCACATTCTACTTCTTCTCATCTATGTTGACGATATTATCATTACCAGAAACTCTACCTCCTCTATCACCGAATTAATCACTCAACTTGACACTAAGTTTGCAATCATTGATTTGGCAAATTTATCCTACTTTCTTGGCATTGAAGCCCATAGATCCTCTAATGGGCTGTCTCTCACTCAATCCAAGTACACCACTACTCTTCTCACTTGTACAGGCATGGCTGATGCAAAACCTTGCTCATCGCTTATGGCTCACTCAGTTTCTAAGTTGTCGAAATGAAGTGGTGAACCACTAACTGATGCCTCCACATATCGGAGTATAGTTGGGGCACTGCAATACCTCACCCTTACCAGGCCAGATCTATCCTTTGCTGTCAATAAAGTGTGCCAAATTATGCATTATCCAACTCTTGATTATTGGTTAGCTATCGAATGGATTTTGTGCTATCTCAAAGCTACCATTCATCATGGGATTATCTTGCAACCTATGCAAAAACTGACCTTCATTGTGTTTACAGATGCTGATTAGGCCAGCTGCCCTGATGACCGAAAGTCTACTAATGGCTATTACATTTATTTTGGTCCCAACTTGGTTTCCTGGAGTTCTAAAAAAGCAACCAACTATTGCTCGGTCCAGCACTGAATCTGAATACAAAAGGGTGGCTAATGCAGCCTCTGAATTACTATTGCTATTACAAGTCCTTCGAGATCTTCGATACACTCTCCATCGGTCACTCCTTGTTCTTTGTGATAATGTAGGGGCAATCTATCTGGCCGTAAATCCCATCTTCCATGCACGAACCAAGCACGTGAAAATTGACTATCATTTTGTTAGTGATTTGATCAACAAGAAGCAATTGGAAGTTTGCTTCATTCCTACTCGGGTGCAAACGGCTGATGTCACGAAAAAATCTCTATCCATATCCCGATTTTTTATTTTACGTGACAAGCTCACATTGACTCTACCACCGTTTCGCTTGAGGGGATGTGATAGAGCAAATCTCTTATGATAGAGCAATCTCCGCAATCTATGCAAATCCCGTTGATAACGTCAATCTTCTGCAATCTGTGCTAATCCTGTTGATAGAGCAAATCGTTTTCAATTTGTGCTAATATTGTAGATTCTTACCTTTTGTAAAATCTTTTCAATTGTGATTCTCCCCCTCATGTATATACTATAAATATAATACAAATCTCTACACCAATGAGTGTGCAATCAAATTCAGATTCGTACTCTTTCAGCCATGCCCCTTCTCCAGACCATAGCTTCCATGGCTTTTCCCATCCTCCTCCACGCTCTCTTCTATAGACATACACACACAAGTTATACATTGAGGTACACTACCATACATATATATCTATGATCTATCCTACTCATGCTCATCTGTATATCATATATAAATATGTACCATGTGATATTTTTTCCTAGTAGGGATCAAAACTATCATATATGTGATCGAATAAAAATTTCCATTGCCAAGTTTCTATTATTGACACCTAAATTTTGGCGATTCAGTTAGTCGTTCGTTACATAAAAAAAATTAAAGATTGATCCCAATCCCTAAAAAAATTAGTTAAATTGATATAGATTAGGAGCATTTGAATTATTATTTAGGCTCATATGGTTGCATTTGCATTGAACCTGCGGCGAATGGACTTAAGTGAATGGTTTTGAGCTTAATTGATTGGACTCAGCCCAAAAGATTAAATGTTTGTCAAAGCCCATTGAATACATATATGGCCAAAATTTGCTTTATAGAGCAAGTTGGAATAATTGAATTACTGAATTATTAAATAATATACTTGGAAGATAATTCATATTATTCTATAAATATTCAGCTAGAGGAAATAATTAGAAAATTGTCTAAGTTGAGTATCGGAATTAGGAAATAATATACCTTGGCTCTTACAAGATAACCCTGGCTAACTCTTATAAATAAATGTATTAGGGTTCACAATCGAGGAGGCCACACATATTGAATACTCAGCCCCATTGAGAGGAGAGAGACTATGCAAAGAAAATTGGAAAAGGAGAGAACGCCTACCTTGGGATCTCTCTTTACAGGCTCAAAAGAAAACAGGAAAAAAGAGGGGAGCGGGGCCGCAACTTTCTAAATAAGAGAGGACAATAGAGAGGGAGGAAGTCAAGGCCAATTCTTCATCAAAAGCTTATCTTTATGCAAGCGAAGTCTAGATTCAAGTGCAGCTTTGCTTCTGTGCTCTTGACACCTCACCTTGTTGCACCCTCTACAAGCTGCCACGCACGGTCTATTCAAATATCATTACGTCTCAATATCCCAGCGAGTACTCCTGGCACCAAGTAGCCGACTGAGAGCCCAAGCCACCGTGACAACGCCAAGACCAGTAACTTCCGCAAGCGGCCCCATCAAACTTACCAGTCCCGACGAAAACCCCGATCGGTGTTGCGTTACTCCGTTTCTTCACCAAACTTGGACTCTGTTTCACTGGTTTTATGAGAACTCTAAAGCACTGCCAGGCTACTGCGTCGCCGCAAGTTTTGGCCGAGACACCACATAGCCAAGTCCACCATGAACACCATAATCGGCTACAGCAATCCGAGCCATCCCGTCAAGTTGGAATTTGGAAACGCTATCCAGGTGATATCGCAAATTAGATAAGAATTTTCATTAATTTGATTTTATATATTTTGTTGCCTAATTGGGTGAAGTCGCAATCTTGTTTGGACCTTTGAATAATATTACCTTATCCATGAAAATTCCAGGATAGCCATTAAATTAGGAATTATTTCCTAATTTCATAACGTGCTATGATTGCCAATTTGATCTCTCGCCTGAGATATGATTCGCGATCACACGGAAAATCTTCGATCCGGTCTCCCGCTCGAGATAGAATTTGCGATTGTGTGGAAAAATTGGCCAATCCGATCTCATACCCGAGATACGATTCATCAATCTATTGTTTCTAAATTTAAACGGATATCGGTAATATTTTTTGTGTGATATGGTGTCGTGTCGATTTGATTGTTATTTCTTTCTATCTTTGTTTGATTTGAATTGATTTTGTTTTTGTAAAAAAAAAAATATATATATATATATATATATATATATATATATAGATACAATATAAGTAGATTATTTTTAGGATACATTGCATGTTAATATTAGGGAATTTAATTAATTTCGAATTTCATAAAAAATATAATAAAAATAATAAAAATAAACATGTGCATGTCATATAGATTAATTGCATAATGCTTGCATCATCACTGCCATGTCAATGCTATGTGTCATCTAATGCCCCCACCTTAGGGTCATTAACATGACATCCCGTTCATTATTATCTTTCTTTACACACAAGCGAAAGCATAATTTCGGGACAATCACATTCAGAACAACAGCGAAATTTAGACAAACAACATCATGAGCAAACCTCATATTTACAGTGTATGCAAACATATTTTAACAAGCCCTTCAAGCCATGGCAAGCATCACATATTTCATATGCATATTCTAGAGGCTTATCCGTTCCTAGTCGACTATGAATAGCAAAACTCGGCTTGGGTGATCCTATTCCCTCTACTTCATCTTCTCGCTTCTAATTCCATCCACATCTCCTTCCTGCTTCCTGTTCGCAGGGCCGATCTACACCCTACCCGTGGCATGTCCCGGAGCCAGCCCACCTACATCGCCAAAAGGTCCATTGAACCCACGTAGGGGTCCAACCCATTCTCCGTCAGTGTAGCCATGCCATGCTACGTACGGGTGAGGCACCAAGTCCGTTAGGCCCTCATCAACCATCACATACATCGTGATCTGGCAGTAGGCTCGGCCTTCTTGGGCATCTATCACGTCGAGCACTTCGGCTCTCATGTCCACGGGGTTGCCAAATCGGGTCGGGGGAGACGCCATTCTTCGGACCTGAAAAGGAAACAACGGGCGATGAGTCGGGGAGACTCAGTAAGTAAACCTACTAATATCAAGCGAGGATGAGGGGATCGCCGTTAACATAAGTCGGCTCTTACTGCACCCGCATCAATGGCAGATCATTAGCAAAGTTCATACAAAAGAGCACCACGCATGGCTATAACATGTGCACTTTACCAACCAAATCTCAGTTCTGGCTCAAGACAAACATCAAACATGAAACATGGTCAAATCAAGGGATTGAATCAACTACGACCAACCAAACGACCGAGAAACGATCCAAGCAAATCATGCCACAATGCATCACAACTTCCTTTCCCGATATTAGGAAGTTTACTTACCTAATGGTATAAACAAGAACTAGAAAATGAAAGGCGTGAGATGGACACAAGGGCCTCGGCGAGTCTCAGGCGGTTCTTGGGCTTGAGCACAAACACACGAGCCTTGGATGTGGCTTCCTACTGACTGAACAACAAGGAGAGACACGGGCTAGTCAGTGAGCTCTCTCTCTCTCTTTCTCTCTTTCTCGGCGTGAACAAGAAGCAAAGAAGCAAGAGAGAAGGTTGGCCAATTGGTGGTGTGTGCGTCTTCTTCAAGTGGGGGCTTTCCTATTTATAGAAGTCCTTACTTGGTCCCTGCTCAAGGCCATTAATGCATGTCATGATGATGGTGCCTCCAAAGTCCAACTAATTAAGGCTTGTCATCATGAATGGCGCTTCCAAGTCAAGGGCCATTTAATGGCATTAATGAACCTTAATAATGGAAGCTTGAAGGAGAAGCTTTGACCATGTCAAAGCCTTATCTTCTAGCCTCTTATAAACTTTTCCGAACCGTGGAAACCGTGAACTCCCTAGAGCCTTCTGGATTTGCTGGTTTCTTGCGTAATTGATTTGGGCCAATCGGGTCGCACGAAATAGACTCATTGGCACTAAAATCACAACCCGCATCATGCTTAGTTCTCAAGATTTTCCGAGGGTTTTCCACGACAAAACATGTATAACAATCTCGAAAAATTCCCAAATTTATATATGTTATAGAAAAAGAAATTCTCAACAACTTTTTGTTGACACCTAAATTTTGCCCAAATCATTTAAGGTTTTATCGCATAAAAATTAGAGTTTAATTTTTAACCCCTAAGCCAAAAATACTTTCATTAAATTCCATGGCATATAGACATTAGGCACATTTGTATTAATATGGCCTATTAGGACATATTCATTAAAAAAAAAGAGTTTTCCGGGCTGGGTTCGTTGGCCCATTCCTTTTCCTTGTTTTTCTTTTACTGCGCGCGGCCCGTTTTCCCCTTTCCATTTTCGCTCGGGCCGGCCCATTTTCCACGGCCCGGCCCGCGCACTGTTCAACTCCTCCTCCCCAGTTAACGTTTCTGAAGTGTACGGGGGAGGAACAGTGGCAGAACGCCACAGAGCACAGAGGCTAGAGGGGCACGGGGGGGACGCCGGCCACGGCAGGCCGGCGCTGGCAGGGGCCATGCATGCCTGCCGGCCGGCTCCGCGCCCCTGGCCGTCCTTAAATCCGGGGAGAGAGGGCCGAGAGAGCTAGCGAGAGAGAGAGTCCTGAGTGTGAGATTGAAGGCGAACGGTCCCCAGTCAATGACCATCGCGCCTCAGCCGCGGCCGACGAGCCCCCTTTCACGGTAGGTCCCGGTCCCGAGCACTCGTCAGGTTTCGTTTTGGTTTGGTTCGGTCTCCCGAGGATCCCGGCTCGTGGGTGTGCGAGGCACGCGGGTGTAGCCCGATCTACCGCAGTCACCTTCCATTCGCCACCACCGAGTCGGGTAGGGACTGTAGCCACCGCCCCTATTTTCATTTGCACTCTATTTTTTAGGGGGTCACTAGCCGGAGCTTGCGGCCGTCTGGCTTGCGCGAGTTCCGACCAATGACACCTCGGGCTCGGTCTTGCTTGCCTGGGTTTGTTGGGTGTGAATTTCGGACGTGTTTGAGCCTCGATTGAGCTTAAATTCCTCATTTTTGTTGACGCTCACCATATGTTTGATGATATGCCCGAGCCAACCTTTGAATTTAGCTTTGTTTCACTGTGGTTTCGAGGGCGTCGGTCGGTCCCGATGGGCCGCCGGTCGCCACGGCGGTTCGGGTGTGGCCATAAAAGGGAGCGAACAGCCAGTACCTTGTCGGGATCTGGCTGGTTCACAGCCGCTCAGTCCCTCGTCGGGGCAGCGACGTGAACGTGAGTCGAGGCATGGCCGAGCAAGGGCTCGGTCGCACAGTAGAAAGCCTCGATCGCAGAGGTCGGGGCATGTCGAACGATGGCCGAGCACGGGCTCGACCGCCAGACCAAAAATCCCAGCAACGGAGGTTGGGTCTTGGAGAGAGCCGACGTTCCAGCTGGCCGGCGAAGGCGAGATAGTGGATGCGGTAGCGGGCGGCAGCATGGAAGGTGAGACCCTGGGCAGGGTGGCGGCCGCGAGTCGGGTCGCAAACCGGGTCGGACGGGCGGGCGAATCGGGTAGGGTTTCAGTGATTCGGGTTCGTGGGTCGAAACCGGGTAGGGTTGTGTTAGGATTTAGGCTAAATTGTCTTGTTTTGTCTTTTTATTTTTAGTGGGCTTTGGGCCTTTATTGTTTTTTTTTTTAAAAATTCGGGCTGGGCCTTTTTTTTCTTTCTTTTAATTTGCCAGACCGGGCTCAACGAATGAACCCGGTCCGATCGTGGACCCGGGCCGGCGTGCCCGGGTTAGTCCCGATCCGGGTCGGATGTGGAGATCCGACCCGAATCCGTTTTATATTATTTTTAATATTATTTTATTATTTTAATATAAAAATGTTTAAAAAAAACCTTTTTTTCTTTTTCAAAAAAATTTTAAAACGTATATATTTTATCTGGGTCGGATGTGGAGATCCGACCCGGTCTGTTTTTTGTTATTTTATTATTTAAAAAAATCGAAAAATTAAATTTTTTTTAAATTAAAAAAAAAATTCAAAAAAAGATTCAAAAAATCAAAAAATTTATTTGAATTGGTTTTTCTGGCCCTATTGTGTGATTAGTGCCATATTCGATTGCACGTTGCTTGGTTCACACACTTTAAATGACACGTTTAATTTAACCTCGCATGTGGTTGATTATGCACGTCAGGTTCATGTAGTGATTGTTGTTTCCCTAGCTTGGTTAGGAATGAATTCTTTAGCCTTCCAGTTAGTGTGAACATGTTAGGTGGTGAATTGAACAAGATTAGGTACCGAAAGGGCACTAATTAGTCAATTAGTGTAATCAAGTCTCCGTACCCATTGAATCTCTTATTTGTAGAAGTAAAGCATTTCTCCCGGGCTTTACTTGGGTGTCTAATCGACCCACCAAAAATCGATTAGTGGCGACTCCTAGATGAAATTGATTTGCATGTTAACAACTTAAACTTAAGTTGCGAATTGGTATGGGTTTGGGAGGGCTTGAGCTAGGTTTAACTTAGTAATCCATTAGCCTAACCCCTTAGGTGGTGGGGCCCGTTTGGGGAGGTCGCGACAGCTTGACGACTCCGCTGGGGATTTTTTTAGAGGACTTAGGCTGTTTATCTTGATTCAAATACACCCCTAGCGTGAATGTTTTTGCCATTGACCCCTTGTTTTGCAGGTTTGGGATTTGGGGAATGAATGTTTGTTTTTCCGGATTCTTGGAGCGTTGTTTGCTTATAAACCGTTGTGCATGCTTTAGATGTTTTAGCACTACACTATTGCACACACAACCATGCTGTCAAACCTAGGCTGCGATAGGACGCTTTAGGATGGTGTTAAGAGAGATACAACCTCGAACGCGAGACTGCAATGTAGATGTTGCCTTTCTTCTTCCCGAAAGTTCATTCTCGATGTCGTAAGTGTTTATCCTTGTTCGCGAGACCGCGTGACCATAGGATATCTCTTTCAATTGAGCCGAAGTTAAGAGGGCCTGATACCAACGCGAGACTGCGACGGTCATATCACCGTCTTAGCTTCACCTTGTTAAACTATCTAGATAGAAAGCAAGCCTCACTTTTCATGCGTATGTCTTTGTGTTTGCCATGGTTCTCGATAGAGTAAGCCCTTATTCCTCCTGTTATGCAATTCATTTATTTCCTTTTGTCGGTCCATGGCAAATTAGGTCGGTCGTTAGTCTCAATTTATATACAATGGGGAGAGCCGATGTCCAATTCATTTCCACTCCCAAGAAAGAGCTCATAGCGTGGTGGGATCGATTGGATCAAAATGGCCAAAGATAGGTCGAGGCAAGGATTGGCCATCTCCTCCCATTACTCAAGATCAACATCCATTCCGGAGTTATGCAAGCAATACCGCACTTTTGGTGCCCTCAAACATCAACCTTCATATTTGGTGAGTTCGAGCTAACTCCGACCTTAGAGGAATATAGCATTGCTATTGGAATGCCTCTTGGAATCGAGCTTGTCAAGCCACCTATAGGTATAGATTCCATGTCCGAGTGGTCATAATTTTTAAGAGTTAGGGCCGAGGTGGTAAGGAAGGTTGTTAAAGCTAATTGTTACGCATGCCCATTCTCGTTTTTGGCCGAGTGCTTTTCAAATCAACCAATAGCTCAAAGGAGCAGGATTTTCATTTTAGCATTTGCCGGGCTCATCATTTTTCCTCATCGTAAGAATGCCATAAATCCTGCAATTGCTTGGGTGGTCAAACACCTGTGTGATGGATTAAACTATGTCAACATGATTTTAGCTGAAATATTTTTGTCCCTTAATCGTTTCAAACAAAACGGAGAAAAAATCATGTGAACTTCCCAGGAAATTTTGCATATATGGTTTCTTTCTTACATAAGGGGATTTGGGCACCTTATGCAATTGTTTCAAATAGATGAATTTAGGCACCCAATACAGAGGTTCAAGGTCTTAGATAAGCATTCCCCTGACAAAGAATATTCCCATTGGATAAATTTCCTAAAAGACCCGGAACCCAAGGCATTTCTATGGCATGCTAAATGGCTCCAGGTTGAGGAAGCCCGCTTCGCTCACAAGTTTGCTAACCCGATCCCGCTGCTTGGTCTCTCTGGCGCCACTTTCTATTACCCGTACAGGATGGCCCACCAATACCGAGCTCTTCAAGAGATTCTTCCACCGCTCAAGATGGAGATGTTTCAGGCTCGCTTCACCCGCACAGACTACGACTAATTCGACGAAATCTGTGCCGTTGAGATCGCATGGAGCGAATGTCGTCCTGAAAGAATTGTCGTACCTAAGAAATTGAATGGGGAAGAAGAGATCCACCATGCCTCCACATTCTACATCCATAATCACCGAATTTCGACCATTCTACGACCGATGGTCTCGGAAGTGACTGACAAGCTCTCCCAAAAAGCGCAAATTGAGCATCTTGAAAAAAGGGTGGAAATGGACAAGACCCGCATCTCGAAGTTAACTCAAGAGAACAAGCGGCTCCGCAAAGCCGCGGGTTCCCCATCACATATAAAATGAGTTGCCCCGAGAAGTTTGAAATGACACTTTCACTTAATATGTCATCCTAGTTCCATGTTTAAGAGGTTCTATTGCTTTTCTAGTTTCAATGTTTAGGGATTTTCGTTCCAGAAGTTTCATGTACTTCCTTAGTTTCAATGTTTAGGTAGTTTCTTTCTCTCTAACTTCGAGGAATCGTTATGTACCTTCTCTGTTTCAATGCCAAGGGAATCTCATTTTCTAATTGCAATGTCAAGGAGCTTTCATTTCATTTATCGTCTCTAATGTCTAAAAACTCCAAAGTCTCAATGTCTAAAAAAATTTTTCCTCAAGGGACACAAAACACCTAGACCACTACCATGGGCCAACCTCCCATTTGAGTCGTGTGCTCACATATGCTCGTTTTTCAGGTGTTCGCAAATCGTTTGGGCTCAATCAACGCGCGGAGAGTGAAATCAAGATTGAGGAGCTTTTTCCTGTAGCCATCACAACCGGGCTTTAGCTAGTGCATCCGTTCCACCAAGATAATCGAGACGGCTAAAAGGAGATCCCCGATCCGAACCCGTGCAAAAGTCAGAATGGAGAGCGAAGAAGCCAATGCGCGCATGACCAACATGCAAAACCAACTGGCCCAACTTACCACCATGATGGCCAAAATAAGTCAGAAACTTAAGGATCCTCCGCCTGCACATGCCACCGAGGCTTCTGTCCCCACCTCGTCAGGACATACTCCCCCGTTAGCCATTGATCCATATGCCATGAACCCTCCTGAAAAGAGGACCGCATCAGATTCCCCTTCTGTCATGCCGATCATTGTAAATCTCGACCCTGTTCCAAGGGGGGAGCCTAGCTCCCGCCTCGATGAGGAAAGCGCAAGGCACCTAGCCAAGATGGAGGAACGACTCTGTGTTCTTCAAGGGTACGAGATGCGAGGGGTTGACAAGTTATCTCCGTATGCTAAAGTGAAAGTCCCTGAAACCTTCAAGGAGCCGGAATTTAGCATGAAATTATGATGGCACCGGTTGCCCTAAGACTCATATCAAGTACTACTTAAGAAAAATGGCTCGTTATTCTGACAACATACCACTCCTTATCCAGACCTTCCAAGATAGCTTGATCGGCCCTGCCTTGTCATGGTTCATTACGCTAGATGTGGAGACGATCACAGGATGGGAGGATCTTGCCGAAGAGTTCCTTCAGCAATACAGATTCAACTCTGAAATAATCCCCACGAGAGAAGACTTGGTTCGGCTAGAAAAAAGAAGGAATGAACCTTTTAAGGCCTTCGCTTAAAGATGGAGGACGATGGCATCACAAGTAAAGCCCGCGCTGATCGAGAGGGAGATGAGGCAACTTTTTCTGAAAACCCTCCCACCTGAGTATTTTCACGAAATGTTGACTTCTGGATGTCAAATATTTTCCCAACTGGTGGAAGTGGGCGAAGGGGTAGAATGGGTGATTGTCGATGGGAGGATACCCACGGGGAATAGCAAAGGATTCCCAATAAAGAAGAACAAGGAAACCACTGTCGAAGTTGCATTTGTCCAAGAGTCGTCTAAGTCTTTCTTAGCACCCCCACAGAAGCCATCAATCACACAAGGGCATGCGCCCCAAGGGCATGATCGAAATAAGAGATTTCCTCATAGGGAATTCTCCCCGCTGCCAAAATCCTTGTCAAAGTTGTTGCCCATGCTCATTGAGAAGAAGATGGTAGCCAAAGAAGTACCTGGGGACAATCCTCCAAGGTTCCCTGGGTTTGACATGACCAAGACCTGCGAATACCACCGGGGAGAAAGGGGGCATGACATGGATAATTGCTTTGCACTAAAGATCAAGATTCAAAACTTGTTGGACAAGGGAATTCTATCGTTCGAGAGAGCGCGACCCAATGTGAAGCGAAACCCTTTGCCCGACCATGCCGAGGGCGTAAATGTGGTGTTCGGAAAAGTGAACGTGAGCAAACAAGCCTTCATGGTGAACATCCCAAGGCTATACGAAATTCTTCAAGCTAGCTGGATACCACGAAGGAGGAAAGGATGTAACGATGGAAGAAAATTAGAGTATGTTCGTAGAACGATGAGCATGGAGGTAATTGGGAGTGCTGACATGGGACAGGGATTAGTTGCCATGACAACACCGGTCGTGATATACTTCTCTGATGAAGATTATGCTAGTGATAAGGAGGTGGAGGATGTCGAGCCAGTAATAATTGATCTCGCAACTGAAGAATTCTCAGCAAGCCAGGTGGGAAGGGAGGATATGACGCGAGTTGTAATCGAGCTGCTACCCTTAGAAGAAAAAGGGGTCATAGTCCTGGAAGCCCCTCTGGATTTCGATACTAAGGCAGTCCCGTAGGATTACAAAACGGATGAAGTGAATGCTATCACCCGGTCAAGTCACTGCTATGCACCTGTAGGAGGAGTTGAGAAAAAAGCAGTGACCGAAGAAGACGCAAAGCAATTTTTGGCAGTGATAAAAACGAGTGAATTCAATGTGGTAAACCAACTACGGACAATGCCAGCCCAAATCTCTCTCCTGGATCTTTTCAAATCTTCTGAGAAACACAAAGATGCCTTATTAAAGGTCCTTAACGAGGTTCATGTCCCGAAAACGATCGACGAAGCCCAGTTAGAAGAATTTATAGGGACCATCCTGTTAAAGGATCAAATCTCTTTTGCGGACGAAGACTTTCCGGTAGAGGGTCGGAATCATAATAAAGCCTTGTACATTTCGGTTAAGCATCACGATATGGTAGTCGCAAGGACATTGATCGACAATGGCTCCGCTTTGAATTTATGCCCGTTGGCCACTCTCCGTCTCTTAAAGGTCGATCTAGGGAAGATGCGTACTGCCAAAAATCCTGTACGAGCATTCGACGACACTAGAAGGGAAGTAATAGCAGAGATAGAGTTGGAACTCCTGATCGGTCCCATGACGTTTCTGGTGCTTTTTCAGGCACTAGACATCCCAAGCGCATTCAACTTTCTACTAGGGAGACCATGGATTCATACCACGAGTGCTATACCCTCTAGTCTCTATCAGAAGGTGCGGTTTGTGATCGATGGCAAGCTTGTTACAGTACATGGAGAAACAGACTTCAAAGTCTATCATGAGACGGCCATCCCGTACGTGGAGCCCGAATGCAAAGAGGAATCCAGTTTCCAAACTCTGGAATTGGTATCTATGGTCCACGTTCCCGTTGGCTCGCTCATGGGCACCCCTGAACTATCAAAGCCAACTCTAGCAGCTGGAAAAATTATGCTCGCGAACGGGTACAACCCCGGGGAAGGCCTTAGATTGCATGGGCAAGGGATTCAGAAACCTATCGAAGCTGGAAAAGGTGCGAAGAGGGAAGGCTTAGGGTATCAGAGAAGCTAAGATAATCGAGGCCAAGGTAATCGCGAAGGCCAAGGCGGCTATAGGGGTCGAGGTAACGATGGAGGCCGAAGTGGCCATGGAGGTCGAGGTAGCGACGGAGGCCGGGGCAACCATGGAGGCCGAGGCACAGGTCAGGGGGACCATGGCGGACATATCGGAGTGGAAAAAGGCTGTCGAGGCCCATTACTCCCCCTATTGAAAGAGATGTTCCTCGGGCCTCCGAAGATGCTACATGAGGAAGAGGCGGCCATCGACAGTATAGCTAAGCTATTCGAGGAGAATGTCATATGCACTATCGTGACGTGTGAAGAAGCTGAATCTTCTGGAAGTGTTGCCAACCCTGTAGAGTAGGGCGGTTTCCGTTAGTATTGTTATTTGCTTTATGTTCTCTCCCCTGCGTGGGAGCTTAGTGTTGTTTTAATTTGCTAATCTAAACTCGTTTGTAATGAAAACTTTGTCTAGCCCCGAATCTTGAGCCGTTGGTTCGGGGCGGTATGTGTTGTAATGCGGTCTTATCCTTTTAATTCAATGCAATGGGTGCATGTTTTATTAAGGACGCGTGGAATCATACCAAACTGGTCCTATGATGGTCGCTGAGGGCTGGGGTCCCACATGCTCCCTGTTGTCATGGTCTTCAAGAGCAAGGAAGTCCGATGACATGAGGATGAGCTCTTAAAAGCCTTTTCCAAAAATTTCAAAAGCATTTTCAAGATGGCATGTACCATGTTTTGTGTCCTAACTCATCTCATCACATCTCAGGCATCACATTATGCATAATCATGGTAATGATGCATGTGATTCGGATTTGCACGAAGGGAATCTCTCAGATATCGATAGCGATGATAATGACCCGAAGGGTATTGAACGTGAATGGAAGCGACATGAGGAATCGAGGCCATTAACAGTGGAGCAAACAATCACCATAAACTTGGGTAATGATGAAGATGTCAAGGAAATAAAGATCGGGGCAAGTCTTTCGAAAGCAGAGGTTGAAAGAATGGTTCGCCTTCTTAAAGAATATCAGGATGTGTTCGCTTGGACCTACGCTGACATGCCGGGATTGGATCCAGAAATTGTAGAGCATGCTCTACCAACTGATCCTGACATACTGCCGAGGAAGCAAAAACTCCGAAGGACCAAGCCAGAGTTGTCCAAGAAAATCGAGGAAGAGGTTATGAAGTTGCTAAAAGTGGGGTTCATCGAAGTGTCACATTACTCCGATTGGATAGCAAACATTGTGCCAGTGATAAAGAAAGACGGTCGAGTCAGGGTCTGTGTGGACTATCGCGACTTAAACCGAGCTAGTCCAAAGGATGACTTTCCACTCCCACATATAGATGTCTTGGTCGATAGTACTGCAGGATTCGAATTGTTCTCCTTCATGGATGGATTTTCAGGGTATAATCAAATTTGTATGAAGAAGGAGGATAGGAGCAAGACCTCGTTTATAACCCCGTGGGGGACCTTTTGCTACAAGGTGATGCCTTTCGGTCTGAAAATCGCCGGGGCAACATACCAAAGGGCCATGGTTGCGTTATTTCACGACATGATGCACAAGGAGATCGAGATGTATGTAGACGATATGATTGCGAAATCAAGACGAGGCGAAGACCATGTCGAAGTTTTGCAAAAGTTGTTTGATCGACTTCGAAGGTTTAAGTTGCGCCTCAATCCCGCGAAATGTGTATTTGGGGCAAAGTCTGGAAAGTTGTTAGGGTTTATGGTCAGTAACAAGGGCATCGAGATTGACCCGTCGAAGGTAAAGGCCATTTGCGACTTACAGCCTTCGGCCACTGTCAAAGAAGTCCGTAGTTTGTTGGGACGGTTAAATTATGTGGCAAGATTTATCTGCCAGTTGTCAAAAATAGCAAGGCTATTCTTCAAACTCTTGAAGAAGAATGCGAAAATCGAATGGGACGCCGAATGTCAAGATGCCTTTAAAAAGATAAAGTATTATCTGACTCATTCCCCGATCCTAGTCTCGCCAGTGCCCAAAGTTCCATTAACTTTGTATCTAACTATCCATGATGAATCGCTGAGAGCCATGCTGGCTCAAAAAAAGCCGGACGATAGGAAGGAACGCGCAATATATTATCTCAACAAGAAATTCACTACCTCCGAGGTGAACTATCCAGAGGTTGAGAAGACGTGTATAGCCTTGGTCTGGGTGTTGCACAAATACACCCTCCATCACCAGGTTCTGCTAGTAACTAAGAATGATCCCATCAAATATCTCTTAGAGAAGCCAGCCTTGGTGGGGAAGCTGGCCAAGTGGCAGAGTCTAATTTCAGAATTCGACGTGTAAAGCCTTGGGCAAAAGTCCGTAAAAGGCAGGGCCATAGCGGACATGTTAGCGGAAAATCCTGAAAAAGCGGAAGACCCCGATGAAGATAGTGACATGGATGGGCAGATCTTATTTGCATCGAATGACAAATGGACCATGTACTTTGATGGTGCGATCAACTTATCTGGTTCCGATACTGGGGCAGTTCTCGTCTCCCCGGATAGTCAGCACCACCCCGTGACTGCCAAATTGATTTTCCCTTGCGCGAATAGCATCGTGGAATACGAAGCGTGTATCCTTGGCCTCCAAGCCACTGTTGACATGGGGATCCAAAAATTGCAAGTCTATGGCGATTCGGCCCTCATTATCCTTCAAACCGAAGGCAAGTGGCGAACGCGGGATCCAAAACTAGTCCCGTATCACGAGTTTCTGGAAGAGTTGGTGAAAGAATTCCAAGAAATATCATTCGATTACCTACCCAGGTCTCAGAATCAGTTCGCTAATGCTTTAGCCACGTTATCGTCAATGCTGCAAGCAATAAAAGGCTTGGATATCGAACCATTAAGGATTGAAATTCTTAAGCGTCCGGCCTATTGTATGGTAATTGAAGAAGAGCTTGATGGAGAACCATGGTACCATGACATTCAGAATTACCTGCAGAAAGGTGAGTTCCCTCAAGGAAGCGAAGCATCGGACAGGAAATATCTGATGAAGCTGGCCTCAAAATTCTTCATTAGCAGGGATGCACTTTACAAAAGATCTTATGACTTAGTATTATTGAGATGTATTGATGCGAAAGAGGCCAATCGTTTGATGAAAGAGATACATGAAGGGGAATGTGGCCCCCACATGAACGGCCATCTCCTAGCAAAGAAGATCATGCGACTCGGGTACTATTGGTTGGCCATGGAGTCTGATTATATTCAGCATGTGCGATGCTGCCATTGATGTCAAATTTATAGAGATAGGATTAATGCTCTGCCGAACGAACTCCATCAGATGTCTCAAGCTTGGCCGTTTTCCATGTGGGGGATAGATATAATTGGACCGATCAACCCTAAGGCGTCAAACGGACACAGATTCATCTTAGTAGCAATTGACTACTTTACGAAGTGGATTGAGGCCAATTCATATGCTAATGTCACCGCAAAGAACGTGGCCAAGTTCATTCGCCGCGATATCATCGCCCATTACGGAGTTCCGGAAGCAATCATCACTGACAACGGCTCCAATCTGAAGAACAAGATCGTGGATGGATTGCTCGATACATTTCGGGTCCGGCATCTAAATTCATCACCATACCGCCCTCAAATGAACGGGGCAGTTGAAGCGACAAACAAGAACATAAAGAAGATCTTATCAAAGACTACTGAGAATTATCGTGATTGGCATGAAAGACTTCCATATGCATTGATGGCATATCGGACATCGATCCGCACCTCGACTGGAGCAACCCCTTTTTCGTTAGTATATGGAATGGAAGCAGTATTACCCGTGAAAGTCAAAATTCCGTCCTTAAGGGTTCTCTCTCAGGCAAAGCTTGATGAGGCCGAATGGGTACGACAAAGGCATGAACAGTTGAACATGATCGATGGGAGCAGATTACAAGCCATATGTCACGGTCAATGCTATCAGAAACGAGTAGCGAAGTCGTTCAATCGAAAGGTTCATCCCCGGCACCTCGAAGTCAACAACTTGGTATTGAGGAAGGTGATATCAATTGTGCGTGACCCTCATGGCAAATTTGCCCCGACTTATGAAGGCCCTTATGTCATCAAAAAGATCTTGCCAGGTGGTGCTTTAGTGTTAGTGGAAATGGATGGCCACGAGTTGTCAAAACCCGTAAACTCTGACACAGTCAAGAAGTATTTTCCATAAATGAAATCAAGGCTAGAAAGCTGTTTCTCGTGCAATCCAAATCACTTAGTGTCATGCATGTCATGCATACATTTCCATACATGTACATGTGTTTGTATTTCAGGTATCCAACCGCAACGAAATGAAGGATGAACGACGAAGAGGCTGAAGTACAGGGACGAGAAACACTTCTCGTGATAATAATTTTTTGAATGAATGCTCAAAGTCATGTTTGGTGATTGATCGTTATGCGGTTATGAACTTTCCTGTGCACGTGAATGATGAGTCAGAAGTGTCCATGTCTTTGTAATGATTTTTATCTGTCTAAGTCACCAATTCCACTAAGGATCATTAAAATGGACAATTTAATGAGTGATGCGGAAATGCTTGAATATGCCAAATGAGACGTGTCGGAATGATGAAAGGCAAGCCATGTTCCACACATTGTCCCATGTACTAATTCCTAGTGAGTTGAGCGGAAAAATTCCATGTTCACAAGGTGAAAGGTTATCTCGCAAAAGGTATGGCAACTAAAGTGATGAGAGGCATTTCATTCATCCATCACAAACGCTACCGGTTCTCATTTGCTTAACCCTTTTGAGCTCAAACACTTGTGAAGCTTCTTTCATACTACCCCCATCAAGAACCACCCCACACAGGGGCAAATCGGAGGTGCGTCGGCATATCGAGGTGAGAAAATGAGTAAAAAATTTTCTTGCTTTTACTTGTATCAATCTTTGAGTGCCTCTATTACAAATGAACCAGTACGTGGATTCAAGTGCCTTAGGACGACGAAAAGCGTTTCTTTCTCTATCCTACACACTTATATCCATTGAACAACCTAATTGAGCCTGCAATTCGCTTCTCATGAACCCAGTTGGTGATCGTCCCTCACACCGGGGCAGGGCAAAAGTCACCACTGTTCGAGCATCATGGTCCGGAGTGTCGACTAAAGATGAAGACTTGAGAGTTCAATAGCATTGTATTATTTAAATTTGTCTAGGCCAATCCATAAGCAAAAAAAAAAAAGTGAAAACTAGGGGCACGAAAAAGCAGCGTACCTGGTAAAAACAAGGCCAATGCCCATAGATACAAATGTTGAAAAAAAAGGGATGAACTAGGGGGCATTAAAGGCAGTATGCCCGTCCGAGTGAGGCCGGCGCCCATGTATTAAATAAGAAGCAAAATGTTGAGATGACATGCGCTGAAATCACAAAATCAGCCCTAGTCAAGCAATAGTCGTCCTTCAAGTCTCAAGGAGACGAGTGCCAAATGGTTAAGATCGATAGTGCATTTCTGAGGATAATCCCCAATGGCGAAGAAGAAGACCGGTGATAATGTCAAGATGATCAACAACTCTCACCCCAATACATCATTGAGCCTATGATCCCTTCGTTTCTCAACCCAGGAACCTAACCTACGTTACGTCCTTCGTAAAGTCTTTTCTGATTAGGGCACTTGAGTCAACGTAGGAGCTCATATGTTTATAAGCATCGCTCGAAGAAGTGCAAACAAGATTATTTTCTATCCTATCTCGCAGAGTTCTCGACTTGTAAACCCGAAGATGATCGCTAAGTATTTATTTCATAGCTTCGACTTGGACAGTCTCATTTGTTAAACCATCGACCAAGCCTATATTATGGTCCTAATGAAGATCTCTCAGATTGGTAAGGTTGTACTGTTTGCGAGAATACTCGGACTTTTGTCGATGTGATGATGGTAAGACAGAGTGATTCTCACAAAATAACCCTTTTAGATGAGAGTGAACAAAAGTCTTTTCTAATTGAAAATTTCTCATTTAGCATTTTCAAGATGATTCATGTTATGAGTAGAAATTGTCTTAAATGATAATTATCCCCGGTGGAAAGTTGGTGATGCGGACATGTTAAAATCGTTACACATGAGCTCCAATGGAACTGATCTTGAAGCATGTGCTTTAGAAAGTGTCGGTCGTCTATTTTCGAGATGAATACATGTACTTGTTATTACTAATCCTGTAAGACAGGTGACGTTTCCTCAAACACCAACCTTCAAGCTGATCTCGGAAATACTAAGATACATCCAAGCATTCATGAATTCCCAAGACCTTGCTGGCAAGTACACAATAGACAATCTATCAAACCCTCAGACAAGGACCTCAAAGTGTTTGAGTCTTTTCAAGCCTCGCTGACAGAGAGCCTTTAGGCAATCCGATATGACCTACAGGTATGTACACCTAGGTATGTTTCCAAAGGTTTGTGGTCCAACCTTAAACCACGCTTTCCAAAAGATTTGTGGTCCAATCTTAAACCACGCTTCCAAAGGTTTGTGGTCCAACCTTAAACCACGCTTTCCAAAAGATTTGTGGTCCAACCTTAAATCACGTTTTTCCAAAAGGTTTGTGGTCCAACCTTAAACCACGCTTCCAAAGGTTTGTGATCCAACCTTAAACCATTCTTTCAAAAGGTTTGTGGTCCAACTTTAAATCACATTTTTTTTATTTTTATCTATTTCATTTATTTTATTTTATTTTATTTATTATTATTATTATATATTTTTTAAAATTATGCTTTTCATTTATTTAGATTTTATTTTATTTTCTCTCTCCTCTTTCTTGCATTGCATCATCCCGTGCCCTCCGTCAACAAAATTTAGGCGTCTCTTATCTTTGAAAGGAACCTCTTCGAGCTCCCCTTCAAAGAAGAGCAGCTGTTGACATCTAAATTTTGCCCAAATCATTTAAGGTTTTATCGCATAAAAATTAGGGTTTAATTTTTAACCCCTATGCCAAAAATACTTTCATTAAATTCCATGGCATATAGACATTAGGCACATTTGTATTAATATAGCCTATTAGGACATATTCATTAAAAAAAAAAGCTTTCCGGGCCGGGTTCGTCGGCCCATTCTTTTTCCTTGTTTTTCTTTTACTGCGCGCAACCCGTTTTCCCCTTTCTATTTTTGCGCTGGCCGGCCCATTTTCCACGGCCCGGCCCACGCACTGTTCAACTCCCCCTCCCCAGTCAACATTTCTGAAGTGTACAGGGGAGGAACAGTGGCAGAACGCCACAAAGCACAGAGGCCAGAGGGGCGCGGGGGGGACGCCGGCACGATCTTCGGGTCGAGAGCAGGCTAGCCACAGTAGGCTGGCGGTGGCAGGGGCCATACGCGCCTGCCGGCCGGCTCCGCGCCCCTGGCCGTCCTTAAATCCGGGGAGAGAGGGGTGAGAGAGCTAGCGAAGAGAGAGAGAGCTAGCGAGAGAGAGAGAGTCCAGAGTGTGAGATAGTAGGCGAACGATCCTCGGTCGGTGACCATCGCGCCTCAGTCGCGGCCGACGAGCCCCCTTTCACGGTAGGTCCCTGTCCTGAGCACTCGCCGGGTTTCGTTTTGGTTTGGTTCGGTCTCCCGAGGATCCCGGCTCGTGGGTGTGCGAGGCGCGCGGGTGTAGCCCGATCTACCGCGGTCGCCTTCTATTCACCACCGCTGAGTCGGGTAGGGACTGTAGCCACCGCCCCTGTTTTCATTTGCACTCTGTTTTTTGGGGGGTCACTGGCCGAAGCTCGCCGCCGTCCGACTTGCTCGAGATCCGGCCAGTGACACCTCGGGCTTGGTCTTGGTTGCCTGGGTTTGTTGGGTGTGAATTTCGAACGTGTTTGAGCCTCGATTGAGCTTAAATCCCTCATTTTTGTTGATGCCCGCCATATGTTTGATGATATGCCCAAGCCAACCTTTGAATCTGGCTTTGTTTCGCTGCGGTTTCGGGGGCATCAGTCGGTCTCGGCGGGCCGCCGGTCGCCACGGCGGTTCGGGCGTGGCCATAAAAGGGAGCGAACAACCAGTCCCTTGTCAGGATCTAACTGGTTCACAGCCGCTCAGCCCCTCGTTGGGGCAGCGATGTGAACGTGAGTCGAGGCGCGGCCGCAAGGGCTCGGTTGCACAGTAGAAAGCCCCGACCGCGGAGGTCAGGGCATGTCAAACGACGGCTGAGCACGGGCTTGGCCGCCAGATAGGAAATCCCAGCAACGGAGGCTGGGTCTTAGAGAGAGCCGGGGTTCTAGCTGGCCGGCAAAGGCGAGACAGTGGATGCGGCGGCGAGCGGCGGCGAGCGGTGGCGAGCGGCGGCGAGCGGCGGCCATGGAAGGCAAGACCCTGGGCAGGGTGGCGGCTGCGAGTCGGGTCGCAAACTGGGTCGGACGCACGGGCGAATCGAGTAGGGTTTCGGTGATTCGGCTTCATGGGTCGAAACTGGGTAGAGTTGTGTTAGGATTTGGGCTAAATTGTCTTGTTTTGTCTTTTTATTTTTAGTGGGCTTTGGGCCTTTATTGTTTTTTTAAAAAAAATTCGGGCTGGGCCTTTTTTTTTCTTTCTTTTAATTTGCCAAACCGGCCTCAACGAATGAACCCGGTCCAGTCGTGGACCCGGGCCGGCACGCCCGGGTCAGTCCCGATCCGGGTCGGATGTGGAGATCCGACCCGAATCCGTTTTATATTATTTTATTATTTTAATATAAAAATGTTTTAAAAAACCTTTTTTTCTTTTTCAAAAAAATTTTAAAACGTATATATTTATCTGGGTCGGATGTGGAGATCCGACCCGGTCTGTTTTTTGTTATTTTATTATTTAAAAAAATTGAAAAATTTAAAAATTTTTTTTTAAAAATTCAAAAATAATTCAAAAATAATTTCGAAAAATCAGAAAGTTTATTTGAATTGGTTTTTCTGGCCCTATTGTGTGATTAGTGCCATATTCGATCGCACGTTGCTTGGTTTACACACTTTGAATGACACGTTTAATTTAACCTCGCATGTGGTTGATTATGCACGTCAGGTTCATGTAGTGATTGTTGTTTCCCTAACTTAGTTAGGAATGAATTCTTTAGTCTCCTAGTTAGTGTGAACATGTTAGGTGGTGAATTGAACAAGATTAGGTACCGAAATGGCACTAATTAGTCAATTAGTGTAATCAAGTCCCCGTACCCATTGAATATCTGGTTCGTAGAAGTAAAGCATTTCTCCCGGGCTTTACTTGGGTGTCTAATCGACCCACCAAAAATCGATTAGTGGCGACTCCTAGATGAAATTGATTTGCATGTTAACAACTTAAACTTAAGTCGCGAATTGGTATGTGTTTGGGAGGGCTTGAGCTAGGTTTAATTGACTAATCCATTAGCCTAACCCCTTAGGCGGCGGGGCCGGTTCGGGGAGGTCGCGATACTTTTGTGAAGGAAACTTTTCTAAAATCGGCCCAAGAAATCTTGTATAAAATAAAAAAATTGTGAACATCACCGAAATACCCATTTTGAGCAGTTTTATATGGTCCGGAAATTACGCTATCGTACTACTCATATCAAGTCCAAAAATTCTGAAATTAAAGTATGTAAAACTTCAAGATTTTTGGAGAAACTTTCAAGAAGGAAGTGTTTGGAAATTCGGATCACAAAAGTCTCCACAAAAATAACAAAACGAAGGGGTACAAAGGATCCTAAATTGGATTTTCCAGAACAAGAGTAAAAATTAGTTTCAATTGAAAAACTACCAAACTTAAATCATAGCCATTTCTCAGGGACTGAAATTGAGGATGTTACATGTCACGTTGCATGTCTTCATTCACATATGCTATGTCGCATGTCATCTTATCACGTCATTCATCACTTGCCACGTCATTCCTAACTTGCCATGTCATCATGTAGGACATGTCATTGCTTGCATATCATTTAGTGATTATATGTTAGGATCATGACATTGTGTGTCACGTTAGAATAGGCATTCTTTGTTCATCATCACATTAGAGTAATTGCATTACATGCATTGTATATAGGTTAGTTCTCATTTAAATAAAAGAAAACCCTAAAAAAATTTGAGTGGATTTGGGATAATTATGTGATTTTCTAGCTAACATTGCAAATGCTTTCGTTGTTGCGAGGTAAGTTTTCATCCTTATCTTTGTAATTTATTATTGTTTTGCATTATTGAGTGTTTTATTATTGGTTGCGCACCCGCATGATCACTTCACATGTTAGTGGATAGGTTTAAAATCAATTCAAGTTGCCTGCAAATATTTTTTGAAATAAAAGAGAAAAAGTACCGAAAGGGCATTAGAGTAATCTAGTATAACTAAGTTCCCGAATTCATAATCTCTTGTTCGTAAGATTAAAGTAATTCTCTCGATACTTTACTTGGGTTTCTAATCGACCCATCAAAAAATAGATTAGTGGCGACTTTTGATTGAAATGATTTGCATGTTAAGAACTTAAACCCTAAGTCGCGAATTGGTAAGGTTTGGAAGGGCCCGAGTTAGGCTTAGACTTAAAAATCCATTAGCCGAACCCCTAAGTGGTGCACCGCGGGAGGTTAGGTCACGACATTTGTCAAATTATTTCATTCAAACTATCACATGCCCCGACTATCGAGGGCTTTCTCATCATAAAAATGATGAGAGATAATTAATTCATAAGAGTTAGTAATAGGAGTGCCATTTGATCATACGTACGAACCATGTAGAGAAGTCTGGGGGAAGCGATACCAACAACATGAATGAGTTGCCTCGGCAAGTTCACGAGCTGAGATCATAGGATCCACCGCGACGAGGAGGCTGCAGAGCAGAAAAACCCTAAGGGAAGCCATTTCTCAGCTAAACTGATGAAGCGGAAGACTTGAGTTTGCTAGTGATGAATAATGATTTGCACGGAATTTCACCTTACTTGTAGACTCCAAAGAGCTCGTGGTGGGACTGGGTATAAACATGTGCATGCTAGCAGTGGAATATTATTATTAGATCCAGGAAAATGGAGGATCTCTCTTCCACGAAACCACCGCCGATTCAACAATATAAGTGTAGAGACTTGATTAACAATTGTGAAATAATATAATTTTCCTGAAGATCAACAACTGGGCATGGGCATATACAGTGAGACCTTCTCTTCCTAAATTTCCTTGGATGAATCTTCTTTTGGTGAGCTATAAATATGGACATCAGCCGTATTTATATAGCTAAATTCACACGTAGGTTGGGGTATGCAACCGGACCGGGTTTACCCAAGAACCGGACTGGCCCACCCGGAAAACAGGTCCGGGAACCGGTTCCTATTTGAACCGGTCCGGGAACCGGTTCTATATTTTTGGAACCGGTTGAAACTGGTCCGGTACCTGGGTCTAAGTGAAAATCCACCCGGACTAGTTTTTAGAACTAGTTTTAAGTTACTGTAAAAAAAGTAAAAACCCTAACATCAAGCTCTCACTTCTCAGCCTCTCACTTCTCAGTCTCGAGTCTTGACTCTCTTCCAGTTTGCGAGCGATTCCCCTTCCTTCTTGCCCTTCTCAATCTGCTCACAAGAGCTCGTCGCCGCGGTTGCTCGTCGTCGTCGCTGCGGCTTGGCTCGTCGCCGCGGGCTGCTCGCCACTCATTGCCACTGGCTACTCGGCGCTCGTCGCTTGCGGCTGCTTGCCGCTCATCACCACGGCTGCTCATTGCTGCAACCCAACTCATCGTCGCGACTGATCGCTGTCTCAGTCCTCGCAACCCAGCTCGTTGCCTCTTGTCGCCGCGGCTCGCAAGAACGCAACCCCTCTCATCGCCTCTCACCCTGTTGTGGCCGACTCCGACGCAACTATCAAGAGAAAGGTGAGTCCGCAATTGAATTTTTTTTGGTACTTTTTTGTTAGGTGACGAGGTTTTTGTTGTAAAATTTTTCGGACGGATGGGGGAAAAGGACTAGGGGTTCAAACAAATTTTTGATAATTCTCATTGTAAAATCTTTCAGTTTGATTGTGCTGCATTTGAGAGGAAAGAAGGGAATGCTCCTTGTGAGTAGTACAATTCTTGCGATTTTCGAGTTCTTGTTCGACGTGTTTTGGTGCTGTGTTTTTGTGGTGATTGTTGTTTGCTTGTGGGGGGGTGTGTTCAGGATGGTGGGCGACTGTATCCTATTGACTTTTTGGGCCATCGTTCAAGCCGTGTGTTCGTTTGGTGGGGGTAAGCTCTAGGGTATCCATGGCGGTTTGGTCGGTCTGATTGTGCTGAATTTGAGAGAAAAGAGAAAACATGCTGCGTTTGGTGGGAGCATGCCAATTACTGAATAGTTCTTGTGGATTGTTTATTTTGCTTCAAATTTCTGAAACCAGAAAAAAGAAAAAAAAAAAAAAAAGGTTACCGGGTAGACCTTGAAACTGGACCAGAAAAATAGGGTAGGTTCCAAAACAGGATTTAGGAAAAACAAGGTAGGTTCCAGGCTCCAAAAATTGAGAACCGATTATAGCAGGGTAGGTTCCAGATTCTAGGTCTGGACCCTACCCACCCTGGAACCAATCATCCCTACTTGCAGGTGATGTCCAATTGGTCAGATACGATGTAACTTCTTCGAATCAGAGAGAAAGGAAAATATATCTTATATATCTAATAAAAATCCTTATTGGTTAAACCTCACATTCCGTGTACAAAATTATCATAACTAACTCATCCTTCGGGAGGCATATCAATCATACATGTTCTTTCTAATCAAGTGGAATTAGTGCATTTTCTTCAAATGTTCTTCATATTTAATTATCGAAAACCAAAAAAGAAGAAGAAATATAAGTATTCCAAAGTCAAATATTGTCGATGTAAGTCCAGCAAGTTCAGCGAGATGGTTTTTCATGATCATGATGAATAAAAAATGCCTCCAAGATTAGGTAGTGACGTGCTGTCGTAAGATTTAGATCATCTATCGCTTTCCACCGTAGCACATTCATGTATGTAATCTTATCCTAGCTTCGAGATTCAGATCAACATGAAGTTCATACAAGTCAGCTTCACTGGGGAACTTGAGAGGGATGTGGCAAATCGGTTTAGATTTAGGTTATCTATCGCTTTCCACCGTACCACATTCATGTAAACACACATACAAATTTGAGTACGTGAAGGGCTCTAAATATTCTTCATAACTTCAGACATATGACAACCTAAATAGTAATTGTTGAAAACAGATGCGGAAAAAACAAATACAAAACACAAAGATTTACGTGGTTCGATCACAAGGTGATCTACGTCCACGGGCGAGGCAAGACAAGATTCTACTATAATCAAAGAGAGTACAATTTTCAGAAGTTGAAACAACGACAAAACCTCACAGCTCACAAAACTCTCCGAAAACAAAATTCTCTCTACATCAATGAGAAAACCTAGCCGCAGTATAAATAGTGCTCTCAAAAAAAAATTTTCAGGGGCTATGCCGCCGAACCCCCTGAGAAATTGGTTCTCTTGCTCCAGCTTTAGCGATCCACCATAGAGATTTGTTCACTTGCTCCGGGTTGGCCCAACCCTTCACGTCACAAACTAAATCTCAATTTTTCTCCACTTTTGGGTCGCACAAAAAATATGTCGGGTCGGGTCATGAACTGGACCGAAGTACATAAAATTCAAGACATATTTAACAAATCTCCACCTTGGCTTGAATTTCCCAAAATAAAACAATCAAGAAGCCGAACAGATTCTCTCGGCATCCTTAAGCCTACGTGAGCTAACTCGATGTAAGAAACAAGGGCTGCAACGAAAGAACATATCCACTTCAAAAACAAATGTAGAACTGTCATTTACCTCGCTACCAAAGCCTAAGAAGGGGCAAACTCAACCAAGCATGCCAATCAAGTTCAAGCAATGCTTAAACTTGTTGGCGAGGACTGGCTTAGTCAACATATCACCAGGATTGTCAGCTATACCAATTTTCTTTACCGTCAAATTTCTCTCAGCAACTGCCTCTCGAATAAAGTGATACCTGGCATCGATGTGCTTAGTCCTCTCATGATATGCTTGATTTCTAATCAAGTATATAGCACTCTGGTTGTCACAAAAGACAATCGAATTGTCTTCCTGCTGGAGCACAAGTTCCTGAACAAGATTCCTTAACCAAATACCTTCTTTCACTGCTTCTGCTATTACTATATACTCTATCTCTGTAGTAGACAAAGCAATTGTCGATTATAAGGTTGACCTCTAACTAATAGCCGAACTACATAGTGTGAAAAGATAGCCAGTCAAAGATCTCCTCTTATTGAGATGACCTGCAAAATCGGAATCCACAAATCCCACAACTGAGGTACCGTTGGAACTGTTTCTATCAAACACTAAGCCCAACTTTGCGGAGCCTCTAAGATACCTCAGTATCCATTTTACTGCCTGCCAATGGACCTTTTCATGATGCGCCATATATCTACTAACCACACTAACTGCCTGCGCAATGTCTGGACGAGTACATACCATAGCATACATAATGCTACCGACTGTACTGGAGTATGGGACATGAGACATCGCAGCCTCCTCGAACCCTGATTAAGGTGAATGTAGAGCTGAGAGTCTAAAATGGGATGCCAACGGTATACTCATAGGCTTAGCATTTTGCGTGCCAAACCTCTCGAGTACCTTCTCAATATAACTCCTCTGCAAGAGATATAACTTCCCTCCTTTCCTATCCCTCTGAATCTCCATTCCTAAGATCTTCTTAGCAGGACCAAGATCTTTCATCTCGAACTCCTCACTAAGCCGTTTCTTCAAGATCAACACATCTGACATGTTCTTTGCAGCAATGAGCATGTCATCCACGTGTAAGAGAAGATAGACAAAGAATCCATCTAAACCCTTCTTGAAGTAGACACAACTATCATAGTTGCTCCTATGATAACCACTCCCTATCATAAAGCTGTCGAATCTCTTATACCGCTGTCTTGATGACTGCTTCAGACCATACAAGGATTTTTTTAATCTACAAACATGATCTTCCTTGCCTTCTACATAATAACCCTCAGGTTGAGCCATATAAATAGTTTCCTTAAGCTCATCATGCAAAAAAGTAGTCTTCACATCAAGTTGCTCAAGCTCTAAGTCAAATTGAGCAACTATAGCTAGCAACACACGAATCGAAGTGTGTTTTACCACAGGGGAGAAAACTTCATCATAATCAATTCCCTCCTTCTGATTGTAGCCTTTAGCTACGAGCCGAGCCTTCCATCTAGCATTTTCAACACCTGGAATTCCTTCCTTTTTCTTGAAGATCCATTTACACCCAATGGCTCTTTTTACCTTAGGCAACTTCACTAAGTCTCAAGTCTAGTTCTTGTGAAGTGATTCAAGTTCCTCAACCATAGCAACAGTCCATTTCTCTGATTCTGTGAAAGTGACAACTTTCGTATAGGTAGAAGGTTCCTGAATACCCATATCTTCTGCTATCATAAGATATAAGCCATCAGATCAGAGAACCCATATTTCTGAGGAGGCTGGGTCTATCTCTTTTCTTTGCTAGTAGCAATAGAGTATGGCTGCTTCATCTCATCTACAGCTTCCTCATCTAAACTTGAATCAACAGGAGCAATTTGCTCGTTCAAATCATTCTGAGAGGCCTTTTCTGGAAGCTCCACCTAAACCTCCACCTCATTCATATCACTCTCATGTTTTCCTGTAGATTCATCAACAACTTTCCTTTGATCAAGTATATGCATTTCATTAAATGTAACATCCCTACTAATAATGAACTTAGGTGAGTTAGGTTCTTGGCACCATAAGCGATGAGTTAGGTTCTTGGCACCATAAGCGATAACCTTTCACCCCATCAGCATACCCAACAAACATACATTTCTTTGCTCTAGGTTCTAACTTACCATCCTTAACATGATAATAAGTAGGGCATCCAAAAACCTTTAGATTAGAATAATCACAAGGCTTACCTGACCACATCTCAAAAAGAGTCTTGCATTCTATTACTATTGAAGGAGAGCGAATAACTAGATAACAAGCCATCTTAATAGCTTCAGCCCAAAAATCTTTTTCCATGCCAGCATTAGAGAGCATGCATCTTGCTCTCTCCAATAAAGTTCTGTTCATACGTTCTGCCACTCCATTCTGTTGTGGAGTATGCCTAATTGTACGGTGTCAAACGATACCTGCATCTACACAGAATTCATTAAAATCGCCACCACAAAACTCAAGACCATTATCGGTCCTAAGACAATTGATC
This sequence comes from Syzygium malaccense, assembly GCA_031216405.1. Lineage (NCBI taxonomy): Eukaryota > Viridiplantae > Streptophyta > Magnoliopsida > Myrtales > Myrtaceae > Syzygium > Syzygium malaccense. The sequence goes on along the minus strand of CM062258.1, from coordinate 5,526,133 downwards.
TTCTTCCCTGTTTGATTCTCAACAAGGGTTTTCCACTTCTTGAAGGTTTCAAACACATCACTTTTTCTTTTCAAAAAGTAAACCCAAACCTTTCTGGAATAATCGCCAATGAACGTCACAAAGTAAAGAGCATCACCCTTAGATGGAACCTGTGCTGGTCCCTATAAATCGGAATGTATATAGTCGAGTGTGCTCTTTGTCGAATGCATCCCCATACTGAATCTGACTCTGCATTGCTTGCCAAGAATGCAATGCTCACAGAAATCTAGCGAGGTCGTCTACTCCCCACAAAGTAAACCACGTTTACTCAAAACTGTCATGCCACGCTTACTCATGTGGCCCAAACGCATATGCCACAATTTCGTTCTATCATTATCAGAAACGGAATTGCTTGTGCCAATTGAAGGAACCATAACTGTGCTACCCTGCAAATGATACAAGTGATTCACCTTGCTTCCTTTCATCACAACTAGATTACCTTTTGAAACTTTGAGAATTCCACCTCCACCTGAGTACACACACCTAATGGAATCCAAACTGCTCAACGAGATAATGTTTCTCTTTAAGTCTGGTATATGTCTTACTTCAGTCAAGGTTCTCACTACTTTGTCGTGGCACTTAATCCGAACAGTACCAATACCCATGACTTTGCATACATCATCATTCCCCATCAAGATTGATCCACCATTCAATGGCTCATATGTGGCGAACCATTCCCCATTTGGGCACATATGATATGATGCACCTGAATCCATTATCCAAACATCATTGGACAAATTAACAGCAGGGCATGCCGTAAGAACACTGTCTGATGCATTAGACTCATTTTCGTTTGCAACATTCGTCGAATCTTGTCTTTGACCATGCTGCTTATCCTTTTTCTTAAGCGAAGGACAATCTGACTTGTAATGTCCCTTTTTGTGATAATAGTAGAACTCAACGTTCATCTTATCTCCAGGTGGCTTAGATTTTAAGCGACCAACAGATTTCCCTCGGGAAGCTTTATCCCTGCTCTTGGTCCTGCCTCTCACAAACAGATCATCTGCTTTGTTTTCACTAGTATTCCCCTTCAATTTTGTTCTCAGTTCCGCAGAATTCAAAGATGCTTTAACATCCTCCAAAGTTATGGATTCTTGTCCATAAAGCATTGAGTTCACAAAATTCTCATATGAGGCAGGCTGTGAACATAATACGATCAAAGCTTAATCTTCATCCTCGAGTTTAATATTTAGATATTTCATATCCGGAACAATTTTATTAAACTCATCTAAGTATTCCTGAATATATGTACCTTCACGCATCTTTAGCGTATAAAGACGTTGCTTCAAATAAAGTCTCGATGTTAGAGATTTCTTCATGTAGAGACTTTCCAGTTTCCTCCGGAGACCGGCTGCTGTTTCATCATCGACAACTTCTAGCAAAACCTTGTCATCTAAAGACAACTGGATCGCGTTATGCGCCTTATCGTCCATCTCGTCAATCTCAGCCGAGGTCATATCGTTTGGATATTTTCCATCCAGCGCCCTAACTGTACCCTCTCGCCTTAATAAAGCCTTCATCTTTATTCTCCATAATCCGAAGTTGTTCTGTCTGTCAAAAGATGAGATCTGAAACTTCAAAGATGCCATATCAAAGAACCCTAGAATCGAACTAGGCTCTGATACCACTTGTTGGAAATAGATGCAGAAAAAACAAATATAGAACACAAGGATTTATGTGGTTCGATCACAAGGTGATCTACGTTCACGGGCGAGGCAAGACAAGATTCCACTATAATTAAAGAGAGTATAGTTTTCGGAAGTCGAAACAACGACAAAACCTCACGTCTTACAAAACTCTCCGAAAATAAAATTCTCTCTACAGCAATAAGAAAACCTAGCCGCAATATAAATAGTGCTCCCAAAAAAATTTCCTTGGGCTACGCCGCCGAACCCCCTAAGAAATTGGTTCTCTTGCTCCAGCTTTGGCGGTCTGCCATAGAGATTTGTTCACTTGCTCCGGGTTGACCCATCCCTTCACTTCACAAACTAAATCTCAATTTTTCTCCACTTTTGGGTCGCACAAAAAATATGTCGGGTCGGATCATGAACCGGACCGAAGTACATAAAATTCAAGACATATTTAACAGTAATTATATGACATCCCTCAGAAATAATTTACGATATATGCCATAGTGCAATGAATTTTATCATATATTATAGAGCATTCTTCAACATGTGCTGTCTAATATCAGTCTTATAGCAAAAACAATTACCAGACCATATTGGATACACTTATATCTTGTATCGTTTGTTTATAACTCAATGCTTTTAAAATTATTGCATACTCAACCAATGACTTCAAGATACATGATGTCCCAAAAAAAATTCTTTTATAGAACAGTTCCTTGTTGAAAAATGGTCTCATCGCTTTAACTTCTTTGTCACTGTATCGGCTGTGGTTGGAGCTATCTTTTTGGGTTAGATTGGTATCCCAAACATGTACATACAAGTAAAGCACCGTGGAGTCTGTGGATAAAGTTGTGCGACTTGATTCAGTCAACTTAACTTCCTTTATTACTATAGGATTAGGTAATGACCTTACAAAATGGCAATCTAAATTATTCAGTTGAAAGCAACACGCAAACATCAAGAATTCAAGATTTTAATTCAAAAGTAGGTTTTTTTTTTCCAAAATTTAGGTGTTCCTAGTTTAAAAAAAGAATTATTGGCTCGACATCAACATTAGCTATACAATCATTGCTTCGCTGTTTCTCACATCCTAATTTTACTTTCTTAGAAAAAAGAAAACAAAGAAAGAGTACCCATAATATATAATAACAGAAGGATATATAGGTTGAGTAGAAATGCATGCATGTACCTTTTTTCATTTCTAAACTACAACTTTATTTCGATTGGAGACACACGTGATAGACTGAGCAAACAAGAAGACTTTTGTACCTTAATGTCCCTTTCTGGTTTTATATTGAGCTAGAGAGAAACCACCGTAGGGCAATCTACAAAGGGCTACATTTTCTTTGCTCCTTGATTGAAGGAAAAATCCTTCGCTTGTACCTTTGATTTGTGGGTTCACCTTACAAGTCATGATATTATAAACATTATCACCACATAACAAAATGAATGAGAGCACTAATCAGAAGATTAGTTGGAGGAATTTTCCTGAAACCAGGGTTGGGGAAATAACATGATCTCTTTGGAAATCCTGATTAATGATACTTGATGTAACGGTTACATGAAACACTTCCGCATGTTCCGGGTGTTGATTTTACAGTGGGTTATTCTAAGAAGCGCACAATACTATACCTAGCTAGTATTTATTGAATTAAAACATAACCATGCGTGCGTGCATAACTTGCACTTACTTGGGGAGTTTTCATTCTGCGGATATACGTTCTCAAACCATGCATTCACTTCCAATACTGTTAACTACATGCATCCGACATCTCCAATAAGAAAAAAAGTGGGAAACTCGAGAAATAGTACTTGCTATACAGAGCTAAGGGACAGAATTCGTCACTAATTGCAGTGGGTTTCATTCATTCATATGCAAAAATCAGTAGACATCCGAGACGACTCGTGCTTGAAATCACCAAAAGAACCATCTAAAACGCAACAAAGCTGCTCACAACAGTGAAGAAACCGTTTTATTCGACCATTATTACAAAAGCTTTTAAGCTTCCACGAGTTACATGGCATACATTTTCATACAATCCCCATAGGATGATGGACCCACTGAGTCCATTATCTAATTCTTGACATCTTCAGTTTCTTCCGCAGGGTGACCACCATGATGACCGCCATGGCCGTGACTGCCGTGGCCGTGACCGCCATGATCCTTTTCATAGCTGCCTCCATACCCCTTTCCGCCATGGCTGTAGCTACCATGACCCTGACCATAGCCAGGTCCGTATCCGTGGCCATAGTTAGCCTCCTTCACGCTCTCCTCTGAAATATAAACCCAGCGTGTATGATTATATTTGTGTACACTAACAGATTACATGTGATCTAGTTTACTGTGTATGAATACAAAAAGTTCTAAGTTAAGATGAAACTATCTAATAATGCTAACATTTCATTGACCTCTCTGTGATGAACACCACATCTTGATATTGTAAAACATTATCTCGTCAAAATTCATAATCTTTTAATCTACCATGAACAACTGAAGCTCGCAAAAGGTTGACGGACCCCTCATAATTAAGTCTTGCAATTCACGTTGTTCATCACCTCGTTATAAACATTTCTATAAATAGTTTTCCATGACTATTTGTCTGTCTGCCTTTAACAAACACGAGTGCTTACACAACGGACAATCGTGCAGAAACACATATACGCATCAAACGTGAGAATACGATTCCATGTTTTCCATCAAACTGAAGAGAACTAGAGAAGTAAAATTGAGGAAGACTTAAATGTTGAGATCTGTAGCACTCACCTAACTGAGTCTCCTTAGCCAGCTCACGAGCTGAGACCTGCGCTGCCATGAGAACAAGAACGGCCAAGAGGAGGCCCCACAGAAGAAAAACCCTAGGGGAAGACACTTTCATCGTCGAGGGCTAGTGGATCGCCAGAGAAATCTCAAGGAAGACAGTGCAAGCGAGTGCGTGGTTACACTGCAACTGGGGTGGCCTATTTATAAGGTGGAGAGTGGAGGTCAGACAAGAAGATATGAGTGTAAAACCTGAAGAAATTAATATTTTAAAGCAACAAGAGCGGCGGCTAAAGGCAGCCATAATTGCTCTTGTATATTGTGTTTAATAATATATTTGTACATCTCTTTGTAAGAGAACGAATGGGAATAAATACAGGGAAGAGGAGCAGTGCTAGGGCTCCAATTATAGTAACAAATTCAATTATGGAATAGAAAATATATAAAGACTAATTAGGAAAATAATCATGGAGGAAATCTCTGCTGAGCTGTAGCCTTGCTGTCTAACATCCCCCCGCAAGCTGATGTGGCAGGAGTCACAGAAAGCTTGATCTGAAGAAGACGGAACCGAGGAGTGGAGAGGCCATTAGTGAAGATGTCGGTTGGTTGATCATGAGTGGAGATGTACTAAACATGAAGCTGTCCTTTGGCCACACACTCGTGCACAAAGTGGTAGTCAATCTCTACATGTTTAGTGATAGTATGGAAGATGGGATTGCCAGTAAGATAGATAGCAGAAAGATTGTCACACCAAAGGACAAGAGGACGGGCAAACGAACATGAAGAACACGTAGCAAAGCTTCTATCCAGATAAGTTCTGCAGTGGTGTCAGCAAGACACTTGAACTCAGTTCAGCATTGGATCGAGCAACGGTCCGTTGTTTGCGGGAGCTCCACAAAATGAGATTTGAACCCAAGAAGATGCCAAACCCGCCAATAGAGCGACTAGTATCTGTAGCACCAGCCAATCCCGCATTGGAAAAAGCATGCATCTGAAAAGAAGAGCTGGGAGTGAAGAGAATGCCATGATGTTGAGTGCCTTTGATAAAATGAAGGATCCTTTTAACAAATTGCCAATCGATCTCAGTGGGAGAGTGCATGAATTGACAAGCTGTGTTGACAGCATTTGCGATATCTAGGTGAGTAAGCGCGAGATACTATAGAGCCCCGACAATGCTATGATATAGCGGTAGATTGGAGAAGAGTGCACCAAGATGAGCAGACAGGGCACCGGCTGAAGTGGTACACGGCATGGAAATAGGACGAGCCTCGGTCATTTTGGCCCACATAAGTAAATCTACAACATATTTAGCATGATGGAGAATAATGCCTTGATCTGTCCGTTGTATTTCAATGCCAAGAAAGTAATGAAGCTCTCCCATATCTTTAATAGCAAATTCCTGCTGCAGAGATTTAATGAGAGCCGACAAGGGCGCATTAGGTGACCCAGTGATAATAATGTTATCAACATAAACCAGAAGGAAGATACTATGCTGAGCTGTATGAAGAATAAAGAGTGACGAATCGGCAACTGAAGGAATGAAGCCCAGTTGAATCAGAAAAGCACTAAGGTGTTGATGTCAGGCGTGAGGAGCTTGTTTGAGACCATAAAGAGACTGCTGTAATTTGCAAACATAGCGGGGATGAGCAGAATCAACAAAGCCAAGGGGCAGCTCCATGAATCTTCTATTTGGTGACCATAAAGAAAGGCGTTCTTCATATCAAGCTGTCGGAGTTGCCATCCACAAGAAAAGGCAACAGAGAGGAAAGTGCAAACTGTCACATGCTTGACAACAGGGCTGAAAGTCTCATTGTAGTCGATGCCTTCTTGTTGATGGACTCCCTTTGCAACCAATCGAACTTTATACCTCTCAAGAGAACCATCATCATGGAGCTTAACCCGGAAAAACCAATTGCAGCTAATGGATTTACAATTCAGAGGGGGAGACATTAATATCCAGGTCTGATTTTTTATGAGGGCAGTGTATTCATCCGCCATAGCCACACGCCAATTTGCATCTTTCACAGCCTGACTAAAGCAAGAAGGTGTGACAATATCTGACATAGAGGTGGCCAATGCATAAATGTGATTAGTGCGAATGTGTCTGCGGGCTAAAGTGCCATCACGAAGGCATGTCACCGTAGGATGTGTCAGCTGAGCTGGTGGATTCGACAGAGAAGCTGCTGGTAGGATTGGTGAAGCTACGGACTGAGAGGGAGACCCATCAGCGGGTTCATGTAGTGAGGTTTCGGACATATCTGAACTGGGTTGATTCTGCAGCAAAGAATTAGCAAACTGTAAATCGCAATTAAAGGGAGAATAGGGCTCACGTGGGGGTTGCTATGGCAGAGGAGTTCCAAATAACTCAACAGAAATAAGCGGCTGAATGATTGCGTCGGCCTCCAAAGATGATTGCAGAGTGTTTTGCGCATAAGGGAGATCTAATTCGTCAAACACCGCATCAACAACAATGTAGAACCGTCGTTGCTAAGGGGAACGACATCGGTCTCCTTTGTATCGTGATGGGTAGCCCAAGAAAATACACCGATGTGACCGTGGTTGCAGTTTGTTCTTTGCATAGGGTCGAAGATTGAGATACACTGTACAACAAAAAACTCTGAGATGAGCAATAGATGGAACCATCTGAAATAAGATCTCCCATGGTGATTTATTATGCAGAACCGGTGTGGGCAACCGATTGATAATGTGTACAGTTGCTTCAAAGGCAAAGTCCCAATAATGATAGAGGACATAAGCATAATAGAGCATCGTGAGTCCCATTTCAACTATGTGGCGATGTTTACGCTCAGCTGAGCCATCCTAAAAGGGTAGGCATAGACAGGAGGTCCTGTGAAAAATACCTTTCGCTTGCAACAATTGAACAAACAGTGTAAAGATAAACTCTCCTGCACTATTAGATTGAAAAGCTTTGACCTTAGTGTTGAGTTGATTTTCAACGAAGGTGAGGAAAACAGTGACAATGGATAAAAACTGTTCACGAGAGTGAAAAAGATAAAACCAAGAAAATTTAGAGTAATCATCCGTAAAACAAACATAGTATTTATTGTTTTGGGACAACGTGACAGGAGAAGGCCCCCAGACATCAAAGTGAACTAGTTCTAGGGGAGCCTTGGACCTTTTAGTTGTTGGTGGATGAGATTGTTTATGACTCCTGTTGGAAAGACAAGCTAAACAAATTGGAGCGAGACTTAACGACTTATTGAAGATTCTTGAAATAGTAGGAAATGTACCATGACCAAAACGACGATGCCAATAGGTGAGTGACTCCACTTGAGAAACGAAGCATGTTGGAGACGTAGGTGACAATGATGAGAGTGCGTAGAGGCCTTGATTAATGTCCCCTCGGAGAAGGATCCTGCCCGTACGACGGCTCTTCACAAGGAAAAAGTTCGGTGAGAAAATAAAGTCACATGAATTTTCAGCAGAGAATTGACGAATAGAAATTAAGTTCTTAATGACAGATGGAACGACCAGGATATTAGACATGCGAAAATCATGGGTAATAAGGGTACCTGTGTGAGTGATGGGAAGACTTGACCCATTACCTATTATGACCTACTGAGTGCCATGATATGGCTAAACTAAGGACAACTGATGAGGATTGTTGGTAATGTGATGTGTGGCACCTGAGTAGGGATACCAGGCATCGGAAGAAAGCATCGATGATGGAGGAGGTATCTCAACCAATTGAACTTGCAGTGGAAGTGACTGCTGCTGGTGTGTATGGCCTCCAAAGAACCCAAATTATTGGTTGAACCAATTGTGACAAGCAACGGCCTTGTGTCCTGGGCGATTGCAAATCTGACATCTCACTTTGCTGCGTCTTTGATTTTTGTTGCCATTGAAATTTCGGTACTGAGAGTTGCCCGGATTATTAAAGTTGGGTTGCCATCCATGAGGATTAAAATTCCTCTGTTGCCTCGTATTTGAGTTGGGGCTATTGAAATTGGAAGCTGGGCCACGCTGTGAATGGGAATTTTGGCCCAAGCTGGAGTTGTGCGCGATGAAGGTAGCTGGTTGGGTGGTTTGTGGTTCCTAGAGCTCTAACTGTACTTCATGAGCCAAGAGAAGGCCATGAAAAGACTTCCTAGTCATTTGTTGATGCTGAGTGTTAACCGAAATTGCAACAGCCAAGCTTTGAAACTCAGCTCCTAGGCCTCGGAAGATATGCGTTCGGTACTGTTGTGGTGAGATGATCTCACCAATGGAGGCCAATTGATCAGATATAAAAGTAGCATGTTGAAGAAATTCAGTCATGATTTGATGACCTTTTTGCATCGTCTGAAGTTGCAACCTCAATTGAGTAGCTCGCGCACTGTTTTGGGTAGCGAAAGATGCAGAGAAGAAATTCCACACGGCAGGAGAGGTGCACAAATTAGATAACTGACTCACAATTGAATCGGCTTTTGGTGCTTAAGATCCACCCGAGAGCAATCTAGTCCCGTGTATCCCAGTTATCGTATTCGGGATTTGGCAGAATATTGGAAGAACCATTTGCATTGGTTTGAGTAATCTGTTGTGGAGGACATGACAGAGTTTCATCGACGATCTAAATCAGTTTATTAGCTCGAAGGAAGGGGAGGTTCGAGCTTTCCACCTCACGTAGTTGTCCCTAGAGAATTTCACCCCGAGATTTGGACAATCGGATAACCCCATGAGATTTCCGAATGACGGAATGACGGGGCTGGTGAGAGATAAGATTGTTGAACTGGATGGCATTGAGATGCTAACAGCAGCGGAAGTCGCAAGACTCGATTCTGTTGAGGAACTTAGATCGGAACTCATGGCTATGATGCTTTCGCAATTGATAACTCTGATACCATGTAAAACCTCAAGAAATTAATATCTTAAGGCAACAAGAGTGACGGCTAAAAACAGCCATAATTGCTTCTGTATATTGTGTTTAATAATATTTTTGAGTAAGAGAACGAATGAGAATAAATACAGGGAAGAGGAGCAGTGCTAGGGTTCCAATTATAGTAACAAATTTAGTTATGAAATAGAAAATATACATAGACTAATCAGGAAAATAATCATGGAGGATATCTCTACTTAGCCGTAGCCTTGTTGTGTAACAATGAGCTGTGGCGGGACCCACCTGACTTTGTACGGTTGTGATTGCTTAAATCGGGAGGAGATGCGTCCAAAAGGGTTCACGTCCAAGAGTCAAAGATTGGAACGAGTGGCGGGGACCCGCTTGTGATCTAGCTTGAGTGCCGGGGCGAGTGAAAGTTGACGATTTGCCACCCAAATTCTTCGAGATCAGTAACGCCTCGATCTCTTGCTCCGAAGCACGAGTCATAATCTGGGCAAAAGTCAAAGACGTGGCACATCGAGTCATTTATATCTTGCGGGTTCTTTCTATAGCACCGCAGCTACTCACGGTTGACTAATTGCCGAAGCTTCTTTTCCTGCTAAAAGATGATGGAGATAGCTTGTAAAAGGGTAGAAAAGAATATGAACAGAAAAGTAAAATGGAGTTACAAATCAAGACTTCGTTTGTCTTACGAAAAATAAATAATTTCGAATAATTTTCTTAAAATTGATGACTTGTATCGTCTAATATAATGAATGAACAATAAATATTTACATTGTACAGAAAAATATATAGAGATAAACTGTTTTCGATAATGAAAATATTTTCCATTCATTAATTATTTTAAATCATACAAGTGATTGATTTTAGGAAAATATTTTCCGAATAATTTATTTACCTCAAAACAAACGGATTGAACATACAACATCCTAGACATTGAACGTGAATCAATATCGCTAGAAATCGTAAGAATGAAGTGTTACCCCTTTTCATTTACAATGCGAAAGCAACACTCCCTCTCTCTCCCTCTCTCTCGTCGCCTTGATGAATTATGTACGTACTAGTTTATTGAAATAATATATTCAGGGCCCGTTCGTCGGTGTATTTTTGTGCGTGCTGTATCCTACATTTAATGCCTACGTCCTTCCTTACGTCACCCGTTGTCCTAGTGGGATCGAGAAGGGCTTTGTTGCACCCCACATGTTCGATCCTTATTCTCCCTGGGAGAACTGGTTGCAGGCATTCGTCTTATTTTTTCACGCATTGCACGATTCTCTCGCTCACGGGATATTAAATTACCGACACCAAAGTTCGAATAATTGAATAGATATTCTCGAGAGAGCTGGACCTACACTGAATCCGCGAGAAAAGGAATATGAATTCCCATTCGTTTTCAAAAATGAGTGATTCATTTTGTCGACCACTTTATAAGTATATCTATAAAAAAAAATAGATCATAAATCCATTTATTAACTCATATTTGATGGGTTTGATTGTTAAATGTGTCAGTTATATTCAATGAATGGATTTTAAATGGGTTCAAACTCAATCCTATGGGTCATAAATGATTTTAATGTGGGTGTTAAATGGGTTTACAACTTAGTTAAACCCAACTTACCTCTATGACTTTCTTTTCACTCTTTATTACACTCGCTTACTCCGTGCTTTCACGTTAATTTAGGTATGATTTTTCCTAAATTGGGTTAATATGAGTCAGGCATGGGTCATTATGAGTCACTAAATTTGTATTGCGTGAAAATGGATCAAAACGGATTAAGTAGGTCAATTTGAGTTGAATATTTTTTACCTGATCTACCCATTTGACAAGTCTAGTTATAAGGATGTAGAAGTGAATCTATATCTTTGCATCTTGTTCATGCATAATGACGGTGCTCTCCCGTGGTTTCATCTCCGTCCATATGTTTCAATTGATATACGTGCTTAAACAGGAATAGTTGGTGTCTTGCCAGTTGTGGATTAAAAAGAGTTAAGTTACTTTTTCCTTTTCCCAAAATTCTGAATTTAAAAGATGATTAAGTCTTAATGACAAGTTTCAGATTAACATAATAATTTCAATATTTGTATGTTTGTAATGTTTTGGGCATTTTTTTTTTGGTCGGTAATGTTTTGGGCATTTGGTAGTGCACAAAAGTCTGATTTCAATGGACGGTACCCCCACATAGCAGATCAAAAGTAGACATGTATAGTGCGCAGACTTCAATAGTTTATGCGTAGATTGTTCTTCGAATTACCTGAGCTGGCAAAGTTCGAAGGCGACATTGCAAATTCATCTCCTTTGGAACCGTATCAACGACCATGTTAACAGAAAACTTCAAGCAGTGTAAGATTGAGAGAGAACGGTATGCCAAAGCTTATTATTTCAAGAATCCCAATAATCTCTTTTTCAAAGATTTTTGCACTCGAGTTCACAGAGTGATGGTTTACGTGTTTTAACTTCTAATGTAACATATCGAGAACCAAGATCGAAAAATATGGTTGCTTTCTGATCTTCGTCAAGAAAGCTAATTATTCAAGTCATGATATGACTTCCGCTATGCCATTAACTTAAAGAAAACTAGTTATGACGAGAACTTCATATATCGATTGGAGGCTAGATTTCTCTAGAGCTGTTCATAAAGGTGGATTCACCATTTATTCAACCATACACGAGAGCTTTAAGCTTTTAGGAGTTACAGGATACATTACATTCCAACATAAAGTAGCGCAACATAGGGGGCGGATCAACAAGATTCCATGCATCATCTAATTCTTGACATCTTCAGTTTCTTCTGGAGGGTGACCACCATGACCGCCGTGGCCACCTCCACCATGACCGCCGTGGCCACCTCAACCACGACCGCCTCCACCGCCTCCACCTCCACCCCCTCCACCACGACCGCCTCCACCGCCTCCACCTCCACCCCCTCCACCACGACCGCCTCCACCGCCTCCGCCTCCGCCTCCACCACGACTGCCTCCACCGCCTCCGCCTCCACCCCCTCCGCCTCCACCGCCTCCGCCTCCACCGCCTCCACCTAAGAAATGTAGTTTTTGTATCGACCTAGATTAGTTCGTAGAAACCTAAACTTTGCACTATCTAATTCAAACGAAATAAAGTTTGAATGATATAACTACGGAGTTTAATCAGGATGAATTGGACACTCACGAGACTGAGTATCCTGGGCGAGTTCCCGTGCCGAGACCTCAGAGGAGATGAGGAGAACAACGGCGAAGAGTAGGCCAAACAGCACAATAGTCTTCGAGGACGCCATTTCGATTCAAGGTAAGTGAATTCGCAAGTGATGATTGTGTGGTGACCTTGCATTGGAGCGCTTCCATATTTATAGGAGGAGAACAAGCAAGAAGGTGACTTGTGGTTGTGGTGGTGGATAGACAAGTGTCCAAGTGTTCAATCTTTGGATAAAGAGGTAGGACCGTGATCACAAATTACCATATATATCATTAATATTAATAAAATGTTACATGTACAGTTTCATGCACCAATGATTGATTTGAGCAAGTGGGTAATTACGGTGTAAAGAAAATTTTACATAAACAGTCTTATACACCATTGATTTATGAGAGTGGGTTGTAAAAACATATGTTCTATTTTTCCTTTATTTGTTTATGTCTTCGGCCAGAGTCCTCGGAGATTGATCTCTACAAATTTTCATATCACGTGGCCATTCAAATAACTTAGTTGGGTACTAAGTTCTGTGAACTTCTTTAATCTAACAGAATAAATGCTATGATAAGATAATGTTAAATCACTAGTTATTAACTGATAAAGTCGATGGTCACGAGATAGACCAAAATCCCCAAATTATTTTTACCTTTTGGTTGACAGCATCTATACAGTGATTGGTGATAGTCGGAGTGGAAAACTGAAGGATGAGGCAAATCGGTTCGTGATTTGCAGGTCACTATCATGTGATGCAGCTCTGTAGAATCTCTCTCTTTTGCTTTAGTGGAATGATAATCTGATTATAAAGTAATAGAACTCTCTAATCTCTACATATAGGGATTATGAATGTGGAAATATATATAGACATATACGTAAGGAGAATAAATAAATATATAAGTAATGGAGATTATGAATGCGAGGCTTTGAGCTTGAGCTACGACTTAAAGTCAAGTATTATGGGCATGGCATGTGATATATATTTGGCTCTTGATATTTAGACCATCAACGTCCAACCCTATACTGAAATTAAGAATGATAATCATTCATGCCTCAACCGGAGCATATTTGTTTGACTATCCAATCAAGAGAATTATAGATCACGGCATGTGCACAAAACAGGCACGCATTGGGGCAATTGATGTTGGTCACGGCTAAATTTCAATCTCAGGACCATTGATCCTTCTACACCGACATTTCGATCAAGAAGTCCGCTCTGTTTGCAATGAGATCAGATCTCTTCTTCGGCCTAGATGCATAGTCGATGATAGATTTATTAGCAAGAAAGGAGTTTGATTGGCTCATCTTCTCCAAACGCTGCCAGGGAGCTCTAGCATTTTGGCGGTCTTTTGGTGTGCAATTGGCCGAAGAATTGAGGTCACCTCTTCGGGTTGTATCTTTGTGCAAGTTGTGCCCTTCATTAATGGCAATACCAAAGCAACGCTCATACATAAAAGAATGCCAAAGTCGCGCACGTCCCTCCTCACGTCACGTTCACCACAAGAGTCCTCAAAGAGAGGATACTGCGTGCCCCCACACGATTGACTTTCGACGCCATCTGCTCCAGATGGAAGCTTCTCCAACGACTTGTAACCTGCAAGATCCTGCCGGCGTCTCTCTTAACAGTTGGGTCGTTTTCTTTGCATGGCTACGTCCTGTCTCGCGTCACTTCCATGTTCTTGTCCACGTGTCTGTCTCTTAAACGGACGTCGGCCAACCAGCCATGCTGCAAACAAGGGTTGTCGAGCGTGTGAGAACGCGGTCCACTTCGTGAACTAAATGCACGGGAGAGGTCTTGCGGGCTCTGATGAGTGCACGAAGAGTCCCACTTGATCCGAAAATCTGGATGCATTGCATTGAACTCTCCCGAATTCAATGCATGAAATACTTTTCACGTGCTACTTGGTTAAATAAGGGATATGATGGGGATAATTAGAAAAATTATATATATATATATATATATATATATATATGTTCCTTTCTGGTCTTTTATAATAATTGGTTAAATTTTAATATGTGGGTGATATCCATACTTTGTAATTCACCATTAATGGACATTATAGTGTCCACCGACGAAACTTTTTTGGTATGTCATAGTTATTCATGGGCGAATTACCAAAAACAGTCTTAAACCTATTGCAATTATGCCAATTCAGTCAAAAATCTTTTTTTTTTACTAATTGAGTCCTAAACCCAGCAATGGCGAGGGCAAGCCTTGCCGGTGGCTGGCAAGAGGAAGAAGTAAAGAAAAAAGAAAGAAAGAAAAAGAAACGAAAAAAAAAGAGAAAAAATAACAAAAAATAACAAAAAATTCGAAAAATATTAAAAATTATTAAAAATTATTCATGTCAGCGCCTATCACGCCATGTAGGATAACTAATGTCCATGTTAGTGATTTCCAGCCAAACTTGGCATGATGAACTAAATTGCTATAAATGCAAAAGATTTAGGACTCAATTGGCAAAGAAAAAGGTTTAGGACTTAATTGGCAATTGCAATAGGTTTAAAATTTTTTTTATAATTTTCCCGTTATTCGCTTATATGGTCAATGTGGAATAAGAAGTTTAACGGTACCACATATCGCCTTTAGACACGTTGTTCACGAAGCATGCTTGAGATTGTATTCTTGTCAATATGTCCAGTCTAAAGTTACGGAATAATGTCATGGCAATGGTAAAGTAATTGGGCTATAAAGCTGATACTTGCGGTAATTTTTGGATACTGTTTTTCGTAGGGGTCATACTGATAATATAAATTTGAGAAGTAAAGTTTCTGCAATATCCCAAAAAATATATAAAAACTTGGGAAAAACCACGCCTACACCGGGATGAGTTGCGTTGTTGCAAGATCTGAGAACCCAATTGAAAAAAAGAGCAGGAACGGATTAGGAGTATAGGAAAAAGGACGGGATATTCCAAACAATTATTCCGATCCATCAATGAAGGGTTTTTTTTGGTAAATTTACTCAATTTTATTATGACTACTAAAATCAGACCATAATTTAATTAGTCGGTCCATTATATATTCTATAACTCCACTTATTCATGAAAAGACTAGAATAGAATATGCTTTTTTTTTCTATACTTTCAAAGCAGAGGTCGCCTTGAAAAAAAAAAGTGATAAGTGCACTAAAAGTCCTAAAATTTGTCATGAAAGTACAATTGAATCCTGAAACTTTCGAAAAAAGTAATTAAGTCATAAAACTTATCAAATAAGTACAACTAAATCATTCTATTAACTCCGTCTAATTTAGCTAATGGAAAATGCTTATATAGCTTTTTTATTTTCTCTCTCATACGTGGCTAAAACGACGTCATTTTGGTTGAAATCTGAATTTTTTAATATAAATTTTATTTAAAATAAGGAAAAAAAAAAAGAGAGGAAGAAACAGGCAAGGGCTTGCAGTCCCCGCTGCAGCCGCTACCAACCCACCATCGCCAAGAAGGACTGGTGATGGCGGGGGAAGGGTTGGCGGGAGTCGCCGGTCCCCGACTAAGGGTTGACAACCCTCACCGGCCCTCGCCCAAGTTTGGCTGAGGGTTGCCACTAGCGGCCCTCCGCATCCAAACTTGGGCGAGGGCCATCGACCCTCCCCCGATCTGAGTGAGGGTTGTCGGCCCTTCCTGGTGATGGTGGGGGTGGTGGCAACGAGTGTGACATTCCGAAATTCCACCAATTGGAATTTGTTGAATAATTGAGTTTTATGAAATGTGCTCGCAGTAAGTTCTCGTCCTGAACTGATCATTCCTGAAAATGCTAACCATTAGGGAAAGGCTAATAGGGGAATTAAATTCGCGCGACTAAAGAAAATTCGATCGTGAATGGATTTCGACCTTTAAATCGCGTAAGTGATATTTTGAGCCACTGTTGGCCGATCAAGGATAATTAGGGGTCAATTCGCCACTGTCCTAGTAGTGGATTGCGGGTGATTCCGTTGAACCACGAAACGACTTGACGAATGATTCTGAAATTATACCGAATGATCGTACCCCTCGGATTAAGTGATTGATTTTTGCGATTTTAATGACAATCGAGGTCGTCACGCACCGAACGAACTTGCACGTGACTCGATTTAGTATCAGTCATGAGTCGATTTAGCGAATTTCCCCAGCAAGCCGCCCGTTAGCTCGAGAAACGCTCGGGTTGCGTTTAATAGAATTTAATTATGGAATTTTGCCCAAATTGGACACCGGAAAATTAGGAAGTCACGCCGGAACATTAGGACGACGTTGTACGTGACACGTGTGAATTTTTGGTGTGCTCAAATTCTTCGGAAAAATTCAATTTGGACGAGAAACGAAGAAGTTGACTGTTTTGCCCTTAAGGATTAACAAAGGGCATGCTTATGGAAGAAGGGGTGTTTTAGTCATTTTTGCTTTAGATATTTTTTTTGGGTCAAAGTTTCTAGATAAGACTCTCTTCTCTCTCTCCCTCTCCTTCGTGGACTTCCCCCCCCCTTTTTCTTTTTTATGGCCGTGAGTTCTTCCTTGGCCATTCTCTCCACCGCCGGCGCCGCCGCTCGCCGCCACCACACCGGACCACCCTCAAGCCACCGTCCACGCCGCCGTATGCCACCATCACCCCCTCCCGCCGTCCCTCTCTCTCTCTATTTCCCTCCCTCTCTCTCTTGGCCGTGAGGCCCTCGGCCACGCGCAAGCCACGCCATCGCCGTCCAAGCCGATCGCCACCACCCGGAAGTTGTACGTCGTCACCGTTGTCCCCGATTAAGGGCCGCCGCTTTCCGTTCTATCCGTTTTAGCCTAGAACGCGGTAAGTCATACTCTAATCCCGATTTAGGATTTCGGGTATCGCCGAACAATTTGATTTTGGGTGAAATTGGACTTGTGCGGGTGCGAAATGTTAGGGCTTTAGACCGGGAATGTATGGCGGGCCTTAAGGAATTAATTTGGAATTTTTGGAGGACGATTTGAGGGAATTTTAAGCTAAGAGTCACTGTTCACGAGCTGTGATTCACTGTTCACGAGGCTGTGATGCTCATTTCGGGACGCAAGTTGAATTTTTGGAACCTAGAAATTATGGTGAGAAAGTCCCGTGAAGGATCGGAATTAATCCGACGCCATTTGGTTGGAGAAAAATGAGAATTATCGTATTGGATGCATATTTAAATTATTAGTAAATTGTGGTAATTAAGTTGAGTATGCTGTGGTGTGCTGTTGGGTATGAGAATGGTACCGTTGAGTCCGGCTCGGAGTTTTATGTAAGTGTCGGGAAGAGTCGGTGGTGTGATTTTGTGGGTTGAGTGCAGAAATTACTGTTCACGAGCTGTGGGAGTACTGTGCATTGTGCTGTGGTGAGTCGTTTGATGCGTGTTCGGTACCGTTAGGTCCGTCTTGGAATTTTATGAAAATCCCGTGAAGGGCTGAAAGTGATTTGAAAATATTTGAACTAAAAAAAATGTTGTTTTATGCGAAATGTGCTTTTGTGTGAAAATGGTGATGTGGTGAAGTGTGGGGTGCAAGTGTGTACGGAATTTGAGGCAATGGCATGAGAAAGTGACTTGGGATCGGGCCGAGTATCATAAGCTCGGGCAGCGATCACGTAGATCTGTTGCATTTGGTACAGGCTGAGGCTTGAAAGAGCATGATTGAGTTCGGTCCGAGGCACGATCAGCTCGGGTGAGACCGGGATTGGACCGAGGCATCTTAAGCTCGGGTTTCAATCATGTAGGCCTGTCGCATTTGGCGCGGGCTGAGTTGGGATTGGGCCTGGGGCGCGTGATGCTCAGGTCGCGATCGGGGCCTGAGGCGTGAACGAGTACGCGAGCCGGAAGTGTGGTGATGAGTGGTCGCAGTGTACCTGAGGCGTGTACGTTTACACGGGTCACTGGCGAGTGATGTGGGAAAGAGGATTTGAGAACGGAAAGGATGTGTGCAAGATGAGAATGGTACATGCGCGTGTTTGCATATGATGTAATTGTGATTGAGTGCGGGTGTGCGCATGATTGAGCCTGACCATATTAATTGATGTGCCTGCTTTGTGATTTCTTGATGTACGTGAATGTGTGTGATTGCGTAATTGTCTGGAGGTACGTGATAGCCTAGGTTGGGTTTAGGGGTGAACTTACTGAGAAGTGTCTTACGGTTATTTTCAACCAAATATTTCAGAACCCCGACAGGACCCGTGAACCCTCCACCACCGCCGCCAGTACGTTTTTGGATACCAGTGCACACGGAGTACGATGTGGTAGAGTTTCCGGTGGGTTTTCAGAAGGATAACATTTTTGGAAGTTAGTATGCCAGGTCGTCGGTTTTGTTCTCACTTTCGAAGATTTTAGGAATGTGTGTACTGGTAAACTAAGGTTTGTTCTATTGTAAATATGGTGGTGGAATAAGTTTGATTAAGTAATGGAAATGCATATTCTCCCTGATTGTTCTCCCCAGTTTTTAATTGTCTGGGTTTAATTGTTGTTATCCACTGTGGTAGTAAACCTCTGATGGCGTTTTGAGGTCAGCGACATTCTTGGGACGTCGCTTGAATCGATCAGAGGCGGATGTCGTGTGCCCGTTAGAGTTCGGGGCGTGACATCCCCGTTTGAATTGGTATCAGAGTAAGGTCGGCTCGATCTAAAGTTGGTCGAATTGGAGTGATAAGGAGCGGAAACCTTGGGGTAGTAATTAGGGAGATCTCAGTGGGTGTAGGGTAATATGAGCTACACGTGCCTCCAGATCGTTTTGTTGTGATTGTTTGAGTAAGTTGATTGTTGTGTGGTAACTGAATTGCAGGTGCGTCTGGACCTAAGGTAAGTGTTCGGGCCTTGGTGATTGTGATTCGTGATTGGTAGTGGGGAATTGTGACGCAACGTTCCGCGAAAATTCAAGCAAAACCTTGCTTAGAGAGAAAAATCTCGAAATTCAATATTGATGATAATAATGTTCTCCATCAAAACAAACCCTAAACACCCTTTTATAGGAGTAAAACCTAATTACAATAGGAAACCTAATTATAATAGGAAAGTTACCTAATCTGAATTGGAAACCTAATCATAATAGGAAATCCAATCATAATAGGAAAGTTACCTAATCTAAATTGGAAAGCATAAAATATCAAAATTAGGAAACTGCCTTTTTTAAATTAACTCATAAAAAAATATCCGATGTCGTCGATCAAGTCCACCGGTTCTAGTCACATCACCGTTTCGCCTTCCGTTTGGACTTCTGCTTGTCCAATTGGTCCAGAAACGCACCGCTAATAGATTCCGCATCATTCTCCTCCACTTGAAAAGAACTCGTCCTCGAGTTAAAATCAGGATCCGGATATAACGGTTCTGTGGACTCATGAAACGGTGATAAATCAGCAACATTAAAAGTGTTGGATATGCCCATGCTATGCGGAAGGTCTATAACATAAGCATTATCGTTGATCTTCTTGCTGACAGCGTAAGATCCATACTTCTTTGGCTGTAATTTACTGTAAGATCCAACTGGTAATCGCTCTTTACGAAGAAAAACCATGACTTGATCACCTACCGCAAACACTTGCTTCCGCCGGTGCTTATCTGCTGCAACTTTATACTTCTGATTAGCTTCCTCCAGCTTCTGTTTGACTTCACGATGCACCTCCACAATCTGTTTAGCCATATGATCCGCTGTTACACTTTTATCTGCTTGCTTAGGCAACTCTACCAAATCGAGAGTATGCTGAGGCGCCTTTGTATAAAAAACAAAAAAAGGCGACCTGCCAATAGAACTATGAACTGCATTATTATAAGCAAACTCTGCTTGTGACAAAGCAACATCTCATTGCTTCGGCTTATCTCCACAAATGCTTCGAATCAAGTTTTCCAGAGTTCTATTAACCACCTCTGTTTGCCCATCAGTCTGCGGGTGAGCAGTGCTACTAAAATTTAAAGATGAATCAAACAGCTTCCATAAAGTCCGCCAAAAATGCCCTAGAAATTTACTATCCCTATCTGAGGTAATAGATTTGGGCACACCATGTAAACGAACCACTTCTTTAAAAAATAATCTAGCCACACTTACTGCATCAGAAGTCTTCCTACAAGGAATGAAGTGCGCCATCTTTGAAAATCTATCAACCACAACGAAAACAGAATCCACGCCTCTTTGTGTTCGTGGTAAACTAAGCACAAAATCCATAGACAAATCTTCCCATATATTGTTAGGAACAGGTAAAGGCATATATAGACCTGTATTCTTAGACTGACATTTAGCAGTCTGGCAAACATAACACCTTTGTACGTACCTACTGACATCTCTACGCAACTGGGGCGAGTAAAATCGCTCCCGAACTGCAGCAATAGTTTTATCACGACCTAAATGTGCAGCTAATCCACCATCATGTAAATCGCGAATTACCTTCTCTCGTAATGATGTCCGAGGAAGGCAAAGCTGATTGCCACGCATCATATAACCATCCTGCACATAAAATTCTTGTACAGGTTGTCCAACAGCACATGACTCCCAAATTTTTCCAAAGTCGTCATCATCTGTATAACAGTCTTTCAACTGCTCAAACCTCCATGATGTCTTGGTGTATTGTAATCAACAAGCCAGCTCTCCTACTCAATGCATTTGCTACGACATTATGCACACCTGACTTGTGCTGTAATCTGAAAGGAAATTTTTGCAAAAATTGACACCATCGCGCATGCATATCTTTGCTAATCCTCTTCTGACTATTTAGATACTTCAAAGCTTCATGATCAGAATAAAGGACGAATTCTTTCCCAATTAGATAATGCTCCCAGGTCTTCAAGGCCCTTACGACAGAATAGAATTCTTTATCATAAGTGCTCCACTTTCGCCTTGCGTCACTAAGCTTCTCACTAAAATAGCAAACTGGTCTGCGCTCTTGAGATAAAACAGCTCCTATACCCACTCCACTAGCATCACAGTCCACTTCAATCAATTTATCAAAATCAGGTAAAGCAAGAACAGGTGCAGTACATAACTTCTCCTTCAAAATAGCAAAACTATTCTCAGCTTCCTCTCCCCATAGAAATTTGCCTTTCTTCATACATTCAGTAATTGGGGCTGCGATAGTACTAAAATTCTTAATAAATCGCCGATAAAAAGTAGCCAACCCATGAAAACTCCTAACGTCAGAAACTGTTTTAGGAGTCGGCCACTCTCTGATTGCTTTTACCTTCGCCTCATCTACCTCTATTCCGTCAACAATAATAATAAATCCCAAGAATAACAGTTTATTAGTGAAAAAACTGCACTTCTTAAGATTAATATACAGCTTATTAATCTGTAGGGCTGTCAACACCTCCCTTAAATGCATCAAATAATCCTCCTCAGTCTTACTATAAATTAGGATGTCATCAAAATAAACTACAATAAATTTGCCAATAAAAGATTTCAGAACCTGATTCATAAGTCTCATGAAAGTGCTTGGAGCATTGGAAAGTCCGAAAGGCATCACCAACCATTCGCACAACCCCTCCTTTGTTTTGAAAGCTGTTTTCCACTCATCTCCAGGCCGAATCCAAATCTGATGATATCCATTCTTCAAATCCAGCTTCGAAAACCACTTAGCACCGTGCAACCTATCTAGCATGTCATCCAATCTCGGAATTGGAAACTTATAACCCACGGTTATCTTATTAATGGCCCTACTATCTACACACATCCGCCAACTCCCATCTTTCTTAGGAGTCAATAAGGCCGAAACAGCACATGGGCTCATGCTATTCTGAATGTGTCCCTTTTTCAACAACTCCTCCACCTTCTCTTTTAGAATCTCGCTCTCTTTTGGACTCATCCTGTAGTGCGGTAAATTTGACAAACTAGCACAAGGAATTAAGTCTATATGGTGCTGAATATCACGCATAGGCGGCAACCCATCTGGAATCTCTTCAGGCATTAGTTCGCTAAATTCCTTCAATAAAGGCTTGACTACTTCATTCTGCTCCTTCACTTGTAATTCAGCCTCAGTCTCAATTGCTTATTTTACGATCAGCACGTAAATCTGTCAGGTCTCCTTAACCTCAGCTTCAAATTTCCTCGTAAGGGTAAGGAAATTATTTTGAGAAGATTCTTTTCCTTTGTTCTTTAGTGGCAGCAATGTATACTTCACTCCATCCTTCACGAGATTATACTGATTGCTTCTTCCCGAATGCTGAGCATCTACATCAAATTGCCACGGCCTTCCAAATAACACATGACATACATCCATGTCTACTACATCACAATATAGCTCATCATGATATTTTCCAATGGAGAATAGAATTTTGCATCGTTCAGTCACCTGAATACTTTCCGCTCCAAATTTAATACATCCTAACGTATAGGGATTAGGATGCTTCTCCATGGGTATCCCTAGCTTCTTCACTGCCTCCTTCCCAATGATATTCTCCATACTTCCACTATCAATAACCACAGCAAAAATCTTTCCCAGAATGGTGCACCTGGTTCGGAATAACTGATGGCGCCGCGAATCATCTTCTTGTTTTGGGGCCAACATCATCTTGCGCACCACACAGTTTACTTGCTCCTCTTCTTCATCTTTAAAATCATCGTCCTCACCATCCGGCACACAGCAATATCCATCTTCCTCCTCTTCTCTCGCTGCTACGTTTACGGTCTTTCTCTGAAGACATTCATTAGAACTGTGCCCAGGCTGATTACACCTGTAACACTTTATCGCGGCTGGTTTAGTATAAGGGTTAGGATTCGCAGTTTTCTGTGCTTGCGTTCCCTTATCCCTCGGCTCGTTCATAGGGCGCTTTTCTACCATCTTATCTTCCTGATTTCGCCCTGCGTTAAAGCGATTATTGAAACTGCTTTTTTTTACCGAACTGCTAGAACTGCTACCTCGATAATTTTCGTAGCCTCTTCTTCCCTTATCTTGCTGCATCAATTCTGCCTTCATCGCCATATTCTTGGCTTCAGCGCAGCAACTACACTCCAATTTTATCTCGAATGAAGGGTTTCAAACCATCGAGATATCTGGCCACTTGTTGTCCCTCTGTCTCTGATAAATTATTCCGCTCCGCCAATCTCATAAATTCAGCCGTATACTCATGCACAGTCCGATTACCCTGCTGGCAATGTTGGTACTGCTGGAACATAATCTGTTCATAATCGGGTGGAAGGAATTCTTGCTTCAACAGCCTTCTCATTCTAGTCCAAGTTCGAACTCTATCTTTCCCTTCTCGCTCCCTCTTATTTTGCAATCTCTCCCACCATGCAGACGCACCCCCCTTTAATCTACAGGCTACTAATCGCACCCTTTTCTCACCAGGGGTCTCCATATAGTCGAAAAATCTGTCTATATCAACAAGCCAATCCAGAAATTCTTCTATGCCCAGACTTCCATTAAAATAAGGAATATCAACTTTCAATTTAAAGTCGTTACCTTCATAATCGTCGTAACATCGTCTTCCATCTCTCCGATCATATCCTCTTTGAAATCCTCCATGACGACGTCTGCCGCCATAATCAACACGTTCCTCATAAAAATTTTCAGTTTCTTCTTCTTCTGAACTCTCTGAAAACAGAGGGTTATTCTGCCTGCGGACAAGAACAGGCCTATCAACAGGATCACCGCGAGCAAGATCTGCACCCGGGCCTCTGTCGTTCCACCGATTCCGATTCACATCAATGCCGAGACCTTCGAATCGTTCTGTTAACTCGTCAAATCGTTCTTCGAAACGACGAAGACTTTGATCGAGTCGTTGATCCAAGCGTTCCATTAAACGCTGCTCCAAACGTTGCAGCGTGTCGTCCCCAAGGGTTGGGGCTCCAGTCTCCTGAGCATCATCACGAAGACCACCGCCAGTCGCCATAGGCTCTGATACCGCCTAACGCAGTGTTCCGCAAAAATTCAAGCAAAACCTTGCTTAGAGAGAAAAATCTCGAAATTCAATATTGATGATAATAATGTTCTCCATCAAAACAAATCCTAAACACCCTTTTATAGGAGTAAAACCTAATTACAATAGGAAACCTAATTATAATAGGAAAGTTACCTAATCTGAATTGAAAACCTAATCATAATAGGAAATCCAATCATAATAGGAAAGTTACCTAATCTAAATTGGAAAGCATAAAATATCAAAATTAGGAAACTGCCTTTTTTAAATTAACTCATAAAAAAATATCCGATGTCGTCGATCAGGTCCATCGGTTCTAGTCACATCACCGTTTCGCCTTCCGTTTGGACTTCTGCTTGTCCAATTGGTCCAGAAACGCACCGCTAATAGATTCCGCATCAAATTGTTTGTTGAGTGAGTTTTCGTGTTAATTCGCTGCTTAGAATCAGATTGATTTAGTTGGCCTAGATTGCTAATTCCTGAATGGAATTATAGCAGGTAGGTGATCATTGAGGCAGTAAGATCGAGGAGAAGGGGTAAGAAAACCCAAAGGTATTTAAGTGTGGTAGGCCAAGAGGCCCAAGACTTAATGTTAGAAGTTGTGACTCAGACCCTATAAGAAATAGGGAATGTATAGGCAGACAAGCTTGGAAAAGGGGCCGCCATTACTGCCTAGGTTGCCGAGGTTGTAGTGATTACTGCTATGAATGGGATTAATGCCAGTTAGGCCAAACTCAGATAGTGGCCAATAGGTAAAGGCGCTAGTTGTTGGAATGGTTTCTCAGGTCGAAATCTTATAAAGTCAATGGTAAGGGTGATTTCGAGATTGTACCGAGGTGGGTGTAGGAATTAGAGAAAGCCTTTGAGATTTTGGGTTACACCGAGACTAAGAAAGTAATGTTGGCGAGGTACTAGCCGCAAGACAATGTTAAATATTGGTGAAAGATTTCCAAGGATAAGATATCCCCAATGAGTATAGCCCAGATTCGAGGGCGCGGTGTTGGATGTTCTTGTTGAAAATTTAAAGAATTGAAAGTCCAGATGTAAGGACTCGTGGGTAAAATTTTATCCGCCCTAGTGTGTCTCCATGGAGAGTTCCTGTAGTGTATATGAGGAAAAAGGATACGACATCGAGAGGTTACGTAACTACCGGTAGTTGAAGCAGTCAGCAGAAAAGAGTAAGTATCTACTGTTGAGGATCATGATGTGTCTGGTCAATTGTAAGGACCTCAATGTTCTCCGAGATTGAACCACGGATTTGATATCACCAATGGGGACTCCGAAAGGAGAATGTTCCTAAGATTGTGTTACAAACCGGAAGTTTTCTGTTAAGGATATGAACAGGAGATATAATTACGACTGCTTAACGAATGAGGTGTGGGCATTTTCAGTGCATAGCGATGTCTCTCGGTTTAGGAAATAACCCACTGTTTCTGTGGACTTAAGGAATTGAGAATTCAAAGAACTTGTGGGTTAGTTTGTCATGGTGGTTGTTGACGACAGTTTGGTGTATGCGATAAACTCCAAAGAGCGTAGGTTACAATCGACAGAAATACTATGAACCTTAAGAGATCGCGCACTTCGCGCTAAGCATGGCAAGTACGAATTTTGGTTCAATAGAGTAATATTCCCTGGACATATAATATAGGGGAAATGGAATTACAGTGAACTCGACTAAGGTTGAGGTGATGACTAAGTGGCTAAGATTGATGCCAATAACGGAGGTTGGCAGTGTCTTAGATTTGGCTAACGATTATCGACGTTTTGTGGAAGATTTTCGTCGATAGCTGTGCTATGGGCACGACTGATTGAGAAGGAAATATATTTGAATGGAATGATAAGTATGAATGGAGTTCCAAGAGCTGAAGCATGGGTTGATAATTGCCCCAGTATTGAATATTCAATCAGAACCGGGAGGATTCGAGATCTATAGTGACGCTTCATTAAAAAGGCTTGGGAGTGTGTTGATGCAACACGGTAGAGTGGTGAATTATGCGTTGTGCTAGTTGAGGCCACGTGAAAAGAATTACCTAATGCATGACGGAAAATTGACTGCAACACCCTGTATCGCCATGGAAAGACTAGATGAGTAATAGAAACGTTAAGTCAAGAGTCGATTGGGACGTATGGGGTGATCAAGGAATGAACCTCGTTGGGAAGGCTCAGGGACTTGGAAGTTAAATTTGAGGTGAACTGGATGTGGAATCTGTTGACCGCCTTGGGGATTAGTTGAAAATCCAGGCCCAGGACAAGGAATGGCATTATGTGGATCGAGAGATACGAAGAATCATTAAGGTGGAGGCCGATGAGAGGAAGTCAGATTTTCAGATATTCGGGGATAGAAAGGTTCTAGGAATGATTGTGTGTACCCGACGAGGCAAAACACGAGGAGAAAAAAAATGGATGGAAATGTGACATGATCCTAGTAGCAGGATCAAAGTGAAGCCGGAGGAAACCCGATTCCATCAGAATAGCAGTTGATAAACTGACTAAGTCAGTGAGCTTCCTGACATTGTGAACGGACTTTGAGTCGGACAGATAAGTAGAGTCGTCAGAAAGGTCACCCGATCGGAGACGACGACTTTTAGAGCTTGAAATTGAGAACTAAGTGGTAGCACAAGTGTTCCTCAATGGAAAGATTATCCTAATTTGACAGAAAAGGGAAGTTGAGCCGAGGCATGTCAGATTGTTCGATATTCGGGAAAAGATCGGAGATATGATCTAGCAAATTGCCCCGTTGCCTAATCTGTCCTAAGTATATGATGTATCTCACGTGACAACGTTGAAGAAGTATGAGCCAAATATGACCCACGGTAACTTAAGGGGAAACAGACGTGAACGATAAAGTGTTATACGCGGAAAGGGCCGATGAAGCTTGAGGACAGAAAGATCATGGGCCGCATAATAAGTCAGTCCCAGTGATCCAAGTGTATGGGAGCACCGAAGGACAAAAAGTGCCGTTTGGGAAAGCAAAAAGATGATGCAACGTCAATACCTCCCGCTGTTTGAGCAGTAGTAAGATTGTAAATCTTGAGTAGTAGTGAGATTGTAAATTTCGAGAACGAAATTTCATAAGGGGGGAAGATTGTGACATTCCGAAATTCCACCAATTGGAATTTATTGAATAATTGAGTTTTATGAAATGTGCTCGCAGTAAGTTCTCGTCCGGAACTGATCATTCCTAGAAATGTTAACCATTAGGGAAAGGCTAATAGGGGAATTAAATTCGCGCGACTAAAGAAAATTCGATCGTGAATGGATTTCGACCATTAAATCGCGTAAGTGATATTTTGAGCCACTGTTGGCCGATCAAGGATAGTTAGGGGTTAGTTCGCCACTGTCCTAGTAGTGGATCACGGGTGATTCCGTTGGACCACGAAACGACTTGACGAATGATTCTGAAATTATACCGAATGATCGTACCCCTCGAATTAAGTGATTGATTTTCGTGATTTTAATGACAACCGAGGTCGTCACGCACCGAACGAACTTGCACATGACTCAATTTAGTATCAGTCATGAGTCGATTTAGCGAATTTCCCCAGCAAGCCGCCCGTTAGCTCGAGAAACGCTCGGGTTGCGTTTAATAAAATTTAATTATGGAATTTTGCCCAAATTGGACACCGGAAAATTAGGAAGTCACGCCGGAACATTAGGACGACGTTGTACGTGACACGTGTGAATTTTTGGTGTACTCAAATTCTTCGGAAAAATTCAATTTGGACGAGAAACGAAGAAGTTGACTGTTTTGCCCTTAAGGATTAACAAAGGGCATGCTTATGGAAGAAGGGGTGTTTTAGTCATTTTTGCTTTAGATATTTTTTTTGGGTCAAAGTTTCTAGATAAGACTCTCTTCTCTCTCTCCCTCTCCTTCGTGGACTTCCCCCCCCCCCCTTTTTCTTTTTTATGGCCGTGAGTTCTTCCTTGGCCATTCTCTCCACCGCCGGCGCCGCCGCTCGCCGCCACCACACCGGACCACCCTCAAGCCACCGTCCATGCCGCCGTATGCCACCATCACCCCCTCCCGCCGTCCCTCTCTCTCTCTATTTCCCTCCCTCTCTCTCTTGGCCGTGAGGCCCTCGGCCACGCGCAAGCCACGCCATCGCCGTCCAAGCCGATCGCCGCCACCCGGAAGTTGTACGTCGTCGCCGTTGTCCCGATTAAGGGCCGCCGCTTTCCGTTCTAGCCGTTTTAGCCTAGAACGCGGTAAGTCATACTCTAATCCCGATTTAGGATTTCGGGTATCGCCGAACAATTTGATTTTGGGTGAAATTGGACTTGTGCGGGTGCGAAATGTTGGGGCTTTAGACCGGGAATGTATGGCGGGCCTTAAGGAATTAATTTGGAATTTTTGGAGGACGATTTGAGGGAATTTTAAGCTAAGAGTCACTGTTCATGAGCTGTGATTCACTGTTCACGAGGCTGTGATGCTCAGTTCGGGACGCAAGTTGAATTTTTGGAACCTAGAAATTATGGTGAGAAAGTCTCGTGAAGGATCGGAATTAATCCGACGCCATTTGGTTGGAGAAAAATGGGAATTATCGTATTGGATGCATATTTAAATTATTAGTAAATTGTGGTAATTAAGTTGAGTATGCTGTGGTGTGCTGTTGGGTATGAGAATGGTACCGTTGAGTCCGACTCGGAGTTTTATGTAAGTGTCGGGAAGAGTCGGTGGTGTGATTTTGTGGGTTGAGTGCAGAAATTACTGTTCACGAGCTGTGGGAGTACTGTGCATTATGCTGTGGTGAGTCGTTTGATGCGTGTTCGGTACCGTTAGGTCCATCTTGGAATTTTATGAAAATCCCGTGAAGGGCTGAAAGTGATTTGAAAACATTTGAACCAAGAAAAATGTTGTTTTATGCGAAAATGTGCTTTTGTGTGAAAATGGTGATGTGGTGAAGTGTGGGGTGCAAGTGTGTACGGAATTTGAGGCAATGGCATAAGAAAGTGACTTGGGATCGGGCCGAGTATCATAAGCTCGGGCAGCGATCACGTAGGTCTGTTGCATTTGGCACAGGCTGAGGCTCGAAAGAGCATGATTGAGTTCGGTCCGAGGCACGATCAGCTCGGGTGAGACCGGGATTGGACCGAGACATCTTAAGCTCGGGTTTCAATCATGTAGGCCTGTCGCATCTGGCGCGGGCTGAGTTGGGATCGGGCCTGGGGCGCGTGATGCTCAGGTCGCGATCGGGCCCTGAGGCGTGAACGAGTACGCGGGCCGGAAGTGTGGTGATGAGTGGTCGCAGTGTACTTGAGGCGTGTACGTTTACGCGGGTCACTGGCGAGTGATGTGGGAAGTGATGAGTGGTCGCAGTGTACCTGAGGCGTGTACGTTTACGCGGGTCACTGACGAGTGATGTGGGAAAGAGGATTTAAGAACGGAAAGGATGTGTGCAAGATGAGAATGGTACATGCGCGTGTTTGCATATGATGTAATTGTGATTGAGTGCGGGTGTGCGCATGATTGAGCCTAACCATATTAATTGATGTGCCTGCTTTGTGATTTCTTGATGTACGTGAATGTGTGTGATTGCGTAATTGTCTGGAGGTACGTGATAGCCTAGGTTGGGTTTAGGGGTGAACTTACTGAGAAGTGTCTCACGGTTGTTTTCAACCAAATATTTCAGAACCCCGACAGGACCCGTGAACCCTCCACCATCGCCACCGGTACGTTTTTGGATACCAGTGCACACGGAGTACGATGTGGCAGAGTTTTCGGTGGGTTTTCAGAAGGATAACATTTTTGGAAGTTAGTATGCCAGGTCGTCGGTTTTGTTCTCACTTTCGAAGATTTTAGGAATGTGTGTACTGGTAAACTAAGGTTTGTTCTATTGTAAATATGGTGGTGGAATAAGTTTGATTAAGTAATGGAAATGCATATTCTCCCTGATTGTTCTCCCCAATTTTTAATTGTCTGGGTTTAATTGTTGTTATCCGCTGTGGTAGTAAACCTCTTATGGCGTTTTGAGGTCAGCGACATTCCTGGGACGTCGCTTGAATCGACCAGAGGCGGATGTCGCGTGCCCGTTAGAGTTCGGGGCGTGACAACGAGGGCTAAGCTCTCGTCTGTTTAATTTTTTTCTTTTTTTGTGTTTTTTTTAAATTTTTGCTTATTTGTTTATATAACTTAAATAAAATAGACGAGACGACTCGTGCAAACATCAGTAGACATCTGAGACGACTCGTGCTTGAAATCACCAAAAGAACCATCTGAAATGCAACAAAGCTGCTCACAACAGTGAAGAAACCGTTTTATTCGACCATTGTGACAAAAGCTTTTAAGCTTCCACGAGTTACATGGCATACATTCTCATACATTCCCCACAGGATGATGGACCCACTGAGTCCATTATCTAATTCTTGACATCTTCAGTTTCTTCCGGAGGGTGACCACCATGATGACCGCCATGGCCGCGACCACTGTAGCCGTGGCCGCCATGACCCTTTTCATAGCCGCCTCCATACCCCTTTCCGCCATGGCTGTAGCTTCCATGACCCTTGCCATAGCCAGGTCCATATCCGTGGCCGTAGTTAGCCTCCTTCGCGCTCTCCTCTGAAATATAAACCCAGCGTATATGATTATATTTGTGTACACTAACAGATTACATGTGATCTAGTTTACTGTGCATGAATACATAAAGTACTAAGTTAAGATGAAACTATCTAATAATGCTAACATTTCATTGACCTCTCTGTGATGAACACCACATCTTGATATTGTAAAACATTATCTCGTCAAAATTCATAATCTTTTAATCTACCGTGAACAACTGAAGCTTGCAAAAGGTTGACGGACCCCTTATAATTAAGTCTTGCAATTCACGTCGTCCATCACCTCGTTAGAAACATTTCTATAAATAGTTTTCCATGATTATTTGTCTGTCTGCCTTTAACAAAAACACGAGTGCTTACACAACGGACAATCGTACGAAAACACATATACGCATCAAACGTGAGAATGCGATTCCATGTTTTCCATCAAACTGACGAGAACTAGAGAAGTAAATTGAGGAAGACTTAAATGTTGAGATCTTTAGCACTCACCTGACTGAGTCCCCTCAGCCAGCTCACGAGCTGAGACCTGCGCGGCCATGAGAACAAGAACGGCCAAGAGGAGGCCGCACAGAAGAAAAACCCTAGGGGAAGCCATTTTCATCGTCGAGGGCTAATGAATCGCCAGAGAAATCTCAAGGAAGACAGTGTAAGCGAGTGCGTGGTTACACTGCGACTGGGGCGGCCTATTTATAAGGTGGAGAGTGGAGGTCAGACAAGAAGATATGAGTGTAAAACCTGAAGAAATTAATATTTTAAAGCAACAAGAGTGGCGGCTAAAGGCAGCCATAATTGCTCTTGTATATTGTGTTTAATAATATATTTGTACATCTCTTTGTAAGAGAACGAATGGGAATAAATATAGGGAAGAGAAGCAGTGCTAGGGCTCCAATTATAGTAACAAATTCAGTTATGGAATAGAAAATATATAAAGACTAATTAGGAAAATAATCATGGAAGAAATCTTTGTTGAGCTGTAGCCTCGCTATCTAACATCCCCCCGCAAGCTGATGTGGCAAGAGTCACAGAAAGCTTGATCTAAAGAAGACGGAACTGAGGAGTGGAAAGGCCTTTAGTGAAGATGTCGGCTGGTTGATCATGAGTGGAGATGTACTGAACATGAAGCTGTCCTTTGGCCACATGCTCGTGCACAAAGTGGTAGTCAATCTCTACATGTTTAGTGCGAGCATGGAAGATGGGATTGCCAGTAAGATCGATAGCAGAAAGATTATCACACTAAAGGACACGAGGAGCGAGCAGACGAACATGAAGATCGCGTAGCAAAGCTTCTATCCAGATAAGTTCTGCATTGGTGTTAGCAAGACACTTGAACTCAGTTCAGTATTGGATCGGGCAACGGTCCGTTATTTGCGGGAGCTCCATGAAATGAGATTTGAACCCAAGAAGATGACAAACCCGCCAACAGAGCAACTAGTATCTGTAGCAACAGCCCATCCCGCATTGGAAAAAGCATGCAGCTGAAAAGAAGAGCCGGGAGTGAAGAGAATACCATGATGTTGAGTGCCTTTGATGAAATGAAGAATCCTTTTAACAAATTGCCAATCGATCTCAGTGGGAGAGCGCATGAACTGACAAGCTGTGTTGACAGCATTTGCGATATCTAGGCGAGTAAGCGTGAGATACTATAGAGCCCCTACAATGCTGCGATATAGCGATAGATCGGAGAAAAGTGCACCAAGATGAGCAGACGGGGCACCAGCCGAAGTGGTACACGGCATGGAAATAGGACAAGCCTCGATCATTTTGGCCTGCATAAGTAAATCTGCAACATATTTAGCATGATGGAGAATAATGCCTTGATCTGTCCGTTGTATTTCAATGCCAAGAAAGTAATGAAGCTCTCCCATATCTTTAATAGCAAATTCCTGCTGCAGAGATTTAATGAGAGCTGACAAGGGCGCATTAGGTGACCCGGTGATAATAATGTTATCAACATAAACTAGAAGGAAGATACTATGCTGAGCTGTATGAAGAATAAAGAGTGAGGAATTGGCAACTGAAGGAATGAAGCCCAGTTGAACCAAAAAAGCACTGAGGCGTTGATGTCAGGCGCTAGGAGCTTGTTTGAAACCATAAAGAGACTGCTATAATTTGCAAATATAACGGGGATGAGTAGAATCAGCAAAGCCAAGGGGCTGCTCCATGAAAATTTCTTCTGTTTGGTGACCATGAAGAAAGGCGTTCTTCATATCAAACTGTCAAAGTTGCCACCCACGAGAAAAAGCAACAGAGAGGAAAGTGTGAACTTTCACATGCTTGATGACAGGGCTGAAAGTCTCATTGTAGCCGATGCCTTCTTATTGATTGAATCCCTTTGCAACCAATCGAGCTTTATACCGCTCAAGAGAACTATCGGCACGGAGCTTAACCCAAAAACCCAATTGCAACCGATGGGTTTACAATTCAGAGGAGGAGACATTAATATTCAGGTCTAATTTTTTATGAGGGCAGTGTATTCATTCGCCATAGCCGCACGCAAATTTGCATCTTTCACAACCTGACTAAAGCAATAAGGTGCGACAATATCTAACATAGAGGTGGCCAATGCATAAATGTGATTAGTGCGAATGTGTCTGCGGGCTAAGGTGCCATCACGAAGGCGTGTCACCGTAGGATGTGTCAGCTGAGCTAGTGGATTTGGCAAAGAAGCTGCTGGTAGGATTGGTGAAGCTGCGGATTGAGAGGGAGACCCATCAGCGAGTTCATGCAGTGAGGTTTCGGACATACCTAAACTGCACTGATTCTGCAGCAAAGAATTAGCAAACTACAAATCGCAATTAAAGGGAGAATAGGGCTCACGTGGGGGTTGTTATGGCAGAGGAGTTCCAAACAACTCAGCAGAAATAAGCAGTTGAATGATTGCGGTGGCCTCCAAAGATGATTGCAGAGTGTTTTGAGCATAAGGGAGATCTAATTCGTCAAACATTGCATCAACAACAATGTAGAACCGTCGATGCTAAGGGGAATAACATCGGTATCCTTTGTATCCTAATGGGTAGCCCAAGAAAATACACCATGTGACCGTGGTTGCAGTTTGTTCATTGCATAGGGTCGAAGATTGAGATACACTGTATAGCAAAAAACTCTAAGACGAGCGATAGATGGAACCATTTGAAATAAGATCTCCCATGGTAATTTATTATGCAGAACCGGTGTGGGCAGCCGATTGATAATGTGTACAGTTGCTTCAAAGGCAAAGTCCCAATAATGATAGGAGACATAAGCATATAGAGCATCGCAAGTCTCATTTCAACTATGTGGCAATGTTTGCGCTCAGCTGAGCCATTCTAAAGGGGTAGGCATGGACAGGAGGTCCTATGAAAAATACCTTTCGCTTGCAACAATTGAACAAACGGTGTAAAGATAAACTCTCCTGCACGGTTAGATTGAAAAGCTTTGACCTTAGTGTTGATTTGATTTTCAACAAAGGTGAGGAAAATAGTGACAATGGATAAAAACTGGTCATGAGAGTGAAAAAGATAAAACCAAGAAAATTTAGAGTAATCATCCGTAAAACAAACATAGTATTTATTGTTTTGGGACAACGTGACAGGAGCAGGCCCCCAGACATCAAAGTGAACTAGTTCTAGGGGAGCCTTGGACCTATTAGTTATTGGTGGATGAGATTGTTTATGACTCTTGCTGGAAAGACAAGCTGAACAAACTGGAACGAGACTTAACGACTTATTGAAGATTCTTGAAATACTAGGAAATGTGCCTTGACCAGAACAACAATGCCAATGGGTGAGTGACTTCACTTGAGAAACGAAGCATGCTGGAGACGTAGGTGACAATGATGAGAGTGCATAGAGGCCTTGATTAATGTCCCCCCGGAGAAGGATCTTGCCCGTACGATAGCTCTTCACAAAGAAACAGTTCGGTGAGAAAATAAAGTCACATGAATTTTCAGCAGAGAATTGACGAACAAAAATTAAGTTCTTAATGACAGATGGAACGACGAGGATATTAGACATGCGAAAATCATGGGTAATAAGGGTACCTGTGTGAGTGATGGGAAGACTTGACCCATTACCTATGGTGACCTACTGAGTGCCATGATATGGCTAAACTAACGACAGCTGATGAGGATTGTTGGTAATGTGATGTGTGGCACCTAAGTAGGGATACCAAGCATCAGGAGAAAGCACCGATGGTGGAGGAGGTACCTCAGCCAATTGAACTTGTGATGGAAGTGACTGCTACTGGTGCGTGTGGTCTCCAGAGAACCCAAATTGTTGATTGAACTAATTGTGACAAGCAACGGCTTTGTGTCCTGGGCGATTGCAAATCTGACATCTCACATTGTTTCGTCTTTGATTTTTGTTGCCATTGAAATTTAGATACTGAGAGTTACCCGAATTATTAAAGTTGGGTTGCCATCCATGAGGATTAAAATTCCTCTGTTGCCCCGTATTTGAGTTGGGGCTATTGAAATTGCAAGCGGGGCCACACTGTGAATGGGAATTTTGGCCCAAGCTGGAGTTGTGCGCGACGAAGACAGCTGGTTGGTTGGTTTGTGGTTCCTAGAGCTCTAACAGTACTTCATGAGCCAAGAGAAGGCCATGAAAAGACTTCCTAGTCATTTGTTGATGCTGAGTGTTAACCGAAATTGCAACAGCCAAGCTTTGAAACTCAGCTCCTAGGCCTCGGAAGTTATGCGTTCGGTACTGTTGTGGTGAGATGATCTCACCAATGGAGGCCAATTGATCAGATATAAAAGTAGCCTGTTGAAGAAATTCGATCACGGTTTGATTACCTTTTTGCATCGTCTGAAGTTGCAACCTCAATTGAGTAGCTCGCGCACTGTTTTGGGCAGCGAAAGATGCAGAGAAGAAATTCCACACGGCAGGAGAGGTGCTCAAATTAGATAACTGACTCACAATTGAATCGGCTTTTGGTGCTTAAGATCCACCCGAGAGCAATCTGGTCCTGTATATCCCAGTTATCGTATTCGGGATTTGGCACAATATTGGAAGAACCATTTGCATTGGTTTGAGTAATCTGTTGTGGAGGACATGACAGAGTTTCATCGACGATCTAAATCAGTTTATTTGCTCGAAGGAAGGGGAGGTTCGAGCTTTCCACCTCACGTAGTTGTCCCTAGAGAATTTCACCCCGAGATTTGGACAATCGGATAACCCCATGAGATTTCCGAATGACGGAATGACGGGGCTGGTGAGAGATAAGATTGTTGAACTGGACGGCATTGAGATGCTAACAGCAGCGGGAGTCGCAAGACTCGATTCTGTTGAGGAACTTAGATCGGAACTCATGGCTATGATGCTTTCGCAATTGATAACTCTGATACCATGTAAAACCTCAAGAAATTAATATCTTAAGGCAACAAGAGTGACGGCTAAAAACAACCATAATTGCTTCTGTATATTGTGTTTAATAATATTTTTTAGTAAGAGAACGAATGAGAATAAATACAGGGAAGAGGAGCAGTGCTAGGGTTCCAATTATAGTAACAAATTTAGTTATGAAATAGAAAATATACATAGACTAATCAGGAAAATAATCATGGAGGATATCTCTACTTAGCCGTAGCCTTGTTGTGTAACAATGAGCTGTGGCGGGACCCACCTGAC
The DNA here is from genome assembly GCA_031216405.1 of Syzygium malaccense. Lineage (NCBI taxonomy): Eukaryota > Viridiplantae > Streptophyta > Magnoliopsida > Myrtales > Myrtaceae > Syzygium > Syzygium malaccense. Next base: position 5,489,720 of record CM062258.1, on the reverse strand, counting down.
TTTGTACGGTTGTGATTGCTTAAATCGGGAGGAGATGCGTCCAAAAGGGTTCACGTCCAAGAGTCAAAGATTGGAACGAGTGGCGGGGACCCGCTTGTGATCTAGCTTGAGTGCCGGGGCGAGTGAAAGTTGACGATTTGCCACCCAAATTCTTCGAGATCAGTAACGCCTCGATCTCTTGCTCCGAAGCACGAGTCATAATCTGGGCAAAAGTCAAAGACGTGGCACATCGAGTCATTTATATCTTGTGGGTTCTTTCTCTAGCACCCCAGCTACTCACGGTTGACTAATCGCCGAAGCTTCTTTTCCTGCTAAAAGATGATGGAGATAGCTTGTAAAAGGGTAGAAAAGAATATGAACAGAAAAGTAAAATAGAGTTATAAATCAAGACTTCGTTTGCCTCACGAAAAATAAATAATTTCGAATAATTTTCCTAAAATCGATTACTTGTATCGTCTACAATAATGAATGAATAATAAATATTTTCATCGTATAGAAAAATATTTAGAGATAAACTGTTTTCAATAATAAAAATATTTTCCATTCATTAATTATTTTAAATCATACAAGTGATTGATTTTAGGAAAATATTTTTCGAATAATTTATTTACCGCAAAACAAACGGATTGAACATACAACATCCTAGACATTGAACGTGAATCAGTATCACTAGAAATCGTAAGGATGAAGTGTTACCCCTTTTCATTTACAATGCGAAAGCAACACTCCCTCTCTCTCCCTCTCTCTCGTCGCCTTGATGAATTATGTACGTACTAGTTTATTGAAATAATATATTCAGGGCCCGTTCGACGGTGTATTTTTGTGCGTGCTGTATCCTACATTAAATGCCTACATCCTTCCTTACGTCACCCGTTGTCCCAGTGGGATCGAGAAGGGCTTTGTTGCACCCCACATGTTCGATCCTTCCTCTCCCTGGGCCAGAAGAACTGGTTGCAGGCATTCGTCTTATTTTTTTCACGCATTGCACGACTCTCTCGGTCACGGGATATTAAATTACCGACACCAAAGTTTGAATAATTGAATAGATATTCTCGAGAGAGCTGGGCCTACACTGAATCCGCGAGAAAAGGAATATGAATTCCCATTCGTTTTCAAAAATGAGTGATTTATTTTGTCGACCACTTTATAAGTATATCTACAAAAAAAATGGATCATAAATCCATTTATTAACTCATATTTGATGGGTTTGATTGTTAAATGTATTGGTTATATTTAGTGAATGGGTTATAAATGGGTTCGAACTCAATCCTATGGGTCATAAATGATTTTAATGTTGATGTTAAATGGGTTCACAACTTAGTTAAACCCAACTTACCTCTACGACTTTCTTTTCACTCTTTATTACACTCGCTTACTCCGTGCTTTCACCTTAATTTGGGTATGATTTTTCCTAAATTGGGTTAATATGAGTTGGGTATGGCCATTATGAGTCACTAAATTTGTATTACGTGAAAATAGATCAAAACGGATTAAGTAGGTCAATTTGAGCTGGATATTTTTTACCTGATCTACCCATTTTATAAGTCTAGTTATAAGGATGTGGAAGTGAATCTACATCTTTTGCATCTTGTTCATGCATAATGACGGTGCTCTCCCGTGGTTTCAGCTCCGTCCATATGTTTCAATTGATATATGTGCTTAAACAGGAATAGTTGGTGTCTTACCAGTTGTGGATTAAAAAGAGTTAAGTTACTTTTTCCTTTTCCCAAAATTCTGAATTTAAAAAATGATTAAGTCTTAATGACAAGTTTCAGATTAACATAATAATTTCAATATTTGTATGTTTGTAATGTTTTGGGCATTTGGTAGTGCACAAAAGTCTGATTTCGATGGACGGTACCCCCACATACGTGCGAGCAGATCAAAAGTAGACATGTATAGTGCACAGACTTCAATAGTTTATGCGTAGATTGTTCTTCAAATTACCTGAGCTGGCAAAGTTCAAAGACGACATTGCAAATTCATCTCCTTTGGAACTGTATCAACGACCATGTTAACAGAAAACTTCAAGCAGTGTAAGATTGAGAGAGAACGGTATGCCAAAGCTTATTATTTCAAGAATCCCAATAATCTCTTTTTCAAAGATTTTTGCACTCGAGTTCACAGAGTGATGGTTTACGTGTTTTAACTTCTAATGTAACATATCGAGAACCAAGATCGAAAAATATGGTTGCTTTCTGATCTTCGTCAAGAAAGCTAATTATTCAAGTCATGATATGACTTCCGCTATGCCATTAACTTAAAGAAAACTAGTTATGATGAGAACTTCATATATCGATTGGAGGCTAGATTTCTCTAGAGCTGTTCATAAAGGTGGATTCACCATTTATTCAACCATACACGAAAGCTTTAAGCTTTTAGGAGTTACAGGATACATTACATTCCAACATAAAGTAGCGCAACATAGGAGGCGGATCAACGAGAATCCATGCATCATCTAATTCTTGACATCTTCAGTTTCTTCTGCAGGGTGACCGCCGTGGCCACCTCCACCACGACGTCCACCACCACCTCCGCCTCCACCGCCTCCACCACGACCGCCTCCACCGCCTCCGCCTCCACCTCCTCCACCGCCTCCGCCTCCCCCACCTCCGCCTCCACCACGACCGCCTCCGCCTCCTCCACCTCCGCCTCCACCGCCTCCACTACGACCGCCTCCACCACCTCCACCTAAGAAATGTAGTTTTTGTATCGACCTAGATTAGTTCATAGAAATCTAAACTTTGCACTATCTAATTCGAATGAAATAAAGTTTGAATGCTATAACTACGGAGTTTAATCAAGATGAATTGGACACTCACGAGACTGAGTATCCTGGGCGAGTTCGCGTGCCGAGACCTCAGATGAGATGAGGAGAACAATGGCGAGGAGTAGGCCAAACAGCACAATAGTCTTCGAGGACGCCATTTTGATTCGAGGTAAGTGAATTCGCAAGTGATGATTGTGTGGTGACCTTGCATTGGAGCGCTTCCATATTTATAGGAGGAGAAGAAGCAAGAAGGTGACTTGTGGTGGGACCAGATGGTTTTTGTACGGTTGTGGTGGTGGATAGATAAGTGTCCAAGTGTTGAATCTTTGGATAGAGAGGTAGGACCGTGATCACAAATTACCATATATATCATTAATATTAATAAAATGTTACATGTACAGTTTCATGCACCAATGATTGATTTGAGCAAGTGGGTAATTACGGTGTAAAGAAAATTTTACATAAACAGTCTTATACACCATTGATTTATGAGAGTGGGTTGTAAAAACATATGTTCTATTTTTCCTTTATTTGTTTATGTCTTCGGCCAGAGTCCTCGGAGATTGATCTCTACAAATTTTCATATCACGTGGCCATTCAAAAAACTTATTTGGGTACTAAGTTCTGTGAACTTCTTTAATCTAACAGAATAAATGCTATAATAAGATAATGTTAAATTACTAGTTATTAACTGATAAAGTCGATGGTCACGAGATAGACCAAAATCCCCAAATTATTTTTACCTTTTGGTTGACAGCATCTATACAGTGATTGGTGATAGTCGGAGTGGAAAACTGAAGGATGTGGCAAATCGGTTCGTGATTTGCAGGTCACTATCATGTGATGCAGCTCTGTAGAATCTCTCTTTTGCTTTAGTGGAATGATAATCTGATTATAAAGTCATAGAACTCTCTAATCTCTACATATAGGGATTATGAAAGTGGAAATATATATACGCGAGGAGAATAAATAAATATATAAGTAATGGAGATTATGAATGCGAGGCTTTGAGCTTGAGCTACGACTTAAAGTCAAGTATTATCGGCATGGCATGTGATATATATTTGGCTCTTGATATTTAGACCATCAACGTCCAACCTATACTGAAATTAAGAATGATAATCATTCATGCCTCAACCGGAGCATATTTGTTTGACTATCCAATCAAGAGAATTATAGATCACGGCATGTGCACAAAACAGGCACGCATTGGGGCAATTGATGTTGGTCACGGCTAAATTTCAATCTCACGACCATTGATCCTTCTACACTGACATTTCGATCAAGAAGTCCGCTCTGTTTGCAATGAGATCAGATCTCTTCTTCGGCCTAGATGCATAGTCGATGATAGATTTATTAGCAAGAAAGGAGTTTGATTGGCTCATCTTCTCCAAACGCTGCCAGGGAGCTCTAGCATTTTGGCGGTCTTTGGGTGTGCAATTGGCCGAAGAATTGAGGTCACCTCTTCGGGTTGTATCTTTGTGCAAGTTGTGCCCTTCATTAATGGCAATACCAAAGCAACGCTCATACATAAAAGAATGCCAAAGTCGCGCACGTCCCTCCTCACGTCACGTTCACCACAAGAGTCCTCAAAGAGAGGATACTGCGTGCCCCCACACGATTGACTTTCGACGCCATCTGCTCCAGATGGAAGCTTCTCCAACGACTTGTAACCTGCAAGATCCTGCCGGCGTCTCTCTTATCAGTTGGGTCGTTTTCTTTGCATGGCTACCTCCTGTCTCGCGTCACTTCCATGTCCTTGTCCACGTGTCTGTCTCTTAAACGGACGTCGGCCAGCCAGCGATGCTGCAAACAAGGGTTGTCGAGAGTGTGAGAACGCGGTCCACTTCGTGAACTAAATGCACGGGAGAGGTCTTGTGGGCTCTGATGAGTGCACGAAGAGTCCCACTTGATCCGAAAATCTGGATGCATTGCATTGAACTCTCCCGAATTCAATGCATGGAATACTTTTCACGTGCTACTTGGTTAAATAAGGGATATGATGGGGATAATTAGAAAAACTATATATATATATATATATATATATATGTGTGTGTGTGTGTGTGTGTGTGTGTGTGTTCCTTTTTGGTCTTTTATAATAATCCGTTAAATTTTAATATGTGGGTGATGTCCATACTTTGTAGTTCACCATTGATGGATATTATAGTCTCCACCGACGAAACTTTTTTGGTATGTTATAGTTATTCACGGGTGTCGCGACCTCCCCGAACCGATCGGATTAGGCTAAGAGGTATTTGTCGATGGATGTGAACAACGATTGATTCGTTCGAAAGCCAAACCAAATGGTTCATTAATCCAGAGACTAAGGCACTCCCAGGCCTCATACCTCGTGCGACAAGAATTTTCTAATTTACGCATTTGAATGGAGTCGCCACTAGCCATGATCAAGGGTCGGCTAGAAACCCTAATCGAGACGCGGGAGTGTCGTCTCGATGCGTGCGAAAATCAGAGATTCCAAAATTCGGGGACTTGCTTACACTAGCGATCTAACTAGTGCCCTTTCGGTACCTAAACTTGAACGTTCGCAAACTATCATATCGGGCAGCCTATCGAAAAGCCTAATGCTCGTCCTAACCATGCTAAAAATGAAAAACAACAACCAATGTATTTAAAGTGCGCAACTAGATAATCATGAAGAGAATAAACAACCAACGACCTAGTATCTTCTCTAAAAAAAAAATGCAATCAAAAGCCTTAAGGTAAAGCCCTAATGGCTTATCCGAATTTTTGAGAATTTTTTTTTAGAGGGTTTTTTTTTTTTTTTGAGTTTTTAACCTGAAATCTAGTGAAATTTAGCCCAAAACTGATTTCTGAACATCTCCTAATTTTCTGATTTTTTTTTGGAATTTTTTTTTAATTTTTCTGAATTTTTTAATATTTTTGAATTTTCTGAATTTTTAAATATTTTTTAATGTTTTAATATTTTTAATAATATAATAATTGCGGACCGGGTCCCCTGACCCGATCCGCCCGACACATGACTCGGGATCCCCCCACTCCTTTTCTATTTTTTTATTCTTTTCTTTTGATTTTCCTTTTTTCTTTTTTTTCTTTTTCTTTTGTTTCTTTACTCTTTTCCATTTTGTCTTTTCTGGTCTTCATCTCCTTCTTCGTGCCTTTCCCAGAACTCCTCCCCTACGTGCCTTTTGCCCATGCACGTGATCCTCTTCCATGGCCCTTCACCGAGAACTCTTCATGCCATCACCGTGACATTCGCCGGGAGCGCCCCACCGCCGATCGTCGGCTTGGGCCACCAGTGCCGCCGGCGGACGGTGGCCTTACGCCGCTGCCGTCGACCAACATCCCGGCGACCAAGTCCGGCCGCGGAAACGACACCGACGGACAAAAACCCTATTTTCCGGCCCTCAAACTCCCGACCCCAACAACAGACCTTACGATTGAACAAACAAGCATAAACGCACACGAAATGGGGATAGAGGGTTAAAGGTCGCGGCCTCAACCGTGGGCATCGCTTCGGTGAAAGGGGGTAGCACCTCCGGCGACACTACCAACCATGGCCGACTCACGTGAGTGCCGTAAAACACATGAAAAAAAAAAAAGACTTGATATCGGTAACCATATTAAAACCAATCCAGCATATAACAAAGCTTTGGGGTGCCGATTTTGCAAAAACAAACTCGGAGCTCTCTCGAGCATTTTGTCAAACAGGCGGTCGGCGGGGTCGAGCAGAGACTTAAGATTGGTCTTGAATGTGATTTTTGGCTCGGATGTGATGAGTAAAACTATAGACAACCCCACTACACCACAAATCCATTACAGTTTACAAAGAAACTCTAAAAATCAACACGACCAGATTTTACATTGCAAGCTCATAAGGTTTTGGTGAGGTATTTTATCGAACGTGGGAGGCGACTGAGAAACGGAACTACAGGTTCGATTTTGAGAGAGCTCAGGGCCTACTTTCGACCTATAATGTTTAAATCGACTTATTCGAGCATGAAACAAGTGTAAGCCTCCATGGACGGAGCTGGGTGACCACCGAATAGGCGCGGTGTGCCCGGCACCCGAGAGGCAGGGGAAGGGGGGCGAAAACAGGGGAAGACAAGGATGAGAACCGACCTGGTTCGGGGCTGACCGGAGCGAGGCGCGACGGCTGAAGGGTTCGGGGGCTGCTCGGGCCGCGCTCCGGCGAGCGGGCGAAGCTCTCAGTCTCTGATGTCGCCCTCAAGTTCTCTCCGATGTTCTCTTGCGCTCTCCGTCTCACTTTCTCCCCGAGATCTCTCAGCTTTTCAGACTCACCCCCAAAAGATCTCTCTCTTCCAGCCACCCAGAAACCTCCTCTTTCTCTCTATTTTCTCTCCTTTAGCTCTCTCGAGCTCTCTCTCGGAACTCTTTGTTTTCTTGACTCACCCCCTGCCCCTCTGCTTTTGTTCTGGTTTCTGATCTCTTTCTGCTTCTGCTTCGTCCTTTTCTTAGCATGTGGAGAACGTCCCCTTTTGATGAATGGACTGCACGGTCAAAGAGAGAGAGCCCTTAATGTCAGTCAAAGAAAGAAAAAGGCTTCTTCTTTTTTTTGTCATTTTCCCTTTGAAATCCTTTCCCTTCCTTTGGCTCTTCCCGTAGCTCCCCTTCTGGACGTGCATTCTCTAAGAGAAAGCAGATGGCCTTCCCCTCTTTTGTCTCTTCTCTCTTTTGTTTTTTTCTTCTTTACTTTCTTTTTTTAATTTTTTATAATAATTTCAAATAAATAAAAAAAAAAAGAAGCAAAATAAAGAGAAAATATGTTTCATTAAGTCTATTAATGCAAATGCGCCTAATGTCTACATGCCACACAATTTAATGAAAATATTTTTGTTTAGGGGTTAAAAATCAATCCCTAATTTTTTATGCAATTAAACCCTAAATGATTTTGGCAAAATTTAGGTGTCAACAGCTGCCCCTCTTTGAAGGGGAGCTCGAAGAGGTTCCATTCAAAGACAAAAGACACCTAAATTTGTCAGCGGAAGGCAAGCGAAAGTTGGCTTTACGCAAGAGAAAAATAAAATAAAATAAAACAAAAGACGAGAATAAAATAAGTAAAATAAAATAAGATGAATAAAGTGTGGTTTAAAGTTGAACCACAAACTTTTGGAACTCATGGTTTAAGGTGGGACGACAAACCTTTGAAGCGTGGTTTAAGGTTGGACCACAAACCTTGGATGCGTGGTTTAAGGTTGGACCACAAACCTTGAAGCGTGGTTTAAGGTTGGACCACAAACCTTTGATGCGTGGTTTACGGTTGGACCACAAACCATGGATGCGTGGTTTAAGGTTGGACCACAAACCTTTGAAGCGTGGTTTAAGGTTGGACCACAAACCTTTGATGCGTGGTTTACGGTTGGACCACAAACCTTTGATGCGTGGTTTAAGGTTGGACCACAAACCATTAAAGCATGGTTTAAGGTTGGACCACAAACCATGGATGCGTGGTTTAAGGTTGGACCACAAACTCTGAAAGCGTGGTTTAAGGTTGGACCACAAACCTTTGATGCGTGGTTTAAGGTTGGACCACAAACCTTGGATGCGTGGTTTAAGGTTGGACCACAAACCTTGAAGCGTGGTTTAAGGTTGGACCACAAACCTTTGATGCGTGGTTTACGGTTGGACCACAAACCATGGATGCGTGGTTTAAGGTTGGACCACAAACCTTTGAAGCGTGGTTTAAGGTTGGACCACAAACCTTTGATGCGTGGTTTAAGGTTGGACCACAAACCATGGATGCGTGGTTTAAGGTTGGACCACAAACCTTTGAAGCGTGGTTTAAGGTTGGACCACAAACCTTTTGAAATCGGGGTTTAAGGAAAGACCCGGAACCTTTTGAAATCGGGGTGTTATGCAATAAATGCATAAACCTTTGCATTGTGTGGTTTAAGGACAAACGCACAAACCTTCAGAAAGCACGATCTCACGTGGGGAAGACTTCTCATGTAAGAATGGTTTCGGGCTGTTAGAGCTTGCCGTATATGTCGATCAAAAGATTCCAAAATGGATACTGCACATTTAATGGAATGTGTTATACCAAATGCTCTGGTAATGAAGGCATACCAGGCGAGATCAATGTCGTTTGATTACATGTCATGAGAGACAATATCAAAAGGGTATCATCAATGAGAAAATATTGATCGTATGAGCAATTCAAGATAGATTCAATTGTTTGGAAAGCATTCAACATCCTTCAATATCGCAAAATTGCATTTAGGCTTGAAAGACGTCATTAATCATCAAATTCTCTTAGGAAAAAGTCTTTTGTCAAAATGATCTTAACTCATTAAGAGAGCCCATTAAGCATGCCAAACAAGAATTCCTTAGTCTGAAAGGACTTCTCAGATACTCTCAAAAAGGCTGTTGATCCCATCCATTGATGTGGGAAATAAACATGATCTCTCTATATACCTCACACTACTAGTGTCGAAGGCTTTGAGAATCCTTCGCAATAAGTACGCGTTAACCAATCCAAGAGGTCTTTTGTAAGGACTATAATGCGGGCTTGGTCATGATTTCAACAACGGATAAGCATTGACGGCTAACAAATGAAATAATCATTGATCGTCATTTTCTCCAGGTTTACAAATCAAGAAACCTTAGATAAGATAAGACAACCTTGCCTCCACTTCTTCAAGCGACAGCTTCTTTGTAAAGTCCTTATTTTCACTTGAATCATCCTAATCAGAAGAGACTTTGGGAAATGGTTGTAATATTGGTTCGGTGAAAGTCTCAAAAGGCTCAGAAATTCTCAAATGGGATTTAGGAGTTGGTGATTATCATGGCATCATTACCATATCATCCAATCTTTTGAAGGCACTCGACTTTTGAAATCCAACTTGTCTCGAAAGTCCATTGGCTATTCATTTCAATGCAAGAGCTTTGCTCTTGTCTCTAATGGCTTTTGTATTTGTAATGATTTTTCTTTTCTTGCCAACATTTTTCTTTTGACATCTTTTCTTGCGAAAGAATTCTTCTCTTGATGCTACTTTTTTGCTCTTTTTTTTCAATGGGCATTGGCCTTGCTTTTACCAGGCACACTGCTTTTTCATGCCCCCTAGTTTTCATTTGACTTTTGCTCATCTGAATCTTTTGAACTCCTAGGACTTTCGAGATTTTTTTTACTTATTGTGACACAAGCACCAATCACCACGGTAAATAATGTGCCTTTCTCCAAGGTAGAAAGATAATCACCACTCGGGCTTTAGAAATGAATATTCAGGCTCAACTTGGCTAAGCAAATGGTATGAGTGTTTGGGTAGAGAAATAAATGCTCTTCTTCATTTTGGGATGTTTTAAGCTTCCATAAGGACTCACCTGAAGTTACCACAAAAAGATTAATACAAGTAAGGGCAAAGAAGTTTTTCTCATCTTTTCCTCCACAGAATGTCAACCAAAACCTCCAAATTTGCCCCGTTGTGGGGTGGTTCTTGACAAGGGTATTTTGTACAAATTATCCATATGTAATGGCTCAAATGGGCTTTACTATGGTCACCTGTAGTGTGTAGGGTAGAGGAAAGAAATGCCTCTTTTCACTTTGATCTATGTACTACTCGCGAATGAATCTCTTGTCCTTAAACAATACATATTTTCTTTTTCGCTCAACTCTCAAAGTGTTTATGGGACGTGTTTGGGAATAGCTTGCCTTTCCTCATTCTAAGTATTTCTCACTTGGCATGATTAACATCTCCCTTTCATTTTGTCAAGATCATCGCGGATTGATTAATCTCCACAGGGAATTTTGATTCAAAATAAATGACCCGTCAAACACCAAGGCAATTTTTGGATAAAGACGATATTCAAAATTTTTGTGAAAAGTTTGCTTTCACAGTTCTACTTTTGTGCTCTTTTCTCAAGTACATTTTTGTGCTTGTTTTTACAAAAACATTAAAACTCTTTTTGTAATGAAAATTCTCCATTTGATTTTCATTTGAATCTTGGAAGAAGGGTACTTACCTGTGGCACGACGACTTGGTAACCCTATAAAGAATAAGAAAGAATGTGTTAATGCATGAATCTTTATAGAATGAAAAATTGGAGACGATACATCATTACCCTTCACTTGCACTTATCCTTCAGGTCTTTGATGCTTCCCTCATTTGAATTCGTCTTCTTGGGTATTAGACAAATACCTTTTATCTGCTTTCATTTGCCTTTGACTTTCGGCATTGTTTCGACATTTGAGGGCATTGTCCCTTGGATGCTCTGCCCCGTTTATTGCACTGAAAGTGATGGTTCAGCCTCAATGTACTTCTTTGATAGGGGGTATTGCTCCTGCGATCAATTTGCACCTTCGTCTACAAGGGATAAGGTATGTTATTTCCATTCCGAAGTTAAATCGGGCTAACTCAGGGACGATACACCCTTTTTGTGTTGAATCGAATTGCTCCGCTTTATCTTGCATCATGGGTGAGGATTACTACCGTTTGAATGACCTGCCCCATTTATCGCCCTGCGAGAAAAGAAATAAAACATGCTATCTCCATTCTCAAATGGACTCAATTTAGGAACGGTACACCTTTTATGGCAAATCCGATGTTTTTGCCCCGTCATGCTTCTTCGGCAGGGGTGAGGGGGAGTTCATTGCGCTCCACACTAAATCAGGTGTTTTCCATTCATCATTGGTGGAAACGTTGCCTTCCTGATCAAGTGTACTTTGCGTTTTAGTCAGGTAATTTTGATGCACGTCGTCTCATCCTGTTCATGTCGAGACTTTTATTCAAATTGATCCTGGATAAAAGGAAAGAATGTGTCATTTCTATGCTAAAGCGATTGAACTTTGGGAACGAAATACACCCTTTTTCATTGAGTTGGGCAACTTTGACATTCCATGCCCCCGGTCTATTCTCCCGATTAAGCATCTCCTTGTTGTGGTTTGTTAGCAAGATGTGTTGCCCCATGACGCACTCAATCGGTGATTAGGCCATGTCGCATTTGACTCGGGTTTCGAGCGCTTATACTATTGTCTTTAGAAGAGGTGAATGTCGAACGAATCATTTATTTTACCTATTTGACAAAAAATGAATGGACAAGTTAGTTGTTGCATGAGAAATTCCAATTAGAACGATTACAACCTTACCATCTCAAAGTATCATTTTGCAGTCCCAACTGAGAAAGTGACCAAGCAAAAAAAAATACAAAATCTTAAGCGAGTCCCCCTTTTTTTTTTTGATTTAAAAACTTATTTTCAAAACATTTTGAAAGTAAGGCATAAAAGCCTAACCCGGGGACTCAGTTTGAAGCATTACAAGTACTTTCAAGGACCAATGTTATGAACTAAAACCTCATTACTCAAGGACGATAGTGCACGATTTACAAACACATCGATTGAGTTCACGATTAAACCCAAATCAGAAAACATGGTTTCTGATGAGAATAAAGACAAGGACATGGTACGAAAAACTTTTGCATGAAGGAATGCGATAAATAATTCTTGTCCCAGCTTTAAAGTCCACTTCTTGGCGTGGTCGGTGGGAGGATTCCAAAGAATGATCGTTGCGCATAACCTGCCGAGGGAAGATAATGTTAGTATGTGAATGAAAAAGCGATCTTTCACTGATGCTGCCTCTTACAACGAAAGCGAGGCGACGATACATGCCCCCCATGGTCCCTATTTGTGGGCATTTGGTATTTCACCAAGATTTTGTCGTAAGAGGAGACATCCTTAAAAGATCAAATCGCGGCTATCAATCGAACGCCCCTTTTATTCCAAAAGTTTCATATGCAAAATGTGGCATCAATTTTGAAAGACTGATTTGTGATTTTACTTTTGCAGAAAACGAGGTGATTCTTGTTTCGAGAAATCAATACACAAAAATGTAAATTGAATTTCAGTTCCGAAATGAGGACAAAAAGGAATTTTGTAAAAAATTTGACTTCAACTTTATGCCCCAAAATACCATCTCGACTTGAAAGAATTTCTATACAAAATGTGATTTTGAAGCCCACGATTGAAAATTTACACAAGACCATCTGTTTTGTAAGGCCAAATTAGAGGTGTTTGAGTTTTATGCTCAAGGCTCACTGGCAAGAGTGATTACCCAAAATTTTCAATTATAAGCTTAGATCACCTAGGACACTTGATTGATTTCCGCGAATTTCAAAAATGAAAATTTCAATTCAAAGTGAGCTAATAACGAGAGGAATCATACTTACAGCGGGTGACGATCGTTTTTTCTTGTTCTTTCTTTTAAAAAAAAAATCACAAAGACACGCATATGCACTTGTGAGGTTTGTTTTCCATCTAGACAATTTAACAAGGTGAAGCTAAGAGGGTGATCTGACCGTCGCAGTCTCGCGTTGGTGTCAGGCCCTCTTAACTTCGGCTCAGTCGAAAGAGATATCCTATGGTCACGCGGTCTCGCGGACAAGGATAAACACTTACGACACCAAGAAAGAATTTTTCGGGGAGAAGAAAGGCAACCTCTACATCGCAGTCTCGCGTTCGAGGTTGTATCTTTCTTAACACCATCCTAAAGTATCCTATCGCGGCCCAGGTCCGGCAGCATGGTTGTGCGTGCGACATTGTAGTGCTAAAACATTTAAAGCATGCACAACGATTTATATGCAAACAACGCTTTAAGAATTCGAAAAAATAAATATTCATTCCCAAACCCCAAACCTGCAAAACAAGGGGTTAACAATCACTCATCACCTTATAACTCTCAACTGCAAGAACATTTTACACAACATTAGCGAACTTACCTTAGCCTTCACGATACCCTGCCACAAGACCATGTTAGTTAGCAAGCAATCAAGCTATACAAGGCCTAAGTCCTCAAGTCCCCAGCGGAGTCGCCAAGCTGTCGCGACCTCCCCGAACCGATCGGATTAGGCTAAGAGGTATTTGTCGATGGATGTGAACAACGATTGATTCGTTCGAAAGCCAAACCAAATGGTTCATTAATCCAGAGACTAAGGCACTCCCAGGCCTCATACCTCGTGCGACAAGAATTTTCTAATTTACGCATTTGAATGGAGTCGCCACTAGCCATGATCAAGGGTCAGCTAGAAACCCTAATCGAGACGCGGGAGTGTCGTCTCGATGCGTGCGAAAATCAGAGATTCCAAAATTCGGGGACTTGCTTACACTAGCGATCTAACTAGTGCCCTTTCGGTACCTAAACTTGAACGTTCGCAAACTATCATATCGGGCAGCCTATCGAAAAGCCTAATGCTCGTCCTAACCATGCTAAAAATGAAAAACAACAACCAATGTATTTAAAGTGCGCAACTAGATAATCATGAAGAGAATAAACAACCAACGACCTAGTATCTTCTCTAAAAAAAAAATGCAATCAAAAGCCTTAAGGTAAAGCCCTAATGGCTTATCCGAATTTTTGAGAATTTTTTTTTAGAGGGTTTTTTTTTTTTTTTGAGTTTTTAACCTGAAATCTAGTGAAATTTAGCCCAAAACTGATTTCTGAACATCTCCTAATTTTCTGATTTTTTTTTGGAATTTTTTTTTAATTTTTCTGAATTTTTTAATATTTTTGAATTTTCTGAATTTTTAAATATTTTTTAATGTTTTAATATTTTTAATAATATAATAATTGCGGACCGGGTCCCCTGACCCGATCCGCCCGACACATGACTCGGGATCCCCCCACTCCTTTTCTATTTTTTTATTCTTTTCTTTTGATTTTCCTTTTTTCTTTTTTTTCTTTTTCTTTTGTTTCTTTACTCTTTTCCATTTTGTCTTTTCTGGTCTTCATCTCCTTCTTCGTGCCTTTCCCAGAACTCCTCCCCTACGTGCCTTTTGCCCATGCACGTGATCCTCTTCCATGGCCCTTCACCGAGAACTCTTCATGCCATCACCGTGACATTCGCCGGGAGCGCCCCACCGCCGATCGTCGGCTTGGGCCACCAGTGCCGCCGGCGGACGGTGGCCTTACGCCGCTGCCGTCGACCAACATCCCGGCGACCAAGTCCGGCCGCGGAAACGACACCGACGGACAAAAACCCTATTTTCCGGCCCTCAAACTCCCGACCCCAACAACAGACCTTACGATTGAACAAACAAGCATAAACGCACACGAAATGGGGATAGAGGGTTAAAGGTCGCGGCCTCAACCGTGGGCATCGCTTCGGTGAAAGGGGGTAGCACCTCCGGCGACACTACCAACCATGGCCGACTCACGTGAGTGCCGTAAAACACATGAAAAAAAAAAAAGACTTGATATCGGTAACCATATTAAAACCAATCCAGCATATAACAAAGCTTTGGGGTGCCGATTTTGCAAAAACAAACTCGGAGCTCTCTCGAGCATTTTGTCAAACAGGCGGTCGGCGGGGTCGAGCAGAGACTTAAGATTGGTCTTGAATGTGATTTTTGGCTCGGATGTGATGAGTAAAACTATAGACAACCCCACTACACCACAAATCCATTACAGTTTACAAAGAAACTCTAAAAATCAACACGACCAGATTTTACATTGCAAGCTCATAAGGTTTTGGTGAGGTATTTTATCGAACGTGGGAGGCGACTGAGAAACGGAACTACAGGTTCGATTTTGAGAGAGCTCAGGGCCTACTTTCGACCTATAATGTTTAAATCGACTTATTCGAGCATGAAACAAGTGTAAGCCTCCATGGACGGAGCTGGGTGACCACCGAATAGGCGCGGTGTGCCCGGCACCCGAGAGGCAGGGGAAGGGGGGCGAAAACAGGGGAAGACAAGGATGAGAACCGACCTGGTTCGGGGCTGACCGGAGCGAGGCGCGACGGCTGAAGGGTTCGGGGGCTGCTCGGGCCGCGCTCCGGCGAGCGGGCGAAGCTCTCAGTCTCTGATGTCGCCCTCAAGTTCTCTCCGATGTTCTCTTGCGCTCTCCGTCTCACTTTCTCCCCGAGATCTCTCAGCTTTTCAGACTCACCCCCAAAAGATCTCTCTCTTCCAGCCACCCAGAAACCTCCTCTTTCTCTCTATTTTCTCTCCTTTAGCTCTCTCGAGCTCTCTCTCGGAACTCTTTGTTTTCTTGACTCACCCCCTGCCCCTCTGCTTTTGTTCTGGTTTCTGATCTCTTTCTGCTTCTGCTTCGTCCTTTTCTTAGCATGTGGAGAACGTCCCCTTTTGATGAATGGACTGCACGGTCAAAGAGAGAGAGCCCTTAATGTCAGTCAAAGAAAGAAAAAGGCTTCTTCTTTTTTTTGTCATTTTCCCTTTGAAATCCTTTCCCTTCCTTTGGCTCTTCCCGTAGCTCCCCTTCTGGACGTGCATTCTCTAAGAGAAAGCAGATGGCCTTCCCCTCTTTTGTCTCTTCTCTCTTTTGTTTTTTTCTTCTTTACTTTCTTTTTTTAATTTTTTATAATAATTTCAAATAAATAAAAAAAAAAGAAGCAAAATAAAGAGAAAATATGTTTCATTAAGTCTATTAATGCAAATGCGCCTAATGTCTACATGCCACACAATTTAATGAAAATATTTTTGTTTAGGGGTTAAAAATCAATCCCTAATTTTTTATGCAATTAAACCCTAAATGATTTTGGCAAAATTTAGGTGTCAACAGCTGCCCCTCTTTGAAGGGGAGCTCGAAGAGGTTCCATTCAAAGACAAAAGACACCTAAATTTGTCAGCGGAAGGCAAGCGAAAGTTGGCTTTACGCAAGAGAAAAATAAAATAAAATAAAACAAAAGACGAGAATAAAATAAGTAAAATAAAATAAGATGAATAAAGTGTGGTTTAAAGTTGAACCACAAACTTTTGGAACTCATGGTTTAAGGTGGGACGACAAACCTTTGAAGCGTGGTTTAAGGTTGGACCACAAACCTTGGATGCGTGGTTTAAGGTTGGACCACAAACCTTGAAGCGTGGTTTAAGGTTGGACCACAAACCTTTGATGCGTGGTTTACGGTTGGACCACAAACCATGGATGCGTGGTTTAAGGTTGGACCACAAACCTTTGAAGCGTGGTTTAAGGTTGGACCACAAACCTTTGATGCGTGGTTTACGGTTGGACCACAAACCTTTGATGCGTGGTTTAAGGTTGGACCACAAACCATTAAAGCATGGTTTAAGGTTGGACCACAAACCATGGATGCGTGGTTTAAGGTTGGACCACAAACTCTGAAAGCGTGGTTTAAGGTTGGACCACAAACCTTTGATGCGTGGTTTAAGGTTGGACCACAAACCTTGGATGCGTGGTTTAAGGTTGGACCACAAACCTTGAAGCGTGGTTTAAGGTTGGACCACAAACCTTTGATGCGTGGTTTACGGTTGGACCACAAACCATGGATGCGTGGTTTAAGGTTGGACCACAAACCTTTGAAGCGTGGTTTAAGGTTGGACCACAAACCTTTGATGCGTGGTTTAAGGTTGGACCACAAACCATGGATGCGTGGTTTAAGGTTGGACCACAAACCTTTGAAGCGTGGTTTAAGGTTGGACCACAAACCTTTTGAAATCGGGGTTTAAGGAAAGACCCGGAACCTTTTGAAATCGGGGTGTTATGCAATAAATGCATAAACCTTTGCATTGTGTGGTTTAAGGACAAACGCACAAACCTTCAGAAAGCACGATCTCACGTGGGGAAGACTTCTCATGTAAGAATGGTTTCGGGCTGTTAGAGCTTGCCGTATATGTCGATCAAAAGATTCCAAAATGGATACTGCACATTTAATGGAATGTGTTATACCAAATGCTCTGGTAATGAAGGCATACCAGGCGAGATCAATGTCGTTTGATTACATGTCATGAGAGACAATATCAAAAGGGTATCATCAATGAGAAAATATTGATCGTATGAGCAATTCAAGATAGATTCAATTGTTTGGAAAGCATTCAACATCCTTCAATATCGCAAAATTGCATTTAGGCTTGAAAGACGTCATTAATCATCAAATTCTCTTAGGAAAAAGTCTTTTGTCAAAATGATCTTAACTCATTAAGAGAGCCCATTAAGCATGCCAAACAAGAATTCCTTAGTCTGAAAGGACTTCTCAGATACTCTCAAAAAGGCTGTTGATCCCATCCATTGATGTGGGAAATAAACATGATCTCTCTATATACCTCACACTACTAGTGTCGAAGGCTTTGAGAATCCTTCGCAATAAGTACGCGTTAACCAATCCAAGAGGTCTTTTGTAAGGACTATAATGCGGGCTTGGTCATGATTTCAACAACGGATAAGCATTGACGGCTAACAAATGAAATAATCATTGATCGTCATTTTCTCCAGGTTTACAAATCAAGAAACCTTAGATAAGATAAGACAACCTTGCCTCCACTTCTTCAAGCGACAGCTTCTTTGTAAAGTCCTTATTTTCACTTGAATCATCCTAATCAGAAGAGACTTTGGGAAATGGTTGTAATATTGGTTCGGTGAAAGTCTCAAAAGGCTCAGAAATTCTCAAATGGGATTTAGGAGTTGGTGATTATCATGGCATCATTACCATATCATCCAATCTTTTGAAGGCACTCGACTTTTGAAATCCAACTTGTCTCGAAAGTCCATTGGCTATTCATTTCAATGCAAGAGCTTTGCTCTTGTCTCTAATGGCTTTTGTATTTGTAATGATTTTTCTTTTCTTGCCAACATTTTTCTTTTGACATCTTTTCTTGCGAAAGAATTCTTCTCTTGATGCTACTTTTTTGCTCTTTTTTTTCAATGGGCATTGGCCTTGCTTTTACCAGGCACACTGCTTTTTCATGCCCCCTAGTTTTCATTTGACTTTTGCTCATCTGAATCTTTTGAACTCCTAGGACTTTCGAGATTTTTTTTACTTATTGTGACACAAGCACCAATCACCACGGTAAATAATGTGCCTTTCTCCAAGGTAGAAAGATAATCACCACTCGGGCTTTAGAAATGAATATTCAGGCTCAACTTGGCTAAGCAAATGGTATGAGTGTTTGGGTAGAGAAATAAATGCTCTTCTTCATTTTGGGATGTTTTAAGCTTCCATAAGGACTCACCTGAAGTTACCACAAAAAGATTAATACAAGTAAGGGCAAAGAAGTTTTTCTCATCTTTTCCTCCACAGAATGTCAACCAAAACCTCCAAATTTGCCCCGTTGTGGGGTGGTTCTTGACAAGGGTATTTTGTACAAATTATCCATATGTAATGGCTCAAATGGGCTTTACTATGGTCACCTGTAGTGTGTAGGGTAGAGGAAAGAAATGCCTCTTTTCACTTTGATCTATGTACTACTCGCGAATGAATCTCTTGTCCTTAAACAATACATATTTTCTTTTTCGCTCAACTCTCAAAGTGTTTATGGGACGTGTTTGGGAATAGCTTGCCTTTCCTCATTCTAAGTATTTCTCACTTGGCATGATTAACATCTCCCTTTCATTTTGTCAAGATCATCGCGGATTGATTAATCTCCACAGGGAATTTTGATTCAAAATAAATGACCCGTCAAACACCAAGGCAATTTTTGGATAAAGACGATATTCAAAATTTTTGTGAAAAGTTTGCTTTCACAGTTCTACTTTTGTGCTCTTTTCTCAAGTACATTTTTGTGCTTGTTTTTACAAAAACATTAAAACTCTTTTTGTAATGAAAATTCTCCATTTGATTTTCATTTGAATCTTGGAAGAAGGGTACTTACCTGTGGCACGACGACTTGGTAACCCTATAAAGAATAAGAAAGAATGTGTTAATGCATGAATCTTTATAGAATGAAAAATTGGAGACGATACATCATTACCCTTCACTTGCACTTATCCTTCAGGTCTTTGATGCTTCCCTCATTTGAATTCGTCTTCTTGGGTATTAGACAAATACCTTTTATCTGCTTTCATTTGCCTTTGACTTTCGGCATTGTTTCGACATTTGAGGGCATTGTCCCTTGGATGCTCTGCCCCGTTTATTGCACTGAAAGTGATGGTTCAGCCTCAATGTACTTCTTTGATAGGGGGTGTTGCTCCTGCGATCAATTTGCACCTTCGTCTACAAGGGATAAGGTATGTTATTTCCATTCCGAAGTTAAATCGGGCTAACTCAGGGACGATACACCCTTTTTGTGTTGAATCGAATTGCTCCGCTTTATCTTGCATCATGGGTGAGGATTACTACCGTTTGAATGACCTGCCCCATTTATCGCCCTGCGAGAAAAGAAATAAAACATGCTATCTCCATTCTCAAATGGACTCAATTTAGGAACGGTACACCTTTTATGGCAAATCCGATGTTTTTGCCCCGTCATGCTTCTTCGGCAGGGGTGAGGGGGAGTTCATTGCGCTCCACACTAAATCAGGTGTTTTCCATTCATCATTGGTGGAAACGTTGCCTTCCTGATCAAGTGTACTTTGCGTTTTAGTCAGGTAATTTTGATGCACGTCGTCTCATCCTGTTCATGTCGAGACTTTTATTCAAATTGATCCTGGATAAAAGGAAAGAATGTGTCATTTCTATGCTAAAGCGATTGAACTTTGGGAACGAAATACACCCTTTTTCATTGAGTTGGGCAACTTTGACATTCCATGCCCCCGGTCTATTCTCCCGATTAAGCATCTCCTTGTTGTGGTTTGTTAGCAAGATGTGTTGCCCCATGACGCACTCAATCGGTGATTAGGCCATGTCGCATTTGACTCGGGTTTCGAGCGCTTATACTATTGTCTTTAGAAGAGGTGAATGTCGAACGAATCATTTATTTTACCTATTTGACAAAAAATGAATGGACAAGTTAGTTGTTGCATGAGAAATTCCAATTAGAACGATTACAACCTTACCATCTCAAAGTATCATTTTGCAGTCCCAACTGAGAAAGTGACCAAGCAAAAAAAAATACAAAATCTTAAGCGAGTCCCCCTTTTTTTTTTTGATTTAAAAACTTATTTTCAAAACATTTTGAAAGTAAGGCATAAAAGCCTAACCCGGGGACTCAGTTTGAAGCATTACAAGTACTTTCAAGGACCAATGTTATGAACTAAAACCTCATTACTCAAGGACGATAGTGCACGATTTACAAACACATCGATTGAGTTCACGATTAAACCCAAATCAGAAAACATGGTTTCTGATGAGAATAAAGACAAAGACATGGTACGAAAAACTTTTGCATGAAGGAATGCGATAAATAATTCTTGTCCCAGCTTTAAAGTCCACTTCTTGGCGTGGTCGGTGGGAGGATTCCAAAGAATGATCGTTGCGCATAACCTGCCGAGGGAAGATAATGTTAGTATGTGAATGAAAAAGCGATCTTTCACTGATGCTGCCTCTTACAACGAAAGCGAGGCGACGATACATGCCCCCCATGGTCCCTATTTGTGGGCATTTGGTATTTCACCAAGATTTTGTCGTAAGAGGAGACATCCTTAAAAGATCAAATCGCGGCTATCAATCGAACGCCCCTTTTATTCCAAAAGTTTCATATGCAAAATGTGGCATCAATTTTGAAAGACTGATTTGTGATTTTACTTTTGCAGAAAACGAGGTGATTCTTGTTTCGAGAAATCAATACACAAAAATGTAAATTGAATTTCAGTTCCGAAATGAGGACAAAAAGGAATTTTGTAAAAAATTTGACTTCAACTTTATGCCCCAAAATACCATCTCGACTTGAAAGAATTTCTATACAAAATGTGATTTTGAAGCCCACGATTGAAAATTTACACAAGACCATCTGTTTTGTAAGGCCAAATTAGAGGTGTTTGAGTTTTATGCTCAAGGCTCACTGGCAAGAGTGATTACCCAAAATTTTCAATTATAAGCTTAGATCACCTAGGACACTTGATTGATTTCCGCGAATTTCAAAAATGAAAATTTCAATTCAAAGTGAGCTAATAACGAGAGGAATCATACTTACAGCGGGTGACGATCGTTTTTTCTTGTTCTTTCTTTTAAAAAAAAAATCACAAAGACACGCATATGCACTTGTGAGGTTTGTTTTCCATCTAGACAATTTAACAAGGTGAAGCTAAGAGGGTGATCTGACCGTCGCAGTCTCGCGTTGGTGTCAGGCCCTCTTAACTTCGGCTCAGTCGAAAGAGATATCCTATGGTCACGCGGTCTCGCGGACAAGGATAAACACTTACGACACCAAGAAAGAATTTTTCGGGGAGAAGAAAGGCAACCTCTACATCGCAGTCTCGCGTTCGAGGTTGTATCTTTCTTAACACCATCCTAAAGTATCCTATCGCGGCCCAGGTCCGGCAGCATGGTTGTGCGTGCGACATTGTAGTGCTAAAACATTTAAAGCATGCACAACGATTTATATGCAAACAACGCTTTAAGAATTCGAAAAAATAAATATTCATTCCCAAACCCCAAACCTGCAAAACAAGGGGTTAACAATCACTCATCACCTTATAACTCTCAACTGCAAGAACATTTTACACAACATTAGCGAACTTACCTTAGCCTTCACGATACCCTGCCACAAGACCATGTTAGTTAGCAAGCAATCAAGCTATACAAGGCCTAAGTCCTCAAGTCCCCAGCGGAGTCGCCAAGCTGTCGCGACCTCCCCGAACCGATCGGATTAGGCTAAGAGGTATTTGTCGATGGATGTGAACAACGATTGATTCGTTCGAAAGCCAAACCAAATGGTTCATTAATCCAGAGACTAAGGCACTCCCAGGCCTCATACCTCGTGCGACAAGAATTTTCTAATTTACGCATTTGAATGGAGTCGCCACTAGCCATGATCAAGGGTCGGCTAGAAACCCTAATCGAGACGCGGGAGTGTCGTCTCGATGCGTGCGAAAATCAGAGATTCCAAAATTCGGGGACTTGCTTACACTAGCGATCTAACTAGTGCCCTTTCGGTACCTAAACTTGAACGTTCGCAAACTATCATATCGGGCAGCCTATCGAAAAGCCTAATGCTCGTCCTAACCATGCTAAAAATGAAAAACAACAACCAATGTATTTAAAGTGCGCAACTAGATAATCATGAAGAGAATAAACAACCAACGACCTAGTATCTTCTCTAAAAAAAAAATGCAATCAAAAGCCTTAAGGTAAAGCCCTAATGGCTTATCCGAATTTTTGAGAATTTTTTTTTAGAGGGTTTTTTTTTTTTTTTGAGTTTTTAACCTGAAATCTAGTGAAATTTAGCCCAAAACTGATTTCTGAACATCTCCTAATTTTCTGATTTTTTTTTGGAATTTTTTTTTAATTTTTCTGAATTTTTTAATATTTTTGAATTTTCTGAATTTTTAAATATTTTTTAATGTTTTAATATTTTTAATAATATAATAATTGCGGACCGGGTCCCCTGACCCGATCCGCCCGACACATGACTCGGGATCCCCCCACTCCTTTTCTATTTTTTTATTCTTTTCTTTTGATTTTCCTTTTTTCTTTTTTTTCTTTTTCTTTTGTTTCTTTACTCTTTTCCATTTTGTCTTTTCTGGTCTTCATCTCCTTCTTCGTGCCTTTCCCAGAACTCCTCCCCTACGTGCCTTTTGCCCATGCACGTGATCCTCTTCCATGGCCCTTCACCGAGAACTCTTCATGCCATCACCGTGACATTCGCCGGGAGCGCCCCACCGCCGATCGTCGGCTTGGGCCACCAGTGCCGCCGGCGGACGGTGGCCTTACGCCGCTGCCGTCGACCAACATCCCGGCGACCAAGTCCGGCCGCGGAAACGACACCGACGGACAAAAACCCTATTTTCCGGCCCTCAAACTCCCGACCCCAACAACAGACCTTACGATTGAACAAACAAGCATAAACGCACACGAAATGGGGATAGAGGGTTAAAGGTCGCGGCCTCAACCGTGGGCATCGCTTCGGTGAAAGGGGGTAGCACCTCCGGCGACACTACCAACCATGGCCGACTCACGTGAGTGCCGTAAAACACATGAAAAAAAAAAAAGACTTGATATCGGTAACCATATTAAAACCAATCCAGCATATAACAAAGCTTTGGGGTGCCGATTTTGCAAAAACAAACTCGGAGCTCTCTCGAGCATTTTGTCAAACAGGCGGTCGGCGGGGTCGAGCAGAGACTTAAGATTGGTCTTGAATGTGATTTTTGGCTCGGATGTGATGAGTAAAACTATAGACAACCCCACTACACCACAAATCCATTACAGTTTACAAAGAAACTCTAAAAATCAACACGACCAGATTTTACATTGCAAGCTCATAAGGTTTTGGTGAGGTATTTTATCGAACGTGGGAGGCGACTGAGAAACGGAACTACAGGTTCGATTTTGAGAGAGCTCAGGGCCTACTTTCGACCTATAATGTTTAAATCGACTTATTCGAGCATGAAACAAGTGTAAGCCTCCATGGACGGAGCTGGGTGACCACCGAATAGGCGCGGTGTGCCCGGCACCCGAGAGGCAGGGGAAGGGGGGCGAAAACAGGGGAAGACAAGGATGAGAACCGACCTGGTTCGGGGCTGACCGGAGCGAGGCGCGACGGCTGAAGGGTTCGGGGGCTGCTCGGGCCGCGCTCCGGCGAGCGGGCGAAGCTCTCAGTCTCTGATGTCGCCCTCAAGTTCTCTCCGATGTTCTCTTGCGCTCTCCGTCTCACTTTCTCCCCGAGATCTCTCAGCTTTTCAGACTCACCCCCAAAAGATCTCTCTCTTCCAGCCACCCAGAAACCTCCTCTTTCTCTCTATTTTCTCTCCTTTAGCTCTCTCGAGCTCTCTCTCGGAACTCTTTGTTTTCTTGACTCACCCCCTGCCCCTCTGCTTTTGTTCTGGTTTCTGATCTCTTTCTGCTTCTGCTTCGTCCTTTTCTTAGCATGTGGAGAACGTCCCCTTTTGATGAATGGACTGCACGGTCAAAGAGAGAGAGCCCTTAATGTCAGTCAAAGAAAGAAAAAGGCTTCTTCTTTTTTTTGTCATTTTCCCTTTGAAATCCTTTCCCTTCCTTTGGCTCTTCCCGTAGCTCCCCTTCTGGACGTGCATTCTCTAAGAGAAAGCAGATGGCCTTCCCCTCTTTTGTCTCTTCTCTCTTTTGTTTTTTTCTTCTTTACTTTCTTTTTTTAATTTTTTATAATAATTTCAAATAAATAAAAAAAAAGAAGCAAAATAAAGCGAAAATATGTTTCATTAAGTCTATTAATGCAAATGCGCCTAATGTCTACATGCCACACAATTTAATGAAAATATTTTTGTTTAGGGGTTAAAAATCAATCCCTAATTTTTTATGCAATTAAACCCTAAATGATTTTGGCAAAATTTAGGTGTCAACAACGGGCAAATTACCAAAAACAATCTTAAACTTATTGCAATTATGTTAATTCAGTCATAAACCCTTTTTTTTTGTTAATTGAGTCTTAAACCCAGTAATGGCGAGGGCAAGCCTTGCCGGTGGTTGGCAAGAGGAAGAAGTAAATAAAAAAAAAAGAAATAGAAAGAAAATAAAAAAAAGAGAATAAATAAAAATTTCGAAAAAATATTAAAATATTATTAAAAATTATTCACGTAAGCGCTTACCGCGCCATGTTGGACAACCGATGTCCATGTTAGTGATTTCCAGCCAAACTTGGCATGATGGACTAAATTGCCACAAATGCAAAAGGTTTAGGACTCAATTACAATAAGTTTATGACTTTTTTGGTAATTTTTCCGTTATTCGCTTATATGGTCAGTGTGGAATAAGAAGTTTAACGGTACCACATATCGCCTTTATACACGTTGTTCACGTAGCATGCTTGAGATTGTATTCTTGTAAATATGTCAAGTCTAAAGTTACGGAATAATGTCGTGGAAATCACAAAGTAATTGGGCTATAAAGCTGATAATTGCGGTAATTTTTGGATACTGTTTTTCGTAGGGGTCATACTGATAATATAAATTTGCGAAGTAAAGTTTCTGCAATATCCCAAAAAATATAGAAAAGCTTGAGAAAAACCACGTCTATAAAGGGATGAGCTGCGTTGTTGAAAGATTGGAGAACCCAATTGAAAAAAAGAGCAGGAAAGGATTAGGCGTATAGGAAAAAGGACGAGATATTCCAAACAATTATTCCGATCCATCAATAAAAGGTTTTTTGGTAAATTTACTCAATTTTATTATGACTACTAAAATCATACCATAATTTAATTAGTCGGTCCATTATATATTCTATGACTCCACTTATTCATGAAAAGACTAGAATAGAATATGCTTTTTTTTCTATACTTTCAAAGCAGAGGTCGCCTTGAAAAACAAAGTGATAAGTGCATTGAAAGTCCTAAAACTTGTCAAATTAGTACAATGAAGTCATTCCGTTAATTCCGTCCAATTTGGCTAATGGAAAATGCTTATATAGCTTTTTTATTTTCTCTCTCTTACGTAGCTAAAACAACGTTATTTTGGTTGAAATCTGAATTTTTTAATATAAATTTTATTTTTAAAAAAAAAGAGGGGAAGAAGCAGGCAAGGGCTTGCAATCCCTGCTGCTGCCGCTGCCAATTCACCATTGCCAGGAAGGACCGGCGATGGTGGGGGAAGCATTTGGCGAGAGTCGCCGGTCCCCGACTAAGGGTTGACAACCCTCAACTAGCCCTCACCAGCCCTCGCCTAGGTTTGGTTGAAGGTTGCCACTAGCGGCCCACATCCAAACTTGGGCGAGGGCCATCGACCCTCGTCTGATCTGAGTGAGGGTTGTCGGCCCTTCCCGGCGATGGTGGGGGTGGTCAACAAGGGCTAAGCTCTCGTCTGTTTAATTTTTTTTCTTTTTTTGTGTTTTTTTAAAAATTTTTGCTTATTTTTTTATATAACTTAAATAAAACAGACGAGACGACTCGTGCAAACATCAGTAGACATCTGAGACGACTCGTGCTTCAAATCACCAAAAGAACCATCTGCAATGCAACAAAGCTACCCACAACAGTGAAGAAACCGTTTTATTCGACCATTATTACAAAAGCTTTAAGCTTACACAAGTTACATGGCATACATTCTCATACATTCCCCACAGGATGATGGACCCACTGAGTCCATTATCTAATTCTTGACATCTTCAGTTTCTTCCGGAGGGTGACCACCTTGAAGACCGCCATGGCCATGACTGCCATGGCCATGACCACCGTCGCCGTGGCTGCCATGACCCTTTTCATAGCCGCCTCCATACCCCTTTCCGCCATGGCTGTAGCATCCATGACCCTTGCCATAGCCAGGTCCATATCCGTGGCTGTAGTTAGCCTCCTTCGCGCTCTCCTCTGAAATATAAACCCAGCGTATATGATTATATTTGTGTACACTAACAGATTACATGTGATCTAGTTTACTGTGTATGAATACATAAATTACTAAGTTAAGATGAAACTATCTAATAATGCTAACATTTCATTGACCTCTCTGTGATGAACACCACATCTTGATATTGTAAAACATTATCTCGTCAAAATTCATAACCATTTAATCTGCCATGAACAACTGAAGCTCGCGAAAGGTTGACGGACCCCTTATAATTGAGTCTTGCAATTCACGTCGTCCATTGCCTCGTTAGAAACATTTTCAGACATAGCTTTCCGTGATTATTTGTCTGATAGTCTTTAACAAACACGAGTGCACACACAATGGACAATCACACGGAAACAAATATACACATCAAACATGAGAATGTGATTCCATGTTTTCTATCAAGCTAAAGAGAACTAGAGAAGTAAATTAAAGAAGACTTAAATGTTGAGAGCAGTAGCACTCACGTGGCTGAGTCTCCTCTCCTCGGCCAGCTCACGAGCTGAGACCTGTGCGGCCACGAGAATAAGAACGGCCAAGAGGAGGCCGCACAAAAGAAAAACCCTAGAGGAAACCATTTTCATCGTCGAAGGCTAGTGGATCGCCAGAGAAATCTCAAGGAAAACTATGCAAGCGAGTGCGTGGTTGCAGTGCAACCACGATGCCCTATTTATATGCTAGAGAGTCGGGAGTACAGTGTTGAGGTTGTCTTACATCGGTTGTGGTAGGAGTGGTGGTCAGTTTATTTGTTGGCTGGGTTCACTCCTATGTGGAAGAAGCCCAATGAATTGCAAACTCAAGGCTTGAGCTAATATATCTATTTATATTGAGAAATAGGGTTTCTCACTAATATTATGTCGTGGCCACAAAAAGAATGTTTTTGAGAGACATAGTAACAAGAGAGAAAGAGAGCAAAAAATCTGGGTTTGAGAATATATCTGATGCTGAAGTCGAAGGTTGATTCATGATCCGATTGAGCTGAAATTTTGTCAGTATGGTTGTGCTGCATTCTTCTCAAATCTGATTGGTTTGATTATTAGTTAAAGCTCCCTACATCAGGTTTTTGTGGATTGCACCGAAAGTGCGTTTTTTATGAGATTTATCCTTTTATCTCTTGTGAAGTTCATGTCTATTGCCAAGAATGATTCTCTTGATGTCTTTGCTGCTTTGTACCTCTAGTATTTACTAGAGAAGAAATTCGTTCGCCCAGTTTTGCTGATAGTGAAGATTTTTGGATGGACTCCAATCCCGTGATTTTTTATCTCCTCACACTGGGGAGGTTTTTCATGTAAAAAAATTGTCTTGTGTTTGCATGCTTAGTATTTATATTCCTCGATTCAGTCGTTTCCTATTAGGTTTACACAAGATAGGAGATTATTTTATTTCGCTGCGCTAATCGAACATTGTTTGGATTGTTGTTGTTTTCCCAACAAACTGGTATCAGAGCTTTGGTTATTGCTAGATTTTTCTGCCTTGTGTTAAACGATGGAAATGAATACAAATAGAATGGTTACATTGAATGGTTTGAATTATCACATGTAGAAAGGACAGATGGAAGACCTTTTGTACATGAAGGATTATTATTTACTCGTGTTTGTTGTTGAGAAACCCGAGAATAAAACTGATGCTGAATGGGCTATATTTCATCGTCAAGTGTGTAGTTACATTTGGCAGTGGGTGGATGATGATGTTTTGAATCATATCATTGAGGAAACGCATGCACGCAATTTGTGGAATAAGCTCAATTGTCTGCTCGAAAGACTGGGAATAACAGGTTATGATAAAACAAATGATGGCTTTGAGATATCAAGATGGTACTCGTTTGACTAATCACTCAAATTTTTTTCAAGGAATTATAAATCAACTGGCTGCGATAGGTATAAAGTTTGATGATGAGATATAAGTATTATGATTGCTCGGTACTTTGGCGGACTCGTGGGAGACGTTTCAAACGTCTTTGTCTAATTTAGCCCCAGATGGTACAATGACCATGGATTTAGCCAAGAGTAGTGTTTTAAATGAAGAGATGAAAAGAAAGACACGGGGATTCTCCTCTTCACATTCTGATGCCTTGGTTGTTGAGAAAAGGGAAGAAATGAAACTCAAGGTCCAAGAAATAAAGATAAGAGTAGAGATAAAAGCAAAGGCAAATACAATAAATTTGCAAATGTTGAGTGCCATTATTGCCATCAGAAGGGATATATTCAGAGGTTTTGTCGTCGGATGAAAAGAGAGAGACAGAAAAAGAAAAGAAAAGAGAAGAAAAGTGATAATGACAGCAATGATAATCGTGTTATTGTAGTTGTGGAAGACTTTCTCATTGTCTTTGATGGTGATACAGTGAATTTTGTATATCATGAGACCAGTTGGGTAATTGATAGCGTTGCATCTATTCATGCTACATCTCGTATGGATTTCTTTATATCTTACAAGTCAGGTGACTTTGGATCTGTGAAGATAGAAAACAATGGACTTGCTAAAGTTGTAGGCATTGGTAATGCGTGCCTAGAGACTAGCAATGGCACGAGGTTAATATTGAATAATGTTAACCATATACTTGATATTCGTTTGAATTTGACTTCCACATGTAAGTTGGATGATGAGAGGTATTGCAAAACTTTCAATGAGGGTCAATGGAAGCTCGCTAAAGGTTTTATGGTTGTGGCTAGAGGTAAAAAATGTTCTTCATCGTACATTATGCAGGCAAAGTTGTCCACAGACAAAATTAATGCGGTAAACAACGGAGAAACAATTGAGTTATGGCACAAGAGGCTCAGTCACATTAGTGAGAAGAGTTTGTCAATATTGACCAAGAAGAAACTCCTTTCAGGAATGAAAAGTTCATCACTGAAGTGTTGTGCTCACTGTTTAGCAGGAAAGCAAAATAGAGTTGCATTCAAAAGCTCCCCTCCTTCAAGAAAGTCAAGTATTTTTTATTTAGTGCAGTATGATGTTTGCAGTCCTATGAAGACCAAATCACTTAGTGACTCTCTTTATTTTGTTACTTTCATAGATAATTATTCAAGGAAAATTTGGGTTTATACCTTGAAAACTAAATATCAAGTAATAGATTCTTTTAAGTAGTTTTAGGCTTCAATTGAGAAACAGATTGGAAAGAAGTTGAAATGCATCAAAACTGATAACAATGGAGAGTATACTAGACCTTTTGATGAATATTGCTAGCAACAGGGTATCTGACATCAAAAGACACATCTCAAGACACCTCAGTTAAATGGCTTAACTAAGAGGATGAACAAGACACTAGTTGAAAGGGTAAGCTGTTTACTTTCATAAACAAAGCTACCGAGATCCTTTTAGGGTGAGGCTTTGAGTACAGTTGCACGTGTATTAAATCTTACTCCATGTGTTCTTTTAGAGTTTGATGTTCCCGATAGAGTTTGGATAGGCAAAGATATTTCTTATGATTATTTGCGTGTTTTTGGGTGCCGGGCATTTGTGCATATTCCTAAAGATAAGAGGTCTAAACTTGATGTGAAAACACGACAATACATATTCATTGGCTATGGACATGATTTGTTTGGCTACAAGTTCCATGATCCAGTTGAGAAGAAAATTATAAGAAGTAGAGATGCTGTGTTTATGGAAGATCAAACAATACAGGATATTGAGAAATCAAAGATTATTTCAGTGCCATAGGTTAGTGATGACTTGATTGACTTAAATCCAGTTCCTCATACACATATTCCTGCATATGTTGATGAGAAGCAGCAGGAAGTGAATGTTCCAGACAATGCACATATTCCTGAACATGTTAAGCCAGATGATACCATTCTAGAACCAGTGACTCCATTAAATGCTCCACCAAATATTCCAATTCGGAGATCCGTTAGTGACCGACGACCTTTCGCCAGATATTCTGTAGATAAGTATGTATTATTGACTGATGCAAGTGAACTAGAGTGCTATGCAAAAGCAATAGAAGATGAGTGCAAAAGCAAATGGTTTGATGCAATGCAAGATGAAATGCAGTCACTTTATGATTATCATACTTTTGAGCTGGTAAAGTTGCCTAAAGGTAAAATAGGTTTCAAGAACAAGTGGGTATACAGGTTGAAACAAGATGAACATACTTTACAACCACAATACAAAGCTAGATTGGTTGTTAAGGGATTTGGTCAAAGAAAGGGTATTGACCTTGATGATATATTTTTTCCAGTGGTAAAAATGTCATCTATTCATGTGATTCTAGGCTTGGCAGCTAGCCTAGACTTGGAAGTTGAGTAGATGGATGTCAAAACGGCCTTCCTACATGGTGACTTGGTGGAAGAGATATACATGGAACAACCATAAGGTTTCAAAGTGAAAGGAAAAGAGGATTATGTGTACAAACTGAAGAAGAGTCTCTATAGCCTAAAGCAAGCACCGAGACAGTGATATAAAAAGTTTACCTCATTTATGACAGAGCAAGGCTATAAGAAGACTTTCTCGAATAACTGTGTGTTTGTCCAAAAATTTTCTGATGATGACTT
Source organism: Syzygium malaccense (assembly GCA_031216405.1). NCBI lineage: Eukaryota > Viridiplantae > Streptophyta > Magnoliopsida > Myrtales > Myrtaceae > Syzygium > Syzygium malaccense. The sequence continues at coordinate 5,458,386 of CM062258.1, read as the reverse complement.
TATTATTCTCTTGCTTTATGTTGATGATATGTTAATTGTCGATAAGAATGCTTCACGAATTGAGTTGTTGAAGAAACAATTGAGCAAGTCTTTTGCCATGAAAGACTTGGGCCCGGCGAAGCAGATTCTTGGCATTAGAATTACTTGGGATATAAATGCCAAGAAATGTTCTTGTCGCAAGAGAAGTACATTGAGAAGATTCTTCAGAAATTTCACATGAACAAGGCTAAAGTGGTTAGCACTCCTCTTGCTACCCACTTTAAATTGAATACAAAGCAAAGTCCCATGACTGATAAAAAGAAGAAAGACATGAAAAGTGTTTCATATGCCTCGGCTGTGGGAAGCTTAATGTATACGATGGTATGTACACTGATAGACTTAGCGCATGCAATTGGCGTTGTTAGTTGTTATTTATCAAATCCATGTAAAGAGCATTGGAATGCAGTGAAGTGGATCATGAGGCATCTTCATGGAACTTCCAGTTTGAAACTCAGTTTTGGGACTGGGAAACTTGAGCTAATTGGATACACATATTCCGACTTGGCTGGAGATATTGAGACTCGTAAATCTACTTCTGGTTATTTGATTTTATTTGCAGGTGGGGCTGTGTCATGGAAATCAAGGTTGTAGAAATGTGTTATGCTTGCTACAACAGAAGCTGAATTTATTACCGCAACCGAAGCTCGTAAAGAGTTGCTATGACTAAAGAAGTTCTTGGAAGAACTTGGGTTCAAGCAAAAGAGGTATGAGTTATTTTGATATAACCAAAGTGCGATTCATCTTGGTAAGAATTCATCTTTTCATTCTAGATTGAAACACATTGATGTTAGATATCATTGGATAAGGGATGTTTCAGGTGAGAAGTTGTTGGAACTTGAGAAAATCCATACCGACCATAATGGTTCTGATATGATGACAAAGACTCTATCAAGGGAGAAGCTTCAACATTGCAGATTTATAGCAAGGATGGTGAATCCCTCCACATCTTCGTGTGGAGAGATTTGTTGGCTAGGTTCACTCCCATGTAGAGAAAACCCAATGAATTGTAAGCTCAAGCCTTGAGCCCATATGTCTATTCATATAGACAAATAGGATTTCCCACAATTATTACATTGTGGCTGCAAAAAGAACGTTTTTTAGAAACACAATAACAAGAGAAAAGGAGGAAGTAGAAAATCCGAGTTTGAAGATATATTTGATGTTGACGTCGAACGTTGATTCGTGGTCCGATTGAGCTGAAATTTTGTCAGCATGTTCGTACCGCATTCTTTTCGAATCTAATCGGTTTGATTTTCAATTAAAGCTCCCTACATCAGGTTTTCATGAGTTGCACCAAAAGTGCATTTTTGGTGAGATTTATCATTTTATCTCTTGTGAAGTTCATGCCTATTGCCAAGAATGATGTTCTTGATGTCTTTGCTGCTATATAGCTCTAGTATTTACTAGAGAAGGACTTTGTTCACTCAATTTTGCTGATAGTGAAGATTTTTTTATGGACTCCACTCCCGTGATTTTTTTATCTCCTTACACCGAAGAGGTTTTCCAAGTAAAAATATTGCCTTATATTTACGTGCTTGGTATTTATATTCCTCAATTCAGTTGTTTCCTATTAAATTTAGACAAGAGGAGAGATTATTTTATTTTGATGCGCTAATTCGATATTATTCGGATTGTTATTATTTTCCCAACGTACAGGCAAGAAGATATGAGCTGTGGCGGGACCCACCTGACTTTGTACGGTTGTGATTGCTTAAATCGGGAGGAGATGCGTCCAAAAGGATTAACGTCCAAGAGTCAGAGATTGGACCGAGTGGTCGGGACCCGCTTGTGATCTAGCTTTTAAGTGCAGTGGCTAGTGAAAGTTGACGATTTGCCACCCAAATTCTTCGAGATCAGTAACGTCTCGACCTCGCTACGAAGCTCTAGTCAATCTGGGAAAAATTCAAAGATGTGGCACATCGAGTCATTTATATCTTGTGTGTTCTCTCTATAGCACCCCAACTACTCACGGTTGACTAATTGCCAAAGCCTCCTTTCCTGCTAAAAGATGATGGAGATAGCTTGTAAACGGGTCGAAAAGAATATGAACAAAAAAGTTAAATAGAGTTACAAATCAATACTCTGTTTATCTCACAAAAATAAATGATTTCAAATAATTTTCCTAAAATCGATGACTTGTATCGTCTACAATAATGAATTAACGATAAATATTTTTATCGTCCAAGAAAATATTTAGATATAAATTATTTGTTATAAGGAAAATATTTTTTATTCATTAATTATTTTAAATCATACAAGCAATGATCGATTTTGAATCATTCATTTGCTGCAAAATAAACGGACTGAACATGCAACGTCCTAGACATTGAACGTGAATCAGCATCACCAGAAATCGTAGGTATAAAGTGTTGGGAATCGAGCACCGATTCCAGAAAATAACCCAAGCAAGTGATCCTCACTAGCAGAATATAACAATAAAAGAACAGAATCGAAAAGAACACACCAGAAAATTTGTTATCGAAGTTCACTCAAACTTGGGCTACGTCTCCGTGTAGAGGCACTCTGCGAATCCACTAGATTTCGAAGAAAATAGGAATACAATGATGATCTTCTCTCAAGATGGGGGCAAAAAGAGATTGAAAACACTCACAAAGAAAAAACTTACTTTTTTCTTCACTCTTTTCTTTTCTCTCTATTTTCTTATCGGCGCTTAACGACTAACTTCTATCAATAGCTGATATATAAAGCGTAGCTTTTAACCTAAAAGCAAAATTAATAGAAAAGACAAAAAAGCCCTTAATAACAATATTTGGCTTCATCCTCCAACAATCTCCCACTTGAAGATAAATACACCCGATGCACCAAGCAACTTTGCATCCATTTACTTCAAAAGCTAATAACCTGAACTTGTGCCTCTGCGATACTCCTCACCAATTAACATGGAGTAATACCAATGGTAGTAGTACAGAAAAAAAGTTTCTCTCTGTCTACTACCTTGGTAAACATATCAGCTGGATTCTTCGAGCCGTCAATCTTCTGTAACTTTAACTCGTTATCTTTTAATGCTGACCTGATGAAATGATAACGCTTCTTGATATATCTAGTTCTTGAGTGATAAGTTGCATTCTTTGCTAAGTATACTGCACTTTGACTATAATTCCACAGTATGCTCACTGGCTGCTTTCAATGTAGCTCCTTCATGTAATCTTGTAACCACATGATTTCCTTGGAGGCTTCTGTGATCGCCACGTACTCTGCTTCCGTCATCGATAGAGCCACTACTTTTTGTAGTTGAGATACCCAACTCATTGCTGTATCTACAACTGTAAAGACATATCCAATGGTACTTTTACCACTATCTCGATCACCCGAATGATTTACATCCACATAACCCTGCAACTCTAGAGATGTCCCTCCATAACAAAGAGAGTAATTTGATGTACCTGCTAGATATCTCAATATACATTTTATTGCATTCCAATGCTCTTTGCTCGGGTTCTGCAAATATCGACTCACAACTCCCACTACCTATGCAATATCTGGTCTCGTGCTCACCATGGCATACATTAAACTTCCCACTGCTGATGCATATGGGATTGTCGCCATCTCATCTTTTAAAGCTTGAGTACTCGAACACGTATCCTTAGAAAGTTTGAAGTGACTCGCTAGAGGAGTGGCAACCGGTTTTGCCTTATCCATGTTAAATCTCTTTAACACCTTCTTCACATAGTCTTTTTGCGACAACCACAATTTCTTATTTTTTCTGTCTCTGATAATTTTCATGCCTAAGATGTTCTTGGCCTCTCCCAAGTCTTTCATAGCAAACTGTGATGCTAACATCTTCTTCACTTCTGCGATTCTCTTCATATTGGAACTAGCCATCAGCATGTCATCCACATATAAAGAGAGATATATGATATCACCATCGCTATACTTGCGAAAATAAACACAATGATCAGCTTCACAATGTGCAAAGCCTTTTTCTTCCATGAAACCATCAAACTTTAAGTACCATTGCCGCAGAGCTTGCTTCAAGCCATACAAGCTTTTCTTCAAGTGACATACCATGTGCTCTTTACCTTTGACCTCAAAACCTTTAGGTTGCGCCATGTATAACTCTTCATCTAGGTCCCCATGCAAAAACACCATTTTCACATCCAATTGCTCGAGATGAAGATCCTCAACCGCAACTATACCCCGCAAAACTCTGATCGATGTCATCTTTACTACCGGTGAAAATATTTCGGAGTAGTCGATTCCTTCTTTTTGAGAAAAGCCCTTGACCACAAGTCTCGCTTTGTATTTGATACTACCATCTGCTTCATTTTTTATCATGTACAGCCACTTATTTAACAAAGCCTTTTTACCTGCAGGCAACTCTGTTAACTCCCAAGTTTTGTTCTGAAGTAACGAGCTCATCTCGTCTTTCATAGCACTCTCCCACTACATGTGAGATGTGTCTTTCTTTGCCTCATCATAAGTCTCCGGTTCTCCCGAATATGTATATAAGACATGGTTTAGAACAATATTAGCTGATGGATCAAAAATTACCTTTGGCTTTCTAACTCGTGTAGACCTCCTCAAGATAGGTACTTCAGGGTCGTCAGTATGTTCTGGATCACCGCGTTCCTCTTGAACTCCCTGTTCATTGATAATAGATTCATCTTGAACCTCCCCTTCAGGTACATTTTGATTCGCCGGAACTATTTTCACAGGTATTGTGTTCAACTCAATATATTCTGATTCTACTGCCTTCTCATGCTCCGTCTGATGATCCTTATACATCTTTTCTTCATGGAATACCACATTCCGACTGCGGATGACTTTGTTATTTTCATAATCCCAAAGCCTATAGCCATACTCATCACCACCATATCCTATGAAGACGCACTTTTAGGACTTAGCATCAAGCTTCTTCCTATCATCCCTGTCAATCAGAGCATATGCAATACAACCAAAAACCTTTAAATATGAATAATCAATCTTTTTACCTGACCACTGCTGTTGCGGTATTTCTCCATCAAGCGCACTAGATGGACTCCTATTGATCAGATAAACAGCTGCATCAACTGTAGCAGCCCATAAGTGTAGCGGAAGACCCGCGTGTAACCTCATGCATCTTGCACGTTCCAGAATGGTTCTATTCATCCTCTCAGCTACACCATTCTCTTGAGGAGTTCTAGGAACAGTTTTCAATCCATGTATGCCTTCCCGACTCAAGTATTCAGCAAATTCCTTGCTCGTGTATTCACCATCATTATCAGACTTTAGAGCTTTAATCTGATAACTTGTCTCTTTTTCTACCATGGCCTTCCACATTTTGAACATCCCGAATACTTCTGATTTTTCTCTGAAAGCATAGACCCAAGTCTTCCTTATTGCATCATCAATGAATGTGACAAAATATCTCTTACCACCATAAGATAGTTCCTAAGCCGGTCCCTACACATCCGTATGAACCAATTCTAATTTTTTACCTTTATTCTGTCGCCCATTCAACTGAAAACTAACTGCCTTTTGTTTTCCATAAATGCAACTCTCACAGAAATCTAATTCAACTTTCTGCAAACCTAGAAGTAACTTCCTTGAGTGTAACTACTTTACACCCTTTTCACCAAGATGTCCCAAATGATAATGCCAAAGAGTAGACAAATTACCTGTAGCTACTATAGTTGCAATCATATCACTAATATTGTCTCTTTGGAGAAGATAAAGCGTACCCGTACGTTTTTCCTTTGCTGCTACTACTCTTGCCCCTGAGGTTATCTTCCACTCTCCGTATCCAAAGGTTGTTACCAAACCTTCTTGATCAAGTTTACTAGTTGAGATCAGATTTTTCTTTAATTCTGGGATATGTCTAGTTTCACGCAAAACTAGACGTCTTTCACCTGAGATGTTCACAATCACAGTTCCTTTTCCAACAATTAGACACATATGGCCGTTTCCCACAACCACTTGCCCAAAATCTCCACTGGCATAATCAGCAAATATGTCTCTTTGCGAGGTGCAATGGAAAGAAGCACCGGAGTCAATAAACCACTTGTCTGTCATCAAGTCATACCCTGCAGATAAACACAAGTTCTCTAGCGAAGGTTCATCGCTAACTACGTTAGCTCCTTGATTCTCATCTCGCTGCTTCTTTTTGTAGGCCTCACACTGAAACCTCCTATATCCAGTCTGGTGACAAAATCAACACTCATCTTTTGCGACCTCTCTCTTTCCCCTTGACTGTGATCTACCACGCCCGCTGAATTTTCCTCTGCTTTTACTTCTCCCACGGTTCTCTACTGCTAGTGCCGTGGAAGATGTAGATGGCAAAAATTATTTCCACCTGAAACTTTTCTTCGCATCTCTTCATCTATGATACTACTCATAGCATCATCCAGAGTCAAATCATCCTTCATGGTGCTTGAAATTCCCTGCACTAAGGTGTTGTAGCTTTCCGGAAGAGAACATAAAAATAATAAAGCTTGAAACTTCATATCTGGATTTATGCCTGCGGATTCCAACTGACCTGTAAATTGCGCGAAACTATTAATATGCTCTGCTACGGAACTTTTATCAGATAACTTCATATTAACCAATTTCTTCAACAAAAACACCTGATTTGATGTGGACGGCTTCTCATATATATTCGTAAGAATATCCATGGCTTCTTTTGCAGTTTTTGCTTTCGCGATGTGGTACCCTGTCTTTTTCGTCAACCCTAGACGAATCGCACCTAATGCCTTTCGATCAAGAATTTTCCATCCTGATTCTGCCGTCGAATCCACTTCCGCTATTTCAGGTTTCCAACCCTCAAGTGGTGCATAGAGATCTTTCTGATAAAGATAATCCTCGATTTGGAGTTTCCACCATCCGAAATCCTGCCCGTCGAACTTATCGATCCTGATTTTATCTTCTGCGATATCGTTTGCTTTCAATCAAAAGTCACCGAAAAATCCCTCGATGTTCTCGATTAACTAACCAAGCTCTGATACCAGTTATTGGGAATCGAGCACCAATTCCAGAAAATAACCCAAGCAAACGATCCTCACTAGCAGAATATAATAATAAAAAAACAGAATCGAAAAGAACACACAAGAAAATTTGTTATCGAAGTTCACCCAAACTTGGGCTACGTCTCCGCGCAGAGGCACTCTGCGAATCCACTAGATTTCGAAGAAAGTAGGAATACAATGATGATCTTCTCTCAAGACGGGGGCAAAAAGAGATTGAGAACACTCACAAAGAAAAAACTTACTTTTTTCTTCACTCTTTTCTTTTCTCTCTATTTTCTTATCAGCGCTTGACAGCTAACTTCTATCAATAGCTGATATATAAAGCGTAGCTTTTAACATAAAAGCAAAATTAATAAAAAAGACAAAAAAAGCCCTTAATAATAATATTTGGCTTCATCCTCCAACATAAAGTGTTACCACTTTTCATTTACAAGGCAAAAGTAACACGACTCTCCCTCTCTCTCATCTCCTTGATGAATTATGTACGTACTAGTTTATTGAAATAATATATTCAGGGCCCGTTCGTTGGCGTATTTTTGTGCATTCTGTATCCAACATTAAATGACTACGTCCTTCCTTACATCGCCCGTTGTCCTAGTGGGATTGGGATGGGCTTTGTTGCACCCCACATGTTCGATCCTTACTCTCCCTAGGCCGCCAGAACTGGTTGCAGGTGCTCGTCTTATTTTTGCATGCATTTCAGGATTCTCTCACTCACGGGACATGAAATTACCGACACCAAAGTTTGAATAATTGAATAGATATTCTCGAGAGAGCTGGACCTATACTGAATCTAAGAGAAAAAAGAATATGAATTCCCATTCGTTTTAAAAAATGAGTGATTGATTTTGTCAATCACTTTATAAGTAGATCTATCAAAAATGGGTCATACATCTATTTTTTAAATCATATTTGATGGGTTTGGTTATTAAATATATTAATTATATTCAGTAAATGGGTTATAAATGAGTTCAGACTCAATCCTATGGGTCATAAATGAGTTTTATATGGATGTTAAATGAGTTCTCAACTTACTTAAACTCAACTTACCTCTATGACTCTCTTTTAACTATTTCTTACACTCACTCACTTCGTGCTTTTACCTTAATTTGAGTATGTTTTTTCCTAAATTTGATTAAATGTAAAAGTGTTTTTAGTAATATGAGTCGGGGTATGGGTCATTATGAGTCACTAAATTTGTATTGCGTGAAAATAGGTCAAAACGGATTAAGTAGGTCAATTTGAATAGGATATTTTTGACATGATCCACCCATTTGACAAGTCTAGTTATAAGGATGTAGAAGTGAATCTATGTCTTTACATCTTGTTCATGCATAATGACGGTGCTCTCCCGTGGTTTCATCACCGTCCCTATGTTTCGATTGATATATGTGCTTAAAAAGGTGTAGTTGGTGTCTCACCAGTCGTGGATTAGAAAGAGTTGAGTTACTTTCTCCTTTTCCCAAAATTATGAAATTAAAAAATGATTAAGTCTCAATGAAAAGTTCCACATTAACATAATATTCTCAATATTTGTATGTCTGTAATATTCTCAAAAGTCTGATTTCAGAGGTTACAAAAAAAAGTAGAAGTAGAAAAAAAAACATCTTTTTCAATTGACGGTACCCCAAACACATGCGAGCAGACACATATTTGAAAGTTGACATGTACAGTACGTAGACCTCGATATTTTATGACTCACTGTTCATCGAAGTACATGACCTAGCAAAGTTCGGAGGCAACATTACAAATTCAACTTCTTTGGGTATGTTATATCAACGACCATATGAAAAGAAAACTTCGAACAGTCTATGATCGAGAGAGAACAGTACGCCAAAGCTTATTATATCAAGAATCCCAATAATCTTTTTTTGTAGATTTTTGCACTTGAGTTCACAGAGTGAACTATACGTGTTTTAACTTCTTTTTTGGTCTATGACCTTCCGGTATCCAGGGTATCCCCGACTAAATTCGGAAGCGAGCACTGTCGGACCCACAAGGGGGGTGGCTCTCCCAGCGCCGTTTGCTCCATACACAAGGCTCGAACTCGAGACCTTGCTTAAGGGAACCCAGGCTCCTTACCACTTGGGCCAACGGACGTTGGTTACGTGTTTTAACTTCTAATGTAACATATCAAGAACCAAGATCGAAAAATATGGTTGCTTTCTGATCTTCGTTCAAAGCTTATTTAAGACATTACGATGCTTTGAAGGACTTTAAATATTACTATCCCCATTTTTTTTCCGAAGAAAAGGGAAATGGTCATATGGTTATATCACATACCAGTTGATTTTGAATGTACAAAGACTCGTATCTTGTCTAGGTGCACCTTCAGTTTGAATATAGCCAAATTTTATAACTTCCACTAGGTGTTTATATTATCTCAATTATGGATTTATTTTTAGTATGCAATCAGCGGAATCCATTTATTTCACAAGTCACATAGATGACAATTGACATGGAAAGTTATAGTAAATTTGCCAACTATTCAAAACAACGATACTAGACGTTAATTTTACTTATATGTAATATCAAAACATCAATATTGTTAGAAGAGCCATAACTTTTGACTCAAAAAGAGTTACGAGCGTGTTAAGATCAATCCACACAATTCGTCCACATGCCATAAGCGAGAGAACTCATTTGAGCTTGTTTTTTTTGTCTTCAAAATCCATTGTTTTCATGAGTTTCCGACCAGTTTTCTATTTTCAAGTCCATTTTCTTCACTGTTTACGAATGTTCTTTTTTTTTCACTTGAAATTTTCGGGTTTCTTTCTTTTCTTTCTGCTTCTGGTTCGTTCAGAAATTTCTTGGGCTTTTGATATATCTATTAGTCATGCTTAAGGAGGTAATACAGTTTTTGAATAAGTAATAATATATATTTAGAGACTTTATTTTTCTTGGTCAAAACATTTAGAGCGTGTTGTGTGCCAATTATTCTAGTCAGGATATGACTTCCGCTATGCGATTAACTTTAAGAAAACTAGCTATGACGAGAACTTTGATATATTGATTGGAGGCTAGATCTCTAGAGCTGTTCATAAAGGTGGATTCACCATTTATTCAACGATGCACAAGAGCTTTAAGCTTTTAGGAGTTGCAGGATACATTACATTGCAAACATAAAGTAGCGCAACATAGGGGGACGATCAACGAGAATCCAGGCATCATCTAATTCTTGACGTCTTCAGTTTCTTCTGGAGGGTGACCACCGTGGCCGGGCTTTCCACGACCGCCTTGGCCACCACCACCGCGGCCGCCTTGACCGCCACCACCACCAGGGCCATAGCTGCCACCACCACCACGGCCGCCTTGGCCACCACCACCACCGGAGCCGTAGCCGCCGCCACCACCATGGCCACCTTGGCCACCACCACCACCTGGGCCGTAGCTGCCGCCGCCACCGCGGCCATAGCTGCCACCACCTTCGTGGCCGTAGCCAGGTCCATATCCGTGACCGTAGTTAGCCTCCTCCCCGGTCTTCTCTACAATGAATTGGAAAACCATTAACATGCTAATACATCTGTTTTCATTGGACGAAATAAGAAAAAAAGGATAGGTATTTCTTGCGTAGCTCGTAAAAAAATAATGGTCCTTCACGCGTTGTTCTGCACATGCATGTTGGAATCTGGAAGTTTTGTGCATATTTGACTACTTAGGAAGTTGTTTCCAGTCCCAAGAAATGTAGTTTTTAAATCGACCTAGATTAGTTAGCAGAAATCTAAACTTTACACAATTTGATTCGAACGAAATAAAGTTCAAATAATGTAATTACATAGCTTAATCAGGAGACACTCACGAGACTGAGTCTCCTGGGCGAGCTCACGTGCCGAGACGTCAGAGGAGACGAGGAGAACAATGGCGAAGAGTAGGCCAAAGAGCACAATAGTCATCGAGGACGCCATTTCGATTCGAGGAAAGTGAATTTGCAAGTGATGATTGTGTAGTGACCTCGCTTCCGTATTTATAGGAGGAGGAGAAGCAAGAAGGTGAATTGTGGTGGGACCAGATGGTTTTTGGACGGTGATGGTGGATCGACAAGTGTCCAAGTGTTCATGTCTTAAGAGTTAATTTCTGTATAGAGAGGTGGGACCCGCGATCACAAATTACCATATATATCATTAAGATTAAGAAACTGTTACATTTACAGTCTCGTGCGCCATTGATTGATTTGAGAGAGTGGGTTGTAAAAAAACCTATGTTCTATTTTCCCTTTATTTGTTTATGTCTTCGGCCAGAGTCCTCCGAGATTGATCTCTATAAATTTTCTTATCATGTGGCCATTCGAATAACTTTTTTGGATACTAAGTTCTGTGAACTTCTTTAATCTAACAGAATAAATGCTATGATAAGATAATGTTAAATTACTAGTTATTAACTGATAAAGTCGATAGTAACGAGATAGTCCAAAATCCCCAAATTATTTTTCCCTTTTGGTTGACAACATCTATACAGTCATTAGATGATAGTCGGAGTGGAAAACTGAAGGATGTGGCAAATCGGTCCGTGATTTGCAGTTGATCATCAAGTGATGCAGCTCTGCAGAATCTGTCTCTTTTGCCTTAGTTGAATGATAATCTGATTATAAAGTCATAGAACTCTCTAATATCTACCTCTAGGGATTATGAAATTGGAAATATTTATATACAAATACGTGAGGAGAAAAAATAAATATATAAGTAATCGAGATGATGAATGCAAGGTTTTGAGCTTGAGCTACAAATCTGGCACCTAATGTTTGGACCATCAACGTCCAAGCCTGTACTGTACTTGAGAATGATGATCGTTCAGCCACAACGGTATTCATTTGACTGTCCGATCAAGAGCAATATAGGTCGCAGTGTGCGCAAGAAACATGCACACACCGGGTCAAGTCGATGTTGCTCGCGGCAAAAGTTTCAATCTCACGACCATTGATCCTTCGGCAACGATATTTCAATCAAGAAGTCCGCTCTGTTTGGAATGACATTGGATCTCTCCTTCGGCCTAGATGCGTACTCGGCGATGGAATTATTAGCAAGAAAGGAGTTCGATTCACACAAACGCTGCCACGGAGCTCAAGCATTTTGGCGGTCTTTCGGTATGCAATTCACGGGAAAAGCAACTATCCTTCCAAACAATAATTGGTCGAATTATTGAGGTCCCTCTTCGGGTTGTATCTTTGTGCGTGCTGTGCCCTTCATTAATGGCAATACCAAAGCAACCCTTTAACATAAAAGAATGCCAAAGCCGCACATGTCCCTCCTCACGTCACATTCACCACAAGAGTTCTACCCAATATTTTCTACGTCGGTGCCCCCAGACGACTGACTGTCCACGCCATCTCGTCCTGACAGGGGCAATTGTAACCTGCAAGATCCTGTCTTCGTGTCTCTCTTATCAGTTGTGTCGTTTTCGTTGGCATGGGTTACGTCCTGTCTCGCGTCACTTCCATGTCCTCGTCCACTTGTCTGTCTCCTAAACGGACGTCGCCCAACCAGCCATGCAAGCAAGGGTTCTCGAGCACGTGACAACGCTGTCCACTTCGTGAACATAATGCACGCATGGGAGAGCTCATGGGGGGATCTGAAGAGTGCAGAAGAGTCCCACTTGATCCGAAACTCTGGATGCACTGAACTCTCCCGAATTCAATGCATGGAAGGGATATTTAGAAAACCTATATTTATGAGTTCTTCTACTAGTTAAACTCTAATATGTGGTTAGTATTCATCCTTTGTAATTCACCATAACATACATTATAGGGAAAGCCGATTTCCTCTCTAAACTTTCTTGGTAGTCACGATTATTCACTTATATGACCGATGAGGAATAAGAACCTTTACAGTACTGGTTTTGTTTTTAGATATACATACCGCCTTTAGACATGTTGTTCACAAAGCATGCATGAGATCATATTCTTGTTGATCTATCAAGTCTAAAGTTCCAGAATAATGTCATGGCAATCGTGAAGTAATTGGGCCATAAAGCTGATAATTACGGCAATAATTGGATATTCTTTTTCGTAGGGTCATACTAATAATATAAAATTGCGAAGTAATGTTTCTGCAATATCCCCAAAACAAACAAAATAAAAGCTCGAGAAAAACCGCTTGGACAAAAGGGATGAATCGCATTATTGCAAGATCTAAGAATCCAATTTAAAAAAAGGACAAAAGCCATAAAAAAAACCGTAAATTATGCACGTTGTGACACATTTACTCTCACCTATTTTATATGACACAAAAAATCCCAATCTTGTACCTACTTATCACATTTATCCCCCATCAAAGTTCTGTCAATGAGAACCATTAAAAATCTACTTGCATGAACGCTAGAAATCAAACAGTATTGACATAACGTCCTTATGGCTTAAGTAAAAAAAACGATGTTGTTATCTAATAGAACCTTGATGGAGGGTAAATGTGTCACATAGCATAGATACAAGTTTAGGATTTTTTATGTCACAAGAAAAAATTTAGAATAAATGTGTCATAATAAGCATAATTTGTGATTTTTAATATTATAAAAAAAAATTCAAGGTAAATATATCACAGTAGACATAATGTGGATTTTTTGTGGCTTTTTCCCTTTAAAAAAGAGCAGGAATAGATTAGGAGTATAGGGAAAAGGACAAGATATTACAAACAATTATTTCGATCCATCAATGAAGGTTTTTTTGGTAAATTTACTCATTTTATTATGACCACTAAGATCATTCACCTTAATTTAATTAGTCGGTCCATTGCATATGCCATACCTCCACTTATTCATGAAAAGGCTATGATAAAATATGCTTTTTCTCTTTCGGCCATTAACGGTTCGAAGGCTCGCGGCGTGAGCCCAAGTGAAGCACTTCTTGTTCACCTCTCGTGGGCTTCCGTTATGAACCCGACTCTGGCCTAGACTAGTTTGACCCGACTCATCCATAAAATCGAGCAAGGCAGATCCACCATCACTGGTCTCGGCTCACGAGTCACGACCACCAATTTTTAGCTTGCTACGGGAGTTTCGAATCCGATCGATTGTCTCTCCATCCTCTCGTTCATGAACGGAAGCAACAAGAAAATCCCTAATGCGCAATTTAGTTTTTGTTTCGGTGCTATGGTTGTTGGTCGTGGTTTCTGTTGTCTCGAAAATGCTTGTTGATATGTGTTTTCGGGTCTTGGCATGATTTATATCAACGATTTTTTACGCTAATCGACTGGAAAAATTACAATGCAATCTCACATAAAACTTTACAAATAGGTTGACAAAATAAGTTTAGAATTAATTTGACAATTTTTTCAATATTAATAGGCCCGTAGACAATTGAATAAACAAGTGACCTCAATTGTTTTCTCTTTCGGCCATTTACACTTCGAAGGCTCACGCAAGCCCAAGTACAGAACTCCTAGTTCATAGTATTGCCCGACATTTGTATGTTTGAAATGTTTTAGGTATTTGATGTTACAAAGAATTCAGATTTCAAACGTTGCAAGAAGAAGTAAAAGTAAAAAAGCAAGCATCTTTTCCAATTGACGGGAACCCACAAACGTGCGAGCGCACACACATATGTTTCCCAAGTTGACATATACGGGATGTGGTACCTTGATGGTTTATGCCTTCATCTTTCTCCATCCTCCATCTTTTATTAGCTGACAAAGTTCAGAGCAACATTACACATTCAACTCTTTTGGTTATGCTGTATCAATGACCAAATGAAACGAAAATTTGGACAATTTTAAGATTAAGGGGAAAATTGTCCCGAAAGCCCTTAACCTATTATATGAAAGCCAATTCATTCCTAAGCCTTTCAATTATACCAATGTAGTACTAAAGTTTTTGATGATCCGCTAATTTAGTTCGAAATCTTTAGATTATTTGCCAATTAAGTCCTTTCAGCCAAATATCTAAATAATAGGTTTAGGACTAAATTGACAAATTTTCAAAAGGTTTAGAAGTAAATTGACACAAATATAGTTTTATAACTAAATTGGCTATCATACAATAGGTTTAGGACTTTCTGGACAATTATGCATAAGTTTATATGGGTGTTAAATGAGTTCGTAGCTTATTTAGACTCGACCAACCTCTATGACTCTCTCTCACCCTTACTCGATCGAAAGCTCTCTCACTACGTCCTTTGACCTTAGTTTGGATATGAATTTTCCTAAATTTGATCAAACATAGAAGCGTTTTATTAATATGTGTCAAGTGAGGTATGAGTTGGATATAGGTCACTAAATTTGTGCCACATAAAAATTAGTCCATTTGAGCCGATCCATTTTCGACCCGACCCGCCTCGACTATTCATGGGCCTGTGGAGAATTGAACAGACAATTGGCCCACAATTCTATTTCTCTTTACGGCCTTTTCACACTTCGACAGCCCGCGACGTGAGCCCAAGTAAAGTCCTCCTCGTGCCACCGCTCGTGGGCTTCGGTTATGAACCCGAATCGGGCCCAATTCGGGTCGACCCGACTCGTCGGGGTTAAATCGGGCGGAGGCAAGGTCCGCCCATCGCTCAGTCCCGACTCACAACAAGCCACGGCGACCACCGATTTCAGATTTTTGCTGCGGGATCTTCAAGCGCGATCGATTCTCTCTCTTCTTCCATCCTCCTCGCGAGCGGGATCGACCGGAGGATCCCTAAGGTGCGATTTCGCTTCCATTTCGTTGTTGTTGTTGTAGTCGGTTGATCGTGGCTTTTCCCTACCCGGAACGGGCCTGTCGATCCGCGATTTGGCCTCCTGGCGTGATCGGAAACCCTAATTTGTGGCTTCAGATTCCGATTCCGATTCCGATCGCCGGACCGTGCGTTGCTCGGGCCGTAGGTAACGGAGATCGATGGGGTTCTTGGTGACGACCCTAATCTTCATCGTGATCGGGATCATCGCGTCTCTCTGCACCAGAATCTGCTGCAACCGGGGGCCTTCGACGAACTTGTACGCTCTCTCTGCTCTGGCGGTTTTTTTTCGTCCTTTTCTTCTTCCTGTACTGGTTCGATAGTAGTGTGGTTTCCAGATGGAACAGTCGATGCGTACCGAATTGCTAGTAGATCGATTGTTTTGGGGTTTTAAGGAATTATGACATACTAAGTGCTTCTGTTGACTTCTCTCTGTGGGATGATATCACCTGTGTGCCGCTCGATGCGAGCCTTGTGAAGTGTGCTGGTCATTAGCCAAGTTTGCTTTTGCTTATGCGTGGTCGCTATTGAAGTAGATTCACGATTTTCGTGCAGTTTGGGGCTTCTTTCATATTGTTTTAGGAATGTTAATGGTTAATTATTTCTGAACGGCTCATTAGAACAGATGTTTGTCGCAAACTCGCTTCTGTGAATGTCGATGGCTATGTCCATTATGAGGAAAAGGCTGAGGAAGGTAAGTTAATAGAAATGAAAGCATTAGGGGTGTGCAACCGGACCGGGTTTACCCGGAAACCGGACCAACCCACCCGAAAAACAGGTCCGGGAACCGGTTCTAACAAGAATCGGTCCGGGTACCGGTTCCATTTTTTGGGAACCGGTTAGAACCGGTCCAGTTTCCGGTTCTAAGTAAAAACCAACCCAAACCTGTTTTAGAACCGGTTTTGAGATAATGTACAAAAAAGTAAAAAGCCTATATCACGTTACCCTACTTATCGATTTTAGAACCGATTTTCGATTTAATATTGGAATATGTTTCACAACTATGAGCGAAACAGCATGGCCCTTAAAATCATCTAAATATTGTGTGATTCAGATGAGATATATAGACATTTTTCTAGTGAGAGCAGATGCCTTACCGCTAAGTCTCTTGATTTTTCTTTCAAGATATTTCATTCAGAAACAGAAGTGAGGAGTTATCTCATCATGGCGCAAAATAAAGAGCTAAACCTGTTGAATAAATTTCCTGAAAATGTGACTCTTAAAGATTTATGCGATTGGACTATGTCTTGCCACATAGTGCTTTTAGATTATTGATTTTGATGGATTGTAATTTCAATTACTTATTTTGGAGATTGTTACTTTTGGCAGATAGTGGTTTTTGTTATTCATCTTTTATTTTAAATCGTTTCATTGCTACCTATATTATTTTGCTAGAAAAAAATGAAACCGGAAAAAGGAACCAAAAAAAAAAGGTTCTCGGGTAGACCCTGAAACCAGACCGGAAAAACAGGGTTGGTTCCAAAACAGGGTCTAGGAAAAACAGGATTGGTTTCAGGTTCCAAAAATTAGGAACCAGTTATAACAGGGTTGGTTTCAGGTTCTAGGTCCGGACCCAACCCACCCTGGAACCAATCACACCTAAAAAGCATAGTGGGAGACTTGATGGTAGAAGTACGCTTGGCCTTACGATTTGCATCTGTCAAGAAGAAAACTGTCGTTGACTGGTTGTGGTGGCCTATATATAATAAGCAGTTGCCTTAGTTTATATGATGAAAAATTGTAGTCCGTTTGTAATCACGAACAGGTCTGAAGGTAGGATACATACAGGGAAACTGAAATCAAGAAAAGAATTCTGTCAATGTGGTCAAATAATGAATCGGATTTCAAAAACTTGATAAAAATCTCATCAAATTTTGTCGTGCTTGGTTTTGTTGCAATGAAAGAGCTATGATATCTTAAAAGTTGAACACCATTGTTCGGGGATTGTGTCTGTTTCCTGCTAGCCAGTAACCATGAATCTGTCTAAGTGGCTCTGAATGTGAATGATGCATAATGTACTTCATTCATTTGAACTTCAAAATGTCAAGTCCGACTTTTATGTCTGGATCGTGCGTAAGTTTCTCTTTAAGGACTACTGTTTATAAAATATGTATGTTCATTTGTACATTCTTTATTTTTGCATGTTCAATTATCATCTGCTGATACTTTGACGGTTTGATCGCTTGAACTGGCTGCATTTGTTGGGACAGCTTATCTATTTTCCGATATTTCTTGGTTTATGCCTTGTAATGCTTAATAACAAGGTGCACCATTATCATAATAAGTGGAAGAAATTCCATCCCTTTTTTGTGGATGTCAGATGGATCTGGAATCTTTTTTTTCGGGGGGTAATATTGATCATATAACGAGTTGAGACTATAAGTACCATGCAATAATAATATTATCCGTGAACTATTTCTTCTTTAGATCAAGTAGATCATCTTCTTTTTGTGATTGATTTTATAGGGCGCTATCCTTTTGGTGCCTATTTATATAACCTCTTTTGTATTCCAAGGAAAAGAGTTCAATTTTACTTTTGAGTTGTTGATGTTAATTGTTTTTATAGAGTGGCTGCTCATTGGAAGACATATATCAGAACTCTGCAGCAACTCTCTCTTAGCAGAAATGAATAAGATCTAACCATGGTGGTTCCTGTAGTATATATTGGTTGTTTTTCTCTTAGCATGCACTAAAGAAAATGTGCACCTTCATGTGATATGTTTCTTGTTCATTTTTGCATAAACTTAAAGTACCGTATAGATTTTTTGTCGTGCTGAATGAACATGTTCTTGTGATGCAGGTTCTATCTAACATTGATCATTACAGCAACAGTATGTTGTTGGATGATGTGAGTACTCTTATCATAATTTAGCTGCTTAAGTTTTTGTGACCATTTAGTTCCGTGTGACTGCTTTCTTGCTAGTCAGCTATTTCAATATCTCATTTCTTGGAAGATATTTTGAATTGTGTAATGTCATATTCGTTTAAGGGACAATAACTGTTGCATCATTTAATAGATCCTTTTCTAAATCAGACTGTCTCATAAAAATGGACGTATTGAGATGTATTAATTATTGGTCACATGAATTGAAGTTACAATGTTGTCCTTCTAAGTTTGTCAGGGTGGCGACTATCAGAAAAAACAGATCGATAAGGTTTTCAATAAGAGTATGGATTACAAATCCATTGAATAAGAGTGGAATCTTATTGGCATGCTTACGATTGCATTAGAGATCGTGATTGAGAGAAGCGCTGTCTTTTTACTTAAAAGGAAGATAAGAGAATATAATTTTCTGGTTAAATGATCATATATGCTATTCGCCTTTGACTCTGCAGTATGTGGATTCTGTCACTGTCAATTGTACAATTAATCATATAGAAATCAATCTAGATTAGGGATAATGACACAAATAGTCCTTGACTTTTGGCTTAATATGCAATTTGGTCCTTGAATTTTTAATTTGTTCAATATAGTATCTGAACTTTAGCCTAATGTTCAATGTGATCTTGAATTTTCAATTTGTTCAATATGGTCTCAGAACTTTTGGTACGTATTCAATTTAGTCTCTGAAGTATATGAAAATGTACAATATAGTCCCTGAATTTGAATTAATGAAAGGACTACATTGAACATTTTTATAAAGTTTAAGGACTATGTTGAACATGTACTAAAAGTTCAGCGATCACATTGAACAAATTGAAAATTCAAGGACTACATTGAACATTGGGTTAAATTTCAGGGATTACATTGAATAAATTAAAAGTTCAGGGACCAAATTGCTCGTCGAGTCAAAGTTCAGAGATTGTTTGTATTATTTTACCCCTAGATAAAGGCATGTAGTGGAAAATGCTTTGATTGTGGTTATATCGAGTTCTGATCATACTTTTTGAAATTGCATCTTGACTGCGAATGTGCTCCAGGAGAACGGTTTTTGGACTTAGGAAATAATGTCTTCAATTTTCCACATTTTCTATCTTATTCTCAATTTGGTCATTTCGTTCTCTCTTCAGGTGGGCGATTGTATATCTCGCTCAAATGAAACCACTGATTGTCCCTATTCTGAATGATGGAGAATGAAGCTCTACAAGTATATATACCATTATTGGTGGACCCAGGATTTGATGAGAAGTATCCGATTCCTGGTCGACAGGACCATTTGATTTTTTTTTTTTTTTTGCAGTATTTGTGTGTGAGCGAGTCTTTTCCTTCTTTGTTAGTCCCTGTTGATGTATCAGCTTCTTAATTAAATCTTGCCAGTCTATTTCTCTATCGTCTTAGACACACGAGGAAAATTTGGTGGGAAAAACATTATTTTGCTTTGAACAGGACCCCAATCGGGTTAAGCTTCATCTGGGAAAAAAGAACAGGTAGTCTTCCAGGCCCACTCAAAACCTATGGGCGTGGCCCAATCCAAAACTAAAGGGCTGCCTGAAAGCATGGGGCATTATATGGGCCTTAGCAAGCCCAGACTAAACTATAGGTTCCATTTTAGGCTTCGTTGGCTCAGTTCGGGCTTGAAAAATAATGCTATGGGATTCGAAGGTGTGCCTCTGAGGCCCATTTCGTGTAATTACATTATAGGTGACATGGGCTCAATTAAGGCTAAAATAAAAATCACACCTGCTTATTGGGCTTTCATTTGGGTGGAATCAATTAAGGCCCAAATCTGACAGCCCGTGGGCCATGAATGTGGCTAAAGGCCCACTGCATATGAGCCCAATCAAATGTGACACGAACGATACTTTAAAATGGGCCGGTCCGCAGCAAATGGGTAGCCCATTTTAGTGCCCAAAAATGGGCCTCGAGTATGACAGATTGAAACGTGGGCCTTTAGATGGGCCATTTCCCCCGCGAAAAGGCCCCACGTTGGCACAAATGGCCCATTTGAGGCCTTAAAGTGGGCCGCCATAGTGGGGCCTTATTAATGGGCATTGATGCAGTAAGCCCAAATGAACTAAAACGGGGGCCTTTCTAATGGGCCCGTCCACCGCATGAGGGCCCAACATTAGGCCACTTGGCCCATTTGGGGCACTAAAGTGGGAGCGGCCCATATGATGGGCAACAGTTCAGTATGCCCGAAAGGGCACACGCGGCCCATTTAAGGCCCAAATGTTGGCATCGAAGTGGGCCTTTATGGAGCTTCAATAATGGACCGGTTTACGGAAAAATGGGCCCAAAAATAGACCACGTGGCCCAATATTGAGCCCCAAAGTGGGAGCGGCCCTTATGATGATTATCGGTACAGTAAGACCAATAATATTCAAACACGGGCCTTGTTAACGGGCCGGTCCATCAAAACGGGCACACGTGGCCCATTTAAGGCCCAAAAGTGGGCACAAAATTGGGTCTTTACGGAGCTTCAATAAGGGACCGGTTTACGGTAAAATGAATGGATCGTCCCCTTCCCTTTAGTCCAATTCGGCAGAACAGAAGGGCGCATCTTCCGCCATCAAAGGGACGGGCCAGCTCAATAGCTCTTAACATTTACGCTTTCCATAGACTACTTCTACAAGAAAAATAAAGACAGATCAATTATACAGGCAAACATTAATTTTGCACAAAATATGGGCCTGGATGAGACAAACAAGATACACAAGCTTCACAAATCACAAAAAGAAGGACAACTCGGGCTTCGGAGTGAAGCAGAACATGCTTTCGCCGAAATATTCAAACAGCGACGCGAGCAAGTGTCCAGCATTCACATCCTCTTTCCAAGCCTGGGCTAAGGCGTTTGATGTCTTCAAAGCTGGACCACCACCAGCATCCCTTCCCGAGGTGCCTTCACTGGGCAATTGACGCAATACAGCAACACCGGGACCTCCTACCGCCCCTGAGAATCCGCTTGCCACTCCTTGCATGGGATTGGGAGGCATGCCACCAATCATTCCCTCTGTGGCTATCCTTTTCAGTGGGGGTTGCTGCATTAAGTTGTCTGAGCTCGCTCTCCGTTTATCTGAGTGCACATGTGAAATTACATCTCATAAAAGAAGGCATAAACTAATCGGATCAACAACTTGATTTGAAGGAATGTAACTGATTGAAAAGGATTGCAGCAAGATTATCATAGGCTTATCTAAAATGGGGGTAAAAAAACGAAACATGAACATGACGAGCAAAATCCAAAGATTATTACATAAAAAGTAGAACTAAACTAACAACACAGCCGGACAACATTAGTTGAATTTGGTTCTTTCAAAAAGATTTATATCAGCCAACACTCTAGCTCGTGGGAACCACAAGATCTCCATTAACAAGCAAGTTTTAGTGCCGCTATAGTAAGACCACATGCAGCACAACCCCATCTAGTGAGAGAAAATAATGCCTGCTATGAACTATTTATCTGGAAGAAAACACCAGACAGTAACAAGAAACCATTCCATTCTTAGCTGTTGGCACTCAATTTTCAGGACCCAACACATCAGCAGGCATTTCTAGGACCATTGGCAGTTGAATCCTAGCTATAGTAAGACCGCATGCAGCACAACCCCATCTAGTGAGAGAATGTAATGCCTGCTATGCACTATTTATCTTGAAGAAAACACCAGACAGTAACAAGAAACCATTCCATTCGTAGCTGTTGGCACTCAATTTTCAGGACCCAATACATCAGCAGGTAATGCTAGGACCATTGACAGTTGAATCCTACCGTACTGAAAAGTAAAACCATAAGATAAGACAGGCAAATAGTCACATCATTCCTATAAAAGGACATACAATTTGCAGAGGCCTCATGGGCTCACAACAAGCAGATGGCTAATGATGCAAAGCATATCAACATTCCAATCACGTGCAGAACTGCTTTACATGCAATTACAAATCCACAAAATCAGCGCTTAATTATCAAACAATGCTAGTGGGACACTCAATTGATAATCTGCAACTACTTTAGGGTTTGAGTTCATACTTGGCATCACCGTCTTGACCTTCCTGTTGGTCTTCCAAACAGCACGAGTTGGGGGTGAGAGCAATTTGGGGAGCATCTTTAGTCGATTGTACATACAAAGGCCAGCAGCACTCTGAAAGCAACAAGTTTACACAATTAGACTAATTGGCATACCATATTCTCTGATGACACGAGACAACAAAC
Source organism: Syzygium malaccense (assembly GCA_031216405.1). Taxonomy (NCBI): domain Eukaryota; kingdom Viridiplantae; phylum Streptophyta; class Magnoliopsida; order Myrtales; family Myrtaceae; genus Syzygium; species Syzygium malaccense. Next base: position 5,435,653 of record CM062258.1, on the reverse strand, counting down.
TAACCAGCAGAGCTCCATAAACACGCCAGGCTTCAAGCCTCTTTATCTCATTTCTTTGATTCTCAAGCAACAATTCTGACGAAAGAAGTTGCAGATAAGGCTCAAGATTTGGTATTATCAACAGCCGAACCTATGTTGACAAAGATGGGAAATTGCTTAAAACCAGCACTGACAAATTATTGCAAATGAAAAAGACCAAAAGTGAACATCGACATATTAAACAAGAGCCAAAAGTAAGATTCAAGAAAGTTCATAAATTTTGCAATGAAAATCACAAATCATAAAATTACAAGGATTAGGGAACTTCTAAAGTGAGTGAAGTTAGGTCACTTAAAAGTTTTAGCGGAAGCTATTTCTTATATTTTAAAGCATCCAGTACATGGGCACTACAATCTTTACCACTGCTGAACATACCACACTAGGTCCAAGCGCTGCTAATCCTTTGATTGCACCATAATGCTGAGGCAATGACTTCTTTGGATCCAGGAAAGCATGAACGAGGGTCCGTATGACACGCGGCTGCAGATTATGGTAAACATGCCCATATCTGCAATAAATACCCCCAGGAAATGTGATTCACTAATTTTCATAAGCCAGAGGAGCAGCTATGGCACATGTACATGCCTGCATGCAGGTCTGAGTGGGCATTATTCGTCTTCCATCTCATCACAGTTTTCTTATCAGGTTAATTCTCCCAAAAATGACCAGCTAAAAGATTAAATAAAGAGTGAATAGAGTATTATGAACAACGGTTAGGTGGATGATCTAAATTGCCAGAACTTAATGAAGAATGCTTCTCCTCTCATCCTTGAGGCTTGCACAAGGACCAAATGCCAAGGTACAAGATCGGAGGCAGTATGAAAGCTCTCAGCATCATGAAAAGAGTGGGGAGTAAGTATATCCAGGTGCCCAACATCTTTAAAAGTTACTCAAAATAAAACATGAAGCAAGAACATGACTACCTTTTACATATTGATGCAACCAGACTTGCTGACATGTTTCTGAGCTCCCAGTGATTGTCAGTCAACCGATTACCCAATTTTTTGGTAACAAGACAAGTAATAATAGATGGCATCAATTGGTGCAGCTGGAGAGAGGAGATTTAGAAAGTTGAAGATCGATCAATGACAATGTAAAACTTTTACTTCAAACAAATGAACAGTGAATGATTAAAGGGTGCAAGTAAACCGAAACTGGATCCCACAAACTCAACAAATTATTGAAAATAAGGCCCTCTAGTTAGTCCAGGGCTAAAAAGCAAAGATATAGAGAAAAACAAAAGAAGAGATAACTCAAACAGCATATCATATTCATGCTGTTATTTGATTCTGCGAGCTAATGACTATGGTATAGCTGTCTGCTTTACAGGATTACCCATGTATTTCGATATTCAAACTGATCAAGGAAAACGTACTTAGATCTCAGCATGAATCATTGGATACTCATTTCTTTTGTCCATTTAACATCATAAGAACACTTCAATATAAATCCAATCAGAATTAAATTTGAAAAACAGCTGATGTTGCGACTTACGTAGGGTTCAATATGAACGTGCGGATTTTGAAGAAGGCTTCCCGCAACGCGCACTAGGGCAAAAAGCAAAGAGATCTTGCTCAAATTTCTTGTAACCTAAGTAATCAGACAAAGGAACTAAACTAAGAGTAGGCAGTACATGTTAAAACATTTCAAGAAAATTGTAGTGAAAAGGCAACATATAACACAAGAAGAATAAGTAGTACCTCATCAGCAATAAACTGCGTAAAATAAGGAATCAAAGGATGAAGACCCGAGTCAGTGGCCAAGCTTACAAGTGCTTGGTTAAAGAGGACAGAGTCCGACTTGCTAACAGTAAGTTCTCTAATTTTGTCGAAGTATAGCTGCTCAGTAGAATGAAAGGAATGTCTTAGCAAATGATCTTTCTGCTAGGGTCAAGGAAATTAGGAAAAGAATAACTGCATCAAAGAATCACGATACTTTACCTGAAGCTCCCTAGATAGAACACTCTTAATGGGTAATTTGATGTCAATAGAAATTCCATCTTCCCTGTTTTCATACCTTTTGCCATCCGATGCCATTGTAAGTGCTATAAACGAAAAAGTAGAACCACAATAATTAACAAAGAATCTTTTGCTATTCATCCAACACATTTCACATAATAAGGATCCATAGAGGAACAAATCCCTTAAAAATCAGAAAGCAGAGACCTATTTCTGTTTTAATATCAGGTTAATTAAGAAGGCATAGTTCCAGCTGATGCCAAATTTCACCGGGATACCTTCAAAAGGAGGATTTTCTGGAATTGCAGGCTGAACCCCTTCAATCGCTAACCAATGAGCAGACACTGATGTATCAAGTGGAGCTCTCGGCAAAGGTGCATCAATGACCTTCAAGCTAGAGCTCATTAGAGAACCTACGTGAAGGACTAAAGACGGAAGAATCTATAGCAAAATCAAATATTTCTTACCTCTTTGAATTCCACATCCTTCTCATCTATGTAAAACAGGCCATTATGTCCAGCAGCTCTTTTGAATCGCGGTGCATCACTGGAGGCAAATCCATATATTGGCTACAACAAGGAAATGGCAGACAAGAATGAAGAGAACTACATTGCAGAAAGAATGCCTGTATAAAATGTGACCGCCGTCACTTGGCATGTACATGAAGGGGAAAGTTACAAAGAAAGGTTTCACATAAGAGTCATCTCATTGTCCATCCAAAAGAAATGTGAAAAAAAAACTTAAAAAGCGACATTGGAGGTCTTATGAGGGCCATGTTAAATTGACATTCTTAATGATGGCTGTATTCACATATATTTGCAACGATAACTTGTTCCATAGTAGGATTAACGCAAAAAGAAATCTCCTAACCCGCTATCTTCTTATCCAAACAGACAATACTACTTTCCTTCAAGTAATAGCAGTAGCATATGATGATCACCTCCACATTTCTCAATTTAAGAGCGCTGTCCACATCATCAACAGTCAGTGCCGTTCGCTTCGAGTGGCGCATGCATTTGATCGCCTCCTGCAACTCCCAAACAGAAAATCCCTAATTAACAACACATCAAGACAGTGAACTAGTGTTCCAACAGCAACAACGCATCAAGACAGTGAACTGGTATTCCAACAACAACACTTCCACAGCATCGATTCATGGATGGGAAAGATAGCTTCACCCTGCAACCACTACAACAAAAGCCCCACATAACCTAGGTAATCGCATCCCGCTTTCGCCGCAAAGTTCTCCTTTCTACTAGCGCACCAGAAACACCAGCACAGCAACAACACGCCATCGTCATTTCTCACAGCTATCAACCACCGTCGTCACTAGTATGAGCTCCAATTAGGGAAACCAATTCACTCGAGCGGCATTTCGTGCGCAGGGGTTGAAAATCGGGGATCCCACGAAGGAAAGGCCAAGGGCAAAGGCAGCTCGCCAGCCACCGACTCACATCGTGCCACGCAGAAAATCGTCGCAGTACGGCAACAGAGTCGACGAACAGGCGAATGGATCCGGCGACCGTACCTGCATGATTTCTTGAAGGTGGTACTCGACATCGGAAGCGAGTTCGTCGGTAACATCGGGGGACAAATTCGAGACGCCAATGGTCTGCGCGAGGACCTCGATAGACTCCTTCGGCACGAGCCTCATCTCTATCTTCTTCTACTCGAGCGGGCGACAAAGCTGCATCACTCGAGGCCACCTCCAGAGCTTCCTCCGCACGCCGCGATCACCGTAGCCACGAAGCTCGATTCAGAGCAAGGTAGAAACCGCGAGCTACACACCAAGGTGAAGAAATGCTGCCGCAATTCGATCGAGATGTGCCTTCGATTTCTTGGAATCAGGGAAGAGAATCTTCGATTCTAGGGTTTATACTGGGAGACGGATCACCGGTTGAACTCCGATCCAGGAAGGAGATTGGTATTACTAAGGGTGAGCACAGAGAACCGCCCGAACCGGAAATCGCTCGGAGCACGCCGAACCGCCCGGTTATAGAGTCGGTGATTTTCGGTCCAGTGGTTGTCGTCTCTCTCTCGGAATCATCTCCTCTCACACTTCGCTTTGTTTCTTTCATCATCCAACTTGATACTTCTTTATTTATTTTACTTTCTTTTTTTTTCCTGCAAAAGATTCACTGATTTTACCTATCTCGCTTACTCACATCTTCCTTAAATTTGAGAGTCCGTTGTTTATGAAAAAGAATCTACCGAATCCTACTCCTTTTTTCGAGCGTGCCTGTACATCACGGCCCCATCATTTCTCGGTCTTCTTTGCAAATCTTAGACGAAATCCCAGTTTTGAATTGGGATATGAATTGGCAATTCAATTAATCCAAAACTTTTGAACAAAATATGTGAATTCACCGGTTTCATTATACCGCCTGAGAATCGGACTAAATTGATTAGTCCAGTTCCCAGTTCCTAAGTGGGACTGGATAGGACCAGATTGAGAATCAATTATCCCTAGGTATTAAAGGAGATCGGTGTTGACAATGAGCACGGTCTTCGATTTGTCACGTGGGCCCAGACCGGGAATGTAACAGCTCCTTATGGGCCGGGCCCGAATGAAACGGATCTATTGTGTGGGCCTCTGAATGGAGAGCCCAGGAAAGAAGTACGGTAATCCATGTGCATCAACTGGATCGAATTCTTATTCCTTAGTAGTTACGAGAGCTTTGCGTCAAGAATGGTGCACCGGTATTAGGAATTTTGATGGCTGCATCCGACCTATCTTATCTTATACATGTTTTATCTGCCACATCTTTTACTCGATTTCATAGATGAATACTGCTCAAAAGGTTATCCTCTCTGCATAAAAAGGAAAGGTCTCGGGATCATCCCATTTTCTGCAGCGTCCTCAACAATGTACTGCCCACTATTCAATGAAAAACTTACGAGCAGCCGATCGAGAGAGGCGAAAGGGGACTTTCCTGCAAGCGGCCGGAGAGTTTTCTGGCCTCGCCCTATAAGATTACAGAGGACATGCGGCTAAGGCGTCAACCTCTCGGCAGGAAATCCACACGGTCCATTGGCCAATAAACACTGCATTGCAAGGAAAAGCTCGACCCTCAAGTATACGTCACCCGAAGGTCGAACAATTTCAATGCCAAAAATGGGGCTCTCTATAGTTGGACATGGACCAAAAAACCAATCATCCAAATTGAAAAAGGTTCAAAACTCTGAACTTACTCATTTGCTGAACAGAGCAGATTGGATTCACAATCAGTCCTCACATGGAGCCGCACCCACACTTTGCTCAGTTGCTTCAATTCTCACAATAAATACAAAACAAACAGTGGAACACACCCAAAAGAAAAGAAAGAATGTCCACCATGGCCAAATACAAACCACACCCAGGTGATATAAATCACTTCTCAGTTGTTCGATTTACAGATATTTGATCAACAAATATACAACTGCGACCAGAATCACAATCCCGATAACAGACAAAATCATGCACATGCAGGTGCAGCCTCCCTTGGTGCGCTTGTTCAAAATTGCCAGGTTCTTCTGCACTCGCTGTTCTCGCAACAAAACAATCAACAAAACGAATATCCTTCAAAATTTTTAACAAATGAAATGTGCAACACATAAACAGAGACATTCATAAAAGAGACGCACGCTCTCTGATAGAGAAGAAGCAAGTAGAGTTTAGTTCAGACCAAAAAAACAACTCAACTTGCAAAAAAATGCACCGGTGCATAAAGCATTCTTATGTATGAGTATTAGTATAATAACATCCACTGGACTAAGGCTGCGCTTGGCAAAGCCCTTTGGGGCTTTTAAAGGCTCTTGGGCAAATGCAAGTACCGCGTGGCAATTTTTTGGATATCTGCCGGGAGATACATTTGCATTTCCAAAGCTCTCTATAGGCATTTAGCCAAAGGTAAGTCCGATTGGGCTTTAAGTATTTCCATAATGCTAATACATTTCTTCTCTTCCAACTTTGCTCTCGCTAAAATTTACAATTCCGAAATTGCCCTCATCACGCGCGTCACCAATGAGGCCACACACCGTCGGCAAGCCAGATCTCAAGCCGATGAGGCCAGATTTGGCAGCTGGCGACCTCAAGTGGCGTTGCCTGAGTCGCAAGACCTCAGCTGGAATTGCCTTGGTTCGCACGGCATCGCTTGGGTCGCAGAAACCCAAGCGAGGATGGGTTTTTTCTTTTTATAAAAAAAAAATAGCAAAAGTCCTTCAGAGCGATACTTTTTTCCAAACAATATTTAAAGCAAAGTTGCTTCCCAATGCATTTTTAAATTACACTTTGCCAAATACCATTTGCATATAGAAAAAACCATTTCGCCTAAAGCACTTTGTGTTTTCCCAAAAGCTTCCCCCAAAAGTCTTACTAAACGCAGCCTAAGTATGTCTAAAACAGCTATATAAATATCTTTAGCATTTTTGAACCATGAACTATATCCTTTAAAGCATATAGACAAAGACCTTATGTATCCTTGAACATCTACCTCGTTACAATTTGGAAACAAAATCCAGGGAAATATATTAGTGCATGCTCTCCAAGGCCAAAACAACCTAGAAAGTATAGAAAGTCCGGTCTCTTCCTTCTTCCATGTTTCGGAACCCATTTAAGACGTTCTTTTCGTGAAAGTTCCACACAACTATGACAAATTCTAAGTTTATTGAGATTCAATCCCCTTCGTTGAAATTCTAGGGCACACTATACTGTAGCTAGGAGAAAGGCCACTTATCCTGAACACTAACCAACTGACTTCACTAAAATTCAAGCTCGTAAAGGCTGATATGTATGTGCAAGAAAAATACCCGAAGACGAGAGTCCGTAACATCCACATGTTGGTCCAAGTTATCCTGCAGATCACAAAAGGCGATTAAATAAACTTCCAACTGGAAAATTCAGTCACAGCAATCTATAGATGAGATAGTAAAGGATAAAAAAATGCAGTATACAATAAACAACACACATCACATACAATTAGTCTAGTATGCAAGTCAAGCTCCTCGTTCACTGCCAATGCGATATGTTTCGTGCTTACTACTGTCTCCTCCAGTTTCTCAAGACCTTCATCTTGTTCTGTCAAAGGCACACACAGACAAAGACTTAATTTTTTCACCGGTGCATAGATGATAGATCAGCAAGAACAGAAAACTCTATGTCCAGGACTTCCCATCTGCTAAATTCCAAGGGTAGGGTGGCAAGTGAAAAAGTCCTAGATTAGAAGCTTGCCTCTCATAATTTGTCGCTGAAGAACCACGATTCCTTGATTGTCCAATCCTGTAGTCCTGCTCATGGCATCCGCCGGCTTTATCTCTGGCCCAAGCAAGCTATCCCTGTTAGCAGAGTGTGACATTTTCAACGTGGAATCCATCTGGTTCACTCTTGTTCTCAAGTTTAAAAGCAAGTCCTTGCGACGATTAATCTCTTTCTCCGTTCTGTGTAAGAAAAGAGGAAGCATTGCCAAAAAATCAGGAAATAATTGACCTCACAAAAGTAGCAGAAACTACTCCTACTAACACCAGCCTTTTGTTTCCTATAGCAGTTTTAGTGACCAAAACAACAATTTGCGAGTTTAAATACGCTTAAATAGTTCAAACAGCCGGAAGCTCTTGGCTTCTTTGTCAAACCACACAAAGAAGACTTGGCTGATGTGAGAATGTTACTCCACTTTCACATATCGTGACAGAAATTCAATCGCCGTTTGCTGAGTCCAAAAACTCCATCCAAGTCGATTAGAAACTTATCTAAAAAAAGTTAGTATGCTTTAAAGGAACATAATAACAATAGAAGAAGCTTAGACATCATTGTAAATATTTAGCCTAAAATGAGAGAGAAATCTTATGAGAAACATTAAGGCTGACTGCAAATAGATCAATCAAAGTAAAGTTCCATACGTATACTTGTACAAATTTATGCTGAAAATTGGCTCCTCGTAGCTCTACACTTGAAACTATGAAAAAATGACTATATGCTGAAGCTCATTTTAGCCAGCAACAATTCCAAAAAGATATTAGTCTATTCGTTGCTTAGTTATCATGCCATAAAGAAAGATCAACATACAGGAAGATCATCAGAGCAATAGCATCAACAAACAGCAATCAGCAAATTCAGCAAACAATTCATTGAAGGATATAATCATCACAAACAATTCAAAAAAGGATATAATCATCAATATACACAATACAATCACCAGAAGATGCTTCGATAGAGGCCCAAGAGTTCATAATTTCCAAGGAACCATCAAAGCAATGGCATGCAAAGGACTTACATGGGCCTGCTGAAGGGCTTCGTCAAAATGTTCTGTAAGCTGTCGAGTCTAGTGTTCAATATAGTAATTTTTCTCCGTGTAGCAGATGCATGACGCATGCTTTCAGGTCCTGATGTGGGCAATGAACTGCGTTCAGCAATCATGCTACTGATCTCATCAGCCAGTTTTACCGCATCATTATATTCTTTCATCCATGAATCTCCGGAAGAGGCCATCCTCCTAAAGGAAAAAGAATGATAAATTGCAGTTGAGTATAGCAACAAATAATAACTTCTATGACACCATACAAGGGAGTATGACTTCCGTGAAGTGCCCACCAGTATAAATAAATAATGAAAATGAAAGAACGCGCATGAAAGATATGGACATGACAGTAAAGTAAAGACTGTAGGCAAATCTATAATAGTGCTTAAGGAAAGTTACTAGTAAAGATTTTCAATCCACAGCTTTTTGTTAAAATCCAGTCTTCAAACCATCAATTGTTGCTAAAACTAGAAAAAAGAGTATAGGGCATCAGCACAACAGATCCCCAGAGAACCAACTTAGATGCTCTTTCAAGCTAAAGGCTGAATGGTGAGGGAGACCCAGATACTCTTTCAACCATACCGAAAAACACACATCACTTCACCTGAAAGCCAACAAATGAGAGCGCTATGCAGTATAGCTACAAAGCTTGTCATTTGTTATCCCTACTTTTCAATGGGCACAAGAGTGATAATGTAAGATAGAACATCTAAAAGACAAACTGCCGTGCCATTGAAAAGTACACCCAACCAACGGTGATTCGCTACATTGAATCAGACTAGAGGATAACCCACAAATTGCTACTGGCAAAAATAACTACTCAATCAATCACCAGATATGAATACAAAATGATAAAGTGGGCAAGCAACAGAGCATAAGGTATGATATCCCTGAATCATATCCAAGTTAGTATCTTTTCTTTGTATTCAAGCATGAGAATCCACTAGCAAGTCTCAAGAACAAGCTCAAATCTATAGAATGAACACCGCGAGCACATATCCATATGTCACAGACGTTACATGCGTGTGCAAGAACCGTCGTGAGGTCTTGGATCATCTGCCGATCCATTACAATGTGGCCACATTCATACGGTCTCCAATCTTTGAAAAGGCTACCGTACCCTGGAGAATGCCACAAGACATGAAGGATTTGCGAAGTATGGCCTTAATAATCTTTTCTGTGTCTTTTCTGTGACCCGAATCTCAGCTTACACACACAATTCTTTTCCCCTAGTGAAGCACCATGATCTTTAGCATAACCGATCCACGTCCCCGCTCAACAATCAGATTATCCAACATTGTACTACCGTCCAACAAACACTTCCACTTCACGGGGGCATCCTACGACCTAGCACCTTAAAATTCACCCAAATCGCCAACGAGGCGAGGTAAGATTGAGCGACGATATCTTCCATTCGAAACAAAAAACAAACAGTCGAAGAGTGCCTTCCAGTACAAGAATTGAATTGAAGAAGCGAAACGAGATAGCAATTGAGACAGAGAAACACCTTTTTTAACGTCTGTCGATCTCGCCGGCGGTGGCGACGGAGAAGGCGAGGAATCGGATGAGGCGACTCGCAGACGCGATTCCCGGCGATCCCGACGGAGGTACCGACTGCTGCGACGGTGATCGTTGCCCCTTGTTAGGGAAGGTGGTGGAGAAGATGAAGAATTTCTTTCTATGGAGAAATCGGAGGAAGGGTGACCACGCACGGACAGAGAGACAGAGAGGGATTACGAAGTTTATTCTTCTTTTTTTTTTTCGTTCTTATAGGATTGGGATTAGGATTAGGACTAGATGAATTTTAGATAAGGGGGAGGGAGTAAATCATAAGTGAAAATACCCACGCCATGCCTCATCGTTAATTCAATTTTTGGAAAAAAATACTAAATATGAAATTATAGATGTTTTTTGGGAGGCAAATGAACAAAAAAAGAACTTATAGATTCACATGTCATATCTTTTTATAACTTTTTTGAATTCTGAATGGTAATTTAAAATGTGGCGAGCAAGGAAAATTGGCTTTTAACTCTCGAATTTTGAACAGGTTAAAAAGATTTTGCACTAAATTGACCTTGGAATGATCAAGCAAAAACTTGACCAAGAAAAGGATTAATCAAATTCGCTTTATTAGAAATATTTAATGGGAATAAATTGTTGGTAAATACTGAGAAGTTATATGTATGTCTATTGAATCGGAAAGATTTTTCTAGATTTGATGGTCTTAAAAAGATTATTTTCAAATATATATATAGATTTAAACACAAAAATGAAACGTGTGGGATATAAGATAAAAGCATTAATTTACACATTTATGCATGGGCACAACATATATATAAAATGAGCACATAAGGGGTACTTGGAAAAGAAAAGGAAATATTGAGATTCTTTGAAAAATAGTATAGAATCGTATAGATTAAAAAAATCACGAAAATTATTTCATCATATATTCATTGATAGAAATGCAGTAATTTATCGACGTGAGGTCGCACGTCACCGGCGGCATTCGACCGGCCACGTCGTCGTCTCGACAACGCCGATATGGAAAAGAAAAGTTCATCAATCATTTGACAGTTCATGCAAGGTGGGCCAGCAACGAACCACTTGTTAATTCCAAAGAGAAAAGGGACAACGAAAAACAACATAATCGAGTGGGCCAGTTTGGTTTTGCAAAAAGGTTTCCGAAAAATAAGAGCAATTCTCAATTTTCCTTAAAAATATATTTAGGGTCCGTTTATTTAAAAAAATTTATTTCTAAAAAATTATTTTTCGACTTTCCGGTGTTTTGAGAATGGAAAACTATTCAATGTACGGAAAGCGGTTTAGTTTAAATTTGGGGAAAATGACTTTTCAATCTTGCAAGAAAGAATTTCCCTTCATGATGGAAAAATGGAATAAATGATCCATGAACAGTGGTTCAATGTGAAATATGATTCTTCAACTTAACCTAATATGCACATTTTCATATAACTCATGGATTAAGTTGAACATATACCAAAAATCTACGCACCATTAAACAAATTAAAATTCAGGGATTATATTATACATTGAGCCAAAATTTAATGATAATTATATCATTTTCCCTACTAATAAACACCAAACAAATTAAAACTAATTATTTTATTTAAAAATAATTTTCATGAAAAATATTTTTTTATATCATGAAATTTTCAATGAGATAAAGTAACCTAAGTAGTGAAAAATGGACCTTTTTAAGGAATAGAAGCATTAAAATATGGTGAATTCCACTAGAGTTAGGAATGTTGTCGCAGCGCAGGTACGAAGACCTTCTCCAAGCCCGCCATAAAACCTGAAAAACAGGAGAAGGAACAGGGGAGATTCTATCCCCCTAGATGCGAATCTCGTGCTTCCGTCTCATCTTATCCCTCTCCACAATCACCAACTTCACGCCTTGTAAACGCAGCCTCATCTCCCCGTTCGTTGTCGTTGCTCATCATATCTGAGAGATTCATCCCGATTGTTGTTCACTTTAATGAACAAGCTTCCAAAAAACTTCAACCGCTCTCTTGCAACTTGTATGGATGTGAATTCCGTTCCTCTGTATCGACCAATCCACCTGTCCCTTTCTTGCTTGCTCTCTCTCTCTCTTTCTGGTTGCTAATATTTTGATTAACAGACCGCCAGTTGCTTTGAAGCTTTCTCTGGCCATGTCCCCGATGAACACGTTATCGATTACCCAGGTGCTAAAAACTCCTCTTGTTCAATCCGTGGCACCTCTTCGAGCTTGATTTTATCAACAAACATGTGTTGTTCATCACAGCTCAAGGTTTCATCCTCCTCCTCCTTCTTCTTCTTCTTCTTCGTTGTTTTGCTTCTTTTGAGTGCTGCGAGTACCCAGGTCCGTGCTAATGAAGAAGGCTTCATTTCTACACTCGTGTCCGACAAGGGTCTTGATTTTGCTAAAGACTTGCTCATACGCAGAGCGGTGTACTCAATTATCCCGCTTAAGCTGCCACAAATTGAGAAATATCTGAAAATCCCAGTTGTGGGTAGAGTTGATGTTGTTCTTTGGAACATCAGTATCGATGGGGTCGAGATAGATTCTTCGTATGTCAAGACTGGTGAAGAGGGTATTGTGCTAATAGCTTCTGGTGCTACTGCGAATTTGAGCATGAATTGGCAGTATTCTTATAGTACGTGGCTGGTACCTATACCGATATCCGATGAAGGTAGTGCTTCTGTGCAGGTACCGTAAAGATCTCTTATTGAATTTGTTCTCACGATTTCTTGTTGAATTAGTGAAGTATGAGCTTGAATTTTATTGGTTCTAGTATGTCTTCTTTGATTAGTCTTGTTCTGTACAATTCGATGAATTGCTGGATTATACAGTAGTAACAGTTTTGACAGTCTAACTTGAGCATTTGCTTATTGAAAAGAAAGTCTTAATATTGAACTTAATTAGATTCCAGAGCATAAGTTGATCTGGGTGCAGTTGCTTTTCCAACATAGTAGTCAAAAGGAAAGGGAAAAGTTTATGATATTCGAACATGATGAAGAGAGGATATTGTACCTGGCATTGTGAATATTTGTGATTGAGTCGGTGATAGTTGCTTGGATGATGGGTGAGCAGCTTTTATATGACAGAAGGTGCTGAAGTTTATCTGGAACTTCGATGATTCTATGCAGTTAGGACTAACCAATGCTTACTAAGTTTCTTCAGTTCTCCTTCAATTTTTCCGGCTTCTCTTTTTCCCATTCTCTGTGAAAGCTTCTCGTAAAAATCTTATCATATTTCTGTGTCTTTTATCTCATGGAAGTTTAAAAGATTTGTCAATCTTGTGAAATGGGATGATATTTCACTTCCTATGAATGTGATGCTTCATTCTCATTAGTATACTTAGTCAATTGCAGCACAACTTTTATAAGTTCATGTTATTGTTTCTCTGATTCTTAGGCATTTTTTAATCATGAATATGCTGTGAAAGATTGTGTTAAGAAGTGCTGCAAATGACAGGTTAAAGATATGGAAGTGGGGCTTACCTTGGACTTGAAGGATCTAGGTGGTTTCCTAACGCTATCTGTCCTTGAATGTGGATGCTTTGTGAAAGCCATCTCGATCAAAATTGATGGTGGGTCATCTTGGCTATATCAAGGGTATGCAATCATGTTGAATAAGTTTTTTTCTCTCTGAATTTTCAATATCTAATAATGTATCCACTATCTCTGGGGTCACTAGCTGATCTTTGAGTTTTTGATGGAAAAGTGTTAGTATGTGTCTCCCATTGATTTCTCTCCCGGTAAAACAAGTACATTGTTAACAAATCATGAAAACTTAAGCATGGTGTTCAATGAACTGAAAGCTGTCAAAAGCATTGGTTAATGACTTGAGAGACACCCACACCTAGTTATATTATGCTGAAAAGGTTGGGTTTCTCCAAGTCAATCCTGTTTTGCAGTAATTTGACAGATGATTTAACAGTTATTTGCCTTTGCCAACAATGAAAATGATTTGATTACATGTCTAGAGATATACTATTTGCTTCTGTAAATTGCCTGTAAAAGCTTTGCTTGGACCTGCCCTTTTTCTGGTTACTGCATGAAACCTGCTACTTACTATGTTTGCTTCACTTCTCTAATCTCAGGGTAGTGGGTGCTTTCCAAGGGAAAATAGTATCGGCAGTTGAGGAAGCTATTCCCAGGAAGATTACAGAAGAAATACTGAAGCTAGATGCCTTACTGCAAGATCTTCCAAACAAAATTCCAGTTGGTGATGTGGCTTCTCTGAATGTTACTTTTGTGAGTGATCCAGTGTTGAGTAATTCTTCCATTGACTTCAAGGTCAATGGGCTATTCACAGCAGAAGACGAGATCGTTGCATCCAACTATCCTCACCGACAGCAAACCACTTCAGTTACCTGCACCGGTGCCAATGAAATGATTAAGATTTCCTTACATGAAAATGTACTTAAATCGGCATCCATGGTCTACTTCAATGTAAGTTCCCATTCTGTTTCCTGTTTTTCCAGTAATGAAAATGATTAAAAGCTTGATATGGTTATTTGTATGTTTAGGCTTTTATGAAAGGCTGATAGGTGTCATCGGTTTGCTGGATAATGTTTTCTTTTTTTTTATTTTGTTTCGGTCAGGCAGATTATATGCACTGGCTTGTGGACAAGATACCAGATCAAGCCCTACTGAACACGGCTGGATGGAAACACATCGTGCCTCAATTGTACAAGCAGTATCCAAATGACGACATGGACCTTAACATATCCGTATCTACTCCACCTCTTATAATAGTTAACAACCAGGGAATTGGTGCTACCATCTACGCAGATGTCATAGTTGATGTTCTGGATGCCGGTGAAGTCATACCAGTTGCCTGCATTTCACTGGTGTGTTGATTCTACAACTCTTGCAATCTATAGCATCCTTGTGTCAATTTGTCATAGCGGTTGTGCTTAAAATATGGACTTCGCTATAATTCGCCATCGTTTTCAAGCTATGAAACACCTAAAATAAATGGTGCCAGAGATTAAGCTTGTATAGAGTATGAAAGAAGAGTTTGTACGATGCTAACAGCCGTCATCCCATTGACCTGAATTAGACACTCGCTATAATTCAAAATCCTGGCTATTATAAAATTCAGAAATTGATAAGCTTATGATTTATTTTGGAGGAATTGACCTTTTCTGCCGCTCATTCTCTCCCTTTATTTTTGGCTCAAGTGGTTTGTTGGAAATGATAAACATTTTGTAATAATGATGGTGGTAACCTCCTATTGAATCAGGTGATAGATACTTCGGGTTCGGCACATATACTGCGGAATAATTTGGCTGGAAGCATTAGAGTGGAGTACCTCTCTGCCTCTTTGAAGTGGAGCAATATTGGTAATCTGCACATGCGTCTGGTTCAGGTATATTAATTTAAACTCTAAGATTACAAAGTGAACTGACAGAGGGATACTACCGTGCACCTGTCAACAATCACGGAAGCCTAAACCTTATTTAGCATGTGGGTGAAAGTCATGGTGCTTGTGCGGCCATCAAGATTCTCTTCTTCATAACTTCTTCTGTGGTTTGAATCCCTTAGATGTTATTGGGCACCAGTATTTCGCGGCGTTGTGTAGGCTTGTCCAGTCTCATCTAAGGACTCACATGGCATCCCGCATAGAAATCGAGACTCTCTTTTTGCATTTGCTCATGTTAATGCCACAGTAAATACATCAGGACAGGATCTAGAAGTGCCGCAATGAATACTGATGTTTCCCATTATCTGTATTGATTTCTTCTACTGGTCCAGTGGAGAACTTGTCACTGAAATCACCTACTACTACATTCTGTGCAGACGGTAATGTCGACAGTCATCAAAACCGTGGTTGTTCCTTACGTGAACCTACACCTTATGAGGGGATTCCCGCTGCCACTCCCTCATGGATTCGCTCTCGAGAATGCAAGAATCCGGTATGCTGATTCGGGCATCCTGATCTGCAGCAACGTCAGCTACAAGATGTCAGTTTTGATTTAGTTGTAGCAGCTATTTCACTTCTTGAAGGGTGCAATTTGGTCTGTACAGTTGGGAAAATATGTCTCGTAGACTGGTAAAGCCTTGTATAGTAGAAAAAGCCCAAAATTTCTTGTGCAATAAGTCGCTAGGTACTTATATTTCCTCATCTCTTGTCCTTATAGCATGATACATTTTTTATCTGGAATTCCTCAAATGCTGTAACTTTAAGTTGCTTATGGTGTTGGATTACTTGAACAAAAGTTTGACAAATTATGTAGATTATAGTTTAGAAAGTTTAGTAACTTGGATTCTTCATTCTCTTAGTTGGAATGTTGTATTAAAAAAGCTACAAAATTAGATACAATGCATGTCTCAATATCAATTTTCTTATTAATAGCTTTATTTGAACCTCGAAGATGGTTGGAAAAAAAGAAGTCGAAACAGAAAAAAATTTAGGAAAAAAAAAGAAAAATACCAATCAATGTGAACTTAAATAGATTCAAACCACAAAGAGAAATCTATTGAAAATTATATAAATGTAGGAAATATTTATGGAAATTAATTCAAGAATTACCATCATAATTGAAAAAAAAATGAAGTATGCCATTAAGTCCACGGTCTTATAATAATGCTATTAACTTAAATTAAATAACCCCACGAAAGTTACAGTACATACAATTTGTATAAACTATACAAAATTCTATGTAACGCTCCAAAAAAAAATTCTTTTATTTGTTTTCAAATGATTTAGAGATGGCTATATGTATTAGCGTTGAATATACTTGTAGATCTATAGACTTATATGAAAAATATATAGCAAAGATGTATCATAAAAGGCAAAAAAAATTCAATACCAATTAAATTTAATTCGACAATTTGAATTATAGATGTAATGGGAGAAAAGAAAGTAAAATTAATACTCAATTTCGCAATTAAGTAAATTATTAATTTTACTGAGATGGTGTATAGAAGCATCACAATCTTTTATTTTTTGCAATAAGCAAAGGGTATTTTAATAATATTAAATCTTTGGTGGCACCCTTTTTTGAGAGAACTTAAAAGGAGACTCTATTGTAAGTATATATATGGAGTGTTTTTCGCTTCCGCGCATAGTGTCTCCTTTAAACGTGCGAGGTCTTTATAAGTAATACAATCCTGGCCCGCACACTTAAAGCAAAAGTAAAAACCTCTTCGAAAAAAAAAAATAAACATCATCAACGATACTAAACATTATAAACTGGGCAAAAACCAGCGCTTAAGTGAATCAATCATTATACTTGCATCAAATATCGAGAATGTCGCGAACTAGATCGCTCTTCAGAGCTATTCAACATCGATACGGTAGGATTCAACCTCAAATATTGCCTCATATTCAAGCATAGTATCGGGGTAGTAATAATGTCTTGCAATGCAATTCAACAAATGCATGAACTCAAATCCTTTTTGTGAGCCTGGGTCTTCTCGGCTTCAATGAGTCCTTGCACGAGTCCCACGCTTCTCTTGGTACTAGAACGATCATATAAACAAACGGTACATGCCAAGAGGCTATTTAGGCTATAATCCTGGCTATTATAGCTTCTCTTTTTCCCCTAGTTTCTAGTCTATGCCTATGACCAATAGACTAAAGTAGTCTTTGATTTCGCTCACGGGGGCGAACTCTTTGCTTGCTCTTGCCCACGAATCTAGAATCAAACATTAATGAATGGTAAGTGGAACAGCAGCTCAATGTACGCTCGGAATGAGACAATATCTTGGACAATTAATACGATGTACCTATAGTTATAGACAACCTTAAGAGATCATGGATCTATTGTAGTGAATCCACCTAGCAGGGGCACACCAGACGATCTCCAAAAGCCTCCATTATGTCTGGGCTTCACTTAGAAGCTTCTCTTTTCGTTTTTGGTTCCCAAAGATTGAGAAGCTACCGTATCTTCATGCAAAGAGTTATGTGGAGGTCGGAATATTGCTGGACGACCACATTTTACAAGGACGACCAAGTGGATCGCGGGAGCCAAATCTATCTTATCGTTGATTGCGCGAACATCGGATCATTGCATCTTGCATAGGTTGATGTAATTGCTCGATATTACGTACTCTTCATATAGGTCGGACACAAATAAATTGACGGGTAATCGCCTATCAAGCTTCTACACCATAAACTCTCCCGTGAGAGTCAGTACATATGCAATCAAATAAGTTGTAAACATACACAGCTACCACAATCTACTAAATCCTGGTTTAGTCGTTTTTTGGTAAATGAGTCTCCAAGTAGTTTCATTAAATTTGGATTTCACGAAGTTTGATGTTGCTATCTGGCAGTGTAGTTTGCTTGGAGTTGTTACCCATTTCCAAACCAAAAGAGCAGGTAAGACTGCATATTCATCTTCGGTCAATTCAATATGAAACATTTAACTTTAAAATTCACTTGCCGGCAACTCGCATGACTGCTCTTGAGGCTCTAGGCCAAGACAAGGGATAAAACCGAACAACCCTCGACAATGAAACAATAATTTAGAGTGCGTTTAGTAACTATTCTGTTTTCGAAAATAATTTTTGCTCAAAAATAATCTTTTTTTATTATGTTCCCTGAAATAATCTCCGAGCATTTGAAAGCGTTGAGTAACGGCCCAAAATTTCTATTCCTAGAATAGAAAAAGAACATAAATGCGTTTGGCAACTTCACAAAATTTCTTTTTATTAATAATATTTTAAATTTTTTAATACTTCTTTCTCTTTTTTTTTCTTTTCTTTTTTTCGTCTTCCCCTTCCTTGGCCCATGGCCTTGCTCGGGCGAAAAAGGCCGGAGAGGGCTACCCTTGCCCAAGCTGCGAGGGTCCAACCCTCGCTGGCCCACCGGCTACAGGCCAGAAAAGAAGATGAATAGGCTAGGAAAGAAGAAAAAGAAAAAAAAATTCTCTTCTATTTTTAATTTTTATTTCTAGAATCAAGAATCAACCAAAACTGATGCTAAGAATAAATTTGTGCTTAGAAACAAAAAATTTATCAAATAAAATTTTTTTTATTTTCGAGAATATAAAAATAGAATCAAATATTTGACCGGTTACTAAACGGCCCTTAGTGCCTTTTTTTTCTTCTTGTTTCGAGGCGATTGACCCTCCCAAATCCAAAACATTTCATCTTTTCTCACTCGACAGAATGCTAAAGGACAAGGGCATGATTAGCATCTTCTTTGACCATTCCACCAGCTTCTCTCTCTCTCTCTCTTCTCCCCTTTTCTCTCCACCTTTTTTCTCCGACTCTCCCAAATTCAAAGAAGACCTTCATCGGTCGAAATCATGAAACAGTACCTCGCAATGTCAAGGGCCGTAATCATTTCAATAGAAAAAAACACACAGCACGGGAACACCACCGTAACCGAAAGAGACTCTACGTACCGACTTGACTCGACTCATAACTCTCTCTTTTTTTAACCTTTCTGCATGGCTAGGGTTAGCAGTAGCAGGTAATACAACACACGCAAAGCACGCCATGGTATTCTTTATAGGGGTAGTTGGTCGTTAAAGGGGTGAAACAGTCCGGCCTAGATTCACGGGAACCGGCGACTATCACGGCGTCGTGGACTTCCATGGGAAAAGAGGTTGTGGACTTCAATCGAAAGAACATTTAGAGAGCACAATTCCGGGTCTTTCGAGTGAATTAAAGCTGATTTCAGATTCTTATCATCGTGCTCTCCGGTCCCTGGATTTGGCTCTTTCTCCACTCCACGGCCCCTCCCTCCTAGCATGTGATGCAATCACTTCCTTTTCGCTCTAGTGGTAGGATAACATGATTATATGCGTGAAATTACAAGCAAAGATCCTTTTTCTTCTTCTTCTTTTTTGTTTCTTTTTCGGTATTGCGGGAAACGAGATATGAGGGCAAAGTAAATCTCCATCGACCAGAAGGCCACATCCACACAATGGGTGGAGCCTCACTCAATGTGTTCTTGGCGATTAATCGAACCAAAGGATTTAGATATTTTCTGTTGTAAAAAAGAAGAAAAAGAAGATATCGACCGATGTACTGTGACTCGATTGCCTGAGCAATCTAAAATGAATACGCTTGTGCCAATTGATTACCAGTGCATGCGTAAAGATAATTTTTCGACAACATGCACTTAGTAAGTTTGATGCAGAAAAGAATCTAAATTAGAAAGCTAGATTACTGTGATTTACACTAATGATGAAGGTTAAAAGAGCTAATTTTTTTGACATAGTAATGGTTGTCATGTGATTGGACGCAAGTGTGTCACACGGGCTGAACTTGTTCGAGGGATTGGTGGCTTTCAACACAAACATCAATCCAACAAAGACTAGGAGTCTAATCACTACTTAAAAGGGGGTTAGGTTTACAAACTTAACTTGATTTCTGGGATGATGACTTGAATCAAGCAATATTTAAATCATCTCTGTTTGTCTTGGAATATGATCTCTTTCCATTCCCATGATCTCATTATGTCCTCGCATAAGGACGATCTTTTCTCCTTTAAAAAAGAAGCACGATGACGGGAGGAAAAGCTTGCTTACTGTTTGGTTCAAAGCCATTCTAACCGAAGCTTTTTAATCATTTCTTAAACGTAATTTATGTTCAGGTTCAACTAGTGAACTGCACTATTAGTGACATAAAGTTGTATATAGTTTTCATTTAATCACTTTGCAAGCGACTTTCGACATGATCCTCAATTATCTTTTGTAATTTACTTTCAATGATACTATACTTATTCTTCTTTTAACCTCGTTTTGTTTTAGAGGAGAAAAAGAAAAATAGTATGCTTGTATCATCTTTGCCATTGTCAAATCGGGTTAGCTCAAGTATGGCTGTTTACATAATCTATCTCTAACTTGGTATCCGATAATCCGGCAGCTTGTCTGTTAGGTAAAGGAACTTGCATCATAATTGCACTCGATAAGATACTTCTTGCACGTAATTCATTAAATTAAGTCGATCGCATATACTAAGAAATAAGGGATGAGGATCATCTACCCTCGTTGATTTCCCCCATCATCTTTCCCATTCACCAAATTCCAACACATATCATTTCAATATGACACAAGAAGTTCAAGAATGAGTTGATTTCTCTCCTGCGCTTTTATCTCTTAATCCTCAGTTGTCCGCCGTCGCCCCTGCTGCTGTCGTGCCTCAGACCACACATGGCCTCCACCAGTGCCGACACTATGCCGACGGCTTCTGTGTGTGTGTGGCTGCGGTCTATCTAATGCGGTTCCATTGCACATAGGAAAGGACCCAACAACATAATGGGCAACTAATCATTTGGTGCTGGTTTTCATTTGTCTTGTTGCTGGTTAGCTCGTCTCCGCTTCAGAAGACAGCTGGTGTACATGCATGACATATGTCCACAATGAAGCCAAACCCTGCTGTTGTATGCTTCTGGCTCCTTTGAAACTTAAGATTTTCTTTTGGGACAACTTCGATTCAAAACACCTCTTGATGAAATAATCATAACCGGACAAAACAAAGGACATAGTCCCCTACATATTGTAGTGATTGTCCCTGTACTGAGATGCAACAAAAACCCAGCGTACTTTATTGCTTGGTAAGTGCTTTGCTCTGACAAAAAGACAAAAAAGAAACGAAAAACATATAGGCGGCATTGTGTTTGATCTAGACTGAACGATTCGTCTTGTTGGAATGACCGGTTTTAGGGACACTGAATACTATTGGCACCTTTTCCACATATTAAAAAGCTAATAATGTACAAAGTTTATGATTTCCTGATATGCCAAATAACCATAATAGTTAGGGATAGTAAAAACGATATATAGAATTGAAATTTTGAGTGATGTAGCTGCAGCTTATAAATAGAATCATATTAGACACTCGAATCTTTAACGTTATTGAGTTTTTCTTAATATTTTCGGTCATGCCAAAACCACCCTTTTCTAATAATTTGTAGCTTGTTAAGCACCTCCTCGAAGTTTTGCTGAATTCTAGATAACATCAGATAAAGAGCAAAGGCCTCTTTGGTTTAATTTGCATACCCTTTCTTTTTTCTTTTGCTGCATTAAACTTGAGCTTGAATTTATAAAGAAAATTGTCCAAAAATCTGTGTTTTTCTGTAATAACCCTAACTCTCTCTCTCTCTCTCTCTCTGGGGACAGACATCATTGATAGAGACAGTGTCTCGAGATGGATATCAGGCGTCAATCTTGGGCCAGCCTTGTCGCTGCATGTGATCTCCATGTCTGTGTGATTTCGTGTATATCCCATCACACTGCAACAAAAGCTACTTACAAAATAAACACCCATATGAAAAAAAAGTGTTATCCATAATCGAAAGCCACTTTCTCTCTCGCCACTTGTTTCCTTATAGGTTAAAAGGAGAATATATATATATATATATATATATATAGTTATCTCGTTTTAATGTGCTAATTATTTTCTCTTGTGAGAGTTGACTACTATGAATTAAATAGATACAATAATCCAAGAGATACACAAACTCGAGAAATACGTGAATTAAGTGGATATACAAATCCAAGAAATACATGAACTCGAGAAATACATGAATTAAGTAGATACACGAGTCCAAAATATACATGAACTGAAGAGACATATCTTGTTTTTGCTCACATTCGTTGATCCATTAACCCACCACAATTAAAACAACAAATTGATAAGCTAGATAAGGTGTACAAAAGGATCTAGAGATAAAATAAATATGAGATTTTATTACAGAATGTTTGATTATGATTACGTAACATATTGCATTTAAGTGCCTCATAATTTAGCAATTGTAGGGTCTCCATTTATTTCGTGAAAAATAAATTATTTGAAAAATATTTTACTAAAAATAATCGTTTGTATTACTTGAAATAATTAGTCAATGAAAAATCTTTTCATTATCGATAACAATCTATGTCTAAACATTTTCATGGATGATATACAAAAATTCGTTATTAGGAAAATGTTTTTCAAATCACTCATTTTC
The DNA here is from genome assembly GCA_031216405.1 of Syzygium malaccense. NCBI lineage: Eukaryota > Viridiplantae > Streptophyta > Magnoliopsida > Myrtales > Myrtaceae > Syzygium > Syzygium malaccense. The sequence continues at coordinate 5,412,965 of CM062258.1, read as the reverse complement.
TGCGAAACAAAGGAAAGTTAGAGTCAAAACCTCGATTTGCTCACTAATTACCATCTTAATGTTGTAGTGATCCAAATCCCGCGATCCATGGTCCTTTCTAATTACTGGACAAACTAATTCTGATAGCTTTCCTGCCCTATTTAACCGTACCCTAGGAGTTCACCTTCTTCATTCTCTATATATAGTATCAACCTCACCAGCCTCTTCTTCCAACTCTTGTCTCTTCTCTTCTCACTTCAACAAACTAAATATATCAACGAAGAATCACGTTCTTCATCACGCACTCTAGCCATGGATTTTGAGGGAGACAACGTTGTCATTTCGAACATCAAGCTCGAGAGGTTGCTCTCCATGAAAGGTGGCAAAGGAGAGAACAGCTATGCTAATAACTCCCAAGCTCAGGTTTGGCTTACTTCGCTCATCTTAGTTATATCCATCTCCTTCTCTCCCGATCATCTAAGCCGTCACGTAACTCCATCTTGTGTCGTAAACCGGATCTCTCTCCATGATTTGAGAAAACAAGATCGATCTAGCTCTCCTCACTTCGACTTCCTCGCTCCTCGACAAAGTCGGAGCTTTTGGCTGCCAAATTTCATTTGGTCCGAGAGCTAGACCGATTTCCTTGTACATCTATTCATCAAATTCTTATTAATTTTTAAAGTACTCATTCAACCTTCGAAAGGAACCGATGTTTTTAATCTCCTAAAAGTTTTCGAGAAAAGAATGAACTCTGAACAAAGGTTTTATTTTCCATGCAGGCCATACATGCTCGTTCCATGCTTCACCTCCTTGAAGAAACCCTAGACATGGTCCAACTCATGACCTCCCCAGAAGTCCCCTTCGTGGTGGTCGACCTGGGTTGCTCCAGCGGCAACAACACCATCTACATCGTCGACGTCATCATCAAGCACATCACCAAGCGGTTCGAAGCCCTCGGGATCGAGCCGCCTGAGTTCTCGGCCTTCTTCTCCGACCTCCCGAGCAACGACTTCAACACTCTCTTCCAGCTCCTCCCGCCCTTGGCCGCCCACGGCTCCGGCAGCATGGAGGAGTGCCTCGCCGCAGACCACCACCGCTCCTACTTCGCCGCCGGAGTTCCCGGGTCGTTCTACCGCCGGCTGTTCCCAGCGAGATCGGTCAACATGTTCCATTCAGCATTTTCCTTGCACTGGCTCTCTCAGGTGAAGATCTTGTAAATATTCTAACTAAGTTCCATTTAGGTGCGTATATGCATTACTTGCTATCTTTTGCGGTGTATTATCACAAATAACTAGACTAGCGTTAAGCACAAGCTAGGACAACAAAATCACGAAAGGATCCTACGAATTGTTAAATTTAAGCACAAGACTGTTTTGGATACATCTTAATTAGCAAAGAAATTAAAATGGGAAGTGGACGTTCTAAGCAGTCAATGATGGCTGGCTCTATATAGTTTATGATCTCGTTTTCTAAACGGTGAGTAGACTATATGAGCATAACATGAACTCCTTTTTTCGGCCAAGTATTTGCAACTTTTCTGGTCAAAACTTGAAAAATTGGCGACTTTTCATGTAAAAAAATTGAAAAATTGAACGACCGTCAAAATTATCAGTTTATCACGAGAGATGGTTGGGTGAACGACAAAGGGACTCAAAAGGTCATGATGAGAGCTTGGAAGTCGTCGGCCTTCGAAAAGGATTTCCCACATGGATCGGACCAAAATGCTACCGACCGGGGCCGACGTTGGAAAAGCAGTTTTGGACTTTCAGGCTCAAACTCTGAAACTAAAAAGTGAAAGGCATTTGCTAATTATGCTTTCATTGCTTTGCTATAGTCAGCCTCTGGACCTCTTCATTTTGTTGATAAAAGATGATTCGCGATGCTTTGATCCATAGTTTTGTAGACAGATCTTCGATCGCCCTCCATCGTTTTGAATCCTAGCCATTTGAACTGGAATTAGTGAAGTGCAACTTCGAATTGTTCGCGAAACGACATGCAGTCATAAGTTTGATCGATAAGTTTCAGACCATTTTGTAGAACTACGTAATGTGTTGGCCAAGTTTTGAATGATGCTCCGGATGAAATGCATTCTGTTTGTTTTTGCAAAGAACAAAACAAGATAAACCCTCAATTTTCATTTCCATAAAGATTGTAAAGAAATGACTTGATCGTCTACACAGGTGCCGGAGGCAGTGATGGACAAGAGATCGCCAGCATACAACAAAGGGAGGGTGTTCATCCACGGCGCGAGCGAGATCACAGCAAATGCATACAAGAAGCGGTTCCAGGCCGATTTGGCGAGCTTCTTGAGATCAAGATCACCAGAAATGAAGCGGACCGGATCGATGTTCCTCGTCTGTCTGGGCCGGACTTCCGTGGACCCCGCCGACCAAGGCGGGGCCGGCCTCCTCTTCGGGACCCACTTCCAAGACGCTTGGGACGATCTCGTCCAAGAGGTAATCGAAAAACATGGCGTCAACATCCGAACTCGTGCTTTCGTTTTGGGCTTGTGTGAACAGCTGGGAGTGCGATGTGCATTGAGTACTGCTGCAATAAGGCCATGGTCATTGATTAGGTGTCGCCATGGCGTCATGAGACCGCATGATGAAATGTCAGCGACCATGATTTAGCTCTGTGAATTGTAGGCCATCTGATCTTGATCCGATTGTGGGGCTCTGCTGACCAGAAGGCCTGCAATATCATATCCGAAAGGCCAGTTTTGGCGGGCCACACCACACCATTGACCCACTATTGGAGACATTGTTAGGAAAAAGGAAAAGGATAGAACTTTAGTCAAACGACAACGTGATCATGTGCTGGGACTAGACAAGAAAGTTTCATTTAGATCAACGGTGATTATTGTCGGTCAGAAGATGCTGCGATGCGAAGGACGAATCGTAAGGAAAATTTTGTTGATAAGATTGAGTGCAAGGGTGCATCGAGTATGATCCTTTTCCTGTCCCCCCGGAAAAAAAGAAGATTTTTTATGATAAAATCGCATTGTATAAGCCCATAACTAGTGTTCATGTAATCAAACGTCAGTAAATCTTAGGCATATTAAGTTCCATTTTCGTATCAAAGTTTGGTAATTGTTTTGCATGCCTTTACTTAGAAATGACCAGTATGGATGTAATTACAGGGCCTCATCAGCAGCGAAAAGCGCGACAGCTTCAACATTCCGGTGTACGCGCCGAGCCTCCAGGACTTCAAGGAAGTAGTCGAAGCCGACGGCTCCTTCGCGATAGACAAGCTCGAGGTGTTCAAAGGGGGGAGCCCTCTAGTGGTGAGCGAACCGGACGACGCGGCCGAGGTGGGCCGGGCCCTAGCCACCAGCTGCCGGAGCGTAGCCGGGGTCCTAGTCGATGCCCACATTGGTGATCGGCTCAGCGAGAAGCTGTTTCTACAGGTCGAGCATCGAGCCACAAGCCACGCCAACGAGCTACTAGAGCAGCTACAGTTCTTTCACATTGTTGCTTCGCTATCCTTTGCTTAGAGAAACAAACAGGGCGTTTGAAAATAGGGGGAATTTGGGATTTCTTAGCACTTTTGTCTTTTTTCACTTTTCTGTGCCTCTCTTTTGGGTTAAAGTACTAACATTTTGCGTAGTGAGAGTCAAGAGAGAAGAAAGCAGCTTTCTTTCCTTCATTTTGACATTGTCTGTGTGCTTTTGTGTGATATTGATCCATACTGTAGTTATCTTCACAAATAATATGTGCGTGTTAGTGTCCCTGTGTTCCCTCTAATTCCATGCCAAGTGAATAATGAAACACTGATCTTATTTTGCTTCTTATGTGAATGATTCGTCAGGCCTTTAGTTGCTACCAACATAGCTTAAGTAATGCTCTGGTAAACAGCGCAGCACTATTCTCTCATTCTCATTGTGTCAGAACACAAGTCTATAGAAAGTGCTCACTGCAGAGTGCCGCACATCTAGAGTGGGGGTCTCTTGAGGCAGTCATTACATAGGCTGAAAATTCAAATTCTATCACTGAGTGATGTTGCAGCTTCAATCACTTGCATCATGTCCCTCCACTTCTGGTGAAGAATAGATGATGATTTCATCCTTCTCTGGCAATCTGAAGCTGACCCTCTTCTTCGTCTTCTCACTTTGGCTCCGGCCAGAGGAATAACAAGGAATCGCTCGCGTATCGCCCGACCCGTCCGCTAATTCACCATTGAGTTCCATGAGTAATTTGTCCTCCGAGAAACTTGACTGCCTATTTGAAGACGATTTGATATGGTTGAGCAACGCCGGGTGGACCCTGTTGGAGAAATGCTTGAGCAAGTAGGTTTCGCTATTTGCGGAGCTCTTCTCTGAGACCGGCGACGACAAGAGCCATTCTTCAAGGGTAGCGTACTGCCCATTGGCATTGGGATCATCTGTAATGATTTCTTGCTCATTTTGCTTCTTGAGTGGATGGAAGTTCCTGCTGCTCCTTTTCCTGCTCAATAAGCGCTTGTCCTTCATCGAATTAATGACAGAAGTTGCTAAACCCCCGTGTTTTTCTTCCTTATTATAATCACTTGCCTTGCGTAATCTCTCAGGGCTTGATGGTTGCCCAAAGCAACATTGCCCATTTCCCATCTCTTGATCACACAATGGAGAGCAATGCGTGAAATTGTATGTGATACTGTGAGTTTGTGAGCGAGTGATTATCATCTATAGGTTACACTATATAATGCGCTTAAGACGGGTTCATCAAGAAGGAAGGATTAAGAAGTATTGGCCTAGTTCTCATCGGTGTGAAAGCATGATTTTTGAGTGAATCACGGCAAACTAATAATTTCCATCTTGGGTTGGTTTCATCTTTGAATTCATTCGTAATTATCGATCCTTTGATCTTTTATGGAGTTTGTCAGCTACTGGCATTAGAAGCACTTCGAGATAACTCATCGAAAGATACTTGTAGTTGTTGGGGAAGAAGACAAAAGACACTTGGGCTCATCCACCTCGTAGACGGAGAAGACCTGCATCCCAATCTCTGGTGACAAACTCAAAGGTAGGCTGAGCACACAAAGTTATTCCATAGTTTCGGTAACAATGAAGACGAAGGATCGTGCCTTGAGATCACTTCATGAGCACGAGATGAAGATGAGGCCTGAGTTGTCTACCGTCCGGCAGCGTAGCAGCAAATTTGGCCCATTCGATATGACAACTACATCCACTCTTTCAGATGGGAGACCTATATCATGGGATGCTCTTGCTAACACCACCAACACACGCCATACTGTCGAAAATTTTTAATGACAGTTCAAAAGCCGTGTTCAACAGAAAGAACTGATAGAATGCTGAGTTTGATCTGAAAAGATATTGCCAACTTCAATTCTGGACATATTTGTTACAATATTGGAAATTCTGTGCATCAGTAAAATAAGCAAAACAACGACAATAGTTATAACACGCGCTCCTAAGGGAGTCGGGGACAAAACATAAGCTCAGGCATAAGTAAAATGCTACTAGTACCCGCAACCACATATTGATGTTTACATGCATGGAGAGGCTCACAGCAGCCCAACTTGTTGGCGGTGCCAACTGAAACAGAGACTAGTGAACTGTCATGACTAGAATATTGTATCCTGCAAAATGTGACCACAAATGAAAAAATTTAAGACGTCATTATACCATTCGCAGCTCTATAACAGAGTCCTCTCTTGAAGTCACTCGCTAATATTACACATCACATCCTAGCTAAAGAAATTTGGCACAAGGATTGGTGAACAATCTACGAATCTCTATGGCTAGGGAGATGGTGGAACTGGTTCAGTGCCAGAAACATGTGAAGCAGCATCTTCCTTCGTCATGGCAACATAGTTAGCCGGGGCAGATAGCCTGGCATCCCTTTTAGCATCCTTAGAATTCGTCCTGCTACCATTTTGCGGATTCAGAGATAATCGTCTGGTAGGAGTTCCATTGGCACCTCCATTTGCACGAGGGCCTACAACCTTCTTCGTCCCAACTGGTCTTGCAGGGCTTGGTCTTGAACCAAACATCGCCTCTTGTTCTGTGCTCTGCTGCTCATGGAACTTTTTCTGGTCCTATTAATGTACAGATTATAGAGTCAAGAAGATTCAGAATGGAACCAAACCTAGCAAACAAGAGCAGATGAGCAAATACAGAGCTTGTTTTTAATTTAATATTGAAGCCATGTGTAATGGTTTATCAGCTAAAAGTATATGCATGATCAAGCCATCTTATTTAAGGTGTATCTCACTCTCAAGCGCCGCTTCTCCTCCTCTCTTTCATGCCTCAGCATGGTATATTCATCAAGCATGGCGAGGAGAGGAACCCCGTCATATGTGAATGACATGCCATGATCTTCCTCCCATGCTCTAGTTTTTGCAACCAAGGAATCAACCAAAGCTGCACATAGACAATCATCTCAGTATCTGGTTGAAGTGTCTTAAGTTTTTATTGTTCATGGGTCTGACAGGGATCACCCTTAAATCCCCCCTTATGACACCACAAACTTCAGTCGTGTACAATGTCAAATTTAAGTACGGAGGAATCAGTATATTAACTTCATCAAGGGACCAAAATCTAGAAACCCCTCAGTGAAATTTGTCACAATCGACTGCATTGCTACTCAATTCACAATGATCAAGGAACAAGAGAAGCAGCTGTCATCCTTACTGGGGCAGAGCCAGAGGATTCAGCCAATCGATTCAGTGGAATAATTATACAGTGTATTCTCAATGAGTTGGAAATTTTATGAAGTTTTGACTACATAATTTGTATGTAATTGTGCCATACAACAAGAAAGATGTCATAAGCATGTAAAATATTACAGGTAATCATATATCAAACATAAAATAAGTATCATTGCATTGGTAGTATTCTCTTGTAGGAGTAAACCAGAAAGAATGGAGTTCTTTGTTACGGGAATCAGGGTTAAATGGGTCATCTCATCAAAAATTTTGAGGTGATATCTTTTTTGCTTAGAGAAAAACTGAATATAGTTAAAGAATGCATGAACTTCAGTGGGGTCAATTGCCCCCACAGATGAGCACGACCCACCATCCCGGACATCCTAGATCCTCCTTGATTTGGGTAAAAGAGAAAAAGCAGATCTAAGAATCAGCAAGAAAATCTTGACTAGACTTAAATCTAACAAGCATTCTCTAACATATAGACATGCACTTTAGAGAAAATCTTAATATCCCCATGATTGTCGTCCAAAGTAGTCATCATGCTGCTTTAAATAAATAGTACCTGGTATTTTGTTGACAAGGATCCGGGCTTTTTCAGCACGCTTGAGATTTATGTGTGCACCTCTGCTAGCATTGTACCTGTTATCATCCTGCTCACGAAGGCAATTTTGTGAGTGGAGGAATCATGTAACGAAAGCATGGTGCAGATATCTGAAACCACTCTCAGTCAATATTCTCCTCTTTGTTATAACTTATGACAGAAGGGCAATTAAAATCCACCCAGGGCACCAATTAGATACAATGAGATTCGCTCTCAACGAAATATAAATTCCTACACTGGGGTGCACCCCACAGACATTATAGTTTTTTGAATAGCTAAGAGAAACATTAGAAAGCTAGGCAATCAGATGCAATGACAGTCTAAATGATTCAGTTGAATAGCTTTTGTTCATAGCAACACAAATTAATGACTTTTCATGCAATGAGTTTGGCCATTGATCTTATCCTAGCAACTACTAGAGATTTTAGAAGGGTATCTTATCACTGGAAAACTCAAGCATGCACATGCTGTGGATAGGTAGAGAGATAGTACCCGGTTATAGTCTTCGAGCCAACTCTCCTCTTCACAGGCTGACATCCATTTCTCAACCTTGTCCAATATTTCTTTCCTGCTGAGAGCTTCTTCCCGTGCTTTTACAATTTGATTGTCCAAGTCTGTTATTAATTCGGCAGGCTCAACTTTCCCGGACTCTATGAGCGCCATAATTTTTTCTCTAGCGGCCTCAGGATCTACTTCCACGTGTGCACGAGCAAATATTTCTTCAAGCTCAGCTTGTTTCTTAAATGCAATTTCCTGCATCCTGCTAGCTTTAAGCTGATCAAGCCTTTCGACTTCCACCTCGGCCTTAGTCACAGGAATGAGTAATTTTAGTGTGAGTGAGCTAAGACCCATCAAATACTCTAAAGTGAAGATTATATGTATATGGGAATAAATTGAAATTTCATATACCTGCTCAATCAGATCCATAGCAAGAGCACCAGGGGCAGTTACTTCATCAACAGAAGCTGAGATGTTGCAGGTCACATGGTCAAACAGTTGACGCTCTTCTTCGGAAGTGTCCATCAGATTCCATAGATCTATTAACTGGGTGGCTAATTCTTGAAGCTGCACAGAGCATAGGCATATTTAAGACTTTGAATTCAATTTATTGGACAAGTCAGCACACATGGAATCTCGTCAAAACAACAGAAGGAATGACGAGGCACGCTACAAAACTATCAAGTAATATCCAACACGCACGCATTCATTCTATAGAAGATTGATGTAGGCACATCCTAGATGCATAGAATGTATCGAGAAATAATACTTGAGTTAGAGATGCTATAGACTTTTCATTGACACTGACTACACATTAACATTGAGGAGAACAATAGAGATTTACTAACAAATGTCTAGTTGCTCTTGCAGCTTTTCCCCGACCATCAGGGGTATCAGAAGTCTACCTGTAAACTGACGATATATGAAGTTCACCCCAAAAATAATAACCTCCCTTGAGAACAAATAATATGCCATACGTTTTTCCACCACTGTGATATTGAGGCAAAGTTTCTTTCTTTTTTTATTTTATCACCAAAAGTTCAATTTACCTAATCGACTGGCTGCATACTGTCAAATGACAATGCTCAATAGTCCAATAATCAAACATGAAGAGAAGTTTAAAAAATACCGCATTGAAAGAAAGGTACATAGTTACCTTATTCAGCCTCTGCTTCTTATCTTCTTTAAGAGCTAATACTGTCTTAGCCAGCCTAGATAGTGTCTCGTTGCTAATGCTTTTGGATTGTGCACTGGCGGAGTCATTTAAGCTTGGGTGAACTTCTGTAATTGAACTGAAGAAATCCATCCCCAGGACCGAACATAGATCATGCACAGTGCTCACAAATTCAACTACTTTGCGCAACCTATCACTCTGCATCATATAACAGATAAAACCCATCAACTTGATGCAACGAGGGGAAAGAGAAACTACGGTTGAGCAATATCTATATTAAAGAATATCTATGAACTACCTCGCTGGAACCGAGCTCTTACCTTCTCCTTTTGAAGTTCTTGGAGTTGGGCTTGATACTCATTCAGCTTCTTCAGTGATAGATCAGCCTCATCAACTTCAGGAGCTGGCTCGGTGACGCTCGAGTTTCCAGCAATTTCACCACATATCCTCTGAATCTGAGACTGCACATCAGAGAATTCCTTAAGTCTTTCCTCTTTCTGTTTCCAAAGCTGCTCCAGTGCTGGTGCAATTGATGCAAGTTGTTCCTTGATTGTTCCTGAAGCTTTATCAGGCTGCAATACCAAACAAACAACGTAAGGGATTTCAAAAATGCAGGTAACACCACAAAATAATCGCGTGAATCAACCGGAAATAACAGCATATTAGAGCTCTTAGTGTTACTGCTTTTCTTAACCAGCTTAAGAAGGAAACAGCCATGCTACTCACAATTCCGACCACGCTTTTCTCTCCAAGAGCTGATAGAAGACTGGAGAGTTCAAGTTTGGCATCCGAAAGAGTCTCAAGAAGTTGGGCCCTCGACTTGTCAGCCTGGTCAACATTTCTCTTGTACACATCTAAACATTCCTGCTCTATTTGAAGAAGCAACTTATCCCGCTCCTCATCGCCTTCGCCAACTTCGTCCCATATTTCCTAAAGCAATTCATCATGTGAGTCTGAGCTTCTTCTTACCAAAGAACAAGTACCCGATAGGCAATGAGGAATCGAAACCAACAAGGCGCATCTGCGAAAGTAGAGTACCTGCAGCTTATGCAACAATGAACCGCAAGTAATTTCCCCGAGAAGAGGGTCCCGACCACTCGCCACCGCCATTCACGTTACTCCCACAATCTAGCTGCACCACATAGATGGTTAACAAATCTCAACTTTAAAGAAATACGGGTTCCATTTTTCGGGGAAAAAACATTCATCAGAACGACACACGCAATCTCCACTAAAGGCATGATATGAGCACCATAACAACCACGACTCGAGCAAGAATTAAGATTGTTTTTCCCTTTCCATTCCCTTTTTTTTTTATAGCAGAACCATAAGAAGTATGGAGAAATCAGATTATAGCTTTCTGTTTCTTATTTCCCAACTACATCCAACTGAAACCCATCTCCTTCTCCTTCTCCTCGTCCTCCAAATTTTACCAGCAAATCACAGACCACGTCAGCCGCACTTCACTCGCTCACGTTTATCTTGTAACCCACGCGACGATCAAACTAAAACATGAACATCAATCTCTCCCTCCATATCAAACACCGACTTCCACTCCAGCAGTAGCTAAGCTAAACCCTCACTCCGACCAGCTAGCAACGAGCGAGCAATCCGAGACCACTACCACCACATTTCACCCGACAAGGCAAAGCAAACGACATCACGGTCACTTTAATCTCGCCGGTCGCTTGAAAACCAGCACACGGAACACGAAACCAGACACGGTCACGAGCACGACGAGCCGCATTTGCAGCACGCGAGCCAAAACAGAGAGGGGTTCCGCCAAGCGGAGGGAATGCCTTACCCAGATCGCCCTCGGAGCTGCGGAACCTGCGAGCTTCGTGGCTTCAGATCTGAAGCGCTTCTTCTGCTGCTCACGGCGTCACTCTACTGCGAGAGAGGCTCTAGAGAGAGAGCGAGAGAGAGTCACTGTTGATGGAGGAAGAGAGAGAGAGAGAGAGAGAGAGAAAGTGAAGGAAGCAAACAAAGGACAGGGAGCAAGAGACTAAGGGAGATGGAGAGAGTGTGTGTGTGGGGCCCTTTTATATATGTGATGGTCTATGTTCCCATCGCTTTATCAACAACTACTCTTTTCTCTTTAATATAACAAGTCATGCCAAAACATATATATATATATATATATCGGAAAACGCCACAAAAACATTTCAAATTATGCTCATTTCGACTTATTTTACTCTAAACTTGTACCGATGTAAAATTGTTAGATGAATTTTCAGTAAAAGCGGCATCATTTTTATTTCAATTAAGCCATGCAAGAGTCATATCAATACCATTTTTACAATTCACATTAATAAAATTTTGACGGAGAATAAATATATCAGATAAATAGAAATTTTGAATCTTTAGTGATACGAAAAAAAATTTAAGGTAAACATGTAACTGCAATCAGCATAGTTGAGGATTTTTTTTTTTTGGCTTTTTAACCAATGTTCTGCGTAACAAGAAACGAACAGGTAATCTTATTACTATGACCGCGGTTCGCGGGTTAATTACGGACATTGACACGACCCCGCCCCGCGTGGGGGGGAGGGAGTGAATTGACCGGTCTGTCCCTCCGCTTTGACCGGGAGCGCCGATGGTTTGACTTGACCGGCCTGGTCCCCGCTCCTCCTCTCCGCTTTTTCTTCTCCCATTTTTCTTTCCCTTTTTCTTTTCCTTTTCCAAGAAAAAGCATTCGTGTTTTTTCCATTAAATTAATAATTTAAGAGCAATTCTGTAGCGGGAGCGCATCAATATCGTGCCATGTCTATTGTCTTCTATCCAGCTTAAGAAATTTAAGCGTGCTTTTACAGCATGGGGGCAAGCATTTGAATAGCACGCGCACTCCCTAATCTTCTAATTTGGCCTTCGTGCTGCAATAAGAAGTGTTGCGATGCATTTGAATGATGAGGCCGTACGGAGGATTGCGATAATTAGTCGCGAGTTAGCCATTGTCGCTTCTATTAAAACTGGGCATATGTCGCCTCCGTTCTCGAGCTCTTAAAGAAGCTATAAAAATAGGGTCGATTGCCCGTTAGCCAGTTGATTCGGGGTATCTACTAATGGTTTAGCCTTTTTAACCCAAAAAACAATGAATACAATCGAAGATTGATAGGTGCAAAACATTCAATTAGAGAAGGGAGAAAGGTAAAAAAGTGCAATAAGATAGTTAGGAGATGACATATATAAATCTTACAAAAATAATGTCTATATCTACTGAACTTATGCCGAATAGCAAGTCGCAAGGTGCCGCAACTTCTCCTAACCACTCGACGTTTCCTTGCAACAAAATGTGTTCCGAGGGGTATTTCTTCAACATACCATTTCAAACTCGGGGAGCATTTGCAATTTCTTATGTAATCATTCCTCGAAAACTTGACAATCATCAAAGACCAAGTATAAGCAATTCTCATCGGTGGATGTTAAAATTTTTAAGTATTTATATGTTACGATACTTTGCGAAGAAGAAATTATAATAGAATGCACGTGATTACCATCTATTGCAATAGAGGAATCTCGATGGGCAGAGCAAGCCCCCTCAACTTTGTGACTATGCAAGAAAGAGACATGTTAATGACATCTGCATTCCTTAATTCTTCTTCTCCAAAAGGGACAAACCTAGCAAAAGAAATAAAAGGGATAACAACATAAATAATCTATAAATTTTAACTCAATGTGTAATGTAACCCTTGAACTTTTAATTTATTCAACGCGATCCTTAAATTTTTGTTACATGTTCAATTTAGTCTCTGAATTATATGAAAATGTTTAATAACATCTTTCAATTAATTCAAGTTCAAAAACAAAATTGAACAAATTGAAAATTTATAAACGACATTGCATATTTAACTAAAGTTCGTGAGCCATATTGAACAAATTAAAAGTTCAAAAATCATATTTCGCATCGAATCGAAGCTTAAGAACTATTTATGTCGTTTTCTCGTCGGAAAAAAAAAACAGAAGAAATGGAGGGGAAGCGGTAAAGGGTGCGGGGGGGCAATTACGTACTTTCGGATCGGGGAGGAGGAGGAGGTCACGTGCACGTCGACATCGTGGGCGTGCCAAACGAGGAGGAATGGGATCTCATCTCATGCAATTTCTTTTCTTTCCATGACGACGCTAACTGCGAAATGGAAAAGGTCGTGATCATTGGCTAAGGCGTTATCATGATCCACACACATGGGCCTCCTCTCCCGTTCTTTAATTCGTTCCAACACCAGCCTAATGTCCTGAAATTCAAAGAGGATTCGATTCAAAAATTTCGGAACAGCTAAATTTTTGAAAAATCGAAGGGAACACATATGCCCCACGTGGCCCGCTGCATACGATTGGCTACAATTCTTGCGTTTTCACCCCATTTTTTTTAAAGATAATTTTGAAGAAAATGCGTAATTTCCAGGAAAATGAATGATGTGGATAGTTGATCTTAAGGCACTGCGTTGGTTGGTGGGTCACATGTTTTTGTCGCCTAGGCGCTATCGAGACGTGCCATGAGGCTACGCAATCATTTGAGAAAACCTGTGCACTATATCTAGTTATGTCAAGTGAGATATTTCCATGGCTTATCCAGATGTGTTTGCGTAATGAAACCTACCTTCGAAGAGCAGGCCACGCCTGGGTTGGGGTCGAGCTCGGAATGGAGACTAGAGAACGACGAGCGCCTGACTTGACTGACTCTCGAGATGTGTGATAGGACAATCCCGTGACCATACATCCATGTATAACAAATATCCGTGACGAGCTAGTGGAGCGCAACATTCAGTTTCAAAGTAGCAATTGAAGGGCTTTGTTGAAGTGCCGTCCCACATCGTTTGACCGCGGATCTTAGATACTCTTTTATATTTATGTGATTTTCCACTTTTAGTTTAAATTTTGGTTTGGACTTCCCAACAGTTTCAACTATTGATTGAGTCTCCAATTCGTCAGCTAAATTTAGGTAGATGCGAAGTAGGCCCAAAGTTTCACCATCGGTCTATCTGTTCCAACGGTGTTCACCTTGGAGGGACAATGCCCATGTACTACTAACAGTGCCAATTGTTGCAGCTTCTAAGGAGTCCAGACAGTTCATTGAAGAACCTCAGCAACCGCGAACGTGTCGGGGCTTCTTCGGGTCGGACGAACAAGGCCCACAATTACATCCCCACAAAAACACGACCCGACAGGGTCGTCGATGCGCGAATCCAGCCGATCATGGACCTCAAACGCCTCGAATCCGTACACCACAAGCCAAAGAAGTCTCCAGAACGTGACTCAATTCGGAACCTCCGATGCTTAAGTCAGTCACGGAGGAGGAAATAAGTTGAGCAAAGTGAGGAGCCAATCAAACAACTTGACCGTATCGCGCTAGAATTGTATTGCCGTGGATCCATATTTTACCGGCTCGGGGGAGGGAAATCTTGTTAATACGCATGTGACCCATGGACACCAAACCAGCAATCCTAACGAGTTTCAGGTATCGAATGAAATCTATTAAGATGCGATTAACAAAACTAACTACGATGCAGACGACGGAAACTCGTACTTACATGTGGGTCTAGTGCATGCCCCGTCATTTCTTAATATTAGATTTCAAGTCTAGACAATACTAAATTAGCTCCTAATTGCATGGTTGAACACAGTCTCGCTCATGCCCGATCGATTTGGTCTCGTTCCCTTACAGGATGAGACAGCGAAGGGCCAAGCTGACGGCGAACCAGAACCTCCATGCCCATCTATTGGAGCATATGGGCCCAATCAGTGTGTCCATACATGTGTTGAACCCAAATCACATGGGTCAAGACCCCACAGCATTACATTCCCTTTGTGAGTTGCCATCAAGGGGGTCGGTTAGTTCGAATAAATCTGTTTTCGAGAAATTATTTTCCGACTTTTTCGATGTTTGGATGTGTAAAACTTGTTGAATTACGAAAAGGGTTTTCCACAAACCGAAAAGAACAAGCTTAAATTGAGGAGAATGACTTCTTCTTTTGATAAGAAAGAAATCATCTTCCCTAAATCACCGAACAGATGAAAACCAACTATTTTTCTTGAAAATAATGTTTATGGATTCATACCAAAGAAAAGAAAATGTCCATGGAAAATATTTTGTTTCATCATGGAGTTTTCAATTAAACAAATGGGCTACATTTCATAAAGAGACTTTAGATTGTTGATTATTAAACCATCCCTTTGATTAAAGGTTTAAACTTTTAGCGTTGGCCGTATCACGTAAGACCTCTGGCATCGACATCAGCGATTTTTGGGCTTGAATTGGCGGGATGGATTGAATTAGCACAAATATAAAATGTTTAGAACTAAATTGATTCATTTAAAAGGTTTGAGTTTGAATTAATACCAATACAATAAGTTTATAATTTTTTTGTTACTTTTCCCTGTATATCCCATTAGTATTGGAAAAGATCCTTCTTTTGATTTTCCTTGTTAGAACATTTGCGTATATTCCGGAAAAACCCATCTTTTCTTATCATTTTTAGACTCACTTTAATCTTGGGAGCTGAGCAAATATATAAAGTAATTCAGCTAGCTCTAAAAATGAATTTGCAAGTGACAAACAACTAGCTCAATCCAATCTAGTTCCTCAGTGGAGAGGGTCAGTTCCCGATTTCATAGGTCGAGAACTGACCCCATCCAGTCCGGTTCCCAATTCGAGGGTGAGAACCCACTTACCCTGAAGTCCGATCACCTCCACATCTGTTTAATATTTTGGATATTGAAATATAAACATTACGAAACATATCACCACTGCATACATACGAATTATTTTTAATTAGCGTTTCGAAATCAGTTGTTAATAAAATGTGGTCGCAGCACAAGGTGGATGAAAAGCAAGGACTGTCAGCATCAAGCAACTGATTAAATGCCTGTCCATAAACTAACTACGCTTTATCATCATAACTTCTTTCGCTGTTTATCAGAACCGATCCTTCGCTGCTGCTGCAACACCGCACGCACGGCAGAAATTTTCTCTCCTTTTATATCGTTTTCGAGCGTCCGGGGGCGCACAGGAAAAGGCGAATGGAAGGAGCCGGGTCGAGACTGAGCCGAGCCTCCTCCCGGTACGGCCCGACGGCCACCGTCTTCAACGGCCCCGTCCGGAAGTGGAAGAAGAGGTGGGTCCACGTGTCGCCGCCGCCGTCGGCCGCCCCCGCCCACCACCACAAGCCCCACCACTTCCAGACCAACAACCACCACCACCCCTCCTCCACCCTCTTCCTCTGCCGCTGGACCCCCGTCTCCTCCGGCGCCTCCGCCGCCCCCGACGGCGACGACGGCTCGGGCTCGGCCGAGGAGACCCCCAGGCGCAAGTATCGCTACACTCCGGTACGTTCTTCCTCTCTCTCTCTCTCGCTCTCTCCGCGTCTCTCTTTCGTTCGTACATGTTCGTGTGTGTATGGAGCTGGGGTTTAAGTGTTCTTACTGTGGAAATTTGACCCTTTCTTCCGGAAGATGAAGCGAGGTTTTGATTTTTCCTTTTGATGGGTTATGGTTGACTTGGCGGGGTTTGTCTTGCTTGAGAACTAGGGTTTAAGTCGCGCTTCATGTGAGCTCAACTCCTGCTTTCAGTCATGGCTTCGTAGCAACCACAGTTTAAGTCGTGCGTTATCTGAGCACAAGCTTTGTCGACTTCAAATTACTTAGCAGCCGTGATTTTGGACTGTGTAGAAAGCTTCGAGCTTGGTACTGCTCGCCCTGCTTTCAGTTATGGCTTTATTAAATTTTAGTAAATTTCAGGAGGAAATTTGGAGGTAGTTTGACTTTGATTTGTGAAAACTCGGGTGTGTTAAATCGATAGAACACGAGCTCTGTTCTGACCCTGTTTTATTTGATACTCAGAGCAATGATTTTCAGGTTTAAATTTGTGTATGGGAGTGTGGTCTCACTGTCTTATATGTGGAATGGAAGTTCACTTTTGCTTCAAAAGGTTTCAATGGCTTCTTGTTTATGATTTGAAGTAGTCGCGTTGTGGGTATTTGATCTTATGGTGTTTGTTTAGGCTTGGAGGTTTCTTATAAATGTCAGTTGGGTTCAGAATATTATGATATTGGGTATCGCTTATTATTTAGATGTTTACATTCGCCGTTTTTAATGAAGGTGATTTCTCATGCATGTCAATTCAGCATCTTTTCTATCTTTGATTCCGTAGTTTGCTTAATTTGTTATTCCTGTATAGATTGCTGTGCTTGAAGATCATACTAAGACAGCTGCAAGAAAAGCAAATGGAGGCAAAATAAGTGAAAACTACCCAAGCACTGGTGGGCCTATGGTTGAGAATGACGATATATATGGGAAAATTGATCATTCTGAGGATGAGGAGAAAGAAATTAAGGTGATTCGCATTAATGAATGTACAGTAAACTGTTGTTTTAGTAGGCCTTCTGTTCCCTTTGTCGCCATAATTTTCATTGCGTTGGGTTGAGAATTTGTGTTATTTTGAGTGTTGCTCTGGGGATGTTGAGTATGTCGAAACATTGAAGTGCTGAGAGGTTATCCTCTTGTTTAGGGAGAAAAAGTGATGGGACAAGCGAATCATATTTCAATCACATGGAAGTAGGCTCATGTGCCAACGATGATCAGTCGCGTAAGTTTTGGGAGTTGAAATTATTTAAGCAATTCTAGTTACGTACATACATACCCGTGTTTTTCCCATTTTACCAAAAAAATGAAGCGAAGTTATTTCCAGTGGATGAAGGGTGAGAAGGGAACTTGGATCAGAAGGCTACCAGTAACTTGAAAAGTGTAAAAGTAATACACAAACAACACATTTTCTTTTCCTGCCAACTCATGCGTGTTGAAGTTTTAGCTTTATATGTAGAACAAGACTTCTTTAAAGTGTTGGTGCCTTATCTAGAGTCGAAAACCCAGCTAAACTTTCTTAATCACGAAGCCAGGAACTACTTGCCAGCATCCACCATAGAAGATAGGAGTAGCAGAACTTTGCTCTTGCCTCCAAATAGTGACATTCTTAAAATTGCAATGTTGTTAATATGAATAACAATGGATCTTCTCTGCAGAATTCGAGCAAGGGCGGTTTAGATTTGGGTGTGTCTCTGGATGAACCTGAGAATGGTCATGATGACGTCGAAGACAAGAGCACAACCATGCCGAAAACAACCACGAGTGGCTTCTGGTCAATGGGATGAGGCTTTTCCACTCAATGGGAGATGGAAAACAGCAAGTGAGAAGCTGTTGTACTGTGTTGTAATGGGGTAAGATTTGGCAACTGATTTCCTGTCTGGATAATAGCTTGAGTTTGACATCTAGGGCATCTGTATCTAGTAGGTGTAGCATAGTCAGTATGTATAAATCCACCGAGGCATACTCGAGTTGCTCCTGTAAATATTTTGCTGGGCAATATGTGCTCCTCTCTCGCTCTCTATCTGTCTTGATCAATCGATCGATCGAAGTGTGATATATGTCATGAGTGGGTATCAATGATCTATTAGTTTTGGTTCCATGCTCCGATGATCTTCACCGGAAGAGTTAATCGAGATGGACTGTGTAGGCAGAATTGAGAACATGCTTGTGTATATGATGGCCGTTTTGGTACTGGGGAAGCTGGTGGCAAAACGAGTACTAATGCTGTCCGTTGGCCCAAACACTTGAATTTTTTATCTCCAACAAAAGATGAACCCAGATCAGGAAAGTATTAAAGAAATGACAGAAATTATGTGCTCGACCACAAGCTATAGAACCATGAAGAGCTAGTTTCGCAAAGTTTCCGGTAAAAATGACGCGGGTGAACTGCATTGCACGTTTAAGTTGCAATTTGTGTGATTCAAACTATGAGAAGACAGCCAAACATTCTCCTAGTAGATCTCTTTGATTCTGTTCAAGCCAATTCGCACACAAGCTTCTGATCCCAATATAAATGAGAGAGGAGGACGAGTTATTGTTTGTTATCTACTACAGATCGATTACTAATTATCCAGATCCTTCTTTTCCGTTGGGTCCATAGACTGTTTCTTTTCCCATCAACCCTCCGAGAAAATACACCACAAGCACACTTGAACAAAACATAGTATGATTATTGACGTAACAAGTATCAAAATTTCGAGGCATGAAAGTGCCATTATATCCTCGTACATATCCAAACTGATTTGTGTAATGCCGCAAGTTAACGGGGAAAGATGAATCGACATCCTCTGCACTGTATTCAAGATCCTCCTATATGTCCGTTCTCCTCTAACGATCAGTAGAAAGCTCCAGACATGATGTAATCAAGTTAAGTGTCTCCACATTGATCGAGGCTTCCTGTCAAACTACAAACCCCATGCCTCCTAAAGCTTTTGCAGAAGCTTATGAGCCTTTCTCAGCTGTTGCATCATTTTCCTCTGCTTGAATCACACCGACCTCCGCAGGACGAAGAACTCGGTCGTAGAGCATGTAACCAGCCTGCAGCATGCAAGAAAATATATCAACATTAAAACAGCAAATTGACCAACCAGCTTTATCCCCATCTTTAAAAACAAACCTTCCCAACATGAAAATCTAAATAACTACCTAGGCAACCTAACCAGATAATGATAGAATAGAGCCATTATACAACTAATACTAGGCTCAAGGCAATGATGACTGTCTCCTGCATAATTTTACTTGCGACATGAGGAAAAACTGATTTGGCCCCAACCAAGAACAGGAGAGTCTATTCCTAACCGAAGCTACCCAAGTGTCAAATATGGACGCATTAGAGATGATAAGCTAGGTCTGGCCACACTAATGCCCTCTTGAGACTGCTTGAGACTGTTGAAACATAAACTGGGAGGAATTCAAATAATAGCACCATATATATACTCGGACATAATTCTGTATTTGCTATGACGATTGCATAATCCTTGCCAAAACCACGGTTGAGCTTTGTCTTGCAAGAGAGAATCCATGCATCTTAGGCTATAGAACTACAGTCCACCAAAGATGCCAATGAGAAAATGCAGTGATTATTACTTCAGCATTGACCATATTAGGCTTGTAACTCAGTTTCTGAACACACAGGCTTAACGCATTGCAAATTAAACTCGACGTAGTCAACTGGGTCTTCAAGTTGTGAGGGTCTTTCTAGGTCAACTCTGAAACCTTTCATAACAAATTTCAGGTTTTTGCTTCATTATTCCAGAATTACAGTAAGTATGGAGTAGGTCATCTCATAAGATTAAAGCTAAGAAATGACATCTTATTTGCTGCTCCTTTAGGCAAAATAACTGAAACCAGCTATATAATGCAGTACAACTATAGTTCACAAGACATCATACTTTTTCTTGCATTTGAAACAAATAGAAAGGAAAAAGATCATCTTTTATTTGGCTTTTCACTCCCTTCTATGAACCTTCTACCTCTCTTTTTTCCCTGTTTCAGCCGGTATTTCTGTGAGATGACATGCATCGGGTGGATTTGGGGCAGGGGTAGGGGCACAGAGCAGAAAGAAATGCAAAATCCAGGAAAAAATTGCTGAAAACAGTTTTCCAAATAGAAAGTACCACTACATAAAAAGAGAGAAATGCAGTGAAAAATATACCTTTAGCACAGCAGCAACAGTGCCTGGGGGCTTAGAACTGTCTGGCATCTGGAATACTGCATTATGCCTATGTGGGTCAAACGGCTCATTAGTAGGATCATATTTTTCGATGCCGTGTTTCTTAAATACCTGGCAAAATAAAAGTAAACCTCAGCTGCATGTATAAACCTGAGACTGCTGTGGAAGTAGCATATGTCATGCTGGGTAGTGAAGTAGCAGTTGTGTTATGCAGAGATCAACTGAACTGTTCCATAACAAGATCTTAGCATGAGGAAATGATAGAGTATAAAAGAAAGGGTTCTCTCCTCCTTTGCCGACGAAGATACTGACATGTGGCACTCATTTTGGATAAATCACACAGAAGCCTGGAATATGTGCAGTTGGGTTGCTTTGTAATGAAGCCCCTCGAAAAGAAAGAAAAGCCTACCTCAACAAGCTGCTTCTCCGTCATGTCAACACCTTCTAGAAGAGTTCTTAGGAGAGGCACTGCTCCATCACCATCCTTTGCATCAATCTTAGAGAAGCTTTCTTTGACAACCGAGGATGCTCTCCCCAAGTTGTCTGCAACATCCAATAAATTTTTAGCAAAATTCTGCAGAAAATTCCAAATGAAACTTCTTGAGTACCACTTATGATAAATTAGTGAAACGTTAAGTCGATAGCAATGACCATGTACACCATACCTGTACAGCGTATTTCTTGGAATTCTCAGCTTCCCGCCTGGTTCTGTCCATCACATTCTCCATCTCCGCATAACTTCGAAGGACTTTATCTTGCATTCCTTCAATCTCTTTGTGCTTCAACTTCAGAAGTTCTTCCTTCTCTGCCACAAGTTTTGCCAAGTCATCCATGGTTAGTTCCTTCTCACCCTCTGACTCTGAATCTGAAAAGGCCGTCCTTTTCGCAGCTTTTCTCCTCGTCTTATTAGGTTCACGAGCCGCTTCTAATCTGGTGCCTGATGTTTCTGTTTCGCTGGACACTTTCGACTCTCCAGCACTCCTATCTCCTGATCCATTCGAATTTTCAGCATTTCCACTTGCTTTTGCGGCCTCAGAGTTTGAAACCCTCTCTGTATTCTCAGGAGAAGCAGATGACGAGATTCCATACTGCCGAAATGGAGTAGCATGGAAGGTGAACTGATTAGTGGGTACCGCCTGATGGAGCCAAGATTAGATGTGAAACCAACTCGAAAAAAAATGTCAGGTAGTTCAAGATTTATGTCACTGAAGGAGAAATCGAACTATTTCTCAGGAATCCTACAAGATCCATTCTTTCTATTCTCTTTTTCTCTGACAGAGCAATATAGAGGACATCGAATGATCGCACAAGCGCACAAAACCAGTAGTTGAAACAGACGCTGAGAATTCCGTCCATCTAAAGGTGCCATCTTCAACAATTAATAGACACAAGGACGACGACCGAACCTTAGTCGAGACAATTATTACACCACTCGACCCCAACTAACAAAATAAATTCCCAATGCTCAACTCAACCACGACAGCCTCGAGCTTTGTCGATAAGGCACTGCCAGAGCTCGACTAAACGCAACTCAACTAACATGAAGCGCACACGAGAAGTCGATCGTTTGTTTAGCCTCGCGAGCGGATGGAGTCCCGCATCATAATGCTCAAACCCAAGAACGCGATAACCAATACGTTTGTACCCTAGCCACTTACAGACCGCCACTCCAAATCAATCAGAATCCAATCAATCAATCCACGAGGGGATACCGAAATCCTAAAAGCGCGACAAATTCGCAATCAAATGAAATTGAAGGAAGCCACACGAAGAACCGAAACTCGAAGACCATTAAAAAAAAAAAAAGAAGCCGCAGACGCCGACGGGTTCTCTCGAGTTACCTTGCTCGGAGGACCGAGCGCGAGCGCGCGACACTGATCGGAGATGAGCGGCGGGGGACGCGTCCCGGGAGGAGGACAAGGCGGGAGGAGGGAGGCCGTCCGGCTCGCGCTCCGGGAAGAGCGGGACAGGATCCTCGACAGCAACATTTTTTGCTGGCTCCGATTGAAGGGCTAATTCCGGAAGCCGAGAACTTCTGCTAGGGAAGGAGCGGTGCAGGACGAGAGACGGTGGGGGGTTTTCGAACGGAGCGGAACGTGCTTGGACGACAAGGCGATGGAGGGTTTAAGGAAAAAACCAACCGAACATCATCAAACCGTTCTTCGTGGGAAACGCTGTCGTTTTCTTTGCGTTGTGGAGGGACAAAGTAAAGTAGAAGAGGTGGCCACTAGGATTTATATATATCCTTTGACCAACGGAAGGGTAGCTAGCTGCGTCTCCGTTGGAAGTCTCCAGAGCCTATTTCTCCACGAAACTGAAAAAACACCGTCGCAATTTTGCATGTATTTAAATATGACAAAAAGTTGCTGATAGACATGCAGCTCTGTTGATGAAGAGATTAGGGGACGAGGACGCCAATATTACTGGTGCAGATTGGTGCAGGGTTCGATTAATAGACTATCACTGATATGGGCTGGTGCGGAGTTCGACTTCTGCTTTATGTAAAAGACAGAGCAAAAGTCAAAGAGAGAAAGATGAGAGTTGGAGACATGATAGATAAAAAAATATGATGACATAAAGTTATTGGCTTTTATGTCAAAACTCAAATTATTACTTGTATTTTTAAGAGATTAGAAAAATGTAATGTTCGGATCAATGTGTCAAATACTAATGTCTTTTGGAAATGTTTCGGGTTTTCCACCCTAAAAAAAATTAAATCACACAAGCCGCGACATTTTTCCAGAAAAGTGAGAAATCAAAGGCACAATTCATGACAAATTTTCGTGGTGATCATGTTGACACCGTTAAAATTAATTGACAAGGAGAGATTGGATTTGCCAAAGCCACTTCACTTCCTATATCATATAATAAAGTCAATGTATTGAAAACTACTTTATTTACCTATTGATTTGGTTAGTCAAAAGAATTAAGTAAATGAGAAAGAATTAAGTTCCTCATTTGCCATAGTTTTGAGACTTATGAGACAAAAACCAAATTAGGAATCAATTGCACCCGCGAAGTGGACCGGCAGTTAGGAAGTTCGGAACATAAAACTACTTGGTTCGATTCCACTTTCTATTCGGGCTTTTTTTTATTTTTTTTGGGGCTAGAAGTAAACTTTTCATTTCAAACAAAGCATTACTAACAGAATGCGCTTTTTATTCGAACCTAATAATGCACCCAAATGTAGAATGGGAGACACCAAACTCATCCCAACACAACTTCATTCCTCACAAGTTTTCCCCTGCTTTCTCCAATCCATTTCTTGCATGAATTCAATGCTAATTGCACGATCAGGGATCAAGTTGATGATCAATCATCCAGGCGAGGGATCTATCCGTCCCACATGGCATGTTGATGTGATCGCCTCATGAATGGTAAAGCGGCATGAACCGTTTAGGTTTGGAATGGCGATATCATGGACTAGAATTACAGATAAGCGAACCTCGAAAAGATTGTGAATTATAACCCCAAGAATCACAGAGCTTCATGTTAATATTGGTGGAGCTTTACCGTAATACTTCTTCAGGAGAACAGCTAACCATTACTAAAATTGATCTGACATGGCTGAATGAGCCAAACATTGCATGTCACCGGAATGGCATGCGTTAAGTATACACAGACATAAACCTTGTCTGCACAAAACCAACCATCCATAGAAGATCTCCCACCTTCAGTTTGTAGCAACCAAACCGGCAAACATGCATTTGATGGAAACAGTATCAACAAAGTAAAAGATTGACAAGAGATCCTCCATCGGTATCGCCAAGTAAGCTGAGTCGAAAGCTCCATCGAGATTATTTACAAAAAGAAATGCGAGCCAGTTGACTTCCTCCCGTTGCCAACGATGCTAGGGTTACATCACCAAAATCACCCTTTTCACGAAAATGTCTGCTTTAAATCAACTCAGATTGTCACCACATCCCTTGGAAACAGGATGGATTCACTCTGCTTCACACACGAACTGGGTCCATATCGCTATCACAAACATGCAATGTGCAGCAAGAGTGAGCCATCACAAGGAACGTTGAATACACCAAAGTCATCGATTACACTAAAAAAGTAAGTTGCCCAGATATGTCAATGCATCTACAAGCACATTAAAGATCAAACGACATTACTAAATCTGGTGCATATGCAACCCATCATATTGGTCAATTCTGGGCACATAATGTTCAGCACGAGATACAGCTATTGTGAAGCTTAGAAAGTATTAAGAGTTGAATGTGTAATGCATTCCTGCTTTTCACCTATTAAACTCAACGTTTATTTGTTTTGTCCCCCATAAAGCCCTTAATGTTTCCCCACAACTAGACTAGAGAAGTTTCTGACTAATTGCTTCGCATTTAGTCATTGCTATCATAATTGACTCACATTGCAGGATCTTCACATAACAAAGATTTGAACCCTATGCACATCTCGGCTTCATATTTATCTTTTCTCGAAAATCTCAAGCTACAAATAGCAGAGACTTAACCAGGAGGTCCATAACAAAAACGAGTCTTTGTAGAGATGCAAAAATCGCCTCTTCGAAGAGCCCGTTCCTGAACTGGGCCATCATATTCGGTCAAGCTAGCCATGAAAACAAAAATTCCCCCTCAATTGAGAGAACTTCAGTTTCCAGATGCTCAAACTCAAGCCAAATGAAAGAGATAGCCACTTCATCATGCATACATAAATAGCAGTGACAGAATGAAATGGCAAATGCCCACAGAGGAGGCGATTACACAAGGGATCAATATGGATCCTTAGAATAAACCTCATGAACTCATTTGGGCACTTTCGGAAAGAGCAGTTTGACCAAGGCCGGAAGCTCAGCGAGTTCAACTTGTGGCTTGCCTAACAATATCCTTTTCAACTTATCGTCACAGTTCACCACATTCTTGTTGTTAGGATCCTGCTCACAGAAACAATCGACACATATTTCAGATAACCGATACAGCACAATTCATGCAAACAAAGACATAATCAACCGTTTGCTCAATTAAAGCAGGACTCCAAAAACAGATAAAACGACCACCAAACTCGCGGCAATCTCAGCAGCACAATTAACGCGTTACAAAGTTTCTCTACACATTCAAGCAGTGCCAAGAAGCTGCACATCCGATCAGTCACACGCAAATTGCTTGATCCCAAAAAACAATTTCTTGCCCGCAGTCAGTCACCAATACCCCATTTGCTCGCAAGCAATAGTTTCGCCCGAAAAAGGAAAACTATCGAGTATAGCTAAACTTCATCAAGATCAATTCATGGACACTAACCCCCCTGACCAAGACTACTCACAACCATATACTTCAATGTTCATGGTGAGTTCACCATCCAATTCAAACTGGACAAACCCTTAGACGAACAGACCCAAATCCAATTCCGAACTGACAATTCACCGCACGAATCGCATGATAAACATGAGGGACTCGTTCCGAAAGTCGTCCAACGCACCGAATAAACGCTAGCACGTGCTTCCCTTCGCAGGAGACCCGTACTTGCAGGAGGAGCGAGGGACTGACCTGGAGGTTGTTGGACTTGATGTGAGACCAGACGCGCATGAAGCAGCCGAGGTGGGAGATTTGGGACTGACCCACGAAGTCGCGCACGGTGGAGGGCAGGTTCACGAGGTCGATGAGGCTGGCCAGCTTCTTCGGGTTGTCGGCGACGGCCTTCTTCATCCTCTGCGGCAACATCTTTCCCCTTCTCCTTCGCTCGCGGTCCCCACGCAGCGAGAGGCGGCGCCAGCCAGTTTTAGCGCTCGCGAGATTAGAGGTTGATTGAGAGTCGGCTAGCCGACGGGTCTGTTTTCGCATTTAAATTTCTCAGAGTTCTTACCTTTTAATTCACCAAAAATACCTAAGACAATTTTCTTTTTTTGCCTCAGAATTCTAAACATAGGATTAAAATCTTCTCATTTTCAAATTTTAAAGAGAAAAAGAAATACTTAGTGGAAGTAAGAAATAGGTTTTTTTGTGGCTTTCGCATAGGCTCGCCTTCGATTTAAAGAAGAAAAAAAAAACGCAGCAGCAACAGCATGCTTGCTGCGATGATGGAGTTACCAGTTAAGCCGGAAAATGAAATCCCTCGGAAATGTCCATGTCAGATAACAGGAGACAGCCCAACAAAGAACATTCCCCTAGAGACAACGTGTGCGGGGCAGTCCATAACCTGGAGGCTGGGGTCATCTTCGGCGGCCTAACTCTCAAGGTTCGTCCATCAGATTTCAAAGCTAACTTTGAGTCCAAAGCAACTACAAGGGCTTCAATCGAATACCCTATTGAACATGAGATTTACCTAAATGGATTCATTTCAATCGATTCATCGATCATGAATAATAAACAGTCAGAAATTCAAAGTGGGAATTTCAGAAATTTAACGTCGAGAGATGATACTTGAGTAAACATTGGACAATCATCACCCAATTGAGCTGAACTCACGTGATCATAAACCCAAGATAAATTACAAAAAGAACGTAATAAGATGATCATATTCTACAGAGGTGGATATTACAGGCCGGACTACATGGGTTGATATTACAGGTCGGAAATAGGAAGGGAGGAAGAAAATGAACAGAACGCCTTTACATGCACAACTCTCTCTCTCTCTCTCTCTCTCTCTCTCTCTCTCTCTCTCTCTCTCTCTCTCTCTCTCTCTCTCTCAAACCCGGAATGCTCCATTCCTCAAGATAATGCCAATGGTCTCCCTCTGCGCTGCAACTGGTGCGGCATAAGTTTCTCTTAAACCCGAATGGTCGATTTTCTCAAGATATGCCGACGGTCTTTCCGAGCAACCAAAGCACTAGGGAGAGCTCAATGCCAAATATGGTGTGCAGAGTACTCCTGTCTAACGTGAATCCGTACACTGTTATCCCCGCCCGGTTGTTCTCGAAGTATTTCACTGCCATTAGGAAAGGAACTCGGTCAGCAAAACAACCATCCTGCGATCTATTAAAAGCATCAATTCTAATGTGAGATGAGATATGCAATGGGGACATAATGGACCCTTGATACCATCACTTCTGTTGCTGCCGACTGTGTAAATGTGCAAAAACCATACAGTGATCGTGAATGTCAAAGATTTCTTCGCTGTACTTCTACATTCATTCGACAATTAAGCTCAACCTCAACATAAGTGGCAGGTGAATTCTAGCTCCCCATATCAGGATGACAAGGACTACCAAGCGATCAGTTACTACAAAAGGTCAATAAGTCGATGATAAGCCTTTCCGCACTAATATTTGCTGCCACTCATAGCTATTAGAGTCGTTTTGGTACTATTTGTCAAAATTATTACTAGGACATGCTTCCATTCAAGTTAAGGTTATTCTTCAAATTAAAGTAAAGGGTTAAAAGGACTTACCAAGGGCTTCTCTTCTCTGGTATGAGATAGTACTATAAGCATACGCTGGGATCAAGTTGTTATTGTCCAAGTCATCTTCCTCATCACCAGCATCGTCACCATCTGATTCTGTACCGCTTACAGGAGAGACTTGGCCATGGGCAGCCGGAGCCACTGTTGTCTCGTCATCATTTGTCTCGAAAGAATCATCAAGTGTTGCACATACATGCCACTTTGCCGCAAGGCATGTCACGGACTGTGCTTTATGTGTAATTTTGGTTGCACTGCGCAACAAGATGAAGAGCCCAGCGACCAGAGTCATCGAGCAAAGCTGTACAATACAAATGTTACCCCCACTTAGTACGCTTAAAGATGGAAAGTACTAAAAGAGAGGTGCTCGGGCACAAACTTATTTCATTATGTCACAAATTAATAATTTTTTATTTGGCATGAAAATCTGCAAATTTATCTCCGAATTAGAGTTCCTCACGAACAAGAAAGATGCAAATGAGTTTGTGAAGCCCCTTTCTTAGTGTTCGGAGTAAGGAACTTACAGCCAATTCTCCTGCTCGGAAAATATTAACATCTGCAGTGGACTTGGTAGTGACGAGCAGAGAGGCAAACTGGCTTCCAGTGACCAAAACTAGAGCCCACAATATGAACGATCGGTACCTATGGCTTATGATCCGAAGGTGTCTCCTGATCCTTAGATGCTCAGATAGGACCGAAGCCACATCTGAGTCTACTTGAAACATCTGTGCAAAGTCTTGCAGTCGCAAGATCTGGAGAGAGCAGATCAGACGGAACAGTACACACACCAAGAAAATGACCATTGTGCGGTAGAGCCATGAGAAGAGCTCCATCATGCAAGCGATGGTGTCGCTCAGGTAAACATTCCCCAAGAAGGGTATTTGAGAGGCTCCTGAGGCATACCACCATATCTTATAAGCACTCTCAGCTGCAAAGCAGGGGATGACGAATATGGAGAGGATTTTCAATGATCTCTGCATACACGATGACATGTTTGTACATGTAAGGTAAAACACTATAGCTAGCAAAAATCTAGCATGTCATAACAGTATAGCTAGCAAAAACCTACCATATGACAAAGAGCAATCTTTCTTAGACCCCTTTCCTATTTGTTCTAGAGAAAAGACCTAAAAGTATATGATCCTTACTCCAACGGTCATGAAAAGTTCATGTCAAGCAAGTGATCATCCAAGTTTCTATGATGATGTGAGGTCAACCCAATGCTCATACTCACAACACAATCGTCAGAATGTAAAGCATCAATAGTCGAGCTTACAAATCACCAAAAATAGACATTCAATCAAGTGCAGCTGATTATACTTGTAAATTTGACAATCCTGCAAGCCATCATTTAACATATTCTCTCTTCTATCGTATTTTATGGGATCCAACCACATATCACCGTGCTCTGTTCATCTTTGAACTCACGCGAAAGACTGCAATTTTGTGAGTTGAACCTAATATAAGTTATACTCTTCATTCATCCCTGCTTGTTCAGATGACTTGACATCAATGAATTTCCTCTTGGAGAACCAAATAAGATCTGCACATCTATTATAGTACTTTAATTGGTGGCAACACATACTTCTGATATGAATTATAAGCGCTTGCCCCACCGATTGCCAGAGATGGGAAGAGTTTTAACCTTCTTAGTGGAGAGCTGCCATGGATGTTTTGATCATCTGATGACAAGATAATATGTTCATCTTCGATCAAGTATTAGAAGTACGAGATTCCCAGCATTATATATATTTACTTATTTGGTTAACCGTTCATCCAGGAATCTGGACTGTTGGACCATGTGGGCTTCATGTGGATCCCCTATAATCTAGTGATTTAGGTGCAGCTCAATCGAGCCAGGCTCTTGCAAGAATCAGATCACATGACACCACACCCGAAAGTCCCTATGCTCCAACATGGCACTGGATGAATACTCATTATCTTCATACTGTGACGGACGGAGCCAATTTAAGCATACAAAAACAAGGCGGCATCGAGCTGTTTTCTTGATAAATGATCAGCTTGATCGATCTAATAAAAAGAATCCATCAGTAACTTCCCGGTTGCCGGGAGATAACGGGATCTCTTTGCCTGTCATCGATCGTCACCTCTCTCTCTCTCTCTCTCTCTCTCTCTCCCTCGGTGATGGATATCTGTCCCCACCAATCCTGTAATGCCACACTAGTCCAAGTTCATGCTTATCAACTTTACAGTCAAACACATCGAAGCTCATGATTAGTATAATGAAAAGCAGAAACGCCGGCCCCATCGCGTTGGCCTAGAACCTTCTTATGCTCATCACCCTGTTCATTAGCTAGCAAAGCATTCCAGAAGCTACGAGCGTTGGAAAACCCGCGAAAATCGATTACTACTCTCGTTCAAAAATTAGAGCGAGTCCTCTGGTCAATTATACGTTAACATTTCCAATGGCAAATCAAGGAAAACTGAATTGGAAGATTAATCACATGTCACGAAAGCAGCATGCAGCTAATCAAGGTAAACATCGCAATCTGATGCAACAGAAACCAGAAGAACGTCATTACCGTCACAGACACGGAAATCACGAGAGATAGATAGAGAGAACGTACGTTGAGCTGCTCGGTGTAGCCCTCCCTCACCGTCTCGCTCTCGTCCCACAGCTTGTCGAAGAAGAGAAACCTCCGCAGGCCGTACTTCCTCACGAACCGCGACAGGCAGACGAAGGAGAGCGCCGCGACGCTGCTGAGCGACAGCTGGACGACGCCGTCGAAGGGCCGCGCGTGCTTGCCGTCGCAGCTGGCGCAGGCCAGCAGGAAGTGGGAGGCGATGGGGACGACGATCGCGAAGACGACGAACACGGACCAGGAGAGGCAGGCGGACCACGCGTCGGACTGGTCCACGCACATCCACCGGAGGTAGGACCGGAAGCTCTGCAGCTCGTCCTGCGCGTGCGAGACGGAGCGCGCGAACGTGACTCTCCGGTTGCGGCTGCCGCGGTTGCTGCTGATCAGAGCCTCTCGGTCGTCTGCCATGGCGGATGGCGACGGGGAACAGGGCGACTCTCCTCCTCCGAGGAAGCGCGGGGGCGACAAGACAAATGTGCAAATCCGGAGTTTTGGTTCTGAATGACGTTCGGGTTCAGGTTCAGGTTGATATATGTGGTGGCGCAAAAGTGTCGCGTCACGGATTCTTTCCTTTGTTCTGTTAATTTCTTTTTGGTCAATTTTCTTTTCTTTTAATTTCGGATGCCATTATTGTCAAGTTTGGTATATATTTTATCCTGATCAAGGTCGAGCGAACCTATGACAAGATTTTGGACCAAATAGACCAACTCATGGAGAAATCTATTGCTTTGGACACGTTTTCCGAGTTATATGTGCATCGAGCTACATTTATTTAAGGGTTGATACAACGAAAACTCTAAACTAGTATACCTGTAATAAATTTAAGCCAAACTAATATTTTGACCACAAAAAAAACCCAAACTTATATACCTGTGATGAATTTACCAAAAACTAATTTTTTGACCACAAATAACCCCAAACTAGTATACATGTGACAAATTTACCTTTCGTCGGTTTCTGTTAAATTCTACTGTTAAATTGTTGAGTTGGATAAAACGTGAGAGTTGATTGGTGTACCGATTTGGGGTTTTACCTTTCGCTTTTCACAGATGTATCAGTTTGTGATTTTTCGTAATATTAATCCAATTTAATGAAAACTAACGGAAGGTAAATTTGTCACAAATGTACCAGTTTGAGGTTTTTTGTGGTCAAAAAATTAGTTTTTGATATATTTATCACAGGTATGTCAGTTTGGGATTTCTCGTGATCCAAAAAATAGTTTTTGGTAAATTTATCACAGGTGTACCAGTTTGGGTTTTTCGTGATATTAATCCTAGCATATATGGCCAGTCTAACTGTCTTTTTAAAAGAAAAAATAGATTTTTTTTTACCTACTATATCGACTAGAAATGGGGTGAGGATGCCTTTCCTTTTCGTCATGCGCAGGCAATAATAACATGTCGATAAACTCAGCATGTCTCTCTACCTCCCGCTTCGCAAGGCTTCGAATCCGGTCGGATTCTCCTTTAACTTTACGTTTTCAATTAACCATCTATTTAGAGAAAAAGCAACAAAACGAAAAAAAGAAAAAAAATAAAAATAAAGGTTTGCGATGATTCCACGATGCGTTTCGGAGTTGGCACTCAAAGCACAAAGGGCTCATAGAATCCAATTCATCGTGCCCCGCCGTATGCTGATCCAGCTGGCGAGGTGGGCCCCCCCCGGGGCATGCAACGCGTGTACGCTGGAGTAGGGGACCGCCACGCGTGGCGCCCCGCCCCCCGCGTTACTTCCCGCGGCGGTGGCTCGAGCGAAACATTAAAAGACGCGCGCACAAACAAAGGAGAAGAAGCAACCGCGACCGCGGGCGGAGATCAGAAGAAGCTCCATTAAAAAATGGGTCGACGGGGTTGCTCGGCGATCGGCGGAGGTGGAGGTGGCGGCCTGTGAATCGCGGGATCGAGGTTCGATTCGGTGGCTCGCTGGGGGTTTGCATGTGCCAAAGATTGGATTCCGCCCGGCTCCGACGCACGTGACTTGTCCATCGGGGAAACAAAACAATAGGGAAACCTATCATTCAACATTACCCAAATCCGTCTCCCTGGGTTTACCTGGCTGCTAATCGGTTTGTTTCGCTACGTGCGGTTTTGTGGCTGGCTGACCGCCTGCTTTGAAAAAAGCTCAAGCTTTGGAGGTATTGGACCTCTCTCACCACCCGAAAACTTGCTAAAAGAAATCAAAGATGAGATTTTCCCTTCTACTTATGAAACGATCACCAACCCTTTTATAATCGATGTGGGATAACCCCCAACAATCTTCCCCTCGCATATTAAGTTTAGGTCGGAGCAACAACAACCCTTAACTATTGGGTCAAGACTTGTTGGTTACCTGAGGTCTGATATCATGCGAGATTTCGTGGGATCAATGTTGACTGTTCTAAAAATTTAAATTAATAGATGAAGACGTGGTTTCATATTTAAATATTCTAAGACATTAGAAAAAGATCGCCTCTCTAATCAAACACCCTTTCATGGCGGGATTATGTGATTACGCTACTCGTTTCGAAAAAACGAAATTCATGGCCGATGAAAAGTTCAGCAAATTAAAAGTCGAGAGCTGATTTGTGCAACGAGGTGTCGGGATCGCGAGTCACTCGATGCGTACGGAGCGCATCGAGACATGACATCTCGATGCTTTCGATAATTTAGAAAGGTAATGAGTGGCACGCTCGAACTATGAAGTTTGGAGTCTTTGGACAACGTCTGGCGTTTGCGACTCCGAAGGTTCGGCACAAGAGAGACATGAGGTATGACGAACGTGAAGTGTGTTGTGGACCAGAAGATTGCGGCTCCATATTGGGCCAGCAGAAACGACCTGCGGAGTATGAAATGCGACGTTCGTCGCGGTCCAAGAGCGTTCCTCCGTTGCCTCTTCGCAACGGGCCTTAAAGCCCTCGTTTTCAGCGACGGCCCGAAGTGTTCTGCGTCGCCGTGGAACAAGCTCACCGAGGCAAAATGAAATTTCTTTATATGTGACTATTAAGTAGCATCAAACAAAACTTACCCTTTTTTGCCCCCGAAATGTGAAATTTCTTTGTATGCACCCTTGAGAAAGGAAATGCTTGCATGACCGTTTCCTTTTACAAGCTTAAATTTAGAGATAAAAATCAGAAGAGGGCCCACAGAATCAATGCTCTTGAATATTATTACTTTGATTTGTTTCTTTAAATAAGACAAGAAAATCGTTCCTCTTTCATGCATAATCGATGTCATTGATCTTAATTTTAGATCACCAGAAAGTTCATATAGAGCAATCTGATATGACCGAAAGGTTTGAGGAGCCATTTCTTCGCACAATGACTCTGTTATTGGTTGCAAAGCTAACGTTTCGAGCGTATTTTCATCTTTAAAAATTTTAATAAATCTATTTAATGGCATGAACGATTTCTTTTTAGAAATTAATAATATTTTTCTACTTGTATCTATTTATATTTTGGTATTTAGTTTATTTTCTCTTTCTTCATATTCAAGAATATTGATTCTATGGGCCCTTTTCTGATTTTCATCTCTAAATAAGCTCGTAATAAGGAAATATAGAAGTTTAAAAAAAAAAAAAGGAAACGGAGTCAAAAATTAAAACCGTTTTAAGAAGTCTACGAGCTTCCTCAGAATGAATTTGTGGCCACCCTCGGACCGTTACACTGTCATTTGGCAGTGGACGGTCATGCTAGTCGGTCCCTCTAAGAAATGTGCATACATTCGGATATAATTTGTTTCCCCAATAGTTGGATATATTTTTTCAGCAAGGAATTAAAAAAAATAAAGTTGTTTCTGCCTTTTTACTAACCAAGGCAAAGGCACCCGTAATTGCCAATGTTGACTTAAATTTTTTGGCCGATAATAATAAGTGATAGTCATCTATATGCCGGCATTGATAAGAAGCCAGCGCCCATGATTAATGGGTTGCTCAAGCGATAAGCGTGTTCGTTCCTCTCGCTCAAGACTCGAGCACGAATTACCACACTTATACATTCTCTTGGCTTCACCTTTAGAAGTCTCGGACACCTGTTGATATATCAAAAGAACAATCAAATTTGAAAAACAATACCTAAAACCGATATTATTCATATGGGCAATAACTTTACACATTTTCGTTGGCCAATAAATAATTTTGAGCATGAGTGTCAATTGACGGAGTCCTCTATTCCTCTCTTGTACAGTTGTACACAAAACCGAGCGTTACATAAGAAAACGAGTATGAAGGTTCGCCCAGTCTCATGGAGGGGTTCGAGTAGTACTCGTACACAAGAAAACCCAGCCTGATCAACTCTAGCTCTAGCTCTAGCTCGGTCTGGCCCGATATGTTCCCGCAAAGACGATAAGCACCCATTGCCATCATAATGACCTAACACATAATGCATTTTCCAAAGTCTTACGGGGTCTCAAATGGGCGTGGCCAAACGTGCCACCCACCTTCCCCCCCTTATGCCGGATGACCTTTCGCTCTCCGAAGAGGTGCCACGTCATATCACCCATCCAACCCACCAAGCCGAAGCAGTACTCGATCACCACGAAGCTCAAAAACCCAACCCACCCCACCCCACCCCGCCCCCCCAAAACTCGAATCTTTCAGCCCCCCACCCCGCCTTCTCCAAAAAGAAGCGAAAGAGAAGGGCCTTGTCCCACTCGAGCAAAAGCGGAAGCAGCCAATACAATAATACAAGGAGAACAGAATACGCGGACACGCCTCCCCCCCCGCACCAAAAAACAATTTAAGGCAAAAGTCGATCCCGAGCACGACCCATTTAGCCGGTTTCCGAGCGCCTTCCCTCGTCCACAATTCAAACATGGCAACCGAGTGGGGCGAATTGATGTGACCCGTGAGCCGGCACCACCATCCACCACCCCGCCACTTATTCCCTCTCTGTTGCTCATAGCTTCGCCGGTCTTTCTATCCGACGCGCATGTGAACCGAACCGATACCCATCGTGAAATCTTCTCGGCACAACCCAATTCGCAATTTTAGCACCTTGATTGTAACACCTTTTAAGCGTGCGAGCATAAAAGAGAATGATAAAAAACAAAAAAGATTTTTATTGGGGGGCATGTCGGAACGACGACTGTGAACGGGTATTCGGGAGTTGGTGTTTGGTGTGCCTTTGGAGATATCGATAGAGAAGAAATCTGTGTGCTAAGTTTCGTAAGGGCTATAGAAAGATGGCTAAATTCCCAAATGAAATCAGCAACTTCATTATTTTCTGCCGAGTAATTTTGTGCAAACACTATATTTTACCTGAAACATCAATTGCATCTAGGCGGTCAACTCTTGATTGTCTCGTTTGGATTGGAAGCTGGTGTTGGGGTTTAGGCTACGTTGAGCATATTCCACGTAAAAAAAAACACAATTTTGCGTGTCAGCAATGGCATCTGCCCCCAATCAAAATCGAAATTCAGTTGAAAACAGCCCAGAGACGACCTCCCCAGAAATCTACTCCATCTCACGATGAACTTCCTAATGGCCAATCCCACGTGTTCCGGAACGATTTGTCTTGCCAAATGCATAATGCGACCGTGTTCGATGAGCTCAACCGACAGCCAAACATGTTCGATCCGAATTTCACCGACTCGCTTTCCGACCGAATCTCAATTCCTGCATTCACGTCCCGGAACGAAATCACGCATCGAGCCCCACCCATTTGCGGGTACATCATCAGCAGAGAGCAACTCGTGCAAGGCAAGGCAGCGCAAGCAAATACAACACTTGCTAACTCCCAAAAACATCACCATTTCTTGTTTTTGGTATAAGGGGTTGTCAAGAATCGATCCCATCTGGTCACATTTCAGATCGGAGAACGCAATAGACCTCTATCCACGACGAGCAACAAGAACCCCTTTGGCATCGAATGCCCAAGAACACGAAACTCGAATCTATTTCGCCAAACAAATGAAAGATTTCGCAGTAAAAGTTGGACGCTTTGCTAATCTAATCTAGGGACAGACCACAGAGACGTCCCCCGCCCCTGCAGATCTATATGCACAGGTAACCTTCAGGCATCGGCAAAGACGCATCAGTTCATAAGGCCCAGAAGAAGCAAGAAGATGAAACAGCCACATCCACCATATTCATACCACAGGAACCAGTCGATTTTCAAGCACAAATCGCCCGGCAATACGCATCAGCTTAAAGACTTTCTCTTTTCATTTCATCTTTAATCGTACCCCCACCTCATCTTTTTGCATTCCAGATCTCTTTCCATTTCCGCAATGAGAGTACCACCAGGATATTTGAAGAAAATAATAAAAAATAAATTCAAGACGAGGCTTTGGTGTTCTTGACGGCCGCCGAGCAACTCACAGGCACAGCCGCAGATCTTCGCCGTCGAGGTCAACCCCGCCCGACGGCGGCAGATTCAGATCGAAAGGCAAGGGCCCCCTCCTCCTAAACCACGACGTCGACGACGACCCCTCCTCGACGCCCCCTCCGCAATCGTCCACCACCGACGACGACGAATCGCAGTCGCTCTGGCAGTCCTCCGGCTCCACGGGCGGCGACCTCCGGTACCTCTTCTCCGGCGGCGGCGGCGCGGCGCCCGCGGCGGACGGCGGGGGCCGGGGCCCGCTGAACGACTCCACGGTGCTGCTCAGGCTGCTGCAGGTGGGCCTCTGCTGGAAGGCCCGCCGGCTCTGCTGGGGGTCCTCCCGCACCGCGGCGCGGCGCCGGATCCGGGCCGGGGCCGGGGGCGGGGGCGGGGGGGCCCGGGCGTGGGCCTCCTCGCCGCCGCCCTCGTAGAGGGAGATGGGGAAGTTGGTCTTGGCCTTGGAGCCGCGGAACCGGACGGCGGCGAGGTCGTAGGCGCGGGCGGCGTCCTCGGCGGAGGCGAACGTGCCGAGCCAGACGCGGGCCTTCTTGATGGGGTCGCTGATCTCGGCGGTGTACTTGCCCCACCGCCGCCTCCGCACGCCCCTGTACTTGGGCTCGCCGGCGCCGAGCTGCTGTTCCTGTTGCTGCTGCTGCTGCTGGTGGCTCTTCGGGGCCGATCCGGCGAGCTCCGGGGCGTCGTCCGGCGTCGCAGCGGCTCGTGTCGGAATCATGCTGAGAGAGAGAGAGGGAAGGAGAGAGAAAGACGGAGAGGTTGGGATGGATGGATGGATGGATGGGTGGATGGGAGAGGAAAGAGCAACAAGGGCCGGAGCTGCTTGCTTCTTTCCTCTCTGCGAAGAGAGACGGGGGATGGATTTATGTGATTTCTTCCTTTCTTTGTCCCTTCGTTCCTCGGGGCTTTTTTACGTGTTTTCCTTTTCCTTCGTTTTTTTCTTTTGGGGTTTGTTTTGGCCTTTTCTCTGTTTTCGTGGGTGGGTGGTGTGGGGGGAGAGATAGAGAGAAGAGGGAGAGAGGAAGGTAGGAAGGGGATGGCTTCGATTTGTTTTTCTTTGGGGTGGAGAGTTTCTCTCCTTTTATTTTTTTGAAAAAGAAAATGATTTTTCGTTTTTTTTTAATTTCGGGGGTCTTCTCTGGTTGAGAAATGGCTCCTCCTTTTGTTGCATTGCAGCCGGGTCTTCTTCCCTCTCGACCGTCCTTAGCTTCTTGGCTTGTCCCCACCAACCTACTCCTCCGACCACTTTCCTTTCCCCTTTCTTTTATTTCTCTCGCTCTTTTTTTTTTTTAAATTTCGTGGAGTTGGTTTTTTTGTTTATATTTGGTTCCTTTCGCTCTTTTTTTTTAGGTTGACAATGAAGGAAAATGGACCCGGCGAAAAAAGAAATTTCGAAACTTCACTCCTATTCACCTTTTGTGAAAATCTTTAATATTTTCCTAATTCCCTCTTCTCTGCCTCTTTCCTTGACAGATCGTGATGATAATTCATTAAAAGTGCATCTCAAAAAAATCAATAAGTATTATTTCGTAGGATCACGATATTATGATTTGTTCGAAGCGATTTTTCGCTTATCATGTTCTACTTTTCTTTGAATCTCTCATAGAGCAAGTAATTTGATTTTTTTTTGTTTTTTACATATGCATGCATGCACAGTCTTTTTCATAATTTCTTAAATTCACATAATATTTTAAGTACTTGACGATAAACGTAAAAATTATCTCTCCGCTTCGCATTAATCATAACACAAATGCAGAAACAAAGTTTGAAAAGACTTAGAGTAATTTTAGCTGCTAACCCTTCATTTGGCCATTGAACATACATCGATATATCAAGTATATATAGCAAAGCCGTTACGAATAAATAGGTCCTATGAACACGATGCCAAGGCAAATTCATATAAATCCAAGTAATGTCGTGGACCTTGGTTCGAAAGTGCCCTTAATGCCTCGGAACAAAAACATAAAAAAAAAAAAACAATCATAAAGGTTCGTTAATGCAGTTTCCAATTTCGGACGGTCCGAAGAATGTGAACATGAAGCGTTTCATTTCGATTCGGTAACTAAAGCTTATAACTTTCCCCATTTTCCAAACTTATTGTAGCCCGAGCATTTCAACATTCTCGATAACCGATATCTCATTCTTTTCATTTACTCGATCAATCCTTTGAAGGCCGAATCTCTATTAGTAGAAAGATTATGCGTTTGATGCGAAAGAAACATATACCAATCTCATATTCTCTTTTTTCATGATATTTTTTTATGGATGTAATCAGCTTTGACCGACTGCATTTTTAACTTTTTTTCTATGTATTCTGTCATGGGGACAGATTAAGGAAGAAGACAAATTAGCGGTGTTCAAGACGGATTGAGGAATTAAAACATCTATAATGTTCGCTTTTGTTGTCAATTTGGACAAAGATGGTCGCAATTTGCGATCCA
The DNA here is from genome assembly GCA_031216405.1 of Syzygium malaccense. NCBI lineage: Eukaryota > Viridiplantae > Streptophyta > Magnoliopsida > Myrtales > Myrtaceae > Syzygium > Syzygium malaccense. The sequence continues at coordinate 5,373,825 of CM062258.1, read as the reverse complement.
TCATCGTGCCGCTTCAATTGCGAAGTTAAAAAAGGAAAAAAAGGGAAAAAAGAAAAAAGGGAAATCCCCAATCACGCCAGAAAGTGGGCCCCACAGATCTCTGACTTGCCAACCCAATGACCCCACGTGGGCCCGCCATACACGCCCCCCGCTTCTCTCTCCTCCCTCCCTCCGTCTCTCTGTCGCTCTCGATCTGTCGTGATGAATATTTACTTTGATGATGAACATGATGCGCGCAACCAAATTCATATTGACCGCAATGCCCGATGAAATCTCGCCAAACCGGACGAATCAGATGATACTCGCTCTTCTAGCGGTTGAAAATCCTATGGCAAAATGTCTTTCGTGTTCAAATTTTCCGAGTTATTCCCAAGAAATCTTGAACTCGATTCGCATTTATAGGGATTTGTCGTTGGTATTCGAATAGTCTCGCGACCCTGCATAGAAAATTCGTTCCGAACTTTAAACCCTATTAAGTTTTGAAAGACCGGTTAAATGCTCTATTGGACTTGCCTGGCAACCGTGGTCACGATCATCCGACAAGCTCAGCGACCACTTTGCTTGTTCTATCTCTCTCTTTAGATTCGTGATTTATTGGTGCCAGTCATGCCACCGATGCTAGCTGTGCGACCACATTCCCCCCGGTTGTGTTACATTGCGTAATCATTGTTCAGCCATGTCGAGGCTGGTCACGCGACTGCCACAATGCCTGGCCAACCTAAGATTTGAGACTTGGTCGTTGATGCAACCTTGTGCCTATTTCTTGTGCTCAATCACTTCAGATATGAGATCTAATCTTGAAACCAACACTGGTGGCCAAGTAAGTGTTGCATGATCGAAGGTGGTCACACCAAACTTGGGGAGTGATGTGAACACTATTATGACCCATGCCTTAGCTTCTTCTTTTTTTTCGAAATCTCAAAAGGAAAGTTATATTCTACGTTCAATCAGTTATATCCGTTGTACACCACCAATTCGAGTAATGTATATGCACATTCACGAACATTTGCCAAGCAATATATAGGTTATTAGAATGATAGAATCTTATCTTACTTATATCCTATTTGGTAAAAATGTCAAGATGACCAAATGTAGCCTCAATGCTTTCCTTAAATTCCCTGACCCTTTCCATGAGTGGATTTTGGACGACTCAAAAGCATTGGATCAAGTAAATCATAATATATTCGTTAATTACATGGATCTCACGAGAAATTCATATGATCATTAGTTGAGCTGGACCCAATTATGTGATCCTAGAGTCCCTCGTTAAATCAAAAGTTGAAGTTTAATGTAGATCATTGACAAAAAAGAAGAAGAAATTTAACGCAGATGCATTACTTGGAAGATAAATAAAGGGGCCATTGGTATTATTGCACAATCAGCTAGAAGCTCAATTTGTACAAGCATGGACAAGACGCGAAAGATGGAATTCGCCGGCGGGAGCGGCAATTGCAGCCGGTAGCTCTTCTCCTTGCTTGCAAATCTGCTTAGTCCCTCAGCATTCATAACGCGATTTTTCTAAAGTAATTGCAAAGCGTTAATCGATGCCATTCAACAAAAGGGTATTTTCCATAAGAGCATTCGCCCTGTCGTCTCGGACACTCACTTCCTACTCCGCAGCAACTCGCGATGTAATTTCTCGTGGGACCCGCACACATCGTAACATCGTCATTCATAAGCTCGCAAAACGGGCATTTCATCATTCAGAAACTATTTCTTCCTTTTCTTTTTAATAACATCCCCATAGGCAGTGACTCTTCTTTGTAATAATCTCATTACTTTGTTGGAATGGAGGGTTTCCTCTAGAAAAAAAACAGGGAGGGAACTTGCATTCACATCTCACACTTAAAAAAGCCGAATGTTGATTTGGCCAAAGAGCATACAAAATATTAGAGATTGGCCACATGCGGTTGGCCTAACGGAACCGGGTCACCGGCAACGCCCCCGGAGAATCGGGTCACGCTTTACCGGGTAACCCGCGGAACAAAAGCGCGGGATCTACGGGGCCGTCCCTCCCGCCCTCCGGCTCAAAAATGGCTCGCGCCGCTCGAGAATCGCTTGCTTTCCCAAAACGAAAGAGAACCCCCGCCACCGGCCTACCGACACGTGTCCGTCGCCCCCGTTCCCCGAAAGCCGTGCTGGCCTCCTGCGGTTTTCTTTTTGACCGGCGAGCGGGGGGAAAGGCGACCGGTCGGCAGACGGTTTTCGTCCTTTTTCTTCTTGTCGTTGTATTTGTTGACAGGAAGTTCCTCCTGACGCTGCCCTCCAAAACGCTTCTTGAACAAACGAATTTAAAGCAAAAAAACAAAAATTTCGATGTTTCTCGCACCAGACAAAAAAAAAATATAAAATAAAAAAATAGAAATTAAGGGCATGAAAGATAACTATTTCCCTATTATTCTATTTTTCTGTTCTTAAAAATAGGTTCGGAACAAAATTCCGTTTGGCAGTGCGATTTCATTTTTAGACCTAGAAGGAGGTTTGGAACATAATTGAGAAGTAGATTTTTTTTTTCTTTTATATTTATGAAACCGAAACGGTAATAACAACTCTCTTATTGCTCGCCCCCCGCTGCCATCGGAAACAGAAATTTAAGAATAACTTGACAAACAAATTTCTTTTCAGGGAACAGAAGTTTTGTGTACTTTCTGTTCAGAAACTTGTCTGGGAATTAAAATTAGAAAAATCTATTTTTCACTAGAAACAGTGTCGAGGAAGATAATGGTTTTCATCCGTGCCCTAACACGCTGAATAGTAACCCCGACAAAAAATTTGTTAACGGGGTCGTGCTTTATAATAACCAAAAAAAAAAAGAAGGATAATTTGGTGTCGATATGGTAATGGGCCATGTTCAGGATGGATAGCTGGCTGGCGAGCGAAGCCAGCAATGGGATGCCGATCAATGTCAAAATACACGTGTCCGAATGCTGGCATAGTACGGGGGTTCGCGTATTAGACTTTCGCTTCACGGGCTACTTGTTTGGTGCATGTCATGTCCTCCTTTTATTTATTTGTTAATGGACTCGTAATTATTGGGTCGTGGTTAAAATAGAAACGGTAGAAGAAAGCGACAAAGTTATCTTCTTGGTCCCCATCCTTTGATTAGCTAGTTGTATCCACCGATAAATCAAAGCTCTATCATCTATGGGGATGTACGATAGTTTAGGTGTTCCCATTACTTTACTTGTTTTCGACGTGTATATAATAAGGTCTTATAAGATATCGGGACACTGAATTGAACATTTACTATTCGATCGTGCGAATACACGATTGGGCATAATTCTTCACATATGTCATAGAAGACGTGTCGAAATAATGGACCGACTGAAAATATGACTGAGTTGATGGGGGTTGTTTCATAGGTCGGGAATATATGTGAAGTGGGTTATATCGCTATCAAAGTAAATTTTCTTTTTATTTTCTTTGTTTCTTTTCTGGTTGAAAAAGGGGAAGAAGCTCGGATCTGAAAGCGCCCATCGATTGAAATTTTGCTGGGGAAGGTGTTTGGTGCGGATTTTTGTTGTCAAGTCATGATTTGTGGAGTTTACAATATTGTCCAGGACCCTTTTGTCGAGTTGGAATTAGGCGTGATCCTTAATCATTTTGAAGGTTGGAGACAAGATGATTGCTCGTGAATTATATTCGTGTAGCTTTTTCCATGACCGGGACTGGATGATTAAGCATTTGCGTTCGATGGTTTTTGCTTTGGCGATGCTTTTGGACCAAGAAATAATCCTTTGTTTGACTTCAATAGGGGAAAATACACTCAATACTCTAATTTCACGCTATAAAGAAGAAATTGCCCGCAATCATCAGTCTTGTGTGTGAAGTTATTACGAGTATTAATTTCGATGTTGCTTATGTATCCATTGAAGGTGGTAAGAGTACGTGAAAAGTTTGGGACCAGTGACTATTGATAAATTTCTTTGCTCGTGATCTAATTGCAATTTTTGCTCATTTCTAATTGTGCAGATTTCTGACGGGTTTACTTTACATACATTAGAACGGCTGAAAAAGCGCCTATAGAATGGGTGCATCAAGTGCCATCGATGGTACTTATTTGGGTCCGGCGATGGAAATTTGCCGACTTGGCGTTAACTATTTTTGGGCATAGATTTTGGTTTCCTTTTTATCTTTTTATGTGGTATTCTTTTGCTTTTCTTGAATGCTGTATATCTGTCTCTCTCTCTGTCCCCTACGGATTCTTCTTCTTCCTCAAATCATGCTAAATCAAACACTCACGAAATTTAACAACCACAACAATGCAAAAACTACTATTTGGAGCACCTCACAACCACCAATTGAGTGGCTAGGGCCCCGAGCTTGAAGCTTGAGTGGCCATGGCCTTGAATTTTGCGGCTCGAAAAGATCTTCCAGCCATGACCATATCGAGCTCAAAGTTTAAGTTGCCATGATTGCAACAAGCTCAAATTGAGCAGCCATGGTCACGAGCTTGAGTAGGCGATGGCATCCGCTAGCTTGAGCATGAATGGCCCCGGTGGCCGGGAGCTTAGAGCTTTAGTTGGTAGTTATGATCGTCGTAATGGACTCTCCCATCTCTCTCCCTCTCTCTCTTTCAAATTTTTTTTTCTTATATTGCTTGACGTGGTGCCAATTTGGTGCCACGTAAATGAAGCAAGTTATAGATCGACATGTATATAAGTATGTCCAAGTCAATAATCGGACGGTCTATGTCGGCAAAATTTGACCATCAAAGGAAAAAGTATAACCCACTTGACATTCTTTAAAAAGTGGGCGAGTGATTTTTGAAAAGTAAAAAAAGAACAGTAAGAAGAATGATTTTGATTTTTGAGTTAATAATAATGACTAATTGTGACATTACCCATTTCTTTATCTTTTTTGGCAATTGCTAGCTTCTACTGGCCGGCACACCCTCAAGCCTAAGAGGTAGGGATCGAAATATGTACCTGCCCCCGTCCAAATGAGATGGTAGCTAATTAGGCCAAGCCTAAGTGGATTGATATGAACTTATCTTAGATCTACTTTGCTAGGGAAAATTCTTTTCATAAAAGCATCATCAATCTCATTATACTAAGTAAAATATATAAAGTAAGCTACACATCTTGACATATTTACTAGGCAAACAATGGTAAATTTGTTTGGAAAGTGAATTCGCAAGTATCCATTTCTCTGCTTCGGAAATCAATTGCATCGCTTCATTTTGGGCGACACACTCATTTCTCATATTAGAAGCATGCTCGAGTATTTTCGATGGGTCAAGATTTTCTATAATTTCAAGAAGGGAAATGCACGTTGCGGATAGGCTGCCAAAATTGGGCTATCCAATCCAACAGCGGGGGTGATAATTACGTATTAGAGAGTCCGCCAATAGATTTGGTTCCTCTGTTTTCGGGAGAGCAACGAAGTAATTTTCGGACTATATCTCTTTTCTTATAAAAAAAAAGAGAAAATACGTCGCAATGGAGCGAGATCTGAATCAGAAAGGGACGTGACACGACATTGCCATCCTCATCCCCGCCCCAGCAATACCAAAACCAGCCTACCGATTCCACCGAATCAAAACGAGGATGAAAAGCCACTAGGAGGGCTACTTAGCAATACGGCGGAGGGGGTGGTGGGTGGGTGGGTAGGTCGTGGAATACCGGCTTCTGGAGCATCGCGACGCGCACTTACAAAACCCCTAAACAAAATCCCCACGAATTCGCCCAAACTCCCCACGCCATCTCCGGGAATCGCAGCCACACATTACCTCCCCCGCCCTTCCTTTCTCTTTCTCTCTCTCTCTTTCTCCTTTTCTTCTTCTTTTCTCGGCTTTTGATGGAGAACCGCGGGGACGATAAGGTGTGCGCAGCACGCAACAGCGTTGTGGGGGTTTCGGGTCGGTCAGATCTTTCAATTCTTTTGTCGTCTTTTTTTTTTTTACAATTTTTCCGGAAATTAAAAAAGATAAAAGAGAAATGATTTCCGATATGGGGAAAAGAGGAAGAGGATCACCACCGGTGCATTTCGGCCATGATTTGTCGCATCGAGAGGCGTGGTGGGTTTTTGCCTTTTACGGGGCCAGCTGTTCCTCCCCCATTGGGCCCAAGCACCACCCCCCTCCCCTTCCCCAATCCTCCTCCATCATCGTATCCCATCACAACAAAACTGGTTCATAGCCGTTTCTTAAGCATTCAGTAAATAATTTTTGAATTTATACCACGAAAAACTCTAAATCAATATATTTATGATAAATTTACCCCAAATTAATTTTCTGATCATAAAAAATCTTATACTGGTACATTTGTGACAAATTTACCCTCCTATGAATTGGATTAATAATAGTAAATTTATGAAAATCTTAAATCGGTACACCTGTCAACTATCACGTATAATCTAATTTATAAATTTGACAGTAAAATTTAGCGAAAACTAACGAAGGATAAATTTATCACATGTGTACTGGTTTGAAGTTTTTGGTAGTCAAAATATTAGTTTGAAGTCAATTTGTCACATGTGTACCGGTTTGAGGTTTTTCGTGGTATTAATCCATAATTTTTTAATTACTAATACACTTGCGATCCACATTGTGAGGAATAATCCTTCCCTTAACCATTACAGTATTTTTTTCCAAATCGGCGATCCCCTTGGAAGTTCTTGGGCGGGAGTGCTTGCTGTAAATTACAAATTCGATTCTTGTGATTATCGCAAGTTTTCAAGTGCAAAAATCATTAAGTGAACATTCGACCTCAGAGGATAAGCTAAGTTGACCAAAAATCACTCCATCAGATCAATCGCGCATGTGAATGCTATCGGCCCGAAATGAAATTTGCATGAGAAATTTCAACACCGCTAATATACTAAGATATCATATGGAATGACAAAAAGAAAAAGAATGGTCCCACCATAAAAGAAAAAAGAAAATGGTTAATACTATGGAAAACCCTAAATTGGTATATCTGTGATAAATTTATCCCAAACTAACCCCAAACTAGTACACTTGTGATAAATTAACCCTCTGTTGATTTTTCTTAAATTTTACTGTCAAATTGCTGAGTTGGATGACACGTGTCAGTTAATAGGTGCACCGATTTAGGATTTTTACCCTTCTATTTGTCACGGATTTATCAGTTTTTTTTGATTTTTCGTAATATTAATCCAATTTAACGAAGGGTACATTTGTCGCAAGTATACCAATTTGGGATTTTTGGTGGTTAAAAAATTAATTTTTGGTAAATTTGTCATAGGTGTACAAATTTGGAGTTTTTCGTGGTCAAAAAATTAAATTTAGGTAAATTTGTCACGAATGTAATAATTTTTAATTTTTCGTGATATTAACCCTTTAAAAAATAATCTTTCCGTTGAACATGACAGTATTTTCAAATTAGTAATCCCCTTGAAATTTTTTGGGCGGGGGTAGTTGCTGTTAATTATAACTTAGGTTCTCTTGATTATCCTAAGTTTTTCTTGTGCGGAAATCATTAAGTGAACATTCAACCTTAAATGATAAGCAAAGTTGACCAAAAATCACTCCATCCAATCGAGCGCGCGAGTGAAGGCTATGAGCCCAAAACGAAATTTGCATGAGAAATTCCAACACTGCTAATATAAAAAGATATCACATGGTAAGACAAACGAACAAATATGGCCCCACCATAAAAGAAAAAGGAAATGGTTAATACCTTAAAAAGCCCAAAATTATTTTTTTGATCACAAAAATCTCCAAACTAATATGTCTTTGACGAATTTACCCAAAACTAATTTCTTGACCACTGAAACCCTCAAACCGGTACACTTGCGATAAATTTATCCTCCGTTAGTTTCCGTTAAATTGGATTAATACCATGAAAAATCTCAAACTTGGTCATGAATGGTAAAACCCAAAATCAATATATCTGTCAACTGTCATGTGTCATTCAACTCAGCAAATTAACGGTAAAATTTAATGTAAACTAACAGAGAGTAAATTTGTCACAAGTGTACTAGTTTGGGATTTTTTGAGGTCAAAAAATAATTTTAATTTTTGTCACACGCTTAGTTTGGATTTTTCGTGGTATTAACTCAAAAGAAAAACCCGAGAGCAAAGTAATGTCTTAGAGCACGATCAACAAAAAAAAAAAAAAGAAAAAGAGGAAGACTAATGTCTTGGAGCATACCGACTGGAAGGCCCAACTTGCAGATGCACCGGGCTCAGTAGTGGCCTATGTTAAAAGAAGGCATGAGAAGAAATGAAATTCATGGCAATTGATTTTCACTCATAAAGAGCATAGCTCAAGACGGTTCTAACATCAATTGTTAGACCAAGGTATAGCAGAAACTTACGATATGGAGATCGATGAATTCTACTGACCTTCGACTTTTAATATAACTTCGCATATTGAAGTCACCAACCGATCGTACAAATGTCCTAAGTCAATTTTTTGACACATGATGTTAAGCACGTTCCGCCCAAAGATTTACTTTGGATAGAATAAAAGTTTGTCCTACACAGATTTTAGTATCAATTCTCCAGGACATATGTCCTTGGCAGATTAACGTATTGACAACTTTGGCTGAATGGGTTAAGGCTGGTCTTCGCGGACGAAAAAACTATACGCACACGGGAAGATGGAAGTGTGGAGGTTCATGGCACTTTCTTCATTTTTTTTTCTTTTGTTTTCTGCTTCGTCTTTTTTTAAAGCCGTGTGCTTGGAAGACAATATTATTCATCTTTTTAATTCAACTAATATACAATTGCACCAAGAAACAAGGAGAGAATACATTAGAAACAAGCCTTCATAAGGAAAATGACATTACAAGCTGTCATGGTGACATCTTTATTCACTGAACTTACACTGCTAGTTTACAGAGACAACTTCTCAGACAATTTCAATGTCCATGAAATTTGATGGCCTTCCACTTTGGCTTCTCCATCCACCTGGCTACTCTTCTCTCTAACAATTTCACACATCATGTGAGCCATCTAGGTCTTTCCGTTTCAAATGCAATGTATGCTAGCGAAATCCCAATTACGATTCCTGATGTATAGCCTATCCACAATACTTTCTGTTTGAACCAACTCTCATGCCCTTCGTGGTTGAAAGTTGACGTGGACGATGGCGCAGGAGGTTGAGCATTGCCAAGGCATGCTTTTGGCAATGGAGTTCCACATAAGCCTGGATTCCCACTAAACGAGTCGCTTGAAAATGTGCCTAGTTGCTTATCTTGAGGAACTCGACCAGTGAGTTGGTTCTTCGAGAGGTTTAAGTACCCAAGGGATGCCAAATCTTCCAATTTTCTAGGAATTACCCCACTAAGCTTGTTCGAAGAAAGATCAAGCCATCCAAGATTAGTCAAATTCTCTAGAGTCGGAGGGATGGAACCTGTGAAATAGTTATGAGAAAGGTTGAGCCCTACAAGAGAGTGAAGATGTCCAAAAGCTTCAGGGATTTTTTCTTGGAAAGAGTTGTGCGACAAGTCAATAACTATGAGGAAGGTCAAGATCTTCAATAGCTCAATGTCTTGCCCTTTCATGGTCGGGGTCACGGAATTTTCATACGGCCTCAATAGCTTACCTTGTTCCCGAAGATATCGTGTCATATATAATGATTTGTCCTGCTTATTTCTGCCATTCATCATGGCTTTAAGGCTCATTATCAAGTTGACTGGTTAAGGACTGCTGAAGTTGTTGTTGGAGAGGTCCAAAATGTGTAACTTGGGAAAGAGATAAGCTCCTCTGGGAATATTCAAAAGATCCTTCAAATTGTTGGACTTCAAAACAAGAACTTTTAGTTCTGGGAGTGTTCCCAACCAACTTGGGAACGTATCCTCAATATGATTGTCACTGAGATCCAAAACTTCCATATATGAACATTTGACAAGCGACCGGGGCAATATGCCTTCAAATTGATTTCGACTCAAGTCAAGAGTCATCAAGTTACTTCTTAAAGAAAACAACTGAGGAATTGTGCCGTCAAGGTAATTCATTCCAAAGTTCAAAACTGACATACTGGTGCTAAAATTTGTTAAGCATTGAGGCAAGCTACCTGTTAAGCTGTTGTTGGAAAAGTCAATGATCTGGAGCTCCATAGCATTGCATATCAAAGAGGGGATCTTTCCTGTTATTTTATTACTTGCGATGGAATAATAAAATGTGACGGGAGATGGAAGTGGAATTGGCCCTCCAAATTTGTTTTTGGACAAATTTATAATTGCCAATGAGGTGTTTAAGAAAATCTTGGTGGGCCACCATCCAATGAAATTGTTGTTGAAATAGACAAAGTTTGAAGAGCAGGGAAGGAGAGTCCAAAGGTAGTGAGGTTGATCCTACCATGAAATTTGTTCGACTGCAAACTAAGGAGCTGTAGCAGCGGTGCTTCTAGCCAATGTGGGAAGATATCACTGAACTCATTATAACTGATCTCCAGTGATAATAATTTCACGCATTTGACTAGGGAGCGCGGTAATGGTCCTTGTAATTTATTTCCGCTCAAGGCTAGATCGTAAATATTGGTTATATTGCCAAAACATGATGGCATATTCCTGGAGAGATTATTGTTAGACAAATCTAAAATTTGGAGTGAACTCAACTGGCAAATCGAAGAGGGGATCTCACCAGTGAAACGATTGTTGTAGGCCAAAAATATAAAAGCTGAAGATGGAAGGATCGGGAGTGGTCCTTGGAATGAGTTTCTGTGGAAGTAAATAGATGACAATCTCTTCCAGTTCAATTGTGGTACAACTCCCTCCAGAAGGTTATTAGAAAGATCTAATGTTTCCAATGTATCATGACTTATTCCCCAAAACCACCTAGGGATCTCCCCACTAATCCTATTTGAAGAGAAGTCTAAGTACGTTAATCTTTTCAACGAATTCAAGAAATAGGGAAACTTGGTCAAGTTGCAATAAGACAACCCCAAAACTTCAAGCTTCGGGAACGTATACTTCAGCGAATCGTAGATTAGATTTAGTTCTAGAGAAATCATAAGCTTTAGGAGATTTTTAAGTTTTGTAAAGATTTCAAAATCTACAACACCGCTAAAGCTATTCCCGGCAATATATAGAACTTGGAGTTGCTTGAGATCTACCGGTGATGATGGGATGTGTCCCGTGAGTTCACACCCTATAAGATCTAAAATTGTTAAACTCTCCAAGGTACTAATTGAATAGGGAATTTCTCCTAAAAAGCTTGTATACGCGACGGATAAAGACTCAAGAGGGCCAGTCCAATTGGATTTGGGAAGAATTCCGGACACGTCATTGAAACTTATATTGAGATTACTAAGGCTAGGTAATCGAAAAATAGTGTCTGGAAATATCCCTCCTAAGGAACAAAAAACAGCGCTTAAATATGTCAAAGAGGAAGACAAATTCGCAAAGGACTTTGGTGAAACCATGGACATGTCTACTTCATCAAGAACAAGCTTTCTCAATGCTGTTAGATTTTGAGCAAGTATCATGAAGACTGAATTTTCCAATCTAAGAGAAGAGAATGGGTATGGGTAGGAAATATAATTGACAGAGAGATCAAGTGACATCAGCTTGGAGAGGCAAGAGATTTCACTAGGAACGGCACCTCGAAAGTGTGAACGAGAGAGATTGAGATGGGTCAATTTACAAATGCACTTAGATTATACGAAATATGTGAGCCAGCAAAATTATTACGAGAAAGGTTAAGACTCTGAAGATGGCGCAGGAGAAAGAGGGAGCTATTGGAGTGGAAAGTGCCACGAAGCCAATTGCAAGTAAGATCAAGACCAATGAGGTTACCCATGACACCATCGCACGTGACCCCATCCCACGAGCAGCAGTCCACGCCCTTTTTCCACGAGTTTGTCTTCGGATAAGATATGACATGGTCATACCCACCACACGAGTTCGATACCTCGCTATCAAGCACGAACGAATTCTTAAAATGGAGCAAGGCATCGCGTTGATCAGGAGGGCAAAGGGGCGAGACGGAGCGAAGGGAGGAATGCAAGAAAGAGAGGAAACAGAGGAGGACGAGGGTTTGATGCCACCCCATTCTGCAAATTAGCATGCGAGTGAGTATATTGTTGGTGGAGAGTGCTTCCACTCATACAGCCCTTTTATAGTGCAAGGTGATGATCCACGCAAGTCGCCTCTGGAAGTTCGAAGTCAAAAGTCTTCTTAAACTAAGATTATCAGGGTCGTAGATTTCCACGGGAAAGTGCTGGTGGGGTCAATTGGGAATTTCGCGGAAAAGTCGTCTCGAAGATGTCCTTGCGCGCGCGATGTCTTGCCACGTGTACTACCCCCGTGTCACGGCGCCAACATATCTATTCGACGATCGACAATTTTGACCGTCCTAAATTCTTTAACCGCATTTTCTGTCGGTAATTGGAGATGAGCTAAAGAATATGCTCGTCGATGCCCCAACGACAAGAATAACTAGGAAATTGTCATTATGATAAGATAATAACTTTCAGACCTGTCGAAATCTTTTCACTTCTTCACACGATTACTAAGGTGTTCATATTACTGTAGATTGTTCAAACGTGTATATTATAAGGTCTTAGAGGATGTTGGGGCACCAAATTAAACATTTATGCTTTGATTATGTAAACACAAAATTTGGCATATTTTCCTCGGATGTGATAGAAAAGGTGCCGAAATAATCGATCGTCTCAAAAAATAATTAAGTTAATGGGCAGTACTTTATAGGTCAGGGATTTACGTAAAGTGGGGCTATCTCGTTATCGAAGTAAATCTTTTATTCGCTTTGTTTTTTTTATTTTTCAATGATAAATCTGATTTTGTTGTCAATCATGATTCCGGAATTTTACGAGATTCTCCGACCTTGGTTGAGTTGGAATATGGCGTGAGCCTACTCATTCTAAAGGTTGGAGACACGATGATTGCTGGCGAACTATGTTCGCATAGCTTTATCCATGACCGGGACTCTATAATTAAGCATTGTCTTCGATGGTTGTGTCCCACTTTACGTAAATTTAGAGTCAAAAAGATTTAATTTGGTGGGCGGTACTTCATAGATCCGGAATTTACGTAAAGTGAGGCTATCTCGTTATTGAGAAATTTTGTGGCTCGTGATTTAGTTGCAGTTTTTGATCAATTGATGGTTCATAACGGCAAATGATCTTTTTCGTGTTGGACTCTTGCACACTTCTTTGAACGCATGAGCTTCGGCTAACCAAATTTAGAGTCGAAAAGATTTAATTTGGAAAGCCATATAAAGATAATAATTTGATTAGACAAATTAAAAGTCCAAGGGCTTTGCATTGCCCTTATAGGCAAGGCACACTATTTCTATATATTTTTTTGGATTATCTAGGTGCACTTCTTGACAACATAATGAATTACATAATCTCAATTCCATTCTTTTCACTTTTCAAATCGCATGGAATTCTAACGGGTTTACTTTACACGCATTAGAGTTAGAACGGGCTGAAAAAGTGCTATTAGAAAGTGTAAAATACCATCAGTCCCTCCAGTTTTACTCGAAAAACAAGACCCTCAATCTTCTTTTGAACCTAAAAAAAGTAGAGGGAAGATATAAACTTTCGAATAAAAGCACCAACGGTGATACTCTCCTTTTGTTTTTTTTGGTCCCATCCTCAAATCTTAGAGGCAGGGACCGAACTCCCTACCACCTCCACAATCGATTCAATATGAACTTATCTCATATCCAAATCTGTTTCATAAAAGCATCATCAATCTGGTTGGACGAGTGAAACATGTCAAGTGAGTTAATTATCTTCACATATTCCTAATAAATTCACGTTATCAAGTGTAATTGCGTAAAAGAAAATATATTCCATTGGAAAATAAATGATAAATAAATCCAATATGGGAAAAAGAAGGGACCCAGTGCATTTCCGCCGTGATTTGTCGCCTCGAGTGGTGTGGTTTCGATTTGAGGACCAGCTGTTCCTCCGACTGGCCTAGCACCGCCCTTGCCTTCCTTATCCTCCTTCCATTATTGTCTCCGATCTAAAAAAATTGGTTCGTTTTCAATTTATTAAGCATTTTTAATCGATATAAATTACTAATAAACTCGCGATGCACGTTATGGAAAATTAGTCGCTCTCTTAAATATTAAATATTATAGCATTTCCGCATCTAGTTACTAAACAGAAGGCTTGTCTATTTAAAATTTAGCGGCGAAAGTAAAGAATACATCAACGGTTAAAATATTGTTCTAACTTTAAAATTATAAGCAAATTATATGTAAATTCACGTGTCAATAATTCGTAAGTTGTGAATATATTAGGGATTTCAGATCTAACAAAAGTCCAAGTGTGTTTACTGCGAGATTTTAATAATGAGGGAGTCAATCCTTCGGTTCTCTTGATTATCCTAGGTTTTTGTGTGCAAAAATCATTAAATGAATGTTCAACCTAAAATGTTAAGGTAAGCTTACCGAAATCACTCTATTAAATTGAATGCGCACATCAAACGTATGAGCCGAAACGAAACTTGTTAGAGAAATTCCACACGTTACTTATATACTAAGATACCGTATAACGAACACACCAAGATACACGACGCGATTAAAATAAGAGACAGTCCAAATTAAAGCAAGGTATGGTCTTAAAGCATTCTGGCTGGAAGGCCCAACATGCGGATGGACCAGCCTCAGCAAGGGGCCTACGGAGAAAGAGGGCTTGAAAAGAAAACTATTGGTAATTGATTTCACTCATAAAGAAAGAGCATAGTTAAAAAGATGGTTCTGAATGTTACTTTGATGAACATGATGCGTGCAACCAAATTCATAATGACCGCAATACACGATGAAATCTCGTCAAAGCGGACGAATCAGATGATACTTGCTCTCCTAGTGGAAAAAGATTACAAGTACTATGGCAAAAAGTCTTTCATGTTCGAATTTCCCTAGTTATTCCCAAGAAATTTCAAACCCGTTCCGAGCTTAAAGGGGTTTGTAACTAGTATTTGAATAGTCTTGCCAATTCATGTGGAAAATTCGTTCCAAACTTTAAGCCTGATTAAGTTTCGAAAGAATTGGTTAAGTACTCTCTTCGACTTGCCCTACCGCAATACCTTTCTGCAAATTAATTAGGCTACGTTGGGTGAATCGGATGTAACACCATATGGGGATACACTTGATAAAAACATCTACAAACTGGGAAAAAAATAATAGAAAAGAAAACACGAAAGGAAAATCGAGTCAGGTCGTAGAAGAAAGAGAGAGAATGGTGGCCGCCGCTATGAATGGTGACCACAAGTGCATCGGTCACCATCTCAAGAGTGCCATGGTGATGGTGGTCACGGTCATCCGACAAGCCCAGCAACCACTTTGCTTGTTCTATCTCTCTCTTTAGATTCGTGATCTATTGGTGCCAGTCATGCCACCAATGCTAGTTGTGCGACCTCCTTACCCCCGGTCGTGTGACCTTGCATAGTCATTGTTCGGCCATTTTGAGGCTGGTCACATGATCGCCACAACACCTGGCCAACTTAAGATCTAAGATTTGGTCGTTGAGGCGACCTTTTGCCTATTTCTTGTGCTCAATCACTTCAAATATGAGATCCAGTCTTGAAATTGATACTGGCGGCCATGCGCCATCGGAGGTGGTCACACCAAGCTTGGGGAGCGATGTGAACTCTATTACAACCCATGGCTTAACTTTTTTTTTTGTCGAAATCTCAAAAGAAAAGTTATATTCTACATTCAATCAGTTATATCCGTTGTACACCACTAATTTGCGTAATCTATATGCACATTCATGAACATTTACCAAACACTATATAGGTTATTAGAATGATAAAATCTTGTCTTACTTATATCCTATTTGATAAAAATGTCACGTTGACCAAATGTAGCCTTAATGCTTCCTTAAATTCACTGCCCTTTCCATGAGTAGATTTTGGATGACTTGAATGCATTGGATTAAGTATATCATAATATACCTATTAATTACAAGGATTTCACGTGAAATTCGCATGATCACCGGTTGAGCTGGACCCAATTCTGTTATCCTGGCTTTCCTCGTTAAATCAAAAGTTGAAGTTTAATGTAGATTGTTGACAAAAGAAAAAAGAAGAAGTTTAATGTAGATGCGTTACTTGGAAGATAAATAAAGGAGCCATTGGTATTATTGCACGATCGGCTAGAAGCTCGGTTGTATGAGCATGGACAAGACACGGAAGATGGAATTCGCCAGTGGGAGTGGAGGCTGTAGCTCTTCTCCTCACCTGAAGATCTACTCAGTCCTTCGGCATCCACAAAGCGGTTTTCGAAAGCGATTGCAAATTGTTAATCGCATGCCATTCAACAAAATGATATTTCCCATTGGAGCATTCGACCCGTCGTCTCGGACACTCGCTTCCTACTCCGCAGCAACTCGCGATGTAATTTCTCATGGGACCCGCACACATCGTAACATCGTCGTTCACAAGATCGCAAAACGGGCATTTCATCATTCAGAAACTATTTCTTCCTTTTCTTTTTAATAACATCCCCATAGGTAGTGACTCTTCTTTGTAATATTCTCATTACTTTGTTGGGATGGAGGGTTTCCTTTAGAAAAAAAAAAAACAGGGAGGGAACTTGCATTCACATCTCGCACTTAAAAAAGCCGAATGTTGATTTGGCCAAAGAGCATACAAAATATTAGAGATTGGCCACATGCGGTTGGCCTAACGGAACCGGGTCACCGGCAACGCCCCCGGAGAATCGGGTCACGCTTTACCGGGTAACCCGCGGGACAAAAGCGCGGGATCTACGGGGCCGTCCCTCCCTCCCTCCGGCTCAAAAATGGCTCGCGCCGCTCGAGAATCGCTTGCTTTCCCAAAACGAAAGAGAACCCCCGCCCCCGGCCTACCGACACGTGTCCGTCGGCCCCCATTCCCCGAAAGCTGTGCTGGCCTCCTGCGGTTTTCTTTTTGACCGGCAAGCGGGGGGAAAGGCGACCGGTTGGCAGACGGAATTCGTCCTTTTTTTCTCGTCGTTGTATTTGTGGACAGAAAATTCCTACTTACGCTGCCTCCAAAACGCTTCTTGAATAAACGAATTTAAAGGAAAAACAAAAAAAACCACTTTTCGATATTTCTCGCACCAGATGAAATTAATCAAGAAATAATAAAAAAATAGAAATTAACATGCTTAATAACGCAACCTGAGGAAAAATTGTTATTGAGGCCATGCTATATATGGTTAATATCATCAAAGACTTCAAACTAGCATGTCTGTCATAAATTTGCTCTAAATTAATTTTTTGACAACCAAAGACCTCAAACTGGTACACTTGTGAATTTTACTCTCCATTAGTTTCCGTTAAATTTCTGAGTTGGATGATACGTGATAGTTGACGGGTGTACTAGTTTGGGATTTTACTCTTCGTTTGACATAAGTGTACAAATTTGTGATTTTTTGTAATACTAATATAATTTAAAGGAGGGTAAATTTATCGCAATTGTACCAATTTAAGGTTTTTTGTGGTCAAAAAATTAATTTAGAGTAAAATTATTGTAAGTATACCAGTTTGGAGTTTTTGGTGATCAAAAAATTAATATAAGATAAATTCATCACATGTGTATCAATTTGAGGCTTTTCATAATATTAATCTTGATATATAATAATAAAAGAAAAGGATAATTTATTCTCATATGGTACAGGGCCATATTCAGGATGGATAGCTGGTAGGCGAGCAAAGCCAGCAATGGGATGCCAATCAATGTTGAAGTACAAGTGTCCGACTGCTGGCATAGTTTGGGGGGTCGTGTATTAGACTTTCGCTTCACGGGCTACTTGTTTGATACATTTCATGTCCTCCTTTTATTTATTTATTAATGGACTTGTAATTTATTGGGTCGTAGTTAAGAGGGAAAGTTCTAAATAAGGACTCGAAGTGCTCTTATTTTTTTAAATAGAGGCCTGAAGTGAATCATATGTCAAATAAGGACCCGAAATGTCTTCATTTTCTCAAATAAGGGTCTGAAGTGAACTTTATCTTAAATAAGGGTCTAAAATAGTCATATCAATCTCAAAAAATGGTCTCACCTCACCGGAGTCAAGGGCATTTTCGTCTTTTAAAATTTTTGATTTTTTTTGTCCTTTTCAGTTTTTTCCATAAAACAAACTCAAAAATGAAAAAAAAGCTAAAGTTTAAAAAAAAAAAAAAGACAAGGGGGATGCCAGCCTCGCCTGTGTTCGCCAGCCTATCGCCGGTGGGGGGCGACTATGGCCGGCGAGGTCGTCGGCGCCTTAGCGAGGGCCGGCGACCCTCGCCACAGTCGGGAGAGGGCGGTGACCCTCTCCCAAACCTGGGCGAGGGCTGACGACCTTCGCCTAGATAGGGGCGAGGTTCAGCGACCCTCGCCTAGGTCTAGGAGAGGGTCGCCGCCCTCTCCTAGCTTGGGCGAGGGCCAGTAGGCCCTCGCCAAGGCGCATGCGACCTCGTCGGCCATCGCTGTTGCCCATCGGTGACGGGGCGGCGGCCATAGGCAGGGAGGGCTGATTGCCAGCCCTGCCCCCTATTTTTTGTTTACTTTTTTTAATTTTAAATCTAATTTAACTAAAATTTATGTTATAATTTTTTTTGGACGAAAATACCCTTGGTCGGTCGGAAAATTTGGCCGACTGGCGAGCCGGTGGGGTGAGGCCTCTATTTGAAACTATTATAGCTACTTCAGGTCCTTATTTGAGAATATAAATTCACTTTAGGCCCTTATTTGGCACAAAGTACACTTCAGGTGCTTATTTGAGGAAATGAGAGCACTTCGGGTTCTTATTTAAAATTTTCCCTAGTTAAAATAGAAATGGTAGAAGAAAGTGACAAAGTCATCTTCTTGGTCCCCATCCTTTGATTAGCTAGTTGTCGCCACCGCTAAATTAAGCTTCATCATCTATATGGATGTACGTTAGTTTAGGTGTTCGGATTACTTTACTTGTTTTTGACGTGTATATAATAAGGTCTTATAAGATATCGGGATACTAAATTGAACATTTACTATTTGATAATGCAAATACACAATTCGGCATAATTCTTCACATATGTCATAGAAAATGTGTCGAAATAATGGACCGACTAAAAATATGACCGAGTTAATTGGGGTTGTTTCATGGGTCGGGAATATACGTGAAGTGGGTTATACCATTATCAAAGTAAATTTTTTTTTTATTTTCTTTGTTTCTTTTCTGGTTGAAAACGGGAGGAGAAGCTTGGATGTGAAAGCGCTCATCGATTGAAATTTTGCTGGGGAAGGTGTTTGGTGCGGATTTTTTATGGCTTTACTTTTACACGCATTAGAACGGGCTTAAAAAGCGCCAATAGAATGGGTGCGTCAAGTGCCATCAATTGTCCTTATTTGGGTCCAGCGATGGAAATTTGCCGACATGGCGTTAACTATTTTCGGGCATGGTTTTTGGTTTCCTTTTTATCTTTTTATGTGGTTTTCTTTTGCTTTTTTTTGAATGCTGCATCTCTGTCTCTGTGTCTCTCTCTCTCCCCTACAGATTCTTCTTCTTCTTCTACCTTAAATCATACCAAATCAAACACTCAAAAAATTTAACAATCACAACAATGCAAAACCTATGATATGTACCACCTCACAACCACCAA
Organism: Syzygium malaccense; assembly: GCA_031216405.1. Lineage (NCBI taxonomy): Eukaryota > Viridiplantae > Streptophyta > Magnoliopsida > Myrtales > Myrtaceae > Syzygium > Syzygium malaccense. The sequence goes on along the minus strand of CM062258.1, from coordinate 5,354,323 downwards.
TTCAGCGGCCATGAGCGCGAATCTTGTGGCTCAAAAAGATTGTGTAGCCACGATTGCATCGAGCTCAAAGTTCAAGTTGCCATGATTGTAGCAAGCTCAAATCAAGCGGCCACAATCACAAGCTTGACCAGGCGATGGCATCCGCAAGCTTGAGCATGAATGGCCCCGGTGGCCGGGAGCCTAGAGCTTTGGTTGGTATCTGTGATCGTCGTAACGGACTCTCCCATCTCTCTCTTTCAATTTGTTTTTTTTCTTCTTATATTGCTTGACGTGGTGCCGATTTGGTGCCACGTAAATTGAGCAAATCATAGCTCGACACGTGTATAAGTGTGTCCATGTCAATTATCAGATAGTCTATGTCGGCAAAAATCGACAACCAAAAGAAAAAGCATAACCAAAGAAATGCCCGAAGTTATCTTAGATTCACTTTGCTGGAGAAAATTCTTTTCATGAAAGCATCTTCGATCTTTTTATACAAAGTAAAATATGTAAAGTAAACTACACATCTTGGCATATTATGAGTAAATTCACCAAACAAACAATGATAGACATGTATGGAAAGCGAATTCGCAAGCATCCATTTCTCTGCTTTGGAAATCAATTACATCGCTTCATTTTGGACGACACACTCATTTCTCATATTAGAAGCATGCTCAAGTATTTTCGATGGGTCAAGATTTTCCATAATTTCAGGGAGGAAAATACACATGCAGATAGGCTGCCAAAATTGGGTTATCCAATCCAACAGTGGGGGTGATAATTACGTATTAGAGAGTCCGCCGATAGATTTGCTTTCTCTGTTTTTGGGAGAGTAACGAAGTAATTTTCGGACTACATCTCTTTTCTTATAAAAAAAAAAGGGAAAATAGGTCGCTATGGAGCAAAATCTGAATCAGAAAGGGACGTGACACCACATTGCCATCCTCATTCCCGCCCTAGCAACACCAAAACCAGCCTACCAATTCACCAAATCAAAACGCGGATGAAAAGCCACTAGGAGGGCTACTTAGCAATACAGCGGAGGGGGTGGTGGGTGGGTGGGTAGGTCGTGGAATACCGGCTTCTAAAATCCTTTGGTTCTCTTGATTACTCTAGGTTTTCGTGTGCGAAAATCATTAAATAAACCTCCAATCTAAAAGCTTAAGGCAAGCTGACCGGGATCACTTCATTATAGATCGAACAAGCACATCAAATGTACGAGCTAAAACGAAATTTGAAAAGAAACATTCCAAACGTTACTTCTGTATTAAGATACCATATAAAATAAGAGACTATCCAAATTAAAAAAGAAAAAAAAAGAAAAGAAATATGATTCCCCCATTAAAGAGAAAATACAGAGCAAGGCTGGCTGAAAGGTCCAACACGTCATTTTTTTAATATACATCAGCAACCATGTGTCCATTTGTTAGTGGATGAGAGTAAAATTTGCATGTCACGTCAGCCGTTGACGTGACGCTTGCAAGCCACTGAATACTTTCTCGCCTATTGGAGAAAGAAGGCTTGTAAGAAAACTCTTGATTATTGATTTTCACTTATAAAGAAAGAGAATAGTTAAAGATGGTTCCGAGGACCAAGGTTCAGCATTAACTTACCATATCGAAATCGACGAATTGTACTCACCTTCGACTACGATTATAACTTCGCACATTGATGTTGCCAACCGATCGTACATACGTCATAAGTTAATTTAATGAAATATAAAATAAAGTACGTTTCTACTCAAATTATCATTGTCAGAGACTTAGGCTCTATTAAATAGTTCTGTTGAAGAGGGACTATATAGCTCATGGTTTTAGTCAAGCCAAGACTGTCAAAATGGGTCCAAAACCCATTTAATAATCCAAAATTATTGAAATTGGTAATAAATAGGCCACATTAAATTTTACGGGGTAGCCATAACAAGTTTACAAAATGAAAAGGGCCAAAAGAAATGGGTTGTAAATGGATTCACAACCCACTTAACCCATTTCCAATAAAAAGCCTGGCTCACTCTTGTGACTCGTGGCCTTCTTCTTCCACTTCACTGAAATGGAAACGAGCGTACGAGCCACAGAGAGAGATATGAAGGAGATTAAGCCGTGCGAGCTATGCTATAGCCTCGCGACCATGTACTGTGAGTCAGACCAAGCGAACCTGTGGTGAGATTGCGATTCCAAAGTCCACGGTGTGAACTTCCTTGTCGCCAAGCACTCAAGGAATCTCCTCCGCCGCTCGTGCCGGAGCCCCACACTGTGGAACGCGTCAGGGCCAAGGCTCGCACCGACAGTCCACGTCCACTCTGAACTTGCGGAGAACAAGAAGCACATCTCCAATTTTGCCTCAGTCCTTCCATTTACTCAACTCTTGATCGCGATTCCTCACTTCGTTAACGTCGTGACCCTCTTCTTCTTCATTTTTGCCGGCCCACGTTGATGAGGAGCTCCAAGAGGACCCGCTGCTGTTGAGTTTGGTGGTAGTCCAAGAACTGGGTCGAGCTTGCTGGGATTCAAGTTTAGACGGTTGGACCCGAAGGTTTTCAGTACCGTGAGCTCTTTCGTTGGTCACAACGCCGCGAGGGGATGATCGTTTGTCACTTCGGCAAAAGTTGTGCTGTGGTAGTTGTGTGCGCGATTTCGTTCGCTATGGCTGAGGCACAAAGAAAGTGGATGATTTGACACTTGTGGTCTAGTTGCGGTCATTGATCAATTCAAATTTGTGTAGATCTCTGATCAGTTTACCTTCTTTAGAACGGGCAGAAAAAGTGCCGATAAAATGGGTAAGTCACCGTTGGTCCTTTTACTGTTGCTCGAAAACAAAACAAAATCGTCAGTCCACCTATTTTGCTTCAAAACCATCCCTTACTTTACAAAACGTGCCATCAATCGTCCTAATTTGGGTTGGGCGATGGAATTTGCCGACTTGGCATTAACTATTTTCTGGCGTGGATTTCTGTTTCCTTTTATTTGCCGATGTGTTTTTTTTTTCTTTTATCAAATGTTCTCTCTCTATCGTTCTTCTTCCTTAAATCCTACTAATAAAAAACTCACAAATTTAACGACCACAACAATGCAAAACATATGATTTTAAAGTCCCTCAAAGCCACCAATTGAGTGGCCATGGCCTTGAATTTCGTGACTCGAAAAGATCCTGTAGTTATGGCATTGAGCTCAAAGTTCAAGTTGTCATGGTTGCCGCAAGCTCACATTGAGAGGCCACGGTCTTGAGCTTGAGTAGCTGTGGTATCGGCAAGCTTAGGTTGAACGTCCCTTGTGGCCCGAGCTTAGAGCTTGAGCTAGCGGCTATCGCCGTCCTAATGGACACCATCTCTCTCTCTCTCAATTTGATTTTTTTTTTATGTTGTTTGATGTGGCTCCCAACATATTGTGTTCGTGTAAATTGAGCGAGCCATAGCATAGCATGCATATAATTGTGTTTGTATCATTATCGGACAACCTATGTCAGCAAAAATTGACCATCGAAGGAAAAAGTATAACTTAAGGAATGCTTGAAGGAAGATTTTAATTTTCGGATAAACGTAGAAAAACCAATTGTGACATTATCCATTTCTTTATTTTTTTGCCATTGCTAGGTTTTGATGGCCGACCCCACCCTTCAAGCCTAAGAGGTAGGGATCGAACTTCGTACCTCCCCCTAATTAGGCGAGGCTTAAGTCAATCAATATGAATTTATCTTAGATCCACTTTTGCTATGGGAAATTTTTTTCACGAGAGCATCATTGGTCCCATTACACAAAGTACAATATATAAAGTAAGTTAAATATTTTGACATATTCCAAATGAATTCACGAGACAAACGGTGATGGCATAAAAAAAATGCATTGCAATGGAGCAAAATCTTGATATGAAAGGGACATGATATGCCTTCCTCATCCCGTCCCAGCATACCAAAACCAGCTTGCTAATTAACCAGATCAAAACTCAGATAAAAGCCATTAGGACGAACCAAGCAATTGCTAGCTGTTGCTGGCCAACCCCACCCTTCAAGCCTGAGAGGTAGAGATCGGAACTCTATACCTCCCCTATCCAAATGAGACAGTAGCCAATTAGGCGAGGTTTAAGTCAACTGATACGAACTTATTTTAGATCCATTTTTGCTATGGGAAAATGTTTTCACAAGAGCATCATTGATCTCATTACACAAAGTAAAATATGTAAAGTAAGTCGTATATCTTGACATATTTCAAATGAATTCATGAGACAAGCAATGACGGTATAGGAGTAAATGTATTGCAATGGAGCAAAATCTGGATCAGAAAGGGACACGAAATTGCCATCCTCATCCCCGTCCCAACATTGCCAAAACCAGCCGGCTAATTAACCAAATCAAAAGTCAGATAAAAGCCACTAGGACTACTTAGCAATAGCGACTAGCGAGGGGGTGGTAGGTTGAATGCCCAGCTTCTTTCTGGATCACCACCAGTTCATTTCGGCCATGATTTGTCGCATCGAGTGGTGCGGTTGGTTTTGCCTTTTAAGGGGCCAGCTGTTCCTTATCCTTCATCATTGTCTCCCATCACAACAATACCGGTTCATATCCGTTTATTAAGTATATTTAATTAATAATTTTAATTACTAATTCACTCGCTATGCACATTATAAAAATTGATCTCTCCGTTAATGATGATGTGTATATTTGACTTATATTTTGATTATATTTAGTGGTATTTTGGGCAAATATTCAAATAAATAGAGTGTAATTTATTTGTTTTTATGCATTGTGATTAGGTGATGGTGAATGATGCAATCGCGAAGATTTTGGACGCTTTTGATGTATTTTTGAGCTGTTGGTTGGGATTCTGCATATAAAAGATTCATTTTCCAGAGATCTGTACTCACGGCTTAAGATCACGCGGATGTAAAGCTGGCGCAGAATTTGGGGAAGTGATTTGGCCATTAATTTCCATATTTTCCAGATCTGATTGAGGAGGATTTTTGTACTTAAATAGAACTTTAATTAGGGACATTAGGGAGAAGTTTTTGCCTTTTATTTTCTCTTTCCATGTTGGATAGAATTTCTTTTTCTAGACTTTCTCTTTTTTATTTAAGAGGTTAAACGCAAGAGGGGAGGACAGACTTGACTTCAGAAAATTCAGAAACATATTATTTTCTCTTTTGCACATTTTGTAGCCATGTGTGGCTAACTCCTTTTTAATCTAGCAAAGGATTATCAAAGTTCAAGTTCATTCAAGTTGTGAGATCTAAACTTAATCATTCTTCTTAATTTCTGTAGTATTTATATATTCTCTGTTTTATTGTTTACCATTGCTTTGTTGGTTGTTACAATAAAAGCTCGTTGTGCAATTGACAGGGTGATAGTTTGGCAATTGAAATACCCAAACCCGTAATTGTTTCGGTGTTTTAATAATAATGGCAAATAATATGACTTGATTAAAATCAGATTTTCAAGTTGTATTATGAGAATATATGATCTAGCTTGAATAAGTTACGCGTGTGATTTATTGGCTAGGGTTGGGTTTTTCTCGCTTTTCATGCTATTAGCGAATTGAATCCTTGGCGCGTGTCGGGGTTATTCGTTAATAAGGGATTAATCACAGGCGCGTGTCCGGTTAATCTAATATTAAGGAAAAATTAGGTTGTTAGAAGCGTTTCAACAACCATAACCAGTCTATTGTAGTGTTTGAGATTATTTATTTGACTCAATGATCAACTTCCGAACTTGAATGGGATTACCTTTGCTAGATGTTGCATAATGTGATTTTCTTTAATTTCTGTTTGCTTATTTTATTTAAGTCTTTTCTGCATAAACCCCCTTTTTAATTTCGCTTTTATTGTTTACTTGGTTTTTAAAGGATTAACAATTTGTCAGTCTCTGTGGATTCGACTCTGCTCACCCTAAGTACAATTTATTTGTGATTTAGAGAGTAGGAATTATTTTTGGTGAATTCGACCACCACAAGTTAAGCATCATAGTAATTTCGAATCAGTGATCGCATTGAAAGTTTTTTGGGCGGGGGTAGTTGCTGTAAATTGTAATTTCGGTTCTTTTGATTATCCTAAGTTTCCGTGTACAAAAATCGTCACGTGAACATTCGACCTTGAAGGATAAGCTAAGTTGATAGAAATCACTCCATTAGATGGAATGCACGCATCAAGGCTATGAGCCCGAAACGAAATTTGCAAGAGAAATTCAAACCCTGCTTATATACTAAGATACTATATAGTAAGACAAAAGACGTGAGTAAAATACGAGACTTCCCAAATTAAAAAGAAAAAAAAGGGAAAAAACTATGGTCCCACCATAAAAAAAAAAAAGAATTGAGAGTAAAGTAATGCCTTAGAGCGAACTGGGTGGAATGCCCAACTTGTGGATGGACCAGGCTCAGCAAGAGGCTTATGTTCAAAGAAGGCATGAGAGGAATAAACATTCATGGTAATTGGTTTTCACTAATAAAGAGCATGGCCGAAGATGTTTATGTAAGTCTTGTTTTGAAGCCCAAGGTTTAGCATAAACCCACGCTATGGAGATCGATGAATTCTGCTAACCTTCGACTATTCATATAACTTCGTATATTGACGTGATCCACTGCTCGTACAAATGTCCTAAGTCGATTTAATGAAACATAATATTAAGCACGTTCCACCCAACGATTTGTTCTTTGAATAGGGAAAAACAGTAGATTCAATATAGAGATTTTGGTGTTGATTCTTCGAAACAAAAATCTTCGACAGATTAATCTATTAACGACTTTGATTGAATGAGTTAAGGCTAGTCTTCACTTCTAATTCTTCACGGACAAATAAACGTTACGCTCACAGGAAGATGGTAAAGATATCTGTAGAGGTTAATGGCACTTGCTTCATTCTTTTTCCTTTTGTTTTTTGCTTCTTCTTTACTTAAAGCCATGTGCTTGACAGATCATATTATTCACCTTCTCAATTCCACTGATATACAATTGTACCCAGAAACAAGAAGAGGATACATTAGAAACAAGCCTTCATAAGGGAAATGACATTTCAAGTTGGTCTGGTAACATCTTTAGTAACTGAATTTACGATGCTGGTTTACAAAGACAACTCCTCAAACAATTTCATTGTCCATGAAATTTGATGGCCTTTCGCTTTGCCTTCTCCATCCACTCGGCTGCTCTTCTCTCTAGCATTCTCACACTTCGCGTGAGCCATATGGGCCTTCCTGTTTCAAATGCAATGTATGCTATTGAAATCCCAATGACGATTCCCGATACATAACCTATCCACATTGTCTTCTGTTTGAACCAACTCTCATGCCCTTCGCGATCAAAAGTTGATGAGGTTGATGGTGGAGGAGGTTGAGCATCGCCAGGGCATGCTTTTGGCAATGGAGTTCCGCATAAGCCCGGATTCCCACTAAACGAGTTGCTTGAAAACGTGCTCAATTGCTTATCTTGTGGAATTCGACCGGTGAGTTGGTTCTTCGAGAGGTTTAAGTACCCAAGAAATGCCAAATCTCCCATTTTTTTAGGAATTGCCCCGCTAAGCTTGTTCGAAGAAAGATCAAGCCATCCAAGATTAGTTAAGTTCCCTAGAGTTGGAGGGATGGAACCTGTAAGATGGTTATGAGAAAGGTTGAGCCCTACGAGAGAGTGAAGATGCCCAATACCTTCGGGGATATTCCCATAGAAAGAGTTGCTCGACAAGTCAATAATTGTGAGGAAAGTCAAGATCTTCTCTAGCTCAGTCTCTTTCCCTTTCATGGTCACGGTCATGGAATTTTCATATGACGCCGACTGCATAGAAAATTCATAAAGATACTGTGTCATATACAATGATTTGTCTTGCCCATTTTCGCCGTTCATTGTGCCTTTAAGGTTCATCATCAAGTTGACTGGCAAAGGACCGCTAAAGTTGTTGTTGGAGAGGTCCAAAATGTGTAGCTTGGGAAAGAGATGAGCTCCACTGGGAATATCCAAAAGATCCTTCAAATTGTTGGACCTCAAAACAAGAACTCTTAGTTCTGGGAGTGTTCCCAACCATCTTGGGAACGTATCCTCTATTTGATTGTCACCGAGATCCAGAACTTCCAGATATCTACATTTAACAAGTGACCGGGGCAATGTGCCTTCAAACCGATTTTGACTCAAGGCAAGAGTAATCAAGCTACTTCTCGAAGAAAATGCCTGAGGAATTGTGCCCTCAAGGTAATTCTTTCGCAAGTTCAAAACTGATAGACTAGTGCTAAAATTTGTTAAGCATCGAGGTAAGCTACCTGTTAAGCTGTTGTTGGACAAGTCAATGATCTCGAGCTTGGCAAAATTACATATCAATGAAGGGATTTTTCCTGTTATTTTATTACTTGCCATAGCATAATAAAATGTCACAGGAGATGGAAGTGGAATTGACCCTCCAAACTTGTTGTTGGACAAATCTATAGTAAGTAATGAGGTATTTGAAAAAAACTCTGTGGGCCACCGTCCAAAGAAATTGTTGTTGGAAATAGATAAAACTTCAAGAGTGGGGAAAGAGAGTCCAAAGGCAGTGAGGTTGATCCTACCATGAAATTTGTTCGATTGCAAGTTAAGGTTATACAGTTGCGGTGCTTCTAGCCAATGTGGGAAGATATCACTAAACTCGTTGTGACCGAGAACTAGTATTGATAAGTTCACGCATTTGACTAGGGAGCGTGGTAATGGTCCTTGTAATTTATTGCTGCTCAAGTCTAGAACCTGGAGATTGGTTATATTATCAAAACATGATGGCATATTTCCAGAGAAATTATTGTTCGACAAATGTAAAGATATGAGTGAACTAAATTGGCAAATCGAAGAGGGGATCTCACCAGTGGAACCATTGTTAGAAGCACGAAAGGAAGAAGTAGAAGGTGGACGAATGGGGAGCGGTCCATGGAATGAGTTCTTTTGAAGGCTAATATTCCCCAATCTCTTCCGGTGCAATTGTTGTAAACCTCCCTCCAGAAGGTTATTAGAAAGAACCAATGTTTTCAATGTATCATGGCTTATTCCCCAAAACCACCTCGGGATCTCCCCACTAATCCTATTTGAAGAAAGGTCTAAGTATGTTAATCTTTTCAACGAATTCAAGAAATAGGGAAACTTGGTCAATTTGCAAGAAGGCAACCATAACACTTCAAGCTTCGGGAATGTATACTTCAGTGAATTGTACATTAGATTTAGTTCTTGAGAAACCCCAAGCTCTCGGAGATTTTTGAGCTTTCTAAAGATTTCAAACTCTACAACCCCAGAAAAGCTATTCCCAACAATATATAGAACTTGGAGTTGCTCGAGATCTGCCAATGATTGTGGGATGTGTCCTGTGAATTTGCACCCCGTTAAATCTAAAACTATTAAACTCTTCAAGGTACCAATCGAATGGGGTATTTCTCCCGAAAAGCTCGTACGCCCAAGAGACAAAGACTCGAGAGGACCAGTCCAATTGGATTTCGGAAGAATCCCAGACAAGTGAAAGTTGAAACTTAACTCGAGAGTAGTAAGGCTAGGTAATTGAAAAACTGTATTCGGAAATATACCCCCTAATAAACAAGAAGGAGCACTTAAATATGTCAAAGAAGAAGACAAATTTGCAAAAGACTTTGGTGAAACCATGAGCATGTCTACTTCATCGAGAACAAGCTTTCTCAATGCTGTAAGATTCTGAACCAGCATTGTGAAGGTCGAATTTTCCAACCTAAGAGTAGGGAATGGGTATGTGTGAAAATTATAATTGAAAGAGAGATCAAGCGACACCAACTTGGAGAGGTGAGAGATTTCACTAGGAACGGAACCCGAAAAGTGTGAACGAGAGAGATTCAAACGAGTCAATGTTGCAAGAGCACTCAGATTAGATAAAATGAGTGAGCCAGCAAAATTATTACCGAAAAGGTTGAGACTCCGAAGATGGCGAAGGAGAAGGAGGGAGCTATTGGAATGGAGAGCACCACGAAGCCGACTGCAAGTAAGATCTAGACCGATGACGTTGCCGGCGACATCGTCACAAGAGACGCCGTCCCACGAGCAGCAGTCCACGCCCTTGTTCCATGAGTTTGTCTTCGGATAAGACACGACATGGCCATCCTGATCACAATAGTCCGACGCCATGCTATCGAGCACGAAGGAATTCTTAAAATGGAGCAAGGCATCGCGTTGGTCAGGAGGGCAAAGGGGCGAAGCAAATTGCAGGGAGGCACGTAACAAAAAGTGGAAACAGAGGAGGAGGCGAAGGAGGATATGATGCCACCCCATATTGCAATTTAGCATGCGAGTGAGTATATTGGTGCCGATGGAGGGCGTGCTTCCACTTATAAAGCCCTTCTGTGAAGTGATCAATATGGGTCTTCTCTAGAAGGACAAAGTCAAAGTCTTCTCAAAATGGCATTATTGGGAGACAGAATTTCCATGGTGGGGTCACTTGGGTGCGGAAAAACCGCAGTGCCATAGAAATTTCCATGAAAAAGATTTTCTTGACACGTCCTTGCGCGCGCGATGTCTTGCCACGTGTACAAAACCGCATCGTCACGGCACTAACAACTCTATTGGACAGTTGCCGAATTTGACTGTCCTAAAAATTCTTTAATTGCATTTTCCCACGGTATTTTTAAATGAGCATAAAAGAATACACTTTGTCGATACCTCACGAGTCACGACAAAGTATTTACCTATGATAGTGCTCCATTTTGCAAGTCAAACCTCATTGGCCAGTTAAGAGACTCAGAGAGGTTTCTAATCAATAATTAGTAATTTCTCGTGATAAAGTCAGTAAGCGTTTTACAGGATTATTAGGAATTCTTCATTACAATAAAATTATAACTTTCGAAACCCATAGAAATCTTTTCACGTCTTCACGTGATTAGTTACTTACATGACCTAATAAGCCCGTTATACTAGTTGTTCGGAATACTGTAAAGTGTTTAAACGTGTATATAATAGGGTCTCAGAGGGTGCTGGGGCAGTAAATTGAACATTTGTGTAAACACAAAATTTGGCATATTTTCCTCTTATGTGAGGAAAAATGTGCCGAAACAATGGATCCACTCAAAGAATAATTAAGCAATGGGGGTGTTTCGTCGATTGGGAATATATGTAAATTGCATTATCTCGTTATTGAAGTACATCTTTTATTTGTTTTGTTTTTTTAAATGATAAAATGGGAAGAAGCTTGGATGTGAGAGGTCTCTTTGATAAAGATTTTGCAGGGAAGTTATTTGGTGCCGATTTTGTAGTCAATCATGATTTAGGGAGTTCACGACATTCTGGGGCCCTTGTTGAGTTGGAATTAGGTGTGAGCCTTAATCATTTTAAAGGTCGGAGACACGATGATTGCTCGTGAACTATGTGCTCGTCTAACTTTATCCATGACCGGGACTCGATAATTAAGCTTTGTGTTCAATGGTTGAGACGGTGCTTTTAGACCGAGAAATCATCCTTCTACGAGATGCTATTGACCTTAACGGGGGAATGAATACACTAAATACTATAATTCCACGCCAAAAGAAAAAAATGCCGTAATCATTGTCTTTGTGTGAGAAGTCCTTACGAGTACTAATTTCATTGGAGCGGATATGTCCATTGAAGCTGGCAAGAGTCTGATGTGGAACGCTTGGGCGTAACGATCGCAGTGAAAAATTTTGTTGCTCGTGGTCTAGTTGCGATCGATCAATTGATGGTTCCCAATAGCCAAAAACCTTTTTCGTGTTGGACTGTTGCCCACGTCGTTGAACACATATGGTTAATCAAATTTAGAGTCGGAAATATTTAATTAGGAAAGCCATATAATGTAATGACCTAATTAGACAAATTAAAGGTCCAAGGGCTTTGCATGGTCCTTATAGGAAAGGCACACCAATTTTTTAGCTGTCTATTTTTTGCTTTCTCAATGAAATATATCCACGCTTAGTACTAGACGAATAAACCAAATCAAGCGCAAGAGGGAGTGTTAGAACATTTTAATGTTCTCTTGCGCACTTTGTCGAACGCATGAGCTCCAGTTAACCAAATTTAGAGTCGGAAAGATATAATTACAAAAGCCATATAAATTTAATGACCCAATTAGACAAATTGAAGATATGAGGGCTTTGCATGGTGGTCCTTATAGGCAAGGCACACTATTTCTATCTTCTTCTTTTTTTATCATCGAGGAGCATAACTTGACAATAGATCGAATTACATAATCTCAGTTCCACTCTTTTCAATTTTTAATTCGTGTAATATTTTTATGGGTTTACTTTACAAACATCAGAATGGGAATGCGTAAAATACCATTGGTCCCTCTAGGTTTGCTCGAAAAACAAAACCCTCCATCTATTTTTGCTGCTGGTGGCTCTTCGGGGCCGATCCGGCGAGCTCCGGGGCGTCGTCCGGCGTCGCGGCGGCTCGGGTCGGAATCATGCTGAGAGAGAGAGGGAGAGAGAAAGACGGAGAGGTTGGGATGGATGGATGGATGGATGGGAGAGGTAAGAGCAACAAGGGCCGGAACTGCTTGCTTCTTTCCTCTCTGCGAAGAGAGATGGGGGATGGATTTATGTGATTTCTTCCTTTCTTTGTTCCTTCGTTCCTCGGGGCTTTTTTACGTGTTTTTCTTTCCTTCGTTTTTTTCTTTTGGGGGTTTGTTTTGGCCTTTTCTCCGGTTTCGTGGGTGGGTGGTGTGGGGGAGAGATAGAGAGAGAGAGGAGGGAGAGAGGAACGTAGGAAGGGGATGGCTTCGATTTGTTTTTCCTTGGGGTGGAGAGTTTCTCTCTTCCTTTTCTTTTTTTGAAAAAAGAAAAGAAAATGATTTTTCGTTGTTTTTTTTATTTCGGGGGTCTTCTCTGGTTGAGAAATGGCTCCTCCTTTTGTTGCATTGCAGCCGGGTCTCCTTCTCTCTCGACCGTCCTTAGCTTCTTGGCTTGTCCCCACCAACCTACTCCTCCGACCACTTTCCTTTTCCCTTTCTTTTATTTCTCCCACCCTTTTTTTTAATTTCGTGGAGTTGGTTTTTTTTTTTTTGTTTATATTTGGTTCCTTTCGCTCCTTCTCTCGACCACGCCGGGCGAGTTTCTGAATTTCCTTTTCGTGAGCGAGAATATGGCCGAATCTCTTTTTTTTTAGGTTGACAATGAAGGAAAATGGACCTGGCGAAAAAAGAAATTTCGAAATTTCACTCCTTTTCCCCTTTTGCGAAAATCTTTAATATTTTCCTAATTCCCTCTTAGTCTTCTCTGCCTCTTTCCTTAACAGATCGTGATGATAATTCATTAAATGTGCATCTCAAAAAATCAATAAGTATCATTTTGTAGGATCACGACATTATGATTTGTTCGAAGCGATTTTCGCTTATCATGTTCTACTTTTCTTTGAATCTCATAGAGCAAGTAATTTGATTTTTTTTTATATTTTACATATGCATGCATGTACAATCTTTTTCATAATTTCTTAAATTGAAATAATATTTTAAGTACTTGACGATAAACATAAAAATTATCTCTCCGCTTCGCATTAATCATAACACAAATGCAGAAACAAAGTTTGAAAAGACTTAGAGTAATTTTAGCCACTAACCCTTCATTTTGCAATTGAACATACATCGATATATCAAGTATATATAGCAAAGTCGTTACGAATAAATAGGTCCTATGAACACAATGCCAAGGCAAATTCACATAAATCCAAGTAATGTCGTGGACCTTGGTTCGAAAGTGCCCTTAATGCCTCGCAACAAAAACATAAAAAAAACAATCATAAAGGTCCGTTAATGCAGTTTCCAATTTCGGACGGTCCAAAGAATGTGAACATGAAGCGTTTCGTTTCAATTCGGTAACTAAAGCTTGTAACTTTCCCCATTTTCCAAACTTATTGTGGCCCGAGAATTCCAACATTCTCGATAACCGATATCTCCTTCTTTTTATTTACTCGGTCAATCCTTTGAAGGCCAAATCTCTGTTAGTAGAAAGATTATGCGTTTGATGTGAAAGAAATCTATACCAATCTCATATTCTTTTTTTTCATGATATTTTTTTTATGGATGTAATTAGCTTTGACCGACTGCATTTTTAACTTTTTTTCAATACATGGGGACAGATTAAGGAAGAAGACAAATTAGCGGTGTTCAAGACGGATTGAGGAATTAAAGCATGATAATGTTCGCTTTTGTTGTCAATTTGGACAAAGATGGTCGCAATTTGCGATCCATCATCGTGCCGCTTCAATTGCGAAGTTAAAAAGGGGAAAAAGAAAAAAGGAAATCCCCAATCACGCCAGAAAGTGGGCCCCACGGATCTCTGACTTGCCAACCCAATGACCCCACATCGGCCCGCCATACACGCCCCGGGCTTCTCTCTACTCCCTCCCTCTCTCTCTCTCTCTCTCTCGCTCTCGATCTGTCGTGATGAATATTTATTTTGATGATGAACATGACGCGCGCAACCAAATTCATATTGACCGCAATACGCGATGAAATCTCGCCAAACCGGACGAATCAGATGATACTCACTCTTCTAGCGGTTGAAAATCCTATGGCAAAATGTCTTTCATGTTCAAATTTTCCGAGTTATTCCCAAGAAATCTTGAACTCGTTCCGCATTTATAAGAATTTGTCGCTGGTATTCGAATAGTCTCGTGACTCTGCATAGAAAATTCGTTCCGAACTTTAAACCCTATTAAGTTTTGAAAGACCGGTTAAATGCTCTATTGGACTTGCCCCGCTGTAATCCCTTTCTGCTAATTAATTAGGCTGTGTTGGGTGAATTGTATAGGGATACATCCAGTAAGGATATGTACAATCAGGGGAAAATAATAAGAAAAAATAAACACGAAAGAAAAACCGAGCCATGTCCTGGAAGAAAGAGGGAGAAGGAGAGAGAATGGTGGATTCCGCAATGAATGGTGATCACAAGTGCGGCAGTCGCCATCTCGGGAGTGCCATGGTGATGGTGGTCATGGTCACCTGACAAGCTCAGCGACCACTTTGCTTGTTCTATCTCTCTCTTTAGATTCGTGATCTATTGGTGCCGGTCGTGCCACCGATGCTAGCTATGCAACCACATTCCCCCCGGTTGTGTGACCTTGCGTAGTCATTGTTCAGCCATGTTGAGGCTGTTCACGTGATCGCCACAATGCCTGGCCAACCTAAGATTTGAGATTTGGTCATTGAGGCAACCTTGTGCCTATTTCTTGTGCTCAATCACTTCAGATATGAGATCTAATTTTGAAACCGATACTGGCGGCCAAGTAAGTGTTGCATGATCGAAGGTGGTCACACCAAGCTTGGGGAGTGATTTGAACACTATTACGACCCATGCCTTAGCTTTTTTTTTTTTTTTCGAAATCTCAAAAGGAAAGTTATATTCTACGTCCAATCAGTTATATCCGTTGTACACCACCAATTTGAGTAATGTATATGCACATTCACGAATATTTGCCAAACAATATATAGGTTATTAGAATGATAGAATCTTATCTTACTTGTATCCTATTTGGTAAAAATGTCAAGATGACTAAATGTAGCCTCAATGCTTTCCTTAAATTCCCTGCCCTTTCCATGAGTGGATTTTGGACAACTCAAAAGCATTGGATTAAATATATCATAATATATCTGTTAATTACATGGATCTCACGAGAAATTCATATGACCATCAGTTGAGCTGGACCCAATTCTGTGATCCTAGATTCCCTTGTTAAATCAAAAGTTGAAGTTTAATGTAGATTGTTGACAAAAAAGAAGAAGAAATTTAACGTAGATGCGTTACTTGGAAGATAAATAAAGGGGCCATTGGTATTATTGCACAATCGGCTAGAAGCTCGATTTGTACAAGCATGGACAAGATGCAGATGATGGAATTCGCCAGCGGGAGTGGCAACTGTAGCCGACAGATCTTCTCCTCGCTTGCAAATCTGCTCAGTCCCTCGGCATCCACAACGCGATTTTTCTAAAGTAACTGTAAAGCGTTAATTGATGCCATTCAACAAAAGGGTATTTTTCATAAGAGCATTCGCCTGTTGTCTCGGACGCTTGCTCTTTGGTCCGTAGCAACTCGCGACATAGTTTCTCGTGGGACCCGCACACATCAGAACAACGTCGTTCATGAGCTCGCAAAACGGGCATCTCATCAGGCGGAAACTATTTCTTCCTTTTCTTTTTAATAATATCCCCGGAGGTAGTGACTCTTCTTTTTAATGTTCTCATTATTTTGTTGGAATGGAGGGTTTCCTTTAGAAAAAAAAAAGGAGGGAACTTGCATTCATATCTCACACTTAAAAAGCCGAATGTTGATTTGGCCAAAGAGCATACAAAATATTAGAGACTGGCCACATGTGGTTGGCCCTAACGGAACCGGGTCACCGGCAACGCCCCCGGAGAATCGGGTCACGCTTTACCGGGTAACCCGTGCGACAAAAGCGCGGGATCTACGGGGCCATCCCTCCCTCCCTCCGCCTCAAAAATGGCTCGCGCCGCTCGAGAATCGCTTGCTTTTCCAAAACGAAAGAGAAACCCCCTCGGCCTACCGACACGTGTCCGTCGGCCCCCATTCCCCGAAAGCTGTGCTGGCCTCCTGCGGTTTTCTTTTTGACCGGCAAGGGGGGGGGGGGGGGGGGTGGGGGGTGGGGAAGAGACTGGTCGGCAGGCCGAATTCGTCCTTTTTTTTCTTGTCGTATTCGTGGACAGAAAGTTCCTGCTTACGCTGCCTCCAAAACACTTCTTGAACAAACGAATTTAAAGCAAAAAAACAAATTTCGATGTTTCTCGCACTAGACAAAATAAAATATAAAATAAAAAATAGAAATGAAGAGCATGAATGATAACTATTTTCCTATTATTTTATTTTTCTGTTATTGAAAATAGGTTCGGAGCAGAAATCCGTTTGGTAGTGCGCCTTCATTTTTAGATCTAGAAAGAGGTTCGGAACATAATTGAGAAGTAGATTTTTTTTTTACTTTTATATTTATGGAACCGAAACGGTAATAACGACTCTCTTATTGCTCGCTCTTACTACCGTTGGAAATAGAAATTTAAGAATAACTTAACAAACAAATTTCTTTTCTGGAAACAGAAGTTTTGTATACTTTCTATTTAGAAACTTGTCCAGGAAATTAAAATTAGAAAAATCTATATTTCACTAGAAACAGGGCCAAGGAAGATAATGGTTTTCATCGGTGCCCTGACACGCTTAATAATAACCCCGAGAAAAAATTTGTTAACGGGGTCATGCTTTATAATAACCACAAAAAAAGAAGAAGGATAATTTGTTGTCGATATGGTAATGGGCCATATTCAGGATGGATAGCTGGCTGGCGAGCGAAGCCAGCAATGGGATGCCAATCAATGTTAAAATACACGTGTCCGAATGCTGGCATAGTATGGCGGGTCGCGTATTAGAGTTTCTCTTCTCGGTCCCCATCCTTTGATTAGCTAGTTGTATCCACCGATAAATCAAAGCTCTATCATCTATGGGGATGTACGTTAGTTTAGTTCCGATTACTTTGCTTGTTTTCGACGTGTATATAATAAGGTCTTATAAGATATCGGGACACTGAATTGAACGTTTACTATTCGATCATGCAAATACACGATTGAACATAATTCTTCACGTATGTCATAGAAACGTGTCGAAATAATGAACCGACTGAAAATATGACTGAGTTTATCGGGGTTGTTTCATAGGTCGGGAATATATGTGAAGTGGGTTATATCGCTATCAAAGTAAATTTTCTTTTTATTTTCTTTGTTTCTTTTCTGGTTCAAAAAGGGGAAGAAGCTCGGATCTGAAAGCGCCCATCGATTGAAATTTTGCTGGGGAAGGTGTTTGGTGCGGATTTTTGTTGTCAAGTCATGATTTGTGGAGTTTACAATATTGTCCAAAACCCTTTTGTTGAGTTGGAATTAGGCGTGATCCTTAATCATTTTGAAGGTTGGAGACACGATGATTGCTCGTGAATTATATTCGTGTAGCTTTTTCCATGACCGGGACCGGATGATTAAGCATTTGCGTTCGATGGTTTTTGCTTTGACGATGCTTTTGGACCAAGAAATAATCCTTTGTACGTGATGCCATTTGACTTCAATAGGGGAAAACATACTCAATACTCTAATTTCACGCTATAAAGAAGAAATTGCCCGCAATCATCAGTCTTGTGTGCCAAGTTATTACGAGTATTAACGTGAAAAGTTTGGGACCGATGACTATTGAGAAATTTCTCTGCTCGTGATCTAATTGCAATTTTTGCTCATTTCGAATTGTGCAAATTTCTGACGGGTTTACTTTACATACATTAGAAGGGGCTGAAAAAGTGCCTATAGAATGGGTGCGTCAAGTGCCATCAATGGTACTTATTTGGGTCCGGCGATGAATATTTTTGCCAACTTGGCGTTAACTATTTTTGGGCATGGATTTTGGTTTCCTTTTTTATCTTTTTACGTGGTATTCTTTTGCTTTTCTTGAATGCTGTATCTCTGTCTCTCTCTCTCCCCTACATATTCTTCTTCTTCCTTAAATCATGCTAAATCAAACACTCACAAAATTTAACAACCGCAACAATGCAAAAACTATTATTTGTATCACCTCACAACCACCAATTGTGTGGCTAGGGCCGCGAGCTTGAAGCTTGAGTGGCCATGGCCTTGAATTTCGTGGCTTGAAAAGATCTTCCAGCCATGACTGTATCGAGCTCAGAGTATAAGTTGCCATGGTTGCAACAATCTCAAATTGAGCGGCCATTGTCAAGAGCTTGAGTAGGCGATGGCGTCCGCTAGCTTGAGCATGAATTGCCCTGGTGGCCGGGAGCTTAGAGCTTTAGTTGGTAGTTATGGTCGTCGTAATGGACTCTCCCATCTCTCTCCCTCTCTCTCTTTCAATTTTTTTTTTCTTATATTGCTTGACGTGGTGCCAATTTGGTGCCATGTAAATGAAGCAAGTTATAGCTCGACATGTATATAAGTGTGTCCAATTCAGTAATCGGACGGTCTATGTCGGCAAAATTTGACCATCAAAGGAAAAAGTACAACCCACTTCACATTCTTTAAAAAGTGGACGAGTGATTTTTGAAAAGTAAAAAAAGAACGGTAAGAAGAATGATTTTGATTTTTGAGTTAATAATAATGACTAATTGTGACATTACCCATTTCTTTATCTTTCTTGGCAATTGCTAGCTTCTACTGGCCGGCACACCCTCAAGCCTAAGAGGTAGGGATCGAAATCTGTACCTGCCCCCGTCCAAATGGGATGGTAGCTAATTAGGCCAAGCCTAAGTGGATTGATATGAACTTATCTTAGATCTACTTTGCTAGGGAAAATTCTTTTCATAAAAGCATCATCGATCTGATTATACAAAGTAAAATATATAAAGTAAGCTAAACATCTTGACATATTTACTAGGCAAACAATGGTAGATTTGTTTGGAAAGTGAATTCGCAAGCATCCATTTCTCTGCTTTGGAAATCAATTGCATCGCTTCATTTTGGGCGACACACTCATTTCTCATATTAGAAGCATGCCCGAGTATTTTCGATGGGTCAAGATTTTCCATAATTTCAAGAAGGGAAATGCACGTGCAGATAGGCTGCCAAAATTGGGTTATCCAATCCAATAACGGGGGTGATAATTACGTATTAGAGAGTCCGCCGATAGATTTGCTTCCTCTGTTTTCGGGAGAGTAACGAAGTAATTTTCGGACTACATCTCTTTTCTTATAAAAAAAAAGGGAAAATAGGTCGCTATGGAGCAAAATCTGAATCAGAAAGGGACGTGACACCACATTGCCATCCTCATTCCCGCCCCAGCAACACCAAAACCAGCCTACCAATTCACCAAATCAAAACGCGGATGAAAAGCCACTAGGAGGGCTACTTAGCAATACGGCGGAGGGGGTGGTGGGTGGGTGGGTAGGTCGTGGAATACCGGCTTCTGGAGCATCGCGACGCGCACTTACAAAACCCCAAAACAAAATCCCCACGAATTCGCCCAAACTCCCCACGCCATCTCCGGGAATCGCAGCCACACATTACCCCTCCCCCGCCCTTCCTTTCTCTTTCCCTTTCTCTCTTTCTCCTTTTCTTCTTCTTTTCTCGGCTTTTGATGGAGAACCGCGGGGACGATAAGGTGTGCGCAGCACGCAACAGCGTTGTGGGGGGTTCGGGTCGGTCAGATCTTTTCAATTCTTTAATCTCTTCGTTTCTTTTTTACAATTTTTCCGGAAATAAAAAAGATATAAGAGAAATGATTTCCGATATGGGGAAAAGGGGAAGAGGATCACCACCGGTGCATTTCGGCCATGATTTGTCGCATCGAGAGGCGTGGTGGGTTTTTGCCTTTTACGGGGCCAGCTGTTCCTCCCCCATTGGGCCCAAGCACCACCCCCCTCCCCTTCCCCAGTCGTCCTCCATCATCGTATCCCGTCACAACAAAACTGGTTCATATCCGTTTATTAACCATATTTAATGAATAATTTTTAAATTACTATACACGAATTTCGGGTTGATTCTTCAGGCTCGGTCTTCACTTTTAATTCTTCAAGGACAAATAAAAGTTACGCACGGGGGAAGATGGAAAAGATTACCGTAGAGGTTAATGGCACTTGCTTAATTTTTTTTTCTTCTGTTTTTTGCTTCTTCTTTATTCAAATTCGTGTGCTTGATAGATCATATTATTCATCTTCTCAATTCAACTGACATATAATTGCACCAAGAAACAAGAAGGGATGACATTACAAACAAAGCCTTCATTAGGGAAACGACATTTCAAGCTGGTCTGACGACATCTTTATTAACTGGATTTACATTGCTAGGTTACGGAGACAGACTCAAACAATTTCACTGTCCATGAAATTTGATGGCCTTCTGATGATAATAAATCAATTAAATATTAAAATATATTAATTTTAAAATTTATCTAACAAATCAAAATAGAATGAGAGTAAATAAAAATTGATAATTTTAAAAAAATGAAATTTTAGAAATTAAAGGTAGATAATCAATCAGATAAAATATGTTAGAACATTCGATTTTACCATAACCACTAGATATGAACTTTAGATTTTATGCATACAGGAACAATGTTAAACATGTGATAGCGGCATTTCTTAGTCTATTTAGTATCCTATCTCTAGGTATAGCAAGCCTACTTAGTTTATCAATTCATTATATCTCTGTGTGAATTTAAATGAACATAAGTGTATTAAAATCTGTGAATATTTCCGGTTTACAATGAATCTTTTAGACCACTTTATCACGGAAAGCTACACAAATAACATGGTATATTTCTATCAACATTTAATTCATGGTTATATATTACCGTGAGTAATTGCATATTATTACTTCTCAGTCTCAAACATACACATAAGATCATTCAAGTGATGGCCAGTCACTTAAAGGCATTAAGCACAATAATATATAACTAACATGAATGAAATTACTTGCAAAGCATAAAAAACATGGAATTCATATCATCATGATTAGGCTACGTCGTAGCTCTAATAAAGAAAATTAGAACATAATAGAAGAAGAAACGAAAATATAAATTAAACCAAATATCTTGAATCAAAGAACAAGAATTTTGTCACCACTTTTATCTTCTCTTCAAAATACTTGAAATACTCTCAGAACATTAAAAACAAAAACGATCTAAAAAAACTAACTATTTCCCTAAATTATCCTATTTATATGATAACATCAAATATTTCTCTCACAAGGTAATTACTTCTTTTTCTCATAAAATTAGGAAATAAATCGCAGAATTCCCAATATGATATCCACCTTTTAATTCTTCTCTGAGTAGCATATTCCTTTCCTTCTTTTTGCCATATTTTCCTTATTTTCTCCATATCTCAATATTCTGCATAAACAAGGAAAAATTAAGTTAATAAAAGGAAATCCAAATATATTCTAACAAATATTGTATTATTTATTGCCTAAAGTAGATAAAATAACTCTATGTTTATGGAGTTATCACCTTCCGCTTTGGCTTCTCCATCCACTCGGTTGCTCTTCTCTCCAGCATCCTCACACCTCGCATAAGCCATTTGGGCCTTCCCGTTTCAAATGCAATGTATGCTATCGAAATCCCAATTACGATTCCCGATGCATAACCTATCCACACTGCTTTCTGTTTGAAGCAACTCTCATGCTCCTCGCGGTCGAAAGTTGATGAGGACGATGGTGGAGGAGGTTGAGCATCGCCTGGGCATGCTTTTGGCAATGGAGTTCCACATAAGCCCGGATTCTCACTGAACGAGTCACTTGAAAATGTGCTCAATTGTTTATCTTGTGGAATTCGACCGATGAATTGGTTCTTTGAGAGGTTTAAGTACCCAAGGGATGCCAAATCTCCCAATTTTCTAGGAATTGCCCCACTAAGCTTGTTCGAAGAAAGATCAAGCCATCCAAGATCAGCCAAGTTCCCTAGAGTTGGAGGGATGGAACCTATAAGACGGTTATGAGAAAGGTTGAGCCCTACGAGAGAGTGAAGATCTCCAATAACTTCGGGGATATTCCCTTGGAAAGAGTTGTGCGACAAGTCAATAATTGTGAGGAAGGTCAAGAGCCTCACTAGGTTAATCTCAAGCCCTTTCACGGTCAAGGACATACAGTTTTCATATGGCCTTATTCCGAAAGATCGGGTCATATACAATGACTTGTCTAGCCCATTATTGCCATTCATCATGCCTTCAAGGTTCATTATCAAGTTGACCGGCAAAGGACCGCTAAAGTTGTTGTTGGAGAGGTCCAAAATATGTAACTTGGGAAAGAGATGAGCTCCTCTAGGAATATTCAAACTATCCTTCAAATTGTTGGACCTCAAAACAAGAACTTTTAGTTCTGGGAGTGTTCCCAACCAACTTGGGAACATATCCTCAATCTGATTGTCATTGAGATCCAGAACTTCCATATTTGTACATTTGACGAGCGACCGGGGCAACATGCCTTCAAATCGATTTCGACTTAAGTCAAGAGTCATCAAGTTACTTCTCGAAGAAAACGACTGAGGAATTGTGCCATCAAGGTAATTCATTCCCAAGTTCAAAACTGACAGACTGGTGCTAAGATTTGTTAAGCACCGAAGCAAGCTACCTGTTAAGCTGTTGTTGTAAAAATTGATCACCACGAGCTTGGTGGCATTGCATATCAAAGAAGGGATCCTTCCACTTATATTATTAAAGGCAATGGAATAATAATATGTGAAAGGAGATGGAAGTGGAATTGGCCCTTCAAATTTATTTTTGGACAAATCTATAATATCCAATGAGGTGTTTAAGAAAACCTCGGTGGGCCACCGTCCAATGAAATTGTTGTTGGAAATAGACAAAGTTTGAAGAGCAGGGAAGGAGAGTCCAAAGGCAGTGAGGTTGATCCTACCATGGAATTTGTTCGATTGCAAATCAAGAATTTTCAATTGTGGTGCTTCCAGCCAATGTGGGAAGATATCCCTGAACTCGTTGTGACCAAGAGCTAGTGTCGATAAGTTTACACATTTGACTAGGGAGAGCGGTAATAGTCCTTGTAATCTATTGCTGCTCAAGTCTAGTTCCTTGAGATTGGTTATATTACCTAAACATGATGGGATATTCCCAGAGAGATTATTGTTAGACAAAACTAATCGTTGGAGTGAACTTAACTGGCAAATCAAAGAGGGGATCTCACTGGTAAAACGATTGTCTTGGGCAAAAAAACTAGAAGTTGAAGTTGGAAGGATCGGGAGTGGTCCTTGGAATGAGTTATTTTGAAGGTAAATAGATGACAATCTCTTCCCGCGCAAGTGTTGTATACCTCCCTCCAAAAGGTTATGAGAAAGATCTAATGTTTCCAATGAATTATGGCTTATTCCCAAAAACCACCTCGGGATCTCCCCACTAATCCTATTTGAATAGAGGCCTAAGTATTTTAATCTTTTCGATGAATTCAAGAAATAAGGAAACTTGGTAAACTTGCAATAAGTCAACTCCAACGCTTCAAGCTTCGGGAATGTATAATTTGGTGCATCATAGATGAGATTTAGTTCATGAGAAACAACAAGCTGTCGGAGATTTTTAAGCTTTGTAAAGATTTCAAACTCTATAACCCCGCTGAAGCTATTCCCATCAATACATAGAACTTGGAGTTGCTTGAGATTCCCTAATGATGAGGGGAGGTGTCCTGTGAATTTGCAAAGGCTTAGATCTAAAATTTTCAAAGTCGTCACGTTACCAATTGAATAGGGTATTTCTCCCGAAAGACTTGTTTCTTGGAGAGACAAAGACTCAAGAGGACTGGTCCAATTGGATTTGGGAAGAGTCCCGGACACGTTAGCATTGAAACTTATATTGAGATAAGTAAGGCTCGGTAATTGAAAAACAGTTTCCGGAAATATCCCTCCTAAGGAACAAGAATAAACGCTTAAATATGTCAAAGAAGACGACAAATTCACAAAGGACTTTGGTGAAACCATGAACATGTCTACTTCATCAAGAACAAGCGTTCTCAATGTAGTTAGATTCTGAACAAGCACTGCGAAGATCGAATTTTCCAATTTGAGAGAAGAGAATGAGTATGTGTCGGAAACATAATTGGAAGAGAGATCAAGAGACACCAACTTGGAGAGGCGAGAGATTTCACTAGGAATAGTGCCCAAAAAAGCTGAACTAGAGAGATTCAGATGAGTCAGTGTTGCAAAAACACTCAGATTAGATGAAATGCGTGAGCCAACAAAATTATTACCAAAAAGGTTGAGGCTCCGAAGATGGCGAAGGAGAAAGAGGGAGCTATTGGAATGGAAAGCGCCACGAAGCCAACTGCAAGCAAGATCGAGATCGATGACGTTGCCGGTGACACTGTCACAAGCGACACCGTCCCATGAGCAGCAATCCATGCCCTTGTTCCATGAATTTGTCTTTGGATAAGACGTGACAGGGTAATACCAATGACAAGAGTCCGATGCCTTGCTATCAAGCACGAAGGAATTCTTAAAATGGAGTAAGGCATCGCGTTGGTCAGGAGGGCAAAGGGGCGAAGCAAAGCAAAGGGAGGAATGCAAGAAAAAGTGGAAACAGAGGAGGAGGAGGATCTGATGCCACCTCATTTTGCAATTTAGCATGCAAGAGAGTTTACCGGTGGCGGAGGGCGTGCTTCCACTTATAGAGCCCCTCTGTATTGTGAAGTGATCAATACGGGTCTTCTCTAAAAGGACAAAGTCAACGTCTTCTCAAAATGGCATTATTGCGACACATAATTTCCATGGTCGGGTCACTTGGGTGTGGAAAAATCATAATGCCATAGAAATTTCCATGAATTTTTTTTTCTTGAGACGTCCTTGTGCGCGCGACGTCATGCCACGTGTACAAAACCCCATCCGGCACTAACAACTCTATTGGACAAATGCCGAATTTTACTATCCTAAAAATTCTTTAATTGCATTTTCCGTCGGTATTTTTAAATAAGCTAAAAAGAATAGGCTTTGTCGATGCCTCACGAGTCAAGACAAAGTATTTACCTTATGATCGTGCTTCATTTTGCAAGTCAAATCTCATTGGCCAGTTAAGAGACTTAGAGAGGTTTTTAATCGATAATTAGTAATTCCTCGTGACAAAGCCGGTAAGCGTTTTATAGGATTACTAGGAAATCTTCATTACAATAAAATTATAACTTTCGAAACCCATAAAAATCTTTTCACGTCTTACTTGATTAGTTACTTACATGACCTAATATGCCCGTTATACTAATTGTTCGGTATACTGTAAATTGTTTAAACGTGTATATAATAGGGTCTCAGAGGGTGGTGGGACAGTAAATTGAACATTTATGTTTTGATTCTGTAAACACAAAATTTGGCATATTTTCCTCTTATGTGATGAAAAATGTGCTGAAACAATGGATCCACTCAAAGAATAATTAAGCTAATGGGAGGTATTTCGTAGATTGGGAATATATGTAAATAGCGCTATCTCATTATCGAAGTACATCTTTTATTTGTTTTGTTTTTTTTAAATGATAAAAAGGGAAGAAGCTTGAATGTGAGAGGTCTCTTTGATAAAGATTTTGCAGGGAAGTTACTTGGTGCCGATTTTGTAATCAATCATGATTTAGGGTGTTCACGATAATCTGTGGCCTTTGTTGAATTAGGCGTGAGCCTTAATCATTTTAAAGGTTGGAGACACGATGATTGCTCGTGAACTATGTGCTCATCGAGTTTTATCCATGACCGGGACTCGATAATTAAGCAATTGTGTTCGATGGCTGAGACGGTGCTTTTAGACCAAGAAATCATCCTTCTACGAGATGCTATTGACCTTATTGGAGGAATACACTAAATACTCTAATTTCACGCTAAAATAAAATAAAAATGCCGTAATCATCGTCTTTGTGTGAGAAGTCCTTACGAGTACAAATTTCACCGGAGCCGATATGTCCATTGAAGCTGGCAAGAGAACGATGTGCAAAGCCTGGACGTAACGATTGTAGTGAAAAATTTTGTTGCTCGTGGTCTAGTTGCGGTCTTCGGTCAATTGATGGTTCACAACAGCAAAAGACCTTGTTCATGTCGGACTCTTGCCCACTTCGATGAACACATATGGTTAATCAAATTTTAGAGTCAGAAAGATTTAATCAGGAAAGCTTTACAAATTTAATGATCTGATTAGACAAATTAAAGGTCCAACGGCTTTGCATGGCCCTTATAGGCAAGGCACACCGTTTCTATTTTTTTTTTTGGGATCATCGAGGTGCGCTACTTGACGATAATCGGATTAGATTATCTTAATTCCACTCTTTTCACTTTTTAATTTGTGTAAATTCCTGATGAACTTACTTTAAGCGCATCAAAACGGGCTGAAAAAGTGCCATTATAACGTGTAAAGCCGATCCATGGTGGGGGAGTGTATCTAGAAGGCGGTTGAGTGTATTGGTGGGGGAGGGTGCTTCCACTTATAAAGCCCATCCGTATTGTGAAGTGGTCAACACACGCGTTCCGTAGAAGGTCAAAGTCAAAGTCCTCTTGAACTGACATTAGTGGGACACGGAATTTCCATGGTGGGTCGCTTGGTTGTGGAAAATTCTTAGTGCCATAAAAATTTCCATGGAAAAATCTTCTTGAAACATATCGTGCGCGTGATGTCTCACCGCGTGCACAACACCCCATTGTCATGCCACTCACAACTTTTTTTGATGATTGATGAATTTGACTGTAGTAGATTCTCTAATTGTATTTTTTTGCCGGTATTTGTAAATGAGCTAAAAAGAATATGCTTTGTCGACGTCTCACGACAAAGTATTACTTGATGAGAGTGCTCCATTTTGCAAGTCAAATCTCATTTGCTAGCAAAGAGACTTATGGAGGTTTTTAATCGATAATTAGTAATTCCTTATGACAAAGCTAGTAAGTTTTTTATAGGATTACTTGGAAATCTTCATTACTGTTAGAATATTTAAATATTAAATTATATATTTATCTAACAGATTAAAATTTTAAAATAGTTAACAATGGTTCCACGATTCCTAACATGGTACCGAGACAGGAACTCTTAAGTTCAAATTTTTTTAGACATCTATTTTTTTTGCTTCCCCAATAAAATATCTCCACGCTTAATGTTAGACAAAAAAATCAGATTAAGTGTAAAGGGCAGTGTTAGAACATTTCAATATTCTCTTGCGCACTTCTTCGAACGCATGAGCTCTGATTAACCAAATTTAGAGTCGGAAAGATATAATTAGAAGGGCCATGTAAATTTAATGACCCGATTAAATAAATTGAAGATCCAAGAGCTTTGCATGGTCCTTATAGGCAAGGCACACTATTTTTATTTTGTTTTTTTTTTATCATCGAGGTGGATTACTTGACAATACATCAAATTACATAATCTCAATTTCACTCTTTTCACTTTTCAAATCTTGTAATTTTTTTTATGGGTTTACTTTCACGCATCAGAATGGGAACGTGTGAAATACCATCCGTCCCTCTAGGTTTGCCCGAAAAACAAAACCCTCCATCTACTTTTGAATTAAAAAAAGAAATGTATTTCATGAAAAATAAATCAATTCCAATATGGGAAAAAGAAGTGTTCCCGTGCATTTCTGCCGTGATTTGTCGCCTAATTGATGGTTTTGCCTTGAGGGCCAGTCGTCCCTCCGATCGCCTCCATCCTCCATCATTCTCTCCGATCTTAAAATATCGGTTCATTTTCGTTTTATTAAGCATTTTCAATCAATACTTTTTAAATTACTAATAAACTCACGATGCGCATTATGAAAAATTAGTTGCTTTCTTAAATGTTTCAGTATTTTCGCATGTAGTTTCTTATTAAAAGGCTCGTCTGTTTAAAATTCAGCGGAAAAAATGCGTCAAAAGTTAAAGTATTGTTCTAACTTAAAAAAAAAAAGACAGATTATATATAAATTCACGTGTCAATAATTTATATATTGAGAAAGTTTAGGTACTTTGGATTTAACAAAAGTCAAAGCGCATTTCCTGCTAGATTTTAATAATGTGGGAATTGATCCTTCGGTTTTCTTGATTATCCTAGGTTTTCGTGTGCAAAAATCATTAAATAAACATCCAACCTAAAAGGTTACAGTAAGCTGACTGAAATCACTCCATTAGATTGAACAAGCACGTCAAACGTATGAGCTAAAACGAAATTTGCAAGAAACATTCCAAACGTTACTTCTATATTAAGATACCATATAAAATAAGAGACGGTCCAAATTAAAAAGGAAAAAAAAAAGTAAAGAAAAGAAAAGAAAAGAAATACAATTCCACCATTAAAGAGAAAATATAGAGCAAGGCGGGCTGGAAGGCCCAACACTTGGATGGACCAGGCTCAACAAGAGGCCTATCGGAGAAAGAAGGCATGAAAAGAAAACTTGGGAAAAGTACCAAAAAAATCCTAAACCTATTTCATTGGTACCAATTCAGTCTTAAACCTTTAATTAGACCAATTTAGTTCTAAATTCTTTTGCATTGATATCAATTTAGTCCATCTGATCAATTTAGGCCGGAAATCATTGACGTGGACGCCGGCAGTCTGACGTGGCACTGCTGGCGCTGACGTGGACAAATTTTATAAATTTTCAATAATTTTTTCAGATTTTTTCAATGCTTTTTAATTTTTTTCTCTTTTCTTTTCTTTGTTTTTTATTTTCCCAAAAATTGTTGGCCGACGAGGTCGCCGGCCCTCGCCTAGACCAACTTGTGGCCCGCAATGGTTGGCCGATGACCTCGCCGGCCAATAGTTTCTAGGAAAAGAAAAAACAAAGAAAAAAAAGAGAAAAAATAAAAAAATAAAAAAATTTTCAAAAAATTATAAATTTTGTCCACTTCAGCGCCAGTGGTGCCACGTAGGGCCTCTGGCCTCCATGTCAGCGATTTCTGATCTAAATTTGTCGGATGGACTGAATTGGTACAAATGCAAAAAGGTTTATGACTGAATTGATATTAATACAATAACTTTATGACTTTTTTAGTACTTTTCTCAAGAAAACTTGGAGTAATTGATTTTCGCTTATAAAGAAGAGCATATCGAAATCTGCGAATACCTTTGACTACGCATATAACTTCGCACGTTGATGTTACCAACCAATCGTACATATGTCATAAGTTAATTTAATGAAACATAAAATTAAGTATGTTTCTACTCAAATTATCGTTCTCAGAGACTTAGGCTCTATTAAATAGTTCTGTTGAAGAGGGACTTTATAGCTCATGGTTTTAGTTAAGCAATAGACTTGTCAAAATGGAACCAAAACCCATTTAATAATCCAAAATTATTGAAATTGGTCATAAATAGATGACATTAAATTTCACGGGCCAGCCATATCGAGTTCACAAAATGAAAAAGGCCAAAAAAAATGGGTTGTAAATGAGTTCACAATCTACTCAATCCATTTCCAATGAAAAGCCTGGCTCACTCTTGCTACTCGTGGCCATCTTCTTCTTCTTCACTAAAACCAAAATGAGGGAGCGAGCCACTGAGAGAAATATGAAGGAGAAGAGGCCATGCGAGCTCTACAATAGTCTCATGACCATGTACTGCAAGTTGGACCAAGCAAACCTGTGCTGAGAATGCGATTCCAGAGTCCACGGCACGAACTTCCTTGTCGCCAAGCACTTGAGGAACCTCCTCTGCTGCTTGTGCTAGAGGCCCACGCTATGGAACGCGTCGGGACCGAGGCTCACGCCGACAGTACATGTCCACTGTGGACCTGCGAAAAACAGAAAGCCCATCTTCAATTTTGCCTTTGTCCTTCCAGTTACTGTTCTCTCGATTGTAATTCCTCACTTCATTGTCGTCGTAAACCTCTTCCTCTTCATTTCCATCTTCATTTTTGCTATCCATGTTGATGAGGAGGTCCAAGAGGAACCGCAGCCATCGAATTTGGTGGTAGTCTAAGGACTGGGTCGAGCTTGCTGGGATTCGGGTTTAGAGGTTGGGTTCGAAGGTTTTCGATATTGTGAGCTCATTCATTGGTCCTAGCTCCGCGAGGGGATGATTGTTTTGGTTGCCTGTCACTTCGGCGGCAATGGCACTATGATAGTTGTATGAGTGATTTTGTTTGCTATGGCCGAGGCATTGAGAAAGTTGATGGTTTGATGCTTGTTGTCTAGTTTGGGTCCTTGATCAATTCAAATCACGGGTTTACTTCACATGCATTAGAACAGGCTGAAAAAGTGCCAATAGAATGGGCAAGTCATATTTGGTCCTTTTACTTCCGCCCGAAAACAACATCATCAGTCTACCTTTTTGGCTTCAAAGCCATCCCTCACTTTAGAAAAGTGCCATCAATCTTATTTAGGTCCAGCGATGGAATTTGCTGACTTGGCGATAATGCCGTTAATTGTTTTATTGCATGGATTTTGGTTTCCTTTTATTTGCCGATATGGTTTTCTTTTCTTTTTTCGAATGTTGACAATTTCTGTCTGTCTCTCTCTCTCCCGTACATATTCCTTTTCTTCTTCTTCCTTAAATCCTACTAAATCAAAAACTCACAAAATTTAACAACCACAACAATGCAAAAACTATAATTTGTACCCCTCACAACCACCAATTGAGTGGCCATGGCCTCGAATTTCATGACTCGAAAAGATCTTGCAGCCATGACCGCATCGAGCTCAAAGTTTACGTTGCCATGGCTGCTGCAAGCTTAAATCGAGCGGCCACGGTCATAAGCTTGAGTAGCAATGGCCATGAACTTGAGTAGCCATGGCATCCGAAGCTTGAGCATGAATAGGCTGCGAGCCTAGAGTTTGAGTTGGTGGCTATGGCCGTCATAGTGGACTCCCATCTCTCTCTCTCTCTCTCTCTCTCTCTCTCTCTCTCTCTCTCTCAATTTGTTTTTTTCTCTTCTATTGCTTGGAGAGCTGCCAATTTGGTGCCATATAAATTGAGTAAGTCACAACACGACATGCGTATAACTGTGTTTGTGTCAATAACTGGACAATTTATGTAAACAAAAATTGACCATCGAAAGAAAAAGTATAACCTAAGGAATGCTCGACATTTTTAAAAAGTAGTAGAGGAATGCTTTTGAACGAAAAAAAAAAGAAAAAAATTGTAGAAGGACGATTTTCATTTTTGGGTAAACATAGAAGGGTCGATGGTGACATTACTCATTTCTTTATTATTATTTTTTGCCATTGCTAGCTTTTGCTGGCCTGCCGCACCCTTCAAGCGTAAGAGGTAGGGATCGAGCTCCATAACTCCCCCATCCAAATGAGATGATAGCTAATTAGGTGAGGCTTAAGTCGACCGATATGAATTTATCTTAGATCCACATTTGTACGTGAAAATTATCTCACGAGAGCATCATCGGTCTCGTTACACAAAGTAAAAAAAGTAAAGTAAGCTATATATTCTTGACATATTGCAAGCAAATTCATGAGACAGACGATGGTGGTGTAAAAGAAAAAACGTCTTGATGGAGCAAAAATCTGGATCAGAAAGGGACATGACATTGCCATTCTCATCCCCGTGCAAACATTACCAAAACCAGCCTCCTAATTCACCAAATCAGAACTCAGATAAAAGCCATCAGGACTTAGCACTCAAAACCCTAATAAATCCCACGAATTCGCGATCCTCCCGCGCCATCTTGGGGAATCGCAACCACACAATAGCAATACCACCCATTCTTTCCCTTTCTGTCTTTTTTTTTTCTTTTTATTTCTCAGCTTTTGATGGAGAACCGAGGCCTAATTCCAAAAAAAATACCAATTTTATCTTAAGCGATAATTCTGGCCCGAACTTTTTTTTTGTCTAATAAAAATCACCAACTTTCACTTAAATCTTAAATCTGACTCGAACAATTTGAAAATTCACATCATGGGGGCCAAATTTGAGATTCGAATAAAAGTTAGTGTTTTTTATTGAACAAAAAAAAGGTCGGACTTGAATTATCACTTAAAATAAAGTTTGTATTTTTTTTTTTTGGAATTAGCTTGGAGAACCGAGGGACGATAAGGTGTGCACAGCACGCAAGCATTGGAGGTTCGGGTCGGTCAGATCTTTTAAATTCTTTTATCTTTTTTTCAATTTTTTCCACAAATTAAAGAAAAATGATTTCCAATGCGGGAAAAAGGAAGGGATACATACAGTGCATTTCGGCCATGATTTGTCGCATCGAGTGGTGGTGTGGGTTTTGCTTTTAAGGGCCAACTGTTCCTCCCCCATCGGGCCCAGCACCACCCACCCCTTCCCCATCCCCCATCATCGTCTCCCCATCCCAACAAAACTGCTTCATATCCGTTTAATAAGCATATTTTAAAAAATGATTTTTTAATTACTAATTCACTCGCGATAACCATTATAAAGAATAGTCCTTCCGTTAAACATTACAGCATTTTCAAATCAGTGATCGTCCTGAAAGTTTTTGGACGGTAATTTTGGTTCTCTTGATTATCTTAGGTTTACGTATGCAGAAATCGTTAAGTAAACATTCGACCTCAAATGATAAGCTGAGCTGACCAAAAATCACTGCATCAGGTGAAACAAGTGCATCAAGGCGATGAGCCCAACACGAAATTTGCAAGAGAAATTCCAACACTGCTCATATAATAACATACTATATGTAGATATAGTAAGACAAAAGATGTGAGCAAAATAAGAGACTTCCCAAATTAAAAAGAAACGAAAAGAAGTAAATAAGTTCCCACCTTTAAAAAAAAAAAACTAGGGCAAATTTATGCCTTAGAGCGAACTGGCCGCAAGACCCAACTTGCGGATGGACCGGCCTTAGCAAGAGGCCTATGTTCAAAGAAGGCATGAGAAGAAAGAAAATTAATGGTAATTGGTTCACATTCAGAAAGAGCACGGCCGAAGATGGTTTTGTAAGTTAATTGTAGCAGAATCTTACGCTACGGAGATCGATCAATTCTGCTGACCTTCGACTTTTAATATAACTTCGTCTATTAACGTGACCCACCGCTCGTAAAAAATGTTGCAGGTTGATTTAATGAAACATAGTAATAATCACGTTCCAACCAAAGATATATTCTTTGAATAGAGAAAAACAGTTGATCCTACGGACAGATTTCAGTGTTGATTCTTCGGGACATAATTCTTCGGCAGATTAATCTATTAACGACTGTGACTGTATGAGTTAATGCTAGTCTTCACTTCTAATTCTTCACGAGCAAACGTTACACACAAAGGAAAATGGAAAAGATACTAGGGCACTTGCTTCATTTGTTGCTTTTGTTTTTGCTTCTCATTTTTTAAAAGCCATGTGCTTGACAGATCATATTATTCATCTTCTCAATTCAACCAATATACAATTGCACCGAGAAACAAGGAGAGAAGACATTGCAAACAAGCCTTCGTAAGGGAAATGCCATTTCAATCTCACATGGAGACATCTTTATTAACTGAATTTACAATGCTAGTTTATAAAGACAACTCCTCAAACAATTTCATTGTCCATAAAATTTGATGGCCGTCCACTTTGGTTTCTCTGTCCACTCGACTACTCTTCTCTCCAGCATTCTCACACCTCGCATGAGCCATTTTGGTCTTTCCGTTTCAAATGCAATGTATGCTAGCGAAATCCCAATTACGATCCCCGATGAATAACCTATCCATATTGTTTTCTGTTTGAACCAACTCTCATGCCCTTCGCGGTCTAAAGTTGATGAGGACGATGGTGGAGGAGGTTGAACATCGCCAAGGCATGCTTTTGGCAATGGAGTTCCACATAAGCCCGGATTCCCACTAAACGAGTCGCTTGAAAATGTGCTCAATTGCTTATCTTGAGGAATTCGACCGGTGAGCTGGTTGTTCGAGAGGTTTAAGTACCCAAGGGATGCCAAATCTCCCAATTTTCTAGGAATTGCCCCACTAAGCATGTTCGAAGAAAGATCTAGCCATCCAAGATTAGTCAAGTTCCCTAAAGTCGGAGGGATGGAACCTGTAAAGTGGTTATGAGAAAGGTTGAGACCTACGAGAGAGTGAAGATGTCCAATTACTCCCGGGATATCCCCTTGGAAAGAGTTGTTCGACAAGTCAATAATTGTGAGGAAGGTTACGATCTTCACTAGCTCAATCTCTTGCCCTTTTATGGTCAAGGTCACGGAATTTTCATATAACCTCGGTCGGGTACTTCGTTCCCCAAGATACTGTGTCATATATAATGATTCGTCCCGCGCATTTTCGTCATTCATAATGGCTCTAAGGATCATTATCAAGTTGACTGGCAAAGGACCGCTAAAGTTGTTGTTGGAGAGGTCCAAAATGTGTAGCTTGGGAAAGATGTGAGCTCCTCTAGGAATATCCAAAAGATCCCTCAAATTGTTTGACCTCAAAACGAGAACTTTTAGTTCTGGGAGTGTTCCCAACCATCTTGGAAATGTATCCTCTATCCGATTATCACTGAGATCCAAAACTTCAAGATGCCAACATTTAACAAGCGACCGAGGTATTGTGCCTTCAAATTGGTTTTGACTCAAGTCAAGAGTCATCAAGCTACTTCTCGAAGAAAAAGATCGAGGAATTGCGCCCTCGAGGTAATTCATTCGCAAGTTCAAAACTGACAGATTGGTGCTAAAATTTGTTAAGCACCGAGGTAAACTAGCTGTTAAGCTATTGTTGGACAAGTCAATGATCTCAAGACTTGTGAAATTGCATATCCAAGAGGGGATCTTTCCAGCTAACTTATTATTTGCAATAGCATAATAAAATGTGACGGGAGATGGAAGTGGAATTGGCCCTCTAAACTTGTTGTTGGACAAGTCTATAGAAAACAATGAGGTGTTTGAGAAAGCATTTGTGGGCCACAGTCCAGTGAAATTATTGTTGGAAATAAGTAGAACTTCGAGAGCAAGGAAAGAGAGTCCAAAGGCAGTGAGATTGATCCTACCATGAAATTTGTTCGATTGCAAATCAAGGTAATTGAGTTGTGGTGCTTCCAGCCAATGTGGGAAGATATCACTGAACTCGTTGTGACCGAGATATAGCAACGATAAGTTCACGCATTTCACCAGGGAGCGCGGTAATGGTCCTTGTAATTTATTGCTGCTCAAGTCTAGATTCTTGAGATTGGTTATATTACCAAAACATGGCGGCATATTCCCAGAGAGATTATTGTTAGACAAATCTAATTGTCGGAGTGAACTTAACTGGCAAATCAAAGAGAGGATCTCACCGGTGAAATGATTGTTGGAGGCAAAAAACACGGAAGTTGAAAGAGGAAGGATGGGGAGTGGTCCTTGGAATGAGTTGTTATGAAGGTTAATATATGACAATCTCTTCCAGCGCAATTGTTGTATACCTCCCTCCAAAAGGTTATAAGAAAGATCCAACACTTCCAATGTATCATGGCTTACTCCCCGAAACCACCTCGGGATCTCCCCTCTAATCCTATTTGACGAGAGGTCCAAGTATGTTAATCTTTTCAACGAATTCAAGAAATAGGGAAACTTTGTCAAGTTACAGGAAGCCAACGACAACACTTCAAGCTTCGGAAATGTATACTTCAGTGTATCGTAGATTAAATTTATTTCTTGAGAAACAACAAGCACTCGCAGATTTTTAAGCTTTGTAAAGATTTCAAACTCTACAGCTATGCTGAAGCTATTCCCAGCAATATATAGGACTTGGAGTTGCTTGAGATCTGCCAATGATGATGGGACATGTCCTGTGAATTTGCAATCTGTAAGATCTAAAAATGTTAAACTCTTCAAGGTACCAATTGAATCGGGTATTTCTCCGGAAAAGCTCGTAAACCCGAGAGACAAAGACTCAAGAGGACTAGTCCAATTGGATTTGGGAAGAATCCCGGACATGTTTTCATTGAAACTCATATCGAGATAAGTAAGGCTCGGTAATCGAAAAACAGTATCCGGAAATATCCCCCTTAAGGAACAAGAATAAGCGCTTAAATATGTCAAAGAAGAAGATAAATTCGCAAAGGGCTTTGGTGAAACCATGGACATGTTTACGTCATTAAGAACAAGCTTTCTCAATGTCGTTAGATTCCGAACAAGCATTGTGAAGATCGAGTTTTCCAACCTGAGTGTAGAGAATGAGTATGAGTCGAAATTATAATTGCGAGAGAGATCAAGTGACACCAACTTGGAGAGGTGAGAGATTTCACCGGGAACAGTACCCAAAAAGTGTGAATGAGAGAGATTTAGACGAGTCAATGTTGCAAAAGCACTCAAATTAGATAAAATGTGTGAGCCAACAAAGTCATTGCCCGAAAGGTTGAGGCTCCGAAGATGGCGAAGGAGAAGGAGGGAGCTATTGGAATGGAGAGCGCCACAAAGTCTACTGCAAGTAAGATCGAGACCGATGATGTTGCCGGTGACACCGTCACAAGAGACGCCATCCCACGAGCAGCAATCCACGCCCTTGTTCCATGAGCTTGTCTTCGGATAAGACACAACAGGGCCATCCCAATCACAAGAGTCCGACGCCATGATATCAAGCACGAAGGAATTCTTAAAATGGAGCAAGGCATCGCGTTGGTCAGGAGGGCAGAGAGGCGAAGCAAGGCAGAGGGAGACGTATAAGAAAAAGTGGAAACAGAGGAGGAGGCGAAGAAGGATCTGATGCCACCCCATATTGCAATTTAGGATGCGAGTGAGTTTATTGGTGGCAGTGGGAGGGGTGCTTCCACTTATAAAGCCCTTCTGTAGTGTGAAGTGATCAACACGGGTCTTCTCTAGAAGGTTGAAGCCAAAGTCTTCTTAAGATGACATTATTGGGACATAGAATTTCCATGGTGGGGTCACTTGGTGTGGAAAATCCTTAGCGCCACATAAATATTTCCATGGAAAAAATCTTCGAGAAACGTCCCGCGTGGGCTGTGCATTGCCATGTGTACGGCACCCCTTGGTGATGGCGCTAACAACTTGTCCACTTGACAATTGACGAATTCTACTATCCTAAAAATTCTTTAATTGCGTTTTTTTTTTGTGGTGGCATCTGTAAATGAGCTGAAAAAGAATATCGCTTTGTCGATACCTCACGACAAGTTACTTACCTGATGACAAGGCCCCGTTTCCCAAGTCAAATCTCATTTGCTAGCAAAGAGACTTAGGGAGGTTTTTAATAGATAATTAGCAATTCCTTATGACAAAGCTACTAAGCTTTTCACGTCTTCACATGATTAGTACCTACACGACCTAATATGCTCGTTATACTAGGTGTTTGGATTTCGACCAAAAAAAGCTAGGTGTTCAGATTATTGTGAATTGTTCTTAACGTGTATATAATAAGGTCTCAAAGTGTGTTGGGACACTAAATTGAATATTTACTTTTTGATTGTGCGAACACAAAATTCGGCGTATAGTCCTTGTATGTGATGGAAAAGGTGCCGAAACAATGGATCAACTCAAAGAATAATTAAGGGTAGTTGATAAATCGGAAATTGAAGGGAGGCGTGTAAGAAAAAGTGGAAACAGAGGAGGTGGCGAAGGAGGATATGATGCCACCCCATATTGCAATTTAGGATGCGAGTGAGTTTATTGGTGGCGGAGGGTGCTTCCACTTATAAAGCCCTTCTGTAATGTTAAGTGATGAACACGAGTCTTCTCTAGAAGGTCGAGGTCAAAGTCTCCTTCAGATGACATTATCGGGACACAGAATTTCCATGGTGGGGTTCACTTGGGTGTGGAAAATTCTTAGCACCACAGAAATATTTCCATGCAAAAATCTTCTTGAAACGTCTCGTGCAGGCTATGCATTGCCACGTGTACAGCACCCCATGGTCACGGTGCTAACAACTTGTCCACTTGACAATTGACGAAGTTGACTGTTGTAAAAATTCTTTAATTGCATTTTTTTTGTGTGTGGTGGCATTTGTAAATGAGCTTGAAAAGAATATGCTTTGTCGATGCCTCACGACAAACGACAAAGTATTTACTCAACGACAGACCTCCGTTTTTGCAAGTCAAATCTCATTTGCCAGTAAAGAGACTCAGGGAGGTTTCTAATCGATAACTAGTAATTCCTTATAACCAGTAAATAGCTTTGTGATAAGGAATTACTAAGAAATCTTCAGTACGATAAAATTATAACTTTCAAAACCTATCGAAATCTTTTCACGTCTTCACATTATTAGTTACTCACACGACTTGATATGTTCGTTATACTAGGTGTTCGGATTTAACGTGTATATAATAAGGTCCTAGAGCGTGTTGGGACGCTCAATTGAATATTTACTTTTCAATTGTGCAAACACAAAATTCGAGATATAGTCCTCATACGTGATGGAAAAGGTGCCGAAACAATGGATTGACTCAAAGAATAATTAAGGGTATTTTATAAATCGGAAATTCACGTAAAGCGACTATCTCGCTATTGAATTACATCTTTTATTTTCTTTGTGTTTTTTTTTAAATGATCAAATGTGAAGACGCTTGGATGTGAGAGCTCTCTTTGATAAAAAAAAATTAGGGAAAATGACACAAACGGTCCGTGAACTTTGGCTCAATATGCAATTTGATCTATGAACTTCTAATTTATTTAATATAGTACCTGAACTTTAACTTAATGTTCAACATGGTCCTTGAACTTTTAATTCATTCAATATGGTCCCTGGACTTTTGGTACATGTTCAATTTAGTTCATGAACTATATGAAAATATTCAATATGGTCCCTGAACATGAATTAATGGAAGGAATAAATTGAACATTTTCATATAGTTCATGGACTAAATTAAACATGTACCAAAAATCCAAGGATCACATTGAACGAATTAAAAGTTCAAGAATCACATTGAACATTAAGCTCAAGTTCAGGGACTACATTGAACAAATTAAAAGTTCAAGGATCAAATTGGACATTGGACCAAAATTCAGAGACTATCTGTATCATTATTCCAAAAAATTTCGCAGCAAAGTTGTTCTTGTTGAGTTGGAATTAGGCATGATCCTAATCATTTTAAAGGCTGGAGACACGATGGTTGCCCGTGAACTATGTTCGTAGAGCTTTATCCTTGACCGGGACTCTATAATCAAGCAATCTTGTTCGATGGTTGTGACGATGCTTTTAGACTGAAATAATCCTTCTACGAGGTGCTATTGGCCTTAATGGGGGAAATACACTAAATACTCTAATTTCATGCTAAAGGAAGAAAATGCCATAATAATTGTCTTTGTGTGAGAAGTTCTTACGGGTATTAATTTCACCGGAGCCGATATGTCCATTGAAGCTAGCAGGAGTCTGACGGGGAAAACTTGGGCATGACGATCGTGCTGAAAAATTTTGTTGGTCGTGGTTTAGTTGCGGTCTTTGATCAATTGATAGTTCACGACGGCAAAAGATGTTTTTTGGGTCGGACTCTTGCCCACTTCGTTGACCACATGAGCTCCGGTTAACCAAATTTAGCGCCGGAAAGATTTAATTAGAAAAATTCATAAATATTTAATGACCTGATTAGACAATTTAAAGGTCCAAGGGCTTTACATGGCCCTTATAGGCAAGGCACACTTTCTATTTTTGTTTTTTGGATCATCCAGGTGAGCTACTTGGCAACACATTGAATTACATTATCTCAATTTGCGCTCTTTTCACTTTTCAAATTGTGTAAATTTCTAATGGATTTACTTTATATGAATTAGAAGGGGCTGAAAAGGTGCCATTAGAACGTGCAAAATGCCTATTAAATTGACTTGATATGATCTTATCTCATATCTAAATCCGTTTCATAAAAGCATCATCGATCTCATTGGACAAGTGAAATATATAAAGTAAGGTAACTATCTTCACATATTTCTATTAAATTTGAGAGATCCTGTATAAATGTGGAAAAGAAAATGTATTCCATCGAAAAATAAAAGGCTTATCTATTGAAAATTCAATTGCGAAAGTAAAGAATACGTCGACAATTAAAATATTGCTCTAACTTTACAAAATACAAACAAATTATATGTAAATCCACGTGTCAATAATTTGTATGTTGTGAAAGTATAAGGTATTTCGGATTCTACACAAGTCAAAGTACGTTTACTGCGAAATTTTAATAATGCGGGAGTCAATCCTTCGATTCTCTTGATCATCCTAGGTTTTCATGTGCAAAAATCATTAAATAAACATTCAACCTAAAAGTTTAAGGTAAGCTGATCGGAATCACTCATTAGATTGAACAAGCACATCAAATGTACGAGCTAAAACGAAATTTGCAAGAAACACTCCAAACGTTACTTCTATATTAAGATACCATATAAAATAAGAGACGGTCCGAATTAAAAAGGAAAAAAGAAAGAAAAAAAATACGATTCCACCATTAAAGAGAAAATACAGAGCAAGGCTGGCTGGAAGGCCCAACACGTGGATGGACCAGGCTCAGCAAGAGGCCTGTCGGAGAAAGAAGGCAAGAAAAGAAAACTCAGAGTAATTGATTTTCGCTCATAAAGAAAGAGCATATCGAAATCTACGAATTGTACTCACCTTCGACTACGAATATAACTTCACGCAGTGATGCGACCAACCGATCATACATAGGTCGTAAGTTAATTTGATGAAACATAAAATTGAGGACGTTTCTACCCAAATTTCTTTCCCGGATACTACTAGGTTCTATTATATAGATATGTTGAAGAGAGCTTATACAGCTCATGATTTTACTTTTAGTAAAGCCCAAAAAGTAGGTCATGAATGAATGTCACCGGGCTGAATAGTTTTGGGCCTCTGACGTGCGTTCTGGGCGATTGTTGATCCACGAAACATGGATCCGTATAGCTAAAACTCACATCCCTAAGGATTAAACCAAACAAATGAGATTAGAGTGCAACGAAAGCATTCGTTATAATCTACTATGGGTGATGATGCTATCGTGATCATTCTTGCGTTGCAGATGGAAAATGATCTTTGGTGTGGCTGTGTAGGGCTTGGATGCAGCGTAAAGTTAATCTTTGAAAATTAACTATATCGGAGAGGCAAATAAGGGTGTCGATCGATTTGGCTGCGTAGGGGCTTGGATTTGCCTCGATTGTCGCATCCTTTGAGAGTCTATTTCCCTCATTTTCTCCGTCTGCTCACCATAGCACATGCTGGCTCTTGATCTTTGTCATCTCTAGAGATGATTCGGGTCCCCGGGACATGGATCTTGTTGCGGAAACCCCTGGCTTACACTCTATGGTCATTTTTGTTT
This sequence comes from Syzygium malaccense, assembly GCA_031216405.1. Lineage (NCBI taxonomy): Eukaryota > Viridiplantae > Streptophyta > Magnoliopsida > Myrtales > Myrtaceae > Syzygium > Syzygium malaccense. Next base: position 5,312,854 of record CM062258.1, on the reverse strand, counting down.
TTTGGTCGACACTCTATGGTCATTATTCGCCAACTTATTGGTCGTCGAAGCCTAAGCCACCATGGACGCTAGGGAGTTGCAAAACTTGGAGCAGCTAATGTTTCCTCTGCTGCAAGCTACAAGCCTAAACTTTGGGCCTTTTTGCTCTTGTTTATATTTATGCCTGTTCTGGTTGAATGGAATGTAATCCATCTTTTCCCCCCGGAAAGAACCCCACAATCCCAATTTAAACCCTTGTCTGCACTAGCATAGACACATAAAACCATAACAATACATACTGTCTCTACTTTATGAACCATGTAAATACGTATGAATATACATGTACAGGATTCTCTAGTTGCAGTAGGACAAACTTAGCATTAGTCTCAGTAAGCCCAGCCCCAACTGTAAGATTTGCATGCAAAGGGCCAGGCTGAGGAAGGCTACACTTGAGACAGTATTCGCTCTTTTCTCCCTTCTTTGGAGAAGTTGTTCTTTATGTCTTTGGTGGGAAGAGATGATGCAATCTCACTGAACACATTATTTTCCATGTACTATACTTGTTCCCTCAATTACCAACTGTTTCTAGAAAGCAAAATAAACGCTAATCTTCTCTTAAATACTTATTAAATTAACCCCCAAAGTCGGTGGTTTCCGCTTAATACGAGTAGTTAAGCTTATGATAATGAGCTGGATCTGAACCTCAACGTGCACGACGACCTTATCAATGGACAAAGACATGCTACTGACATTTTTAGGTACCTAATCATCATATTTCGGAAAAGCATATGAAAAGGGTCGACCTGCTAGTGCTCCACAAGTCCACTCTCACTGGTGAAGACGATGAAGCTTGAACTCACCTTCAAATTATGTTGTCTGGAGATTGACTCGAGTGACCAAACTCTACATTATCATTTGGCATTTGGAGTTGGTTAAGAGAAAACTCACTCATGCGTGTATAGATTGATCATAAGTTCATGTACCCACATGCCTTTTTCTTGGAAACGACATCGTTAGCGCGTGAACAAACATGTTTCGTTTGAAGTCCATTAGCCAAATATGCAGATTACATCGATTTTATATACGGTGTCATCCGAACTGATCTAAAGATCCTTGATAGCCAGATAGTCTATAGGTGATTTGCAGTTGTGCGGTAAATAACAACTGCATCTTTTCCTCTTTTTTGCATCCGGCAGACTTTCCTAGCAGAGATATGACAAAAATGAACCTTTCACTCGGTAACAAATCAAGTTCGATATAAATCATGCTCAACGTATCCAGGTAATGAGTTAGGAGTAGGACTTCTATACTTAAAAGTTGCTTACCTTATATGTTTGTTCTAGGGATGGAGGCTGATGGGGTTAAATCGGGATCAAACACCAATTGCAATCGGGTTTCGAATTGTGAGACGGGTTTGAGGCACCTATTAGGAAATTCCTATGAGATTTAGAATGAGTTTGAGGTTTAATTGGCACACGCCTCCCGAAAACTTGTAACCATCTTGTTATATTACTTAAAAAATATCATTTCTTTTCCTCCCAAGTTCATTAGATTACACGAGGGAAAAATCGTCCAAAAAGTCTTAAATTTATTGCACTTTTGCCAATTTAGTTCTAAACATTTTAATTGTAACAATTGAGTTATAAATATTTTCACATTTTGCCAATTAAGTTCATCTGATCAATTTTGGCTTGAAACGGCTGACATGGATGCCGGCTGTTCTGCGTGATACGGTCGGGGATGACTTGTCCTAACATAGATAATTTTTAATAATACTTTAAATTATATTCAAATTTTTATTAATTCCACGCCGCTATTGGCCGCGCCACCAGCCTCAGGCAAGGGCCGCCCTTTGCCCCTTGCCTGAGGCCGACGAAGGAAAAAAGGGAAAAAAAAAAAGAACAAGTAAAGAAGCAAAAGAGAACAAAAGAAAGAAAGGAAAAGTCAAAAAATTATTAAAATATTATTAATAATGTCCATGTGGCTGTTGGCCGCGCCATGTAAGACAGTCTGCGTCCATGTCAGCAATTTCCGATCAAAATCAGCCGGATGAACTTAATTAGCAAAACGTGAAAAGATTTATGACTCGATTGGTACAATTAAAAAATTTAAGACCGAATTGGTAAAAATATAATAGGTTCGGAACTCTTTTGGACAATTTTCCTCCTTACATGAGAAATCATATAATTCATGAATAATCATATACTTAATTTACTCTCCCAAACTCCTCCGACCGTCATCCCGAGAGTTCGTTCTCCCATCTCTTTCAGAAGCGCTGCTTGCGTCTCACGCGCTCGGAGCCAAAGGTTTTCTCCTCATCGGACCATGCTTTGACCATACCTGCGCGACTTAATCCAACTCCGTTTTTTTACCCCCCAAAAAAATATAAATAAAATCCAACTGCGTTTCACCAGACGAAAGGGAACGTGCCAGGTTGAACACGTAAAAGCGGTGGTGGGAAAGTCTCGAGTCATTCAATCTCCCCCCCCCCACCCCCGTTCGAATTGAAAATTCCATGAAAACGGGTCTCCGTCTTTGCCCTGTCAAATCAACCTCCCCTCCCCCACGAAGAGTCACCTACATGTAGCCTCGGGGGTCTCCAAAAAATTAGAGCTTCGGGTAACATTTCACCTACCGTGACGGGCTGTGAGACGGTGTCGTTCGCTCGATCAAGATGCGTCCCGTCTTCGGTATCCGTATATAGATGTCGTAGCGGACGAGGGCACTTGATTAGATGGACCGACACCTGCCCCGATACAACATATACGCACGAGACTTCTTCTTCCATTTCAGCGGATGTTCTCGGGGGACTCATAGCGGGAGCATCGCTGTTGTTACACGGGGGGAAAAACAATTAATGCTTTTCCCATGAAACAGATTGGTAACCAGATCCTAGTAAGTTACTGTTTTTGTCATCGCATGAGTTCCATTTTAGGACGCGTGCTTGAGCTCGTTTAAGATTTGAACCCAAAATTTTTTTTGAGCTTTTTTTGCTAATCATATCAAGGCAAGTCGCCAAGTTACCAAAAGCCTCGCATATTATAAACTCCGCATACATACCAGCCAAGAGAGAGAGAGAGAGAGAAGAGAGAGGGAAGGAGAGACGCCATCCCTGCATGAACGCCGCCATGCTCGCGTTTCTCCGGCGGCGTCGCCCCGCCCTCCTCCTCCTCCTCATCTTCTTCGTGCTCGCGACCGTCTCTCGTTCTCAGCCTCGGCCTCCGGACTACGGTGAAGCGCTCGCGAAGAGCCTCCTCTACTTCGAGTCCCAGCGCTCCGGGCATCTGCCGCACAACCAGCGCGTCGCCTGGCGCGGCCACTCCGGCCTCACCGATGGCCTCGAGCAAGGGGTGCGTTCTAATTCAATCCAACTGTGCCATCCGATCTTCTTTTCGATCTTTTTTTCCCCTTTCTGTTATCCTTTCCATATGGGTCGTGCATTAAAATGAATATTGCTTGACGGGTTCTGCGTTCTGCTGGAATGCGAAGGTGGACCTGGTCGGAGGATACTACGACGCCGGCGACAACGTCAAGTTCGGCCTCCCAATGGCATTCACCATCACAATGCTGTCGTGGGGGGTGATCGAGTACGGCGAACAGATAGCCGGCGCCGGCGAGCTGGCGCACGCGCTCGAGGCCATCAAATGGGGCACCGATTACTTCATCAAAGCTCACACCCACCCCAACGTCCTCTGGGCTCAGGTATTATATATTTTGTCTTCCCCATTTGTTTTCATAATTTTCTCCTCTCTTCTTTTTTTTTTTCGATAAATTGTCGCAGCTTTCCAATGAAAAGCCTGGCTCACTCTTGCTACTCGTGGCCATCTTCTTCTTCTTCACTGAAACCGAAACGAGCGAGCGAGCCACAGAGAGAGAGATGAAGGAAAAGAATCCATGCGAGCTCTGCAGTAGTCTCGCGACCATGTACTGTGTGTTGGACCAAGCGAACCTGTGCTGAGATTGCGATTCCAAAGTCCACGGCACGAACTTTCTTGTCGCCAAGCACTTGTGGAACCTCCTCTGTCGCTCGTGCCAGAGCCCCACGCTATGGAACGCGTCGGGACCGAGGCTCACACCGACAGTACATGTCCACTCTGGACCTGCGAAGAACAGAAAGCCCATCTTCAATTTTGCCTCTGTCCTTCCATTTACTCTACTCTCGATTGTAATTCCTCACTTCGTTATCGTCGTAATCCTCTTCTTCTTCATTTTTGTCTTCATTTTTGCTATCCATGTTGACGAGGAGGAGGTCCAAGAGGAACCACAGCCATCGAATTTGGTGGTAGTCCAAGAACTAGGTCGAGCTTGCTGGGGTTCAGGTTTAGAGGGTTGGATTCGAAGGTTTTCGATATCGTGAGCTGATTCGTTGGTCATAGCTCCGCGAGGGGATGATTGTTTTGGTTGCCTGTCACTTCGGCGGCAGTGGCACTGTGATAGTTGTATGTGCGATTTTGTTTGCTATGGCCAAGGCATTGAGAAAGTTGATGGTTTGATGTTTGTTGTCATGTTTGGGTCTCTGATCAATTCAAATCACGCGTTTACTTCACATGCATTAGAACAGGCTGAAAAAGTGCCAATAGAATGGTTAAGTCACTGCTGGTCCTTTTACTTCCGCCCGCAAACAACATCGTCAGTCTACCTATTTTACGTCAAAACCATTCCTCACTTTAGAAAAGTGCCATCAATCTTATTTGGGTCCAGCGATGGAAACTGCTGACTTGGTGCTAATGCCGTTAACTATTTTCTTGCATGGACTTTGGTTTCCTTTTATTTGCCAACGTGGTTTTCTCTTCTTTTTTTGAATGTTAACTCTCTCTCTCTCTCTCTCTCTCTCCTACATATATATTCTTTTTCTTCTTCTTCTTAAATCCTACTAAATCAAAAAATCACAAAATTTAACAACCACAACAATGCAAAAACTATGATTTGTACCCCTCACAACCACCAATTGAGTGGCCATGGCCGCAAGCTCGAAGCTCGAGTGGCCATGGCCTCGAATTTCGTGGCTCGAAAAGATCTTGCAGCTATGACCACATCGAGCTCAAAGTTCAAGTTGCCACGGTTGCCGCAAGCTTAAATCGAGCAACCACGATCACAAGCTTGAGTAGCCATGGCATCCGAAGCTTGAGCATGAATGGGCCGCAAGCTTAGAGTTTGAGTTGGTGGCTATGGCTGTCGTGATGGACTCCCATCTCACTCTCTCTCTCTCTATTTGTTTTTTTTTTCTTATATTGCTTGGTGTGGTGCCAATTTGGTGCCACATAAATTGAGTAAGTCACAGCACGACATGCGTATAATTGTGTTCGTATCAATAACCGAACAATTTATGTCAACAAAAATCGACCATCGAAAGAAAAAGTATAACCTAAGGAATGCTCGTCATATTTTAAAAGTAGTAGAGGAATGCTTTTGAACAAAAAAAAAAAAGGCAGAAGGACGATTTTGATTTTTGGGCAAACGTAGAAGGGTCCATCGTGACATCACTCATTTCTTTATTTTATTTTTTTGCCATTGCTAGCTTTTGCTACTGACCGCACCCTTCAAGCCTAAGAGGTAGGGATCGAACTCCGTAACTCTCCCGACGATAGCTAATTAGGTGAGGCTTAAGTCGACCGATATGAATTTATCTTAGATCTACTTTTGCTATGGGAAAATTGTTTCACAAATAGCATTATCGGTCCCGTTACACAAAGTACACATATGTAAAGTAAGCTATATTTTCTTGACATATTTTAAGTAAATTCATGAAACAAGCGATGGTGGTGTAAGAGAAAAAACATTTCGATGGAGCAAAAATCTGGATCAGAAAGGGACATGACATTGCCATTCTCATCCCCCTGCATACGTTACCAAAACCAGCCTCCTAATTCACCAAATCAGAACTCAGATAAGAGCGATTAGGACTTAGCACTCAAAACCCTAACAAATTCCACGAATTCGTGATCCTCCCGCACCATCTCCGGGAATCGCAGCCACACAATAGCAATACTCCCCATTCTTTCCCTTTCTCTCTTTTTTTTCCTTTTTATTTCTCGACTTTTGATGGAGAACCGAGGCCTAATTTTAAAACAAAACACAAATTTTACCTTAAGTGATAATTCTGGTCCGAACTTTTTTTGTTTCATAAAAAATCACAAATTTTCACTTAAATATCATATCTGGTCCGAATAATTTGAAAATTTCACATCAAGGGAACTAAATTTGGGATTCGAGTAAAAGTTAGTATTTTTTATTGAATAAAAAAGGTTCGGATCTAAATTATCACGCAAAATAAAATTGGTGTTTTTTTTTTGAATTAGCCGGGAGAGCCAAGGCCGATAAGGTGTGCACAGCACGCAAGCATTGGAGGTTTGGGTAGGTCAGATCTTTTTAATTCTTTTATCTTTTTTTCAATTTTTTTGCCAGAAATTAAAGAAACATGATTTCAAATGCGAGAAAAAGGGAGGGATACATACAGTGCATTTCGGCCATGATTTGTCGCATCGAGTGGTGATGTGAGTTTTGCTTTTAAGGGCCAACTGTTCCTCCCCCATCGGGCCCAGCACCGCCCACCCATTCCCCATCCCCCATCATCGTCTCCCCATCCCAACAAAACTGCTTCGTATCCGTTTAATAAGCATATTTTAAAACATGATTTTTTAATTACTAATTCACTCGCGATAACCATTATAAAGAATAGTCCTTCCGTTAAACATTACAGCATTTTCGAATCAGTGATCGTCCTGAAAGTTTTTGGACGGTAATTTTGGTTCTCTCGATTATCTTAGGTTTACGTATGCAGAAACCGTTAAGTAAACATTCGACCTCAGAGGATAAGCTGAGCTGACCAAAAATCATTGCATCAGGTGAAACAAGTGCATCAAGGCGATGAGCCCAACACGAAATTTGCAAGAGAAATTCCAACACTGCTCATATAATAGCATACTATATGTAGATATAGTAAGACAAAAGATGTGAGCAAAACAAGAGACTTCCCAAATTAAAAAGAAAAGAAAAGAAGCAAATATGGTCCCACCTTAAAAAAAAAAAACCTGGGGCAAATTTATGCCTTAGACCGAACTGGCTGCAAGACCCAACTTGCGGATGGAACGGGCTCAGCAAGAGGCCTATGTTCAAAGAAGGCATGAGAAGAAAGAAAATTCATGGTAGTTGGTTCACACTTAGAAAGAGCACGGCCGAAGATGGTTTTGTAAGTTAATTGTAGCAGATACGCTACGGTGATGGATCAATTCTGCTAACCTTCGACTTTTAATATAACTTCGTCTATTAACGTGACTCATTGCCCGTAAAAATGTCGTAAGTTGATTTAATGAAACATAGTAAAAATCACGTTCCAACCAAAGAAATATTCTTTGAATAGAGAAAAACAGTAGATCCTACAGACAGATTTCAGTGTTGATTCTTCGGGACATAATTCTTCGGTAGATTAATCTATTAAAGACTGTGACTGTATGAGTTAACACCAGTCTTCACTTCTAATTCTTCAAGGGCAAACGCTACGCACAAAGGAAAATGGAAAAGATACTTGTAGAGGTTTATGGCACTCGCTTCATTTGTTGCTTTTGTTTTTGCTTCTCGTTTTTTAAAAGCCGCGTGCTTGACAGATCATATTATTCATCTTCTCAATTCAACCAATATACAATTGCACCGAGAAACAAGGAGAGAAGACATTGCAAACAAGCCTTCGTAAGGGAAATGCCATTTCAATCTCACATGGAGACATATTTATTAACTGAATTTACAATGCTAGTTTATAAAGACAACTCCTCAAACAATTTCATTGTCCATAAAATTTGATGGCCTTCCACTTTGGTTTCTCCGTCCACTCGACTGCTCTTCTCTCCAGCATTCTCACACCTCGCATGAGCCATTTTGGTCTTTCCATTTCAAATGCAATGTATGCTAGCGAAATCCCAATTACGATCCCCGATGAATAACCTATCCACATTGTTTTCTGTTTGAACCAACTCTCATGCCCTTCACGGTCAAAAGTTGATGAGGACGATGGTGGAGGAGGTTGAGCATCGCCAAGGCATGCTTTTGGCAATGGAGTTCCACATAAGCCTAGATTCCCACTAAACGAGTCGCTTGAAAATGTGCCCAATTGCTTATCTTGGGGAATTCGACCGGTGAGGTGGTTGTTCGAGAGGTTTAAGTACCCAAGGGATGCCAAATCTCCCAATTTTCTAGGAATTATCCCACTAAGCTTGTTCGAAGAAAGATCTAGCCATCCAAGATTAGTCAAGTTCCCTAAAGTCGGAGGGATAGAACCTGTAAAGTGGTTATGAGAAAGGTTGAGACCTACGAGAGAGTGAAGATGTCCAATTACTCCCGGGATATCCCCTTGGAAAGAGTTGTTTGACAAGTCAATAATTGTGAGGAAGGTTACGATCTTCACTAGCTCAATCTCTTGCCCTTTTATGGTCAGGGTCACGGAATTTTCATATAACCTCGATGGAGTGCTTCGTCCCCCAAGATACCGTGTCATATATAATGATTTGTCCTGCGCATTTTCCCCATTCACAATGGCTCTAAGGATCATTATCAAGTTGGCTGGCAAAGGACCGCTAAAGTTGTTATTGGAGAGGTCCAAAATGTGTAACTTGGGAAAGATGTGAGCTCCTCTAGGAATATCCAAAAGATCCCTCAAATTGTTTGACCTCAAAACGAGAACTTTTAGTTCAGGGAGTGCTCCCAACCATCTTGGAAATGTATCCTCTATCCGATTATCACTGAGATCCAAAACTTCAAGATGCCAACATTTAACAAGTGACCGAGGCAACGTGCCTTCAAATCGATTTTGACTCAAGTCAAGAGTCATCAAGCTACTTCTTGAAGAAAAAGATCGAGGAATTGCACCCTCGAGGTAATTCATTCGCAAGTTCAAAACTGATAGATTGGTGCTAAAATTTGTTAAGCACCGAGGCAAACTACCTGTTAAGTTGTTGTTGGACAAGTCAATGATCTCAAGCCTTGCGAAATTGCATATCAAAGAGGGGATCTTTCCAGCCAACTTATTACTTGCAATAGCATAATAAAATGTGACGGGAGATGGAAGTGGAATTGGCCCTCCAAACTTGTTGTTGGACAAATCTATTATATATAATGAGGTGTTTGAGAAAACCTCTGTGGACCACCGTCCAGTGAAATTGTTGTTGGACAAATCTATTATATATAATGAGGTGTTTGAGAAAAACTCTGTGGGCCACCGTCCAGTGAAATTGTTGTTGGAAATAAGTAGAACTTCAAGAGCAAGGAAAGAGAGTCCAAAGGCAGTGAGGTTGATCCTACCATGAAATTTGTTCGATTGCAAATCAAGGTGATAGAGTTGCGGCGCTTCTAGCCAATGTGGGAAGAAATCACTGAACTCATTGCCACTGAGAACTAGTGTTGATAAGTTCACGCATTTGACCAGGGAATGCGGTAATGGTCCTTGTAATCTATTGCTGCTCAAGTCTAGAGACCGGAGATTAGTTATATTACCAAAACATGGTGGCATATTCCCAGAGAGATTGTTGTTAGACAAATCCAAATGTTGGAGTGAACTCAACTGGCAAATCATAGAGGGGATCTCACCGGTGAAACCATTGTTGAAGGCATAAAATATGGAAATGGAAAGAGGAAGGATGGGGAGTGGTCCTTGGAATGAGTTGTTCTCAATGTTAATAAGTGATAATCTCTTCCAGGGCAATTGTTGTATAACTCCCTCCAAAAGGTTAGAAGAAAGATACAACCCTTCCAATGTATCATGGCTTACTCCCCAAAACCACATCGGGATCTCCCCACTAATCCTATTTGAAGAGAGGTCTAAGAGTGTTAATCTTTTCAACGAATTCAGGAAATAGGGAAACTTGGTCAAGTTGCAAGAAACTAACACCAACACTTCAAGCTCTGGGAATGTATACTTTGGTGTATCGTAGATTAGATTTAGTTCTTGAGAAACCCCAAGCTCTTGGAGATTTTCAAGCTTTGTAAAGATTTCAAATTCTACAGCGCTGCTGAAGCTATTCCCAACAATATATAGGACTTGGAGTTGCTTGAGATCTGCCAATGATGATGGGACATGTCCTGTGAAATTGCACTCTGTAAGATCTAAAAATGTTAAACTCTTCAAGGTACCAATTGAATCGGGTATTTCTCCGGAAAAGCTCGTAAACCAGAGAGACAAAGACTCGAGAGGACAGGTCCAATTGGATTTGGGAAGAATCCCAGACATATTATAATTGTCACTTAAATCGAGATAAGTGAGGCTCGGTAATCGAAAAACAGTATCCGGAAATATCCCCCTTAAGGAACAACCACTAGTGCTCAAATAAGTCAAAGAAGAAGATAAATTCGCAAAGGGCTTTGGTGAAACCATGGACATGTCTACTTCATTGAGAACAAGCTTTCTCAATGTAGTTAGATTCCGAACAAGCATTGTGAAGATCGAGTTTTCCAACCTGAGTGTAGAGAACGAGTATGAGTCGAAATTATAATTGCCAGAGAGATCAAGCGATACCAACGTGGAGAGGCGAGAGATTTCAATGGGAACGGTGCCTGAAAAAGCTGAACTAGAGAGATTCAGACGAGTCAATGTTGCAAAATTACTCAGATTAGGCGAAATGTGTGAGCCAACAAAGTTATTGCCGAAAAGGTTGAGGCTTCGAAGATGGCGAAGGAGAAGGAGGGAGCTATTGGAATGGAGAGCACCACGAAGCCGACTGCAAGTAAGATCGAGACCGATGATGTTGCCGGTGACACCGTCACAAGTGACACCGTCCCACGAGCAGCAGTCCACGCCCTTATTCCATGAGTTTGTCTTCGGATAAGACACGACATGGCCATTCCAATCACAAGAGTCCGACGCCACGCTATCAAGCACGAAGGAATTCTTAAAATGGAGCAAGGCATCGCGTTGGTCAGGAGGGCAAAGGGGCGAAGCAAGGCGGAGGGAGGCCTGCATGAAAAAGTGGAAACAGAGGAGGAGGCGGAGGAGGATATGATGCCACCCCATATTGCAATTTAGGATGCGAGTGAGTTTGTTGGTGGCGGTGGAGGGGGTGCTTCCACTTATAAAGCCCTTCTGTAGCGTGAAGTGATCAACACGGGTCTTCTCTAGAAGGTTGAAGCCAAAGTCTTCTTAAGATGACATTATTGGGGCACATAATTTCCATGGTGGGGTCACTTGGTGTGGAAAATCCTTAGCACCACAGAAATATTTCCACGGAAAAAATCTTCTTGAAATGTCCCGCGCGGGCTATGCATTGCCACGTGTACAGCACCGCATGGTCACGAAGCTAACAACTTGTCCATTTGACGATTGACGAATTGGACTGTCCTAAGAATTCTTTATTTGCGTTTTTTTGTGTGTGGTGATTTTTGTAAATGAGCTTGAAAAGAATACACTTTGTCCATGCCTCACGATAAAGTAAATTCTACATATCTAAAGAGTCCTTATTGGAATCACAAGAAAAAAAAGGAAGATGTTGTCGGAGAACTTGACAATCTTTATGGATGATGAGTCATACTCATATCCATCTGTTTTTATCGTTTATAAAATATCATTACTCTTCGTGTGGGACAAAGATAAAATGAGCAAATCAGGACAACAAGTCATCGATTCACTTGGGTGTGGAAAATCCTTAGCACCACAGAAATATTTCCATGGAAAAAATCTTCTTGAAACGTCCTGCGCGGGCTGTGCATTGCCACGTGTACAGCACTGCATGGTCACGGAGCTAACAACTTGTCCATTTGACGATTGACGAATTGGACTGTCCTAAGAATTCTTTAATTGCGTTTTTTTGTGTGTGGTGGTCTTTGCAATGAGCTTGAAAGGAATACGCTTTGTTGATGCCTCACGATATAGTAGATTCCACATATCTAAAGAGTCCTTATTGGAATCACAAGAAAAAAAAGGGAGACGTTATCGGAGAACTTGACAATCTTTATGGATGATGAGTCATACTCATATCCATATGTTTTTATCGTTTATAAAATATCATTACTCTTCGTGTGAGACAAAGATAAAATGAGTAAATCAGGACAACAAGTCATCGATTCACTTGGGTGTGGAAAATCCTTAGCACCACAGAAATATTTCCACCGAAAAAATCTTCTTGAAATCTCCCGCGCGGGCTATGCATTGCCACGTGTACATCACCGCATGGTCACGGAGCTAACAACTTGTCCATTTGATGATTGACGAATTGGATTGTCCTAAAAAATTGCGCTTTTATTTTTTTATAGTGGTAACTGTAAATGAGCGTGACAAGAATACGCTTTGTCAATGCCTCACGACAAATTACTTGCCTGATGATAGAGCTCTGTTTCGCAAGTCAAATCTCATTTGCCAATAAAGAGACTTAAAGAGGTTTTTAATCGATAATTAGTAATTCCTTATAGAATTACTAGGAAATCTTTGTTACTGTTAGAATATTTAATTATTAAACTATGTATTTGTTTAACAGTTTAAATTTTTAGAATAGTTGACAGTGGTCCCACGAAACCTAACATAGTACCAGAGCAGGAACTCTTAAGTTCAAATCTTTTCAGGCGTCCATTTTTTGCTTCCCCAATGAAATATTTCCACGCTTAATACTAGAGAAAAAGACGAGAGTGTTAGAATATTTCAATATTCTCTCGCCCACTTCGTCAAAAGCATGGGCTCCAGTTAACCAAATTTAGAGTTGGAGAGATATAATTAGAAAAGCCATATAAATTTAATGACTCGATTAGACAAATTAAAGATCCAAGGCTTTGCATGGTCCTTATAGGCAAGGCACACTATTTCTATTTTTGTTTTTTGGATCATCCAGGAGAGCTTCTTGGCAACACCTTGAATTACATAACCTTAATTCCGCTCTTTTCATTTTTCAAATCGTGTAAATTTGTAATGGGTTTACTTTACACGAATTAGAACGGACTGAAAAGGTGCCATTAGAACATGCAAAATGCCTATTAAATTGACCTGATATAAGCTTATCTCAGATCCAAATCCGTTTCATAAAAGCATCATTGATCTCGTTGGATGAGTGAAATATGTAAAGCAAGCTAGCTATCTTCACATATCCCTATTAAATTCGGGAGATCCTGTATAAATGCGCAAAAGAAAATGTATTCCATTGGAAAATAAAAGGCTTATCTGTTTAAGATTCGATTGTGAAAGTAAAGAATACGTCAACAGTTAAAATAGTGTTCTAACTTTACAAAATATAGACAAATTATATGTAAATCCACGTGTCAATAATTTGTATGTTGTAAAAGTATAAGGTATTTTAGATTTTACAAAAGTCAAAGTGCATTTACTGAGAAATTTTAATAATGTGGGAGTCAATCATTTGGTTCTCTTGATTATCCTAGGTTTTTGCCTGCAAAAATCATTAAATAAACATCCAACCTAAAAGGTTAAGGTAAGGTGACCGAAATCACTTCATTGGATTGAACAAGCACATCAATTGTATGAGCTAAAACGAAATTTGCAAGAAACTTTTCGAACGTTACTTCTATGTTAAGATACCATATAAAATAAGAGACGGTCCAAATTAAAAAGGAAAAAAAGAAAGAAAAGAAATACGATTCCACCATTAAAGAGAAAATACAGAGCAAGGCTGGCTGGAAGGCCCAACACGTGGATGGACCAGGCTCAGCAAGAGGCCTATTGGAGAAAGAAGACATGAAAAGAAAACTCAGAGTAATTGATTTTCGCTCATAAAGAAAGAGCATAGTTAAAGATGGTACTGAAATTAATTGTTTTTGAGGACCAAGGTTCAGCAGAAACTTACCAGACCGAAATTGATGAATTGTACTCACCTTCGATTACGAATATAACTTTGCACATTGATGCGACCAACCGATCATTCATACCTCGTAAGTTAATTTGATGAAACATAAAATTGAGGACGTTTCTACCCAAATTTCTTTGTCGGATACTAGGTTCTATTACAGAGATATGTTGAAGAGAGCTTATACAGCTCATGGTTTTACTTTTAGTCAAGCCCAAAAAGTAGGTGATGTATCGATGTCACCGGGCTGACTGGTTTTGGGCCTCTGAGGTGAGTTCTAGGCGATTGCTAATCCGCGAAACTTGGATCCGTACAGCTAAAACTCACATTCCTAAGGATCAAACCAAACAAATGAGATCGGAGTGCAAAGAAAGGATTCGTTATAATCTACTATGGGTGATGATGCTATCGTGATCATTCTTGCGTTGATGATGGAAAATGATCTTTGGTGTGGCTGTGTAAGGCTTGGATGCAGCGTAAAGTTAATCTTTGAAAATTAACTATAACGAAGAGGCAAATAAGGGTGTCGATCGATTTGGCTGTGTAGGGGCTTGGATTTGCCTCGATTGTCACCTCCTTCGAGAGCCTATTCCCCTCATTTTCTCCGTCTGATCGCCATAGCACATGCTGGCTCTTGATCTTTGTCATCTTTAGAGATGATTCGGGTCCCCGGGACATGGATCTTGTTGCGGAAACCACTGGCTTACACTCTATGGTCATTTTTTTTTTTGGTCGACACTCTATGGTCATTATTCGCCACCTTATTGGTCGTCGAAGCCCAAGCCACCAATAGACGCTAGGGAGTTGCAAAACTTGGAGCAGCTAATGTTTCCTCCGCTGCAAGCTACAAGCCTAAACTTTGGGCCTTTTTGCTCTTGTTTATATATACGCCTTTTTGCTCTTGTAATCCATCTTTTTCCCCCAGGAAAGAAACCCATAATCGCAATTTAAACCCTTGTCTGCACTAGCATGGACACATAAAACCATAACAATACATACTGTCTCTACTTTATGAACCATGTAGATACGTATGAATATACACGTACAGGATTCTGGAGTCGCGGTAGGACAAACTTAGCATTAGTCTCAGTAAGCCCAGCCCCAACTGTAAGATTTGCATGCAAAGGGCCAGGCTGAGGAAGGCTACACTTGAGACAGTATTAGCTCTGTTCTCCCTTCATTGGAGAAGTCGTTCTTTATGTCTTTGGTGGGAAGAGATGATGCAATCTCACTGAACACATCATTTTCCATGTACTATACTTGTTCCCTCAATTACCTACTGTTTCTAGAAAGCAAAATAAACGCTAATCTTCTCTCAAAAACTTATTAAATTAACCCCCAAAGTCGGTGGTTTCCACTTAATACGAGTAGTTAAGCTTATGATAATGAGCTGGATCTGAACCTCAATACCCACATACTAAACCACGACGACCTTATCAATGGACAAAGACATGCTACTGACATTTTTAGGTACCTAATCATCATATTTCGGAACGCATATGAAAAGGGTCGACCTGCTATTGCTCCACAAGTCCACTCTCACTGGTGGAGACGATGAAGCTTGAACTCACCTTCAAATTATATTGTCTGGAGATTGACTCGAGTGACCAAACTCTACATTATCATTTGGCACGTGGAGTTGGTGAAGAGAAAACTCACTCATGCGTGTATAGATTGATCATAAGTTCATGTACCCACATGCCTTTTTCTTGGAAACGACATTTTTAGCGCGTGAACAAACATGTTTCATTTGAAGTCCATTAGCCAAATATGGAGATTACGTTGATTCTATATATGGTATCATTTGAACTCATCTAAAAATCCTTGACAGAAATATAGTCTGTGAGTGTAATTTGCAGCTGTGCGGTAGATAACAAGTGCATCTTTTCCCTTTTTTGCATCCGGCAGACTAACCTAATAGAGATATGACAAAAATGAACCTTTCACTCGGTAACGAAACAACTTCCATATAAATCATGCTCAACGCATCTAGGTAATTAGATAGGAGTAGGACTTATATACTTAAAAGTTGCTTACCTTATATGATTGTTCTAGGGATGGAGGCTGATAGGGTTAAATCGGGATCAAACACCAATTTGCAATCGGGTTTCGAATTGCGAGATGGGTTTGAGGCACCTATTAGGAAAATCCTATGAGATTTAGAATGGGTTTGAGGTTTAATCGGTGCATGCCTCCCGAAAACCCGTAACCATCTTTTTATATTACTTAAAAAATATTAGTTCTTTTCCTCTGGAGTACATTAGATTATATGAGGGGAAAATTGTCCAAAAAATCTTAAACCTACTACACTTTTGTCAATTCAATCATAAATCTTTTTTAATTATGCTAATTGAGTCATAAATCTTTTCACGTTTTGCTAATTGAATCTATCCGATCAATTTTGGCCTGCAATCACTGGCATGGACACCGTCTGTTTTACATGGCATGGCCGACGTTGACATGAATAAATTTTAATTATATTTTAATGTTTTTCAGATTTTTATTAATTTTTCCTTCTTTACTTTTTTACTTTTTTTCTTTTCTCTTCTTTTCATTTTTTATTTTCTTTTTTCTTTTTCCTCCGCCGAGCCTTGTCGATGGTTGGCCGCCAGGCTTAAGGAGCGTGGCCCTCGCCTGAGATCGATGAAGGAAAAAGGGAAAAAGGAAAAAAAAGGAAAAGAAGAGAAAAGAAAAAAAAGTTAAGAAGCAGAAGTGAAGAAAAAGAGAAGAAAAAAAGAAAAAGAAAAATATTAAAATCGAAAAGAATATTAAAATATTATTAAAAATATTCACGTTAGCATCAGCCGCATCACGTGAGACAGCCTGCGTCCATGTTAGTAATTTGCGGTCAAAATCAACCGGATGAACTCAATTAACAAAACGTGAAAAGATTTATAACTCGATTGGCACGATTAAAAAGTTTAAGACTGAATTGATAAAAATGCAATAGATTCGGGACTCTTTTGGACAATTTCCTCCTTACACGAGAAATCATATAATACGTGAATAATCATTTACTTAATTTACTCTCCCAAGCTCCTTCCACCGTCAACCCGAGAGTTCGTTCTCCCATCTCTTTCAGAAGCGCTGCTTGCGTGTCACGCGCTCGGAGCAAAAAGGTTTTCCCCCAGCACTGTGTCTGAATTTTCTCCTCATCGGACCACGCTTTGACCATACCTGCGCGACTTAATCCAACTCCGTTTTTTTTACCCCCAAGAAAAACTAAAAATAAAATCCAACTGCGTTTCACCGGACGAAAGGGAACGTGTCAGGTTGAACACGTAAAAGCGGTGGTGGGAAAGTCGAGAGTCATTCAATCCCCACCCCCGATCGAATTGAAAATTCCATAAAAACGGGTCTTCGTCTTTGCCCTGTCAAATCAACCTCCCCTCCCCCACGAAGAGTCACCTACATGTAGCCTCGGGGGTCTCCAAAAAATTAGAGCTTCGGGTAACATTTCACCTACCGTGACGGGCCGTGAGACGGTGTCGTTCGCCCGATCAAGATGCGTCCCCCGTCTTCGGTATCCGTATATAGATGTCGTAGCGGACGAGGGCACTTGATTAGATGGACCGACACCTGCCCCGATACAACATATACGCACGAGACTTCTTCTTCCATTTCAGCGGATGTTCTCGGGGGACTCATAGCGGGAGCATCGCTGTTGTTACACGGGGGGAAAAATAATTAATGCTTTTCCCATGAAACAGATTTGGTAACCAGATCCTAGTAAGTTACCGTTTCTGTCATCGCATGAGTTCCTTTTTAGGACGCGTGCTTGAGCTCGTTTAAGATTTGAACCCAAAAATTTTTTTGAGCTTTTTTTGCTAATCATATCAAGGCAAGTCGCCAAGTTACCAAAAGCCTCGCATATTATAAACTCCGCATACATACCAGCCAAGAGGGAGAGAGAGAAGAGAGAGGGAAGGAGAGACGCCATCCCTGCATGAACGCCGCCATGCTCGCGTTTCTCCGGCGTCGTCGCCCCGCCCTTCTCCTCCTCCTCCTCCTCTTTGCACTCGCGGCCGTCTCTCGTTCTCAGTCCTGGCTTCCGGACTACGGCGAAGCGCTCGCGAAGAGCCTCCTCTACTTCGAGTCCCAGCGCTCCGGGCATCTGCCCCACAACCAGCGCGTCGCCTGGCGCGGCCACTCCGGCCTCACCGATGGCCTCGAGCAAGGGGTGCGTCCCGATTCAATCCGACTGTGCCATCGGATCTTCTTTTCGATCTTTCTTCCCATTTCTGTTATCCTTTCCATATGGGTCGTGCATTAAAATGAATATTGCTTGACGGGTTCCGCGTTCTGCTGGAATGCGAAGGTGGACCTGGTCGGAGGATACTACGACGCCGGCGACAACGTCAAGTTCGGCCTCCCGATGGCATTCACCGTCACAATGCTGTCGTGGGGGGTGATCGAGTACGGCGAACAGATCGCCGGCGCCGGCGAGCTGGCGCACGCGCTCGAGGCCATCAAATGGGGCACCGATTACTTCATCAAAGCTCACACCCACCCCAACGTCCTCTGGGCTCAGGTATCATATATTTTGTCTCCCCCATTTGTTTTCATAATTTTCTCCTCTCTTCTTTTTTTTTTCGATAATTTCTCGCAGCTTGTCGGGTCGTTCATGAATCAAGTCAATCACAATCGTGATATTCTGTAAATAGCCGAAAAAGAAAAATCGGCAACTGCGTAAGTATGATTAGCCGATTTTAGGTAGATTTGGTCCATCAATGTCAGATTTTGCAAACGTGTTAAAGTGGGTTTCCAAACACACTCGGTCGTCCTTCGGTTAATTGGGTTTAAGGGGATTAGTTAATGACGCGTTTTTTTTCAATTATTAAGGTGGGCGACGGGGAAACGGACCACTACTGCTGGCAGCGGCCGGAGGACATGACGACGTCCCGGCAGGCGCACAAGGTGGACGAGAACAACCCAGGGTCAGACATCGCCGGCGAGACGGCAGCGGCAATGGCGGCGGCCTCCATCGTGTTTAGGGAGACGAACCCACATTACTCCCGCCTGCTATTGCACCACGCCCAGCAGGTACATATATATATATATATGTGTGTGTCTTTCTTTTTGGCTTTTGTCAAGTTACATTGAGACCGTTATAGCGACATATGTTAAGTGATATTCCTAGTTGGTACTTGGTACACCACATTGAACCAAAAAGGGTTTGCGTTTAGGTGAACCATTGCATTACAGCCAGAACCACACCGTTCTCTCGAGCCTTTTCTTTAATGAAGCTGAATTTGTTTAATTGCTGGTGGGCTGCGCAGTTGTTCGAGTTCGGAGACAAGAGGAGGGGGAAGTACGACGCGAGCGTGGCAGCGGCGAAGGGGTACTACCCGTCGGTGAGCGGGTACAACGACGAGCTGCTGTGGGCTGCACTGTGGCTCTACAAGGCCACCGACAGCGCCGGCTACTTGGCGTACGCGCTGGACAACGCGGCGTCGCTCGGTGGGATCACCTGGGCCATCGCCGAGTTCAGCTGGGACGTCAAGTTCGCCGGCGTCCAAACCCTGGCCTCCATGGTATGCCCCCCCTCTCCCTCTCTCTCCTCTTTAATAGGGAGCACGCAATGAACGTACGAGATCTTAGTTCCAATTCAATAATGTGCTCGTCTTTGCGTGAAAGGTCTGAAAGTGCGAACAAGGAGATGTCGGGCCAAACCATACATTAATTTCTTCGCCACCTGCTCCTCTTCGTGTTGCACTAACTCTTGATTGATCGAAGTTTCACATCGTGTTTTGGGTGGCAGTTGCTGATGGACGATGGAGCAAAACACGAGCCGCACAGACAGATCCTGGAGCAGTATCGCGCCAAGGCCGAGCACTACTTGTGCGCTTGCCTCAACAAGAACAACGCGACCAACGTGCACCGCACCCCCGGCGGCTTACTGTTCGTCCGCAAGTGGAACAACATGCAGTACGTAGCGAGCGCGGCCTTCCTGCTGTCGGTCTACTCCGACCACCTCCGGGCGGCCGACCAGACGCTCGGCTGCGACAGGGAGCGGGTGGACCCGCAGGAGCTCCTCCGCCTGGCGAAGTCCCAGGTCGACTACATCCTGGGGGACAACCCGCGCGGCACGAGCTACTTGGTGGGCTACGGCGATAACTACCCTCTGAGGGTACACCACCGGGGCGCGTCCATCGAATCCTACAGGAGGAACAAGGGGTTCATCGGGTGCACGCAGGGGTACGACAGCTGGTTCGGACGCCGCGGCCCGAACCCGAACGTGGTGGTCGGGGCGCTCGTGGGCGGGCCCGACAATATGGACCGGTTCAGGGACGAGAGGAAGAATTTTATGCAGACGGAAGCGTGCACTTACAACACAGCGACATTGGTTGGTGCGTTGGCTAGACTGAGTAGCTTAGATTTGGGCGATACTGATGAGGGTGTTAACTCCTTCGAGTTTGACCTGTCATCACGTGCCTCAATCTGAAAACTATAGCTTTTGGTGCGTCGTGCTGTGTACATGTTCATTTATACAAAGATAATATTCCAAAGTATAGAAATAAAAAGAAAATTGTTTTGTTAATTTATATGTTGGCTCATTTTTCCTAATGATTCGAAATTTTGAAAAGAGAAAAATAAAAAGAAAAGGAGGCTTAACTTGAGCACAGTCCGACAGTTTCCCTTGTGCATTCCACTCATCATTTTGGGTGTTTTTTGGCCTTCGGCTTTCTATAGATGTTAGGGGTGAGCATAGCTTTAGGGATCGGCGGGAATCGGTCTGATGCCAAGTTTCAAGATATGCATGGTAAGTCTTAGGTTTCAAAAATTAAAGAATTGATTCTGACGGGTGTCTAGAACCTGAAACCTGAAATAAGTTTGTGTGGTTTTCTTGTTTTATATATTCGCGCAATCCTGCGGTATTTCACGGCGTTCGATAATGAGTGTACTAGTCTAAACTTCTATTTCCAACGATATCAATGACTGAGATTTCTACTTTGTTAATTTTTTATATTCCCCATATGTCTAAATACAAGTTGTAGTCAATGGATTATAACAGCAAATAGTGGTCGTTAAAGGTGATGATGCAATGCAATTGTCCAATTATAAATATAAATGGAATTTGGATAGATCCCGAAATATGTGATAAAGTATGTTTCAGATTTCAGGATATGCAGAGTGAGTTTCAGGTTCCAAAAAATGAGGAACATATTTCGACGGGCAGGTTTCAAGTTTCATGCAGAATCCGTGAGGAATCTGAATCCGTTCACTATCAAAGAATGCGATTACGTCCACCTACTGTGATCGTTGTTGTCCCCTTTTTGGGTAAAATGCATCCCGAATGATGAACGAACAAACATCCTAGGAAGAAGGGAAACGTCAAACGCGTCGAAGTCCGCAGAGATTCATGCACCTTTCTCTCCGCCACTTCTCCCCTTAAAATCCTTACCTCATCAACTTCGCGGTTCCTCCAATTGCGGCTCCGAGAAGCCCAAAAAAAATCCGAAAATGCAAAATCATCGCCCACGCCCTCTTTGTGGCCAACGGAAATTGGGGTTTTCGAGATGGAAGACCACCTAAAATATCTTTCTTCCTTTTTTATTAATATCACGAAAAATTATAAACTGTTATATCTATAATAAATTTACTCTCACAAAAAAATCTTAAACTTATATATCCTTGACAATTTTACCCTTCGTTAGGTTCCTTTAAATTTTACCGTCAAATTTCTGAGTTGGATGACATGTGATATTTAAGAAATGTACCAATTTGGGATTTATATGTATTTCAATTTGTGATTTTTCATGATATTAATTCAATTTAATATGGGATGAATTTATCACAAATGTATCAATTTAGAATTTTTGGTAGTCAAAATATTAGTTTTGGGTAAATTTATCATAGATGTACCGTTTGGAGTTTTTCGTGATATAAATCCTTTTATTTGTTTGTAATAATACGCGTTTCGATATTGCGGCACATTAGAATCGATAACGACGAGGACTTTTTAAGAGTCATGGCAGACCCTTTCAATGTCAATAGAATTATACAAATGCCATACTCATTGACCGTTAATGTTTAAAGTTACAGCACTACTTTCCCCGTCTCCGTCTACGTCTACGTATACGCTATTCGCGAGAAAATTATACTAAACGAGCCTCCTGTCCCCACAGATTCGTCGGTTATCCTAGGATTATTTTTTTTAAGTCTCCGCTTTTCAAGCCAAAGAAAATTGGATTTGGTCGTACCGATTTTTGCTTTTCTTTTTTTTTTAAACAAAGGATTTTGTCATAACAATTTGGAGCGTTGACTTGTTCCATTTCTCGGACGTCCACGCGCCGGCCCAGCGCGTGTCCGGCGGCAGGGGCGATGGGTTTCTGATTTGGGAGCGAGAGAGAGGGGGAGGGGGCGGGCCTTTTGGGCTCGAAATCACTGGGCCGGAATGTTCTGGGCCGAGCCCGGGCCCATATTGGATCGCGATCTTTCGAATAGGCCCATCCAAGGGGGTTTTAGAGGTACGAAAATTGCTGGATTTTTTCTTTTTTCAATCAACGGTGCAATTGCAAACATTTAATCGGTCGAATCTGAAATGATTTCATCAACTATTACCAGCAGCAGGGCACAAATATCCACGTGGCTCCAAAAAAAATGGACCAAATTCCCCGTTATCAAATTCGTCGTGTATGCCTATTTTTATGTTTGTCACATGACAAGTAATTAAAATATCGATCGGGGTGCGAAATTAAGTGCCTTTTGTGACGAGCGTATTCAGGATTCTTGAGATGCTCCTTGAATGCAAAGGGAGAGTATAAATAGCCTCTTTTTTTATTTTTGGTGCAGTTCTGATTCTTCGTAGGCAGAATCGCTTAAACTTAAGACTCTCTCGCTCTGTTATCTCTCTCGGAGCAACTTGGCGATTGGGTGCTCGAATCTTGTGGGGCTCACTCCCTGACGTGGCGCCATGTGTTGACGTTTAAGTGGCTAGAGACCAAATCGACGTGGCAGGGCGAGGCTACTCTATATTTTCTGGGACCTTGTCAGCTGACGTGGCGTACCGGCACAGCATCATTTGTTAATCACAGTGTACAAGAGTCAACGGCTTCAAAAGTCAAAACCCTTCACTCGCCTCTTCCCCCGGCGTCGCCTCTTTCTTCAACGTCCAAAAGCTTAGGGTTTTTGCCACCTTCGAAGCCCCCCCGTCTCCCTCTCATATCTCCATCGCTTCTCGCGCTCAAACGTCTCGAGGAAAACGAGCGAGATGGATTCCGGCGGCGCCGACGCAGCTCGAATCCTCGGCGAAATCGATGCCCTGAAGGCGGCGAAGAGCGACATAGAGGCCAAGATCTCAGCTCTCGAGGCTCAGCTCAAGGGCTCCAGCTGCCCCTGGAGCGGCGCCATCTCTAGCAACGGCTCGTGCCCGCCGGCGGCGACCGCCGTCGAGCCGGGGCTCGGGCACGGCCTCTCGCCGGAAATGATCCACCGATACAGCCGTCAGCTCTTGCTCCCTTCATTTGGAGTTCAAGGTTCGATCCTACCTCGAATCGCAATCGATGGGCGGGCTTTTGATTTGCCGCGAGTTTGTTCTAATTACGTCGCTCTTCGCTTGATTTGCGCAGCGCAGTCGAATCTCTTGAAGTCGTCGATTCTAGTGGTTGGAGCCGGAGGATTGGGATCGCCGGCTCTGTTATATCTCGCGGCTTGTGGAGTCGGTATGTTCTGTCTTCCGTGACTAGCTGTTACATTTTTCGATTGATGATTGATTTCTTAGCTCGCTTGTAACCGTGGCTCTGGAGTTTTGTCATCTGCTGAGCTCAGTATGTTTGGTGGCTAAACCCAGGTCGGTTGGGTATTGTCGACAATGATGTGGTGGAGCTTAATAATATGCACAGGCAGGTACATGCTGGAACTTGCTCTCGAGCACAGTCGCGATCGCAGTTTGTGCATTTGTCTTTCTTGGCTGTCTTTCGCTGTCGTGAGTTCGCGACATGACCTGCTTCCTTTTGTTACATTGTACTTTAGATTATCCACACCGAAGCATATGTAGGCCGGTCAAAGGTCGAGTCTGCTGCTGCTGCTTGTCGTGCGTACGTGACACGGACGACTCTTTTCTGTCCTTTTTTTCGGAAATTTCATATGCTGTATTTTAATTGGAATTTTGTTGTATTCTGATAAGATGTTGATATGATTTCAGCATCAACTCAACTGTCCAGATCGTTGAACACAGAGAGGCTTTACGCACTTCCAATGCCTTGGAAATCTTGAGCAAGTATGCTGGAACTGATAATATGCTATTTTGGACATTTTCTTGTCGCGTTCGACTTTTGGGTTTTTCTTCCTTCTCACTTCTCGGTGATTGAAGTATCTTGATTTTCACGTCTGTTGTGCTTTCTAGGTATGACATTGTGGTAGATGCAACGGATAATGCTCCAAGCCGGTACATGATCAGCGATTGCTGTGTGGTGTTGGGGAAGGTATAGTGGTTTTTTGTCAGGCCTGTGATTGCTTTTACTTGGCAAAGACACCAAGTCACCAGTTGACTTCTGACTCCTTCCATGAAAATTGAGATGTCCCTAGCAGCGAGGCTTATAGCTTGATACACATCATCTACTAGAATAAACCTTCCTATGATAGTGTGCACCTAAGAAATGTAAATGTAACAATTAATTCTTTCCTTATTAAATGTTGATGCTCCTTGATAATTGAGCTGAGGTGTCACAATAAGAGCTTCGTACTTCTTCTGGGTTTATTGATTGGACATGTTGATTGAGCATAGAGAAGCAAGTCAATCTTTTATGTGCCTAGCATTCTAGCTGTAATTGTGATGAGTTGCTTCTTTTGAAAGCGCAGCCTCTTGTATCAGGTGCTGCACTAGGATTGGAGGGGCAGGTAAGCTTAGCAGCTACTTCAATACAAAATTATATTAGCATTTTTTTTTCCTCAGAAGGACCAGAAATAGTTGTGAGATTAACCGAAATGTAAATTACCTGTTTACAGCTCACAGTTTATAACTGCAATGGAGGTCCGTGCTACCGATGCTTGTTTCCTACTCCACCACCGACAACAGCATGCCAGCGATGTTCTGACAGTGGAGTTCTAGGAGTAGGTAAGTGGCCTCAATTAGGATGGCTTGTGGAATTTCCTGTTCATTCTTGCGATGTATGGTCTTGAGTGGAGATTGTATTTTCCGCATTCTCCTATTAGTGGTCATTAATGGAGATAGGAACTATAGGGAAACAGCATTATTTTCCAATGTTATTAGCCAAGATCTTGAGAGTGATTCTTTATTGTGAATTTTTCAGTACCGGGTATCATTGGCTGTCTTCAGGCACTTGAGGCAATAAAGATTGCAAGTGCAGTTGGTGAACCACTAGTGGGAAGGATGCTTTTGTTTGATGCTTTATCTGGACGGATGCGAATTGTATGCATCATCACATTATGTTATGAGCTCAGATTGTTTTTTTGAAACAGATCATTCTTCTAGTGTGTTGTTTGTGAAATACTCTTAAGAGCTTCCAACCTATTTCCTGTTTCTCTTTTGTATGTATAGGTCAAGATAAGAGGCAGGTCTTTGCACTGTGAAGTGTGTGGAGAGAATGCAACATTTACGCGACAACAATTTCAAGAATTTGACTATGAGAAGTTCACCCAGTCCCCATTGTCTGCGGTAATATGTGTTCTTCTGCTCTTCTTCTCCCCTTGGCATGACCCTATCAAGGGTGTATTTCTTCTTGTACTTCTATTACGTTGACATGTTTTATAAGTTCCCCATTGTCTGCGGTAATGTGTGTTCTTCTGATTTTTTATGCTTAATTGAAGAAATTCTCTGTCCCAATGATCTTCTTTTGGATGCAGTCTGCCCCTCTGAAGTTAAATTTGCTCTCGGGAGACTCCAGGATAACCAGTAAGGACTATGGTGAGAGACTTAAAAATGGCGAAGCGCATATACTGGTTGATGTCCGCCCTGAGCACCACTTCAGGATTGTATCTCTTCCCAATTCCTTGAACATTCCGCTGTCGACCTTAGAGAAAAGAGTAGCTGAAATCTCATTAGCTTTAAAGGAAGCAGAGGGCCAGAGGGATGCGAGCCTTTACGTGATTTGCCGAAGAGGTAATGATTCACAGAGGGCTGTCAACTACCTCCAGAAGATAGGCTTTACTTCTGCCAAGGATATCATTGGGGGACTGGAGTCCTGGGCTCGGGATGTGGATCCTAGCTTCCCTACTTATTAGTAAGTATCGATGGTTGCGGCAAACGCATATGTGAGTGATAGCTTTGTGCTCAATTCGTTCCATTATGTTGTAATCCGTAATTTCCTCTGCTTTTTGTAACAGATACACAGTTTCTCAGATAAAGAAGATGTTTATGTTGCTCGGTGCTTGAGTGATCCTTCTCTCTCTCTCTCTCTCTCTCTCTCTCTCTCTCTCTCTCTCTCTCTCTCTCATTTTTCATTTTTCCCTTGACGTTCTGTTTCACCATGATGGGAGATAACTAATTGCATCTAAAGAATGTCGAGGACCCTCTGTTGGCGACGATTTTGGAAATTTGTTCATATTAATGACAATGTGTACCACCATTGCTCATTGCATCAATAACACATTTCTAGTGGATTCTGGTGACGGCAAGCAATATGCTAAAGTTTCTATTACTCTGTTTTGGTACCTTTCCCGAGGCTCCAAACAATATTTCCATGTTCTACTTGCGAGGACAAGTAGAAGGGCCTTGAGACCAAACGCCATTTACGGTTAGCTCTTCTGTTGTGTAGCGGTTTGAAGTTTTGTTCAATTATTTTTCTCTCCTCTTTGGAGGGAGTTTTGTTTCGATTTTGAAGTAAATTGTTCTCGTCTAGAGGATTTTCCTGGTGGAAACTGCAGTGTCGCAAGAGGCTGGCTTGAATTAGCTTTGATCTTTCCCATTATCATAGATAATCTTGTTCAGTAGCATGTTTTCCCGAGATGGGTTAGCCTACATCCTTAGGTTAGGTCATGTCGTTATGGTTTTAGCATACCATCAAGCTTGAGCCAAAAACAAACAAGTATCAACGCAGAGAGATTGGACCATGAAAGCACTTCATAGACAGTGGACTCAAAAAACACGAGACCTCCTTTTTTCTTACTGATAAAATGACCTCTTAGACCGGAGGATCCATTTCATGAAATTGTAGACCTGAACTGAGCTTATTCTTAGAAGGGTGGGAGGGTCACAGGCATACTGTATAATGTTTAGGGCTATGACCCATACAAAGCATGAGAAACATCGATTTAGACAGGAAATTATAACAGTAAATAACATCCAGATATGAAATTCAATACTACGGGAATTAAAGCGCACACAAATCAATGGACATTCAGCCTTCAAGCGACCGCAGGCGGCTCATAGCCCTTGGGGGGGTGAGGCCAGGGGCGGGGCGGGTAAGGCTTGGGAGGCCTAGGTTTGAAAGGGTCTAGGCAGCGCGGCGGCAGAGGCCGGGCATACCCGCACAACCCGAAGAGGCATGGGACCCCAAAGGGACAGCGGTTGAAGCACCGACCGCAGTGAATCGGATTGATGTTTATGTTCCTGCAGAGGCCGAAGCAGCACTGCCAAGTGAAAGGGCACCTGATGAGGCACGCCCCACAGTGGTTGACGTGCGATGTGATGTCAACGCACCGGTTCTTGCAGCACCGCATGCGGAATGGCGGAGACCCCTGGTTGCATATCCATGGCCTGCCCTTGCACCGGACGGCCCTCGGATCTTTGTCCCTCGGATCCTTGTCCTTGTCCTTGTTCTTCAACACAGTCTTTAGCCAAGGAGACAATGAGGCATTGGTCGCATTTTTCCCAATCCTTGAAGTTGTCGGCTTAGCTTCCATTGTCACGGAACATGCATATAACAAGAGTAGCCACAAGAACAGGATTCGCACATTGTGTAGCTGCATCGTTGTGAGATGATGTGCTAGGATGATTGGCGAGCTTGGTGCTGTGTTTATATAAAGGTCAGGAGGTGGGTCCGTTGCTTAATTTGATCTTGTGGGAGAAGATTGAATTCATGTTTTTCTTACCTGGTTGAGCCATGAGGTTTCATGTTGTAGGTGGAGACCCTGGCGAGGGGGGTATTGCTTAATTCGTGATGAGGGTTCAACTTTTTCTTTGCTGTTGTTGAAGGGCCCTTTTTTGCTTCATTATTATTTAAGTTCCTGATTTAAAGCTGTAACGGCATTAGCAGGCTCCTACCGCATTGCAATGTCTTGTTACATAAATTAGAAAAGTTAAGTCATTGTCATGATCCGAGATGAGCATGAACAATCAGAAGGTTCCCGTGAAAATGTGGTTCAATTTCAAGCTGGTAAGGTTTAGGCTAACTAGGACAACTAAACAGCCACAGACCGATAATTATATGGAATAATTCTTACTATCCACATCAAGATTATTAATCTTAGTGATTATCCAGAGGCACTTGTTTAAGAGCTAGGCTGGTCAGCACTTACAGCAAATTAATGACCATTGCAGCAGATATTGTGTGCAAGCTCAAAATAGGATGCTTAAGAATCTGCTAACTTATGCACCCACAGCAAATGACAAAGCCGCCATTCATATCAGATGTTGGATAGAACCCTCATGTCTAGGCAAAGCTTAAGTGCTCGCTCGATCTGGGTTTCGATTCTCCTCGAGTTTGGATAACTCAAATATTTAATCAGGTCTAGTTTGGACTTAAAAATACTCGACTAATACACATGCCTAATCGAGTGATCGAACTACTACATGTTTTGATCGAATTTATAAGTACTTGTCAAGTTATACCGTATGGTAGAGTTTCAAGGTTCGAGCTTGAGTTTATATCATATTTTACTAATTAATCGAGTTGAGTTAAAGTTCAAGCGTATTGAAAACTTGGTCGCTTCGCGATAAAGCTTGAAAAACTAAGGTTGTAAACTTGGTCGCTTTGAGATAAAGCTTGAGAAACTAGGGTTGATCTAAAGCTCAAACGGAGTATCGAACTGTGCCTAATTGAGTCGAGTTGATGCATAAAACCGTGCTGAACTCTTCACCCCTGTAGGACTGATGATAAGGTTGATCAGAGCAATTTTCCAGGCCCCTATTTGGCTGCATACGATCAAAATCCAAGATTTGAAGTGACGCCACTAAAGCAAGTCTTCAAACATTGTCCAGAAAATTGCTTATTTCAATTGGACCGTCATCAAAGAAAGGTCTCGCTGAAACCCTTCTTAACTGGCACGATCTATGATCTTAGACTTAAACCTTAAATTGGGCTCTTTTTACACATTTTTAATTGAGATGTTGCATAGTTTCATCATTCACAACAACAAATTGAAGAGCATTCGAGCATTTTGTAGGACAAGCTCCAGTTTAATGCTTTCACAAGAACAGACTTGAGGGCCAGACAAATGAAACATGCATGAATAATCCTGATGCATCATTAAGGAAGAACAAAAATCTATTAAACCAAGGATAAACCAAACAATCTATTGACAAATACACTTCTCATCTTCCATCTCATTCTCTGTATAATGATGAAAACGTTTCCTTCCTGGACTTATTAAACGGAAGGTGGGAAACACGTGAATCGAAGTGTTTGCACTAAAAAAGATCGAACCCAGAAATCAAATGGTCGACTTTGACTTTATATTTGCACCTTCAAAGGTACTACTTTTCATTGTCCTCAGCATTCTGCTGCTCATAACGGCGTTTGAATTTTGCAATCTGCCCCAAGCTCTGAGCCATCTGACGTCTCGCTCGGAAATGGTAAACTTTGCCAGTATTGTGTATCTTCGTCATCATAACATGCATCAATCTCCCACTCTGGGTCACATACGATATCCATTGCATCTGAGGGTGTATCCCTTTCTTCATTTTTCACTTATCTGCAGCCCAAGAAGAATATATAACAAGCAGAAGTAGACACAGGACACAACCAAATGATTCACATGAGGGACACCATTCTCCATAACTCAACTCGATTAATTTTTCTGATGGGCCAAGTGAATTTTGACTTTAATCGTCGTTACATATGCACCACGCCGTTTTGTATGGTAAATAAAGAAACTAATACTCTACTATTAATTTCTCATCCATTCACAAAATCCGCACCTCTCTAAAATATGCCGTTAGACCATAAATGACACTATAAACTGTATAATCCATGCAAAGTATAGATGGGTATCCTAAACCTTTGAAATAAGTCACATTCTAATAACAAACAAAATAACAAGCCAACAACCCTTCACCAGATTATAGAACCATCACTTCATGCCCAAGCCGACGACTTTCACAAGGTAAAAGCCAATCTTACTCTCGACCACTTTCGACAATGTCGAACTGCATATCAAAACCCATGCTTTCTATATCGCTCAACTCAATCGCCGACCTAGATAGTCAAACATTGGTGTATCTCTATCAGACATTTCCTCAAACACCTTCCGGGTGAGCATACACGTTGCATAGAAAGGACCTGTAAAATATGCACTTCTCAAGCCTGGCAAAAATCACAACCTATACAACACCTAAATGATTACGCATCGCGCTAGTCCCTTGAGAGGTAGAACAACCAATAATAGCCCCGCAATATAAACATTCAGCTTTGTCTAGGTTTTTAGTCCTTTTATAGTGTTCCCACGCAGTAGATCTCGTCCTCCTTCTATTTGTGCCACTAGATTCACTCATTGAAGTAGACATCTACCAATCTATGACAATTAAAACCTGAAATTATTATAATTCAAATGGCTGTGTCAAGTTAACAAACTTTGTATCACAAGCAGATACTTAATCCAAATAAAATCATAATAGAAGGGGTAGCCATTAAAGCACCAGGACAGAAGTTACTAAATAGTTATGATAAATGAATGCAAAGCAAACTAGTTCAACAGAACAAACAAACACAAGGATAAAGTCATGATGAGAAAAGAAAAATACCAAACGAACAGGATGAATTATGAAAGTGACGGAATTACGTGCAAAAACAGACTGCGCATGCAAGAACACCTCTATTAAGCAAGTTTGATGGAATTCAATTCTCCAAGCATACAACTAAGCCATATAACAAAAGAAAAAATCGTGAAAAAGTATAAATGTCCATACAAATATGATCAAAGCCCCTTCTGAGAATGACTATCAGAAGAACACTCACTCGCAGAGAAGCAAGAAGTGGACTTCACTGCACATTCATCCGTGTCTATGAGAACTCCAAGCAAAGATTTGCCAAAACGAGTTACTTCCAAATATGCCCACGCTAACTTATCACTCAAAAATGACAACCCAGAACAAACCTCGAGGGTAATCAGCAAAAAGTCACGAAACCCATCTTCCGAGGGCAATGCAGCACCTTGTCTCGACAACTTAAGCTCCTCAAACAAACTACTTTGTTCATTCTGTTAAACTAATTTATTTTTTTTTTTGGTCATACTGCTAAAAGTAGATTTAAACAAGTAGATTTTGACCGGTTCTTTTGTAGCACCAAACTCCAACTCAGCGCAAATGCACCAAACGTCAAATGGGTTTCTCATTGTCATTTCATCAAACACCTTACGCGCACAACCGGAAACTTCACTCGAAGCTTTGCACGCAACAATAAGTTAAGAACAGCAGCTACAACCTAATGGTTACATAATTCCAAGAATCAATCCCGGGACACAAAATCATGCCGATAAGAACTCAATCAATCCGCAAGGCCCTCGCCCCCAAAAACCTCCTCAAAACACTCGGGAAACAACAAGAGACAATACAAAGAACAAGAAGCAGCAATGAACGAAGCGACGAACTTACCGCTCAATCTCTGGAGCAAAAGCAATGACGGAGCCGAATCTTGAACACAGCTGCCGATGTTCGCTTCGAACCCGAGTTCCGTCGTCGCAGGAGGACAAATTGTTGGAGGCTTCTTGCTTTGAGCGAAGCAGGAGCCGGCACCGAGAGAGAAAGCCCTAAAAGCTTTGAGTCGATGCAGGAGATGGCAGACGTAGGGTCTGTCAAAAATGGATCACAAATTCATATTTTAACTTATATTTATGAAAATGGATCGTAAATAGATCAGCTTAAACTTATAATACGGGTGAAAACGGATTCTAAAGAAAGAGAAAGGCCAAAAAATATGGGCTTTAGTGGGTTTATTGGGTTAGGTAATAAACCTCACTTTCAACCCAAACTACTCTCTTTCTCTTTCCCCCTCTGCAGACGAAGCAGCAGCACCACCGCTCCTCGCCTCTCTCTCGCCCTTGAGTCTCGCTGCCCCCTCTCCGCTTCTTCCGTCCCTCCCCCTCCGATCGTCTCTTGGTTGCACTCGCCGCCGCCGCCGCCGCGAGAGACTCCGTCCCCAATCGAACGACGTCGCTATCCGAGGACGACGACGACGGCTAAGTCGACTCGGACTGAGCCGACGACCGCTCGACTCGGTGGAAACCTCCTCGAGGACGCGGTGGGGCCCCAACGCTTCCGCGAGTAGAAGTGGCTGCCGCCGAAGTTGCCAACCTGAGTGAGGAAGAGAGGAGCTTCAGGATCTAGAAATGGACTGACGTCGCCGAGAGAGCCATTGACTGTTGCCTTGAACAAGGAGAGAGAGAGAGAGAGAGAGAGAGCGAGTAGCTGAAGAAGATTGAAGATGGAGATTCACATGGAAGGAGAGAGAGAGAGAGAGAGAGCAAGAGGCATACGGAGGAGAGAGAGGGTGGCGTTCCGACAACATTTCGTGTTTATTCGGTTTTTCCTTTTTTTTTTAAGGGAAAGAAAAGGAATATGTCATCGCAACTTTTCATTTTTGACTTTGTTTCTTTATCGGTTTTTTACGCATAATTATAATTTTCACGTCTGATCGCACTATCCAAAAATTAAAACGTGTTTCGATTTATAGGTGTTTTACATTGTTTATTTTATTGACTAATTTTTTATTGCTTAATATGATGCGAAGTTTTTATCCACAAAACCTATACATGTGAAAAGCTTAAAATAAGTTAAATGGGTGGGTATGAATTTTCCTAGATTATTAATATGTTTTGATAATACAGGTCAGGTCGCGTATGGATTGAGTTAGATATGAGTCATAAAAATTGCATTGCATGAAAAAAGGTTAAAACGGGTTATATGGGTCAATATGAAACGGACCATATTCGACCCGATCCGACCCACCCATTTGACGGCCCTAGGCAGATGCAACGCGAGGGAAAGATAGGGCTTTTAGTTTTAGGGCTAAAATCGAAGTGTTTATACTAAATCCAAATATAAGAATAATAGAAGGGGTAGCCATTAAAGCACCAAGACAGAAGTTACTAAATAGTTATGATAAATGAACGCAAAGCAAACTAGTTCAATAGAACAAACGAACAAAAGGATAAAGTCATGATAAGAAAAGAAAAACACCAAACCAACAGAATGAATTATGAAAGTGACGGAATTACGTGCAAAAACAGATTGCGCATGCACGAACACCTCTATTAAGCAAGTTTGATGGAATTCAATTCTCCAAGCACACAACTAAGCCATATAACAATAGAAAAAAATTGTGAAAAAGTATAAATGTCCACACAAATATGATTAAAGCCCCTTCTGAGAATGACAATATTAGAAGAACGTTCACTCGCAGAGAAGCAAGAAGTGGGCTTCACTGCACATTCACCTGGGTCCATGAGAACTCCAAGCAAAGATTTGCCAAAACGAGTTATTTCCAAATATGCCCACGCTAACTTATCTATATTAGATCAATATTGTATAAAAATAATGTATTTTGTATTGAGAATATATCTCAAATTTGAGTACGTAAACTAAACCCCATCCCGGTAGATTTCCTAGCTTGGGTAACCTTCCCGGTTTCTTACTTTGGATGCAACAATTATGCATATACGTGAGATGTAACTCTACGAGATGAACGCACCATAGCAAACAAGAAAACTATTAGGATTTTCTATCTTGAAGTTTTCAATTCTCAATTAGAGATTGTAAGATAACATTTGTGGGTTTATTTTAGGGGTGATTGGGGGCTGGTTAGTACTCGAGCGATGGAGCCATGGTAAAATTTGTACTCCCCCGAGCTTCGCTTATTTTACGGAAAATAAATTATTTAGAAAACATATTTATGAAAATAATCGCTTATGTCGCTTAAATTAGTCAATGGAATATGTTTTCAATATCAACAATATTTTATGTCTAAACATTTTCGCTAACAATAAAAATATTTTTCATTCATTCATATTTTTTATGAAACAATTGCACCCCCGATTCATAATGAATTTCTTAGCAATTGGCTCTCCCTATAGAGTAGTATTGATATTCGAATCGACCAAAATAAATCTCTAATGTGCTTCTTGTTCCTCATTGATGTATTCGATAAGTTATTGAATTGCAAGATCCGTTAATTTTCGCGTTATTTCACAGCATTGTATAAGAAAATTACCTTTGCTATTTAGAATAAATTCTATTTTGTGATTATTCCATCGTTGATTTAGAATTCATTTATTACAACGATATTTAGTTTGCCTAATTATCAGGAATTTATCTTAAGATGATATTACCTGCAAAAAAAACAAGATATCCACCACAATTGTCAAAGCAAATGCGTAGGCCAAGTATCTAGTCACAGATAACTTATATGATTCAAGAAAGTCCATACAATCGAGAAATAAAATGAAAGCATTTTCTATTAAAAAATCCACTTTCACTTGAAATTCAAATTACTTAAAAAAACTCAGTTAGCTCTAAGTTAATGACGTTTAGCTTATTAGTTTGTCAAACTACAATTTTCATCATTTCCTCACAATTCAAGTAAAATTTAAAAAAATAGAAGGGATAATGATATAAACAGTCCCTAAACTTTAGCTTAATATACAATATGGTCCACAAACTTTTAATTTGTTCAATGCAATTCTTGAACTTTAGCCTAATGGTCAATACGGTCGCTGAACTTTTAATTTGTTCAATGGTCCTCGGACTTTTGGTGCATGTTCTATGTAATCCCCGAACTATATGAAAATATTCAATATAATCCCTAAATTTGAATTAATAGAAGGGTTATATTGAACATTTTCATATAGCTCAAGGACTAGATTGAACATGTACCAAAAATCCAAGGACGATATTGAACAAATTGAAAGCTCATGGACTATATTGCACATTCGATTAAACTTCAGAGAATACATTAAATAAATTAAAAATTCATGAACTGTACTATATATTGAGTCAAAGTTCAAGGACTATTTGTACCGTTTTTCCATAATAGAATAAATAGACCATCATTACCACTTATCTCAGTCATGGGAAAAGACTGTATACAAATATCACAAGAACATCACATTAAATAAGGAAATCCACCATGTCTAAAACAAAACTGAATTTCAATTATTAGAGAATAGCTCATTCAAAAATAATAAATTCTTAGTGATTTTAAGAAGTTTATTTCATGTTTTTTTTTTGTCTAAACACATATACCATTTCATTCATTTAAAGATGGACCACATGAGTGAAGTTGACAAAAGTCAATACAAAATAAATTCAAAGAGATGGAGGTGGTCTAGACAACCAGTTGATTGGAAGTGTACCTTTTCGATGGGATTTGGCGATCCAATTTGTGACTTGATTGGCTTCGCGTGGACAGTGGCCTAGAGAGAAATCTTGAGATTGGGTGAGTAGTGCATTACATTCCTCAAAAAGACTTTTTAAAGCCCATGGGCTCAAAGACGGTTGATTAGTAAATCTAACGGTGGCTTCATTATGTGACAAAATGCTCACATGCTCCGCTAGTTCATTTTTCAACTCAGCCGCTTCCCGTAGACAGAGCATGGCTTCCTTCACTGCCATGCCTTCAATTTCCAAAGGAGAAGAAGTAGTAGCCACTTTTACAAACCCAGCTAAAGGCAATCCCCTGTGATCCCTACATACCCCCCCCCTCCCCCAACAGACCCCTCTGTTTTGCCTTCGATCCATGACCCGTCAACGTTGAATTCCCACTGTCCTATTGCTAGCGGCGACCACCGTTCTGTGATGGGCTTCTCGGACCAGCTCCTCAACTCAGGTGAGTTTTGGACGCGATAGTTCCTGCTAAGATGGATAGCTTCATCTACAATTGCTCCCGGGTTTGGATTTTTTTTTGTTGGAACACCTGGGCGTTCCTGGCCTTCCAAATCTGCCACATGATTCCTGCAAGTAATTCTCGAAGAGACGGATCTGTGCCGCCGGCAAGTGTTTCGTCAAACCACTTATCCATTCTTGTTAAATTTCTCGGAGATACATCTACCTGTAGCCTCGGGTCTGACCAGATTTTCTTGGTCCAGTCGCATAGGATGAAGATATGCTCCATTGTCTATGGATATTTCTAGCAAATTGGACAAAGCGGGTTAGTTATCTCCCTTCTTTTGTTTAGATTTTCTGCCGTGGGTAGAGCATTTCGGCACACACATCACAAGAAGAACCGAATTTTTGGCTCTGTGTGTAGTTTCCATATGTTGGACCATAGTGAGCGGGGCTGATGGTATGATGATGAAGCTTGTTCTGTGTTTTGTTTGGGTGTAGATGCACGTAGTTTGGAATACCCTTGTCTAACCGTGTACTCCCTTAATGTATTTCCCGTCCAAATCTGTTTATCACTTTTCTGGTTTGGCTTAAACCGAATGGCAAGAATTTCACTCACAATCTCCTCTTGGAACAGCCCTTGTAACTGGTTTTCATTCCATGTTTTGGTCCCTTAGTCAATCAGTTCCACGACTGTTTGAGGGTCTTCTCGATTTGCTGAACCTGGCTAAACCTCCGATCACGCTCTGTTCTAGCCATTTATCCTCTCTAATGTTGATACTCTTTCCATTCCCCGCCAGCCATTTAACATCAGAACTTATAGCTTCCCTTTCCATTAACAAGCTTTGCCAACCGCACGAAGGGCGGGAGCTCTTTTTTGCTTTCTATAAGCATCCGTTTGGGAAGTAAATTCCTTTTAGTAGCTGGCACCATAATGTAGTCTGATCTTGTGCAAGTCTCCATGCTTTGAACTAGGAAAAGTAGTCTATCTTCTTCAGGCAAGAGGAAGACTAGCAGTTATTTGAAAGGGATGAACATCGATCTGAACTAGAATTTTTGCAGAAGATAGAAATACCATGCTCTCGGAGGATGCTTGATGGTATCTCCGAGAAGCGTACCAATACGGTAATTTACAGCAACCAATAATTCAGGTGAACACAGACGATACATTCCACATAGACACTACACAAGACTCGCCCCGACACTAGAACGACGAAACCGAGTTCGCTTATTCTGCAGTTGCTGGCATCCTCAGGAAGCCCATAGCAACTGAAATTCCAGACACACACACACACACTCCCACAATGCAAATATCGAGAGGATCAATTCTCACTGCAGAACCAGGCAATCATTCTTCCTGCCCACCATATTGGGGCAGGTGGCTGCAAAGTCCGCCAGAGGTTCGGCATTGGGCTCATCAAGCGAGCATCGAGCAACATCATCAACGCTGCAAGAGATTGCTTCGAAGATTAGGTCGCTCACTTCACGGAACCTCTCCTCAGATAAGGAAACCTCTGCTAGGAGCCTCCATGCATTCTCCTTGGATGCCTCCTCGTAGTCTTTCTTCCTCTTCAGGACCATATGCCCGCTGATTTCCCACACAGCTGGGTTCACTTGCGTGTCCAGAAGCTCCATACTGACTTCTCCAAGAGCTTGCTTCTCAGCATAACACTGCTCGTTACACCGATACATTAATTAGAATCTTTCATGGAGTATATTCATGATGTCTTCATATATCGAGAAATATAAATTGTGGATCACCTGTGGGAAGAGGAATATACGCTTTCCACAATCAGATATGAGGACGTTGTAAGGTATATTGTTGTCTTGCAGGCAGATACACGAGTCCGAAACTGCATTGGACAAGTCTTGTATGGTATTTCCACCTTCAAAAACAAGACCTCGGACTGGATAATTGAGGAGTACAGATACATTCACCCCATTGTCCAGGGCTGCTATTTTTCGAGTGGGAGCCTTCTCGACAGGGAAGGGCACATCCAAATAGTATGCCTGTTTGATATTCATAATCAAGTTATATCTTTTATCCTACCGAAGTTTACAAGTCATTATTCAACAAAGCCAACAAATTATAGATAGAAATCGATCGAGTAGACACCTGGAAATGCAGGTGATTGATGGTGGCAAATGCCCCCAGGCTGTTGTAACCTACTCGGAAATAAGGGTTTCCAGCTTCTGAAGCCATGTACAGAGCAAGCAAGAAACTCGCATGATCAATCCTTTGTGGCAGGCACTCCAGGATGCGAGGGATCAACAGCACATGGCCATATTCAATAGGACTGACCTGCAAATACAGAAAAAGAAAGATCAGCCAACAAGCTTCCTAAAAGATATTATAAGCAAGACAATCATTTAGTTTCGAATAGACAACCGCATACATTGATGGCAACAACACTGGGGGAACTCTCAACATCGATTGGAGCATTGGGGAAGAACTGAGTTTCACCATCCTCGCTTGCTTCGAACCGAAAGAGCACCTCTTCCTGACCAACTTTGGTGAAGTTGAATTTGCTTCCGTCAAAAGGCTGGAGTACCTTATCAACGCGGAACTCAGTTGGTCTCTTCTTGAGATGACGTCCTTCATTCAGCTGTGCAATGAAGCCATACCCACCCGGAATCACCTACGCCAAAATCAACGCACTAATCATCACACCAGAGCCCCGAATCCCCTTTCTTAATCAGATAGAAACCCACAAGCTCGGGACAGCTACAAGATAAAACTATGGAGCCAGGGAAGAGACCTTAGTTTCGCAGGCAGTGACGTCATAGCGAAATAGACCCTTCTGCATCCGATCCTCCCACTACCAATCAAGAGAACAAGCATCTTAACACATATCGAGCAACTTGAGCTAAACACGTGAAGATAACAGAACTACAACTTTCGGAACTCGCTGAAATCCCTTTTCGAGTTTGCTTTATTCTTAATTGGTAACAAATTTACCTCTCCAAGCAGAAGGGAGTCGAGAAATGCGACAGGAGGCTCCCCATCCTCATGCCCAAGCAAAGCCTTGTCGCTAGGGACTTCCTCCTCCTTCTTGAAAGCATATAACGGAAGTTTCGCTCCTATTATCCATCCCAAACCAGAGTCGACAACAGCTCAATTACGCATTCTAGGAGACGCACAATTTACATAAATTGCGAACACGGAAGACGGAAGATCCCTTAAAAATTGTACCTTGAATGCAGCACTTGTTGAGACAATTGCGGCCGCAACCCCCGACCCGCCCGCCTTCAACCTCCTCCTTCTGGTAATTCGAAACGACGGTCGGAACCCTCTTGATCCTGAGCATCATCTTCTCTCTCACCGCTTTGCTCTCAACTCTCTCTCGACGATGTTCGAATCGAAAGCAGCCAGAACAGATACGAGAAAAAACACGAGATCCAAAAAAAAAACACCAGCAACTCGCTCGGTACACAGCAGCAGAACACGTCGTAATAGCTAGGGACGAGCACGAGACCCTAAAGAAGCAAATACGCTAGCAGTAGAGGAGGGAGGAGGGACCCCCGCCGGCGAGGAAGAGGAGGTCGGAGGGGCTGCCGCCTTCGGAGGGGAGGGCGCCTCGTCCGCCGTGCGGCGAAGGGTTGCCGACGCAGGAGGCGGCGATCAGGGAACCCTTGCGGCGTCGGACGGAGCGGGCATGGATGAGAGGCCGGGCTACGCCGTGTATAGCCGTGATGTCCTCAACTCGTCTGCCACCGGGTTTTACCCCACCCGCGACGAACACAACTCCGGCGGCGATTCGAGGCGGAGGAAGCCCTGCCCTTCGCGCGAGCGAGCGCTCGATCGAGAAGCTCGGGGCTCCGATTCCCTAGGGTGCCGAAGCGCGCGGTCGCCGGCGAGTAGGCCGCGGAGAGAAGGGAAGGCGGAGAGACTTTCTGCAGCGACGGAAGGCGGTTGGTTTTGGG
The DNA here is from genome assembly GCA_031216405.1 of Syzygium malaccense. NCBI lineage: Eukaryota > Viridiplantae > Streptophyta > Magnoliopsida > Myrtales > Myrtaceae > Syzygium > Syzygium malaccense. The sequence continues at coordinate 5,273,248 of CM062258.1, read as the reverse complement.
CGGAGAAGATAGGGTGGTGGTTCGCTGCTTTTATAGATGAAGGAGAGATTGACTCCAGGGTGAAGACCCGGGTGGCGGCCCGGGAGGGCGGGAGATGGGCCGAAATGGACCCGACCCGACCCGGGCTGCCCCCACCGGCACTGTGCATGGGACCGGTGGGGACAAGGCAATAATTGTCTAAATTTCGACAGGTCACCGAAGTGTCCGAAGCAGAGGTTCGGCTTCGGGATCGGCCGAACCAACTGGATTGGTTGGCGGACGCTGAGCCGGACCCGCACTCAGGTACGAATATGCGGATCGGACAGTGGAAAGATGTCGCCGCTCTATTTCAAATTTTTTTTCCATTTTTTTTTAAAATTTTATCGACGTTCTTATTTTCGTTAGTCCCGGAGATTTTTCCACGTTATCCCGGCCACCCCGCAATTAGGCGGCTAATTGTGCCACGAGACGGGACCGCGTTCACACGTCCGGGGGCGCGCGTTGTATTTTACTACTTATTCATGCATTTGTTTCGCGGCGTACGCACTTTTCGACACATGATTTCGATGTATTTTGACACATGTCACCACGTATTCTCATCTTCGGGCAGATCGGATCGTGATTTCGAACACGTTGTAGGGGGGTCATTTTGCTGTTTTTTCTTAGCAGTTAAAAACATAGCTGGAGAAATCTTCCGGAAAGTTAGAAATTAACCAAGAGGGGTCGGAAGAACTGTTTTTCAGGACTAAAGAAAATCCAGGATCTTGAGCGATCGTACGGAAGCCCAAAAGGGTAGAAAAAGAGGGCGATGGAAAATGGAAACGATTGGAAAATGAGCAACACTCAAAAGCATTATCTTGACGATAATGATTGACGCAGCGACGGCTAGAAAGCGGGACCAGCAAATATAATAAGGTGGATTATTAGAGAGACGTGGGACCTTGAACAAGGAAGGGAGTGCGCCTTCCCCAATTGCGTGCGGAAATTATAAAAAAAAATATATTAAATTTATTATACTTATGGTAATTTAAACTTAAACTTTTTCAATTTTATCAATCTAGTCCTAAACCTTTAGATAATTTATCAATTGAGTCCTTCCGACCAAAATTGATTGGAAATCACCGACGTAAACGTCGGCGGTCCTACGTGACACGACAGGTGCTGACGTGGACAATTTTTGTAACTTCTTTTTTAAAAAAAATCGAATTTTGAATATTTTTTTTTTCTTTCCTTTTCTTTTCATTGTGCTGGCCGCTAGGGTCACTAGCTACCCTCGCTGGCCACGGGTGAGGGGCGGTCGGCGAGACAGCTCTCCTTCACGGCCTCACTCGCAGTCGCGGAGGCCCTGGGCGAGGCCACGATGGCCTTGCCGGTCGCAGGCGAGGGCCTTCACGGCCCCATCGGCCGGGGTTTAGGCAGCCTTAGCCCAGATATGGGAAGGGCCTTTGCCCCTCTCGCCCGCGGCCGGTGAGGGTCGCCTATGACCCTCAACTCAAAAATTTTTTCGAAAAAAATCTATCCGTGTTGGCGATTTCCAATCAAAACCAGCTGAAAGAACTAAATTGGTAAATCGTCAAAAAATTTATGATCGAAGTAAAAGATTTATGACTGAATTAATATAAGCGTAAAAAGTTGAAGAAATTTATCCTTTTTTTTTTAGATAATTTCTTTGAAGATACATGGTCCCTCGTTTACCACGCCCAACCAGCCCAAGGATGTCGAAATTTGTCGTCCACGGAAGAAACGAGCGTGGGGAACGCTGCGTGGGTCTCGTCCTCGACGTCTCAATTATTGCCGTCCAATTATTTTTGGGACGACAGATTAATGCGTCTTGTTCGATCGCTGTCCGGTTCAGAATACCAAGTCCGAAAGACACGTCCGGCAAACCAACGAATGGGAGATTGACCTTTTGCGGTCAATTCGTTTTCTCGCTTTTGCGATTCTCTGGAATTTGTTTGTATCCGCGTGCCGCTGTTCTCTTGCACGCGTGTATTCCTTCCCCGGTGAAAACGCAGGACACGTGTCGTGTTATCGTGTCGGAATTGTACGTGCGATTGAACCCCTTCGAACTTCAAGTTTACTGAGATCTTTGATTTTGGCGGATCGATGTCATGGCGTCCATCGATACCTGTCAATGCAGCCAAAGTTAAATTAAACGGGTCAATTGATTCATAAGAACAGTATTACAAAACTGGAGTGACCGAGTATCAATCGCTTCCGCTCCATGTTAGCATTGATTTTTTTCTTTCAAATAACATTAGGCTTTTGGTCGCCTTATTTGACAGCTCCGTTATTATCTCTTCGTTGTCGAGACACGCTCTTAGAGGATATAATTTCGAGCTTTTTTATTGTTGCAAAACAAATATGACCGAACGAATCGTGCGACTGTTTAATAAATCAAACGATTGCAATGTCGTGGCCGAGTTTGTCCTCGCTCGAGCATTATCAAGGAAAATTGGCATGCTCCGACCTATCATTCAACCGTAGCGAGTTTCAGATCAGAAGGCCAATGAGATACAAGATTCAACATAGACATCGACGAAAAGCTTTAGACGTGATGACAAACACAGGTTTCGGCGACTTTCCCGTGCACGTTGCTAGAGATATCACATGAGGGTGTTTGCATAAAAAAATGTTCAATTTTTAGTTACTGTCGACATGTGATAACTTGAATAATCGACAAAGCGAAGGAATCGTGAAAAGTGGAGTCGATAATCTCGGATGCAACCATCAATGTAGTTGTGTAGAAGAAACTAGAGTTTACAGAACCGTCGATAACCATTCGTAAGCTCTATGTAGTAACTGTTTGTAACCTCAATGTAGGCTTTAGATGGCCACATTGTACTCTTCGGAATTTAACCGTGTCATCGATTAAATTCCGACGTGCATCTCCATCTTGGGTGTTGCGTCGTCGATTGAATTCCGACGTTACATCTTTGCACTTTCTCAAGCTTTGTCGTTCGATTAAATTCCGGCACAGTTTGTGTATATCTGTTGCCGTGAAAAGCGGCTGTATTTTCGAGCATGTCCGGAATCGCCACAGAACCCGTCTCCTCTCATCAAAGCCGGAAGAACGGCTTTCGACAAAAGGGTATATCTTCGCGGGAGCAATTCCGGCGAAACAGGGGAGGTAAATGGGGCCCGGTCGCTCGACGAAGCTTCTCGCGGCCCCCCCCCCCCCCCCCCCGGCCCGCTCTCCCGGTCACCGTCAAGCAGGCTCGGCGAAAGCTTCTCGTACAAGGTTCCATCCAAACGAACCTTCTTGCGATGCTGCAAAATTTTTGGCGGTCGGCAATTGCTTGCGGAAGGGGGGGAAGAAGAGGAGAAGAAAGCTAAAGAAAAATCCTTCGCAAGAAGAGTCCAAAAGGCGAGGAAGTTTCGGGGCGGGCGGGTTCGACCGGGCCGTACACCCGAACCGGGCCTCGTGGTGGGCCCTACTTATCTCTCCTCCTCTGTCCGTCTTGGCGGGAACTTTCTCGGGAGGCGCGCGCCACTCTGTTTTTTCCGCCACGTGCTAGTGCTGTACAAAACACGTGGGGCTTCATCCGACGCCGTTCCCCTTTAAATAAATAAAAAAAAAGAATAAAAAAAGTTGAGGAAGCAGCCAGGGCGCAATGATTTTGCAAAGATTATTCAAAAGATAATCCCGGATATACTTTGAATTGAAGATTCGAATTAACAAATGGCCTGATGAATCACGACGGATTCTTTACTATAAAGTATTTGCGATTTGGGTTTAAGTAACAAAATAAAAAAAAAAGAGGTTAGTATCGTGAAAAACTCTAAATTAATACACTTGCGAAAAATTTCCCTTGAACTTATTTTTTTACCATTAAAAAATCTAAATCGGTACACTTGTGACGAATTCACTCTTCGTTAAATTGAATTAATACCACGAGAAATCACAAATTGATAAATCCGTGAGGGATAAAACCCCAAATTGATACATCTATTAACTGTCATGTGTCATCAAATTCAATAATTTGACGGTAAAATTTAACAAAAACTAACCGAGGGTAAATTTGTCACGGGTTGTACCAGTTTGAGGATTTTTCGTGATCAAAAAATTAGTTTTGAGTAAATTTATGACAGGTGTATCAGTATGAGGTTTTTCATGGTATTAACTCTAAAAGAAAACCGTAAACTCTGCCTATCACATTTCTTCTCGTGATCCTTGGCATTTCTTTAATGAGTATGATTAATAATTGTCTTTGGTGCGCCTAAGTCGACGTCATCCGCCATATAGATTAATGGATCGCATCGAGCACTTATCAAAGGGTTGTTGATGCCATTTCGTATGGGCAAATAATTCGATCGTAAGGTGTGATTAAACAACTAAATCAATGGAGAGACCCAAGAAGGAACTTGCCGGGAAAGCGACCAGATTCGGAATCTATGGAGGGCATGATTGACTCTTATAAAAATTCGGAATACGTCAACTAAAACCAGCTTTTTGTGATGTCTTTTCTAGGCGGCAAGCTTTTCGCCTTTCTTCCTACCCCACAGAGGTCGAGACTTTCGACATGCGGCATGCATCGTGTCGCAATTGGTAATTTTCCTCAATTATAAATAGAATTAATATCGTGAAAAATTTTTAATTGATATATTAACGATAAATTTATCCCAAATTAATTTTTTGATTATCAAAAACCCTAAATCGGTACATCTGTGATAAATTTGCTCCCGATTAATTTCCATTAAATTTTACCGTCAAATTTCTGAATTGGATAATACGTAACAGTTGACGATTATACAAGTTTAAGGTTTTATAACAAGTTTACTAATTTGTGATTTTTCGTGGTACTGATCCAATTTTACGGAGGTTAAATTTATCATAAGTGTACCGGTTTAAGATTTTTTGTGGTCAAAATATTAGTTCAAGATAAATCTATCGCAGGTATACCAGTTTTGGGTTTTTTGTGGTATTAACCTTTATAAATACACCAAATGAATTACATGACATTACATGATAATTATAATCGATGACGACGAGGTTTATCCTCAATTTTCGTTAATGAGAGATGGGCTCCGTGGTGATTCCGATGGAGCACAGAGAATAGATACGCTTTAACATAATTTAATCGACAGCAAACTCCGATGACATGAAGATACAATGCCGGAATTTAATCGACGGTGAGAACTTGAAAGCTGCGACTAAGACACACATCGGAATTTAATCAACGACGAGATATCTAGAAACTACGACTAGGATGTAGGAGTTGAAAGGTAACAAGTCTTTTTGGATGTTGTTTGTGTATGAGGTTTACAAAGAATATGATGCGGCTATTAAAAGTTTATGATCGACAATTACAAATAGAGGTTACGTATAGAGGTTACAAATGATTATTGAAAAAGAAATAACCTTCTAGTAATTACAAGAAATTACAACTAGAAGTTACTCCTTTGTTAAATATTATCTAGCAACACTTATCTATAAGAAGTTACAACAATCCTAAAATAGTGGTAATAAAAATAGCCACCTAGTGATTATCCTTGTAGCGATTGTTTGTTGTTGATATCGATAACTGTGCCAATTAACTTCAAGGTTCTAGCCAATAACTTCACATTGTGTGTTGTTGATGACTTCATTGGCGAATTGTTCATTCCTTTTGAGTTACTGATAATTTTGTTCATAACTTCACATTGTGTCTCATTGATTAAGTTTATTACATATCGATAATAATCAAAAGGTGGTCATTTTTTTATGTAAACAAAATTCGACATGGTTTTTTTGCACCACCAGTCATGCATTTAACAAATAAAAGTTTAGGGACTCAATTAAGTACTAAAGATAACGACGAAAGTAAACATCTACAAAAATTTGAGACACCGCCAGTGTTAATTTTTTCCTCTTGTGATGTCGATGACGATGAGTAAGCAATCCGACGAGATTGTTTTATTGATTTTAGCAAAGCATGTTGATGTATTTTTTTTTTATAGAAAGACCGAGTTATAACCTAAATTATAAAATTCATACGATCAATTTAAAAAAAAAAGAAATTAGAGAAGACATTGAACAAAGTGTGAAATTATATAAGTACTCGGGTGATTACTCCATTTATAAAAAGGAAAATTAATCTATTTTCATATTTTATTATGATCCAAATAGTATTGGAGTATTTTATAATAATAAGTATAGCTCTTTTCTAGTTCTTTCGTTGATTTATCGTTACTTTTGTTTTGGTGAAAGGTCATGTCTCTGTAAGGACATGCCTTTTTGAATTTTATACTTGAATTTTGTATCTTGAAGAGATTATTATTGGTTCTTCTTCTTCTTCTTCTTTCATTATACATTAGCTATCACATAATAAGTTTCATTCAATTCACCTTCTCTTACTATGCAGATTAAGGCTCCGTTTGTTTCACAAAAATAACTTTCAGGAAACATTTTCCGGCGTTTATTTCACGGAAAATAAATTAGTTGTGGAAAACATTTTCCCTCAATGGAAAAAACACGTTCAAAAGTAAAACGAGGAAAATATTTTCCTTCCTCCTTCTTTCACCATTCATTTTAATTATTTTTATTTTTTTAATTATAATTTTTAATTATATTTTTAATTTTTAATTTTCTCCTTTTCTTTTCCTTTTTTCTTTTCTTATTTTTTTTACCTTCTTCTCTGGCTAGTCGCTGGCCACGGCGAAGGCTGATGACTAGCCACAGGCGAGCTTGAGCCTTCCTAGATCGGCGACGCTCGAGTGTCGCCAGAGGGTGGCAAGGTTCGGGCCTCGTCGATCGAGGCCTCACTAGAGGTTGGCAAGCAAGCTTGCCGCTGCCTCGAGCTCGCCAGACCGCGACTCTCGAGGTGGCAGCAAGCTCGCTCGCCTTTGGCGACACTTGAGTGTTGTCGATTTGGCGAGACTCGAGTTTGCCTGTGGTCGGTCGCCGGCCTTCGCCGTGGCCAGTAACTGGCCGAAGAAGAAGGTCAAAAAGAGAAAGAAAACAAAAAAAAAATAATTACAAAATCAATTTAAAAAATAAAAAAAATATTATAATTAGTGTATGGAGGATCTTATTTTTCATATCAAATGACGGAAAATATTTTTCGAGTCTTTTTCATATTTTGACCGAACACCGGAAAATTGTGTCATTTTCCTGGAAAATGGCTTTTTGGAAAATATTTTCCCGAAATGTTATATTTTCCGCGAAACGACCGGTGCTTAAGAAAATAATATTTGCGCTACGGCATTTGACTAATATTGTATGTGTTCCTAAGAAAAGAAAAGGATATCCTAGAACATAATTTCTATTGTAGCCGGCTTTGTCGGATTACATATCATTCGGAGAAAGTCTCGTCTCTAAATCAGTATTATTTGATATACCATGTCCGGTTTACTTTTCCCTAATTTTTTTCTAACGTTTTTCCACAACTTCTCTTCGAATTCCCGCAACAAATCAATCCATCGCGATTTTAACGTTGCAATTCTCAAGAGATAAGCCATCTCGACGTGACAGTATAGCGGCAGCCCCCGTGACTTAGGTGCCACTTTGTTTTATTATTCTTCCAATGATAAGACCAGTTAGGTACATCAATCATTAAATAATACTGCATTTTTCTAATTTGGAAAAAATATCGAAAAAGCCATAAACCCATTACATATTTTATCAATTTAGTCACGAATCTTTTCACGCTTTACCAATCGATTCGATATGATCGATTTTGGCCGGAAATTGATGACGTTGATGCCGATTGTCCTACGTGGCACGGCCGGCGCTGACGTGGACATACCTAATTATCCGCGATGAAAAGCATTGCGATATACCTAACTGGTCAGCCAACGGAAATCTGTACTAACTAGTAATAAGTTTCGCAATACATTTTTTGACATACCTAACTCTCAATTAAGTTAGGTACATCCAATTTTTTGCGATAAACCTAACTGGCGATAAGCTTCGCAATACATCTAATTATCCGCTTTGATGGTTAGCTAGATTCTCCAATTATGCGTGAGAGGCTAACGTCAATGAAACATCTAGGAATCTTCCTCTATTCTACGTATAATTATGCCATGACTTACATTATGCAAACCGATCCGGTTCCACGTTCGAATGCACCAAATCAAAGACAATCTCACGTGCGAAAACTCCCATGGAACTTGCGATATCGTTTCTGCGCCCAAATTCCTGAGGAATGCACATGTTTTTGGTAATCTCGTCCAACTCAAGGTGCTCATTTGGCACGCTATTTACAAAGATACTCAATCACCCGAGACAAATTTCTCGACCGACGACGAAAGCGATGCATCTTCTACTGAGGTTTCGCGGTTCTTTGAATATAATTTACATACCCTTGACAGGAAACGAAAGAGGTGAGCGGGTGGTATCTCGAACTTTTAGGTATGTATGCGCTTATCAATGGAGTATAAGTTGATGATAAGGGATAGATATTGCTCAGCCTCATGTGGTCGTCATCCTGTACGTCCATCTTTTGCAAACTCATGTGAGCATCTCGCGAGCAATGCTTACGTCTATACGTATAAATATTTACAGGAGACTTAAAAATACGGGCTCTTGATTAGACAAATTTCTTTTCGTTGCTAATGGGCTTCTGTTTCAAGCCCATTGGGCTCAAGCATCAAGTTCGGCCCAGAGCTCGTTTTTGTGAATTGGTACCTTGGGCCGAGTCGAGGTGCATGAAATAGGCTACGATCCTAGACCTCCTGAAATTGAATTTGGTACATAATAGGACTGAGCCATGGGACTATCGGTTCATCACTCGGTCCATCACCAATTTAGGTAAAAAAAAGAAGAGGAGAAATTGCCATAGATAATCCCTGAACTAAGGTTTAATGTGCAATATATCATCCATAGACTTTTGATTTGTTCAATACAATCCCTCAATTATTAGTAAAAGTTCAATTTAGTCCCTGAACAATATGAAAATATTTAATATCTCCCTTCCGTGAATTCAAGTTGATGGAATATGTTGATTTAGCTTTCAATCCATTAATTTTAAAACGTTGGATAACAGAAAAAAGAAGTTACACGTTAATTATCCAAGTTAGAAATTCATCCCATATCGGGATACAATAATCTACATCATCAAATAACGATGGTCTTGTTGATGCTCTAATTTTCTTTTTCCTTTTCTAAAGCAGGTGGATAAAAAGATGGACACGTTGACTTGTCATTTCTAATACTCCAACTTAGCATATGGTAATCCACGTCATCAGATAACGTCTAATTTGTTGTTTGCGCAAACGGAATGATTACATCGAGCATTTACCAATAGTTCACGGACCACATCGAAAAAATTAAAAGTTTATGGACGATATTGCACGTCGAACCAAAATTCGGAAATCATTCGTGTCATTTTCCACCCCAAAAAGAAAATGCGATATTTAAGTTTCCAAGTACTTCCATCCCAAAACACGGTAAATTGCGCATGAGAGTAAGGAACGAAATTTGGAATTGGTGGGGGGCAAATAATTGATGGACGTGCATGGATTAGGTATATGTGACGACACCATTATCTTATGCCAAGATGCAATGAACATAGCCATGACGCACCCACATCTACAAAATCTTGACTAGATACGAAAGTGATTATGGAAGGATTTTAACTTACAAAATGTAGGGATTGTGACGAATGTCTTTGCTTACTCGGGGAATATATGCTTGGTTGCTTTTGGGCACTTCTTATAGATCTTGTGCTTCCACGAAACGGAACCTTTCGTTCACTTGTTTGACTTGAATTGCATTCCCCTAAAAAGTGGAGACGCATTTGGGAGTAAAACAAAAGTACCGGGGCCAAATGTGAAAAGACGGAAGGGCATTAGCCGAAAAGAAATATGGATAAACACAAACGGGACAAGGGATAAGGCTGCATTTGAACAACTTCACCCAGAAAAGTGCAAGAGCATGAGCATCATCCTGGTTAATCTCTAGCCAATCTTATGTCCAACTCCAACAGCTAGTATTCTTGATCTTAGAGAAGATTCGTGTTGCGGTTTCCGTTGATGGATTTAATAAAGGCAGATGCAGTCATGTGTCGTGTAAGGATGGATAGGTTGTAAGAACGAGATTGATTGCTTTGTACATAATCGAGTTAAGCTATGATGAATTCCGACTTATAAATGATTATTGAATCGCTTCGATCTTAAATAGGGCGTTTAGTTCGACTTTCAAGTCGAGTCCAGTAGGATTTGAGCAATATTTTGGAAACAGTATTGGAGGCCATACCCAATATGCCACTCGTGCATGGTTCAACAAAATATATATATACTGCGTCACGTGGCCAACAATCACGCAGAGCTGCGCCTGTAAAGTTATTAGAGTTTTGCACTTAGGTCACTTGATCAAGACATACTAATTGTAGATTTATCATTCTTTCAAGATACAAGGCGTGTCTAGATAATAGATCAGCCAAACATATAGTCCAAACGAGCCATAGTTGGGGGAACACGAGTAGCCTCCAAAAGGTCAAAGGATCTAAGCTGCCTTTCGCGATCAACATTTCTCTTTTACAGCAATTGAAAAATGAGATCTGAACTGATTCGATCTCCAAAGGGCGATCCGGTCCCGATTCTGAAAATGCCAGATTCGAGTGACATACATGCTCGGCATTCATGAATGGGACTTCTTGTGGTTTGTCAAGGGGAGTAGAGCGATAAAGCATCTCGATCGAAGACAAGAGATGGCAATACACGAACGTGAACCTCAAATCAACCGCTTAAAAGAAAACCCAATTGCATTATCCACGCGACATTCATCTCGATTAAGTTCGAATTCGAACTCTCAGAACTTTCTATCTTCTCGATAATAATTAGTTTCTTTCGCATGTTATCGAAGACGTTGGGACGGTACGTACGATACCTTATCGACCACCTCCGTAGGGGTCTACAACCGCACTGAGGAACACAAGTGGGTCGGTGGAGAACGGTTGGAGGGGCAAGAGATTCCGGGGGGGGGGGGTCCAAAAACCGCGCCAAAAAGATCCTTAAATTTTTCCAAAGTGGGGCCCCGAACAACCTTCGTGGGACCGGCGTGCGAATACCGCGTTTTGCGTCGGAGATGAAGAAGGGCAGCCCCAAGAGGCGGCCAAGCACGCATCGAGGAAATTGGTTGGCCCGGCCTTCGTCCAACCTCGATCATCCCATCCCCCCACCCCCACAAGAAAAAGAAAAGTTCGGTGTTCTTTGAGCCCACAAAGAATAATTGCTTTCACCGACCTTATCTCTCTCTCTCTCTCTCTCTCTCCTCTTTTTTTGATTTTTTTCCTTCTCTAAAGATGGTGTGATTTTATCTTGATTTTGCCTCCTTGAGCATGCATGCAAACGTCAATAGTAGTTATCTATTTAGGTGCTTTGCTTTGGCCTCCAAGATTCCGGATTACTTTGCCGCCTCAAGACGCCCTCGTGTCACAGACGGGCCGACAGTTCCTTGGCAGCGGAATAACCAATGCGGCGCTTAGCCAGCCAAGAAGACCCCAGGCTAGCCTTCAATCTATCGATAGGATGTTCCTAATGACAGTGCAACAAATAACATCATCGTATCGTGTCGATTCGTGTCTAGCTTAGCTCGAGCATCCATTTCGTCGAGCGAGACACGCGGAACACTTTAGGTACAGTAACTGATTTCGGCCTGCGATACCCTTATCAAGATAGCGGTATTAACTCTCGACCGGTTTATGCACGAGAGGTCAACTCAGTTTTCAGAGCTCCTAAGGATATGTTCATTCTAACCTAGAACTTCTAGAACAAACTACCCCGACGCCACTCTCACAAACCAGTTGTATCATTCCTTCTACATCACCCACTCTTCACTTCGACGGCATCAAGCTCGACTCACGGGGGTGCGGGAGAATCACATTCCATGACACTCGCGCACTGTCAATGCAAGAACTCGCCATGTGAAACAGGTGCTTGGCAAGCTTGTTTTGATACAATTTAAGGGGTGAATGCGCTGGCTAATCGTGGTTGGTGAAATGTCCTAAAGTTTTCTCTTTTCAAACTTGTGACCCATGATTAAAGCTGTCAAATGGATGGGTCAATTTGAGTTTGGGTTGGGTCGAAAATGGTTCCATCCAAATTGACCCACTTATACTATTTAGACTATAAGATGCTAAATAATTGACTTTCAACATTATTTAGAATTTTCAATTTTTGTATTGATTCACAATGAAGAATAAAAGAATGTTAGTACTTGACAGTTGGTAGTGAATTTATTAAATTACAGTAACAAATAATGCGGAAGATTTGAATATTGAAGAAGATGATTCATGCTGACCATGGCTTATAAATTGTAATGGCATGAACTAAGATTAGAATATTACGTAAAAATAACAATGCCTAATGCAACCAAGGAAAGATATACTCCAATAACTAACAAATGAAACTTACAAGATTAATAAAAACAAAAAATATTGCGGGAAAACGTAAGCCATTTTGATATTTTGTAGAGTGAAGTTAGATCCATCTTACAGGCCTACCAAGACTATTATGAACATGGAACAATTTGAGAAGTTAATTATTTTCTCATAGAGGGTGAAGTCGGACCCATCTTGCGGGCCTACCAAGACTATTCAGAACTTGGAACAATTCGAGAAGTTCATTATTTTTTTTATAGAGAGTGAAGAGAGAATCGACTATAGATTCTATAATTGAACTTTCAGAGAGCTATTAGTTCAAGATTTATGCATGAGCTAGTAGATACACACCGCATCGTTACCATTTCAAATACAAGATTAGGAATGGAAGAATATCTTTGGCAATCGATAACGCCCATTTGGTCAGTCAATGCATATCTTCCGCACTTTTTTGACTGATGCAGCTCTCAAATTTTTCTTCAGAAATTTCCAAGAAAATGTCCATCTCTCTCTCTCTCTCTCTCTCTCTCTCTCTCTCTCTCTCTCCTGCCTGCTCTATATAATTGTCTGAGGATCTTCACTGGACAGTCCCCACTCCCCCAAGTCCCACCAGTTTAACATTCAGGTCATCTGACTCTCAGACAAATAAGCCACGAACCCAGCACCAACTTCCTCCAAGACACCAAATGGAGAGGTTCATGAAGTCCCAAGTGTTGATGCTCACCCTTCTGCTTGCACTTCTCATAGTGACACCGCTTCTCTCCTCGAACTTAAGGTCTCCATACCTCTACTTCATCTTTAACCTCCTCATCATAGCACTCGGAGCAGAAGCCGGCCTTCTCTCAGTCTTCTCAAAGCCTTCGGATGACCAAAAAACTGTAAATCATGCGCCGAAACCGATCACCGCCGTGATTTCTGCTTCAGACACAGCTCCAACTCCTAATGAAGAAGGAGATGCTGCTGTCGAAAGACCCATTGTTGCTCCTGAAAGCATTGAGAAGAGAACTCCTGAAAGCAATGAAAGGAAGACTACATTTGTGCAGAAATCTGCTTCTGAGAAGATAAGTGCTGGCGCAGCGAAAAAGGAGAAGGTCAAGAAGTGCCCCTCCATGCCGAGCCTGTTTTTCATTAGTGGCGGAGAGGCTGAGGCAGAGAAATATGAGCGTGAGGAAGACAGTGAAGAAGACGAAGAGCCGGAGCAGGCTGAGGGGATCAGCAGGCAAGAGCTGTTCACCAAAGCCGAGACCTTCATCGGGAACTTCTACAAGCAGCTGAAGATGCAGAGGGAAGAATCATGGAAGAAGATCCATGGGTTTTATCAGAAAGCCTTTTGAAGATCAGCTACTGTATGAAAAGAAGGCAGAAGTATCATTTCATTCATCTTTCTCCAACTATATTATGTAAGTAGGGTCTACTTGTCATGTCTAGAAGTCTATTGAACTTATGCAGTTCTCTCTTCTATTTTATTCCTCCACATTGATCATTCCTCTTTAGGATTATCATATTAGTCTAGCTAGTCGAGATGGCGATTAGGAGAATCTGCTCGGGGTCTTATGGAACCTGATTAAGGGATGTCGTTTGTACTGAACTAGAATATCAATGTACTTATATATTTACAATTGCTGATATATTCTCAATGATGATGCATCACTGTTCATCAAAATTTACTTGGTTTCTGTAAGTAATTTCGTATAAAAGAGTAGTATGGAGGAGGGAGGCTCTTCATTTCTTCCACTGCAATCCATGTAGGGGGTGGATACTGCAGCGTATGATTTTATGAAACCGCCGTTAAGGACAACAACACTGTCCGGCTTATTTGTCTCTCTTTCTGTTCAGTTTACCCAAATCGGCCGCATAATCAGCAACAGTGGAGGTCATCAACTTGCCCTATTCCATCAACTTGAAAAGACTAATATAGTGGAGAACAGATGCTACCGGGGACATTGCCAGCTCTCTCCACACGAAATTCTACTAGAAGCCATGGCCATCGTCACTATTTTCGGATTTTCAAAAAGGTCGTTAAAGTTGTAGTCCCACGGAACACTTTTTTTATCCTTCTTTCATATGATGTTGTCATTTTGCCGCATGCATCGTAACATCTCGGAGTTACCTATGGAAATTCAGATGAGCTCATAGCCGTATACAGAATCAACACTGCAGAGCACCTTTTTTGGAGGAACCCGGAATACAAATTCCTCTTCCGCTAGAATTGATTGAAAGCACCCTCTGAGAACCACATAATGTTCTTTCTCTGTCTACCCAATACTTTACAAATCAATAAACACTCCCTTTCATTTGTCTGACGTAGTCCACAAATGCACTTAGACTCGCGCGAGGAGTTGATTTCACTAGAACGTTCTTGCTGTACGCACATCAAAACGATCATCTTTTGGATGTTCTTATATAGCTAAGTAGCTTTTTACTTTGCAATCTTTCCCTATAAAGGAGTCGGTGTTCGCAACACTGTCCACGAATGTCGCTGCTTGCGTGGGTCTTTGTTCCTTATCTTTCCAAGTCAGATTTCATGCTTTGGCATTAGCATAATAAGCCTAACAAGAGAAGAATAAGAGACGAACTGAATATCCCCTGGCATAGATGAATAGTGACTTTCCTGAAATCATGTCATGCAATGTGGCTGATGGAAGAGGCTTGAGGAGCTTCCGGGAAGTTTATCTAGTCAGGAAACCCTGCAATCTGCATAATCTCTGACTTCAAGAATTGGACGTTATTTTCCATAACTGATTTTGGCTTATTACTTCACCTGACCACCACCAGTGGCCTCTGCCACAACTTGCCACCACCAACACCACAACCATAATAGCCGATTACCAGTGCCGCCAGGCCCATCACCACCACCAATTGGCGGTGGCAGCCACTTCCTCATACAACTGTGAGCAAGTCACTGTCTTCTCTACCACTACTTAGTTATCTAAGTCGAGCACTAACCGACTATCATCTTTCAAACCTTTGAGGAAAAGATGGTTTGTAAATGGTTCTCCATCCAAATGTTTTCTAACGAATTTTTTCTTCATATTGAAGATAATTTACTAGGAAACAAACACACTCAGAAAAATAAAAAATATCTGTCAAGTACATATCACTTAGGGCAATAATGTTGCTTAAGTTACATATTTTTCATGTCATTGAGGTTTTCTGAAGCAATGAAATAAGAGGAACCGAGTCCCCTAGGATTCATCACAGTTTTCAACTATAAACGAGGTTGTAACGAATGTAGATACCATCAGTCTGCAATATCGAGTCCTTTGTGATTTCTGCAGTGAAGATTATACTGACTGCCAAATTGATTATTTAAACAACATATTATTGGAAATGGTAACCTGAACATTTATGCCAGTTCTCAACAACTGGAAAGAGAACTAAAAGAAATGAGAAATTTGAAATCCAATCAGAAAATACAAGAGACATGTATCTAATAATTTACCCACCCAAACCTTCCATGCTTTGAACAAATCTAATTATCTATAAGTCTCCACCAACCATAAGAATATAGAGAACGCATCCTCTTATAACTGCTTCTTTGCAAGCTCATCACAAGACAGAGAACTCCCCTTGTTTGTGGGGGTCATCTTCTGGACAAAGCTGCTGCAAAGAATTAGCAAAGGGTTTCTCTCCAAATTCTTACGCTCAGGGGAGACTCAAAGATAATTATATTCGCGCAAGGCACGGCACAGTAGGGAAGCGGCACAGTTCTCTGCATCTTTGACTCTTGATCTTTCTTCCCCCTCCATAGTGTACACACCATCGACTGTAGCTATTTGAACTGTACAAATAAATTTCTTACTATGTGGAGGGCCCGACTCATTCTTTCTGCAAGTCAAAAGGACTGACGTCAAGAGAATAATTTTACATGAAATTTCAGCAGAAAGAAACAGAAAAAAAGAGCACAACCATTGGTGAAGAAGAAAAAAAGAGGCATTCATCATTTCATCTCATTGGAAAATACCAAAAATATTATGGTCATGATAAAATCTTGCCAAATTTATCACTCATAAATCTTTTCGTAGAGTTTACATCTTTTCGTAGAGTATATGCGACTACCTTGAAGCAAGTAATTATCACTAATATCATAAGAAGATTGGACATGTCATTGGTTCTTGCAATAAAATCCAAAAGAACAGGCAGAGAGGAAAGGAAACTGCCTGGAAGTCTTAACATCTGCAAAGCAAGCACCCCAATGGTAAATAAATCAAATGAAGAAGGAAGTGTACCGGTAGATAGGTTTGGGCCATTTCTTTTTGTCACAAAGCTCGTGCAACTTCTGTTTGGCTCCCTCAATTTCAAAGGGACCATCAAACCCATCTATTTCCATCATTCCACGGTTGGCGGGCTCTAATTGTGCTAGTAATTGAGACAAAGATCTCCTGGCAGCATTAAGCTTAGCAATTTCCTTATGCTCAGAAGAACATGAGGCAATGAAATTGCCATCAACATAGACACTAGCTATATTAGTTGAACCTTTCTTCCCTTGCCTTATCTCTAGCTTCTTTCCCTGCTTTTGACAAACCTCAAATAACATTGTGATCGGTTGAGGCTGCTGCTGCAATTCTTCAGGGCCAACAATAGGCTCCAGTAAACCTCTGAAGATCTAAACATGTACCAAACAAATCTGTTCTAAAGACGATGATGATAACAAAACGGATAACTTGAATATTAAAATAAAGGACTATCTTATTGAAGAAAGAAACACCGTACCACCCACAATCTCTGTAGATCAAAGTCGACATCAATATAGATAGCAGCTGCCAAAGACTCTACAATATCTGCAAGAACTTTTGGGGCTTTAACTGATCCCCCATGTGCAACAGCATCATCTTCCTCCTCAACTGCTCTGGCAAACTCTCTAACCTGCAAAATACCTAGAAACATCCCAATGAAAAAGCGTAATAGAGAATACTAACAAGTAACAGATAGAAACTCGATCATACACCTCATTAGTCATTACTATATTACACAATTTGTACATTCATAGTTGCATATAGAGTTACAACAAATAAATAGATTGTTGCATTTCGTCTAGCAATTACACTTCCAACTTTCTAGAGAAACAAAGAATTCGCAAGCCATATTCCAGCCACAGAAATTTAGTACACAAGGTGGCACGGATTTTGGATGGTAATGTTCCTTCTGAAAAGTTCCCTAAGAAGGCAGTTTGAAAATCTCTTGAGAATTGCACACTTTAGATCACGTAGAGATAGAATGGAGATCTTTTCAGCTTAACATTCTCTTTGCAAATATCCAGGTGCAATACTTTTTTTTTCTTCTTGTAAACATTTTAAGAAAACTATACAACATAAAAAAGGATATTTACCCTTGCACTCCGCTGAGAAAAGAGAATGCAGACTTCAGTTACAAAAATGATTAGCCACTTGAGAAGGAGAACTGTATTAGGTAATGATTACACAATGTGACGTGCTGGCATTATATCCTCATTCTATGAAATGCCATCGTTCATTACACATTGATCAAGTGCATACTCGGTTGGTTTGGCAATACTAAATCACATGTCACGTGGTATGTGGTGTCACCCTTATACATTTTCCTCTGATAAAAATTCATTGCAAGCAAAGCAAGATGGGCTAGGCTCCATTGGCCTTGCTTTCGGAAGAAATGAAAATGTTGTATGTCCCCATTCTATGTTAGTGGATGTAATAGAACCAATCCCAGCAACATTTCTTTTGAACCAATAACAAGGACCACCAAACACATTGTCGCTACCCTCAACAATCAACAGCTGCAAAGGGGCCATCCAGGGCCGTCAGTTGGCTTGGCGGACCCAGCTGAAGCTTAAATGAAAAGAGAGAGAAAATGTCAACTTCTGAAAACCGAACATAGACATCCGACTGTTGGCCTCACTTTACAGAGTCCTATCGCCAAATCAGTACCAAAAGCTAGAGTGTCACTTAGCAAAACATAGCAAAAAGTCAGTAAGCTATGAACCTGCTTTGCCAAACTTTCACTTGTTTTTACCGAACCAGTCACACGAACATAATACTCGAACTATTTCGAGTGACCTTAGCTATATAAACTGACGACAATCACTAATCTAGAACGGATCCATTACCCGTATACCAGGTCGATCACTACTCTCCAATCCACCAAAATAGATAGAATGTCAAAAAGAACGACTTTTCGTAAGTTGTGTTCGATGCAATGAGTCTCCTTTTCCCTGTTTTTTCCAGGAAGCCCTGAAATTCAAGTCACCCATCGGCCAACCCTGTGGTCAGATTGCGTGATGCCCAAGACACATGCTTGTTGTTACCACCGCATCAAGGCTATGTTGGTAGAACTCAAAAAAAAAAAAACTGAGGATTACATTCCGGGACAAATAATTGATGACGAAAAAACGATTGTCTGACAAACTACACTGACGGGTGATGCTCCCTGTGGTCAGATTGCGTGATGCCCAAGACACATGCTTGTTGTTACCACCGCATCAAGGCTATGTTGGTAGAACTCAAAAAAAAAAAAACTGAGGATTACATTCCGGGACAAATAATTGATGACGAAAAAACGATTGTCTGACAAACTACACTGACGGGTGATGCTTGGTTGCTTGCCCCTCGAACTTTACTCACCAACAGTCGACTCGACAGAGATCATAACATACCAAACAGTAAACACTCTGTAATTCACCCAACAGAGCACCTTTCAAGTGCTATTTTTTATATAAGAAAATCGAACACAAAGAGAGTCAAAATTCTCAGTTGCACTTGCCTTGTCGTCCATGGACTGCACATTGTGCCTGAGGAACCGATACAGCCCGTGGCGCACGGCCACCCGGGCGAGCTTCTCGGTGCTGACGTTCACCGACCGCAGGTTAGAGAGCCGCCCCTGGTCGAGCTCCGGGTGCGCCAGGAACAGGTGGTTGCTGACGGCGAGCTCCAGGACGGAGTCGCCGACGAACTCGAGCCGCTCGTAGGACGGGGCGTCCGGGAAGGAGGAGTGCGTCAGGGCCTCCTCCAGCAGCGCCGGCTTCTTGAACTTGTAGTTCAGGATGGCCTCGACGGCGGAGACCCAGTAGATCTTCTCCGGCGACGGCGGAGGGAGGGGAGCGAGGTCGCCGGAGACGAGGCTGCTCGGAAAAAACATCTCTTTCGAGAATCTAGGCAAGGTTTGGTGATCAAGTTTCGATTTTGATCACAGAGACAGAGAGAGAGAGAGAGCGAGAGGAGAGAGGGGAGAGAAAGTGTGTCTGGTGAGTTTTGAATTTGGTCGTTATAAGGTCGGCAAGGTCACTTTTGCCAATATATATTATTTGAGTAATCCATTTATTTAATTTTTTCTCATATATAGAAGATATTGAATTTATTGACATCCCGTAGCTAATCACGTACAATTACGTGGTGAGATACATGACAAGAATTTGACCGGAGTCGACGTTAAGCGCACGTCCCGACATTTTGAATTGTCACGAAAATTTATTAACGGACCGTCCCTTAACAAAGACACCATTTTCAATTGGGTGAAAAAGAAGAAGAGAAGTGCATCTTTTTCATTATCCTTAGACCTTGAATTTGGTCGTTATAAAAGGCGGGCGAGTCACTTTTGCCAATATATATTTGAGTAATCCATTTATTTATTTTTTTCTCATATATAGAAGATATTGTATTTATTGACCTTCCATAGATAATCACGTAACGAATATGTGATAAGATATGTGACAAATATTTGACTGGAGTCAACGTTAAGTGCATGTCGCTGACAATCTTCAAAATGTCATGGAGTAATTCGTCATTGTCGCGAAAATTCATTGACGGACCGACCCTTAATAAGGACACCGTTTTCAATTGGGTGAAAAAGAAGGAAAAAGAGCATCTTTTTCATTATCCTTAGGCCATAAGATATGACACATCCTTGCACTACAAACATGGGATGCCCCCTTGCTTGGAGATGCCTTGAGATGGAGCTCACGCCTTTCTTTAATGGTGAGGTGAGTAACTAAAGGTAGAGCTTCCATGACCATTTGTAGAGAAAAGGGTGCGGGGGGAATTAATCCCTTTCCATAGTTTTCTTTGCGGACATAGTAATTCTCTTTGCAAGTTCGCACGATGCAAAATCAGATAAGAATTATCTTAGATCAGATTAAATTTTCAAGGGATGAAATCAGCGAGATCCCAAAATTTACTATGGAAGAAATGATATTCGCCTGTACCCAAACACTATACGAATTTTGATTTTGTTCGCCGAGTCCGAACTCCCACTTTCTCGTCAACAACGATAGCTCTCTTTGATGCTAGCAGCCGCCTTTGACCGTTTTTTCTGCTCCTCTCAATTTCCAACCGGTCTACCTACGGCACCAAGATCCTTTGGAGAAGTTTTTTTTTTTCCTCCGCTGACCATATTTGTAATTTTAATTTATATGAAACTAAGATATAAAGCGACATGAATTATCCTAATTTGAAAAAACCTCAATCGTTTTTTCCTGAAAATTTTATGAACATTATGTCTATGGACAGCTGCATAGGTTAATAATTAGACACTCTCTACTCTACAGTTACCTCCCTAAATTTTTTTTCTCTCTTTCTACATTTAACTACAAATTTTTTTATTGTGTAATTTTACTAATAATTTGTTTCAATATTTAATGATTCGCGTCTTCCGTAGTAAAATGATTTGCTTAATCTTTAAACTGTCAATATCTTGCGTATTTTTGAAACGTGATGGGATTAATCCTGGAGGTCTCGTTGTTATTAATGATGTCCTCACTATTGAAAGTTGTTCGATAAGCTTGGCGATTCAACTGCCATATGTGTCCGACCAAAAAGTAAAAACAAATTCCATTAGCGTGTAGATTCAACTGCCATAAAAAGGCTTATAATCTTATATTTTATGGAAATCTTTTCTGTCGTTTATAGCGAAACTTCATCAGGAATTTCCTGACACGAGAATTTGCCAAGTATAGACCATAAAGACCTAAATCTAGTCCAAGTCGTTGCAAGAAAAAATGGGGAGTTGTCACTATTTGACCAAAAAAGAAAAGTTTGAAGTCGTTATTTTATTTAGGGTTTTGGCCAACATTGAGTTTGTCATTTCATTTGAAGTACAACTTTTATAGCGGTTTTGTGTAATCAATCGCTGTCATCTCTCCCTCTTTAAACTCTATGCTCTCGCGTTCTCTCTAATCCTGCACCGACCCTATTATCGAAAATATTTTACAATGGCTTGAGTGCATAAACCCAAAGACTTCTTTTATTTGTGACGAGGCCGACGTGCTCGAGTTCATTATTCACAAGCCAATGACCACTTTCAAATTAAACGTTGATGATAGGATATGCTAAATTACAAGATTTCGCTTAACGTACCATGTGAACGAGACCCATACAAGTTTTGAGGCATGCGAAATGAGGGTTCAAGGATGTGATCTTTTCCGATATTAATTAGAGTGGAAAGTGTGGAAATATGAGGCTCTACTTAGAGATGAAGGAAAAAAAGAGAAATTTCTTACCTTCTCGTTCAGTAAGATCAAGCAAAATCACTTGGCTAAGAGATAAATATTTTTCACAATTGTTTTGAGATATCTTACGTACATATTTATGTATATACAGAGCATTAAGTCATATAAGTGAGTATAGAATCCATAATCTTATAGTAAAAGTGACATTTGAACATGAACATACGATACTAAATTATCTATTCACATCATTTTTGCGTGATATTTTCTTTAATTATTTAAATTGTCACCGACATAACCCTAGAACATTTTAGATATCAGATATTTATATAAGTTGAATATGAACATGTAAAACCGTAGTTTTAGTAAACATAAATTTAACAAACTCTGAAATCTAAAAACAGGGGGCAGCCTGTTGTCAAGTTATAGTTCCATAAGGTTTCAAAACGAACATACAGAACTTATTCAAGATCATGTATAATGTCTAATATGTCTTAAGATAAGATAGTTTCATCGCAAACAAAAGTAAAACCAAAAGAGCAGGTATGAAATCTTAGAGTTCAAGCCTTTTTTTGAACAGTGAAAAGAAGCCAGAACCAAACCAACAAGCAAACGAAGATTACCCAACAAGAACACGCAAAGTGCTCAATTGTGAATGCCCAAGCAGCTTTTCTTTTCCTTCTTTAAGTACAAGCAGTTGCTTTTGTTCACTCAAATCCAACCAAAATAAAGAGTAGCCTCATCTCTGTTCATTTACAACACTATCATGTGAGGCTCTCTTTTCCCTTCATACACATGGAAACTACTTTTTGGAAGCCCAAAGGACTGCCAAAGCTTGTAGCTTAGCCTACTCTATCTGGAACAAAACTTAAAAACTAGGACAGAACCGAATGCAGATGATAAATCATTCCTATACTGGATGTTACTGGACCAACAGTCTGGATGTTAACTTCTGTAAAAATGTGCACCGCTGTACTTTTCTAGTTCACAGCATGTGATCGAATCCTCCGCCGGCTTGAAGCCCAGGCACCCGGTTCACGGCTACAATACTAAGTAATTGTTGAAGCCATCGCCTAGTCGTCGGGTCTTCCTGCAGCAAAAAACCCACGAGATACGGTGAATATGCCTTCAACTAGAAAATAAGGGCATCAAAGCAGTTCATTGGTTAGTCCAAGTTGTTAATATGATAAAAACAGGTAATAATAACAACATTATAGAAAGACAGCATCTTCAAAGGCAATGGCAGTGGTTAAACACTCAGCAGCTGATACCACGATACAAACTTCCATCAAAGTGCATATGTAGTAAGATTTCTAAAGACATGCAATCGGCAAAACAGAGATCAACAACAATAATCAGGCCATGACACTAAAAGAATTTAAACCGCATACAAGCTAACATAGGACATCCGCACAGGGTAGCTCTAGCTTTCGGAGTACACTTAATGAAGAAAAACTGACTGATGTACAAATTATTTTCCCATTATTCAGAAGAAAAAGCGGACGTGGCTACAAGCACTTACACGCAGACAAGAATTAAACGTGCCATCCCTTAACATTTCGGGAAGGCAACCTCTCAATGCATCGCAGGCCCTGAAAGGGAACAGAAAGACAGTTTCTGTCAACCAAACAGATACTTAAGCCATTACACGATAACTATTTAAAGATGAACGCTCCAAATAGACAACCTTGGATTATCTGCTAAACGCAAATAACAACGAATAATGTGCTTCAGCAGCCGCGATGAAGGTTGTTCAGCAAGTGCTCCAACCATGTGATTCAAAACCCGGCCTACGGCGTAGAACCGCTCAGCTGTGGTGCAAATATAGTCCAAGCCCAAGTCATCCAACAAAATCTTCTGAACAATAAATGTTGCAACCTGCAGGAACAGAAAATAAACATTACAGCTTTGCAGTCTCCTGTCGGGAGAAAAATCAAAGGATGAAGTTTATGACAATTTTGGACAAGTATCTTCTTTTATGGACATACTAACACAAAAATTCACATTAGATAGACCAACTATGTTATCACTCTACAGTACTGCAGTTCAAGAAGTTTCTCGAATAACAAAATCATTTGAGCAACATACCAGAATTCCCAGACATGTTCCATAAGCAGAGAACAACTTGACGAAGGTGACAAAATCCATTCAAGTAATTTTATATACCAGATGCATAATTTCAGTATTAAGAGGTATTAGGGGCATTCTCTGTACATGAGGCTATTGAGGAACTAATTGCAAAAGTTGTTTCAAGATCTAAATCAACAGATACAAGCTTCACCGTATAACCCTAGCTCACATGAATCAAACTCAACCAAAGGAGGAAACTTCTATAAAATCAAGTGAGTCTAATAATTCCCAAGACTTGTTCCTATTCTTTCAATGGGGGAAGGCACATATGAACTTTTTATCTACAAAAAGAACTCTTCTTATGTGTTGCGCAAAAAGTAGAGAAATTGGGTGACCAATTATTATTGATCTTATAGCACCATGCGGAAAAAAAGCCATGAGCGTGATGTAATTCAAAAACCAGAATAAAAATTCTGAAATAAGACAGCTAATGGATCGAAATACTGCTTTATGTAAACATATCTCCAAATTAGCAAAGAAGAAACTTAACCGTCTTCGACAATTCACTACCCATCTCCATAGTTCGAAGGCACAACGGTATAATTTCTGTCGAGAGAAGAAAACTAATAACTTCAGTGTCATCAACCTGTTAAAAGAAAGGTTACAATTAAATAAGTTCTCAGACATCTAGTGAAATGGAAAGAAATTCAGAGTTATAGTTATAAGGTATTAGTGGTCAAAGTCAAGGATCAAGTATATAATTTCACGTAAATGCGCATATGCAAAGTCAATGTACTGAGATATGAGAGAGATAGTATGTTGGTCCAAATCAAATACCTTAACCAGGGCACCAATGACACCAAGACTAGTCAGTCTCAGATACTCGAATGGCCTCGTCTTGCTCCCCGTATTGAGGAAAGGATACAAGTATAAAGGTATATGAGCTAGAAAGTTGCAATAAGAAAAGTATCAGTCGAAAGGAATTTTTATTTGTGAGAAGAACAATAAAACATGCTTGATGACTTTACACTGAAAGAAATAAAGAGTATTATGATAATAAGCCATCGATCATGGACAAAGCAATTTATTGGAACACGATGATAAGGTGATTATTGTCAAAATGACAAGTTGCCAAGATCAACCATATGGTCATAAATGTTGAATTGTTGCTGATGAAAGCCAATGTCACGCGACACCATCAAAATTCCTCGAGGCTATCATCTTTCATAGATTATAAAGTGAAATGCAAGGCTAAACGGACTGTCCTTTCATTAAAAAACCGTTTACTGCAACCAAATTTCCAACTACACATTTTGAAGCAATCAGTAGAGTCATTATTAAAGTAACTTGCTAGTTCGTTTGTATGCTTTATCCGATGATAGGTGCAAACATGGATCCGGTTGAGGTATATATCCCAAACCACATATAATTGTAACCTCTGAGAATCACATTTGACCTTGAGACTTCTTATAAATCCGTAATTTAGATAATCTTGATAATTACACAACTTTTACTTTGTGATATAAATCTTTCTCTAGAACATGTATGCTTCAGAGATAACTTTAGGTAATTTCTGATATTAAAACTTCACAAGTAAGAGAAAAAGAATTATGCTTTATTCAACAATGTTTCAATGAAGATAGCCTTTTAACAGGATCTAGAATATTACCCTTGAGGAACAACATTCTTGTGTCAGGGTGAGAGGCTACACACTGCACAACACAAAAGACAGGACTCATCATTATCAGAGTTTGGGTAGACAAAGGAAGAATAGACAGAAATCGCATTAAAACACTCTAAAAGAAAAGCTAAATGGTTTCACAAAATGCATATGCACTTTCTTTTATAAAATCCGTACAGGTCTCACAATAGAAATGTGAGGCAAAATTAGGAAAAGAATGAGGACCTGAAGTCGTAAGCAAAAACAATATTCTGAGAACTAGTCGCCATATCATCACTGACTAGGACTGAATGCAATGTCATAAGTAGAAGAGAAAACATTGGTATAAATTATTCAATGTACTCCAGCAAACTTCTATTGCAATATTGGAGTGAGAGCTAAGGACTTTAAAAAATGACGAGCCACCCCCATGATGGTAAAGTCGCGCCAGTAATATGAAGATCCAACCACCTGGAAGAGGATGTAAACTTTACCTGAAGAAGGGCAAGAGCATTGCAGACTCGATTTGATTGTGCAGGAGTTAAATTTGGTGGCGACAGGACAGGGTATATGAAGATGATCTCCTGAATGGATAACAAATTAAACATAAGAACATGAAAAAAGTATAAAACTAAGCAACGGTAGATCATATCAGCAATTCAGGAAGCCTATTAAACATACAAAAAGAAGCATAGAAGTATCTCATATTCCGATGAACGAAAAATATAATTGTCAACAAAGGAAGGAGTCCGATATCTTCTACCGATAGGGCAGGCAGGTAAACGACAAAGACAATATTAAAAGATCGAGATCTTGAAACATAAAATATGCACAAGATACAAATCGTCTTAAGGCTTCATGTTTTGCCTAAAAGCCAAGGTGTACCTGCAAAAGTGCTGCAATAGTCCCAACGGAGTTCCAAAGCAGCGGAGCCAAATCTTGAAACAGTTCTCTCTTCTACAAAATGTAACAATAAAAACAAAGATATATCAGCCATACCTGCATGAGTGCAACAATCACAAAATGCACAAACGGAAACAACAAAAAAGTAGCCAGTTCTTGAAACTAGTTCCTTGTTCCATGAAATGAAACCAAAAGCTGACAGACACTCATACTACAGCAATTACATTGTAGGAAGACAATTCAAAGTTCTCTGCATTTTCTGACCGAAAAAAAAAAAGTTTTCTGCATTTTAAATGATAATAAAAAAACCACCAGCACTACAACTACCTCGAAGAGTTTTCTCGCTAAGTTGGATCAACTGCATAAATTCTCTCATGCCATTGCACCTGCCTCAAACCATATCTTTGCAAGACCCATATACTCATGGTCATCCTCCATTGGATTGTTCCATTAGTCTTTTGACATGTTACCCTACCCCACTATTAAGTCGAGTCTTATTATAACCTTATTGAATCTTAGATTCTATAGATACATGAAAGCAGAGTCTCTGCTTCTTTGGTGGGTGATCGGTGCGTCGTGGAGAGCCCACCAAAAAGAGCTCCGTTTCACCATTCAAGACCGATTCCAATCGCATCAAGAAAAATGCCATAGCAACAAAACGAGCCACATGTAAGTCCAAGAACCTCAATTTCGATCTTTCCCTACACTAAATCAGCCCAAAACCAATCGACCCACCGCAGATAAAACCACCGTCGTTCAAAGCAAATCCAAGAATCACACCCAAAACTCTAATTTATCATCTTCCGTCAACGCCCATACCAATTCACACGGATATCTGTTAAAAGTCCGCTCTTTTCCCCGCAAGCGCGCACCCACGCTCCAGCAAAAATCAAATGCCCAGTAAGAAAAGACACTACCGAACGACGTGTCAAGACCCAGAAAAGGAAAACAAAACCAATTCGTAGACTCAGTCGCAGTCCCTCTGTGCAGTCTTACCTTGGAGAGCTCGAGGAGCGCGTTTTCCCTGAGATCGGGGTTGCAGAGGTCGAGGACCAACTGCTCCGCCGACGCCATCTTCCGGTCCTTGCTCGCCGGAGGCCCCGCGGCGGCGGCGGCGCCGCCCCCCGGGGCCGGCGCGCCCGGCCCGGCCCCGAACGGCGCGTTCATGGACAGCGATTGCGGCAGATTCGGCATGGCCATTTCGCTGAGTCGCCGAGAGAAAGAGAGAGAGAGACAGAGAGATTTCGGAGATTAAATAGAATTTTCGAAAAATAAAATGTTTCGAAATTCGATCGAAAAATGGGGGATTTATAAAGGTAGGAGGGGGGCACGCAATGATACTACATGTCGTTTCGAGGGGGCGGTCGGTTTCGGAATTTTCGCTTCGCTAGCAGAGGGTCGAAAAAAACTTTTTCAATTGAACTGATGCTCTCGATATGATCTAATCCTTCGCTTAACTTTTTTTTTTTGGGTCAGAAATCCTTCGGTTAATTTGAAACGTACAAGCTTTGCTGAGTACCATATTTTGTACTCTGAACACAAGTGCACCACCTTGAATGACAGCTACTCATTTACTTATAAGAATATAATTTCCATACTTATAAGTAGACATGTTAAAATGGGTTCTGAACGCATTTATTAACCCAAAATTCCTTCAATGGATCATATATGTGATAACCTAATTTAAATGGGTTCTCAAATAAAAAGCCTAAAATGGTCTAAATGGTTCTAAGATCAACGCATTTCCAACCCATTTATAATAGGGCACGGACTCTCTTTCCTTTTTTTTCGGCTGTTTCTAGCTCCACACTCTCTCTCACCTCTATCTTCCTCTTCGAGCCGAGCAAACGTCCCCAACCTCCGTCGCTCCCGAAGGCCATGAGAGCTTTGATGAGGGGCCGGAGCAAGAATCGAAAATCGCCTCAGCGGGGGAGGACACTCAGCATTGAGCCATCCAATTTGTGTCGACACTAAAGCAGTTGAGCAATAAGGAGTTGCGGTTGCTCGAGCTGGTCTCTCGCTCCACCTTTGAGTGCCTCTTGAAGCACAACATGATTGCGATGCTCCCTGAGTTGCTTCAGCAAAGCCAGTGAGATTTGGCCCTCAAGGTGCTTATTCAATTGCTTTATTTGATGATTTGCCAATGTAGTCATTTCAATCAATTTTAGTTGAAAATCATTGGCGTTTGATACCCGTCGTCCTTTATGATGCGGTTAACATTAATGTGGATAATTTTTACAATTTTTTTATTTTCTAAATTTTTTGCTTTTCCTTTCTTTTTCCTTCTTTTCATTTTTTGTTGTGGTTGGCAACAACTGGCCACAAGCGAGGGCCGATGAAGGCGTCATGGCCCTCACCTAGGCTCACCTTTGGCTGGCAATGGCAACCTCGCCTACCAGCGAGCACGGCCCTCTCTGGCAGCCGGCCACACGACAAAAGGAAAAGGAAGCAAAAAAAAAAAGAAAAAGAAAAGGACAAAAAGAAAAAAAATTAATAAAAATTCAAAAAAGAAAAAATTGTCAACATCTGTAATTTTTGGCTAAAATTGGCCGGAACGGCTATATTGATAAATTATCAAAAGATTTGGCATTAAATTGACAAATCGTCATAATGTTTAGGATTGACTCGACACAATTAAAATTTTTAGATTGAATTTATCGCCCTACAATAGGTTTATGACTTTTGGATAAGTTACCCCACATCTTAATTATCACTTTGTATACTGTGCTTTTGATGATATCACATCTTATTTAAACCTGAATAACCAGCAGAAATTAGTAATGAAGTCCAACTATTCGAGAATTAACCTTTTTAGGAAATCATGGATTGACATGGTTCAATTAGAGCATAATAGAGTACATGGTTCAATTATAAAATGCCTGAAAAATAGATCGGAATGGGCGAGTTATAAAGGAGTAAGCACACATGCAATGATACTACATGCCGTTTCGCGAGGCAGGCTGTTCGTATTTTTCGCTTCCCTGGCAAAGCGTCCAAAAACTTCCTCCCACTTCACTTCTCAAATCTCATGAAAATTGGGATGCGGACTGATGTTCAAATCCTTCACTTCATTCAACCGTACGAGCTATCCTTAGTATGATACTCGTGCTTAAGCGTATAAATACATAATCTCTGAAGGTCTCCGTCTTCGGCATGTTTTCTGAAGTATTGGAAAATATACTCAAGCTTCTGTAGTAAACGATATACACAAATATGCATTTTAGTCCTCGATGTGATCACGATCGTCATCATAACCTACAGCTCCATGTTCATCATCACGATATACCATGTAGAGCAAGTTAAGAAGCATCGCCAAGATGCTTTCCAACTGAAAAAAATGCCCGTTGATGTATAGAAACTGCAATGATCCTGAAGTAATTCCTCAGATGCCCAGTCTCTATCTACAGGATCAATGAATTTAAGGGCCTAGCCATTGTAGAAATGTGATCAACCAAATCATAGGAACTTAATCGAGTAAGCGCAAGATACCTCAATCAATTAATTACAAGGTTACATGCACGGACAGATGTAATTTACCCACACATCAGGTAAAGAGCACACTAATTTGGTTGCTTCTTGGAATAATCCCTGGGGCCAAATATGGTGGAACCAATTCTCACATTCGTGCTCCCCATCTCAATCTGCATAAATCAGGAATTGGATCTAGTTACTCACATGACTTTGTCAACTTATGCTGAAATTATAGGCTGCATGACCAATACTTTTGATTGCATCTCTTGGATGACCCGGTTCTTGTTCAGTGGGACAAACAAATACTGATTAATTCTGCTTCAATGATCCATATATGCACAAAAAGGAGATATGTGCTCCGAACTCAAACTATTGCCGAGGAAAGCACATCCTGAGAGTTACACGAGATATATAAAGATTCCTAAGTGGCTACTACCATTTTGATAGAACATCCACCAGGAATGCTTCTTGAGGATCCCAAACTGGACATACCAATGAATAAGAACTAAGAAGTGAGTATGTCACTTACCGCTTGCTCAAAGTCAGTGGACATGCCCATTGACAACTCACATTGCTCCTCATTGATTCCTAGTGCCTTGCAAACCTCAGTTCTACAGTTTGAAAGTGTCTGTTGCATTAAACAGTATGATTGATAAAAGATTAGCATGTAGAGGCAACAAGCTGAACCTGAATAAAGTAAGCTGAGCCAGATAAAAAGAAGAAGAAAATCCCATCCTGAATTTTCCTATATCAGGTAATTTTAGATCCACATTAACCACGCTCAACAGTATGAAGATAGACAAAATGAATAAACCTAAAATGTTAGGCTGCATACTTCAGACTTCACAATGGACGAGATGGTTCATTTTCATTCCCTGACATTGAGGAAAAAGCATCACCTTGAAATTTGCTGGAGTTGATGTATAGTCTGGCATCCCTATTGTCATTAAGCCAGAAAATTCCAAGTTGGGGCACCGTGATTTGACATATTTCACAAGCTCCAAACAATTCGCAGGCTCCACACCAGATTTAGCTTCAACAGTGTCATGAGGACTAGTCAGTCAATAAAGCCTATCGTTTGTCTAAAGAAAAGTCATCATCTGCAATCACGGCTAATCAAAAGATACTGATGCTATGTTCACTTGTTCCTTCAGGTATAAAAAAGAAATCCTCCATCCGTTCCAGTCCAACTATAATTGCGCATCTATACACTTTGGCATTCTATTAACCTACTCCCAGGAAAAAAAAAAGAAAAAACAAATCTCTTTTTCTGACCATCTAATAGAATACACCAAAATCTTTTAGGAAACTTCAGCATGCTGCAGGGGAGAGGTTCTAACCCCATGAAACGGGAGCAGCACGAATTGAACTAGGGAGGACATTAATTGGTTAAAGGCCCTTCATGACAGGAGATACAAGGAAGAAAGAAGATGAACTGTAAATGAAACATGTAGCTCAAAGAAAAACCTTTTTGAACCTTTTTCAATATCTATATTGAATACTGAAGAAAAATAACAAGTATAACTAAAGAGCATCATATTTAATCCACTTAAAAGCCCGAAATGACAGAATTTAACTCAATGTTATAGGGAGCATAAGAGTTGAGGAGAAATTAACAGAGCAGCTACAGTCATTTTATGCACACGAACGACTATGCTTAAAATCACATGCCTAACAATACCAAGCATGTGGATGAGAAATCAGCAGAGTTTGACAGAGTTAGAAGCAAATACTTTAGCACCAATTGATCCCCCAATAAGAGATTAATTCACTAATCTAGCACCTAAATCTACTGAAAAAAGACCATGGCCATAATTATCTGCTTGCTCACACACTTCTCCACTGGTGTTCACTTGGACTAAAACCTTCAATGGATTTCTTCCAAGGCTTGAAACTGCACGATCAAGATGGTTAGCAATCTGCAAAAAAGAAAGTAGTCAGTGATCATTTTTATCCAGAAAGCTTCCCATGGATCCTCCTCAAGATTTTTCCAAGGCCGTGAAAGTTTTAATGAAGCTTAGCAACTCCAAAAGCACATATGGTGAATTGATAGGCATTTGTGGTCTAAAAAATTGACGAGGACAACAATATGTAAGCATACGTCCGAACGCCACTTAAGATACTGTTAAGCCATGAAATCCCACTATAAACAGTTCTAAATTCAAATTACAGCAAAAAACCATCTACTAGTGTCTAGCTAATAACTAACGGCTATGGACGTGCAAGAGCTTCTAATTTCTGCAAAGACAGATCAGAGTCCTTACTTTCTCGTTGTCCACGCCCTCAACCATTGCCAAATTTGGAACTGCAGCTGAATGTACAGATAGAAATATCATGTGTCAAATTGTGATAAAGATGAAATATTTTAGAACAAAGTCGTGCAAATTTTAAAAGGAGACCTCGTAAGCGATCACCATATCATTTCCATTCCCATAAGTGACAATTGTGATAGCTCAAAAAGAAAAGTTTCGCAGACATCTCAACGTAAATCCATGACCCACGGTTTCGGTGCTATTCAAAGTGTCCCATAGCCAACTTCAAGATCAGCCATGAACTAAAATGACTAAAGAAGGAGAACTAATCATCCAGTCTCAGCGCATGCACCGTCTCTGCAT
This sequence comes from Syzygium malaccense, assembly GCA_031216405.1. Lineage (NCBI taxonomy): Eukaryota > Viridiplantae > Streptophyta > Magnoliopsida > Myrtales > Myrtaceae > Syzygium > Syzygium malaccense. Next base: position 5,240,833 of record CM062258.1, on the reverse strand, counting down.
CTACATGTGACACTTTATCAATTTAACTTGTGTCCAAGCTAAGTTGCAATAATGAAACTATTACCATAGACAGAAACACACTGGAGATAATTTACAACACGCACTCTATATGATTGCCAAAAAAAAGCGCGGAAGGCTTGACATTTTTACTTTAAAACACAAGTCATCTTTTCCATCAGTAAGGAAACAAATGTAATCCTAGGAGAGGGCGTCGCAAAATCCTTTCTTTCGACGTTTGAACAGAACAATAGTAAAGGAACAACGGTTCATACAGAGAAGCGTTTTGGCTTTGTTGCTCTGCAGATGCCCCACGAAATGCCACTCGATGTCCTCCGGCAGCTGCACACGGACGCACGCCGTTCAGATTCAAAGCCACAAACCCCAAATTTCACCCTCCAATCAATCTAATGCACCTCCTCAAACACACGAATCGAATTCTAATGACCCGATCAAGAGCTCAAATCAACCTTACGAACACGAATCGCAATCTCAACAAAACCTCCGAACGGAACACAATCAAAAGCTGATCGGAGCGCTCTAATGTTCAGAGGGAGAGAGACCTGAGGAGCTTTCTCGACGAACTCCTGGACGTAATTCTCGCCGAAGCAGCGGTGACCCGCGTCGTAGACGTCGCGGATCAGAGAGACCGGCTTGGTTTTCGAGACGGCCACGACGCGCACGCTCCCGGCGCGGGCGCCGGATCGCTCGGCCGCCTGGCGGACTCGGACCATGACGGAGCGGAACGCCGCCACGGCGAAGCTTTCCACGGCGGGAGCAGCCATGGAAGCGCGGCGGTTCCCGGTGGTCGCCGACTGCTCGGCGTCGTGTCCCGCTCCTGTTATGCCGTTCGTTGCTTTACACGAGATTTTCCGTTTTCGGAGGGGGTAGAGTGGTAAATTCGAACGTAGGAAAAACAAGTGAGAAAATTTTGCAGCCACATTTTTTTTACGATGATAATAGGTGTACTAAAAAAACCAGAGAAAATTCTGTGCTTTTTTTTTGGTCGAAATTTTTTTAATTTTAAAAGACTAGCAAAGTATGTTAGGATTACAATTTCCATTTTTTCATTGATTGCGATGCTAATATATTAACTCATTTAAAGTATTTTAAGTTTCGACTCGTTCTATATCAAAATTTACAATTTTTTTCTTTAACATATAGATAGACACTTTCTTGGAAGGTCGCCTATATTCAAAAGGCTCATTTTTTGAGTTTATTTCAATTATACATATATAATACATGAATGCTCTTTCTATATTTGGTACATAATTCAATTCATTTTGCCTTCTTCGCAATCCTAAAAGCCTATCGGAAGCTACTATTTATTCGAGCCCTCTCGGCTCGACAATCACTCTCCACTTTTGTGGGATCATGTCGTTATATGATCGATTACATGCAACGCTCAGCTGAAGGCATGGGGCAAATTTATTTCATGAGCAAGGCATGTGCAACATGAGTTTATCTAAGCACTTGAACTTGGCAAGTCTCGAATGAACATTTTGGTGGAATCCCACATATTTTTATATAATCTAAAAATAGGTTGTGTGGCCCATATGAAGCTAAGACCAATTATTATGCACTTTTTTTTATTTTATAATTACATGTATTGTCCTATTACTTTGGTGCCATTTGCGTCCATATGCCTAACTTTGGTATGTATAGTCTTTTGATCTCAGCGGGTCTCATCATCAATTTTTATTCTATGCTTCGGCCTTTCATATCACAAACTCTAATAAAGTAAAACACTGATATATGAATTAATTTCATATATATGATATAAATTTTAAATTTCAGGAGATGATTATTTCCTTTATTTTGGGCAGTCTTGATTCAGTTTCTTGATCCTCAAATCAATGCGCCATCTGTAAGAGGTTAATCTTTCTTTCTTTAGGCATGATTTAGTGCAAGCATCAAGCCAATCTTTTCAAATATAGCTAACCAATTCTTGTTCATGAACTCATTTGGGATCATGACACAAATAGTTTATAAACTTTGACCCAATGTACAATGTCGTAATGTGCAATATAGTTCTTGAATTTTTAATTTGTTCAATATGATCCCTATATTTTGATAGATGTTCAACTTAGTCCCTAAGCTAGATGCAAAAGTTAAATATTGTATTTTCGTTAATTCAAGTTCAGAGACAACATTGAACATTTTAACATAGTTCAAGGATTAAATTGAATATGAACTGAAAGTTCATTGACTAACTGAAAGTTCATAGACCATATTATACATTGAGTCACAATTCAGGGACCATATTGAATTAGTTAAAAGCTCAAGAACAATATTACGCACTGGGTTAAAGTTCGGGTACCATTTGTGTCATTTTCCCAACCCATTTTTCATTGAAATGTCAACCTCATAAAAAGAGCAGCGAAATAAAAGACAGACGGAGAATCAAAAGGGAGATCTGCTACTCCTCACCGCGTCCTGTCATTCTGCTTCCTACTTTGGAGTGAAGCAAGATACAGACCTAAACATATTCTCGGCCTAACAAGCATTTGCATTGACCTTTGTTTGCTGAGAGTTGAGAATCAGATCTCTCATTTGCATGGCTTCTGTCTGAACCAATGTCAGACCATTCGAGCGAGCAAGGGGTATAGATCTCAGTGACTACAAGTCAACCTTCTTATGTGGCTAGTTTTGTAGCGATCCATCGATGTCACCATCCCCCACTTTTTCTTCACTCTGGCCTTATCCTCTTTTGTGTACCATCTTCTCCATGAAGAACTGAAAAAGATTAACTTGCAGTGTATGTATTATATGCGCGTGCTTGCTTTCTTGGGGGATTGAAGAACGATGCTGCAGATGAATTAGACCATAAGAGATGTTCTTAATAATCTTTTCTCAGAAAAATGAGATGTTTTAAGGATCAGCTGAGGTTTGCTCATTGTGCTAATCTGGTCTTCGAGTCATTACAGATTAAGAGTATAGAAAGAGTATTGATCACAGTTATAAGTCAACTCTCATATTTAATTGGAGAGTAAGATTTGTATGATAACGTTGTCCATGAGGTCGTTTGATTATTACGTTTTTAGATGTCGTTTGCATGACTTTACTTGAAGTTTTTCGAACCTCTAATGAAAAGTTCTATGACTTTCAATTCTTCATCTTTATTTAAATTATTTTCAGTCGTTGAATTTGGACCAATCCACTTAGCACCAAAATCTCAAAAGAGAGCACAGATGTCAACTCATTTTGATAATCAGCTCAGGTATAAATAACATCCAACTTCTGTAGTCTCTACACATTCCTCATTCAGGCCATTTCTCAGTGACCATCGCGTCTCTAGGCTCTATATTCACCCAAAAATCCTGCTATCTTCCCTCAACAATCACTCCCTCTTCAACCGTGAAGTCCCGCAACATCTTATCCATTTTCATCTTGGCTATTACCCTCATTACTGACGCATCGTCGCACGAGAAGACGGACTATGATCCAGATTACGACGAAGTACTCGGGGAGTTCGAGTACGAGCCAAATGCCGAGGTCTCGCATCGCCTCGCCTCGCCTCGCCTCATCCTTTGCCCCAAGCCGGTTCCTTTCACAGAAAAGGACGCGCACCCGTCACTTGACTTGCAAGAAGTTCCCTAGGATATGCTGCGCAAAGGGAAGTCTGGGACATAGTTGTTGCAAGAAGAGGTGCGTCGATCTGCGGGCCGACCGGCTTAACTGCGGGATGTGCGGGAAGAAGTGCGAGTACAATGAGATTTGTTGCAAAGGGAAGTGTGTGAACCCATCGTTCAATAGGAAGCATTGTGGGGGTTGTAACAATGGGTGCAGTAAGGGCAACTTCTGTCTATTGGGTCTCTGCAATTACGTTTAGGAGAGGAGGAGAAAACTAGAACGAGAATTCTTGAGGTCGGATACCATTTGTTTAGGTTCTTCTAACCTCTAGAGTATCAATTAATTCTTAAATACCATTGTTGCATAGCTTCTTGGCAAGTTGTGATAATATGTGCTCTAGTATGATTGTTGCGGCTTTTGTCAATAGAGCTAGCAATTTGCGTCATCGATCGTATTGTAACCTCTTTAGGTCTAATCTGAATACGATGTCCTTATTTAATGAGTCATATCTTTGAAACCCAGGTGCAATCCCTTTATTAAACAGGCTACACAATGCTTATTTGTCTAAAAGTTTTATTGAAAAAGTCTCGTACTATAAACGTGTAAAAAAGGTATCAAAACATATGGTAATATGTCTAAACGAAAGGGTCGATTCTCGATGTATATAAATAGGCAAACCTGTTTATGACTACATTGACTAGAGCGCGATTAAGTTCAATTCGAATGTACCGAGTTAACTACATCTAGCGTGCTTGTGTTAATTGGCCGTTTCGAAAATTTCTGACCCTAAATATCAATATACATAAAGAAGAACCTGCATAAAATTTCGATCATGATATCATGCATACGTTTCATTCATAGAAAGATTTCATGTTTTTCCTAGTAATAAATTAAGGGTAATAATAAACTCTAAGCTAATAGTAATTTCGAAATTGTGTACTTAGCAATATTTTTATCTTATGATTGTAAAATTAATAATCTACGACGTACCATAAATCATTGTTTAACCGTATGCATTTATACATTTTCGTGCATAGCCCGTGGCCTGCGGCGAGGGTCGGCTGGTCACCTTCGCCGTCCCTAACTTCAAAACCAAAAAAAAAACAAAGAAAATGAAAAAAAACACAAAAAAACCATAAAAAATTCAGAAATTATTAAAATATTATTTTAAAATGTCAACGTCAATGATTTCTAGCCAAAATTGGCCAAATTGACTCAATTGGCTAGAAGTGAAAATGTTTATGACTCAATTAATAAAATTGAAATGTTTGTGACTGAATTGGTAAAAGTGTAATAGGTTTAGGACTTTTTGGATAATTTTCATTGAAAAATTATATGTTGATCTATGTGTCACATTTACACGATGAAGGTTTCTAGCTCTTAAGTTTAAATAAAGTGAAAGTGCATGTGCCACAATATGTGAGCAAAGTAAAAAGTAGAATGCAAAAGTCATTCCAAATACACTCTAGTTTAATATTATGCTTTGTTCCTCTTGTAAAGTTTAAATGAACTTTCGATTGGTGGGGAACTTCACGTGGATATTGGAAACTCGAAGTCACTTAAAGGGCTAAACTTTTCTCACAACAATCTTACAGGCTATATCTCTTAATCTACCAGGAACTTGACTAATCTCGAATGGCTAGACCTTTATCCAAACTAGCTCACCGGAAGGATTCCTTGAGAACTAGCTGATTTGACATATCTTTCTTGAACCTTTTAGAGAATCAGCTGATCCGACCTGTTCCTCATAAATGGCAATATCCAACACATTCAACAGCAACTCATTCGTCCGGAATCTCGAATTATGCGGATTTCCATTGTCAGAGTTATGCACAAATGGTATATAACAAATTTCACCAGTAACCATCATTCTAGGAAAATGATACTGGGCATGGAGGCTGGTTTTGATGGGTTATGGGTGTGGAATTGTAGTTGCACTCTTTCTATGATACATTGTTCTCGAATCCAGAAAACATGAATCGCTTGCGGGATCGTTTGAAAGGAAAGGAGCTAAAATGAAAAACAAGTGGAGGATGAATACTCGTAGATCTTATCAAAGAAGAGAATCTAGATCTTATCAAAATGAGAAAGGACAAACATACCCCTCAGGAAATATGGAAAGCAACATTTTTTTTCTCTCCTATCCAGCCAACTTCAGGAGTACTTGCTCGACTTCGCGCATTAAATATTTTTTTATTAAAATAAGCAGGAGACTTGATTGAACTTCGTTTGACTGCAATTTGTCCGGGAACAAGTTGAGTCGACAAAGATTATGAAATGAACCCAGAATTTTGAGTCCATGATTATTGAAAACTTGTTGTCTCCATTGCTTGTACTTAAATCCCGTACGCATGCAGTACCAACAATCTGATCCGGCCAACTCTTGGAACTGCACTTGGATGCCCCCATTGCTCCACAGATCACTTCGGTTCTTGATTGAGGTGACATAGTTATTTTAGATCATGGTCAGTATCTTTTGACAATTTCCTTTTGCTTTTGCCAGTGGTAATCTTGCATTAATTGTCTTCTACTATTCTGTTGGTCTGCATTATAAGGGGTGTTGAGGAATATATGTATGGTCATAAGAAGAAACCGCAATAAAACAGGTCCTCATCATTCGCACAGCTCGTATCAGATCAGAGTATACGAAGAGGTCCAATTCTACTTACAGGAATCAATGGATGAACCATGGAAAAATTTGGATGAAACAATATTCTTTAAAATGACTGAAGCGAGGGACCTCTTGTTCTGTTCGAGACAGTCTTGTTGCACAGGCTTTTTGAAAAACATGCACTCGGCGAGTTCCCATTAGAACAAACATCCAATCAAAGCATGAGCAACAATTTCTGTAAATTCAGTAGAAAGCTGAATAATAAATGAAATGATATTCGAAGTACTTTCTTTAATTTTAAGATATTAAAAATTCAAAGTATCTGTAAAATTCAAAGTTATTTTGAAATTCATAAATGACTGCCCTATTGAAAAAGGATGGGAAAAGGATGATAAAAGCTTGGGGCGCTTATTTCAGTATCAAAACTTTTCCAGTGATCACTTTAGTGCCACTTTGATAAAAAAACAATCGCTTCAATGCTATTGCCGATTTGGGTTGTCGGAAAATCCGATGTGTCTATGTTTTAATATTTTATAACTAACGTGACTTGTCAGCAAACTAAAGACAGTAGATAGAGTGCGAAACGATATGAGCCATTTGTTTGCCCCAAATTAACAAATTAGGGCTAAATCCCAAATGTACTTCAAATCCTAGCCCTAAATTTAGGAATTGGGGGCAAAATGAAACTTGTTTCCATTGTTTTGAGTGGCTTGAATCAACCTTTCTCACCATGCTCGTTGACTCTCGAAAGCTGTTGAGGCAGGGATTTGGAAGCCAAGGGAGGATTAGCACTACCAAGAGGATTCACTAAATCTTCGTGGTGAGCCAACATATACTGAATGGAGATGTCCATCACTTCCTCGACACTAATGACCTCAATGAATTAGTAAACATGTGACAAACAGAGAGGCAAAACCCTAAACTGGTATATCCGTCAACTGTCACGTATCATCTAATTCAGCAATATGATGGTAAAATTTAACAGAAATTAATGAAGGCTAAATTTGTTACAGGTGTACCCGTTTTGGATTTTTGATGGTCAAAAAATTAGTTTTGAGTAAATTTGTCATAAATGCACTAATTTAAGGTTTTTTGTGGTATTAACCCTTATTATAAATAAGATGACGAGAGTTTAGAGGAGAGTACAAGGTTTGGTTGCATTATGCAATTAGCTGCCTTCATCTATCCCTATTCTATAACACCGCTATTGGCTCGTCCACACAAAATTCTCGCGTATCATAAATTTTTTCAGCATATTCAAACATGCATAGATTCTAACACCTCAAAACCATAAGAACACAAGCAATTCCTTTGTGGGAGAATTACAAAAAATGTCTTAAACCTATTGCAATTGTACTAATTGAGTCATAAACCTTTTTTGGCCAATTGAATTCTAAATCCATCTAGCCAATTTTTGCCTAAAATCATTGACATGGACACTGCCATTCTACATGGCGCGGCCCGTGCCGACGTGGATATTTTAAATAATTTTTCGAATAAATTTTTTTTGTTTTTCTTTTATTTTTCCTTTTTTTTCTTTTCTTTCTCTTTTTTTTTCTCTTCCCTTCTCCCTCGCTGAGGTTCGGCAAACAGCCCACTTGAGCTTTGAGCTCAACCGTGGCTGCTAGAGCTTTGAGTTGTTGGCCATGGACACTCTAGCTTCTCACTCGTGACCCTGCCTGCTAGATCTCTGAGCTCCAAGCCACGGTCGCTCGAGATTTGAGCTCACGGATATGGCCACTCTCTCCCTCATTCGTGGTTCTCCAGCTCCTTTCACTCACATCCCTCTAGCTCCTCTCACTCGCAGCCAAAACTTGACCGAATTGACTAAGCCAAACCTCGACACCACGGCTATGGAAATGCCTTGCCTCAAGCAACCACAAATCTATGGTTGGTGAGGTTCGACTTCTCCATCCCAGAGATGGCGAGCCTCTTGACCTTGCCAGCTCTTGCCTCTGGCCGGTCGTCGTACCTCGACAATCAACTAAAGTAAGAAGGGAAGAAAAAAAAAGAGAAAGAAGAGAAAAAAAAGAAAAGAAATTCGAAAAAATATTAAAATATTTTTTTAAAATATCCACATCAGCGCTGGCCATGTCACGTAGGACGTGGCATGAGCAGTAGTTGAGGCCCTCGTTCTATGAGTTTGTCTTTGGATAAGATGTTACAAGGTAATACAAATTCTCATCACAACTAGACTGGGACCCTTGCTATCGCGCACGAAGGAATTTCAAAAGGGAGTTAAGTGGTGGGAGAGAGTGCTTCAACTTCTAGTAACTTTAGTCTTCTAATAAGCCAGGTTATCAACACAAGTCTTCTCTGAAAGCTGTCGGTGGGCTCACGTAGCCTTCCAACTTCTTCACCTCCTATAGTCTCTGATGGAGACGAGTTCAACTTGCCTTTTCATTTTGTTTTGAAGTTCTTCAATATTTTTAAAATTTTTCCCCTAATTTCTGCCAGTCATATATTTATGCTTGCAAGGGAAGTGACTCGTTTCGCCTTCGACATTTTTTTACATGTATCTATTTTTTTTATATTATTAGTGTCTGAAATCCTTACATGCAGTTCATTTGGGTTTTTAACCATCGAGGGTAGAAAAACCAATAAGAACCCTTCTCTAATTGAACATACAAAACGCGGCCTAATTGTGGTGTTCAGATGATGCAACCTTTCATGATTTTTGTTTTTTCAAATCTAGAATCAAAAGATTCAATTAGTGTCAAGAAGGAAAATAGAATATAAACTGAGTTGTTATCCTCTTAATTTAACCGATATATAATTGCACCAAGAAACAAGAAGAGAAGACATTTGAAACAACCCTTATGAAGGGAAATGACATTTTGAGCTGGTCTAGTGATATCTTTATTCATTAAAAGTACATTGCACAGTTGAAAAAGACAACTCCTCAAACAATTTCATTGTCCATGGAACTTGATGACCTTCAGCTCTGGCTTCTCCATCCACTCTGTTGCTCATCTCTCTAGCATTCTCACACTTTGTGCGGGCCATTTGGGCCTTCCCATTTCAAATGTAATGTACACAATGGAAATCCCAATTACGATTCCGGATGTATAACCTATCCACACTACTTTTAGTTTGATCCAGCTCTCATGCCCTTTCCGGCCGAAACTTGGTGGAGAAGTTTGAGCATCACCGAGGCATGCTTTCTACAACAGAGTTCCACATAAGCCTGGATTCCCACCAAACGAGTCATTTGAAAATGTGCACAATTGCTTATCTTGAGGAATTCGACTGGTGAGTTGGTTCTTTGAAAGGTTCAAGTACCCAAGAGATGCCAAATCTCCCAATTTCCTTGGAATTACCCTATCAAGCTTGTTCGAAGAAACATCAAGCCATTCAAGATTAGTCAAATTCCCTAGAGTCATAGGGATGGAACCAATAAGGTGATTATGAGAAAGGTTGAGCCTTATGAGAGAGCGAAGATGTCCAATAACTGCTGGAATTTCCCCTTGGAAAGAGTTGTTTGACAAGTCAATAATTGTGAAGATAGTCAAGATCTCCAATAGCTCAATTTGGCCCTTTATGCTCACGGTGACCGAATTTTCATATCCCGCCCCCCTTTGGAAAAACCTCATCATATACAATGATTTGTTTTTCCCACTTTTGTCATTCATCATGGCTTTAAGGTTCATTATCAAATTGACTGGCAAAGGATTGCCAAAATTGTTGTTGGAGAGGTCCAAAATGTGTAACTTGGGAAAGATGTGAGCTCTTTTGGGTAACTTCAAATTATCCTTAAAATTGTTGGACCTCAAAACAAGAATTTTCAGTTCTAGGAGTGTTCCCAACTATCTTGGAACCTATCCTCTATTCGATTGTCATCGAGATCCAAAATCTCTAGATATTTACATTTGACAAGGAATTAGGGCAATGTGCCTTTTAACTGATTTTGACTCAAATCAAGAGTCGACAAGCTATTTCTCGAAGAAAATGATTGAGGAATTGTGCCCTCAATGTGATTCATTCGCAAGTTCAAAACTGATAGATTGATGCTAAAATTTGTTAAGCATCGAGGCAAGCTACCTGTTAAGCTGTTGGTTGACAAGTTGAGGTGCTCGATCTTAATGGCATTGCATATCAAAGAAGGGACCTTTCCTATAAAATTATTGCTTGTAATGCAATAAAAAAATGTGAAGGGAGGTGGAAGCGGAATTGGCCAGCCAAATTTATTGCTACTCAAGTCTAGATACCCAAGATTGGTTATATTACCAAAACATGGTGGCACATTCCCGGAGAGATTATTGTTAGACAAACATAAAGAATATAGTGAATTCAACTGGCAAATTGAAGAGGGGATTTCACCGGTGAAAACATTGTTGGATACATGAAATTAAGAAGTAGAAGGTGGAGGGATGGGGAGCGGTCCTTGGAATGAGTTGTTCCGAAGGTTAATATACAACAATCTCTTCCAGTGCAATTGTACTATACCTCCCTCCAAAAGGTTGTTAGAAGATCTAAGACTTCCAATGTGTCATGGCTTATTCCCCAAAACCACATCGGGATCTCTCCACTAATCCTATTGGAAGAGAGGTCTAAGTGCATCAATCTTTTCAAGGAACTCAAGAAATAGGGGAACTTGGTTAAGTTGCAAGAAGGCAATCCCAACACTTTGAGCTTCGGGAATGTATACTTCATCCTATTGTAGGTTAGATTTAGTTTTAGAGAAGCATTACGCATTTGGAGATTTTTAAATTTTGTAAAGATTTCAAACTCTACAACCCCACTAAAATTATTCTCGGCTAGATATAGAACTTGAAGTTGGTTGAGATTCCACGGCGAAGAGGGGATGTGTCCTGTGAATATGCAATTACTAAAACCTAACACTGTTAATCTCTTCATGTTATCAATTGAATTGGGTATTTCTCCTGAAAAGCTTGCACCGTCGAGAGACAAGTACACAAGAGGACTAGTCCAATTGGAGTTGGGAAGAATCTCGGACATGTTGATATTAGAACATAGATAGAGAGTAATAAGGCTAGGTAATCGAAAAACAGTATCTAGAAATATTCCCCCTAAGGAACAAGCGAAAACTCTTAAATGTGTCAAAGAAGAAGACAAATTTGCGAAGGACATTAGTGAAACCGTGGACATTTTTACTTCATCAAGAACAAGCTTTTTCACTGCTGTTACTGTTAGATTTTGAGCGAGCATTGTGAAGATTGAATTTTCCAATACAAGAGAAGAGAATGAGTTTGTACTATCATAATTGTAAGAGAGATCAAGTGACACAAGCGTAGAGAGGTGAGAGATTTCACTAGGAACAGTACCAAAAAAAGTGTGAACGTGAGAGATTTAGATGAGTTATTTTTTCAAATGCACTCAAATTAGGCGAAATTTGTGAGCCAACAAAGTTATTACTAGAAAGGTTCAGGCTCCGAAGATGGTGAAGGAGAAAGAGGGAGCTATTGAAGATGGCGAAGGAGAAAGAGGGAGCTATTGGAAGGGAGAGCGTCATGAAGCCAACTGCAAGAAAGGTCAAGACCGACAATGTTATTGGTGACGCCACCGCAAGTGACACCTTCCCACAAGCAGCAGTCAAGGCCCTTGTTCCATGAGTTTGTCTTTGGATAAGATGTGACAGGGTAACAAAAATCCTCATCACAACTAAACTGGGACGCCATGCTATCAAGCACGAAGGAATTTTAAAAAAGGAGCAAGGCATTGCGCTGGTCAGGAGGGCAAACGGGCGAGGCAAAGGGAAGAGAGGAATGTAAGAAAAATAGGAAACAAAGGAGGCCAAGGATTTGCTTCCACTCCATTTTGCGGCTTAACATGCGAGTGAGTCAATTGGTGGGAGAGAGTGCTTCAACTTATACTAAGTTTAGTCTTCCAATAAGCCAGGTTATCAACACAAGTCTTCTTTTAAAGGTCTATCGGTGGGCTCACGTAGCCTTCCAACTTCCTCTCCTCCCATCTAGGGGTGATCGGTTCCAGGATGGGTTGGGTCTAAACCTGGAACCTGAAATCAATCATGTTATAACCGGTTCCTAATTTTTGGAACCTGAAACCGATCCTATTTTTTTTTTATCCTGTTTTGGAACCAACCCTGTTTTTTCGGTCCGGTTTCAGGATTTACCCAAGAACCTGTTTTTTTTTTTGTTCCTTTTTCTGGTTTCATTTTTTTCTAGTAAAATAATATATGTAGCAATGAAACGATTCAAAATAAAAGATGAATAATAAAACTACTATCTGTCAAAAGTAACAATCTCTAAAATGGGCAATTGAAATTACAATCCATGAAAATTACAATCCAAAAGTACTATGTGGCAAGACATAGTCCAATCGCATAAATCTTTAAGAGTCACATTTCTAGGAATCTGTTCAACATGTTTAGCTCTTTATTTTGCGCCATGACGAGAGCTCGTCACTTCTGTTTCCAAAAATCCGAAGGCTCCGATCCACACATCAGAATCTGATAAACAATTGTCCCATGCCAAAAAGCTGTAGCATCCTTCCCTGCCTTACGAGAGGACAAAAAGCCCCAACTGAAAAGTAATGAATATACAAAGTAGTGATTAGGATTTTGGATCTTGGTGATTGCCCACTTGATGGAGAGTTATAGGTTTGCTATCTTAATCAAACACAACACAACAAAGGGGGTTGATTTTAGCAACCAATCTGGTTTGGGTCAGCATCACATGGTCGATCTGTGAGCTTTTGAGCATACAAAGAACAAAATGTAGAGACAAAATATTTCTTGCCAGAATTAACCATCTCACTGAAAGTCATTACTATGTGAACACACCCAGTTCTTGGACCTAATCTTTACCACAAAAAAGAAACTGTAAAGCTCAGTCGGACTAATCGAGCAAGAAGCAACAACAAGCACTAGAATTCCATGTCACAATTAGTAAACCAACTGCAGCAAATCAATAATTGACCAAATTCAAGGAAAAGAGGGAACACAAATGCCAACATGAGCACATAGAGACGCGCACGCACTGACACCACGAAGCTAATCCCACAAACCAACTATGACAATTCCAAAAATTTGAGAGAAGCTTTCACTGATCTAAACTCTAAAGCGGGCGATCTTGCATGAATGATCCAAAGGATGACGACAATATCATAATAACCAGTTTCGAGTATAATGAGCTTGCAACATATAGAGTTTCGAGTTGAGGCCAACCACTGAAGTCTGGTACGCAACCAACGCTTACATTCTTCCATTAAACAAACTCAGAAGTCCAAGAAGCAAGAGATAAAAGTTTAAAAAAAAAAAACTCAGACAAGCCGGATTCCGCAAGATCAGATGGCATCTATTCCTTCAAGTCCTTCACTGATCATCAAAACTAAGAGAATTTTCTACACCAACTCAAGCCCGCGGCGAAAAACCCCTAAAACTCGAACGCAAAATCTCAAACTTGAACTCGAACACTTCCCCAACACTAGAACCCTAAAACTCGAATGCAAAACCTCAAACTCGAACTCGAACACTTCCCCAACACTAGAACGGATTCGAAGCTCGAGCTCGAAACCATCTGACCTTGCAACAAAGACGAAGAAGAGAGACTGAGGGAACAGAGGACTCACGGATCAGCGAGAGCCGGATGGGTGAAGTGAACGAGGAGCCTCCTCGATTGCGTAATTGCGTTCTTGCGGCGATCGGCGAAGAGAGAACTGAGACAAAGAGAAAACCGAGATAGAGGAGCGGCGAAGAGAGATCCGAGATAGTGATCGTGATCTAGATCTAGGGTTTTTTTTTGTTTTTTTTATATTGTCTTAAAACCGGTTCTAAAACTGATCTGGGTCGGTTTTTACTCGGAACCGGAAACCGGACCGGTTCTAACCAGTTCCCAAAAAATGGAACCGGTTCCCGGACCGGTTTTAACCGGAATCGGTTCCCGGACCTGTTTTTCGGGTGGGCCGGTCTAGTTTCCGGGTAAACTCGGTCCGGTTGTACACCCCTACTCCCATCATCTCTGATTATACGACTTCTACTTGCCTTTTGGGTTGGGGAATATTTTTGTATTTTTCCCCTAATTACTATCAGAAGTACGCCGTGCTTGCAGGGGGCAACTTGCATCGCCTTGATTGAAGAATCCCATTAATTTGATATTAGTTTCTGTAATTTTTTGCCTGTCTTTTACTTGGGTTGTTAAAAGTTCAGTGTAGAAAATAACTATAAAAACACTTGTCGAATTGGACATACAAAATGCAGCCTGAAAATTAGAACTTGGGATCGTATCTCCTCATTACAATCTACATGTGTTAACATAAAATCAAAGCTTATGGGCTTTCCACTTTTCTGTTTTTCATGAGTTGATTTCGAATTAGGTGGAGTTTTAGATGAGATTATTTTCATTTTTATTTCGTTCTTAGGAAAAGATATTTGATTGAACTTAAGAGATTATACCATTTAGATTAAGAAATTGTATCAATCTTATCTTTTTGTAAAAATTCAATTTCAAATTAAGTGGAGTTTAGATAAAATTATTTTCATTTTCTTCTAAACATATTTGTTATTGACAACGCAACCTTTTCTTTTGGGTCAATAACAACGCAACCTTGCACATTCTCTTTTTTGATTTTCAAATATAGAATTAAAAGATGTAATTAGTCACAAAAGTAAATGGACTTTAAACTGAGTTATTATACTCATGAAGAAAGGCTACCTGATGAACAACACATAGCACTGTGAAAGCCTCCAGTATATATATTTGGATCACGTCTAGATATGTATGATAGAAGAGTACTTGAGATTAATTTTTCTCGAAGTTGGATTATTGTGGAGTTTAAGATAAAGTGATAAAATATCTTTAAGTCTAATAAAGTGCTCGTCACAAATACGGTAACCTCGCAAAGAGGCAAAGGAAAAGACACGGTCTGGTTGATTTCCATGGATTTTGCTGGAGAACAATTGCTCGAGGACATTACTGGGGTCACAAATTTGGTTTTCTTGATTGTCTTCTTGGTGGGGTCTTGAGCGTGGAAAATTCTTAATGTCATAGAACATATTCCTTGGCAGAATGATTATAAGACGTATATGCATTCTAAAAGGCATCGACAAGAACTCAAAGATGGGAGTACTCATGAATTCGCATGCTGCGATTTCCTTTTAACTGGGAGATGTGCTGTACAGGCATACATATAGAAGCAATTTTTTTTTTGTTGCAAAACGTCTTCACCTTCAATCCTGCATAATATACAGAACACGGATCTTCGACAAAATCCAGCAATATGGTTTAGTCTCTCTCTACTCTTGATCCTCCACTACTCTGGAGTCTCTGCAGGACACTTTTATTTGTGAACGAATCTCACTCAACATCGAGTAAATCATACTTCTCTGATGGGGTATGCCATCTCTTGCGGACTCTGTAGATTCGACGCCTCCAAGTTGAATGAGGCTGGACCCAACTTCCTTTTGCAAACCCTTTGCCTTCATCATCAACCTGACATTCTCGACAGCATCCCAATTACCTTCGGCTGCATACATGTTTGACAATAGCACATAGGGCCCAACATCTGTTGGTTCCAACTCAATCAAACGTCTGGCCACCATCTCTCCTAGTTCGATGTGAGAATGGGTCCTACAAGCGGAAAGTAGAGCACCCCATAGTGAAGATCCTGTCTCTGTAGGTACTTCTTTAATCAACTCTCCTGAATCCTTCACCAGCCCAGCCCGAGCAAGCAAATCGACCATGCAACCATAGTGCTCCACCTTAGGTTGGATATTGTAAACCCGAGACATCATGTTGAAACACCACCAACCTTCCACAACCATTCCGGAATGTGTGCATGCAGATAATATGTTGACGAAGGTAGCATCATTTGGCATTGGACCTCTCTTCTCCATCTCCAAGAACATTTCCAGGGCTTTCTCGCCATGCCCATGTATTCCATACCTCATGATCATGGCATTCCACGAGACAACACTTCTATCACGCATCCGATCAAACACTTTCCTGGCTAAATCCATAGTGCCACATTTTGCATACATTGTCAATAGCGCAGTCGAAAGCAGCACATCAGCTTCAATGTTGTTATCCTTCATGTAAGAATAAACTAAGGTACCGCATGATAATCATTCTGTTCCGGAATGAGTTCCTGAACCAGAAATAGATTTTTCTATTTCTGGTTCCTGGATGAGTTTCTGAGAAAAAAAACCCGTTTGATAATGATAAAAAATTTCTATTTCTAGAACAGAAACCCGTTTGATAACAGCACAAAATTTCTATTTCCTGAAATAAAAACCCGTTTGATAAACAACAGAAAATTCTATTTCCAGGAACAAAAATCCATTTTTTTAGAAATGAAATAAAAATAATAAAAAATCCGAAAAATTCATAAAAATCTTTAAAAAAATCCAGAAAATCCCAAAAAATTGAAAAATTCCAGAAAAAATCATCAAAATGTCGAGAAAATAAAAAAAATTTAGATTTCGAGAAAATAGGAAATTTGTTGAATTTTTTCAAAAAAAATCAAGAAATCAAAAATTTCAAAACTTCACATAATTGCTTAGAATACTTGTGGCCACCCACTTTTAGTGAAATTTAAATTTTTTTAGGTGCCCAAAAAAAATCAAAAAATAAAAAATTTCAAAACTTCACAGAATAGTTTAGAATACATGTGGCCACCCACTTTGAGTGAAATTTAAATTTTTTAAGGTGCCCAAAAAAATTCAAAAACTAAAAAATTTCAAAACTTTACAGAATGGCTTAGAATACCTGTGGCCACCCACTTTGAGTGAAATTTTAATTTTTGGAGGTAAAAAAAAGCAAAAAATCAAAAATTTCAAAACTTCACAGAATGACTTAGAATACATGTGGCCATCCACTTTGAGTGAAATTTAAATTTTTTTAGGTGAAAAAAAACATAAAAAATCAAAAATTTCAAAACTTCACAGAATGACTTACAATACCTCTAGCCACCCACTTTGAGTAAAATTTAATTTTTTTAGATGCCCAAATGGTATTTTTTATTTTTTTTTATTTTTTTTGGTTCCTAAAGAAAATTAAATTTCACTAAAAGTGGATGGCCACATGTATTCTAAGCCACTCTGTGAAGTTTTGAAAATTTTTCTTTTTTGCTTATTTTTATTGTTTTTTCGACACCCAAAAAAAATTAAATTTCACTCAAAGTGAGTGGCTACAGGTATTCTAAGCAATTATGTGAAGTTTTTTATTTTTTATTTTTTTATTTTTTTCGGCACCTAAAAAAATTTAAATTTCGCTTAAAGTGGATGGCCACAGGTATTCTAAGCCATTTTGTGAAGTTTTGAAAATTTTTTTATTTTTTTATTTTTTTTATTTTTTTCGGCACCTAAAAAAATAAAATTTCGCTCAAAGTGGGTAGCCACATGTATTTTAAGCTATTCTGTAAAGTTTTGAAATTTTTACTTTTTTGCTTATTTTTATTTTTTTTGGCATATAAAAAAATTAAAATTTCACTCAAAGTGAGTGGCCACAGGTATTTTAAGCTATTCTGTGAAGTTTTGAAATTTTTTATTTTTTTATTTTTTTCGGCACCTAAAAAAATTTAAATTTCACTCAAAGTGGATGGCCACAGGTATTTTAAGCTATTCTGTGAAGTTTTGAAATTTTTTATTTTTTTTATTTTTTTCGGCACCTAAAAAAATTTAAATTTCACTCAAAGTGGATGGCTACAAGTATTCTAAGCCATTCTGTGAATTTTTGAAATTTTTAATTTTTTGCTTTTTTTTATTTTTTTCAGCACCTAAAAAAATAAAATTTTGCTCAAATTGGGTGGCCACAGGTATTCTAAGATATTCTGTGAAGTTTTTAAATTTTAGAAATTTTTATTATTTTTTATTTTTTTGGCAACTAAAAAAATTAAATTTTGCTCAAAATGGGTGGCAATAGGTTTTCTAAGCCATTTTATGAAATTTTTTATTTTTTATTTTTATTTTTATTTTTTTATTTTTTCGGTACCTAAAAAAATTTAAATTTCACTGAAAGTGGGTAGCCACAGATTCTAAACCATTCTGTTAAGTTTTGAAATTTTTGATTTTTTACTTTTTTTCTCACCTCAAAGATCGTGACTTCCATAAGAATATGTGTGTTGAAGAAAATGAATTCCTCAAAAATGGTTCTCACTTTTGTTCCAGAAATGAAAAACCAACTTTTTTTGGTTCTCATTTCTGGTTTCAGAATCAGTTTTGGAAGCAAACTTGTCCCGGAAATAGAAAAATGAAATTACGTTACCAAACGGGTTTCTGGTCCAAAACTGATTTCGGGAGCAAAAAATCAGTTCTGGACAGAACCAGAATGGTTATCATGCAGTACCTAAGTGGCCTGTATTGAGGTCCCCTGTATTGGCACAAGCAGATAAAACACTCACAAGAGTAGCCCTATTGGGTTTAATCTCTTCCTCTTGTAGCATACTATCAAACAAACTCAAACACTCCGTGTAACCTTTAACACGTGCATAAAGAGCCAACAAGGTATTCCATGAAACCGCATTTCGGAAAGGCATCGAATCAAAAAAGGTGCGAGCCTCTGACACATTTCCAATCCTTGCACACCCATCAATCATACAATTCCACGACACGATGTCCCTAAACGGCATTCTATCAAACAACCATTGTGCCTCGCCCATGTCCCCTCGTGCAACATAACCCGCAATCATTGAGTTCCAACTGAAGACGTCCCTTTCAGTCATTTCATTGAAAAGTTTGCGAGCAACATCCACTTCCCCATTCTTCACATGACCATCAATCATGGAATTCCAGCTAACCAAATCCAACATTGTCCCTGCATCAAACACCAAGCGTGCACTCCTGGCTTTTTGAAAAACCGAATACATGTGAATTAACGCATTCCTCACGAATAAATCCGACTCTAACCCAAGTTTTAACACCCTAACATGAACCTTCTCTCCTTCAGTCAATGACCCAATCACCACAAACCCTTTCACAACAATGGGAAACGTATAGTGATTTGGCGCAATATCATTCCCCACCATCTCGTCATAATAGAATCTCACAGCACTACACGCATCATTCATATTGACATAAGTTCTAATAATAATATTGCACAGAAAAGCATCGGGCTCTTGGGTACACTTGAAGAACATAGCCGCATGAGCAACTTCACGTAAAGAACAGAGCTTCTTTACGGCTTGGCTTGTGGCAAGAGAGTGTTGACAGAGGCGAGTGACAACTAGCTGAGCATGGACTTGGTTGAATTCTCTGATGCTATCACTTGACTCCAAGTTGCGTAGAATCGGATGGGCTAACGTCAAAACGTCAACTTTTTTGTCGTTTGTGATTAAATTTTGTCGCTTGACATCGTGAAGCCAGAGTGTCGGTGTGGGCTTGGAGAGGTGCTTCTGGGATTTGATGAATTTGTCGAGAGATAGAGATGAGAATCTAGTGTTTGGTGTGAGTTTCTGGGCAATGGACATGTCGTTCCTGGCTTGTGTTTGGTTTTTACGGGAAGCTTTGTGCTTCCGATTTCTTAAGTTTCAAAGCTTAGATCATGCTAAAATGTCATGCGCTTGACCGATGCTCTCGAGAGTGCAGTGGCTGGGCTAGAGAGAGATTTCCCTGTCTCGCTTTCCTGAGTAAAAAATAAAAAATACATGTAATTATTTTTTAATTATACGATGTCACCATGAGGCATGCTACATGCGTTATATGCATGACCATTTTTGCAAAAGCTTTCTACCTTAATTCAGCATCTTAAGGGTATGTCAAGTGCACGCACCCTTATTTATGCATCTCTCATCAGGATACGGATTTTATATTAATAGGTAATAATTTACTTGAAAAGGAAATATGCCAACAAAAACTTAAGCCCATTTCCTAATTCCTTTCTTTCTTTTTGTTATTTTTTTCTTTGTTGAGTAAGTTTCTTGCTCTTTCCTAAGCCTCTATTCACTGTCTTCCTCTAACAGAACGAGAACACACCAGATTTTGTTCATCAGCATGGATTTCGAAACTTCAAATTAGAAGTATCACATCATAGCTTCAAGCCATGAACGCATAAGCTTCATTGTTAACCAACTATATTTATGACCGAACTTCCGCCATCGACCGCCACAGTTCGTCGGAAACTAACTCCCAATATCGCAGGGATGTAACAAAAGCGAATACAATGCATAGAGCAGTAAGAGAAATCAAACCCAGGAACATCTGTCTCTAGTATCATCAAGCACGATGTTGACTCTACCAAGCCTTCCCACATCAGTGGTCGCAGTCAGTCCAACATCGAAGACACAATGCATAAAACAACCAGAACGTAAGGAGCAGGAAGGCTCTCGGCTACCTCATTGTGCATCCAAACCAGGCTTAATTTTTAACAGATCTACTTATCGCACACGAATCACATCAACCCATGCCTTCAGTTTGAACAAAATCGAGATTATCTCTCAATCACATCTCGGAAACATTTTTACCGAACAGGTGGTGTGCGTTTGTAGCCAAGGTGTGTATATGAAAAACTTAAAAAACCGATTCATTCCAAGTTGTCGCAAACAAATAAAGACTCAGGTTCAGATCATCAAACCAAACTCACTCGATGTGAGTATCCAAACATTAACGACATCATATCCCCATACGTTTTTTGCGTAAGAAGACCACGAAGAGGAAGTGAGCGTACCTTTGTTCAAAGCGAATGTACTCTTAGCCCGTGAGCAAACAGAAGAGTCAAAGTCCTTAAGGCGTCAACGATGAAGAACCCCACCGATCAAAGTAGATCGAGCGGGAAACTCTACCACTTGAAGCTCTCGACCGGGAAACAGAGTCGAGCAGCGGATTCGCTTGCTCCACGCCTTCCACCTCTGTGCGCACGGGCGAGCGAGCGTTCCCGAGGGACGAGGGCTGGCCGAGTCGTTCGTCCAGGCTGGGCTCTCGAAATGGGCTTTCTTGATCAATTACCATTGCCTCCGATGGTGGCTAGTGGACTGGATACGAGCCCCCGCACGTAAATGGGCTCCGTGTAAACTTCTATCCCGTGGCTCTAAGGGACAGCGTGCCTAAGTTCCGCTGGAAATAATTCGGGCGACAGTTTCCTACAGCGTTAGGCGGTTCGTCAACCGGGGGCCATGAGCGACTGCGGCGGCTTTGAATTATGCCATAGCAGCTGTGCCGTCAGAGCCAGAAGAGCAGGAGATGCCACAGACTTATGCGCTTGACACCCTGGCCGATGCATCATGCATCCAACCCCGGCAGTCTTCCATGTCTCACTGATCATATAGTCTGCTAGAATACTCGCCTCGATTCTTCTGGACGGAATTTCTAGCATCTGAGCGAGAAATAGATTGGTTCTGAAATTTTTTTCTGTCGGGCATCTTCTGCCTCTGCTATGTGAATTGCATGCTGATAGGTTTAATTACTACATGGAAACTTTAGGCCAGGTGGGAGGAGCATTATTATACACATTCGTATCCCAAGGCTTATGGTTGTAAACTGTCCTACTAATTTAACATATTGATGACATTTTTGTTATAGAATACCAAAGCACATGAGATGACTTTAAATCGTATATTGTTTTGGAACATGCGATGGAGCATGACTGTCCATAGTTCCTCATCTATACAGGGAAGATCCGGACGTGGTGGATTTATGTTACTTAGTCTCCTTCCTTTTTCTTTGCCCAACGATCTATGCTGCAATGAGGAAGTTCGCCGGCACCATACGGCTTCCTTTTCATCTTTACTAATTATGAAACTGTTCAATTTGAGAAACAGCCACCAAGAAAGCGCGGTGGTCTGATCCGGAGGATAAACTGCTGAAGGAACAAGTGGGCTTGCACGATTCCAATTGGAAAGACTACCAGGGCATGTTGGTCTATCAGGAACAGGCATACCAATGGGAATAGAGTAAAAAAAGAAACTAAATCCACAAGACCATCACAAAGCCCAATCTCACATGAATCAAGACGCTTTTGCGATCTACAAGAGTCGTATCCTTTTGAAGCTGGCGTAATCCAAACGAGGACTAAATTCACGTGACAGAGAATATCCTAAAAATAAGGAGAATAAATGAAACGAAAATCTTTAAGACTATCACGTCCCCGATTAGAATCCCTTGGTGAAGTGATAACGTGGCTTAATCTATGCAAGATATGTAATCGCGTAACCAGGATAGGCAAAACAAGCTTTATTCGTAATTCGTTCATCATAAGCATGCGTGGATCAAAGCAACTTAGAAGTAGAACCGTAGGGACAGTCAATAGGATTAGCTAGGACCATAAGACGGCATGGCGGAGCGACAAAAGAGGACCTGACTTGCTCCTTTCCGACCACTCGCCGATGCCTCTGTATGGAAGACATGCTTGTCCTGCGTCCGAGCGGCTGCAGACTCTGCTAAAAGCTCCCCCAACAGATCAAAGATTGCCCTTTCAGTCCCGAATCCTGTGCCATAATTCCCCTGCCCACAAGTTCCAAGGTCATCATGTCGTCCAACAACGCTCGGAGATCCGGGGTTGAACCGCTTTCGTTCAGGGGTACCGCAATCTCTTCCGAGAGCGCGTGTCCTGGGGGTCGGCAGGGAGCCCGAAATCAGTTATGTACAGATGCATGGCTCTTGCAACCGTGCGGCGTCCGTTGACCCGGATTAGGCCAATATCAATCGGGACTGGAGGCGGCTCTTTCTGGTGGAGGGATTGGGGGATCGGCATTCCGATGTCAGGAAGGCCAAGTTGATTCGCAATATATGTGTTTGAGCTTTAAAGGACTCAAGTCAAGTTCAAAGGTTAAAGGAAATTTCAACTGATACAGTTTTGGACATAATGTGTTAGCATGATCAAATCATGGTCAATGAAAAAAAATCATGGTCAACGAGTAAGATTAGCTAGACCTCTCTATCCACCCATTCATACCCCGCTTTCTTCAATTTTAGCTAAAGTCCCGTGTGTTTGTTGTGCTCGCTAGAATATGGAATATTTTTGAAGTCCCTAGCATAAGATGAAAGCCCATGTAAACTTTGCAAGTCGAACAAAGCTGAAGATCAAGTTAGGATATATCTGGAATGACTTTTGCATTTTTACTTTTTATTTTGTTCAAATATTGCGGCACATGTACATTGACTTTATTTAAACTTAAGCATTTCAAACTTTCATCATATAAATGTGACACAAAAATATATATTTTCATAACTTTTCAGATTTAAATGATCATTAAATTTTTTAGCAAGAAAGTGAAATACGATCTTTTTGGAAAGTAATAATACTACGATCTATTCCATATGTGGTTTCGCACCTTACCAAAAGTCTATCTTAGGTGTTTGAATTTTGGACATGAGTTAGCATGATCAAATAGTCATAAGATTAGTTACTAAGAAGAAAAGAAGATAAAATAAGAAGAAAAGAAGAAAAGGATATTTATTTGTACAAGTCTTTAAACCTTAGATAAGAGTAGACATATGAAAAGATAAAGATAATTCAGGAAGAATCAACAAGTGTGTTCTGTAAGGAAATTAAGGCTTAAGATACAGATTTACAAGACATTCCGCCCCCCCGTGGTGTTGGCGCTCGGCACAAATCGAGCTGAAGGAGAGAAATGCATAAGCATGATTGCAAAATTTTAAGAGATCCTCCGAGAAATCAGCATGGGTCGAGTCCTTATTGCAGAGCTCTTCGAGAACAAGGAGTTTCTTTTTGTCGTTCCCTGATTCTTCTGTAAAGCTCCGTACATGAATATCGGTAAAATGACTGATTCTGAAGCGTTTCCCGATTCGCATCGAGGAATTGACAGATGAAATTTGTGATCGTGTATAAAGAAACACGATCAGTAAATGGGTGAAAGGGGATTAGGTTCGAGAAATTTCACTCTAACACCATCATAAAATGAGAGCAATGGATGTGTCTAAATACTTCAACCAACAAAAGAAGATGCATAAACGAGAAGAAAGGATATAAAACTAATAGGCAAAAAGAACACTACAAGTGCCACAACTTGTGTACGGCGCTCACTTTGGTGCCATAAGTTTTTTTTGAATCACTTCAGTGTTAAAATTTTTGAAAAATCAGTTCCTTTCACGAGAAGTCCTTGGTTCAAACTTGCTCATCGGTGATTTAAGTGGAGGGTCGTGGCAGTGGGATGCTGCGCTAGCCCCCCTTGAGGGCTAGTTGGGCATCACCACTGGTTTGAGCTCTAGCTTGCCGGCTGCGCGGACACCTCGGTTATCAAAATTTTTTTTTTTGAAAAACGATCACTTTAGTGCTAAAATTTTTGAAAAACGATCACTTAAGTGCCAACTCCGGTGCCGTACACACCTTTTCGTCGAAAATCCGACGTGGCATTTTTTTTTATTAATTTCTGAAGCTGACGTGGCTCGCCGTAGATTGACACTTAAGTGATCGTTTTTTAAAAAAATTTAGCACTTAAATCATCGTTTTTCAAAAATTTTAGCACTAAAGTGATCCAAAAAAACTTATGGCACTTAAGTGATCATTTTTCCTCCGGTTTGGCACTTAAGTGAGCCGGCGAAAACTTTTGGCATTAAAGTGAGTGCCGTACACAACTTATGGCACTTATAGTATCCTTTTGCCAAAACTAATAGGTAAAGGAGAATAGCAAATACAAAACACACTGTTACGGAATTCGGAGTCTTTTTGTTACTGTAGTCATAAATCAGATTACTTGATTGGAAATTTGTTGGGGTGCCAATTCTTGTGCCATAGAGATTTTTTAACTTGACTCAATCCACAAGAGACGCTGGAGATGTCTTCAGGGCATCGATGTGAAATGGGAATTGGCAAGCTGATCTTATAACTTGGACTTCACAGGTGAATTCCTTCCATTATCATTCAATTCTGCCCATAACACATGCTGGGGAAGTCTCTGTTCGATGTTCTTATAAGCTATGGTAGCATCTTTTATCTATGAGACAATCTATAGGGTGAATGTGACCATTAATAAAAACATGCATGGCAATGTCCATAACCTGATGGTAGATAAGTACTTTGGATGTGGGTAGTAAATTATTGGGGAGGGCAATGTCTTTTATTATTTTTTTAGTAGAATTATTTGGAGTTTGAAGATACTTCGAATATCTCACTAAACATTTTCTGTTTCACTTTGACCAATGTTCTCTATCAAAGACGATATATTGACCTGCAACTTCAAAGATTTTAGTGTCGATTCTTCTGGACATAATTTCACGGCAAATTAATTTATTAACGGCTTTGGCTGAATGGGTTAAAGTCAATCTTCACTTCTAATTATTCGGGGACAAATAAACGCTACTCACACGGGAAGCTGGAATAGATACATGTAGAGGTTATTTTGCTTCATTTTTGTTTCTTGGCTCTCTTTTTTTTAAGTTGTGTGATTGATGGATCTCATTACTCATCTTCTCAATTCAATGATATACAATTGCACCAAGAAACAAGAAAAGAAGTCATCAGAAACAAGCCTTATAAGGGAAATGACATTTTTGAAGTTGGTCTAGTGACCTATTTATTCACTGAATTTACATTCCACATTTAAAATGACAACTCCTCAAACAATTTCATTGTCCATGAAACTTCACGGCCTTCTGCTTTGGCTTCTCCATCCACCTAGCTGCTCTTCTCTCCATCTTTCTCACACCTCGAGTGAGCCATTTGGGTCTTCCCGTTTCAAATGCAATGTATGCTATGGAAATCCCAATTGAGATTCCAACTGCATAACCGATCCACACTGCGTTCTTTTTGAACCAACTCCTGTGCCCATCGTGGTCGAAAGTTGACGAGGACGATGATGGAGGAGGTTGAGCATCACCGGGGCATGCTTTCGGCAATGGAGATCCACATAAGCCTGGATTTCCACTAAATGAATCACTTGAAAATGTGCTCAATTGCTTGTCTTGAGGGATTCGGCCGGTGAGTTGGTTCTTCGAGAGGTTTAAGTACCCAAGGAATGCCAAATCTCCTAGTTCTCTAGGAATTCCCCCACTAAACTTGTTTGAAGATAGATCGAGCCATTCAAGATTAGTCAAGTTTCCAAAAGTTGGAGGAATGGAACCTATAAGGTGGTTGTGCGAAAGGTTGAGACCTAGAAGAAAGTGAAGATGTCCAAAGACTTCGGGAATGTCTCCTTGAAAAGAATTGTGTGACAAATCGAGGATTGTAAAAGCAGTCCCAATCTTCATTAGCTCAATCTCTCGCCCTTTCATCATCACAGACACTCGAGTTTCATAAGACAACCATCTGAAATATTGTTCCATATACAAAGATTTGTCTTGCCCACTTTCGCCATCCATCATGGCCTTTAGGTTCATCATCAAGTTGATTGGTAAAGGACCGCCAAAGTGGTTGTTGGAGAGGTCCAAAATGTGTAACTTGAGAAACAGGTGAGCACCCCTAGGAATATTCAAAAGACCCTTAAATTTGTTGGACCTCAAAATGAGAACTTTTAGTTCTGGGAGTTCTCCCAACCATCTCGGGAATGTATCCTCTATATGATTGTTATCAAGATCCAGAATTTCCAAATATTTACATTTGACAAGGGACCGTGGCAATGTGCCTTCAAATTGATTTTGACTCAAGTCGAGAGTCGTCAAACTATTTCTCCAAGAAAATGATTCAGGAATTGTACCCCCAAGGTGATTCATTCGCAATTTCAAAATTGACAAATTGGTGCTAAAACTTGTTAAGCACCAAGGCAAGCTACCTGTTAAGCTGTTATCAGACAGGTCAAGGATCTCGAGCTTGGTAGCATTGCATATCAAAGAGGGGATCCTTCCTGTTATATTATTACTTGCAATGCAATAAATATGTGTGACGGGAGATGGAAGTGGAATTGGCCCTTCGAACTTGTTGTTGAACATATCTATTACAGCCAATGAGGTGTTTGAGAAAACCTCTTTGGGCCACCGTCCAGTAAAATTGTTGTCAGAAATTAACAAAACTTCAAGAGCAGGAAAGGAGAGTTCAAAGGCAGTGAGGTTGATACTACCATGAAATCTATTGGCTTGCAAATCAAGGTAATGTAGTTGTGGTGCTTCTAGCCAATAAGGGAATATATCACTGAACTCATTGTCATTGAGATATAGTGCCAATAAATTCCCACATTTGACTAGAGAGCGAGGTAATTCCCCTTGTAATTTATTGGTGCTCAACCGTAGATTAAAGAGATTAGTCATATTACCAAAACATGATGGTATATTCCCAGAGAGACTGTTATTATACAAACTTAGCTGATGGAGTGAACTCAACTGGCAAATCCAAGAGGGGATCTCCCCAGTAATCCTATTGGAAGATAGGTCTAAGTTGGTTAATCTTTTTAACAAACTCAGGAAATAGGGGAATTTTGTCAAGTTGCAAAAAGGCAACCCCAACAATTCGAGCTTTGGGAATGTATACTTTAGTGTATTGTAGGTTAGATTTAGTTCAAGAGAAACATTTAGCATTTGGAGATTTTTGAACTTTGTAAATATTTCAAACTCTACAACCCCATTAAAGTTATTCCCGGCTAGATATAGAACTCGGAGTTGCTCGAGATTCCACATTGATGAGGGGATGCGTCCCGTGAATCTGCAACCACTAAGACCCAAAACTGTTAATCTCTTCATGTTACCAATTGAATCGGGTATTTCTCCTGAAAAGCTTGTAAAGTCGAGAGACAAGTACACAAGAGGACTAGTCCAATTGTATTTGGGAAGAATCCCGGACAAGTCGAGATTGGAATGTAAATTAAGAACAGTAAGGCTAGGCAATTGAAAAACAGTTTCAGGAAATATTCCCCCTAAGGAACAAGCAGAAACTCTTAAATGTGTCAAAGAAGAAGACAAATTTGCAAGGGAGATTGGTGA
The DNA here is from genome assembly GCA_031216405.1 of Syzygium malaccense. NCBI lineage: Eukaryota > Viridiplantae > Streptophyta > Magnoliopsida > Myrtales > Myrtaceae > Syzygium > Syzygium malaccense. The sequence goes on along the minus strand of CM062258.1, from coordinate 5,212,934 downwards.
AACCATGGACATGTCCACTTCATCAAGAACAAGCTTTTTCACTTCTGTTAGATTATGAACAATCATTGTGAAGATGGAATTTTCCAATACAAGAAAAGAGAATGAGTTTGCAACATCATAATTGTCAGAGAGATCAAGCGACACAAGTTTAGAGAGGCGAGAGATTTCACTAGGAATGGTACCAAAAAAGTGTGAACGAGAGAGATTAAGATGAGTCAACTTTGTAAATGCACTTAGATTAGGCGAAATTTGTGAGCCAGCAAAGTCATTACCGGAAAGGTTGAGGCTTCGAAGATGTTGAAGGAGAAGGAGGGAGCTGTTGGAATGAAGAGTGCCGTGAAGCCAACTGCAAGCAAGATCGAGACCGACAACGTTACCGGTGACGTTGTCGCAAGTGACGCCGTCCCATGAACAGCAGTCAAGGCTCTTGTTCCATAAGTTTGTCTTTGGATAAGATGTGACAGGATAATTCAAAGCCTCGCCACAACTAAAGTGGGACGCCATGCTATCAAGCACGAAGGAATTTTTAAAAAGGAGCAAGGCATCACGCTGGTCAGGAGGGCAAAGGGGCAAGGCAAAGGGAAGGGAGGAATGTAATAAAAAAAGGAAACAGAGGAGACCAAGGATTTGATTCCACCCCATTTCGCAGCGTAACATGAGAGTGAGTTAAGTGGGGGGAGAGAGTGCTTTAACTTATACTAAGTTCAGTCTTCTAATAAGCCAGATTATCGACACACGTCTTCTCTGAAAGGTCTATCGGTGGGCTCACAAAGCCTTCCAACTTCTTCTCCTCCCATCATCTCCGACAAGACGACTTCTACTTGCCTTGCGGGTTGGGGAATATTTTTGTTTTTTTCCCCGACTTACTACCAGAAGTATGCCGTGCTTGCTGGGGGCAACTTGCATCGCCTTGGATGAATGAAGTATCCGATTAATTCATATCTAGTGTCTATACTTTTTCACATGGATTTTATTTGGGTTGTCAACCGTCGAGTGTAGAAAATAGCAACAAAAACACTTGTCGAATTGGACATACAAATCACAGCCTATAAATTAGAACTTGATATCATATCTCCTTATTACAATCTAAATTTTATAATAAATTAAAGCTAATGGACTTCCCACTTATCTATTTGTTATAAATTGATTTCGAATTAAGTGGAGTTTTTTATAAGACTGTTTTTATTTCTATTTCGTTCTTAGTAAAAGATATTTCATTGAACTAGAGAAATTATGCCATTTAGATAATAAAACTTGTATCAATCCTATTTTTTTGTAACTCCATTTTAAATTAAATGGAGTTTAAGTAAGAAAATTTTCATTGTCATTTTCTTCTAATCATATTTGTTTTTGACAAGGCAACCTTGCGGATTTTCTTTTTGATTTTCTAATCAAGAGTTAAATATTTTAATTAGTCATAAAAGGAAATAGACTTTAATCTGAGTCGTTCTACTCATGAAGAAGGGCAACCTAATAACAACCCATAGCCATGCGAAAGCCTAGAGTATATATTTTTGGATCACGTCTTAACATGTATAAGACAAGAGTACTTGAGATTAATATTTCTCAAAAGTTAGATTACTGTGGAATTTAAGATAAAGTGATAAAATATCTTTAAGTATATTTTAGTGCTTGTCACATATTATACGGTTACCTCGCAGAAAGGCAAAAGAAAATACTCGATCTGGTTGATTTCAATGTTTCTTGCTGGAGCACAATTGCACGATGACAGCGGTGCACGAATTTGAAATGACTTTTCTGGGGTCACAACTTTGGTTTTCTTGATGGTCTCGGTGGGGATAGTTAAGTGTAGAAAATTTTAGTGTCATAGAATATCTTCCTTGGATTGACAAATTGGTGCTAATAAGTTGGGTTTTACTGGTGATTGTTTCTTGCAATGTCATGTCAATTGTTCTACGTATACACAATGCAAAAACCTTTTTAGCTTTTCTTGAAAGATATATTAATCAAGTCTAACAGATGGCAAATTTATCATAGGTGTACTAGTTTAGGGTTTTTGGTTGTAGAAAAATTAGTTGAGGATAAATTTGTCAGAAATGTACAAGTTTGGGATTTTTCATGGTATTAACCCTTAAAATGAATTAGAGCTTAAGGACTTCCTAATTATCTATATTTGAATAAGTTAATTTCGAATTAAGAAGATTTTTAGATAAGATTATTTTCATTTTTAGTAAAATATATTTCATTGAACTAAAGAGATTGTACCGTTTAGATAAAAAATAATTTTATTAATCTTACCTTTTTTTGAGAACTGAATTTCAAATCAAGTGGAGTTTGGATAAAATTATTTTCATTTTCTTCTAAACACACACACACACACACACACACACATATGTATATATTTTGACAACGCAACCTTGCAGATTTTCTTTGTTGATTTTCAAATAAAGAAGTAAAAGATTTAATTAGTCACAGAAGGAAATAGACTTTAGACGGAGTGTTCCTTTATGAAGAAAGTCTACCTAATCAACAACCCATAGCAATGTGAAGGCCTCCAGTATATATATTTGGATCACGTCTAAACATGTATGATACAAGAGCACTTGAGATTAGTTTTTCTCAAAGTTGGATTATTGTGGAATTTAAGATAAAGTGATACATTATCTTTTAGGTCTTATAAAATGCTTGTGAAATATTATACAATTACCTCGCAGAAAGGCAAAAGAAAAGACAGCGGTGCACGACTATGAGATGACATTACTGGGGTCACGAATTTCACTTTCTTGATTGTCTATGTGGGGTTACTTGAGCGTGGAAAATTCTTAGGGCCGTAGAATGTCTTCCTTGGCTGAATGCATATAGGACAGCGGAAGAGTTTTTACGTTTCAAATGGGCATTGACAAATTGGTGCTAATTAGTTGGATTTTAATGGTGATTTTGTCTTGCAATGTCATGTCAATTGTTCTACAACGTATACACGACGTGCAAATCTTCTCCGCTTTTCTCGGAAGGCATATTAGTCAAGTTTATGGAGATATTTTTCATTTGAAAGATAGCGTAACTCTGGTCATCACCATCTAGTACACAAATTCGGACAATCTATTATGAAGAGGATAGTCATTTAGGAATTTTTTCACATAAGATAACTTTGAATCTTTAAACCCTATTTACTATGGCATACGAATGTGATGATAGGTACAAGTCCAGGATCTACTATTCACCTGCAAGCTCAAAAAAATTTAGAGCAGGAGAATGGAATGTCTAGTGTTGATCCTTAAGGGATCTATTCCACGGCGTATTCATTCATTAATACCGGCTATAAGGGCTTCTGTAGCCGGGTACTCAAATGAGAATTGATAATTAAAAACTAGTGGATAATTTAAGTTAACAAAAGTCGGTGAGTTGCTCTAATAGTGGTTTGTCATTGGGGAAAGCATTAAATACATACTTCATTTTTTGCCCAATGAATATTTACATACGTCTATTTTGGCAAATGCTTTTCATATAGCTCTAAACAAAGCCCTTCATTAAAAAGACCAAATTACCCACCTTGCAATCTCTTTTTAGCATGTTTAGATGGGTTGGTAATTAATGGGTTTTGAGTGTTTTTGGTGGGTGTGTGAATTTGGGATTGGGGATGGGCATTTTTGAAAAGAAAATGACATTTTCGTTAATAGGACACAATCATAATTGATGCGAGGAGCAAATTAGTCTCATGACCTTGAAACCTCTTTCTTTTTTCAAAGTAAGTGACTTTAAAACTTTACAAAGAAAAGAAAAACGATTGCAATTTGGATTTTTTCTTACGAGATAATCCATGAGAAACAAAAACTTTCCATAAAGCGTCATACTTAGAAATTAATACGTTTACATGAAGTTCAGCGTATATATTGTTTGCTTACATCCCGCTTGAGCTAACTCCTTCGAATTTATTAGATCGATTATTTTTGGCAAGTTTTGCTATCTTCAAAATCGTTAATACATAGATTATTCAGACATAACTGTATATGATTGACTTCCAAATTACATTGATTCCACCAGAAGAGCAACTCACTTCTTTGTTAAGAGTGACACGATAAAGAGAATCTTAATACTCTGACGATAAATATAGCAATACAGCAATATAGTTACCTCCAGAGAATAAGAAGTCACAAACATCTGTAGCAAAAATGATTTGATATGTAGATGGCTTATTCTTGATCAATCGTCTAAAATCTTTGAAGAGGACGGCTTTGTCATTGCACGGCCACATGGCGCACATTCATTCTATTTTGATTTGTCCAGAGATAAGAATTCCCCAAAAATTTCTTACGTGTATTTAGTACATATGAGCCGACTCCATCTCAATAAAGCACCATAAATTAGCATCGATCGGTTACAATTGCACTATATATAAACATATATTATATGAGTTTCATTTCGGTTATTTTATTTATAGAGGGAGATTGTTGAGTTAACCCTGAGACTTTTACTCATGACATAAAGTTGGGTGAAACTGAAATTACCAGTTTATCCAAAATGGAGAGTTATTCTCTCATCGCAATGCATTCGGCAAAATCTAGCCCGTTTCTTTTGGAATGCGTTTGCACTTAGCTCCGGAATATCATTTTCTATTGACAAAGTTCATTGATTCTTATTTGTAGACTATTGTCTAAAATATTAGGGGAGAAGTTCATTTCACAAATCCCGTAAAATTCAAAAGACATATCATAAACAAAAGGGTATGCTATGCTCATGAATTCTTTCATTCGCTTACTAAATGCTTATTTTTTTTGGCATGATATTTTCCTTATGACAGTTAGTATTCTCCTAAAGTATTAAGTGAAATCAAATGAACTGCGATTAATTTAAATAGAATAAACAAATAGTACGCTGATAGAGTTGCATGGTGACTTTGTCTAGCTAATAATTAACGGCTATGGAAGGGCAAGAGCTTCTAATTTCTGCAAAGACGGATGGGAGTCCTTACCATTGCCAAATTTGGATCTGCAGCTGAATGTACACATAAGAATCTCGTGTCATATTATTGTGATAAAAATGAAATAATGTTGGAACAAGTCAGGCAAATTTAAGAAGGAGACTCCGTAAGCGATCACCAAATCATTTGCGTTCCCCATAAGCGACAATTGTGACAGCTAACGTAAAAAAGTTTAGCAGACATCTCAGAGTGAAGAGTAGCCAGCTTCATGCTCAGGCAATGAACTAAAACAAGTAAAGGAGGAGAACTAATCGTCCAGTCTCAGCCCATGCACCCACTCTACATCTACGTGTGACGCTTTAAGACTTGTTTCCAAGCCAAGTCGCAATAATCAAACTATTACTATAGTCACGTAGTATATTTAATTGGGGACAGGAAAAAATGCGCAAAAGGCTTGATATACTTACTTTAAAACACAAGCTATCCATCATTTCCACATAGGCAACACATGTATTTAACGAGAGGAAGTCGCAAAATGCCTTCATTAAACTTTTAAACAGAACAGTAATAAGGAACTATATATCATACAGAGAAGCGTTTTGGCTTCGTTGCTCTGCAAAATGCCCTACCAAATGCCGATCGGTGTCCTCGGGCAGCTGCTGCACAAAGAAGCACGCCGCATTCAGATTCAAAGCACAATCCCACGTTTCACTCTAACCAAGCTAACGGACCTCCTCAAACACACGAGTTGAATCTAATGAACCAATTAAGAGCTCAAATCAACATTAGGAACGCAAACGGCAATCTCAACAAAGATTTTGAGCAAACATAACTGGTTAAGACACACCAATGTGCAGATAAACTAGTTAACAGCTCGCATCACCCTCAGAAACACAAATCGCAATCGCAAAATAACTTCCAACGAAACTCGATCAAAACTTGATTGAAGCACATAAATGTTCAGAGGGAGAGTGACCCGAGGAGCTTTCTTGACGATCTCTTGGACGTAATTTTCGCCCAAACAATGGTGACCCACATTGTAGGCTTCGCAAATCAGATAGACTGGCTTGGTTTTGGAAATGGCCGCGACGCGCACATTCTCAGCATGCGCACCAGATCGCTTGGCCGCTTGACAGACTTGGATCCTGAGGGAGCGGAGCGCCACTACAGAAGCACAACGGTTCTCGGTGGTTGCAACTGCTTGGTGTCGTGTCGCACACCTGTTATGCCGTTCATTGCTTTACTCGAGATTTTCCACTTCTAGAGGGGTGAGTGGTAAAATCGAATATAGAGAAAACAAGTGAGAAATATTTTGTGGACGCCACATACTCACATTATTGAAAAATAGGTTGTGGCGCATATGGAGCTCAGACCAGTTACTATGCACTTTCATTTTATAATTATATACATGCATCTATCACTTTCTTGCCGATAGTGTCCAAAGGCCTACCTTTGGTGCAATATGTATAGTCTTGGGATACCCTTTTTTGCACAAAAAAAGTCAACTTCAGAAAAACAGCAAAAAAAAAAAGAAAAAAAAAGAGACAGAATCAAAGGGGAGATCTGCTACTTCTCACCGCGTCATGTCTATCTGTTTCCTATTTTGGAGTGAAGCGAGATACAGCCCTAAACATATTCTGGGCCTAACAAGCATTTGCATTGACCTTTGTTCGCTGAGATCGAGAATCAGATCTCTCATTGCATGGCTTCTGTCTGAACCAAAGTCAGACCATTCAAGCGACGAGTGCAGATCTCAATGCCAACAAGTCAACCTTCTTATGTGCCTACTTTTGTAGCGATCCATCGATGTCACCATCAGCCACTTTTTCTTCACTCTGGTCTTATCCCCTTTTGTGTACCATCTTCTCCATGAAAGAACGGAAGAAGATTAACTTGCAGTAGATGTATAATATGCGCGCGCTTGCTTTCTAAGGGGAATGAATTCGCACACTGCGATTTCCTTTTAACTGGGAGATGCGCTGTACAGGCATACATATAGAAGCAAGAAATATAATTTTGCAAAATGTCTTCACCTTCGATCCTGCATAATATACAGAACACGGATCTTCGACAAAATCCAGCAATTTGGTTTAGTCTCTCTCTACTCTTGATCCTCTACTGCTCTGGAGTCTCTGCAGGACACTTTTATCTGTGAACCAATCTCACTTAACATCGAGTAAATCATAGTTCTCTGATGGGGTATGCCATCTTTTGCGGACTCTGTAGATTCGACACCTCCAAGTTGGATGAGGCTGGACCCAACAACCCTTTGCAAACCCTTTGCCTTCATCATCATCCTGACATTCTCGACAGCATCCCAATTACCTTCGCCTGCATATATGTTTGACAATAGCGCATAGGGCCCAACATCTGTTGGTTCCAACTCCATCTAACGCCTGGCCACCATCTCTCCTAGTTCGATGTGAGACTGAGTCCTACATGCAGAAAGCAGAGCACCCCATAGTGCAGATCCTGCCTCTGTAGGTACTTCTTTAATCAACTCTCCTAAATCCTTCACCAGCCCAGCAGCTGCTACGGCTTTGAATTATGCCGTAGCAGCTGTGCCGCCAGGGCCAGAAGAGCAGGAGACCCCACAGATGCACGCACTTGGTGCCCTGGCCGATGTATCCAACCCCGATTCCCGCAGTCTTCCAGGTAAGCACAGAGCATATAGTCTGTTAGAATACCCGCATCGATTCTTCCGGATGGAGTTTCTAGCATCTGAATGAGAAATAGATTGCTTCTGAAATTTTTTCTCTCGGGCATCTTCCGCCTCTGCTCTCTGAATTGCATGCTGATAGGTTTAAATTACTACATGGGAACTGTTGCTTGGAATTGATTCAGTTGTCAACGATGCATGTCGATGCTGAGTTATCTTTTTGGTCCATAGGTATCTCCAGCTACTGGTTCTCACTACAGTGGGTTCTTTGAGTAGTTCTTGTTGTCTAGACTGATGACACTTGAGGCCAGGTGGGAGGAGCATTCATACATTAGTATCCTAAGGCTTAGGGTTGCAATCTTGACTCCAGATTCTGCTAACTACTGCAATACAAATATGCACGGTCGGGTCGTGAAGGTAGATACTGTTGGCTGTCATATAATCTAACATATTGATGCCCTTTTTTTAATCGAACATCGGAGCACATGCGATGACTACAAATTGTATGATGTTTTGTAACTCGCGGTGGAGAATGTATGTCCATTGTTCGTCATCTATACAGGGAAGATCAGGACGTGGCAGATTTACGTTACTTAGTCTCCTTCCTTTCTCCAACGATCCATGCTGCAATGTGGAAGTTCGCGGTCCCGGCACAGCTTATTTTTTCACCTTTACCATTATAAAACTGTTCCATTTCAGAAACAGCAGCCAAGAAAGTGCGGCGATCTGACTTGGAGGATGAGCTGCTGACGGAACAAGTCAGGTAGCACGGTTGAAAATGGAAAGAGATTGCAAAATCTCTTGGCAGGACTTCCCGGGCGTGTTGGTCCCGGTGGAGGATGAGCTAAACATAGAGGATCGAAGACATTACGGCAAGTGCCGGAAAGAGATCGTTGCTCAGTACTTGAGCAACCAGTTGCAGGATGCCACCCGGGAATGGTGGAATCGGCAGTTTTATAATAGAGCGGCGGCCGAAGAGGACCAAGGGGTGATGACAGGAGCTGGCGGGAGGGCTGTGCGGAGGAGGAGGGTAATGCCTGCAGTCCATTGGGCGAGGAGGCAACCGCGATCGTCACGGACGTCGAGAGAGCGTTGCCAAGAGGCTCTGATTAACATCTTCTTTTTCATGATATAATGTATTGTAAAATGAAAATTACCAACGATTTTAATTCCAGCACCGCACCACAAATTGTTGACAAAACCACCCGCCTGGGTGGTGCTGCTGGAGTGCGCACTCTTCCTCTCGCAAAAGGTTGAGTGTTCGAATCCCGGGCGCCGCAAGGTGATTTAACCGTTGCACGTGTGTGGTGGCTAGCACGTGTCGCCCCCAGGGTTTACTCCCCGGCTGTCGGCCGTGCGGGGGTTCCCTGGGTTATCAAAAAAAAAAAAAATTGTTGACAAACCTTTTACTTTTATATAATTTCATGCATAGCTCCCGCACTGGAAATGAGGACTAAATTCATGTGACAGAGAATATCCTAAAAATAAGGAGAATAAATGCAAATTTAAACATTCTGGGAGTGTTCCCAACCACGTCGGGAACGTATCCTCTATTTGATTGTCATCGAGATCCAGAACTTCTAGATATTTGCAGTTGACAAAGGACCGGGTATTGTGCCTGCAAAATGATTTCGACTCAAGTTAAGAGTTGTCAAGCTATTTCTCCAACAAAATGATTGAGGAATTGTGCCTTCAAGGTGATTCATTTGCAAGTTCAAAACTGATAGATTGATGCTAAAATTTGTTAAGCATCGAGGCAAGGTACCTGTCAAGCTGTTGTTAGACAAGTTGATGACCTCAAGCTTGGTGGCATTGCATATCAAAGGAGAGATCCTTCCTGTCATCTTATTACTTGCAATGGAATAATAAAAAGTCACGGAAGAAGGAAGTGGAATTGGCCCTCTAAACTTGTTGTTTGACAAATCTGTTAGAACCAATGAGGTATTTGAGAAAACCTCTATAGACCACTGTCCAGTAAAATTGTTGTTGGAAACATAAAATGCTTCAAGAGCAGGGAAGGAGAGTCCAAAGTTAGTAATTTCACTGGTGAAATTATTGTTGCCGGCAACAAAGTAAGAAGTAGAAGGTGGAGGGATGGGGGGTGGTCCTTGGAATGAGTTGTTCAAAAGGTTAATATACCGCAATCACTTCCAATACAATTGTTGTATACCTCCCTCCAAAAGGTTATGAGAAAGATCTAAGAGTTCCAATGTATCGGGGCTTATCCCCCAAAACCACTTGGGGATCTCCCCACTAATCCTATTAAAAGAGAGGTCTAAGTGTGTTAATATTTCTAACGAATTCAAAAAATGGGGGAACTTGTTCAAGTTGCAAGAAGGCAATCCCAACACTTCAAGCTTCGGGAACGTATACTTCAGTGTACTGAAGGTTAGATTTAGTTCTACAGAAACATTAAGCACTCGGAGATTTTTAAACTTTGTAAAGATTTCAAACTCTACAATCCCACTAAAGTTATTCCCGGCTAGATATAGAACTTGGAGTTGCTTGAGATTCCACAGTGATGCAGGGATGTGTCCTGTGAATTTGCAATCACTAAGACCTAACATTGTTAATCTCTTCATGTTACCAATTGAATCAGGTATTACTCCTGAAAAGCTCGTACCGTCGAGACACAAGTACGCAAGAGGACCGGTCCAATTGGATTTGGGAAGAATCCCGAACATGTTGGGATTGTAACGTAGACAAAGAGTAATAAGGCTAGGTAATCGAAAAACAATATCTGGAAACATTCCCCCCATGGAACAAGCAGAAACTCTTAAATGTGTCAAAGAAGAAGGCAATTTCGCAAATGACATTGGTGAAATCGTGGACATGTTTACTTCATCAAGAATAAGCTTTCTCACTACTGTTAGATTTTGAAGGATCTTTGTGAAGATTGTATTTTCCAATACAAGAGAAGGGAATGAGTTTGTAACATCATAATTGTAAGAGAGATCAAGTGACACAAGCTTGGAGAGGCGAGAGATCTCACTAGGAATAGAACCAAGAAAGTGTGAACGAGAAAGATTCAGATGAATCAACTTTGCAAATGCACTTAGATAAGGCGAAATTTGTGAGCCAACAAAATTATTACCGGAAAGGTTGAGGCTCCAAAGATGTTGAAGGAGAAGGAGGGAGCTATCGGAATGAAGAGTGCCTCGAAGCCAACTGTAAGTAAGATCGAGACCAACAATGTGTTGCGAAATTCAAATTGGCATTGGTAAAAATGTTACGAACAATACATAATTATAAAGAAATGAAATTACAATAATAGAATTGGAATCGATACAAATGGATACCGAGGCCTGTGTTCGACACAGTTTCCTTAAAACAAATTCGTTCCCTCCAACACGCGTATAAGGTTTCATGAACGTTTGTCTTATAGGATACAACGGTTGACAGCTAAGAAGAAATCAACACTTCAAACTATCAAAAAACAGTGCAAAAATGCAGAGAATTGAAAGAGAGGAATAATTAGATGATTTTTAAAATAGAATGGGAAGGTATCTAAATTAATTCTGTAATAATACAATTTAACGCCATTAACCACTTGAGTTGAAAAATAAATCATAGGCCCACTTTTCGTATACACGGGACATGCGCTCGCGCCCAAGTTTCAGCTTGTCGGGCGTTGGATTTGCACCCCCCGCGCCTGCGCGCGAGACATAGTGTTTGTGTTATGATAATTACCACTTCAAATGAACGTAACTGTATATAAAGCACTCCATATCCTTCTTTCTTTTCTAATGTGAGACTAGTGTTTTTCCACTTTTCACTTCCAACTCAAGGGTATTCTTTGAACATCGATTTTTCATTCATTTACCCATCAATTTATCTCATGTTTCCAACACAATGTTGCCAGTGACGCCATTGCAAGTGACACCATCCCATGAGCAACAGTCAAGGTCCTTGTTCCATGAGTTTGTCTTTGGAAAAGATGTGACAGGGTAATACAAATCCTCGTCACAACTGAAGTGGGATGCCATGCTATCAAGCACGAAGGAATTTTTAAGGAGGAGCAAGGCATCACGCTGGTCAGGAGGCCAAAGAGGGCGAGGCAAAGGAAAGGGAGGAATGTAAGAAAAAGAGGAAACAGAGGAGGCCAAGGATTTGATTCCACTCCATTTTGCAGCTTAACATGCGAGTGAGTCAAGTGGTGGGAGAGAGTGCTCCAACTTATACTAAGTTTAGTCTTCTAATAAGCCAGGTTATCAACACAGGCCTTCTCTGAAAGGTCTATCGGTGGGCTCACGTAGCCTTCCAACTTCCTCTCCTCCCATCATCTCTGATAAGACGACTTCTACTTGCCTTGTGGGTTGGGGAATATTTTTGTATTTTTCCCCTAATTACTACTACAAGTATGCCGTGCTTGCAGGGGGCAACTTGAATCGCGTTGATTGAAGTATCCCATTAATTTGATATTAGTTTCTGTAATTTTTTGCGTGTCTTTTACTTGGGTTGTTGAAAGTTCAGTGTAGAAAATAACTATAAAAACACTCGTCGAATTGGACATACAAAATGCAGCCTGTAAATTAGAACTTGAGATCGTATCTCCTTATTATAATCTATATGTTAACATAAATCAAAGTTTATGGGCTTTCCACTTTTCTGTTTTTCATGAGTTGATTTCGAATTAGGTGGAGTTTTATATGAGATTATTTTCATTTTTATTTCTTTCTTAGGAAAAGATATTTGATTGAACTTAAGAGATTATACCATTTAGATAAAGAAATTGTATGAATCTTATCATTTTGTAAAAATTCAATTTCAAATTAAGTGGATTTTAGATAAAATTATTTTCGTTTTCTTCGAAACATATTTATTTTTGACAACGCAACCTTTTTTTTTTTGGGTCAATAGCAACGCAACCTTGCACATTCTCTTTTTTGATTTTCAAATCTAGAATAAAAAGATTCAATTAGTCACAAAAGTAAATGGACTTTAAGCTGAGTTGTTCTACTCATGAAAAAAGGCTACCTGATTAACAACCCATAGCACTGTGAAAGCCTCCAGTATATATATTTGGATCACGTCTAGATATGTATGATACAAGAGTACTTGAGATTAATTTTTCTAGAAGTTGGATTATTGTGGAGTTTAAGATAAGGTGATAAAATATTTTTTAAGTCTAATAAAGTGCTCGTCACAAATAAGGTAACCTCGCAAAGAGGCAAAGGAAAAGACACAGTTCTGGTTGATTTCCATGGATTTTGCCGGAGAACAGTTGCTCGAGGACATTACTGGGGTCACAAATTTGGTTTTCTTGATTGTCTTCTTGGTGGGGTCTTGAGTGAGGAAAATTCCTAGTGTCATAGAATATCTTCCTTGGCAGAATGATTATAAGACGTATATGCATTCTAGAAGGTATCGACAAGAACTCGAAGATGGGAGTACCCATGAATTCGCATACTGCAATTCCCTTTTAACTGGGAGATGTGCAGTACAGGCATATATATGGAAGCAAGAAATGTTTTTTTGCAAAATGTCTTCACCTTCAATCCTGCATAATATACAGAACACAGATCTTCGACAAAATCCAGCAATATGGTTTACTCTCTCTCTCCTCTTGATCCTCTACTGGTCTGGAGTCTCTGCATGGCACTTCTATTTGTGAACCAATCTCGCTCAACATTGAGTAAATCATCCTTCTCTGATGGGTATGCCATCTCTTGCGGACTCTGTAGATTCGATGCCTCCAAGTTGAATGAGGCTGGACCCAACTTCCTTTTGCAAACCCTTTGCCTTCATCATCAACCTGACATTCTCGACAGCATCCCAATTACCTTCTGCTGCATACATGTTTGACAATAGCACATAGGGCCCAACATCTGTTGGTTCCAACTCGATCAAACGTCTGGCCACCATCTCTCCTAGTTCGATGTGAGAATGGGTCCTACAGGCAGAAAGCAGAGCACCCCATAGTGAAGATCCTGCCTCTGTAGGTACTCCTTTAATCAACTCTCCCGAATGCTTCACCAGCCCAACCCGAGCAAGAAGATCAACCATGCAACCATAGTGCTCCACCTTAGGTTGGATATTGTAAACCCGAGACATCATGTTGAAACACCACCAACCTTCCACAACCATTCCGGAATGTGTGCATGCAGATAATATGCTGACGAAGGTAGCATCATTCGGCATTGGACCTCTCTTCTCCATCTCCAAGAACATTTCCAGGGCTTTCTCGCCATGCCCATGTATTCCATACCCCATGATCATGGCATTCCACGAGACAACACTTCTATCACGCATCTGATCAAACGCTTTCCTGGCTGAATCCATAGTGCCACATTTTGCATACATTGTCAAAAGCGCAGTCGAAAGCAGCACATCAGCTTCAATGTTGTTATCCTTCATGTAAGAATAAACTAAGTGACCTGTATTGAGGTCCCCTGTACTGGCACAAGCAGATAAAACACTCACAAGAGTAGCCCTATTGGGTTTAATCTCTTCCTCTTGTAGCATACTATCAAACAAACTCAAACACTCCGTATAACCTTTAACACGTACATAAAGAGCCAACAAGGTATTCCATGAAACCACATTCCGGAAAGGCATCGAATCAAAAAAGCGGCGAGCCTCTGGCACATTTCCAATCCTTGCACACCCATCAATCATACAATTCCACGACACAATGTCCCTAAACGGCATTCTATCAAACAACCATCGTGCCTCGCCCATGTTCCCTCGTGCAACATAACCCGCAATCATCGAGTTCCAACTGAAGACGTCCCTTTCAGTCATTTCATCGAAAAGTTCGCGAGCAACATCCACTTCCCCATTCTTCACATGACCATCAATCATGGAATTCCAGCTAACCAAATCCAACACTGTCCCTGCATCAAACAACAAGCGCGCACTCCTAGCTTTTTGAAAAACCGAATACATGTGAATTAACGCATTCCTCACGAATAAATCCGACTCTAACCCAAGTTTTAACACCCTGACATGAACCTTCTCTCCTTCAGTCAGTGACCCAATCACCACAAACCCTTTCACAACAATGGGAAACGTATAGTGATTTGGTGCAATATCATTCCCCACCATCTCGTCATAATAGAATCTCACAGCACTACACGCATCATTCATGTTGACATAAGTTCTAATAATAATATTGCACAGAAAAGCATCGGGCTCTTGGGTACACTTGAAGAACGTAGCCGCATGAGCAACTTCACGTAAAGAACAGAGCTTCTTCACGGCTCGGCTTGTGGCAAGAGAATGTTGAGAGAGGCGAGTGACAACTAGCTGAGCATGGACTTGGTTGAATTCTCTGACGCTATTACTCGACTCCAGTCTGCGCAGAATCGGATGGGCTAATGTCAAAACGTCAACTTTTTCGTCGTTTGTGATTAAATTTTGTCGCTTGACATCGTGAGGCCAGAGTCTCGGTGTGGGCTTGGAGAGGTGTTTCTGGGATTTGAGGAATTTGTCGAGAGATAGAGATGAGAATCTAGTGTTTGGTGTGAGTTTCAGGGCAATGGACATATGGCTTGTGTTTGGTTTTTCCGGGAAGCTTTGTGCTTCTGATTTCTTAAGTTTCCAAGTTTAGATCATGCTAAAATGTCATGCACTTGACCGATGATCTTGAGAGTGCAGTGGCTGGGGGTAGAGAGAGAGAGAGAGTTCCCTGTCTCGGTTTCCTGAGTAAAAAATAAAAAAATACATGTAATTATTTTTTAATTATACGACGTCCCCGTGAGGCATGATACCTGCATTATATGCATGACCATTTTTGCAAAAGCTTTCTACATTAATTCAGCATCTTAAAAGGTATGCCAAGTGCACGCACCCTTATCTATGCATCTCTCATCAGGATACAAATTTTATATTAATAGGTAATAATTTCTCTTGTTTTTTCCTAAGCTCTATTCATTGTCTTCCTCTAACAAAACGAGTAACACACCAGATTTTGTTCATCAGCATGGGTTTCGGAACTTCAAATTAAAACGATCACATCACAGCTTCAAGCCATGAACGTATAAGCTTCATTGTTAACCAACTATATTTATCACTGAACTTCCGCCGTCGACCACCACAGTTCGTCGGAGACAAACTCCGGAGTATTGCAGGGATGTACGACAAGCGAATACAACGCATAGGGCAGTAAGAGAAATCAAACCCAGGAACATCTGTCTCTAGATATCACCACACCAAGCACGATGTTGACTCCACCAAGCCTTTCCACGTCAGTGGTCGCAGTCAGTCCAACAACGAAAACACAATGCATAAAACAACCAGAACATAAGAGAGCAGGAAGGCTCTCGGTTACCTCAATGTGCATCCAAACCGGGCTTAGTTTTTAACAAATCTGCTAATCTCACACGAATCACATCAACACATACCTTCAGTTTGAACAAAACCGAGATCATCTCTCAATCAAATCTCAGAAACATTTTATCGAACAGGTCGTGTGCGTTCTAGCCGAGGTGTGTATGTGCAAAACTAAAACACCGATTCATTCCGAGTGGTCACAAACACCCAAAAACTCAGGTTCAGATCATCTACCCAAACTCATTCGATGTGAGTATCCAAGCCATCACGACATCATATCTCCAAATTTTTTTTTTGGGGAAGAAGACCATGAAGAGGAAGTGACCGTACCTTTGTTCGAAATGAATGGTGAGCAAACAGAAGAGTCAACGATGAAGAACCACACCGATCAAAGTAGATCGAGCGGGAAACTCTGACACTTGAAGCTCTCGATCCGGAAACAGAGTCAAGCAGCGGATTCGCTTGCTCCGCCCCTTCCACCTCTGTGCGCACGAGCGAGCGTTCCCGAGGGACCAGGGTCGGCCGAGCCGTTCGTCCAGGCCGGGCTCTCGAAATGGGCTTTCTTGATCAATTATCATTGGCTCCGATGGTGGCTCGTGGACTGGATACGAGCCCACGCACGAAAATGGGCTCCTTGTAAACTTTCATCCCATGGCTTTGAATTATGCCATAGCAGCTGTGCCGTCAGAGCCAAAAGTGCAGGAGATGCCACAGATCCACGCACTTGACGCCCTGGCCGATGCATATAGTCTGTTAGAATACCAGCCTCGATTCTTCTGCACGGAGTTTCTAGCATCTGAATGAGAAATAGATTGCTTCTGGAAATTTTTCCTCTCGGGCATCTTCTGCCTCTGCTCTCTGAATTGCATGCTGATAGGTTTTAATTACTATATGGGGACTGTTGCTTGGAATGGAGTCAGTTGCCAACGAGGCATGTCGATGTTGAGTTATCTTTTTGGTCCATGGGTATCTCCAGCTACAGGCTCTCACCATAGTGGGTTCTTTGAGATGTTCTTGTTGTCTAGACTGATGAAACTTTAGGCCAGGTGGGAGGAGCATTCATCCAGTAGTATCCTAAGGCTTAGGGTTGCAATCTTGACTCCAGATTCTTCTAACTACCGCGACACAAATATGCACGGTTGGGTCGTGAAGGTAGATGCTGTTGGCTGTCATATAATTTAACATTTTGATGACCTTTTTGCGATCGAACATCGGAGCACTTGCGATGACTACAAATTGTATGATGTTTTGTAACTCGTGGTGGAGAATGTATGTCCATAGTTCCTCATCTATACAGGAAAGATCAGGCCGTGGCGGATTCATGTTACTTAGTCTCCTTCCTTTCTCCAACGATCTATGCTGCAATATGGAAGTTCGCTGTCCCTTCACAGCTTCTTTTTTCACCTTTACTAATTACAAAACTGTTCAATTTCAGAAACAGCCGCCAAGAAAGTGCGGTGATCTGACTTGGAGGATGAGCTGCTGACAGAACAAGTCGGGTTAGCGCAATTGCAATTGGAAGGAGATTGCAAAATCACTCAGCAGGACTTCCCGGGCGTGTTGGTCTCGGCGGAGGATGAGCTGATCATAGAGGGTCGAAGACATTACGGCAAGTGCTGGAAAGAGATCATTGCTCAGTGCTTGAGCAACCGGTTGCCGGATGCCATCCGGGACCAGTGGAATCGGCAGTTTTCTAAGAGAGGGGCGGCTGAAGAGGACCAAGGGGTGTCGATGGGAGCCGGCGGGAGGGCTGTGAAGTTCAGAGGAGTAGGGTAATGCCTGGATCCCTGCAATCCACCAAGCGAGGAGGCAACCGCGATTGTCACGGACGTCGAGAGAGCGTTGCCGAGAGGCTCTGATTAACATCTTCTTTTTCATGATATAATATATTGTAAAATGAAAATTACCTACGATTTTAATTCCAGCACCGCACCATAAATTGTTGATAAACCTTTTACTTTTATACGATTTCATGCATAGCTCTCGCACTGGAAATGAGGACTAAATACACGTGACAGAGAATATCCT
Organism: Syzygium malaccense; assembly: GCA_031216405.1. NCBI lineage: Eukaryota > Viridiplantae > Streptophyta > Magnoliopsida > Myrtales > Myrtaceae > Syzygium > Syzygium malaccense. The sequence goes on along the minus strand of CM062258.1, from coordinate 5,195,094 downwards.
AAAAATAAGGAGAATAAATGCAAATTTAAACATATAATATCATCACGTCCCACTTTAGAATCACTTGGTGGAGTGATAACGTGGCGCAATCTTTGCGAAATATGTAATCGAGTAATCAGAAAAGCCATAACAAGCTTCATTCGCAATCCGTTCATAAGCATATGTAAATCGGAGCTACAGATAGGGAAAAGTCAATAGGATAAGCTTGGATTATAAGATGGCATGGTAGACTGACGAAGAGGATTCGCTACTCTCCGACCACTCGCCGATGCTCTGTGCATGGAAGACGTGCTCGCAATGCCTCCGAGCGGCTGCAGACTCAGCTCGTTTCTAGTTTATGTCATTAATGGTACTTGCCTTGTTTCTCTTTTTTGTGGTTCCTTATTTTTTTTAAGCCGTGTGCATGACAGATCTCATTGTTCTTCTTCTCAATTCAAATGATATACAATTGCACCGGGAAACTAGAAGAGAAGACATTAAAAACAAGGGTTCATAATGGAAATGATATTTGAAGCTGGTCTGGATACATATTTGTTCCCTGAATCTACGTTGCACAGTTTAAAGAGACAACTCCTTAGCAATTTCATGATCCGTGGACTTTGATGGCCTTCCGGTTTGGCTTCTCCATCCACTTGGCAGCTTTCCTCTCTAGCATTCTCACACTTCGTGCAAACCATATGGGCCTTCCTGTTTCAAATGCAATGTATGCTATGGACAATCCGATTACAATTCCAGATGTGTAACCTATCCACACTTCTTTTTATTTGAGCCAACTCTCATGCCCTTTGTGATTGAAAATGGACAAGGACGATGGCAAAGGAGGTTGAGCATCGCCGGGGCATGCTTTTGGCAATGGAGTTCCACATAAACCAGGATTCCCGCTGAAAAAGTTGCTTGAAAATGTGCTCAGGTGCTTATCTTGAGGTATGCGTCCTGTCAGTTGGTTCTTGGAGAGGTTTAAGTATCCAAGGGATGCCAAATCTCCTAGTACTCTTGGAATTTCCCCACTAAACCTGTTTGAGGATAGATCAAGCCACTCAAGTTTAGTCAAATTACCTAAAGTTGGAGGGATGAAACCTGTAAGGTGATTGTGGGAAAGGTTGAGCCCTATGAGAGAGTGAAGATACCCAAAGACTTCGGGAATGCCCCCTTGAAAAGAATTGTGTGACAAGTCGATGGTTTTGAAGACAGTTAAGATCTTCACTAGCTCAATATCTAGCCCTTTCATCGTCACAGTCACTGAAGTTTCATAAAACGATCCTCTATAAATCCATTCCATATACAATGGTTTGTCTCGCCCATTTTCATCATCCGCCATGGCTTTAAAGTTCATTATCAAGTTGGCAGGCAAAGGACCTTTAAAGTTGTTGTTGGAGAGGTCCAAAATATGTAACTTGGAAAAGAGGTGAGCTCCCTCCGGAATATTCAAAAGATCCTTAAAATTGTTGGACCTCAAAATGAGAACTTTTAATTCTGGGAGTGTTCCCAATCATGTCGGGAATGTATCCTCTATTTGATTGTCACTGAGATCTAGAACTTCCAGACTTCTACAGTTGACAAAGGATCGGGGTAATGTGCCTTCAAAATGATTTCGACTCAAGTCAAGAGTCTTCAAGCTATTTCTCCAACAAAATGATTGAGGAATTGTGCCCTCAAGGTGATTCATTTGCAAGTTCAAAATTGACAGATCGGTGCTAAAATTTGTTAAGCACCGAGGCAAGGTACCTATCAAGCTGTTGTGAGACAAATTGATGACCTCAAGCTTGGTGGCATTGCATATCAAAGGAGATATCCTTCCTGTCATCTTATTACTTTCAATGGAATAATAAAAAGTCACGGAAGATGGAAGTGGAATTGGCCCTCCAAACTTCTTGTTGGACAAATCTATTACAACCAATGAGGTGTTTGAGAAAACCTCTGTAGACCACTGTCCAATAAAATTGTTGTTGGAAATAGAAAATGCTTCAAGAGCAGGGAAGGAGAGTTCAAAGTTGGTGAGTTTGATCCTACCATAAAATTGGTTGTGTTCCAAATCGAGCTGCTGAAGATGCGGTGCTTCCAACCAATGTGGGAAGATATCACATAACTCATTGTAACCAAGAAATAGTATGGCTAAGTTCGCGCATTTGACTAGTGAGCGCGGTAATAGCCCTTGTAATTTATTGTTTCTCAAGTTTAGATAGAAGAGATTGGTCATATTACCAAAACATGATGGCATATTTCCAGAGAGAGTATTGTTAAATAAACATAAGTACCCGAGTGAACTCAATTGGCAAATTGAAGATGGGATCTCACCGGTGAAATTATTGTTGTCGGCAATAAAGTAAGAAGTAGAAGGTGGAGGGATGGGGAGTGGTCCTCGGAATGAGTTGTTCAGAAGGTTAATATACCGCAATCACTTCCAATACAATTGTTGTATACCTCCCTCCAAAAGGTTATGAGAAAGATCTAAGAGTTCCAATGTATTAGGGCTTATCCCCCAAAACCACTTGGGGATCTCCCCATTAATCCTATTAAAAGAGAGGTCTAAGCGTGTTAATATTTCTAACGAATTCAAAAAATAGGGGAATTTGGTCAAGTTGCAAGAAGGCAACCCCAACACTTCAAGCTTCGGGAACTTATACTTCAGTGTATTGTAAGTTAGATTTAGTTCTAGAGAAACATTAAGCATTCGGAGATTTTTAAACTTTGTAAAGATTTCAAACTCTACAACCCCACTAAAGTTATTCCCGGCTAGATATAGAACTTGGAGTTGCTTGAGATTCCACAGTGATGAAGGGATGTGTCATGTGAATTTGCAATCACTAAGACCTAACATTGTTAATCTCTTCATGTTACCAATTGAATCGGGTATTACTCCTGAAAAGCTCGTACCGTCGAGACACAAGTACGCAAGAGGACCAGTCCAATTGGATTTGGGAAGAATCCCGAACATGTTGGGATTGGAACGTAGACAAAGAGTAATAAGGCTAGGTAATTGAAAAACAATATCTGGAAACATTCCCCCCATGGAACAAGCAGAAACTCTTAAATGTGTCAAAGAAGAAGGCAATTTCGCAAATGACATTGGTGAAATCGTGGACATGTTTACTTCATCAAGAACAAGCTTTCTCACTACTGTTAGATTCTGAAGGATCTTTGTGAAGATTGTATGTTCCAATACTAGAGAAGGGAATGAGTTTGTAACATCATAATTGTAAGAGAGATCAAGTGACACAAGCTTGGAGAGGTGAGAGATCTCACTAGGAACAGTACCAAGAAAGTGTGAACGAGAGAGATTGAGATGAGTCAACTTTGCAAATGCACTTAGATTAGGCGAAATTTGTGAGCCAATAAAATTATTACCAGAAAGGTTTAGGCTCCGAAGATGTTGAAGGAGAAGGAGGGAGCTATTGGAATGAAGAGTGCCTCGAAGCCAACTGCAAGTAAGATCGAGACCAACAATGTTGCCAGTGATGCTGTCGCAAGTGACACCATCCCATGAGCAGCAGTCAAACGCCTTGTTCCATGAGTTTGTCTTTGGATAAGATGTGACGGGGTAATAAAAATCCTCGTCACAACTAACGTGGGACGCCATGCTATCAAGCATGAAGGAATTTTTAAAAGGAGCAAGGCATCGCGCTCGTCAGGAGGGCAAAGGGGCGAGGCAAAGGGAAGGGAGCAATGGAAGAAAAAGAGACAACAGAGGACGCCAAGGATTTGATTCCACCCCATTTTGCAGCTTAACATGCGAGTGAGTTAAGTGGTGGGAGAGTGCTTTAACTTATACTAAGTTCAGTCTTCTCATAAACCAGGTTATCAACCCAAGTCTTCTCTGAAAGGTCTATCGGTGGGCTCACATAGCCTTCCAATTTCTTCTCCTCCCATCATCTCCGACAAGACGACTTCTACTTGCCTTGCGGGTTGGGGAACATTTTTTATTTTTTCGCCTAATTACTACCAGAAGTATGCCGTGCTCGCAGGGGGCAACTTGCATCGCCGTGGATGAATGAAGTATCCGATTAATTTGATATTAGTTTCTGTAATTTTTCACATGGATTTTACTTGGGTTGTCAACCGTCGAGTGTAGAAAACAACTATAAAAACACTTGTCGAATTGGACATACAAAATGCAGCCTGTAAATTGGAACTTGAGATCGTATCTCCTTATTATAATCTAAATGTTAAAATAAATTAAAGCTTATGGGCTTTCCACTTTTCTGTCTTTTCATAAGTTGATTTCGAATTAGGTGGAGTTTTTGAAAAAGATATTTCATTGAACTAAAGAGATTATGCCATTTGGATAATGAAACTTGTATCGATCCTATTTTTTTGTAACTCCATTTTAAATTATGTGGAGTTTAGGTAATAAAAAAATTTCAATTTCAATTTCATTTTCTTCTAATCATATTTGTTTTTGACAACGCAACGTTGCAGATTATCTTTTATGATTTTCAAATCTATAACTAAAATATTTAATTAGTCATTAAAGGAAATAGACCTTAATCAGTTATTCTTCTCACGAAGAAGGGCTACCTAATTAACAACCCATGGCAATGCGAATGCCTCCTGTATATATATTTGGATCACGTCTAAGCATGAATAATACAAGAGTACTTGAGATTAATATTTCTCAAAAGTTAGATTACTGTGGAATTTTAGATTAAATGATAAAATATCTTTAAGTATAATTTAGTGCTTGTCACATATTATACGGTTACCTCGCAGAAAGGCAAAAGAAAACACTCGATCTGGTTCATTTCAATGTTTCTTGCTGGACCACAATTGCTCGAGGACAGCGGTGGACGAATTTGAAATGACATTTCTGGGGTCACAACTTTGGTTTTCTTGATGGTCTCGGTGGGGATACTTGAGTGTAGAAAATTTTAGTGCCATAGAATATCTTCCTTGGATTGACAAATTGGTGCTAATGAGTTGGGTTTTACTGGTGATTGTTTCTTGCAATGTCATATCAATTGTTCTACGTATACACAATTTTTCGCTTTTCTTGAAAGATATATTAATCAAGTCTAAAAGATACTAAATTTATCACAGATGTATCAGTTTGAGGTTTTTGGTTGTAGAAAAATTAGTTTGAGATAATTTGTCAGAGCTGTATTAATTTGGGGTTTGTCATGGTATTAACCCTTAAAATGAATTAGAGCTTAAGGACTTCCTAATTATCTATATTTGAATAAGTTAATTTCGAATTAAGAAGATTTTTAGATAATATTATTTTCATTTTTAGTAAAAAATATTTCATTGAACTAAAGAGATTATACCGTTTAGATAAAAAATAATTTTATTAATCTTATCTTTTTGTAAGAACCCAATTTCAAATTAAGTGGAGTTTGGATAAAATTATTTTCATTTTCATTTTCTTCTAAACATACATATATATGTATATATTTTGACAACGCAACCTTGCAGATTTTCTTTGTTGATTTTCAAATATAGAAGTAAAAGATTTAATTAGTCACAGAAGGAAATAGACTTTAGACGGAGTGTTCCCCTACGAAGAAAGGCTACCTAATCAACAACCCATGGCAATGTGAAGGCCTCCAGTATATATATTTGGATCACGTCTAAACATGTATGATACAAGAGCACTTGAGATTAATTTTTCACAAAGTTGGATTATTGTGGAATTTAAGATAAAGTGATACATTATCTTTTAAGTCTTATAAAATGCTTGTGAAATATTATACAATTACCTCGCAGAAAGGCAAAAGAAAAGACAGCGGTGCACGAATATGAGATGACATTACTGGGGTCGCGAATTTCACTTTCTTGATTGTCTATGTGGGGTTATTTGAGCGTGGAAAATTCTTAGGGCCATGGAATATCTTCCTTGGCTGAATGCATATAGGACAGCGGAAGAGTTTTTACGTTTCAAATGGGCATTGACAAATTGGTGCTAGTTAGTTGGATTTTAATGGTGATTTTGTCTTGCAATGTCATGTCAATTCTTCTACAACGTATACACGACGTGCAAATCTTCTCCGCTTTTATCGGAAGGCATATTAGTCAAGTTTATGGAGGTATTATTCATTTCAAAAATATGCGTGACTCTGGTCATCACCATCTAGTACACAAATTCGGACAATCTATTATGAAGATGACAGTCATTTATGAATTTTTCCACATAAGATAACTTTGAATCTTTAAACCCTATTTACTATGGCAAACGAATGTGATGATAGGTACAAGTCCAAGATCTACTATTCACCTGCAAGCTCAAAAAAATTTAGAGCAGGAGAATGGAATGTCTAGTGTTGATCCTTAAGGGATCTATTCCACGGCGTATTCATTCATTAATACCGGCTGTATAGGCTTCTATAGCTAGGTACTCAAATGAGAATTGATAATGCAAAATTAGTGTCTAATTTAAGTTAACAAAAATTGGTCAGTTGGTCTAATATTGGTTCGTCATTGGGGAAAGCGTTAAATACATACTTCATTTTACCCAATGAATATTTACATACCTCTATTTTAGCAAATGCTTTTCATATAGCTCTAAACAAAGCCCTACATTAAAATGACCAAATTGCCCACCTCGCAAACTCTTTTTAGCATGTTTGGATGGGTTGGTAATTAATGGGTTTTGAGTGTTTTTGGTGGGTGTGTGAATTGGGATTGGGGATGGCATTTTTGAAAAGAAAATGACATTTTCGTTAATAGGACACAATTATAATTGATGCGGGGTGCAAATTAGTCTCATGACCTTCAAACTTCTTTCTTTTTTCAAAATAAGTGACTTTAAAACTTTCAAAGAAAAGAAAAACAATTGCAATTTGGATTTTTTCTTACGAGATAATCCATGAGAAACATGAAGTTCAACATATATATTGTTTGCTTACATCCCGCTTGAGCTAACTCCTTCGAATTTATTAGATTGATTATTTTTGGCAAATTTTGCTATCTTCAAAATCGTTAATACATAGATTATTCATACGTATATCGGGATAAGGATACTAGGAGCGCCATAACTTTCGTTAGACGCTCACTTGAGTATCATAACTTTTTTTCGTTCACTGGAGTGCCACATCGTAGTAAAATAGATCATTTAAGTGCCATTTCCGGCGAAAATAGATCATTTGAGTGCCACTTCTGGCGAAATCATCCCACGTGGATTTTTTATTTTTATTTTTTCTTTCCCATTTTTTGGAAATTTTTTTCATTGTCGGCTGGTCGTGAGGGCTCGAAACTGCGGCTTTTCTAGCCCAACGATGATCGTCCTGGAAAGGCGAGCACCACCAGCTTGAAGAGGGGGTATCGGTGAATCATTCCATAGCCTCCGTTCATCTCAGAATTTCCGATTTAGCCTCCGTTGATAAGGTAAAAATGCTTCGTAGTCACACAATTCAAGCATTTTATCAAACTGATTTGTGTGATTACGAAACATTCTTACCTTCGTCAACTAACAGTTTTCTCCGAAAGTATCAAGTGAAATCAAATAAAATGCGATTAATTTAAATAGAATAAAAAAAAATAGTCCGCTGATGGAGTTACATGGTGATTTTGTCTAGCTAATAATTAAAGGCTATGGAAGGACAAGAGCTTCTAATTTCTGCAAAGACGGATGGGAGATTTTAACATCGCCAAATTTGGATCTGCAGCTGAATGTACACATAAGAATCTCATGTGTCATATTGTGATAAAAATGAAGAACAAGTCAGGCAAATTTAAGATGGAGACTCCGTAAGCGATCACCAAATCATTTGCGTTCCCCATAAGCGACAATTGCGACAGCTAACGTAGAAAAGTTTAGCAGACATCTCAGAGTGAAGAGTAGCCAGCTTCTTGCTCAGCCAATGAACTAAAACAAGTAAGGAAGGAGAACTAATCGTCCAGTCTCAGCCCATGCACCCACTCTGCATTTACGTGTGACGCTTTAAGACTTGTTTCCAAGCCAAGTCGCAATAATCAAACTATTACTATAGTCACGCAGTATATTTGATTGGGGACAGGAAAAAATGCGCAAAAGGCTTCATATACTTACTTTAAAACACAAGCTATCCATTATTTCCATATAGGCAACACATGTATTTAAGGAGAGGAAGTTGCAAAATTCCTTCATTAAACTTTTAAACAGAACAGTAACAAGGAACTGTATATCATACAGAGAAGCGTTTTGGCTTCGTTGCTTTGCAAAATGCCCTGCCAAATGCCGCTCGGTGTCCTCCGGTAGCTGCTGCACAAAGAAGCACGCCGCATTCAGATTCAAAGCACAATCCCACGTTTCCCTCTAACCAAGCTAACGGACCTCCTCAAACACGAGTTGAATCTAATGAACCAATTAAGAGCTCAAATCAACATTAGGAACACAAACGGCAATCTCAACAAAGATTTTGAGCAAACATAACTGGTTAAGACGCACCAATGTGCAGATAAACTAGTTGACTGCTCGCATCGCCCTCACAAACACAAATCGCAATCGCAAAAAAACTTCCAATGAAACTCGATCAAAACTTGATTGAAGCACATAAATGTTCAGAGGGAGAGAGACCTGAGGAGCTTTCCTGACGATCTCTTGGATGTAATTTGCGCCCAAACAATGGTGACCCGCATTGTAGACTTCGCAAATCAGAGAGACTGGCTTGGTTTTGGAAACGGCCGCAACGCGCACATTCTCAGCATGCGCACCAGATTGCTTGGCCGCTTGACAGAATTGGATCATGAGGGTGCGGAGCGCCCCTACAGAAGCACAACGGTTCTCGGTGGTTGCAACTGCTTGTTGTTGGTTTGCGCTCCTGTTATGCCGTTCGTTGCTTTACTCGAAATTTTTCACTTCTAGAGGGGCGAGTGGTAAAATCGAATATAGAGAAAACGAGTGAGAAATATTTTGCGGATGCCACATACTCACATTATCGAAAAATAGGTTGTGGCGCATATGAAGCTCAGACCAGTTACTATGCACTTTCATTTTATAATTATATACATGCATATATCACTTTCTTGCCGGTAGTGTCCAAAGGCCTAACTTTGGTGCAATATATATAGTCTTTGGACACCCTTTTTTGCATAAAAAAAGTCAACTTCAGAAAAACTGCAAAAAAAAAAGAAAAGAGAGAGACAGAATCAAAGGGGAGATCTGCTACTTCTCACCGCGTCATGCCTATCTGTTTCCTATTTTGGAGTGAAGCGAGATACAGCCCTAAACATATTCTGGGCCTAACAAGCATTTGCATTGACCTTTGTTTGCTGAGATCGAGAATCAGATCTCTCATTGCATGGCTTCTGTCTGAACCAAAGTCAGACCATTCGAGCGGCGAGTGCAGATCTCAATGCCAACAAGTCAACCTTCTTATGTGCCTACTTTTGTAGCGATCCATCGATGTCACCATCAGCCACTTTTTCTTCACTCTGGTCTTATCCCCTTTTGTGTGCCATCTTCTCCATGAAAGAACAGACGAAGATTAACTTGCTGTAGATGTATAATATGCGCGCGCTTGCATTCTAAGGGGAATGAATTCGCATACTGCGATTTCCTTTTAACTGGGAGATGCGCTGTACAGGCATACATATAGAAGCAAGAAATATAATTTTGCAAAATGTCTTCACCTTCGATCCTGCATAATATACAGAACACGGATCTTCGACAAAATCCAGCAATTTGGTTTAGTCTCTACTCTTGATCCTCTACTGCTCTGGAGTCTATGCAGGACACTTTTATCTGTGAACCAATCTCACTCAACATCGAGTAAATCATACTTCTCTGATGGGGTATGCCATCTTTTGCGGACTCTGTAGATTCGACACCTCCAAGTTGAATGAGGCTGGACCCAACTTCCTTTTGCAAACCATTTGCCCTCATCATCATCCTGACATTCTCGACAGCATCCCAATTACCTTCGCCTGCATATATGTTTGACAATAGCGCATAGGGCCCAACATCTGTTGGTTCCAACTCCATCTAACGCCTGGCCACCATCTCTCCTAGTTCGATGTGAGACTGAGTCCTACATGAAGAAAGCAGAGCACCCCATAGTGAAGATCCTGCCTCTGTAGGTACTTCTTTAATCAACTCTCCTAAATCCTTCACCAGCCCAGCAGCTGCTACGGCTTTGAATTATGCCGTAGCAGCTGTGCCGCCAGGGCCAGAAGAGCAGGAGACGCCACAGATGCACGCACTTGATGCCCTGGCCGATGCATCCAACCCGATTCCCGCAGGCTTCCACGTAAGCACAGAGCATATAGTCTGTTAGAATACCTGCATCGATTCTTCCGGATGGAGTTTCTAGCATCTGAATGAGAAATAGATTGCTCCTGAAATTTTTTCTCTCGAGCATCTTCCCCCTCTGCTCTCTGAATTGCATGCTGATAGGTTTAAATTACTACATGGGAACTGTTGCTTGGAATTGATTCAGTTGTCAACGATGCATGTCGATGCTGAGTTATCTTTTTGGTCCATAGGTATCTCCAGCTACTGGTTCTCACCATAGTGGGTTCTTTGAGTAGTTCTTGCTGTCTAGACTGATGACACTTGAGGCCAGGTGGGAGGAGCATTCATACATTAGTATCCTAAGGCTTAGGGTTGCAATCTTGACTCCAGATTCTGCTAACTACTGCAATGCAAATATGGACGGTCGGGTCGTGAAGGTAGATAATGTTGGCTGTCATATAATCTAACATTTTGATGCCCTTTTTTTAATCGAACATCGGAGCCAATGCGATGACTACAAATTTTATGATGTTTTGTAACTCGCGGTGGAGAATGTATGTCCATTGTTCCTCATCTATACAGGGAAGATCAGGACGTGGCAGATTTATGTTACTTAGTCTCCTTCCTTTCTCCAACGATCCATGCTGCAATGTGGAAGTTCGCGGTCCCGGCACAGCTTCTTTTTTCACCTTTACCATTATAAAACTGTTCAATTTCAGAAACAGAAGCCAAGAAAGTGCGGCGATCTGACTTGGAGGATGAGCTGCTGACGGAACAAGTCAGGTAGCACGGTTGAAAATGGAAAGAGATTGCAAAATCTCTTGGCAGGACTTCCCGGGCGTGTTGGTCCCGGTGGAGGATGAGCTAAACATAGAGGATCGAAGACATTACGGCAAGTGCCGGAAAGAGATCGTTGCTCAGTACTTGAGCAACCAGTTGCAGGATGCCACCCGGGAATGGTGGAATCGGCAGTTTTATAATAGAGCGGCGGCCGAAGAGGTCCAAGGGGTGATGACAGGAGCTGGCGGGAGGGCTGTGCGGAGGAGGAGGGTAATGCCTGCAGTCCATTGGGCGAGGAGGCAACCGCGATCGTCACGGACGTCGAGAGAGCGTTGTCAAGAGGCTCTGATTAACATCTTCTTTTTCATGATATAATGTATTGTAAAATGAAAATTACCAACGATTTTAATTCCAGCACCGCACCACAAATTGTTGACAAACCTTTTACTTTTATATAATTTCATGCATAGCTCCCGCACTGGAAATGAGGACTAAATTCATGTGACAGAGAATATCCTAAAAATAAGGAGAATAAATGCAAATTTAAACATTCTGGGAGTGTTCCCAACCATGTCGGGAACGTATCCTCTATTTGATTGTCATCGAGATCCAGAACTTCCAGATATCTGCAGTTGACAAAGGACCGGGTATTGTGCCTGCAAAATGATTTCCACTCAAGTCAAGAGTCGTCAAGCTATTTCTCCAACAAAATGATTGGGGAATTGTGCCCTCAAGGTGATTCATTTGCAAGTTCAAAACTGATAGATTGATGCTAAAATTTGTTAAGCATCGAGGCAAGGTACCTGTCAAGCTGTTGTTAGACAAGTTGATGACCTCAAGCTTGGTGGCATTGCATATCAAAGGAGAGATCCTTCCTGTCATCTTATTACTTGCAATGGAATAATAAAAAGTCACGGAAGAAGGAAGTGGAATTGGTCCTCTAAACTTGTTGTTTGACAAATCTGTTAGAACCAATGAGGTATTTGAGAAAACCTCTATAGACCACTGTCCAGTAAAATTGTTGTTGGAAACATAAAATGCTTCAAGAGCAGGGAAGGAGAGTCCAAAGTTAGTAATTTCACTGGTGAAATTGTTGTTGCCGGCAACAAAGTAAGAAGTAGAAGGTGGAGGGACGGGGGGTGGTCCTTGGAATGAGTTGTTCAAAAGGTTAATATATCGCAATCACTTCCAATACAATTGTTGTATACCTCCCTCCAAAAGGTTATGAGAAAGATCTAAGAGTTCCAATGTATTGGGGCTTATCCCCCAAAACCACTTGGGGATCTCCCCACTAATCCTATTAAAAGAGAGGTCTAAGTGTGTTAATATTTCTAACGAATTCAAAAAATGGGAGAACTTGTTCAAGTTGCAAGAAGGCAACCCCAACACTTCAAGCTTCGGGAACGTATACTTCAGTGTACTGAAGGTTAGATTTAGTTCTACAGAAACATTAAGCATTCGGAGATTTTTAAACTTTGTAAAGATTTCAAACTCCACAACCCCACTAAAGTTATTCCTAGCTAGATACAGAACTTGGAGTTGCTTGAGATTCCATAGTGATGAAGGGATGTGTCCTGTGAATCTGCAATCACCAGGACCTAACATTGTTAATCTCTTCATGTTACAAATTGAATTGGGTATTACTCTTGAAAAGCTCGTACCGTCGAGACACAAGTATGCAAGCGAACCAGTCCAATTGGATTTGGGACGAATCCCGAACATGTTGGGATTGGAACGTAGACAAAGAGTGATAAGGCTAGGTAATCAAAAAACAATATCTGGAAACATTCCCCCCATGGAACAAGCAGAAACTCTTAAATGTGTCAAAGAAGAAGACAATTTGCAAATGACATTGGTGAAATCGTGAACATGTTTACTTCATCAAGAACAAGCTTTCTCACTACTGTTAGATTATGAAGGAGCATTGTGAAGATTGTATTTTCCAATACAAGAGAAGATAGTGAGTTTGTAACATCATAATAGTAAGAGAGATCAAGTGACACAAGCTTGGAGAGGCGAGAGATCTCACTAGGAATAGTACCAAGAAAGTGTGAACGAGAAAGATTCAGATGAGTCAACTTTGCAGATGCACTTAGATAAGGCGAAATTTGTGAGCCAACAAAATTATTACCGGAAAGGTTGAGGCGTCAAAGATGTTGAAGGAGAAGGAGGGAGCTATTGGAATGAAGAGTGCCTCGAAGCCAACTGCAAGTAAGATTGAGACCAACAATGTGTTGCGAAATTCAAATTGGTATTGGTATAAATGTTACGAACAATACATAATTATAAAGAAATGAAATTACAATAACAGAATTGGAATCGATACAAATGGATTCCGAGGCCTATGTTCGACACAGTTTCCTTAAAACAAATTCGTTCCCTCCAACACACGTATAAGGTTTCGTGAACGTTTGTCTCCCGGGATACAACGGTTGACAGCTAAGAAGAAATCGGCACTTCAAACTATCGAAAAACAGTGCAAAAATGCAGAGAATTGAAAGAGAGAAATAATTCGATGATTTTTAAAATAGAATGGGAAGGCATCTAAATTAATTCTGTAACAATACAATTTAACGCCATTAACCACTTGAGTTGAAAAATAAATCATAGGCCCACTTTTCGTGTACACAGGACATGCGCTCGCGCCCAAGTTTTAGATTGTCGGGCGTCCTATTTGGACCCCCCGTGGCTGCACGCGAGGAATAGTGTTTGTGTTATGATAGTTACCACTTCAAATGAATGTAACTGTATATAAAGTACTTCATAGCCTTCTTTCTTTTCTAATGTGGGACTAGTATTTTTCCACTTTCCACTTCCAACTCAAGGGTGTTCTTTGAGCATCAATTTCTCATTCATTCACCCATCAATTTATCTCATGTTTCCAACACAATGTTGCCAGTAACGCCATCGCAAGTGACACCATCCCATGAGCAACGGTCAAGGCCCTTGTTCCATGAGTTTGTCTTTGGAGAAGATGTGACAGGGTAATACAAATCCTCGTCACAACTAAAGTGGGATGCCATGCTATCAAGCACGAAGGAATTTTTAAAAAGGAGCAAGGCATCGCGCTGGTAAGGAGGGCAAAGGGGTGAGGCAAAGGGAAGGGAGGAATGTAAGAAAAAGAGGAAACAGAGGAGGCCAAGGATTTGATTCCACTCCATTTTGCAGCTTAACATGCGAGTGAGTCAAGTGGTGGGAGAGAGTGCTCCAACTTATACTAAGTTTAGTCTTCTAATAAGCCAGGTTATCAACACAGGCCTTCTCTGAAAGGTCTATCGGTGGGCTCACGTAGCCTTCCAACTTCCTCTCCTCCCACCATCTCTGATAAGACGACTTCTACTTGCCTTGTGGGTTGGGGAATATTTTTGTATTTTTCCCCTAATTACTACCACAAGTGTGCCGTGCTTGCAGGGGGCAACTTGCATCGCGTTGATTGAAGTATCCCATTAATTTGATATTACTCTCTGTAATTTTTTGCGTGTCTTTTACTTGGGTTGTTGAAAGTTCAGTGTAGAAAATAACTATAAAAACACTCGTCGAATTGGACATACAAAATGCAGCCTGTAAATTAGAACTTGAGATCGTATCTCCTTATTACAATCTATATGTTAACATAAATCAAAGTTTATGGGCTTTCCACTTTTCTGTTTTTCATTAGTTGATTTCGAATTAGGTGGAGTTTTATATGAGATTATTTTCATTTTTATTTCTTTCTTAGGAAAAGATATTTGATTGAACTTAAGAGATTATACCATTTAGATAAAGAAATTGTATGAATCTTATCTCTTTGTAAAAATTCAATTTCAAATTAAGTGGAGTTTATATAAAATTATTTTCGTTTTCTTCTACACATATTTATTCTTGACAACGCAACCTTTTCTTTTGGGTCAATAACAACGCAACCTTGCACATTCTCTTTTTTGATTTTCAAATATAGAATAAAAAGATTTAATTAGTCACAAAAGTAAGTGGACTTTAAGCTGAGTTATTCTACTCATGAAGAAAGGCTACCTGATGAACAACACATAGCATTGTGAAAGCCTCCAGTATTTATATTTAGATCACGTATAGATATGTATGATAGAAAAGTACTTGAGATTAATTTTTCTCAAAGTTGGATTAATGTGGAGTTTAAGATAAAGTGATAAAATATCTTTAAGCCTAATAAAGTGCTCGTCACAAATACGGTAACCTCGCAGAGAGGCAAAGGAAAAGACACGGTCTGGTTGATTTCCATGGATTTTGCTGGAGACAATTGCTCGAGGACATTACTGGGTCACAAATTTGGTTTTCTTGACTGTCTTCTTGGTGGGGTCTATGAGTGTGGAAAATTCCTAGTGCCATAGAATATCTTCCTTGGCAGAATGATTATAAGACGTATATCCATTCTAGAAGGCATCGACAAGAACTCGAAGATGGGAGTACTCATGAATTCGCATACTGCGATGCCCTTTTAACTGGGAGATGTGCAGTACAGGCATATATATAGAAGCAAGAAATATTTTTTTGCAAAATGTCTTCTCCTTCAATCCTGCATAATATACAGGACACAGATCTTCGACAAAATCCAGCAATATGGTTTACTCTCCCTCTACTCTTGATCCTCTACTGGTCTGGAGTCTCTGCATGGCACTTCTATTTGTGAACCAATCTCGCTCAACATCGAGTAAATCATACTTCTCTGATGGGTATGCCATCTCTTGTGGACTCTGTAGATTCGACACCTCCAAGTTGAATGAGGCTGGACCCAACTTCCTTTTGCAAACCCTTTGCCTTCATCATCAACCTGACATTCTCGACAGCGTCCCAATTACCTTCTGCTGCATACATGTTTGACAATAGCACATAGGGCCCAACATCTGTTGGTTCCAACTCGATCAAATGTCTGGCCACCATCTCTCCTAGTTCGATGTGAGAATGGGTCCTACAGGAAGAAAGCAGAGCACCCCATAGTGAAGATCCTGCCTCTGTAGGTACTCCTTTAATCAACTCTCCCGAATCCTTCACCAGCCCAACCCGAGCAAGAAGATCAACCATGCAACCATAGTGCTCCACCTTAGGTTGGATATTGTAAACCCGAGACATCATGCTGAAACACCACCAACCTTCCACAACCATTCCGGAATGTGTGCATGCAGATAATATGCTGACGAAGGTAGCATCATTTGGCATTGGACCTCTCTTCTCCATCTCCAAGAACATTTACAGGGCTTTCTCGCCATGCCCATGTATTCCATACCCCATGATCATGGCATTCCACGAGACAACACTTCTATCACGCATCTGATCAAACACTTTCCTGGCTGAATCCATGGTGCCACATTTTGCATACATTGTCAATAGCGCAGTCGAAAGCAGCACATCAGCTTCAATGTTGTCCTTCATGTAAGAATAAACCAAGTGACCTGTATTGAGGTCCCCTGTATTGGCACAAGCAGATAAAACACTCACAAGAGTAGCCCTATTGGGTTTAATCTCTTCCTCTTGTAGCATACTATCAAACAAACTCAAACACTCCGTATAACCTTTAACACGTACATAAAGAGCCAACAAGGTATTCCATGAAACCACATTCCGGAAAGGCATCGAATCAAAAAAGCTGCGAGCCTCTGGCACATTTCCAATCCTTGCATACCCATCAATCATACAATTCCACGACACGATGTCCCTAAATGGCATTCTATCAAACAACCATCGTGCCTCGCCCATGTTCCCTCGTGCAACATAACCCGCAACCATCGAGTTCCAACTGAAGATGTCCCTTTCAGTCATTTCATCGAAAAGTTCGCGAGCAACATCCACTTCCCCATTCTTCACATGACCATCAATCATGGAATTCCAGCTAACCAAATCCAACACTGTCCCTGCATCAAACACCAAGCGCGCACTCCTAGCTTTTTGAAAAACCGAATACATGTGAATTAACGCATTCCTCACGAATAAATCCGACTCTAACCCAAGTTTTAACACCCTGACATGAACCTTCTCTCCTTCAGTCAGTGACCCAATCACCACAAACCCTTTCACAACAATGGGAAACGTATAGTGATTTGGTGCAATATCATTCCCCACCATCTCGTCATAATAGAATCTCACAGCACTACACGCATCATTCATGTTGACATAAGTTCTAATAATAATATTGCACAGAAAAGCATCGGGCTCTTGGGTACACTTGAAGAACGTAGCCGCATGAGCAACTTCACGTAAAGAACAGAGCTTCTTCACGGCTTGACTTGTGGCAAGAGAATGTTGAGATAGGCGAGTGACAACTAGCTGAGCATGGACTTGGTTGAATTCTCTGACGCTATTACTCGACTCCAGTCTGCGCAGAATCGGATGGGCTAAAGTCAAAACGTCAACTTTTTCGTCGTTTGTGATTAAATTTTGTCGCTTGACATCGTGAGGCCAGAGTCTCGGTGTGGGCTTGGAGAGGTGTTTCTGGGATTTGAGGAATTTGTCGAGAGATAGAGATGAGAATCTAGTGTTTGGTGTGAGTTTCTGGGCAATGGACATATGGCTTGTGTTTGGTTTTTCCGGGAAGCTTTGTGCTTCTGATTTCTTAAGTTTCCAAGTTTAGATCATGCTAAAATGTCATGCACTTGACCGATGATCTTGAGAGTGCAGTGGCCGGAGTAGAGAGAGAGAGAGTTCCCTGTCTCGCTTTCCTGAGTAAAAAATAAAAAAATACATGTAATTATTTTTTAATTATACGACGTCCCCGTGAGGCATGATACCTGCATTATATGCATGACCATTTTTGCAAAAGCTTTCTACATTAATTCAGCATCTTAAAAGGTATGTCAAGTGCACGCACCCTTATCTATGCATCTCTCATCAGGATACAAATTTTATATTAATAGGTAATAATTTCTCTTGCTTTTTCCTAAGCTCTATTCATTGTCTTCCTCTAACAAAACGAGTAACACACCAGATTTTGTTCATCAGCATGGGTTTCGGAACTTCAAATTAAAACGATCACATCACAGCTTCAAGCCATGAACGTATAAGCTTCATTGTTAACCAACTATATTTATCACTGAACTTCCGCCGTCGACCACCACAGTTCGTCGGAAACTAACTCCAGAGTATCGCAGGGATGTACGACAAGCGAATACAATGCATAGGGCAGTAAGAGAAATCAAACCCAGGAACATCTGTCTCTAGATATCACCATACCAAGCACGATGTTGACTCCACCAAGCCTTTCCACATCAGTGGTCGCAGTCAGTCCAACATCGAATACACAATGCATAAAACAACCAGAACGTAAGAGAGCAGGAAGGCTCTCGGCTACCTCACTGTGCATCCAAACCAGGCTTAGTTTTTAACAAATCTGCTAATCTCACACGAATCACATCAACACATACCTTCAGTTTGAAAAAAATCGAGATTATCTCTCAATCAAATCTCAGAAACATTTTATCGAACAGGTCGTGCGCGTTTTTGCCGAGGTGTGCATATGCATAACTAAAAGCCCGATTCATTCCGAGTGGTCACAAACAACCAAAAACTCAGGTTCAGATCATCAGCCCAAACTCAGTCGATGTGAGTGTCCAAGCCATCACGACATATATCTCCAAATGTTTTTTTTTACGTAAGAAGGACCATGAAGAGGAAGTGACCGTACCTTTGTTCGAACCGAATGGTGAGCAAACAGAAGAGTCAACGATGAAGAACCACACCGATCAAAGTAGATCGAGCGGGAAACTCTGACACCTGAAGCTCTCGATCCGGAAACAGAGTCGAGCAGCGGATTCGCTTGCTCCGCGCCTTCCACCTCTGTGCGAGCGAGCGAGCGTTCCCCAGGGACGAGGGCTGGCCGAGCCGTTCGTCCAGGCCGGGCTCTCGAAATGGGCTCTCTTGATCAATTACCATTGCCTCCGATGGTGGCTAGTGGACTGGACACGAGCCCACGCACGAAAATGGGCTCCGAGTAAACTTCTATCCCGTGGCTCTAAGGGACAACGTGCCTAAGTTCCTCTGGAAATAATGCGGGTGACAGTTTCCTCCAGCGTTAGGCGGTTCGTCAACCGGAGGCCACGAGCGACTACGGCGGCTTTGAATTATGCCATATCAGCTGTGCCGTCAGAGCCAGAAGAGCAGGAGATCCCACAGACTTATGCACTTGACGCCCTGGCCGATGCATCCAACCCGGATTCCCGCAGTCTTCCAGGTGAGCACAGAGCACATGGTATGCTAGAATACTCGCCTCGATTCTTCTGAACGGAGTTTCTAGCATCTGAATGAGAGATAGATTGCTTCTGAATTTTTTTTTCTATCGGGCATCTTCTGCCTCTGCTATCTGAATTGCATGCTGATAGGTTTTAAATTACTACATGGGGACTGTTGCTTGGAATGGAGTCAGTCGTCAACCAGGCATGTCGATGCTGAGTTATCTTTTTGGTCCATGGGTATCTCCAGCTACAGGCTCTCACCATAGTGGGTTCTTTGAGATGTTCTTGTTGTCTAGACTGATGAGACTTGAGGTCAGGTGGGAGGAGCATTCATACATTAGTATCCTAAGGCTTAGGGTTGCAATCTTGACTCCAGATTCTTCTAACTACTGCGACACAAATATGCACGGTCAGGTCGTGAAGGTCGTGAAAAAAAGACTACGAAGCATTCTTACCTTCATCAACTGACAGTTAGTATTCTCCGAAAGTATCAAGTGAAATCAAATAAGATGCGATTAATTTAAACAGAATAAAAAAATTAGTCCGCTGATGGAGTTACATGGTGATTTTGTCTAGCTAATAATTAACGGCTATGGAAGGGCAAGAGCTTCTAATTTCTGCAAAGACGGATGGGAGTTTTTAACATCGCCAAATTTGGATCTGCAGCTGAATGTACACATAAGAATCTCATGTGTCATATTGTGATAAAAATGAAGAACAAGTCAGGCAAATTTAAGTTGGAGACTCCGTAAGCGATCACCAAATCATTTGCGTTCCCCATAAGCGACAGTTGCGACAGCTAACGTAGAAAAGTTTAGCAGACATCTCAGAGTGAAGAGTAGCCAGCTCCTTGCTCAGCCAATGAAGTAAAACAAGTAAAGAAGGAGAACTAATCGTCCAGTCTCAGTCCATGCACCCACTCTGCCTTTACGTGTGACGCTTTAAGACTTGTTTCCAAGCCAAGTCGCAATAATCAAACTATTACTACAGTCACGCGGTATATTTGATTGGGGACAGGAAAAAATGCGCAAAAGGCTTGATATACTTACTTTAAAACACAAGCTATCCATCATTTCCACATAGGCAACACAAGTATTTAAGGAGAGGAAGTTGCAAAATTCCTTCATTAAACTTTTAAACAGAACAGTAACAAGGAACTGTATATCATACAGAGAAGCGTTTTGGCTTCGTTGCTTTGCAAAATGCCCTGCCAAATGCCGCTCGGTGTCCTCGGGTAGCTGCTGCACAAAGAAGCACGCCGCATTCAGATTCAAAGCACAATCCCACGTTTCCCTCTAACTAAGCTAACGGACCTCCTCAAACACGAGTTGAATCTAATGAACCAATTAAGAGCTCAAATCAACATTAGGAACACAAACGGCAATCTCAACAAAGATTTTGAGCAAACATAACTGGTTAAGACACACCAATTTGCAGATAAGCTAGTTAACTGCTCGCATCGCCCTCACAAACACAAATCGCAATCGCAAAAAAACTTCCAATGAAACTCGATCAAAACTTGATTGAAGCACATAAATGTTCAGAGGGAGAGAGACCTGAGGAGCTTTCCTGACGATCTCTTGGATGTAATTTGCGCCCAAACAATGGTGACCCGCATTGTAGACTTCGCAAATCAGAGAGACTGGCTTGGTTTTGGAAACGGCCGCAACGCGCACATTCTCAGCATGCGCACCAGATTGCTTGGCCGCTTGACAGACTTGGATCATGAGGGCACGGAGCGCCACTACAGAAGCGCAACGGTTCTCGGTGGTTGCAACTGCTTGTTGTTGGTTTGCGCTCCTGTTATGCCGTTCGTTGCTTTACTCGAAATTTTCCACTTCTAGAAGGGTGAGTGGTAAAATCGAATATAGAGAAAACGAGTGAGAAATATTTTGCGGATGCCACATACTCACATTATCGATCGAAAAATAGGTTGTGGCGCATATGAAGCTCAGACCAGTTACTGTGCACTTTCATTTTATAATTATATACATGCATATATCACTTTCTTGCCGGTCGTGTCCAAAGGCCTAACTTTGGTGCAATATATATAGTCTTTGGACACCCTTTTTTGCATAAAAAAAGTCAACTTCAGAAAAACTGCAAAAAAAAAAGAAAAGAGAGAGACAGAATCAAAGGGGAGATCTGCTACTTCTCACCGCGTCATGTCTATCTGTTTCCTATTTTGGAGTGATGCGAGATACAGCCCTAAACATATTCTGGGCCTAACAAGCATTTGCATCGACCTTTGTCCGCTGAGATCGAGAATCAGATTTCTCATTTGAAGGCTTCTGTCTGAACCAAAGTCAGACCATTCGAGCGACGAGTGCAGATCTCAATGGCAACAAGTCAACCTTCTTATGTGCCTACTTTTGTAGCGATCCATCGATGTCACCATCACCCACTTTTTCTTCACTCTGGTCTTATCCCCTTTTGTGTACCATCTTCTCCGTGGAGAACTGAAATAGATTAACTTGCAGTATAAGTATAATATGCGCGCGCTTGCTTTCTAACGGGATTGAATTCACATACTGCGATTTCCTTTTAACTGGGAGATGTGCTGTACAGGCATACATATAGAAGCAAGAAATATAATTTTGCAAAATGTCTTCACCTTCGATCCTGCATAATATACAGTACACGGATCTTCGACAAAATCCAGCAATTTGGTTTAGTCTCTCTCTACTCTTGATCCTCTACTGCTCTGGAGTCATTGCAGAACACTTTTATCTGTGAACCAATCTCGCTCAACATCAAGTAAATCATACTTCTCTGATGGGGTATGCCATCTTTTGCGGACTCTGTAGATTCGAAACCTCCAAGTTGAATGAGGCTGGACCCAACTTCCCTTCGCAAACCCTTTGCCTTCATCATCATCCTGACATTCTCGACAGCATCCCAATTACCTTCGCCTGCATATATGTTTGACAATAGCACATAGGCCCCAACATCCGTTGGTTCCAACTCGATCAAACGCCTGGCCACCATCTCTCCTAGTTCGATGTGAGAATGAGTCCTACATGCAGAAAGCAGAGCACCCCATAGTGAAGATCCTGCCTCTGTCCGTACTTCTTTAATCAACTCTCCTAAATCCTTCACCAGTCCAGTCCGAGCAAGAAGATCGACCACGCAACCATAGTGCTCCACCTGAGGGTTGGATATTGTAAACTCGAGACTTCATGTTGAAACACCAGCAACCTTCTAAAACCATTCCGGAATGGGTGCATGCAAATAATATGCTGACGAAGGTAGCATCATTTGGCATTGGACCTCTCTTCTCCATCTCCAAGAACATTTCTAGGGCTTTCTCGCCATGCCCATGTATTCCATACCCCATGATCACAGCATTCCTCGAGACAACACTTCTATTGGGCATCTGATCAAACACTTTCCTGGTTAAATCCATAGTGCCACATTTTGCATACATTGTTAATAGTGCAGTCGAAAGTAGCACGTCAGCTTCAATGTTGTTATCATTCACGTAAGAATAAACTAAGTGGCCTGTATTGAGGTCCCCCGTATTGGCACAAGCAGTTAAAACGCTCACAAGAGTAGCCCTATTGGGTTTAATCTCTTCCTCTTGTAGCATTCTATCAAACAAACTCAAACACTCCATATAACCTTTAACACGTACATAAAGAGCCAACAAAGTATTCCATGAAACCACATTCCGGAAAGGCATCGAATCAAAAGAGTTGCAAGCCTTTGACACATTTCCAATCCTTGCACACCCATCAATCATACAATTCCATGACACGATGTCCCTAAACGGCATTCTATCAAACAACCATCGTGCCTCGCCCATGTCCCTGTTGGGATTTTCGCATCCAAATCCCATAGAATCGAATGAAAAGTGTGTAGATGAAAATGTCCTACATATAATAGAAGAGGTGATGGGAGATGGTTTATTTTGATAAGTCTCTTAAATGGGTTTGGGCCCCAAGGGGTACCCCACTTTTGTGGAAGGGAGAGGACCTATGCCAAGCTAGGTCGATCCTCCCGCGTGTGCACCACCACCGTCCGACTCAGGTCGGGTCCATTCTCTATTGATTTTTATATTTTTTTTTCGAACAGACACGTTGTTAGAAATTAATTAATTAATTATTTTTTGGAAGCCCTTCACTATTGTTCACGAAAAGTGAGTCTTCATTACTCGCAACTCTTCATTTTTGCCATTTTAAATGATCGAACAATTTAGTACGGATGAGTGACATCTTTTCGTGGCATTTTTTTTCTTTCCCGACGCACTCAAAACATATTCACTTCATCATTGTCATTTTGTGCGATTGTCTATGCAAAATTGCGTTCGAAGGAGTTCTCTGAATACGTACCGCTTCAAAGAAACGAGATCCGTTCTATCCTGGGATACGAATGTCTAATATCCTCATGTACTAATTGAGGGGCCAAATTCGTCTTAAGGACACGACGTTATTTCGTTGAGCTCGGATCAACATTCTGCTTATTTGTTTATACTACTTTTAGGTTAGTTTTCCTAACGTTTGATTTCAATTTCTGGTATACGAACTTAGCCGACAACAGTCTCTCATGCAACATAACCCGCAATCATCGAGTTCCAACTGAAGATGTCTCTTTCAGTCATTTCGTCGAAAAGTTCTCGAGCAACATCCACTTCCCCATTCTTCACATGACCATCAATCATGGAATTCCAGCTAACCAAATCCAACACAGTCCCCGCATCAAACACGAAGCGCGCACTCCTGGCTTTTCGAAAAACCGAATACATGTGAATCAGTGCATCCCTTACGAATAAATCTGACTCAAACCCAAGTTTTAACACCCTACCATGGACCTTCGCTCCTCCGGTCAATGATCCAATCACCACAAACCCTTTCACAACAATGGGAAACGTGTAGTGATTTGGAGCAATATTATTCCCCACCATTTCTTCAAAAAAAAATCTCACAGCACTACACGCATCATTCATGTTGACATAAGTTCTCATAATAATATTGCACAGAAAAGCATCGGGCTCTTGGGTACACTTGAAGAATGTAGCTGCATGAGCAACTTCACGTAAAGAAAAGAACTTCTTCACGGCTTGGCTTGTGGCAAGAGAGTGTTGAGAGAGGCGAGTGACAACTAGCTGAGCATGGATTTGGTTGAATTCTCTGATGCTATTACTTGACTCCAATCTGCGCAGAATTGGATGGGCTAACGTCAAAACGTCAACTTTTTCGTCGTTCGTGATTAAAATTTGTCGCTTGACATCGTGAGGCCAGAGTCTTGGTGTGGGCTTGGAGAGGTGTTTCCGGGATTTGATGAATTTGTCGAGAGATAGGGATGAGAATCTTGTGTTTGGTGTGAGTTTCTGGGCAATGGACATATCTTTCCTGGCTTGTGTTCGGTTTTTCCAGGAAGCTTTGTGCTTCCAATTTCTGCAGTTTCAGGGCTTAGATCATGCTAAAATGTCATGCACTTGGCCGGTGCTCGAGCGTGCAGTGGCTGGGGGCAGAGAGAGAGAGAGTTCACTGTCTCGCTTTCCCGAGTAAAAAATAAAAATATACTGTAATTAATTTTTAACCCTATTTTAGGTATCTCCGTTTGCGGTTTTCTGTTGTATTAATCATATTTTTTAAATTATACGACGTTCCCATGAGGTCCGTTATATGCATGACCATTTTTGCAAAAACTTTCTACCTTAATTCAGCATCTTAATGGTATGTCAAGTGCATGCACCCTTATCTATGCATCTCTCATCAGGATACAGATTTTATATTAATAGATAATAATTTTACTTTAAAAGGAAATATGTAAAAAAAAAAACTTGAGCCCATTTCCTATTTTTTTCCTTTCTTTCTTTATGTTATTCTTTTTCTTTCTTGAGTAATTCTCTTTCTTTTTCCTAAACTCTATTCACTGTCTTCCTCTAACAAAACGAGTAACACACCAGATTTTGTTCATCAACATGGATTTCGAAACTTCAAATCAAAACAATCACATCATAGCTTTAAGCCATGAACGTATAAGCTTCATTGTTAACCAACTATATGTATCACCGAACTTCCGCCGTCGACCACCACAGTCCGTCGGAAAGTAACTCCGGAGTATCGCAGGGATTTACCACAAGAGACTATAATGCATAGAGCAGTAAGAGAAATCAAACCCTGGAACATCTGCCTCTAGATATCATCAAGCACGATGTTACTCTACCAAGCCTTTCCACATCAGTGGTCGCAGTCAGTCCAACATCGAATACACAATGCATAAAACAACCAGAACGTAAGAGAGCAGGAAGGCTCTCGGCTACCTCATTGTGCATCCAAACCAGGCTTATTTTTTAACAAACGTGCTTATCTCACACGAATCACATCAACACATGCCTTCAGTTTAAACAAAATCGAGCTTATCTCTCAATCACATCTCCGAAACATTTTATCGAACAGGTCGTGTGCGTTTTTAGCCGAGGTGTGTATATGCAAACCTAAAACACCGATTCATTCCAAGTTGTCGCAAGCAACCAAAAACTCAGGTTCAGATCATCAAACCAAACTCAGTCGATGTTTGTATCCAAACAATCACGACATCATATCTCCATACGTTTCTTGCGCAAGAAGACCATCAAGAGGAAGTGGCCGTACCTTTGTTCAAAGTGAATGCACTCTTAGCCGGTGAGCAAACAGTCAACGATGAAGAACCACACCGATAAAAGTGGATCGAGCGGGAAACTCTAACACTTGAAGCTCTCGATCCGGAAACAGAGTCGAGCAGCGGATTCGCTTGCTCCGCGCCTTCCACCTCTGTGCGCGCGAGCGAGCGTTCGTTCACGAGGGACGAGGGTCGGCCGAGTCGTTCATCCAGGCCGGGCTCTCGAAATGGGCTTTCTTGATCAATTATCATTGCCTCCGATGGTGGCTAGTGGACTGGATACGATCCCACGCACGAAAATGGGCCCCGTGTAAACTTTCATCCCATGGCTTTGAATTATGCCATAGCAGCTGTGCCGTCAGAGCCAGAAGAGCAGGACATGCCACAGATGCGCGCACTTGACGCCCTGGCCGATGCATCCAACCTCGATTCCCGCAGTCTTCCCGGCGAGCACAGAGCATATAGTTAGAATACTCGCCACTTGATTCTTCTGGACGGAGTTTCTGGCATCTGAATGAGAAATAGATTGCTTCTGGAAAATTTTTCTCTCGGGCATCTTCTGCTATCTGAATTGCATGCTGATAGGTTTTAAATTACTACACGGGAATGTTGCTTGGAATGGAGTCAATTGCCAACGAGGCATGTCGATGCTGAGTTATCTTTTTTGGTCCATAGGTATCTCCAGCCACTGGTTCTCACCATAGTGGGTTCTTTGAGAAGTTCTTGTTGTCTGGACTGATGAAACACTAGGCCAGGTGGGAGGAGCATTCATACATTAGTATCCTGAGGCTTAGGGTTGCAATCTTGACTCCAGACACTGCTAACTACTGCCATACAAATATGCACGGTCCGGTCGTGAAGGTAGATGCTGTTGGCTGTTATATGATCTAACATTTTGATGCCCTTTTTGTAATCGAACACTAGAGCACTTGTGATGAGTACAAATTGTATGACGTTTTGTACCTCGCGGTGGTGAATGTATGTCCGTAGTTCCTCATCTATACAGGGAAGATCAGGCCGTGGCGGATTCATGTTACTTAGTCTCTTTCCTTTCTCCAACGGTCTATGCTGCTATGTGGAAGTTCACCGTCACGGCGCAGCTTATTTTTTCACCTTTTCTAGTCATAGAACTGTTCAATTTCGGAAACAGCCGCCAAGAAAGCGCGGTGGTCTGACATGGAGGATGAACTGCTGACGGAACAGGTGGGGTTGCACGGTTCCAATTGGAAAGAACTGCAAAATCTCTTGTGGCAGGACTCCCAGGGCCTTTTGGTCCCGGTTGAGGGCGAGCTGATCATGGAGGATCGAAGATGTTTAGGGCAACCGCTGGAAAGAGATTGCTGCACAGTACTTGAGCAACCGGTTATTGGATACCATCCAGCAGCGGTGGAATCGGCAGTTGTCTAAGAGAGCGGCGGCCGAAGAGGGCCAAGTGACAACGGTGGGAGCTGCCGGGAGGGTTGAAAAGCTCACACCGAGGAAAATAGTGATGCCTTGATCCCCGTAGTCCATTGGCTTCAGGGCGATTAACACACGCCTGTCGAGGAGGTAGCGGGGATCGCCACGGATGTCAAGATAGCGTTGCCAAGAGGCTCTGATCAAGATCTTCTTTTTCATGATGTAATATATTGTAAAATGAAAACAACCTACGATTTTAATTCAAGCACGTACCCTGAATTGTTGGGTAATCTTATACTTTTATACATCTTCATCATTATTCTAGTATCTTCTCCAGTGGGAGAATTCATTAGAGTATAATCTATCAGCAACAGGTATGCCAATGGGAATAGAGGAAAAAAGAATTTAAATCCACAAGACCAACACAAAGCCCAATCATACATGAATTCAAGACGCTTTTGTGATAGGAGGACTAAATTCACTCGACAGAGATTATCCTAAAAATAGGGAGAAATTAAAAGCTTTAAGATTATCACGTCCTATTTTAGAATCACTTGGAGTGGTAAAGTGGCGTAATCTTTGCGAGATATTATGAAATCGCGTAATCAGAAGAGGCAGAAGAAGCTCTGTCCGCAATCCGTTAAGCATGTGAAGGTCAAAGCTACAGATAAATAAGGTAAGGAGGGAAAAGTCAATATGATTAGCTAGGATTATAAGATGGCATGGCGGAGAGACGAAGAGGACATGACTCGCTCCTCTCCGACAGCTTGCCAATGCACTGTGTGTGGAAGGCATGCTTGCAATGCATCCGAGCGGCTGCAGACTCAGCTCGGAGCTCCTTTCGACGGGTCAAAGGTTGCCCCGTCGATCCTGAATCTTGGGCCATAATTCCCCTGCCCCACAAGTTCCAAGGTCATCATCATGTTGTCCGACAACATCACCACCACAACAACGACACATTCGGAGACCTGAACCGCTTTCATTCAGCTGATGCCACGATCTCTTCTGAGAGTGCGTCCTGGGTCAGTTAGGTAAGGACGCATGGCTCTTGTGACCGCACGGCGACCGTCGACCCGGATTTGGCTGACGTTGATCGAGATCAGAGGCGGCTCTTTCTGGTGAAGGAATCGGAAGATCAGGAGACTCCCAACTCTAGGAAGGCCAAGTTGATTCGCAACAATCCTCCATGAAGATCAGAGTCACTTTCCTCCCATCTGTAGACCTCGAAGGGCATCTTGTTTAGACAGAGAGACGATATCCATCACAAATCTTAATGTTAATTTCTAGTAGGACTTGAGCTATAAAAGCTTTATCAATGATCTTTTTGGAAGTATCGATAGTCCAATCTATTCCATATGGCTTCGTTTCGTAGCTTACCAAAATCCTGATCGAATCATATCTATTGTTCATTGCCATATATCTATATGTGTTTGACCTTTGGAAGTGTGAATTAGCATGATTAAATTATCGTCAATGAGTAAGATTCGCTAGACTCTCTCTCTCTCTCTCTCCACCCATTTTATGCCCCCACTTTCTTCAAATTTTAGCTAGAGTCCAGTGTGTTTGTTTCACGGCTTTAAAATAGTACTTCTGTTAAGACATAAGTTTGACAGCAGAATTATATTATTGAGCTCATAACAAAGTGTTTCTCCAGAATTTAATCCGTAAGGAAACAAACACCGAAAATGGATCTTCGGCTTTTAATTGAATGATGGGTTCTGTGGTGATTTGACAGGAAATATCCAAGTGATCATAAGAATCAACGTGGAATTGTACAAACCTAAACCAAACTGGAGTTTGACTCGACGGAAAAGTTTAGGAAGTACTATCGAAACAAACTTCGACGGAATTTGACTCGAGGACGAAGCTTGAAAGAGCGGCGGTACTACGCCGGGATTTGACTCGACGACAAAGCACCAAGGATGAAGATTCATATCAGAGGACGACTCGACGACGTGAATCTGAGCATTAGAACTACTCCTAAAGAATTAAAGCTTGTAAATTGCAGGAAAATAATGGCCTTGGCCAAATGTAAAGGTACGAGTGCAAGATATGTAAAGATAAAAGAAAGATAAACTGATAAAGAACGTGAGTTCTGTTGTTGATGGGGGGTCTTTACAATATACAAACTTGGGATATTTATAATCTCGTACAAGTGTTTACAACTTTTAAATTTTAAATAAAAAATAACTTCTTAACGGTGATTATTATCTTCCTATTTTCTAGGCACTCTCCACGTTCAAATAACTACCCTTATCCATAAGCAGTTTTGTTATTGACACTTGACTATCGGTAAGTTGCTGATGCCAATCCTCTGCTCACCCAC
Organism: Syzygium malaccense; assembly: GCA_031216405.1. NCBI lineage: Eukaryota > Viridiplantae > Streptophyta > Magnoliopsida > Myrtales > Myrtaceae > Syzygium > Syzygium malaccense. The sequence continues at coordinate 5,165,663 of CM062258.1, read as the reverse complement.
TATCAGTAAGTTGCGAACTATCGGTAAGTTACCGACGCCAAAGCTCTCGATGCCTATTTTCATGGTTTTTTTTTTTTGCACTTTTTGGAGTAAACAGATGCCCCCTTAAAAGAATTGAATGATTTACCAATCATTCGATTCTTTTAACTAATGGCCTCTAGGTGCCCCGTAACTCTTCTGCTACTTGATAGAAGCTGAATCTGCCCCCTGGCATCGGTAACTTTTCTGCTACTTGACAAAAGCCGAATCCTCATATTTTGTCATTTGAAGAGCATACAAGTCGTTGACCATCCTGCCCCCTGATCCTTTCGCATCGGTTTTGAATTCACGAACATAGAAGGTGTAGAACTTGACTCAATATTATCTGCTGCTGCAATTTGTGGAGTCTCATTTGTCGGTTGGGCCAATTCTGTATCCTCCTTATAGAAGCCATTACGATCGAATTTTCGTCTCCAATCTCTGCTCATCGGTAATCACTTTGGGATGTTGACACCTCCTTCTCATTAGTTGTCCCACCAATTATGCAGATGATAACCCAGAACACCACCAGGATGGTCAAGATCAAGTTGAGTACGTACCTTCATATTTCCTGGAATCAGCCACATTCGTCCCACCGGGCATGCCAATTTGTTTCTCCGTAATTTAATCCGTAAGGAAACAAACACCGAAAATGGATCTTTGGCTTTTAATTGAAGGATGGCTTCTGTGGTGATTTGACAGTAAATATCCAAGCGATCATAAAAATCAACGTGGAATTGTACAAACCTAAACCAAACCGGAGTTTGACTCGACGGAAAAGTTTAGGAAGTGCTATCGAAACAAACTTCGACGGAATTTGACTCGAGGATGAAGCTTGAAAGAGCGGCGGTACTACGCCGGGATTTGACTCGACGACGAAGCACCAAGGATGAAGATTCATATCGGAGGACGACTCGGCGACGTGAATATGAGCATTAGAACTACTCCTAAAGAATTAAAGCTTGTAAATTGCAGGAAAATAATGGCCTTGGCCAAATGTAAAGGTACGAGTGCAGGAAATGTAAAGATAAAAGAAAGATAAACTGATAAAGAACGTGAGTTCTGTTATTGAGGGGGGTCCTTACAATATACAAACTTGAGATATTTATAATATCGTACAAGCGTTTACAACTTTTAAATTTTAAATAAAAAGTAACTTCATAACGGTGGTTATTATCTTCTTATTTTCTAGGTAATCTCCACGTTCAAATAATCACCCTTATCCATAAGCAGTTTTGTTATTGACACCTAACTATCAGTAAGTTGCTGATGCCAATCCTCTGTTCACCCACTATCGGTAAGTTGCGAACTATCGGTAAGTTACCCACGCCAAAGCTCCCAATGCCTATTTTCATGATTTTTTTTCCACTTTTTGGTGTAAACACAAAGTGAGTCCATCTGTTTTAATTTTAAAAATGAAAAATAGCTTAGTTTTCAGTCCACAATCTACCACTGACCTGCTACATCAAAGATTTTTAGTGTTAATTCTTTAGGGCATAGTTCCTCAGCAAATTATTTTATAACCAACTTTGGCTGAATGGATTAAGGCCAGTCTTCACTTCTAATTATTTATGAACAAATAAAAGCTACGCACCCTCGGGCACATGGAAAAGATATCTGAAGAGGTTAATGGCACTTGTTTCCTTTTTCTGGTTTTCATTTTTCAAGCTGTATGCTTGATAGATTTCATTATTCATCTTGAATTCAACTGACATACGATTGCACCAAGAAACAAGAAGAGAAGACATTTTTTTTTTGGGTCAAAAAGAAGAGAAGACATTAGAAATAAGCTTTCAAAAGGGAAATATCATTTCGAGCTAGTCCAATGACATCTTTATTCAATGAATCCACATTGCACAATTTAAAAGACAACTCTAACAATTTCATTGTCCATGAAATTTGATGGCCTTCCTCTTTGGCTTTTCCATCCACTCGGCTAGTCTTCTATCTAGCATTCTCACACCTCGCGCGAGCCATATGGGCCTTCCCATTTCAAATGCAATGTGCGCTATGGAAATCCCAATCACGACTCCAGATGCATAACCTATCCACACCGTTTTCTGTTTGAACCAACTCTCATGTTCTTTGCGATCAGAAGTTGACGAGGATGATGGTCGAGGAGGTTGAGCATCGCCAGGGCATGCTTTTGGCAATGGAGTTCCACACAAGCCTGGATTCGCACCAAATGAGTTGCTTGAAAATGTGCTCAAATGCTTGTCTTGAGGAATTCGACCAATGAGTTGATTCTTCGAGAGGTCCAAGTATCCAAGGGATGCCAAATCTCCCAAATTTCTAGGAATTCCCCCATTAATCTTGTTTGAAGATAGATCCAACCATTCAAGATTGGTCAATTTGCCTAGTGTCATAGGGATGGAACCTCTAAGGTGGTTATGAGAAAGGTTGAGCCCTATGAGAGAGTGAAGATGTCCAAATTCTCCAGGAATGTCTCCTTGAAATGAATTGTGCGACAAGTCAATGATTGCAAAGACGGTCAAGATCTTCTCTAGGTCAATCTTTTGCCCTTTTATGGTCACGGACACACCATTTTCATACCATACATACGATTGGAGATACCGTGTCATATACAATGATTTGCCTTGCCTATTTTTGTCATTCATGATAGCTTTAAGGTTCATTATCAAGTTGGCTGGCAAAGGACCGCCGAAGTTGTTGTGGGAGAGATCCAAAATGTGTAACTTGGAAAAGAGGTGCGCTCCCCTGGGAATATTCAAAAGATCCTTAAAATTGTTGGACCTCAACATGAGAACCTTTAATTCTGGGAGTGTTCCCAACCATCTCGGGAACATGTCCTCTATCCGATTGTCACTAAGATCAAGAATTTCTAGATATTTACATCTGACAAGGGACTGTGGCAATGTGCCTTCAAATCGATTTCGACTCAAGTCAAGAGTTGACAAGCTATTTCTCCGAGAAAATGATTGAGGAATTGTGCCCTCAAATTGATTCATTCGCAAGTTCAAAATTGACAGATTGGTGCTGAAATTTGTTAAGCACCGAGGCAAGCTACCTGTTAGGCCGTTGTAAGACAAGTCAAGGATCTCGAGCTTGGTGGCATGGCATATTGAAGAGGGGACCTTTCCGGTAATATTATTACCCGCAATAAGATAAAATAATGTGACAGGAGATGGAAGTGGAATTGGCCCTTCAAATTTGTTGTTGGACAAATCTATCACAACCAATGAGGTATTTAAGAAAACCTTTGTGGGGTAGATCCTACCATGAAATTTGTTGGAGCGCAAATCAAGGCCATACAATCGCGGTGCTTTCAACCAAGATGGGAAGATATCATTGAACTCATTGTAACTGAGACGTAATTTTGCTAAGTTTGTGCATTTGGCTAGGGAGCGCGGTAAGGGCCCTTGTAATCTATTGCTTGTCAAGTCTAGATGCAAGAGATTGGTTAGATTACCAAAACATGATGGTATATTTCCAAAGATATTATTGTAAGAAAAATACATATACTGGAGTGAACTCAATTGGCAAATCGAAGAGGGGATCTCCCCGCTAATCCTATTGGAACGGAGGTCTAAGACGGTTAATCTTTTCAATGAATTTAAGAAAAAGGGGAACTTGGTCAAGTTGCAATAAGGCAACCCCAACCCTTCAAGCATTGGGAATATATAGTCTAGTCTATTATAAGTTAGATTTAGTTCTTGAGAAACATTACGCATTCGTAGATTTTTAAGCTTTGTCAAGATTTCAAACTCTACAACCCCGCTCAACTTATTTCCGGCAAGATATAGAACTTGAAGTTGCTTGAGATTCCACACTGATGAGGGGATGTGTCCAGTTAATTTGCAATGACTAAGATCTAAAATTGTCAAACTTTTCATGTTACCAATTGAATCCGGTATTTTTCCTGAAAAGCTTGTATCGCTGAGAGACAAGGACACAAGAGGACCGGTCCAATTGGATTTGGGAAGAATCCCAGACATGTTGTGATTGGAAATTACACGGAGTGTTGTAAGGCTCGGTAATTGAAAAACCTTATCAGGAAATATGCCCCCTAAGGGACAACCAGAAATGCTTATATGTGTCAAAGAAGAAGACAAATTGGCAAAGGATATTGGTGAAACCATGGACATATCTAAATTATCAAGAACAAGCTTTCTCAAATCTGTTGTATTTTGAACAAGCATTATGAAGATCAAATTTTCCAACCTGAGAGAAGAGAACAAGTATGATTCATCATCATTCTCGGAGAGATCAAGTGACTCCAGCTTGGAGAGACGAGATATTTCACTAGGAACGGTGCCAAAAAAGTGTGAACGAGAGAGATTCAGATGAGTCATTTTTGCAAATGCAGTCAAATTAGGTGAAATGTGTGAGCCAGCAAAGTTGTTACCGGAAAGGTTGAGGCTCTGAAGATGGCGAAGGAGAAGGACGGAGCTATTGGAATGGAGAGCACCACGAAGCCAACTGCAAGTAAGATCAAGACCGATGACATAATCGGTGACATCATCGCAAGTCACACCTGTTGACACCTAAATTTTGGCGCATCATTTAGTGTTAATTGCATAGAAAAATTAGGGATTAAATTTTAACCCATAAACAAAAATATTCAAATTGCATAGCATATAGTTTAGGTTCATATAGATTAATTGCATTCTGCATCGGATCGGTGGTGGAAAGCGAGCTTAAAATTCATCACGTAAATCGAGCTCGGGTATTGAACGAAACTTGGCTCACTCGGAAGACGGGGGCCGAAAATCACACGTAAAAAGGGCTTGGTTGTCTTAATTTGAGTTTAGATTAGCCCATCAAGCTTAATTAAATAAAAGCCCACATTAATTCAGCCCACTTGGAATTAAATCCTAAGCCCAAGCCTAAGCCCATTAGGACTAAAAAGCTCGACTAATTAACCTAGGTTTACATTATAAATACATGTTTATGTCTCATAATCTTGGGGGCTCTCATAATTTTCAGATCATATTTTTTTTAGAGAGATACACGAGAGACACGTGAGCAAGAGTAAGAGAGAGAGTCGCTCGCGCATGCGCCCGCCCCACTGTCGCGCTACCTCGCTGCCACCACCGCTGCTGTCCCGGCACCTGCTATTTCCACCGTGAGCCAAGAAGCCCCCTTGACGAGCTGCTTCAATATTGAGTCCGCTGCCCTGTTCGCCGCTGCCCTGCTAGCGTCCATCCATTATATCGACGAGCTCCAGTCCACTCTTCTAATCTTGCTTCTTTCTCCCTACACAAAGTCTTCCATCCGTCGTTGTTGAACAGTCAAGCGGCGGCCAAACGAGCAATAATCAAGTGGAGAAGTGCTTCAGTGGAGAAAGAAGCAAAAGAATTCATTTTTTCCTCTCCTTGTCAGGGACGACTTTTGTTGGCAGGTTCACAGGAGGACAAGACCGAGTGCAATTGGTGGAGAATGAGTTCGTTGCAGAAGGAGACAACATCATGCTCTCGGGATTCCGCATTCTCCACAAACAAATAACACAAAGGAAGAACAAACGTGTGAAGTCAAGCTTCATCCCCGTGCACTCACCACAGCTTTGGTCGCACCGCCGCGCGCACCACTACTGCAAGCCGCCACACCACCAACACCATCGCAGTTCCCGACGCTGCGCCGCCGCTCTCGACGCATCGCCGATCCGCAATCCCGATCCACTGCAAGTTCAAATTAGGAAAGAAATATGCAAATCAGGTAATTATCTTATCCCGATTAAATTTGAATATTTTGTTGCCTAATTTGTGCTTATTGATATCTAATTCTGCATATTTAGATAATAGGCAATATCTCACTTAGGATTTATTTCCTTTTTTTGAAATCTTAGATATCTATTACTTGTCAAATTTGGATAGAATTTAGAATTTCAAAATCCTTTGAATATATCCAAGATATTTGAGATATCTAATTTTTTTCAAGACGTGATCGATTAGGAAAATTTCCTAATCCGCAACCGCACACGTGGAAATAAATCTATCTATCAGGCTTTAGATAAAGTTATTTCCATAACGGGTATTTCGAATTTTAGGATCGATCTGTCAGGCTTCAGATCGAAACTTAATTCGAAAGATTTCGCGGTTATATTTTTTTTACTTGATTTTAATTTCGAATTTCAATAAAAAAAATATCAAAAAAAAAGATTGCTTTAGAATAGGTTAATTTCTTTAGTTTAGAATCGCATGTTTAGATAATTGGCATTTTTAATTCCGAATTTCATTAAAAAAATACAAAAAAAATAATATGCTCGTCATTAGAAATAAGTCACATCGTCGCATGACATATAGTTTGCATGTTAGGTTGCATTAATCGCATGTCAATTTTTGCACGTCATTACATATAGGTTAGCTTTCATTTAAATAAGTAAAAATCAAAAAGAAATTTCTGCCCTTTTGAACTCTAAGTTAGGATTTATCAAAATTGTCAAATTGAGTATTTTTCTCAAAATTGGTACCGAAAGGGCGTTAGGGAATCTAGCGTAATCAAGTCCCCGAATTTATGATTTCTGGTTCGTAGAAATAAAATAGTACTCCCGCTATTTTATTTAGGTTTCTAATCAACCTACCCTAAATGATTAGTGGCGACTCCCGTTGAAAATATTTGCATGCTCACAATTGGACCTAAGTTGCGATTGGTAGAGTTTGGGAGAACTCGAGCTAGGTTAGTTAATTTAATTGATCTAGTAATCCATTGGCCTAAGATCGAAACTCGATTTTTTTTAGGTCGCGACAACACCGTCCCAAGAGCAGCAGTCCACGCCCTTGTTCCATGAGTTTGTCTTTGGATAAGAAGTAACCCCAGCATGCTCGTCACAACTATAATGGGACGCCTTGCTATCAAGCACGAAGGAATTCTTAAAAAGGAGCAAGGCATCACGCTGGTCAGGAGGGCAAAGGGGCAAGGCAAAGGGAAGCAAGGAATGCATGAAAGAGAGGAAACAGAGGAGGCCGAAAATTCGATGCCAACCCATTTTGCAGTTTAGCATGTGAATGAGTTAAGTGGTGGGGGAGAGTGCTCCAACTTATATTAAATTCGCGGTTGGGTGTAGCCTGCTAATAAGCTAAGTTATCAACGTAAGTCTTCTCTGAAAGGTCCGTTGGTGGGCTCACATAGACTTCCAACTTCATCTTGTCCCGTCTTCTTCAAGCAGACGAGTTCAAGTTGCCTTCCTGGTTGGGAGTTTAATCAAGATCAATCTCGTTTTATTTTGGAGTCCTTCAATATTTTTAATTTTTTTGCCTAATTACTACCAGACGTGCGTTCTTGCTTGGGGAAAAACTTGCTTCGTCTTGATTTGGTATCCCATTAATCTGAAACTTGTCACGTATTGTTTAGGGTTAAAACCATGAAAACTCGAAATTGATATATTTATGACAAATTTTCTTCAAATTAATTTTTTGACCACAACAAATCCCACACTATTACACATGTGATAAATTTACCCTAAACTAATTTTTTGATCACCAAAAATCCCAAACTGATACATTTGTGATAAATTTACCCTCATTTAGTTTCTGTTAAATTAGATTAATATCACCAAAAATCACAAACTGGTACACCTATGACAAATGGGCGGTAAAATCTCAAACTGGTACACTCGTCAATTGTCACGTATCATCAAACTCAGCAATTTGACTGTTTAATTTAATGGAAATTAATGGAGGATAAATTTGTCACAGGTATACCATTTTGGAGTTTTTAAAGGTTAAAAAATTAGTTTGGGTAAATTTATCACATATGTACCAGTTTGGGGTTCTTCGTGATATTAACCCTATTGTTTAACATATTTTACATGTATCTAACTTTTTTATAATATTAGGTTATGTAATTTTCCCATATATTTTATTTGAGTCCGGTAGAATTTAATGATTTTGCCTCGAGCGAAATGGCTGTGGGACAGCGGTACGACTTAATTCTAAATGCGTAGGAGTCAAAGTCTTCATAAAATGTCATCAATGGGGTCAAAAATTGTGTTCATGATTGTCGTGGTGGGGTTCCTTGAGTGTGGAAAATTCTTCCTGCCATAGAATTTCTTCCCTGGCTGAATGCATAAAGGACAATGGAGGAGTTTGCAGGGCACCCATTCGAAATGGGCATTGACAAACTGGTGCTGCTGATAATTTGGACTTTATTGGTGATTTTTTCTTGCAATATCACATCAAGCCTGGAATTTGATTGTTTTACATATACACAACGCCAAAGTCTTCTCTCCTTGTCTTGAAAAAAATGTCTATGGTGGCATTTTTTTCAAAGATATTCTTCTACTATCTGGCAGACCAATTTGGGTAACCCCTTATGAACTGGGCGGTCATTTATGAAATTTTTTTTCAGTAAAATTACTTTGAATTTTACGGATAATTTGAATCTCTAATATTTTTAAGTTTAATAAAGTGCTTGTGAATATCTTTGAATTTATTATTCAGCTTTCTGCCGAATTTACGAAAATTGTTGCTCATGCTTTGATCAGATAATTGTGGTAACGGGAACTCGCCAATGCATGTTTTTTTGGAAAAGCGCTGTGCAACAAGGCTATCTCGAACAAAACAAGAGGCCCATCACTTTTGTCATTTTAAAGAGAATTGTTTCATCTAATCTTGCCATGTTTCAGTTGATTCCTGGAAGCAGAATTGGACCTCTTTTTATTCTCTCATCTAATACGACCTGTGCGAATGATGAGGACTTGTTTTCTAGATGTCCCTCTGAGAAACATACATGTATTCCTTAGCAATCACTGCGTTGACACAAACAATGATTAACTTTTTATTATAATCAAACAAGTGACAAACTTAGTCTATGGTAGCAGAGTTTGATGAATAGCAGAAGTCATTGACATCGACATTTACGTGTAACTCTTAGTTATAGTTTTCAGATTTTCATCGTCAATTATATTCCAGCGATGTATCTTTATGTCATTTCACTTTATCGTTGATTAAACTCCAGCAAATCTTTTTATGTTATCGAGCTTCATTGTTGATTAAATTTCGTCGAAGCATATCTATTCCTTATCTTCTGTCGATACAACACTACAAAAAAACATGAATTTTGCGACGGGAATTTTTCGTCGCTAATTTGCGACAAACTTTGCGACGGAAAATAATCCATCGCAAATTTGCGACGAATTTTGCAACGGATTTATTTTCCGTCGCTAATTTGCGACGGAATTATTTTTCGTCGCAAAATTCGTCGCAAATTTGCGACGGATTATTTTTCATTGCAAATTTGCGACGGAATTATTTTCGGTCGCAAAAGTCGTCGCAAATTTGCGACGGAAAGTTGGTCGTCGCTAATTCCGTCGCAAATTAGCGACGACTAATTTTCCGTCGCAAATTTGTGAACGACTTTTGCGACGAATTTATTTTTCGTCGCTAATTTGTGCAACAAAATTTACCCTTTTGCGACGAAAGTAGCGACAAATATTTTATCTGTCGCAATTTGTGACGAAAACGGATTCGTCGCTAATTTGTGACGGAAAATTACTTTCGTCATATACACCCCACCCGTCAATTTCTCTCTCTCAGTACTGATTCCTCACGTCGCCCGCTTTTCTCCCGCCTTCTCCCTTTTTCATTTCTCTCAATAATCCGTGCGCGCAGAAATCAATCTCGGTAAAGCTTTTCCACCGGTAAGTATCGTAGCTAATTTTGTGACTAAACATGTGACTAATACGATCCTATCCTTTCTATTCATCGTTGGATGTGAAATTTTTTTTTCATCAACTTTTTTTTTCTTTTTTTGTTGTAACTTGGTGGCCGGACAGGCCACCGGCGAGACCTCACCGGCCAAGGAGGGAGGCCGCTCGGCCTCCCCCCATGGCGGTCGACCTTGCCGTCACCCAGATCTGGGCGATGGCGAGGTTGACCGGCGGCCATGGCGAGGCCAGTCGGCCTCCCCCAGATCTAAGCGAGGCCGCCATGACCAACGAGGTCGATCGGCGGCCTTGCCCAGGTATGGCGGTCGACCTCGCCATGGCCCAACTGTGTGACGGCGAGGTCGACCGGTGGCCATGGCTTGGCCGCTCGGCCTCCCCCAGATTTGGGCAAGGCCGAGCGGCCTCGTCGGCGTCAGCCGGACCGGCGGCCATTGCCAGGCCGCTCGGCCTTGCCGGCGTCAGCCGGTTGCCGGACCGGCAGCCATGGCAAGGCCACTCGGCCTCGCCGGCGTCAGTTGGTCGCCGGATCGGTGACCAGAGAAAAATATAAGAAGAAAAAAAATTTTAAAAATTCAAAAAATTAAAAATTTATTTGAAAATGAATGTTAAGTGATTTTGCTTTTATTTAGGTACGTGTCCAATTGAATGTCTCGCAATCCGAGTGGACGTTGCAATTCTCTTCAAATTGACCACTTTCTACTATCAAGATTTCAGTCAAATATCTGGGTAAGTCTTCTTTACATGGTAATTTTTTCAATTTTTTCAATTTCAAAGTAATTGTTGCGTGAAAAACAAAATTTTAATTTTCATAATTTTATGATTTTAATTAAGAACATTAGATATGATATTTTAAATATTTTACGAGATTTTTTTATTTTAATACAGATACAATGCAAAGAGACAGGGCTTTGATGTATAATAAGAACTTACTTGGACGTCGATGATTGACCGATGAGTTTCGTACTGGGTTGAAACTATTTTTAGACTTTGCTAATACTAAATATGAGTTCATGGATGGAAATAAGTTAAGGTATCGGTGTAAAAAGTACAGTAATAGTAAATTTAATGTGTGTGATAAAATTAGAGAACATCTTTATAGATTTGAGTTTACTTCGAATTATTATAATTAGACTTGCCATGGTGAACCATTTATATCTGATGAATGATATCAAAGAAGTGACCAATTTTCAGTTAAGGAAGAATGTAGCTATTATGACCAATTGAACCCATACGAGAGGATGGTGATTGATGCAGCTGGTCAGAATTTTATTTCAAAATCGAACCATGCAAGTACTAGTTTTACTCCTACACTTGAACAAGTGGGTACTAGTTATGCATCACAATTGAAAGAGATAGGAGTAACGGGTTTTGATGAGAATGTGTGTAATGGAGTTTTTCATCCAATTAGTTCTGGGAAGTGATGAAAGCAGCAGATGAACCTTTATAGGCAGGTTGTGACAACCACACTAAGTTATCAGTGACAGCAAGACTGTTAAATATCAAGGCAGAGCATAATGTGTCTGTGGATTACTTCAACTCTTTTGTTAAAGTAATGCGGGAAATAATGTCTCGTGATAACATCATGCCAAGTGATTTTTACGATATGAAAAAGCTAGTGGATAACTTAGGTCTTCCGGTTGTAAGGATTGATGTATATAGTAGGGGTTGTATGTTATATTGGAGAGATGATGAAAATGAAAAATCTTGCAAATTCTGTAGCCAACTCAGGTACAAGATTAACATGAGGTCGGGTCGTAATCAGAAGCGTAGACCATGCAAGCAAATTTTTTATTTGCCCTTAATCCCCAGATTGCAAAGGCTTTATGCGTTTCAAGTCACTGCTAAACACATGACTTGGCATACAAACCATGAAACAGAATAGGATTTAATGTGTCATCCTTCAGATGCAGAGGCATGGAAACATTTTGATAGAACATATCGTGAGTTTGCAATAGAGCCTCGAAACATCAGGCTAGGTCTCTATGCCGATGGATTTGCCTCATTTGGAAAATCAGGAAAAAGTTATTCATGTTGACTAGTTATTTTAACGCCGTACAATCTTCCACCTGGTATATGCATGAAGACACCTTATATGTTTTTGACATTGATCGTGACTGGCCCGCAAAATCCAAAAAGTTGATAGATGTTTATATGCAACCATTGATTGAAGAGTTACAACGGTTATGGGAGGAAGGTGTCCTTACATATGATGTTTCTACCGATCAAATATTTGTAATGAAGGCTGCTCTTTTTTGGACGATAAATGACTTTTCAGCTTACGGAATGTTATCTAGATGGAGTACAATTGGGATCTTAGGATGTCCGATATGTTTAGAGAGATCAAAGTCATTTAGATTAAAATATGGAAAGAAGCCCGGCTATTTTGACTGTCACAGATAATTTTTACCGATAAATCATACATTCAGAAGGAATAAAAAAGAGTTCATCAAGAATAGGACTGAAAGAACACGTCCACCATTGAGGTTGACCGACGAGCAAATTTGGGAGCGGGTACAAGACTTTCCAACTGTTATTCAGAACCCTCACGGTACGACTTTTGCGTACGGAAGTACACATAAGTGGACAAAACGCAGTATATTTTGAGATCTACCATATTGGAAGGCCTATCTTGTCACGCCCCGATCCCCATCGAGCTCGCGACCTCCCTCCTTGGTCGAATTAATGCGACGTCCCAGGAAAAACATCGCCGACCCAAACGATCAGAAGTACATGCAGAAACGAATATAAAAACCCCTGTACTATCAAGATGACGATGGGGGTAGAGCATCAAGACAGTCAATGAACTGACAACATTAACTTTTATACATTTCCATCGTACCGAGCATACAAACCGCATTACATACAAACTTGACAAACGAGCATCCAAAAACCACCGACACAACAAAAAGGATCGGGTGATTGGGTTAACTTAGCTTCACTATAGGTCGACCTATCTTCCAAAAAGTGACTGGTCAGACCTACTCTACACAACCCCTAAAATCACTCCGGTGAATCCTAAGGATCACCCTCGTCCCATTCTTCTACTGAGTCCTCTGGCTTGAACTCTGGAAGATCACACGGACCGCGATATGGAGGAATCGCCTGTAATGGTTGTACAGCCTGTGGCTCCACTGGGGGTACCGTGCACCGCTTCTCATCTGGCTCCTCGGGATCAATGATCTCGCCATCGGGAGGAATGATCGCCATAGGATCCCACTCACCAACGTTGTAAAAGGGGATGTCGAAGCTTCTTAGCGGACTTGTCTTCTCTAAGCCGTCGCGATAGGTCCACGTGACGTACGAATAGGGCTTCCAGTATAATCCACCCTCGTCAACCCAAACAGTGCTCAAATATCTGACAAAATCTCGGTCACCTCCTAAAGGGTACTCCACCTCCTGATTATCCACATGCCTAGGGATCCCAAAACGAGGAGGCGGGTCTCCTGGGTTCATAGTTGGGGGTCTGAAATTGTGGTTATACAACTATAAGACGAATCTCAATAAGTGCACAATCCCAAACCCCACATAGGCTCTCACGTACCGCAAGATGAAATATGCATGACACAACAACCAATCATACTAACAATCACATATAATCCTACTTGGGATCCATCATGCACATCTCTGCATGTTAGACAATAATACAGCCAATCCATTCATGTCCATACTCATCCAGCACCATATCACGCGAGGCGAACCACACTCGCATACTAACTCACACCATGCGTCAACTTTCACAAGTCTCGTGCGTCAAATCGAATCCAGCTCAATCTCAACTTTCCATCACTACCGCGCCCGCGTAAAACGCATCGGGCTAACGATCTTCTAACCTCGTCAGGCATCGTCACCCCGTCGAGCCGAGCATCGTCACCTCGTCAGGGATAGCATTGTCCCGCTTAACATGCCTCAGGACGGAACCTACCCCGTATAAACGAACATGCCTCAAGGTACCACTTTTCCAGTCATTCCAATTCTCTCGTACCATCGTACCACACGTGCCACGCGGCCACACATAACACACGGCTACACAATCTCATGCCATACATATATTTCGCAAATGCACAACCTCGTCGCACGAGTACATCACATGTCCACACATACTTGGCACGCGACCTCATTGCACGGTCACATCGCCACACCTCACGGTCACACACATGGCACACGGCCACACATAGGGCACACGCCCACTCCATATTCAGTCCAATATTCACTCAGAAATCAGCCAACAACCACAAGCCACACAATCATTCTCATAAGTTCATTCAAGCTGTAAAATTACCAATCAACATACAATTCAGTCACAATCATGCCGCATCACTGTAGCCCCATCCAAACCTCCTAACTCGCACATTATCAATCACCAAATCAGTCCATAACAACCTAATATCCAGCCCTCTTCACATGCCTCAAACAACCCCTAAATTACCCAAATCGAGTCCTAAACACGTCCAATAATACCCGAGGTCCTAGGGAGCGTTTGGGGAAGTCACTTACCTTAAAAAGTGGTGAAAGTGAGCTAGAAAGGTGGCCGAAACAGCCGGCCCAGCAGCAGCAACCAAGCAGCATCGATGGCGGCTAGGCGGGCAAGCGGCTGAAACGCCGTGGACGGGTGGCTGGCGGGCGGTGAACGGGCGGCTGGGGGCGGCGATCAGGTCGTATGGGGTAGGGGAGGATGATCAGGGGTGGCTTGGTGGCAGCTGAAAAGAACAGAGAAGGGCAAGACAGAGAGAGAGGGTGAACGGTGGACGGTTGTGACGCGGCTGGGAAGAAGAAGCACCGGGGGCGGTCGGCGGGATGGGCGGTGACCAAGCGGCTGGTGAGCTGGTGGCCGGCCTAGCTGGGCTCACTCACGGGGAAGGAGGGAGAGAGAGAGCTTCCGATCGGTGGGAGTGAGAGAGTGTGAGAGAGAGAGAGAGAGAGAGAGAGAGAGAGAGAGAGAGAGAGAAATATATATGTATATATATATAGTGCCCAATAATTGGTTTCTAAAACCCCCACCAAAAATTACTAAATTACCCCTCTAACTACTACACCAATCCAAAGGCCACGGTTCAATCTTATCCAAATCCAACGGCCCACATTCAATCTTATCCAATAATTCAAGGGTGTTGACACTTATTTTTAATTGCCCAATATTAATTACACAAAAATTTAGGAATTAATGTCCTTAATTCCTAAGCAAAAAATTATTTAGTTTCTAATTGCATTGCATATAGACATTAGGCATATTTGCATTAATAGGACCTATCAGAGCATATTTTATTAATTAATTTTCAAAAAAAATTTCAAAAAAATATATTTAAAATAAAAAATAGATCAAGCCGGGACTGGGCCCAGCCCAGCCCAGCCCAGTCCAGCCTTTCCTCCCCCCAGCGCAGAAAGTAGGCCCAGCCCTCTCTCCTCTTCTCCTCCCTACTACCGTGGACGCCGAGAAGCAGAGGAGGAGCACCCTTTCTGCACGAGATTCTCTCTGCACCAACCTAAGATGGCCACAAAAGTCTCGAATAGGAGCTGAGGCCGGTGCAGAGCATTGAAGGGAGCAGAGAGTGGCGTCATTGTCGTCGACTATATAGGCCAGCAAGAGGAGAGAGAGAAGGAGGGATCGGTTGGGTCCAGTTTTGGGTGAGAAGAACAGAGAAGCCGTGAGAGAGACAGAGAGAGATTGAGAGAGAAAAACGAAGAGAAACCGGGACAAGGTAGAAGAGCACAACCGCAGGAGCCCCCCCCCCCCCGGCAAGCTAGAGTCGCCGACGATCCACCGAGCCGACGTCCTCGTCCGTTTGGTCATTCTCGGCCAAAACAGAGCACCAAAAAAGAGGGAGAGATTGAGCGAGAAAGAGAGAGTCGTTTTTTTTGGTTTGCAGGGATTGGGGAGGAGGCCAGCTGCCTCGCCGGTGCCAACAGACCGACCGGAGACGACTCCCCAGTCACGGCCGCGAGCAATGAGTACCCCCTGCCCTTTGTTGCTCTATTTTAGGCTCACCGATGGGCCGGGGTTCACGCCGACCGTTAGGTGCGAATCCCGGCCCGTATCGATCCTCCCCCCATCCTTAGTTGCCGTAGGGAGCGAGCCGTAGTCGCCGAGGGGAGGTCGGAGCTCCAAAATAGGTCCGAGTTCCTTGCTTTCAGCCATGCACGCCAGGTGTTCGATAAAATACCTCAAAGAGGCCGGGTTTGATTCGGTCGCCGGCCGGCGAGCAGGCGATCGGACGGCGACCGAGGTAGGCAGCGAAGCTTGGTGACGACTCCCAAGGGCCGGATTTAAGTCGGCGCCGATCTGGGTCGGTCGGCAGAAGGCCAATTTTGGCTCCGCCGGCATCCCCGCGTGCCTATGCACGCGGGGCTCGACCCAACTCGGGTAAACTAACCCGACCCGGGTCAACGCCCCAGGTCGGTTCCAATCGACCTGGATTGGTGACCCGACCCGGGTCAATGCCCTGGGTTAGCCCGTTGACCTGGGTCGGATCCGTCCTGACCCGGTTTTTAATATTATATTAATATTATTTTTTTAAAAGAAAATTTAAAAAATTTAAAAAAAAAATTTCTTTTTTTTTCTTTTCTTCTTCTGTATTATTATTTTTTTTTCCTTTTTTTTCTTTTTTCGAAAAAAAAAATTCAAAATTTTTTTAAAAAAAAAGAAGAAGAAAGGATCATTTTTTAAATTATGTGGTATACCTAATTGTTTTAATTTATTGCTGTATCATTATGCATGCTATTGTCTTGTTTAAATTAGACAAGCCTGAGTTTGTGCGGTAGTATTTTGCATGTTATTTTTATTACCATTGTATTTTGATGCATGCTCTTAATTAGAATACAATTGCATGAATTGTTGTGTTTTGAATGTCATCTGACTTAGTTAGGATTAGAATCTTAAGGTGCATATTTATCCTGACTACTGATCATTTATGATTATGCACTCGTTTGATCACCTCGCATGTTAGGAGAAAGGTCCTAAAATCAATCCAAATTGCCTGATAAATATTTTCAAAAAAATGAATAGGATAAAGAGGTACCGAAAGGGCATTAGTTATCCAACTAGTGTAACCAAGTCCCCGAATTCAGTTAATCTCTAGTTCGTAGGAATGGGGTGATTCTCCCATCACCCTATTTGGGTTTCTAATCGACCCACCCCAAATCGATTAGTGGCGACTCCTTGATATATATCATTTGCATGTTAAAAACTTAGACCCTAAATCACGATATCATATGGGCTTGGGAGAGCCCGAGTTAAGTCCTGAACCTAGACTTAGCACGTACCAAGCGAGCTCTCCTTCTTATTGCATGTTGTTCAAAAAAAATCTCGGGAGGTTGGTCGCGACAGACTGACGACTCCACTGGGGACTTGCATTTCTCAAAGTGGACTTAAGCCAAAATTTTTTATCCTGTTCAAAAATAATTTTTGTTTGGCAGTGGAGATTCCAGGTATAAGCATGACATTAAGGTGTTATTTGTTATTGCAGGTTCGAATTGATTGTTTATAAATTGTTGTGCATGCTCTAATAATTTAGCACTACACTATTGCACACACAACCACGCTGCCGAACCTGGGCCGCAATAGGATATTTTAGGATGGTGTTAAGAAAGATACGACCTCGAACGCGAGCCCGCGATGTAGAGGTTGCCTTTCTTTTCCCCGAAATTTCTTTCTAAAAATCGTAAAGAAATATCTTTAGCCGCTATTCGCGTGACTATAAGATATTCCTTTCGATTTGGCCGAGGTTAAAAGGACTTGACACCAATGTGAGACTGCGATGGTCAGGTATCCTTTTAATTTCATTTTGCTGAGCCAGTCTAGATAGAAATCGAACCTCACTTTTCATGCGCATGTCTCTGTGATTGCCATGGCTCCTAGTAAAGTAAGTTTTCTATTCATGCACATTGCAATTTATTTATTTTTGTATATCCCAGTCGGTCCATGATTAGTCTAGGTTAGTTATGGATTTAATACCGTAATCGTTTTGGAAGAAGTAGTTACTAAAACTTTTTCAGAATACTTACTTCCAATTCGTACCTTTATTTTTATAAACACATTACAAATCATTATTTTCCCATACAATTTCTTGTCATTTTAAAAAAAAAGGAGAAAATTGTGTATAAATAAAAAAAACGCACCCCGGTGACACCACCGCGGCCTTCGGCCTAGTGGTATCCAGGGAAGAGCTAAAACGGTCCGAGGCAACTGGGGTTCGAACCCCAGGGAAGCCGTTTGTAATGTTAATATAAATAAAAACTTTTTTTGCTTCCCTTATTTTTTGCAAATAAAGAAAATACGTGATAGACAGATACAATACTAGACTAAGTCATGGACTGATCATTTATGAGATTTTATACTCATTTGTTGCCATTTTTTTTACAGGTAATTACGAATTATACCAACCCGCCAAGTAAAAATGGTTGAAAAAGATATGACAACTCGTGTGGCGAACATGGAGACTGAAATGAAGCAAGTTTTCGCATTTCTTCGACAACTCTCGACACAAGTGGAACATTTGTCAGTTCGCTTAGACCAACTCACCATGACTCCATTTTGCTATTCAAGATCAGGGGTGATGATTCAAATGGAGCCCTCCAGTGTCAACCAAAAAGGTAAAGATGTCATAGTTGACAATGTTTACAAGTCCCCTGATCCTAAGAAATTGAGCACCCTATGCCCAAAGTTCATGCAACGTGAACAATACAAATCCAGTATCCCTCCATCACAAAAGTAAAACAACCGAAGACAGTTCACTCCCCTCCCAGGATCTCCGTCTCAGATACTGGCAATACTCTGGGAAAAGGGACTGCTCTCCACTAAACCAAAGTGACCTAATCCTGAGAGTTTTTCAAACTACAATTCGTCTAAAAAATGTGATTATCACATGGACGAGGTGGGGCATTCAACCGATGGGTGCTATACTCTTAAGCATCGAATTCAAAACCTGCTGGACACCAAGACTTTCTCATTCTAGACCGGTGGAGCGAATAGGCACAAGCCCACTTGAGTAGAATTCCTCTCCTCTCTTCTGCATGAATCCCCGGAAAAAGGATTATCCTTGTATTTTGTTTTTTTTTGTCGTCATTTCTATTGGAAGAAATGTCTTTTTGAACTCTCCCTCTTTTGAGGTTGTAAATCCATGTATTGTAAATAAATAATGTTTTGAGGGCATGAGGTAGTATACCAAACCGGCCAATTGATGATATCTAGCCATACAAAGGAAAGTGTTCTGAGGCCCGGGCTTCCTCATGCTTCCTTGTTTCTAAGCTTTTGAAAATAAAACAAACGTTTTATCATTTTTCAAAAGGGCAAAAAAGAATGGTGGTGGAAAAACATGCATGCTTATAGCCATGTTTGTTTTTCTAACTCGCTCACTTCGTATCTTAGAGCATACTCCTTTTTGATTTGTTATTACAAATGGGACAATTGGAAATGACACAAACTAAAGAGCATATCAGCCCCTGATAATGAATTGGGGAACATGCTAGACTCCGACGTGCTAGCAAGCCCGATAGAGCACCAATATTAGGACCTCTCGAATGAAACATGACGAGGAAGTGCTTAATTGGAAGAGTAGACTAGAGGGCATGCGATCTCCCAGTCCATCAAAAAGGGTATATTTCGTTCTTAAAGTTTATCCACTTTAGCATAGAAATGACTTATCTTTTCCTTTTACATTGGACAAAATTGAGTAAATAACACTCATGGTAGCAAGTCTAACCGGAAAGGGTTTCGCACATGACAAAATTGCGTCAAGGCCGATCCTGGCGACCACGAAAGTCTCGAAGGTAGTCACGCCCATGTCCGTCAAAGACCTTTAAAGCAGAGATTAGCTTTGCTGTGAAGATCCCCATGCAAGCAATTGCACATGCCTGTGCAGTCAGGAATCGGAGTATTCATGAGAAACTCATCAACATGCTGGAACCGTGTTGACACAGCATGCGCTGACAATAAAACCCTCTATTTGGAAACGCCCCTAATTATAGAGGATTTCATTCGAGCTTCGAGACCAAGAGTATGGAGGAGAAAACTGAGACAGAGAAGGTTGAACAAAGTAAAGAGGAGAAAAGACTCTGCTAGTTTTGAAGGTAAAATGGAAAAAGGGTAATTTGTATCGTTCTCAATGTACCCTAAATCCTCTCATTTCTAACATAAGCTCTTGATTTTTGTCAGAAGTGAATTATCGACATCCGAGAGAACTCAAGATGATGTCAATCTAATCTCAAATGAAAGGAATCACGAAGGGTAATGTTGTATCGTTCCCAATTCCTATTTTTCAAAGAATCGTTCATTAACATGGTCTTTCTTATTATCTTGCAGGTTTGCCTCACTGTTACAACATATGTAAGTATTTCTTTCCCTTAAAAACTTTAAGAATTGAAAGAATCAAAAGGAAGAGGAAACATGTTAAAGCAAATGAATGCTTAACCCTCCCCCAAGTGCATTGCATATCTTTTGGAAAGTAATTTTACATGGTAATTTTACCTATTTAATTCACCAATTCCACGTGAAAATTTTGACAATTTGACGAATGGTGTTGAGCTGCTCCGATGTATTGAACGAGATGTGTCAGAATGATGAGAGGTAATCCTTAGTCTATACACATTCTCACATACCAAATCCTTGCAAGATGAGCGAAAATGTTTCATTTCTACAAGGTAAAGGGATTTCTCGCATAAGGCATGATAGCCAAAATGACAAGAAGCAGTTCATTTCTCTGCCCCATATACTACCCCTGATCCTTTGCTTAACCATTTGAGCCCATACACTCAGAGGTTCCTTTTAAATCACCCCTGTCAAGAACCACCCTACATTGGGGCAGCTTGAGATAAATCGACATCACAGGAAGGATTCAAACTCAGAGGAAGCAAGAAGAGTGTTCCCCCTTTTTTTTCGATCATCGCTCCCTTGGTTTCGGTTTCGGTTTCGTCATCTTCACGAATCCGGCAATCCTCGATAGGTCCTCCAGGACAAGCACACCATCAACAGCAGGATGGTCGAGGCTAAGAGGGCTTTGTCAAGAAAGGAGCAGTAAACTAAAGCCTATCCAAAATGTCAATATCTTATTGATAACAGTGATGTTTTCACTGAGCAAGACAAGAAGGATGAAGAGTTTGTAATATCTAAAATTTTCTATGATTATCAGCCGCAACAGCTCGCACAAGGTGAAAAGATGTATAGAAATTTTCTTACTCTCACTGGCATTAATCTTTGACTGCTATTATTGCAGATGAACTCTCACGATAATTTAAGTGACCTAGGATAACGAAGAACAGTATTTTTTCTATCTCATACACTTATATCCCTTGCTAGCCTAATTGAGCCGGCGATTTCATTTTGTAGGAACCCAGTTGGTGAACATCCTCCACACCGGGGAAAGCAAAAGTCACCACAGTTTGAGCATCAGGGTCCAAAGTACCGAATCAAGATGAAGACTCCAAGAGCCTAATAACATTGTTATGTTCAAACTTGTTTAGGCTAGTCCTGACAACACCAAAAGAACAGCAAAAAACGCTAAAAACTAGGGGCATGAAAAAGCAATGTGCCTGGTAAAAGCAAGGCCAATGCCCATGAACAAAAAATAAAGAAAAAGAAAAGGGACAAGATGAAAAATAATAAAGTTTTAGCTGAGGAGATCTCTGAGCATGATGAAGGCACTCTCAAATATCTCAAAGATATTAAGTGGTGTAAAATGGACGATCCCAAAGGGTTTGAACTTAAGTTCTTCTTTGATACAAATTCCTACTTAAGAACTCTGTCTTGGCAAAGATCTGCCACATGATAGACGAATTTATTCTTGAGAAAGTAATTGGGACAGAGATCGAATGGTATCCAGGAAAATGCTTGACGCAGAAGCTCCTCAAGAAAAAGTTATCAAAGAAGCTAAAACACAGGATTATCCAAGGAGTTTGCCAGAAGGATCCTGACGGTGGAGAAGAAGACTGGTGACAATGCTGGATGATCATCAATTCTCACCCTTACACACATTTTGAGCCTAACGATCATTTCGTTCCTCAACCTGTAAACCAAGCCCACGTTACATCCCTCATAAAGTCTCTTCTGACTAGGGTAATTGAATTAACATGAAATTTCAAATGTTTATAAATAACGTTCGAGGAAGTGCGAGCAAGACTACTTCTATCTCTTTTGCAAGGTTCTTGACTTGTAAACCTGGAGATGATTGCAGAATATTTTCTTTCATGGCCTTGACTCGGACAGTCTCCTTTGTTAAGCCATTGACCAAGCCTACATTACAACCCTGAAGAAGACCTCTCAGATTAGTAGCGTCGTACCGCTTGCGAGAAAACTCATACCCTTATTGATGTGATAATGGTCAGATTAAGTGTTTTCGATGTTCCCGCTTTAATGGACGGGACAAATAACCCTTTTCAACGAGAGTGAGCGAAAAGTCCTTTCTGACTAAAAGTCACTCGTTCAGCATTGTTGACACCTAAATTTTGGCGCATCATTTAGTGTTAATTGCATAGAAAATTAGGGATTAAATTTTTTTTAACCCCTGAACAAAAATATTAAAATTGCATAGCATATAGTTTAGGTTCATATAGATTAATTGCATTCCGCATCAGATCGGCGGTGGCGAGCGAGCTTAAAATTCATCACGTGAATCAGGCTCGGGAATCGAACGAGACTCGACTCATTCGGAAGACGGGGGCCGAAAATCACACGTCAAAAGGGCTCGGTTGTCTTAATTTGAGCTTAAATTAGCCCATCAAGTTAATTGAATAAAAGCCCGAATTAATTCAGCCAATTTGGAATTAAATGAAAATTAAAGCCTAAGCCCAAGCCTAAGCCCATTAGGACTAGAAAGCCCAGCTAGTTGACCTAGGTTTACATTATAAATACATCGTTATGTCTCACAACTAAGGGGGGGACTCTGAGAATTTTCGGAGAACAGAAATTCGGAGAAGTCGGAGGCTACGTAATTGAAATAGAAGGCCACGAGAGAGAAGGTGGGAGGAACTGCAGCTCTCCTCGGCGGCCACCATTGAGAGAAGAAAAGTCAAAGGAGGAGGGGCTCTCTTTTTCTTGGTCTGGAGAACATGCAGAAAGGAGTTTAGTCACGTTGACAGAAAAGAAGAAGAAAAAGCCAAGTCCTTCCCAGCTACAATACGAAGGAAAAGACAAGAAAGAAGCTGCAGGTCAACGAAAGACACATACGTGGACTACCCCTCTCGGTTTCCGTCCCTTCACCGAGCAAACTTGCGGACTTCAGCGTCAGATTTTGGTGGCCATCGAGGGTATTCAGCGAGCCCGTCACTGTAGCAACTTGTTCTTGCTATCAATCTTTTGCTACTTTGGCGACACAGAAACCATCATCGATCAAGCGTAGCCTCGGCTACACCAGCTACACCAGACGCCGCTATTTGTTATGCTATTTCTCTATCGCGCTGGAGTTTTCCTTCGCAAGTTTTCTGGTGGCCTTCAAGCAACGCCCAACAAGCTCACATTGCATTTGAGCAACTTGCGTTTCTATTCCTCAATCGGCGACAAGTTCCAGTTCAGCCCCGACGTGCTTAACGCTCCTAGCCGCACGCCACCCCTAGTTGACCAGAACACCATCGCGAGAACCACGCCGCCGCTCCCGACGCATCCCGATCCGCAATCCCGATCCGCTGCAAGTTCAAATTTGGAAATAAATCTGCAAATTAGGTAATTATCCTATCTTGATTTTATTTGAATATTTTGTTGCCTGATTTATGCTTATTGATATCTAATCTTGTATATTTGAATAATAAGCATTATCTCAATTAGGATTTGTTTCCTTTTTTAAAATCTTGGATATCTGTTGCTTACCAAATTTGGATAGAATTTAGAATTTTCAAAATCCTTTGAATATATCCAAAATATTTAAGATATCAGAATTTTTCAAGATGTGATCGATAAGGAAACTTTCCTAATCCGCAACCGCACACGTGGAAATAAATCTATCTATCAGGCTTTAGATAGAATTATTTCCATAGCGGGTATTTCGAATTTTAGGGTTGATCTGTCAGGCTTCAGATCGAAACTTAATTCGAAAAATTTCGCGGTTATATTTTTTTTTCCATTTGATTTTAATTTCGAATTTCACAAAAAAAAATACAAAAAAATAATTTGCCCGTCATTAGAAATAGGTCACGTTGTCGCATGACATATAGTTTGCATGTTAGATTGCATTAATCGCATGTCAATTTTTGCACGTCATTACATATAAGTTAACTTTCATTTAAACAAGTAAAAATCAAAAAAAGAAATTTCTGCACCTTTGAACTCTAAGTTAGGATTTATCAAAATTGTCAAATTGAGTATTTTTCTCGAAATTGGTACCGAAAGGGCGTTAGGGAATCTAGCGTAACCAAGTCCCGAATTTATGATTTCTGGTTCGTAGAAATAAAATAGTACTCCCGCTATTTTATTTAGGTTTCTAATCAACCTACCCTAAATGATTAGTGGCGACTCCCGTTGAAAATATTTGCATGCTCACAATTGGACCTAAGTTGCGATTTGGTAGAGTTTGGGAGAACTCGAGCTAGGTTAGTTAATTTAATTGATCTAGTAATCCATTAGCCTAAGATCGAAATCCGATTTTTTTTAGGTCGCGACAAGCATCTCGAGAAGTCCACCTTGCAAGCGAAAATTGTCTCAATTGATAATTACCATCGGTGGATGTTTGGTGATACAAACATGGTAAAATCATCATGTATGAACTTTCAAATACACATTCTAGAATAGCCTCAGTTGTCTATTTTTCCAATGAATGCGTATGTTTGCACACAAAAAAAACTTGTCTGACAGGAGACATACCCTTAAGAGGCAGGAACGTGCCCAGGTGCTCATCGTTTGAGCCTTTCTAAGACCTACTAGCGAGGACCCACCAGACAAACCATCAAATCCTCAGGCAAGAACCCCCAGGTGCTCATCATTTAAGTATTTCCAAGACCTGCTGGCAAAGACCCACGAGGCAAATCATCAAATCTCGGGCGAGGACCCCCAGGTGCTTATCGTTTGAGTATTTCCAAGACCTGCTGGCGAGGACCCACCAGGCAAACCATCAAATCCTCGAGCGAGGACCCCCAAGTGCTCATTGTTTGAGTCTTTCCAAGATCAGCTGGCGAGGACCCACCAGGCAAACCATCAAATCCTCGAGCGAGAACCCCAGGTGCTCATTATTAGAGTCTTTCTAAGACTTGCTAGTGAGAACCCACTAGGCAAATCATCAAATCATTAAGCGAGGACCCCCAGGTGCTCATTATTTGAGTCTTTCTAAGACCTGCTGGCGAGGACCCATCAGGCAAACCATCAAATTCTCAGGCAAGGACCCCCAGGTGCTCTTTCCAAGACTTGCTGGCAAGGACCCATCAGACAAACCATCAAATCCTCAGACGAGAACCCCCAGGTGCTCATTATTTGAGTCTTTTTAAGACCTGCTGGCGAGGACCCCCAGGTACTTTGGCAAAACAATCCCCAGTCAAGGCCACCGAAGAAAGGTTCGGGTCCTAGACAAACAAAATCCAGTCAAGGCGACCGAAGAAAGGTTCGGGTCTTAGACAAAAGCAATCCTCGTCAAGGCGACCGAAGAAAGGTTCGGGTCCTAGACAAACCATTTCCCCCCGTCAAAGCGACCGAAGACAGGTTCGGGTCCTCGACACACAATACCAACTATCTGGAATTACTCTACCCTTCGACAAGGTAAGTAGCCCTAAGTATATTTTTATTTGCTTTAGCACGCATCATCTTATCGTATAAAAAATGGGATTCATGGTCTCGCTAAAAATAGCATTCGTTGAGTATGCATTGACCAAATTTAGGTGTCATTTTATCTTTGAACGTAACCTCTGCGAACTCAACTTGTGCGAGCTCACCTTCAAAGAGGGGTAACTATTGACACCTATTTTTAATTGCCCAAAATTAAATACACAAAAATTTAGGAATTAATGTCCTTAATTCCTAAGCAAAAAATTATTTAGTTTCTAATTGCATTGCATATAGACATTAGGCTTATTTGCATTAATAGGACTTATTAGAGCATATTTTATTAATTAATTTTCAAAAAAAAATTCAAAAAAATATATTTAAAAAAAAAAAAGATCAAGCTGGGACTGGGCCAAGCCCAGCCCAGTCTAGCCTTTCCTTCCCCCAGCGCAGAAAGCAAGCCCAACCCTCTCTCCTCTTCTCCTCCCTACTGATGTGGACGCTGGGAAGCAGAGGAGCAGTACCCTCTCTGCACGAGATTCTCTCTGCACCGGCCTAAGATGGCCACAAAAGTCTCGAATAGGAGTTGAGTCCGGTGCAGAGCATTGAAGGGAGCAGAGAGTGGCATCATCGTTGTCGACTATACAGGCTAGCGAAAGGAGAGAGAGAAGGGGGGATCGGTTGGGTCCGGTTTTGGGTGAGAAGATTAGAGAAGCCGTGAGAGAGACAGAGAGAGATTGAGAGAGAAAAACGGAAAGAAACCGGGACGAGGTAGAAGAGCACAGCTGCAGGAGCCCCCCCCCCCCGGCGAGCCAGAGCAGCCGACGATCCACCGAGCCGACGTCCTCGTCCGTTTGGTCATTCTCGGCCAAAACAGAGCATCGGAAGAGAGGGAGAGATTGAGCGAGAGAGAGAGAGAGAGAGTTGTTTTTTGGTTTGCAGGGATTGGGGAGGAGGCTAGCTGCCTCGCCGGTGCAAGTAGACTGACCGAAGACGACTCCCCAGTCACGGCCACGAGCGGTGAGTACCCCCTGCCCTTTGTTGCTCTGTTTTAGGCTCGCCGGTGGGCCGGGGTTCACGCTGACCGTTAGGCGCAAATCCCGACCCGTACCGATCCTCCCCCGGTCCTTAGTCGCCGTAGGGAGCGAGTCGTAGTCGCCGGGGGGAGGCCGGAGCTCCAAAATAGGTCTGAGTTCCTTGTTTTCAGCCATGCACGCCAGGTGTTCAATAAAATACCTTAAAGAGGTCGGGTTTGATTCGATCGCCGGCCGACTAGCAGGCGGTCGGACGGCGACCGAGGCGGGCGGCGAAGCTTGGTGACGACTCCCAGGGGCCGGATTCAAGTCGGCGCCGGTCTGGGTCAGCCGGCAAAAGGCCAATTTTGGCTCCGCCGGCGTCCCCGCGTGCCTGTGCACGCAAGGGTCGACTCGACCCGGGTCGGTTCCGACCGACCCGGATTGGCGACCCGACCCGGGTCAACGCCCTGGGTCGGCTCGTTGACTTAGGTCGGATCCGACCCAACCCAGTTTTTAATATTATATTAATATTATTATTTTTTAAAAAAAAGAAAATTTTAAAAATTTTAAAAATTTTAAATTTTTTTTTTCTTTTCTTCTTCTGTATTATTATTATTTTTTTCCTTTTTTCTTTTTTTTCTTTTTTTCAAAATAAAAAAAATTTTCAAAATTTTTTTTTAAAAGAAGAAGAAAGGATTCTTTTTTAAATTATGTGGTATACCTAAATGTTTTAATTTATTGCTGTATCATTATACATGCTATTGTCTTGTTTAAATTAGACAAGCCTAAGTTTGTGCAATAGTATTTTGCATGTTATTTTTATTACCATTGTATTTTGATGCATGCTCTTAATTAGAATATAATTGTATGAATTGTTGTGTTTTGAATGTCATCTGACTTAGTTAGGTTTAGAACCTTAAGCTGCATATCTATCCTGACTGCTGATCGTTTATGATTATGCACTCGTTTGATCACCTCGCATGTTAGGAGAAAAGTCCAAAATCAATCCAAATTGCCTGACAAATATTTTTAAAAAAATGAACAGGATAAAAAGGTACCGAAAAGGCATTAGTTATCCAACTAGTGTAACCAAGTCCCCAAATTCAATTCGTAGGAATAGGGTGATTCTCTCATCACCCTATTTGGGTTTCTAATCGACCCACCCCAAATCGATTAGTGGCGATTCCTTGGTATAAATCATTTGCATGTTAAAAACTTAAGCCCTAAGTCACGATATGATATGGGCTTGAGAGAGCTCGAGTTAAGTCCTGAACCTAGACTTAGCACATATAAGGCGAGCTCCCCTTCTTGTTGCATGTTGTTCAAAAAAATCTCGGGAGGTCGGTCGCGACAAAGGGCAAAAGAGTAAATGCTCATGGGAGGAGAGGGGCATTTTTGTCCTTTCATTTTCGGCCATACAGGATGATTATCAGTCCCCCGATTTAATCTAGTCTTCAAAATTCGTTCGCGGTGCATAAGGGCAAAACAATCATTTTTTTGGTCCCGAATCGAAATCCATTTTTTTTACAAAAACGGATGGCCCCAAGGTTGGCCATGCCAAAAACGCCATCGGTCGCTAAAAATTGTCACTTTCAAAATTCTCGATTCCCGAGCCCGGATTCCAAGAAATGATTAAAATCGTACAATTGCGACTTTAGCTTACCTCTTACTAACGGGTGGCTCATTGGAATTGCGCGCTTTCGACCTGTGATCGACACTAAGTCAAGTCACGTTTAAGTTTGCTCGAACCAAGGCGACCTTGATTGTCACGTAATTACGAGGGTCTGTCACTAGTTCCCTTCGGACACGATCAATCAAATAGATCGGTCTTTGTTGGCTCAAAATATTCTCTCGTCAATCCTTATGGTTGAAGGTCGGACCAAGGTCGAGTTCTTTGGTCGGGCGAACTCAATCCCGCGATGGCCTTACCCCTAAGGTTAGCATCCCGAGAATGCGCAATTCCGGGTGAAATCTCACTATAAGTGCATTGGCCAAAATATTCATTTCATAAATCCTGGGAAAAAGGATCGAAAATTCAGAATGTTACACATCTTATTCATAATAATCTTGACGTCATGCACATAGAAAAGAATGTTTTCGACAATGTCATAAATACTGTGATGGATGTCATCGGAAAAACAAAAGACAACTTGAACGCAAGAAAAGATATGAGAGATATTTGTGATCGGCCAACTCTAGATGTGGATGCAAGCAACAGGGGACCAAAACCAAAAGCAGTTTATACATTGGATAAGGAGCAGAGGCGAGTTGTTTGTCAATGGTTGAAATTTGTGCGGTTTCCTGATGAATATGCTTCGAACTTCAGGAGATGTGTTGATTTGAATGAATGTAAGTTGACAGGTTTGAAGAGTCATGATTGTCACATATTGATGGAAAGACTAATTCCAATAGCTTTCAAGGAAGTTCTACCAAACTTTGTATGGGGCGCCATTACAGAGTTAAGCAATTTTCTACATGATATTTGCTCGACAGTGTTAAAAGCATTACACATGGAGAAACTGGAGAGAGATATTCCAATTATTCTTTGCAACTTAGAAAGGATATCTCCTCCATCGTTTTTTGATTCGATGGAACATCTCTTAGTTCACTTGCCTTATGAGGCCAAAGTTTCAGGTCCCGTCCAATTTCGATGGATGTATCCATTTGAGAGGTAATTTTTTTAAAAATAAAGTTAAAATTACTTTATTATATATTATGTTCTGATAAGTTTCTTTCTATTGCAACTAGATTCTTATATCATTTGAAGAAAAAAGTGAAAAATAAGGCATGTGTTGAAGTTTCAATTTGTAATGCATATATTGTGAAAGAAGTGACAACATTTGTGTCATACTATTTTAAGCCACACGTACAGTGCAAGAGGCGGAGAGCAAGCAGAAATGATGAGGGCCCCAGTGATCCCAATTGCAAAGCATTCTCTATTTTCAATTATCTGGGTCGATCAAGCGGCGCATATCAGTTTCGTTACTTCACAGGCGAAGAATTGCATGCAGCCTATACATATATTTTACTGAACTACCCAGAAGTTGAGCCATACTTCGTGTAAGTGTAAATTTATAAATATATGTATTGTGTGTCAAATATTTACTAATATATAAATGGTATTTATTACTAGGATTTTCCAAACTTCAATGTATGGACTACCACCAAATGAGTTTGACCGTTTGTGCGATGAACAATTTGCAGCATGGTTCAAAACATATGTAAGTTTCCTATGGACCAAAATCAAGTTATTTAAATTTTATACATCATTTATTAAAATATATATTATTGATCTTGCGTGTGTAACCTTAGGTTCACAGTAATCATGATGAACTTGGAAAGCAATGATTGCTATATCATCTGTCATGGGGTCCACAGTTAAGAGTACGAAGTTGGCCAGCA
This sequence comes from Syzygium malaccense, assembly GCA_031216405.1. Classification (NCBI taxonomy): domain Eukaryota; kingdom Viridiplantae; phylum Streptophyta; class Magnoliopsida; order Myrtales; family Myrtaceae; genus Syzygium; species Syzygium malaccense. Next base: position 5,135,935 of record CM062258.1, on the reverse strand, counting down.
TATTTCATAAATAGATATAATTTTCACACTCAAGAATATGAAATGGGAAAAGACACAATGAATAGTGGTGTGTGTGTTCGGTCATCCAATGGTGACGATTCAAAAGATGATTTTTATGGCTTGTTAGATGAAATCATAGAGATAGAGTACCCTGGACCTTTAATGATGCGGGTTGTGTTATTTAAGTGCAAGTGGTTCGACCCCGTCAAAGGAATGAAGGTGCATACGAAGTTTAATTTGGTTGAAATAAATCACAAGAAAAGGTATATGAAATATGAACCATTTGTTTTGGCACAACAAGCAATTCAAGTATGTTATGCATCATATCCTAGTTTGAAATGTGACAAAGCTGATTATTGGGATGTATGTAAAATCAAACCACGGAGAAAAATCGAGGAACACTGGAAGAATAGAGCCTATCAACAAGAGAAAGTTTATAACACGGTTGAAACTGAGGAATATAACATTCTAACTTTACGAGATCCATGTGGAGCAATGATAGACGTGGATCCAACTGAAATTTGCAAATTAAATGTACAAGATCGTTCAGAATCTGATTTTGAGACAGATGATGAAGATGATGCTCATGAAGAAGATGAAGATCAAGATCAAGATCAAGATAAGGACGAAGACGAAGACGAAGACGAAGATGAAGATTAAAATTTTTGTGACAAAATATTAATGATTTGTAATTATTATTGCGACAAGTGTTATTTTGGTTGTCATAATTCTTGTTATTGTTCTTGTTATTATTGTTATTGTTATTATCATTATTGTTGTTGTTATTATTGTTGTTGTCGATTATTCTTATTAATTTAATTGATCGTCGAAAAATTTATCGCTAAATGACGACAACTCAAATATTATTCGTGCGATAAAATTTGCGATATTCTATTTTCCATTGAATTTAGATCGTTGCTAAAGTCGTCGCTCATTTTACGACAATAACTTATTCGTGGTTACTGTTCATCGAAGATTTATCGATGGAAGTGAAATTCACGGCAATTTTCCGAATCCGTAGCAAATTTGCGACGGATTCGAAAATGTCCATTATTTTTGGAATCTGAAATAAATCCGTTGAAAATTTGCGATGCAAAGATAATTTCGTCGCAAATTTGTGCCGGACAATAATTTGCGACGGACAATATGTTTCCATCGCAAATTTACGACGGAAAATATGTTTCCATCGCATATTTACGAGGAACAAAATGTTTTGCGACGGACAAAAAAAATTTGCGACGGATTTTTTTTGTCCGTCGCAAAATTTTGAACGGAAAAAAAAATTACGTCCAAAATTTGCGACGGACCATATTTTTCTGTCGCAAGGAAAAAACAATCCGTCGCAAAATTTTGGACGACCAAAAAATTACATCCAAAATTTGCGACAGACAAAAAAATCCGTCGCAAATTTGCGACGAACCATACTTTTCCATCGCAAAATTTTGGACGGACAAAAAATTACGTCCAAAATTTGCGACGGACAAAATATCTGTCGCAAATTTGCGACGGAGAAAAAAATGTCCATCGCAAATTTGGGACGGACAAATAATGTCCGTTGCAAATTTGCGACGGACCAATATTATACGTCGCAAATTTGCGATGGACAAAATATCCGTGGCAAATTTGCGACCGACAAAAATATGTCCGTCACAAATTTGCGACGAACAAAAAATGTCCGTCGCAAATTTGCGACGAACAAAAAATGTCCGTCGCAAATTTGGGACGGGAAAAATTCCTGACCACATTTGCTACGGATAAAAATTCCGTCGCAAATTTGCGACGGACCAAAAAATGTCCGTCACAAATTTGCGACGAATAGAAATTGCAACGGATTCGAAAATGCCCTTATTTTTTGGAATCCGTCGCAAATTTGCGACCGATCCTTTTTTTTTTTATGTTCGTTCCAAAATCCGTCGTAAATTTGCGACGGATTTTTTTTTTCCGTTGCGAATTCCGTTGAAGACCACATTCGCGAACATTTCAAATTTTTTCGCCCGTCTCTCTCTCTCTCCCCCCTGCATGCGCACGTGCCCCCGTCACGTCCACTCTTCTTTTCAGACTTTGTCCCTTCTTCCTTTTCTTTTTCTTGTTCTCTTCCTCCTCTTCTTCTTCTTCTTCTTCTTCTTCTTCTTCTTTTTCTTCTTCTTCTTCTCGTTGTCGTCGCCGAGTACCATGGACCATTTGCGCCAGCCTGCCATCGCCATTGCCGCCGTTGTCGCCTACATACGTATGTGCTCGCCGCTCGCCTGGTGGAGCTCGCCGCCACTACCCAGCTCGCCCACGCACCTCACCCACGCGCCTCACAGCCAACTAAAGCCGTTGCCGCCCAGCCTCGCTCGAGCTCGCTGCCACCCAGCAGCCGCCCGACACCGTCGCTGCCCAGCCGCCCGACGCCGTCGCTGCCCAGCCGCCGTCCAGCTCATTCGCGCGGCTTGCCCGCCCGCCTCGCAACTTCCCAGCAGCCGACTGAAGCCGTTGCCGCCCAGCCTCGCCCGAGCTAGCCGCCCCTTAGCAGCCGCTTGATGCCGTCGCCGCCCAGTGGTTGCCCGACGCCGTCGCCGCCCATCCTCACCCGAGCATTTGCCGTCACCGTCACCGCCCAGCAGCCGCACGACGCCATCATCGCCCAGCCTCGCCTGAGGACTTGCCATAGCCATCGCCGCCCAGCCGCCGCCCGACGCCATCACCGCCGTCGTCGCCGCCACTGCCACCGCCGCCGCTGTTGCCGCCGAGCTTCCGCCTGACGTCGTCACCGCCCAGCCGTCGCCCAGCTCCACCGTCATTCGCCCGGCCGTGGCCAAGCGCCTAGCCAACCAGCCACCACTTGGGCCAGTGCCCGCGCCGAGCCCCCCACTGGCCGACCTGCCAAAATATTATTATTGTTTGATTTTTCTTGGCCTTGAATCAAGTAAGCGACTTTCTAAACCCTACCTAGTATAATGAGTATTAATTGGACTTGTTTAGGGATTGTTTAGTGTCGGATTGGTTGGCTAAGTTAGGGGCCGATTTCAGGATTGCATGTGGTTTTGATCGATGTTTGCCTGGTTAATTTGTCGATTATGTCGCCGATTAAGCATTCAATGACGATCGTGTGGTTGATTAAGCGTTTTTTTTTTAGAAAATGCATTAAAATTGATAAATTCTAGATAAATTCATAAAAATTTCCAGAAAATTAAAAAAAGTCAGATTTTGAGAAAATATTAAATTTGGTGAATTTTTTTAAAATAAAAAAACCTAAATTTCAAAGTATCACAAAATGGCTTAAAATAACTGTGGTCACCACTTTGAATGAAATTTAAATTTTTTTAGGTGCCCAAAAAAATTAAATAATAATAATAAAATAAAAAATTTCAAAAATTTAGAAAATGGCTTAAAATACCTGTGGCCACCCACTTTGAGTGAAATTTAAATTTTTTTAGGTGCAAAAAAATTTAAAAATAATAATAAAATAAAAAATTTTAAAAACTTCACAGAATGGCTTAGAATACTTGTGGCCACCCACTTTGAGTGAAATTTAAAACTTTTTAGGTTCCCAAAAAAATTTTAAAAAATTAAAAATTTTAAAACTTTTAGTGAAATTTACATTTTTTTAGGTGCCCAAAAATATAAAAAAATAAAAAAAATAAAAAACTTTATATAATTGCTTAGAATACCTGTGGCCACCCACTTTGAGTGAAATTTAAATTTTATTAGGTGCCCAAAAAAATTAAAAAATAAAAAATTTCGAAACTTCACAGAATGGCTTATAATGTCTTTGGCCACCTACTTTGATTGATGATCGTGTGGCTGAGAACGAAGATCATGTGGCTGAAATTGATGTTTCATGGTTGTTATTGTACTTGATGAATTATCGTGTGGTTTGAAAGTGAATCGTGTGGTTAATTATGGCTATTGTCAGCTTAGCATGGCATATCGTGCTCATATATTGATGTATGATATCAAAATGAGTGCGATTCATAGTATATTTGTTCGTAAAAAATTGCACGTCATAAACACCAGGCATTGGCTAATTAAGAGGGAACATTTTCTGCTTCTGAACTAAAATGGTAAGCTTCGTCATGTACGTCATTATGTGTCCGTAATATGTGTTCATATTTTTTTTTTCATATTTGTCTAACCTTCCTACTTGTCAGTATAAACGTGGAGGTCACATGCATAGAAGACCAGCCCCTTCCTCGTCCTCGTCCCCATCCCTTTCCTCTTCCCCTGTCCTTTCATCTAACCCTCGACTACTATATGTTGATAGACAATATGGACACGTTGGCCCTTCTTCCAACACTCAAGAACATGTTAGGGGACTTGGCCACATGTGAACTGAATCTCCTCCAGTTCCATCTCCTTTAGATCTATCTCCTTCCGTTCCATCTTATTATACAGTGCAACAATCGAATAATGACGGAAACACAGGTGAAGAAGATAACCAATTCATGATATGCCCATTTGGAGATTCGTAAGTACTTCAGTTTTTTAGTATATGTAATATTTATGACTTTAGATATGGATGTCAATTGAATTGTCGATGTTGCACAATATCCATATATTTGCATATTCACGGATGCTCCGTTTGTTATGAGGGAACTGAATAAAATAGTCAAAAACTATTGGATGGGGCAGTATATTAATTACATAAGTATTCCACAAGAAGTGAAAGATTTGTGGTGGAATGAGTTCAAGGTAAGTTTTAGATATTCTATTTTCTCACCAACTAAGTTCGGTGTAGTATATTGATGGTCAAGAATGATGTAAAGGGACCAGAACAACTCTTTAGTTTTCGGTACTAAAGGGACCAGATATTTTCCTCGAGATGAACTTAACAAAATTTATCACCGAATTATCTGGTGCATGGTAATGGATATGTGACCATCATAATATCTTTCAATTTTTCTTGTATTGATTGCAGCGGAAGTTCAGGTGGGATGAAGAGGAAAAGAATGAAGTGAGAAGAATTTTTCAAAAGAAAGTCAGTGATCTCATACAAAATGTGATGAATAGAATGAAGATCAAGAAAGTGAAGCCGGCTTTCATTACAGCTTACAATTGGATGGAAATTAACAGAATTTGGAAAACTGAAAAGAGTCAGCAAATCGGTGAGCATAATAAAAAGAATTGATCTTCTAGTTCTAGTGAAGGGTCTGTCACATATGCTGGGGGCTCTATCAACATTGGGGAGTATCGCAAATGATTGGCAAGTTTGTTAAATAAGTTATAAGTTAATTTAATTCAATTATTCATGTTTACATTTTGTAGGCACATGAATTGGGGACGAAATCGACATTTGTAGCTACATTTGAATGCACATTTCAAAAGAAAGACAAGACATGGACTGGCGATCGAGCAAAAGCTATTAAGGTATGTAAGGTTATACTTTGGGCTTTATGGAAACTAGAATGAAAACCGTGAATACTTTTAATATTTATGGTAGATATATATATGAAGTTATTTTATTTTCATCTGTATTGTTAATGTAGGAAAAATATGATGAATTTTTAATGAGCAATACTAGTGGTAGTGATGGTTGTGCTGCGTTTGAGCCATCAGTTGATAGTATGGCATTATGGGTGAAGGCAACGAGTGGGATGAAAAAAGGAAAAATATTTGGGATGGGATCCTTGTCAAGGATGTACATGCCGAATCATGCTGGAACTTCATCATCCAATGCAGCTGGTCGAAGGAGGACACGACATTACGAGCAATTGACCCAAGAAGTGAACCAACTGAAAAATATAATTGTAGAGAGGGACGAAGAAATAAATAACTTGAAGCAACAAATGCAAATCGTTATGCGACACCTCAATATCAATCACGGTGAGGTTCCTCCTGTACCTCCCGCCAATCCAATAGGTGATGGGCACAATAATGAGCGATATAATGATGCTGAGATTACTGATGATGATGATGATTTTCTAGGTCCTTTCTAGTTAAAATTCCCAAAATCGGGGGTAAGCTTGCTTTACAATCTTTGATGACATAAGTGCAGTTTCACCCAATATGTTCCTGCCCTACAATTACTTTTGTGCACAACTTTCTTACAACTAGGTTCTTTGCTTGCGAAAAACTGAAAATTTAGAGATCCCAAGATGATATGCTTGTTAAAAAAAATCATGATATTTGAATATTATAGAAATACATGCCTTAATTGACTTTGAGTCCTCTCTCCCTGGGAATTGGTGTTGGTAATTCACCTCTCTAAGTCATAAACTGTTGAATGCTATTTGGATAAGGATCTAATTTTTCCTAGGTGACAAAAATACGGTTTACAAGAGTGAAAAAACTACAGTGGATGTCAAAGTTGACTCATATTCATATATAAGAACATTGATGTTCGTCCTGAAACGTTTTTTTGTTAACCCTCTTACTTGTTTTTTTATACCTAGTTCCACATCCATGCATAAAACACTTCTTTTATATTCTGGACTGATTGAATATCTTTATTTATGTATCCACATTTCATCAGGTGTCGATAAAAGTGACTGCTTTTGGTGTCCTGCCGAGTACCAAAGCTTCTCAATCTTGTGTCTGATTTGTTGATTTTTTGTTTTTTAAGCAGAATCTATGGTTGTCCCGCCTCCTATGAATGTTTTGAATGTATTATAAGATTAGATATCAAAATGCATCATGTTAGACTTTGCAACTTTGCATATATCATTATTTTTTGTGGATTAGCATCTTTCCTTTAGTTATATTTTTCAATTTTATGGCATTGTGTCTGGTTTGTTCGTTTTCTGTTTATGAAGCGGAATCTATGGTTGTCTCGTGTCCTTTGATTGTTTTCAATGTATTACATGATATTCATTAATGCGTAACTATTGATATGGACAAGATTTGATGACCGAAATGGTGTAAAATTTGCGACGAATATTTAGAGACAAATTTTGCGACCATTACAGTTCGTGGCTAATTTGCGATGAATAAGTAGCGACGAATCAAGTTCGTGGCTAATTTGCGACGAATACATTTTGCGACGAATTTTGTGACAAATTTTGCGAAGAATAAAGTCGTGGCTAATTTTGCGACGGATTTTGGGATGAATTTTGCGACGAATAAAGTTCGTGGCTAATTTGCGACGAATTTCGCGACGAAATTTGCAACGAAATTTGCGACGAATAAAGTTCGTGGCTAATTTGCGACGGATAGTGTTTATGGCTAATTTGCGACGAATTTTGCGATGAATTATTTGCAACGAATTTTGCGACAGATAGTGTTCATGGCTAATTTGCGACGAATTTTTTTCCGTCGCAAAATTTCGCGACGACCTATTAGCGACGGAATTTTTTCCGTCGCTAAATTCGTCGCAAATTCAATTTGCGACGGATTTTTCCAAATGTTTTGTCGCAAAATTCGTCGCTAATCCCTTGTTTTTTTGTAGTGCAACTCCTATATGAAATCACCACAAAATCTGTGTCAGTTTAATAAAAAGTAAAAAACGAATTTCAGCGAAAGGTATTTCATTGACGATGCAATTTTGGTGAAACATCTTTTTTGAACACATGGTGAGACAACTTGTAGTTTGATTTGAAGAAATTTAATGCTAAGAACAAGGAATCATCTAGAGACTGACAATGTCGTGAGTAACAATCCCAATGGTAGTGATAAGGCTGGGACTCTGAATCTTGAGCCGTTAACCGAGCAATAGAAGAAGGCCAATGCAAGGGGGCAGACCTTCCTCATATGTTTGCCACCATGAAGAGATTGTTTAAAGAGATTCACACCAAAAAAGAGATTGTTTAAAGAGCAGCAGAATGATATAGCCAAGTACATTGTGAGTCTCATTTCAAACGTGATCAAGCATATCGTCATCAATGCCATAAAATGATGTTTTCTTGAGGTCAGGACCATCCTATCAGCCGCCACTATCCAATCCAATGGTAACACAATAATTTCATACTCCCTCTTTATTTATCGATGACAATTATGTTGGTCAGAGTAATCAACCCCTTGTTAAAGTATGCAAAGGCCTGAATCTTCCTATCAAGGTCACAATGATGAGAATAATCAGGATGAGGTTGGTCAAAATAACCAAACTATTGATAATAATTTGGCAAATCAAATTGGTCAACAAGATAGTCAATTGCCAAATGTTGAAGATATAAGGCCAGTTCCACCCAATTTGAATATTTTTATTATGCCTAACATATTAATTAACGTTGATAATTTGGCAAGACCGGCATTGCCGCCTAGAAGACAAAATGGCTAACCAAATCCACAATTGAACCTAACACAGTTTGTCGAAGAAGTTCAGCAACAATTGGGGTTAGATAAGGGTGTTATGGTATCGGTTTGCAAGATACCGCATCTTTGTTTTTTTTGGTCTGTACAGAGATCACATCTTGAATGGGTTGATAACCAACCTTTTAAAGAGGTTTTGACATCCCTAAATTTGTTTATTTTATTGGCAAAAATGAACAATCAATTATTGAACACATTGGTCGATTTATAGCCCAGTGCAGAGAAGCAGGGATAAATGAGTTTTTAAGACTATGCTTGGCCACACTCTATATATACCATAACGAGTTGATTGATCTGTTTGTTGCTCGATTAAAAAAAGGCTAGAAATAGATGCCCTACTTCACTCTCAAAGAAAGAATTTGCAATTTGGATTTCAATGTATTGAAATTCAATTTAAGAGAAAAATTCGAAGGCCAAAACTTTGCCGATTTATTTCAGCTGGCAACGCAAGTGTCTAAGTATGAGCAACTACTTAGGGACAGAGATGAGGGCCGCTTGAAAACTTTACATAAAACGTGACTTTTGTGGAAAAACAAGTCAGATGAATCTGATCAAGATAAAATTTGGCAAGCAAATATAGAATTTACCGATGACAAAGAGGCACATGATTAATCATGATTATCTAATTCAAAAGAATCGAATAATCCATAAATCATTCAATTCTTTTAAAGGGGTCATATTTTGACACCCAACAATGAACAACTTTTTTTATTATTATAATCAACAACAATCATCGACATGTAAAAATCATCGACATCAACATTGATATATAACTAATGAGTAACAATATTTTCGGATATTTAAGCTCAACAAATATCAATTATTTGGAATGAAATCATCGACATAGATATTGACAAGTAACTGATAAGAGCAAATACAAGTCATGTGGGGATGAAGTCATCGACATCGATGTGTAACTGATGAGAAGTGATATTTTCGGATATTTAAGCTCTTTTAGATAGTGTTGCTAGATAATAGGAGAATGGGAAGTTATTTATTTATTTGAATTGTGTGATCTCCATTTGTTACCATCATTGTAGGCTTTAAATAACCGCATCGTATTCTTTGTAAAGCCCTGATCAATCAATAAAAAAACTATTGTCTTTTAATTATCTTTTAATTCTCGTACTTTGGTCGTAGTTTCAGATACCACATCGTTGATTTAATTCTGGTGTATATCTTAGTTATATTTTTCAGATCTTTGTCGTCGATTAAATTCTGGCATTATATCTCTATGTCATCACACTTTATCGTCGATTAAATTCTGGCAATGTTTTTTATGTCATTGAGTTTCATTGTTGATTGAATTCTATTGAAAGCGTATATGTTCTTTGTGTTACATTAATACTACTCATGTCCGGAATCGCCACAGAAACAGTTTCGTTTTAATAAAAACTGAAGAACAAATTTCGGTGAAAGGTATTTCATGGACGATCCAATTTCGATGAAACACCTTGTAACGCAAATCAAGAGAAAAGTAGAAGACAATTAATGCAAAATTCCAACTGCAAAAGCAAAGAGAAATTGTTAAAAGATACTAAGCATGATCTAAGATAACTATGTCACCTCAATCAAGAACCGAAGTGATCCGATCCATTGTGCAATGGGGTGTTGTTCCAAGAGTTTGCTAATTCAGTTCGTTGTTAACTGCACGTATACGGGATTAATATACAAGCAATGAAGATAACAAGTTTTCAATAATCATAGCCTCAAAATTCTGTGTTTATTTTATAATCTTTGTCTATCAACTTGTTCGTGGACAAATTGCATTTTTTGAAGTTCAATCAAGTCTCGTGCTGAAGTTAATAAAAACATTTTTAATGTGTGAAGTCAAGCAATTACTTCTGAAGTTGGCCGGACGGGAGAGAAAAAGCGAAACATGTCATGTTCCGTATTTCCTCAGGGGTCTGTTTTCCTTTCTTTCTTACTTGTCATCAATGCATAGAGATTGCTTCAATAGAACCTTACAAAAGACCTGAGCGCTGAAGTATAATGCCAGTAGCATATGGTTTTGATATGTCATTATGCATTTGATTTATCATCTGCCATGATCCAAACCCCAAGGACGGGATCCTCTATTAAAACTTTCCCATTTGATAAATTTATATGTTTGCGCTCCAAGGATAAAATTTAGGCATACGGCTAACCAAGATTTCAAAGTCCTGCAAATGAGGAATATTGGACCGTACTTTGTGTATTCGGATGAAACTGCACTTAAATAATGAGAAGGTCAAAATAATAAGCATATTATCTATCTCATGGCAGTTCAACAGACTTGTTCTTCATCTTACAATGCAAAGAATAAACAGCGAGATTCTCATCTTTGATAAGATCTGCGACCATTCCACCTCGATTTCTTTCTCATTTTAGCTTCTTTCCTTGCAATCAATCCCACAAGCCATTCAAGCTTTCTGGGTTCGAGAACAATGTATCATAGAGAGAGTCCAACTACAATACCACACCCATGACCCATCAAAACCAGCCTCCATGCTCTGTATCATTTTCTAGAAGGATGGTTCAATGCAAAAAAACAAGGATTTTGCCACGAAAATTAGCCACGAAAAATTTTTCGTTGCAAATTCGCGACGAATTTTGCCACGAAACTAAATTCGTCGCAAATTAGCAACGAAAAATTTTTCGTGGCAAATTTGCGACGAAATTTGCCACGAAAAATTACTCGCGGCAAATTTTGCAACAAATTTCAAAAAAAGGCATTTTTTCTAATATGTTTGAAATTCGTTGCAAAATTCGTGACAAATTTGCCACGAATTTCAAAAAAAGTCATTTTTTCTATATGTTCGAAATTCATTGCAAAATTCATGGAAAATTTGCCACGAATTTTGCCGCGAAAAATCAAATTGAGCCGGGGATGCCGGAAACTTGATTTTCATGGCAATTTTGCAACGAATTTCAAAAAAAGGCATTTTTTCTAATATGTTCGAAATTCGTTTCAAAATTCGTGGTAGAAATTCGTTGCAAAATTCGTGGCAAATTTGCCACGAAAAATCAAATTAAGCCGGGGATGCTGGAAACTTGATTTTTGTGGCAAAATTCGTGGCAAATTTGCCACGAATTTTGCAACGAATTTAAAAAAAAAGGCATTTATTCTACTATAAAATCAAACATAGTAGAATAAATGCCTTTTTTTTGAAATTTGTGGCAAAAATTGTGGCAAATTTGCCACGAATTTTGCCACAAAAATAGAACATATTAGAATAAATGCCGCGAGACTTGATTTTCGTGGCAAAATTCATGGCAAATTTGCCATGAAAATAGTACAAGAATACATACCTTTTTTTGAAATTCATGGCAAATTTGCCACAAATTTTTTTTAAAAAGCCAGCAAACAATTACCAATTTAAAAAATAAAAAAAATTTGCGATGAATTATTTTTCGTGGTAGTTAGCGATGGATTTATCGATGAATTTGACATTACCAACTTAGAAAATTTGTGACGAAAAAAAATCCGTGGCTAATTAGCAAAGGATTTAGCGACAAATTTGACATTAACAATTTAGAAAATAAAAAATTTTGCTACGAATTATTTTCCGTGGCTAATTAACGACGGATTTAGCGACGAATTTGACATTCATTTTAGAAAATAAAAAAAATTTTGCAACGAATTATTTTCCGTGGCTAATTAGTGACGTACAAAAAAGTTCGTTGCAAAATTACATGTTAATTATAAGATTCCAGAAGCCGAAATAATAAAAGATAATACTTCTTATAAAACTTCATTCCTTTTATAGGACTTATACAACCTTTTAAAATTACTAATGATGGTATCAAGACCAAATTTTTAAAAAATGAAAATAATTTTTAATATTATAAGCAAACCACAAACCAAGAACTTAAGTACACTTTAGGAACAATCCGTTTCTGAAATAAATTGTATTATCCAAAATAAGAAAACCACCTTCAATATTTAAAAGAAAACCTTGAACATAAAAGAATTGAGCAAAATTTTTCTGATTCTACTATTGTAGACACCTATTTTTGAATTGCCCAAAATTAATTGCACAAAATTTAGGAGTTAATTTTCTTTAATTCCTAAAACAAAAAAAATATTTCAATTTAAAACGTATTACATATAGAATTAGGCACATTTGCATTAATAGGGCTTATTAGAGCATATTTTCTTAATTAATCCTTAAAAAATATATAAAAAGGAAAAAAGGAAAGAAGAAAAGAAAAAAATCCGATCGGGCCGGACCAAGGCCGGCCCAGCCCGCTCCTCCTTTTCCTTCCTCCCCGCGCGGGCCCCCCGGCCCACTCCCTTTCTCTTTCTTTTTTTCCCTTCCGCGTGGCCCAGCCCGCTTCTTCCTTTTTTTTCTTTTCCTCTCCGCGCGAGCTGGGCCCGACCCGGCCCAGCCCTTCTCCTTCCTTCTTCCCCCACGCGCCGGTCGCTTTCTTTTGCCCTATTCGCCTCTGCTCCCGGCCGCCGCTCAACGAGCGGCCAAGCGCCCTCGCCCCGTCGCTATCCGGCCAGAGGAGGCCGAGACAAGCACGCCACAGGGACTGGCCTTAATGGCCAGTACCGTCCTCCCCGCTTTCCCGGAGCCCCCTTATCCTTTCCTCCCTCTCGGCCTCCTGTTCGCCCCTGCCTCACTCTGCCCCGGCCTGCAAATGGCCACCAAAGTCGTGGGGTGACGACGGTCGGTGCAGGCCGTCGTCACGCCGACGCAGAGGAGGCCCGTCATGGTCATCGTCATCGCCGTCGCCGCCTATAAAAGGCCAGAGAGAGAGAGAGAGCGCCGGCCGGCAAAAAAATTTTGGGGAGAGGGCCCGGCCGGCCAAACAGAGAATAGAAAGAGAAATAGAGAGAGCTGGAGAGAGAGAAAGGGAGTCTCAGGCGGCCACCGCGCCTCATTCGTCCATCCCTGCCGCCGAGCCGACGGCGGCTACACAAAGAGAGAGAGGACAGAGGGAGATACAGAGAAAAACAGAGGAGAGGGAGACTGAGAGAGAAGAGAGAGAACAAAGAGGGATAGACAGCAAACCGAGGCCACGCCGGAGCAAAAAAAGAGCCAGCAGCGTCGCCGTCGCCCCCCTGACCAGCCGGAAATCATCCAAACGCGCCGACGACCGGTGAGCCTCCCGGCCGAGTTCCGCCTATGTTTTCCCCTGTTTCGGTGTCCGGTGTGGCCGGGACTCGCGCCGGCCGTGTCGCGCGATTCTCGGCCCATACCGTCATCGGTCCCGGTCCCCACTCGCCGTTGGAACCAAGCCTCAGCCATCGGAGTCGGCCAGGCCGCCGGAGGAGGTCGGAATCCTCCGTTTTTCCACGCGCTCGCCAGGTGTTTGACGAAATGCTTCAACGAGGCCGGTTTTTGTTCCGTCGCCGGCCGGCGAACAGGTGGCCGGACGGTGAGCCAGGCGGTCGGTGAGGTTGGTGGTGACCCAGGTAACGAGTCGGGGGACGGCGTAGGCTTGGGCCGGCCGGCGGACGGCCAATTTTGGCCCCGCCGGCGCTCCCCCCACGGATCTGCACGTTCGGGTCGGATTCGACCCGAATCAACAGATCCGACCCGGGTCAACACCCGGGTCGGTCCCGCCCGACCCGGATCAGCTGAACAGACCCGGGTCAACGCCCGAGTCGGATCCGTTGACCCGGGTCGAACCCGACCCGACCCGGTTTAATATTATATTATTATATATTTTTTAATATATATATATATTTAAAAAAAATTTAAAAAAAATTATTTTTTAAAAAAAAATTTATTTTTATTTTATTTTCTTCTGTATTATTATTATTATTTTTTTCGAAAAAAAAATTTCAAAAAAAAAATATTTTTTTTAAGAAAAGTTTTTTTTTATTATGTGGGTTATCTAAGTGTTTTAATCCATTGTTATATTATTATGCATGTCATTGTCTTATTTAAATTAGACAAACCTGAGATTGTGTGTTAGTACTTTGCACATGTTTTTCACTACTGTTGTTACGCATGTTTTTAATACAATTGCATGAGCTGTTGTGTTTTGAATGTCAACTGACTTAGTTAAGGTTAGAACCTTAGGCTGTATAAATTATTGTGTTCCTAACTGCTGATCGTTTCTGATTATGCACTCGCTTGATCACCTCACATGTTAGGAGAAATGTCCTAAAATCAATCCAAATTGCCTGACAAATATTTTCATGAAATGAACAGAGTAAAAAGGTACCGAAAGGGCATTAGTTATTTAACTAATGTAATCAAGTCCCCGAACCCAGTTAATCTCTGGTTCGTAGGAATAGGGTGATTCTCCCGTCACTCTATTTGGGTTTCTAATCGACCTACCCCAAATCGATTAGTGGCGACTCCTTGGTATAAATCACTTGCATGTTAAAAACTTAAACCCTAAGTCGCGATATGGTATGGGCTTGGGAGAGCCCGAGTTAAGTCCTAAACCTAGACTTAGCACGTACCAGGCGAGCCCTCCTTCTTTTTGCGTGTCATCCGAAAAAAGAGGCCCGGGAGGTTCGGTCGCGACAAACTGGCGACTCCGCTGGGGAGTTGCATTTTTTTTAAAAAAAGTGGACTTAGGCCAAAATTTTTATCCTGTTCAAAATGATTTTTGTTTGGTAGCAAGGACTCCAGGTATGATCCTAACATTAAGGTGTTATTTGTTCTTGTAGGTTCGAATTGATTGTTTATAAATTGTTGTGCATGCTTTAATGATTTAGCACTACACTATTGCACACACAACCACGCTGCCGGACCTGGGCCGCAATAGGGTTTTTTAGGATGGTGTTAAGAAAGATACGACCTCGAACGCGAGCCCGCGATGTAGAGGTTGCCTTTCTTTTCCCCGAAGTTTATTTCTAAAAATCGCAAAGAAATATCTTTAGCCGCTATTTACGTGACTATAAGATATTCCTTTCGATTTGGCCGATGTTAAAAGGACTTGACACCAACGCAAGACTACGACGGTCAGGCACCCTTTTAATTTTATTTTGCTGAGCCAGTCTAGATAGAAATTAAACCTCACTTCTCATGTGCATGTCGTTGTGATTGCCATGGTTTAAGGAAAGGTATATATTCTATCCCTTCTCATTTTTTATACGGCCTACTTGTTTAATTGTTTTGTCACTGATGGGCCACTCATTGATTGCAGTTTATATACGGGGGATACGCTTATTGCGGAAATTGTCCATAAAAATAAGCGATTCCAAGAGACTGTAGTTTCCCCATCGTTTATAAAATGAGTACCCGGGAAGGGCACCTTTTTGTTAAAAACCCCTGTCTTTCATATTTTCCTAGTAATTATGTTCAGGGGTTTTGATTTTCTTCCTTAAAAATGTTTTTGGGTTGTACTAATGTTAGTATAACTATGGCCGTTTTTCATGCTTTAAATAAATTTTTTGGCCCCTTGATGACACCATCGCGGCCTTCGGCCCAGTGGTATCCGGGGGTGAGGCGTAATGGTCCGAGGCGACCGGGGTTCGAATCCCGGGGACGCCGCTTGTAACGAATATATAAATAAAAACCTTTTTTGCTTCTGATTTTTTGTAAATAAAGAAAATACATGATAGACAGATGCAATACTAGACTAAGTCATGGACTGATCATTTATGAGATTTTATACTCATTTGTTGTCATTTTTTTATCAGGTAATTACGAATTATACCAACCCGCCAAGTAAAAATGGCTGAAAAAGATATGACAACTCGTGTGGCGGACATGGAGACCGAAATGAAGCAAGTCTTTGCCTTTCTTCAACAACTCTCGAAACAAGTGGAACATTTGTCAATCCGCTTAGACCAACTCACCATGACTCCATTTTGCTATCCAAGACCAGGGGTGATTCAAATGGAGCCCTCCAGTGTCAACCAAAAGGGTAAAGATGTCATAGTTGACAATGTCCACAGGTCCTCTAATTCTAAGGAATTGAGCACCCTATGCCCAAAGTTCATGCAACGTGAACAATACAAACCCAGTATCTCTCCATTACAAAAGCAAAACAATCGGAGACAGTTCACTCCCCTCCCAGGATCTCCGTCTCAGATACTGACAATACTCCGGGAAAAGGGACTGCTTTCCACTGAACCAAAGCAACCTAATCCTGAGAGTTTTTCAAATTACAATCCGTCTAAAAAATGTGATTATCACATGGGCGAGGTAGGGCATTCAACTGATGGGTGCTATACTCTTAAACACTGAATTCAAAACCTGCTGGACACCGGGACTTTCTCATTCGAGACCGGTGAAGGGAATGAGCGCAAACCTGCTTGAGTAGAACTCCTCTCATCCTTTTGCATGAATCCCTGGAAAAGGGGTTGTCCTTGTATTTTGCTTTTTGCCGTCATTTCTGTTGGAAGAAATGTCTTTTTAAACTCTCCCTCTTTTGGGGTTGTAAATCCATGTATTGTAAATAAATAATGTTTTGAGGGCATGAGGGAGTATCCCAAACCGGCCCGTTGATGATATCCAGTCATGTAAAGGAAAGTGTTATGAGGCCCGGGCTTCCTCATGTTTCCTCGTCTCTAAGCTTTTGAAAATAAAACAAATGTTTTATCATTTTTCAAAAGGTCAAAAATGGTGGTGAAAAAGCATACTTGTTCATAGTCTTGTTTGTCTTTCTAACTTGCTCACTGCGTGTCTCAAAGCATACTCATTTTTTGTTACAAATGGGACATTTGAAAATGACACAAACTAAAACGCACATCAGACCCTGATGAAGTTAGCGAACTAACTCATCTAATAGGAGCAGTCCAAGCGAAGATCGTCCAATCTTCAAATGGAACATGGGGCAAATCTCATTATTACCAGTGGGTGATATCAGCCCCAGAAAGTCAATGAGAATACTGAACATTCCCTGACTCCATGATGAGCGAAACATCATCTCGTACAAAAATCAGGGACAGATCAAGAAAAGATTACCCCTTTTAAAGAAAAGGTATGTCTCATTCCTCAACAAATTTTGGAAATGACATTCTATCCCTTTTCTTTTGCAGATAAGGAACTGGGAAGCATGCTAGACTCTGATGTGCTAGCAAGCCGGATGGAACACCAATGTTAGGACTTCTCGAATGAAACATGACGAAGAAATGCTCAATTGGAAAAGTAGACTAGGGGGCATGCAATCCCCCAGTTCATCAAAAAGGATGTATTCCGTTCCTAAAGTTTATTCACTTTAGCATAGAAATGACATATCTTTTCCTTTTATATAGGATAAAATTGAGTAAACGACACTCCTGGTGCAAGCAGCTGGAAAGGACTTGGCATATGACAAAATGGCGTCGAAGCCAATCTTGACAACCACAAAAGTCTCGATGGTAGTCACGCCCATGCCCGTCAAAGACCTTTAAAGTAGAGATTAGCTTTGCCGCGAAGCTCCCCATGCAAGCAATTGCGCATGCCCTGTGCCTGTCAGGAATCATATGATTCCCGAGAAACTCCTCAATATACCGGAGCCGCATTGACACAACATGCGCTAACAATAGAACTCTCTGTTTGGAAGCATCCCTAATAATAGAGGATTTCATTCGAGCTTCGAGTCCAAGAGTATGGAGGAGCAAATTGAGTCAGAGAAGGCTGAACAAAGTAAAGAGGAGAAAAGACTCTGCTAGCTTTAAAGGCAAAATGGAAGAAGGGTAATTTGTATCGTTCTCAATTTACCCTCAATCGCCTCATTTTTAACATAAACTCATGTTTTTGTCAGAAGGGAATTATCAACATCCGAGAAAACTCAAGGAGTTACCGGTTTAATCTCAAATAAAGGGATTCACGAAGGGTAATGTTGTATCGTTCCTAATTCCTGTCCCTCAAAGAACTGTTCATTAACACTATTTTCCTTATTACCTTGCAGGTTTGCTCTACTATTGCAGCATAGGTAAGTATCTCTTTCCCTAAAAAACTCTTCTCATAAGAGTAGAAAGAAACAAGAAGGAAGAAATAATCAAAGAAAATCGATACTATTTTCTTCCTCAAAGGCATTACGTGAAAAATAATTTTGCATGGTAATTTTACCTGTTTAATTCACCAATTCCCTGAGAAAACTTTGACAATTCGACGAATGGTGTCGAACTGCTCCGATGTATTGAACGAGGTGTGTCGGGATGATGAGAGGCAATTCTTGATTTATACACATTCTCAAGTACCAAACCCTTGCAAGATAAGCGAAAAGGTTTCATTTCTACAAGGTAAAGGGATTTCTCGCATAAGGTACGGTAGCCAAAATGATAAGAGGCAGTTCATTTCTCTGCCCCATGCACTACCATTAATCCTTTGCTTAACCATTTGAGCCCATACACTCAGCGGTTTCTTTTAAATCAACCCTGTCAAGAACCACCCCACATTGGGACAGCTTGAGGTCCGACGATCCTCGATAGAGTCCTCCAGGACAAGTACACCATCGACGGCCGGACAGTCGAGACTAAGAGGACTTTGTCAAGAGAGGAGCAGCAAACTAAAGCCTGTCCAAAATGACAATATCTTATTGATAACAGCGATGTTTTCACTAAGAAGGATGAGGAGTTTGTAATATCTAAAATTTTCTATCATCATCAGCTGCAACAGCTCGCACAAGGTGAAAAGATGAATAGAAGTTTTCTTACTCTCACTTGCATTAATCTTTGAGTGTTTTTATTGCAGATGAACTCTCACGATAATTTAAGTGCCCTAGGATGATGAAGAGCAATTCTTTTTCTATCCCATACACTTATATCATTTGCTAGCCCAATTGAGCTGGCGATTTCATTTCATACAAACCCAGTTGGTGAGCATCCCCCCACACTGGGGCAAAGCAAAAGTCGCCACAATTTGAGCATCGGGGTCCAAAGCATCGAATCAAGATGAAGACTTCAAACTCGTTTAGGCTAGTCCTAACATAAAAATGTTGAAAATTGGGGGCATGAAAAAGCAGTGTGCCTGGTAAAAGCAAGGCCAATGCCCATGAATGAGATTTATGAGCACGATGAAAGCGCTCTCAAATATCTCAAAGACATTAAGTGGTGTAGAATAGACAACCCCAAAGAGTTTAAACTTGAGTTCTTCTTCGATGTAAATTCCTACTTCAGGAACTCTGTCTTGGCAAAGATCTGCCACATGACAGACGAAGATAAACCTATTCTTGAGAAAGCAATTGAGACAGAGATAGAATGGTATCCAGGAAAATGCTTGACGCAGAAGCTCCTCAAGAAAAAGTTGTCAAAGATGCTAAAACACAAGATTACCCAGGGAGTTTGCCAGAAGGATCCTAGTGGTGAAGAAAAGACAGGTGACAACGCCAAGATGATCACCAATTCTCACCCTTACACATATTTTTGAGCCTAACGATCATTTCGTTTCTCAACCTGTAAACCAAACCCACGTTACATCCCTCATAAAGTCTCTTCTGACTAGGGCAATTGAATTAACGTGGAATTTCAAATGTTTATAAACACCGCTCGAAGAAGTGCGAGCAAGTTTACTTCTATCTCTTTTGCAGGGTTCTTGATTTGTAAACCTGGAGATAATTGCAAAATATTTTCTTTCATGGCCTTGACTTGGACAGTCACCTTTGTTAAGCCATTGACCAAGCCTACATTACGACCCTGAAGAAGACCTCTTAGATTGGCAGTGTCGTACCGCTTGCGAGAAAACTCAGACCCTTGTTGATATGATAGAGGTCAGATTGAGTGTTTTCAATGTTCCCGCATTAATGGACGGGACAAACAACCCTTTTCAATGAGAGCGAGTGGAAAGTCCTTTCTGACTGAAGGTCCCTCGTTCAGCGTCTCGAGAAGTCCACCTCGCGAGCGAAAATTGTCTGGATTGACCCTCGGTGGATTTTTGGTGATGCAAACATGGCAAGATCATCATGCATGAATTTTCAAATACACATTCTAGAATAGCCTAACTTGTCTATTCTTGATAAATGTATGCATGTTTGCGCTAATCATTTTTTATGGCTCAGAGTTCTAATCCCCAGTGATAGAACATAAAAATTCGGGCGCTGGAGAAGCCCTCATTATCATCCCAAAAGAGATGCCCCGAAAAAGGTCGGGTATTCAGCAGATGATGCATTCAACCTCCGGGTAAGAAATCCCAGAAAGTTTGTCTGACAGGAGACACGCCCTTAAGAGGTAGGAACACGCCCAGGTGCTCATTGTTTGAGCCTTTTCAAGACCTGTTGGCGAGGACCCACCAGGCAAATCGTCAAATCCTTGGGCAAGAATCTCCAAGTACTTTGACAAACAATCCAATCAGTCAAGGCGACCAAAGAAAGGTTCGGGTCCTAGACAACAACAATCCCCAGTCAAGGCGACCGAAGAAAGGTTCGGGTCCTAGACGCATAAACAATCAGTCAAGGCGACCGAAGAAAGGTTCGGGTCCTAGACGTACAAATCCAGACAGTCAAGGCGACCGAAGAAAGATTCGGGTCCTAGACGTACAAATCCAGTCAGTCAAGGCGACCGAAGAAAGGTTCGAGTCCTAGACAGACAATTGAAATCCAGTCAAGGCGACCGAAGAAAGGTTCGGGTCCTAGGCAAGCGATTTCCCCAGTCAAGGCGACCGAAGAAAGGTTCGGGTCCTAGACGCACAAACAATCGGTCAAGGCGACCGAAGAAAGGTTCGGGTCCTAGACAAACAATCCAATCAGTCAAGGCGACCGAAGAAAGGTTTGGGTCCTAGACAACAACAATCCCCAGTCAAGGCGACCGAAGAAAGGTTCGGGTCCTAGATGCACAAACAATCAGTCAAGGCGACCGAAGAAAGGTTCGGGTCCTAGACGGACAAAATCCAGTCAGTCAAGGCGACCGAAGAAAGGTTCGGGTCCTAGACGGACAAAATCCAGTCAGTCAAGGCGATCGAAGAAAGGTTCGGGTCCTAGACGTACAAAATCCAGTCAGTCAAGGCGACCGAAGAAAGTTTCGGGTCCTAGACAGACAAACGAAATCCAGTCAAGGCGACCGAAGAAAGGTTTGGGTCCTAGGCAAGCGATTTCCCCAGTCAAGGCGACCGAAGAAAGGTTCGGGTCCTAGACAAATGAAATCCAGTCAAGGCGACCGAAGATAGGTTCGGGTCCTAGGCAAGTGATTTCCCCAGTCAAGGCGACCGAAGAAAGGTTCGGGTCCTAGACAACAACAATCCCCGTCAAGGCGACCGAAGAAAGGTTCGGGTCCTAGACAAACCATTTTTTTCGTCGAGGCGACCGAAGACAGGTTCGGGTCCTCGGCACACAATATCAACTATCTGGAATTACTCTACCCTTCGGCAAGGTAAGTAGCCCCAGATATGTATTTTATTTGTTTTAGCATGCATCATCTTATATCGCATCAAAAAAATGAGACTCACAGTCTCACCAAAAATAGCATTCATTGAGCATGCATGGGTCAAATTTAGGTGTCATTTTATCTTTGAACGTAACCTCTGCGAGCTTAATCTCTGCGAGCTCACCTTCAAAGAGGGGCAGCTGTAGACACCTATTTTTGAATTGCCCAAAATTAATTGCACAAAATTTAGGAGTTAATTTTTGTTGACACCTAAATTTTGGCACATCACTTAGTGTAATTTGCATAGAAAATTAGGGATTAAATTTTTAACCCCTAAACAAAAATATTTAAATTGCATAACATATAGTTTAAATTCATTTTAGATTAATTGCATTTTGCATCGGACCGGCGGTGAATGAACGAGCTTAAATTTCGTCGAATGGGACTCGGCTCGCTTGGAATGCAAGGGCCGGGAATTACAAGTCAAACGGGCTCGGTCGTTTTAATTTGAACTTAATTCAGCCCATTCTCATTAATTAATTCAGCCCATTGTCACTAATTAATTCAGCCCATTATCATTAATTAATTCAGCCCATTAATTTAGCCCATTTAAATTAAAGCCCAAGCCTAAGCCCATTAGGACTAAAAGCCCATCTAATTGACCTAGGTTAATACTATATATACATTATTAGGTCAGAATTTTAATGAGGAGACGAAAATTTTTCAGATCAGAATTTTAGAGAAGGTGAGAGTGAGAGAGAGAGGAAGAGAAAGAAGTTGCGGCCACACGCCGAGCCCGACGCCGCCGCGTGGAGCCTCCCTGCCCCGCGCCTGCCGCCTACCGCGTGCTACGCCCGTCGCGCGCTCACCGCCGCGCCGGCCGCTCCCTGCCGCGCGCTCACCGCCGCGCCCGTCGTGTGGAGCTCCTCGCCGCGCGTGCTCAACGCCCGCCGCTTGCCGCGCGCTTCGTGCCGCCGCCCGCCGCGCCTGCTGCCGCCGCTTGCCGTGCCTGCTGCCGCCGCTCTCTGCTGTTGCCGCCCCATCCGGAGTCCACCTACGCCGTCGCTGCTCCCTGCCGTGTTTGCCGTGCGCTGCTGCCACCGCGTCTGCCGCTCGCCACCTGCTCCTTGCCGCGTCCGCCGTGCGCCGCTCCTGGCCGCGCGTCGCCACCGCTGCCGCTCCGCACCGCCGCTCCCTGTCGCGCGCCATCACGCCCTGTTGCCGTTGCCGCCGCTCCCTGCCGCGAGCCACCACGCCCCGACGCGTGCTGCTGCCTCTCGCCGTGCGCCACCGCGAGCTGCCGTCGCCCCGACACCGCATCACCGGTCCACCGTTCGCCGTTCATCCCGATCCGCAAGTTCGAATTTGGGAATTATCTGCAAATTAGGTAATTAGATATTATCTGATATTTTTCAGAATATTTAATTTACTAATTTGTGTGTTTGAATATTTCGTGAATATCGTGTAGAATATTAGATATATTAGGATAATTATCTGATATCTGCAATATTTTTAAAATATTCAAAATTAGGAAACTTTCCTAATTTAGCAACGTATCTGGACAACTATCCGACCTTATCCCTAAGGTATGATACGTGGCGATACGGAGAATCATTATCTTACCCATATCCACTTGGGTACGATAATGAATCTTATCTGCTTTCCAAATTTGAATGATCGAATTTCCGTCAATATCTATAACCCTATAGATATGACTGATAGTTCGATTTTTGTGCCTAATCCGAGTTTGAAACGAATCTTGTGGATTGCGTGGCTGTTTTAAATGTGGATGCTATCTCTGTTTAAATTGTCTTTCCTTTTCAAACAAAAAAAGAAAATTCAAAAAAATATCAGTTAGGATTTTAATTTGAGTTTTGCATGTTTAGGGAATCCTAAATTTATCTAGACGATAGAGTAATTATTTAATTTAAATTAGGACTGGAGATAATCTATTTCCTAGTTTAAATTAAGTAATATTCTAATCTTAATAGATTATTTAGGTTATTTTTTAATTCCGAATTTTCATGAAAATCCAAAAAAAATGAATTGTTTTATGGTAGATTAGGATAGATTGCATTCTTAATTTAAGTAATTTATTATTTCGAATTTTAATAAAAACCTCAAAAATAAGTCATGTTAGGATATGTTAAGTCATCATAGGTTGCATGTTAATTTAGGTATATTTTTATTCCGAATTTCACCAGAAAATACCAAAAATAAATCATTTGCCCGTCATCAGAATTAGGTCACGTCGTCGCATGACATATGGTTTGCATGCTAGGTTGCATTACTTGCATGTCATTTTTGCACGTCATTGCATGTAGGTTAGCTTTCATTTAAATAAGCGAAAATCCAAAAATATTGAGTGAACTGCTTGTTAATTAGAAATCATATTAGGATGGTTGATGTGATTTTCTAGCTAACCATGCAGATGCTTACGTTGCTTCGAGGTAAGTAATTCTCCCAATCTTGCAATTTATTTAATGTTTTGATTATTGGGTGTTACTTTGGTGGTTTGCGCACCCGCATGAACACCTCACATGTTAGTGATTAAGTTAAAATGGATCCAGACTGCTTGCCAAAATAATTTTGAAAAGAAAAGGTACCGAAAGGGCGTTAGACTAGATCTAGCGTAATCAAGTCCCCGGGCTTAGAATCTCTGGTTCGTAGAAATGAAACATATCTCCCTATGTTTTATTTAGGTTTCTAATCGACCTACCACAAATTGATTAGTGGCGACTCCGAGCATGAAAACATTTGCATGTTAAAAACTTAAACCCTAAGTTGCGAATTGGTAGGGCTTGGGAGGGCTCGGGAGGGCTCGAGTTAGGTTTAGTCCTAATAATCCATTAGCCTAAGAGGAAAAACTTTAGGTCGCGACAGCTTGGCGACTCCGCTGGGGACTTGAGTTAAAACTCTTAGTGGACTTAGGCCAGTTTTTCTTTTCAAAAAATATATTTTGTTTGGCAGCGAGGATCCCAGGTACGTCCCTAACATTTTAGGTGTTAAATGTTTTTGCAGTATGGGAGGTATAAGGGGAGGCGTGATTGTTAACCCTTGTTTTGCAGGGAGGTGTTTGGATGAATGATTTATTTTATGCACGAAGCGCTGTATGATATAACCTGCTGTGCATGCCTTGCATTTACACTACACCGCACACACTACCCGCTGCCGGACCTGGGCGGCACAGGTTTAGGATGGTACTGAGACAATGGACACCCCGACCACACCCGCGTGGTATGGGTCGCCTTTCTTGGTCCCGAAAGTTCTTTCATGGTGTCATTGAATACCTGCCACGGTTGCACCCTTTGCAACCCGGGTCGGCTCTTTGACTAAGCCGGAGTCAGGGGAATCTCAGCCTAACCACCACCATGACTGGTTTAGCTCGGTAATCCTCATGTCTCCATTTTGCAAGCCAGAGTCTAGGTAGAAATCGAACCTCACGTTTCATGCGCATGTCTATGTGATTGCCATCATTCTACCCGGTGAAGTAAGATTTCTGAACCTTTATCTCGCAATTTATTTATGTTTCGTACTTTCTTTGGTCGGTCCATGATAGATCTAGATTGGTTTTAGATTTGAAAGTAATAATCATTGAGTCCTTTTTTTAAAAAAAAAAGAAGAGAAAGCTCTTTTAGAGAATTTATTTTCAATCTATGTCTTTATTTTCCTAGATGTGTCATAGGTAATTATTTTCCTACAAAGTTTGCCGTCATCTTTCTTTTACAAAAAAGGGGTTTTAGAGAATTTGTTTTCAGTCCATAGTTTCTAGGGAGTCTCACTTTTTGTTTTTCATAATTTTATGATTAGGGATTTTGGTGCTTCTATTTCCTAGGTTGTGTCTAGGGCGTCATTTATATTTCTTTTCCTAGATCACTTTTCATAAAGTCTCGTCTATATACGAATATTGTCATGAATAAACAAAAAAAGACTAGAAGCGTGTCATGGACCAACCTTGTCTTGACCATGTGCTTATTTGGTTCATTTCTTTTACATTAGGTAGCTACGGACCGATCACGGTCGCCCATTCGTACACGGTCGAGAGCCAGAATGGCCGATCAAACCGACTTGCAAGAGCGTGTTATTGGTGTGGAAGACCAGATCAAGTAACTTGTCATCGCGATGCAACAAATGTCCGCTGAGATCAAAGCTCTCCGGTCGGTTCCTGTTTCGACACCCCTCGAAGCGTCAGTCCCAAAGCAGAAAATCAGAAAAAGTGTCGATATTGACGGAGATGACGATATTCCTGATTTAGAAGATGACCCCGTCCAGATCATCGTCAACAAGGACAAACCTGATGAACGGGTCAATAAACTTGAAGAAAGAGTGAAGCAGCTGGAAGGTTCGCAGGATTCACCTTCGATCGATCTGTCCCTGTACTCACAGATCAAAATCCCAAAGAAGTTCAAAATGCCGGATTTCGACAAATACAATGGCACCACATGTCCAAAAGCCCACCTACAGCTCTATCACGTACAAATGACTTCGTACGTTGATAACGAACTCCTGATGATCCATGCCTTTCAAGCAAGTTTGACGGGTCCTGCTTTGAGCTGGTATCTCATGAAGAAGATAAATGGCCTCAAAACTTGGAAAGAAGCCAGTGAAGCATTCTTGAAGCAGTACAGATTCATAACGGACATCATTCTTACTCGTGATGATCTCGAACGCGCTCAGATGAAAAAGACTGAGTCCTTCAAAGACTATGCTATCAGATGGAGGAATTTAGCTGCTCAGGTTGTCCCAGAACCCATAGACAGTGAGTTAAAGAGGATGTTCGTGAAAACTCTCCCGTTCGAATACCGTAATCGGATGGTTGCCATTCCGACTGACAACTTCAACCAACTCATCCCCATGGGCGAACAAATTGAAATAGGGCTGAAAGATGGATGGTTTGTCGAGCCGTCCTCCTCGACCAGAAGATTTGATGCAAGAAAAGAGAAAGAACCGGCAGCTGAAGTGAATGTGGCTTATAACCAACCGAGCCGGCGGAATGCTAACTCCGCCCCAGCAATCCAAGTAGTAGAAGCTCAGCAACAAAACTCGGGTCGTCAACCTTTTCAGAGGAGGAACAACAAGAGGCAATTCACTCCCCTCCCCGGATCGTTGTCTCAAGTGTTGACAGTGCTCCAGAAGAAAGGTTTGCTTACTACTGAGCCAAAGCGGCCCAATCCTGAGCGGTTCTATAATTTCGACCCGTCAAAGAAATGTGATTATCACATGGGTGAGCTGGGACACTCAACCGATGATTGCTATGCCCTCAGGCACAGAATCCAAAACCTCCTAGACACGAAGGCGTTCTCATTTCAACCTGCTAAGCCTAATGTTCAGAGCAACCCACTCCCTGATCACGCAGGCAATGTGAATGCCATATTTAGCTTCAATGCTGGTCGAATCAAGAATGTTAAGGTGTGTACTACCGACGTCTACGGTGAGTTAGTGAAAGCCGGTTGTTACCCAAGTAATGAAGACCTGCCCCTGGCTCTCATGAAAGAAAGAATCTCAAGAATGGTAGAAGCTGGGATGATTGTTTATGCTGACCACACTGGCATCGTTTCCACTATCTCCGAAGTGGTTATTAATTGGGAGGAGGAGTTTGCTACATTGAACAGCAGGAGCGACAAGGGCGACCCTCTGCCTGAAGACATGCCTCCGCTTGAAGACGTGTCCGATAATGAGGAGATCATTGTAAGCACGCCTACAACTGATGAAGGGATAGTGATCGAGATACCTCAACCGTATGAGTACAGTGACAATAAGGCGGTTCCCTGGTCCTACAGTCTCGATGTCGACTTAGTTACCAGATCTGGGCGTTCCTACGGCCAAGCTAATGCCCAACCTGCAAAACCCGTTACTGATGAAGAAGCCAAGGAATTTCTAGCTGTGATTAAGGCTAGCGAGTACAACATAGTTGAACAATTACGCAAGCTGCCCGCGCAAATCTCCCTGCTTGAGCTGCTCCAGACATCTGTCATGCATCAGAAGGCCTTAATGAAGGTGTTAAGTGAAGTCCACGTGCCAGAAACGATCGATCATGACAAATTAGAGGAATTTGTGGGTTCTATACTCCTTAAGGACCTCATAGCCTTTTCAGATGAAGAGTTCCCTCTGGAAGGGAGGGGGCATACTAAGGCACTCTACATTTCTGTCAAATACAAGGCCTCGCATGTAGCCCGGGTACTCATTGACAACGGATCAGCCTTGAACATCTGTCCTTTGGCGACTTTACACCGCCTTAAAATAGATCCTTCTAAGATAAATTCTGCGAAGACCTCCGTTCGAGCCTTTGACGGAACGAAGAAAGAAGTGATGAGAGAAATCCACCTTGACATACAGATTGGACCAACGGTGTTTAATATCCTATTTCAAGTGATGGACATTCCCACTTCATTCAATTTTCTGTTGGGTCGTCCGTGGATTCATACCGCCGGAGCTGTGCCATCTAGTCTACATCAGAAAGTGAAGTTCGTTGTGGAGAGAAAGTTAGTCACAGTCCACGGTGAAGAAGAGCACCCAATTTACCACGCAACGGCTATCCCCTACGTCGAGCCTGATTGCAAAATAGAATCGAGTTATCAGTCGCTCGAGCTCGTATCAACCATACATGCGTCTAGAGGATCATCACCGTCTATTCCCGAGGTGTCAAATGCTGCAGTCATGGTTGGCAAAGTAATGATGTCCCATGGCTTTACTCCAGGTGAAGGCCTTGGTAGGGATGGTCAAGGTATCCGTCAACCGGTGGAAGTTTCTCAGAGGCCCCGCATTACTGGGTTGGGATACCTGGGGTCAAGTGAGTCAAATAATGGGGCACGTAGACGTGGACGTGGACGCATTCAAGGTCGAAGTCGGGGAAGTGGACAGAACAGATCGCAATCCGAAGAAGAGCCGAATATTGAAGAACGTAGGCGTAGTAGGTTGCTTCCACACCTCCGTACCACATTCCCGGGCCCTGCAAGAATGATGCATGAAGAAAAAGAGGTGATCGACACTCTGGGGCAACCAAGCGGCAAGTTCGATTATTATGTGAAATACTCAGCACCCCCGAGCTTCTATGTCGACCCCCGTGACATTGTCCCGGATGGATGGGGAGGTATGGATGATCCAACGCCTCTAGTGACAGAAGATCCTGATGATGCAATGGAGGGGATCACTGCCCTGTTCGATAATTTCTTAATTGGAGCCATCGAGGAAGGACCGTTAAAGGGAACGGGCATTGGCCCGCAAGAGTAACACATTTACCTTTTTCGCACACTCCCCTACGCGGGAATTTTTACTGCTTTTTAGGACTTGCCCCGTCTCGGGAGCTGCTTTTTAGTACTTTTCATTTCTAGGATTTGATTGTTGCAATTTCCATTCCAATAAATGTAATTCATTTGGTGATAATCAATGAAATTACAAGTTATTTTTGTTTTGAGGGCATGTTGAGGTACATCAAACCAGCCCGGTGATGATATCCAACCGATAAAAGAAAAATATAGTCCAAGGAGAATTCTGAGGCCTGGGCTTCTTCATGCTTCCTCGTGTTAAAACCTTTTGAAAAGAATTTCAAAATAAATAAAATTATCAATCAAAGTACACTGTTTAGCCCTGTTTGTCCTACTGAACCCCCTACTTTATGTTTCAAGGGCAATTTTGTGACACGTAAGGGTATGGGAACGGTCCAATCTGATGAATTATGTGCTACCGAACCTGATCTTGATGACGCCAATGAATTCGAAGATTTCTCGGACCTTCAGCGTGATCTAGAGCATCATGAAAGACCTAAAGTCCTAACAGTAGACCAAACTATCACCATCAACTTGAGTGATTCCGGAGAACCCAAGGAGGTGAAGATAGGGGCAACCCTTCCCGAAGGTGAGACGAAATGCTTGATCCAGTTGCCGCATGAGTAGGTAAGTCTTTCAACCAAAAAGTGCATCAAAGACACTTTGAGGTAAATGATCTAGTCCTAAGGAAGGTACTGCTAGTTTTTTCTGTTTCTGGAGGAAAATTTGCCCCAAACTACATTGGTCCGTATGTGGTTAAAAAGGTGCTTCCCGGAGGTGCCCTGATCCTCGCAGAAATGGATGGTCGTGAGTTCTCCACTCCTGTTAATTCTGATGCTGTGAAGATATATTATCCCTGATAAGATTTAACGTTCTTGCGGCGGAGTTTTCAAAGTTTGTTTTATACTCTGAATTGCAAATATTGCATTTATGAATAAATGGTTTCAATCAATTTCAAGTTAAGATGTTTGCATTGGCTTTAATTTCTGCATGGTTATTTGTCAACCTGTATCATTGACCTCAAAGGGGGAATCTATTTAGACAATATGATAATTCATGTGGAATGAATTGAATGTGTTGAATGAGGTACATCGGGATGATGAAAGGCAAGCCATATCCTATACACAGTCCCATGCACTAATCCCCAGTGAGTTGAGTGGAAAAATTCCATGTCTGCAAGGTAAAGGGTTATCTCGCAAAAGGTACGGCAACTGAAATGACGAGAGGCAGTTCATTTCTCTATCCCAAACACTACAGGTTATCCATTGTTTCGCCACTTTGAGCCTAAACACTTGGAGAAATTCATTCAAATTACCCCTGTCAAGAACCACCCCACATCGGGGCAAACTGGAGGTAAGTCAGCGTCATAAGGTGAAAAATGAGTAGAAATTTTCATGCTCTCACTTGCATCAATCTTCGAGTGTTGCTTTTTCAGATGAATTCACGTGAAGTTCAAGTGCCTTAGGATGACGAAGAGCATTTCTTTCTCTATCATATACACACTTTATCCTTTGTTAAGCCCAATTGAGCCTGCAAATTCATTTCGTAAACCCAGTTGGTGATCATCCCCCACACTGGGGCAAGGCAAAAGTCATCATTGTTCAAGCAGCATATCCGAAGCGCCGGCAAAAGACGAAGACCCCGAGAGTCCAAATGTTAGTCATTCGGTCAAAACAAGCCAAAGTATGACTGGCCAATATATGCATTGTAGACAGTGTGTGTAAAAAAAAAAAACTAGAGGGCATGAAAAAGCAGTGTGCCTGGTAAAAGCAAGGCCAATGCCCGTGAAAGAAAAGAAAAGAAGAAGAAAAAATGGAGAAAAAGTGACGACTTTGGATTAGAAAATGTTTATTTGTTTTGATAACCCAGGGAACCCCCGCACGTCCGACAGCCGGGGAGTAAACCCTGGGGGCGACACGTGCTAGCCACCACACACGTGCCACCGGTTAAGTCACCCTGCGGCGCCCGGGATTCGAACACTCAACCTTTTGCGAGAGGAAGAGTGCGCGCTCCAGCAGCGCCACCCAGGCGGGTGGTAGAAAATGTTGAGATGTGTCAAAGTCACAAAAGTAGCCAGAGTCTTAAGAAGTCAAGTGATGAACTCTCGAAGCCAATGGAGCATTTACCGAGAAGACAATCCCTGGTGAAGAAGAAGACCGGTGACAATGCCGAGATGATCACCAACTCTCACCCCAATTATACACATTTTGAGCCTTATGATCCATTCATTTCTCAACCCATGAGCCTAGCCTGCGTTACGTCCCTTGCAAAGTCTCTTCAGATTAGGGCACTTGAACTAACGTAGAGTTTCTGATGTTTATAAGCTTAGCTCGAAGAAGTGCGAGCAAGTCCATTTCTATCTCATTTTGCAGGTTCTTGACTTGTAAACCCGGAGACAATTGCAGAGTATTTTCTTTCAGTAGCCTCGACTCGAAGAGTCTCTTTTGCTAAACCATTGACCAAGCCCTATGTTACAGTCCTAACAAAGACCTCTCAGATTGGTAAAGTCGTACTGCTTGCGAGAATACTCGGACCCTTGTCAACATGATGATGGTGAGATGGAGCGATTCTCCATAAATCAGCCTTTCGATGAGAATGAGAGAAAGCCCTTTTGGACCGGAAGTCCCTCATTCGACATTTTCAAGATATCCGTTTGTGAGTTCGGATTGTCTTGTCATGATTCTTCCCCAGCGAAGTTTGTAATGCTGATTTGACAAAACTATTGTGCATGAAAATCAGTTGAAATCATAGTTCATGTGTATATGTGTTCTTGACAGTATGCGAATGCATATTACATGTTACTTAAAATCGTGTCTAACAGGAGACACGTCTTCAGAGTTGGAGATGTCACCAGGTAAGTATATCTCTATCTCTAGGATATCTATGACTATCTAGGTATCCCTAACCTGTTCAAGCAATTGTTAGGTCCCACATTTGATCATTTTTGTGATCTCTAGATGCCTTTGATTGTGTTCAGGTGTCTATTGATCAAACCTTTTCAGGTACTTCTGATGATATCCAGGTACTTTGTCAAGGAACTCTTGAACACTTAGGCTAGCCCCTTTTGTTCATCAAATCACAGATTTTCATACAATCTCGAGAAGATTCCCCCGTTACATGACTATGAGCAGGTATAGGCATGGCGGCCAAATCTTTACATATGAGCAGGTATATGTAAAGGTCAAAATACTCTCATTATATCAGGTATTCCCCCGCTACTCACCTATGAGCAGGTATAGGTGAAGCGGCCAAATCTTTGCATATGAGCAGGTATATGTAAAGGTCGGAATACTCTCTCAAATCTCAGATATTCCCCCGCTACTCACCTATGAGCAGATATAGGTGAAGCGGTCAAATCTTTGCATATGAGCAGGTATATGTAAAGGTCGGAATACTCTCATTATCTCAGATGTTCCCCCGCTACTCACCTATGAGCAGGTATAGGTGAAGCGGCCAAATCTTTGCATATGAGCAGATATATGTAAAGGTCGGAATATTCTCTCAACCCCAGGTGTTCCCCCGCAATTCACTTATGAGCAGGTATAAGTGAGGCGGCCAAATCTTTACATATGAGCAGGTATATGTAAAGGTCGGAATATCCTCTTGATTCCAAAAGTTTCCC
Organism: Syzygium malaccense; assembly: GCA_031216405.1. NCBI lineage: Eukaryota > Viridiplantae > Streptophyta > Magnoliopsida > Myrtales > Myrtaceae > Syzygium > Syzygium malaccense. The sequence goes on along the minus strand of CM062258.1, from coordinate 5,103,645 downwards.
CCGCAATTCACTTATGAGCAGGTATAAGTGAAGCGGCCAAATCTTTGCAAACACCTAGAGAGATGTATAGGTAGTTCGTAAGGATCGGAACTATTCTCACGAATCCAAATGATGATTGGGTACGTCGAATTTTCTTCGTGTGTTTTGACTTAACTGCAGATCACCGAAGTTCATCAACGTATATCAGGCAAGACCTATGGGACTGAGCCCATACATTTGCCAAAATAACATACAAGTTGAAGTTGTGCCTCAAATTGCATTATCTCGCTCCTGTCAGGTAAGTGATTCCAGGTACGTTTTCTACTCATGTCAGCATGCATCATTTCTTAATGCATTGTAAAATGGGACTCATAATCCCGACAAAAACAACATTCATTGCATTTGCATGGTTGAAATTTAGGTATCATTTAGTCTTTGAATGCAACCTCTACGAACTCACCTTCAAAGAGGGGCAGCTGTTGACACCTAAATTTTGGCACATCACTTAGTGTAATTTGCATAGAAAATTAGGGATTAAATTTTTAACCCCTAAACAAAAATATTTAAATTGCATAACATATAGTTTAAATTCATTTTAGATTAATTGCATTTTGCATCGGACCGGCGGTGAATGAACGAGCTTAAATTTCGTCGAATGGGACTCGGCTCGCTTGGAATGCAAGGGCCGGGAATTACAAGTCAAACGGGCTCGGTCGTTTTAATTTGAACTTAATTCAGCCCATTCTCATTAATTAATTCAGCCCATTGTCACTAATTAATTCAGCCCATTATCATTAATTAATTCAGCCCATTAATTTAGCCCATTTAAATTAAAGCCCAAGCCTAAGCCCATTAGGACTAAAAGCCCATCTAATTGACCTAGGTTAATACTATATATACATTATTAGGTCAGAATTTTAATGAGGAGACGAAAATTTTTCAGATCAGAATTTTAGAGAAGGTGAGAGTGAGAGAGAGAGGAAGAGAAAGAAGTTGCGGCCACACGCCGAGCCCGACGCCGCCGCGTGGAGCCTCCCTGCCCCGCGCCTGCCGCCTACCGCGTGCTACGCCCGTCGCGCGCTCACCGCCGCGCCGGCCGCTCCCTGCCGCGCGCTCACCGCCGCGCCCGTCGTGTGGAGCTCCTCGCCGCGCGTGCTCAACGCCCGCCGCTTGCCGCGCGCTTCGTGCCGCCGCCCGCCGCGCCTGCTGCCGCCGCTTGCCGTGCCTGCTGCCGCCGCTCTCTGCTGTTGCCGCCCCATCCGGAGTCCACCTACGCCGTCGCTGCTCCCTGCCGTGTTTGCCGTGCGCTGCTGCCACCGCGTCTGCCGCTCGCCACCTGCTCCTTGCCGCGTCCGCCGTGCGCCGCTCCTGGCCGCGCGTCGCCACCGCTGCCGCTCCGCACCGCCGCTCCCTGTCGCGCGCCATCACGCCCTGTTGCCGTTGCCGCCGCTCCCTGCCGCGAGCCACCACGCCCCGACGCGTGCTGCTGCCTCTCGCCGTGCGCCACCGCGAGCTGCCGTCGCCCCGACACCGCATCACCGGTCCACCGTTCGCCGTTCATCCCGATCCGCAAGTTCGAATTTGGGAATTATCTGCAAATTAGGTAATTAGATATTATCTGATATTTTTCAGAATATTTAATTTACTAATTTGTGTGTTTGAATATTTCGTGAATATCGTGTAGAATATTAGATATATTAGGATAATTATCTGATATCTGCAATATTTTTAAAATATTCAAAATTAGGAAACTTTCCTAATTTAGCAACGTATCTGGACAACTATCCGACCTTATCCCTAAGGTATGATACGTGGCGATACGGAGAATCATTATCTTACCCATATCCACTTGGGTACGATAATGAATCTTATCTGCTTTCCAAATTTGAATGATCGAATTTCCGTCAATATCTATAACCCTATAGATATGACTGATAGTTCGATTTTTGTGCCTAATCCGAGTTTGAAACGAATCTTGTGGATTGCGTGGCTGTTTTAAATGTGGATGTTATCTCTGTTTAAATTGTCTTTCCTTTTCAAACAAAAAAAGAAAATTCAAAAAAATATCAGTTAGGATTTTAATTTGAGTTTTGCATGTTTAGGGAATCCTAAATTTATCTAGACGATAGAGTAATTATTTAATTTAAATTAGGACTGGAGATAATCTATTTCCTAGTTTAAATTAAGTAATATTCTAATCTTAATAGATTATTTAGGTTATTTTTTAATTCCGAATTTTCATGAAAATCCAAAAAAAATGAATTGTTTTATGGTAGATTAGGATAGATTGCATTCTTAATTTAAGTAATTTATTATTTCGAATTTTAATAAAAACCTCAAAAATAAGTCATGTTAGGATATGTTAAGTCATCATAGGTTGCATGTTAATTTAGGTATATTTTTATTCCGAATTTCACCAGAAAATACCAAAAATAAATCATTTGCCCGTCATCAGAATTAGGTCACGTCGTCGCATGACATATGGTTTGCATGCTAGGTTGCATTACTTGCATGTCATTTTTGCACGTCATTGCATGTAGGTTAGCTTTCATTTAAATAAGCGAAAATCCAAAAATATTGAGTGAACTGCTTGTTAATTAGAAATCATATTAGGATGGTTGATGTGATTTTCTAGCTAACCATGCAGATGCTTACGTTGCTTCGAGGTAAGTAATTCTCCCAATCTTGCAATTTATTTAATGTTTTGATTATTGGGTGTTACTTTGGTGGTTTGCGCACCCGCATGAACACCTCACATGTTAGTGATTAAGTTAAAATGGATCCAGACTGCTTGCCAAAATAATTTTGAAAAGAAAAGGTACCGAAAGGGCGTTAGACTAGATCTAGCGTAATCAAGTCCCCGGGCTTAGAATCTCTGGTTCGTAGAAATGAAACATATCTCCCTATGTTTTATTTAGGTTTCTAATCGACCTACCACAAATTGATTAGTGGCGACTCCGAGCATGAAAACATTTGCATGTTAAAAACTTAAACCCTAAGTTGCGAATTGGTAGGGCTTGGGAGGGCTCGAGTTAGGTTTAGTCCTAATAATCCATTAGCCTAAGAGGAAAAACTTTAGGTCGCGACAATTTTCTTTAATTCCTAAAACAAAAAAATATTTCAATTTAAAACGTATTGCATATAGAATTAAGCACATTTGCATTAATAGGGCTTATTAGAGCATATTTTCTTAATTAATCCTTAAAAAATATAAAAAAAGGAAAAAAGGAAAGAAGAAAAGAAAAAAATCCGATCGGGCCGGACGAAGGCCGGCCCAGCCCGCTCCTCCTTTTCCTTCCTCCCCGCGCGGGCCCCCCGGCCCACTCCCTTTCTCTTTCTTTTTTTCCCTTCCGCGTGGCCCAGCCCGCTTCTTCCTTTTTTTTCTTTTCCTCTCCGCGCGAGCTGGGCCTAGCCCGGCCCAGCCCTTCTCCTTCCTTCTTCCCCCACGCGCCGGTCGCTTTCTTCTGCCCTGTTCGCCTCTGCTCCCGGCCGCCGCTCAACGAGCGGCCAAGCGCCCTCGCCCCGTCGCTATCTGGCCAGAGGAGGCCGAGACAAGCACGCCACAGGGACTGGCCTTAATGGCCAGTCTCGTCCTCCCCGCTTTCCCGGAGCCCCCTTATCCTTTCCTCCCTCTCGGCTTCCTGTTCGCCCCTGCCTCGCTCTGCCCCGGCCTGCAAATGGCCACCAAAGTCATGGGGTGACGACGGTCGGTGCAGGTCATCGTCACGCCGACGCAGAGGAGGCCCGTCATGGTCATCGTTATCGTCGTCGCCGCCTATAAAAGGCCAGAGAGAGAGAGAGAGAGAGCGCCGGCCGGCAAAAAAATTTTGGGGAGAGGGCCCGGCCGGCCAAACAGAGAATAGAAAGAGAAACAGAGAGAGCCGGAGAGAGAGAAAGGGAGTCTCCGGCGGCCACCGCGCCTCATTCGTCCATCCCCGCCGCCGAGCCGACGGCAGCGACACAAAGAGAGAGAGGACAGAGGGAGATACAGAGAAAAACAGAGGAGAGGGAGACTGAGAGAGAAGAGAGAGAACAAAGAGGGAGAGACAGCAAACCGAGGCCACGCCGGAGCAAAAGAAGAGCCAGCAGCGTCGCCGTCGCCCCCTGACCAGCCGGAAATCACCCAGACGCGCCGACGACCAGTGAGCCTCCCGGCCGAGTTCCACCTCTGTTTTCCCCTGTTTCGGTGTCCGGTGTGGCCGGGACTCGCGCCGGCCGTGTCGCGCGATTCCCGGCCCATACCGTCATCGGTCCCGGTCCTCACTCACCGTTGGAACCAAGCCTCAGCCGTCGGAGTCGGCCAGGCCGCCGGAGGAGGTCAGAATCCTCCGTTTTTCCACGCACTCGCCAGGTGTTCGACGAAATGCTTCAACGAGGCCGGTTTTTGTTCCGTCATCGGCAGGCGAACAGGTGGCCGGACGATGAGCCAGGCAGTTGGTGAGGTTGGTGGTGACCCCAGGTAACGAGTCGGGGGACGGCGCAGGCTTGGACCGGCCGGCGGACGGCCAATTTTGGCCCCGCCGGCGCTCCCCCCCGCGGATCTGCACGTTCGGGTCAGATTCGATCCGAATCAACAGATCCGACCCGGGTCAACACCCGGGTCGGATCCATTGACTCGGGTCGGTTCCGCCCGACCCGGATCAACAGATCCGACCCAGGTCAACGCCCGGGTCGGATCCGTTGACCCGGGTCGGTCCCGCCCGACCCGGATCAGCCGAACCGACCCGGGTCAACGCCCGGGTCGGATCCGTTGACCCGGGTCGGACCCGACCCGATCCGATTTAATATTATATTATTATATATTTTTTAATATATATATTTTTTAAAAAAAAATTAAAAAAATTTAAAAAAAATTAAATTTTAAAAAAATTTATTTTTATTTTATTTTCTTCTGTATTATTATTATTATTATTATTATTTTCGAAAAAAAAATTTCAAAAAAAAAATTTTTCTTTAAGAAAAGTTTTTTTTTATTATGTGGGTTATCTAAGTGTTTTAATCCATTGTTATATTATTATGCATGTCATTGTCTTATTTAAATTAGACAAACCTGAGATTGTGTGTTAGTACTTTGCACATGTTTTTCACTACTGTTGTTACGCATGTTTTTAATACAATTGCATGAGCTGTTGTGTTTTGAATGTCATCTGACTTAGTTAAGGTTAGAACCTTAGGCTATATAAATTATTGTGTTCCTGACTGCTGATCGTTTCTGATTATGCACTCGCTTAATCACCTCACATGTTAGGAGAAAGGTCCTAAAATCAATCCAAATTGCCTGACAAATATTTTCATGAAATGAACAGGGTAAAAAGGTACCGAAAGGGCATTAGTTATTTAACTAATGTAATCAAGTCCCCGAACCCAGTTAATCTCTGGTTCGTAGGAATAGGGTGATTCTCCCGTCACTCTATTTGGGTTTCTAATCGACCTACCCCAAATCGATTAGTGACGACTCCTTAGTATAAATCACTTGCATGTTAAAAACTTAAACCCTAAGTCGCGATATGGTATGGGCTTGGGAGAGCTCGAGTTAAGTCCTAAACCTAGACTTAGCACGTACCAGGCGAGCCCTCCTTCTTTTTGCGTGTCATCCGAAAAAAGAGGCCCGGGAGGTTCGGTCGCGACAACTATTAAGAAAATAATTGCTAATCTTGAAATTTGCATAAAAAGTTCTATATGTTTGACACTTCCTAATACTTTTTGGTCTAAAAAATATCATATAGTTGATTTACCTTATGAATCTTAATTTTTTGAAAAAGAAATCCTGACCAAGGCAAGACCTTCCTAAATGAATCAGGAAGTCATGAATTTTTGTCAAAATGAAATCCAAGAACTTCTCGATAAAAATCTCATTAGAAAGGGCCAATCACCTTGGAGTTGCTCTGTTTTCTATGTAAACAAAAATGCTAAATTAGAAAGAGGAGTTTCAATATCGGTAATCAACTATAAATCTTTAAATACAGCTCTGAAATGGATAAGATATCCAATTCCTAATAAAAAAGACTTATTGAATAGATTACACAATTCAAAATTATTTTATAAATTTGATATGAAATCATGATTTTGGCAAATACAAATCAATGAAAAGGACAAATATAAAACTGCCTTCACTATTTCACTACAAAAAAATAAGTATTTCGCCACGAAAATTAGTGACGAAAAAATATTCGTCGCTAATTTGCGACGGAATTTGCCACGAAAAAAAGTCGTCGCTAATTAGCGATGAATTTTTTTTCGTGGCTAATTTACGACGAAAAATTATTCGTGGCTAATTTGCAACGGATTTAGCCATGAATTCGACATTACCAATTTAAAAAATAAAAAATTTTTGCGACGAATTTTTTTCCGTGGCTAATTTGCGGCGAATTTAGCCACGAAAAAAATCGGTGGCCGGAGACGGATTTAGCCATGAACTCGACATTATCAATGTAAATAATTCGTCGTAAATATTTTTAATCTTTTAAAATTTGTGAGGTCAATAAATTCGTAGCTAACTAGCCACGAATTTTTTTTGTTGCTAATTAGCCACGAAAGATAATGTTCGTAGCTGATTTTGCTTCCCGCCCTCTCTCAAATCTGCCCGCCCTCACCCTAATTTTTTTTTCTCTCTCTCTCTCTGCTATTCCTCAGATCCCCCCTTCGCCAAACACCTCTCCGTCGCTCCCCCCCTCCCCTCCGCCAGCCATGATGGCCACCCTCACCGCCATCGTCGTCGCCTCCTCCTCCGTCGCCATATGCCCGTTCTGCGCCCACTAGCCCTCCCTCACCCCAGATTTGGGCGACGGCGAGGTCGAGCGGTGGCCATGGGCGAGGCCGGGATCCGGTGCTTCGTTGCCGAGGGCCGCCGGCGGGGGACTGGTTGATTGCGTGGTGGTCGGGGGCGGGATCGGCGGGCTTTGCATCGCCGCGCGGAGCCCGTTCTTCGGGACTGCGTTCGCGGAGAGCGAGAGCGGGGCGAGGCTCGAATCGGCGTGAGTTCTTTCTTGGGTGTTCTTCCTTTTTTTTTCTGGGGAAAAGGAAGAAAATGGAGAGGAGCACGCCGGTGAGGAAACCTCACACTTCGACTTCAGATTTGCTCACGTGGTCGAAAACTCCGCCTCCCCACGATTCGATCGCACCCGGTTCGACTTCCTCTCACTCCAATGCTCGCTCTCACCAGGTGCGGCCTTCGCTATCACCTTCTGCCTTTTTTTTTTTTATCTTCTTGGGCTTTCCTTTTTTAACGGGTTGTTCTGGGGGATGATGCTATTAGCCTTCGGATGAGATCAACAAGGTGGTGTTTGGAGGTCAAGTGACTACAGAGAAATCTGAGAATTTGAACAAAAGATTAGATCTGCTCTTCTTGGTTTTTTTCCCCTCTCCCTATTTGTTGATGACGTTTTGTGTTTTTTACCCTTAAATGCAATGTTTCATTTGGCGGAATGGGTTGCCACCGTTTTACCTATTTGTCCGCATTCTCTCCATGTTCTCCAATGCTTTGGATTTTCTTTCTTTAGAAATTATGGTTGGATTGTGTAATATAGGTTCAATGTGGATGTGTAGTGATTGATTTGTGGGGAATGAGGGCAGGAACTTTGAATCCAACATGATAACCTTTACCACCTTCATTTAAATTACAAAAGAAGGGAAATTTTTTGGGGGTAGCTGTTGATGGAGTAATCTTGGTCAATTGGGTGGATCTTAGAACTTCAGATGCCTTGGTAGGTCGAGCTTGCTCATTTTCCTTGGCCTTAGAAGTCTGGTTGGCCTCTTGAGCTTGATTCTATTGCAAGCCCTCATGTCTAATTGAGATAGTCCAGTCATTCCCCTTCCATTCAATGGCTCTTCAATTAATATTAATTAGATGGACAGCGTAAGTTCCTTAGATGTCCAGATTCGACAAGTAAACATTTCTTTGGCGACTATCATATGGGGCTCCTTCAATGTCTGCTGAAATTCTGCGGTCATGAAAATGCCGATTTGATCATCCCATTGACAATCTACCGAACTCTGATGTAGATACAATTGTAATAGGTGCTTAGCTGATGTGAGCTTATTTTTTATGTCTTTTCAATTTGCATATGTGAAACATGTTATTGACATGTGAAAGCTCTAGTCCAAGTAAGAGTAGGTTGTTCTTAGCCATTCATGGAAAGGAGATGGCATTTTGCTGAGGATTGGTAAGTCACAAATAGTGCATCGTCAACATCCTTCTAAAAAGTGCTGCAATAGAAAAAATTGTTTGTTGCTAGATTAGGAAAAGGTTCAATCCATGTATAACATGTACATACAAAAAAGTCATTACATATACAATTACAAATACATGCACGCACAAACATGTCCATCTAAAAAGCCAGTTACTTGGCTATCTATCTATCTTTTTTCGTACACATGTAGAATGGGGATGAATATTTGGCACAAATGCACATGCACCCACACACAAGCATGCATGTATGGTTGTGGGCACGCTCTCATACACAGGTGACCTTTTTATATCCTCCTTGTCAAGAGAGTTACATAAGCTTTCATAATGCCTTTGCACTTGGACTCCGCTTATTGTGGCTTTTTCCTTGTCTTCTTCTTCATAGAATAGTGCTTTTGTAATCTTCTAGGAAGTCTTGTTCTGCCTACAAGTTGAAAGAAATCACCGGTAGTGGGATTTTTGCTGCCAATGGGGAAGATGATTTATTGGAGCCTGGAAGTGCCAACCCTGCTTCAAATAACAAAACAGGATTAAAGATGTACTAGGTATGTTTTACTGTGCCGATTGTATTTGACCTTTTAAATTGGTGATGAGTCCATGATGATGTATGTAAGCTCTTTTGGTGGTAAACAGGTTTTCAGTGAGTTTTACACAGAAATAGCAACTCTAGTTTAACACTTTGCTGCTGCATTCTCGATTGTCATTTTGGTGAGAACTTGTGATGACATTGGGTTCACACTGTAAAATCATGTAATAGGTGGCAGAGGCATTAGCAAGTTAGTTTCATTTTGTCAAGTTTAGCTCTTGCTCTTTGAAACAAAATGGTTAGCTTTTGCACTGTTTTTCATCAGAAATTAAACCTGACAACCAACAAATTCTTCACCCTTTTATCTGAAAAGAATATGTCGAGCAAAAGGGTTAGCTTTTGCATTGTTCAACTTTCCAAAAGGGTTAGCTCTTGCACTGTATACTCGATAATGGCACCATATTTGTTTTCTGTATGCCTAAGTTTAGACAGTTTACTTTATTTGATCAGTAGACAAATTCTAGTTTCGGATTCCCATGTTTAGTTATCCATTGGGTCTGTTGTGAGCTTTTCTTCTGCATGGTAAGCATGCTGTATCTTCTATTGGTTTGAGGTTTAATTTCTGGATCTTGATTGAAATTCTGACTTCCTATCCACTTGGGCTGTTCCTGACTGTGCGTGCTTTGCCTTTTCTTTTAGTGCTTATATATGGAATTTCTTGAATAAAGAAGTCGTTCTTTTTGTATAACTCGCCTAAATCACCATGGTCTGAGCTAAAAACATTAGTGCAATGCAGGTCCTCCACAATATGGCGGTCGCTGAATACTTTCGTGATGGCTGTTCAGATCCAAGAAGGTTGCTTGAAGTACTTAACAACGTTAATGTGTGGCAGTCCTTCAAACACTCTCTTCAGAATATGCGATCTACTCTAAGCTATTGAGTTTTCAATCAGTCTTGATATGTTGTGTTGAACACAGTGGGAGTAGGCGAGAGGGAAACACTGATAGTTGCTTCTAAATTATCATCTAGACATCGATGAAGGAGGTGAATTACTTTGAACTTTGTCATTCGTGTGGCAAATATTGATGAATGTATTTCATTTATATATCATTATAATATTTTGATGTTATTAACTGCTTAATCAATGTTAAATATAAATTCTAGAAATTAAAATCGAAATCGTCCCTAAATAATATTCGTCGCTAAATTCGTTCCGGAACAATATTCGTTGCAAAAGTAAAATTTTTTCGTGGCAAATTAGCGACGAATTTTGCCACGAATAAGTTCGTTGCAAAAAAAGTGACAAAAAAAACCTTATTTTTTTTTATTTTTTGTGGCAAATTAGTGATGAATTTTGTCACGGATTTTTTTATTTTTTGTGGCAAATTTGCGACGAATTTTGTCGCGAAAATTTTTTATATAATTTTTTTTTCAAAAAAAAATATTTTTTTATTTTTATGTGGCTAATTTGCAACGAATTTTGCCACGAATTTGTTTTCGTCGCAAATTACCAACGAAAATTGCAATTTTTTGTCGCAAAAATTTCCGATGCCAAATTAGCGACGAATTTTTTTTCGTCGCTAATTTTGTCGGAAATTCGTTTTGCCACGAACTTTACCACGAATAATTACCGATGAATTTTGTCACGAATTTTGCAACGAATAATTAGCGACGAGTTTTGCAACGAATTTAGACACGAAATTTAGCCACGAATTTTTTTTCGTCGCAAATTACCAACGAAAATTACAATTTTTTTTCGCAAAAATTTCTGACGCCGAATTAGCGCCGAATTTTTTTTCGTCGCTAATTTCGTTGGAAATTTGTTTTGCCACGAATTTTACCATGAATAATTACCAATGAATTTTACCACAATTTTTGCAACGAATAATTAGCGACGAATTTTGCAACGAATTTTCCCACAAATTTAGCCACGAATTTTGCCACGAATTTTTTTTCGTTGCAAATTACCAATAAAGATTGAAATTTTTTGTCGCAAAAATTTGCGACGACGAATTACCGACGAATTTTTGTTCGTCGCAAATTTCATTGGAAATTCGTTTTGCCACGAATTTTGGCAAATTTTTTGTTGGAAATTTCGTGGCAAAAACGTTGTTTTTTTGTAGTGGTTACTGGCGGAATTTCTCTTGTACTGTTTGCGCATGTCTCTAGCAATGGAAATCCACATAATAAGGGATTCCCCACAAATGAGTTGCTCTTTAATGTGTTGAATTGCCTTCCCTGAGGAATAGGTCCGATAAGCAGATTATTTGAGAGAGGTTTGAGAATCCAAGAGATGTCAAATCTGCTAGTTCTTGAGGAATCCTTCTGGTAAACTTGTTTGAAGAGAGATCTAGCCATTTGAGATCAGTCAAGTTCCCGGTGGATGGAGGCATATAGCCAGTAAGATTGGTGTCAGAAAAGTTTACCCCCTAGAGTGATTTCAAGTTTCCAATATCCACGGGAAGCTCCCCACCAAAAATGGTTGCTCGATAAGTTGATACTCATGAATACAGTTAGAATTTTCACCAGCTGTATCTTCAATCCTTTTATGGTCACCGTGACTGAATCTTGATAACCATAGCCTCCTAGATGCCGCAGCCCGTCCCATCCTTTATCCTTTTTCATTGTGGCAGTGAGCTTCATAACAAACATATAGAATGGTAACCAAAGCTCAGGAGGCAGATGTAACCAAAAAACAGGGATCCCGAAAATGATATGCAGAATGGTAATCACAATCACGAGAATAAATAACTGATAGTCATCCAGGAGAAGAGGTAGTAGCTGGAATATAGAGCTACGAGAACAAATTAGTTGACAGTAAGTACCTTGAACATTGATGAGTCATTTACAACTTTTGAATTTTCATATTCTGCTCCAGAGAACTCATAGAAACAAATTTGCATGTCCGATTCAACGGAGATCACCAATTACCGAAAAAAACAGAAAATTTTCTCGTCCGATATAACTTACAAACGGATCAAACGCGACCTTGATTCGATGCACAGGAGCGTGGGACTTGGTCACCAGGAATTAGATATTAGCTAGATATAGAGGATCAAAACATAGACTAAAATAGAGCTAGTTCTAATTAAAAAGGCAGAATTAGCCACGTTCTCACTCATTTATTCCTTGTATTTTCTGGAATAAGCCAACGCACTCATTAATTAATGAATATCTAGGCACAAAATATGATAAAAAAGGTCATAGATTGTTAGCGAAATGCCTAACAAAACTAAACTAAATCGCAGATTCCCTTGGCCAATTTATAGTTGCTCGAGACTACCTTCGTTAAATAAATCAAATTAATTTAATTATCCCTTGGAAATTTATAAACTAAATCGCTGATTCCCTTGGCTCCATTATACAGAGTGATTACTTAGTACAGTAATCTAATTTGAGGAAATTTGGCCGAATGTTTAACATATGTCATTTGTTAAGATGTTTTGCTGTCAATTTAGAGCAGGCAATAAGCCATTTCAGCAAATTCCATTTGAGTTTTGGTAGAATGCATCATGTTTATGTTGTCAAGCCATAAGGCGGCGTGCTTGGTCCACCGTATCTCCAAACTAGATAAATTTTGTAATCAGCCATTGCATCCTCACTCTCAGTTATCTATTAAATATATTTACATAGTATTACTAATATGGTGTATTAGAAATGTTTATGCAATAAAAGGTTTTTAGTTTATTAGTTTTTAGAGTAATTAAGATCAAGCAACATAACAATACTAACTCACAAAAAATAAGTATATTAAATGTTATTGGTTCATTCTTTAATTCAGGGAAAATTGTCAATTCGGTCCTAAACCTATTGTATGGCGGCCAATTCAGTCCTAAATCATTTAATTTTACCAATTCAGTCCTAAACCTTTCTAATTCTTACCAATTCAGTCCTTTCGACCAATTTTGGCCAACCGGCGCTGACGTGGCCGCCGGCCGTCCGACCAATGCTGACGTGTCAATTTTTTTATTATTATTTTTTTTCAATTTTTAAATCTTTTTAAATCTTTTTTTTTATTTTTTTATTTTTTTTCTGATTTCTTCCTCTGGCCGGCCTCCGGTCGCCGGATCGACGGCCGACCAGAGGAAGAAATCAGAAAAAAAAAAAAGATTAAAAATTGGAAAAAAAAATAATAAAAAAATTTCCACGTCAGTGTTGGCCGGACGGCCGGCGGCCACGTCGGCAACGGCCGGCGGACACGTCGGCACCTGCCGGCGGCCACGTCAGCGTCGGCCAGTCAAAATTGACCGGAAGGACTGAATTGGCAAGAATTAGAAAGGTTTAGGACTGAATCGGCAAAATTAAAAGGCTTAGGACTGAATTGGCCGCCGTACAATAGGTTTAGGACTGAATTGACAATTTTCCCCTTTAATTCATTATGTCCCGTGCAAGAAACGGGTCTCATTCTAGTTATAATGTAGAATCTTTTGTATGTCAAATTGAAGTGTCCAACATCAAACGAAAGTCCATTTAAACTTTACAAGATGAACAAAAGCGAAAGATTAAGGGTGTCTAGAATGACTTACATTTTACTTTTTACTTTATTCATATATCGCAACTCATGCACTTTGACTTTATTTAAACTTAAGCACTTGGAACTTTCATTATATAAATATAAAACATAAATTTACATATAGTTTTTCATAACATTTTAGATTTAAATAATATTTGATATCTTAGCAAGAAAGTAAAAAGTCACCTTTTTATTTTTTTCAAAAACCTTAACAAAAAGAACCTAAAAGTTAACAGTAAAGTTCATATTATATACCTACCACTATATAGTGGTTAGCCAGGACAAAACAAGAAATTGATTAAAGCGGTCATCGACAGAGCAATTGCTTGTGTTCTTGTGATTTTGAGGAGTTGGAATCGTTGCACATTTGAATCCGCTGGGAACAGTTTATGATACTCAAGAATTTTGTGTGGACGAGCCCGTAGGGGTGTTATACAATAAGGACAGATGGTGTGATCAGTTTTGTGTGGACGAGCCCATAGCGCAACCAAACCTTGTATTCTATTCTCAATTCTCATCACCTTGTTGATGATAATCCTCTCTCACTCGTGTGTTAAACAACGGAAAAAAAAACATTAGAGTGCACAGACCGTTATCCTATGTTTATTACGATTTAGTTAGTTAATAATGGGGCAACAAATGTGACACTATTTGAGGAAAAATCTTGTTTTGTTATCCTCTGGGTTTGAAGCTTCTATGATCCCTCGAGAGACGAATCCACTATCCTAATTAAATGCATCTGATCGTGGGGTGTCGCAGGTGGCAGCCAGAGACAAAACGGGAGTTTTCCTAATTTAGCTTTAACTCAAGGTGCAAAACATTGACATTTTAGAGATAAAGGATGCCAAGTGAAATTTGAATAAAATGTAAGGAGGGTGATTGGTATTTCTTGTTTCAATGAATGTTCCTTAATTGATTGCGTTACTTGAGTGCACATTACTTGAATGAATGAATGGTTCAATCAAAAGCGACACCATTGAGGTGATCCATGGAGGAGGTGGCTGAGAGTCATGAAGATGGAGGCTAAAGACCGATGTCCAATCCGGTCTCATTTTATACCATTTGTTTTACCCAATCATTCTCGGGTTTTCAATTTGGTTTGTAATAATCATCAAACGAGTTGCGGGTTTTTCTTTTATCACTCTTAGAGTAGCTCGCCTTTTCATTTCATTGAGTGTTTTCTTACTGCATCACCATTTTAATACATTGCTTGTTAATTTTTCTTTCTAGGCTAGAATTAGGATTAGCTTAGAATTGCAAATGAACCCACCTACAAGAATATGTGCATGATTATTTATTGGATTAAGACTTTGGCATGAAATCGATAATTTAAGATTGCATGGCCACATTAGAAAACAACCAACTAGTTAGCGGTATCAAAAGGGCGTTAGTGGAAACATTAACGTAAGTAAGTCCTCGTACCTAGAAATCTCTGGTTCCGTAGAAATCGAGATGAATCTCCTACTTCTCAATTGGCGACTCCTAGAATATATTTAGGTTGTTCAAAAGAACTTAAAATAATTCTCTATCACGTAAGGTATGGTCCTGGGAGAGACCATGTTTGTGATCGACTATTCGTTTGTTGTATTATCAATTGATGGTCCATAAAGAGACCATCACTTGTACGTACCATTCAAATCGCCTGACAAACAAGTACCTCTAAGCCCATTTGGCCGAGGGCAGACCCTTGACGGGTGGGTCACGACAGTGACACCATCCCATGAACAGCAGTCTACGCCCTTATTCCATGAGTTTGTCCTTGGATAAGAGGTGACCTCGGCAAACCAGTCACAAATATAGTTGGACGACTAACTATCAAGCTTGAAGGAGTTCTTAGAGTGGAGCAAAGCATCTCGCTGGTCAAGCGGGTAAAGGGTAGGGAGGAATGTAGGAAAGAGAGGAAATAGAGGAGGACGAGAACTTGGTGCCACCCCATTTTGCAATTTGGCATGCGAGTGAGTTTATTGGTGGTGGAGAGTGCTTCAAATTATATAGCCCTTCTCAACACAATTCATCACCTCCCACTGTGTTGACCCCACTCCCCTAAGTCAACACAACCCAAACATCCTGCGACGTGTGCTCTGATTAGCTACTTGGAACGTTCGTCAATGCTGAGACGGGGAGTATCAGTTGATTCGACATTCATTAGTGCAAGCAAAACTATATATAGATTTTGGAACGGGTCCGTGTCACCAGAGTTTTGCGCTTTTCTGCGTTCGAAACTCGTTGTCTGTACTTCCTAAGCGTTTCGATCCAACGGCGTTGCCTGATTACGCGTGTGGGGACACTTTGGCACTTGTCTTCGCAAAATATTTTACGACCACAATTTGCGCAGAAAGGGCAAAGAAATGACACAGGACGTCGTAGAATTCCATAATTTTTGCTCTAGGACAGCGGTGCACTTAATTATAAATACTAAGAAGTCAACGTCCTCTTGAAATGACAATTACTGGGGCCACAAATTTGGTTTTATTGATTGTCTTGGTGGGGTTACATCGGTGTGGAAATTCTTTGGGCCATAGAATTTCTTCCTTCGATGAATGCATAAAAGACGGCGGAGTGGTCATCAGGACATCGATGTAAAATGAGTATTGATAGACTGATCTCATAACTTGGATTTTATTGGTGAGTATTTTCCGTTGTCGTCCAATCTTGCCACAAAATACACGGCAAGGAAGTCTTTGTTTGCTGTTACTGAAGGCATATTAATCAAGTCTATTTTAGCATCTTTTATCCATGAGACAATCTAAGGGCAGAATGTTAACATTGATAAAGACATGATGGCAATGGCCATGACCATATCGTAGACGAACTACTTTGAATTTGGACATTTAATTATTTGGGAGGGCACCGTTTTTAGTTATTATTTAGTAAATTTGTTTTGGAATTTGAAGATACTTTGAATAATTCCCTGGACATTTCTCTGTTCCACTTGACACAGTGTTCTCTATCAAAGACAATGTATACTAGCTTCCAGTGCATAATCTACTACTGACCTGCAACAGAGAAACGTCCACAAATTGCGCAGAAAGGGCAAAGAAATGACACAGGACGTGGTAGAATTCCATTATTTTTTCTCTAGGACAGCGGTACACTTAATTATAAATACTAAGAAGTCAAGGTCTTCTTGAAATGACAATTACTGGGGCCACAAATTTGATTTTCTTGATTGTCTTGGTGGGGTTACTTGGGCGGGGAACTTCTTTGGGACATAGGATTTCCTCCTTCGATGAATGCATGAAAGACGGCGGAGTGGTCTTCAGGACATCGATGTAAAATGAGTATCGATGGATGGATCTAATAGCTTGGATTTTATTGGTGAATTTTTTCCGTTGTCGTCCAATCTTGCCACAAAATACACGGCAAGGAAGTCTTTGTTTGCTGTCATTGAAGGCATATTAGTCAAGTCTGTTTTAGCGTCTTTTATCCATGAGACAATCTAAGGGCAGAATGTGAACGTTGATAAAGACATGATGGCAATGGCCATGACCATATGGTAGACAAAATACTTTGAATTTGGACATTTAATTATTCGGGAGGGCACCATCTTTTGTTATTTTTTAGTAAAATTTTTTGGAATATGAAGATTCTTTGAATAATCACTACAAGAAAACATGTTTTTTGCGACGAATTTTGCGACGAAAAAATTGCAAAAATCCGTCGCAAATCGATTTTGCGACGAATTTAGCGACGGAAAAAATTCCGTCGCTACTAGGTCGTCGCAAATTTTTGTGACGGAAAATTTCAATTTCCGTCGCAAATTTGCGATGGAAAAAAAATTCGTCGCAAATAATTCGTCGCAAAATTTGTCGCAAAGTTCGTCGCAAATAATTCTTCGCAAATTTCGTCGCAAATTAGCCACGAACACTATCCATCGCAAAATTCGTCGCAAATAATTCGTCGCAAATTACCCACGAACTTTATTCATCGCAAATGTCGTCGCAAATTTCGTCGCAAAAATTTTCCATCACAA
The DNA here is from genome assembly GCA_031216405.1 of Syzygium malaccense. Taxonomy (NCBI): domain Eukaryota; kingdom Viridiplantae; phylum Streptophyta; class Magnoliopsida; order Myrtales; family Myrtaceae; genus Syzygium; species Syzygium malaccense. The sequence goes on along the minus strand of CM062258.1, from coordinate 5,086,469 downwards.
AAATTACGACAGATTTTGCGACGGATTTATTTTTCCGTCACAAAATTCGTCGCTAATTTGGCACAAATTTTTTTTTTGTAATTTGCGACAAACTTACTCGTGGCAAAATTCGTCGCAAATTTGTCATGAAAAATTTTGATTTTTGCCATGAACATTATTCATGAACAAATTTAGCAATGATTTTTTTATTAATTCTTTAGCGACAAACTCTGCGACGAATATCGTTTAGGGACGAAATTAGCGACGAAATTTTATTTTTGTAACGAACTTTTATAATTTGTGATAGTACAATAAAATCATTTATTTTATTTTTTGATTTTAATCTTAATTAAAAGCAAAATTAATTTCTGAAATTTATATTTAACATTGATTAAGCACTTAAAAACATCAAAATATTATAATAATATGAAAATGAAATACATTCATCTACATTTTCCACAAGAATGACATAAATATTTTTCTTTATACTACACATAATGAGAGAATAAATAATCTTGCATAATAACTAATCTTGCACAATAAACAATGACGACAGAAATGAATCAAAAAAGAATATCCTGCTTTTAGCGACAATCTCCGTCATATAAATACTGAACAAAACTAAAGACACGGTCCATGTGAGATGCTCACTTCCTTTGCTCTGTGAAGTTCACGTACTGATCAAGTGCTTTCTTGTTTACATGACTAAACTGTCGGAGCTGCTCGTTGCATCTATGAAGCATCTTCTGCAACTCTTTGATGCTCCTCCACCTATACCAATAATCTCAAACATATAAAACTCTTTGACGTGGTCCCTGGCCTCGGTGACGACCACGTCGGGGGCCCTGTCGCGGTGCTTCCAGTGATTTCTTTCAACTTGTAGGTAGAACAAGACTTCCTAGAAGATTACAAAAGCACTATTCTATGAAGAAGAAGACAAGGAAAAAGCCACAATAAGCGGAGTCCAAGTGCAAAGGCATTATGAAAGCTTATGTAACTCTCTTGACAAGGAGGATATAAAAAGGTCACCTGTGTATGAGAGCGTGCCCACAACCAAACATGCATGCTTGTGCGCCTTTGTGTGGGTGCATGTGCATTTCTGCCAAATATTCATCCCTATTCTATATGTGTACGAAAAAAGATAGATAGCCAAGTAACTGGCTTTTTAGATGGACATGTTTGTGAGTGCATGTATTTGTAATTGTATATGTAATGACTTTTCTGTATGTACATACTTTTCTGTATGTACATGTTATCCATGGATTGAACCTTTTCCTAATCTAGCAACAAACAATTATTTCTATTGCAGCACTTTTAGAAGGATGTTGACGATGCACTATTTGTGACTTACCAATCCTCAGCAAAATGCCATCTCCTTTCCATGAATGGACTAAGAACAACCTACTCTTACATGGCCAAGAGCTTTCACGTGTCAATAACATATTTCACATACGCAAATTGAAAAGACATCAAAAATAAGTTCACATCAGCTAAGCACCTATTACAATTGTATCTACATCACAGTTCGGTAGATTGTCAATGAGATGATCAAATCGGCATTTTCATGACCACAGAAGTTCAGCAGACATTGAAGGAGCCCCATATGATAGTCGCCAAAGAAATGTTTACTTCTCAAATCTGGACATCTAAGGAACTTACGCTGTCCGTCTAATTACTATTAATTGAAGAGCCATTGAATGGAAGGGGAATGACTGGACTATCTCAATTAGACACGAGGGCTTGCAATAGAATCAAGCTCAAGAGGCCAACCAGACTTCTGAGGCCAACCAGACTTCTAAGGCCAAGGAAGATGAGCAAGCTCGACCTACCAAGGCATCTGAAGTTCTAAGATCCACCCAATTGACCAAGATTACTCCATCAACAGCCACCCCCAAAAAGATTTCCCTTCTTTTGTAATTTAAATGAAGGTGGTAAAGATTATCATGTTGGATTCAAAGTTTCTGCCCTCATTCCCCACAGATCGATCACTACACATCCACATTGAACCTATATTACACAATCCAACCATAATTTCTAAAGAAAGAAAATCCAAAGCATGGGAGAACATGGAGAGAATGTGGACAAATAGGTAAAACGGTGGCGACCCATTCCTCCAAATGAAACATTGCATTTAAGGGGAAAAAACACAAAACGTCATCAACAAACAGGGAGAGGGGAAAAAAACCAAGAAGAGCAGATCTAACCATTTGTTCAAATTCTCAAATTTCTCTGTAGTCACTTGACCTCCACACACCCCCTTGCTGATCCCATCCGAAGGCTAACAGCATCATCCCCAGAACAACTCGTTAAAAAAGGAAAGCCCAAGAAGATTAAAAAAAAAAAAAGGCAGAAGGTGATAGCGAACGCCGCACCTGGTGAGAGCGAGCATTGGAGCGAGAGGAAGCCGAACCGGGCGCGACCGAATCGTGGGGAGGCAGAGTCTCCGACCAAGTGAGCAGATCTGAAGTCGAAGTGTGAGGCTTCCTCACTGGCGTGCTCCTCTCCATTTTCTTCCTTTTCCCCAGAAAAAAAAAAAGGAAGAACACCCAAGAAAGAACTCACGCTGATTCGAGCCTCGCCCCGCTCTCACTCTCCGCAAATGCGGTCCCGAAGAACGGGCTCCGCGCAGCGATGCACAGCCCGCCGATCCTGCCCCTGACCACCACGCAATCAACCAGTAGGCCGCCGCCGGCCCTCGACAAGGAAGCACCGGATCCCGGCCTCGCCCATGGCCACCACTTGCCCTCGTCGTCGCCCAGATCTGGGCGACGGGGAGGTCGAGCAGCCATGGGCGAGGTCGAGTGGCGGCGGCCTTGGGCGAGGCCGCTCGACCTCGCCCAGATCTGGGGCGAGGCGAGGGAGGGCTGGTGGGCGCAGAACGGGCGTATGGCGACGGAGGAGGCAACGATGGAGGGGAGGAGGGAGCAACGGAGAGGTGTTTGGCGAAGCGAGGGGGTTTCTGAGGAATAGCAGAGAGAGAGAGAGAGAAAAAAACTGGGGTGAGGGCGGGCAGATTTGAGAGATTGGCGGGGAGCTTGCGACGTAATTTTTTTATCTGTCACAAATTTGAAACGGATTTTTTTTTCCGTCGTAAATTTGCGATTTTTTAACGCAAATTTGCGACGGATTTTTTTTCAATCATAAATTTGCGACGGATTTTTTTTTCCATCGCAAATTTGCGATCGATTTTTTTTTCCGTCGCAAATTTGCAACGGATTTTTTTTTCCTTCGCAAATTTGCAACGGATTTTTTTTTGGATTTTTTTTCCGTCACAAATTTGCGACGGATTTTTTTTTCCGTCGCAATTTTTTTTTTGTCGCAAATTTTTTTCTGTCGCAAATTTGCGACGGATTTTTTTTTCAATCCGTCGCAAATTTTGCGACGGATTTTTTTTCCATCGCAAATTTGTAACGGATTTTTTTTTCCGTCGCAAATTTGCGATGGATTTATTTTCCGTCGCAAATTAGCGACGAAAAATTCTCCGTCACAAATTTCCGTGGCAAAATCCATGTTTTTTTGTAGTGAATTCCCCGGACATTTCTCTGTTCCTCTTGACCCAGTGTTCTCTATCAAAGACAATGTATACTAGCTTCCAGTCCACAATTTACTACTTACCTGCAACTTCAATGATTTTAGTGTTGATTTTTCAGGGCATATTTCCTCGACAAATTAATTTTATAAAAACTTTGGCTAATGGGTCAACGCCAGCCTTCACTTGTAATTCTTCATGGATAAATAAAAGCCATGCACACAGGAAGATTGAAAATGATATTTGTAAAGGTTAATGGTACTGGCTTCAATTTTATGTTTTTTTTAATATTTTTTTCTTAAAGCTGTGTGTGCTTAGCAAATATAATTGGTCATCTTCTCAATCTAATTGATATACAACTGCACCAAGAAACAAGAAGGGAATACATTAGGAACCAGACTCCACAAGGGAAATGACATTTCAAGCTAGTCTGGTGACATCTTTATTCACTGAATCTACATTGCACGGTTTAAAGGGCAACTTCTCAAACAATTTCATTGTCCATGAAATTTGATGGCCTTCCGTTTTGGCTTTTCCATCCACTCGACTGCTCTTCTCTCGAGCATTTTCACACCTCGCGAGAGCCATTTGGGCCTTCCAGATTCAAATGCAATATATGCTATAGAAATCCCAATTACAATTCCAGATGCATAACCCATCCACACTACTTTTTGTTTGAACCAACTCTCATGCCCTTTGTAGTCGAAACTCGATGAGGACGATGGTGGAGGAGGTTGAACATCGCCAGGGCATGCTTTTGGCAATGGAGTTCCACATAAGCCTGAATTACCACCAAACGATTTGCTTGAAAATGTGCTCAAGTGCTTGTCTTGAGGTATGCGTCCCGTGAGTTGGTTCTTGGAGAGGTCCAAGTATCCAAGGTATGCCAAATCTCCTAGTACTCTAGGAATTCCCCCACCAAGCTTGTTTGAAGATAGATCAAGCCATTCAAGATCAGTCAAGTTCCCTAGACTTAGAGGGATGGAACCTGTAAGGCGGTTATGAGATAGGTTGAGCCCTATGAGAGATTGAAGATTTCCAATAACTTCCGGGATATCCCCTTGGAATGAGTTGCACGACAAATCAATGATTGTGAAGAAGGTCAAGATCTTCACTCGCTCAATCTCTTGCCCTTTTATGGCCACAGTCATGGAATTTTCATATGATGTCCTTCTCCATAATCTGTCAAAAGACCATGCCATGTACAACGATTTGTCTGGCCCAATTTCTCCATTCATCATCGCTTTAAGGTTCATTATCAAGGTGGCTGGCAAAGGACCACCAAAGTTGTTGTTGGAGAGATCCAAAATATGTAACTTGGGAAATAGGTGAGCTCCCCTAGGAATATTCAAAAGATCCTTAAAATTGTTGGACCTCAAAATGAGAACTTTTAATTCCCGAAGTGTTCCCAACCATCTCGGGAATGTATCCTCTATATGGTTGTCACTGAGATCCAAAACTTCAAGATGTTCACATTTGACAAGGGATCGGGGCAATGTTCCTTCAAACAGATTTCGACTCAAGTCGAGAGTCGTCAAGCTATTTCTCGAACAAAATGATTGAGGAATTGTACCATCAAGGTGATTCATTCGCAAGTTCAACACTGACAGACCGGTGCTAAAATTTGTTAAGCATTGAGGCAAACTACCGGTTAAGGTGTTGTAAGACAAGTTGATGATCTTGAGCTCGGTGGCATTGCATAACAAAGAAGGGATCTTTCCTGTCATCTTATTACTTGCAATGGAATAATAATATGTGACAGGAGGTATAAGTGGAATTGGCCCTTCAAACTTGTTGTTGGACAAATCTATTGCATACAATGAGGTGTTTGAGAAAATATTTGTAGGCCATCGCCCAGTAAAATTATTGCTGGCAATAAATAAAGATTCAAGAGGAGGGAAGGAGAGTCCAAAGGTAGTGAGGTTGATCCCACCATAAAATTTGTTGGACCGCAAATCAAGGGACATTAGTTGCGGTGCTTCTAGCCAATGCGGGAAGATATCACTGAACTCATTGTTACTGAGATCTAGGAATTGTAAGTTCACGCATTTCACTAGAGACCGCGGCAATGGTCCTTGTAATTTGTTGGTGCCCAGGACTAGATCTGTGAGATTGGTTATATTTCCTAAACATGGTGGCACATTCCCAGAGAGATTATTATTAGACAAATGTAAAAATTTGAGTGAGCTCAACTGGCAAATCGAAGTGGGGATCTCACCGATGAAACCATTATCAGAGGCAGAAAAGTAAGAAGTAGAAGGTGGAGGTAAAAAGAGTGGTCCTTGGAATGAGTTTTTATCAAGGATAATCGTTAACAATCGCTTCCAGTACAGTTGTCGTATACCTCCCTCCAGGAGGTTATCAGAAAGATCTAAGATTTCCAATGTATCTTGGCTTACTCCCCAAAACCATGTCGGAATCTCTCCACTAATCCTGTTGGAACTAAGGTCTAATTGTGTTAATCTTTTTAATGAATTCAAGAAATACGGGAACTTGATCAAGTTGCAAAAAGGCAACCGCAACTCTTCAAGCTTTGGGAATGTATAATTCAGTCTATGGTAGGTTAGATTTAGTTCTTGACAAACAAAAAGCTTTTGGAGATTTTTGAGCTTTGTAAAGATTTCAAACTCTACAACTCCACTAAAGTTATTATTGACAAGAACAAGAACTTGGAGTTGCTTGAGATCCGCCATTGAGTAGGGTATTTCTCCTGAAAAGCTTGTACCAAAGAGAGACAAGGACTCAAGAGGACCGGTCCAATTGGATTTAGGAAGAATCCCGGACATGTCAAGATTGGAACCTATATCGAGAGCAGTAAGGCTCGGTAATCGAAAAACAGTATTTGGAAATATCCCCTCTAAGGAGCAAGAAAAAACACTTAAATGTGTCAAAGAAGAAGACAAATTCGAAAAGGCTATTGGTGAAATCATGGACATGTCTACATAATCAAGGACAAGCTTTCTCAAAGCTGTTAGATTATGAACAAACATTGTGAAGATATAACTTTCGAACAAAAGAGGAGGGATTGAGATTGATTCACAAAAATTGGAAGAGAGATCAAGGGAAACTAGCTTGGAGAGGTGAGAGATTTCACTAGGAACAATACCGCAAAAGCTTGAACGAGAGAGATTCAGATGAGTCATCTTTGCAAATGCACTCAAATTAGGCAAAATCTGTGAGTCAGCAAAGTCATTACCTGAAAGGTTGAGGCTCTGAAGGTGGCGAAGGACAAAGAGGGAGCTATTGGAATGGAGAACACCCCGAAGCCAACTACAAGTAAGATCGAGACCGATGATGTTACCGTTGACATCGTCGCAAGTGATACCATCCCACGAGCAGCAGTCTTTGCCCTTGTTCCATGAGTTTGTCTTTGGATAAGAGGTGACCCCAGCCCACTTGTCACAAATGAAATTGGACACTGAGCTATCAAGTACGAAGGACTTCTTAAAAAGGAGCAAGGCATCGCGCTGGTCGAAAGGGCAAAGGGGGGAGGCAAAAGGAAGTGGAGAATGTAATAAAAAGAGGAAACAGAGGAGGATGAGGATTTGATGCCACCCCATTTCGCAATTTAGCATGCAAGTGAGTTTGTTGGCGGTGGAGAGTACTTCAACTTATATAGCCCTTCTCAAGTGTGAAGTGATCGGCACGAGTCTTCTCTAAGGTCTGTTGGTGGGCTCCCAAACCTATAGCAATCGGAAAGCCTCCGGTAATTTCGTCAAATATAAGAGCAAATAAAAACCTAGAGAAGTTATTTGACACTGCACTCAAAAAACAATTCATACAAATATTATTTGGATCACGTCTAAACAGGTAAAATACAAGAGTACTCGAGATTAACATTTCTCGAATTTAAATTACCATAGAATTTAAGATAAAGCGATCAAATATTTTAAGTTTACAAAAGTGCTTGTCAAGTAATTTACTGCTATAATTACGGAGAAAGGGGGAAAGAAAAGACACACGGTGTGATAGAAGTCAAAGTCTTCGTGAAACGACAGTACTGGGGTCGCAAATTTGGCTCTTTTATTGTCTTGGTCGGGTTAGTTGGGTGTGGAAAGACTTTTAGTGCCATAGAATTTCCAAGGAGAAGTCTTCTCGAAACGTCCCTTGCGCTTGTCACGACAAAGCATTACCTAATGACGGTGCTCCGTTTTGCAAGTTATATACTTCATTTGCCAGTAGAGACAGACTTTTGGTGGTTGTAGCGTCCACTCGTTCATTGAAAACACAAACAAATATTTATAACCCTACTTTGTTAGCTATCAAGAATCAGTAATTCTTTATAACTAAGCTCGTAAGCTTTTTATACGATGACTAGGAAATTTCCATTATGATAAAATAATAATCCAAAACTGTCGAAACTTTTTGACTTCTTCACTTGATTAGTTACTTACACGACCTAATATGCTCATTTGATCTGAAGTTGGGTCGCACGACCTTCATTGTCCTTAGGGTCACGCGACCCTCTTCTGAACCATAGATTGAGTGCCAACGACGAGGGCGACAACCGTCGTAGAGGCTGTGATTGCACAACCAACTAGTTAAAGCAGGTAGGGTCGCATGATAATTGAGTGTCGCTCCAAATCCTTGCCTGAGACCAGTTGGGGTCATCGACCCTCAAGTAGGGTCGTACAAAAGTGATGTTAAATGAAAGTTATTAAATTTCATGTATTAATTAAGCTAATGAAATCGAATAGTGGCCTCAATGCCCGTGACTCTAAAATTCGGAAAGTACGATAACAAATATTAGAAAACATATTGACTAGGTAACAAGTTTATTTCCAAATTTTGTGTCCTCAGTAGTATTTTTGGACTTAACATTAAATGATCTTCACATGAAAATGAAAGAATCTGGAGTTGATTAATCTGTGGAAGATTTCTGTGAAAGCTTTTATTAACTATTGAAATATGGGATATCGATGCCTTTACGATGGTGTCATTTCTATATATTATGGATAGTACAAGAAGAGTTACTCCCAAGGCAAGAATAAACATAAATATCGCAAAAGATCATAACCGAAATTGTTGCCCTTCTGTCCTACTAATATTGTGGAACCAGCTGACACTATAAGATAGTGGAGAAATTCTTGTCATTTATAACTTGGTGCGTGATGATTCTTGCTCAATAAAATAACCTTAATCGGACGACAGATTCACATTCCTAATGGCAATATTTGAGATTTCACGTACAACAATTTTTTGGTATCATGACAAGTATGAATCAACCCTTATTTCTGCTTTTGAAATAATAATTTATTCAGGCACGTTACAATTAAGGAGAACCCAATGAATACACACATGTATATATTTCGCAAAAATTTCTTATTTTGTAGACAGATGTGACAAATATTCAATTTGACAATGGATATTTCTCATACCTCATTCTAAAATCCCGAAGTTGGACTTGTGCACCAATACTCTCGAAGCATTTACCACCACCTAAAAGTTTCCTACAATAATCCAAGCATGTTGTGCAATCTATAGGCAAGAGTACCCCACTACAAAGACTGTGGCCATAGCAAATGCTCTGAGGCTCTAAAGGCGAGAAGTAATAATAGTCATAGCCATTATATGTCGTCGCCGGGCGCAACTCTTCAAGAACCGATTCTAAGTCGTGCTTGAAATTGTTCTCATAGTTCTTTTCGCCATTGCAATCATGTTCGCAATTGTCGCATCTGGGTCAGCTCTTGCGTCACTACAAAAGTAGATTTAACCGATTGCACTCGGAAAATCAACCATCGATATCTTTTTTGCTTTCTTCATCCTTTATTACCTTTGATGGGATCGCTAGTATTAACTCCCACTGGCTACTATGTGAAAGCCTCCAGTAATTTCATCGAATAGGTGTGCAAATAAAAGCTTGTAAAAGTTAAGATTAATACTACAAAAAACCTCAAATTAGTTTATTTGTAACAAAATTACCTCAAATTATTTTTTTGATCACCAAAAATCTAAAACTGATATATTTGTGATAGATTTTCTCTCCGTTAGTTTCCGTTAAATTAGACTGTCAAATTGTTAAATTATATGACACGTGACAATTAACAGATGTACTAGTTTGGAATTTTACCCTCCATTTATTACGGTGTGCCAGTTTATAATTTTTTGTGGTATTAATCCAATTTAACAGAAACTAACATATTGTAATTTTGACACTAATATACCAGTTTGGAGTTTTTGGTGATCAGAAAATTAATTGAGTAAATTTGTCATAGGTATATCAGTTTACGGTTTTTAGTGGTCGAAAAATTAATTTAGGGTAAATTTGTCACATGTATATTAATTTGCGATTTTTCGTGATATTAACCATAAAAGTTATTTGACACTTCATTCAGAAAACAACTTACACACATATATATATATATATATATATATTTTGGATCACGTCTAAACATGTACAATACAAGAGTATTTGAGATTAATATTTCTCAAAGTTAAATTATTGTAAAAATTAAGATAAAGTGATAAAATATAAAGTGCTTGTCAAGTATTTTTCTGCTATAATTACGTCGAAAGGGGAAAGAAAAGATGCACGGTCCGATAGAAGCCAAGGTCTCCATGAAACGACATTACTGTGGTCACATATTTGGTTTTTTTATTGTCTTGGTTGGGTTAGTTGGGTGTGGAAAAATTTCAGTGCCATAGAATTTCCAAGGAAAAGTCCTCTGGAAAGGTTCTTTTGCGCCCCCTGTCTTGCCACGTGTACAAACCCCATGGCACGGCACTAACAACTCCATTTGACAACCGAGGAATTTCACTTTCATATATTCTTTAACCGCAATTTTTTGTTGGTATTTGTAAATGAGGTGAAGAATACACTTTTGTCGATGCCTCACGACAAGCCTTACCCGATGAGGGTGCTCCGTTTCGTAAATTATTTTTTTCATTCGCTAGTAAAGAGACTTAGGGTGGTTGTAGCGTCGACTCGTCCACTGAAAACACAGACAAAAATTCATAACCCTACTTTGTTAGCTGTCAAGAATTAGTAATTCTTTATGACAAAGCTCGCTTTCTTTAGGTTTACTAGGAAATTTTCATTATGACAAAATAATAAGGGGAAAATTCCAAAAATGGGCCCGAAGTAGAGTCATTTTTTCAAATAAAGGTTTAAAGTGGTTAACTCGTCTTAAATAAGGGCTCGAAGTGGTCAAATCGTCTTAAATAAGGGTTTGAAGTGGCCAAATCGTCTCAAATAAGGATCTTTAGCCGGCCGGCGACCATTCCGTTGCCAGAGAGTGGGTATTTTAGTCAAAAAAATTATAAGTATATTTTTTGATTTTTTTCACTTTCTTTTTCTTTTCCTTTCCTTTTCTTTTTTTTTCTTTTCCCTTTTTTCTTCTTCCCCAGCAGTCACTGCGCTTGGCCGGCGACGGCCTTAGATGAGGGCTGCCCTTGCCGATGTCGGGCGAGGGTCGCCTTGCTTGGGCTGCCGACGAGGGCGGCCTCCGCTTGTAGCTGGCGTCCTCCGCTGGCCCCGGCGATGGCCGACAAAGGGAAGAGAGGAAAAACAAAAAGGAAAAGAAAAAGAAAAAACATAAAAAGGAAAAAAGAAAGAAAAAAATTCAAAAAAGTAAAAAGACGAAAATACCTTTTAGCCGGTGAAATCAAGTCCCTATTTAAGACTGATATGGCCACATTATGCCTTTATTTGAGACAAGATTCATTTCAGACTCTTATTTGAAAAAATGAGAGCACTTCATGTCATTATTTGAGACAAAATCCACTTAAGGCCCTTGTTTAAGAAAATGACTCCACTCCAGGCCCATTTTGGAATTTTCCCAATAATAAGGGAAAATGACACTAAAAGTGACCTACGGCACTCACTTTTATATTTAAATTTTTCGAGCAGTCACTTAAATGCCATATTTTATGAAAAAAACGATAACTTAAGTGCCATTGCCAATTTGGATAGCTCGAAAATTCGACGTGTCACTCTTTTAAAAATAAATAGTCCGATGTGGTTCGCCGGAAAGAGCCACATTTTAATTAACTATTTGGATCACGTCTAAACATGTACAATACAAGAGTATTTGAGATTAATATTTCTCAAAGTTAAATTATTGTAAAAATTAAGATAAAGTGATAAAATATAAAATGCTTGTCAAGTATTTTTCTGCTACAATTACGTAGAAAGGGGAAAGAAAAGATGCACGGTCTGATAGAAGTCAAGGTCTCCATGAAACGACATTACTGGGGTCACATATTTGGTTTTTTTATTGTCTTGGTTGGGTTAGTTGGGTGTGGAAAAATTTCAGTGCCATAGAATTTCCAAGGAAAAGTCCTCTGGAAAGGTTCTTTTGCGCCCCATGTCTTGCCACGTGTACAAACCCCATGGCACGGCACAAACAACTCTATTTGACAACCGAGGAATTTCACTTTCATATATTCTTTAATCGCAATTTTTTGTTGGTATTCGTAAATGAGGTGAAGAATACGCTTTTGTCGCTACCTCACGACAAGCCTTAACTGATGAGGGTGCTCCGTTTCGTAAATTATTTTTTTCATTCGCTAGTGAAGAGACTTAGGGTGGTTGTAGCGTCGACTCGTCCACTGAAAACACAGACAAAAATTCATAACCCTACTTTGTTAGCTGTCAAGAATTAGTAATTCTTTATGACAAAGCTCGCTTTCTTTAGGTTTTCTAGGAAATTTTCATTATGACAACATAATAAGGGGAAAATTCCAAAAATGGGCCCAAAGTAGAGTCATTTTTTCAAATAAAGGCTTAAAGTGGTCAACTCGTCTTAAATAAGGGTTTGAAGTGGTCAAATCGTCTCAAATAAGGGTTTGAAGTGGCCAAATCGTCTCAAATAAGGATCTTTAGCCGGCCGGCGACCATTCCGTTGCCAAGGAGTGGGTATTTTAGTCAAAAAAATTATAAGTATATTTTTTTCATTTTTTTCACTTTCTTTTTCTTTTCCTTTCCTTTTCTTTTTTTTTCTTTTCCCTTTTTTCTTCTTCCCCAGCAGTCACTGCGCTTGGCCGGCGACGGCCTCAGATGAGGGCTGCCCTTGCCGATGTCGGGCGAGGGTCGCCTTGCTTGGGCTGCCGACGAGGGCGGCCTCCGCTTGTAGCTAGCGTCCTCCGCTGGCCCTGGCGATGGCCGGCAAAGGGAAGAGAGGAAAAAAAAAAGGAAAAGAAAAAGAAAAAACATAAAAAGGAAAAAAGAAAGAAAAAAATTCAAAAAAGTAAGAAAGACGAAAATACCTTTTAGCCGGTGAAATCATGTCCTTATTTAAGACTGATATGGCTACATTAGACCCTTCTTTGAGACAAGATTCATTTCAGGCTTATATTTGAAAAAATGAGAGCACTTCATGTCATTATTTGAAATAAAATCCACTTAAGGCCCTTGTTTAAGAAAATGACTCCACTTCAGGCCCATTTTGGAATTTTCCCAATAATAAGCGAAAATGACACTAAAAGTGATGTACGGCACTCATTTTTATATTTAAATTTTTCGAGCAGTCACTTGAATGCCATTTTTTGTGAAAAAAACGATAACTTAAGTGCCATTGCCAATTTGAATAGTTGGAAAATCCGACGTGTCACTTTTTTAAAAATAAATAGTCCGATGTGGTTCGCCGGAAAGAGCTACATTTTAATTAACTATTTGGATCACGTCTAAACACGTACAATACAAGAGTATTTGAGATTAATATTTCTCAAAGTTAAATTATTGTAAAAATTAAGATAAAGTGATAAAATATAAAGTGCTTGTCAAGTATTTTTCTGCTACAATTACGTAGAAAGGGGGAAAGAAAAGATGCACGGTCTGATACAAGTCAAGGTCTCCATGAAACGACATTACTGGGGTTACATATTTGGTTTTTTTATTGTCTTGGTTGGGTTAGTTGGGTGTGGACAAATTTCAGTGCCATAGAATTTCCTAGGAAAAGTCCTCTCGAAAGGTTCTTTTGCGCCCCATGTCTTGCCACGTGTACAAACCCCATGGCACGGCACTAACAACTCTATTTGACAACCGAGGAATTTCACTTTCATATATTCTTTAATCGCAATTTTTTGTTGGTATTTGTAAATGAGGTGAAGAATACGCTTTTGTCGCTGCCTGACGACAAGGCTTACCTTATGACGGTGCTCCGTTTTGTAAATTATTTTTTTCATTCGCTAGTAAAGAGACTTAGGGTGGTTGTAGCGTCGACTCGTCCACTGAAAACACAGACAAAAATTCATAACCCTACTTTGTTAGCTGTCAAGAATTAGTAATTCTTTATGACAAAGCTCGCTTTCTTTAGGTTTACTAGGAAATTTTCATTATGACAAAATAATAAGGGGAAAATTCCAAAAATGGGCCCGAAGTAGAGTCATTTTTTCAAATAAAGGCTTAAAGTGGTCAACTCGTCTTAAATAAGGGTTTGAAGTGGTCAAATCGTCTCAAATAAGGGTTTGAAGTGGCCAAATCGTCTGAAATAAGGATCTTTAGCCATTTGGTGACCATTCCGTCGCCAGAGAAGGGGTATTTTAGTCAAAAAAATTATAAGTATATATATTTTTATTTTTTCACTTATTTTTCTTTTCCTTTTCTTTTCTTTTTTTTTTCTTTTCCCTTTTTTCTTCTTCCCTAGTGGTCACTGCGCTTGGCCGGCGACGACCTCAGATGTGGGCTGCCCTTGCTGATGTCGGGTTAGGGTCGCCTTGCTTGGGATGCCGGCGAGGGCGGCCTTCGCTTGTAGCCGGCGCCCTCTGCTGGCCCCGGCGATGGCCGGCAAAGGGAAGAGAGGAAAAACAATAAAGGAAAAGAAAAAGAAAAAACATAAAAAGGAAAAAAGAAAGAAAAAAATTCAAAAAAGTAAAAAGACGAAAATACCTTTTAGCCGGTGAAGTCAGGTCCTTATTTAAGACTGATATGGCCACCTTAGGCCCTTATTTGAGACAAGATTCATTTCAAGCCTTTATTTGAAAAAATGAGAGTACTTCATGTCATTTTTTGAGACAAAATCCACTTAAGGCCCTTATTTGAAAAAATGACTCCACTTCAGTTCCATTTTGGAATTTTCCCAATAATAAGCAAAAATGACACTAAAAGTGACGTATGACACTCATTTTTATATTTAAATTTTTCGAGCAATCACTTGAATGCCATTTTTTGTGAAAAAAACGATAACTTAAGTGCTATTGCCAATTTGAATAGCTGGAAAATCTGACGTGTCACCTTTTTAAAAATAAATAGTCCGATGCGGTTCGCCTGAAAGAGCCACATTTTAATTAACTATTATGATGGACTTAATTTTTATTTTCCACACTGGACATGAAATTTTTTCCCTTTTTCATTTTGCAGAGGACTACAATCATAGAAGAAGAAGTTGACGACGATGAGATGCTGATGAAGATGAGGAAGGCCATGAACACAGGGACACATAGGTTGATGACGAAAAAGAAGATGAATTTTTAAAAGCTAAATGACATCTTCTCACGTTTATTTGCCCTAAATTCAAGAATCTCTCTCTCTACTCCATCTTCGGTCACTGCCAGCCTCTACCCCAGTTTTCGTAGTGTTGCCATTGTCGTCAACTCCTGTTCTCATGCCGCCACCCTTGGCGAAGACGAATCTGGACTCCGACCTCCTGGACTCGCTGCCGATTTCACCGTGTTGATCCTTGACACTACAAACTTCTTGTAGAACACGTCAAGATCTTGCTCCTTGGATAGAGTGATCCCATTGAGGATGAAGTTGTAGTACCCAAACTCCGAGTGGTCGCAAAGAGTTTGCTTGTCCTGGTCAATTTGCAAGACATGATAGATTTGTCCTCGCGATCCGATTAGCCACGGATTTGGCCGTTGACTTCGATAATCCGAAATAAAAAGATCACGAACTCTCTCGTATAGCTGGTCCTTTACTGGAGTGCTAAGCTTTGCTATTGTCCCCCTTCTTTTTCCTCTTTGTTGATTGTCATGGCTTTTTGCGCTCATACAAATTGCCACTTCGTCTGTCTGAAATTTTAAACTTTTGATTGAGTCTTCACTTCCGCCTAGAGGATCAATTCTATGTCAAGTCAGTTCGAATTCCAAAATGAATGCCTTTTTTAGCTGGGTCATTATCATCTGCCTCTGCCTCTGCCATGGAAACAAAAACTTTCCATAGAGGATTCATACTTAGAATTTAATACATTTACATGAAGTTCAGCGGATATATTGTTTGCTCACATCTCGCTTGAGCTAATTCCTTCGAATTTATTAGATCGATTATTTTTGGCAAATTTTGCTATCTTCAAAATCGTTAATACACAGATTATTTAAACATATCTCTATATGATTGACTTCCAACTTACATTGATTTCACCAGAAGAGCAACTCACTTCTTTGTTAACAGTGACACAATAAAGAGAAACTTAACACTCTGACGATAACTATAGCAATATAGCAGTATAGTTGCCTACAGAGAATAAGAAGTTACAAACATCTGTAGCGAAAATAATTTGATATGTATATGGCTTATTCTAGATAAATTGCCTAAAATCTATGAAGAGGATGGCTTTGTTACACAGCCGCAGGGCACGCATTCATTCTCTTTTGATTGATCCAGAGAAAAGAATTCCGCAAAAAATTGTAACGTGTATTTGGTGTATGTGAGCCGACTCCATCTCAACAAAACCCCATAAGTTAACATCAAATGGTTATAATAGCACTACATATAACCACATATTATATGAGTTTCATTTCAGTTCTTATATACATAGAGAGAGATTGTTGGGTTAAACCCGAGGCTTTTGCTTATTACATAAAGTTGGGTGAAACTGAAATTACCAGCTTACCCAAATTGGAGAGTTAGTCTCTCATCGCAATGCATTCGACAAAATCTAGCCCGTTCCTCTTGGAATATGTTTGCATGTCGCTCCCGAATATCATTTTCTATCGACAAAGTTCATTGATGCTTATTTGTAAACTATTTTCTAAAAATGCTAATAAAAACACCACATGCTTTAGATTTAACTTAAGAAAATACTAGGGGAGTAGTTCATTTCACACATCTCGTTAGATTCAAAAGATATAGCATAAACAAAAGGGTATGCTACGCTCATGAATCCTTTTATTTGCTTACTAAATGCTTTTTTTTTTGTACAATATTTTCTTTATGACAGTTAGTATACTCCTAAAGTATCAAGTGAAATCAAATAAAATCTGATAAATTTAAAAGTACGCTGATAGAGTTACATGGTAAATTTGTATTCTATGCTCAATTCTTATCACCTTATTTATAATTATTCCTCTCTCATTCGTGCAGCCCTATATTTATTACGATTTAGTTAGTTAATGATGTGGCAATACACGTGACACTATTCGAGAAAAATTCTTGTCTTGTTACCCTCTGGGCTTGAGCTTCTATGATCCCTCGAGAGACCAATTCATTATCATATTCATATGCAATTTATCGTAACTTACTGCGAGTGGCAACCAGGGGACAAAACGGGAGTTTTCCTCATAAAGCTTTAACTCGAGGGGCAAAACATTGATATTTTAGAAATAAAGGAGGCAAACTGAAATATGAAAATAATGTAAGGAGGGCGATTTGTATTTTTCGCGACTTCAACTACAGATATTAAATAAAGAAAAGGAGGGGGAGACTAGTTGTTTCAATTTAAATGCGTCAACTCACTTGCCTAAAAAAATGCGGCAACTCACAATAGCTTTCTAAGAAAAATACGCTTTTCACTTGCGGAATGATTTTTGGTAGATGAGTTTTGATCGCGAAAGAATTATTACAAAAACAATAAAAATTTAATCCTCCACTTCAATAGGAAATATTTGACCAGTGCTGAATCGTGTTTTTAAGTTTCTTCGGGCATATCCTGTTGTGTGCGCGCTTGGCATTTTCCTTTTCCTAATCGAAAGAAAAGGAAAAATAATAACAAAAAAGAAGGTTCTCTCTACTTTTTCCCAAAAAAAAAAAGAAAAGAAAAACATTGATACGTTCCGAGTCCTAAAATATCGAGGGTTTTTTGTCATACATAAGTCAAGCTGAAGGAGGGAACTCTCTTGTTATTTTTCAGAAGAATTATTTGAAATTTGAATATACTTTGAATATTTTACTAAACATTAATTTTTCTATATTCAACTTTGACTTGTGTCCTCTATCAAAGACAATGTATAATAGCTTAGCTTCCACCCCCAATCTACTACTCACCCGAAACTTCAAAGATTAAAATGTTGATTCTTCAGGACAAATAAAAAGTTTTTAACAATTTTGGCTGAATGGGTTAAGGCCAGTCTTCACTTCTAATTCTTCATTGACAAATAAAAACTACGCACACTGGAAGATGGAAGAGATATTTGTATAGCTTAATAGCACTAGATTCATTTTGTGTTTTTCAGACATCTTCTTTATTAAACTTATATACAATTGCACCATGACGCAAAAAGAGATTGACAATTAAAAAAAAACAATCCTTCATAAGAGAAATAACATTTCAAGCTGGTTTAGTGACATCTTTATTCACTGTAATTACATTGTACAACTTAAACAGACAACTCCTCAAACAGTTTCATTGTCCAAGAAATTTGATGGCCTTCCGCTTTGGCTTCTCCATCCACTTAGCCGCTCTTCTCTCCAGCATTCTCACACCTCGCGTAAGCCATTTGGGCCATCCCGTTTCAAACGCAATGTAAGATATGGAAATCCCAATTATGATTCCAGATGCATAGCCGATCCACATTTCTTTTTGTTTGAACCAACTCTCATGCCCTTTGTGGTTGAAACTTGACGAGGACGATGGTGGCGAAGGTTGAGCATCGTCAAGGCATGCTTTTTGCAAGGGAGTTCCACATAAGCTGGGATTCCCACCAAACGAGTCATTTGAAAATGTGCTCAAGTGCTTGTCTTGAGGTATGCGTCCCATTAATTGGTTCTTGGAGAGGTTTAAGTATCCAAGGGATGCCAAATCTCCTAGTACTTTAGGAATTTCCCCACTAAGCTTGTTTGAAGATAGATCGAGCCCTTCAAGTTCAATCAAGTTCCCTAGAGTCACAGGGATGGAACCATTAAGGTGGTTATGAGAAAGGTTGAGCCCTATAAGAGAGCGAAGATTGCCAATGACTCCTGGGATATCCCCTTGAAAAGAGTTATGTGACAAGTCAAGGGCTGTGAAGACGGTGAAGATCTTTTGTAGCTCAATCTCCTTCCCTTTTATGCTTATGGTCACGGAATTTTCATATCCTATCGTCCTTCGAAAAAACCGTGTCATATACAATGATTTGTCTTGCTCATTTTTGCAATTGATCATGGCTTTAAGGGTCATTATCAAGTTGGCTGGCAAAGGACCGCTAAAATTGTTGCTGGAGAGGTCCAAAATGTGTAACTTGGGAAAGAGGTGAGCTCCCATGGGAATATTCAAAACATCCTTGAAATTGTTGGACCTCAAAATGAGAACTTTGAGCTCTGGGAGTGTTCCCAACCATCTCGGGAACGTATCTTCTATTTGATTGTTACTGAGATCCAGAATTTCCAGATCTTTACATTTGACAAGGGACCGGGGCAATATGCCTTCAAATTGATTTTGACTCAAGTCAAGAGTCGACAAGCTCCAAGAAAATGATTGAGGAATTGTGCCCTCGAGGTGATTCATTCTCAAATTCAAAACTGACAGATTGGTGCTTAAATTTGTCAAGCATCGAGGCAAGCTACCTGTTAAACCCATTCTCAGACAAGTCGAGGTGCTCAAGCTGAGTGGCATTGCATATCAAAGAAGGGATCTTTCCTGTTAGATTATTGCGGGCAATGCGATAAAAAAATGTGAAGGGAGATGGAAGTGGAATTGGCCCTCCAAACTTGTTGTTGGACAACTCTATTACAACCAATAACGTGTTTAAGAGAACCTGTGTGGACCACTGCCCAGTAAAATTATTGTAGGAAATTAACAAATGTTTAAGAGCAGGGAAGGAGAGTTCAAAGGCAATGAGATTGATACTACCATGAAATCTATTGGCATGCAAAACAAGTATATTCAGTTGCGATGCTTCCAGCCAATGTGGGAATATATCACTGAACTCATTGTCATCGATATCTAGTATTGATAAGTTCACACATTTGACTAGGGAGCGTGGTAATGGACCTTGTAATTTATTGCTGCTCAAGACTAGATACTCAAGATTGGTTATATCACCAAAACATGGTGGCATATTCCCATAGAGATAATTGTTAGACAAATGTAAGTACTTGAGTGAACTCAACTGGCAAATTGAAGAGGGGATTTCACCGGTGAAACCATTGTTAAAGGCATAAAAGTTAAAAGTAGAAGGTGAAGGGATCAAGAGTGGACCTTGAAATTTGTTGCTGCTCAAGTCTAGATAGAAGAGATTGGTCATATTACCAAAACATGGTGGCACATTCCCAGAGAGATTATTGTTAGACAAAACTAAGTAAAAAAGTGAATTCAATTGGCAAGTCGAAGAGGGGATCTCACCGGTGAAACCATTGTCGGTGGCATAAAAGCGAGAAGTAGAAGGTGGAAGGATTGGGAGTGGTCCTTGGAGTTTGTTGCTGCTCAAGTCTAAATAGAAGAGATTGGTCATATTACCAAAACATGGTGGCATATTCCCAGAGAGATTATTGTTAGACAAAATTAAGTACCAAAGTGAATTCAACTGGCAAATCGAAGAGGGGATCTCACCGATGAAACCATTGTTGGTGGCATAAAAGCGAGAAATAGAAGGTGGAAGAATTGGGAGTGGTCCTTGGAATGAATTGTTTTGAAGGTAAATATACTGCAATTGCTTCCAGGGCAATTGTTGTATACCTCCCTCGAGGAGGTTATGAGAAAGATCTAATGATTCCAATGTATCATAGCCTATTCCCCAAAACCACCTTGGGATCTCTCCACTAATCCTATTGGAAGAGAGGTCTAAGTATGTCAATCTTTTTGACGAATTCAAGAAATAGGGGAACTTGGTCAAATTGCAAGAAGACAACCCCAACAGCTCAAGGTTTGGGAATGTATAGTTCAGTGTGATGGAGGTTAGACTTAGATCTTGAGAAACATTGAGCACTTGGAGATTTTTAAGCTTTGAAAGGGTTTCAAACTCTACAACCCCACAAAAGTTATTCCCAGCAAGATATAGAACTTGAAGTTGCTTGAGATTCCCTAGTGATGAGGGGATGTATCCTGTGAATCTGCAATCGTTAAGATCTAAAATCTTCAAAGTCGTCATGTTACCAATTGAATCGGGTATTTCTCCAGAAAAGCTCGTACTGCCAAGAGACAAGTACTCAAGAGGACCAGTCCAATTGGATTTGGGAAGAATCCTAGACATGTCGAGGTTTGAATGTAGATGGAGAGAAGTAAGGCTCGGTAAGCAAAAAGCGGTATCTGGAAAAATGCCCTGTAGACACCTATTTTTGAATTGCCCAAAATTAATTGCACAAAATTTAGGAGTTAATTTTCTTTAATTCCTAAAACAAAAAAATATTTCAATTTAAATGCATTGCATATAGAATTAGGCACATTTTGCATTAATATGGCTATTAGAGTAAATATTTAAAAAAAAATCGAGTCGGGCCGGGTCGACCCGGCCCGTTCCTTTTTCCCCCCGCGCGCGGGCCCCCGGCCCGGTCCCTTTTCTTTTTTCTTTTTTCCCCTCCACGCGGCCCAGCCTGTTTCTCTTTTCTTTCTTTTTCTCCCCCTGCGCGGGCCCGGCCCATTTCCTTTTTCCTCTCCCCGCGCGAGCTGGGCCTAGCCCGGCCCAACCCTTCTCCTTCTTCTTCCCCCACGCGTCGGTCGCTTTCTTCTCCCCTGTTCGCCCCTGTTCGCGATGTCACGCCGACGCACGGCGGCGCCGCTCCTCGCCGTCGCTATCTGGCCAGAGGAAGGCCGAGACAAGCATGCCACAGGGACTGGCCATTAAGGCCAGTCCCGTCCTTCCCGCTTTCCCGGAGCCCCCTTATCCTCTCCTCTCTCCCGGTGCCCTGTTCTCCCCTCTGCATTCATGAACTGACACCCCCTCTGCACCGGCCTATGGCCGCGGAATTCGCGGAGCCTAGGCCGGTGCAGGCCGTCGTCATGCGGACGTAACGGAGCAGAGGGCCATCGTCGTCGCCGGCTATATATATAGCCAGAGAGAGAGGGGAGTGGCGGTCGGCGAATTTTGGGAGGAGCCCCGGCCGGCGAAACAGAAATAAAGAGAGAGGGGGGGAGCAGGGTGAGAAAGGCAGCATCTCGCGGCCACCGTGCCTAATTCGTCCATCCCCGCCGCCGAGCCGACGGCGGCGACACAGAGAGAGAGAGAGGGAGAGAGAGGTCGGCCGGCAAAACAGAAAAAGAGAGAACAAAGAGAGAGAGGGAGCAAACCGAGAGTCCGCCGGAGTCGGAGGAGAGCCAACAACCTCGCCGCCGCCCACGTAGTCGCCGAAAGGCCACCCAGACGCGTCGCCGACCGGTGAGCTCTCCCGGCCGAGTTCCGCCTCTGTTTTCCCCTGTTTCGGTGTCCGGTGTGGCTGAGACTCGCGCCGAACGTGTCGCGCGATTCCCGGCCCATACCGTCATCGGTTCCGGTCCCCACTCGCCGTTGGGACCAATCCTCAGCCGTCGGAGTCGGCCAGGTCGCCGGAGGAGGTCAGAATCCCCCGTTTTTCCACGCGCCCGCCAGGTGTTCGACGAAATGCTTCAACCGGGCTAGTTTTTGTTCCGTCGCCGGTCGGCGAACAGGTGGCCGGACGGTGAGCCAGGCGGTCGGTGAGGTTGGTGGTGACCCCAGGTACCGATTCGGGGGATGGCGCAGGCCTGGGCCGGCCGGTGGACGGCCAATTTTGGCCCCGCCGGCGTCCCCCCCCCGCGGTTCTGTTTGTTCGGGTCGGGTTTGACCCAAATTAACAGATCCGACCCGGGTCAACGCCCGGGTCGGATCTGTTGACTCGGGTCGGTTCCGACCGACCCGGATCGATAGATCCGACCCGGGTCAATGCCCGGGTCGGATCCGTTGACCCGGGTCGGTTCCGCCCGACCCGGATCAGCCGAACCGACCCGGGTCAACGCCCGAGTCGGGTCCGTTGACCCGGGTCGGACCCGACCCGTCCGGTTTAATAATATAATATAATATTATTTTTTTATTTTAAAAAAATTAATTAAAAATTAAAAAAATTTTAAAAAAAATTAAAATTTTTTTTTATTTTCTTCTGCTGCATTAATTTTTTTTTCTTTTTTCTTTTCTTTTTCGAAAAAAAAAATTCAAAATTTTTTAAAGAAAAGTTTTTTTATGTGGGTTATCTAAGTGTTTTAATCCATTGTTGTATTATTATGCATGTTATTGTCTTGTTTAAATTAGACAAGTCTAAGTTACGCGCTAGTATTTTGCATGTTATTTTTATTACCGTTGTGTTGTTATTATGCATGTTTTTTAATACAATTGCATGAACTGTTGTGTTTTGAATGTCATCTGACTTAGTTAAGGTTAGAACATTAGGTTGCATGAATTATTGTGTTCCTGATTGCTAATCGTTTCTGATTATGCACTCGTTCGATCACCTCACATGTTAGGAGAAAGGTCCTAAAATCAATCCAAATTGCCTGACAAATGTTTTCATGAAATGAACAAGGTAAAAAGGTACCGAAAGGGCATTAGTTATTTAACTAATGTAATCAAGTCCTCGAACCCAGTTAATCTCTGGTTCGTAGGAATAGGGTGATTTTCCCGTCACCCTATTTGGGTTTCTAATCGACCTACCCCAAATTGATTAGTGGCGACTCCTTGGTATAAATCACTTGCATGTTAAAAATTTAAGCCCTAAGTCGCGATATGGTATGGGCTTGGGAGAGCCCGAGTTAAGTCATAAATCTAGACTTAGCACGTACCAGGCGAGCCCTCCTTCTTTTTGCATGTTGTCTGATGAAAAGGCTCGGGAGGTCGGTCTCGACATGCCCCCTAAGGAACAAGCTGAAATGCTTAAATGTGTCAAAGAAGAAGAAAAATTCACAAAGGACATTGGTGATACCATAGACATGTTTACTTCATCAAGAACAAGCTGTCGCATTGTTGTTAGATTCTGAACAAGCATGACGAAGATCGAATTTTCCAACATGATAGAAGGGAATGAGTATGATTCATCATAATTACAAGAGAGATCAAGTGATACCAGCTTGGAGAGGCAAGAGATTTCACTAGGAATGGTACCAAAATAGTGTGAACGAGAAAGATTCAGATGAGTCATTTCTGCAAGTGCACTCAGATTAGGGAAAATGTGTGAGCCAACAAAGTTATTGCCGGAAAGGTTGAGGATCTGAAGATGGTGAAGGAGAAGGAGGGAGCTATTGGATTGGAGAGCGCCACGAAGCCAACTGCAACTAAGGTCAAGACCAACAATGTTACCGGTGACACTGTCACAAGTGACACCGTCCCACGAGCAACAATCGAGGCCCTTGCTCCATGATTTTGTCTTTGGATAAGATGTGACAGGATAATACAAATCCTGGTCACAGCTAAAGTGGGACGCCCTGCTATCAAGCACGAAGGAATTCTTAAAAAGGAGCAAGGCATCGCGTTGGTCAGGAGAGCAAAGGGGCGAGGCAAAGGGAAGGGAGGAATGTAAGAGAAAGAGAAAACAGAGGAGACCGAGGATTTGATGCAACCCCATTTTCACTTTAGCATGCAAGTGAGTTAAGTGGTAGTGGAGAGTGCTTCGACTTATATTAACATAAGTCTTCTAATAAGCTCTGTTATCAAAAGTCTTCTAATAAGCTCTGTTATCAATGCAAGTATTCTCCGAAAGATCTGTTGGTGTGGGCTCTCTTAGATTTTCAACTTCTCCACCCATCGTCCTCGATAAGATGACTTCAACTTGCCTTGCGGGTTGGGAGAATATTTTCCTATTCTTTTGGCCCTAATTACTACTAGAACTATGCGTGCTTGCAGGCGCAACTGGCGTCGCCTTGGATGAAGTATTCCATTAATTTGATATTAGGCTCCGTTCGTTTCCGGAAAAATATTTTTTCAGAAAACATTTTCCGAATTTTCCGGTGTTCGGGGGCGGAAAATATTTTCCGTGGGAAAACATTTTCCTTCCCCACCCCCAAATCCTTCATTGTTTTGAGGAAAATGATTTTCTCTTTTCACAAAGAGGAAATTATTTTCCCCCAAAGTGGAGGCAAAATTGCTCATGGGAGAGAAAATGTTTTCCGTGGGAGAGAAAGTTGATCGTCGGTCACCGCCATCGGCCGCCCGTCGCCAGCCGCCGCCGCTCGTCGTCGCCGCCGACCGCCGTCGGTCGCCAATCGCCGCCACCAGTCGCCACCGCCGGTCGCCGGACAGCTCCGGATCGATGGTCGCCGAACACCAGAAAATATTTTCCAAAACTTTTTCAAATTTTAGCCGAATACCAGAAAATTGTGTTCTAGGAAAACATTTTCCGGGAAAATGACTTCCAGGAAAATATTTTCCAAAAGGAGAATATTTTCCGGCAAACGAACGGAGCCTTAGTATATGTAATTTTTCACAAGTATTTTATTTGGGTTGTTAACTGTTGAGGGTAGAAAATAACAATAAAAACACTTGTCGAATTAGACATGTAAAACTGGGCCTATAAATTAGAACTTGAGACCATATCTCCTTATCTACTATCAAAATTTTAAAATAAATTAAAGCTTATGGAAAACTTTCCACTTATGTTTTTTATAAGTTAATTTCAAATTAAGTGGATTTTAGATTGAATTATTTTCAATTTAATTCATTCTTGGTAAAAGATATTTGATTGAGTTAAAGAAATTGAATCATTTAGATAAAAAGTTGATCAATATTATCTTTTTGTAATCAATTTCGAATTAAGTGAAGTTTTTTTTATTCGGTCGGAATTAAGTGAAGTTTAGATAAAACTATTTTCATTTTCATTTTCTTCTAAACATATTTTTTTAACAAAGCAACCTTTCAGTTTTTTGGTACACCTTATATATATTTGGATCACGTCTAAACTTGTATAATACAAGAGTACTTGGCATTAATATTTCTCAAGGTTAAATTATTGTGGAATTTAATGTAGAGTGATAAAACATCTTTAAGTTTAATAAATTGCTAGTCAAATATTTCGCGGTCACGCGGAAAGGGAAAAGAACAGACACAGGATACGATAGAATTCCGTGTTTTCTGCTTGAGCACATTGCTTTAGGACAGCGGTGCACTTAATCATAAGTGCTAAGAAGTCGAAGTCTTCTTGAAATGATAATACTGGGGTCACATATTTGAAATTATCGTCATGGTGGGGTTACTTGGGTGTGAAAAATTTTTGGCGCCGTAGAATTTCTTCCTTAGCTGGATGCAAGAAAGCCAGCGGAGGAGTTTTTAGGGCATCCATTCCGAATGGGCATATACAAACTGGTACTAATAAGTTGGGTTTTATTGGTGATCTTTTCTTGGAATGTCAAATCAAGCATGGAACACGATTGTTCTACGGATACACGATATGAAAGTCTTGTCCTCTTTTCTTGAAAGGCATATTAGTCAAGTCTATGCGTGGCTCTGGTCATCACTATTTAGTAGACAAATGTGGAAAATCTATTGTGAACACGGCAGTCATTTATGAATATTTTCAAGTGAGGCAACTTTTGAGCTCCAATACCCTATTTACTATGGCAACCATGTGTGAGAAAGGTAAGTCCAAGATCCACTATTCATCTGCAAGTTCAACAAAAATTTGGAGCGGGATGATGGAATGTCTAATGCTAATTCTTAAGGGATGTATTTCCATGGTCGATTCATTCAGTAAGACCGGCTAAATGGGCTTCTGTTAGGAAGTACTCAATTAAGAGTCGACTAAAAAAAATAAAAACTAACGGGTAATTTAAGTTGGCAAGTTTCTCTAATGTTGGTTCGTAATTGCGAAAATATGAAGAAAAAACATACCTCAGCTTTTGTTCAATTTCTCTAAGAAAAACCCCACATTGAAAAGATCAAATTGCCCCTCCTTGCAAACCCATTTTAGCGTATTGCTTATGGAAGCATTTTGGGTGGGTGTTAGAATTATTGTAAAATTTAAGATATGGTGATAAAACATCTTTAAGTTTAATAAAGTGCTTGTCAAATAATACGGCGGTCATGCGGATCACGCGGAAAGGGAAAAGAACAGACACAGGTCTGGTAGAATCCCATGCTTTCTGCTTGAGCACAATGTCTCCAGGACAGCAGTGCGCTTAATCACAAGTGCTAAGAAGTCAAAGTCTTCTTGACATGATATTACTGGGGTCACAAATTTGTATTAATTGTCTTGGTGGGGTTACTTGGGTGTGGAAAATTCTTGATGTTTCTTCCTTAGCTGGATGCATGAAAGCCAGTGGAGGAGTTTTTAGGGCATCCATTCCAAATGGGCATTCACAAAATGGTACTAATAAGTTGGTTTTATTGGTGATTTTTACTTACAATGTCATATCAAGCATGAAATGCGTGATTGTTCTACATCTACACGGTATGGAAGTCTTCTTCTCTTTTCTTGAAAGGCATATTAGTCAGGTCTATGCGTGGCTCTAGTCATCACTATCTAGCAGACAAATGTGGAAAATCTATTATGAAGACATTAGTCATTTATTAATATTTTCGAGTAAGATAACTTTGAACCTCCAATACCCTGTTTACTACGGCAAACGCGTGCTGAGACAGGTACAAGTCCAAGATCTACTATTCACCTGCAAGTTCAACAAAAATTTAGAGCGAAATGTTGGAATGTCTACTGCTAATCTGGGATGTGTTTCCATGGCAGATTCAGCTATCAAGATCGGCTAAATGGGCTTCTGTTGGTAAGTACTCAACCAAGAGTTGATAAAAAAAAAAAAACCAAAACTAATGGGCAATTTAAGTTAACATAAGTTCGCAAGTTTCTCTAATGTTGGTGGAAATTAAAAAAAAATTTACTTCATTTTTTATTCGATGACCACTTATGTACCTCTAAAAAAAACTCACGTTGAAAACACTAAATTGCCCCTCCTTGCAACCCCATTTTAGTGAATTGCTTATGGTTTGGATGGTTTGATCTTTAGTTGGTTTTGAGCATTTTGGGTGGGTGCAAGAATTTGGGATTGTACATGAGCATTTGGAAAGAAAATGACATTTTTGCATATATTTTTTTTTGATCGACCATTTTTGTATATTAAAACAAGCATAATTGATACAAAGGAGCAAAATGGTCTCCAAAGGTAACTCTCATGTACGTATTTAATATTTTCAAAAGTAGAGATATATAGTGGTCATTGGGTGAAAGATGAGGTATGTTTTCGTATTTTCCCTCAACAATTTCCTATAAGAGTTAGTGAATGAGAGCGTTTAGTAAATTATACAAATAAAAGTTTGTAAGTTAGTACAAGAGTTTCAAGTATTGACAAATTACCAGCAACTCACCTAGAAAAAGATATCAGAATTCTTTTTACTTATGATTTTCCGGCCCTAATCAACGTTTATTAAATTTGCCACCACAAAAAAGAATAGAATTCTGCGTTCACTAACAATATTAAGGCTGTGCGACAGGTCGCTGGTTCAAAATCCCATGACCTTGAAACCTCTTTTTTTTTCTTTTTTCAAAATGAGTGACGTTAAAACTTTACAAAGAAAAGGAAAAAATATTGCAATTTGGATTTCTTCTTAAGACATAATCCATAAGATGTTAGAAAACTAAAGGACTGAAGATCCCGAATTTGCATGGATGAACAAAACTCATGCATAATCAGGATCAAATGCGGAAACGTGAAGAAATTCTATATAACCTCCGGCCATTGATGAAGCTTGATTGAAAAGCTAGCTTGCCGAGCGTTTAACAGTCATAGAATGGGTACTTCTAACCAATTACCCTCTCAATATCAATGGTGTGTTTTCAGATAATGAGAGGATTTGGCTTAGACCCGTTTATATCTCCACTCGCAATCCTTCATATAGTGTCTTTCATCAAGACGTTTTCATGACTTTTGGGCAATCACAATACAAATGGGCAGTTATCATGCAACTTAACGTGGACAATAAACGTTAACGAAATTAACTGAATGTGGGATCACATATTGATATTGTAACATAAGAGACATAAATTTTCCAAAGGGGAGTGATATTTAGAAATTAACACGTTTACATGAAGTTCAATGATTATATTGTTTGTTTTCCACCCACTTGAGCTAACTCCTTTGATACTACAAGATCGATTAATCTCAACGAATTTGGTATTTTTAAATTCGTTCATACATAGATTACTAGTGAAACATATATCTTTATGGTTGACTTCCGAATTTTTGTGATTTACCAAAAGAGCAATTAACTTTTTTGCTAAGTGTTACCCCAAAAAAAAAACACAATGACGAACAATACAGCAATATAGCACAATAAATTATATTATTCATGACGCCTATCCACATCTTCCCTCGTAGACAAAGAATAAGAAATCACAAAACATCTGTAGCAAAAATGATTTGATATGTATATGGCTTATTCTCGATCAATTGTCTAAAATTTATAAGGAGGAAGGCTTTGCTACTGCACGTGATTCTCTTTTTATTCATCTAGAGAAAGCAACACCACACAAAATTATTACATGCACTTGATGCGTGTGGTTGTGTGTGGGCCGACTCCATCTCAATAAAGCACCATGAGATCAACATCAAGCGGTGACAATGGCACTTAGGGGTGTTAATTTTTCAGGTCGGATCGGGTATTAGTGGAAACCTGACCAAATCCGAACACGACAATTATGTGCCTCTTGTGAGCCGAACCGCCCAAAACCAGAACCGAAAAATGGGACGGCTCCAGTTTTTGGGTTTCTTCCTTCTTTTTTTTTTCTTCTTCCCCTCTTCTGCTTCCTTCCATCACATTTTTCCAATTTACAATAAATATGGTGCTCAAATCACTAACCCAGAACATCAACATAATCTACAACTTCTACATTGAGCAAACGGTAGACATCAGAGAAAGCAAACAAATTTGCATATCGTTACAATGAGCTACAGCCAACGAAGGAGCTCACAGCACCAAAAACCTTCCAACCCAACACTCTAAACCCGAATCTCAGCAAGCCCGAGGATCAACCAAGTTCTCGGACCTGGATAGCCGTATCTGACGACCGCGCTTCCTCTTGGAGCTCTTCTTCAAAATCGCACGCGGAATGAAGTCGAACATGAAGAAGAAGAGGATGACCACGACAACAACAAAGTGAAGAATCGCAATGGGGAGGATAGTAAATTGGAGCACGGAGGTAAAATCAGAGATGGACTTCTCTGTTCTTTGCACGATCCGGAGGGGACGTGCAGATTTTGATGGTTCGGTTTGATTCGGGCGTTTTTGGCACCCCTAACGATATGCATTCGCATACTGTATGAGTTTCATTTTGGTTCTTTGTTTTGTGTAGAGAGGGACTGTTGGATTAAACCGAGGGCTTTCGCATATTATACAAAGTTGAGTGAAACCAAAATTGCCAATTTACCCAAGATGGAGAGTTATTCTCCTGTTTTTTTGTAAGTCTTTTCAAGATTCAAGTATCAACATCTCAATGCATTCGATTCGACGAAATCTAGCCCGGTCCTTTTGGACCACCCACTGTTTCTTGTTACTAGGAATATGTTCACCCGTGGCTTCGGTAAATCATGTTCTATTGACATGGTTCATTGATTCTTAATTCTAGATTATTGTCTAAAAGTCGGAAAATTACCAAAAAAATCTTAAACGTATTGCACTTGTGCCAATTTAGTCATAAATCTTTTAATTGTGACAATTGAGTCGTAAAACTTTTGACAATTTGTCAATTTAGTCCTTCTGGTCAATTTTAGCATGAAATCGCCAACATGGATGCCAATCGTCCTACAAGGCATAACCGACGCTGACGAGAATAATTTTTACAATTTTTTAAAAAAATTTCTAGTTTTTTATTTCATTTTTTTCTTTCCTTTTCTTTCTTTCTCTTTTTCCTTCTTCCTCTGCTAATCGTCAGGCCTCGACAATGGCCGACAAGGTCGAGCCTCGCTCGAAGCTGCCGAGGTTAGCCCTCGCTTGTGGCCGATCGCCAGCCATCACCAAGACCCGGTAACCAGTGGAGAAAGAAGGAAAAAGAAAAAGAAAGAAAAGAAAAAATATTTAAAAATTCAATTTTTTTAAACGGTAAAAATCATCAACATCAACGTCAGTTGTATCACGTTGGTCAACTAGTATCTACATCAGTAATTTCCAACAAAAATTAGCTAAAATGACTAAATTGACAAATTGTTAAAAGGTTTATGATTTCAATTGACACAATTAAAAGGTTTATGACTAAATTGGCACAATTGCGATAAATTGATGACTTTTTTAGTAATTTCCCGGTTTAAAAGTGCTAATAGATCACCGTATGATTTAAATTAACTTGAGAAACTAAGGGGAGAAGTCATAAATATCACAAAATACAAAATATATATATCATGAAAAAAGGGTACGCTAAGCTCATAAATCTTTTTATTTTCACACTAAATGTTTTTTTTTTTGCATATTTTCTATATGACAGTTGGTATTCTTCTAAAATATTAAGTGAACACAAATAAAATGTGATGAAAAAACAAAACAAAAATTATGCTAGTAGATTTATATGGCAAGTTTGAGAATGATTTAATCCGAGCCCTACCCGCCCAATACAAGGCAATGGATTAGGGGGAAACACAATGTTTGACACCCAAGCAAACATGCCTTTGACCAAATGGTCTCAAGCGCAACTTGCGATCAAAGATTTCATGATTCATGGGATTCTACAATTTATATGAAGTATTATAGTTCGCTACGTTCTTCATCGATGCGAGAGCCGAGATATTTGTTGACAAGAGTCGTTATAAATTATGGAAGACCACATGGCATCCAACACATGTATCATGTTTGGAATGATGGAAGCATCGCTCTCTCGTTCAAGTTCCTTAGCACATTTCGCACCAGGTTCGTTATGCCGCCAAGAAGGCCTAAGCACGCTAGGCACTCATGCAATCCAAGCGTCGAGAGGCGTTGGGCAAAGAGCTTACCATACCCATTGTGTTCGTTCTTAGTTCTCTTGTCATTCTTCTAGGCAAGATTCAACAATGATCCTACCATAAGTTCTCCTATGGAAACCTTATTTTGACTTCTTCTTCCTCAAAATGATAAGGTTTAGTGGACTTCTCGCAACGTATTTTGCGACAAACCGCCCACGATTTTGGGGTTTTACCTTAACAAATGGACCGTTGCTCAAAGGGCTTTCATTGAAAGCAAATAGTTTTTCGATAATTGAATCTCTCAAATTCTAATAACTGAGACCAATCAACTCACAATATCAAAAATAGGTTAAAATTAGTTAACTGAGCATGTCACCTATCTTATAAGCTCAAGTAGCATTTGAAATTGAGATTGGCTCATTTCGGAAACGGATTTCTAAAAATGAGGAAAAATGGAAATAAATTCCTAAAAGATGAAAACTCGAACTATCGAGTAATATCAAAACATTTGCGGAAATATGCCCAAGAGAACTTGAATCACCGATCGTCTAAATTACATCACCAAGAAGGACGTACCTTGTTTTTCATGGATTAAATGCTCCAATTGCAACGTCAAGAGAGTGCGATTCTCGGTTGTCGACTAAGGGCGTTTTTGCTTTCAAGTGAGAGAGTTTCTTGTTGTGAATGTGAATGCCAAGAATTGACTGACAAAATGTACGTAACTTTTCTGCTTCACTCTTTTGTTCATTTTGCAATTTCCCATGACTCTCTCATGGACCCTTTCAAGATTAACGGGCTGGGTTAGCCCAACATAGGCGGCCCAATATTAACAAAACCCATCAGCTCAGAAAGTTTCTTTCATGCTAATCTGGTTTTATTTAAAAAATCCTTGCTCTAATTTTCATTTTATTTTGTTTTCCAGCGGAAAAAAAGAAAGCAGAAGATGTATTTAAAGAGGGCGCGCAGCTTGAAAATTTTTTCCACGATATATAGTTCCTATTCCGCAGGTGATGAATGATAATGACCATTACTAAAGTTAAATTTTTAATCTCTCTCCTCAATGTAGAGCTTGTTCCCATAATTACGTAACAGATCATGTGATTCTATGCGACCTTCGTGGGGGGTTTTTTAGTTTTTGAGAACCGCCCTTGAGCTGACTCTTTCTGTGTTATGAACATGCACGACTTGTCTTAAGTCGCTTGATAACATGAGGGGGTGTGTGTAGACGAAGTAACGCTTTTTAGAAAGGAAGCATCCTATCAATAGCCAGCTCTCTAGTCTCCAATTCTTGGCAACTTGATTAAACTAACATTCAACGCTTCAATGGCAAATGGGGATTTGCTTCTTGTTCAAACATTCCACACCTGAGAATCCAAGGGCAGACCTTGACTGAGTTGGTTTATGATGAATCCATTCTTGATTGAGTAGAGACGTGGCTTGAAATTTTCATGCGCCTCTCTCTCCTTCACATGCTGCGTTGAGTTTCTTATGTCTCCAATCTTACCGGTCATTAAATTTAACTTTATAAGTCTTCTTCTATTAGTCTGTCGGTAGGTTTGTAAACTGGATCATGTAAACCGCGGGCATCTACTTTAAGCCGGACATATAACTTATTATATGATTTCATATAAGTTATATAGCATGATTAGAATTGACAAGATGGTTGTTTTAATGTGCTCGAATAGTTTTTTTTATGAAGATTACAAGTGCTTGTCCAAAAACATTCTAATTGACCTGTCCGATGGATCAGTTGTTCTAGGTAAATTAGTATATATGTCAAGTGTAGAGCACGCAGCGAGTGAGCATTTAAGTAAAAGTTGAATATCAAAATCCTAAGGAGACTTTCGCACGTCACTTGATATATCGATTTTGTAAAACAATTTTTAATAAGCCTATGAAAAGAAGGCTGCCACTATACGTCTAAAACATTTTGACAGATGGAATAGACTTAAAAGTTGGCTGGCGTGGGGATTATCTAGCGGGATCTCTCTGGTAGGAGAGCAATGGATCGATACTGAACCCCATTAGCACCAAAAGCAAACTTTAGCTGAAAACATGATCACATATTGCATGTGTAGAATGGAGACAAGCAGTTACAAAGATGATCATTGTTTGTTGTGGGTGAATGATTAGACCTTTTAATTATAGGCTAAATGCAATTAACATTGGAAAACAATTAGCTTTGACCTTTTAACGATACGTTTGGTCGGACAGTATACTATTATAGTCAAAGAATGTCTCTTGTTGAGAAATAAAAACTCTAACATGAACTAGAGATTCAAAGAGAACAAGGTACCTAAGCAAACACATAGATATGATCACCCTTGCAAAAAGTGATAGGAGTCCCTCTACTTCCAAAGAAAGGACTTAAAGTTTAATAATGGATAACCACAAGCAACAAACGATTCATAGACATACACATTTAAAGTTCAGCAATCAGTATAGTATTACAATTAAAGAGAACGTTTGCAAAGAAGTAAAATAGCATGTTTGTGTTTTTTTTTTATACGTATAAACCTTAACCACAAACCAATGTGGTTCATTTATTGTATTAAGAATAGTATGACGAGCCAACCCTCACACAACGGACCCAAAATGGACCACCCTAACCATTGTAATTACACATCGCATAGAAACAATAGACACCTCTAGGGCACCGGTTGCCACAGCTTCCGCAGTTCCTCTTGTCGTAAGTCAAGTCCACGCACTGTCCGCTGCAACACGAGTACGTGTATTTGCACCTGTTCTTGCATTTGCCGCAGTTGTTCTTTTCGTTGGACAGGTCGACGCATTTGTTGTTGCAGCAAGTGTAGTTTTCGCCCAAAGCATGGCAAATCTCGCCGTCCTTATTGCAGTGGTCCGCAGCTCTAGGGTTTTTGTCGTCTGCGAGGAAGCGGCTCAATCTCTTAGAAGGCAGGGCGATCTTGGCCGACGTGTCGGGTGTCGTCGTGGGGTCCATGCTCTTGAACGGCAGCTTCTCCTCCGTTTCTTCAATGAGGGTTCGCATGGTGATGGTGACGCTCAAAGCCATGGTCAGGGCGATCGCCAAGATCACCTTCGCAGTTGATGCCATGGCTCTGAGAAGTCAGGGAAAGGGAGAGGGAGAGAGGAAGAGAAGAGAGGCGCGTTCTTTTTCTTTCTTTTTTCTCTTGCTATTCTAGGCTGTGAAGGTTGTCCTCAAGGGGATTTGAATATAAGAGGTGAGGGGCTGATAGGGGCACCTCGAGGGAGGAGTTGACGCGGGAATGGTGGTAAAAAGGGGTTTTTTTCTCTTGGGATGTGTCAACGAGGAGTGTCTTCAAGGTCATTTTATTTCTTTTATGTGCGAAGGCCAACTTATTTTATTGGAGTAATTTCAATTCTTTCTTTGAGGTGTCAAGCTTTCTTTCTTGCGAAAGGACGAAACTACTCCTAAGGGGGGGCCAGTGCCAAATTGCAAGGACTTCGCATTGATTTAAGAGCAAGTCACCTTTCATGGAAGCTATGAGCCATATGTGAGTTTATTGAGTGAACACTAAGACCTAAATAAGATTCTTTATTTTGACAGAATGGTACACTCAGCTTCTTAAACTTGAGTTTGCCCTTGAAGTTGTTAATGTTTACGTCAATTCACCAAAGACGCATCATATGCTTCTGAAAGGCGAGATTTTGCTTTAATTCGTACCTCATTAGGAAATAGATTGAAAGTCGAAACTTGAGTTAGCAAAAAATCGATATTCACAGCATTGGAACGACGAATGTATCAATTACTAATTAAGATAATATATATAGCCAACCTCCCTTTCTTGGTATTGATCAAATAGCGGTTACTTACCAGAAACAAGAAAAAAGATGATGTAGTTAGGACAGGAAGTCATCTTTAATGTGCGTGCGATTGCTATTGGTTTTGGGCTGACCCATATGATCAAAGTGTATACGAGGATGTGATCAAACTGATATCTTTCCCTCAGGCATTGATCTTCCCTGGCTTGGCTCTCTTTCGAATTACAACTCGTGTGATCCGCTGGTGATTAACATCCAAAAGTTCTAACAAGGGTCGGTGAAAGTTTACACCCCTCCTAGAGAAAGAAACGCAACTAGTTTGACCAGACGATACCAAAGTCAAAAGGGCAATACGGGCATGTGGAGGTCGATATCTTCCTCTCAAAGCAGGATTGCCCAAAGGCTAATAAATTTAGCGTGTCGAACGGGCGACGCTGCGAAGATCTGAGGGCATGCTGCGAGGCCAAGTAAAGGCGGCGAGCGTTTAAGAAAAGGGAGAAAAATAATCAAGGCCTGTTTAATCAAGCAAAACCTCTGGCTAAGCGACTTGATTCGTAAACCAGGAAACGAGCCCAACGTCAGACTAATACGACGGAGTTTGGTTCGCCTATGTACAACCAGTTTCTCTGAATCTCCACACCATGAAATCTCTCCCAAGTTAATTGTCGCTCAAGGATTATTACCATATGATTACACGCAGTTTGTCTGCAATGTCACTCAAGGGCTATTACCATATGATTACGCGCAGTTTGTCTGCAACACGAAACATGCATCGTTTTCAGGAGCGACGAACGTGTGGCATCGACAGATTGATTCACGATATGATGTCACTTTGCACTTTACAAACCAAAGTTAAACTGTTTTTTTAATTCTTTTTTTATTTTGTTATCTTTCGTGTGAATAAATATTGTCCTTGTGATTATTTATGTGAGGTGCCAGCGAAAAGAGAAGGGAAGGAGAAAACAGCGTACGAGAAACCCTAATGGAGTCGACGTGTTGTGCGATGGCAGGATGCAGGGATTTAAGCAATGTAACTCTGATCTTATGCTTTAATTAACTCATTATGAATTTCGGGAGAGCTCGTGAAGACTGCTATGTCTTCCCTAGCTAGATAGATCTCCATTTAGACAGGGACGTAACGCAGATTCATCTAGAGTCCCACTCCCTATTTTCCAAATGATTTGTG
Source organism: Syzygium malaccense (assembly GCA_031216405.1). Lineage (NCBI taxonomy): Eukaryota > Viridiplantae > Streptophyta > Magnoliopsida > Myrtales > Myrtaceae > Syzygium > Syzygium malaccense. The sequence goes on along the minus strand of CM062258.1, from coordinate 5,050,132 downwards.
TGCACAGCTTTGGTAGATGACGATCGAGGAACGCTCGTTTGCAAATTATTATTGACATGTTTCTCTTGCAGAGCTTATTTATATAGTGTGTAGTGGTCTTCTCATTATAGTAATTTGAAATATAAGTTTTTTTTGGTTGGAAATGCTATAGAATCCATATGTACCCCGTTTTCTTTCTCTTTAGTTGGAAGGAAAAAATTCATTTCACATGAAAGAGATGTACATAACTTCAAAATAAAAATGCAAATCCCACAAAATAAGTAAATCTGAAAGTGAATCAACTTGGTACAGCCTGTAGAGACTCGTTTATTCTATAAAGATGGATGGGCCATAGCATTAAACCATAATCGGTGGCCGATTGTCAAATCTCACATCATCATCAGTGATGAGCACACATCGACATTTCCCTCTCTAGTAATTACAGCTTTGCCCAGGGCATCCCCAGCACCATCGCCGTATAGAGATAACAAAAAAAAATCTTTGTAAATTCCAATCTATATCTAAATTGGGATAAAAGAGCATTCAAATCTAGATCGGGAGAAAAGAGGTACAAAAGAAATACCAATTGATCGCAAAATCACTGTTAGATAAGCTGACTGCTGAAGGTAGTAGCAAGGGAGCCTCAGAGACATGCAGAGCACTTGACTAGCAAGCACCTAGAGCCGAAGTGAGCGAGCATATCCGAAGAGAACAGATTCTTTCATGGCGCTCGCGCTTTGATCTTCAAATCTCACAGGACAAACCTCTCCACTTCTGTGGAGGATGTCGATCACGACATCTGCGAAATCAACAAAGAAGGCTTGAAGATTAAGAGATAGAGAGATAGAGAGATAAGGCTCTCTCCCTCAAGAATGAAGCTTCGGAAGAAGAGGCCTGGGTGACGGCTTAGAAGAGGGGAAACCCTAAGGGATGTATGAGGCGGCCTTTGAGTAAGTGGTAAAGTTTGCAAATTTGGGTAATTCTCCAAATTCAAGTTAATCTAGACAAACAACTTGAATTTGAGGGGGCCGTGTTAAAGATATCTTTTAAATATTATGAAGATAATACATCACATACTCTATAAAATCATTCAGATATTTAGCATATTACGCGATCAAATTTGTCTAGATTCGTGATGTGAACTATTAGACGGAGTTTTCTCTAACTTAACTTTAGCATATATGTAGACCATGGTTGTAACATCGATGTAAACCAATCAATTTATCCATTGTTTTTCTCATTTTCTCAGTTTTCGTGTTTCCAATACTTTCTTAACCATCTCGGTAATCTCTTATTCTAGTTTTTGTTTCTTATGAGGTGGACTTGCTGAAAATATATAGTGCAAAGGGGTTCTTGGAGTAATGTGTTGGAAATATGGGATAAATTGATAGGTGAATGAATGAGAAATTGATTCTTAAAGAATGCCCTTGAGTTGGAAGTAGGAAGTGAAAAAACACTAGTCCCACATTGAAAAAAAAAAGAAGGTTATAGAGTGTTTTATATACAGTTACACTCATTTGAAGTTGCAACTATCATAGCACAAACTCTATGCCTCGGGCGCAGGCACAAGGGGGTGCAAATCCGACGCCCAACAAGCTAAAATTTGGGCGCAAGCGCACATCCCGTGTACACAATTGCGACACCGACAAGTGGGCCTCGAGACGAGCCCAATTTTGCCTTCTGATTTATTTTTTCAAACTGTTACGAATTTCGTAACGTACGACGAATTTAATCAGCCGTTATTCCCATGCGTATTGATTTTATAACAGCAGATTTAATCATCCGTTATTCGTATTGATTTTGTAACGGCAGATTTAATCGTCCGTTATTTGTATTGATTTTGTAACGGCGGATTTAATCGTTCGTTATTCGTATTGATTTTATAACGGCATATATAATCATTCGTTATTCGTATTGATTTTGTAACGACGGATTTAATCAGCCGTTATTGCTCTCCCATTCTATTTTTATCGAAATCATTCTTCCTCTATTAAAAAAAAAATTCTCTGCATTTGCACTGTTTTTCGGTAGCGTTCATTTCGAGTTTGTTCAAGTTCTCCGGAAGCTTGGAAGTGCCGTGATCTCTTCTTCGCTGTCAACCGTTGTATCCTGAGAGACAGATATTCACGAAACCTCAATCGCGTGCTAGAGGAAACGAATCTGTTTTAAGGAAACTGTGTCAAACACAGGCCTCGGTATTCATTTATATCGATTCCAATTTTGTTATTGCAATTTCGTTTATTTACAATTCTATATTGTTTGTAATATTTATACTAATGCCGATTTGAATTCTGCAACAATCTTAAAATAGATTCGTGGTTTTAAAATTCAAATGGCTACTGGAAAGGAAGTTGTGGATGTGGCTGCTGACAACATCACCAAAGACTCTACCAATGCCTCAGCTGTCCAACTGCCTGGCTCATCTTCTGTTCCTTCGGCGGTTTCTATCCACCATGATGAGAAACCTGAAAAGTTCAACGGATCTAACTTTAAAAAGTGGCAACAAAAGATGTTGTTTTATTTAACAACCTTGAATCTTGCGAGATTCTTGACTGAGGAAGCTCCTAAGTTATCCGATGGAGAAACGGATAAGTAAGCCTTCAACGCTATTAAAAGCATGGAAGCACTCTGACTTCCTGTGTAGGAACTATGTCATGAATGGCTTACATGACTCATTGTATAATGTCTATTGTGCAAAAAAGACGGCAAAGGAGTTATGGGAAGCTTTGGACTAGAAATATAAAACAAAGGATGCCGGAGCAAAGAAATTTATTATCGGTCGATTCCTTGACTATAAAATGGTGAATTTTAAGACTGTGATCAGTCAAGTGCAAGAAATTCAAGTGATCTTACATGAAATTCAGGCTAAAGGAATGAACTTGAGTGAAACCTTCCAAGTGACCGCTATTATTGAAAAGCTACCTTCTGGGTGGAAGGATTTCAAGAACTATCTCAAGCACAAGCGAAAGGAAATGAACCTGGAAGAGCTGATTGTTAGACTTCGAATCGAAGAAGACAATAGAGGATATGAACGCAAAGGGTTCAATCCTAATACAGCTAAGGCAAATGTTGTGGAGCTTAGGTAAGGCCACAAGAAGAAGAAGATTGCTAAGTCAAAGTTGGAACCAAAAGGAGGAGTTTCCAAGAACAAGTTTCAAGGAAAATGCTTCAACCGTGGCAAGATGGGGCATAGATCTATGGATTGCAGACTTCTGAAGAAGAAAAATTATGAGGCAAATATGGTGAATGGCATCGCTCAAGACGTATCAAACATAAACCTTTCTGCAATGATTTCTGAAGTAAACTTAGCTGAGTCCAATCCGAAGTAATGGTGGATTGACACTGGTGTTACTAGGCACATATGCTCCAATAAGGACCTGTTCACAAACCTTGAACCAATTAATGGGGAAAAGGTTTTTATGGGAAACTCTGCCTCTTCTGCTATCGAAGGCCAAGGGAAGGTGCTGCTGAAGATGACCTCTGGAAAAGAGCTGACTCTAAACAATGTCCTATATGTGCTAGAAATCCGAAAGAACCTGGTTTCTGGGTCTCTGTTGAACAAGCATAGATTTTGTACGGTGTTTGAGTCAGATAAAGTTATTTTGTCTAAATCCGGAATGTATGTGGGGAAGGGATATGTAACTGATGGGCCTATTAAGTTCAATGTAATGACAATTATCAATAAAGATAATAAGTCTTTGGTTTATTTGCTTGAGTCTTCCAATTTATGGCATGGTAGACTAGGACACGTTAATTATGATACATTGCGTAGATAAATTAACTTGGAACATATACCTTCATTTCAAATTGATTCAAAACATAAATGTGAAATTTGTGTTAAGGCAAAATTAACGAGATCATCATTTCAAACAATTGAAAGAAACACCGAACCCCTTGAATAAATTCATAGTAATGTTTGCGATTTGAAATTCGTACAAACAAGAGGTGATAATAAATATTTTATTACCTTTATCGATGATAACACTAAATACTGCTATGTGTATTTGCTTAAAAGCAAAGATGAAGCCTTAGAGAAATTTATTCTCTATAAGAATGAAGTTGAAAATCAACTTAATAAGAGAATTAAAAGATTGAGAAGTGATAGAGGTGGCGAGTACAAAGTATCAATTGGTGAATTCTGTGCACAACACGGAGTTATACATGAAATAACTACGCCTTACTCTCCTCAATCAAATGGTGTTGCTGAACGTAAAAATCGCACATTGAAAGAAATGATGAACGCGATATTACTAAATTCAGATTTGCCTCAAAATATGTGGGGAGAAGCTATTTTGTCAAGCAATTACCTTTTAAACAAGGTACCTCGAAAGAAAGAGGATAAAACCCCTGATGAGTTATAGAAAGGTAGGAGACCATCCTACAAATACTTACGAGTGTGGGGGTGTCTTGCAAAAGTGGCGGTTCCAACACCAAAGAAAACAAAGATAGGTCATAAAACGGTAGACTGTATCTTTATAGGCTATACACATAACAGTAATTTATATTGATTTCTTGTACATGAATCTAAAATTCCAGATATACACAAGAATACGATCATGGAATCTAGGAATGCATCATTCTTTGAAAATGTATTTTCTTATAAATCCAATGATGGATCAAGTTCATCTAAATGAAAGAATGAAACTATGAATGAAGAAAGTCATGATTCGGCTCATGAAATTCATGACTCAAATCATGAACTAGAACGAGACGTAGCAAAAGAGCAAGAGTGGAAAAATCTTTTGGAAATGATTTTCTAACTTATTTGTTAGAAAAGGAACCATTAAATTATGCAGAAACTATTAATTCTTCTGAGGGACCTCTACGGAAAGAAGCAATAAAAAATGAAGTTGATTCTATTTTGCAGAATTATACTTGGGAGCTAGTAAATCTTCCTCCTAATTGTAAACCTTTAAAGTCCAAATGGATTTTTAAAAAGAAAATGAAAGCAGATGGCTCCGTTGATAAGTACAAAGCCATACTTATGATCAAAGGATACAAACAACGAGAAGGCTTAGATTTCTCCGATACTTATTCTCCTATGACGAGAATAACTTCCATTAGGATGATACTTGCAATTGCAGCATTGCGAAATCTAAAAGCACATCAAATGGATGTAAAAACAGCTTTCTTAAATGGTGATTTGGATGAAAAAATCTACATGGAACAACCTGAGGGTTTTATAGTTCCAGGACAAGAAAGGAAAGTCTGTAAATTGGTGAAATCATTATATGGTCTAAAATAAGCACCAAAATAATGGCATGAAAAGTTTGATAATGTAATGATTACCAATGATTTTAAGATCAATGAATGTGATAAATGTGTCTACATTAAAGAGACAACAGATGGCTATGTCATTTTGTACCTTTACGTAGATGACATACTAATTATTAGTAGTGATGATAAAATGATCAAATCTACTAAATGTATGTTGAATTCAAGATTTGACATGAAAGATATGGGACATACTGATATGATTTTAGGAATTATAATCACAAAAACGTCAGAAGATCTTATTTTAAACCAGTCACACTATATGGACAAGATTCTTGAAAAATTCAACATGAATGATTCTGGTATTGCTAGAACACCATTAGACAATAGTCTTCATCTGTCCAAGAATAGAGGAGATGGTATTTCTCAAGTAGAGTACTCCAGAGTTGTTGGAAGTCTAATGTACTTAATGAGTTGTACTAGACCAGATATTGCTTATACGGTTAGTAAATTGAGTAGATATACGAGCAATCCGAGTGCTAACCATTGGAAAACAATAGTGAGAGTATTCAAGTACTTACGATATACTTGGAATTATGGCCTGTATTATACTAGATACCCAGCTGTTCTGGAAGGATATAGTGATGCGAACTGGATATCTGATATAAAAAACTCAAAATCTACTAGTGAATATGTATTCATACTAGTAGGAGCAGTCATATCTTGAAAATCTTGTAAATAAACTATTATAGCCAGATCCACAATGAAATCTGAATTTATAACTTTAGATAAATGTGGTAAAGAGGATGAATGGCTACGCCATTTCTTAGAGGATATTCCAAAATGGCAAAAACCTGTGCCACTAATAAGTATACATTGTGATAGTCAATCTGCGATTGGAAGAGCACATAGTAATATGTATAATGGTAAGTCTAGACATATACGTCGTAGACATAATACCATTAGACAATTACTCTCAACATGAATTATCTCTATTGACTACGTAAAGTCAAGGGATAATATTGCGGATCCGCTAACCAAAGGGTTAAATAGAGAGTTAATTGAGAAATTGACAAGAGGAATGGGACTGAAGCCCATGAAAGAATAAGTTGGTATAAAAGAAACCCAACCTAGTTGACTGGAGATTCCAAGATCTAGGTTCAAAAGAACAACCTAATTATATAAACTTAATGATGTCACTGTGGAGTTATCCCTAAAATCATTCCTATATAAAATAACAGTGATATTGTAAAGAAAAGGATAGCAATTTTGCTTTAATGATTCTTAAGTGGAGTAAACAAATTACTCAAAAACTATGGAATCACCTATGTGAGAGAGAAGTGGAGCCGCTTCAAAGGAGAATTATTTAAGGGTTAAATTCTTTAGAAACTCTTGCAAAACCAGGTTGATGCTCATGGCCAAAACGAACATAACTATAAGAATTGAACAAACGTTTAAATGATTCCTATATGAAGTGTATGGTTCATTTACATAAGAAAGCTGGACAGTTCGAGGACATCATGTCTGCTGGACAGTTCAAGGACATAATGTCTATTAGACAACTAGTAAAGTAAATATACTTTCACAAGAAAAGATTCAAAGGGTAACACCTACCTATCCTATGCAGGTTTCAATTGTTGAACACTATCAGTCAAAACTAAAACAATTTTCATTCATGTGGGGGATTGTTGGAAATATGGGACAAATTGATGGGTGAATGGATGAGAAATTGATGCTCAAAGAATACCCTTGATTTGGAAGTGGAAAGTGGAAAAACAATAAGCCCATATTGGAAAAGAAAGAAGATTATGGAGTGCTTTATATACAGTTATACTCGTTTGAATTGGCAACTATCATAGCACAAACTCTATGCCTTGCGTACGGGGGGGGGGGTGCAAATCCGATGCCCAACAAATTGAAACTTGAGCGCAAGCGCACATCTCGTGTACACGGGGGGGGGGGTGCAAATCCGATGCCCAACAAATTGAAACTTGAGCGCAAGCGCACATCTCGTGTACACAATTGCAACACTGAAAAGTGGGCCTCGCGACGAGCCCAATTTTGCCTTCTGATTTATTTTTTCAAACTGTTATGAATTTCGTAACGTACGGCAGATTTAATTAGCCGTTATTCCCATGCGTATTAATTTTATAACGACAGATTTAATCGTCCGTTATTCGTATTGATTTTGTAACGGCAGATTTAATCGTCCGTTATTTGTATTGATTTTGTAACGGCGGATTTAATCGTTCGTTATTCGTATTGATTTTATAACGGCATATATAATCATTCGTTATTCGTATTGATTTTGTAACGACGGATTTAATCAGCCGTTATTGCTCTCCCATTCTATTTTTATCGAAATCATTCTTCCTCTGTTAAAAAAAAAAATTCTCTACATTTGCACTGTTTTTCGATAGGGTTCATTTCGAGTTTGTTTAAGTTCTCCGGAAACTTGAAAGTGCCGTGATCTCTTCTTCGCTATCAACCGTTGTACCCTGAGAGACAGACATTCACGAAACCTCAATCGCGTGCTAGAGGAAACGAATCTGTTTTAAGGAAACTGTGTCAAACACAGGCCTCAGTATTCATTTGTATCGATTCCAACTTTGTTATTGCAATTTCGTTTCTTTACAATTCTGTATTATTCGTAATATTTATACTAATGCTGATTTGAATTCTACAACATAATGTGCATATAAACGCCAATTGCCCCCTTAAATCAAAGTGTGGGCCATTTGAAACGAATTTAAATAGGAAATACGATTTGCCCCCATTGTTATTCCCCCCCCCCCCCCAAGTTTGGTCTAATTACAAAACAAAGAGCGAAACAAAATTTTCGTTGATTCGATCGGATTAAGAATAGGCACTGAAATCGCGATTAGAAGCTTCAGAGAGACTTCAAATTTCCTCAGAGTAAGAGCAATCAAAAGTTTTAGAAGAAGCCTAAAAGATCATCGAGTTAATTAAAATCGAGATCAAAGCAAGAGCGATCGAAAGCATTCGACTCTTTAGCAATTTGTGCCATAATTCTCAACTCGAGTTAAGATTGTCCGTGTCGGGCCGCGCCTTTGAAGTCCTCTCCTATCTCGAGTATTACCTGATTGCGGCGGAACTGAAGGATCGCCGTAGCCTGGCGGATTGATCATGTGCTCGACGAGTCTCGGACATAGAGAAAACATAAAAGATCTAATGACCCCGAAAAAAAAAATTTTTGAAAGGCGTTATCCATTGGGCCCATATCGATATATGTACTATCCAACAAACAAGCCGACCCAAAATCCAAACCCGAACCCGTTAATCCGAAAGGCAAAACCCGATTCGGTTGTTTTCTTCCGGGTCGGATATAAACCCTACTCGGGCAGATCCAACCGCATTGCGTTTGCGGATGCAACTCGGCGCACGAATCGGTCCTCTCTTTCCTTCGACGTGATCTCTCTCTCTCTCTCTCTCTCTCTCTCTCTCTCTCTGTGAATCCGGCGGCGGAGAAGGCGGCGATCATGGATCTGGAGGTGGTCGGGCGCCACGCGCTCCTCTTCGACGACGACCCCATGGCGGCGTTCGTGAACTCGCCGGACGCGCTGGTCGCCTGGCACTCCCTCTCCATCGACCGCTACGACGTGCGCCACCTCCTCTCCGCTCCCCCGCCGCCCCGCAGGGCCCGCCGCCCCCTGCCTCCTCCTCCGGCGGCGGCGGCGGCGGCCGCCGCGGCCGAGGCGGACTCCTCGATGGAGCCGGAGCTCGATCGCGAGAGGTACCTGGATTTGCCGCCGCCGACGACGACGACCGATGAACAAGGTATTGGGCGAGAAAAGAATCTTCTTGCACTTTCGGTTTCCTTTTTCGGTTTGAAGTTGCAATTGTTATGAATCATTGTTGGATGATCGGAAAAGGGAGCATTATTTACTTTGGAGATGGCGAAGGATCATTTCTCTGATGGTGATTGATTTGTTAGTTAACGGCGGAGGAGGTGTTGTTGGCTTATTGTGCATCAATCTAGATGAGGATTTGGGTTAGCTGTGTTTAATTGCTCTTTCTCTGATAAATGTCTCTCTCTTGGTTGACAAGTCAAGAGCTTTTCTAAATGCCATGGCTTCTGCAGTCAACACCTTCGTGTCACCATGAAGTAGTAGCATTGAGATAGCTACAGTTGCTGCTCGCACCTTTTTTCTAGTGTTTTTGCCAAAAACTTGCATTTACATGGAGCCTGTAGCTGTTGGCATTTGACTCAATCCCAGTGCTTGCAGTCATGACTTGAAAAAAATTGGTTATTCACGGTTAGCGGGAACTAGCTTTGGCTGTCTTAGATTTTTAGTATTCGGCCAGAGAATAGATTGAACCCGAGAGTGTGGTTACGCAGGCTATGTATTCGGCAATAAAGAAATTCGAAGATCGCTTAGAGAAATACTGGTGTTTTTCCTGTGTGAACTGAGCTTCATGAACTTGTTCCTGGATCTTTATAAGTAAGATGCATTTGCTCTTGGTCCTTATTTTACAGTCTCTAGCTCAAACCTCTGGTGTCTGATGGATTGCCCTGTCCACGGCTCATTTCCTTCTCTTGACTATCTGCTTATGATTGGGGATTCCTTTCAATCTCTCTGTTATTCCTTGAGGGTGCAAGTCAAGCCTCCCTTTGCAAGTTAATGTAGGGCTGGCTAATTGCAGTAAAAGAACTTTTCCATCGAAGTTCTAAATGTGGTAACATCCTTATCAATACCGAGACTTCTTGGGCTAGATTCCTACTTTTCCCTTTTGCCCTTGCCTATAAATAAAAAGAAAGGAGAAAACCCTAGCTGTGACTGGTTAAGCATAGACATTCTTAGAGTAAATTCTTCATCATCAAATAAATGAATGACCTTTGATGTTTTCTGTTTCTCCTTGTTCAAATTGTTATATTTTCTGCATTCATTTCCAAGTTTGCAGGATCGAATGTAGTAAGCGACAGTTCCTTCTTTCAGAAAGTCAAGTAAGAATATGTTCTTCTTGCCCTTGGGTTTCATTACTCAAACTGCAATTTCTGTCCTTTTAATTTTAGCTCTTCAGCAATTTTTCTATGTGAATATTTAGCAAAGTTCCCTTTTAAAATCTTCTTTCCTCTACATGCAGAGCCAGATGCAGAAACTGGGACAGAAACAGCAAATGATGGTGGATATCGTGCTGTGGCATTCTCATATGGAAAACCTGACGATGCCATGGATCAGAAGACAACAGATGCTGATTCCGGATACCGTCCTCCATTTCCAGTTCCAGAATCTTTGCTTCAGAACCTGGTATGCGAATTTTTTATCCTTTTACATGCCTCGTCTATCATGTGATCTTGATGTCGATTGACCGTGTTGCTATCACTCACTGTGGTCAAATGATAGTTGAATGAAGTGCATGTGTCGTTCTAAGGCTTACGATGTCTAAGTTTCAGATGCTTGGAGCACAGCTGGAGTTCATCTGAGCCAAGGTTGCCATTCTTGGGCACCTTGTTTTCTTATGATGTCATGAGCAAGGGGCCTCGCAGGTGGGCTTAGAATGATAGTATTTTTCCTGCATTATCTGGAATCTTACCCACTTTGGAGCTTATCTCGTGAAGCACATCTCCTTAGAGTTTTATTTCTTGATCTTTGTGGTTCCCCACGTTATGTAAAATTCAGTGGTATAACTTGGCATTGTTCATTTATTTTTGTTTTTTTACTTGGCACTTCATTTACTTCTGTTTTTGAGGAATCTTTTTGTTGTTTTGTCCAGCCTCCGACCGAGAAGGTACATCAGATCATTGCAAGAACTGCTATGTTTGTTGGTAAACATGGTGGGCAATCGGAGATTATTTTGAGGGTGAAACAGGGTGACAACCCAACGTTTGGGTTCTTGTTGCCGGATCATCATCTTCATGCATACTTCCGGTTTCTTGTTGATCACCAAGAACTTCTTAAGTCCGATACAGAAGAAAAATCTTTAGAAGGTGAGAATACAGTGGATGGTGGGCAGGAAGATACTGGTGGTGCACTGTCTTTGCTTGGTGCTACATATGGATCTGGAGACGATGAAGACGAAACAACTGAGCTGAGGCCTGAACTTGAAGAAGACAAGCCTAAGGAAATCAATGTTGTTGCTGAGCCCAGTTCTGATGCATTGGACTGTAAAGAGCCATCCACTGATGTAGCTGGGAAGGAAAGATCAATTTGCAAACATCCACCACATTTATCTACGAAAGAAAAGGCTTCCACAGTTAAAAAGAACCGCTCAACTGCTACAGTTAAAGCTGGAGCTGAATTTGCAACAAAAAAAGGTGGCGAAACCTTGTCCAGTACTGCTGCTATGAAGTCCTCTTCTTTACCAAATTCAAAGAAGGTTGAGCAACCTCTTTTGGAGCCTCCATCTGATGTCAAGCGATTGGTTGATAAAATAGTGGAGTTCATTGTGAAAAATGGAGAGGCATTTGAATCTGTTCTCATTGAGCAAGATAAAAATTATGGGAGGTTTCCCTTTCTTCTGCCGTCTAATCAGTATTATCCTTACTATTTGAAAGTGCTTAGAAAAGCTCAACAGGTATGTTAGTGTTTAAATTTTGTCGATAGTATTTCAATGTTTTCACTGCGGTTTTTGTATGAGCTATGAAGTACTTCAACTGATGATTTTGAAGACCCCACATGTTTGCTGAGAAATTTATGAGGATTGAACTTGTACGTTCTTTTTATGGTTATTTTTTTATATATCCAGCAAATGAGCCCTTGTATCCAGTAGTTGTTTCTGCATATTTTAGTGTAGATTGTATCCTATTTAAGGAAGCTGATGTTTGATTCAACTTTAAAAAAGTAAAAAATATCACTATGGCTTTCCGGCCAAAACCACCAAAAAAATTAAAATACGAAGAAATTTTAAAAACGCTTACCAAAATTCTGCATGACTTAATTACGAGTCAAATTTTAAATGCAAAGAAAAAAGTATAAGCTAAAGATAAATGCATAAGTGATTTTGAAACGCAATATGGCCGGTGAGATACACTGATATGTTGGGCTGCCAGTGTTAGGAAAAAGTGGATATTTGAAAGCTTTTCGGCCTCAATGACTTTTCTAATTCATTAAGTGTTGAATTGCTGGTAAACTCAATTACTATTATCCTGATTTGTTTCTGAGATGTGCTGATACGATTGTTGATTTCTGTGCAAGTTTAGATTTTGTAATTGGTTTTTTGTGGCCTTGACCCGCGGTAAACAAAAAATTCATGACCGCAATGTTGTTTTCTTTGAATCGTTCAACGGTCTTCAATGACTTATCCTGTTCTTATCTTTCTTATATTCTAAATTTTGCTCTCAATCACAGTCAAAGTTACCGGGACAGAAATTGAGTCCGGAGAAGATTGATGCAGCAGGTCATGAGATGGAAAAGAAAGCTGCGCTCTCAAAGGATAGCGATAGTCAATCAGTTGGATCAGATATACCGTACGAGTCAGACCGCAAAGGGAAGTTTAAGATGGTAATTGGCAAGAGTAAGAAGGATGGTCAGGATCAACCTTCCAGAGACCACCAACAGCAAATAGGGGTAAGTGTTGATGCAGCCGCAGCTGCTGCTATACTTCAAGCCGCTAGACGGGGAATTAAGAATCCCACTCTAGGCATTTTCCCAAAAACATCATTAGACGCTAACAGTCATGCACGAGGCAGCGAGAGTGGAGAGTCTTCAAGTTTTGCCCATCTGCAAAATCCAGATAAGAAAGCTGAAAATACTATTTCTCTCCCATCTGACGAGGCCATTGCAAGGACTGCAGCTGTTGTGGCTGCGAGTGAGGCGGACTCCTCTGAAGCATCCTTGACTAAAGAAGAGAAGCTCAAGGCTGAAAGGTTGAAACGTGCAAAGATGTTTGCAGCCTTGTTGAAGGTTGGAGCTGCACCATCGAAAACTCAATTATCACGAGGCTTGTCAGTGGAGCCACCTGACTCTGGACTTTCTGTTTCGGCTGGGGTTCCAAATACTTCCGGCCAGGAAAGAGAGGGCAGTTCCTTTCCAGTTGACTTTGGCAACTCAGACATAAATCAGAAGTCTGAAAGAAAAGCATCAGGGAATGAGCAAAATGAGCGACGATCAAAGAGAAAGTACCGTTCAAGAGCAGAAAGACACGAAGAACAGGAAGATGAGGAAGAGGAAGAAGAAGAAGAAGAAGAAGAAGAAGAGAGGGGAGATAAAGATGAAGAAAGGGATCACAAGCACTCAATGAAGAAGAGACGATCTCACCGTTCAGACCGCAGTAAAGAGAGGCATAGGCACCGGAAAGGACATTCTTCTTCCAAGGAAAAAGAGTCTCGACATAGGCATAGACATGATAGCTTGGATGACGAACACCATCAGCTTAGACACGATAGCTTTGATGACGAGCAGCGGCATCACCGTCGCCGGCATAGACACGATACCTCTGATGACGAGCGGCAGCATAGCCATCGTCGGAATAGACACGACAGCATTGATGATAAGCATGATGGCTATTCTGATGACAAGCGGCGGCATAGCCGTCGTCGGAATAGACATGACAGCTTTGATGATAAGCATGGTGGCTCATCCAATGACGAGCGTAAGCCCCATCATTGGCACAAGCACAATCACTCTTCGGACGATGAGGAGCAGCGCCACGTTAATAGCCGTAGACGTCGTGACTACTATGACGATGAGACGGACCGTAATAAATCTGGCAAGCATAGGAAATCTCACTCAGGAAGGAAGGAGTTGGAGGAAGGGGAGATAAGTGCAGGATCGGGCGAGTCGAAAGCGCTTGAGAGTAACGGAATTGCCAGAGAAGCATCGGCTGGTTTATCAAATACATCTCAAGCACCAAGGGCGCCATCTCTGCCGTCTGAGGCATCTGAGGTTCCCAATGATCTTAGAGCAAAGATCCGAGCTATGTTGATGGCAACCATGTAGATGCTCAGGATCTCGACTCTTCCTATGTATACGTACACCTGGCTGTTCAATTTAGCAGTCAAGGGAGGGAAGATCATCGTCTGTCTTAAGTCATAAGATTTACTTAGCCTCCTTTCTTTGATCAAAATTGTTTGTAATCTCTTTGAGCAGTTTGTAATTTGTATCGCTGTCGACCTAATTGAAACAAATTAGGGATCTGTTAATTGGTGCGTGAAATGATCACATCCTACCTCCTGTGACGGGCTTGGAGAATTGCCATGCGACAACGCCGGCCCAACAGCGAGCTTGCTTCGATTCGTTCGTCTTGGAAACTTGTTAACCAGACGAACTGAAGGCTGATCGGAATGGCTGGATTCTGCAGCTTGATTGATTTTTTTTTTCCAATAGTTAGAACTGTATTATGAAAAAGACCGATGAATCAAGTTAGCAGATTGTTTTTTACTTATATCTGATGGCCGTGTCTCGGATATTGGTCCAACAATTTCTGAACCAGGGGAGGAGTCCATGAGATTAGTCTATATTACTACCTTAACGATGGATTGTTACGCGAGTCTCTGTTCTCGTGTCTTAAAACGACATTAGATTCCCGGACTTTCAGAGCATCTGGCTGACACGTATACGGTGATGGTTCTCTCGGCCATTGTAATCGAGAGATTTACAAGGACAGGAGCTCTTGCGCATCGAAGAAGGTCGGCGGTCTGCGCATTGGCTCCTACCTTGTTTTACTTGTACCTAAAGATCGAGAAAAAAACAAAGTTACCATGGTCCAAAAGAAGATCGCTGTCTTACGAGCCGTGACTCAACTTCTCCTCTTGATTCCACGACAAATTACACCAGCAGCATCCCTGCTTCGTGGCTTGTGTGGTTCAGCGGAGATAAGAAGGTTGCCTTTGTACGTCCCTTCTAGTCAATGTGATGAAAGTTGATTTGGTCATATAAAATTGCATGTGGATGATCAGGGAGAGGCATACCAACATATGTGCCATGAAGGGTCCCATGATTTCAATTCTTTTTATGGTATTATAATGTAGTGGCTTTGATATCGAAAGTGTGCGGGTTCGGCAAGGGCAAGTCGGCCGACCACATTTTCCATGCGGGTTGATATATTGTAGTGGCATTTGGCACATTCACACACACATATCTGTGCATGTATAGTTGCTTGTTATATAAAAATTGATATGCCTTTGTTTTTTCGCCAATTACACCTTTCCCTTTGGTAACGTCTAACGGGTTTATTTTGTATAGATCACGTGGCAACATGTACTTAGAGGTGTTTGAAATGGCTAGTACAGCTTGGGGTTCAAGACAAGATCTTGAACTTTCTTCAATTTCTTCTACAAAAGTAAAAGGAAAACGTTTTTTTAAAATTTCCTAGTAGTAACTTTGCACATCGGGTTCAAATTTTAGTAAAGATTATTGCGTGCACTGAGCAATTTCATGCGATTTTCCATTAAGCGTGCAAAGAAGCACTTATGACTTTTTTTTTAGGGGGGGTTGGTCTTTACAAAGTTTAGGAGGAGGGGTTACCTCATGTAAAAGGTGATGATGAAATCAAGACCTTAAATCACCATATCTTGGTCCATGACGTCCTTCGAATCGCCGAGCATGTTGAGTAGGTCATTTGGAACGCACTTCGCCTCTGGCAAGCTTAGATTTGAGTTGGCCAAGTTGAGATTCGTTTAGAGCCTATGCTATGGTCTTCTTCACGAGCGCTTCAAAGCCTCTACTATGGTCTTCTTTACTGCCTCCCACGCATCACCCTTCTCAAGCCAACTATGGACGGCCCGGGTCTAGGTAGAATCGATCGGTTCGGTCCAGTTTCAGAACCGTTCGGTCTAGTTCTCATTTGGAATCAAAAGTTACTGGTGGATTCTCGATTCTACGATGAGAACCGGATCATCCGGGAACCGATCACCTTTACTGGACATGATGTGCGCTCCACTTTGGCAAGCACTCATGACTTTGGCAAATACCCTTTCGAAATAGCCAGCATCTACTTTGTCTTTACACTTTAATCAAGGGAAATGTCGACTCATCCCCGAATTAGGTCAAATCGGGAATTTTCCCTTTTCCCCATCTACAGGCCACACATTACAACCTTTTCCTTCACGTAACCGCGCAAGAGATGCTTAAAAAGTCGCATTCCAAGCGACACGTGCACATTCATGCCGCCTTAGCCAGCTATGCAAAGCTAGAAAGACACTCGCAAAGCAAGAGAAAGAAATAAATACCACCGAAAAAGAAGAGAGAAGCAAGAGAAAATAGTGGCACGCAATCGACCCGAAACTGAGACTTTTTGCCTGTCAGATTGCGTTGGGGGCATGTTATGGTGCGTCTCAGTTTCAACGTTATGTTCTTCGAAGTCGGTACAAAATTGATGACACCATCTGGACTTTTGGAGTCTGAGAAATGAAGTGAAATTAGTTTGCAAAACTTCGCATTAAATGACAAAACGTAGAAAAGGGTACAAAAAGCCCATCAAATCTTGTGTCCACTATTGTCAAGTGCTGTCGACAGATTCCGGAAACTGGTTTCATACACGATGGAGAACCACTGGACTCCGATATTGCCGCTTATAACATATATCAAAGTATATAATATATATCGACTCTATTACATGGTAGAGATGAATTGTTTGTTGTTTGGTTTTCTCGAGAGGATCGACCTTGTATTTTCTATTTTTTTTAATCTTTCGAGGACTTTTTAGATAAGAAGTGCGAAATGATGATTGCTATTGTTCTTTTTACGTATATATGCGAGGGAAAAAGTACCGGAAAAGTCATAATTCTATTACATTGATACCAATTTAGTCATCAACATATCAATTGGACCAATTTAGTCATAAATCATTTTCACATTGATTCTAATTCAGTCCATCCGATCAATTTAGACCATAAATTGCTGACTTGGACGTCGATGACCCCATGTGACATGACGTCTGTGCTAACATGGACATTTGTAATAGTTTTTTTTTATAATTTTCCTTTTTTTCTTGTCTTTTTTTCCTTTTCCTTTTATTTTTGGCATGGCCGACCCTCACCCAAGCCAAGGCAACCTCGCCCTCACCAGCCATGGTCTATTGCCTGTGGCCGGCGACCGGGCACTACTAAAAAGTAAATAAAAAGAAAAAAATCAAAATTAAAAAAATAAATTTTTTTAAAAAATATCCAAATCAATGTCGATCGTGCTAAATAAGACCGCCAGCATCCACATCAATGACTTTCGATCTAAACTGGCCGAATTGACTGAATTGGTACCAATATAAAAAGGAATAAAATTGTCCTATTAAAAAATTTATGACTGAATTGATACAAATGCAATAGGTTTATAATTTTTTTGATACTTTTATCTATATGCATGTATGGGAAAATTGTCCAAAAAGTCATAAATCTATTACACGACGGCCAATTTCAATCCTAAACCTTTTAATTGCGCTAATTTAATCATAAACATTTTGACGATCTGCCAATTCAATCATAAACATATTGATGGTTTGCCAATTCAGTCACTCTTGCTAATTTTGGCCGGAAATCGCTAATGTGGAAATACAGTTAACGCTGGTCATCTTACGTGACACAGCTAATTCTAACGTTGACGATTTTTGCAAATTTTTTTCTTAATTTTCTGAATTTTTTTTTCATTTTTTCCTTTTTTTTCTTTTTCCCACTATCGATTACTAGCCTGGGCAATTGAAAGGTTTAGAACTGAATTGGCCACCGTATAATAGGTTTATGACTTTTTAGATAATTTTCCCTGCATGTATATGTCATGCACAACAGTATACATATTTTCTTACGTAATGATTACTTTAAATCAAGACAAAAGGAAAATGCTTGCATTTTTGGAATTTCTCCAAGATGAGGAATTCTTTAATGTAAGTGTTTGGTACCGAAGCTATGTTCGTGGTCCCTAAATTATTAATTGATTTGCTTACAAGTTAAAGCTATTGACTCAATAATAAACATTTCCAGCACCCAGTTTAATTACCAATATATGTCGAGAAAATCACTATCGGCGGATACCATCCCAATTTATCGACGCAACAGTGGGGACGACTCGTTCAACGTCGAAAAAATTAAGAGTACATAGGTTCAAATTGAGTAATTATCAACAGATTTCATTAGAGGGTCTTTGACTGTGTACGCGCTTGAAACGTTCATAGCTTTAGGTTTCTACACTAATCGATGACTTTACGCAAAGATTTGTCCACCTAAACCCTAACTAAAACCCTAGCTAACTGTTAGTGATAACGTAATCCTTTACGCGGAAGTTCAATATGATAAAATCTTAAATCTTCATGATTTATTTACGACTAGAAGGATGAAGACACATATCTTTATCCATAACAACAACTTTGAAAAAAATTATTGCGGAAATAGGAGAAGCAAATAAATCCGATTTATTTAACGTATTTTATCCTATGGATGATAGAATACAACTTTTGTTGTCTATGGATGGAGGTGGATGGAGAGATAACCCGACTATTAGGATGCACGAGTGAGTTATGTTAGAAAAATCTTACATCGGAGAATAGGTGTGATTCTTGTTAGCTCATAACTCATTGGCTTAAAATTTTGAGTGAACGTGGATTCAATTAGATATGTTAACATGCTCGGACTTTTGCCTCCTCTTAGCGATCTCTCGTGCAGATATTGAGTTTTTACTGTGTACTCCTAACACAGACTTTTCATATAAGCTACCAATAGGTGCAACTTCTATTTTCATAAAAGTTGCAACTTTTCATATTCCATCTTGGGTTAATATCACGAAAAATCCAAAATTGATACACTTATGATAATTTTATCCCAAATTATTTTTTTGATTATAAAAAATCCAAACTGGTACATTTGTGATAATTTTACCCGAACTAATTTTTTGACCATAAAAAATCCCAAACTGGTACATCTGTGATAATTTTACACCGAACTAATTTTTTGACCATAAAAAATACCAAACTTGTACACCTATGACAATTTTACTCCGAACTAATCTTTTAACCACAAAAAATCTCAAACTGATACACCCGTGATAAATTTACTCTATATTAGTTTTTCTTAAATTTTACTATCAAATTGCTAAGTTTGATGACACGCGATAGTTGACGGGTGTATAGGTTGGGGGTTTTAACAGACAAGTTTACCAATTTGTGATTTTTCGTGATATTAATCCAATTTAACGGATACTAACGGAAGGTAAATTTATCACAAATGTACCAGTTTGGGATTTTTAGGGTTCAAAAAATTAGTTTCGGGTAAAATTATCACAAGTGTACCAGTTTGAGGTTTTTGGTGGTCAAAAAATTAGTTTGAAGTAAAATTGTCACAAGTGTACCAGTGTGAGATTTTTTGTGGTAAAAAAAATAGTTCGGGTAAATTTATCATAGGTGTCACTACAAAAAAACTGGATTTTTGCCACGAAAATTTGCGATAAATTTTCCAACGAAAAGTAACATTCATCAGAAATTAGCTACGAAAAATTTTTCGTTGGAAATTTCCAACGAATTTTGCTACGAATTCAAAAGAACCCGGTATTGTTCTGCATTTTTTAAATTCGTGGAAAAATTCGTTGGAAATTTCCAACGAATTTTCCCACGAATTTCAATTTTCTAGGCAATTATTTTAGTGTGTACAATTTTCGTGGCAAAATTTTTCATTGGAAATTTCCAACGAATTTTGTGAAGAAAAATTTTTCGTTGGAAATTTCCAACGAATTTTGCGACGAATTCAAAAAAACCCGTTATTGTTCGGCATTTTTTAAATTCGTGGGAAAATTCGTTGGAAATTTCCAACGAATTTTCTCACGAATTTCAATTTTCCAGGCAATTATTTTAGTGTGTACAATTTTCATTGCAAAATTCGTGGGAAATTTCCCACGAATTTTGCAACGAAAACCCTACTCCTTCCTTATTCAACATTTTCGCGCTCATTATTCCCGCAAGGATTCTCAATTTCCACATTTTCTCTCTCTCTCTCTCTCTCTCTCTCTCTCTCTCTCTCTCTCTCTCTCTCTCTCTCTCTCTCTCTCTCCGCGATCGACGCCTCCACCTGCTCCATCGCGTCCGCATACTGGTCGGCGCACTCGCTGAGGCACTGCTCCACCGCCGGGCCCAAGCTCCCACCGCCGCCGCCGAGCATCCGGCCGATGAAGGGGGTGGTGTCCGTCGCGTTCGCGGCGGCGAGGCCGAGTGCGACCGCCGTGATCCAGGCCCTCGCCATGGCGGGCGAGCTCGAGGTCGCCCAGATCTGGGCGACTTCGAGCTCACCGGCGACGAGGCTGGCCCTCGCCGGTCATGGCGAGGGCCGAGCTTGCCGGCGACGAGGTTGGCCCTCGCCGGCCATGGCGAGGGCCGAGCTCGCCATGGTCGACGAGCTCGCCGGCGGCGAGACTAGTCCTCGCCCGCACGATTTTTGTCACGATGAAACTAATTTTGCCACGATTTTTCGACAAAAAAAAAATTTGCCACATTTTTGCAACGAATAATTAGCAAAACTTTGCAACGAATTTAGTTACAAATTTTGCGACGAAAAAATTTCGTCGTAAATTACCAACGAAAATTTATATTTTTTGTCGGAAAAATTTGCGACGACAAATTTTTGTTCGTCGAAAATTTCGTTGGATTTCCAAATTTTTCGTTGGAAAAAAGTTATTTTTTTGTAGTGTTTCCAACGAATTTAGCCACGAATTTTCCAACGAATTTTCCAACAAAAAAAATTTCGTTGGAAATTTCCAACGAAAATTGAAATTTTTCGTTGGAAAAATTTGCAACGAAGAATTACCAACGTATTTTTTTTCGTTGGAAAATTCGTTGGAAATTCGTTTTCCAACAAATTTTTCTCAATTTTTCGTTGGAAATTTCGTTGGAAAAAAGATGTGTTTTTGTAGTGTATATCAGTTTTGGATTTTTTATGGTCAAAAATTAATTCGGGATAAAATTATCACAAGTGTACCAGTTTGGGGTTTTTCGTGATATTAACCATTCTATCTTTATCCTTACCCAAAAAAAAAACCATTCTATCTTTATGTAAGTTGCAACCAATTAATAACATCATATGGGTCATAGTTATTCTTACATTAAAACCCTCCAATTAATAATATCATATGGGTCATAGTTAATTTTTTTTTTTGATAACCCAGGGAACCCCCGCACGGCCGACAGCCGGGGAGTAAACCCTGGGGGCGACACGTGCTAGCCACCACACACGTGCCACCGGTTAAGTCACCCTGCAGCGCCCGGGATTCGAACACTCAACCTTTTGCGAGAGAAAGAGTGCGCACTCCAGCAGCGCCACCCAGGCGGGTGGATATGGGTCATAGTTATTCTTACATTAAAACCCTAAAAAACACATAATGCCACAGTCAGTCCCAAATTCTCCTCCAATTTCGGTCTCCAACCTGTTTGCACGGATCAGAGACATTTGCACAGTCAATCTCACGTGGGGATGGGCACCTTGTTTCTTTCTGTGTGCAGCTTTATCATTGAGTTCCAGCTTCATTATTCCAACCTTGCGTATTGACCGCATCGCGGAGGGCCGGTCAAATTCGAACATCCACCCTGTGTCCTTGACGTAACAAGACGTGCATGTTTTCTGGATGTACGTGGCTTGACCAGAAACCCCTTCTTACATTCAAAGTCAGTGGTAAATAATCGCGGCCACAGATAGACTCCAAGGACCAGGCCCTCTCGCTCCATTTGCTACAGTACAAATCAAGACTCTGGTAATCTCTTCATTGTTTGACTTACATCTAAACCCACATGCATTTAATAACCCCAAGGCTCTTATCTTATGGCAAAGAAAAGTACGTGCAGATCAGGAGTAGCTAGCCATTTTGTTTGAGGGTTCATTCACAGCTTACTCAGTATTCCCAAGCAAAGACCGGAACGACGAAACAACGAAAGTAAGAGTAATTATAACATGCGCTATCGGTATAAAAGAGAACTTGCAAGAGCGGTCTTATCCACTCTCGAGATGAGGGCAAATCAAGGATGGATAACACAACTTATGTAAAGTTTCCCCTTTTGTTGTGAAAATAAGTATCGTTTCAATAAAATACGAGAAAAGAGACATCTTCTTTTACTACTGTTCAACAAGAAATTTTGTCACGTATATTAAACTGTTTATTTTCGTATCGATAAGGGATCATGATTTCCAAAAACTAGCCTTGATTAAGATTCTTCAAACTGAGGTTAGAATCCAAAGTATAGTTCTTCGGATTGCTTTGATTTGATCTCTTGATGCTCGTATGAGTGTGTACACAGTTCCATCGACAACATGATAATTAATGACAGCGCCTCCTCCCTCCAAGTTCAAAGAAATCTGTGGTTTTTTCCGTAATGTTTGACAAATGATAATTATGATGGGCGTGGAAAAAATTTTGTACAGTTACTTTCCAAGTCGATATGTAAGTTAGAATGAGTTATTCAAGAAAAGGAGGAGGAAAGACAAGAAGAAAACACGAGAGAACTAGTCAAATCTTGGTCCCGACCGTCCAATTAACCTAAAATTCCACATTGCATGCCTATGTAAATCATCCGATATCAATATAGAGAAATGACTACAATAGTGATATCCTTCATATCTTGATATAATTAGAGGGAAACATTAATTCGATAACATTTCCTCCTATTAAGAAGCTCATTTGAACAAGATTAAGTTAGCATAAATTAGTCATTAAAAATTGGGAAAATTACCCAAAAAGTCTTAAACTTATTACAGTTATGTCAATTCAGTTTTAAACCCTTTTTGTTTTTGCCAATTGAGTCCTAACATTTTGCATTTATGCAAATTCAGTCTATTTGGCCATTTTTGACCAGTCATCATTGATGTTGATAATTTTTAAATAATATTTAAAAAATTTTGAATTTTGAATTTTCTTTTTTCTTTCTTTTTTTTTCTTCTTCCTCTAGTTGGTCACCAAACCTCGACGACCGGCCAAAGGCGAGGGCCAGTGAGGGCTAGCTTGATCTGTTACTCCCATGGTTGTTGTTGTTGCAGCTCTCTTCGTCACTCAACCGCATGAGCTACTCTGCAGTGATAATTGGGAAGGCTAGACAGGAGGGTGAGGCTCGGCCTCGCCATCGCTGGGCGAGGTCGGCCTCAGCAGTGGCTGGGCAAGGCTCAACCTCACCATGGCTAGGCGAGCTCGAAATCGCCTAGCAACGATGAGGTCAAGCCTCACCCTCGCCGACCAGAGGAAGAAAGAAAAAAAAAAGAAAGAGAAAGAAAAGAAAAAAAAGTAACAGAAAAAACAAATAGAAAATTTGAAAAAAAATATTAAAATATTATTAAAAATTATCTACGTTACTAATTGCGCCACGTAGGACGGTTGGCGTCGACATCAACGCCGGCCAATCAAAAAATAGCCGGATTGACTGAATTGACACAAATGCAAAATGTTTAGGACACAATTACAATAGGTTTATGATTTTTTTGATAATTTTCCCCATTAAAATTAATCTGTAGAATCCTTGCATGTTCTACGTAAGCAAAAAATGGCCAATTATGTTATTGAAAGGAGCCACCTTGAGCAATATAACTCACCATTTAGTCCCCAATGATATTAAGTGAGCAATAGAGAGGTAGATAACATTTTAGACCTTTCAGGGATCGACATGACATCGTCGAAGACACGACTTTACAAGGTAGCGTCGATTCATTATCATCTCTAATTCTTGAAGTTTTGCGATGCACAAAGCAATGATCCTCGCAAAAGTGTGGAACATCTTGCCGACACGGCTACCTCGTTGCATATGCGCGAGTGCACCTTTTAGGTTATGAACGTAAGAGGATTTCATTCCATTTGAGCAAACTAGATATTCCATACATAATCACATCAATGCGGACATTGATATGAGTCTAAGGAGAAGAAAACATGCCCCTTTGTCTTTATATAACCTAAAATCAAACTAACCCATAAAAAGGTGCAAGCTAGTGGAAACACGGACACATCTTTGTCATAGAAAAGGAACACTGCCGGATCATGACTCCTTTGTCTGTAGATCTAGTACTAATGGGAACGTATACTAGACTATAGTCAACAGTAGTCTCTAATTCGGTTGCAAAGTTAAAGTTTTTCCTTTTGACAAATGATGAGGTAAAGGAATACTAGAGGAGAACTTGGTTGGGGCATTCCTTAAAGGCCCAAGTGGGGCAATTCTCTTTGGTAGGCAATAACATATTAAATGAAAATTGGAGAAATCAAAAATCAAAAGGGGAAACAATATTGGCGTTTCGAGTTTTCGAGGTGGTTTCTTATAGGAGAAATTGTCCAATCGGACCTAAATGTGTTGTACGGATGCCAATTCAATCATAAACTTTTCAATTATCCAAATTCAATCCAAAACCTTCGCACGAAATTCCAATACAATCATTCCAACTAATTTTAGTTGAAAATTACTAACGTGGCAGTGTGTTACATAGGACAGTCGGAGATAACTGGCTATCACATTAGTGATTTAATTTGAATAAAGGCAAATTTAAAACTAAGTTGACATCTATATAATTGTTGTAGGACCTATTGGGTAATTTTCCCCTTTCTTATCTCTCCATTAAAAACCGAGTAAGATAGATATGTGATTGGACGTAATGATTTGGGTGTAGTGTTATTTGTATCTCGGCTTGTACATGGATATATGACATAAACACGGCTGCTGATGACATTCGGGAATATTCAAATAGGTAGAAGATAAATGGGTGGGCTCGGACCATGAAATCGCGCAACGTTTGATAAATAAGCCATAACTTTTGTCATATTTTCAAGATTCGACGTGCGCTATGCTACATTCAAACGAAAGATCGGTTTTCCCGTCTTTTCAAGCCTCAAAATCCATCTTATCACGGGATTTGGACCACTTTTCTAATTTTAGGTTTACTTTCTATGTGATTTTAGCCCTTGCTTATTTTTCCGAACTTCTTTACTCGTACTAAGTTAATTTCGGTTTCGTTTTTTCATGGTACCTAGGGTTTTGTTCTTTTCGAATGGTCAAACACAGTATATATAGTAATAGAATTTTCCCTAAATCGTGCATGTAAGTGTACTGCGCCTTCGCGCGTGTTGCAAATTTATTTATCTGTGTTATGTGTCGTTTTTGTGTTGCATCAATGCGTTTTGTTTTGTTTTGTTTTTTTTCCATGTATCTAATTACCAAAAAAGGAGAGATAGCTTGTCTGGTTTGTGTCGGCCTTCTCTCTTGCGGCTGATATGGTTGGTTTGGTTCTGTATTTGGTTTGGCCTAGAATCTGCCGGACCCGCTTGATCTTGCTCGGACATTATTATGTCCGGTTATGATCAGGTTTGGGTTGGGCTTTGGCTGTAAGTGGTGTTTTGAGGAAGTTATACATTCTTACCTTACCAAAAAAAAAAAAAAAAAAAAAGAAAGGAGAGATAGCGCAAATTGGCGTATTTGTCACTTAAGTCAAACTCTCTCTTTCGATCGTAATCCATCATTGTCTACTACAAAACCCAGGTGCGAGGTCCCCATATCGCTTGAGTACAGATAAACACCTAGTTTAGTTTCCACACCTACGCGTCTCCTTGTACAGCTTCTCTAATTAAACTATTATTATCAAGAGCTAATCTCATGCTTGAACAAATTTCCTCCCATTTCCTCTCTCTTTCCCTGTATAAATCCAATAATTTACGATAGAAAGACGAAATAATTGTTAAAATGGAATGTGAACGCTTTGTATTCATGATTTACAGCACTTACAGCTCCACAAAATTAAAGAAAAACAGCCGACTAAGTTAGGCAAAATCAGGTTTGACAACTTGCTCTTTAGCGGCTGCATACGTTTCTAGGATTTGCTTGCACTTACATGGCGCAGGTAATTCATGGTCAGCTCATGCAGCCAAGATTTTAAACCTAGAATTCACAGGTTAAATGGATTACAGAAGAAACAGATCCATCTATTCATTCGCTTGGCAGAGAAATTTCCCAGTCTTTTTCACACTAATCTGGAAATAATAATGATGTGGTATAGATCTACAAGAAATGTTAACGGACTACAGAAGCTAAAGAGGAGGAAAAATATAATATACATATATATATATATATATATATATATATATATATATATATATATATATATTCTCTCTCAGTATGGGTGCCACGTGTCTAATTGACGCACCATCTTACCTCATTCGCTCCGATTTCTTCATGCTAGGAATATAAGCTTTGTTTTCACACTCGGTCTTAGTCCAAACCCTTTTTAAATGCCGAGTCCATTGCATCCTTGGGAAGACTTTCTTCTTCTTCCCCACACCAACCAACTCTCTCTCTCTCTCTCCCATTATCTCAGTTCATGGACAAAAGTGCAAAAACCCACTTCATCAATGTTGACCTTCTAGCTACCAAATTCAATTGCAGTGACAATCGATCTGTCAGAGAGCCATTGATCCTGAGGTCGACCGTATGGAAGCATGAAATGATGGAAGCCGAGATGGACCGGAGCCAGCACGGGGCCGTCTCTGTGGCGGCGGAGGCATCGGTATCGGCCACAGGACGCAAAGATAGGGTGGTTAACGAGCTGAACTTCTTCGCCATTGACAAAAGCTCAAGAGAAGAAGCGTGCTCCGCAGTCAAGAGCGAGAACGTGGAGGATAGTCTAGAGGAGGATCAGGAGATGAAACTCGACGTAAGTTTGCAAGTACTCAAAGCTATTCTTATATGCTTGAGTTTCTTTATACTTTTTATTCACACGCTTGAAGTTGATATGTACTCACTATTTGCACCAATTGAAAACTTTTGCTTTTGAAACTGTTAAGAAGCTTTCCCCGGCACAGATTGCGGTGATATCACGTTAAAAATTAACTTTACTGTTAGTTTAAATCTTATATAGAAACCTAATAATCTTACATCTCGATTTATTTATACGAACATGTAGACGGGATTGAATCTTCTCACGGAGAATATCGGTAGCGATAAATCACTCGTTGATGAAGAGGAATCACCGGGCAAGGAACACAGGTGCATGAACTCAACTGAGGTATGCGTGTCTTGATTAATTGATTGACCTTTAGGCCTCGTCTGATTATTAGGTCCAATTCATATTCCTATATATCTTACTTTGATCATTTGTGAACATAAAGATTTTTCCTTTTGTTTTTGTTTTTTCCAGTTGGCAGTCTTGAAAGCTGAATTAGACAGGATGAACGTGGAAAATCAACGCCTGAAGAGCATGATTTATCAGGTCAACAGTAATTGCAACGCCTTACAAGCCCATCTCCTTTCATTAATGCAAAGGCATCGGGCGAGTCCTCAAGCCAAGACCACAGATTTTGAAAAGGTAATTAAGTTAATCTGTTATTATTTTTCACATATTATTGTTAGTTGAAAAGTTGAGAAATTGATGACATTGATTTGTTTGACCAATATGATCTATATTCCATGGAATGAGATTGGTGAAATTGAAATGAAATAAATTAATCAACCCAACTATTGTACTATACTGCATATTATACATACTACATAAGTATATACGTGTATAGACCCTTATAGCTATGACAATTTTCTTTTCAGGAAAGTTATGTCTTAATTATCTTACATGAGAATATCTACATATGTTAAGGTGATTGGTAAAACGCTAGAGGATTGCGAGAAATCCACCGGAAAAGATGAGAATTCACGATCAGTGTCGGAAGAAAAACCACGGGATGGCTTGAACTCACCTCAAAACAATATAGTGGAGTCGATGGAGTACTTCAAGACGCCGAGGGAATGCTCTACGAGCGAAGTCATGCCATTTCCTGATCCTAACAAAAACGAATCTATTGATCATCGACGGAGGAGGGATGATGCTCCATGGTCTCCGATAAAAGTGCAGAAACTTAGTTCCAACACTGATCAAGCGGCCGAAACAATGGCCATGATTAAGAAAGCCCGGGTGTCGGTTCGAGCTCGCTCGGAGGCATCCATGGTGAGTAAATGCATCTGTCATCGAAATATTACATTTTTGTCAATCGTCTACCATATGCAAAGTTTGTTAGAATAATATACACAGACTACATAAGTTTCTCGTGAATTGGGATATGACGGACAAACATGTTCAATTAGAACTACGCAGTAAGTTTGCTTTCCCTAGAAGCGATCATGAAATCATTGTCGTGCTTTCTACAAGCTCAGTAATATATGCAGTGTCATACAAGGTCATTGTAGGTATTAGATGCATATTCATCTTCTCATGTTTTATGCATAAATTTGAAATATTATGCGCATTGTAAATCTCCCGGAAATTGCAACTTGAGAGCACAATCCAGAGAGTACTCGAACAGTGTGAAATGACTTTAGAAAACCATATAAAGAAGCGCATGAAAACAGCCAGGCCAACAACCGAAGGGTGCAATTCGTGATCAGTGCAATGCATATAAAGTAGAAACTTTAACCGGCCGTGTCTGCACAACTTTTCCAGTTTCCTCAGCAACACTCGATTGGACAAAGCACACGATGTTCTTTTCCTTTTGTCGGAGGGTTTTCGTAGTAAAGTCAAGAGAAAAGTAGCAATCTTGCGCGTCAAGATTTTGAACAAAAACCAACCCATGCCTTTCGGAAAAGTCCAGGAGAAAGGCTGATCACAATGAAGATCTGTCCATACTACGTGCTGTTTGACTCATCATCTATGTAGAAGGCTTTTGCTGCTTTGCTTTCAGACAGTAGCCACACTCTCTCATTAGGGTTTCGAGTTCTTGTGAAGCTAATGATTATGGTCAATGTCTTAAAATATGTGTTTATCTACCCAGATTGCAGACGGTTGTCAGTGGAGGAAATATGGGCAAAAGATGGCGAAAGGAAACCCATGCCCTCGAGCTTATTATCGCTGTTCTATGGCGGTTGGCTGTCCGGTTCGCAAACAGGTAGTGTGTTCTTGAATTCATGCTGTCCAATTTTCAAAGTAATTACTACAATATAATGTTATAATCTAGCTTTCACATATTCATAAGTCTTGAATGGAAATCCACAAGGAATATGCAGATGACATATATGCTTCCTAAACTGCGTTAGGTTGTGCTTATGCGCACATTTTGTGAGGATTTAGTGTATCTTGCCCGTGTTTAGGCTAGATTTTATTTGACTCAGGCCTTACAAGAGATTTGATTGATGAAATTCTCTAATGGTCTGACCAACTCTTTATTCAAACAACTCTCACAAGTACGACTTACATTGGATCTCATAGAAAAAGGCATGAACTCCATATGTTTCTGCACTTTTTCTTATATTTGGGGCTATAATGTCAATATTGCAGAACCAGGCTATATATCTAACATTGCTGTGTCGTCAGGTTCTTTCACTTATTGCTAGAGCCTCCCGCTTTGTTTGGCATAAGAATGCAGAGAAAACTTCCTTGTATCTTTAGTTGTAATATCTAAAAGTAGCTAATTATATTCATAGTGTTGATCCGAAACCTAAGCCGAGATCACCCTACGAGATCTAACGCAAATCTAGCTCCTGCAAATGGGTTTATTTGACAATGCACTACTGACGATAATAATGTGAAAATTGGCAGGTACAAAGATGTGCAGAAGACAAAGCAATCCTGGTAACAACATACGAAGGACAACACAACCACCCGCTTCCTCAAGCTGCAATGGCCATGGCATCAACCACTTCATCGGCTGCATCGATGATTCTCTCTGGTTCGATGACGAGTTCGGATGGATTGATTGCCAGCTCGCATTACGTCGCTGGAAATGCGTCGTTTCCTGGTTCGCTGCCAAGTCTGGCCACGCTCTCTGCGACTGCACCGTTTCCTACTGTCACATTGGACCTCACACACACCACTCCCACTAATGATACTATCAGCGACCCCATGCAGCTGCGAAGGCCGTTGTTCTTGGGTTCTGCCTTGCAAAGCCAGCTAGGTCACGCCTTGAACCAATCCGAGCTTCTTCAGGTGGTGAGCAATCAGATGAAGCAAGCGCCATCCTATATGGCCAACACGGCCGACACCGCAACGGCCGCCATCACAGCAGACCCGAACTTCACGGCGGCTCTCGTGGCGGCTATTGCCTCTGTTGTTGGCGGCGTTCATCCGAACCATGGCAGTGCTAGTGACGATGCCGTTACAAGAAGTTGCATCAACGAGAACACATGATATATGAGGAATAATTTTGTGGGAAAGCCCCGTTTGGTTGTCTCTTGTTTTTGTTCTTGTGCAAGGATAAACGATTTATCTCGTGCAACTTTCATGTTTGCCTTTTACTCAAATTTGGAGGAACTCTAAAAATTTTCTTATTTTTCAAAGTTCTTGCTGCTGATTCGGGCTAACGATAAAAGGAACGGGATAAGGGGTACTATTTCTCAAAGGGTATAAAAATTAGGATTTTGTAAAATCATAAGGCTCTCACAACTTGATTTTTTATTTACGTGAAATATTGAAAATATTTCTGGGGGTGCAAAAATGGGCCTACGCCAAAAGAATAGAATTACTCATGTATTATTCGCTGCAAACAGACGGTGGTCATGTCTCCTAGGATCATTGGAGCTAAGCTACTAAGTGAATGCATATCTATAATATTTTATAGACGTATATTGACATGTATAATCGTATATAATATTTTTACAATTTCTTAAAACTTAAATCTTTTTATTTTCAAATTTTGAAGGGAGGTAAAAAGTATAATCAAGCATAATCAAGGTGATCTATCTAAATGGTCTGACAAATTCTTAGTGAGCATGTAAATAAGTATAATCAATTATCTAATAAGAGTTTGTCATTACGAGAAAAGCAATATAGGATTAATCTAATGTTCGAGAAGAAGTCCTACTACTTAATAAATATTTTTAAGGAAGCGATGCATTTGTTGTTGTGAGGCCCAATTTGTTTTTGGACTTTCGCATTCTAAATTGAACGAAATTATTATGCAAATAAGAAACTTTATGTAACTTCAGATATCAATATATATGTCTAAATCATTTGAGGTGTTATAAACAAAAGTGAAATATTAAACTCTAAAATTTTAAGGTATAAGTGAAAAAAAAAACGTAAACCTCACTCTAAATATATCTCGACATCTTTTGTACCAGAAAAAGGCCTAATAAAATTTAAAAAAAAGGCACAAACTTTACCTAGAGTGATAATTCTGGCCCAAACTTTTTTTGTTTAGTAAAAAATCATAAACTTTCACTTAAATCTCAAATCTAGCCCGAATAATTTGAAAATTTCACATCAAGGGGGCCAGATTTGGGATTCGAGTCAAAATTGATATTTTTTATTGAGACAAAAAAAAGTTCAAGCCCAAATTGTCACTAAAGGTAAAATTTGCGCTTTTTTTTTGGGAATTAGCCCACTAGAAAGAGACACAATAAATCAAAATAAGGTTTTTGGAACTACACAACACAGAGGTAGATGTTATGGATCAAATTTTTTTGTTTCGTTCAGGTCATATCTTAGATATAACTATGTCTAGGAATTTATCTATCTTCTATAAAGGTGCCGAATGAAACCAAAATTTCTTGTTTTGTTTTGGATCAGAGACGTTAAATGATGAATTAAAGTCAACTATAACTGCTACTCTTCCAATCTAATGATCCAGGTTTAATTCCTACTACTCTATCTATAGTAGATCGATCTATATCGGAATATATATATATATATATATATATATATATATATTCAAATTTGAATTTTTTATAGTATGTGAATTTGAATTTTTTTCATTGGATTATATTTTATCTTTGAATTGAATATGCAATTCCCGTGATTCTCTTATCTTTAACATTTTCTTTTTCGAACAAGAGAGGGGAGGGGATAAGAGAAGCGATACGGAAGTAGAAAATGCAAACCGATTCAATTTAAGGAGTGCGCTAGTGCCCTGTTTTAGAAAGAGCATCCCATAAGTGTGTAGAGGCAAGTAACAAATTAACTGATCCACCAAGCTCAACCAAATACCGGTCTGCCTTTCATCATGTCGAGGCCGACTTTTTTGGTATAAGTTGCTTATATCATTTGACAGTTTGATTGGTCGAAATATCATAGGATCGATACGACATTCTTTTTTTATGAGTAAGAGATTAAGGAAGGACGGCCATAGCAACTATCTATCTAGATGTTACGGGTCCATAAGCTCACCGAACTCCAAAAAATCTCTTCGCATATAGCAAAATGTCCAATACACAAGCTGATCGTGGATTTGTGAACGATATAATGCAGCCATCTTATCATTTGATGAATTTCGTCTATTCAACTTAATATACGTCTGAACAAAATTCGAGTGGTAAGATTTAGCAGGATTTGTGGGATTCATCGAAACGATAATTCAAATTGGATTGAGTGAGCATGCTTATGATCTGATGATGTAGATGGGGTGGACTTTGCGACGACATCTCGTCGATCGAACGGTTCCAATATAGGGAAAAGCCGAAAGCGCCAAAAGGGCGATCTTTCCAAGAGCCAAAGGCGACAAACAAAAACTCTAAAATCTTTCCTTCGCGGGTAAGAAAAACAAAAGGAATAATAATACTAGTTTTTTTGTTTTGGTCAAAAAATAATAATTAACAGTTCGAAAAAAAAAAAGAGCGTGTCGTGTCCCCATTTCACGCCTTCGTGGCAAATCCAACGGGCGCCTCTCTGACACGTGGACGCACCCGATCCTCCGTAGTTCCCGGCATGCCGAGGACGCTGCTCCTCCTTCCTTGAAAAACGCGAACTGCACGAGAGTAGTTTTGGTGCGAAAGTCGCAGCTGCTCGATTCGACTCGCCAATCCTCTCCGCCCTCGAACTGTAAGCCAAATGCGTTCGAATTCTTAGCACTGATCGCTCCTGATTTCGATTCTGTGCATTCGCGGATCTTCCCCTAGAGCTAGCGTCGTGCCCTGTTTCGGTTCTTGCTTTCGCCTGTTGCTGACCGGTGACTGGTTGACGGGGCGTTGCGAATTACGCATTATCGTTGCCGCAATGCGCCTTGCTGTTTGGAATTTCTAGTCTTCGGGTTGTTGTTGATCGAGGGTCGGCTCCGGATTTCGGTGCCGATGTTGCGATCCCGGAACCCTTAACTGGGTTGTCGAAATTTTTGTTTCGCGTTGAGTTTCTTTTGGAGGCGAGAATCTCCCGTCGTCGTAACTGCCGCGGGGTATGGACGATTTTGGCGTGAATACTCGTGCGTCTTGTTGATCGTATAAGTCTGTCTGTTGCTACTACTGTCGCTGCGAAGTGCGAACGATCATGGGCTCTTGGAGTCTTGGCTTTTAAGAAATTGCTTGCTAGCTCAATTTCGATGATGACGGTGTTTAATCAGCCAGGACAAAGCTAGTCATTGGTTGTTGTGAATGTTTCGTGATGCGGGCGGTCGGGTTATCCGATGTTTCATCTTGTTCAACCCCGACCTCGACCTCGATTATTACGTTGCGATTCTGGGGGGAGTTTATATATGTTTGGTCTTACTGAAAGCTCCTTTTCTTTCCCTCTTGCAGTGTTTGAGATATGGGAACTAAACTAAATCCGGTCACGGCGACTTTTTTGGGTTGCTTCCTCTTTTTCCCTGTGGTGCTTTCTGCATCTGGTGATGGGTTGCTTCGCATTGGACTCAAAAGGAGGAGATTTGATAGGAACAGCCGGATTGCTGCTGGGCTTGATGTTAATGGAGGGGAGCTATTAATGAGGCCTTCCGCTGGGAAGCATCATCTCAATGGGAACCTCAGAGACTCGGGGGATTCTGATGTTGTAGCACTAAAAAATTACATGGATGCTCAATATTTTGGTGAGATCGGCATTGGTACTCCCCCACAGAACTTCACTGTGATTTTCGACACAGGCAGTTCAAATTTGTGGGTGCCCTCTTCAAAGTGTCATTTCTCTGTGAGTTTTGCCTTTTGAGTTCCATTTCATCACTCCAAGCCAATCAACTTTATAGATTATCTTAATTACCATTGGTAACCTGGTGCAGATTGCTTGCTATATGCATCCACGATACAAGTCGAGCAGGTCAAGTACTTACGAGAAGAATGGTTTGTTCTGCCTCTTATTAACTTCCCCCTGTTCTCTCTATTGTAATTCAGATGTTTTAGAGTTATCTTAGGTAATCTTCAGATGTTGGACATTTTTGTCTATTTATGGTGCATGCATTTCGAACAAAGTTTCAAGCGCGATCTTAGGCAATCTTCTCTGCATAAATGGTACATTTGCTCAAAGAGCAGTGCACCCACTTCAGTGGATGAGCCGGATACTGTTGACAGCTCCTTGATCAAAATGACTTGTATCATCATGTGTTGTTTGGGTGACATTCTCCCATTGCTCCTTTTCCAGCCTGGCCTAAGAGTTTTATATTTTTTTTTGGTCAGATCCTAGCCGAAGAGTTGACCTTGTGTATTTGAGTATTGGATGACCGGAAAATGATCAATATCTGCATTGTTGTGCATTTAGTTTTACGTGATTCCTCATGTTATAAATTATGGTGTTGAGCTGCTGATGCATATAAATTCTTGATTCCTCATTTTACTTATATGGTGTGGATCTGCTGATGCAAAGAAATCCTTGAGGCAGCATTTTCAAATTATTCCTTCGCTCTTGTTCATCATGCAGGGAAATCAGCTGATATACATTATGGCACTGGATCAATTTCTGGGTTCTTTAGTCAAGATCATGTGAAAGTTGGTGATCTTATAGTGGAGGATCAGGTATCTCATGCCTCTGTTCTTCAATTTAGTTCATGGTGGCTCCCTCATTGTTGCTGGATTTGTTCAAATTAGTTGGTCTACTCTTATCTAGGATTTTATCGAGGCAACCAAGGAACCTGGCCTCACTTTCATGGTAGCCAAGTTTGATGGCATCCTTGGTCTTGGGTTCCAAGAAATCTCGGTGGGGAGCGCAGTGCCTGTTTGGTGCGTCACGGCTAAATGCACATCTCTAGACATTCATTGTTGAAACGTGTTGTAAACTTCACTGGCGGAAGAATGCTGAACCTTGTACTTTCTGTTCTAGGTATAACATGGTCAATCAAGGGCTTGTTAAAGACCCAGTTTTCTCATTTTGGTTTAATCGTAATGCTGAGGAGGAAGATGGAGGTGAAATTGTGTTTGGTGGGGTGGATCCCAATCACTTTGAAGGGGACCACGCATATGTTCCTGTGACCCGAAAAGGGTATTGGCAGGTCAGTATGCAGGAGCATTGCTCTAATTACTGGCACTACTAGCATGAGACATATCTTTCTTTTATTTCTAAGATTGTCTTACTGTTTGTTCACACTGGCAGTTTGATATGGGCGATGTTCTGATTGATGGTAAAACAACTGGTGAGCATAACATTACTACTGCATTCTGAGCATTTTTCTTGAATGAATAACTTCTTATGAAATTACTTTATGTACATTCTGACGTGAATTTTCAGGATTTTGTGCTGGTGGCTGTTCAGCAATTGCAGATTCAGGGACCTCTCTGTTGGCCGGTCCAACGGTGTGTATGAGGTTTTATGCGTGTTGTGTGTCTGGTGTCCGTTGATGACCTTTTATTTATAGATAATTTACCTAAGTTGCTTACCACTCGCACGGAGATGAAACCTAATAGTCCTTTCCTCTTTTTCTGTCTTTAGTATCCTTTATGCTATGTTTAGGAAAGAGGGAAAAGGGGGAATAAAAGTTCGGTTGAAAATGGTAAAAGAATTAAAATTTATGTGAAGGGAGAGGAGGGGAGGCATTTTTTACGCAAATTTTCATCTGACCCCTTTCCTTACCAACAGCATTAGTGCTTCTTTGAATTGACTACTAGACAATGTAGAGGGCAGAGGGAGTTACATGTGGTTCAGTTCCTTTTTGGTAGTGTGTCTTCTTTGTCTTTGGCCAACTTCTATGGTGATCTGTTCATTGAATTCGATTGCTGGAAATTTGTACTTCCGCAACTCAAGGATTTGTCTTCTAACCTAGTTTGTGAATTTTCTTGCTTTCAATCCGTTGTTCAAATGCTTTTACGAGTAGACTATCATCACTGAAGTCAACCACGCTATTGGAGCTGCTGGTGTTGTGAGTGAAGAATGCAAGGCTGTAGTTGCGCAGTATGGGGAGACCATTATTCAGATGCTTTTAGCAAAGGTTCTTGCAAAGTTTCTATGCCAGTCCTTTGAATGATATCTAGAAATTGTTTATATGGTTCTGGATCCTCTTTATATGATTCTGGATCCTCCTGTTGAACTTCTGACACATAGCTTCATAATGTGGCAGGAAGAGCCACATAAAATATGCTCAGAGATTGGATTATGTACGTTTGATGGTACTCGAGGGGTTAGGTTAGTTTGGACACCTGTTTTGTTTTGTTTTAACTCACAATCTTCTGTGCTAATTCCTTCCAGTATGTTTGTTCTGATTTTTATTGCTTGTTTATCGTTTCATTACTGTGGAAAATTTCAGCATGGGCATTGAGAGTGTTGTGGAGGGAAAAAATAAGAAAGTCTCTGGTCGTCTGACTGATGCGATGTGCTCTACATGTGAGATGACTGTTGTGTGGATGCAGAACCAAATTCGGCAGAATGAGACGCAGGATCGAATACTCAGCTATGTGAATGAGGTGATATGACTTAATTTTCCATTTTCCATCTGTGATTTTATCTCTTCTTTTCATTTATTCCTGCATTTATTTGTGCAGCTTTGCAGTCGATTGCCTAGTCCAATGGGCGAATCTGCCATTGACTGTGGTGGCTTGTCATCCATGCCCAATGTCTCATTTACAATTGGAGGAAGGGTATTTGATCTCTCCCCTGAGCAGGTATGGTGCAATCTGTTGATTGTTCTTGGTCTTTCTGTCACCAACCCTATGTATTTCGAGGTTTTTATGTCATGTTTGTGTAGGTGGTTCTCTTCAATTTTCTCTTTGATTGTATAATTAGGGACCATGGACCGTCATTCATTTCTTTATCTCTAGTTCCTTTTCCGAAAAGCTGTGGGCAGGTGAATCCCCCACTTATAGAAACTTAATGCAATGGCAAATTTCAGGTAGATGCTAAATAGCGGTGGGTGTTACTTTATACTTGACACATTCCCTTGGGAATGCTTTCCTGGCAAACCAGGCAGGAGCTGGTATATGGACTTGATATAGGGCTCATTTGATGTATGGTTTTCTGAAAAACACAACAAAGTTGATATATCAAATGGAAGATGCACAATCATGATTGAGATACCTAAGTGGAAGTGAGGAGGGAGCTTTCCAGACGATTGCACTTAGATATTAGGTTGTCAAGTGTATGATTGTCTGTCTGTTGAACAATTGGAGTGTTAGAGGCCATGGGAAAAGTGGAAGCATTGCATAAAGATAACTGTTTGCTAATAGAAAATGCAGTAATAGCCTTGAAGTATGTAATTGTTTTCCTCCCTGCACCTTTAGTAGCTTCCTCGGGTCATGCTCATTTTATCTCGCCTTGGTCAAGTAGAGCTTTCGCTCAGCAGGGAACACAAAATTGTTTTCTCTCACATGCTCCTCTTCCTTTTACTCTGTCATTCATGTATCTGACTTCTGCTTTTGGGCCATCAGTACGTTTTGAAGGTAGGAGATGGAGACTCGGCTCAATGCATAAGCGGATTTACGGCTTTGGATGTCCCTCCTCCTAGAGGGCCTCTCTGGTGTGTGTGGTTTCCAACTAATAGCTTCCATGATACTTTTGTTCTTAAATAATCATGAAACTTCAGGATTACAATGGACCGGGCAAATCCGACCTACGTTTTTGATAGAGTTTTTCCTCACCAGCTAATTGCATTTGATGCAGGATACTGGGCGACATTTTCATGGGTCAGTATCATACCGTCTTTGACTATGGCAAGCTGAGAGTTGGATTTGCCAAAGCTGCATGAGGATCTGGTTTTCTTTCTGGGTACTTTTAAGCTGATGTTCTAAATAAGTGATGTACATATTTGACATTGTGGGTATGCTATCTCGAGGATTTCACTTGGCCTGTTACTTAATGGGAAAACCGTTTGATATTGCTACTCTTTTTCCTTGAAAGTGCAGTGTAACCCAAGGTAAAATAGACATGGAGAATGATTTTCGCCTGTAATTTTTCTTTCTTCTTTGGGTGGTGTTGAGTTGGAATGGGATTGACAATGCTATAATCATTTGCAAGGGACCGAGAACGATTCAACTAGTGCTATTAATCGGAGCACCTATTGAATCTTCATCCAGTTAAAGAAGGGAGAACGATGTCAATACATGACGCCTAATTTTTCGTTTTTAATTCTTGTTACGGCTGGCAATTTGCACAATTTAATATGTTTATACAACATTGTATCGCGATCTTGAAGGTGATACGAATTGATCAGGAAGTTTTAGCACATATAAATATAGTGCTCTTCAATTACGTGACTAGATATGATCACATGATTATAATATTCGATTATGATACACGAACATGAATTGCCCGTTCTGATTCTTTTTCATCGTTACCAAGAAGAAAATTGACACAAGATACTAGAATATCTAGTAAGTATTCGAATGTCACAATGAAAGAAATAATAACATAAGTAAGCATCATTGCTAATAAACATTTGATAGGAAAAGTGTTAGAAAAGTTCTAAATTCATTATATTTGTGTTAATTTAGTTCTAAATCTTTTGATGTAGTGCTAATTCAGATATTCCAACTAATTTTGATCAGATATTGTTGATGGGGATATTAGCAAACATTGACGGGAATAATTTTTAGTAATATTTTAATATTTTTCTGAATTTTTTTATTTTTATTTTTTTTCCTTCCCTTCCTTTTTTTTCTCTCACTGGTTGTCGGACCTCGTCAATCGACCAAAGGCCAAGGTCGACGAGGCTTGCCCTCGCCAAATGGCTGCGATGGTGGCCTCATGTTGAGTTGGCAAGGGTCGAGACTCGCCTTCACGGATAAGGCCCGACCTCGCCAGATTCATGCCTCACCCGATCATTGGCGAGGCTCCAGCCCCCAAGGTCAAATTTTGATGAAAAAAAAAAGTGAATTCCGTCGCACAAGGTGAAAGGATGAAAAATGCAGCTTTTCCAAGTATGAATTTCGTACTCTTTTTTTTGGGGAAAAAACCACCGAAAACTCCAAACTTTATCACTTGTGACACATTTACCCCAAACTTTTTTTTGTGACATCAAAAACCTCAAACTTTACTATTTGTGATACATTTACCCCAATGTACATTGTCCATGGGCATTTTCGTCTTTTTGCTTTTTCTTTTTTTTTTTACTTTTTTTCCTTTCCGGCGAGGGGGCCCCTCGCCG
Source organism: Syzygium malaccense (assembly GCA_031216405.1). Classification (NCBI taxonomy): domain Eukaryota; kingdom Viridiplantae; phylum Streptophyta; class Magnoliopsida; order Myrtales; family Myrtaceae; genus Syzygium; species Syzygium malaccense. Next base: position 5,010,881 of record CM062258.1, on the reverse strand, counting down.
GCGTCGGGCGAGGCTCGCCCTCGCTCGCCCAGGCAAGCTCGCTCGACGCCGGCGAGGGCCCCCCTCGCCGGATCCAGCGAGGGCCGCCCTCGCCCGACGCCGGCGAGGGGCCCCCTCGCCGGAAAGGAAAAAAAAGTAAAAAAATAAGGAAAAAGATAAAAATGCCCATGGACAATGTACATTGGGGTAAATGTGTCACAAATAGTAAAGTTTGAGATTTTTGGTCTCACAAAAAAGTTCGGGATAAATATGTCACAAGTGATAAAGTTTGGGATTTTTAGCGATTTTTTCCATTTTTTTTTGTCTAATGGGGACACGCGAGGAGCAAAGTGTACAGTGGCTCTTCGGACCAATCTATTTTGCAGAGTCCAACGTTACTGCTCTCCTCTTTCAAGTCTTAACTACTGCTGGTATCAAAATCAAAACCAAGCAGCTGAGAGAGAGAGAGAGAGAGAGAGGGACTCTACAAACAGCTTCTTCTGCAAAATGGAGGCGGCGCCCTTTGGCTCAGCTTTCACACCTAAATCGCTCTCACCACCATCTTCTTCGTCTGCTACTTCACAATCTCTCCTTTACTTCCGCTCGAACAAGGCCCGCCTCAAGCTCAATTCACCCGGAGCTTTCTCCGTTCGCGCCGCCTCTCGGGGAGCAGATTCTGGTGCGCACCAACCATCTCTCTCTCTGTCTGTGTCTGTCTCTCTCCCTGTGACTCTATGGTTCTCGGTGTTTTATGCTTGTGTTGGTGTTGTTTGCAGTCGTGACTCTGCTTGATTATGGTGCTGGCAACGTCCGTAGCGTCCGGAATGCTATTCGCCATCTCGGCTTCGACATTAAAGATGTAATCTTTCTTGTCTTCTCTATTTTGGTCTTTTCATTTGATGGAGACTGGGAACTTGCAAATTTTTCAAGAAGTGAAACCCATCATGATGGGTGTCTAAAGATTTAATCTTTCTTCTTCTCTTCAACTTTTTTTCCTGTGTAATGTTGGGCTGTATTGTTAGGATTCTAGTTTTGCCGCTAGTTTAAGGATCGGGCGAGTGCTAAATTTTGGCTTTCGTGTTGATATAATCAATATTCTGAGACTTTCTTTGGGTCTAGAACTTTTCTTATCCTTTGTACATGTATAGGTGCAAACTCCTGAAGATATTTTGGGTGCAAATCGCCTCATCTTCCCGGGCGTCGGGGCATTTGCTTCCGCCATGGAAGTGTTGAATAAGAAAGGGTATGCACCTATTTTCACCTTATCTCCCAATTGTTACCCATTGAAGATTCGAAGGACCGCCATTCTTTTTTAGCATATTGGAGGTCTAGTCCAGGTAGCTCGTGTTCTTTGTAAGAGCATATAAAATGCTATCTACCACTATCTACGAGTTTAATCTTTAACATTGATAAACATTGGTCGCAAAATTTTTCTTTTATATGACGCAACAGACATGGTAAAAGTTGAAAGACTGCTAGCAAGATTATCTTGAACTGTGGACCATTTCATGTATTCTTTCTGGAGTTCTCTGTCTTGATTATTATGTGAGTTGTGCGAGAGTCTTCCCAAATTCTACACAATATGAATATTAAAGGTTATCTAAGGTTAGCTTGTATTCATAAAATCACGTGACTCAGGTGTTAGGACCAGAGAACTTTTTAACGTTTGAGAACTTCAATTCCAGGATGGCTGAAGCTCTCTGTACTTATATTATGGACAATCGCCCCTTCCTAGGCATATGTCTTGGACTGCAACTACTCTTTGAGTCAAGCGAGGAGAATGGCCCAGGTCAGGAGATCATGCTTTTGTTATTTTTTCTCTCTTCCTTCCTGTTCCTTATGTTTCAGACGGATTTTTTTCTTAGACAGATTTTAGCGGATTTTAGTCTCGTCATTAATTGCAACGTTTTGGACTAAGATTGAGAGCAGCATGGCTAAACACTACAATACAGTATCATTCTTGAGTTGCATTGCATAAACCGTGATAACTAAAGAGCATACCAGCTCATAGTTCATGGAACAGAGGTAAATGGTGAGGATGAAAATCAAACAGCTGTGGTGAATTTCTCAGAGAAATGAATTGGCTTATTTGAGTACAGATATGATTATTTAACTAGATCTGAAAGTTCCGATTTTCTAACTTGCGTATTATTTTTATGGCATCATCAACGATTTAATCTGTCAATACCCATGTTGACAATGGCTACATTTACAACAGTCGGTGGTCTTGGAATAATCCCTGGAGTGGTTGGTCGCTTTGATGCATCTGGTGGTTTGACAGTGCCTCACATTGGCTGGAATGCCTTGAAAGTTAGAGAAGGCTCTGAAATTTTGGATGATATTGGAAATCGCCATGTCTATTTTGTTCACTCCTACCGTGCCATACCAGTATGCTTATCTTCATATTATGATTTTTTTATGGTGTATGTTGCAAATTTTAAAGGTTTATTGTGTCAGATTGTCTAACTAATTTCCTTTTCTCCCTGTTCTTTTTAATGGTTTTGTTGCGTAGTCAAACGACAATGTGGATTGGGTTTCCTCTACCTGCAACTATGGCGACAATTTCATTGCCTCTGTAGGGAAGGGAAATGTGCATGCAGTACAATTTCACCCCGAGAAAAGTGGAGGTAAATTATCATTGTTATTGAATTGCTTCGCTTTAATCTTTTAATTTATAGCCTCTGTATTTACTATGAGGTAATGTTCTAAGCTGCAATCTTTCTCCTAGGAATGTGTGGGAAACTCAATATTAGGATCTTTATCTTTGGTTCATATTGTTGGACTAATGTGCATGGACAGAACTGAATGGCTAATTTGTGAAATTCTCTTACTAAGCTATGCTAATGACTTATCCTTCCAGCACTAGCTCCATCCATCATGGTAGTAGTATCAGCAAATTGAAAATCTCCTTAATTTTTTATATCAAACCAGCATTGACAAGTTTAGTCTGCATGATGCAAGAATATGATATGGTAAGGTAATCTCATGTGGACTTACCCTATTACTTTGATATGGATTATTCAGATGTGGGCCTGACGGTATTGAGAAGATTCTTATCTCCAAAGTCACACATAACAAAGGTATATTTGTGCCTATGAAATCTGCTCATCTAATGTGTTGAGCTTATCCATCAAAGTATCTAACGACTGAATAATTATGTGAAGACAGAAGCCTACAGAAGGGAATGCCTCAAAACTTGCAAAAAGGGTAACATTCTTTGACTGAGGATTTCTGAATGGCTTTGCTTTTCCCTCTTTGAAAACTACCCTTGAACTACACAACTTGTTGCTGCCTTAGTTTGTTGCAAATTGTGTGGGTGTTGAGCATTGTATCTCCGTTGTGATTGATTCTCTAATCTGGGGCTTAGACTTTTTAGTGACTACTTTTCTCAGGTAATTGCTTGTCTTGATGTGAGGGCGAATGACAAGGGAGATCTCATTGTTACCAAAGGCGACCAATATGATGTAAGAGAGCAGACGGAAGAGAATGAGGTGTGAAAACTTATCAGCTCTCCTTTTCTGTTGGTGGAAACATATCACTAAACGTAAAAGGGTAAATTCTTGCATGGAAAATTATGAGGAGAAATAAAAAAAAAAAAATAGAACTAAGACATAAACAGAAGCTCAGTTCACCAAAGAAAGAGTAGTATTCTCTATATTTCCATACCTATATTAAAAGTTAAATTACACCTTCAAAGGGGGATAGGGACTGTAAGGCAATTCGATGTTCAATATAATAGTCTGGGAGTTAAGCAGAAAGTACCACTTTGCTGAATTATACATACATTCGTGGTACTTTTGACTGAATTTTATGTGGTAGAAAGATTACAGTTTTGCTACTTTTAGGCATTCATATAACATTTTCCTACAGGTGAGGAACCTCGGCAAGCCTGTGGACCTTGCTGGGCAGTATTACAAGGATGGAGCGGATGAAGTATGATTTCTTAACTGAAGATGCATTTTGATGCTTTTAGTCCACAGGTTGACTAGTAATTCCGTTTGAATATTGCTGGCAGGTCAGTTTTCTGAATATTACTGGTTTCCGCGACTTCCCCCTGGGTGACTTACCGATGCTGCAGGTTCATTTCTTTCGGATATTCATATGGAATGATGTCAGATTTCTTGTTCTCCCCCCCCTCCTCTGATATTGTCATTTTCTTCTTTGTTTTCACAATGGAGTTTAGGTATTGAGATACACATCAGAAAATGTTTTCGTACCCCTAACTGTTGGAGGTGGAATTAGAGATTTCACAGACGCAAATGGCAGGTAGGCATTTACTTGGGGGTGTTCCAAGAGTAATATACACTTTAAGTGTGTATCCATAACCATGCATGTATTCCATATCCTCTGAATTTGGGCCCCTGATCCGGGCATGTTTCAGTTTTACTGCAGTCAGAAGATATACGACAGTTATATGACATTTCAACGACTTCTCAGGTACTATTCCAGTCTAGAAGTGGCTTCAGAATACTTTAGATCTGGAGCGGACAAGATTTCTATAGGCAGTGATGCGGTTTATGCTGCTGAAGATTATCTAAGAACAGGAGTACGTGACATTTTCTAAGTTTCTTGACCATGAGCATTCTTGGTAGATAAATAAGCATGTTTCCTCCTCCGCTAATGCTGTGTGGAGTACCTTTCATAGGTGAAGAGTGGAAAGAGCAGCTTAGAACAGATATCTAGAGTCTATGGGAATCAGGTAATTTCTTTGCTTAGTTACTCACGTAGTTATGTGTATTCTCCAAACGGTTTTGTATTTGGCCTTGGTTTGTGTTCAAATGCTTGGTATCACTACTATGAACTCCAGGAGACTGTTTGTGGTCATATATTTGTGATCGATTCTTTGACTGATAAACTCCGTTATTGTAATTGATTTAACTAAAAATTACTTAAAGGTGCAGCATGATGATCTCAATAGGTATGACTCATGAACATGGAAAGCCTCATGTCGATGGCATGTTTTGAAGTGCACTGGAATGTCATTTGATAGGGCAGCCAATGTTGAACTATTTTTACATTTTTGCCTTTGAGCTTGTGTTATATTTCATTTTTTGTGTCGAATTATCTTTAAATGTAAACTTATATAACAATAGATCAGTTAATTCCTACCGGCTTCTCTTATTCATTGGTTAGTTACTGCAGCAGCAGATTGTCATCCAATTACCAACACCCGTTAAAAGAGATTCTTAAAAATCTTCTTCTAGTTCCTTAAATTGTTTCAATACATTCTAATAGGATGGTCAGATGGTGGATTCTATTGTTGTCTACCACTAAGAGCCTGCCTTTTTGTCCCTTGTTCTTGCTAAGGGAGTCCAAAAATTTGGCAATTGACAGCTTTTTTTTTTTTCAAATGGCAATTGACAGTTTATCGAGTGATAAGGCATTCGACAATGTACACTCATGTACTTTAAGTAATTTTTATCTGGTTATTTTTTGCCAGGCAGTGGTGGTAAGCATAGATCCTCGTAGGATGTACATCAATAGTCCTGAAGATGTGGAGTTCAGATCTACAAAGGTAACAAATCCAGGTATATGCCTACTTCATAATGCACCTTTTCATATTGTCAACTTTTGAGCATTTGGTTGCACGAAACCCTGTCCGCTCTGTAAGATATTTTGCCTGATAGTTAATGAGGAGATCCTTCTCTGTCTTGGAGTGGCCTGGAACCACCCAATAATGAAATTGTGTCTTCATCAACTCTTTCAAGGTTGACCAAGATTGGATGAACTTTTTATTCCCCTTCGCAGTAAAGAAACGTTTTGTGTTAGTTGGTTCTCTTTGTCTGTGCTTGTGGCTACCTTAGGGCTGCATTTAGAGGGAGTAGGAATGTTCGTGTTCGTATTATGTTTGTTGTTACTTCAATATAAAATTTCTTGGTACTTCAATGTTGTCATAGGTCCAAATGGAGAAGAATATGCTTGGTACCAGTGCACGGTAAGCTTTTCTTTTGCTACTTTATTGTCACTTGTCAATATTTAGCTATCTAGTTTGAATTACATTTTTCTGTTTACTTTGGTCATCATATACTGAACTAGAACGATTGACTTCGAAGATTAAGTAGGAATGTGTGCAATTTCAAAATGTAAACATTAACGAAAGATGTGATGACTGAAGCAGCACTGGCAAGAAAGTGATCCAAAACAGATGCTATGAAATATGGGTGAGCTTGGAACAGATGAAAATTAGAATTTCTTTGATATTTGTGAACATCTTAAATAAGTATCCTGCCAAGGGTTATTAAGCATTTCGCAATCCTTCAAGTGATGACTAAGGTTCTCTAGAGAGTAATATTCTCATTTGCATTACGTGGTAAAAAATGGCCGCACATAGGATCAATTGAGCGAGTTTTGATTGTTTTCCCAAAGGTCAATGGAGGACGAGAAGGTCGGCCAATTGGAGCTTATGAGCTTGCAAAGGCTGTTGAAGAGTTGGGTGCTGGAGAGATATTGCTTAACTGCATTGATTGTGATGGTGAGAAATCTGTGCTCTATTCCATGTGTTACTTAGATCCTTTCAGAAGCTGGACTAATATGTAGTAGAAGCGTTTCCTTGGTTATTGGTCTTATTTGTGAATTTGTACTCAAGTCCTTTGGTTAGTTTCTCTTGCAACGGTCTTTGTTTTGTTGTGCTTGTGATACAAATACTCGATTTGCATCCTTCTCAGGTCAAGGAAAAGGATTCGATATCGATTTAGTGAAGCTGGTTTCTGACGCCGTGAGCATCCCCGTGATAGCAAGTAGCGGTGCCGGCACCGTTGAGCACTTCTCAGAGGTATTCGAGAAGACCAATGCATCCGCCGCGCTTGCTGCTGGAATATTCCACCGGAAGGAGGTAAACTCGCAAAAAATGTTCCTGTTTATATCCAGATTGAGATGATAGTTTTGAATTTCGTGTGCATCTCTCTTTGATCTTCCGTTTTTCATGTCTTGGCTTTTCTTCGATGTCGTGATCGTAGGTGCCGATTCATTCTGTGAAGGAGCACTTGCTAAAGGAAGGCATAGAAGTAAGAATTTAGAGGGAGAATTGCCGATCACATTCTCAGAATCGCAGGCAGGGTGGTGAGCATTTTGCTCGGACGGAGTCGTAGTTGGACAAAAAACCATCTAGATTATCGGTCTTGTGTTAGCGTCATTTCTTTTGTATGCACGTTTGTCGTTCAAGAGATGAACATTGTTAGATGAATGGCTGATTGATTGCACTATTGTATTCTTTTTCTCGTCACCTTTCGCTTAGCTTATTGCCATGAACACTTAAAACCACTTAAAACTCACGATTACCATTTACGTGATTAATCATCGACCATCATTGTAATTAGTGGCTCTAATTACGTTACACATAATCAAATAGTTGGGACATATGTATAGGAACTGCAAGGTAGTACAAGTAAGTTTTTCCTATGTCTTTCTTCTTGATTTTGATGTTAATCAATACAATGTTTGGATAAATGAAAATCACCAATTTTGTCAGTTAGACCGGCTTAGTCTAAGGTATGTTCGTTTAATTAACGAGATGAACACGATATAATTTGTAATCAGCAGATGAAAAAACACTATATGGACAGAGCACAAGTCAAAATATTGAACGTTTTGTGTGGAGATCGTTTATGCTCGGGGGCCAATTAAAATCATTTTAGCTGAAATTTAGGCACTTTTAAGCTAGGAATAATGCTATTTCCATGAAGCCAGTGATCGGGTAAGTTAAAGCTAGCCAATAAAAAAATCTCTAAAAACTAAACTCACAGTTTCATAAAGAGAGCTGGCTGACTACGAGAAATTCCCCTAGGTTTGGAAGCAATTAAAGCCGCTTAAATCCCAACATAGTTTATCATTCTTTAGTACTTGGATGTTACATGGATTAAGCGACTATTTCCATCAAAATTCAATTTCATTTTTCACGAAAATATAGCCGATCTTAATTACATAAACTTGGAGCCACAGAATATCTAAACAACCATGTGGATCAGATAATACCAACAAACTATTGTTTCTTTCTCTTGTACCCACGATGTATAATTGATTATCTATACATTATTGCAGTTATAATGTCAAAATATGACGAAGGGGTATCCGAGCTTCGTTTGATAATCTTCTCGGGATTCATGATCACCCCATAAAGTCCTGACCGATGTAAAGTTCGAACTCTACTCGTGTAGACGGCTCATAAGAAATTAGCGTAGCACGCAGCAAACAAAGGGGTTGAACTCGTGACATGACAATCCTTGCTGGAGCCCTGTCGTTTGTCCAGCTACACCAATTTCTTGCATTATGAGGTCATATCTTACTTTCCTAACATGAAGCAAATACTAGATACGCATGCACACGACCGCTCAACAAGATTTTATGCATGTTCACCACACACACACAAACACACGCAGAGATTACTACCAGAGGCATGCCTTGTACATTAATTTGCTGTAAAAAGCTTATTGAGACACAGAAATCAAACTTAAGGTGCAAGAGAGACCAAGGCACACCTCTCTCTTGGCCGTATTTGACTTTAACATTTTAAGCACTAATTGAGCAAAACATAGAGTAATCATTTGGAAAGACACATCTTCATATTTGGTTCTCACTCTTTAATGGTGTCCACCACCATACCCTCCACCAGCACCGGCTCCTCCACCATATCCTCCACCAGCACCAGCTCCTCCACCATGCCCCCCGCCGCCGCCGCCTCCAAACCCTCCATCGCCGCCTCCTCCGGCTCCACCACCTATCCCACCGCCAGCACCGACCCCACCACCATATCCACCACCGGCTCCCCCACCATAGCCGCCGCCTTTTCCTCCACCACTGCCTCCTCCAGCTCCACCACCTATCCCACCGCCAGCACCAGCCCCACCACCATATCCACCACCTGCTCCCCCACCATAGCCACCACCGCCTCCTCCAGCTCCACCACCTATCCCACCGCCAGCACCAGCGCCGCCACCATATCCACCACCGGCTCCCCCACCATAGCCACCACTTTTTCCCCACCGCCGCCGCCTCCCAAACCTCCTCCACCCCCTCCACCTAAACCACTGCCTTTTTCGAGTCCCACACCGGCACCAGCTCCTCCACCATAGCCAGCTCCCCCGCCAGCACTAGCACCGCCACCCAATCCTCCTCCACCACCACCTCCAAAGCCGTCACCCCCTCCGCCTGTTAGTTATAACGTAATCCTTTTATGCGGAAAATTTAGACATCTAGGATCTTAGATCTTCATGATTTTCACAATAAGAGGGACGAAGACATACCTTTTTCCATAGCGTTTCCTTTGAAGATAATTACAACAGAAAAAACGGAAGAAACGAAGAAATCTGATTTCTCTCCCTTGACCCACTTTTCTCTTAACGTATCTTATCGATGGAGGATAAAATTACAACGTTCTTTTCGTGCGTTGTCGTGGGTGGAGAGAGGGCTAGATTCTTTTATATATACCCCTTCAAGTGGTGCCTTCCATCAAAGCATATCCCACTTCATAAGAGTTGCACCTCTTCGGAGGAACTTTAACTTCTCAATAGAATTATACCTTTTCATCTATTTTTTCATAGACAATACATTTTAGCACTTAAATATTTATTAAATCATTAATTCATAATATCATGTGGGCCACATTATTCTTACATTCTCCCACTTGGTCCATGTGACCTTCCTTTCATGGTTTAATAAAGACCATAATGTGTACAATAACATTATGCTAAAACACTCTTAAATTGCCTATCACATAATGATCACAGTTAAATAAAGAAACTAATGCGAGTCATAGCGGTTGTATGCCATTAATCGACATAGTCCTTTTCATGTACTACAACTATAGCTTCCTACTTAACATGATCCATAAATGAGAAGCATAGTAATGGTCCAACTATAATATTTTTGTTAGAGACTGTCCTATTACACATTCATCTATTTCCATCATGTATACCAAATAGAAAACAAGAAATATCATAAACACATAATTGAGCTTATAGTGTCAAATAAATAAGCTTAATGCACTCATAATACAACCATTAATGACATCCAATAATACCCATTCTTTCAACATGCTCTTTAAATATTTTGGGCGGCAATCCTTTTGTTAAGGGATCTGCAATCATAAGGTTGGTGCTAATGTGCTCAACTGACACTCTTTGTTTCTGAACTTCTTCTTTAACGGACAATTATTTAATCTCCATATGTTTAGCATCATTGGAGTACTTGTCGTTCTTAGAGAAGAAAATTGCTGCAGAGTTATCACAATAAATTTTCAGCGGCCTTGCAATACTGTCGACAATCATAAGCTCTGAAATAAAGTTCCGCAGCCATATCCCATGAATAGTGGCCTCAAAGCATGCCACAAACTCAGCCTCCATAGTAGATGTAGCAATAACTGACTGCTTTGCACTTTTCCATGAAATTGTGCCTCCAGCCAAAAGATACAAGTAACCAAAAGTTGATTTTCTTGTATCGGTAGATCCGGCGAAGTCTGAATCTGAATATCCAATCACCTCAAGATGATCAGATCTTTTATAAGTGAGCATGTGATTCTTCGTTCCTTGCAAGTATCTGAGAACTTTCTTTGCAGCTTTCCAATGATCTAATCCTGGGTTACTTTGATACCTGCCCAGCATTCCGATAGCAAAACTGATGTCTGGTCTGGTGTAAGTTTGTGCATACATTAAGCTTCCGACAACATATGCATAAGGAATACTTTTCATTCGTTCTTGTTCCAATTCACTTTTTGGACATTGTATAAGACCAAATTTGTCACCTTTCTGAATTGGAACTATTCCTGCTGAACATTTATCCATATTAAATCTCTCTAAAATTTTATCAATATAGGCTTTCTGAGACAACCCTAACAATCCTTGTGATCTATCACGGAATATTTCTATTCCTATCACATACGTTGCCTTTCCTATATCTTTCATTTCAAAATTTTTAGAGAGAAATTTCTTCGTTTCATGTAACAAACCAAGATCAATAGTAGCAAGCAAAAGGTCATCAACATACAGAACTAGAAAAATAAACTTGCTCCCACTGACCTTCATGTATATACACCGATCAACAGTGTTTTCCTTAAATCTAAAAGAAGTTATGGTATCATTAAACTTAAGATACCATTGTCGAGAAGCTTGTTTAAGTCCATATATTGATTTCTTTAATTTACACACCATGTGTTCCTTCCTTTAACTGAAAAGCCCTCGGGTTGGTCCATATAAACTTCTTCCTCTAAATTCCCATTAAGAAAGGCAGTTTTAATATTTATTTGGTGTAACTCTAAATCGTAATAAGCCACCAAAGCCATAATGATTCTAAGTGAGTCTTTCTTAGAGACTAGTGAAAATGTCTCCTTATAGTCAATGCCTTCTTTATGAGTAAAACCTTTAGCAACAAGTCTGGCCTTATATTGTTCGATATTATCTTTTGAGTCACGTTTGGTCTTAAAGACCCATTTACACCAGACCTTTTTGCACCCTTCAGGCAATTCAACGAGATTCCAAACTTGATTTTGATCCATAGATTTCAACTCTTATTCCATGGAATTGAACCATTTAGTAGAATCATCACATTCTATGGCTTGTGAAAATGAACCTGGATCATTACTAATTCCTAAGTCAATTTCTGACTCTTGTAGATAAATCACATAGTCATTAGAAATAGCTGACATCTTTTCTCTTTGAGATCTTCTTAATGCTATTTCTTGTGGCTCAACTACTGTAGGTTCAATATTGACATTTTCATTATGGAGTGTTTGATCATTAATTTGTTGTTCTTGGTTATTGTTTGGTTGAACTATAATATCAGGAACAACAATTTTAAAAGTTTTGGGTAGAGGAACTTCCACCCTAACTTCTTGAATGCAAACATCACGCATTCTTTCACTCCCACTAATGTCAACATTTTCAATGAACCAAGCATTTCCAGATTCAACAATTCTTGTACTATGATTAGGACAGTAAAACCTATACCCTTTGGATTTCTCTGCATAACCAATGAAGAAACCACTGGTTGTTCTTAAATCCAATTTCTTTTCATATGGATTGTAAATTCTTACTTCTGCTGGACAACCCCAAACATGCAAGTGTCGTAAACTAGGTTTCCTTCCCGTCCACAGTTCAAAGGGAGTCTTTGGAACTGCCTTACTAGGAACCCTATTTAATAAATACATAGAAGTCTTTAAAGCATACATCCACAATGATAAGGATAGAGATGAATAACTCATCATACTCCTAATCATTTTCATTAAGGTACGATTACGCCTTTTTGCTACACCATTTTGTTGTGGTGTACCTGGCATTATGTATTGAGCACAAATACCATGTCTTTCAAGAAATTTAGCAAATGGATCCGGACATTGTCCCGATTCATCATACTTTCCATAATATTCACCACCTCTATCCGACCGTACTATTTTCACCTTTTTATCTAATTTCCTTTCAACCTCTTTAATATACACCTCAAGTGCATTCATTGATTGAGATTTATCATGCAATAGATAAATATAACTATAACATGAAAAATCATCAATAAAGGTGATAAAATAATTTTCTTTACCAAAAGATGGAACATCAAAAGGACCACATATGTCGGTGTGTATAATTTCAAGAAGCTCTGTGCTTTTTGTGGCACCTTTCTTAGTGTATTTTGTTTGTTTACCCTTAATACAATCAATACACACTCCAAGATCAGTAAAATCCAAATTTGGAAGAATTTCATTCTTCACTAATCTTTGCATTCTTTCTTTGGATATATGACCCAAACGTTTATGCCACAAGTAAGCAGAATTCTCATCAACTAAACTGCGTTTAGTGCCAACATTATGATGCAAGGTCATTAGTTCTCAGCAAAAGCATTATCAAGTTTAAACTTGTAGAGACCATCACATAAAATTCCAGTTCCAATGAGATTATTATTCTTTTACAAACTGAAAGATCCACAACTAAACTTAAAAGAGAATCCCGCTACATCAAGTTTTGGCAAAGAAACTAAATTGTGGGAAAAAGTAGATAATAAAGGGTTCGAAACAAATCCAAATAATGCCCAATATCTAAGATCAAACGATAAGTGCCAATGCCTTCAACTGGAGCTTTGTTTCCATTCCCTGTGAGCACATAATTCTCATTTGGTTTTATGGTTTGGATCGAAAGAAATCTCTACATCGAATTTGAAACATGAGTGGTGGCACCAGAATCAATCCACCAAGTATTATGAGGAACTTCAGTAAAGTTTGATTCAAAACATACTACTCTTTTCGAATCAAGTTTTACGCTTCAGACAATCTTTCTTCAAGTGTCCAATTTTATTGCAAAAGTGACACTTAATAAGATTGTGTTCCTTCTTGTGGATTTATGAAGCTTTAGAAGAGTCATTCAGGTTGTGTAAACCTTTCTTCTTGCTCCTTCCACCTTTCCTTTTAGAATTCTTCTCAGTTTCTTGATGACTTAAGAGATGAACAGAATGAGCCTTTTGCCCACTTGGGTGGCGCTGCTGGAACGCGCACTCTTCCTCTCGCAAAAGGATGAGTGTTCGAATCCCGGGCGCCGCAGGGTAACTTAATCGGTGGCACGTGTGTGGTGGCTAGCACGTGTCGCCCCCAAGGTTTACTCCCTGGCTGTCGGCCGTGCGGGGGTTCCCTGGGTTATCAAAAAAAAAAAATAGAATGAGCTTTTTGATTCTTTATCCTTGTTTCCTCTTGAACAAGCATACTGGCCAATTCATTTACATTCCACTTGTCCTTTATAGTGTTGTAATTCATTTTGAAATGGCCCATATTGTTCATGAGGCAAGGAATTAAGTATAAACTGTACTAAAAAGTACTCATCCATGTTCATTCCCAAAATCCTTAATTTTGCCGCTAAGTTTGTCATCTCTAGTACATGTTCATGCATGGTACGTGAACCATCATATTTCATAGTGGTCAAAGTACTCATCAATGTACTAGCTAGTGACTTATCAGCAGTTTGAGAACGCTTTTCCACAAATTTCATAAATTCCTTAGCATTGTCAGTTTTGGGAAGAGTTGTCTTTAAGTTCTTTGCAACCGTCATTCGCATAAACATTAAGCTTAATATGTTCGATCTTTCCCAAGCTTTATGAAGAGACCTTTCATTATCGCTGCTCTCATTGGTAATAGCAGCCGATTTCTCAATTGGAAGTGTTAAATCAAGATCCAAGACACCTAGGTAAAATTGGACTTGTTCACTCCAATCGGGGAAATTCATTCCATTGAATAAAGGAACAGACGAAGCATGCGAATGAAGAGAAACAGGTACATATACTGCAAATATACAAGAATGTACTCATACATTAATGCTTTGAGAATATCACATTATCATATTCAAATTAAACATTACATGTATATCATAGTTCTCCTTTGGGTGATCCTATAATATACAAACATACAATAAACCACAATGATGCTAATAACTTTTATTTGGTAATTATAAATACACCCCATTAAAATTTATTTGATATCTTTGGACATACAAATAAATTTAACAAGACATATTAATTACCAACTATTGTGTTCATAAATTATAAGAAATTGATTAACCTTTGGGTCAATACCTAAGTTCTTATAATAAATGAACTTCAATATACCCATGACACTAATAAGGATATGTAATATATCAATTCCAATCATAGCATCAATTAATCATGGGTAATTGAAAGAAACATTATACAATTTCAAAAATTCAAGACATTATGGTTCGGCAACTTTGGTGACTAACAAACCGCTCATAATTAAATTCTTGAAATTGTAAAACACTATAATTGTTTCATTCACAAATATTTACCAAATTGCATGCTAACGGTAAAACCGTAAATTAATGCATAAGGGCAAATTGGTAAAATCAGAATCAGTAGGGGGCAGAACCGTAAATTCAGTAGCCAGTGACAAAATGGTAAATAATTCGGTCAATGGCAAAACAGTAAATTAACCGGTCAATGGCAAAACAGTAAATTAACCGGTCAATGGAAAAACCGTAAATAAACACATAAGGGGCAGAAATGTAAATAACCGGAGAAGGGTAGAACCGTAAATAAACGGCGGAGAGGGCACCGCACGCGCCTCAACTGCCGCGTGGGCGCGTGGGGCCTACGCGCCTATGCATGCGCGGGCGTGTGTGACGCACGCGCCCGTGCCTTCACCGTAGGTCACACGCCTGCAACCGCAGCGCGCGCGTGTCTTCCACGTGCCTTTTTCATCGCGTCTGTTCGCATTTTTTTTTTTCGCCTCGTTTCCACCGAAACTATTTCAATAACAGGCAACCAACAAGAAAAGAGTAACATGAATCTTTATCCCAAAAATCATAATCGGAAAAACCATGAGATCCTAAATCACGCTCTGATACCAACTGTTAGTTATAACGTAATCCTTTTATGCGGAAAACTTAGACATCTAGGATCTTAGATCTTCATGATTTTCACAATAAGAGGGACGAAGACATACCTTTTTCTATAGCGTTTCCCTTGAAGATAATTACTGCAGAAAAAAACGGAAGAAACGAAGAAATCTAATTTCTCTCCCATGACCCACTTTTCTCTTAACGTATCTTATCGATGGAGGATAAAATTACAATGTTCTTTTCGTGCGTTGTCGTGGGTGGAGAGAGGGCCAGATTCTTTTATATATACCCCTTCAAGTGGTGCCTTCCATCAAAGCATATCTCACTTCATAAGAGTTACAACTCTTCGGAGGAACTTTAACTTCTCAATAGAATTATACATTTTCATCTATTTTTTCATAGACAATACGTTTTAGCACTTAAATATTTATTAAATCATTAATTCATAATATCATGTGGGCCACATTATTCTTACACCGCCACCCTGGCTACCACCCTATCCAGGACCGTGGTCGAAGGTTTTCTCCTCCTTGGAGGACCCCTTCTCACCCAAAAGCACCCTAGAGAAGCCAGAGGTGCAAACTAGAGCACCAAGGAGCACACGGAGAAGCAACTTGGAAGTGATCATCTTCAAGGTGAAGCTGTTCAATCAAATTCTTTGAGAGATCTTGATTTGTTTGGTGAGAAGTGGAGGGAGGAGAGAGGTGTTTATATAGAAGTGAGCACGAGTCTAAAGATTGAGGAGGGTCTTAAATTTGGCCCATCTTCTCAACTATAAACCGTGTTGAGGCGCTTAAATGCACTCTCCTCTTTCGTGCATGTCCCCACTAGCTTCCGTCATGGAAGACTAAACCTCAATTTGCATGGACTTTTGCTTCGACGTTGCATGGACTCGAGCTGTATTCATTATCTCAGGATGTTCATATCTCTATCTCTCTGTCTCTCCCTCCCACCTTTATTTCAAGGAAGCGAGATAAAAGAAAATTAAGAATCATGACTTAATTTTAGTGCACAAATACCTATTTGAGGTGGCGGCAAATTTCATGGGTGGGAGATTTACCTACCTGAAGTTCGCTTATCTTTTTCATGAAGGAAAATTGCACGAGTTCCTAGAACAACCGAAGTTCGGGGCAATATGAAAATCCAAAAAGCCTATTTCAGACTATGTCTAATTCTCGATCATCAATATTAGCATAGAGGAAATATACTATAAATTTTTTCCATCCCTAAGAGTAAATCATTTAACCCCCAAATTTGGCAAAATAGGTTGGAGCATTGGAAGATTTCTAGCTTGAAGTCACTCATTTGAATCTCACTAACTGTATGTAAACTACTCTGAGTGAAAATCACCTGTCAATAAACTAAGGCTACGTTTGGAAACACTTTAGGGGAAAGTTTTTGGGAAAATGCAAAGGACTTTAAGTTAAAGGAGATTTTCAAAATGCAAATTGTGTTTGGTAAGTTGTAACTTAAGAGTTCCTTGCAAAGTAACTTTGGGTAAAATAGTGTTTGGAAAAATTATACTTACAAAGCAAATTTTTGATTTTTTTATTAAAGGAAAGTTGAAACCCTTCGCCGGCGGGCAGCCACCGGCAACCTAGATCTGGCGCCGAGGGTTGTCCGAGGCCATTCAGCCTCAGACGACGGTCGCGCGGCGTCAAATCTAGGTTGCCGATGGCCTCACCCAGGTTTCGCGACCCTCGTCGAGGGTCGCTTGACCCCAAGCGGCCCTCGTCGGTGGTCGCCAGAGGCTGCCTGAGGTCGTTCGACCTCAAATGACCACTGCGCAGCGCCAAATCTAGGTCATCGGTGGCCCTTGAGGGTCGCCTAGGTCGCACGACCTCAGGCGGCCCTCGCCTGGGTCGCGTGGCCCCTTGCGGCGGTCGTGCGAGCCAAAGCGATGGTCGCTAGGTTGCGCGACCATGTCGGCACCCCTCCAGCCGGTCGCCATCGCATCACAGCCACGCCGCTGAGGTCTCAGTGAAGAAGAAGATGAACAGTACAAACAAGGCCAAAACCGGAAAATCAAAAAAAAATAAGGGTAGTTTCGGAAGAAATTTTTTTTCACTTATTTGGCATTGTTGCTTGCCGAGAATGCCCAAATGCCGAGGCACCTTCAAGGTTGCCTTGACCTTTTGAAGGCTAACTTTGGCTCAACGGGGTTTCTAAAAAATCTTGCCAAACACCAAAATTTGGCCCATCCATAGCCCCTTGGCAAAGCTAATTCCAAATGCAGCCTAATTCATGAACTTGCAGGGTATTTCATAAGTCTCCACGTAGCTATCTGCTCTTACCCCTGGATTAAACAATGACATAATATAATTGCTAGCTACAAGCAAGATGGGGATATAAAATAAATAGAGAAACAAACCTGTTCGATTGAGTTTCTTGGTACAAGTTTATCGCTTTGACAATCACATGACTTTCAGGCGGCCAACGGAAAATATTTATGTTCTTCAAATTAATTTACATATAAAGTAATTGAGCGCTACTACATATAGCAAACTTGATTGTTGGATTATAGGCCTGTAAGCGCCGTTTAACAAGGGGGTTGAAAAATTGAATTTAAGTTGCTTTATTACGTCACGACAGACTAGAGATACAATTTATTTTACTTGGTCTATGGTCGAATATTATTGTCCTAAGCTAGAATTCGATGAGATGTCTTTTGGGGCTTCCAACTGAATGTATCGATTTTAAGAAGCGACATTTACTGTTTCCTCTTATGGTACAAGCAAAATAAGCAGAGAACCTCAAGAGAGTTCATAAATAACAGGATAAAACAAAGCCTTAGTGATTATTTTCTTAGTTGTTGGCTAGTTGGCAAAAGATTTTCAATTTCTTAATTTCTTGATAGAGAAGTTTAACAAAACCTAGGATAAGAAAATACCGCACTAGCTTCATAGCTTACAAAACATGGAGATTATAACACGTTTAAGAAGATATAATCATCCATAAAAAAAATTACATATACCAAATAAAAGAAATATATGATTTCAGTTCCCGGAGGTTATGTATGGCTCCATGAGCCAAGCAACCGAAAATGAGGGCTTCATTAAACATTGCAAACATAGAATATAGACAAAATGTATAGCGTTATTTATATATATAGTTCCTGCACTAACTTCATTATTGAAAATATGTTTCGAGTTTGAGTCTGAAAAGAACAGTTCCCTAATTCAAGTAGGTTTCCTAATTTGAATAGATTTCCTAATTAAAAAGAGGTTTCCGATTCTGCATCCAATTCTTGCCTCTATATAAGAAATGGATGTACTTTGTGAAAAGCATCAAAAGAGAGTTTATGCTTGTGAATTATACTCTAATAGCTTTTAGTGTTGAAGCCAATTAAATTTTATGAGTACAATTTGCGAATTCCTTTTTAAGATTGAAAAATTATTTAATGAGAAATTGTAAGATTAAATACCGCGTAAGTTATTAGATGTAATTGGGGATTGAAAAACGTTGAGAGTATTTGAGTGACTCAAGTGTAGTCGTAATCTCCGTTGTATCGTTTAATTTATAGTGAGATTCATTATTGCTCTCCACATATTTGTAAGTCACTACGATCAAATCATGTAAATCCGATGTTCTGCATATTCACATCTAAAATTCATTTATTAGTCCGCTAGTAATAAATGAGACACCCCTATATGCTAACCCGACATGTGTCGGTTGGACCCTATTGTTTTAGCTCCACAAATTGCAAGTTTTTCTTTTTATTTGTTTAAAGTAATAAATATTTCTTTGAAAGTCAAAGAAATGGGCCCCTATGAATATCTCTTCTTCATTTGGGAACATTAATATAATTTAAGGAGGGATAAAGACGGAGTGCTGAATACTACAACCCCCATTACTCCAGGGCAAGCAGGGATAAGGTTATAGTAATTTGTTCATGTACAGCTCCAGACTTACAATGCGGGTGAGTAAACATAGTATGTTAACAGAAAATCTTTTCTTTATCAGCAAAAATCCATGTCTATATTGATTTAAGGGAAATATTCTCAAATTTATTGATTTTTCAAGAAACAAACACATCTTATGTGCATATCGTTCTTCATTTTGGTGGCGGTAATCTGTCTTGAGAAATCATTTTTGGGTATTATTTATTCGAGAGTTCGAACCAAAAAGTGGGTTTCATGCTTGATGTCAGTATTAATCCGGCAGCCCTAACAGGAACCTTATTATGCTAAATTTGAGACACTTTTCTACAAATTTGTAATCTACTAATTGTTTCGTCGGAATTGCTCCCGCAACGAGATTTCTTTCACTGAAAGTTGTTTTTCGATTTTTAATGAGAGGAAACCGAATTCTATGGCAATTACAAAATGAGATATTGAGGAAAACTATGGAATCAACAACTTCACTTCGATCGAAACTATACAAGCATGAATTGCGCCGAAATTTAATCGACGACATACAACTGTAAACAAACTTTGCCGAAATTTAATCAACGACAATGCCTGACTACATCGGGATATCACGGTAGAATTTAATCGATAACACAACACAGGGATAAAGATACACGCGGGAATATAATCGACAATGCGAACTTGAAAACTATAACTCGGAAATTGAAACTGTGCAGAAAAGCTTAAAGATAATTAAAAGATAATATTTTGTTTGATATGTACGACACTCTTTGTTGCACGGCTGGTGGTATTTATAGTGAAGGTGTGGTAACTCTCTTCAATGATGTTCAACGGTTATGCTTTTTCAAATAACTTCCATCGACCTCAGTCATACTGCTTTATTTCCGTGTAATAACCGCTCCTCGACTATGCCCAACAATTATGCTTCCTCAAGCAACTTCCATCAACCTCATATTTTCTCCTTTATTTAAACAAACTTTACTTGTCCAAGTTTTTGAATAATTGTCTTCCTCGTGTAGGGACAGTTCCGTAGTCATCTATGATCGTTCCATGACCGGGTCCCTAATTGATAACCGTCTCCTCCACATAATATCTCAACAACTATATGGATCGGATAATACCAACAGACTATTGTTTCTTTCTCTTGTACCCACGATATATGATTATCTATATAGTATTGCAATAATGATGTGAAAATATGATGAAGGGTATCCGAGCTTCGTTCGATAATTTTCTCGGGATTCATGATCACCCTGTATAGTCATGACCAATGTAAGTTCGAACTCTACAGGTATTGGTGGCCTGTAAGGAATTGGCGTAGCATGCAGAAAACAAAGGGGTTGAACTCATGACATGATGACATGCCAGAGCCCCGTCGTTTATTGAACTACACCAATCTCTTGGGTTATGAGGTTACATTTTACTTTCCTAAAATAAAAGCAAAATACTAGATATACAGATGCACACGACGAAGTCCCCCAACAAGATTTTTCGCATGTTCACCAGAGAGAGAGAGAGAGAGAGAGAGAGAGAGAGAGAGAGAAAGAGATTACTACGAGATGCATGCCTTGTACATTAATTTGCCTTAAAAGGCTTATTGAGACATAGAAATCAAACTTAAGGTGCAAGAGAGACCAAGGCACACGTCTCTCTGGCCGTACTTGCCTTGAACATTTTAAGCACTAATTAAGCAAAACATAGAGTAATCATTTGGAAAGACACATCCTCATATTTGGTTCTCACTCTTTAATGGTGTCCACCACCATACCCTCCACCAGCACCGGCTCCTCCACCATATCCTCCACCAGCACCGGCTCCTCCACCATATCCTCCGCCGCCACCACCTCCAAACCCTCCACCGCCGCCTCCTCCGGCTCCACCACCTATCCCACCGCCAGCACCAGCCCCACCACCATATCCACCACCAGCTCCCCCACCATAGCCACCACCTTTTCCTCCACCACCGCCTCCTCCAGCTCCACCACCTATCCCACCGCCACCACCAGCCCCGCCACCATATCCACCACCGGCTCCCCCACCATAACCACCACCTTTTCCTCCACCACCGCCTCCTCCAGCTCCACCACCTATCCCACCGCCAGCACCAGCCCCGCCACCATATCCACCACCTTTTCCTCCGCCACCGCCGCCTCCCAAACCTCCTCCACCCCCTCCGCCTAGACCACCGCCTTTTCCGAGTCCCCCACCGGCACCAGCTCCTCCACCATAGCCAGCTCCCCCACCAGCACCAGCACCGCCACCCAATCCTCCTCCACCACCCTGGCCACCACCGTATCCAGGACCGTGGTCGAAGGTTTTCTCCTCCTCGGAGGACCCCTTCTCACCCAAAAGCACCCTAGAGTAGCCAGACGTGCAAACTAGGGCACCAAGGAGCACAAGGAGAAGCAACTTGGAAGTGATCATCTTCGATGTGAATCTGTTTAATCAAATTCTTTGAGAGATCTTGATTTGTTTGGTGAGAAGTGGAGGGAGGACAGACGGGTTTATATAGAAGTGACCATGAGTCTGAAGATTGAGGAGGGGCCTTAAATTTGGCCCTTCTTCTCAACTGTAAACCGTGTTGAGGCACTTAAATGCACTCTCCGACCATGTGACTTTGAAAAGGAAGAAAGAAAAGGCCTTCCTCTTTCGTATATGTCCCCACTAGCTTCTGACATGGAAGACTAAACCTCTATTTGCATGGACTTTTGCTTCGACGTTGCATGGATTCCAGCTGTGTTCCTCGTCACAGGAATATTTATATATCTCTCTCTGTCTCTCCCTCCCTCCTTTCTTTCAAGGAAGCGAGATAAAAGAAAATTATGAAATCACGACTTGATTTTATTGCACCAATACCTATTTAAGGTGACAAATTTCACGGATGGGGGATTTTACCTACCTTAAGTTCGCTTATCTTTTTCATGAAGGAAAATTGCACAAGTTCCTAAAACAACTGAAGTTCAGGGCTATATGAAAATCCAGAAAGCTTATTTCAGAGAGTGTCTAATTCTCGATCATCAATATTAGCATAGAAGAAATATACTATAAAGTTTTTCGATCTCTAAGAGTAATAAATGTAATCCTCATATTTGGCGCAGTAGGTAGAGAGGCTTGGAGCATAGGAAGATTTCTAGTTTATCAACTTAAGGTCACCCATTTAAATCTCACTAATCGTGTGTAAACTACTCCGAGTGAGAATCACTTGTCTAAGATCGGGACTAAACTAGTTCATGAACTTGCAGGGTATTCCATCAGTCTTCATGTAGCTGGGCGCTCTTACCCCTGTATTAAACAATGACATAATATAATTGCTAGCTACAAGCAAAATGGGAATATGCGATAACTAGAGAAACGAACATGTTCGATTGAGTTCCTTGGTGCAAGTTTATTGCTTTGACAGTCACGTGACATCTTCAATTTTGCTTTGGTGGACAGAGAGGCTATTACATTATCTCAATCAAGACAGCCAACTGAAAATATTTATGATCTTCAAATAATTTTTCGTATAAAGTAATTAAACGCTACTGCACATAGCAAGCTCGATTGTTAGTTTTTAGGCTTGTAAGCACCGTTTAGCAAAGGGGATGAAAAGTTTAATTTAGGTAGCTTTATTACGTCACAACAGACAAGAAATATACTTTATTTTCCTTGGTCTAAGGATCGAATATTATTGTCCTAAGCTAGAATTCGATGAGATGTCTTTTGGGGCTTCCAATTGAATGTATCGATTTTAAGAAGCGACATTTATTATTTCCTCTTATTGTACAAGCAAAATAAGCAGAGAACCCTCGTGAGTTCATAAATTTGGCGGAAGATATTCAATTTCTTAATTTCTTGATATAGAAGTTTAACAAAACATAGGACAAGAAAAGAGGGCACTAGCTTCATGGCTTACAAAACATGAAGATTACAACACGTTCAGAAAGATATCATTATCCATATAAAAATTACCTATAACAAATAAAAGAAATATATGATTTCAGCGCCCGCAGGTCACATATGGTTTCATGAGCCAAGAAACCGAAAACGAAGGCTTCATTAAGCATTGCAAACACAGGATATAAAATCTATCGCGTGTCCATTTATGTAATACATATATATTTTGTATAAGCATAGTTGTTGACCGAATAGTCGCATTTCCTGTAGATTCACGTCGAAATTTCATTAATTAATCTGCAGAGACAGCACTATTTGCAGACCCAACAGGTGTCCGTCGACCTCGATTGTTTTTTTTTTTTTTGGGTAAGGTAAGTATTATATTAACTTTTCAACACGCAATTTACAAGAGAAAGTTGCTGTACACAAAAACCTCGTACCTGAGGCAACACAAAAGTGTCACGACGGGTGCAAAGGTGTAACGGCTAAAAGAAGCACAAATACACCAAGTGCGAAGCAGTAAGTATAGCCAAAATGGCGGCCAACTAAGATTAGACAACTAAAAGGCAGTAGCCATTAAAGTTGCTGAAAGATAGAGGCCGGAATGCCCCACTTGACTTGAAGTCTTCTGTTATGCGGTGTCTCAACAACAGGCTGGAGGGAAACAGCCACATCTCTTACAGTCTTGGCCAAATGGGCACGTAATGTAGGCAAGTAGGGGTTACGATCCCTAAAAAGGACCTCGATTGTTTTAGCTCCACAAATTGCAAGTTTCTTTTTCTTTCTTTTAAAAGTAAATAGATTGCTTTGTAAGTCAAAGAAATGGGGCCCTATCATAGCCTCTTTCTTCAATCGGGAACATTAATTCAATTTAAAGAGCGACTAAGACGGAGTGCTGTATTGTACCGCCCCCGTTACTACGGGGCAAGCAGAGAAAAGATCATATTAATTTGCCCAGGTAAAATTTTAAATAAGGACCCAAAGTGCTCTTATTTTCTTAAATAAGGGCATAAAGTGAACATTGTATCAAATAAAGGCCTAAAGTGAACTTGTGTTCTCAAATAAGCACCTGAAGTGGCTATAACATTTTCAAATATAGGCCTCATACCGCCGGCTCACCGACCGGCCAAATTTTCCGATCAGCCAAGGGCATTTTCGTCCAAAAATAATTTTAACATAAATTTTAGTTAAATTAGATTTAAAATTAAAAAAAATTAAAAAAAAACAGAGGGCAGGGCTGGTAGCCAGCTCTCTCCACCCGTGGCCGTCGCCCTATCATTGATGGGATGGTGGCGGCGATGGCCGACGGGGTCGCTGGTGACCCTCGCCGGCCAGAGGCAAGGGCCAAGAGCCAAGAGAAGGCGGTGACCCTCTCCTAAATCTGGACGAGGGCCGGCGACCCTTGCCCAGACTGGGGCGAGGTCCGGCGACCCTCACCTAGATCTAGGAGAGGACCCAACCTCACACAGGGTCGGTGGCCCTCCCCCAAACTTGGGCGAGGGCCGGCAACCCTCACCCAAATCTGGGGGAGGGTTGCCGCCCTCTCCCGGCTCAGGCCCTCGCCTTTGGCCGGCAAGGGTCGCTGACCCTCGTTGAGGAGCTGGCGACCCCGCCCGCCATCGCCGCTGCCCACCGACGATGGGGTAGCGTCCACGAGCGGGGATGGCCTCACCCTTGTTTTTTTTTTTTTAACTTTAGCTTTTTTTTATTTTTGAGTTTGTTTTTTATGGAAAAAAACTAAAAAGGAAAAAAAATCAAAAAATTAAAAGATGAAAATGCCCTTGACTCTAGTGAGATGAGGTCCTTTTTTGAGACTAAGATGGCCACTTCAGGCCCTTATTTAAGACAATGTTCACTCTAGACCCTTATTTGAAAAAATGAGGGCATTTCGGGTCATTATTTGATACATGGTTCATTTTAGGCCCCTATTTGAGAAAATGAGACTATTTCGGATCCTCATTTGAAATTTTCCCATTTGCTCATGTACAACTACAGACTTACAATGCAGATAAGTCAACATAGTATTCAAATAATACAAAAGAAGATAAACATGGGTATAGTGAGCTTCAGGACCATTGAGTCTCACCCTTGACTCACAGGTAGGAGGCTTTTTGATTGATTTCGGATGCATTTGTTTTGCAAAAAATGTATGATTTAAAAAATATTTTCCTAAATATAATAGCTTTATCACTTAAAAAAATTGGTAAATAGAAAACCTTTCCGTTATGAACAAAAGTCTGTGCTTGGATTCATTTTTGTAAGTGATATAAGATGTTTTCAAGAAAATGTTCAAATCATTGAGTTTTTTTTTTCCATGAGGACAAAATTTTCCTGAACGGCTCTAACGGAGTAATGCTGATTGATTGAGAAACTGAGAAAATGAGGTTAAGGGAGGAAAAACAAGAAAATGGGAAGAAGAGTTCTCCAAGAGTGAATGAAGTATCTCCTTGTGAATTGCGAGAAGATTTCTGTCACAATCTTTCATACACCTATTTTTAGCAGAGAGTTAGTATTGTTTCTTCTTTCAACCATGAAAATAGGCAAAAATGAGAACAATAATTTCACTCCTCGCCTCCTCCAGTCCATGCACTAGACTTGTTCCGCAGACACATAGAAATCTTGCAATGTCCATATTTTGGTGGCAGTAATTTGTTTCGAGAAATTCTTTTTGAGTATATTTATATGAGAGTTCGAACCAAAAAGTGTATTTCATTTCTGATGCCAGTAATAATATGGCAGCTCCACAGGGAACTTCATTGTGTTAATTTGAGACAATTCTTACACATTTGTAATTTATTATTACGTTTATAAAGTCCCTTCAAATTCTTCCGGCTGTCATCTTTCTCAAGTGAAATATGCCATCGATCTTCCTTCTCGAGCAGGACTCACTGATAGCAAGATTGCTACACTCACTGATAACAAGATTGCTACAATATGAGACTCATTGAGACTAATACAAAATTTGACGGCAAATACGAGACTCATCTTTTGAATGCTGCACTTTTTCAACAGCGGGTTGGCAGTCTTGTATTCCTCATTGTTACTTTTCCTAACATCGCCTATGATATTCACATTGTCAGCCACTTTATGACCGTCCTACTACTACTTTGCTTCTTTCCAAGTAACTCGCTTATCTCTTGACATAGCAAGAAATAGACCGCTATCGCTCGATCTAGCGCAGAAGTAGAATACCATGCTCTTGTTGATACTAAATCAGAAGTATTATGGTTGCGATAATTGTTAGAGGATATGGGCATCCATCGTCACGGTGGAACTGTAATTTGTTGCAACAACCGAAGTGTGATCTAAAAAACACAAATGATGTTCTCCATGAGCATACCAAACATATTGAAATATATTGCCATTTTATACAGTATTACTTGCTCCATGGCACCGTTCATCTCGTCTCCACTTTATCGATTGATTTGATTGTTGATGTTTTCACTAAGGCACATTCACACGGGCGTTTTCAAGATCTTCTCCAAATTTCAGTTGGCTTCTTCTACATCACAATGAATTTGAGGGGATGTTAGAGATATATTTTCCTTAATTATGTATATCTCTCAGGATTGTGCATATCTTAATTGATTCTGATTGATTAATATATCTTGTTACTATAAATAGTCATCCTTGTAAAGCCTATAAATAGATTCATCTACTCTTCATTATTGAAATATATACAGAAATAACTCAATTTTCTTTCCGCGTTATTCTTATCTGACACCACATAAGCTCTCATAGCAAACAAACCCAAAAAAAGAGCTCTAAAAAAATCAGTGCAAAGTTTCATAAAGAGAGCTGGCTGACTACGAGAAAGTCCTCTAGTTTTAGGAGTGATTAAAGCCGCTCAAATCCCAACATAGCTTACTAGTCTTTTGAACGTGCATGTTACATGAAATAAGTGACTATTTCCATCAAAACTCAATTTCATTTTTTTTCAACGAGGGAAGCCGATCATAAGAGTACCAAGCTTGTAGCCACAAAATATCTCAAAAATTATATGGATCGATAATCTCCTCGGGATCCATGAACATCCAGTAAAATTACGACCGATATAAGTCCAAACTCCAACTATATGTGTGACCCACAAGGAGTTAGCATAGCGCACAGCGAACAGAGAGGATCGACCTCGTGACGTGACAATACATGTCCGAACCTGTCGCTCATGCATCCTCACGAACTTCTTGAGTTGTGGGGCTATATTTTACTATCCTAACCATAAAAGAAGGCGAAAAATACTAGTTATACATATGCACACGCCCAAGTGGCTAACTTTGTGTAAATCTGCATAGACGAGACATATGATTACTACGACATGCATGTCTTGTACATTAATCTGCTGTAAAAAGCTTATTCAGACATAAAATCAAACTAAGGTGCAAAAGAGACCAAGGCACACTTCTCTCTGGCCGCACTTGCCTTAACATTTTAAGCATTCGACAAGCAAAACATAGAGTAATGATTTGGAAAGACACATCTTTATATTCGGTTCTCAATCTTCAAGGGAATCCACCACCATACCCTCCACCAGCACCAGCTCCTCCACCAAACCCTCCTCCAGCTCCGCCTCCAAGCCCGCCGCCGCCGCCGCCACCAAACCCTCCACCACCGCCTCCTCCAGCTCCACCACCTATCCCACCGCCAGCACCAGCACCACCACCATATCCACCACCAGCTCCCCCACCATAACCACCACCTAATCCTCCACCACGGCCGCCTCCATAACCTCCTCCACCACCTCCCCCTAGACCGCCACCGCCGCCAAGTCCCCCACCCGAACCAGCTCCTCCACCATAGCCAGCTCCCCCACCAGCACCAGCACCGCCACCCAATCCTCCTCCGCCACCGCCTCCAAAGCCACCACCCCCTCCGCCACCCAGGCCGCCACCATATCCCGGACGGCGGAAGAAGTTTTTCTCTTCCTCAAAGGACGCCTTCTCACCCAAAAGCACCCTAGAGTAGCCAGAGGTGCAAACTAGAGCACCGAGAAGCACAAGAAGAAGCAACTTGGAAGTGATCATCTTCAATGTGAAGCTGTTTAATCAAATTCTTTGAGAGATCTTGATTTGTTTGGTGAGAAGTAGAGGGACGAGAGAGGGCCTTATATAGGAGTGAGCATGAGTCTAAAGATTGAGGAGAGTTCTTAAATTTGGCTCATCTTCTCATCCGAAAACCGTGTTGAGGCACTTAAATGCACTCTCCAACTGTGTGCATTTGAAAAGGAAGAAGAGAAAAGGCCTTCCGCTTTAGTGCATGTGCCCACTAGCTTCTGACATGGAAGACTGAAGCTCAATTTGCATGGACTTTTTGCTTCGACGTTGCATGGATTTGAGCTGTATTCATCTGCATCTTTAGGCTTTTCATATCTCTCTCTCTCTCTCTCTCTCTCTCTCTCTCTCTCTCTCTCTCTCTCTCTCTCTCTCTCTCTCTCTCTCTCTCAAGGCAGTGAGATAAAGAAAATTATGAAATCATAACTTAATTTTATTGCACCGTGGCAAATCTCACGGGTCCGAGATTTACGTACCCATGTAAAGTGGGTTTATCCTTTTCATTAGAAAACAATTGCAGGTTACTACAACAACCAAAGTTTGAGACCATATGAAAATCCAGACAATGTCTAATTCTCGATCACCAATACTGGTGTGGAATGAATTTACTATTAAGTCTTTTCATGGAAAATGTACATTAAGACTAAATCATAAAACCCTCGAGTTTCGCATAGTTGAGTGAGATACCGGGAGATTTTTAGTTTTGGAGCTTGAGATTATCCATTCGAATAGTGCGTGCAAACTACCAAAGTCAGTAGTCATGCGCCCATATCCTTGAATTTAAAAAAAAATGCGACTCGTATGTAATTGCCCTCTTGATAACATGATAATATTTCTAGCTACAATAACAAAGGGGATATATGAAAACGAGACAAACGATACCCAGTAAGATTATCTTCAAAGCAAGTTTACTGCTTTGACAATCGCGTGACATCCTTAATTCCGTATTGATGGACAGAGAGCATATTATAATATGCCAATCAAGGCCGCTAACTGAAAATAGGTATGTTCTTGAAATTATTTTACGTATGAAAGTAATTGAACGAACGCTACTACATATAACAAGCTTGATTGGGTAGCTTGTAGGCCTGTAAGCGCCGTTTAACTAAGGTGATGAAAAATGAATTTAGGTGGCTCTATTACGTCACGGCAGGCTAATGATATACTGAATATTACAAGTTCTAAGGATCAAATATTATTGACCTAAGCTGGAATTTGGTGAGATGTCTTTTGGGGCTCCCAATTCAATGTACTCATTATTTTAGAAGCGACATTCAATATCTCCTATTATTGTTCAAGCAAGATTTGGAGACATCCCCACGCGATTTTGTCAATGAGAGGGATAAAAAAGCCGTTCGCGATTAATTTCTTAATTGTCGGCTAGTCTGCGAAAGTTTTTCTGATATAGAGGTTCAATAATCGCTTAGACAATAAAATACCCCTCTAGCTTCGTAGCCAGTTTGCAAAACATGAAGACTAAACACGTTTCGAAAAAAATATCATTATCTATAAAAAAAAATTACCAATTACATATAATTTCAGCTCCCGGAGATTATTTATGGCTTCAAGAGCCAAGCAACCATAAACGAGGGCTCAATCAAACATAGGATATAGACAAAATGTATTGCGTATGCATGTGCATAGTGTAAGATTAATTAAGATTACAGTCAACTGTTCTTAAAGTTTAAGCTGTTAGATAAAGGCGTGATTAAATATTTAATTACTCTAGCACTCCCCCTCACACTTAGTAAGGTCTTTTTGCCTAATACTAAGTATGGACATATTTAATTGGAGAGACAACTAGGGCTTGTAAAGATTTGAATTCGGGACCTCCAGTTCTGATGTCATGTGAGATGTTGTGAGACTCCAATCAACTATTTTTAAAACTTAAGTTATTAGATGAAAGCGTGGTTAAATATCTAATTACTCTAATACAAAGTTTAAAGTATTGTTCTTGACCGAGTAGTCGCATTTCCTGCAGATTCACGGTTGAAACACATTAATTAATTAATTTCGGAGACATAAATGAGATACCACTATTTGCAGACCTAACATTGTGTCCGTTGACCTCGGCTGTTTTAGCTCCACAAATTGCAAGTTTCTTTTCTTCTTTCTTTTTTTTTTGTTTATAGTAACAAATATCGCTTTGTAAGTCAAAGAAATGGGCCATTCAATTAATTTAATTCAAGGAGTGACAACGACGGAGTGACAAAGGTGTCCATGCCGAACTATTGTTTCTTTCTTTCGTACGTATGATGTATGATAATTAGGACATTGTTGCGATTCTGATGCCAAAACATGACGAGGGGTATCTGAACTTTGCTCAATAATTTTCTCGAGGTTCATGGACACCTTCCCAGGTCAGAACTAATGTAAGCTCAGGCTCCAACCATGCAGGTGGCTCACAAGGGAATGGCGTAGTATGCAGCAAATAGAGGGATTCGAACTCGTGATGTAACATACATCTGAACCAGTAGCTTGTCGTTCGTGTCCGCCAACAAAATTTTATGCATGAGAGAGAGAGAGAGAGAGAGAGAGAGAGAGAGAGAGAGAGAGAGAGAGAGAGAGAGAGAGAGAGAGAGAGAGCAATCTGCATAATCTAAACATATGATTACTACGAAATGCATGTCTTGTACATTGATTTGCTGGAAAAAACTTGTTGATACATACAATCAAATTTTAGATGCAAAAGAGAAAAAGGCACTCTTCAATTTGGCCGCACTTGCCGTAACATTTTAAGCATTAGATAAGCAAAACATTGAGTAATCATTTGGAAAGATACATCTTTATATTTGGTTCTCAATCTTCAAGGGAATCCACCACCAGCTCCTCCACCAAACCCTCCTCCAGCTCCCCCTCCAAGCCCGCCACCACCGCCGCCACCGAACCCTCCACCACCGCCTCCTCCAGCTCCACCACCTATCCCACCGCCAGCACCGGCCCCACCACCATATCCACCACCGGCTCCCCCACCATAACCACCACCTAATCCTCCCCCACCACCGCCTCCATAACCTCCTCCACCACCTCCCCCTAGACTGCCGCCGCCGCCAAGCCCCCAGCAGCACCAGCACCGCCTCCTAATCCTCCTCTACCACCGCCTCCAAGGCCACCGCCCCCTCCACCGCCCAGGCCGCCGCCATATCCGGGATGGCGGAAGAAGTTTTTCTCCTCCTCAAAGGACGCCTTCTGTTAAATATGTCTCGAATTTTATGTACTTGGTCCGGTTCATAACCCGACCCGACATATTTTTTGTGCGACCCAAAAGTGGAGAGAAAATTGAGATTTGGTTCGCGACGCGAAGGGTTGGGCCGATAGGCCCAACCCGCAGCAAGGGAAAATTTTTGGGAGCCCTATTTATACTGCGGCTAGGTTTTCTCATTGATGTACAGAAAGAATTTTGTTTACAGAGAGTTTTTGGTGAGTCGTGAGCTTTAGTCGTTGTTTTCGACTTCTGAAAATTGTACTCTCTTTGATTATAGTGGAACATTGTCTTGCCTCGCCCGTGGACGTAGATCACCTTGTGATCGAACCACGTAAATCTCTGTGTTCTGTCTATTTGTTTTTCCGCAACAGTTTACAACACTTTCTCACCCAAAAGCACCCTAGAGTAGCCAGAGGTGCAAACTAGAGCACCGAGAAGCACAAAAACAAGCAACTTGGAAGTGATCATCTTCAATGTGAAGTTGTTTAAGCAAATTCTTTGAGAGATCTTGATTTGTTGGTGAGAATTAGAGGGACGATAGAGGGGTTTATGTAGGAGTGAGCATGAGTCTAAAGATTGAGAAGGGTTCTTAAATTTGGCCCATCTTCTCATCTGAAAAACCGTGTTGAGGCACTTAAATGCACTCTCCAACTGTGTGCCTTTGAAAAAGAAGAAAAGAAAAGGCCTTACTCTTTAGGGCATGTGCCCACTTGCTTCTGACATGGAAGACCGAAGCTCAATTGGCATGGACTTTTGCTTCGACGTCGCATGGAATTGAGCTGTATTCATCTGCATCTTTAGGGCTCTCTCTCTCTCTCTCTCTCTCTCTCTCTCTCTCTCTCTCTCTCTCTCTCTCTCTCTCTCTCTCTCTCTCTCTCTCTCTCTCTCAAGGCAGCGAGATAAAGGAAATAATGACTCATAACTTAAATTTATAGCACCGTGGCAAATATCATGGGTCCGAGATTTACCTACGTAAAGTTCATTTGTCCTTTCAATTAGAAAACAATTGCAGGTTCCTAATACAACCAAAGTTCGAGGCCATATGAAAATTCAGACTGTGTCTAATTCTCAATCATCATCAGTACTAGGGGGAAATTATCAAAAAAATCATAACCTATTTCATTTATGCCAATTTAGTCCTAAACTTTTCAATTTGGCCAATTTAGCATAATAATTTTGACAATTTATTAATTGAATCCTTCATGCCAATTTTGGCCGGAAATCGCCAACGTGAATATCAGTTGTCCTATGTGGCACAATTAGCATTGACGTAGACAATAAAATATTTTATTTTCTTTGCTTTTTTTTCTTTTGTAGCCAGCAAGGGTTGCTGGCTGCGAAGGCCTTTGCCAGATCTAGGCCACATCAACACCAGCTATGCCATGTAAAACGACTGGCGTCCACTTCAATGAATTTCGGTCAAAATTGGTTGAAAAGACTCAATTGGTGAATTATGTAAAAGTTTATTACCAAATTGGTCAAATTGAAAGGTTTATTACTGAATTGGTGCAAGTATAATCGGTCTATGACATTTTTAATAATTTTCCCTCAATACTGG
Source organism: Syzygium malaccense (assembly GCA_031216405.1). Taxonomy (NCBI): domain Eukaryota; kingdom Viridiplantae; phylum Streptophyta; class Magnoliopsida; order Myrtales; family Myrtaceae; genus Syzygium; species Syzygium malaccense. The sequence continues at coordinate 4,978,029 of CM062258.1, read as the reverse complement.
TGTAGAATGAATTTGCTATAAAGTTTTTTCATGGAAAATGTACATTAGGAGTAAATCATAAAATCCTCAAGTTCGGCGTAATGGATTGAGGTACTAGGGGATTTCCAATCTAATACCCCTAAATTTGTACTTATGCGCCCGTACCCCTAAATAAAAAATAAATCGAGTTGTATATAATTGCCCTCTTGATGACATGATAAAATTTTTAGCTACAAGCAAAAGGGTGATATATAAAAACAAGACGAACGAGACCCAGTAAGATTATCTTTGAAGCAAGTTTACTACTTTGACAATCACGTGACATCCTTAATTCCATGTCGGTGGATAGAGAGCATATTAAAATTCTGGGTTAATATCACGATAAACCCCAAACTGGTATACTTGTGACAAATTTACCCTAAACTGATTACCAAAAATTTCAAACTACTACATTTGTGACAATTTTGCCCTCCATTTGTTTACGTTAAATTATATTAATATCACAAAAAATCACAAACTGGTAACGGAGGGTAAAACCCCTAAACTGGTACATCCGTCGATTGCCATGTATCATCTAATATAGCAATTTGACAGTAAAATTTAACAGAAATTATTAAAATGTAAATTTGTCGCAGGTATACCAGTTTGGAGATTTTATTGGTTAAAAATTAGTTTTGGGGAAATTTGTTATAAATATACCAGTTTATGGTTTTTTGTGGTATTAACCCTAAAATTCTCAATCAAGGCAGCTAATTGAAAATATTTATGTTCTTGAAATTATTTTCCGCATAAAAGTAATTGAACGCGACAACATATAGCAAGCTTGATTGGTAGCTTATAGGCCGGTAAGAGCCGTTTAACTAAGGGGACGAAAAATGAATTTTAGGTGGCTTTATTACGTCACGACAGGCTAACAATAGACTGAGTATTACAGGGTCTAAGGATCAAATATTATTGTCCTAAGCTAGAATTTGGTGAGATGTATTTTGGGGCTCCCGATTCAATGTACACATTATTTTAGAAGCGACATTCAATATCTCCTATTATTGTACAAGCAAGATTTGGAGACAACCCCACGAGATTTCACCAATGAAGAGGGTAAAAAAGCCGTTCGCGATTTATTGTCGTTGACCGAGTCGTTGCATTTCCTGCAAATTCAATTCTAAAACACAAGTTGTTGTAGCTCCATAAATTGCAATTTCCCTTTTATTTTTTGATTTAAAGAAATGAATATTGCTTTGTAAGTCAAAGAAATGGGCCCTTCAATAACTTTAATTCAAGGAGTGATGAAGACGGATTACTGTATTTTACGCGCCCCGTTGATACTGGGCTACAAGTACAGGCAAATACAAAAGAAGTCAAACGTGATCTAATAAACTTCAGGATCACTGAATCTCTCCCTTGACATACAAGTAGGAGGCATGTCAATTAATATGCATTTGTTTGGCGAAAGATGCATGAATTAAAAAATATTTTTCTAAAAACATTTGCTTGATTATTTGGAAAAATTATTCAACAGAAAACCTTTTTGCTCTTCGTGGAGTAACACCAATTGATTCAGAGATTGTCAGAATGAAGTTAGGGCAAGGACGAACTTTAACTCTCAGGCGAACTGCTCTTTTAAATTGCAGTGCGAATCCTAATGGTAGAAAAAATCGATGCTCCTTTCTAATGAAGATCCCTTGGCTAGGTATTCGAGATAATTTACATTTATCAACTAAACGATATACTAAACAACCCCGTAAATTAAGGGGTGCGAAAACACAAAAAAGAAAAGGGTATAAAGTTATTTACACAATCGTCCAATCATTTTCGTCTGGACATGGAGGCTTTTCGGCCAGGGATGCGCTTCCAGGCTTCGGAGGCTTCCGCGAAAATAAGGACGACTTGCTATCGAAGAAACTGGCGAATGATTGACGAGACGGGTTATCTTCTGCATTCTTCTGGTTCTTCGTTTCTTGCTCTTTTATTTGTCTGTCCTTGCCACCGAAGATGTGACTCAGTCTCTTGAACCGGCGCCTTGGTTCACCTGGTGTGGTGCTTGCATCTTCCGGAGGCTGCATCATTTTTAAAGCTTCCTCGGGTTTGAGCAGCATCATCTCCACTGTTTCATATACCTAAGGAAGAAAATAGGCTCATGAGTGATGGCTATCTAGCAAACTGTCCAACACAAAGCCCATCCATACACCAGGTAACAAAAATTAAATCGACAACTAAAGGCATTGACGACTAAAATTCATAAACTGTTCGCATGCGCACGCAGAAACGTATGTAGCGAGCTACCTAAGGAAGTCAAGGAAATGAGATCATCCCGTAGGATATGAGAAGCTTGGCCTATATACCCTAACGTCTGATATCTATCCCGGATATCATTGACCGTATGAAAAGGCTAGATACTCCTTCAACAAAATATGCCTTGCATACATGCATTGGTTTGAGAGGCTCGCTCAATACCTCTTGCCTCCAAATACTCCCCAGAAAGACACGCATTAGGAAAACCTCAAATAGAGATCGAGAAATGCACGCAGCATCTTAGGATCATCAAGTCAGAATATATAAATGCTCTGGTAATCTACCAACCTATTTCAGCAACTGCATGATACCGTCAGAATAGTCCTCGACTCTTACCTGCCAAAGATCATCGACTTTCTCCCTGATGCTTTTTTGACAAGTGGAAGTTACATAATCTTTGCACTCATAAAACAGCTTTGAGAAATTAGGATCTGCTGAAAGTGAAGCCTCGGCAATCACAAACCCCACTGCAATCTAAAATCCAAAAGATAACAATGTTTGCACCACATAAGATATCCACATCGATTCATTATCTCATCTCTCAGAGAAAATACAGGAACCAATTACAAATGCCTAAAACTGGGCAAAATGATGCCTCGTGATAAAACAGCATCCAGGTATTAGCTTTAATGTGTACGCGACATTCTAAATCTCATTGTTGCCTGAAATAACTGAAGAGACTATAGTTTCCAAAAATTTAAATCGTGACCTGACGTCCAGTCTAATAAATTAATGTTGACAATGCAGAATTTAGGCAGAGGCATCGTCCAGAAATGCAAAAGATTTTCTATATTGACAACACAATGGATAAACATGTCCATTCAATAATTAAGTGCCCAAAAGACTAATAACTTTAGATTGGAGAGTGTAAAAAATAAGTTTATCTCGAAGCCAATACCATTTGAAGGTAACTCCCAGGTGATTTCTACCAAAGTCAATGAAAAAAGCCTGCAAAGAGACCGTGATTTCTCATATCTTCAAATGCTTCTTATATTGTTTTAGACTACTCTCTAACAAGGAAAAGTCAAAATTTGTCACATCATTCCAAAAACAAGACTTTTCAAATTTTCTGACAACTCATGGTAAAATATAGAAGTTGGAGTTGGACTAGCGGTGGTCTACCAATATCCCAGAGGTCTTAGGTTCAATTACTATTTTCCTCTCCCATATTATCTCTGCAATCGATACTAATTCAGAAATTTTCAACAAAAACGTCAGCTTGTCATAGGTCTCCTTCAGTCAGGGAGGTGATTCTTCAATAAAACTTATCAAGAACATCATAAATAGCATAATTATACTTCATTAAGTCATTGTATCCCAAGCTTAACAGACGAAACTCGGATGGTGGTAATCTTTGACCAAATATGACCATTACCAGTTCATTGGAGAAACGTCATCTCTCTCAAAAAAAAAAAAAACAACAGCAAATGTTTCTACTCCATAAATTTTGGTTTCTTGATGATGGTTATACTTTTGGATGACTGCTGTAATTTTTAAGATACTTATTACGAATAATTGCTGATAAAAATAATAAACTCATAAATAAATTGAAGGCACTAATATTACCTGTGTAACGACAAAAATTATAACCAGAAAAGCTTACCAAAGAAACCAAGAGTTGTTCAAACAGCTCGATAGGCGTGATGTCCTCAAAGAAATCCAGAATGCCTTCCCTGTCCAAGACACCAGGATTTGAGGATGAGGAATTAGCATACCGATTCGATTTCTATCTTCCCGTTCTTAGCAAAGGAAACTTTTTTTTTTTAGAGTGTTACAATCCCCAATTGAGATGAAACTTGGTCCCTGATTCTAATAAGTATTATTCTTATTAGGAATTTCCAATTGGAAATAAATCCATTTCTAAATCAACTATATTTCCTTTTCAGAGAAGTACAATTTCAGAAGAGAAGACAGGGATCTTATCAGTAAATATTTCATCAACATACACTGCCAAATCCTCGTCGTATAGAGGCGCTTGCTTGACTGCTGGAACTGGTTTTGCTGTTTCCCATAGTTCCCGCCACAAATTACCTAACACCAAGTAATGACTTTGTCATGAGAATTCAAGGCTCCACAAAATGACAGCACGTGACTAAGAGTTATTTTTTTGTTTGGCTCTATCCTATTTTTATTTTACAAGCTATTGTGTGTGTTATGTGTTGTGCGCAAGTATCGAAACCCTGCTGCTTCACTCATACATCCTCACTTAAAAGGTGGGAAATCTAACTTCTCACCTCTCCCTTCCCAAGTGGGAAGGGTGATCACTGGGCAACCTCCAAGTGCTTATGTGATTAAGAGTTCAATAGTTAAAATATTCAATTTTTACCTTCATGACGTGGGATTTAGGAAACGTAACAGCTATTATAATATTTAAGGACATGCAATGGCAATGACCGATAAAAGAGAAGACATCATTACGAATAGACTCCACGGGTGCGACTGTCCATTAAAAGCTGTGACTCTTTCAACCAAGGATTTTAGTAAATTGATAATCCTATATACAGGCTTGAGCTCCAAAGCTCTTACTATTACTTGACTAGTTTCCCTCTGAATCCAGGTATAAAACCACAGCTTGCATGTTCAGGTTTGACTAAATGACTATATAACAGCAGAAATTGGGTATGACACAAAAAAAATGTGTGAAGAAGCTTTTCCTGAAGTAGCTGAACATTTGATTTCCTCTATGCATTGATGCAAGTTTGGACATGGGGTTAAAGATGACCCCAGCAAAAAGGTTTTACCTTCCTTTTGCATTCGACTGCTTAATTGGCCTTTTGTTGATGCATTCTCATCCTCATATCCTAGGTCAGATTCGGTCCAGTCTGGAGGAGAATGCCATCTTACAAAATCTTCTAGAATGCAACCAGGATTAGCAGCCTAACGCAAGAGAGAAACAGACTCGATTCAACAGGAAGTAAAAGATCATAGAATCTATTGACAAAAGCAACTGGCACATCCATAACATGAGGAATCTTTTGTCATCATAACCTTGAAAGCTTGCATGTCAGAGAAGAGTTGAGAGCACCCAGCACCAACACTGATTAGACAATGTAAATTACAAATTGTCAATAAATAGGAATTGATCGCTCATCATTCGTAAGGTAACAACAATTAAAAGTAACTATTTATTTTGTAAATCCTAAGCGAAGGTAGTAATTGTAGTCATCAAGTCAACTATGAAATGCAGACGTGTTGCCCAAGAAGATATCTCCTCAATCAGTCAAACATTTCTAGTAACCTAACAAGATAATTATGTAATCTCGTGCATCTTGTGACCCAGTAAATGGTAACACAAAACTGACCTAGCGCAAAAGCGAACAATTTCACAGACTACAATGGAGAATTAACCCAACAACCATAAGCACAAACAAACTTAGGAAAGAGCAAAATTACCTTTTCGAGTAACTCATATATGCAAGAGCAAAAAAAATATGTTCTCGTTCCTACTTACCTCCCTTTCCGAAGTATGAATTCTTCTGTTTCTTTGATGAGATCTTCCGTAAGTAAAGGAACTTCCTGCATGTAAACAGAGCACGCAGGATTGGTTTTGATTGAAGGAAAACAATCCGTATTCAGTAGAACTAAAACACTACAAACCTGGGTCACAGGAGAGTACACAGGTTCACTGGTTTCCAACATGCACAGATCATCACACGGGTGATCTGCCCCCAGACGCAGAACAAGCTCCCCTGTGTTTAATCTTGCATACAGAGCAGGGCTTTCCGAAACTGTATTTGCAGGCAAATTGGATTTTTCAGTTTGTGAACCGGCCTCCCTTATTGTGGTGTCTAATGATTCAGAAGTAACCATGTGGCGCCGTTTGCGGGATATGCAACAGTTGACGACCTGCAGCTGCTGATATAAAGACAGCAGTTAAGATCCGGGCTCTGGTCCGCCGGAATGCCAGCTATATGTTGCTCCTCATACTAAGAAAGCAATGATGCGCGACTTTTCCATCTTGAGATGATGAAAACCGAAAATCAGCATACTAAGAAAAATTGTCAGGAAATAAAAAAAAATGCTTTCTAATATTTGAGTGAGGCAAATTTCCAGCGCATCTCATATTGTAAAATTCAAGTAATGTAATGGACTGATAATTTTATAAAATATATGAATAATCCTATAGCCGGAAAGCAAACGTTGCTGACATGACACTCACGTGGCTTAAGTGAAATGAAAACAATGTTGTTTTCATTGAAAAATCATCTAACGGAACCTAGATGGAGGGTAAATGTGTCACAGTGATACAAGTTTCTTTAGGGTAAATGTGTCATATAGGTACAAGTTTGAGATTTTTGGTATCACGGAAAAAAAAGTTTAGGGTAAATGTATCACGGTAGGCATAGTTTGGGGTTTTTACTGACTTTGGCCTTATTTTAAAGCCATAGGAAACATCCTTTTATCTAGACAATATATTTTCAGCATCAATTAGCCTCAAATTTTCAAGATAAAGAGTATGATTTTTGGTGTCAAGAAAAAAAATTTAGGGTAAATGTATCACAGTGGGCACAGTTTGGGGGTTTTAGTGACTTATTTTAAAGCCATAGGAAACACCCTTTTATCTAGACAATATATTTTCAGCATCAATAAGCCTCAAATTTTCAAGATAAAGAGTACATTTTACAATTATCAAAGAATGCATTCTACGAATTGGAAATCTAGTTTATACAATTGCATGATCCCGGCCAGCCTTACCCCAGCAACAACCCTGCACCAAAATAAAGCCATATCCCTCATTGTTTTACAACTTCCAATGATTTCGGAGAGTTTAGCAACAAAACTTTCAGGTGGAGCTGCATGAATATCTCTTGGCAATGTTGCGGTAGTAGTGTCTGAACTAAAACTGATCTTTCTTCTGAGAAAATTTCCCTCTGCAAATATCTTGCAGATATTACAATAGAAGTGAAAGATATCATCGTGGGATAATTTTTAAAAAAGAAACGGTAAATTGTTTATATTGGGAAAAGTAATATTTCATGGACTAATAAACTTGATTATCTGATTATTGATCTACCTGCGTTAAACAGCAAGCTAATCAAAGAATAGATCTTCACTTCATCTGGAAACTCAGATACGTTGTCTTCCTTTTCACTAAGCACAAGTGATTTTACAGCAGAGGGACTTAATCCTGCCCTTTCCTTGATAGGTGTTTACACCAAAAAATGGCCAACTTGTCGACATGGTTCAATCATGGTCAAAGATCATCAAGGGACACATGGCAGAGATTTGAGGTTACGTGAAAGTAAATATCATCAAGTTACCAATATAAATGACACATGTCCAGTGTATATGTTTACACACGAAGATGACAAATTTTTGGGTATTATTGACAAGACTGGTCACGATTTCATCAAGGAAATTTCAGTTCTGCGCTAGCTCGGGAAAAGGGTCATAACTTCTTCAAGACAGATCGAATTGACCTGATTCCAAAGCCAAAAGAATGAAGACTCATGGATCTACAACTTTTATGTTTTGCGTTTTCTCATAAAGTCACTGTAGAAGCCATTGAGGTTAAAGGAAATCGACGGTCATGACTTCATCTTGTCGATACTTCGATGAAATTGTAGTTCTGCGCTAGCTCGGGAAAAGGGTCATACCTTCTTCAAGACAGACGAATTGACCTGATTCCAAAGCCAAAAGAACGAAGACTCATGATTCTACAACTTTTATGTTTTGCGTTTTCTCAGAAAGTCACTGTAGAAGCCATCAAGGTTAAAGGAAGTCGACGGTCGTGACTTTATCTTGTCGATACTTCGACGAAATTGCAGTTCTGCGCTAGTTCGGGAAAATGGTCATAACTTTTTCAAGACAAATTGGATTGACCTGATTCCAAAGCCAAAAGAACGAAAACTCCTGGATCTACAACTTTTATGTTTTGAGTTTACTCAGAAAATCACTGTAGAGTTTTCGACATTAAGAGGAAGTCGACGGTCGTAACTTCATCTTGTCGATACTTCGACGAAATTGCGGTTCTGCACTAGTTCGGGAAAATGGTCATAACTTCTTCGAGATAGATTAGATTGACCTGATGCCAAAGCCAAAAGAACGAAGACTCTTGGATCTACAACTTTTATGTTTTGAGTTTACTCAAAAAATCACTATAGAGTTTTCGACATTAAGAGGAAATCAACAGTCGTGACTTCATCTTGTTGATACTTCGACGAAATTGTAGTTCAGCGCTAGTTCGAGAAAATGGTCATAACTTCTTCAAGACAAATCGGATTGACCTGATTCCAAAGCCAAAAGAACGAAAACTCCTGGATCTACAACTTTTATGTTTTGAGTTTACTCAGAAAATCACTGTAGAGTTTTCAACATTAAGAGGAAGTCGAAGGTCGTCACTTCATCTTGTCGATACTTCGACGAAATTGCGGTTTTGCGCTAGTTCGGGAAAATGGTCATAACTTGTTCAAGACAGATCGGATTGACCTGATTCCAAAGCCAAAAGAACGAAGACTCCTAGATCTACAACTTTTATGTTTTGAGTTTACTCAAAAAATCACTGTAGAGTTTTCAACACTAAGAGGAAGTCAACGGTTGTGACTGGTTGGAGATGCAGAAAGAAGAAGTAACCATCAACATAGTGGAGTCAAGGCAACCGCCAACGTAGTGGAGTAAAAAGAAAACTGTCAAGGTAATGGATTCAATGTAACTGCTGGAAACCACTAAGGAGCATACATGCGTATTTTGAAAGAACAGTTACTTGGAACCATGATTATGAGGAAGCTATCACTTGTGGACAAGATAGTAAGATAGTTACCTTGAAAGCAGAATCATGGCATCACATAGATATGAAGACAAGATTTTCGGAATGGAAGAACATGGGCACAACTGTTGAAAATTGCTAAGGAGCAGTTATCACACGATCATTACAAATATCATCGACCATCTACTGGAGAGAGGACTCCCGACAAAATCAAACAACATGTTATCTTTCAATTATCTTTAATTTAATGTACCGCACTTTATCTTTCCTTAGTTGTAGCTTTATGATTCACGTCGTCGATTAAATTCTGGCGTGTATTTCTATCCCGAGTATCGCGTCGTCGATTAAATTCCGGCGTTACATCTTTGTGTACGTGTGCGGCTGTATTTTCAAGTTTTGTCGTCAATTAAATTCCAGCACGATTTGTACATATAGCCCGGTTCGAAGTTCGGAGTAAAAGTTCACCGTTTTTCCTTGTCTCCCTAGATATTTCTTGTCCGAAGTCGCCACGGAACTCGGTCTCCTCACATTAAGAACCGAAGAACGACTTTTGATGAACTATATTTCGCCGCGGGAGCATTTTCTGGCCAAACAATAGGAGAAGAGCCTTTGTTTGTTGCCAGAAAATCTTTTATTGAGCTAAATTTCTGAAGGGATGTATCGAGAGCCGAAACAGAATGATCACGCAGAGATCAGAAAAAAAAAATAGATGATGCACGAATTTATCCAGGTTCACCCTTGAATAGGGCTACGTCCTGCAAAGAGATTTCGCTATATTTTCGATTTACAGCCACTCGACTCGTTACAATGATTAGAAAAATGAGCAAAATATATATATGCCCCAAACAGGCCCAAAACCTAAACCTATATAAAATCTCTTAATCTCGCTCGATCAGCGGAACCCTCGCCCGTTGACCGGGCAGCGGGGCACCCGTGTCAGGGGCGCTGCCCCCGAACCCCCGCATTCCGCACGCATGGGTCACATGTCGTCGGACAACACTTCAGTTTTCCTAAGCTCACGTGGGCGTACCCGGTGTGAGAAACAAAGGTCCCCGAAGTATTCGCCAACTCCAACATTCTCCCACTTGGTGGATACTTCGCGCAAATGAGGGCCTTTCCAATATCATTCTTCTTCAATCCAATCGTAGTAGAGCACCATTCAAACTTCGCACCTGTGACGGCTTTAGTAAGGAAGTCAGAACTATTTTCTACCGTGTCGACCTTTACAAGCCGAACCTCTTTCTTCTCTACCTTTTCTCGGATGAAATGATATTGTATATCAATGTGTTTTGTGCATGAGTGAAATGCTGGATTCTTAGCTAAATAAATAGCCCATTAATTATCACATCTCACCTCTATGGCACCTTGCTCAAAATCGAGCTCCAAGCACAATCGCCGTAACCATACGGCCTCTTTTCCAGCATGAGTAAGAGCCATATACTCAGCCTCAGTAGAAGAAAGCGCTACCACGCTTTGCCTCCTGCTCATCCAACTCAATGCAACACCAAACAATGTGAAAATATATCCGCTAGTGGACCGTCTACTATCAATATCTTCACCCCAATCAGCATCTACATGGCCTACGATATCAAGCATGTTTCCATTCCCTGTACCTTCAAAACATAAAGAAAAATTCAAAGTTCCACGAAGATACCTGAAAACTCTTTTGATCGCATTCCAGTGTTCTCTACCTGGGTTAGACATGTATCGACTCAAGACTCCCACTGCTTGGGCTATATCTGGACGCGTGCACACCATAGCATACATCAAGCTACCCACTGCACTCGCGTATGAAATTCGGGCCATCTCTTCAGCTTCTTCATCTGTTTTTGGACATTGTTCCGTAGATAGCTTGGTCCCTAAAGATATAGGGGTACCAACAGGCTTGCAGCCTATCATATTGAATTTCTTCAATATTTCTTTTATGTATTTCTCCTGCCCTAGCCACAGCTTCCGTTTCTCACGGTCCCTCCTAATCTGCATGCCCAAAATAAAATTTGCAGGCCCAAGTCTTTCATTTCGAACTTTTTGGCCAGCAAACTCTTCACGAAATTCACCATCTTCACACTATTCCCGATCAACAATATATCATCCACATATAGCGTGAGAATGACAAACTGATCGCCCGTTCTCTTCACATAAACGCAATGATCAGAATTTGAACGCACAAAATTGAGCTGGAGCATGTACATGTCAAACTTCTGGTACCACATCCTCGGTGATTGCTTCAGCCCATATAAAGACTTTTTCAATTTGCCCACCAAATTCTCCTTTCCTCTTACTTCAAAGCTTTCCAGTTGCCTCATATATATCTCCTCCTCCAAGTCCCCATGAAGGAATGCCGTCTTTACATCCATCTGTTCTGCCTCAAGATCATATGTAGCTGCTATAGACAGAACAAACCGTATCGAGGTCAACTTCGCCACGGGAGAGAAAATCTCATCATAGTCAACTCCCTCAATCTGAGAGTACCCCTTGGCTACAAGTCTAGCCTTGTACTTCTCTACAGTCCGATCCGGTTTCAGCTTTCGCTTGAATACCCATTTACACCCAATTGCCTTTCTATCCTTAGGTAATTTACACAAGCTCCATGTTTCATTTTTATCAAGTGATTGCATCTCATCTATCATTGCGAGCTCCCACTGATTCGCATCATCCATAGATCTCGCCTCTTTTACAGAACTAGGATCATCTCTAATAATGCTCAAAGCATAAAACGTACTCAAAACACTAAGTGAGTATCGAAGTGGTACCTTTCTTTCCTGCGTCGAACTCCTGAGAGCCGGCATGCTATCTGTATCCAGGTCTTCATCTGAATCTGCATCCTCGACTTCATTAACCGAGTCCTCTTGCTCCGATTCAGAGTCAAACTCTACTAACGTGCCTTGTGGAACCATCTCCACTGTTTTAGTTTTAGGACTTTCTTCAAGCACTACCACTTTCTTGGGCTCATCACCTTTCTATGTGCCAACCTGGGGTTGTGATTCACGAAAGACAACATCCCTGCTGTATACAATGGTCTTTGATTCTGGATTCCACAGCTTATAGCCTTTGACCCCTTCCTTGTATCGGATAAATTTGTTCTTCTCAGACTTATTGTCAAGCTTACCCCGCTTCTCCTTGGGTACATGAACATATGCGTCACACCCGAACACCCGAACATGCGACAGATTCGGCTTCTTCCCAAACACTGCCTCATATGGTGTACGATCCTTCACTGATGAGGTCGGTGACCGGTTCTTCAAATTACTGGCTGTGGTCTGCCCAAAATTCTGTCTCCAAACCTGCCCAACTCAGCATGCATCTTACCTTTTCTATGAGTGACCGATTTAATCTTTCGGCTACCCCATTTTGTTGAGGCGTATATGGAATCGTCTTCTGCCTTGCAATACCATTATCCACACAAAATTGCTCGAACTTATCCAAACAGAATTCACCTCCGTTATCTATACGAAGGACCTTGATTTTCCTGGTCAATTGGTTTTCAACCAAAACCTTAAATTCTCGAAATTTCTCGAATACATCTTATTTACTTTTAATAAAATAAATCCAACTATATCTCGAAAAATCATCTATGAACGATACATAGTACCTGGATCCTCCAATAGATGGAGTCAGAGTAGGTCCAAAGACATCGTTGTGAATCAACTCGAGAACATCAGTTGCTCTAGTACCAGTGTGTTGGAAGCTAACTCGGTTCTGTTTTCCATGGAGACAGTGTTCACAAAACCCGAAACCCATAGAGCATTTTGGAATTCCTTCTACCATCTGACTTGAAGCTAAGGTAGATAGTCCCTTTTCACCGATATGCCCTAACCTCTGATGCCACAACATGGACGTATCATGTCCATCTTCCTTGGCCTCTTCAGAAACGAACCCGCTACCAACTGTCACTGTTTCCCCGAGCAGCTTGTATAATGTCCCGTAACAGACTCCTCGTGCAATCACAATAGAACCTCGAGTTATCTTGTACGAATCCTTATCACAGCTAAAAATAACCCCCGAATCAGCCATCGTACCGACTGATAACAAATTTCTACTCATCAAGGGTATGCGCATCACGTCTGGAATAGTCTTCACCGTGCCATTACTCATCCTCAGCTTCACCCTGCCACGCCCGACAATTTGAACTGCAGTATCATCTCCGAGCATGACATCCCCACTATTATATTGCTCATATTCACAAAACCAGTGTCTATGAGGCGTCATGTGGTATGAAGCACCGGTATCGATCAACCATATATCCTTGTCTGACTGCGCCATACACGCAACAGCCAAATACATATCTCCCACATCGACCTCCTTTTTACCCGAGGATGATTCAGCTTCTTTCTTAAAAACTGGCTTGTTTTATAGTCCCGCTTCACATGGCCCCACTCTTGACATTTCCAGCACTATACCCTCCTCTCCCTACTCTTCGATCGCCCACGAGATTTGGATCTGAATCCTCTCGGATTCACAGTCTTCTCTGCTGGCCTTCCCCTAGTCGCCAATGCCTCTTTACCAGAATTTCCCGATCCCTTTCTTCGTGTCTCCTCCGATAACAAAGCATAACACACACTTTCATGCGATAATTCCTTATCCCCACCACCGATCACCACAATCAGATTATCCCATGAATCCGGCAGTGAACAGAGTAGTGTTATCACCTTATCATCATCTTGGAACTTAACACCGATTGATACGAGTTGACTAATCAATGTGTTAAAGTTATATAGATGTGCATAAAACGAGTCGCCCTCATGCATCCGAAGATTATATAGCTTTTTCCTCAAAAATAGCTTATTAACCAACGACTTACTTTAATACAGCAACTCCAGTTTCTACCATAGGTCCCTGGCTGTAGGTTCCCCCATCACGTTTGTCAGAATCGAGTCTGCGAGACAAAGCCGAATCAAACCCTTTGCTCTCCGATCAATCCAATTCCAGTCTTCAATCTCCTTTGGATCCGCCTGTTTGGAAGTTGAATCCGTTTCCTTCACCGCTTCCTTACCTATCACGACACCAGGTTGCGCAGCAACAGGCCTTTTCGTTTCGATTGCCGACCAAAGATCTCGATCACAGAGAAGATCCTCCATCTTCATCTTCCACAGATCAAACCGCGTTCCATCGAATTTTTCTATCTCAATTCGTGATCCTCCTGACGTCTCGAATAAACCCTAATTCCTCGAATAACTCCAGCTCTGATACCAATTGAAGGGACGTATCGAGAACCGAAATAGAACGATCATGCAGAAATCAGAAAAAAAAAATAGATGATGCATGAATTTACCCAGGTTCACCCTTAAATAAGGCTACGTCCTGCAAAGAGATTTCACTATATTTTTGGTTTACAGCCACTCGACTCGTTACAATGATCAGAAAAACGAGCAAAATATATATATGCCCCAAACGGGCTAAAAACCTAAATCTATATGAAATCTCTTAATCTCGCCCGGTCAGCGGAACTCCCGCCCGCTGAACGGGCAGCGGGGCACCCGTGTCGGGGGCGCTGCCTCCAAACCCTCGCATTCCGTACGCATAGGTCACATGTCGTCGGACAACACTTCAATTTCCCTAAGCTCACATGAGTGTATCCGGTATGAGAAACAAGGGTCCCCGAAGTATTCGCCAACTCCAACAATTTCTTCCTATTCCTGCAAAAAGTCTCCAAGGTTGTTTAAGTGAAGGAAGAATTATATAGAGCTGAAACAGTTATGATGGCTATCTAGTAGATAATAAAGACTTACTCCACAGCCACAGCCAGTTGCTTGATAACTGGTGACCGAGGTGTTGCGGAAGCCAAGCGATCGAACAATAAATTTGACAGAATAAGAAAATAAATCGGACATCAAATTTACGTGGTTCGATCATAGTGACCTACGTCCACGGGGAGAGCAGCACGGAATTCCACTATAGATCAAGCGATACAACGGAGATTACAACCACACTCGAGTCACTCAAACACTCTCGGTGTTTCCCAAGCCCCAATTACATCTAATAACTCACACAGTATTTAGCTCCATAATTCCTCACGAAATAATCTCTCAATCTCGCAAAAGAATTGTACACTAATCTTAACACAAGATTTAATCGTTACGAATACTTGAGCTCTTGGTATAATTCCACGAACAAAATCCCAGGGAGATAAACCCACGCCAAGCACTCGACGTCAACCGCGACGCTTCAATACTTCTCTGACTTCTCCAAAGGAATCTTGATAAGTATTTATATTAAACCCACCGCCAGAGGAAGTGCAAAATTCAATCGGGAAAATAGCCTCATCCAATAGGAAAAGTAATCCAAGTGATATACGGTCAACCAAAACTAAATTTTGACTTTCCTATTTTATCTCTTCTTTGGCCGCCTCTATGCTTAGCCGTGACTTCACCTTCAAGAGTCTGACTCCAGAAGATTAATTTGTGTGCCCCATAGAAGAGTTTATGTATTGCTCAATTCTGAACATCCATAAAAATATTCAAACTCAGAATATTCATACCTTCACAAATAATAATTAATCTCGGGTTGAATTTCGTTTATCGGGCTCAAACTCTAGATAAATTTTCAACACGAGGAATTTTCTCTGTGTTACCAGCAATTAGACCGTCCAGTGTGGATATAAACTCTGAACCCTATAAGACATTTTTCATCCAAATTAGACAGAAAAACCATAGACTTGTCATCTTAAACCTTGGAGTCCTTACTACATAAATAGCTCGTCTTCCGCCGAAGAAAAAGATATTAATTGCCATCATCAGCATCAACTATTTGCAGCAATTTCTGATTTTCACACAAACAGAACAGCTCGAGGCATTACTGCAACAGACAGTACGATATGAGAAGCCGAAGAGAGATTGGAGTACATGATTTTCTCTCGACTGTAATGAGAAGTTGAGGTGAATATATTGTGAGCAGGCATTTGGCTTCTCCTCTGATGATTATGCCAAGAAGTGAGGACTATCTCAATTCTCTATGAATTATTGATAATTGAGATATAACAAAAGCTTGACTGGTTAGTTCTTTTTCCCCCAAAAAATTTCGCTAGTGTTATAGTAGATGCTTAGACAACAAAAACACAGCTTAAGATTGGTCAATTTTCTGTCCCAGATTCTCATCGACATTTTATATTGGCCCTTCAAGGATCTTAGACAACAAAAAAGTGGGTTTCATGTTTGTTGCCAGTAATAATCCGGCAGCCCTAATAGGGAACCTAATTATGCTAAATTTGAGACACTTTTCTACAAATTTGTTATTTACTAATTGTTTCATTGAAATTGCTTCCGTGATGAAATATTTTTCACCGAAAGTTGTTCTTCGGTTTTTAACGAAAGGAGATCGGGTTCTATGGCAATTCCGAACATGAGATATCCAGGCAAACTAGGGAATCAACTTCACTTCGATCGAAACTATACAAGCATGAACCATATTGGAATTTAATCGACGACAAAACTCAGAAAGTACATTGGATACAAATGTAAACAAACTTTGCCGGAATTTAATTAACAACAATGTCTAACTACATCGGGAGATCACGCTGGAATTTAATCGACAACGCAATAGAGGGACAAAGATACATGCTGAAATTTAATCGATGAAGTGAATCTGACAGCTACAACTAAGAAATTGACAGATCTGCGCAATAAAGCTTAAAGATAATTAAAAGATAGCATTTTATAGTAAAGGTATAGTAACTGCCCCTCAATGATGTCCAGCGGTTATGCTTTTTCAAATAACTTCCATCGACCTCATTCATACTCCTTTATTTCCATGAAATAACCGCTCCCCGACGTCGAACTCATTTGTTCCCCTTTATTTACGCGAGCTTTACTTGTCCACGTTTTCAAATAACTGTCTTCCTCACCTCGTGTAGGATAGTTCTGTAATCATTGATGATCGTTCCATGTTTGAGTCCCTAATTGAAAACCGTCTCTTCCACAGAATATCTCAACAACTAGATGGATCGGAAAAAACCAAAGTACTGATGTTTCTTTCTCTTGTACCCATGATGTATGATTATCTATACAATATTGCAATAATGACGTCAAAATATGACGAGGGGTATCCGAGCTTCGTTCGACAATCTCCTCGAGATTTATGATCACCCTATAAGGTCATGACTGATGTAAGTTTGAACTCTATTCGTGTTGGTGGCCCATAAGGAATTGGCGTAGCACCCAGCAAACAAAGGGGTTGAATTCATAACATGACGACACACGTTGGAGCCCCGTCATTTATGGAGCTACACTAATCTCTTGGGTTATGAGGTTATATTTTACTTTCCTAAAATAAAAGCAAAATACTAGATATACACATGCACATGACCGAGTCCCCCAACAAGATTTTATGCGTGTTCACGAGAGAGAGAGAGAGAGAGAGAGAGAGAGAGAGAGAGAGAGAGAGAGAGAGAGAGAGAGAGAGAGAGAGAGAGAGAGAGAGAGAGAGAGAGATTACTACGAGATGCATGCCTTGTACATTAATTTGCCGTAAAAAGCTAATTGAGACATAGAAATCAAACTTAAGGTGCAAGAGAGACCAAGGCACACCTTTCTCTGGCCGTATTTGCCTTAACATTTTAAGCACTAATTAAGCAAAACATAGAGTAATTATTTGGAAAGACACATCTTAATATTTGGTTCTCACTCTTTAATGGTGCCCACCACCATACCCTCCACCAGCACCAGCTCCTCCACCATATCCTCCACTAGCACCAACTCCACCACCGTGCCCACCGCCACCGCCGCCTCCAAAACCTCCACCGCCACCTCCTCCAACTCCACCACCTATCCCACCCCCAGCACCAGCCCCACCACCAAATCCACCACCGGCTCCCCCACCATAGCCACCACCTTTTCCTCCGCGACCGCCTCTTCCAGCTCCACCACCTATCCCACCGCCAGCACCAGCCCCGCCACCATATCCACCACCGGCTCCCCACCATAGCCACCACCTTTTCCTCCACCACCACCGCCTCCAAAACCTCCTCCACCCCCTCCACCTACACCACCGCCTTTTCCATGTCCTCCACCAGCACCAGCTCCTCCACCATAGCCAGCTCCCCCGCCAGCATCGGCACCGCCACCCAATCCTCCTCCACCACCACCTCCAAAGCCACCACCCTGGCCACCACCGTATCCAGGTCCATGGTCGAAGGTTTTCTCCTCCTCGGAGGACCCTTTCTCACCCAAAAGCACCCTAGAGTAGCCAGAGGTGCAAACTAGAGCACCAAGGAGCACAAGGAGAAGCAACTTGGAAGTGATCATCTTCAATGTGAAGCTGTTTAATCAAATTCTTTGAGAGATCTTGACTTGTTTGGTGAGAATTGGAGGGAGGACAGACGGGTTTATATAGAAGTGAGCACGAGTCTAAAGATTGAGGAGGGGTCTTAAGTATGGCCCATCTTCTCAACTATAAACCGTGTTGAGGCACTTAAATGCGCTCTCCGATCCGACCATGTGACTTTGAAAAGGAAGAAAGAAAAGGACTTCCTCTTTCGTATATGTCCCCACTAGCTTCTGACATAGAAGACTAAACCTTAATTTGCATGGACTTTTGCTTCGACATTGCATGGATTCGAGCTGTGTTCCTTGTCACACGATTTTCATATCTCTCTCTCTCTCTCCCTCCCTCCTTTCTTTCAAGGAAGCGAGATGAAAGAAAATTATGAAATCATGACTTAATTTTTATTGCACCAATACCTATTTAAGGTAACAAATTTCACGGGTGGGGGATTTTACCTTCCTAAAGTCTCATCTTTTTCATGAAGGAAAATTGCACAAGTTCCTAAAACAACCGAAGTTCGGGGCTATGTGAAAATCCAGAAAGCCTATTTCAAACAGTATCTAATTCTCGACATCAACACTAGCATAGGAGAAATATACTATAAAGTTTTTCCACCCCCAAGAGTAAATCATGTAACTCCCAGATTGGCGCAGTTGGTTGAAGCATTGAAAGATTTTCAATTTAGGAACTTGAGGTCACTCATCCCATCAACTGTGTGTAAACTTCTCTGAGTGAAAACCACTTGTCAAAGGTCGGGACTCAACTGGTTCAGACAGTCTCTGCAAAGCGTGTGCTCTTAACCCTAAATGAAACAATGACATAATATAATTGCTAAGCTACAAGCAAAATTGGGATATAAAATAACTAGAGAAACGAACTTGTTTGATTGAAGTCCGTGGTGCATATATATTGCTTTAACAATCACGTGATATCCTCAATTTTGCTTTGGTAGACAGAGAGCATATTTACTTCACGACTAACTAGAAATATACGTTATTATCCTTGGTCTAAGGATCGAATATTATTGTCCTAAGCTAGAATTCGATTAGATGTCTTTTGGGGCCTCCAATTGAATGTATCGATTTTAAGAAGCGACATTTATTATTTCCTATTATTGAACAAGCAAAATAAGCAGAGAACCCCGTGTGAGTTCATAAATTTGGCGAAAGATTTTCAATTTCTTGATTTCTTAATTTAGAAGTTTAACAAAACCTAGGATAAGAAAATACCACACCAGCTTCATAGCTTACAAAACATGAAGATTGTAACACGTTAAGAAAGATATCATTATCCACATAAAAATTACATATAACAAATAAAAGAAATATATGATTTCAGCTCCCGGAGGTTACAAATGGCTTCATTAAGCAGTGCAAACATAGTATATAGACAAAATCTATTGCGTGTCCATTTATATAATGCATATATATTTTGTATAAGTATTGTTGTTGACCGGGTAGTCGCATTTCCTGCATATTCTCGTCTAAAATTCATTAATTAATCGGCAAGAAATTAATGAGGTAGCACTATTTGCAGACCCAACAGGTGTCCGTCGACCTCGATTGTTTCTGCTCCACAAATTGCAAGTTTCTTTTCTTTCTTTTTAAAGTAATAAAAGATTACTTCGTAATTCAGAGAAATGGGTTCGACCAAAAGACAAAAAAAAGTCAGAGAAATGGGGCCCTATCGTAGCCTCTTTCTTCAATTGGGAACATCACTTCAATTTAAGGAGCGGTAAAGACGGGGTGCTGTATTCTACCGCCCCCAATACTACGGGGCAAGTAGAGAAAAGTTCATATTAATTTGCTCATGTACAACTACACGCTTACAAAGCAGATAAGTCATCATAGTACGCAAATAATGCAAAAGAAGATAAAAATACCATTGAGTCTCCCCCTTGACTCACATGTAGGAGATTTCGCAAAAAATGTATGATTTAGAATATATTTTCTTAAAAATAATCGCTTTATCACTTAGAAAAATTAGTAAATAGAAAACCTTTCCGTTTTGGACGAAATTTTGTGCCTATATTCATTTTTGCAAGTGATATAAGATATTGTTTTTAAGAAAATGTTCAAATCATTGAAATATGTTAGGGTTTTCCATTAGGAGAAAACTTTCCTGAAAGGTTCTGGCAAAGTAATGTTGATTGATTAAGAAACGGAGAAAATGAGGTTAAGGTAGAAAAACAAGAACATGGGAAGAAGAGTTCCCAAAGAGTGAATGAAGTATCTCCTTTTCGTGAATTGCGATAAGATTTTTGTCTCAATCTTTCACACACCTATTTTAGCAGAGAGTTAGTACTGTTTCTTTTTTCAAACATGAAAATAGGCAAAAACCCTCCAGTCGATGCACTAGAGTTGTTCCGCAAATACATAGAAATCTTGCAATGTCTATATAAGCGCATGTTCTCCATTTTGATGGCAATAATTTGTTTTGAGAAATTTGAGAGTTCGAACCAGACAGTGTGTCTCATGTTTGATGCCAGTAATGATCCGGTAGCCCTCACGGGGAACTTCATCATCTTAAATTGAGACAATTCTTACAAATTTGTAATTTACTAGTTATTTATAAAGTTGTTTCGAATTCCTTTGGTTGTTATCTTTCTCAAGTGAAATATGCCACTGATCTTCTTTCTTGAGCGAAACTCACTATCAACAAGTTTGCTATAGCTCTCATTGAGACTAATGCAAATTTGATGACAAATATGGGACTACTCTTTTGAAAGCTACATTTTATCGACAACAGGTTGGTAATCTTGTATTCCTCACCGTTACTTATCCTCACATCACCTATAATGTTCACATTGTCAATCAATTTATGACCATCCCGCTACAATTCATTTTGCTGTTGTTCTTTGAATTCTTCACTATGTCAAGGGTACCTTAAATCACAGTCTTCACTTTTCTGTCCATTCTAACTTAGAGTTGAAGGCTTATTTTAATACTGACTAGGTGGGAGACCCTCTTAATAGTCGCTCCATTATAGACTATTGCTTCTTTCTAAGTAACTCAATTATCTTACGGCATAGCAAGAAACATACCGTTGTCACTAGGTCTAGCACGGAAGTAGAATATCATGCTCTTACTGATATTACATCAAAATTATTATGGTTGCAATAATTATTAAAAGGCATGGGCGTCTGTCATAAGCATGGAATAGTAATTTGTTGTGACAACCGGAGTGCGATCTAAATAACACAAATGATGTTTTCCATGAGCTCACCAAACATATTGAAATATACTGTCATTTTATACTATATTGCATGCTCCATGGCACTATTCATCGCATCTCCACTTCATCGATTGATCTGATTACTGATGTTTTAACTAAGTCACACTCACCCGGGTATTTTCAAGATCTTTTCTCTAAATTTCAGTTGGCTTCTTCTACGTCACCTTGAATTTGAAAGGATGGGATGTTAGAGATATATTTCCATTGATTATGTATCGTGCATACCTTAATTGATTCTGATTGATTTTAAGTTATATATTAACAATCTGTTACTATAAATATTCATTCTTATAAAGCCTATAAATAGGCTAATCTACTCTTCATTATTGAAATATATACAGAAATAACTCAATTTTCTTTCCGGGTTATTCTTATCTAACACCACATAAGCACTCGTAGCAAACAAACCAAAAAAAAGCTCTAAAAAAATCAGCGCAAAGTTTCATAAAGAGAGCTGGCTGACTACGAGGAAGTCCTCTAGCTTTAGAAGTGATTAAAGCCGCTCAAATCCCAACATAGCTTTTTAGTCTTTTGGACGTACATGTTACTTGAAATTAAGTGACTATTTCCATCAAAACTCAATTTCATTTTTTTTCAACGAGGGAAGCCGATCATAAGAGTACCTAAGCTTGTAGCCACAAAATATCTCAATAAGTATATGGCTCGATAATCTCCTCGGGATCCGTGAACATCCAGCAAAATTACGACCGATATAAGTCCAAACTCCAACTATATATGTGACCCACAAGGAGTTGGCATAGCACGCAGCGAACAGAGAGGATCGACCTCGTGACGTGACAATACATGTCAGAGCCCGTCGCTCATGCATCCTCACGAACTTCTTCTTGAGTTGTGGGGCTATATTTTACTATCCTAACCATAAAAGAAGGCGAAAAATACTAGTTATACATATGCACACGCCCAAGTGGCTAACTTTGTGTAAATCTGCATAGACGAAACATATGATTACTACGACATGCATGTCTTGTACATTAATCTGCTGTAAAAAGCTTATTCAGACATAAAATCAAACTTAGGTGCAAAAGAGACCAAGGCACACTTCTCTCTGGCCGCACTTGCCTTAACATTTTAAGCATTCGACAAGCAAAACATAGAATAATGATTTGGAAAGACACATCTTTATATTCGGTTCTCAATATTCAAGGGAATCCACCACCATACCCTCCACCAGCACCAGCTCCTCCACCAAACCCTCCTCCAGCTCCACCTCCAAGCCCCCCGCCGCCACCACCACCAAACCCTCCACCACCGCCTCCTCCAGCTCCACCACCTATCCCACCGCCAGCACCAGCGCCGCCACCATATCCACCACCAGCTCCCCCACCATAACCACCACCTAATCCTGCACCACCACCGCCTCCATAACCTCCCCCACCACCTCCCCCTAGACCGCCGCCGCCGCCAAGTCCCCCACCCGCACCAGCTCCTCCACCATAGCCAGCTCCCCCACCAGCACCAGCACCGCCACCCAATCCTCCTCCGCCACCACCTCCAAAGCCACCACCCCCTCCACCACCCAGGCCGCCACCATATCCCGGACGGGGGAAGATGTTTTTCTCCTCCTCAAAGGACGCCTTCTCACCCAAAAGCACCCTAGAGTAGCCAGAGGTGCAAACTACAGCACCGAGAAGCACAAGAAGAAGCAACTTGGAAGTGATCATCTTCAATGTGAAGCTGTTTAATCAAATTCTTTGAGAGATTTTGATTTGTTTGGTGAGAAGTAGAGGGACGAGAGAGGACCTTATATAGGAGTGAGCATGAGTCTAAAGATTGAGGAGAGTTCTTAAATTTGGCTCATCTTCTCATCCGAAAACCGTGTTGAGGCACTTAAATGCACTCTCCAACTGTGTGCATTTGAAAATGAAGAAGAGAAAAGGCCTTCCGCTTTAGTGCATGTGCCCACTAGCTTCTGACATGGAAGACTGAAGCTCGATTTGCATGGACTTTTTGCTTCGACATTGCATGGATTTGAGCTGTATTCATCTGCACCTTTAGGCTTTTCATATCTCTCTCTCTCTCTCTCTCTCTCTCTCTCTCTCTCTCTCTCTCTCTCTCTCTCTCTCTCTCTTTCTCAAGGCAGTGAGATAAAGTAAACTACGAAATCATAACTTAATTTTATTGCACCGTGGCAAATATCATGGGTCCTTGATTTACCCATGTAAAGTGGGTTTATCCTTTTCATTAGAAAACAATTGCAGGTTACTAGAACATCCAAAGTTTGAGACCATATGAAAATCCAGACAATGTCTAATTCTCGATCACCAGTACTGGTGTGGAATGAATTTACTACTAAGTCTTTTCATGGAAAATGTACATTAAGACTAAATCATAAAACCCTCGAGTTTGGCATAGTTGATTGAGATATCGGGAGATTTTTAGTTTAGGAGCTTGAGATTATCCATTCGAATACTGCGTGCAAACTACCAAAGTCAGTAGTCATGCACCTGTATCCTTGAATTTAAAAAAAAAATGCGACTCGTATGTAATTGTCCTCTTGATGACATGATAATATTTCTAGCTACAATAAAAAAGGGGATATATGAAAACGAGACAAACGATACACAGTAAGATTATCTTCAAAGCGAGTTTACTGCTTTGACAATCGCGTGACATCCTTAATTCCGTATTGGTGGACAGAGAGCATATTATAATATCCCAATCAAGGCAGCTAACTGAAAATAGTTATGTTCTTGAAATTATTTTACGTATAAAAGTAATTGAACGAACGCTACTACATATAACAAGCTTGATTGGGTAGCTTATAGGCCTGTAAGCGCCGTTTAACTAAGGTGATGAAAAATGAATTTAGGTGGCTCTATTACGTCACGGCAGGCTAATGATATACTGAATATTACAAGTTCTAAGGATCAAATATTATTGACCTAAGCTCGAATTTGGTGAGATGCCAGCTGGAATTTGGTGAGATGTCTTTTGGGGCTCCCAATTCAACGTACTCATTAATTTAGAAGCGACATTCAATATCTCCTATTATTGTACAAGCAAGATTTGGAGACAACCCCACGCGATTTTGTCAATGAGAGGGATAAAAAAGCCGTTCGCGATTAATTTCTTAATCGTCGGCTAGTCTGCGAAAGTTTTTCTGATATAGAGGTTCAATAACCCCTTAGATAATAAAATACACCTCTAGCTTCGTAGCCAGTTTGCAAAACATGAAGACTAAACACGTTTCGAAAAAAATATCGTCATCTAGAAAAAAAATTACCAATTACCTATAATTTCAGCTCCTGGAGGATATTTACGGCTTCAAGAGCCAAGCAACCTAAAACGAGGGCTCAATCAAACATAGGATAGAGACAAAATGTATTGCGTATGCATGTGCATAGTGTAAGATTTTGTAAGATCACAGCCAACTGTTATCAAAGCTTAAGCTATTAGATGAAAACTTGATTAAATATTTAATTACTCTAGTACTCCCCCTCACGCTTAGTGAGGTCTTTTTGCCTAATACTAAGGGTGGACATATTTAATTGGAAAGACAATTGGGGCCTGTAAAGATTTAAATCCGGGACCTCCAGTTCTAATGCCATGTGAGATTTTGTGAGACCCCAACTAACTATTTTGAAAACTTAAGCTATTAGATGAAAGCGTGGTTAAATATTTAATTACTCTGACACAAAGTATAAAGTACTGTTCTTGACCGAGTAGTCGCATTTCCTGCATATTCACTGTTGAAACACATTAATTAATTAATTTCGGAGACATAAATGAGATACCACTATTTGCAGACCTAACATTGTGTCCGTTGACCTCAGCTGTTTTAGCTCCACAAATTGCAAGTTTCTTTTCTTCTTTCTTTTTTTTTTGTTTATAGTAACAAATATTGCTTTGTAAGTCATAGAAATGGGCCATTCAATTAATTTAATTTAAGGAGTGACAACGACGGAGTGCTGTATTCTACAGCCCCCCATTACTACACGGCCAGTAGAGGTACAATCATATTAGTTAATGTTCATGCACAATTACAGACTTAGATAGTGGATGTGTAAGCATAGTATAACATTATCTGAATAACACAAAAAAAGATAAACATGGTATAGTGAACTTCAGGATCTCTGGTTTCCCCCTTGACTTTACAGGTAGGAGGCGTATCAATTAGTTTGGATGCATTTGTTTTGTGAAAAATGTGGTTTTTGAAAATATTTTCCTAAAAATAATTGATTGATAACTTAGAACAATTATATAACAGAAAATCTTTTCATCGTCAACAAAAGTCTACGTCTACATTCATTTTTGTAAGTAACATAAGGGAGAAAATATTCTCTAAATCATTGATTTTTCGATAGTTTTCCATTATGAGAATTCTTCCCTTTGAAGGCTAGTAACACTAATTGATCTAGATATTGCCGAAATGAAGTTGAGGTAGTGAAAGCAAGATAATGTGAAGAAAATTTTCCGAGAGTGAATGAAGTATATCCTTTTTGTGAATTGCGAGGAGCTTTCTGTCTCAATCTGTCATTCATCTATTTTCGGCAAAAGTTTAGTACTGTTTTTCCTTTCAACCGTGAACATAGGCCACAATTGAGAACGATAATATCTCTCCTCCTCTACTCCAGTCCCTGCACTAGACTTGTTCCGCCAATTCAAAGAGATCTTGCAATGTCGCAATAAGCATATAGTCATCCATTTTGGCGGTAGTAATTTGTTTCGAGAAACTCTTTTTTACTATATTCATTCGAGGATTCCGATTTAAAAGCGAGATAATTAACAAAAAGTCCTAAACCTATATTCAATCATTTTTCATCTGGACATGAAGGCTTTTCAACCTGGGTTGCCCTCCCAGCTATCGGAGGCTTTTGGCAAAAATAACGAGGACTTGTTATGGAAGAAACTTTGCAAACGATAGGCAATACGGGTTATCTTCTGCCTTCTTCTGGTTCTTCGTTTCTTGTTCTTTCGACGGTCTCGCCTTGCTGCCGAAGATGAGACTCTGTCCCTTGAACCGGCGCCTCAATTCACCTGGTGCGGTGGTTGTATCTTTCCCGTGGCTGCATCATTTTCAAAGCTTCCTCGCGGTTGAGCAGCATCATTTCCACTGTTTCGTATACCTAAGGAAGAATAGAAGCTCATGACTGATTGGGCTCTCTAGCAAACTGTCCAACAAAAGCGCACCCATAGGCCAGGTATCAGAAGCTGAATCCACTACTCAAGGCATTGACGACTCCGATTCACTGAATGCTCACATTCGCATGCTAAATATTTAGACAAAGCTCCGAGTAAACCCAAAATAGGCCATGGACTTAGATCTACCAAATGATAAGAATGCCTCTGAGATTGAACCTTTAACCACTTTGCCGAACTATTGTTTCTTTCTTTCGTACGTAAGATGTATGATAATTAGTACATTGTTGCGATTCTGATGCCAAAACATGACGAGGGGTATCCGAACTTTGCTCAATAATTTTCTCGAGGTCCATGGACACCTTCCCAGGTCAGAACTAATGTAAGCTCAGGCTCCAACCAACGCAGGTAGCTCACAAGGGATTGGCGTAGTATGCAGCAAATAGAGGGAATCGAACTCGTAATGTAACATACATCTGAACCAGTAGCTTGTCGAACTACGTCAACCGGCCTATAGGCTATATTTTACCGTCCTAACAAAAGAAAGAAAGATACTAGATATATGCATGCACACGAACGAGTCCGCCAACAAAATTTTATGCATGAGAGAGAGAGAGAGAAAGAGCAATCTGCATAATCTAAACATATGATTACTACGAAATGCATGTCTTGTACATTGATTTGCTGGAAAAAGCTTATTGAGACATACAATCAAATTTTAGGTGCAAAAGAAAAAAAGGCACTCTTCAATCTGGCCGCACTTGCCTTAACATTTTAAGCATTAGATAAGCAAAACATTGAGAAATCGTTTGGAAAGATACATCTTTATATTTGGTTCTCAATCTTCAAGGGAATCCAGCACCAGCACCACCACCAGCACCAGCCCCTCCACCAAACCCTCCTCCAGCTCCGCCTCCAAGCCCGCCGCCACCGCCGCCACCAAACCCTCCACCACCGCCTCCTCCAGCTCCACCACCTATCCCACCGCCAGCACCGGCCCCACCACCATATCCACCACCAGCTCCCCCACCATAACCACCACCTAATCCTCCACCACCGCCGCCTCCATAACCTCCTCCACCACCTCCCCCTAGACCGCCGCCGCCGCCAAGTCCCCCACCCGCACCAGCTCCTCCACCATAGCCAGCTCCCCCGCCAGCACCAGCACCGCCACCCAATCCTCCTCCGCCACCGCCTCCAAAGCCACCACCCCCTCCACCACCCAGGCCGCCACCATATCCCGGATGGCGGAAGAAGTTTTTCTCTTCCTCAAAGGACGCCTTCTCACCCAAAAGCACCCTAGAGTAGCCAGAGGTGCAAACTAGAGCGCCGAGAAGCACAAAAACAAGCAACTTGGAAGTGATCATCTTCAATGTGAAGCTGTTTAATCAAATTCTTTGAGAGATCTTGATTTGTTTGGTGAGAAGTAGAGGGACGAGAGAGGGCCTTATATAGGAGTGAGCATGAGTCTAAAGATTGAGGAGAGTTCTTAAATTTGGCTCATCTTCTCATCCGAAAACCGTGTTGAGGCACTTAAATGCACTCTCCAACTGTGTGCCTTTGAAAAAGAAGAAAAGAAAAGGCCTTACTCTTTAGGGCATGTGCCCACTTGCTTCTGACATGGAAGACCGAAGCTCAATTTGCATGGACTTTTGCTTCGACGTTGCATGGTATTGAGCTGTATTCATCTGCATCTTTAGGGCTCTCTCTCTCTCTCTCTCTCTCTCTCTCTCTCTCTCTCTCTCCATTTCAAGGCAGCGAGATAAAGGAAATAATGACTCATAACTTAAATTTATAGCACCGTGGCAAATATCATGGGTCCGAGATTTACCTACGTAAAGTTCACTTGTCCTTTTCATTAGAAAACAATTGCAGGTTCTTAAAACAGCCAAAGTTCGAGGCCATATGAAAATTCAGACTGTGTCTAATTCTCAATCATCATCAGTACTAGGGGAAAATTATCAAAAAAATCATAAACCTATTTTACTTATGCCAATTCAGTCCTAAACTTTTCAATTTGACCTATTTAGCATAAACATTTTAACAATTTACCAATTGAATCATTCATGCCAATTTTAGTCGGAAATTGCTGATGTGAATGTCAGTTGTCCTATGTGGCACAATTAGCATTGACATAGATAATTTTTGCAAATTTATAAAATATTTTATTTTCTTTGCCTTTTTTTTCTTTGTAGCCAGCAAGTGTTGCTGGCTGCAAAGGCCTTCGCCAGATCTAGGCCACATCAACACCAGCTATGCCATGTAAAACAACTGGCGTCCACGTTAACGAATTTCGGCCAAAATTGGTTGAAAAGACTCAATTGGTAAATTGTGTAAACGTTTATAACTAAATTGGTCAAATTGAAAGGTTTATTACTAAATTGATACAAGTATAATCGGTCTATGACATTTTTAATAATTTTCCCTCAATACTGGTGTAGAATGAATTTGCTATAAAGTCTTTTCATGGAAAATGTACATTAAGAGTAAATCATAAAATCCTCAAGTTCGGCGCAGTAGATTGAGGTACTAGGGGATTTCCAATCTAATACTGCATGCGAACTATTCAGAATTTGTAGTTATGTGCCCGTACCCCTAAATAAAATATAAATCGAGTTGTATATACTTGCCCTCTTGATGACATGATAAAATTTCTAGCTACAAGCAAAAAGGTGATATACAAAAACAAGATGAACGAGACCCAGTATGATTATCTTTGAAGCAAGTTTACTACTTTGACAATCACGTGACATCCTTAATTCTATGTCGGTGGATAGAGAGCATATTAAAATTCTGGGCTGATATCACGATAAACCCCAAACTGGTACACTTATGAAAAATTTACCCTAAACTGATTACCAACAATTTCAAACTTGTACATTTATGACAATTTTGCCCTCCATTTGTTTACGTTAAATTATATTAATATCACAAAAAATCACAAACTGGTAACGGAGGGTAAAACCCCTAAACTGATACATCCGTCAACTACCACGTATCATCCAATATAGCAATTTGACGGTAAAATTTAACAGAAACTATTAAAATGTAAATTTGTCGCAGGTATACCAGTTTGGAGATTTTATTGGTTAAAAATTAGTTTTTGGTAAATTTATTATAAATATATCAGTTGAGGGTTTTTTGTGGTCTTAACCCTAAAATTCTCAATCAAGGCAGCTAATTGAAAATATTTATGTTCTTGAAATTATTTTCCGCATAAAAGTAATTGAACGCGACAACATATAGCAAGCTTGATTGGTAGCTTATAGGCCGGTAAGCGCCGTTTAACTAAGGGGACGAAAAATGAATTTTAGGTGGCTTTATTACGTCACGACAGGCTAACAATATACTGAGTATTACAGGGTCTAAGGATCAAATATTATTGTCCTAAGCTAGAATTTGGTGAGATGTATTTTGGGGCTCCCGATTCAATGTACACATTATTTTAGAAGCGACATTCAATATCTCCTATTATTGTACAAGCAAGATTTGGAGACAACCCCACGAGATTTCATCAATGAAGAGGGTAAAAAGCCGTTCGCAATTTATTGTTGTTGACCGAGTAGTCGCATTTCCTGTAAATTCAAGTCAAAAATACAAGTTGTTGTTGCTCCATAAATTGCAATTTCCCTTCCATTTTTTGAGTTAAAGAAATGAATATTGCTTTGTAAGTCAAAGAAATGGGCCCTTCAATAACTTTCATTTAGCGAGTGATGAAGACGGACTGCTGGATTCTGCACGCCCCATTAATACTGGGCTACAAGCCTACAAGTACAGGCAAATACAAAAGAAGTTAAACGTGATCTAATAAACTTCAGGATCACTGAGTCTCTTGACATACAGGTAAGAGGCATGTCAATTAATATGCGTTTGTTTCGCAAAAAATACATGAATTAAAAAATATTTTTCTAAAAACATTTACTTGATTATTTGGAAAAATTATTCAACAGAAAACCTTTTTGCTCTTCGTGGAGTAACACCGATTGATTTAGAGATTGTCAGAATGAAGTTAGGGCAAGGACGAACTTTAACTCTCAGGCGAACTGCTCTTTTAAATTGCAGTGCGAATCCTAATGGTAGAAAAAATCGATGCTTCTTTCTAATGAAGATCCCTTGGCTAGGTATTCGAGATAATTTACATTTATCAACTAAACAATGTAATAAACCACCCCGTAAATTAAGGGGTGTGAAAACACAAAAAAGAAAAGGGTATAAAGATATTTACACAATCGTCCAATCATTTTCGTCTGGACATGGAGGCTTTTCGGCCAGGGACGCGCTTCCAGGCTTCGGAGGCTTCCGCGAAAATAAGGACGACTTGCTATCGAAGAAACTGGCGAATGATTGACGAGACGGGTTATCTTCTGCATTCTTCTGGTTCTTCGTTTCTTGCTCTTTTATTTGTCTGTCCTTGCCACCGAAGATGTGACTCAGTCTCTTGAACCGGCGCCTTGGTTCACCTGGTGTGGTGCTTGCATCTTCCGGAGGCTGCATCATTTTTAAAGCTTCCTCGGGTTTGAGCAGCATCATCTCCACTGTTTCATATACCTAAGGAAGAAAATAGGCTCATGAGTGATGGCTATCTAGCAAACTGTCCAACACAAAGCCCATCCATACACCAGGTAACAAAAATTAAATCGACAACTAAAGGCATTGACGACTAAAATTCATAAACTGTTCGCATGCGCACGCAGAAACGTATGTAGCGAGCTACCTAAGGAAGTCAAGGAAATGAGATCATCCCGTAGGATATGAGAAGCTTGGCCTATATACCCTAACGTCTGATATCTATCCCGGATATCATTGACCGTATGAAAAGGCTAGATACTCCTTCAACAAAATATGCCTTGCATACATGCATTGGTTTGAGAGGCTCGCTCAATACCTCTTGCCTCCAAATACTCCCCAGAAAGACACGCATTAGGAAAACCTCAAATAGAGATCGAGAAATGCACGCAGCATCTTAGGATCATCAAGTCAGAATATATAAATGCTCTGGTAATCTACCAACCTATTTCAGCAACTGCATGATACCGTCAGAATAGTCCTCGACTCTTACCTGCCAAAGATCATCGACTTTCTCCCTGATGCTTTTTTGACAAGTGGAAGTTACATAATCTTTGCACTCATAAAACAGCTTTGAGAAATTAGGATCTGCTGAAAGTGAAGCCTCGGCAATCACAAACCCCACTGCAATCTAAAATCCAAAAGATAACAATGTTTGCACTACATAAGATATCCACATCGATTCATTATCTCATCTCTCAGAGAAAATACAGGAACCAATTACAAATGCCTAAAACTGGGCAAAATGATGCCTCGTGATAAAACAGCATCCAAGTATTAGCTTTAATGTGTACGCGACATTCTAAATCTCATTGTTGCCTGAAATAACTGAAGAGACTATAGTTTCCAAAAATTTAAATCTTGACCTCACGTCCAGTCTAATAAATTAATGTTGACAAAGCAGAATTTAGGCAGAGGCATCGTCCAGAAATGCAAAAGATTTTCTATATTGACAACACAATGGATAAACATGTCCATTCAATAATTAAGTGCCCAAAAGACTAATAACTTTAGATTGGAGAGTGTAAAAAATAAGTTTATCTCGAAGCCAATACCATTTGAAGGTAACTCCCAGGTGATTTCTACCAAAGTTAATGAAAAAAGCCTGCAAAGAGACCATGATTTCTCACATCTTCAAATGCTTCTTATATTGTTTTAGACTACTCTCTAACAAGAAAAAGTCAAAATTTGTCACATCATTCCAAAAACAAGACTTTTCAAATTTTCTGACAACTCATGGTAAAATATAGAAGTTGGAGATCCCAGAGATCTTAGGTTCAATTACTATTTCCTCTCCCATATTATCTCTGCAATCGATACCAATTCAGAAATTTTCAAAAAAGATGTCAGCTTGTCATAGGTCACCTTCAGTCATGGAGGTGATTCTTCAATAAACGGTTACTTATCAAGAACATCATAAATAGCATAATTATACTTCATTAAGTCATTGTATCCCGAGCTTAACAGACGAAACTCGGATGGTGGTAATCTTTGACCAAATATGACTGTTACCAGTTCATTGGAGAAACGTCATCACTCTCAAAAAAAAAAAAAATATATATATATATATATATATACAACAGCAAATGTTTCTACTCCATAAATTTTAATATGTAAACAAAACAGGCCTCAGTGTAGTGACAATTGATGAAAAAAATTTCTGCCATAAACGTTTCCCCGAATGCCTCAATTGTGAAAATTTGGGTTTCTTGATGATGTTTATACTTTTGGATGACTGCTGTAATTTTTAAGATACTTATTACAAATAATTGCAGATAAAAATAATAAACTCATAAATAAATTGGAGGCACTAATATTACCAGTGTAACGACAAAAATTATAACCAGAAAAGCTTACCAAGGAAACAAAGAGTTGTTCAAACAGCTCGATAGGCGGAATGTCCTCAAAGAAATCCAGAATTCCTTCCCTGTCCAAGACACCAGGATTTGAGGATGAAGAATTAGCATACTGATTCGATTTCTATCTTCCCGTTCTTTGCAAAATAAACTCTTTTTTTAGAGAGTGTTACAACAAACGAAGTATTCGCCAATTGAGATGAAACTTGGTCTCTAATTCTAATCAGTATTATTCTTATGAGGAATAAAAATCCATTTCTAAATCAACTATATTTTCTTTTCAGAGAGATACAATTTCAGAAGAGAAGACAGGGTTCTTATCAGTAAATATTTCAACATACACTGCCAAATCCTCATCGTATAGAGGCGCTTGCTTGACTGCTGGAACTGGTTTTGCTGTTTCCCATAGTTCACGCCACAAATTACCTAACACCAAGGAATGAATTTGTCATGAGAATTCAAGGCTCCACAAAATGACAGCACGTGACTAAGAGGTTTTTTTTTTGTTTGGTTTCATCCTATTTCTATTTTAAAAGCTACTGTGTGTGCTATGTGTCGCGTGCAACTATCGAAACCCTGTTGCCTCACTCATACATCCCCCCTTAAAAGGTGGGGAATCTAACTCCCCACCTCTCTCTTCCCAAGTGGAAAGGGTGGCCACTGGGGCAACCCCCAAGTGGTTATGTGAGTAAGAGTTCAACAGTTGAAATATTCAGTTTTTACCTTCATGATATGGGATTTAGGAACTGTAACAGCTACTATAATATTTAGGGACACGCAATGACAATGACCGATAAAAGAGAAGGACATCATTACAAATAGACTCCAGTAGTGCGACCGTCCATTAAAAGCTGTGACTCTTTCAACCAAGGATTTTTAGTAAATTGATAACCCTATGTACAGGCTTGAGCTCCAAAAGCTCTTACTATTACTTGACTAGTTTCCCTCTGAATCCAGGTATAACCACAGCTTGCATGTTCAGGTTTGACTAAATGACTATATAACAGCAGAAAATGGGTATGACACAAAAAATTGTGTGAAGTGAAGAAGCTTTTCCTGAAGAAGCTGAACATTTGATTTCCTCTTTGCATTGATGCAAGTTTGGACATTGGGTTAAAGATGACCCCAGCAAAATGGTTTTACCTTCCTTTTGCATTCGACTGCTTAATTGGCCTTTTGTTGATGCATTCTCATCCTCATATCCTAGGTCAGATTCAGTCCAGTCTGGAGGAGAATGCCATCTTACAAAATCTTCTAGAATGCAACCAGGATTAGCAGCCTAATGCAAGAGAGAAACAGACTTGATTCAACAGGAAAGTAAAAGATCATAGAATCTATTGACAAAAGCAACAGGCACATCCATAACACGAGGAATATTTTGTTATCATAACCTTGAAAGCTTGCATGTCAGAGAGGAGTTGAGAGCACCCAGCACCAACACTGATTAGACAATGTAAATTACAAATTGTCAATAAACAGGAATTGATCGTTCATCATTCGCAAGGTAACAACAATTAAAAGTAGCTATTTATTTTGTAAATCCTAAGCGAAGGTAGCAATTGTAGTCATCAAGTCAAGAATTAAATGCAGACGTGTTGCCCAAGAAGATATCTCCTCAATCAGTCAAACATTTCTAGTAACCTAACAAGATAATTGTGTAATCTTGTGCATCTTGTGACCCGGCAAATGGTAACACAAAACTGACCTAGCGCAAAAGCAAACAGTTTCACAGACTACAATGGAGAATTAACCCAACAACCATAAGCACAAACAAACTTAGGAAAGAGCAAAATTGGCCTTTTCGAGTAACTCATATCTGCAAGAGGAAAAAAAAAAGTCTGTTCTCGTTACTACTTACCTCCCTGTCCGAAGTATGAATTCTTCTGTTTCTTTGATGAGATCTTCTGTAAGTAAAGGAACTTCCTGCATGTAAACAAAGCACACAGGATTGGTTTTGATTGAAGGAAAACGATCCATATTCAGCAGAACTAAAACACTACAAACCTGGGTCACAGGAGAGTACACAGGTTCACCGGTTTCCAACATGCATAGATCATCACGCGGGTGATCTGCCCCCAGACGCAGAACAAGCTCCCCTGTGTTTAATCTTGCATACAAAGCAGGGCTGTCTGAAACTGTATTTGCAGGCACATTGGATTTTTCAGTTTGTGAACCAGCCTCCCTTATTGTGGTGTCTAATGATTCAGAAGTAACCATGTGGCGCCGTTTGCGGGATATGCAACAGTTGATGACCTGCAGCTGCTGATATAAAAGACAGCACTTAAGATCCGGACTCTGGTCCGCCGGAATGCCAGCTATATGTTGCTCCTCATACCAGCTTCTGCGCAGCTGAATTTGAAAATGAACATCATCAGCTACAGATGAAAGATGGCACTGATGCACGACTTTTCCATCTTGAGATAATGAAAACTGAAAATCAGCATACTAAGAAAAATTGTCAGGAAATAGAAAAAAATGCTTTGTAATATTTGAGTGAGGCAAATTTCCAGCCCATTTCATAGTGTAAAATTCATGTAATAGACTGATAATTTCAAAGATATATGAATAATCCTATAGCCGGAAAGCAAACGTTGCTGGCATGATACTCACGTGGCTTAAGTGAAATGAAAAGGGTGTTGTTTTGACTAAAAAATCATCTAACGGAACCTAGATGGAGGGTAAATGTGTCACAATGGTACAAGTTTGGGGTTTTTTATGTAACAAGAAAAAATTTTAGGGTAGATGTGTCACACAGGTACAAGTTTGGGATTTTTGGTATCACGAAAAAAAAATTTAGGGTAAATGTGTCACGGTGGGCATAGTTTAGGGTTTTTGGTGGCTTATTTTAAAGCCATAGGAAACATCCTTATTTTAAAGCCATAGGAAACATCCTTTTATCTAGACAATATATTTTCAGTATCAATGAGCCTCAAATTTTCAAGATAAAGAGTACATTTTACAATTATCAAAGAATGCATTCTATGAAATGGAATCTTGTTTATACAATTGCATGATCCCAGCCAGCCTTACCTCAGCAACAACCCTGCACCAAAATAAAGCCATATCCCTCATTGTTTTACAGCTTCCAATGATTTCGGAAAGTTTGGCAACAAAACTTTCAGGTGGAGCAGCATGAATATCTCTTGCCAATGTTGCAGCAGTAGTGTCTGAACTAAAACTGGTCTTTCTTCCGAGAAAATTTCCCTCTGCAAATATCTTGCAGATATTACAATAGAAGTGAAAGATCATCGTAGGATAATTTTTAAAAAAGAAACAGGAAATTGTTTATATTGGAAAAGTAATATTTCATGGACTAATAAATTTGATTATCCGATTATTGATCTACCTGCGTTAAACAGCAAGCTAATCAAAGAATAGATCTTCACTTCATCTGGAAACTCAGATATGTTTTCTTCCTTTTCACGAAGCACAAGCGATTTTACAGCAGAGAGACTTAATCCTGCCCTTTCCTTGATAGGAGAAGAGCCTTTGTTTGTTGCCAGAAAATCTTTCATTGAGCTAAATTTCTTCCCATTCCTGCAAAAAGTCTCCAAGGTTGTTTAAGTGAAAGAAGAATTATATAGAGCTGAAACAGTTATAACGGCTATTTAGCAGATAATAAAGACTTACTCCACAGCCACAGCCAGTTGCTTGATAACTGGTGACCGAGGAATTTTCTCTGTGTTACCAGCAATTAGACCGTCCAGTGTGGATATAAACTCTGAACCCTATAAGACATTTTTCATCCAAATTAGACAGAAAAACCATAGACTTGTCATCTTAAACCTTGGAGTCCTCACTACATAAATAGCTCGTCTTCTGCCGAAGAAAAAGATATTAATTGTCATCATCACTATCAACTATTTGCAGCAATTTCTGATTTTCACACAAACAGAACAGCTCGAGGCATTATTGCAACAGACAGTAGGATATGAGAAGCCGAAGAGAGATTGGAGTACATGATTTTCTCTCGACTGCAATGAGAAGTTGTGGTGAATATATTGTGAGCAGGCAGTTGGCTTCTCCTCTGATGATTATGCCAAGAAGTGAGGACTATCTCAATTCTCTATGAACTATTGCTAATTGAGATATAACAAAAGCTCAACTGGTTAATTCTCTTTCCCCCAAAAAATTTCGCTAGTTTAATAATAGATGCATAGACAACAAAAACACAGCTTAAGATTGGTCAATCTGCTTTCCCAGATTCTCATCGACAATTTCTATTGGCCCTTCAAGGATCTGATGCAACATCTTTACCCATATAAGCAAGTTGCTTCTGAAATCGCATCAATGACTTCTTAGATGTCTATGAGTGATGACAATATGTGCTATTGCAACCAATGAATTTAACCAGTGGGTCATCAAACTTGATTACTATAACACATGGACAAAATAAACATTTGAGAGTGCAAAAGAGTTAAAGCGCAAAATAATAATAATAATAATAAACTCTCACCCTTGATTCAGCATCGTTCTTCTCGTTCACTATGTACAGATTTTCGTCGAAAATTGGAAAGGACATCTTGGAGTTCTCAGATTTCTCAGTGTCATCGGCTCCTTTTCTCCCTATTCTTATGTTTCTCAATCTGTCCTGCCACTCCTGCTTTGTCCCTAATGTTATCGGTGGCGGTTTCCACCTCAAGTTCTTTGATTCATGGTATGCCTGAGCGATCAAATTCACAAAAAGAATCAAAATAAAAAAGATGCACCAGTGATGACACGAGAAAAGGAAACTATTTTTTTCAACACATCATGCTCGTCGTGGAATTGGAAAATGAGGCATCTTGAATGCAAATTGAAAAGCCTCCCGTCCATTCCAGGCACCCGAAACAGACATCGAATTCGAGGCCTAACATAATCGGAATTGAGAGCATTCATTCCCAATTCAGTCCATCTCATACACGGCTTCTCCATTTTCGCAGCACCCAAGCAAGATATCGCAGAATGTACGTATCGATCAACGCCCGAGCAGCTCGATCTTATGATTCCGCTCGATGAATACGCAAGTCAAACCGGAACAAGGGCCCGACAAGGAAACCATAATCGAGCAACAAGTCAATCGAATTTCAAGTACCTTTGACTCTGCCGAGTCACCCGGAGATTCATCTTCCGTCGACAAACTCGCGGGCGATTTCCTATCGCCATCTGCTCCAACACACAAAAAACCGAAGAGAAGAAACACGCCGGGTTAAATACGGTCAAAATCTAATCTTGAAACGAATCCTAAACTAGCGGACGAGCGCGAAAATGGAGATCAGCGGGCGCGCGAGAAAGGAGCGGACGAGATTAGGGGGGACCTCGGTCGTGCTTGAGATCGGATTTGATGTCCGCGAGCACGCGCTCCGCTTTGGCCGCCGCGGAATGGAAGGCGGTCCTCGCTTTGGAGACGAAGGAAGGCGCCTCCATATCCGGCGGCGGAGGGAGGGAGGGAGCGAGGATTCCGGCCGGCGCCTCCTCCTCCTCCTCCTTCGTGCGGCGACGATCGAGGCGTCGCTAAATCGGGGACGGGAATGCAGGCATGTTTGTAGCTGACTGCTGCTGCTGCTCGCGCAGAGAGAAAGTCGAGTAATGAGAGAGAGAGAGAGAGACGAAGGGAGAAACCAGGGAAGTGTGTGTTGAGGAAGAGAGAGAGCGAGGATTTCAAAATTATTTTTTTAAAATTAAAAATAATTTATTGGCGTGTCGTTTTTTTATTTTATTTTATTTTATTTTATAGTGTAGTCTTTTCTTTTGTTAGCTTTTGAGTTTTAATCGACGTGATTCGATTGGTGGGATGACGCGTTTCCGTGCGGCGCGAGTCTAAATTTCTATAGCTCACGACGGGACGAAAGCTAATGGCGTGAATGCCTGATTAATTACGAAAGCTCATTACGGTGATTAATTACTGTTATTTTGCTACCGTGTTTTTCTGGGTATTGGTACCACGAAAAATTTCAAATAGGTACATTCGTGATAAGTTTACTCGAGCTAATTTTTTTAACCACCAAAAATCCCGAACTAATTTTTTTGACCAACTCTTATTTTGCGACCATGTTTTTCTCAGTGTTGATATCACGAAAAATCACAAATAAGTACACCCGTGACAGATTTATCCGGACTAATTTTTTAACCACAAAAAAACCTGAACTGGAACGCATGTGATAAAATTATCCCGAACTAATTTTTTTACCACAAAAAACTCCAAACTAGTACCCTTGCGACACATTTATCCTCCATTAGTTTCCATTAAATTGAATTAATACCACAAAAAGCCACAAACTCGTACACATGGAACAAACGGAGGGTAAAACCCCAAACAAATATAACTCGGCAATTTGATGGTGAAATTTGAAGGAAACTATCATAGGGAAAATTTGTCACGGTTCTACCAGTTTTGGATTTTTTGTATGTATCAATTTAGAGTTTTTCATGGTATTAAACATTTTTTATGGTCATAGATAACAAAGATAGTGTTTAAATCATATGAACGGATGGTCTAAGCATATTTGTTGCAATATAAAAATATAACGATTCTCAAATGGAAAAAAAATGCTTCGAAAATTGTTGTTTTTCCTATTAAATTTGCTGGAACACTCGTTTATATTGAGTCTAGATGTACAAAATGCTTAATTCGATGCCCATAAAAAGATTTAAAAAAAAACGGAAGAAGTATAGATGATTCGATTCGATTCGATAACGTCTATCTTTAAAAGTGTTGGACTCAGCTGCGAATTTGAGATGGAGTTGACTGAAAATTCGATTGAAATTGTAAAACTTTCCGTTTTATTGCTTGTTGCTTCATTTATTAACTGGCAGAAAAATAACTGTGCATTTATTATGATTCTTCTACTTATTTGTACAGTAAGATTGTTTATTTCGCGAAAAATAAATAATTTAAAATATATTTCTTAAAAATAATCGCTTATAAGAATGAATGAACGAAAAATATTACCGTTCTCAACGAAAATATTTACACATAAGCAATAAACATATTTTCATTGGCTAATTATTCAAGCGATCATTTTCAGGGTCTGTTTGTTTCACTGAAAAGTTCACAATTAAGGAAAATATTTTCCATTAAAATCATTTTAGTTGAAAATAGTTAGTTTTTATTTATTTGATGATTTAAGGAAAGTGATTTCCTTTTTGTTAGAAGGAAAGTCATTTTCTCTCAATTTAAACTTATTGATTTTGGCTCATGGGTAGATCATTTGGTTTTTTTCGTCATCCAAGCACCAAAAAATTCGGAAAACAATTTCTTGGAACCAGTTTTCCTTCACTGAAACCTTCATAATGAGAGAAAATATTTTCCATAGAAATCATTTTTCGAGAAAAATGATTAATTTTCATTTATTTGGTGGTTTAGGAAAATCATTTTTCAAGAAAAATGGTTTATTTTCATTTGTTCAGTCCATAGAGAACGTTTCCGTAAATTGATTAGTTTGCCATCATCCAAACACTAAAAAGTCAAAAAAAAATTTCTCGAAAATAGTTTTCCTATTAACAAACGGATCCTTAAATGTTGATGGGAATGTGAGCGTATACTTCAAATTGGCCTATCAGTCACGTGGACTCGAGCACAATGGATTCATCTAATCTGTTAACGTGTCCTTGCTCAAAACTTAAAGGGCCATACTTTGAGAAGTATCTATATGAGAAAGAAAAATGACATAAATAATTCATGAATTTTGGCCCAATATGTAATATAGTTCATGAATTGCAACCCAATATGTAATGTGGTTCATAGACTTTTAATTTATTCAATGTGATCCATAAATTTTTTATATATATATTCAATGATGTCATTACATTAATTTAAGTTTAGGGACAATATTGAAAATTTTTATATAGTTTGGGAATTAAATTGAATTTTTGGTACATATTCAATTTAGCCCCTAAATTATATGGAAATATTGTTCCTAACTTAGAGAAATCCGAAAACTGAGGCATTATAACTCGGGGACTAAATTAAACATTGCACATTATAGTTCATAAATTATATCGAATAAATTAAAAATTCAGAAATCATATTACACATTGAGGCATACTTCATGGATTATTTATGTCGCTATCCCATCCGGAAATTTTTAGGGTCGCATGTTGAGATGGCATGATGCGGCGAGGATGGTGCAAGAGAGAAGTCGAAGTGTTTGGAGCCTTTTGTTTGGAGCATATGAAAAGGTGCAAGTGATGTGCCCTACTACCTTGTCCATGTCCAAGGATATAGCCCGGAATTAGCGGAGTCCCCGAAGAAGGAAGTGTACGGTGAATACGCTAAGGACGTCGATGTCCTTTTGTTCTCGTTCGTTAGCGGTGACTTTTTGTGCTTGCCAAAATGAAAATTGAAAGTCGCACGCCTCGTTTGGTTCACGTCGTTGCCCAATGAAACCGGAAATGCCTAGAATCGATATAAATGTGAAATATCTAGCGTTACGAGTTCCGCTCGTTGTGGAATCCGATCTCGAAACGAACCGGACAATAGCCTTATATGCTCATGAATAGTGTTTTCTGATTATCGAGTTACTAATTGTGTATCGAATTGCTAATTTTAGCTCGAATGGCTGCAAGTTATTGACCTTACAAAATTCTTTATGAAATCGCTAATTGTACATATCACCGAGAGATTGTTCGTTAAATTAAAACGAGCAATGCATTTTGTCATAATGTTAATCCAAAAAAGTATTTATATTTATTTTTATTTTTTGTTAAAAAAAATAGGGCAAAAGCTCAAATGTTACATTGCCACTCTTCTAATAAAACTCGATCCAATTTGATCTCGCATGAATAAAGGAAGAAAACCCCTAAGTGGTCTATCCTAGACTGGAGTGTCATTTAAAATGGCCTAATTTACTGACCAATATGTACATGACTTTTCCTTTCCTAAAGCGAGTGCAATTTTGACCCGTCGAAAATATCCCGACGGTTTCCCA
This sequence comes from Syzygium malaccense, assembly GCA_031216405.1. Lineage (NCBI taxonomy): Eukaryota > Viridiplantae > Streptophyta > Magnoliopsida > Myrtales > Myrtaceae > Syzygium > Syzygium malaccense. The sequence goes on along the minus strand of CM062258.1, from coordinate 4,936,129 downwards.
ATCCGTCTCCAAAGTGAGAGAGGAAGCTGGTTTTGAAGAATGGGAAATGGCCGCTTGCGAATTCACCTTCGAAAATGTCTAAATAGACGGGACCCAAACGAGTAAACCAGGATTTTGCTTCGAGTGAAAAGCAAACTCCCCTGATTTGCACGAAGCCAACAAACCAAGTGCTCGATACATCACGAAGAAGCCAATCTGCTGAAGCCAGGCTCGGGTCGCCTTTAGAGTCCCCGTTGGAATTGAATTTGACCCAATCGAAAGTGGGGGTGTTACGACGTTCTAAAGATTAATATTTAAAAAGAAAAAAACACGGCCAATTTTATATATATATATAGATATTTTAATATATTCCTAATTAAACCAGCGGGGGAGAGAAAACTCTCCTATTTAAACTCAGCGGGAACGCATTACCGTTCTGTTCAAGCCAGCGCGCTCATTCTCATCATCATCAATCTCTCTCTCGCTCTCTCTCTCTTGCTCGATCGAGCGTAGTTCTGCACTGCGGGAGCTCAACAATGGAGGAAGTGGACGAGACCGAAGCCGCACCTCAGGTCGATTCACTCCTCTTCATCTCGTCGCTTTTGCTTCCCGTCCGTCCGGCGCCGAGAAAGTTAGATAACGGAGTAGAAGAAGAGAGAGGGAGAAGCGCCACAGGTATTCCGATCGCGTCTCTCGAAAACCTAGAACGGATCGAGAGCCGAGCTTCGCCGCATTCCTCTAATCCGAGTAGCTGCAAACTCGCGGATTCGCGCTTTCGGTCGATGGTTTCCATCGCCGTTTGTACGAGAAGATGTTGAGCCTATCGGCCGGATTTGACTGCAGTATCTGTTGCTCGATCTTCTGAGAGATGTGAAAATCGACGAACGTGAAAAATCCTTATCCGATTGCACGCTTCTCGTTGTTTTGACACAGTGAAGGTTATAGTCTCCCCAGGATAGGGAGATTTTACGGTGCAGGACGCTGTAAATGCGGGACTGAGTTTGGATCGTGATTGGTTGCGGTTCTCGCTATTGTTTGTGTAGTTCATTCGAGTTTATCGAACGTGATTTGGCACGTTTTCATATTGGCGTGGATTTCGGCACATTGTATGTACTCTTGATTTAGTTTTGCGTTGCATTGAGTTCAACTCCAGAAAAGGAAAGTGATTGTTGTGTTTAGTTCTATGAAGTCCCTACCGTGTTTACGTGTTGTGCTGCATCCGTGTTAATTTCCATAATGCAAGTTTTGGATTGGGATATCCCCCTCTATTCTTGAGTGAGTCCTCAGAATCTCCATGGAATGACAAAAACTCGTGAACTGATGATTTCGACGTAAATGCAGGTTTATATGGCATGCATTCTCCAGGGTAATCGGTAAGTTTTCTTGCACTATTAGTTCGATATTGTTAATTTCTACGGCGAGTCCAAATTAAATCCGAGTTGTCTGCAAAATTATAGCAAGCGGTCGTCCCTTTAAGGAGAGGTCTCACTACTGACGAACATTAACTGGTTCAGCACATTATGCTAACAGCCTAGAACATGAGGATATAAGGTCCGGATATAGCTGATCGCTGACTGATATCATGGTTTGTCTTACCAGATCTCAGTGTTTCGATGAATTAGACAACATCTTTTATGACTCACGTACGCTCATGTGAAAAATAAAACCTGGAAAACTGAAGATGTCCAAGTGGTCCTTTCACTTTAAACATCGGTATTTATTGCTAATATATGAAATGAAGTGAGCAAACTTTTCCGATATTGTACAGCTACAGTAAGGTAAATAAAAATCGATATTGCGGCCAGAGGGTCATATTAACAGTTAGCTTGAAAGCATATTTTGTGATCAAGTTACTTTAAGCACATGCATTTCTCCAAATGCCCCTGTGCTTGACTACTCGTACAGCAAGTGCTTGTGCCTCTTTGCTGCACTATAACAATAAGGTGAATCTTGCTTTAAACTCTGCCTGGTTATAGTTCCAAATTTGAGGAGTCAAGTTCGTCTAGACTTGACAATTCTCGCTGTGGTGTCCCTCTTTGTTTGCTTGTGGGGTTCATGACTTTGTCACCATCATTAAGCTACTAAAGCTGACTTTGTTGTCCTCGAATGATCTATCCACTGAAATCAAGTAGGGATTTTGCACTTTGCTTGACAAGTTTTTAAGTTTCATGAAATGTCCTGTTTAAAACAGGTTATGCACGTTAATTATGAATGAAAGAAAGTCCTATTGTGCTGGTTCAAATTATAAGCAACACAAGCCCGTAACATGAGGAAAGCTGGCTTAAGAATATTATAATATAAGCTGGATAATTAACAATAATTAGGAATTTGTTGGAGACATCATGATTAGTTAGTGTGGCCAATAATGATCCCTATTTAGACATATTATTTCCTTTTATCTGTTACGATGATCATACTACTCTGATGAATTTCTAATTTGTTCTCAGCATTGGAGTTTCTTACTATGATTCCAACGTTCGCCAACTTCATGTGCTGGAGTTATGGGAAGATGGAAGTCCGGATTTTCCCCTAATTGATCTTGGTATGACCTCCAAGCGAGGAACAGTCATTATTTAAGATATTGCACATAGTCCTTTGAGTTCGAAATATGAAAGACTAACTTTAGGTTAGTTCTGAATGGGTTTTGGCAGCTCATGATAGTTCTTTGTCCATCGTGTGACCAGATGAATCCATTTCTGTATTATTATAGCCTCTTCTTTGAAATGTTCTGTTGAAGGATGAAAAAATGTTGTCACATTATCTTTTATGTATGGATTTAATGAACCTGATTAATTACTCTTCTTGTCCAGTTAAATATCAAGCAACGCCTCTCTTCATTTATACCAGTACTAAAAGCGAAGAGTCTTTTATATCTGCTTTACAAAGAAGTGGTACGCTGCTAAGTTTTCTTTTGAATTGTCGCATATCAGTTTTGCCATGCTTCCTCTTTAAGATGATGCAGATGGGACAGCTGAGGCTCCTACAGTGAAGCTCGTGAAAAGTTCAGTATTCAGCTATGAGCAAGCATGGCACAGGTGGGGGAGACATTACTCTGCAAACACCTTTTCTTTAAAGTGGCTATCCCGAATCTTATGCTATTAGGGCCTCCAGAAGAATAGAGCTGTCTATGATCTTCTTTTGATACGATCAATGGCAACCTTAGAAGTGGCTTGATCTCAAGCAATCTGCTTGTGTAATTGAGCTTGGGGAAGTACCTTCTTTGCACATTCCGTGAGTGTACGATTGGCAAGCAGTTCATGCCTTTTAGGTCTAACCAGGAGCAGAGAACTTAAGACAGCTGGTTCCACTGGCTATTCCGGATGAATTATACAACTCAAAGAAATTTCTTTTCAGTTCACAGGAATCAGCATTAAGTTGGCTAATAAAAACCGCATAAGTAACACAGAGAGTTTACTTCCTACTTGACTTCATTATATTTGGCTCTGCTGTAACTAATAAATGTATGTTCTGATGCAAAAGATATATACCTCTGTCTTCTAGCTTTTTTTTTTTAAATTTCTTCTGCAGATTGATGTACCTTCGAGTTACAGGAATGGATGATGGTTTAAGCATTAAGGAGAGAATCTCTTATGTAAGAATCTGTATCCTTTTTCCACCTTCTAATTGGATGTATATGTCAAGGCAGTGTTCTACAATTTGTGTTGGAGCACGTAATGGTTCAGCACCTCGTCGACGGTCCAGGCTAATTATCTCTGCTCAAAGGGTGGATTAATTTATAGCATATTTAACTAAATTTAGTCAGATTTGGAATTGCTCTCTTAGGGAATTTCCTAGAGGCTTATTGTTTCCAATGTCCATTGTAGTTAGATGAGGCCAGTGGATACAATAATTACGTTTTTTACTTAGGATTCTATTAAAATTTTTGCACGATTGAGAATAAAAAGCTATTGAATTTCTGCCTCTTCAACATTTCTTCCACTATCTTTCCTGAACTTCTTTTGAATTCCCTCCTCTGCATTCTTTTCTTTTTGCATCCTGCATTCATCCTGCATCACCTACTCCTTTTGTACAACTTGATCTAACGACCATGTACTTTTTCTCTTGGTGAAGCGAAAAATGCATTCACTTTTGTTTGTCCTTATATTAAAGCTTTCTTTTGCACTTGAACTTCCAGTTAAGTTCCATGATGGACATGGGAAGTGATCTTGAAGTTCGTGCAAGCGGAGGACTTCTTGCGATTTTGGAGAATGAAAGAATTGTGGGTACCCTTGAGCAAAAGGAATGTGGGAATTCATCGATCACCATCGACTCTGTCATTCAGATTTCACTGTATCTATTTCCATATAGTTCATAAACTCTCTTGGCCCCCCTCTCCCATGGTGCTTTTTTTATGGAAGTAGACTTGCATTTCCTTCACTTCCTCAACAGAAGCAATTTTCTCAAACTAGATGCAGCTGCCCATGAAGCATTGCAGATATTTCAAATAGACAAACATCCAAGCCACATGGGCATTGGTAGAGCAAAGGAAGGGTAATGAAGAAATACCTAATATGTCATTTTGCCGGCTGAGGTCTGAAGTTCCAAGCTGATGTTCTCAATTACAGGTTCTCGGTTTTTGGCATGATGAACAAGGTCAGTGAAAGTCATCTGTCTTCTTTATTATGAATTTTAATATGGGACTGACCCATGCTCTCAATCCAGTGTGTGACGCCAATGGGTAGACGGCTCTTGAGGTAAATTTTGTTCATGAGATTGTAGCACTCTTCATTGATGAGTGACGTCTGACTCGAGGTTCTAACTAATGGCCTTGTCACTTCAGAAGTTGGTTCCTGAGGCCTATACTTGACCTTGAGCATTTGAACAATCGTCTGAATGCTGTATCCTACATTGCTTTTTCACATTCTTCAGCTAAAAGGCCTGCATTAGTATATGAACCACATAATAGATACTAATCCATTACTCTCTGTATCTCGTGGATGGGGTTGGCTGGTGGCAACCTACTGAAACATAGTATTTTTATATTTGGGGCCAGGAACTGTGCTAATAGACTTTTAGTCTAGGGAGGTTTCACTTTAGAAATGGTTCCTGGATGATATATTTTTACAGCTTAAAGGACCAAAGGTGTTTCTTTAACAAAATGAAGATTTCATTTTTCCTTTTCTCTGAGGAACTGATGGATTCTTTACGTGGAACTCTGAAGTCAGTAAAGGACATTCCACACATTCTCAAGGTATAGATGCGCCTGTGATTCTCGTAAAGTATATTTCTTATACTTGTAGAAAAGACTTCTTACCCATGCTATTTCTATCACTAAGTTAGGTTGTATAGGCAAAGATTCACTTGATTATCTGTTGATGAATTGTTTCTCGGGTTCTAAGGTTTAAAATTCTTTATTCATTTTGAAAGAAATTCAACTCCCCAAGCTCCATATGTACCAGCACTGATTGGTCAGCTTTCCTGAAGGTAAACAGACACCTTGTTTGCATCCAACTTATCTCTCCTTAAATGGCATGGCAGCATTCTCCTCTAAACACCTCGTTTGTTTTAGTCCAGTGGTGATAACGTTACAAAGGGATTGGTTACATGATGATTTCCTTTATAAATTAATTAAAGAAGTGGTCTCATTTAGATTTTGTATCATTGCTTATACAAAATACTATCGTCATAGATTTTATCATTTGTAATCCTTTTCCTGAGTAATTGTCATCTCTGTCTCTTTCTCCCCCCTTTCCCTTTCTCTCTCTGATCAGCCAAATTTAAAATGCCTCTACATCCTGAAACCAGTACATATCTGTTGATGTTAGTGTTCTCAGCATGCCAAGAAAATAAAAAGGAGGGCAATACACATGCTGAGTGTGAACACATTCAATGAACCTATGATAACTCAAATTTAAACTGCCTCTCTATCCTGAAATTATAACATATCTTTTGATGTTAATGCCTTCTCACTGTGCCAAGAGATAAAGAGGAAGGACATGCACTTGCTGAGTGAAAATTCATCTAATAAACCTCCATATTCCTCCATGTACAGTCAGAAAGTTTTCATGCTATCAATATCTCCATGAGAAATGTTCACCCTTTAATCGTTGAGATATCAGAACCAACAAAAGATTCTTTCCTCAATTAATGATTTGAATGCAAGACAGGCTCTAATGACAGTGATTAATGTTATTGTGCTTCATGTGTTCTGATTCTTTTTAGGCAGCTTCTGCACCTTGATTAACTTGTAACATGAAATTGGTTTGGATCACTTTGCTTCATCTAGTAGAATAAGTTTTATGCTATGGGCGGTGTCATGGTACTATGCGGCATGCACTTATTTTAATGCACCATAAAATATGCAGTAATTATGTTGTGTGATAGGAGTTTTAGCACACAATCAACAATTTGCAAAAAGCATTTGTTCCATGGATAAATGCAAGTTAAAATCTAGAGAAGATGTTTAAGTGTCCGGAAATGGAGTTATATGCTAATCTTACTGCTTCAAGCATCACTTTTTTAATACTTTGACAGTTCATCTCATACTACAAGCTCACAATGTGAAATATATTACTCCAACTTTTACTGGCAGAGTGTTTCTTCTCTCTTGCATTTGAATAAGATACTTGAGGTAGGTATATCTGAGGGCCTACGTGAGCAAGTGAAGTACTTGAACACAGACATTCTTGAAAAGGTACAGTAAAACTTCAGCTGTTGTCCTCCTTGTTTGGCTTTTTAACTTATATGTCTATGTAACAATGCCACAGGCTAGTTCATGCATCATGACGGAGCTGGCTTATGTTTATGAATTGGTCAGTTTTTCTCTAGTGTGGACTCTTTCTTCATGTTTTCTAGTTTCCTGAATGGAATTGGCTAAAAGAGGTTCTACTGGTGAAAATTTACTATAGGAAGTTTAGGATCAGAAGGAAACCAGTCAAAATTATTCCCTTATCTTCTGCAAGACTCTCAGGAGATCTTGGCATCTTTCTTTAAAGGTCTAGAATGTTTGCTTGTTCCAGGCATGTTACTAAGATGTTTCTAAATTGATGTGATAAAGTCGACATTTTGTGGTTCAATACCTATAAATAAGAGGCCAGTGGCATCTTTACGGGCCCTTCCAGTTGTTTGGGTTGTTTGCCCTGCTATGATCTTCTTTGCCTTTTCTAATCTGGAAAGTTTGCCTCTCTGTTTAGGTGAAAGATCTCTATTTCTGAAATTTTTCCTTCTTAGTACTCCACTTCTCACTATCGTGCAGTCTCCACTTAATCACCTTAGGCTACTTTTACATCATTCTCTAACTTTGTTTTCTTCTGTAGGTAATTGGCGTTATTGATATCAGCAGAGTTAAGGAGAAAGGTTATGAGACAATGGTGAGGGAGAGTTTCTCTGATGAGGTCAGCTAATGCGATTCGTCTTTTGTCTAGGTCACTTGATTGAAACTTTGCTTCCTACGAAGTGATGTGTTAAGACCTCCTATCTTGAGCTCTTAATCTGGATTTTTGAATGCTTGGACTGAATATATTAATATTATTCTTTCTATTTGCGTACAGTTGGACGAGTTGAGGCAAATTTACGAGGAACTGCCTGAATTTTTGGAGGAGGTTCCTTTCATTCGAAGTCTCTGATACATCAATTGTAAAGTAAGGAGAAATTAGTCCGCTTAATTTTTTGTCTTGATTGAAGTAGTGCATCCAGGTGGCATCTCTGGAGCTTGCACATATTCCTGATGTGTTTAAGGACAAACATGTTCCAAGTATTGTCTATATTCAGCAAGTAGGTATGCCTGCATTTTCCTGACCAGATGCTGCATGCCAAGTTCTTTTTGTCTTATGTACATCTTTTTATGTCGTTTCTTTTTTAATTTGATTCATGATCACTAGATGCTATATGTAGAGGTGGTCATAAGGATTGTTGATTGCTGATGCGTCAGGCCTGTAGCTTATGATCAAAGCACAAAACTACTACTCAAAGCAGATTGGAGGATGAAAAACTTATCATTTGTTTGTCATTTTTAACTTCCCAAGGAACTGTGTGATTGATACTGGAATCTTAATGAAGCTTTCATGTCTGTGGTATCTCTAGACCATCCTGTCCTGTCATCACTATATATTGTTAAGGATGCAACAACTATTGCATTGGCATGTCTAGTAGACCTGAATCAGGGTAGTTCCTTGCTGTACAAGTTTCAGCTGGGAAGATTAGACATGTTGCTGCATATTTTGATAACAAAACCAATAAATTCTACAATGGCGTTCACACATTTAAAGACTATAAAATGAAGTATCTTGACACTAAAATAAGAAATTCTAGAAACAACAGAAGATTACTCGGCTGAGTTAAATTTTGGGGAACTTTGTCCTTATTACTATGCCAAATTTCCTTGATTCTCTCTCTATCACGGTAGAATTACCTTTTAAACCTATACATTAGCTTTCCATAGGAATTATCAATTGAAACTGTCAATTATTTCTATTTCTATTTTCAGGATACTTGATGTGCATTTTTGAAGAGAAACTCGATGAAATGACATTAGAAAGGCTTGAAGATTTTGAATATGTTGTGAGTTCATTCACCATTAGATGCGTAAGTCATCCAATTGCACAAACTTATTCATGTGTAACTGAGGACTTACAAAGATTATCTACAGTTCTCTGATACAGATGCAGAGATGACGAGGTTCTTCTATCGAACTGCAAAGACAAGAGAATTGGATGACCTTCTTGGGGATATTCATCATAAAATCTTAGGTTCACAAGATCAACTACTTCTTTTTTATTCCTTTTCCCTTTTCTCTTCATACATTTTCCGCTAGTTTTTTACATTTTCCTCAATCCCAAGTTGAAGAGTCACGCTGCCCTTTCATGGTTGAATGGTTGGAGCAAACCTTACTGTCGCTTAGGCTAGAATGACCCCTATTTAAGATGCTCCATTGAACCTGCCCCAAAAAAAAGATGCTTTTTTTCCAAAATATCTAAAAAAATAAAATCAAACTTGCAAACAGGAAGTAAACCTTTTTATATGAGATGAGCCAGCCAGATCAAACTTTTGTGTAGTTGGTAACTATTTAGCTGCAAGCAAGAAGTAAACTCACTTGCAAAATTAGTGCATTATGTTTCTTATGCTGAACTTTCTTTCCTCATTTTATGGATAACAGACATGGAGAGGGCAATCATCAGAGACTTGATTATACACATACTGACATTCTCAGCACATCTGCTTAAAGCTGTCAATTTTGCTGCTGAACTAGATTGGTGAGGCTTGCTCTCTCTCTCTCTCTCTCTCTCTCTCTCTCTCTCTCTCTCTCTTTGTGCGACAGAAACTTGCACACACACGCTCGTACATTGCACGAGTGTTTGTATGGTGCACACATCCGGCTTTCATATCTTATTTCCGATAATTAAGTTGTTTTCCTTCCCTATAACTCGAATGTGAATTCATGTACATTATTCTTTGTTCGATGATGATCATCATATTGTTTGCTTCGAAGCTTCTTGTCGTTGGCACTGGTGGCTCGTCAGAACAATTATGTCAGGCCTACACTCACAGAAGAAACTTTGCTTGACATACAAAATGGAAGGTAGAAGCTGTTTAGAAAATGCCTTTCATGTCAACTGAAATTTAATTTTTTCCTGCCCTTTGGGTTTTTCGAAATGATAGTTTCCTGCAAATTTTCAGACATGTTTTGCAGGAAATGACAGTCGACACTTTTATTCCGAATGATACAAAATTTTTTAATGATGGTAATTTTGACAATGTACTGCACTTGATCATCTATTCTGTCAATTTCAGTCCAAAAGATGTATTTACTCTTAATACTTGTTGGTTTCAGGGCGCATTAATATCATCACTGGTCCTAACTATTCAGGGAAAAGCATCTATGTCAAACAGGTTCTGATGATAAGAGTTTTCTTTAGAGATAGATATCTGACCCCCTTTTGGACTAATGCACTTCGAGTTGTCAGAGATGGAGAGTATATTGTTATTCTGCCACATAGATATAGTAGCCGTACTTCTTTCAGTGTCCAATCACAGTAACAAATATCTCTGACATGATTTGGCCATTACTCCGTGGCTTTGGCTGTAGGCAGCGTAATTCAGTGGATTTTATTCTATCTTACTACTTCTGCAAATTCAAGTGGTTATTGTTATGTCTGGCACCTACTGCTACTATGATATGTTCAATTGGTAGCCTGAACACCTACTTTCACTTGCGATAAACAATTGGGCATAATATTGATCCCTTCGTAATAGGCATTTGGAATGTTGTCTGTAAAATGGCTCCCACCATTCTCATGCAAGCACCTCTTCTGTCTTGTTATTTTGTTGCTGTTTGTCTCAATCATGCTTCAAGTTGAAGAAAATCATTCAGTGTATAACCTAGAAGATGTTTTCCAGGTTGCTCTTATTGTTTTTCTTTCTCACATTGGAAGTTTTGTGCCTGCTGAATCAGCAACTGTGGGTTTGACAGATAGGTTGGAGTCTTGAAGTTAACACTTTCTCCAATCATCTTGATTGTCATTATATTGAAGTTGTGATCATGTTAGAAGTTTTTCGACAGAATATTTTGCGCTATGGGAAGCAAGCTTATGACTGCGGAACAATCAACATTCATGATTGATCTCCATCAAGTAGGAATGATGCTGAGGCATGTCTACCCGACAAGGGTTTTCATTACAATGCTTGCCTAGAAAGTCAATTTCTTAACTGGGAAAGTCACTTACCATTGAGTACTAGTTCGAAGTTCAAAAGCTAGAAAGTTTAGTTGTGGGGAATATCACCGTGCTGCAGCATCTGTTTGATTAAGTTTACATATATATGTACATATTGACATGCTTCCGTTGGAATGTTATATAGGCAGGCAACTTCAAAATCATTATGTCTGTTAGATGAATTTGGAAAAGGCACTCTAAATGAAGGTTTTTACTTGTCTTGAGTAAAATTTTTCAATCGCAACAGCAAACTGTACCACGTCATGAATATGTGCTTTTGGTGCTTTTTTCAGATGGAGTTGGTTTGCTTGGTGGAGCAATCAATCACTTTGTCATGTGGGACGAACCACCAAAAGTTTGTTACTTCATTTCCTTTTCAAAGTAGTTGAGACAATGCCACATTTGCACTTCAATCAGTGAGGCAAATCACTAACCGACCTTCTTAGCTTAGACATTCTATCAGCATCCCATGGTTAATCTGATCCTTTCTTAGAAATAGAAACTTTGTGTAGGCTAAGTTTTTGGATTATTATGAAAAACCACTGTAAAGTTTTTAATATATCTTTTAACAGGGCACTTTTCTGATTTGTGAACCAATAGACGCATTCTCCAATCGCATGCCAGCGTAAACAAATTTTTTCTTGTTTTGGTCAGTCCAATGAATATTGTTGCTTCTCCTTTTTCCTCTGTATTCCATTGATCGGGACTGCTGCTTTTGGGATTTAAACATTCAGTTGAAAGATCTCCTAGAAAGAATTATCTGTCAATGATTGGCACCTGGACCATATTTTGCTGTGGTCCTCAACTAATGTTCTAATTACGAGACTTTCCAACTAACTATTTGCTTTGTTGCCCTAGAAAATAAAGGGCAATCTTCAAAGAAAGACTCGGCCATGTTATGCTAATCATTCTAGCTTAAGTCTGCCATTCCTAGCCAAGCGAAAGAGAGAATAGAAGAACGACAAATGCCTGAAGTCCCACAGTTGCATTTTATATCTTTCTAATAGTAGAAATATTGAATGACTACTTAATCATGCTGCAATGATCTGTAGGTTCTGGTCTGCACTCACTTGACTGAGCTGCTTTCTGAGAACTTTCTACCAAAGGTATTGCATTGTTTTAGAGTTGAATTTGGCATTTAGACTAACAAATAGCATTGGTGACTGGTTACCTGTATTTTATTACTAAATCAGTGTGAGCAGATCAAGTTTTACACTATGAGTGTTCTAAGGTCCGAGGACAACAGCACAGACGTTGAAGACCTTGTTTTCCTATATCGGTATTGCTTCATTTTCGTTGCCATCAAATGTCTCTTGAATGTTGCAGTAAGCAAATTGTCTGTATTTGAGTTGAGATATATGGGGCAATTACTTAGAAGTTACGTGGGGTTATTTTGTTGTTGGCTTTGGCAGGGTTTAAGTAGCATGAACTTCACCAGGAAAGAGTTCAATGACTGGTTGTCTTTTGTGGTGACTGAAAATGGTAAAAACTATGTATCGAGTACCTTGAGTACGGGAATAACCAAGGTCTATAGATGGTGCATTAAATTTTTTATATTTGGATAAGTAGGTACTTTAGTTCTTTAATCTAGTTTATCAGACGCTAAACTGTCTTGAAAAATATTCAGTTGCTTACTCAGCTTAATGAGAAGAGGCATTATGAAACAGAGAAGTAGGAGGGTCACAATTCAATCACAGAATACGGGGTTGCACTTTGATACTAAATCAAGGGGTTAATTTATAACATAAAGTATCAACCTGAAGTAAATTTGTCCTCAGAGTTGGCAAGGTAGCCTGGCCTTCAGTTTGCGGTTGTTACATTGGTGTCTTGACTAGATTTGACCACTAGGCCAATCCAGCACTGCTACCATTTTTTAAAGTTCTTGTGACAAGACTGCACTCTGGCTTTCTAGAATTACATGATGGACTTTATTAGTGACATCATATCTACTCTAAAGTGTCTAATTTTTGTGCAGCCTTGTTCCTGGACACACTCTTCTTAGCTATGGTGAGTACATGAATGTTTGAGCTGGAGGTTCATCCTGGGGGTTACATGTTAGGTTCCTAACACATTTAAAATCCTGCAGGGCTTCATTGTGCTCTCCTGGCTGGTACATCCGAATTTTTATTGGCAAACTTATCCTGCATTGTGGGATATTGAAATTATGGGACGCGTTCCATAGGAGCCGGGCCTCTAATGCAGCTTCAACACTGATATATGCATTTAAAAAAGATGGTGAAAATGGTTTGTGAAAGTGTGGTTTCAGCCAAGACCTGCAGCAAAGCAATCCAAGCCTAATAGCTTAACTTGAGAAGGGGAAGCGCTCTCTAATGCTTATCCTATCCTATCAAAAACAAGGACTGAGAAGATGAACCCGTTCCCAATTATTTTCATGTGCAATCTAGCAAGATGTGAAAGAAATTAATATCACATGCAGAGAATTAGTAACAAACAAAAGAACACAGTTAATTTGTATGATTCATCAGTTCCGCCATCTGATTTTGCAGGTCTTCCAAAAGAAGTAATTAGAAGAGCTGCCCTGATGCAAGAAGTTATTGGGAATAACCAGCCTGTTGATCGACTGTGCAATGAGAACATATCAGCACAAGATCAGCAGTACAAGGTATGGGACTCAGCACAATCAGTTTCCACAATTGCACAGATAACCCCTCTGCTTTTTCACACATTATTATGTATCTGTTTGCAAATCCAGAAGGCGGTAGACAAGATGCTGGCATTTGATTCCCTCAATGGTGATCTCAAAGCATTCTTCAAAGACATATTTCCTTCATAATCCCAATTTTCCTTTTATCATTAATTAGAGTTACTTCTAGTTTGCATGACTGGACTAGTAAAAAATGTCCCCTTTTGATGTGCCCTCTCGAAAGTTTAAGTAGAGAGACCATGAAAATTGAGGAAGCGTAAGTTGGCCTTCCATCTACTGGTCATTGCCCATTCACGTTGCAAAATTTTCGGTTCTACTATGAACTTCCAGGGTAAATGTAACTGGTAGTATTTGCCCAAAATCTAGCCTTTTCGGATGCTTCTGTTTATACTTTCTGTCTGTACCCAGAAAGGTCATCCGTTTGTTGGCATTTTTACAGTTGCTCTGAGATTATTGCAAATACCACTTTGAGATTATATTAACTGACGATGCTCTTTCTTCTGATATACAAAGCCCGGCAACAGAATGACATCTTTAGAAGCAACGGTTATTATTAACCCAAGTATCCCCAAACACTGAATCGCTTTTTGACGATTGGCAACATGTAGTATGTAATCCTACCGTCTGAAAAGAAAATTTTCTTCCAATTTGAATTGTTTGTTTTGCTTAAGTTTCAACAGCGGCCAGTTGCTGGACGTCCATTGGGTATGTGTACTGTGGTGAACCATGGAAGGCTATGTCTATGAACACGCGGTTTGTTTCTTCTGTGGGATGGACAAGATCCCAAAACACATGGTCTCGCCGGTAGGAGCAGTACTGCAAAATCGGTAAGCATGGAATTATTGCATTCGGGTTAACGAGACCGCAACAGGCCGCTTTTACCTCCGTAAAACCTGAGGAAATAGTGCAGACAGTCATTAGTTGACAGGTCTACGATCACACTGATATACAGAAGATTTAAAAGGTCTCACGAGTCCCACTCGAAGTCCTACCATAAGCAGATGGATTCTGGATGAATTTTTGCACGACGTTGTAGATATCCAAGTAACTGTAGCTTATGTCGTTGAGTTCGGACTTCAATCCCTTCACCATCGCTAGGAGTGCCTCGTTATACATGCGCGACCAGGAATTCGTGTCCTCCTTGCATCCGTCCGTTTTGTTCTGGTTCCTCTGTAACGGACAGCATCCGATCGGCGGGATCCCGGCTAACATGAACTTGCGCGCGCCGTAACTGTAGAGATGCTGCCACAGGAATTTGAGTTTCCCGAAAAAAATAAATCAGAAAATGCTCCTTGGTAGTCAATAATAATGCACACGTAACAAACAAGCTCACCTAAAAACATAGTGTCAGTTAGACTGATTTTGAAGGAATGTAGTAGATACCTTTAACTGATCCTTCAGCGAAGAAGCCATGAGGTCGACGTATTGCTGTGGCGTCTGCTGCTTCCGGAGATCGGAGGATCTGGAGTAAGTGAAGATTTCGTTGCTTCCGATGACGATGAGGAAGAGGGACTTGGCTACGTGCCTCTGTGCACCAGACGATCCCATTTGTTGCACCAGGTTTTGGTGCACCGCGAGGTAGTACTCCACTTGCTTGGTCAAAGGTATCGATTGATGCTATAAACAGATCAAGATTAACTCCGAACAAGACCAGAGACTTGCATGCTCAAAATGACACAGAAACATCGTCTTCTTTTCCTTTGAAAAAGAGAAGCGATAAGATATATGGGTTTTAGTATGAATCACGAAATCGGTATCGAGACATATATCTTCCTAGCTTGACACATTAAATGAGGCCACGACCCATCGGCAGTCGCATGTTGTCGCCACCCATTATCACTCGGTAGGACTGATCTCATATCAAATGCTAATAAGGAAAATTTGGATTTGTACCGAATTAAAACAATAGAGAATGAAGAGTTTGCCACGACACGCTTAAATGACGAGGGCCAAATTCGATTGCAAAAAATCAGAAGACGATTTCCGTTACTTACAAGTATCTCATCAGTGCCATCAAAGATGCCAGCACCTGCGGAGGCGAAGCTGACGCCGGTCAGGAAGGGCGATGAAGAATTGCTCTCGCTGGAGTTGGAGATGAGGGCCAGATATGGCGGCGACGTCGGCAAGCCCAACTTCTCAGCTGCCCAAAAAGGTCATGACAATCAATCAATTACGACGCATACAGGCGTTCCCTATCTTTGTATCCTTCTCTCTTCGCTCTACGTATGAAGAAAAAGCAAAAACCTAGCCATTGGATCTTAAGTAGACAGTTCCCAACAATGGCTCAGTAGATGTTAACGTAGAAATAGCAAGGCAACAAGTAGGCGAAGATTGCAAAAAAAGGGAAAGATATCTATCGTTCTTAACATTAAAGGGGTGAAGTTGATCCACTTTTCCAAAAGGGGGTGTCCTTATCGCATTTATGTAGCGAGGTGGATCTTTACCGTTCAGTAAAATGCTCTTGCATCAACTTTCTTTATAGTTGAAATGATAAAATACGGATTGGCGTACGCATGATCCAAAAAGATATATACATAATTATGAGATATACAAAATCAAGTAAAAATCTTAATATCGTTAATATTTATGATCACATCACATGTCAATCGATGCCCACCTTCATAACTTTTGAAGATTTCAATCCTCAAATTGAGGAACGCCACTTGTCTACGGGCGCGGGGGGGTCAAATCGATATGATTATGTGATGAGGCCAAGTGAGGGAGGGTGGATGGAACGATAGGTATACGACTCTCGACATAGGACGATGAGCGAAGAACTCAAGCATGTGCAGATTGATGCCGATGAACGTAGAAGTCATGCGTACCGATAAAATCCGCGGCGTTCTTGCCGTTGCTGAACCTTCCGGTGGGCTTTTTGGTGGGGAAATCCACGCCGTAGGGCGGGAAGTTGGCTCTCGCTATCGAGATCGGCAAGTAGTCGTTGTTGCCCACGTCCACGAGCGAGTCTCCGAACACGAAAAGCGCGGGCACCATCTGTCCCTCCGAGCAGCTCAACCTCAACAACACAAGAAACACGACCCAGAAACCTCTCACCGCACGAACACCATTAGAAGCCATTTTCATGTCCTCCCTTTCTGTCTGTCTGTCTCTCTCTGAGATGTCTGTGCAGTGCGTGACAAGTGAAGCAAACGAGGGTTGATGGGTTTATATAGACGGAGGGAATGAGGTTGACGACGGAGCGAGTGGCGTGGGAGCAGGATTCACTTCCCTTTATTCGGAGAACGGTGGAGAGGACCGGGAAGGGAATGAACCAGCGAGAACAGCAAATTAGCAGAGGGTGTTCTGTCCGTATAACTGACATGCTATCTTTGTTATTTGGCTCTTGTCCTTGAAGACGGCTCTTCTTCTTCTTCCTTTTTCGTTTGTTTTGATTGGACAGATTGTTTATTATGTTTTTTTTTCTATTGCGTGCAGCCTTTTCGGGTCTCATCCAATAATGCATGTCTTGCTTTTTCAAAAAGCTTAAAACCCTTACATAAAACGGCTGTTATATAAAAGCGTTTATTTGATATCATATGAAATTTTATAAAATTATTATTAATTATTTTAAAATTTTAAATTAAATATTTTATTAATCTTGACTCTCAATTTGGATTTTGTTCACACCTATATTTTGAAATTCCATTTAATAATTTATTACATAGAAAATTATGGACCGACTCCTAAATAAAAAGAATAATTTAAATTGGATAATTTTCGGGAATATTTTGCATTATAAGACAAACTCATAAAAATTACATTGGACCGACTACGGGTGAAATTAATTAAGGGTTCTGAGGCATTAAGCTTAATTTTAACAAGCACGTAATAAGATTAGGGAACAAGAAACCTAGCTCTACACTATAAATATAGGGAAAAAAGCAACCAAAAATCCTAAACTTTGTCACTTGTGACATATTTGCTCCGAACTTTTTTTTGTGACATTAAAAACCCCAAATTTTACTATTTGTGACGCATTTACCTCAATGTACATTGTCCATGGACATTTTCGTCTTTTTGCTTTTTCTTTTTTTTTTACTTTTTTTTCTTTTCCGGCGAGGGGGCCCCTCGCCAGATCTGGCGAGGGCAACCCTCGTCGGCGTCGGGCGAGCCTCGCCGGCGTCGGGCGAGGGTCGCCCTCGCCTGGGCGAGGGTCGCCAGACGCTAGCGAGGCTTGCCCTCACCGGATCCGGCGAGAGGACCCATCGCCGGAAAGGAAAAAAATAAAAAAAAAAAGAAAAAGTACAAAGACGAAAATGTCCATGGACAATGTACATTCGGGTAAATGTGTCACAAATAGTAAAATTTGAGGTTTTTAGTATCATAAAAAAAATTCGAAGTAAATATGTCACATGTGATAAAATTTAAAATTTTTAGTGATTTTTTCCCCAAATATAGACTTTTAAGTCTTCACATTTAAGGGGAGGGCCATAGAAAGTAGAATTCGCGGCCACGAAACGAGAGCTCACGTTCTCCACAGTGAAGGACAGTGAGAATAAGACAAGAAAGAGGAAAAAGTCGGGAAGTTCAGAAAAGAAGAAGAAGAGAGTGTCTTCTTTCTCCTTCTTCTTTGCATCTTCACAAACACGAGGCGGCTCGTGCACGTCCAGTCATCATCCGCCGAGGCATCCGCGAGATCTCCGGCTCCCTTACGATCGTCGATCTCCATGGTCTTGGTAAGCCGACGTGACGTTTGCGGCTCGCTTGCTTCGCCTCGACGCCGAGGGGTCCTGCGGTTTCGCCGGCGAATCAGAGTTCCTTCGCCACACCACGAGCCGCCCGCAGCGAGCTCTTGAACCAGTCCGAGGCGTGTCCCGCCGAACAGCCCTCCCCGAGAAGCTGCTCCGAGATCCATTCCCTGACGAAGCTGCTCCCATCCGCGAGCTCCTTGACTAACTTCGAGAAGCCGTTGCACTCTTGCCATTGACTGCACCTGCTGTCCCATGATCGAGAGGCTCCCGCACCTGCACCTGCACCGTCGTCGCCTGATCCTTACACCGTCATTGACAATCTTTGCAGCACTTTCTGTTTTTGCAGGTGTCCTGAAGCACCCCTGTTGATCACTGAGAGCAACCACACCGCGGCGGTTTCCTCCTCACAAACGCTACAAGTCCCCACCATCGGCTCATCCTTGGCCGAGATTATCACCGAGACCCTACCGTCGAGCACCACTCACCGAGCCATCTCTGAGCACCTCGACATCGGTAGCCGAGAAGCTCTCACCCTCGTCCATCCTTGAACTGCCGTGCGCCAGACCCGAGAGTACTTGGTCATGAGCTCCACCATCGCGGGTAGCCTTCCTTGCCATGACCCGCGAGACATCCACCACCGGCCAGCACCACCGTGAACGCTGGCCCCGTCCAAGCCGTCCATTTACCAGTTCAAATTTGGCAACATTATTCGCAAATTAGGTAAAATCAAATTCGAATCAATTTGAATATTTTATTGTTGTGCTAGACATTATCGATTAGGATTTATTTCCTAATCCGCACAGAGACATATATAGGTTAGTTTTTATATTATGATGAAAGAAAACCTTAAAAACTTGACTGCTTTAGTGTGTTCAATTGCTTTGTTTCCTCGCAATTTGTTTGCTTTGTTTATTGGTTGTTATTTTTAATGATTGCGCATCCGCATGATCATCCCTTGTATGTTAGTGTCTAAGTTAAAATCAACCCAACCTACCTGCTTAAATTTTTTTTAGAAATAAATGAAATGATACCAAATTTTTTTAGAAATAAATGAAATGATACCAAAAGGGCATTAAAGTAATCTAGCGTAAACAAGTCATTGTTTAATCTCTGGTTAGTAGAAGTAATGTAATTCTTCTAAACTTTACTTGGTTTTGAATTGACCTATAAAAAGTAGATTAGTGATGACTCTTAAATGCAAAATGATTTGCATGTTAAGAACTTGAATCAAATTGTGAATTGGTATGGGTTTGAGAGATCTCGAGTTAGATTTAGGCTTAGTAATCCATTAGCCAACTCTTAGGTGGTGCACCTTCGGGAGGGTCACGACAGACTTAACAACGATTTCCTCGTCGGGGCTTTTGGATAAAAACTAAGTATTATCTTCATAGCAGTCAAAAAGATCGCTCTAGCATATGGAATCTAATGTTCATGCTCTTGCTAGTTATTTATATATTATGGTTAGTCAATTCGATGTTCATACTCCTGCGCGTATATATGTATATGAAATATAATATTGGAAGGTTGTGTATTCTTGTGCATGTATAATGAGTATTTTTCACATGCTTGATTAATCTTTATAGGAGCTATGCCACGATAATAGTGTGTTAGGGCTAACACAATGACCAAAGTCCAATAATATGCTTTACTATCTCATATTTATAAGGTATAAGAATGATTGAAATTCATTATGTATATTGAAGAGAGAAATAAAATGAAAATATGGGCAAAAAGTAGATATTATTACCCAATCAGTCATAAACCCATTGTATGAATATCAATTCGGTTATAAACATTTCAATTTTTCAAATGTAGTCCTTTTGACCAATGTTCATGGAAAAGTTGTTGACGTGACGATCCAGTTATTGATGGCCATTCTACGTGGCACACCACCACGTCGACGATTTTTAGCTAGAAGGACTACATTGGAATTTCGCGCAAATGTGTAAAATTATATTGATAAAGTTTGAAAGTTTATGACCAAATTGATATATGTATAATATGTTTAGTACTAATTGGACAACTTCCCTAAAAAAAAAATCATTCTTCAACTATAGTGCCATATGATATAGGTAACAATATTTGAAAGTGTTGCAGTTTATCATGTAAACTTTATAAATTATATCATTGCTTTCTATCTTTTGAATGTGTGGACACCCAAAAATAACCAACTTTTGATTATTATCAACAAGTAACAAACCGAATGTGATGAAAATAGTTTGGTGGGAACAATCGACAACTCGCAGATGAGAAGTTGATTGACAAAGTCATTGACGAATGCCTTCATGAAGACTTGACAAGTTGATCAACAAACTTATCAACGGTAAGCAATCGACACAAACCCTTTCAAAGTTAGAAAGGAAAAAACCGGGAAAAATGTCAAAAAAGTCCTAAACCTATTGTATTAGTGCTAATTTAATCCTAAACCTATTGCATTAGTACCAATTTAGTCCTAAACCTTTTTTTGGTGTCAATTCAGTGCTAAATCATTTGTCTTTATGCCAATTCAGTTCTTTTGGCTAATTTTGGCTGGATTTTGTTGACGTAGATGCCGGCTGGCTTACGTGGCACCGTCAACGATGATGTGGATAAATTTTAATAATATTTTAATATTTTTCAAAATTTTTTATTTTTTTCTTCCTCTTTCTTCTTCCTCCTCCCGATCGTCGGGCCAAGGCCGGTGAGGGCGAGGCTCGTCTAATCACTAGAGAGGCTCGCCCGCGACCTTGCGACCACTGGCGATGGCTCGAGCCCTCGTCGGATCTGGCAAGGTCGAGCCTCACTCATGGCCGGCAAGGGCGAGCCCCACCAGCCCAACGTGAGGTTGCCCTTGTGACCATTCGACCTCACCGGATGGCCGTGAGGGCAGCCTTGCGCTGGGTTGGAGGGGCTAGCCCTTGTAGGATCCAATGAGGTCGTGCTTCGCCCAGATGCTGGCGAGGTTGAAGGTCACTAGCGAGGGTGAGGTGAGCCTCGCCAGTGGCTGGGTGAGGCTTGCCATCGCCGTCGTTGGCGAGGGCGAGCCTCGCCAGTGGCCGATGGGCTCACCAGAGGTTGGTGAGGGACCTAGCTAGCCTTGGCCTCTAGCCGGTCGCTAGTAAGAAGAAAAGCAAAGAAAAAAAAAAGAAAAAGAAGGAAAAGAATAAATAAATAAATAAAATAAATCGAAAAAATATTAAAATATTATTAAAAGTTATCCATGTTATCGCCGGCGGTGCCATGTAAGCTGATCGGTGTCCACATTGGCAAAATCTGGCCAAAATTAGTCGGAAAGACTGAATTGGCATAAAGACAAAACGTTTATAACTGAATTGGCACAAAAAAAGGTTTAGAATTAAATTGGTATCAATGCAATAGGTTCATGACTTTTCTGACACTTTTCCAGGGAAAAACCACAATGCCGAATTAGGCAATCTCCTCATTATCAGTATTTGTATAAAAAATTACAAGTTTTAGCATTAGCACTACAGAAGATATTGCCCCAATATCTAGCGGGAATTTAGGGCATGCATTACATGTATGCCATTGATAGTAAAACCTTTGAGCTTTAATATTATTTTTCTCTGTGAGACTTTACAACTCCATCAATCTCTCACTCGGAGGCTGATCTTCAAACAACAGTGGTCTTTTGTAGTTTTCACTTGTCTTTATAACCCAAAGTATCCGCCCCCCTCATCACTAATCGTGGAGGCTCAGCCTCAGTTTTTTTAGTGGTGACAATATTTGTTAACATATATGCTGGATTTTCTGCACCAACATTCTTCAATGACTATGAACTTCCCGGGTAAATATTCCTGGTAGCATTTGCCCAAATCTAGCCTTCTCGGATCCTTCGGTTTATAATTTCTGTCGGTACCCAAAAAGGGACAGGAAATAGCGGCTGGATAACGTCCGTTTGTTGGCATTTTTACAGTTGCTCTGAGATTAACGCAAAGAACAATTTGAGATTATATTAACTGACGATACGCTTTCTTCTGATATACAAAACCCTGCAACAGAAC
This sequence comes from Syzygium malaccense, assembly GCA_031216405.1. Classification (NCBI taxonomy): domain Eukaryota; kingdom Viridiplantae; phylum Streptophyta; class Magnoliopsida; order Myrtales; family Myrtaceae; genus Syzygium; species Syzygium malaccense. The sequence continues at coordinate 4,914,144 of CM062258.1, read as the reverse complement.
GACATCTTTAAAAGCAACGATTTTTCTTAACCCAAGTATCCCCAAACACTGAAACGCTTTGTGACAATTGACAACCTTTAAACATCGACGGCGGCCAGTTGCTGGACGTCCATTGGGTATGTGTACTGTGGTGAACCATGGAAGACTTTGTCTATCAATATGCGGGCCGCTGCTTCTGTGGGATGGTATAGATCCCAAAACACATGCTCTCGCCGGTTAGGGCAGTACTGTGAAATCGGTAAGCATGGAACTATTGCGTTCAGGTTACCGAGACCGCAACAAGCCGCTTTTACCTCTGTAAAACCTGAAGAAATAGTACAGACAGTCATTATTTGATAGGTCTAAAGATCGGACTGATATACAGGAGATTCGAAAAGGTCTGATTAAATCATGAGTCCCACATGAAGTCCTACCATAAGCAGATGGATTCTGGACAAAGTTTTGCACGGCGGTGTAGGTGTCCAAGTAACTGTAGCTTATGTCGTTGAGCTCGGACTTCAATCCCTTCAACATCGCTAGGAGCGCCATGTTATACATGCGCGACCAGGAATTCGTGTCCTCATTGCATGCGGCTGTTTTGTCCTGGTTCCTCAGTGACGGACAGCATCCGATCGGCGGGAGCCCCGCAAACACGAACTTACGTGCATTGTAATTGTGGAGACGCTGCCACAGGAACTCAGAGTTTCCAAAAAATTATCATAAGAACACGCCTTGGTAGTCAACAATGAACACGTAACAAACTAGTTCACCTAAAACATCGTGTTAGGCCGGTTTTACGGAATGTGGGTACCTTTAACTGATCCTTCAGCGAAGAAGACATGAGGACGACGTATTGCTGCGGCGTATGCTGCTGCCGGAGATCAGAGGATCTGTAGTAGCCCAAGATGTCGTTGGTTCCGATGACTACGACGAAAAGGGACTTGGCGACATGCTTCTCTGCACCCGACGATCCCAGGTGTTGAACCAGGTTTTCGTGCACTTCGAGGTAGTATTCCACTTGTTTGGTCAAAGGTATCGATTGTTGCTGGAGAAATAATCGAGTTAAAGTTGCAAATTAGCGGGGATAGCTCAGTTGGGAGAGCGTCAGACTGAAGATCTGAAGGTCGCGTGTTCGATCCACGCTCACCGCACCATTTATTCACCTTTTCATTTTGCTTTTAATCCCCTTTATTTTATGTTTTTCTTTTGGGGTTTTCTCAACGTGTTTGACCGAAAATAGAACAGGAACTGCATGCTCAAAATGAAACACAAACATGGCCTTTTCTTTTCTCAAAGAAAAGCAATCAGATATGTGGGTTTTAGTATAAATCCTGAAATCGGCGTCATGACATATTTCTTCTTAGTTTCGCCCATTAAATGAGGCCACCACCCATCGGCAGTCGCTTGTTGCAACTACCCATTCGTTTTTTCAGGTGATTGGTCTTGAATCAAACACTACTTAGGAAGATATGATTTGTACCGAATTAAAGTAATTTAGAACGGAGAGTTCACCTCTACCGCTTACATAATAAGGTCAAATTCGATTGCTAAAAGTCAAAAGACGGTTTCTGTTACTTACGTCTCTCTCATTGGTGCCGTCAAAGATGCCAGCACCTCCGGAGGCGAAGCTAACACCGGTTAGGAAGGGCGATGAAGAATAGCCGTCGCTGTAGTTGGAGATGAGGGCGAGATACGGCGGTGACGTCGGCAAGCCCAACTTCTCAGCTGCCCAAAAGGTTCATAACAGTTGGCCAATCACGATGCGTACAGGCATTCATTTTTTTTGTATCCTTTTCTCTTTCGCTCTACGTACGAAAAAAAAGTAATAATCTAGCCATTGGATCTACAGTAGCCAGTTCCCCAGCAATAGTTCAGTAGATGTTTACGTAGAAATAGCAAGGCAACAGTAGGCGAAGATTGCAGATAAGGGGTAGATATCTGTCCTTCTTAACATTTAAAGGGGTGAAGTTGATTCGTCTTCCACAAGGGCGTGTCCTTATCACATTTATGCAGCCACATCTCTGTGACAACCAAATGAGACTGCGGAAACTTAAAGCGCGGCCGATCTTTATTACAGTATATGCTCTCTACATCAACTTTATGTCATGACATGGCATGCCAATCAGAGCCAAAGCTTCATGAGTTTTCAATATGTCAATTGAAAATAAGAATGCGAAAGAGAGGATTGGATAATATTAGTATAATTTCATATGCGTAAAAGATTATAAAAAGAGCTTATTTATAGATTTTTTGAGATGGCTATTTAAGGTAATAAAATAAACACAAAATTAAATATAATCAATTAAGGATATACACTATCAAAAGAGATGTATGCATAATCATGAGAGATCTACAAAATCGGGTAAATATCATAATATCACTAATAATGTCGATCCTCAAATTGGGGAAGGGTCGAATCGACATCGCACCAAGATTATGTGATAAGGCCAAGTGAGGGAGCATGGATCAAATAATAGATATACAACTCTCGACATGAGATGAAGATGAATGAAGAATCGAAGCATATGCAGAGTGATGCCCATGAATGGAGAAGTCTGTGTGTACCGAGAAAATCCGCGGAGTTCTTGCCATTGCTGAACCTTCCGGTGGGCTTCTTGGTGGGGAAATCTATGCCGTTGTGTGGGAAGTCCGCTTTCACTAACGAAACCGGCAAGTAGTTGTTGTTGCCCACGTCCACGAGCGAGTCCCCGAACACGAAAACCGCCGGCACCCTCTGTCCTTCCGAGCAACCTAACCTCAACAAAACAAGAAACACGACCCAGAAACCACTCACGGCACAAGCACAATTAGAAGCCATTTTCATGTCCTCTCTCTCTCTCTGATATGTCTGTGCAGTGTGTGAGAGAAGCAAATGAGGTGACGTTCTATTATAGACGGAGGACGGAGATAGGCTTTGTACGTTGTGTGATAACAGGACTATCTTCCTTTTTTATGATAAGAACAACAAGAGTGCCATCCCTCATTTGAGTGACATAATTTTTTTTTATTCACTTAAGTATCACATTAGACTAAAATTCATCATTTAAGTGCTACTTCCGGCAAATCATCCTATGTTGATTTTTTGTATTTTTATGAAAAAAAATTGAATTTTTTTTTGTGCTCCAAACACAAAAGCCTTGCCCTCGGCTAGGGTGTGAAGGCCCTTGCCAGATTTGGGCAAGGCCGGCGGCAAATTTTTTGGTGAGGCAAATTGTCGATGGTATTTAAGTGATTGATCTTTCAAATTTGGGAAAAATTACCAAAAAAATCCTAAACCTATTCAATTCAATCCCAAACCTTTTTGTTTTTGCCAATTCAGTACTAAACCTTTATAATTGTGCTAATTCAGTCCATCCGACTACTTTTGGCCGGTCAGCGCTAACGTGGATGCCTGCCAGTGCCGGTCGTCCAGCTGACGCTGACATGGCAATTTTTAAATATTTTTTTTTGATTTTTTAAAATTTTTTCTCTCTTTTTATTTTTTATTTTTTTCCTATCTTCTTCCCCGGTCGCCGGTCTGGCGATTGGTGACTAGCCAGAGGTTGAGGACGGCAAGGTGGAACTCGCCGGCCATGGGCGAGCCTCGCCGTTGCCAGGCGAGGTCGAGCCTCGCCATGGCCAAGAGAGCTCGACCTAGCCCACCAACGACAAGGCCACCCAAATCTGGCGAGACCTCGTCGTCGCTTGGCGAGGTCGAGCTTACCCGGCCATGGCGAGGCTCGACCTCGCCTGTCGACTGCGAGGCTCGCCCTCGCCTGGCGACCGAGGAAGAAGATGGGAAAAAAAAAGAAAGAGAGAAAAAAAGTCAAAAAAAAAAACCGAAAAAATATTTAAAAATTGCCACGTCAGCATTGGCTAGCACTAGCGGGCGTCTACGTCAACGCCGCCTAGCCAAAAGTGGCCGGATGAATTGAATTGTCACAATTACAATAGATTTAAGACTTTTTTGGTAATTTTCCCTTCAAATTCGTGGCACTTAAATTAAGTGAAAAAATTACAGAAACTATCCACGTCGGCACCGACGATGCCACATAGGATGATCGGTATCCATCTTGGATTTTCCGTCCGTCGAGGCAAATCGCCAATGACTTTTAAGTGATCGATTTTTCAAATTTATTGCACTTAAGTGAGCGTAAAAAAAAAGATATAGCACTCAAGTGGGTACCATATGAAAATTACAGCACTCCTGCTGTTCTTATCTTCTTCTTGTTTAATTTCCCTCTTTGTGGAGACTGCGGAGTGGACCAGGAATGGGGAGATAACTAAGCGAGAACAGCAAATTAGCAAAGACGGTTTCATCCCAAACAGATATGCCATCTTTTTTACTTTGCTCTTGTCGTTGAAGACTCTTTATTGTTTTTGACGATTGTTTGCTATGTTTTTTCCCTCGCGCGCAGCTTTTTCAGTTCTCGTTTTCCGTTGAATAACGCCTGTCTTGACACCCAATTTGGACTCGACATTGATTCCGTTGTAGGGGCTATCGGAAAAAAAACTAAAAGTATTATCTTAAAAGGAGTTAGACAGATCGATCTAGAATGTGGAATTTCATGTTCATGCTCTTGCTAGTTATTCAAATTCGATGTTCATACGCTTGCGAGTATATTTATGTAATTGGACTATAATATTGGAAGGTTGCATGTTCTTGTGCATGTATAATGAGTATTTTTCGGGAAAATTACCATAAAAAGTTATAAACTTATTGCACGTGTGACAATTTAGTCATAAACATTTCAATTTAATCAATTTAATTCTAAACCTTTTGACGATTTGCCAATAATTTTGGCAGGAAATCACTAACGCGGATGCCGCTGCCCTACGAGGCACAGCCGGTGCTAACAGGAACGTTTTTGTAATTTTTTTAAAAATTTCTGATTTATATATATTTTTATTTTCTTTTGTCTTTGTTTTTCTTTTCTTTTTTTTTACTGTGGCTGACAAGAATCATCGGGCCTTTTCCCCTTATGAATTTTTGTCCAAAAATATGCTTTACTATCTCATATTTATAAGGTACAAGAATAACCGAAAATTAACATTTATATTGGAGAAACAAAACGAAACTATGGGCAAAAAATAGATACAATTATCCAATCAGTCATAAACTTATTGTAGAGATGTCAATTCAGTCACAAACTTTTCAAGTTTTTCCATATTAGTCCTAAACCATTGACACAGAACTCAGAAGATTTTTTCCGGGGAGTGAAAGTGTAAAGATGAGAGTAGTCATGGGAAGTATAAGGACAAAAGTTAAACTTATCCGAATCAAACTCTAGGACCCGCCGAAGGAATTGCTTGAAAGAGGAATGTTCTTGAAATAGGCAAAGGAGAACGACTAAGTAATCGACAAAATAGCCGTCAACAGATGAGATAACATATCTCAAAATAATAATTTTGAACGAAACAAAATAGTAGTCGTTGTAGTGTAAGTGTTCCACTTATATTAGCAGTCCTGGTTATGTCCAGTTTTCTAGTTATTTGATGATATCAAACTTTCGTTATGCTTTTGCTTATATTTAGCTATTGCAATATTTGTTGATATCCAGCTTATACAATACTCTCCTCATATCCATGCAATGCCCTATTGATATCCACGTAGTGCTCTGTTCATATCCACGTAGTGCTCTGTTTATATCCAAGCGATAGATAAATCTGTCTTCTTAGATATATTCAACTGTTCTTCTTAAGATACTTCGATTATGATAATGATATAGATCCTGTAGACTTAACACCTTGGCATATCTAAGATTATATGTGCTCCACATAGGTTCTTTAAGTCAATTAGAATCTTTTTATTTATTATATCAAAGTTCTTTTAACGCGGATATTAAGTATATCAACTTCACTCCAGCATCTATCTTCTAGTCCTTCCAAGCATATTGACAATCGTGGCTCTATCTCTCTATTCATCTATTCATGGTACTTCCAAGCTTTATTGAACTCCCTATTCAAGGCCTGTTCACCTCTACTCAAGTACTTCCAGCTTGTAAACATCTCTATGCCCAATACTTTGTTCACCTTTGATAGCTAACTTATAACCTTTAAACATCATGTTAGAACATCATTTGCATAATGGCTTGTGCATCTTCCACCTTGCTTACTGAACCAATAAATTCATTAGTAGCCTTTAATTATTTTGTCATCTTCAAAATATTATAAGGGATTGTCCCAACAAATCAAAGTTGTTGCTTTCTTAGTACCTGTTATATTTCCTATCGAGAGTTGGTACAGCACCTAGTTTCCTTTAATTAAAAGCTAAAGAATGACTTTCGGTAAAAGAAATTTCATCACGGGAGAAATTCTGGCGAAACACTGGAAAAGGAAACAATGTCTCCTCTTAATGTCCACTAGATCTCATCTCCTGCACTCTCGAAAGTTAAGTAGAGAGACCGTGAAAATTGAGGAAGTGTAAGTTGGCTTCCTTCTACTGATCACTCTCTATTCACGTTGCAATATTGTCGATTCTGCTATGAACTTCCTGGGTCAATGCTGCTGGTAGCATTTGCCCAGATCTAGCTTTTTTGGATCCTTTGGTTTATACTTTCTGTCCGTACCCAAAAAGGGACAGGAAATAGCCGCTGGATATCGTCCGTTTGCTGGCATTTTTACAGTTGCTCTGAGATTATCGCAAATAACAATTTTAGATTATGTTAACTGACAATACTCTTTCTTCTGATATACAAAGCCCTGAAACAGAATGGCATCCTTAAAAGCATCGATTTTTCTTAACCCAAGTATCCCCAAACACTAAATCACTGTTTGACAATTGACAACCTGTAGTATGTAATCTTACTGTCTGAAAAAAAAAATCTTCCAATTTGTATTGTTTGTTTTGCTTAAACCTCGACGGCAGCCAGTTGCTGGACGTCCATTGGGTATGTGTACTGTGTTGAACCATTGAAGACTTTGTCTATGAACATGCGGGCCGCTGCTTCCGTGGGATGGTATAGATCCCAAAACACATGGTCTCGCCGGTTGGGGCAGTACTGTGAAATCGGTAAGCATGCGACTTTTGCGTTCAGGTTACCGAGACCGCAGCAAGCCGCTTTTACCTCTGTAAAACCTGAAGAAATGGTACAGATAGTCATTAGTTGATAGGTCTAAAGATCGGACTGATAAACAGAAGATTTGAAAGGTCTGATTAAATCATGAGTCCCTCCCGAAGTCCTACCATAAGCAGATGGATTCTGGACAAAGTTTTGCACAACGGCATACGTGTCCAAGTAACTGTAGCTTATGTCGTTGAGCTCGGACTGCAATCCCTTCAACATCGCTAGGAGTGCCGTGTTATACATGCGCGACCAGGAATTCGTGTCCTCATTGCATGCGGCCGTTTTGTTCTGGTTCCTCTGTGACGGACAGCATCCGATCGGTGGGAGCCCCACGAACACGAACTTGCGCGCATCGTAACTGTGGAGACGCTGCCACAGGAATTCAGAGTTTCCCGAAATATTATCAGAAGAACGCACCTTGGTAGTCAATAATGAATCACCTAAAACATCGTGCTAGACTTGTTTCACGGGACGTAGGTACCTTTAACTGATCCTTCAGTGAAGAAGCCATGAGGTTGACGTATTGCTGCGGCGTGTGCTGCTTGCGGAGATTAGAGGATCCGGAGTAGTCGAAGATGTCGTTGCTTCCGATGACAACCACGAAAATGGACTTGGCTACATGCTTCTTTGCACCCGACGATCCCATGTGTTGAACCAGGTTTTCATGCACCGCGAGGTAGTATTCCACTTGCTTGGTCAAAGGTATCGATTGTTGCTGTGGAAATAATCGAGTTAAAGTTGCAAACCAGCGGGGATAGCTCAGTTGGGAGAGCGTCAGACTGAAGATCTGAAGGTCGCGTGTTCGATCCACGCTCACCGCACTCTTCATCTTTTTATTTTGCTTTTAATCTCCTTAGTTTTTCTTTTTTTTCTTTTGGAGTTTTTTCAACGTGTTTGACCGAAAACAGAACAGGAACCGCATGCTAAAAATGAAGCACAGACATGGTCTTTTCTTTTCTCAAAGAAAAGTGATTAGACATATGGGTTTTAGTATAAATCATGAAATCGGTGTCATGACATATTTCTTCTTAATTTGACCCATTAAAAGAGGCCACCACCCGTCTGCAATCGCATGTTGTAGCTACCCATTAATTATTTTAGTTGATTGGTCTCAAATCAAACACCGCTCAGGAAGATTTGATTTGCACCGAATTGAAGTAATTTAGGACGGAGAATTCGCTTCGAACCGCTTACATAATAAGATCAAATTCGATTGCGAAAAGTCAAAAGACGGTTTCTATTACTTACATATTTCTCATCGGTGCCATCAAAGATGCCAGCACCTCCGGAGGCGAAGCTAACACCGGTTAGGAAGGAGGACGAAGAATTGCTCTTGCTGGAGCTGGAGATGAGGGCCAGATACGGCGGCGACGTTGGCAAGCCCAACTTCTCAGCTGCCCAAAAAGGTGATAACAATCAGTCAATCACGACGGGTATAGGCGTTCATTATTTTTGCATCTTTTTCTCTTTCGTTCTATAGCAATAATCTAGCCATTGGATCTAAAGTAGCCCGTTCCCCGGCAATAGTTTAGTAGATGTTTACGTAGAAATAGCAAGGCAACAGTAGGCGAAGATTGCGAAAAAGTGGGAGATATCTATCGTTCTTAACAATTAAAGGAGTAAAGTTGATTCGTAGTCCAAAAGTGCGTGTCCTTATCACGTTTATGTAGCCCCATCGCCATGACAGTGAAATGATACCGCGGAAACTTAAAGCGCGGCGGATCTTTATTAAAAAGTCTATGCTCTTACATCAACTTTATCACGACATCACATGCCAATCAGTGCCAAAGCTTCATAAATTTTCAAGATGTTGATCCTCAAATTGGGGAGCGCAGGTGCATGTCCATACATGGGAGGGTCGAATCGATATCGCACTAAGATCACGTGATAAGGCCAAGTGAGGGAGGGTGGATCGAATGATGGATATATGACTCAACATTAGACGAGGAACGAACGAAGAATCGCAGCATATGCAGGGTGATGCTGATGAATTTAGACGTTTGTGCGTACCGAGAAAATCCGCGGTGTTCTTGCCATTGCTGAACCTTCCGGTGGGCTTCTTGGTGGGGAAATCCATGCCGTTGTGCGGGAAGTCAGCTTTCGCCAATGAGACCGGCAAATAGTTGTTGTTGCCCACGTCCACAAGCGAGTCCCCAAACACGAAAGCCGCCGGCACCCTCTGTCCCTCCGAGCAACTTAACCTCAACAAAACAAGAAACACGACCCAGAAACCTCTCACTGCACAAACACCGTTAGAAGCCATTCTCATGTCCTCTCTCTCTCTCTCTCTCTCTGAGATGTCTGTGCAGTGTGAGATATGCGAAGCAAATGAGGTGGATGGATTTATATAGATGGAGGGAATGAGCTCGAGGATGGAGATAGGCTTTGTTTGTACGTGGTGTGAAAGCAGGACGATCTATCTTTTCTAACGCCCGTTTTGGGGAGATAGTGGAGTGGACCAGGAAAGGGGATGAGTCGGCGAGAACAGTAGATTAGCGAAAGAGGGTTCTGTCCCCCAACAAATATGCCATCGTTGTTTCTTGACTCTTGTCGTTGAAGGCGACTCTCTATTGTCTTTGACGATTGTTTACCGCTTTTTCCTATCCGTCCAATGATGCCCGTCTTGACTCCCAGTTTGGACTCGACATTGATTCCGTCGTAGGGGCTATCCGGTTAAAACTAAAGTATGGTATCTTAATAGGAGTTAAAAAGATCGATCTAGAATGTGACATTTCATGTTCATGCTCTTGCTGGTTATTCAAATTCGATGTTCATACTCTTGCGAGTATATATGTATTTGGACTATAATATTGGAAGGTTGTATATTCTTGTGCATGTATAATGAGTATTTTTCGGGCAAAAGTACCAACAAAAAAGTCATAAACCTATTATACTCGTGTCACTTCGGTCATAAACTTTTCAATTTAGATAATTTTGGTCCTAAACATTTTTTATGATTTGACAATGTAGTTATTCTGACTAGTTTTAGTCGAAAATTGATGACGTGGACATTGGCCCTTCTACGTGGCAAGATTGGCACTAACATGAACATTTTTTTTGTAATTTATCATGTATATTGAAGAAGCAAAACGAACATATGGGAAAAAAATTAATACTATTATCCAATTAGTTGTAAACATATTACATGAATGTCAATTCAATCATAAACTTTTCAATTTTGCTATATTAGTCTTAAACTATTGTCGAAATTCCAATGTAGCCGTTGCGGCCAACTGTTGTACGTGGCATACCGCCACATTAGCGATTTTTAGTTAGAAGGATTATATTGAAATTTCTCATAAATGTGTACGACTATATTGGCAAAATTGAAAAATTTATGATCGAATTGACATTCGTATAATAGATTTACGAATTGTTGGACAATTTCTATGGCAAAAACATCATTCTTCGGCTATAGTGCCATATGATATACGTAACTATATTTTGAATGCATTGAAGTGTATCATGTATACTTTATAAGGTATATCATTGGCTTTCTATATTTAAATGTGAATGACCAACAAGATCATGCCAATGAGAATGTAACTAATTAGTTTTTTTTTATATCAGCAACGTGGCGACTGGGTTGCTTGACGTATGGACTGGAGTGGATCCCACCATCCAATAAGTGGGTTGCAAGTGGGGATGCAATCATACTTATTTCGAGTCTTGCGTGGCATCCTCGGAGTTCGCACCGTCCCACACTCCATGCACTTCCTAAAGCTGACCACTCCTTTTAATTATTTGTCCAATGCTTCCATTTGCTGAGGACAAATATTGAAAACTGCCCTGTAATTAACCGATTAATTAATTCTAGGAACCTATAGGTTTAAGGCCGGATCCTTTGCATTAAGCAACTGCTTTTGTAATTAACCCATTTTTATAATTGCTCGAGCACTTTCGAGCAGTCAAAGGACGATACTAGGTTACTGTTCTGCGTAACTTTCTTGTCTCTTCTTGCATGGTTCTAAGATGCCCCAACTTAAGTAATTGAATATTAGATTAACCAGCAAGTGGCATTTTTAAGGAGGAGGGAGAAAAACAAGTGTTATTTGGAATGCTATGGTGTAATCTACGTGTTGGAAGATGACTCGAGAGGATCGACTTAGTGAATAGGTTGTTTGATTTGAATTGCAGCGGATCCTTTGTTCACGACATCACGTCACTTCTCTCCTGCTCATGACAACTAGGGATTGTATCGATGCTCTGTGGATGGAATCTTATGAGTTGCACATGGACGGAGCAACTCTATAAATGCACAGGAGAAGCAGTTTAGCTTTAGAGATTTGTGTAGCTTCGTGCTATGAAAAATCACATGCTGAGGCCATTCCCCATGATGTTGGGCGTTTGGTGCTGGTGTTGTTGCAATGCCGCGTGTGTTGCTATGGAGGGCCATCGTGGATGGAAGGTCGGCAGATATATATTGACTTCTGTAGCCCAAAGTTGGCGAAACGAGAGCGAATGTTGCGGTTTCATGCAGATTGATGTGAAGGCGATGATGAAATCTGTTGCTTCCACACTTTAGGAATGTGACATTTCGTGGAGTGACATGTTCTTGACAAAGCCGTAACTCGCAGTTGCGTGTGGATCTCGTCATCACCACCTTGTCCGACTTGATTTGGTTTTCTGCCACATTTGTTCATCTTAATTTTAAAAACATCATTTATTGCGCTTTCATGGATAATAACGTTGTATATCTGACCATCTTCATTGCCTGGTGGCTGCGCCACCAATGGCTTTGCTTCCACACTTACCAACCGCAACACTCCTCTTTCGGTGTAACATTTTCTTGACCCAGACAAAGCTAATTAAGTCTGCAATTTTGAATCACCCGCCTTTTTATATCCCTCCATAGCTACGAGAATGTGGTGATGGAAAATCTATCAATTATGATGATAGAACTTGAGTTGACTACTCCAGTATGTGTGTTGCGGAAACCAAGCGGTCGAACAATAAATTTGACAGAATAAGAAAATAAATCGAATACTAAATTTACGTGATTCGGTCGTGGTGACCTACATCCACGGGGAGAACAGTATGGAATTTCACTATAGATCAAGCGATACAACGGAGATTACAATCACACTCGAGTTATTCAAATATTCTTAGTGTTTTTCAAGCTCCAATTACACTCAATAACTCACGCAGTGTTTAGCCTCAATAATTCCTCATGAAATAATCTCTCGATCTCACGAAGGAATTATACATAAATCTTACCACATGATTTAATTTGCTAAATCACTCATACTTTTTCTTCAATATCACTCACGAAGAAAACGCCAGGATGTAATTCCATAAAGACTCACATCAAGCACTCGGTTCGCTGTTTCAAGTGGACATGGACGACACGAAGATCACACTCTGCACTTTTCAACTTCCACCTCCCAAGGATTCCACAGTAGAATATATTATATGTGCCCAAGAGTTGACCGAGTCATAGTCTGAATCAAAGGCCACGTTGGACTTTCTTGTTCAAGCCGTAGGCTCCAACATCAATTAGGAAAGAATATTTGTTTCGTCTAGCAAATATTTAACTTTTCTTTTCTTTTTATTTCTGCTTTCCACTTGGCAACAAGGGAGATAATAACCTTTCCTCTTCTGCTTTTCGTGGACCGACTTGAAGTGGGAATTAATTCCTTTCTTAATTGTTGATCAAAATTCAAACTCCAATATTTAGCAACATCCAAGTCCAATAGGCTTTCCAGATTAAGGAAACCATATTCAAGAAAATATGACTTGGATATCCACGTGCACTTTTAGATCAAAATCGTCCACAAGCTTAAACTCGAGATATATTTTAACAATGCGAAACACTAAACAAGGTCAGGATGATTTATATATCGAATCTAAGCACTTCTACTTGTGTGCCGATCGATGGAATAACGTAAGTCTAACATGTGCAGTAATCACTCAATGCATGTAGATGAAAGGAGAGCATAGCGGCGATGGTGGGAACACGAACCGTCCGAGTGTGAAACAATGGACGATTTTCAGGTTTTGGTGGGTCATGTATAAATCTGATCATGGAGGCTTGTGCAACCCCAAAGGAGTGGTTCTAATTGTTCTGCTATAGGATTCCATGAAAGGTGTGGAAGGGGTCACTAGCCAAGACAGCCAATATCTGCTGCCCTCTCTGTCCTCTTCTTTGAGTGTTCGGGCCTTTTTTTTCAACAGTATTCAAACTATGGTGCTCGCGCACCATCAGGCATGTCCAACTTCACAACATCAGTTCAACGATTCAATCGTTATCAAGCCAAAAGTATGCAAATTTTCGAAAGGGATGGATTTGTACCGCAATGGAGAAATTCAAACTTAGATGGGATATTATCAGCCGAAGAGTTCACACGTTGGAAGAAGAAGACACAGCTTGATGATAATTCAAGGGGCAGCCATTAACAATTTCCATGGTGATTATGGATAGACTGTTTATGGTGCTTTCTAATCCACATTGCAATCGATTTTCCCATTTCAAAGCTTTGAAGATTTTTCAAGTGGGAACGGGGAACCCACCCAATTTCAGGTACAATTGGACTAAAACCATAAAGGAGTTATGTACATTTTCCTTGTACTTAGGCCCAAGCGTTTCTACATCAGTTACTTTGAATGGGTACTGGCTATTTTTGGTCAGACCAAAACGATCTCGACAACATAGGCCCAATAATCTTCTAGCAAGCTTTGCATTCTATCAACATAGGCTTGGAGAATGAATACGGGCTTGTAGATTTATTGTGTTTTATGGAGTTGCCGTTTCGAAGTAGTTCATCTAAAGAAGTTACTTTCCCAGAAATAATATATATATATATATATATATATATATGGAGATGGACATTAATCTCGATATGTAGCACCGAGATACAATGACTATAGTGATCCAACATGTAAATCTTATTCGTTTGATCCGCGAAGAATTAGTAATTAAAAGGATAAATGTTAAATATATAGAATGCGTAATTTTTTTTCTACACATCCTGCATTTCTCTTTGGCATGTGTTGGAACCGATGATGTGCGTCTATAAATTCTTCTAATGCCGGAAAAAAGGCACTAGAATTGGTCCTTTCCCAACGGGCATATAGCCTGCTAACCCTGCTCTGGCTCAAGAGGTGAATGAGCGGGCTTAGTCCTAAAATTTAACATTATCATATAAGCAGGCTTGGGCAACACATTAGATCTGACCTTTGGATCATGTCCTGTCAGAATCCGCCCAATGATCACCTCTACTCATAACTAATTTGAATTGACAGTTTTTGATGCGGGATCTATAGAAAGATATATGAACGATATCATCTCGAACTATATAGATGATGGATGATGACAAAAAATGTTTTTGGAATTGTTGGTTTTTTTGTGAAGCGAACGGATATGTATCAATGCATTATCTCTCCCTCCCTTCCCAGACTTGGATAAAGTCCAGATTGCGAGTCAATGAAGAAGGCCGGGAATTGTCAGCCTTTGAAAGGGCATACGAGATTGATGATAAGACCGAGTTGATTGTCAAAGTTGAGATGCCGAGGATTCCATAAGTAATCTTTATTGCAGCAATAATTGACGTTCAACATATATGACATGTTCCTTTTGTTTCATGAACAAACGCAAAGATCATTACAAACCCTCAGCTGTCCGACACTCCTCACGATTTGCCACATACATTGAAGACACCACAATTTTAATAAAAGATGATCGATTATGTCAGAACTCTAGAAAATGGCATGAACCTCTCCCAAGAAAATTCTCCAACACATATCCCTAATTATTAATAGACGATTTCTCCAACACATTTCTGTATGTCGAAAGCTCAACAATACCTAGATGAAGTTTCGATAGTTGGAAAAATCTCGTGGTTTCTTCTCTATTTACTTATTTATGTAATTTTTGCGACGAAAAAGTTGGCCTTAAATAACTAAATTTCATGAACCTCGTAGATTCAAACATGAAATCGTTTGTATTTAAAGGTGTGAAAATAAAAAACTCTTATTCTGCGCCTCATCCTTGTTTGCAAATTGTCACGAAATCTCTAAAAGTCAGCATCATATTAACGATTTTTCTTTTTTTTTTGACAAAAAAAATTCATATTAATCTAGTTATATAAACATTAGTACGAAATTGCATCTGTCTAACCTTTGACTTTTGACTTTAGCAGTATTCTTCACAGTTCACTAATCTCTCGGGTCATTGGCCAGAAATTTTCTATACTATTTGACATATCAACCTATCTAGAAACTAAGACAATGTTGACATATATATATTTTTCCCAAAGATGTTGACATATTAATTGCGGTCAAAAGGTGCTAAGATTATAAACCGATCACTATTGGTTCATTATTTGACATATAATAATCAATCATTATCTTTTGGAGGGTATAGCTACATCAATGGAGATGACTAAGCACACATAATTGTTCTTTCCTCTTCTCCTCCTGTCTGTCTTCCTGGTAAGCTCTCCCTGTTTCTTCTCCACTTCATTTTTCCATTTTGCTTGTCCATGGTTAGATCGAATTTTAACCAATTGATGATGCCGTTGAGACATTTGCGAATTCTAGTGTTTCGAGTAAAACTTCTAAGATACAGCGATGTAGTTGGCGGTGGCGCTGCAATTTCTATATTGAATTCATGCGAAGTTATTGCTTGTTGTGTGCTCTAATCTTACTCCTAGTGCCATTTTTAGCTGTGATTAGTTCATGGAATGTGATGAGCGCATGTTTTATGCTCATGATGTCAATTGGGTCCAAGTTCGAATTCTGTCTGTAAGCGTAGTTGTTGATCTCAGTCTTCATGTCATGTTGATTTAGGTGGGTTCGAGCATGGCGGCAACGGACGATGTCACTAGGGACAATGTCCTAGAATGGGTGAAAAACGATACCCACCGCTTCCTCAATGCTGTTATTAGAGTCGGTGATCTGAATCGCACCGTCGAGTAAGCTAATGCTGATACCACCTACTGTCTTCACAGCTAATAGGGACATTAACTGCTCATTTCCAGCTTTGATGATCTGAGTCGATTCTTTTTTTCAGGTTTTATAAAGAGTGTTTTGGGATGCAGTTGTTGAGCCAAAAAGACTTCCCTGAGAAGAACCACAGCAAGGCCATAGTTGGTTTTGGACCTCAGGAGTCTCATTTTGTGCTGGAGCTGATATATGGTATGCTCACCGAACATTTACCTCATCTAGTTCCCTACTTGATTAGTCGAATTTTCAAAGGAAAATTTTGGCATTGACTTGTCTAATTAGAGATTCGGCACTATATTTGATCATATTTAACACGTTCGACTTCCTAATCGACAGTCTATGGAGTTGAGAAGTATGAGGTTGGGACAGCATGGGGGCACTTTGGAATTGCGGCTGAAGATGTGAGTTTTTCTGTTGCCGTCACGGTGAACTTTCTGTTAGAAATAACTCGTTCGAGATTCTAACAATTCTAAATTATTGTGTTTAGATATATCCGATTGTGGAGAAAGTCCGACAATTAGGCGGAGTCGTCACCAAAGAACCGGGGAAAAATGAAGGGGGATCGCAAGTCTATGCTTTTGTGGAGGACCCTAATGGCTATAGCTTCGAGCTCCTCCAGCGAGGGCCGACTCCTGAACCACTCTGCCAAATCATGCTTCAAGTGACAGATCTGGATCGCGCCATCAGCTTCTACGAGAAGGTAAAATTACACTTTGGACCTTTTGATTTTTCAGGTTCACATTCCTGATATGTACATGCTTCTTTTACACCATCTAGAACAGCAAAAATAGCTCCAAGTGTGATCTCTTATTCCATATAATCACGTTAGTTTATCCGTTTCTTTTTCCTAATTGTGCCGCAACTATACGTGCAGGCATTGGGCATGAACATACTCTTTAAGTACGACAGCCCTCAAGATCAGGTGAACCTTAACTCAATAATCAAAACAAAATCAAATATGGACACAATGCCCCGTCTAACTATATGTTTGACTTTGCAGTTTGCAATAGCTATGGTGGGTTATGGATCAGATCAAACTCAGACCACTGTCATTGAGCTCAAGTACAACTACAATGTGACCGAGTACACCGCAGGCAATGCTTATGTCCATGTAAGTGAGACAAATTTTTGCTTACACCTAGTCCGTTTGTTCAGGGCTACCTTTTGTCCATGTGCTAATCAGTTCAACCGTCACAATTTATAGGCCGCAATAGGCACCAGTGATGTATACAAGAGTGCTGCGGCTGTTGCACTCGTTACACAAGAACTTGGAGGGAAGACCGTTCACCTGCCAGGCCCGAATCCCATAACCAACACCAAGATGACTTCATTCCTCGACCCTGATGGCAGGAAAACTGTGAGTCCTCACACTCCAATCTTTTTCTCACCTTAAAGTTCTGCAGGATAATATATATGAATGTATGTATGTATATGTATATGTAAACATTTATTATATAGCTGACATAATTGCATTGTGCGATTTTTGTTTACAGGTTTTGGTGGACAACGAGGATTATCTGAAAGAGATAATGAATCACGGCCAGTGAGATGGACAGCATCATACTGTCACATTGTGCAAATACTTGGTAGAGATTTTTGTTGTATTAATTTTTTTTCATGGTTTAGATGATCATTTAACTATGTAGCTCATGTAGTTTTCTGTGCAATTCATGTTCCCCAGGTTCCTGAGGACAGAGAGGAACAGAATAAACAGCAATGAAGCAGCGTTAACAAAGATTGATTCTGATTGCTTTTCTTTACAGTGAGCATTTAAATTGTTCATTGTTAAGGCAGATAATCGGATTGCTCGTTGTAAGGCAAGACAGTTTGTAATAAGATCATGTTAATTATTTGGAAGGATGTTCACTTCACAATCTTTTTCTGACTCAAATGTGGGAACTTGGGGTCTCTCAATTTGATCTCGCATTTAAGATTCGCACTTGACTGTGGAACATGAAATATTTCAGCTTCAAGAATTCGTTCCGCTCAAACATGTATTATGTGGACTGTTTCTCCATCCAATATGTTGGTTGATGTCTATTAATAAGCTACAATAAAGTCGATTAATCAAGAATATAGAAAGCTTTGAATGCTGATGCGAAGGAAAAAGTCCGAGTTGTCGATCTCCTTTTTGGCAAGATACTAGAACTTCTTGTTGTGCCCATGGTTATGTATAGACTACATTTCCATTATCTTAGAACACTCTTTTACCTTAGTCTTCTGCCATACTATAAGCTTGAAATGAAAATGCTTGAGCATAGTGATCGGTCGGTATGTTGCTTTCTTCTATGGTCCTCTCCGATTAATTAAGCTCTCTTATCCTCCGACGCAACTGTAAAATGCGATTCCAGAACTCTTCATTGCAGTTTCATAATGTGAATTCCTCATAAAATCTTATCAAGCATCCAATATGATCTATTGATCATCTTTGGTCACGTGTACATACACACGTCCAGCAGATGGTTTTGAGCGCCGCAGAAGCTCAGAGTGATTTGCGAGAAACCATACTGAACTGGGTGATAAATGACCACTGTCGCTTCCTCATTGCGGTGATCAGAGTCGGAGACCTGATTCGTACCCTTGATTAAGCTAATGTTAATGAAGACCACATTGCATCCTTATGAATGCTTTTTGATGTTTGCTTTGTAAATACGCCGGATGTTTTGGGATAAAGTCGTTGATTCGAAGTGATGATACGGAAAGGAAGTACTCCGAGTCTGTTCTCGGCTATGGCCCTGAAGAGTCTCTCTTTGTGCTGGAGTTGATCCAGAGTATGCTTAATTTAAGACTTCCTTTAGACTTTAGCATCTCTCCCTTGAATTATAGTAATATTGTCTGATTCATTTCAAGGATTGTAATATTGTCTGATTAAAAATAGTAACTTTCGCTGCTATGCCAGTCGTTTCGCCAGCAATGAAGTTGGGACAGGCATTTGGACATTTCCGAATTGCTACTCAAGACGTGGGTATGCAGCTGCTATGATCGATCAGGTTGAATGAGGAAACTTGTAATAAAAGCTTTGATTTGGTGACTACTAGATATATCGGGTGCGATTCGTATTCTGTATCTAAGCACTTCCTCTCGTGTGCCTATTGATGAAATAAGGTAAGTCTAACATGTGAAGTAATTACTGAATACGTGTAGATGAAACGAGAGCGCAGTGGCGATGGTGGGAACATGAACCATCCGAGTATGAAACAATGGAATATAATCGGGTTTTGGTGGGTCATGTGTAAGTCTGATCATGACGGCTTGCGCAACCCCAAAGGAGTGGTTCTAATTGCTCTTCTACAGGACTCCATGAAGGGTGTGGAGGGGTCACCAGCCAAGACAGCCAATATGTGCTATTCTCTCTGTCCTCTTCTTTGGGTGTCGGGGCCCTTTTTTTTTTTGACAGTATTCAAACTATGGTGCTGGTGCACCATCAGGCATGTCCAAGTTCACAGTATCAGTTCAACGATTCAATTATTTTTTTTTGTCCGTCTTACTCTAACTCTCGACTCGTGCTTAGATTTTTGCTCTACCTCTTGCAGGGCATGAGAATCGAAATTCACATCTAAAACTACACGTCCCTACCTCTAGCTCTTCCTGAGAAAGTGAGGAATTGAACTCCTCATCTCTCCCTTTCCAAGTAGGAAGGGTGGCTACTGGGGTTTTGCCCCAGTGGTTCAACGATTCAATCATTATCAGGCCAGAACTATGCCAATCTTCAGTAGGGATGGATTTGTACCGACATGGAGAAATTCAAACTTAGATTGGATATCATCAGCCGAGGAGTTCACACACTGGAAGAAGAAGACGCAGCTTCAAGATAATTCAAGGGGCAGCCACTGCCAATTTCCATGGTGATTATGGGGGGTCTGCTCATGGTGCTTTCAAATTCGCATCGCAATCGATATTCCTACGTCAAAGCTTTGAAGATTCTTCAAATGGGAACCCGCCCAATTTCAGGTACAATTGGACTAAAACCATGAAGGAATTCTGTACATGTTCCTTGCACTAGGCCCAAGTGTTTCTAAATCAGTTTACTTTGAATGGGTGTCGGCTATTTTTGGTCAGACCAAAACGATCTTTGACAACATAGGCCCAATAATCTTCTAGCAAGCTTTGCATTCTATCAACGTAAGCTTGGAGAATGAATACTTACGGGCTTGTGGTTTTATTGTGTTTTATGGAGTTGCTATTAGCGAAATAGTTCATCTAGAGAAGTGATTTTCCCAGAAACAATATATATTTTTTCCGCATGTATGGAGATGGACAATATATATTTTACTTTTCTATTCATTTCTTTTCTCTTTATAATCCCTAGATCCTCGGCCACTTATGGTATCAGAACCAAGGGGTAGATAGAGATATTCTTTATA
Organism: Syzygium malaccense; assembly: GCA_031216405.1. NCBI lineage: Eukaryota > Viridiplantae > Streptophyta > Magnoliopsida > Myrtales > Myrtaceae > Syzygium > Syzygium malaccense. Next base: position 4,893,812 of record CM062258.1, on the reverse strand, counting down.
AGACCATTTGCAGTGAAGACGATTTCCTTCGTGGAGGTCTTTTTGATTGATACAGTGGTTGGATGTGGTCCCAGCAGTAAAACCCAGTGGGGTCGTGAGTCCATTGGTTAGCATCATATAAGATCAATCAAAAAGAAGAAAGTAGTCTTTTGCAATGAACTTATTAAGAAGATCCGAGTCTTTCTCTAGTTCTTTATCACAAATGTCCTTGGATCAAGGACCAGTAAATAGAGAAGAAATTAGCATAGAAGATTTTAATAAATCTATTGAAAATTGGATCATTCCAAAAATCAAGCTTAATCAAAATTATGAGCATTCAAAGTCTAAAATTTTTTGACATAATGATTATATCATTGTTACTGAAGAAAGAGATGTACCACTTTCTAATTCTTTTGCTTCAATACAACTTTTGAATAAAGATTCTATAAAGAATCATTCCCAAAAATGGAATTATATGCATATAGGATTAATACAGGTTAGTGCTAAACCCCTTACTAAAGAAGGTTTAGATTCTTCTTTGCTTCTTGTTTTAAGAGATGCGAGACTTTTAAAATATGATGAATCTATTCTCGAAGCTGTAGAAACAAGTCTATGCAGTGGACCAATTCATTTTTATAGTCATCCTGGTCTTACCGTTTCCCTTAAAGATAAAAATATTCTAACACTCTGACTCTTCAAATAAAAACTCATAATTACTCTATAGCTGAAGGTTCTATCCCCATAGCTCTTATTTACGTAGTTTATTACAAAGTAATGAATTCTGCTTTTAGTAGCAAAGTTTTTAAACTAAATTCCAATAGAGAAACTCTTCTTTTACAAACAGATATTTCTAAAGAAAATATTATCATTCCTACGACCATTCCTTGGAATCAAATAACCCTTCCTGATCAATGGGAATTAGAAAACCGAATTCCCCAACAAATCATTCAAACTCTGATCCTACTAATATTATTCAATACCATGAAGGAAGAGTAACTATACAATTTTCCCGAGGATATGTTGATATTCCTAGAAGGTCTTGTGACATTAGATCAATTCCTTCTTAGCATTCCACTTCTTCTCGAAGATTTATAGATTCTGTTCCCAACATTCCATTGAATAATCCTGAGGAAGCATCTACAAGTGCTCCTCCTCTTCCAAATATTAGTGGTATAGATAACATGTCAGGATTTTCCAGATCGGTTTATCAACATACTCCTGATTTTTCTCATCTGACTCCTTATGAAATGTCAGATCCTGAAATCAATGTTTTAGAATTAGTTTTTGAACCAGATAAAATAATTTTAAATCAAGAATTTAATTCTTTTGAAAACAAACAAATAAGAGAATGGTTCTTTGAGAATTTTCAAAAACAAGCACTCAAAATCAAAAAAGAATATTATGATTACATGTACCAACATGAAATCCAAATATTCTTCTTTGATTCGTTTGAAAATAAATTTTTAGAAGAAAAACAGATTTTTGTTCTTGACCAGTTTTATAAATGGAAATTAGACAATGACTAAGTCATTGAGTCTAATCATCCTCCTCTTAGAAAAATAAAATTTGAACACTAAGAAACTAAAATAATAGCTTCTCCTTTTAAAACAGCTTTTGAAATAGATGACATAGAAATCAAGAAAATTGTTGAACAAAACAACTTTTCAAACCAACATCTTCATACCATAAGAAAACAATTAGACCGAATAGAAATTTTTGCCCAAAATAGATTTTCATCCTCTTTAAAATTAACCTCTAAAAAGGATTTAAAAACACCGCTCTTTAAGAATTTTGAAATTCCAAAAGATCCCAGTCTTTAATTTGCTAAAGCCTTAGAAGATATAAGAAAGCTCCTCAAAGGAAAAGCAGTTTTAAATCCTAAAAATCCTTTGATTTGAGATACTCCTTTAATCCAAAACCTGAGTGTCAAAAACACTCCTTATCATATTGAGGCTTCTGATCAAATTAATATTTTCGATAAATCTGATACTGAATCAATTCCTGAAATAAATCGTATTACATGGAAAGATCCCCAAAAATTATATTATTCCCGTGCTACCCCTCCTGACATTCTCACAGAAGAAACCTTTTCAAAAACCCAAAACAAATATTCTTCTGATATAATTTATGAATGGAATATAGATGGTGTTTCTGAACAAAACCTTATAAATATTTTAACTTAAATGGTTATGCTTGCTAATACTTATAAAACCATTCCAGACACTTCTGCCCATTTTGTTGCTTATCTTTTAATAGCTGGCTTTCTTGGCCAGCTCAAAGGATGTTGGAAAAACTATCTGAATGATGAGCAAAGATCTCAAATTCTAAATGTTTATAAAGTCAACAATCTTGGTCAGAGTATAGTTAATGAAAATGATCAGCCTATCCAAGATACTGTTAATACTTTGATATTTTCTATATCTCAACATTTTCAGGGAGATTCTTCTCATATTCTTGATAAAAACCAAGACCTTTTATCCAATAAGAAATGTAGATCTTTAGGAGAATTTAGAGAATATAAAGAAATATTTTTGCAAAGAGCTTTCCAAAGAACAGATTGTAACCAACCCTTTTGAAAAGAAAAATTTCTTGCTGGTTTACCAAAACTCATAGGAGAACAAGTTCACAATAAGATAAGAGAAGAACAAGGAAACCAAATTCCATACGATCATCTTTTTTATGGTGAATTAACCTCTTATGTTTATAAAATAGGAACACAAATGTGTACCAATATACGTATCCAAAAGCATATAAAAAAGAAACAAAAACTTTCTAAGAAAGGATTAGGAGATTTTTGTGCTTAGTATGATCCATCTTTTGAATCTTTTGAAAAATCCAAATGCTCAGGAAAATGTTTTCCTAAACAAAAGGATCAAAAGAAATATTATAAGAAACCTTATAAGAAGAAATTTGATAAAAAGTTTCCTAAGAAAAAAGAAAATGAAAGTTTTGATAAAACCAAGAAAGAATTTTAAAAATATTACTTGCTATAATTGTGGCAAGAAAGACCATACTTCTAGATATTGCAAAATTAGTAAAAAGGTAAATGAGTTAAATTTGGATGAAGAAACTATCAATAAGCTCAACTAGATAATGGTTGAAACTGACAATAGTTCTTCTAATGAATCTAGTTTTGAAAAAGTTCTTCAGGTTCGTGATTTCTAAACTTCTTCATCCTCGACTTTAGAAAGTGAAGATGAAGATGCCACCAATTTTGAAATAAATGTTTTCACAAAAAAAGAAGAAATTCTTTTGCAAACAATTTACCAAATCACTGATTCGGAAACAAAAATAAAATATTTAAATAATTTCCAAAATCCCAACCAGTTTTCCATTCTGGTAATTCCTATAATATTTCTACCATACTTAGTAAGGAAAAGAAAGCAAGTTTTAAACATATTGCTATAAATGATCTTAATCACGAAATCAATAAATAAAAGCAAGAAATCCAGAATCTCAAAACTGCTCAAATAATTATGCAACGAGATATTTTGGATATTAAAATGAAGACTTTAAGAGGAAAACAAAAGGAAGACGATTTTAAGGAAAATGAAAATTATGAACTCCCTTCTCCTTCCGATATAAACTTCATTTTGATACTTTCTGAAATAACAACCAGGAAATGGATTATCAATATTACTATAAAAGTCCATAATGAATTTATCTTTAAAACAACATCCCTTTTTGACACTGGTGCAGATCTTAATTGTATAAGAGAAGGTCTTATACTGACCAAATATTTTGAAAAAACTTTCCAGTCCCTCAAATCAACATTCGAGAATAAGCTAAACATAAGCTATAAAATTCCCGAAGCAGAAGTTGTAAAAGACCAAATTTCTTACAAAACTCCTTTTCTTCTTGTTAAAAATATCAAACAACATGTTATTCTAGGATCACATTTTATTAATTTAATTCAACCCTTTTAAAGTTTCTGAAAAAGGAATTGAAACTGAAACATTAGGCAAAAGGATATGTTTTGATTTCATTTCAAAACCCCACAAGAACATTCTATTTCTGAAATTAATTATATTATTGAAGACAAAGAAACTCATCTTCAATTTCCTAAAGAAGGTATTGAATACAAAAAGATTGACAAAAATCTCTTTGAAACAAGTCTTCAAAAAAAAATTTCCAGTCCTGAAAAACAAATCAAAGATTCCATATGGTCAAATATTCCAAATGCTTTTTGATCAAGAAAATGTCATATAGTTGATTTACCTTATGATTCGGGATTTTCAAAAAAGATATTCCTACTAAAGCTAGGCCTTCTCAAATGAATCACAAAGTTCTAAATATCTGTAAAAAAAAAATACAAGAACTTCTCGAGAAGAAGCTTACTAGGAAAAGCCAATCTCCTTGGAGTTGCTCAGCTTTCTATGTCAACAAAAATGCTGAACTAGAAAAGGAGTTCCAAGATTGGTGATAAATTATAAACCTTTAAATATAGCTTTAAAATGGATAAGATACCCGATACCTAATAAGAAAGATTTGTTAAATAGACTTCATGATGCAAAAATATTTTCAAAATTTGATATGAAATTAGGCTTCTAGCGGGTCCAAATTAGGGAAAAGAATAGGTACAAAACAGTATTTACTGTTCTTTTTGGCCAATATGAATGGAATGTTATACCTTTTGGATTAAAAAATGCCCTTTCTGAATTCCAAAGGATAATGAATGACATTTTTAATTTTTGTTCTAATTACATTATAGTTTACATAGATGATGTTTTGATATTTTCTACATCCATAGAAAAACATTTTAAACATATCAATCATTTTATCAATATCGTAAACAAGAATGGTTTAGTAGTTTCACCTACTAAAATATCCCTTTTCAAAACAAAGATACGTTTCCTAGGACATTACATTCATCTAGGAACCATCGTACCCATTGAAAGATCAATAATATTTTCTGAAAAATTTCCTAATGAAATCAAAGACAAAAATCAATTGCAAAGATTTCTTAGAAGTTTGAATTATATTATTGAATTTTTTCCTCGTATCAACATAATTTGCAAACCACTCCATCAGAGGCTTAAAAAAGATCTTCCACCGTGGACTCAGGTTCACACTAATATTGTGAAATAAATCAAGCGTACTGTCAAGGAAATTTCTTGTTTACATCTTACTGATCCTTTTGCATATAAAATTGTTGAAACTGATGCTTCTGATATAGGTTATGGAGGAATTCTTAAACAATCAAAAGACAATAAAGAACAGATTGTTCAATATGTCTATAGACATTAGAATGATTGCCAAAAGAATTACTCTACTATTAAAAAAGAAATTCTTGCTATTGTCCTTTCTATTTATAAATTTCAAGGAGATCTTTTAAATCAAAATTTTTTGCTAAGAATTGATTACAAGTCTGCAAAAGATGTTTTGCAAAAAGATGTTCAAAATATTACTCCTAAACAAATCTTTACTAGATGGCAAACAATTTTATCTGTTTTTTATTTTGATATAGAATTTATAAATGGTTCTTCAAATTCTCTTCTAGATTTTCTTACAAGAGAATTTTTACAGGAAAAATATCTCCCAAACCCCTCAACAAACCCACCAGGAGAGACAAAGGCAAAGAAACTGCGATCCTTAGAGAAAAAAACCCTCTGGCTTAACCAACATTAGAAGATGGCTTCAAGCAACATAACCATCATTAAATATTACCACCATTTCTAACCAAGTTAAACAATAACCAGGTACTCCTTTTGATGTTACAAAATTATCTCACGAAGAAGCCCTACAACTTCTTCAACACGCCTTCATTAATCAACCCCAGCCTTCAATAGCAATGGTAAGTCTTGATCCTTCCCCCATAGCTACTCAAAAGACAATGGGAAAAAGAATTTCTAGTGAAGTGATTATTTAGCCAACATAGGCAACCCCTCTAAAAACCAAATTCTTTCATAAAACAATATTCCAAAATATTTGCAATGTATAAAATGGATTTTATGATGAAAATCCATACCTCTTTGCAAAAAATATGTTTTCTGAAAAAATTAATTATACTCCACATGATATTTATAAAACAATGGAGTTTTATGAAAAAATCTTGACAAAAACAAAATCTGTCATTTTTCGACACTTTTCTGATAAAGGTCATATTAATTATTCCACAGTCAGAATCCATAGGGTCATTCACCCTTCCCAATGGAAGCCAGATCCTTTAGACTTGAAAAAATTTGATATCAAGATGACTGAATCCTTATCATACAGATAATCTTTTTCATATTTTGACTACTAACAAGCTTGGTGGAATACCTTCTGTAGGAAAAATGCCAACAATCCTCATACATGGCTATTTTTCTTTGAAGATATTGATATTAAACAAGTTCCATACTAGTTCATCAGATGGTGGGAACATCTTACACCCATTGATGAAATACTTCACCCAAAGATCCAGCCCAATTATGAACTATTTCTCAGTAAATTTACTCCCCTTCCATATGAGAAAAATTTCCCTAAACTGATACTATTTTTCTATCATTTCGGAATATCATGGGTACTAGGCTGATATTTTGATTATCACAAATCCATTGACATAAGCATTCCCATTTTAATAAGACGTTTCAAAGTCAAATGGTGGAATGACTTCAAATTCTTTGATAGAGTTACTAAACAAGCCGTTACCTAATGGCTTATTTCTAGAGGATCCGTTCCTTTAAATTCTGATGATATTACTCCATTCCTACATGATAAAGGGTTTGTTTTGTCCAAATTAGCATATGCTAAATCTCATTAGCAATTAGTAGGAATGCTAAAGTAAGCCCTTTCTCAAATTGAAGATTCAGGTTCCTTTCATTCTCATCACAACAAAAATTCTAATGAGGATAACTATTATGACATCCCAGGAATACCAGCCATTCTATGGGAGGATGTAAAGGATGAAGAAGAAGAAGAAGGAGGAGGAGGAGGAGAGCCACTAGAAGATCTCTTTTGATTTTGAAAGACAAAAGGCGCCGAAAGATTCCTGCCCATTTCATAATTTGATACAAGATCGAAAAGAGTGTGTCTGTCCTTTTACTTTCTTTTTATAAACTTTCATGATTGTGTCTGTTTATTGTAACACTATACACTTACTACTATTTGCTACAATACTACTCGTGAACCCTTTCATACAGAAGTCAGTCAGTCTATATATTCAGACCTCATCCTTCAGTGAAACACACAATTCTTCACTCAGAATTCCATATCTCCCAAAAACCCTCTTGAGTTTTCTTAGATTCTTCAGCCCTTCTTGGAAGAATAAGAGATCATAAATTTCAAGAAACCCTTCAACCTTTCTAGTTTTCCATATCCAGTAAGTCTCATTTCTTCCTTGAGATTCGATAACATCCCTGAACCACCTTATGTTCCAGATCTTGCTCATAATCTACGATTACAAAGGCTTTTATTTAATTTCGCACTTGTACCTTTAATAATTGCAGTTCAGTTGTAATATTTCAATACTACTTATATACCAGTAATCTTTAGTTAATTGCAATTTAATTTACATACCCCATAATTGGCTGATTGAATCATCTATGGTTGGTCTATCTTTTACTTTAAGGCAATTTACTGCATTTATTATATATCCTTACTTCTTCTTACTGCTTTGCTTTTTTCATTTCTGCTTATCTTAACCACCTACATAGTTGGTTTAGTAATCTTGCTTCTAATTCTATATGTTACTTTTGGTCTCTATATAAGTTATAATGCTCGCTTTTTTATTTAATTTTATTTATATCATAATCTTTTGTGTAGAGCTAATCACTTTCATATTAGAATTTATTTTTTCTATAGCAAGATCAAGAAACTCATTTGATATATACATAAGAATTTCTCAATATATAGATTACATACTCTATATTGAGTACAGACTAAAAATCGTTTATAAAGTCCCTTTACTTTTCTATTCATTTCTTTTCTCTTTATAATCCCTAGATCCTTGGCCACATTATATATATGTATATTTTCCGCATATATATTTTTTCCCACAATAGATATATATGGAGATGGACATTAATGTCAATATGTAGCACCGAGATACAATGACTATGCTGATCCAACATGTAAATCTTATTTGTTTGATATGTGAAGAATTATTAATTAAAAATATAAATGTTAAATATATAGAATCTATAATTTTTTTTTCTGCATTTCTCATAGTCACATGTGATCAACTAGCGTACGACAAGCTAATCCCGCTTTAGCTTGTGAGGTGAATGGGCAGGCTCAGTCCAAAAATTCAAGACTATCAAATGGGTGAGCATGGGCAACACATCAGACCTAACCTTCGGGCCTTACTGTGACGCCTTAGAACGCCACGCGCGACATGTGTTTCTTATCGATTATTAAACAGACAAGCAGAAGCTTAATTTGAACATTTCTTAACCATGAAAATCACACAAGTATAGTTAAAGTACTTATGTTTTTTGTATTTATATTACTTATTAGATTTTACAACCCCATTCAAAAGTTCATATAATAAAAAAAAAAAGTCTGGATAGGTCAAGGTTGCCTATCTCCATATTACATTATACACCAAAAGTTTGCCTATACAAAAGACTGATCGACGTCATTTCACCCTCAAATGCGGGATCATCTCCATCCATGTCGAAGCCCCTTAACGAGCCCACAAACTCGTCGTCGAGGTTCCGGTACCATGCAACAAATCGATAGAGAACCCACTCCATAAGACCCACGTTGACCCACATGGTAGAACTATATTTGGTATATATTATTTCCAATTCAGGTATATACACAATTCATAAACACCTTTATAATACATGGGAACTCCAAAATGCATGAGTTGTGGAGCATCCATCTTACACTTCTGAAAAATAAAGGAATGAGCCAAGGCCCAATAAATGAAATATCTTGTTTGAAGTTAGGAAAGTCATCTTACCACTTCAATTAGTACAAAAAATATAAATGTATAACAACCAATAATTATGTTGAGAACGTGACCTTTCCCATTTGTACAAGCCACAAAAGTCTGATTACTTCGTTATCCCACAATAGTTCAAATCAGACGCAAGCACATGGCACATAACACTCATATTCATACGTTAGGTTCGTTACTTCTTCTCTTGGGCCATCCCGACACACAAGGCATCTTCTCCATTAATATGGATGACGGAAGTACATTATTCTCAGGTGGACAATAGCAAATACACACTCACAAGTCTTTTAGCACATATTCCTCGAGCAATGAAATGAATTAGTTAAATAAACAAGTAAGAAGCAGTATGTGATCAAACTCAAAGGGCAAAAATCTCCTCACATTCAGAAAGTAAATCTACTCGGGTCATAAGGTTAATCTATTCAATTTTAGAAAGTAAATAAACTCAAGTTTAGGAGGTAAATATATTCCGGTTCCAAAGCAAAATCCATTCGGGTTTAAAAATATATCTAAATTCTGTGAGAAAAACATATTCAAATTCAAAAATAGATATATACAGATTTTGAGAGTAAAAATCTACTCGGTTCAGAACATACATATATCCAGATTTATAAAGTAAAATCTACTCGTTTCATAAATACCTATATTTAGATTCTGAGAGTATAATCTACTCGTTTTATAAATAAGTATATCCAGATTGTTTTAGAGTAAAATCTACTTGGTTCAGAAAATACACACATCTAGATTTAGAGTGTAAAATCTACTCGGGTTCAGATTTTGAGAGAAAAATCTACTCGGGTTCAGATTCTGAGAGTAAAATCTACTCGAGTTCGTAAATACATATATTCATATTTAAAAAGTAAAGTCTACTCCTGTTCATGAATCAATATATCCGGATTCAGAGAGTAAAATCTACTCGGTTCAGAAATCAATAGATTTTACGAACGACAGTTAAGTTTGTACTTACTAATATGACTTTTCCTAGTTTAGATTCCTTACTTCCACCCACCAAATGTACTCCATTTTAAATAAAACAATCAACTACCTTTTAAACATGCATAAGACCAGCAAAATGAATTTAACAATCACCTCAAAGATAACATTATCACGTTCATATTTAACAACTGCACTTGCTATCAACGCCACTCCTTAAGAAAGCAATTCACACGCAATTTGAACATGTACAAGACCAGCAAAACACATCCAACAACCACCAAATCTACCATATTGTAGCTCATACAAATAACATATCATAATCATCCAAGTTAAAAGTGATTAGTAAATTGAACTAACTTAACTCTAGAAGTTTCAATTACCTCTCGCAAAATCTAAACTCCCAAAGTTAAAACCACCGTGAAGATCTTGAATCAGTTAGTGATGAAGGTAGAGTATTTGGGAGTTTGAAAGTGAGAAAGAGGTGTTACGGCCAAGATGAACAACTTCCTTTTGTTTTATCAAAATGAAAGTGAGGCGTACAAGGGGATTTGAGGCGGAAGAATGCATGCACTCAAATGTGACAATTCTCCCCTCAGTCTACTGCCAAGTGTAGGAAATCTAGGCTTGTTAGAGATAACTAGTGCTCTATGTAATGATTATTTATGGCTATGTGTCAACTTAGTGGAAGAGATTTAGCTTAAGATGAGCATATGGCATGCGGCATGCTTGAACTATACAAATGTGGCATGTGGCCATGCATTAATCCTTCATATGCCACGTGAGTTCCTTGATGTCTTAAGAGAGATTTTTGTGAAAAATTAAGTAGAAAAAATAATATCTTCTCCCTTAACACCATATAACAAATAATTAATTATTAATACTTAGTTAACTAAAGCTTAACTAATAATATCACACATTAACTACTACAACAACAGTAAATTAATTAATACCGCATCACTATTAACGTAAACATTGACGTTCATAAATTTGAAACACGTTGAACTCGGAATAGTTACGCTCCTGAAAATTATCCCCCACGCCTCACAAATTTACGATCCAACAAAGATTTCTATGCGTCCACACAAATATTAAGCTAAATAATACTTAACTTTATAATCTAAGTATCATTATTGAACACGAAAAATTTTCAATATCATATACATATTATTACGAAATTTCCGGATGCCACACTTACCTTGTCAGAGCCCACTCAATGATCACCTCTCTACTCATAGTTGATATGAATTGATGGTCCTCTATGTGGGATCTATAGTAAGATATATGAACCATATCTTCTTGAACAATATAGATGATGGATGATGATAAAAATATTTTTTGAATTGTTGGTGTTTTTTTGTGAAGCGAATGGATAAGTGTTAATGCAGTATCTCTCCCTCCCCCTCCAGGGCTGGGACAAAGTCCTGATTGTGAGTCAATATTGTCAACCTTTGAAATGCAAGATTGATAATAGGACCGAGTCCACAGTCAAAGTTGGGGTACCGATGGTTCCATAAGTAATCTTTATTGCAGCAATAATCGACGTTCAACGTATATAACATGAAAGAAACTTGAAGATCATTACAATCTCGCAGCTGTCTTACGCTCCTCACGACTTGCCACGTACATTGAAGACACCACAATTTCAATAAAAAGATAATTTACTATGTCAGAACTCTAGAAGATGGCATGTACATGTAACCTTCCCCGGAAATTTCTCCAACAGATATCCGTAATTATTTGGAAGAAGGAACCTCCGACACATTTCTGTATGTCGAAAGGTCAAGAATTCATTAAGGGATAATGACGTAAATAATTTTTAAATTTTGACTCAATGTATAATGTGGTCTTTGAGCTTTAGCTTAATGATCAATATGATGCCGAATTTTTAATTTGTTCAATGCTATCATTAAACTTTTGGTATATATTCAATGCAGTCCTTTAACTATACGAAAATATTCGATATAGTCCCTGATCTTGAATTAATGAAAGGACTACATTAAACATTTTCACATAATTTAGGGACTGACATTGAACATGTATCAAAAGTCCAGAGACCATATTGAATAAATTAAAAGTTCATGGACCACATTAAACACTAGATTAAAGTCTAAGAACCACATTGATCAAATTGAAAGTTCATGAATCACATTACATATTGAGCCAAAGTTTAGGGGCTAATTGTGTTATTTTTCCATTTATTAATGAAGTTTCGATAGTTAAAAAATCTAGTGACTTCTTCTCTATTTGCTTATTTATGTAATCTTTGTGATGGAAAAGTTGACCTTAAATAACTAAATTTCATGAACCTCGTAGATTAAAGGTGTGAAAAAAAAAACGAAACTTGTATTCTGTGCCTGATCCAAGTTCGCAAATCGTTACGAAATCACTAAAAGGCAACATCATATTAATGTTTTTTCTTCCCTAGGTATATAAACATTAGAACGAAATACCTTACCAAAAAAAAACATTAGAACGAAATTGCATTTGTCTTACCTTTGACCGTTGACTTTTGCACTATTCTTCATAGTTCACTAATCTCTCGGGTCATTGGCCAGAAATTTTCTATCCTATTTGACTTATCAACCTATCTAGAAACGAAGACAAAGTTGACCTATTAATTTTTTTCCCTAAAGATTTTGAAATATTAATTACGGTCAAAACGTGCAGAGATTATAAATAGATCACGATTGGTTCATTATTTGACATACAATAATCATTATCTTTTAGAGGGGATAACTTCATCGATGGAAATGGCAAAGCCCACGCAATTGTTCTTTCCTCTGCTCATCCTGTCTGTCTTTCTGGTAAGCTCTCTCTGTTCCTTCTCCACTTCATTTTCCATTGTGCTTGTTCATGGCTAGATCAAAATTTTATCAATTGCCGATGTCGTTGAGAGTTTCGCGAATTTCTAGCAAGTCGAGAAAACTTCTTCGACACAGCGGTGTAGTAGACAGTGGCACTGAAATATATCGAAATCATGCGAAGTCGCCTTGTTGTATGCTCTAATCTTACTCCTTATGCCCTTTTTAGCTGTGATTAGTTTGACGAATATGAGAAGCGCATGTTTATGCTCAATATGTCAATTGGGTCCAAGTTCAAATTCTCAGTCTTTGAGTATAGTTGCTGATCTCAGTTTTAATACCTGCCATGTCGATCAGGTGGGTTCGAGCATGGCGGCAACAGAGAATGTCATTAGGGACAACATACTGGAATGGGTGAAAAACGATACCCACCGCTTCCTCAATGCTGTTATTAGAGTCGGTGATCTGAATCGCACCGTCGAGTAAGCTAATGCTGATACCACCTACTATCTTCACAGCTAATAGGGACATTAACGGCTGATTTCCAGCTTTGATGATCGCGTTGACTACCTTTTTCAGGTTTTATAAGGAGTGTTTTGGGATGCAGTTGTTGAGCCAAAAAGACTTCCCTGAGAAGAAATACACCAAGGCCATAGTTGGTTTTGGACCTCAGGAGTCTCACTTTGTGCTGGAGCTGATATATAGTATGCTCACCGAACATTCTCCTCATCTAGTTCCTACTTTTTTTTTTTTCATATCTAGTTCCTACTTGACAAGTCGAATTTTTGAAGGAAAATTTTGGCATTGAGTTGTCTAATTAGAGATTCAGCAATATTGAGATTATATTAACACGTTCGACTTCTTAATTGACAGTCTACGGAGTTGAGAAATATGAGGTTGGGACAGCATGGGCGCACTTTGGAATAGCGGCTGAAGATGTGAGTTTGTCTGTCGCCGTCATGGTGAACTTCCTGCTAAAAAACTCATTCGAGATTCTAACTGTTCTAAGTTGTGGTGTTTAGATATATCCGATTGTGGAGAAAGTACGACAAGCAGGTGGCGTTGTCACGAGAGAACCGGGGACAAATGAAGGGGGATCGCAAGTCTACGCTTTTGTGGAGGATCCGAATGGCTACAGCTTCGAGCTCCTCCAGCGAGGGCCGACTCCTCAACGACTCAACCATTTCATGCTTCAAGTGACCGATCTGGATCGCGCCACCAGTTTCTACGAGAAGGTGAAATTAGACTTTTAACCTTTTGATTTCTCGGTTTCACATTCCTGATAAGTGCATTCTTCTTTTACACCATCTATAAAAAAAGCAAAGATAGCTCCAAACGTGATATCTTATTCCATGTAAATCATATTATTTTATCCATATCTTTTTCCTAATTGCACCGCAATTATGCATGCAGGCATTGGGCATGAACATACTCTTGAAGTACGACAGCCCTCAAGATCAGGTGAACCGAAATTTAAAAATAATCAGAACGAAAAGAAATAGTGACATAACGCCCTGTCTAACTGTATGTTTAATTTTGCAGTTTGCAATAGCTATGGTGGGTTATGGAACAGATTATACTCAGACAGTTGTCATTGAGCTCAGGTACAACTACAACGTGACCGAGTACACCGCAGGCAACGCGTATGTTCATGTAAGTGAGACAAGTTTTCGCCTCCACCTAGCCCGTTTGTTCAGGGCTACCTTTTGTCTGTTTGTTAACCAATTTGACCGTCACAATTTATAGGCCGCAATAGGCACCAATGATGTCTACAAAAGTGCTGCGGCTGTTGCACTCGTTACACAAGAACTTGGAGGGAAGATCGTTCGCCCGCCAGGCCCGAATCCTGTAACCAACACCAAGATGACTTCATTCCTCGACCCCGATGGCAGGAAAACCGTGAGTCCTCACACTCTGATCTTTTTCTTCACCTTAAAGTTCTGCCGGACAGTATATATAACCATTTATTACATAGCTGATATAATTGCATTGTGCGATTTGTGTTTACAGGTGTTGGTGGACAATGAAGATTATCTGAAAGAGATAAAGAATAACGGCCAGTGAGATGGGCAGCTTCATACTGTGCAAATAATTGGTAGAGATTTTTGCTCTATTTACTTTTATTCATGGTTTAGATGATCATTCAACTATGTAGCTCATGTCATTTTCTGTGCAATTCATGCTCCCCAGGTTCCTGAGGACAGAGAGAAACACAATAAACAGCAATGAAGCAGCGCTGACAAAGATTGATTCTGATTGCATTTCTTTACAGTTATCATTTATATTGTTCATTGTGAAGGCAAAAAATTGGATTGCTCGTTGTACAGCAAGACAGTTTGTAATAAGATCATACTTATTATTTGGAAGAATATTAACTTCACGATCTTTTTCTGACTCCTCAATGTGCGAACTTGGAATCTCAGCAATTTTATACTAGCATTTAAGATTCACTCGACCGTGCAACATGAAATGCTTCGGCTTTAAGAATTCGTTTCGCTCAAGCCAAATTCTGCATCCCAGTCCTTGATCCGACTTTGAATACCACAACTATGTAGTATGTGGACTGTTTCTCCATACAATCTGTTGGTTGATATCTATTAGTAAGCTACAAAAAAGTCGATTGAACAAGAATATAGAAAGCTTTGAATGCTGAAGCCAAGAAAAAAGTCTGAATTGTTGATCTCCTTTTTAACAAGATACTGAGCACTTTTGGTTGAGTTCCATGATTTATTTGCTTATCCTAAAACAAGAACAATGTGCCCATGGTTATAGATACATTACATTTCCATTATCTTGGAACAATCCTATACCATAGTCTTCTGCTATACTGTAAGCTTGAAATGAAAATGCTTAAGCAAAACGAGCAGTTGGTATGCTGCTTTCTTCTATGGTTCTTTCTTGTATATTTAAGCTCCCTTATCCTCCTACGCAGCTGTAAAATGTGATTCCAGAACACTTTATTTGGGTTTCATAATGTGAATTTCTCATAGAATCTTGTAGAGCATCCAATTTGATCTACTGATCATCTTTGGTCATGTTTACATTCACACGTCCAGCAGATGGTTTTGAGCACCATGGCAGCTCAGAGTGATACGCAAGAAACTATACTGAACTGGGTCATAAGTGACCACTGTCGCTTCCTCAGTGCAGTGATCAGAGTCGGAGACCTGATTCGTACCCTCAAGTAAGCTAACATTAATGAAGACCATATAACATCCTTAATCACACTTTTTGATGTTTGCTTTGTAATTGCGCCAAATGTTTTGGGATGAAGTTGTTGATTCAAAGTGATGATCCAGAAAGGAAGTACTCCGAGGCTGTTCTCGGCTATGGCTCTCAAAAGTCTCACTCTGTGCTGGAGTTGATCCAGAGTATGCTTAAATTAGGACTTCCTCTAGACTTTAGTATCTCTTTCTTGAATTATAGAGATTCAGTTAGATTCATTTCAAGGATTGTACTCCTATCTGATTAACAATTAGTAAAATTTGCCACTATACCAGTTGTTTCACCTGCCATGAGCAGAGGGCGAAGCGGAAAAATATGAAGTTAGGACAGGGATTTGGACATTTCCGAATCGCTACTCAAGATATGAGTATGCAGCTGTTATTATCCATCGTGTTGAATGAGGAAACATGTAATAAAATCTTTGTTTTGTTGACTATTAGATATATATGATGGTGGATAAAAATCAAGGAATATGGCGGGATCATCACGTGCGAGCCAGGGACGTTCAGTGGAGGAGCCGCAGTTTTGGCCTTCGAGTTTGAAGAGGATTTTGGCAGTTACAGCTCTAAGCTCCTGCAGAGAGAGCAGACACCCACACCGCTTTGCCAAGTAATGCGTGACATGACTTATCCGGACCACGCAGTCGGCTTCAATGAGATGGTCAAAGTACATTACCAATCATCTCAGTAATCGAGCAATTCCTGATGGAGTACCGACATGAATTCAAACTTAGAAGGGATATTATGAGCTTAAGAGTTCACACATTGGAAGAAGAAGACACAGCTTCATGATAATCCAAGGGGCAGCCATTCCCACTTTCCTTTGTGATCATGGGGGTTCTGTTTATTGTGCTTTTTAGTCTACATTGCAATCGACTTTCCCATGTCAAAGTTTTGCAGATTTTCCAAGATGGACCAAAACCATGAAAGAGTTCTGTATATGTTCCTTGTACTAGGGCCAAGTGTTTCCTTGGAGATTTTTTTTTTTTTTTTTTTTTTTGGTAAGGATGTTTCCTTGGAGATTTATGACGATATAGAATGAAAACAGGCTTGTAGGGATGACTAAAGAATTGTCTGATCATTACATGAGTTGTGACAATTGAGGAAATAAACGGATGGATGGTCTCCATCATTCACGCTCGTATGGCGAGGATTTCTGTTTTCCTGTTCTTTTTCTTTTCGTTGGTAATTTCCTCTTTGCGTTTAGTTGGAGAAGGATATTAGTGTTCCAATTCCATTGCGAAATATCTATATGGAGATGAACATTAATGGCGATACGGAGCACGGAGTTCCATGATTGCTTTCATGTTAGAAACTCCAATATTGATCGTAGCGTTTCAACCGATGAATATACATGACGTGCGATAATTATCGAAGACACTTAAAATGGAAAATGGTTTAGCGACCAACTTATAGATTTCCCACTAGTGTGCCGCACCCTCGATTTTCAGCCTTCGAGGGTCCGATTATGTTATTTCAATCACAGAAATGATATTCTAGAAAAGATAAAGCTAAATCCACGCATTGAGTAACATTTTTTCTACATATCTCACATTCTTCATAGTTACAATTGATTAACGGATAGATGACCCGTTGGTCTTGCTCTAGCTCGAGAGATGAATGGATAGGCTTTGTCCTAAAACTCCTAATGAATTTTATCAAAATAGATTGACTTAGGCAACACATTAGACTTGACCTTTGGGCTCGATCCTGTTAGAGCCTGTTCAGTGATTATCTCTACTCGCAACTGATATAAATTAATGGTTCACAATACGAGATTTATAGAAGAAAAAACAAAAAAAAAGATGCATGATATTTCTTGAACAATATAGACAATGTCTAACGTCAAAAATCTATTTGAATTATTGATTTTTTTGTGAAGCGAAAGGATATGCATCAATCCATTCTCTCTCCCTCCCCTCCCAGACTTGGACAGAGTCCTGATTGAGAGTCAATTAATAAGGCCAGCAAGTGTCAACCTTTGAAAGGGCATCCAAAATTTACGGTCAACGTTGAGATGCCGATGATTCCATAGGTAATATTTCTTGTAGCAATCGTCGAAGTTCAACATATATAACATGAAGCAAAGTCAAAGATCATTACGAACTCTCAGTTGTTTTACATTCCTCACAATTTTCCACATACATTGAAGACACCACAATATTACTAGAAGACGATTGACTATGTCAGAACTCTAGAAGATGTCATGACCTTTCCCAAGAAAATTCTCCTAACAGATCCGTGATTATTGGAAGACTAATCTCCAACAGGTTTTTGTATGTCGAAAGGTCAACATGAACCTTAAATAACTAAATTCCATGAACCTCGTAGATTCAAACATAAAACCGGTTGCACTTGAATGTGTGAAAGATGAAAAATTCGTATCGTGCGCCTAATCCACGTATGCAAATCCTTACGATACAGTCAACACCATATTAATGTTTTTTTACTTCTCTAGTTATATAAATATTAGTGCGACATTGCATCTGTCTAATCTTTGACTGTTGACTTTAGTACCATTCTTCACAGTTCACTAATCTCTCAGGTCATTGGCGAGAAATTTCTATACTATTTGACATATCAACCTATCTAGAAACTAGGACAATGTTGACATATTAATTATGGTCCAAACGTGCTAAGATTATAAATGCAATATTCTATCACTATCTTTTGGAGGGTATAACTTCACCTGTGGAAATAACTAGGCACACAAAATTGTTCGGTTCTCTTTTCCTCCTATCTGTCTTTTTTGTGAGCTCTCTTTGTTCCTTCTGTTGGAAATTTAACTTTAGTGGAAGATTGAAGATTCTAATTATTCATGAATGAACAATAACCATGTATAATAAGGATCATTTGCGGAAACGTGAAGAATCTGTACTAACGTCCAACTATTGATGAAATTGAAAATCTAATACGCGGAGCTTTGATGATCGTCAATAGGTGCTTCTAGTCAATTGCCCTCTCAACGTCGATGGTGTGTTTTCTAATATATCGGATCAATGAATGAGATATCGATCTTCAGATAATCAGCTTAAGAGAGGGTTTGGCTTAAATGATGTATTTATATCCCCAAACATAACTTTATAGATAACTTCTTCCATCAAGATAGTTATCTTAATATTGGGCGATCATATTTATCACATATTTTAATGCGCTCAATAAACGTCGACGAAATTAATTAATGTGGGTAATAATAAACTAAATGTGGGATCACATTATAGATAATATAATTATAACATTCTCCTACTTGATCCTAGCATTTCATCAAACGAAATGTTGAACAAAACACAAAAACTTCATGCTAAAAATAAAACACATGAATCATGGCGATAAGTCCTCTTAGAACGAGTTTATCTTCCATGTATCACAAAGCGTCTTATCAGCCCATATGTGATAACATAACTTAATAAATAAACCTTATGTTTATTCTAGGTCAAAAACTATTGTTATTCTCAAAATAATCAAATGTGTACACTATAATTGAGAATAACATCACAATTGTGTAAGAGTTTCACCAATTCGTCCATATGACGAAAATTTACATGATAGGACCAATTCCCATCCAAACCACATGATCCTTATAACTCATTGATGACATGCCTTTAGTTAAAGGATCAGCTATCATCAATTAAGTGATAACGCATTCTATAACCACTTTATTCTCTTTAACACTTTCCCTTATGGCTAAATACTTAATGTCAATGTGCTTACTTCGACTGCCACTTTTGGCATTTTTAGCCATAAAAACTGCAACTGAATTATCACGAAATACTCTTAATGGCTTAACAATGGAATCCACAACTCTAAGCGGAAAAATGAAACTCTTTAACCACATACCATGTGAGGTAGCCTCAAAACAAGAAACGAACTCAGCCTCCATAGTGAAAGTAGTAACCAAAGTCTGCTTCGCACTTCTCTAAGACACGACTTCGCCAGCAAACATAAAAATGTATCCAAATATTGATTTTCGATAATCAACGCAATCAGCGAAATCCGAATCAGAATAACCAATTACCTCCAGGTTGTCAGTTCGTCTATAGATAAGCATGTAATCTTTTGTACCTTGAAGGTACCTCATTATCTTCTTTGCAGCTCTCCAGTGGTCCATACCTGGATTACTCTAATATCTTCCCAATATTCTCACAGCAAAAGAAATGTCAGGTCGAGTACAAACCTGAGTATGCATCAAACTTCCGACAGCAGAAACATATGAAATGTTCTTCATTTGTTCTTTTTCAAAATCGTTCTTCGGGCATTGGTTCAAAGTGAACATGTCACCCTTCACGATAGGTGTTATACTTGGTGAATAATCTTTCATCCGAAATCTTTCTTAGACTATATTGATATAGGTTTCTTGAGACAATCCTAAAATGCCTTGAGGCCTATCCCTGTTGATGTTAATGCCAATAACATAAGATGCATCATGCATATCTTGCATGTCAAAGCTCTTAGAGAGAAATTTTTTCACTTCATGTAGCAACCCATTATCATTGGTTGAAAGTAAAATGTCATCCACATATAGGACAAGAAAACAAATTTTGCTCCCACTGACCTTCTAGTGTATACATTGATCCATGATATTCTCAACAAAACCGAATAAAGAGATAACATCATGGAACCTTAAGTACCATTGGCGGGATGCTTGTTTCAAGCCATATATAGATTTCTTAAACTTACACACAAAATGCTCACCATTACTAGAGGAGAATCCTTCTGGTTGTTTCATATAAACATCCTCCTCCAGTTCTCTATTGAGGAACGCCGTTTTCACTTCCATTTGAAGTAATTCTATGTCAAAATGGGAAACCAATGCCAAAACTATACGAAAAGAATCTTTCTTAGATACAGGAGAAAAGGTCTCCGTGTAATCAATCCCCCCCTTTTGAGTGAATCATTTGGCAACGAGTCTAACTTTATATCTCTCAATGTTGCCTAATATGTTCTTCTTAGTTTTGAAGACCCATTTACAGTCAATGGCCTTCGCACCATTAGGCAACTCAACCAAATCCTAGACTTCGTTAGATTCCATAGAACTCATCTCATCCTTCATGGCATCGTACCACAAATTGGATTTGTCACAACTCATGCCTTGTGAAAACGTTTTGAGATCATTCTCAGCTCCAACATTATAGTCAGATTCTTATAGATACACAATGTAATCACTAGGAATTGCTGATTTCTTCATTCTAGCATAGTGTCTTAATGTTGCATCAAGACTCTCCATAGAAGTGTGTTGTTCAAGTGGTTGTTCAATAGCTTTTGGTAATTGCTAAACAATTGGATCTACCGGATTAATATCAGTAGGGTGTGAAACTTCAATGATTGGTTATTCAACAGCCAATTGAATTGGAGGGGCATCATGAACGATAACCAATCTAACTCGATGTGAAAGGTTGAGTATCTAAATGATCTTTCTTAGGATCAAGGTCTCTCAATTGATCGCTCTCACTAATCAAGTCATTTTCAAGAAATTTAGTGTTTCTCGATTCCACAATCCTAGTGGACAAGAAAATTTGTATCTACTATAATATTCACCTCCTCTATCTTATCTCACAATCTTAATTTGTTTACCGCATTGTTTTTCTACTTCGGTTTTAAATACCTTAAAAGCATCTAGCACTTCGTCCTTATTATGAAGCAAGTAGAGATACATGAAATGTGAGTAATCATCTATGAAGGAGATAAAATACTTCTAACCACATGAGTCCATATCTGGACTACAAATATCTGTATATATGATTTCTAATATTTTGGTACTCCTTTTGGCACCTCCCTTTGTCTTGTTGGTCTACTTTCCCTTTATGCAGTCCACACAAGTATTATAATCAGTAAAATCCAAAGTACTAAGTACTCCATCATTTACTAATCGCGTAATTCTATCTATGGAGATATGTTTCAATCTCCGATGCCACAACATAAAGGAATCTTTATTCACAACACATCGTTTCATACCGGTATTATCATGAAAATGCATCGCATTGTAGAAGGCATTGTTTTGTAAATTGATTCGGAAAAGACCATCAGACAAAATACCACTCCCAACAATTTCAGATTTAAATGATAAACTGAAATTTGAGTCTGAAAAGTTAAAGGAGTAACCCAATGATACAAGTCTTGAAACTAAAATTAGGTTATAGAGAAACTAGGAACATAAAAGTTCTTTTCCAAACTCAAAACAAAACCACTATTGAGAACTAATCTACATGTCCCAATAGCTTCCACGTGTAAACATATCTTGTTTCTTGAGTAGATGCTTTGTTCACTTCCCACTGGTTTCCGGTGGTTTTGAAAACCCTGCATGAAATTCTAAATATGAATTGTAGATCCAGAGTCAATCTACCAAGTATTGTGACTCACATAAGCCGTGTTAGATTTATAACAAATACAAGAGGTTGGATTACCTTTTTTCTCGAGCCAAGCCTTAAATCTGGCATAATCCTTCCTCATATGCCCCTCTTTTTACAGAAGAAACATTTGGATTCGTTCTTAATGTCAGCTTGGGGAGGCATTTTATCCTTTCCCTTCTGCTTGCCTTGCTCGTTATGCTTTCCTTGTGTTGCCAAATGAATAGTCTCTCCCGATTCCATAAGCAACCTTTCTTCCCCTTGAACACATATGGTCATGAGTTCATTAATTGACCATTTATTCTTATGTGTGTTATAAGAGATCTTGAAACGTGCATACTATTGTGGAAAAGTGTTCAAAATATAATACACAAGAAAAGACTCAGATATCTCAATATTAAGGTTGTTCAGCTGAACCACAATGTCCCCCATTTTCATGATGTGCTCACACACAGCTCTAATACTAGTGAGTTTTAAAGATGAAAACTTCATAATCAGGGTCATGGCATATGCCTTTTTTGACGTCTCAAACTATGCACCGATGGCCTCCAACAAAACCTTAGCATTGCTATGCTAAGCGACCGAACCACGAATACCATGAGATATTTTAGTCTTTATGAACATCACACTAAGGCGGTTAGACTGCTCCCATTGTTCATAAAGGGCTATCTCAGCTACAGTGCTCGTGTCAGAAAGAGCAGGTGGTTCGTCTTTCCTTATAGCCTAGTCAATATCCATGCACCCCAATTGAAGAAGGATTAATTCCTTCCAAACTTTATAGTTTTCACCATTCAACACGGGAATATCATTCTTAAATTTAGAAAAATTCACATGTTGTAAAATTGCATATCAAACATACATGCTTATGTCACAAATTTGAGGCAAATTAAACATATATCATGCTTTACCAATGTAAAACATGTCACAAAATATGAATCACATAACATAAAACTGCCTGTGGGCTAAGTTTTTAATTTAAATAGATTCACAATTACTATATGAAGAAACTATTATATTATATTCCATTTTCTTAATCCATGTGGGAAAATTAAGAAAAATAATATGATATTTCATCCTAATTAATCATATTAATATAATGAAAATTTCTGTGGGACAAAATTCATTATATTCATATGATTAATTACAATCAATGTCATTTTCTAAATGTGATCGGGAGGCTCTTAATATATAATTTTAACTAATTAAAGATGCTGCAGCGACTCTCTAATTAATTAAAACTATATGAATCATTAGACATTTAATTACATGCATAAAAATTGCCAAATTGCATGCAAGGGCAAAACTGTACATTTTGTATCCAAGGCCAAAACAGTAAATAAAAGCACCAATGGGCAAAACTGTACAATCATGTGGACAAGGGCAGAATGGAAAAATTCAATGCGGAGAGGGATAAAATGGTAAATTAAACCGATAAGGGCAGAGTTGTAAAATATGGGAGGATCCTTACGGGAGCGTGCAATCCCTCACGCGGGCACCTGCGGCTGACGCAAGCACGTGGCCACACGCGCCTGCTTCCTCTTCGTGCCTGTTCACAGATTTTCTCATCTTCGCCTCACCTTCCGTTGCTTTGCCGCCCAATTTTCTTCCGATAACCCACTATAGATCAAAATAAATTATGGTCTTTCGATATCACGCTGGTGCAACCACATGGGTCCAAGAATCGGCGAAAACGGTCAAGAAATTGGCCTCGAATCAATCAAAATTCCGCCAAAACGTAAACCCTAACTGTAACGACCCGGCCCGATAAGGGTGGGGAGTGGGGCTCAAGGGCCTAGACAAGGAGCGGCTCCTAATAGGCTTCTAGAATGGTAAAGGGGGTAAGAATGAACTGATCTGTCCATCAAATAAGGGGAGAGCGATCCTAAGATATATATGTGAAAACTGGAATTAACTTACGGAGACGTCTTTTGACGTAACGGCAAGCTTTGCTTTAGAACTTCAAAGTTAAGCGAGCCCAGACTAGAGCACTACCAGAATGGGTGACCTCTTGAGAAAGTGCCTGCTTGTACGCCAAATGACAAAACCGTGAGACTCGATATGGGACGGGGCAAAACGGACAATACCTCAAGTGAGTTAAATCCAGGGTGTCACAATATGATATCAAAGCAGAATCTCCTCCAATAGGTATATGGTTCGGGAATGAACCATGCGGAAGCAAGTGAGCCTGTAACGATCCGATCCGACGAGGGCAGGGAGTGGTCGCTAGGGCCAGAGGGTATGGATAAGGAGCAGCTCCTGGTAGACTTTTAGGATGGTGATGGAGGCAAGAATGAACCGAATTGTGCATCAAACAGGGGAAAAGCGATCATGAGATATATATGTGAAAACTGAAATTAACTTATAGAGGCGTATTTTGACGTAACGACAAGCTTTGTTTTAGAACTCCAAAGTTAAGTGAGCCCAAGCTAAAGTATTATCAGGATAGGTAACCTCTTGGAAAAGTGCTTGCCTATACGCTAAACGACAAAACCGTAAGGCTCGGTATGAGACGAGACAAAGCAGACAATACCTCAAGTGAGTTAAATCCAGGATGTCACAATATACAAATGTCACAGCTCGAATCCTAAAGGAATAGGGGTAATGACACGGCCGTCCTTTTCTTCGCCTAAAGGACGTAGCCTCAAAGTCAAAACAACATATCAAAGTTTCTATAAACCGTTAAAAGGGTATATAAACATAACCAACAAACGGCTAACTCGGAAGCTCATCACAGCTATGAATAACTCATACCCAAAAAATCCCATTATTAAAAAGTCCTCCTGATACGCTAATGCTCTCATCCTATTTGCAGCTCGCTGAAGAACCTAAAAAACAAGTAAGATAAAAGGAATAAACTATCACAGCCCAGTGAATAATACATTTCTTCCAAGCGGATCAAACAATCACTATGCATCATTATAAATTGATATCAATCTCATCATCTTAAATTCAATATACAATATACATAAAATATCGAAAATGTATGATAACTTTCCCACAAAACTTTATATGTACAAGATTAATCAACAAAACTTATTCAACAATAGTAAACAATTATCAATGGTCTAATTCATTGACTAATCTCATCAAATCACACGTCGATGGTCCACTCCATCGACTAATCTAATGCTTATCATTGAACCGTGGTCATGTTTAACTCCGCAACAAAAGCGATCAAGTTTACCCCCTTGGATAGGTCTACCACCTATATAGCCGACGGTTCAGCCCAGAAGGATATCTTGACAGTATGCATACTACCCCTCAATGGGTTCTTGTCATAGCAATATGAACCATAACAACCAAAACATTTCTCTAACAACACACAATCAACACCAAAAAGTTATTTCATGAATTAGTTTTACAAACCGAATCACATAACCTTTCATAGTTTCATTTATCAATTAAAATGCATTTCATAAAACATTTTGTAATCAACATGAACTATTTTTGAAAATTCCCTTCACTAAACATTTAACTAAAACATTCACAATTGGTCATTTTAGACCACTTCATAAAACATTCTCAACAACTTTTCAATAGACTAAAAAGGTAGCAAAAGTTCGATCCAATTAATGCAAGAAACATGCTCTTAATGACTTGTACTATATTAAAACTCTACTATTTTCAAGACATAAGTTTGTAAATTCATGGAAGAAATAGTACCACTCACCTGGAAAAGTCGAAAACCAACCTACGACGGTTAATCGAGCCGATGCACTGAAATTCCTATCAATTAATTGAAAAGTGATGTTAAAATCTAAGTAAAACACTACTCCAATGAGCTGACTCGACTAAACCATGCTCAACTGTCAACGAATCGACTCCTAAGCACTAATTAAGAAGCTCGTTTATAACAAATGTCCGTCTTTCTCTGTTACACATATTATCCGCTACAAGTAACTCGCACCCGAAACTTCGGAATTTCGTTCCAAACAAACCATACTTCAAAATCGAGTTTCGTCAAGTGCCATCGCTCCGCAACAGACTATGCTACCGTTTCCACAAGAATCGCAGTTCAAAAACTCTTCAATTGAACCTCGTAGTTCGAAATCGATATTACTTCAAATTTGTGCTCTAATTTTCGAAATCACTCTGAGTGGACGAAGAATGGGCGTGAATACTTTACCAAGCTTTGCGATTTGCTGTTGATTTGTCTTGTCGAGGTGTCTGGATCAGCTACACGCAGCAATTTTTCCTTTTCCTCTTTCCCTTCTTCTCGTTTTCTCCGTCGGTTGCAGCTTCTGATTTTCCTTTCGTGCTTCAAATGCACGACCTGGTGGAGGAAAGAAGGTGGGTTAATGGGCATGGGCTTTTAAGAGGCAGGGGCTGGGTTTAGATGGGCCCTATATTACACTATCCACCACAACTTCCACTGCCCAATTCGTCTCCGGTGATCAACCAAGTGCCGAATTGTCTTAGGGCTTTTGTTGCCCACAATGGTGTGACCATACTTATCTAAAGCCGGGTGGTGGGTTGCCCAAATGGTTGGAATCGCCAAGTTCTCTTTTGCCCATAAATTACCCCGATTTTTAATTCATTCAAAATCCCACAAAAAATCATCAAAGCAGAGATATAAACAAGCTCTGATACCAACCGTTAGAAATTTAACTTTAAGGGAAGACTGAATATTCCAATTATTTATGGATGAACAATAACCATGCATAATCAGGATCGTTTGCAAAAATGTGAAGAATCTGAACTAAACTCCAAATATTGATGAAATCGAAAATCTAATACACGGAGCTTTGACGATCGTCAATAGGTACTTCTAACCAATTGCCCTCTCAACATCGATGGTGTGTTTTCTGATATATCGGATCAATGAATAAGATATCGATCTTCAAATGATCAGCTTAAGAGAGGATTTGGTTTAGATGACCTATTTATATCCCCAAACATAACCTTATAAATAACTTCTTCCATCAAAATAGTTATATTAATATTGGGCAATCACAGTTATCATGTATTTTAATGCACTTAATAAACGTCGATGAAATTAATTAATGTGGGCAATAATAAACTAAATTGGGATCACATTATAGATAATATAATTATAACACCTTCTCCACTTCATCTTCCATTTTGCTTGTCCATGGTTAGATCGAAATTTAATAAATTGACGGATGTCGTTGAACGTTTGCAAATTCCTAGCTTGTCGAGAAAAACTTCTTCGACACAGTGGTGTCGTGGGTGGTGGCGCTGCAATTAATATATTGAAATCTTGTGAAGTTATGTCTTGTTGTATGCTGTAATCTTACTCCTGGAGTGATTAGTTCGATGAATATGATATGCCCGTGTTTATGCTCAACATGTCAATGGGGTCCAATAAGTGTAGATGCTGATCTGAGTCTTAATACCTATCATGTCGATCAGGTGGGTTCGAGCGTGGCGGCAACGGAGAATGTCACTAGGGACAATGTCCTGGAATGGGTGAAAAACGATACCCACCACTTCCCCAATGCCGTTATTAGAGTTGGTGATCTGAATCGCACCGTCGAGTAAGTAAATGCTGATACCACCTGCTATCTTCACAGCTGATAGGGACATTAACTGCTCATTTCCAGCTTTGATAATCTGAGTCGATTCTTTTTTTCAGGTTTTATAAGGAGTGTTTTGCGATGCAGTTGTTGAGCCAAAAAGACTTCCCTGAGAAGAACTACAGCAAGGCCATAGTTGGTTTTGGACCTCAGGAGTCTCACTTCGCGCTGGAGCTGATGTATAGTATGCTCACTGAACATTTTCCTCGTCTAATTCCTACTTTCTTAGTCGATTTTTCAAAGGAAAATTTTGGCATTGATTTGTCTAATTAGAGACTCGGCAGTATGTTTGATCATATTTAACATATTCAACTTCTTAATCGACAGTCTATGGAGTTGAGAAATATGAGGTTGGGACAGCATGGGGGCACTTTGGAATTGCGGCTGAAGATGTGAGTTTTTCTGCCGCGGTCACGGTGAACTTTCTGTTAGAAATAACTCGCTCGAGATTCTGACATTTCGAAGTTATTGTGTTCGGATATATCCAATTGTGGAGAAAGTCCGACAATTAGGCGGGGTTTTGACAAAAGAACCGGGGACAAAGAAGGGGGATTGCAAGTCTATGCTTTTGTGGAGGATCCGAAGGGCTATAGCTTCGAGCTCCTCCAGCGAGGGCCGACTCCGGAACCACTCTGCCAAATCATGCTTCAAGTGACAGATCTGGATCGCGCCGCCAGCTTCTACGAGAAGGTAAAATTGGACTTTTAACCTTTTGACACTACTAGAGACGGGACATTCTAGTTCAAAGGTATCAGGAAGTGTCATAATCGATCCTTGACATATATGATTGAATCTTATTTATTGTCAAAACTATCGGAGGAAGTGTTCGACCAAACTCGAAAAGTTGATTTTGCTGCGAAATGATATCCGTGACTGTCATCTGCCGAATCCAATCTCATCCTTTATCCTCTTGAGGCAATAAAGAATCAGATATTCTGCTCTATTTCACATTCCTGAGAACTACTTGCTTCTTTTACTCCATCTGGAATCGCAAAAATAACTCTAAATGTGATCTCTTTTTCCAGAATAAATCATATGTTTATGCATTTCCTTTGCCTAATTGCACTGTAACTATGTGTGCGGGCATTGGGCATGAACATACTCCTGAAGTACGACAGCCCTCAAGATCAGGTAATTGATAACTCAGAATAATCAAAACTAACAGAAATATGGACATAATGCTCCGTCTAACTGTATGTTTTATTTGCAGTTTGCAATAGCTATGGTGGGTTATGGGTCAGATCAAACTCAGACAACTGTCATTGAGCTCGAGTACAACTTCAACGTGACCGAATACACTGCAGGCAATGCGTATGTTCAGGTAAGTGAGATGAATTTTGCCCACACCTAGTTTGTTTGTTCAGGCTACCTTAAGTTCATGCGCTAATCAGTCCGACTGTCTCAATTCAAAGGCTGCAATAGGCACCAACAATGTATACAAAAGCGCTGCTGCTGTGGCACTCGTTACGCAAGAACTTGGAGGGAAGATTGTTTGCCCGCCAGGCCCGAATCCTAAAACCAACACCACAATGACTTCATTCCTTGACCCCGATGGCAGGAAAACCGTGAGTCCTCACCCTCCAATCTTTTTCTTCACCTTAAGGTTCTGCCCGATGTTGACTGCGAAACATTAGTATAGCTCTTAATGAGAACAAAAACTATGCTGTGCTCTATAAGCTTATTGTTTAGTAATCTTCCTCGGTGAGATCTCTTGATTATGTCTAGGCTTCTAGTCATGTTACATGAATAAAGAACAATTGACGAAGAATTGATGGAAATTTCTATGTTTTTTTCTTTTCTTCTCTGTTCATATATGCCTTAGCTAGTATATATAACCATTTGTTATACAGCTGATATAGTTGCATGGTGTGATTATTGTTTACAGGTTTTGGTGGACAGATAAAGAATTATGGCCAGTGAGATCGACGGCTTCATTGACAAAGATTGATTCTGATTGCATTTTTTTACAGTTCCAATAAATTGTCCATTGTCAAGGCAAATAATTGAATTGCTCGTTTTACGGCGAGACAGTTTGTAATAAGATCATATTCATTATATGGAAGGATATGCACTTCACATTCTTTTTCTGAGTCCTCAATGTGGGAACCTGGGGTCTCGCAATTTGATACCCGCCTTTAAGATCCGCTTGACAGTGGAACATGAAATGCTTCCGCTTCAAGAAAATTTTTTTGCTCGGATGAAATTCTGCATCCTGATCCATGACCTGTCTTTGGATACCACAACTACGTTGTATGTAAACTGTTTCTCCATACAATCTTTTGGTTGATGCCCATTCATATATTACCATAGGCTCGATTGAACAAGAATCATAGAAAGCTTTGTATGCTGAAGACAAGAAAAATGTCCAAATTGCCGATCACCTTTTTGACAAGATATCGAGGACTTCTTGTTAAGCTCCATGACTTATTTGCTTATCCTAAACCAAGACCAATGTACTCTTGGTTTAGATAGATTACATTCCCATAATCTTAAACTCTCTTTTACCAAAGTCTTCTGCTATAATTTAAGCTTGAGATGAAAATGCTTAAGCATAATGAGCGGTTGGTATGCTGCTTTCTTCTATGGTTCTTTCTGGTAAATTAAACTCTCTTATCCTCCTACACAGCTATAAAATGTGATTCAGAACTTTTCATTTGGGTTTAATGGTGTGAGATCCTCATAGAATCTCGTCAAGCATCCAATTTGATCTATGGATCATATTCGCTCATGTTGTCACGCAAATGTCCAGCGGATGGTTATGAGCGCCGTGGCAGCTGAGAGTGATACACGAGAAACTGTACTGAACTGGGTGATAATGACCACTGTCGCTTCCTCAGCATGGTGATCAGAGTTGGAGACCTGATTCGTACCCTCGATTAAGCTGATGTTAATGAAGACCATATTACATCCTTCCGAACACTTTCCGGTGTTAGCTATGTGATTCGCAGGGTTTGCGGCAATTGTTCTGGGGTGAAGTTGGTTGATTCGAAGAGATGACCAGGAAAGGAAATAGTCCAAGGTGGTTCTGGGTTATGGACCTCAAGAGTCTCACTTTGTGCTGGAGTTGATCCAGAGCATGCTTATTTGAAGCCTTCCTTTAGACTTCAGTATTTCTCCCTAGGATTACAGAGATTCAGTCAGATTCATTTCAAGGATTGTAATATTGTCTGATTAAAATTAGCAAAATTTTCTCTATAACAGTTGTTCCGCCTGGAATGAGTAGTGATCGGAGCGGAAAAACTTAAAGTTGGGGCGAACAATTCTGAATTGCTAATCAAGATGTGAGTATGCAGCTGTTATTATCGAACAGGTTGAATGAGGAAACTCGTAACAGAAGCTTTGTTTTGTTGACCATTAGATATATGTCATGGTGAAGAAAGTGGGGGAATACAGCAGGATCTTCACGTGCGAGCCAGGGACTTTCAGTAGAGGGTTCGGCAGTTTTTGCCTTGGTGGAGGATTTCGACAGTTACAGCTTTGAGCTCCCGTAGAGTGAGCCGACACCGGAACCGCTTTGCCAAGTAATGCTTCACGTAGCTGATCCGGACCACGCAACCGGCTTTCTATGAGACAGCCAAAATTCATTACCAACATCTCAGTTATCGAGCAATTCAAGATGGGGTACCTAAGTACTTCAGATTACCGGTTTGACGACACTTTATTTGCTCTTCCTGTAATGGCAATTGTTGATCTGATCTGTACTTTGGTATGCAGGCCTTAGGGATGGACCTACTTCTTATATGGAGGGTCAAAAAACATGGATTGACTGAAAAATAACCAGCCAAATTGATTACTAACGTTCACATTTCCTTGCAGTATGCAGGAGCATCGGTGGGCTATGGTTCAGACGATACTCAGATTACTGTTGTGGAGCCTATGCATAATCACAGTCTCACTGAACAGATGGATGTGTACAGGTCAGGCATAGTAGGAGTAGCCAATTTGCTTCCAGTAATCGGTTCAAGCTTTCGCATTTCAAGATCGCTATAGGGACTCGACGATGCATACAAAAGTGCGGCGGCCATGGGGTCGGTGGCTCAGGAAGCCGGGGGACAGATCGGTCGACCGCCCAGCCCGATTTCAAGAATCAACGCGAAGATCGCTTCATTACATTGCATTACAAAAGTGAAATGCGTGTTTGAACAGGTTAATAATCCGATTATGAGCATGTAAGTTATCTCTTAATTATACTGGTGGACCTAATGAAAATTCAATTCAATGTGCTACCCATGTATTAAATTCTTATAAAATTTCTAAATTTCGATCCCTTCTTCCTCTCTAAATTTCTGTATCTCACTGCTAGATCAATCAATTAGGCTCCGCGAGTACAATGAAGGAATCTCAGGTGGGATCTATAGCAATTAGCAATAAATAACCGATGCATAAAGTAGTAAGCATGAGTTGGGAGTTCACCTAACATAGCTAATGCCAGTTAATTTGCAAATTTGTACATGATTTAATGCTTAGATCACGCCCGAGTTTTTTTCTGTTCTTTTTTCTCCTGATCTCACAGTGAGCCGGTACTTGTTACTGTCTGTGTGACATTTCGATTTCGCTTATGCCAAATATTCGATTCTTCTGGATAATATGATCAGATTAAGTATACTTAATAAGTGTTTCGGCCCCGGCTTTCTTCACCGAGCAAGGTGCCATATCGTCATGTACATTAGAGAAGACGAGCTATTTTACTTTTGTCTGAGAATGATATTGTGTAGTTTGGGACGACATATTGTGGAACATTTCGTAATTCGTATGGTTGGTATTACACGAACCAAATTTATCTTTTTTTTCTGGTAAAGGAAAGAGAAGCGTTTTTTGCGGTGTGCCAGAAATTACATTAAGGAATAATTACACAATAGTTTTTGGATTTTGATCTAATATGCAATATTGTTTATGAACTTTTAATTTGTTCAATATGGTATGTGATGTTTTGGTAAATATTCAATCTAATCCCTGGACTATATGAAGATATTCAATATTGTCCTTAGAGAGGGCTTAGTGAGCGAATTTGGGCTAAGAGAATCATTCCGATGAGCTTTGGCCACCCAATCCGCAACATTAAATATCTTCATCTAGTCTAGAAATGCTGACCAAAGCCCATCGGAATGATTCTCTTATCTCGAATTGGCTCACTAAGCCCGCCTCCCCCCCCCCCCACGCTCTCTATGTTCTTTATTATGTTTCGATTTTCTTGTGGTTTAAGTGCTAGTTATTAATGAAGTAATGCACTTTGGCGACAAAAAAATATATAGTCCTGAGACTAAATTGAATATATCCCAAAATTTCATGGATCACGTTAAACAAATTAAAACTTTAATGACGATATTGCATATTGATTTAAAATTCAGGAACCACATTGCACGTTAAGTCAAAGTTAAGCGATTAAATTAATCCTTTAGCTAATGAAGCAATCAGAGGCCAAAGATCACCAATCATTAATCGCTAATGATATAATTAATCGATGACTCCTCCCGAATTCGAGGGACAGCGAGGGTGGAACGCACGCGCCGGCGCTTTCCTTAGCCAGACATCTCCGCGGAATATAGAAAGACCAAAATGCCAAGAGAGGACAGGAACCAAACGGGCAGCGGGCAGAGCGACACGGGGCCCATCTCCGGGCAGCAGGGGCAGCCTACGCGCCCCCTCCCCTCCCCTCCCCTCCCCCCTTCGTCCCACTATAAAACGCCGTTTTCCCCTCTCACACGCCGCAACAAAAGCGCACCAATCATTCTCCCAACCACCCGGCCCTCCGAACCTCAGCCTCGGCGCCCCAAGCTTCCAGGCTCGGTCGCTACCACCACCTCGACAAAGTCCGAAAGCTCGACCCTCCAAATTACGCAGTCCCAGCCGAAAAAAAGAAAAAAAGGAAAAAAAACAGAGAGAGAGAGAAAGGGAAGGCTCTGTTTCTAGAGAGAGAAGCTAGAGAGAGAGAGAGAGAGAGGGGGGGATCGGAGGTTTTAGAGAGGGAAAGTCGGGCTCGGGGGGTTTTAGCCAGCCACGGCGGGCATGGTGCAGATCGTGAAGCGGAAGAAGGGGCGGCCCCCGAAGTCGGATCTGGCGAGGAAGCCGCCCCACGCGCCGGCGCGTGAGCCCGAGCCCAGCGTCCGGCGGAGCGTCCGCCGACGGAGCTCGAGGTACGGCTTCGTCGGCTACGACGGCTTCATCCATGGCGACCTCGTCCCGGACGACGACGGGGAGGAGGAGGAGGTGGAGGTGGAGGCGGAGGTAATGAGGAGGGAGAAGAAGATGAAGCTCGTGGTGAAGCTGGACCAGAGGGCGCGCGGGGGCCGCGCGTCGGGATCCGAGGAGGAGGACGGGAGCGAGGGGAGGGCGGTGAAGAAGAGGAGGATTGGCGGCGGCGGCGGCGGCGGGGACGAGGACGAGGATGGCGAGGAGGTATGAACTGTGATCGGATCGATCGGGGAATTGAACGAAGAGGGATTCGACAAAGGGAGAGTGTGGTTGCTTTAGGTCTTTGAGCTGGGCTGATGATTGACGCTCAGATTTCTTCTTGTCTTATTGGTCCAAACTTCTATGATGCTCAGTGCTCACTCTGAGAGTCTGAGCACGCACTCTCTCTCTCTAAAATCTCTCTTCGATAGAGAGAGAGAGAGTAACGGCAAGGTCAACTGTCAAAAACTAACGCACGAAAAGAATCTGATCACGCTCACGAGTCCCACCATTCTCTCTCTACCTCTTCTGGATCAGGAATTTGATTCTCCCTCTCTCTCTCTCTCTCTCTCTCTCTCTGTTGTCGCACTTTCTCTCTCTAACTACGTATGCCTTTGGGCTGTCTCTTTCTCTCTCTGTCCCGGTCCCTGTCCCTGTCCCTGTCCCCCATCAAAGCACCCATAAAGGAAATCTCGCATTTATATATGTGCAGCGTCATTTTCGTTTTTCGTGGGGGGGCCTCGAGCTTCGTGGGTCTTATCTAAGC
The DNA here is from genome assembly GCA_031216405.1 of Syzygium malaccense. Classification (NCBI taxonomy): domain Eukaryota; kingdom Viridiplantae; phylum Streptophyta; class Magnoliopsida; order Myrtales; family Myrtaceae; genus Syzygium; species Syzygium malaccense. The sequence continues at coordinate 4,859,170 of CM062258.1, read as the reverse complement.
TTGTGGTGTTTTATCATGTGGACTTGACAGGAAAGGAAGGGACGTGAGGAGAATTCCAGGGTACAGCATGAGTCGTCTCCTCCAGGTTAGTCCCGCCCCCCACGGTCTTCCTTAGTTTCCAAGCGGAGCGAACTTCAATAGTCATTCTGTGCGCGTTTTTGGTTGATTGGGGATGAGTCTGATGATTTTTCTTTTTTTGGCTTTTGGGTTTGTCTTAGGAACGCCGTCGGGCGCATCCAGCATTCCGTTGCCTGATAAGAAGACACTTGAGCTGATACTTGACAAACTTCAGAAGTATGGAGCTTCTGACTTTCCTTTTCTCAATTGGGTTGGTTTTTTCCATTGACTGTTAGAAGGGAGTGAGCTGCCTCCTGATGTTGCAATTGTCTATTGGGTCAAATCATGACAGGAAGGACACATATGGCGTGTACGCGGAGCCGGTTGATCCTGAGGAGGTATGTGCGATTCTCTGTGTTAGATTTCCTTTTCGAGCACATGGTTGTTCAAAGATATATGACGATGGTGGTGAGAACTTTTGTCTTCAATTTCTGGTTTTCCTAGCTTCCAGATTATCATGATGTGATTGAGCACCCAATGGACTTCTCCACAGTAAGGAAGAAGCTGGCCAATGGATCATACGCAATGTTGGACCAGTTGGAGGTGAGTATTGATTATGTGGTTTTGTTTGGTTTTTTGGTTGGTGAATGAGCTCCTTAATGTTCGAATGATCTTCTTCAGGTCCCAAAGTCTGCAACGTATTTCTTTGTCTGGGAAAAAATCTTCATCACACCATCTTAACTTAGCTTAGTTCAATAATGTTTAACTTTTAGAGCCATCCGTTTCTCTTTGATTGCAACTTTTTGTGCTTATGATGGTTGTAGAAGAGCAGCGCATTGGTGATTAAACAGATGAATATTGTGGCCGAGTGGAAGAGTAATTGCTGAAAAATTTTCAGCCTTTCTCGTGAACAATGGTCATATACTGAGTGTCTGTATATGATGATATTGTTAGGTTCTCATGGATGATGATGGGGATTTTTTAAGTGTCTAAACCCATCACCATTATATGGCATGGAAAAAGTGTGTGCTTTTGGGTTGATGGGGACAGATTTTCATTTTTCACCATGTTTGGCAAAATTTTTCCTTTCTTTTATGACAAATCTCCCATGATTGGTTAAAATGCTCTTTAGCAATGCTCAGGGGGAATATAGGTGTTGAAGATATATGTGGATAATTGGGACTTGTTGGAGATTGCAATAGCGATTGCCAGTGTGAAGTTGGTTATAGAGGGGTTCTTGCAGTTGCTATGTTGTAGCTGTCCTTTTGGAAACGTCTACAAGTTTTTGGTGAATTTTTTAGTCAGGCTGTCATACTGGTTCTCGACATGTTGTCATGGTTATTGCATGGTTATCACCCCATTAATTAGTCTCTACTTTACCTTTCGGTAGAGACTGGAAGCATAATTGAACCAGATTTAATTGTCTAAGAAGATTTTAAATGAATAAGACTACTTTCACCTTGTTTATTCTCAAAAATTCATGTTCTTTAATGCAGAGCGACATTTTCCTCATCTGCTCAAATGCAATGCGATACAATGCACCAGACACTATATACCATAAACAGGTTTAAGCTATTTGCTTTCTTCTACAAAGGTTTCTCCTCCTCTGTTTTCAGAGCCCCTAAACTTGTCACTGTTTTAAATTGAAAAGGCACGTGCCATTGAAGAACTTGGGAGAAAGAAATTCAGTAAGTTGAAAATCAAGTTTCAGCGCTCTGAGAAAGAGCTCAAGTCAGAAAGGGAAGCAAGGATTCAATTTGAAAGCCATGAGAAAGATCTCAAGTCCGAGCAGAAACCAAAATCCAATTATTTGGTGAAGAAGCAAATCAAGAAAGCGGTGTCCCGGTCCTTGCAGGAGCCCGTTGGTTCTGATTTATCTGTGGGTGCCACTCTTGCTACTCCTGGAGATGTCGAGAGTGGTTCTGCTACAAAGAAACTAGGTGTTTCCGAGAGACCCAATGATGGACCTGCAGATGGTAGTACCCTTCTGGCTGAAAATATTCTAGAGAAAGCAGAAGAGGCATTCATAGGTATGTTGAGTTGAGTAATTTGACTCCACACTTCGTAGACATGTTAAGGCAGGGACTGAATGCCCAGAATGCCCATTTTACATTATGCACAAGAGAGATATGTTTCACAGTCAATTATTTATGTCAGAATCAATTGACATGATACTTCTTTTCTAGTCTCATACATTGGTGGGAAGATACTTGCCATAAAATTTGTTTAAGTTGTGCCATCTCCTGGTGTGCTGTCCTACCCATACATTTCCTGATAGTGGAGTTCTTGGCCTTGAATTTTCAGCACTCTTTGTTAATTTCAGGTAAAAGTTCATCATCAAAGCTAGGGCGGAAACCGTTAGCACTTGATGAGAATCGTCGAGCAACTTATGGCATATCGAATCAACCAGAGGCGAGATCAGAGTCAGTATTCACAACTTTCGAGGGTGAAATCAGGCAACTAGTAGCTGTATGTACCAATAAATTCTAATATATTCTAAGCTGTTCAGACTTCATGCTTATCCAGTCATTTTTTCTCTGAATCAGGTTGGACTCCATGCAGACTATTCCTATGCTAGAAGTCTGGCTCGTTTTGCAGCAACACTTGGGCCAATTGCTTGGAAAGTTGCCTCCCAGAGGATTGAGCGATCAGTACCCGCTGGATGTAAGTTTGGTCGTGGATGGGTTGGGGAATATGAGCCACTTCCAACCCCAGTGGTATTGCCTGGAAACTGTTTCAATAAGGATTTGCTGCATAGTGTTGTTAAGAAGCACAACTTGCCCTCCAAAGCACCAATGTCTGTAAAGGAGAATGCTGTCAGTACTTCATCTTCGGAAGTGAGACAGCCTTTGGTTTGTCAGGGTAATCTTTCAACCGTATTGAGTTCTGCTCAATCCAGTTCAGCTGTCACGACCAATCATCAGACACCAGGTCCAGTTTGCAGGAATCCCAATGACCCTGAAACTAAGGTTGTTAAACAGTTTGAATTGAACTCTTTGCCTTCACCGCGTCAAATCAATAATGCTACTTATGTAGCAGAAATGAAGGTTTCTGATAATTCAGAAATGGCTGCATCAAGATTGAGGGATATTTTATCAAGTAACATAAATAATGTCCGACCTGATTTGTCAGAACCTGCAGCATCAAGGTCTAGAGAGATGATATCAAGGAGTGTAAAGCACCCTCAGTTAATGCATTTTAGTCGGTTGGATGCTGATGGGTTTGCGGACGGAAGATTGCCAAATGGGAAACTTCCAAACAACACTTTAGATAGTAGCAAGGTGACCTCTATATCCAATGGTTTCACAAACAAAATGCCCATGGCAACACCTTTTTCTCCAAGAAAGGATCAGGGGCTTAGCGATCCTGTTCAGTTGATGCGAATTTTGAGTGAAAAGGCTCAAGAAAAACAGATTTCTCTGAGTGCTTCCAGTGTCGACAGTCCTTCAATCAGGGCACCTCTTCCTTCATTGAGAACGAGCAGTTCAGGCAATGTCGCTGCAGCAGCATGGATGTCCGTGGGGACTGGAGGCCTTAAACAAACTGTGGAAAGTTCAAACACAAAGAAGAGTCAAGTAACAGCAGAACTTTCAAATCAGTCCACCCAAGAACTTCATCCACAAACGGCACGTGCTCATAGCAAACTGCCTGTTTCTTTTGGGATACAGTCTCAAGCAGATAAAAATAACAATCCTCCTTGGTCATTTGTATCATCCCCTTTCAATTTATCCAGTGAGAGACAATCCCATTTGCGACCAATGATTCCCCCCCAAATAATGACTGCCAACTTGTCTAGATTTCCGGGGCAGCTGCATTGGCGTGGTATCACACCACATACACAGCCGTGGCAGAAACAGGAAACTCTTCCTCCAGATTTGAATATCGGTTTCCAGTCACCAACATCCCCAGTGAAGCAATCTTCTAGTGTTGTGATTGACTCACAACAGCCAGATCTAGCCTTGCAACTCTGAAGTATGTATTCATTGTTGAGGAAATTGACAACAAGGGAACTTCACTAGGTAGTCTTTACTTCCTAACAAATTTTCAGATCCAAAAGATAGCTTCTCTTTGTGGGCGAGCTGGGCAGTATGTCAATTTCCTGACCTCATTTATACCATTCAGGTGGTCAGTCCTTGATGACTGTAAAGCGCCGTCTTGACTTTTCAATTGATTATTCGGAAGGAAGGTGAAGTTAGGTTGATTTTGCAGTACCCCTGCTTGATTCCAATTGTTCTGATTCCAGTTGATTATAATTGGACGTGCGGTTTCCGTAGGTCAGATAAAATTGCCAAGGCAGATGTAGATTCGTTGGAAGATAATTGGTCTCTCTGAGAGGTTCAAGCTCTTACCTGACAAAGATTACCGAGTTGTGATGGCATCTCAACCGGAGGAAATAGAGTTCAGTCAGTACATTATTTATTCTGCATTGTTATTTTGAATTGGAATTTAGAGACCACATAGAGAAAGGAGTGGATGACTTGTAAATGAGAGGCAGATCATAATCACTTGCTTGGATAGGGACTCTTTTGATGTCCTGTACCATGTACTGATTAAAATTCGCAGATTTAACTGCATTTTTTCTTCCTAAGTGCGGTGTTTCGAAAGAAACTGCAGATGTTTCTTTTTGTTGCTATGTGCATTTTCCGAAATTTTTTGCCGAGAGTGTAGCAGGTAGTGGCTACAGATTGCGAGGAGTATGTATATCATGATATTCTACTGGCCTTACCGCACCGTTGCACAATTTGATCAACACCTATCAGATTAAAAACTAAAAATCGGTACACCTTTTGGACCTCGTGAGAGATGGTAAATTTAGAGTGAATTTAGAGTCTCTCTCGGGATACTTCGGTCTTTTGCTAGTGATTCAGGTTTCTTGATACTCCCTGAGGTCCTTGGTATTATTGGTTTTTGTTTTCAGTCTGGACAACACAGTTTCTTCAATTTGCAATTAACTGTGTAATCTGTGGACACATAGCCATAGGATATAAGGCTGAGTTGTTATTATAAAGTAGCTTCTCATGCAGTACATCATCCAAGGGCCCAAGGTAAAAGCAGGCATTAAGCTCTCTCTTCTTCCACTTCTTTAGGCGAAACAGGCGGAGGCTCAAAGATGCTAAAAGCCCTATAGCCCGATATTACTGCCAGAACAAGGAAGCAGCAAAGTGCTAGGAAATGCAGGATCAGAGCCAGCTTCACTTTACTGCAAAACCTCCCATACGAAATGCAGGCTTCACTCCAGGTGACCCCTCGATCCCCTTTGTAAGCCAGATACAGTATCTCTAGCACTGCTGCCCCAGATGTGACCATCAAATAGGCCATGATCTGCGTGAAATACATGATTCATACGTGGCAAAAGAAAAGGAACTGAGTCAGGTATTCATGGTTAAGTGGAACAATAATGAAACTCCAACAAATATCATAAGGCAGTCCTCCGACAAAGATGAAGTTTGGTTTATTAGCATTTATCTAAAAAGCTCTTCCGGTCTAGCTTTCTCATATCTTCACTAGATAAACCTTACCTTTATGCAAAGCATTCGGGAAGAGGAATTTCGTTTCGAGAGGATAAATCGGGTATAAATAAGGGTCAGCAGTTAAACCTGGTCAGGGATAAAGAAAAGCCATGCTTTAGCCACCAAGAACTTGAGCAAGTTACAGGTGGCGGAAGCAAAAGCATAAGCAGCACATATCCCACTGATCCAAACCATGTACCTGTGTCATAAAACAGTTTAATTTACTTAGAGAGTATATTAATACATTGAAATCATGAAAAATGTTACCCAGACAAAATATCTTACTTGAGCCCCAGGAAATTTTGGGACTCTATCTTCCCATAGCTGCTGTTGTCTTGCTGGTCGGAGGTGGTCAACCAGATGGTGGCAACACTTAATGGGACTGCAGAAATCCTCAGGATACAATCAAAGAACTTGAGAAATGGGGTTTGCTTATCTGTGGAGAATGGTCCATTATCTTCAAGACTCATTTCTGAAATTTGAGCCACGAACAGAAGACTTGAACATGGGAAAGATAAAGGAGATTTTGTAAACTAATAAGTGTGGGTGGTGGAACTATATACTCGATTTCTCCTCATGTGAGAAGGCAATGATCGAAAAGAGACCGTAGTAATATAAGAAGCGTGCTTCGAAGTGGAGAGGAGTGAGAACTAGTGGACTTCACTTTTTGGTGTAGAAGAGAGTATGTGTTGTTTTTTAGTTTGGTGCATTAGTAGGATTGGAATGATAGTGCATTCCACTTGGCGAAGCTGGTCCCGAATGGCTTTTGATTTCGGTCTCCAAATGTTTTGATTGCTCAAGCAAATCTACATCATTGGATTAGGTGTGGCTTCTTTGAAGTGCGTTCATGTACTCAATGAAACTCATGAAAAGAGGGGACTCCACATCTCATTCTAGAGGTGAACTTGTCAGGAGGAGGTTTCTTGGACTGCAACATGAAGTGCCGCATCAATAAAATAGGGAACATACTATGGTCTAACAGAAAAAAGTTTCAACCGTCGGGATGATTTTAAAAGGATGATAACTTGCAAAAAATTAAGGAAAATCACCGACTATAAAATTGCCAACGTTACAATTGACTGAGGAATATTCTGACGTAAGAGGAAAATTACTTTCGGACAGAGCCTTTAAGTTTACTTGTGAAAGAAAGTTATGATCATTGAGGTAAGTTACTAAGAATAAGAAAAAGAAATTTAAGATATGTTCAGGTTGATTACGATTTTTAAGGAAAATTATGGATGCTGGAAAATTCAATTTTACAAGATTTTAAGGTAAATTACAATGATTGCTTACTTTTTCTTTATGATGAGTTATAGGAAAATTACGACTAATGAGGACACTTACTTAGTATAGCTATTATTACTTACGACAACTTGAGGTTTTATAATACCATTAGTTAATAACTGGGTATTAACACTTTCCTGTTATGGATATATTAAAAGGTAAATTACTCGCTACAAACGCAAGTTGTGATCCATAAAGCGAAATTACTATCTCTAAGCGCAATCAACTTTACAACAACCCTCGGTAAATCACAACATATTCAAGAATTTTTACGGCTGAAAAGATGGACCGTAGAAGCAAACCCCACTAAAGCAGGAGTTGTTGCGGTCCATTGCTCACCTCAGGGTGACGACCAGGTGATTCCCATGCCCTCCAAAACGTCAGTAAACTATAACTCGAGCCAACTTGTCCCTGCTGCACTTGGTGCACCACGAGTTGACCAGTAGACCTCACAGTGTGTTTCGTGAAGATGATTTGTTTGGAAAAATTATCCAAAATATCATTACACTTTTCACGTTTTATCAATTTAATCTAACTAATTTTGACCGAAAATTACTGACGTGGACGCCGGCCATCCTACGTGGCCACGTCAAAGCCAGTCGTGCAACGTAGGATGGCAGGATAACCGGTGTCTACATCAGCGATTTCCGGTCAAAATTAGCTGAATGAACTCAATTGGTAAAATGTGAAAAATTTTAGAACTCAATTTGCACAATTAAAAGATTTAAGATAGAATTGATAAAAATTTAATAAGTTTAGAACTTTTTAGACAACTTTTTCATGATTTCTGTGGAAGAGAAGGGTTAAGCTGCTGCTTGTAAGGCGCCACCACTCTCACCTCTCAATCCAATATGAGACGCATCCCTTCATAAGAGGAATCTCAATAGCAAACCAACTTAAATTTACTCTTGGATTGGGCGGTGTGAGCTGATGCAGCTGTTTTTGTCGTGGCCTTCGTCGTCAACAAATTTCCGAAAACTAGAGCACTTACAAGGGCTCAATTCACATCTAGGGGTACGCAACTGGATCAGGTTTACCTAGGAATCAGATCAGACCACCCGAAAAATAGGTCCGAGAACCAGTTCCTATTTGAACTGGTCTAGGTACATCTTCCAGTTTTTGGGAACTGGTTGGAACTGGTTTGATTCTCGGTTCCAAGTGAAGATCCACCCGGATCGGTTTTGGAACCGATTTTTAGCTTGCGTTAAAAGAAAAAACCGTAGATCATGCTATTACTATATTTTGGATTGTTATTTTTCTGTGGATAGTAATTTTTATTACTCATCTTAGGGATTATTGCTTTTGGCAGATAGTGATTTTTATTATTCATATTATACTTTGAATCGTTTCATTGTTACTTATGTTATTTTGTTGGAAAAAATGAAACCATAAAAAGGAACAAAAGAAAAATAGGTTCTCGGATAGATTCTGAAACCGAACCGAAAAAATAGGATGGGTTCCAAAATAGGTTCCAGAAAAAACGAAATGGGTTTCAGGCTCCAAAAACTGAGAACCGGTTATATCATAATCGATTTCAGATTTCAAGTCTGGAACCCACCTACCCTGAAATCGATGACCTTATTCACATCATTGTATCTGCCATCTCCTAGTATTGTCCATTTTCATATTGTCAAAATCATCAGAAGTTTCAAGACGAATGACTGACGTGGTCGGGGGGCTTTTGCCTCCTGACTGTGTTGGACCATTTCGTCGCGAGGTGGGGCACGATGCAGGCAAAGTCCACATCGGATAGATGCAGAAATGAGATCATGGAGCCTTGGTTTGGACACGGGACACTTCTCGGGGCGGGCCAGAAATTACATAGAAATTAAAAGCTAAGAAACCGAAGATTTGATCGAACTTCTGACTTGTGACTTACAAGTTTTTGTTGGAGAAACTACTTTAATATTCGGGCAAAAGCCTCCAAAAATCCTAAATTGTACGTACTGCGATACATTTACCCTAAAAAAATTTCTATGACATAAAAAATCCCAACCTGTATGACACATTTGCTCTTCGTCAACATTCTGTCGGTGAGAACCGTTAAAAATCTTCCTAGATGGATGCTAGAAAGCAAACAGTATTAATATAAAACGGCGTTATTTTGGCTGGAAAATCATATAACGGAATATTGATGGAGAATAAATGTACTACACAAATACAAGTTTTGAATTTTTTTGTCACCAAAAAGATAGGGCAAATGTGTCATAATAGATATAATTTAAGGTTTTTGATGTCATTAAAAAAACCTTGACATTTCGGGTATTTTTGCGGCTTTTTTTCCTTGATATTATGAATGAAAAGAGTTGAATAATCTCGAAGGATATCGTTCTGTTGTGTCTTTAAATAATTTTTTAGGTATTTAGCACAAAAAAAGTTCACAATTCGACAAAATATTCGAGATAAACGAGCGCTGCCGCTGAAGTCATAAATCATTCGAGAGAAACGAACGCTACGGTTGCTACCACAAAAGTCATAAATCATCATGGTACCGTTTGGGGTGACTCCTAACTTTTCGTCTTTTTGACTTCTTGTTGAATTTCGCGGCACTCCCATTTTGACTTTTTCAGTACTAAAATATGGCCGAAGCCCTCCCAAAAAAATTCAAATATGGAGACGTGAAATGATACTTTATTTAAGATGGTTTTCTGAAATTTAATGTACTTTTTTTGCGGTCTTAAGGAATTTGAGTTCACAAAATAGGAGATAAAAAGTGAACGAGCCCTAGTTAAAAAAAGGGAAAAGAAGAAAAAGAGGCACAAGAAGGGAGTAGGCCGGAGGAGGCAATTTACGGTCTTTTGATGGCCTACATAGATCGGGCTCGCGGCGGGTGCACCTAACATCCTCTCCCTCTAGCTAGTTTATGCCGAGACGGATTTATAGCATAACCTAATGTCCTTTATATATAATAGCTTACCATAAGCAATTCTAAGCTTCATCGCTCCTGCGAAAGCCTCGGCAGCCCGTCCCTATCGTGTGGAGCAGACCCCCGCGAATGCGTTTTCTTATTTTTACGTGCCGATATCCGCATGACTCGCGTTCCTAATTCTTCACGTATCTTTTTCTTCTCTAGGGAGGGGGAAAACCCTCTAGAAATTTTTACATCTCGATGATCCCAAGTTTCACACGTGAACCGAGATGTAGTCTTTTAAAGACTCGCTCAGGTCCACTGTCTCTAATTAATGCCGAGTCAGATTTATAGCTTGACCTAACTCGCTTTCTCAATAATAGCTGACCATAAGCAAATTTAAGCTTCTTCCTTGATTCCTCGCTTGGCAAAGCAGGTTTCCAAAGGAAGAGATCTCAAATCCCATTGATCTCGGATAGACTTACTTAATCAGTTGATTGAATAAGTTTTAGATTTAGGAACCATCCGTTTCGCGAAAAATGGATGATCTGGAAAATATTTTCCAAAAAAAATGATCGTTTGTATCGCTTAAAATAATTAGCCAGCGGAGAATGTATTCATTATCGAAAACAATTCATATCTAAATATTATCATGGACGATGAAAACTTTTTTCGATAATTGATATAAGCAATCATTTTTAAGAAAACGTTTTTCAAATTATTCATTTTCTGCGAAACAGACGCGCCCTTAAGATAGCTTAGCCCCTTCATTGACCTATGGGCTCATGCATGCGGCAATAAGCTCCAAGCCAATTGAGTTAAAACGTTTTCCGTTTGTTTAGTAGCTTGAACTATTAATTGGGAAAACTGATCCAGCGGTTCAATCGGTCGAACCGGTGCGAACAGGACTGTCGAACCGGGTCTGGGTTTTGAAGAAACCGCTCGACATTAGCGATAATTAACTGAAAATCACTAAACACGTTACTCCATACATCATGCAGCAGTGTCTATCCAGCGTGAACCATGCGAAAGTGATGCTGCGGAGTTTGCCCCCGACTCCACGGCGACGGCCGTCCTTGGCCACGTGAGAAGTGCTGTTGCCACGCGACGATACCCGACGCCTCTAAAGCTAAACCCTTACCCGTCCCCGTCCAAAACAACACAAGCGAGATGTCGATTGTTCATACATCGGTTTGATTGGTGTATTGAAGATATTATCGAATGTAAAGCTCGTTTGTCTAGCGAAAAATGTGATGGTTTTAATAAATATTTTCCAGAAAGCCGTTTTTCAGGAAAATAACAACATTTTCCGGTATTTGATTGGAACCTGAAAATGAACTAGATTTTATTTTCCGCCATTTGGTATATTATTTGATTTTCCTCGGAAAAATTACCAAGATATTCGATTTTTTTCTATTTTTCCCTTTTCTTTCTCTTTTTTTCTTACTTTTCTTTCTTCCTCGGTCGATCGCCGATCGCCGACCTTAGGCGAGCTTGACCTCCCGGGATCGGGTGAGGTGGAGCCTTGCCCGAGGGCCTAGGGAGAGCTTGCTGAGCAAGAAGCAAGAAGAAAAGGAAAGAAAAGAAAAAATAAAATTTTGATTTTTGAAGAAAATAATTTTATTAGAACGAACGTTTCATTAACTAAAGATCCGAGCTTGAGCGCCAAGGACCCGAGCACAGCTTTCGTCGACTTAAGCCTGAGTGCGAAGGACCAAAGCTCGAGCATCGGAGACGTGAGCATGGTCTTTATGCACTCGGGCTCAGGTGCTATGTCATCGGGCACGAGCGCCAGGGCTTCGAGCTCGGCCTAGATAGTCCCGGACGTGGGCACTGGGGCCTAAGCCCAGCCTCGATGGACCCGGGCCCAGGCACCGGAGACCTAGTTCTAAACGCCGGGGATTTGGAAACCAAACATTGAGGTTCTTATGTCCAAGCGTAGACTTTCGGGTCCAAACTCTAGTACCTAATCATATTTTGAAAAATGTTTCTCGGACTTTTCCAAAGAGGAAATCATTTTCTTGGATTTAAGCGTAGGTTTTCCATTAATCAGGAATATATTTTCCGTTGAATTATTTTCGAAGCAAACTAAACGCCAAAAATAAGAAAAATGTTTTTCCGAAAAATGTTTCGCGCAAAATAAATAGAGCCTGAAAGTACGATTCACTTTTCTTTCAAAATTTAAAGAAATGGGCGTAAAGATTCGGCTATTTGAAAATTCACGAGACGCTCTGCAAATCTAACTTAACGGGCTAAGTCCTCTAGAACGGGTTTTCACGCAGCGGACGGGGGTTCGAACGAGTGACTTCACGTTTCCGAACCCGCGTGATTGTCTGGATCAACCTCATCGATCATCCGCACACTCTACCTCATCGACAGGTTTGACAGCAACTTCGCCGACCTCCAATAAATGTGAAAAATGTGGAAACTGTACGACAGTATATTTTACTTGCACGACAGCGCTCTGGGCCCCCACCGTTTTGGCACAGCGTGGGCTGTGGCGGGACCATCCCGAAACGAATTATTGACCTAACGTGTTTCGCAGCATGAGATAATAGTATTGGAAAGCGATCGAATGACCTTTCATCGCTCGACCTCGTTTCACGTTAACCAAGTTTCATACAAACAGTACGTGCAGCAAGTGCATGTACAGTATATATAAGAGCGTGCTCCTAGGTTGCTGAACTCGCTCTGATAAGCCAACCACTACTGGCACTTCATCAGCTTTCTCTCTGTCTCTCTCTCTCTGCTCGTTCTTCATGGAGCAAGCTTTGCTCGGCTCCAACGGCCGGGCGGCGACGACCCTCTTCAATGTCAAACCCAAGTCGAACCCCCGCCGCCCATCTTCGGTCCGAATGCCCGTCGCGACGGCCGTGGCCAAGCCCTGTACCCGACCGTCGGGTAGGTGGGAGGCCATCCACGCCGAGATCGAGGCCCACCTCAAGAAGGCCATCCCCGTGAAGCCCCCGCCCGTGGTGTCCGAGCCGATGCACCACCTGACCTTCGCGGCCCCGCAGAGCACGGCCCCGGCCCTCTGCGTCGCGGCCTGCGAGCTCGTCGGCGGCGGGCGGGATCAGGCGATGCCCGCGGCCGCCGCGCTCCACATCATCCGCGCGGCCGCCGTCGCCCACGAGAACCTCCCCCTGACGGACCGGCCCGAGATCAGGCCCCCCGTGGCCCACGCCTTCGGTCCCAACGTCGAGCTCATGACGGGGGACGGCATGGTCCCCTTCGGGTTCGAGCTGCTCGCGGGGTCCGACGACCCGGCCCGGGGCAACTCGCAGCGGGTCCTCCGGGCCATCGTGGAGATCACGCGCGCGACGGGGTCGCAAGGAACGGTGTACGGGCAATACCACGAGGTCGAGTACCTGCTGTCGCGGGGCCGGGATCGCCAGGACCCCGAGTGGGCCGACCACGTGTGGGCCAAGAAGGAAGGGGAGCTGCACGCGTGCGCGGCGGCGTGCGGGGCGATACTGGGGGGCGGCACGGAGGAGGAGATCGAGGGGCTGAGGAGGTACGGATTCTATGTAGGGATGATAAGGGGCATGGTGGTGCACGGCGGCGGAAGGAGGGAGGACGGAGCGATGAAGACGGTGGAAGATATGAAGAAATTGGCGCTCAAGGCGTTGCAAGGTTTCGATGAAGGGAAGGTCGAGGCAGTCGCTAGCATTCTTGATGCCAACATGTGCTAAATCTTTCCTACGGTTTATGAAAAAATGGAATGTAACGTTTTACTTTATTTGGTCGGAATAGAATGTAACGGTTTTTTTTTGGGGGGTTTTGTAAATTTTTTTTCCCTCAAAAAGTATCGAGGCTACTCGTTGGATCGTCATATGACATTTTTTTTTACTTATTTATATTATTTTTGTAGTGAGAAAGAATAGCCTCATGGGTTGATTAAAAAAAGAATGGCCTCATCATCAATTGGCTTTATGGAGTCAAAACAAGCTCCAACCTTCACAAATTATATTAACGTGAGAGAATGCGAAGATTGAATCAGATGAGAAATAATTGCCCCACATTGTTTACCTTGAGGATTTTCCAAAGCTTGCATCTTCTATAAATGAAAGGTTTATAAGGAGAAGAGATTGTTTTTAGGGTTTTACCATTATCATTTCATCTTTCAATAGCAAAAAATTCCAAAAAATAAAAAATTGAAAAAATATTTTTTTCCTTAAAGTGAACACGATGGAATTCGCAAGGGGAAATTATTCAAAAGTTTCTAAACCTATTGCACTTTGATCAACTCAATCATAGATCTTCGATAATTTGCCAATTGACTTCATCTACGGAATTTTGGCTAAAATCAATGCCCCTGTCATCTTACGTGACACTACTGGCACTAGCATGGACAATTTTTATAATTTTTTTGAATTTATTTTCTTTCTTTTTATTTTCCTTTTTTACTTTGCCTTTTTTTTCTATGTCGGCGAGGGTGCTGGAGGCGAGGTGAGGCGGTTGTTGCCTAGATCTTGCGAGGGCCTTCATGCCCTCACCCGCGGTGGGCAAGGTCGCGAAAGCCTCGCCCAAGGCCATTTTGGCCGCGCAACTAGGCGGGGTTGCAAAGGCCCTCGCTAGATTTAAGCAAGGGCCGCCTTGCCTATGGCCGGTGGGGCCACGAAGGCCCTTGCCCACAATCAACAATGCTGCAAAGGCCTCGCCTAGGCCATTGCAGTCGAGTCACCAGTGACCTAGCCGGCACAAAAAAAAAAGGCAAAGAAAGAAGGAAAAGAAAATAAAAAGTTCAAAAAAATTGCAAAATTACAAAAATTGTCTCCATCAGCGTTGGTAGTGCCACGTGGAATGACTAGCATCCCCATTAGCAATTTTCGACCAAAATTGACTAGATGGACTCAATTGGCAAATTGTCAAAAGATTTAAGACTTAATTGGCAAAATTATAAAGTTTACGACTGAATTGGCTAAAGTGCAATAGGTTTATAACTTTTTGGATATTTTTTCCAATTCGTAGGACGGGGCTAATTCCCGCCTTACCCGCCTAATCATTACAGGCCATTTTTTACAAGAAAAATTTGCCTCGTGCATGGCACTATACAATTATGTGTATATATATATATTCATCGGCCTTTCAGCATGAATCATGTGAGCTCGTGCTTTTTTTGTGGGCCCGACTAATAATCCGATTAAAGCAGTTATCGGACAAGAAGCCCATACACTTTGCGGAAGGACTGAAGAAAGGCCCTAAGATTTGCCACTACAATTTTTTGGGCCCATCCTCCATGATGGACCATATTATAACGTGGACCCAGAAAATAAAACCAAACAAGAAATGTTTCTCCCAGTTAAAACAAAACTACGATGTAATCAGGCGAATGAAATGCTACGTACGTTTTTTTTATTAGAAAAAAAAGGTGGGAAATACAACTCTGTGTGTTCCATCATCAAAATATTCTATGCTCTGAAAAATCAGAATTATAATAATGATTGATCACTGGCCACTTTGGCCAACATCAGTGGAATGAAACTTTTTGCCTTTTTATCTCGATAAAAGCCCTGGTAAACTCATCGTCCCAGCTGCCCGAGGAATTGACATGTTTGACTCTCAACATCGATCGATCGTGGGGGCCCTCTGATTTGTCTCTCTTCTTGTCATCTTGTTCCACATTAAAAAAAAGGTAAAGAAATCATGTCGGAGAACATTGCAATTTAGTGGGCGGCTCGGTCTATACCAGTCAACCTTCGACTGCTTGTCTCTAACTTTAATTAAGTTTGTTTCGCCCCCAGATTGGATCGGCCTCTTAGATGACATGATTTACAGCCTGTGGATTACAACAGCCGTGCTAGATACATAACACGTGGCGAGTTGGGTTGAAAAATTACAATACATGTCGTGAACTCAACTCAAGAATTTTCTCTGGAGTATTGGCGATTATGTTGAGAGGGCATTTTGACAAGGAATTACCAAAAAAATTATAAGCTTATTGCATTTGTGCCAATTGAGTTATAAATCTTTTAATTTGATCAATTTAGTCATAAATATTTCGATGATTTCCCTCCACCGGCCTTGGATTAGAACTGAATTGATACAAATATAATAAGTTTAGAACGGTATTTGTATAGCGAGTGTTAGAGCAAGTCAATCAAATGTAAGAGATTTCAATATTCATAGGCAAAATTGGTTGGGATGCATACCATGTCAGTCATATTACCAATGCAATGCATAACATACTTTCTCCTAAAAAAAGAAGAAGATAGATTGCATTTTTTATATCGATTTTGGCCATATATTGGTCATATTATTCTTCAGTATAATTACTTGGCTCAAGTATACTCCTACAGACGATAATAATATTGGCGCGTGGTGAAGTTAAAAAAGAATAATATCAGAAATATTTAGAAAACCACCTTCACATTAGGGACTCACCATCAAACCGGTGGTTAGGCTTAAAGCTATCTCGCTTTGTCGTATGCGTTCGTCAACTTTGGTGCTTCATTCGATGTTGATTGATGTGAGGAGCATCAAAACACTTTTGCACTATTTAAATTGCACGTTTTAGAGTGTAGTCTCGATGCTTTTCTGGGTCAAAGTAAAGGAACAGTTGTAAATTCGACAGTGTAACAAAGTGAAAAGTGCAACTTCGATGCTACTTTGCTCGTTGATAGAAAGACGCTTTTCGATTTCTTTTTCTCTTTCTCCTTGGAAATATTTCCTTTTCACACATCGGCTGTCATCAAATTTGTTGTCCAACCACACTTTAAACCATGGCCGTCCAAACCGTGATTAAATACAAGCGATGAAGCATGTGAATTCATTGTTTAAGGCAGAAAGAGTGTGCGGAGTAGTTGAAAAGAAAAAATGACACCCAGACATCGCAATGCCGTTAGTGACCCGGTGTGGTGTAATCGGCATTGAGTAATGTCAATGCATCGCTTAATATAACCGCCTCTCACTTCGTCTATAATTTTGAGCACGGACTCCACCACTTTCGTGGATGATATGTTTTTTATTGATTGTGGTGCAAAGCATGTGACGATTCTGTTGTCATTTTATGTCTAGTTTTTGTTCTGGTGCTAAACTCAAGCATATGAGGAGGAGAAAAGCATTGATGGTTCGTGAATTCGACTTGCTTGGCAGTTAGTTGGACAAGCTCATGTGACCCTTGGGTACCCGTGAAAAAAAAAATCGAGCATTTAAGTAATGCACATATGATTAGGGGTGAGCGGTTTCAGAGTCGTTCCAGATTTTAGGAACTTATCCTATCACAACCAATTTCCAATTTTTGAAATCGAAACCTACCATGCATATTTTGAAACCGAATATGTGGTTCTCGGGTCTACTTGGGAATCAGACAAAGACAAACCCACATGGACTTGATTTGTGCATTTCATCGACCATGTGGTGAGCGATTTCCTGAAGGTGCTGACAAAAACCCAATTAAACAAAAGTCACATCTTTCCTTGCTCGCATTCATATTCTAAATTGCAAACAAAAGACACTAAATGAATTGCTAGACTCACAGGAGTCGCGACAATATTGTTTGCCTTCTTTGTTGCACTTGCGGATGGCTCTTCTTCACCTCCATGGCCTGAGGATTCCAATTCCGCGGTCAAACTCATCTCATCATATGCCTCCACTTCCACTGCCAACAAAAAGCAAAGGTGGCTCCAATGTCACTCCAACCAATCAACTCAGCATACATATTTCCACTTGCATGGAGGTTTAATGAAGTCAACATTGTTTATGTCGCTCTCAACACTCTCCCCACGCAGCCCACACGCAGCGGCGCGCTCCCACACCCATGGAACACCTCTGGAGAGCACGCAAGATACAAGTAGACTTGGTTTGTGCATTTCGTCGAACTTGTGGTGAGCAATTTCATGAAGGTGTTTATATTCAAAGCAAGTAATAGATTAACAAGCAGATCTTCAAACCTTTGTTCTTAATCAAAGTGAACCGAGAGATGATGAATTTCAGAATCGATCAATGGTTGAGAAACTTCTAGGATTCACGGATTGAGAGAGATTTTCCTTTTTCTCTAAGATGTGGGTGTTTTTGGTTGTGAAGTATCAATGCCCCTCTTAATCCCAGTGAGCTCAAACTTGTAGAGAGAAAAGTTAGATATAGAGAGAGGAGGCAGCAAGAGCAAAAAGAGAGAATTTAGGGCTGCTGGTTCTCGGATTCTCCAGTTCCCAGTCTAATTCTTCGGTTCTCGGTCCGGTTCTTCGGTTCGGTTCGGTCCTACCCAGGAACCAAAAACCGGACGTAATCGGCAAGGAATTAGGAACCGAACTAATTTTTAGGGTCAGTTCAATTCGGTTTTTAATTCTACCTGGAATTCATGCTTACTTCTACGTATGATGAATCACAATTTGTAAATCATGAAAGTTTCATGTGGAGCTCATCTACATTAAGGGTTGCAATGTGCCGAGTTCAGAAAACTAAATAAAAGCCAAACTCGAAATGTCACGGTGTAAAAAGCAAAAGCCAATAATGAAGTGGGACGTACAATTATCATTTCTTTTTGCCTAACTGATAAAAAGCCAATAATCAAGTGGACGTACAATTATCGTTTCTTTTTGCCTAACCGATAAGAAACTCACGACCCATTCTCTTAATGAAAAAGGAATAAAACAATATATGCAGATTACACTAAAGTCCCCAGGCAGATTCCTGGAAGCCCTCACGTGGTTTGGCCGTCCAGCCGACGACATGGGGCCAGCCTCTACCATGATAAGTATTATAGGACAAAATACTGTCGCGAAAGCGACCCTTTCTATAGAATACTCCATTGACACTCGACAGGGAATCCAGCAGAAAGTCCAAAACAGCTTTTTATCGCCATGATCTATGGTACGATGCTGCATCTTTGAAAAATCTGCATGGAATTGAACCCATGAAGCTCCCCCAAAAGCCGGGATTTCAACAGGAGCGAGACCCAGAAACTACATGGATCCTTCTACACGTGAAAAGCAAAGCTAGCTAGGTAGCCCTTCGCATTTTTATTTCTTTTTTCGAGTTGTGGGGGATTTGTGGAGGGGGAGTGATTACTGACGAGTTGACACCGTAAAAGCTGCCTATCTCACCTCAAAAGCAGAACGGTAAGACGACAAAATGTGCAACTTGAGGGGAGGAAAGACCAATTAGAAGCTTTGATCGCGGCTGGCGTGAGGTCTAGAAAGGAGATTGGAAGGAAACAGTAAGACCTTCCTGAGATGGGAGAAAGCTCGAGGAAACCTGCTTGCTAATGTGGGTTCTGTGTGAGATTACATCGATTGATTTGTTGATTAATAAAGTAGCGTCGCCAAACGATAGATATGTGCAAGGGGGGAATTGCCCAAAAAAAAAGTTGAAAACATATTGCTCGTATGTTAATTCAGTATTAAACGTTTCAATTTGGCCAATTTAGTTAGAAAACAATTTGCTAATTCAATCATTCTGATTAATTTTGATCAGAAATCGCCGACGTTGATATAAATCGTACCATATAGGACGGCCGACGCTGACGTGAATTTTTTTTTTATGTATTTTTGTAAAAGAATTTGATTTTTTATAATTATTTTCTCTTTTTTCTTTCTTTCTTTTCCTTTCTTTTTTTTCTAAGCTTGGTGAGGGTTGTCAGCTGACCCTTGCCAACCACTAGACGAGAGCCACGAAACCCTTGCCCAGTGGCCGTCTAGGCAAGGGTCTGGACCTTCGCTCGCTGCTAGCGAGAGCTTCATGGCTCTTGCCCGCAACTGGCGAGGGCTTTGAAGTCCTCGCCCCTTGCGGGCCCTTGCCTGGGGTAGGCTAGGGTCAACCAACAACCCTCGCCGGACTTCATAGAAAAAAAAAAAGGAAAAGAAAGAAAGAAAACTAAAAAAGTAAAGTAAATATCATTAAAAAAATAGTAAAAATTTAAATTTTTAAAAAATGTTAAAAATTATTTACGTTAGTGTCGGTCGCCCTACGTAGCATTGTTGATGTCCACGTCGGTGATTTCTGACCAAAATTGATTGAAATAATTAAATTGATAGTCAAAAGGTTTATAACTATATTGGTCAAATTGAAAGGTTCATGACTAAACCGACACAAATGCTTACTTTTTTGGTAATTTTTTCCCTATGTGCGAGTGTACCAAGTAAGCAGCGTACATGTGCTTTTGAGACTTAATCAACCATTTAAAGGATCCATAAACACGATAAAAATTGAATTATGGTAAGCACGTGCATCACGGAGACTCGTCCTGCATACGATGTGATTATAAACCAACTCAATTACTATCAACAATTTCCATGATTATACATAACATGGCGTATATCGTCCAGATGAACAAATTGAAGGAGCATAAATAGACGGAAAGTCAATGTGGTTTGGAAAAAGCAGTGTCGCAACTGGGAAGAACAAAGAAAGAGAATCCAGCCTTCAAATGCACATGCCAGATAAAGATCAGGGCCCCCTCGTGATTACCGCAATTAGCTGTCCTTTTGACCGAAGATTGACGAACGTGCGCGCGCACGTAAGTGATGTCATTAAATTTGGTTGGCGAGAGCCACAAGAGTCGTTGTTCTGCCACGGAAAACATGGGGGGGATGGAGAGGAATTTCATCCCAGCGACGACACACTCAGCTCCCGAATAGCCAAACGAGGCACGGCATTGTCCTAGGCGGCCAGCAACGTGACGGATGTTGTCTCTTACCAAATTGAACCCTAAAGCTGTTTTGTATCTATGTTAGGCAACGTGCGATTGGTTTTGAACACAACTAGAACCATGAGTGCATAAACCGTGATCGGATCAGTGGCTCCACGATGAACAAACACTCGGTGCCGTGCATCATTTGAGCACCGGGTTGTGCCAAGGACAGGACGCGACATTGCACACGTGCAAACAATGAATCAAAGTATGTCTCGCATAACAACTGCTCAAAAAACATTAATGACCTGTGACGTACATGCTCTTTGATTTTCTTTGTAAGTTCGAAACTCTTGAAACAAAAAAAGAGGGTGCATTTGATTTCAATTTACCAATTGATTGTGCTAATGGGTATGGTCAACTTTTACCGGACAACGCAAAAAGACAGTAAAGCGACATTTAGTTCGTTTTGGGAACTCAAATGGTCGTGAAAGTCGAACAGAAGTACGAATTTTGCACCGAGACAACTGAGCTGAAAGGGGGTTTTACCAAAACCCAGCACAGACCATTAAAGAAGAGAGTATTCACATCTTTTTTCTTTCCCATCAAAGCCAAGTCGACATTCTCTGTCATGACAAAGATGAGGGTACAGACCCAATCGCAAACCCTGTACAGAAGACTACGACATCGTACCCATACACATTCGACACGCACGCCCACCACGATCGATGTCTCGAGCCCGCGATTCATCATGGCGACTCGAGAAAGCCGGTTCTCGTCAAAACAGCGTTCCTCACCTTGCTGAGGTCCCTCCCTTTGAGGGTCCTCCCCGCCCCTTCGAACACCGAGAAGGACGAAATGTGACTCCTGGCCAGCCTCACTGCAATGAGCTCGTGTGGGGGCATCTTGCAATAGCTCTCGTCCTCGTCTTCCTCCTCGCTCTCGCCGCCTCTCTCGCTGTCGACCACGCCGCCGTCGCTCGAGTCGCCTCCGTCTTCCTCGTCCCAACCCCTCGGGCTCTTTGAATTCGAAGAAGTTTTCTTCGACTTTTGCCTCTGCAAGTTTGACCAGTATGGAATGTTGACCGGTGCTGACTGCTGCACAGGTCTGGCTGCTGCCTCGGGGGTTGAGCTGCTGCTGCCGCCGCCACTTGGCCTCGAGATCGTTTTCGGGGCAGTGGGTGGGTGTTTCCTTGAGAACGATCTTCTGGGTCGTTCACCTGAAGCCCAAATATTGGAATTATTTGAGTCTTGCTTGCCGTTGAGGACCTCCCAAACCTCTTCTTCTTCGAAGTCGCCGTCCCGCAGTGACCTCCACAGTGCACTGCCTTGGTAGTAGTAGCCATACCTGTCCTCCATCTATAGATCGAAGCAGAGCCTTTGAGCGACACTGACATATGGTTTTTGAGGGGTCGACACTTTTGACAATCTATTCAAAGGAGGAGATGCAGATTTTCGTATCGCTCATGTAAAATCGGAATTGATTTTGACCAGAGATGAAAAGCAAGAATCCACCTTCTTTTCTACAGATTGAGAAGCTCCAAGAAACCCCAACCCCTCTCTCTAGTTCTCTCAGCTAGGAGGTATCTGCGAGACTGCAACCCAAGAGAGAAGATTGAATAAGAAAAACGAGAGTCAAAGCTCAAAGGCATCTCTCTTTTGTCATTTGTTTTTTGTCCAGAATCTAAAGAGAAGAAGAATCTGAGCCTTTCTTCAATTGAAATCACCTGACAAATCCTTGAATTGGAGTTTCAGAGGATGGTAGGCTGCTCTCTGTGGAAGACCCCAGAGACATTTAAATGGCATGAGAATGGGAAAAATTCAAGGAAAGACTCCTTTGAGTCTCGTCCCCATATAGCTGCTGAACATGGAGGATCTTCGATGTGGGTGTGTATATATATATATATATTATATATAGCTCTTGCCCCATGCAACAGGACTTTTTGAGCCTGGGAAGCTGGGAGGAAATGCGGGCGCCGTCTTAGGATAAAGATGTGCCTTATCTTCTTCTCTAACGAATAGGGTTTAGCAAAAGCAAGAAAATAAAACAAAACATGAATAAAAAGATGAAGAAGCTTCTCATCAGGACGTGTTTATCTGCTTTCTTTTACTGTTCTTGTTTGGGAGTAAGACGAAATCTTCTCTTAAGATCATAACAGATTTTTAAACAAGTATCGAATGGGATCATCTTACTTATTATCCTTCCTTTTCTGTTGGGATTCATTACGGTACTTCAATCTCATAGAAATTTTTGTTGGGGGGTAATGTTATTGATCTAATCGCTAGCAAATTGTTACAAAATCTGATCCAAAAGTTTAAATTTTTGGATATAGAGAGACACGCAACGACAATGGGGGGCGACAAAAGCTGAATATACGGTGTAGAACTTGATTTCGATACCACGCTTGAAAGTATAATACAAAAAATGAAGGCAAACCGTGAATATAAACAGCATATGAACTCCGTAGGAAGTATATAATTTACCACAAATTATCAATATTTCAGAATACAAGTAGGATGAGATTTCTTTCTCCCTTTTTTTCAAGTAGAATCTGGTAAAGGCCTTATCATTTGAGTCGATATTTTTCTCAATACGAAAGAGGAATTTGTCAAAGTAGATAAAGAAAAGGAAAAATTACATGTTCATCCGAATTCGTGATGGAAGGTGCATGCATCATCATATCATTTTTCTTTTCGTGTTGGGTTAAATTAATGCAGCTTTTGCATTTAGCCGCCATAACCCAAGAAACCGATTCCATGGTCAAGCGCATCTTATTCTAATGTAACATATCTCGCATAGATTCAAACGACAGCATCTTTGATTTCCGGAGACCGAAACTCTATCCAAAAACCCGTGTAGACGGACCGTTTAATTCGCGAATATTCACGGGAATTTATTAAAATTGGTTCAGATATTCCGTATTATCGAAGAAAAAAAATAATGGAAATGGAGTTGAGCATTAGCTAGGTGGCCAGTTCATAATCTTTAATAATGGAGAGCACCAGTCGTCATGGGCGTGATTACCTCATAAAGTAGGTGTCACAGTGCTTAGGTTTCTTAAAATATCGTATAAAGCACTTGCGGCATTTCGTCTTAGCTATACATGATGTGGAAATGGAAAATTATCTTTACTTAGGCGCTGGAAAGTGCGAGGAAGCTAAATACGGACCCCGTCAGCCCACAGACTTTCATTTCTTAATTTGATTAAAAGCTCGGGTTTAGCCTAATCTGTTAGGAGCAATGGGACGGAACTATGAGAGGTCGTTTGCGTAATTGGATTTTCTGTTCTGAAAAGCAAAAAACAGTTTTTACATGAAAACGCCGTTCGGACGATGATTACAATAAAATCAATTATTTCAAAAACAAAGACAAACGTAACCTTTTTTTTTAAAAAAAGTAAAGTAATCTTTTTCCTTTTTGTAAGGAGAAGGGAGAATTAAAAAAAAAAGCACAAACTTTACCTTGAGTGATAATTTTGGCCGGAACTTTTTTTTGTCTCAATTAAAAACACGTACAAACTTTTACTCGAGTCCCTAATCTAGCCCTCGTGATGTGGAATTTTCAAATTATTCGAGCAAGATTTAGGATTTAAGTAAAGTTTGTGATTTTTTATAAAACAAAAAGAAGTTGGGGCCAAAATTGTCGCTTAAGGTAAAGTTTGTGCTTTTTTTTGGAATTAGGCCTAAGATTCTATCTATCTCTAAAAATTTTTACTATCTTCATAGCATGTATTTTCTTCTTTCCTTGTCATAGTGTTACTATGAATAGTGATCTCTTTCATACCATGTGAAAAGAGCTATTAGTGCGTTTAGAATTTTTGTTCATCGCTTAATATCAAAATAAAGAGTCACGGTATTGTTTTGGATAAAAATAATAGAGTAGTTTTGTCTTGAAATGTTATCAAGCAATAACCGTGCTACTTTTGTTAATTATTAAATAGTTGAGATCTATTATTGACTATATAATTCATCAGCAGAATATATCATGCAGTATAAAATCGGCAAAACTTAAAAATATCATGTAGACAGAACTCTCACAGCAAAAAGATTCGCATTTTTTTTTCCTCTGGTAAGCAAGAGTTGCACATTCACTCACGTTGAATGGTCAATACAGACCCTTTCGAACTCTGCCATTTATTAAAAAAAACAAGCGGCGGGTTTTCTTGTAGCAAATTAAGAGAGAGCACTAATGGTAGTGCTCTCAATTAACT
Source organism: Syzygium malaccense (assembly GCA_031216405.1). Classification (NCBI taxonomy): domain Eukaryota; kingdom Viridiplantae; phylum Streptophyta; class Magnoliopsida; order Myrtales; family Myrtaceae; genus Syzygium; species Syzygium malaccense. Next base: position 4,834,691 of record CM062258.1, on the reverse strand, counting down.
CCGCACACTTTCGAGGTTCATAATAAGAGTAATTCCTCTCGAGCGTATTAGGATGAAATGGAAAAAGAAAAGAGATTATTAGCTAGTCTCTCTTAATTAAACGCTAAAAAGAGAAGGAAATTGTGCATTTAATATATCGTTCTCTTATATTTTTTGTCTGAGACATATTTCCAAATCCGAAAATTTTTTTTATTAAGTATAATCAAACATGGTTAACAAGTGTTTAGGTAGCATTTGTTAACAACGCGAACGAAGAACTCGGTTGAAGATACCATTGAATAGGAGAGCCCGAGGACAAAGGGAAACATAAATTACTCCCGAAGCGTGACGCACGTGCGAATATTTGGAAGAGCCGACATTCAACGCACTTAGCTTTGCTTTGAATTTCCGAAGGGTACAGCACAAGGGGACAACCTACGTTCCGAGGCCAACAAGTTTTCGTGGCGGATCCAACCAAACTCCTTTTATTGCTCCAGAAGAAAGCTGAAATCTGGGACGAATCAGGAGACAAATCTGCCGTCCAGCGCAAGAGCATCACAAGAAATTCTTTCACTTGATTGACGAGACAAGGAGGATTCATTTCTCTTGGACGGATCCTTCCACTTGCGGATGCATTCTGTGGCGGCCGCGCATTAGGCACGTGCGTACCTTTGGCCCTCTTCGGCCGACGCGCCAGCGATTGCATGACCGTAGATAACAATGTTCGATCTCGCATCGCTCACTTGTCCACTTATAATATGCATATCTCTTATCGCAATTCAAAAGCTTAACACATCAGCTTTCGTTTTTCGGGGGTGAAGAGTTAGGAGATGAAATGTGAGATTAATGGCGGTTAGTAAAAGCGCGTGATTAGATCCGACCGTAGTCCAAACAGACCCCCGCTCAATTCGCATAAGACTAAGAAGTGACGTGGGAACTTGGATAAAGAGGTCGAGCCCATCCCGACCTAAGTTTGTACCCGAGTAACTCGTATTCCCTTCTACACAATTCCGTTAGAAGTCGCCGTTAAAAATCTGACGTGACACTAGTAATGCTTGTTAAATATAAGTGGTGCTACCGTGGCATAGAAAAAGATTTTAAAAAGGAAGGAAAGAGAGATTGCAAATGGTGGCACCACTGCTATTTTGGATTCGCCGGCGAGGGCCATCGACCCCTGCAGGCCATCAACGAGATCAAGACCTTAGATATGACGAATCACGGTTGACCTCCACATGACCTCAGATGTGGAGTTTGCTCCTTAGATTGTGAAGTTATTGTTCATCGTCTCCAAAGTTTATGTTCATCATTTACAAGCTCATGATCACTTGGCCAAAGCTCCTTTGATACTTGTCCATCACTGCCCACTGCTGCCTGGACCTCTAATGGCGTTTATCAACCCTTGCTTGACTGCCCGCGAGGTGGCCATCGCTTACTCTCAAATTTAAGATTTCAATTTTGCGCAAGTGAATTAGGAGGGGTGAGTGTCTTGGAGACGATAATCTCGCTGCGACAAGTTTCAAAGCCAGGTTTTTCGCCACGGTGCTAGCTTCGGGGTCGATCTGGCTTCAAAGCTCGCGGCCACCATAGCCGCTAGATCTCAAAGGGTCTGCAACATGGAGGGAGGCTTGAGAGTTGAGGAGAGCCTAGAGCAATTGGAGGTGGTGGGGTTGAAAGAATTGGTGTTGAAGATAATCTCTAAGCTAAGCCCATGCTTGGATTATTGCTTGAGCAAATGACGAAGAAGGATCTGTTGTTGTTGATGCTGCTACTTTGGACCACATCTGGGCAAGCTAGGCCGTGCCACTTGAGCTCGATGCCATCTGGGCCGAGCTCCGCTCGCTAGCGAGGGTCGATGGCCCTCATCGCCGAAGTCGGAAGAACATCAATGGCCCCGACCGTCAGCAATCTCTCTTTAGTTTGCTTTTTTTTTGGCCATTTTTAGTTTTTATCTTTTATAATCTTTATGAGATGCGGCGCCTACATGAGACCACGCCAACGCCGCTTGTACTTGAAAAATATTAATAATGCCACGTCAGATTTTTAACGAAAGTTCTTAATGGAACTGTGATTAAGAGCAAATGTGTCACTCGGGTACAAGTTCGAGGTTTATAATATCACGAAAAATTTTTTGGGGTAAATGTGTCAAGTAAATTATGTAATTTGAGATTTTTTGTGTTATTTTTCTTAAATAACCCTACCAAGACAGAAGTTAGTCATCTATCTTTGAGTCCTATCATGCTTAAGTCATGCTACGGTAAAATTCGTAGATGAGAGCTAAAGAGCAAGTCATCATGGGCTAAATTCTTGAACAGATCAACCAAATTCATGTGAAGGAAGAAATTGTGAAGTGGGCTGGATAATTCGAGCCCATTGACATTTTTAGGCCTGCCTAGCTTATCCATGGCCAGACGTATGTTTTTGCTGGAGGGCCGAGCTAGTCTTCTTGAGTCTTCGTCTAACTTAGGACCAGGACTAGCAATCCAATCTGTCCTAAATTCAGTTTCAAAATTTTTAATTTTACCGATATAATCCTAAATATTTATTTGAAATTCTAATATAATCCTCCGGTCAATTGGTGTCGAAAATTGTTGCATGGCGTCTACTTATTGCTTATGCGGCACACTAACATGCCGTGGACTAATTTACTCGTGCCATTCAACAATTTTTTACGGTAATTAACGAAAAGAACTACATTAAAATTTCGCACAAATATTTAAGATTGCATTAACAAAATTGAAAAGTTTTAAACTTAAGGCGTTTCGCTTTCACATAAGATGTTTGGAGAAGCTACTTTGTGAGAGGGGTGAGCGGTTCCCGGTCCAGTCCGGTTTTAAGGTGGAACCGGGAACCGGACCGAGAGAACCGATTCCCAATTTTGGGAATCGTGGACCGGACCAGTTGGTTCTAGGATCGAGAACGAGACCAGACCGTCGGTCCGATCCGATCCAATGGAAAGAGATACTTAGAGTTTTGAGTTTTTTTTTGGTCAAACACTTAAGGTTTGGTTCACATTTTACTAATTTTTATCAATGAATTTATGTCAATGAAGCTCACTTACAGTCTAATTCACATTTTACTAATTTTTATCAATGAATTTATGATAATGAAGTTCACTTAGAGTTTAATTCACATTTTATTAATTTTTTTAAAGAAAAAAATAACAAAAATATATATTAAATAGTCGATCTGGTTCGGTCTTGTCCGGTTCCCCCTTGGAACCGGACCACCCGGAGACCGGTTCCGCTTCTAGGAACCGGGAACCGGACCGATAGTCCCGAGAACCGGTCCAAACTCGTCGGCCCGGTCCGGTCCGGTCCCGGTTTGGGCGGTCCAAATTGCTCACCCCTACTTTGTGGTGCCTTGAAAGTAAAATCGCCATTCCAATCCGAATCCGAGCACTTTTATTTTTCTTGGAAATTTAGTAGAACAATCACAACCGCAACTAAACAGTCGCATTCTATCTTGTAAACTGAACCTCCAACTGCTGGTCTTCCTCTTCATCTCCTCTTCCACAAACACTCAATCGACAGAGCCGCGATACTAACCCAACATACCCTAGACCCCATCGGCACTCCGCCGAAGAAAGACGGGCCCAAGCCGAAGCTCCACCGGCTAAAACGATGAAGGAACACCAGAGATGCGCTAGCTTCATTCTCGATTGTGCATGTATTCTGGTCTCTTTAACTCTCTACCGCAACCTAAAACTAGCCGTCGCGTCGCGGCTCGAACCTACCGAGCATACTTATATAGAACGTAAGGGAACTGTATACGTAGAGAAACAGTTTGCCTAGAACTTGTCCATGATGGATCGAATTAATCATGAACACTGATCTTTGGAGCCCCGCATTGGCCTCGCGACGTTCGAATCATCAGATCTAGGCGAGCATTTCGCAACATTTGCGCCTCGGGGGTAGATGAACACGGGTCTCCGCGATTCAACCGTTGACGATGTCGATCCGGGCATTATATGGACTGCAGAGTTCTTATTATGATTTGATACACGTTATCAGGGCATCGAACCTAACCAAATCGACCAAAGCAAATCCAGAAAAAAAGAAAAAGGAAAAAAAAAAGGGACTTATTCACTGAGCTAGTCAATGGGCGACGAGAGCATCGTTGCCCGACGCATTCAAGAAGGGATCGCCGCCGCCGCGGCCAACACTGGAGTCCAGGCTCTGCAAAAGCACGGATCTATGAGCGACGAGCCGTTTCCTCGCGAGGCAACGAGGGCCAGGGCCGCCGCCGCCGCCGCCGCCGAGGAGCAGCTGAGGCGCCGGATCGGCCCCGGGGACCTGGAGCTGGGCGGTTTGGCTTCGTGCCCGGGAAGGGTCGAACCGAGAGAGAGGGTCCGGCTTGTGGGATCGGGAGCTGATCCTGGAGTCCCGGAGCCGAGCCAGCGCCCCGGGCTTCAAGTACCGGTGGAACGGCGGCGGCGGCGGCGGCGTTCCGGAGGCCGAGGCTTTCATGCTCCTCCGTCCGCCCGTCTCTGCGCGCGCGCGTCCGAGAGAGAAGGGAGAGTAGTTAGAGAGAGAGAGAGAGAGAGAGAGAGAGAGAGGGAGATGGGGGGTGGATGTGGAACGATTTGTAGAGAGAGAAAGGGAGGGAAGAAGAAGGTTTTCGGGAGGCGGGAAAGCGAGGGAAAAGGAAAAGGAAAAACGAGGGAGAGCGGGACGCTGGGAGGGAGACCGAGAGGGGGCTACTAGGGTTTCGCGGAACGAGGGAACGAGCGAACGAGCGGGAAATTGCATGGAATCTGACCACGTCGGTCCACGTCAGACGCCTCGCCTGCTGCTGACGCGGGGCCTGTCCCGGATTCCGGCACGTGGGGGGACCGCGGGCCCCGTCACGTGACAATGAACGGTGAATCTGGCACGTTTTATGCGAGCACAAAAAAAAAAAAAGGAGCTGTCATCTCTCCGGACGGGAGGGGAAGGAAACCTGTTAATTTGTGCTTTTGATTATGTCGTCGACTCAGCATGGGGAGTGCTCTTACGTTTGTTAGTCTTGCAAGCAAGTGTTCCGAGGGAGTACCGTGTTTTCCTATGCGTTAGTTACGTATACAGTGAAGGCAGTCAGTGCGTTAAAAGTTATAATGTTATTCTATTAGTCATTTAACAAGTGTCCGATATAAATTTTAGCAAAATATTTATTAACCGAAAAGTGTTTTTTTATTTTTCGATATAAGGGGCTTAAGCCTAAGACTTGAAAACGAATAGAAAAATGGTTTTTACGTGATTTTTCCATATTTATATAGGGATTTTATATGAATTTCCTTGGATCTTGTTCTCAAATATTATGTAACCCGATAAAAGAGAAAGAATTTTTCACACACAAATGCATACATACATACATACATAATATATATAAATATATGCTTCTATATCACTCTCGAAATGAGTTTTGAAGTTTGGTCTTTTTCTTTATTTTTATAAAAATAACGCAAAATTGAAGGGTCAATATGTAAAACATGAATCTACTGCTGGAACGGCGGGGGGAAGTCGATCACTTTCCAAACTCCCCACCACGGCAGTTGCCGCCCCTAACTTTTAGCTTTTCCTCCGCAGACCTCTTCTATGATTCGCCACAAAAATTATTTTCCGACTGCTTAGGCGAACATACAAGAAGTAGACTTACCCTTTTGAAAAAATTTAAATACAAAGAAACTAATGAAAATGCCATCGAATTATTAAATTTTACCGTGGCATGACTTAACACGACCATCGACAATGATGCTTTCGAGTTGTTGCATTTGGTTAGAGTAATATCGGCGCACCCAGTGCGCACTTTTAGCGAACGTTTTGTGTTGGAAACTTTCTGGTTAATCTCTCGTTTAGTAGCGGGAACTTCTTCTCACTGTAGAAACAAAGAAAGCAAAGTACGGATAATCGGATCAGACTTGATTATGGATACGAACTTAGTGTACGATAACTCGACCCTAATGAACAATGAGAAGACCTCGTCCGCAACCACCTGGGCTTCCTTTGCTGCAGGAAAACATTGGGCCTCCGCATAAAATATGAATTGCCCTTTTATCTGACGCGAATCGCCGTGTACGTGGTCCAATCCAAGATTTTCCAGTTCGGCGATCCGGGTCTCCGCCTTCCTGAGAACTGCATCGTTGAATCGGCCACAAAGGGCCCTGATCACCGGTCACGACGATGAGGGCGACTTTCCTTACGGGCCTGGCATTTGTCAAACGAACGTCTACATCCTCCACTTGAAGCTGTTCATTCATGAGGCACAGGAATTCCACTCAGCGAAAGTTCTTGCGTTGATCACAGCTTCTTGAGCACGCCGAACTTTTGTCGCAGCCACCAACTTCATTGCTTCAGAGATCTTCTGCGTGCTCTTCACGGACTCAACTCGTTCTATGAGTTCTTGAAGACCGCAACAAATTGGTGCATGAAGTGAAGATTGACAAATTTCAGAATGAGCACTTGACCGCGCGATCGGAAGAGAAACGCGAAGAGGGTTTTGGCGAAATTGAGAGACAGAGTGAAGATGTGTCCGAAGATGGTGGTCTTGACTTGAGGTGACCCATAAGCTAAGATTGGAGCAATACATGGTTATATATATGGGTTTTCAATCTCTTCCTTTTCAGCAACTAATCTCCAAGGACTGGAGAGCCAGGAGATCTCTTTTATCACTCGGCAACCACTTTGGTGGTGCGAAAGAAATTATGTTTGGCCGTATATATCACGACATCCTAGTACAGGTAAAGACAATATCTTGACTCAATCGAACGGTTGACCAAGGTTTTTTTAAAGAGTCCTTGATGAAGCCGTGTTCTGTTCCAATCACAATTTGACTTTCTCTCAATTCTCGAACAAGTTTTCCTCGAAAATCTCCCAAATCACTATCCAAAGCTACCTTGTTTTGTCGCAACCTCCGCTTATTCTCTCCCATTCTCAGTTCATCTCACGAATCATCTGTCCTTCCCTCTCTGTTTCCCTCGAAATTCAGTTCATTCTGCACAATTCCTGACTCCGGAATCCTATCTTTCCTCCGATTCTGATCATTGTTTGTTCTCTCCGAAGAGAAATAAAGACATGGGTTGTTGTCTCACTAAGGACAAAGCTCCAGAGCCACAGCAAAATGGGTACAGATTTGGGCGTGCGAATGACCAGAGACCCCATGAACAACAGCACCCCAAACCAGTCCAGAAGTTGGACACAATCCTGGGCAAGCCCTATGAAGATGTCAAGTCTTACTATACACTTGGGAAAGAACTAGGTAGAGGTCAGTTCGATGTCACTTATCTCTGTACTGAGATTTCCACTGGTAGGCAATATGCTTGTAAGTCCATTTCAAAGAGGCAGCTTGTGTGCAAGAATGATAAGGAGGGCGTGAGAAGGGAGATTCAGATCATGCAGCATTTGAGTGGCCAGCCCAATATAGTGGAGTTCAAGGGTGCTTACGAGGACCGGAAATCGGTCCACCTTGTAACAGAGCACTGTGCCGGTGGCAACCTTTTCGAAAGGATCATCGCCAAGGGTCACTACAGCGAGAGAGCAGCGGCTACAATCTGTAGGGAGATTGTCAATGTTGTTCATGCCTGCCATTTCATGGGTGTTATGCATAGGAATCTCAAGCCCGAGAGATTCTTGTTGGCTAGCAAGGATGAGAATGCCCACTTGAAGGCTACAGATTTCGGATTGTCCGTGTTCATTGAAGAAGGTGAATATTCTATTTTTCGCTTACAAATTCTTCCTGTTTGGTTGGTTCATGACTGCCGACTGGTATTGTGGAATGAAATGGACCAGCTTTCACTTTCGGAAGTGAAGTGGTAAATAGTTTGCAATTATAGGATGTATTGAACCTTCAGCTTGGTGATAAAATGTTAGAATGGTGCCAGTCAATTCGTCAGGGAGCCTAGAGTGCATGTAAGATCATGACGCCAAAGGTATAGCAATGAGCTGATAATTTACTCCGAAGCATATGTATTTCTTTACCCTAGTTAAATTTTGGGAAATTTTAAATTAAGGACCTCAATTGGGATTAATTTCTTAAAAAAGTATCCAAGGTGAATTTTGTTTCAAATAAGGTCATCAAGTAACAATCTAGTTTCGATTAAGAGTCTGGCGAAGCACGTGCATCTGACCTGCCCCCATGATGGGACCATTTTCGTCCACATGCTTTTTTTTTTCTTTTTTCTCTATTCACCATCTTCGTTCTTCATCTCTCCGGTTCATTTTCTTATTGCTTTCACCTGATGCTTAACTTTTTTCCTAAAAAGAAAGAAAAATAAAAAATTATACCAACTGTACCTGCAAGAGAATGAAATCGGGTGAAAAATCTCCCCCCAATCCGTCAAGAACAGACCCTTCCCCAATGAAAATTGATGTGGTGTACAACTGAGATCCACTGTTGCTGGTTGCTGACGAAAGTAACTCTGCAGTTAGGCTCAGCTTTATGTTCTGTTATAGCTCTCAAACTTCAGAAGAAATCGAGTTGGATATGTACTTAGCATAATTATGCATATGGCTTTTTTGACCGTATCCATTGCTTACCTCTTATTTTCCAGGCAAGGTGTACCGGGATATTGTCGGGACTGCTTACTATGTTGCTCCTGAGGTTTTGCGGCGCAATCACGGGAAGGAAATAGACATTTGGAGTGCAGGAGTCGTACTTTATATGCTACTCAGTGGCGTGCCTCCATTCCGGGCTGGTGAAGACTATATATCCTTCTCTTTTCCGTTTGTTTCCTTACGTAATTCTTCGCGCTCTTAGGAGCACGTAGTTCAATCATCTCTTCAGAACTATGCCAGCAATGAAATGGTGCATGATTTTGGCATCGGTAGTGTCTAATAAGTGCGCCATTGCAGAAACTGAGAAGGGGATATTTGACGCAATACTGCAAGGAGATATTGATTTTGAAAGTCAACCATGGCCATGTATATCCCCTAGTGCTAAGGACCTGGTCAAGAAAATGTTGACGAAGGACCCCAAGAAAAGGATTACTTCTGCCCAGGTTTTAGGTGATTATACTTCTGCCTGACAAGACGCATGCTCTTAGAAATGTTTAATGTCAGTCGATTTTGTTGGAATCCTTTTGACTTGGAAGCCTTCATGCTACTCTATTAGGGCTTTGATTGTTTTGCGAATACGAAGTATGAGAAGTGCTAGCTCTTTTATCTAAGCCTGAGTTTATGACTAATAAGATTTTTTCTACTAAACAATGAAAGTAGGAGTCCTCTTCTGGCATGCTACTTCTCTAGACATAGCCCAAATGTCAAACTTGCTGGTGCATTAGGAGCTTATACTCTCTTCTGATCAACCACATGATATTTCTGTCTCATGCAGAGCATCATTGGATTAAGGAAGGTAGAGATGCATCAGACAAGCCAATAGACAGTGCTGTCCTTTCAAGAATGAAACAATTCAGAGCAATGAACAAGCTGAAGAAACTTGTAGTGAAGGTTAGCCCCTGCATTATTGGAGTGCACCTTGTTTCTTTATGTCCCTATTTGTATTTGCTGAAAGAGAATACAATTGTAACTGAAGGGATTATTTCTTGATGGAGTGTTTCCCATGTTTCCAAATTCAAATTGTTTGCATTTGCCAATTGATTGACAATATGTTTAGTCCAAGATGCTATTTCCAAGTCTTAATTTTGTACAGAGATTGATTAGGCAATCATTTCATGCTAATAACTTTGCTATTGTAAATTGAAAATAGGTAATCGCTGAAAATCTATCTGAAGAAGATATTCAAGGGTTGAAAGCAATGTTCACGAATATGGATACTGACAAGAGTGGAACAATCACCTATGAGGAGCTGAAGACAGGATTAGCTCGGCTTGGATCAAAGCTCACAGAAGCAGAAGTGAAGCAGCTGATGGAAGCAGTAAGATATATGTTATGGAGTGCCCAACTTATTCAACCTGAATTTTTTTTTTTTTTTGTGGTGTGAGGAATTTGAATTGGTGCGACTGATATCCTTGTTCTGTACTTCAGGCTGATGTGGATGGAAATGGAAGTATTGACTACATTGAGTTCATAACAGCTACAATGGATAGACACAAGCTAGAGAGAGATGAACATCTTTACAAAGCCTTCCAGCATTTCGATAAGGATAACAGTGGGTAAGTGTTCCCTTCCCAGGTGTTATAAACTTTTCAAGAATCAGGACTTTTGTCACTGTGAATTTCACGGTCCATCTCTCCAGACAATGAATATGGATCTACTTGGTTATACCCACAATTTATCGAAGGCATTTCATGCATCAAATTCTATTTGATGTTTGAAGTTATTCCTCCTCTGTGTTAAGGGTAAAAACAACTGCTGACGCCAGTGACTATTTTCTTTCTCGATTTTTGCAGGTTCATCACAATGGATGAAATTGAGACAGCCGTGAGAGGATATGGAATGGGAGATGAAGACACCATCAAAGATATCATAGCCGAAGTTGACAGAGACAATGTGAGTTTGATTTCCTTTGGATTTAAGGTTGCTTTTGTTTTGAAAAAAAATTCTGGTTTATGTTTTCCTCTAAAAGTCTTGTGAGAATTCATATCTTTTAATTTTGTCCTCGCTTTTCTGTGGAATCTTCACTCGGCAAATTTTGTGCTCCTTCATCGCTTTGTTCCCAATTGGGGATTATGCTCAGTAAAACCAAAGAACTCTTCCATGAATTCTAGATTTCCTCTTTTCCAGATGGAAGACATTGAAAATGGTATTGCCGTTTTCCAACTTTCTAGAAAGCTAATCCCGTTGAACTCGTCTAGTTTCTTCACGGACAATGAAATTGGAAACTACGGAAGTCCAACAAAAGCACCCTCATACTCTTTTTAGTACCACGAGTTTATACGTTTTCTTCTGTGTTCGCAGGACGGCAGAATCAACTACCAGGAGTTCTGCGCAATGATGACAAGTGGCAACCAAAACCAGGGGAGACTCTTCTAGGCACCAATCAACAACTGGGGGGGGGCCTCTTCCACGTCTACAGATAAACTATTGTAAATTGAAGTTAAGCACTCTAAAATATGGAAGCTGTTTCTTGACCTGGAAAGTTGATTCTACTTCGAGATCTATTTTTGTTCGCCTGAGATGCCAAATAGAGGCATGCAGCTCATGGCATTTTTTTGGGCCATTCCTATGGCTCATTTTTGTACTGTTAATTTCTTGAAGATCACAGTGAGAGAAGATGTCAATTGAAAACGCAGCCTGGCTGAAGAAGCTGCTTCTTTACCGTTGTAAATAATGGTAAAATCCTCTCTTTTGAAACTTCGTGGTTCCGAAACCTGAGAGTGGCAAACCCGAGTACGGATGAACATTGACTTTGCTTGCAGTTTTTTGTCTGATTGATAGTTCGAATCTTACTCAAGGTTTGCCATAAATGAAGTAATTGATGGAGGTCTCATCATTTTTTTTAAATGAAGACATTCTGTCTGTTCTTAAGAAAGGATTAGAATCTTCCAGACATCTCAAAGCCGTGGGAAAACACTTATGCACTCTTGAATGGATTAAATGGAGAAATGACAAAACATGCTGCACTGGCAGCTACATTTCTTGGTTCTTTAATTGCCTATAAGCAGTTTCCATGTACCCAGATAAGACTCTCATGTTCTTTCTAATCACGATTGTATGGCAATTAAAGTTGGTAGGATGAAGACCATTAACCTTCATTTGGTCAAACCACAATAGATCTACCTGGCCTTCTTGATCTTGGGAAGTTTCTCTTGACCTTTCTATCACAGCACCATGTTGTGGAAGTCAAACAAACATATCAACACGAGAAGTCAGGATATCAACATTTGAACTTCCAAATCCCACTCTCCACAAATGATCATAACATCCCATTGAAGTTTACAAGTCTAGACAGCATCAAATAGAAACCAAAAGGAGGAAAAACACAACCCAACAACTTCTCCAGCAGTCAAAGCCACCGGACTACTCAGGATTCTACAGAACTCACCAAAAAGCAAGCATCTCCAGTAATTATAGTTGTAACCACACCAGGCTTAAAGTGTTAAAGGGTCTGGAAAAGCTGCTCTACATTTGTCTGACAGTCGCTAATCCATCATCGTATGTTCACAAGTTGAGCTCTTTCCAACATAATCCATTGACAAGCATTGCTTTCAGTTTCTATCAATGTGGCCTTTCAGTTGGGTGCAAATTCAGCTGCCATGACAAGGTAATGCTTAAGCACAATATCAGTTAGGTAACAGAGACCAAATACACTTGCTGGCACAAACCATGAAGAGGTAAGGCCATAGCAAATTGAGGTCTGTATTTCTGCCAATAATTCTCTCTCCCACGACAAAATATATTAAGCACTCTCCATCGTTTTTAGTCTCTACTTCCCTTCTCTTCAGTTACTCTAAATTCTTTTATTGGTCATATAATTGCAGACAAACTGATCAGAATGCAGGAGAGCAAGTAGAGAAGGCAGGGTAAGGAATCCACTAGAGAAGCTCCCTCCTTAAGTTCCCCCAGAACTTGGGCCAGTGCAAGTCAGGCTGCTGAAGGAGGAATATCAACTCTTACAATTACAATTGTCAATAGAATTGCCAGGCAGAAGGAAGTAAAGAGAAAGTTGAAGATGAAATCAGCACCTTTTGAGTATTTCCCTCCCGATACTTAAAATGGAGAGAACATGTCCATCCATGAGATGCATGGTCCTCATTACTAACTAAATACCAGTAAAAGAGCAAACAAGGTGAGTGCTTACCGCCATGGCCAATTTTCTCTTCCATAAAAAACTGCTATCAGAAATATGCCACCTATAGCACCAATTCTGCCAGCCACACAGTATACACTTCTCATTTTGTTGATGTCCATTTGACCAAATAGCCACTGAACTACATAATCACCAATCCCACTCCAGTGATGGTAGTAACTAGTGTTTCTCCAGTGAGCAGATAAATGTTGAATGATCCCACTACTAAACAAGAGATTAACCAGAAAGATTCCAACACAAAACATTCCCTAAAAGTGCGCTCTGGGCATCATATTACTCTAACTAACTGCAGCAATTAAAAACGTGTTGGGGTCTTCAATGTAATGACTTTAGGTTAGCATTTAGCAGAGAAGAAAGAATGAGATAATATGATTGACAAAGGGGTACAGCTAATTTTTTTGTGAAGTTGCGACGAACCAAAATACGGCAAAGAGTTTTCTTCCCAGCCAGAGCACAAAGAATGAAACGAAAAGATGCTACCTTCTCCACTCAGATATTGTCAATTCAACAATCAGCCAAATAACCCTCCAAGTCTTGGCGAAAGTATGTGCAGATAGCAGAGGGAATCTAGCCATGAAAAGAAGAAACGTTCCTAATAAATGAAAATTGTAAGTGCCTCAAGCCTCCAAATTAATCAAACTCTGTTAGTGCCTCAGCTCCAGCCACAATTTCCAATAATTCCCCTGTAATCTTTGCCTGCCGTTCCCTGTTATAAGCCATTGAGAGATTCTTTTTCAATTCAACGGCATTGTCGGTCGCATTACTCATGGCATTCATCCTAGCAGCTAGCTCGCTGGCAATTGATTCCTGCAATGCCCTCAAAATCTGGCTATTCAAATACAGAGGCATCATAGCATCAAGAATCTGAACAGGGTCTTGCTCAAACTGCAACAGAGGCGAAATCTCGCTGTTCCTCTTCTCAGTTTGCTCCCACTCAACTGACAATTTCCCTTCTTCAGAAGTCAATCTGAATAACTCATCCCCATCGGCATCAACACTATTTCCATTCACATCAAGCACCTCTCCCTTGGGCGACAAAGGAAGCAAAGTATGGATAACCGGATCAGACTTGATCAACGACACAAACTTAGTGTACACTAACTCAACTTTATCGACCTCTTCACTAACAAACAATGAGAAGACATCGTCCGCAATCACCTGGGCTTCCTTCGCCGTAGGAAAACTGTCTCCCTCTATAAACCTATCAACTGGAACATGAGGCCTGCGCTTAAAATATGAATTACCCTTTTTTCCGATGCTAATCAAGGTGTAGTCCAATCCAAGATTTTCCAGTTCCTCAATCCGGGTCTCGGCCTTCCTGAGGACCGCACTGTTGAATCCGCCACAAAGACCCCGATCACCAGTCACAACGACGAGGGCGACTTTCTTTACGGGCCTGATGATTGTCAAAGGAACATCCACATCCTCCCCTTGAAGCTGTTCATTCATGTGGCACAGGAATTCCACCAGGGTTTCAGCAAACGGCCTTGCATTGATCACCGCTTCTTGAGCACGCCGGACTTTCGCCGCAGCCACCAACTTCATCGCTTCGGTGATCTTCTGCGTGCTCTTCACGGACTCGATTCGTTCTCTGAGTTCTCGGAGGCCGCAACGAATGGGTGCATAGAGTGAAGATTGATGAGTTGGAGATTGAGCACTTGATGGCGAGATTGGAAGAGAAACGCGAAGAGGGTTTTGGCAAAATTGAGAGACGAGCGAAGATGTGTCCGAAAATGGTGGTCTTGACGTGATCCACGAGTTGAGATTGGAGCAATACATGGTTTTGTGGGTTTTCGATCTTTAACTTTGCAGCAACTAATCTCCAGGGGCTCGAGGGGATAGAGAGGGTTTATGGTGAGAGCAGTTTAAAGGGTCAAAATGAATTCGTTCCTGAACATACCGGAAAGAGAAACTGGGAATGCCGGCGATGCTACTGTGTTTTCCGGCGATGCCTCCAACGGTGCCTCCGCCGCGCCAGCCGGCGGAGACGTGCTCCCGTCTTGGCTTCCGTATCGCCCCGACCGAAGACTGAGGAGTGGGCTTACGTTTTGCTTTCTTCGTTTTTTGGTTTTTGTTAGTTTCTGTATTCTGTATCGTCTCTCGAGCGAGTGCTCTAGTCTGACTAGTCAGCGTGAAAATAATTCGTCAAATTTCAGTAAACTTTGGTCCATTAAACTTTATAATCTGCATCTCTCGTCATTTTGATTTATTTTTTTCCTTTTTTGCCTAGGTAAATGAAAGAATAATAATCCCGAATTTTAGCATAAAGTACAATATCGTTTTCGAATTATTAATTTGTTCAGTGTGGTTTCAAAACTTTTGACATCTATTCAATTTAATATTGAACTAATATATGGAATCAAAAATTAAAGATAATATCATATATTAAATTAAAATTTAAGAATGATACTAAATAAATTAAAAGTTTGTGAACGGTATTACGTAAATTTAAAAATCATTTGCGTAATTATCCCGTTCGTTTACGAGAGTTCTCTGGCTAACGCTCCAATGACCCCGCGCGAATCCGGCGCGTGCCCGAACGCGAGGCCCCTCTCCCTTCGAAATTATTCGATTTGGCGGAAGCGAAACGAAAAAGCAGAAACGGAGAAAAAGTCTTTCCCTCTTCGCCTTCGCCACCACTTCTCCTCTCTCCTTCCCTTCTTCTCGCGCCTTCCTCTTCCGCTTCTCCTTCGCCTCTCCCATCTCTCCCTCTCCTAATCAAATTTTAATTCTCTGGCAAAAAGGAAAATCATGGATTCCTCAAAATGCATTTTTCTTGAATGCAAACTAACATTATATCGCCCTATTGATTTCTGTGTTCATCCAATCCTTGCCTGGGGTCCAATTAAGTTGTTGCCATCATTCCTGAACAATGCAGAGAGGCTGCCCTCCTCTATAAGGATACTCTTGGAATCTGCTATTCGTAATTGCGACAATTTCCTAGTCACCAAGGATGATGTTGGAAAAGATCATTGACTGGGAGGACACATCACCTAAGCAAGTTGAAATCCCCTTCAAGCCTGCCCGCGTCGTGTTGCAGGTTAAAAATTAATTATATGATAACAGTAGGCTTGCTTTTTGGGTTGTTCTTTACACATTTTAAGGCTTCTGAGTTGTTGAACAGGATTTTACAGGAGTACCGGCGGTGGTTGACCTTGCTTGCGTGCGGGATGCCATGAAGGATCTTGGCAGTGATCCTGAAAAGATCAATCCGTTGGTTGGTGACTTTTGAACAAGTTGATTTGTTAATTTTTTGTTATTCCAATTACTATTTCCTCTACAAGGTGATCCCTATATGTATGATTTGTCACGTCTACCAAAACCTGGGAAAACAAGAGTTCAAGCTATTTGCACAAGAACGCTCACTTTTGCTGAGTCATGGCCTTAATTATTTTTCGTTGGTACTCTGAAGTCAAAGATTTGTTTTTACGCTAAAGAAAAGCTTATAGAAGTTTGCAGTTGCACTGTTTCTCATGAGAGCGATCAATTACGTGGCAATTCACATGGAATCAAGATCTCTAGAAAACTAATGGCATCCCAACATGAGTAGTCACATTTGGATGTTTGTTTTAAAATCTTCTACTAATTTTTTTTTTTTTGCTTATGAGGATTCAATAATTGGGGCTATTGACTTACAATATCTCACACTTGCAGGTTCCAGTGGGACTGGTTGTCGATCATTCTGTTCAGGTTGATGTAGCCAGAAATGAGAATGCTTTGCAGGCTAATATGGAATTGGAGTTTCACAGAAACAAAGAGAGATTTGCTTTCCTCAGGTGGGGATCCACTGCTTTCCATAGCATGCTTGTTGTGCCACCTGGTTCTGGTATAGTCCACCAGCTGAGGGTGTTTCAGCAACCCCAGATAAAACTTAATTTGAGTCTCTCTCACTCTCTCTCTCTCTCTCTCTCTCTCTCTCTCTCTCTCTCTCTCTCTCTCTCTCCCTGTGGATAAAAATCTGGGCTACGTATTAAACATTTTGGCTTGTGGAAATGGTGTTTCCTTTATAAATTTTTCAGGTTAATCTGGAATATCTTGGAAGGGTCATTTTTAACACTGATGGCATTCTGTACCCTGACAGTGTGGTCGGTACAGATTCCCATACAACTATGATTTATGGGTTAGGAGTAGCTGGTTGGGGAGTGGGAGGAATTGAAGCAGAGGCAGCTATGCTTGGACAGGTAAACTTCGACATTTCTGCTTCCTCTCTCTGCCACACCCCTCATCCACACTATTGTTCCATGTTGACTTATGTATGCTAGCAGATTTGATTGAACCAGAGTATTAATATTTTCTTTTGAAGTCTCAATAAGATATGAGCTCTATGGCATGCTCTTAGATGTTGAGTGCGAAATGCAGTAATAAATATAGTGATCTTTGAGGAGGATGGCCAGACACCTTAAGTTACTCACTTTTTTTGTGTGCAGTTAATCCAGTTTGAAGAAATTGTAATTTCTTCTCTATTTCTGTTAAGGTCCTATTATAGGAGCCTCAAGAAAGAGAACCTATCTCTCTTGGAGTTCATCAATGTCCTAAGTGCCTTCATTAGCATGTAATACTCCTGTAGGGACAAAGAGAAAGCATAATCTGCTATGTGATTAGAGATAACTTTTGCTTCCTCTGATCCAATATCCTTTGTATTGGACAGCCCATGAGCATGGTATTGCCTGGCGTTGTTGGGTTCAAGTTGACAGGACAGTTGTGTGATGGTGTCACTGCCACTGACTTAGTTTTAACTGTAATCCAGATGCTCAGAAAACATGGTGTTGTCGGGAGGTTTGTTGAGTTTTATGATGGGTTACTGAGAAGGAAACTCTGGAAATTGAATTTTCACACCATATTTTTATTTCTTTCACACCAATTGTACGCCTCATATTTAATTTTGGTGATGGAATGGCTTGGTTATCACTAGCTGACTGGGCCACGATTGCTAACATGTCTCCCGAGTATGGGGCAACAATGGGCTTCTTCCCTGTGGATCATCTTACGTTGCAGTACCTGAGGTTAACAGGATGGAGTGATGAAACGGTGAGCTGGTTTGATATAGATTTATTTTACAAATTTAGTGCCCGTTCTCTGTGAAAGATTAACCTGTCTTGCCATGTAATCTATGTTTTGTCTTAGGTGTCCATGATAGAGGCATATTTGCATGCAAACAAGATGTTTATTGACTATAATGAGGTAACATTTTTTTTTTGATAATCGAGGATTCGCATGTACGGCCGACAACCAACAGCGACTATACCTCGAGGGGAACTAGCACAGCAACCCAACGTCATGACCCCCCACTTAAATCGCGTTAGCAGTGCTGGGGAATTGATCCCAGGTCTCACGGGTAAAGACTAGGAACGCCCTAATCAGCGCAGCTGCCCACGGGTGGGTATAATGAGGTAACTTTTGTCCTTTCCTTTTGTTGAAAAAGTGATCTAAAGGTGCGGATGTACCACATCTGCTTACTATTTTTGATTTTCCAGCCTCAACAAGAAAGAGCATACACATCTTATCTTCAATTGGACCTGGCAGATGTTGAACCTTCAGTTGCAGGACCAAAAAGGTGATGAATATTATTGATTCTATTGCACGTTAATCATTTGCTGTTCCCAATGATGATTTTCTTTATTTCTTCACGAAGGCCTCATGACCGAGTTCCTTTGAAAGATATGAAGGCTGATTGGCATGCTTGTCTTGACAACAAAGTTGGCTTCAAGGTAATTGCTCTGTGAAATTTGCTTGGGCATTCTTGGATGATTCTAGTTTTCTACCATTTGTAAGTTTTCTTTAGCGTAATAGCTTCCTATGATGAAACTCTCCTTGTGTGGAGGTTTTTCTTATGTGTATAACTTTAAGTTTGTTCAGCTTTATAGATTTTTTGTATTCTGGAAGCTAGTTGATTGCCTCCAAATGCAAATTCTATATGGCTGATTATTCGTCTGATATATGTATGTGTGTGTGTGTGTGTATAGCTACATTGTCATCTGAAATTTAATTTTAACCATCCTAATCACAATGTTGATTCATGTGGCTTTTGCATATTTGCTTCCCACTTTAAATTATTTCGGGGATTTGCTGTACCAAAGGAGGCACAAGATAGAGTGGTACCATTTTCATTCCATGGAATACCTGCAGAGCTTAAGCATGGTAGTGTCATTATTGCAGCAATTGCAAGTTGCACAAACACGTCAAACCCTAGTGTCATGCTTGGTGCTGGACTTGTTGCAAAGAAAGCCTGTGAACTTGGTTTGGAGGTTGGTTTTCGATTCTCAAATTGTTTGGCCTCTTTGGACTTTTCTGGTGGCCTAACTCTAAGCATCTAAAATTGAGATTTGGCACATAAACTTAGTTACAGAAGAGATTAACAGGAACAAGCGTGTCTCAGGTTAAACCATGGATTAAAACAAGTCTTGCTCCAGGATCTGGAGTTGTCACAAAATACCTGCTCAAGAGGTGTGCAAGATGTATCTTCTTATAATTCAATAGCTATTTGAACGTATTACGAATTGTTCCAACATTTGCTTCTGCAGCGGCTTGCAAAAGTGTCCGAACCAGCAGGGCTTTCATTTAGTTGGTTATGGTTGCACGACATGCATTGGAAATTCAGGAGAACTCAATAAAACAGTTGCCTCTGCAATTGCAGACAATGGTCCATATGACTTGTTTTCTTTTTATTTAATATTTCGGCGGTCAATGTGTCAAAAAAATGTTCATTAAAACCTCACAGTGACCTCTTGCCTTGAAAGTGGCTTATCTTTGTCTGAAATATGTATTTATCTAAATCTACGGGCATTAATATGTGACTATAAACGAAATCATCCAGATAGTCTGAGTTAGCCTAATGAGGAGGATAAAGAAAACTCTAGCAATGCTTCTTGAGTCATTGCAAGTAACCTAAAGATATGGTTCCAGCAGGCAAGAATTGTATCCATGAAGTTGTGCCATCTTGCCACGTGCCCTTTTGGCACCTTATAGCCTATTAAAATCCTTTCTTGGCTGAAATAGATAAGATAAACAAGTAATGTTGCTCCATGGGCAAGAGTTTCATTTGAGAATTCCTGGTTTTGTGGAAAGAGATGCTAATGGAAATGCAAATTGTATCCGTCTGGCTTGGTAACAAGTATAGGCGACAAGCACCAAACAAGACTTGAAAAAGTCCCTAAGGTTCATCTTGCTTTTAATATATGGGTTGAGCTTTGATGACTTCCTTGCTTGGCATTCAGATGAATCATACAGTTCTGCTCATTTATTCTTCTCAACCAATTCTTTCATTCTCTTTCCAGAGTACTTAGCCCACTAACTGAGCTTGTGTGTGTATGTGTGTGGTTATTCCGCTGTTCTTTCCATTGTGCCATCCATTTGTCAATCTTGATTATTTTGGTCCACCTGCTGATGATTCTGTTTGCTTATTTATCTGAAGCAGATCATTTTCATGATATTTCGGGTTCAGCCAAAGTTAGTTTTTTTGGTTTATTTTGCAGATATAATTGCTGCAGCAGTGCTTTCTGGAAATCAAAATTTTGAAGGCCATGTTCACCCACTGACAGGAGCTAACTATCTTGCTTCACCTCCATTGGTAGTTGCATATGCACTTGCAGGCACGGTATGCATGCGGATGTCTCCGGTGGAATTTTACCTGATGTCTTTATATCTTGTTGGATACTTCCCTTGGAGCCTTCATTTTAGACATTGGCATACCCATATGACCACACAAAAGCCTTAATATATGGTTTTTACTTACATTTGACCGCATTTTTATTTACTTTTAAGCTGTTGACCTGATATATTCAGAATTGCGTACTTTGTTAGAAGCAGTTTTCACGACTCAATTACTTCTGGGGACTCGTTGACTCCTATTTTCAATTAGGTTGACATTGATTTTGATAAGGAACCTATTGGAACATCAAAGAATGGGAAGAAAGTATATTTCAAGGATATTTGGCCAAGTAATGAGGAAATTGCAGAGGTAGATGCCTATTGAGTTCATGGGGTTGATTCTTTGGTGCATTCCATCTCTTACGGTTGGACCAATGGACAAGCTTTTACTCTGATGTAGGTTGTTCAAGCTAATGTGTTCCCAGACATGTTCAAGAGCACTTATGAGGCTATTACAAGGGGAAATCCTATGTGGAATCAGCTCTCTGTACCTTCCTCTACCCTATATTCGTGGGATCAGAGCTCCACTTGTGTTCACAAACCTCCATATTTTAAGAACATGACCATGGATCCTCCCAGTCCTCATGGAGTGAAGGATTCCTATTGCCTACTGAACTTTGGAGACAGCATAACTACTGATCATATCTCTCCAGCTGGAAGTATCCACAAGGACAGCCCTGCAGCTAAGTATCTCTTGGAATGCGGAGTGGACCCAAAAGATTTTAACTCTTATGGCAGCTGGCGAGGCGACGATGAAGTGATGGCATGTGGTACTTTTGCCAGTATCCGCCTTTTCAACAAGCTCTTGAATGGAGAAGTGGGTCCAAAGACAATTCATATCCCATCAGGAGAGAAACTGTATGTATATGATGCAGTTATGGTGAGTCATAAAATTTGAGATGCATGGTCCCACTTCCGTGTTGTCATTTTTTGCCAGATCTCTTAGCAGCTCCATGGCATGTGTACTTAGACGTGAACTTCTTAATTTCGGCATGCTTATCTGTATTATATTATCATGATGGCAAAGCCCCTAAAACTCATGAATTGAACTGCTTTTGCATGGAGGGAATACTATAGTGCATGAATCGTAAAATGCAAGTGTCAGGTCAATATTTCCCTTTCAGTAAGAGGTTCTGAAGCTGACATCCAGATCTTGGATCGGCTGAATATTGATTATTGCATCATGAGTCCTGAGAATCGTTGCTTAATATGCTTGCACCCTACAAACTCTGACGTGCCTGTATTCTTGCAGAGGTACAAGGTCGCTGGGCAAGACACAATTATCCTCGCAGGAGCTGAGTATGGAAGTGGCAGCTCTCTAGATTGGGTCCGATGCTCCCGGTGAGTTCACGTTTTATCAAACTTTAACACGTTCAATTTGCCTAACATTCCTTTTCCTTCCAATTCGCGGCTTGATTTGCATTTCTCGAGCAATGGGCTGAGGAGATCCCCTTCAGTTGGGCCAGCAATTGTCGGTAGGGGTGAGCATGATTTCAGAGTAGAATCTAGAATTTAAGAACCTGACCGGTGGAAACTTATAAAAGTATGCATGGTAGGCTCCAGGTTCTAAAAATTAGGAAACATATTTCGACAGATAGGTTCCAGGTTTTAGGTAAATGGAACATGGAAGCTGAAACCTTAAATAAATTTTTTGTGTTTTTTCTTGTTCTATGTATTTGCGCGATCCTGCGCTGTTCCATGGCGTTAGATGATGAGTGTATAATCTGGAATCACTAGTCTGGGCTTTCATTTTATGATTTGTTAATCTTTCATATTCTTCACGTGTCTAAATATAAGTTGTGGTCAGTGAATCATAGTGGTAATTAAAGATGATGATTCATTGTAATTATTCAATTAATAATACAGGTGGAACCTAAGTAGATCCTATAACCTATGACATGGTAGGTTTCAGGTTTCAAAGTATGTAGAGTACATTCCAGATTTCAGAAAATGAGAAACCTAATACCATGGATAAGTTCTAAGTTTCAAGTGAAATTTGTAGGGAACATGTAACCGCTCATCTCTAGTTGTTGGCATAATTCAACAGTAAACTTCTTAGCGAAATTCAGGAATAATAGTGAGCCAAAAAATCCTTTTTGTGTTTGGTTTGTTTTTTGGAGAATTTTAGGGAAATGGAATTGCATTTTTAAAGGCCTCTAAAGTAGCATTCTCAAAATGCAAATAAACTTTATTTCTTTCAATTTTGCCTTCGCTCAATTTTCATAATTCCGAAAATGTTCTTAACAATCCTAGCTTGTCGGCAAGGGCCTCAGCTATCAACAAGCAACCTGCAAGCTACTGCAACTCTCGCGACCTCAAGCAACAGTCACCTGGGGTCTAGTGACTTCTGGCAAAGTTGGATGGCGACTGATTTAGCTTGCCGGTGATAGAGTCCAGCAAGCAAATATCTATTGGAAAAAATATAAAAGAACGATATATTGAATGCAAAACTTCCTTTCTTTATTGTTTAATTTAGAGAGACTCACTAATAAATTTTTTTTTTCCATTTCATTCTGATACGCTGGAGAGGAATTACTCTTATTATGACCTCGACAAGTATGCGGAGTTGATTAGAGCACTGCCGTCATTGCCATCTCTCTTAATCTTCTGCTAGAAAACGTGCCACTTGCTTTTTTAATAAATGACAGAGTTCAAAAAAGTGGGTTAATTCTAAAGAAAGCATCAACTTTAGGTCGAGGGATAATTTTGGCTCGAATTTTTTTTTATCTCATAAAAAAGTATCAACTTTAGATCGAGTGACAATTCTGACCTTAACTTTTTTTATCTCATAAAAAATTACTAACTTTCACTCTAATCCCAAATCTGGCTCCCAATTGACTTTCTGTTTGAAGTCATCTTTATTTGAGGAAAAAGGTTACGGTGGTGAGCTTGGTGAATCTTGCCCATGACGTCTGTCAATAGACGGTGATCTACAGCTTTAGATTACGAAAAAATGACGAAGTCTGGCCAGAGAAGTTCAATATGGAGATATTTTCGACTTGCCGGTAAAGTGAAGGAGACGAATAATTTCACCGTTATTTTTTAAGCTATGGCTCAAAAAACAAGATAATGAATAGTGCTTTAAATCTAGTCAACAAGCCACGTGGATTTATTGTTAAGGTGGAATAGTTAAATTGAATAATCAATGGTTCTAAGTCAAGGGGGCCAAATTTGAGATTTAAGTGAAAGTTTGTACTTTTTTACGAAACAAAAAAAAGTTAGAGCTAGAATTATCACTCGACCTAAAGTTAGTGTTTTTTTATAAAACAAAATAAAAGTTTGGATTAAAATTATCCAAAGTTAGTGTTTTTTTAAGAATTAGGCCCAAAAAGTCTACATTGACTATTCAATAAGAATGACTGGGCACCTCCTGCTTCCCAGAGCAAAAAAAAAGCGAATATTTTGTTATGTCTACATGATTACTTTTAAATCTTGCCAAATGCTTTTTTAATAAATGGCGGAGTTCAAAAGAGTCTGCATTGACTGTTCGATGCGAGCGACTGGGCACCTTCTGCTTACCAGAGAAAAAAACAAGCGAATCTTTTTGCTATGATAGTTATGTCGACATGATTACTTTTAAATCCTGCCACTTGCTTTTTCAATAAAAGGAAATTGTTAAAAATGATTTTTGAATTTTGGCTAAATATATTATTTGATACTTAAATTTTTAATTTATTCAATATAGTCTTTGAACTTTAAACTAATATTTAAAGTGATCCATGAACTTTTGATACATATTCAATTTAGTCTATGAACTATATAAAAATATTTATTGTAGTCTTTAAATTGAACATGTATCAAAAGTCTACGGATCACATTGAACAAATTAAAGGTTCAAGGATTACATTAAACATTAGTTTAAAGTTCGGGGACTACATTAAATAAATTAAAAATTTAGAGATCAAATTATATATTGAGCTAAAGTTTAAGGATCATTTATATCATTTTCCTTTTAATAAATGGCAGAGTTCAAAAGAGTCTGCATTGACTATTCCATGCGAGTTTACTATACAATGCGAGTGAATGTGCACCTTTTGCTTACTGGAGAAGAAAAATGCAAATCTTTTTGCTATGATAGTTATGTCTACATGATAGTTCTAAATTTTGTCGATTTTATACTGCATGACATATTTTGCTGATGAGTTACATAGTCGATAGTAGATATCGACTATTTAATAAATAACAAAAGTAGCATGGTTATTGCTTGATAATATTTCAAGATAAACCTACTCTATTATTTTTTTTATCCAAAACAATACCATGACTCTTTATTCTGATACTAAGCGATGGACAAAAATTCTGAAGGCGCCGATAGCTCTTTTCACATGGTATTGAAAGAGATCACTATTCATAGTAACACAACGACAAGAGAAGAGGAAAATACATGCTATGAATTAGATAGTAAAAATCTGCACGTGTCTTTGTGCTAAAATTTTCATCCAAAAATTTAAATTAGAGATAGATAGAATCTCACTTCTTGTTACGGAAAGGAAAAAAAAATTTACTTTAAAAAAAACCAGTCATGTTGATTTTTGTTTTTGAATTTATTGTAATCATCCAAAGGGTGTTTTCATGTAAAGATTATTTTTTGCTTGCAAAACATAAAATCTATTTACGTGAATGGCCTCTCATAGTTTCGTCAGATTGCTTCCAACAGACTAAAAACTCCGAAGGCTGGGGGTGACGTATGTAGCTTCCTCGCACTTTCCAGCGCCCAAAAAGTAGAGATAATTTTCCACATCATACCGAGACAAGTGCTGCAAGTGCTTTATACAAAATGTTGAGTGCTTTATACAAAACGACTGGTGCTCTCCATTATTGAGGGATTGTGAACTGGCCACCTAACGCTCAACTCCTTTTCCATTTTCTTGTATTTTATTTTGTCGATAACACGGGATATCCATACCGTTCTTAATAAAATCCCATGAATATTCGTAAAGTAAACGCTCCGTCTACATGGGTTTGGATGGAGTTTCCGTCTCTAAAAATCAAAGATGCTGTGATTTGAATGTATGTGAGATATGTTACATTAGAATAAGATGCTTGACCATGGAATTGGTTTCTTGGGTTACGGTGGCTCCAACTTGGCAGCCCCCATTCACATGAAAAAGCTGCATTAATTAAACCCGACATGAAAAGAAAAACGATATGATGATGCATGCACCTTCCACCAAGAATTCGGATGAACATGTGATTTTACCTTTTCTTTATCTACTTGGACAAATTCCTCTGTCATATGCAGAAAAATATCGACTTAAACGATATGCCATTTACTAGATCCTATTGAAAAAAGAAAAAAAAAAGATATCTTATGCTACATGATTTCCAAAAGATTGATAATTTGTGGTAAATTATAATATCTACAGAGTTTATATATTCTTTATATACATGGTCTCTCTTCACCTTTTGAGTTGAACATTAAAAAATAGTATCAAAACCAAGTTCTACGTCATATATTTCGTTTGTGCTGCTCTCCATTTGTCAAATTTCATATGTAGTTTCGCGTATCTCTCCATTTATAAACTTAACGTTTTGGGTCGGACTTTGTAACAATTTGCTAGCGATTAGATCAATAACATTAATCCCGCCCCCCCCCCCCCCCCCCAACAAAAATTTCTATGAGATTGAAGTACTGTAATGAATCCCAACAGAAAAGGAAGGATAATAAGATGATCCCATTCGATACTTGTTTAAGAATCTGTTATGATCTTAAGAGAAGATTTCGTTTTACTCCCAAACAAGAACAGCAAAAGAAAGCAGATAAACACGTCCTGATGAGAAGCTTCTTCATATTTTTATTCATGTTTTGTTTTATTTTCTTGCTTTGCTAAGCCCTATTCGTTTGAAAAGAAGATAAGGCACATCTTTATCCTAAGACGGCGCCCGCATTTCATCCCTGCTTTCCAGGCTCAGAAAGTCCGGTTGTCAGGGGCAATAGCTATATATATTGATACACTCAAATTGAAAAATTATTAAGAAAATTTATAAACATATTAAATTTATGCCAATTAAATTCCAAACATTTACGTTGACAATTTCTTAAATTTTTCTGAATTTTAAATTATTTTTCCTTTTTCTTATTTTCTATTCTTTTCTTTCTTTTTTTTAAATATTAAAAATTATCAATATTATCACCGCCGTGCCACATAGGACAATCGGCAACTACGTTAGTGATTTCCTAAAAAATTGGCCAAGTGGATTATATTGACAAATCGTCCAAAGGTTTAGGACTCAATCGACACAATTGAAATGTTTAAAACTAAATTGACGTAAGTACAATAGATTTATAATTTTTTAGGTAATTTTTCCTAACAAGAAAAGTGGGTTTTCTCTTAGAATTTTTTTTGTGAAATTTTGGGTTGACTCATCATTGTTCTCATAGTATTATCTATTTGAATTATTATTTTCTAAAAATCGATTCATATTTTCATTAAAATACTATCCATTAGTGTTTATTTCATTTTTATGATGACCCAAGGCAAAGTCCGGGCTCTTCACTAGTGTAAAAGAAATTTATTGTATCTATTTTCAATACGTTACACGTTATGCACCGGCAAAGTTTATGCTGATAACATTTTTCAAATGTTGTGAGCGGAACGAAATCGATTAAATTAACGAATTTAGTGATGTCATCCTTATGGGGTTTCTTTTTATAAATGAAGCTATTGAGAAAATGTTTTGTAATGACAATTTACGGTGAAGTCCCATTCTAATAGTTTTTTGTCGTCCAAATGAAGAGAAAACGTTCTTGCATAAGATAAATTATCTGGATGAATTTGTGCGAGAAAGATGATTAATGTTGGAATCGGTTAGCTAAGAGAGCACAACTAGGGTTGAGTGGTTTCACGTTCTGTAACGGTTACACTTGAAACCTAAAACCTACACGTGACCACATGTTCCTTATTTTTTAAAATGTGGAACCTAGCCTACATGTCATGAAACCCGAAACCTACCATGTCACAGGTTCTATGGTCGATTCCAAAATCTACCTAGATTCCATCAGTATTTTTAATTGAATGATTACAAAGAATCGTCACTTTTAATGATCATCACTTGTTGTTACAATCCACTTACCATAACTTATATTTAGACACATGAAGAATATGAAGTATTAACAAAGTAAAAATTTTGATCATAAAATAAAATCTCAGACTAGTGGTTTCAAATTTTAAACTTATTATTGAACGCCATGGAATACTGCAGGATCGCAAGAAGACATAGATCAAGAAAAACACAAAAACTTATTTCAGGTTCCACGTTCCACCTATCTAGAACACAAAATCTACCCTTCGAAACATATTCCCTCAATTTTTGGAACCTGAAATCTACTGTACATACCCTGAAACCTAGAACCAACACGTTCTCACTTATTCGGTTTTCAAGTTCCAAATAAAACCTGGAACTATGCTCATCCCTAAGCAACACACACGACATTAACTTCAAGTCAAGACCTCAAAATAACATTAATCGCGTATTGAATCGCAAAACCTCAACATAAAGTATGTCCAGGACAATCATTGATCAGACTCTTAGATGCAATGACAATGACTCAAATTCCTTTTTTTTTTGTCAGAAGACTCAAATTCATGACATTACACCCGGACAAAAACTTCCGTGGCTACCGGCCATGCGAAAAATAATGTCTGGGTACATGGACAACTAAAATACGACTTTTATTGGATCCGATTGGCTCTCATACGCGACTTAGTGCCGGTCTACGTTTCCTTCCCTCGGAAAGCATTTTAGCCAGCCTACAACAAGAAGGCGTGATCGTTGATTAATCGAAATAATCGCAATTAGAGGACAAACCAAAGGGTCAAAATATCATAAACAAAACAAAGAAGTAAATTTACCTTATGAGAGCCTCAGCATTGGTCTCTCCAGAACAAGGCTCCAAAACGCCAGTATTTGGATTTCTTTTAATAACCGGTTTAACCAGCAATTCTTCACTGAATTTCACCAGATCATCCAAATTCTTCCCAGTGGCTGTGTCCATGGAAGATAAATCCCCACACAAACTGTCATCCTACGCACATATAATCGCTCTCACATTCATTCAAAGAGCACTCCAAAAACTTAAATAAGAAAGTCAGCTATTTGGCCATTGCAATCTAAGGAGCATAACTTTAGTAAATGCTTGAGCTAAAAAATTTAACCTGAATCCGAAAATAATGATTTTCGGCATGAAGAGTCTCGATGACTGTGGGCAGGTTCTCCTCGACCATGACCTTGCTTCCACTATCGAACATATTCACAATTGGACAACACCCTCTTTTGTAGATCCAATCAAAAAAGCTCCACCTTTTGGTTTCACTCGCGTGGTAACCATCTTCCCTTTTGGTCCCCGTTCCAATGGATAATAGGAGAAACTGGCCGTGCTTTCTTGCTTCGGCCAAATCGTTAATCCCTCCTGTCACTTCCCTCACGGTTTCCCTTATTGCGAGCAAAATCTTCAAGCGATGAAACAATTGTCAATCTCAAGGAATAAATCTTAAGAGTCAAAAGCACCGTATTAAATTGAGAAAGGCAATCACTTGATATTATAGACGCACCGGATTATTTGCAGCAATGGCACCATCTACGAGATTAAATTTCGTGATATTTCCCAACTCGTCCTTCGTCTCGAAATAGTGGGAGGGGAGGTAGCCTGGGGCTGCCGAAGTCCCGATGCATATGTCAGAAAGGAGGGCATCTCGACTTCGTGATTTCTTTATCTAACAAACAAGGACTCAACAATCCAAGTTAGATATGGAAACAACTAACTGTCATGATTTGAAAGTATTGGAAGAAGAATACCTCATGCTTCGAGAATATGACTACGTCATTTGACAAAGTGTCATAAGCCACAATCACAACATTAGTCAGTGTATCGTGCAATCTCTTTTCCCCTAGCAATTTCCTTATAACACTGCGCAGGTGCTCCCCATCATATTTTGGACCTCGAAAACAGCTAATCGCCGTCGCTAAATGTCGCAGCCCCCAAATACGTCTTCTGTGTTGATCAAAAAGAACTCTCAGTTGTAACGCTTTCAAAATTTAATATCATTCTCATAATAAGGTACCTAAAACTCAACATAATTGCTTTATCATACTAATGTAAAACTAGGTGACGAATTACATCACCGTGGCTATCAATGTATCTATCCCTAGAATCAACATAATATCTCTACTATACGAATAGTCGAGAAAAAAGAAAAATCGTTGATGAATTTCATTAATTACCCAGATTGAGGGAAAATCTTAGGGCTTTCTTTCAAATAAAATTCCAGAATCTCTTTCGCGGCGAATAAAGGGCGACCATGTTCGTCTGGGCAAGTGAGCATAGCCGTAATCAGACCGCCGGTGCTTGTTCCGGCGATCGTGTCGAAGTAGGAGGCAATTCTTTCGTCTGGCCCGTCTAGTTCCTACACAAGTAGTATTAAAAGTAATCAAATCTTAACATCATGAATCTGAAACATAAATATCCACGAAAAATAAAGAGTTTATTTAAAAATAATTTTCGAATTACCTGAAGTTCAGATTCCAAAAAACAGAGAATGGCTGCGGCAATTATTCCTCTAATCCCTCCTCCATCTATGCTTAGAATGGAAATGAAAGCCGAGGCGGTCAGAGTTTCGCCTTCCGCGGTCCCTCCTCCATCTGGAATGGAAATGAAATCCAGTGCATCTGGAATGGAAATGGAAATGAAATCTCGTCGATCAGGAATGGAAACCAAATTCAAGGCGGTGAGATTCTCATTTTCCGTTGTCCCCCCTCGATTGAATCTTAGAAAGGACGGAATGGTTTTCAGAAGGGACATGGGTTCATGGGTGGTGAGGCGCTCCATTGATTGATGCACAAACAAGTAATCAGCGAGCGAGAAAACAATTCTTAGCAGTGGAAGCAAACAGAGAGCTCGGGATCAGATCGAAAGGCCAGAAGGGTTTGTTCTTAGCAGTGGAAGCAAACAGAGAGCTCGGGATCAGATCGAAAGGCCAGAAGGGTTTGTTCTTAGCAGTGGAAGCAAACAGAGAGCTCGGGATCAGATCGAAAGGCCGGAATGGTTTGATCTTAGTAGTGGAAGCAAACAGAGAGCTCGGGATCAGATCGAAAGGCCAGAAGGGTATGTTCTTAGCAGTGGAAGCAAACGAAGAGCTTCGGTTTTTTATCCAAATGAAAGAACAACGCATCGGGAAAGATAAGGCTTGGACTCCCGCTCTTTATAGCAGAATGACCAACCAGCCGTCACCGTTGATCTCGTTGTTACTGCGGAGCACCAATCATAGCAGGGGGCAAAAAGCACATGGGAATCTGCGTGTAAAGAGAAGTTTCCAAGGTAGGTAGGGGTGAGCAAAATAGACCGCTCAAATCGGAATCGGATCGGACCTGTGACATTCCGAATTTCGATCCATTTTTTTTGGGATTTAGAAAACGTGTAGTTCGTCAGTGTGCTTGTAGTAAAATCTCGCCCGGGAACTGATCACTCCCGGTTATTGTTTTTAAAATTGAGATTTCGCTAGAATCGCATTTGATCGAATTTGGCCGTTATTTAGAGCCCGAACTTTGTTGTCGAATTTTTCGGAATTTCGTGATGAATTTAATTGGACGGTGTCGATATTATGGTGGCCAACCTCGATATTGTTCAGGATAAGTGAAAAGTGAATTTTTGACCGGGTACGAATTTGGACTGGTAGACCACCCTCGCAGTGTGTTTTTATTAATACCCTTTGGCTAAATCCTAATTTATTAATTAGGATTTTTCGGGGACCGTCGGATCGTTTTCGGGTTTAAACCGTGACCGTTGGATCGCGATTATTGCGATTTGACCTTTGCTTCTCTCTCTCTCCTCCCCTCTTTTCCGCCGGTCTCCCCCTCTCCTCTTTTGCGTGTCTGACCCCTACTCCCCCACCAACCCCCACCTACTCCTCTCTCTCTCTCTCTCTCTCTTCCTTTTTCTTCTTTCTTTCTTTTTCCTCTTTCTTTTCTTCTCCTTCTTTCTTCTTCTCCTTTGCTGGCTTGTCCCCGACGCCACAGCTTCTGGCCTCTTGCTCCTGCTCCTGTTCTGCCCGACCAGCCCCCAGCCCAGCCGCGCGCCGCCGGCCAGCCCCTCGCCGGACTAACCACCGCTGGCTTGCCCTTGCTGGAACCAGTGCCGCCGCTCCTCGCCCCCGGCCGTCGTCGCGCCGTCCATCGCCCCGACCGAGCCGCGTCCGTCTTGTCCAGCCGCCGCGGTCAAGCTCCGCTCACCTCCGCCGCTCGCCACCGTCGTCCGACCGAGCTCCGTCGTGCGCCGCCGTCCACCTCTGACCGTCGCCGCCGCTATCCCAGTCGTCGGGAATAGCCAGGCCACGCCGGAGTAGCCCCCACAGCGGCTGCTTCTTTGCCG
This sequence comes from Syzygium malaccense, assembly GCA_031216405.1. NCBI lineage: Eukaryota > Viridiplantae > Streptophyta > Magnoliopsida > Myrtales > Myrtaceae > Syzygium > Syzygium malaccense. The sequence continues at coordinate 4,803,019 of CM062258.1, read as the reverse complement.
CGTCGTTCGTCGTCCGTCCGTCGGCCGCCGAGCCCGAGCCGGAGCAACCCGAGGACACCGCGGACTGTCCTCATCGCCGCTGTCGTCCTCGCGTCTTCGCCGGCGTTAGCCGAGTAAGTTAACCCCTAATCCCGTGTTTAGGGTGTTAAACTTGCTTAGGGTAGTTTAATTTAGGTTTAGATTAGTATTGTGTTTGTTTAATTGGGTTTAGGTGATAGGTTATCGGTAGTTGTGCGATAGGTTATCGCGAATGTGGTAATAAGTTATCAGTTATTTTATTGTTATTGATTATTATATTAAATCAATTATTTTCGGAAATTTAAATATTATTTTATTAGTTAATAAATTAATTCCGAATTAAATATTAATATTTTATTATTAAATAATTAATTTCCGAAAATTAGATGTTATTATTTTCGGAAAATTTCTAGCGTCAAATTGTGATGCCAATGTTGGATTTCGCCATATAAGTTGGCGTATTTGGAAAACGATTTGAATGATTATGATTCGGGAAAGTATTTTGAATTTTGGAAAAATTTGAATTATTCTTGGATATTATTAAATAATTAAATTCCGAATTTATTTATTATTATTTCGGAAAATTTATAATTTCAAATTATGATTTCTAGCTTGAATGTTGGCGTTTGTACCGTGAATTGTCGTATTAAACTGAATTTATGATAAACTGTTTTGATCGGAAGTTTTTAAGAAAGTTTACGAGTTTTTGGCATTAAATTATTTTTATTGTTATGCCAGAAATGGATAGTGGTGTTCTGCGGTTAATACTTATGTTGTTATCGAAGCTTGCGAAATTGATTGACTGTTGCATGTGTGACCATGTGATATTATTGTATGACATTGATGAGAGCACGATTCATGTACGCATGGGCTAATTGAAAAGATAATAATTGGCCGGAATGCTTGTGTGCTCGTGTGGTCACACGTCGGAGCCGTCTTGCTGTAGATCGCTTGACGATGCCTGATTTATCGGGGTCTTGCTGTAGATCGCTTGACAATACTCGATTTATCGGATGCCTGGAGATTATCTGGATTGCCGATACTCCGGATGCCTTGTCGCGGCCTGAGGTCGGACTCGATGCTCCTTACGGGATACCATCTTACTGTAGATCGTTTGATGTTGCCGTATTGGAATGCCGTCTTACCGTAGATCGTTTGACGTAGCCGTGCCCGACGGGGCGGGACGGAGCCCGGTTATACCGGAAGACTGCCATCTTGCTGCAGATCGCTTGATGTGTAGTGGCCCCGAGGGGGCGTAATAACTGGAATACGTGTGATGCATAGTGCCTGATTATGTGATAGAAACTGCTAGGCATGGTATGGGACGTGCCCAAGTGGATTCTATCTTATAATCGAGACACGCGCGACTGTGATGTATTAATGTATGGAAAAATTTCTTTAAATGCTTCGAGTATGTGACATATGCATTCATCAACGTGTGTATCAAGGTGAGGTAAGGATGTCTGTGGTTGTTTAATAATGTTGCCGTTGATGCTGTGTTGCCTGGTTAGGGACCCCCCGTGCGAGTTGGCCTCCTAAGCGGGGCTTAGGCTGTTAACTTATTGAGACTTTCGTCTCATTTGTTGTTGTTAACCACTTTTCAGGCCCTTAGCACGTTGTTGCACCCAGTTAGTTCAAGGTGTTTGGAAGCTGGTTTTTTTTGGGAGATTCGACCTGTTGGTGGAGTAGATTGACCCTAGCCTGAGTTCTTTTTGCTGGCTTTTGTGGTAGTGTCCGATGTGGGCTTATAAGAATGTTCCCAGGGGTTAATCAAGTGTAAATTAAAACAGTGTTATTTGACTGTTGTGAATTGTTTTCCTAGCTATCCCTATTTGTTGTTATTGTCCGGGGATTGTTTTGATCGTTTTCGCATGCGTAATTTAAAAGATAAAATGAAGGGTCGACGACGAGTCCTGGGACGTCGTATCTCAACGACCGAAGTGGGGTGTTGCGCGTTCGTAGGGTTCGGGGCATGACATCCCCGCCCGAATTGGTATCAGAGCAAGGTCAGCTCGATCCAAGTTTGGTCGAGACCTGGAGTGATAAGGTGCGATGGGTTTTGGGATAGTAAGTTAGGAAAACACTAAGTGTCTGTGTTCGTTCGTTAGCTTTCTCGTTCGTAAGCATGTTGTTCAGGAATTCTAATTCCTTGCTGGAATTGGAAAGTAGGTTTCTGTAAAGATCCTGCGAGATGGATAATCCTGAACCGAGGGCCCCTAGGAGAAGGGCCGAGCCAGGTCAGGCTGGTGCCAGAAGGAGAGCACAAGGGGATCCTAGATTGGACCAGATCCTGCAGGCCTTAGAGACCTTAATAGGGCAGCAGGCTCAGAATCAAGCTGCTGCCGCTGCACCTGCACCTGCACCTGTGCCTGCACCTGCACCTGCACCTGTGCCTGTAGAAGTTCCGTTAGCTGGCAATGGAAATGGGAATCAGCCCATGCATAAGTTGGTGGAACAATTTTTGAAGCTCAAGCCGCCCAAGTTCACTGGCGGGGGTGATCCTGAGGCTGCAACCCTATGGATCAGGGAGTTAGAAAAGGTTTTTGCCTTACTGAGATGTACGGATGAAGATAAGGTGACGCTGGCAGTCTACCAATTGCAAGGTAACGCCAGTACTTGGTGGGAAGCTACCCAGAGGAGGGTATTTCCTGAAGGTACGGCCCAGGTATGGGGCACCTTTGTGGAAGCGTTTAATAACAAGTATTTTTCGGACTGTGCTCGAGAATAGAAAATGAATGAATTTCAGCGACTTAGACAGAATCAAATGACGGTGGATCAGTATGAAGCTAAATTTGCTGAGTTGTCCAAGTATGCTCCAAGGTTGGTTGAAGATTCGGTTGATAAGGCAAAGAGGTTTAGGGATGGGCTGAAACCTGAGATTAAGGATCAATTGGTGCCCCTGAATCTGAAGAATTATGATGAGTTGTATGAGAGGGCACAGTTGATTGAGAGGAACTTGGTGGAGAAGACAATGGCGTCTGGATCGCGGTTTGTGCCAAATAAGGATAATTATCGATTTGGGAAGAAACCGATGACAGGAGGTAAGTTCCCCATCCCTCCTAATAAGAAAGGTGGAGTGAGAAAGCCGGTGCTCAACAATAACAATGGCTCCTGTCGCTTATGTGGAAGGCGCCACGGATCAGCCCCATGTCCTGCTAGGACGGGTGCTTGCTTTGGTTGCGGCCAGCATGGCCATCATATCAGAGATTGTCCACGCCAAGCAGTGGGAGCGCAAAGACCAATGCAGCAGGTAGGACAACCTACAAGTAGTGCCCTGCCGAACCAGTTGAACCGACCCCAAGTGCAAGGAAGAGTCTATGCTGTCACAAGGAAGGAGGCGGAGGACTCGCCTTCCGTCATTACAGGTACGGTTTCATTACACGACCATGCTGCCTATGCTTTGTTTGATCCTGGAGCTACGCATTCATTTGTGGCTAAGCAATTTGTGGAATTAGTGGGGTTAAATCCGGAACCGCTAGGAGTAGTTTATAGCATATCTACCCCTTTAAAGGATAGCATAGTGTCTGCAGTAGGTTGTACTGGTTGTAGATTATCTGTTGGTGGTCGTGAGGACAACATAGATTTGATTGTTATGACAATGTTTGACTTTGACGTGATTATTGGGATGGATTGGCTTACCAAGCAACGAGCCACGGTAAACTGCTATCGTAAGACGATACAGTTTGAGCCAGTAGGGAGTGTCGGTTTTGAGTTTGTCGGGAATCGAGGAGGACCTTCGATCCCTTTGATCTCGTCGCTCGAGGCGACTCGGTTATTGGATGTGGGTTGCCGAGGTTACTTGGCAACTGTAGTGGATACGTCAGTAGAGGAGCTGAGAATGGAAAATATCGCTGTAGTACGAGAGTTTTCGGATGTCTTCCCTGAGGAATTGCCTGGGTTGCCCCCAGAAAGAGAGATAGAATTTGTGATTGAGTTAGCCCCCGGAACGGAACCGATTTCTAAGGCACCTTATAGAATGGCATTATCGGAATTGAAAGAGTTAAAGGTTCAGATGCAGGAATTGTTGGACAAAAGATTTATTCGTCCTAGTGCATCACTTTGGGGAGCGCCAGTTCTATTTGTAAGGAAGAAAGATGGGTCGTTGCGCCTTTGCATCGACTATCGGCAACTCAATCAGGTAACCATTAAAAATAAGTATCCGTTGCCCAGGATAGATGATTTGTTCGACCAACTTCAAGGAGCTTCGGTATTCTCGAAGATAGACCTAAGGACAGGTTATCACCAGTTGAGGATTAGAAAGGAAGATGTACCGAAGACGGCATTTAGAACGCGCTATGGACATTATGAGTTTACCGTGATGCCGTTTGGTCTAACAAATGCGCCTGCAGCTTTTATGGACTTGATGAACAGGGTGTTCAAGGAGTATTTGGATAGGTTCATGATCGTGTTTATTGATGACATTTTAGTGTATTCGAGGAGTTCAGAGGAACACCAATAGCATTTGAGGACAGTGCTACAGACCCTTCGAGATCATAAGTTGTTTGCTAAGTTTAGTAAGTGCGAGTTTTGGTTAACTCGAGTGGCTTTTCTTGGACACGTGATTTCCGGGGAAGGAATTTCAGTAGACCCGACTAAAATTGAGGCAGTTATGAATTGGCCTAGACCAACGACGGTAACTGAAGTTCGGAGTTTCTTGGGATTGGCTGGCTATTATAGGAGGTTTGTGGAAAAGTTTTCTGCTATAGCCATGCCCTTGACGCGATTATTGAAAAAGGACACGAAGTTTGAATGGACGGATAAATGTGAGCGTAGTTTTCAAGAGCTTAAGCAGAAGCTAACTACTGCGCCTGTTCTAACGTTACCTTCTGGTTCAGGGGGATATGAGATTTACAGTGACGCGTCATACAAAGGATTGGGATGTGTTTTAATGCAACATGGAAGAGTTGTGGCATATGCATCCCGACAATTAAGACCACACGAATTGAATTACCCGACGCACGACTTAGAATTGGCCGCTATCATATTCGCGCTTAAGATTTGGAGACATTATCTGTGCGGAGAAAGGTTTCACATCTATACGGATCATCAGAGTCTTAAGTATCTGTTTTCGCAGAAAGAATTGAATATGAGACAACGTAGATGGATGGAGCTGCTTAAGGACTATGATTGTGACATTTTGTATCATCCAGGTAAGGCCAACAAGGTGGCTGATGCATTGAGTCGAAAGTCCTCGATTGCGCATATGATGGTTCAAGAATGGATTTTGCTTGAAGGAATTCGGGACTCGGATTTCAAGTTCGAGGTGAGTCACCTCTCGAGTTTAATGGCTACTCTCAGGATTGAGCCTGAAATGCAAATCAGGATTAAAGCAGCGCAACCTTCGGATCCTGAACTGCAAAAGATTCTGCAAATGGATGCAAGTAAGAGAAAACTCGACTTTCAAGTATCTGAGGATGGAATCCTGAAGTTTCGTGGGCGGTTGTGTGTGCCCAATGATGAAAGACTTAAGGAGGAGATTTTAGCGGAAGCTCATCGCAGTAACTACAGTATCCATCCGGGCAGCACCAAGATGTATTAGAATCTTCGCCAGTACTATTGGTGGAATGGCATGAAAGGAGATATTGCCAAACATGTGACTAGATGTTTAACGTGTCAACAGGTGAAAGCCCAACACTGTAAACCCGGCGGACTGTTACAACCGTTGGAAATACCAGAGTGGAAATGGGAGCATATCACCATGGATTTCGTGATGGGTCTACCGAGAAGCCAAAGAGGTAATGATTCTATTTGGGTTATAGTGGATAGGCTCACAAAGTCTGCTCATTTCATTTCGGTGCGAAAAGATTTTGCCATGGACAAGTATGCTGAGTTGTACGTGAGGCATATAGTTCGTCTTCATGGTGTGCCGGTGACAATCACATCGGATCGAGACCCTAAGTTCACCGGCACGTTCTGGAAGAGTCTTCAAGGCGCCATGGGAACAAAGCTGCAGTACAGCACTGCTTTTCACCCGCAGACAGATGGACAATCCGAGAGAACGATTCAAACTCTCGAGGATATGCTGCGAGCCTGCGTTCTGGATTTTAAAGGGAGTTGGGAAGAACAGTTACATCTTGTCGAATTCGCGTATAACAACAGTTATCAACAGAGTATCAAAATGGCACCTTTCGAAGCACTTTATGGCAGACCCTGTAGGACTCCAGTTTGTTGGAACGAAGTTGGAGAACGAAGGATTTCAGGACCCGAGTTGGTGCAACAGTCGTCGGATGCCGTTAAAGTCATCAGGGGTAGGCTAAGGACTGCTCAAAGTCGCCAAAAGAATTATGCAGACCGGAGACGTAGGCCCTTGGAATTTCAAGTGGGGGACCATGTTTTCCTCAAGGTGTCACCGATGAGAGGATTATCACGGTTTGACAAGAAAGGAAAATTAAGCCCGAGGTACGTGGGTCCATTCGAGATTTTAGAGAGAATTGGTACTCTAGCCTACCGTCTCGCACTACCGCCAAATTTATCCCAAGTTCACAACGTATTCCATGTGTCTATGCTAAGGAAATATGAACCGGACCCGACCCACGTGCTGAATTATGAAGAAATAGAAGTGGACGACAAAATGTCATATGTAGAAAGGCCGGTCAGGATTGATGACAAAACGGAACGAGTGTTGCGAAACAAGATAATTCCGATGGTCAAAGTAATTTGGGAGCACCATGGAACTGAAGGTGCGACGTGGGAAAGTGAAGAGTTGATGCGACACCAATACCCCCATTTGTTTGAGTAATTGGGTTGGATTGTAAATTTCGAGGACGAAATTTTTGTAAGGGGGGAAGAGTTGTGACATTCCGAATTTCGACCCATTTTTTTTGGGATTTATAAAACGTGTAGTTCGTCAGTGTGCTTATAGTAAAATCTCGCCCGGGAACTGATAACTCCCGGTTATTGTTTTTAAAATTGAGATTTCGCTAGAATCGAATTTGATCGAATTTGGCCGTTATTTAGAGCCCGAATTTTGTTGTCGAATTTTTCGGAATTTCGTGATGAATTTAATTGGACGGTGTCGATATTATGGTGGCCAACCTCGATATTGTTCAGGATAAGTGAAAAGTGAATTTTTGACCGGGTACGAATTTGGGCTGGTAGACCACCCTCGCAGTGTGTTTTTATTAATACCCTTTGGCTAAATCCTAATTTATTAATTAGGATTTTTCGGGGACCGTCGGATCGTTTTCGGGTTTAAACCGTGACCGTTGGATCGCGATTATTGCGATTTGACCTTTGCTTCTCTCTCTCTCCTCCCCTCTTTTCCGCCGGTCTCCCCCTCTCCTCTTTTGCGTGTCTGACCCCTACTCCCCCACCAACCCCCACCTACTCCTCTCTCTCTCTCTCTCTCTCTTCCTTTTTCTTCTTTCTTTCTTTTTCCTCTTTCTTTTCTTCTCCTTCTTTCTTCTTCTCCTTTGCTGGCTTGTCCCCGACGCCACAGCTTCTGGCCTCTTGCTCCTGCTCCTGTTCTGCCCGACCAGCCCCCAGCCCAGCCGCGCGCCGCCGGCCAGCCCCTCGCCGGACTAACCACCGCTGGCTTGCCCTTGCTGGAACCAGTGCCGCCGCTCCTCGCCCCCGGCCGTCGTCGCGCCGTCCATCGCCCCGACCGAGCCGCGTCCGTCTTGTCCAGCCGCCGCGGTCAAGCTCCGCTCACCTCCGCCGCTCGCCACCGTCGTCCGACCGAGCTCCGTCGTGCGCCGCCGTCCACCTCTGACCGTCGCCGCCGCTATCCCAGTCGTCGGGAATAGCCAGGCCACGCCGGAGTAGCCCCCACAGCGGCTGCTTCTTTGCCGCGTCGTTCGTCGTCCGTCCGTCGGCCGCCGAGCCCGAGCCGGAGCAACCCGAGGACACCGCGGACTGTCCTCATCGCCGCTGTCGTCCTCGCGTCTTCGCCGGCGTTAGCCGAGTAAGTTAACCCCTAATCCCGTGTTTAGGGTGTTAAACTTGCTTAGGGTAGTTTAATTTAGGTTTAGATTAGTATTGTGTTTGTTTAATTGGGTTTAGGTGATAGGTTATCGGTAGTTGTGCGATAGGTTATCGCGAATGTGGTAATAAGTTATCAGTTATTTTATTGTTATTGATTATTATATTAAATCAATTATTTTCGGAAATTTAAATATTATTTTATTAGTTAATAAATTAATTCCGAATTAAATATTAATATTTTATTATTAAATAATTAATTTCCGAAAATTAGATGTTATTATTTTCGGAAAATTTCTAGCGTCAAATTGTGATGCCAATGTTGGATTTCGCCATATAAGTTGGCGTATTTGGAAAACGATTTGAATGATTATGATTCGGGAAAGTATTTTGAATTTTGGAAAAATTTGAATTATTCTTGGATATTATTAAATAATTAAATTCCGAATTTATTTATTATTATTTCGGAAAATTTATAATTTCAAATTATGATTTCTAGCTTGAATGTTGGCGTTTGTACCGTGAATTGTCGTATTAAACTGAATTTATGATAAACTGTTTTGATCGGAAGTTTTTAAGAAAGTTTACGAGTTTTTGGCATTAAATTATTTTTATTGTTATGCCAGAAATGGATAGTGGTGTTCTGCGGTTAATACTTATGTTGTTATCGAAGCTTGCGAAATTGATTGACTGTTGCATGTGTGACCATGTGATATTATTGTATGACATTGATGAGAGCACGATTCATGTACGCATGGGCTAATTGAAAAGATAATAATTGGCCGGAATGCTTGTGTGCTCGTGTGGTCACACGTCAGAGCCGTCTTGCTGTAGATCGCTTGACGATGCCTGATTTATCGGGGTCTTGCTGTAGATCGCTTGACAATACTCGATTTATCGGATGCCTGGAGATTATCTGGATTGCCGATACTCCGGATGCCTTGTCGCGGCCTGAGGTCGGACTCGATGCTCCTTACGGGATACCATCTTACTGTAGATCGTTTGATGTTGCCGTATTGGAATGCCGTCTTACCGTAGATCGTTTGACGTAGCCGTGCCCGACGGGGCGGGACGGAGCCCGGTTATACCGGAAGACTGCCATCTTGCTGCAGATCGCTTGATGTGTAGTGGCCCCGAGGGGGCGTAATAACTGGAATACGTGTGATGCATAGTGCCTGATTATGTGATAGAAACTGCTAGGCATGGTATGGGACGTGCCCAAGTGGATTCTATCTTATAATCGAGACACGCGCGACTGTGATGTATTAATGTATGGAAAAATTTCTTTAAATGCTTCGAGTATGTGACATATGCATTCATCAACGTGTGTATCAAGGTGAGGTAAGGATGTCTGTGGTTGTTTAATAATGTTGCCGTTGATGCTGTGTTGCCTGGTTAGGGACCCCCCGTGCGAGTTGGCCTCCTAAGCGGGGCTTAGGCTGTTAACTTATTGAGACTTTCGTCTCATTTGTTATTGTTAACCACTTTTCAGGCCCTTAGCACGTTGTTGCACCCAGTTGGTTCAAGGTGTTTGGAAGCTGGTTTTTTTTGGGAGATTCGACCTGTTGGTGGAGTAGATTGACCCTAGCCTGAGTTCTTTTTGCTGGCTTTTGTGGTAGTGTCCGATGTGGGCTTATAAGAATGTTCCCAGGGGTTAATCAAGTGTAAATTAAAACAGTGTTATTTGATTGTTGTGAATTGTTTTCCTAGCTATCCCTATTTGTTGTTATTGTCCGGGGATTGTTTTGATCGTTTTCGCATGCGTAATTTAAAAGATAAAATGAAGGGTCGACGACGAGTCCTGGGACGTCGTATCTCAACGACCAAAGTGGGGTGTTGCGCGTTCGTAGGGTTCGGGGCGTGACAGGACCGGACCAAACTGATTGGTTTGATCCGGTTCTCAGAAATATTGGTCCGGTTCCCAATTTCTAAAAGTAGAATCGGTTTCCGGGAGATCCGATTCTCAGTTCTAGGGTGAAAACTAGACCGATAAATATATATTTTTAATTTTTTCATATATATATTTATTTGCTTTTTAAAATTTTTTAAAAAAATAGAAAATCTAATTTAATTTCTCCAATTCCCACTTGCCTTTTTTAATAAGTGATTGGTCTCATTGGAATCGGACCGGACCGATGATCCGGTCCGGTCTATAGTTCCAAGACTAGCCGGTCCGGTCCTTGGTCTTAAAAACCGAAAACTGATCACCCCAATTTTTGGATTGAATCGAATTGGATCGGGAATCGCTCACCCCTAAAGGTGAGCATGTGGGCATGAACGAAAGTTTCCTTCGGTGCCAAGCATTGCCGTCAATCGCTAACGTGTGGTGCATATCGAAGCCTCACGAGCCACGTGTGAGCACGCGATTGGCCCTCGGCGTCCCAGCGTTGGTTTCTGGTGGCAGCGGCCTGTTTCCTCCAATGATGCAGTAGCAATATAGTCCACGATCGTTCACGATAGATTGTGGATATTCCCTCTTAGATTCCCACGCGGGAAGCTGAGGAGTTGCACAAAGGTTACCAAGAAAGAGCTGCTTATCATAAGATTTTTCCATACCAAAAGTAATCAACTTATCAATTGAGAGGCATACGAGCGACAAAGGAAATTTTTTTTTTACGAAGAGAGAAAGTTAGGTACATGCATACGGCCCTCGCTACCCGAGTAAAGTTGTCGATGAATAACTTTTCCATGGTCACAAGTATCCACCACGCTGCCATATTTCTCAACTGCCGTGCCACCGCCATCGCCTTTTCCTTCGCCGCTGTCGCCATGCGAGGAAAGAACTATGGACGGAGAGTTGAGTTAACTTCGTATTAGAATCAGCATTTGATAAGATAGACAAAATTATGTATACATAATAAGCTCACCAAAGAATATTGTGGACTATCGCATCGTGGAACGAGTTTTTGATCATGGTTTTGGTCTAGAAGAGGACATGTGCAGAAAATTGAGAGATTAGAGTTAGAGATGTGTTAATGTGCAGGAAAAGCAACCTGACTTGGGGAGATTGGATTCAGAGTGGTAGGATCACTCTTGAGGAGAAGAAAATGTCGATTGAATAGTTCTATACCTTCATTCCTAATAATTTTGGATTTATAACTTTAGATCATGTTAATATCCTTAAAAACACCAAATCGATACTCCACGATGCATTTATCATAAATTAATTTTCATCTCACAAGAAAATCCTAAATCGGTACCCCATGACACATTCACTCCAAACTAACTTTCGCCTCCAAAAAAAAGTATTCCTAACCCAAATCAATCGTGCCTTAATGTATCGTCCAATACACGTGGCAAACGACTCTAAAAGGGATTTGACATGTATTCAACGGAGGATAGATTTGGGTCAAGGTACCAATTCGGGATTTTCTGAGGAACAAAAATTTAATTTAGAGTGAATGTGTCGAATGGTACTAATTTAGGAATTTTGGCATTACGAAAATTAGTTTAGAGCAAATACGTCACAAGATACCAGCTTGGAATTCTAAATGGGGAATGATTTATGAACTAGTAAAGGAAAATGACACAAATTTTGAACTTTGGTTTAATGTGCAATGCGGTCCACTTTTAATTTGTTCAATGTGATTCCTGAACACTCGGTACATATTTAATTTAGCCCCTGTATTATATGGAAGTGTTCAATATCGTCCCCGAACTTAAATGAATTGAAAGATGAAATTTGAAATTTTCATATAATTTATGGACTAAATTGAATATTTATCTAAAATTCAGGATTCACATTGAATAGTAAATATTAGGACTAAAGTTCAAAAATCATTTATGTAATTATCTCAATTTGATACGATGTATTTTAGAGGTAAATAGCTAAAAAAAGGAAAAAACCCACACGTGTCACCAAACGAAGGGGGAAAACCCTCGGGCCCCACACTTTCGTGCATGTGCTAAAGCTTAGTGAATGGATTGCAGAGTGGGCGCTGACAAATTATACGTTTCCCGGTTGCCCTTTGCCAACCACCGTCACCGTGGTCGCCCTCCATTAATTTCGGGGACATACAAAATGACAGATGATACGTTTTCCAGCTGCCCTTGCCAACCACCGTCACCATGGTCGCCCTCCATTAATTTCGGGGACATACAAAATGACAGATGATACGTTTTCCAGCTGCCCTTGCCAACCACCGTCACCATGGTCGCCCTCCATTAATTTCGGGGACATATAAAACGACAGATGATACGTTTTCCAGTTTCCCTTGCCAACCACTTTCTCCGTGGTCGCCTCCAATAATTTCGAGGACTTCACACATGCGCGCGTCCCTTCCCTTTTCACCAACCTTTCCCCGCATAATCGTGTCATATTTTCTTAAGGATTAAGGAAAAATGACACGAATAATTTTTAAATTTTACTTTAATATGTAATATAATTTTTAATTTTTAATTTTTAATTTTTAATTTTTAATTTTTAATTTATTCAATGCAATCCTCGAACTTTAACTCAATATACAATATAATCCTTCATTGTCGTCTTCAAATTTTTCGTACATGTTTAATTCAGTCTTTAAACTATATGAAAATATTTAATGTAGTCATTCTGTTATTTCACATAGTTCGGGGACTACATTAAACATGTATCAAAAGTTTATGGACGTCATTGAAAAAATTAAAATTTTGTAGACCAAATTGAATATTAGGCTAAAGTTTATGGATTGCATTGAACAAATTAAAAATTCAGAAACCACATTGCACATTAGGCCAAAGTTGATAGACTATTTATGTCATTATCCATTTTCTTAATAAGCATGTTCAATACGTTATTTCCCTCCGTCTATCGGGTTACGCTTTTGAATTGAATTTTCTATCATGGTATTCGAGAGCCGATGTTATCCCTTTTGGGTATTTGCATCCATCCCTATCAGTCGAATTGAATTCCACGTGCCGCGGTCAGATAATCCAACTTGCACCCATTTGCGTATCCGCATCCACTCCCCCACCGGTCGAATTCCAAGCGCCGCGGTCAACTCATCCAACTTGCACGCGAGAGGGGCTATTGAAATAGTGCCTCACATCAATTAACAATGAATCCTATATACTTTTTATATTCATGCCATCTCCCTTCGTCTATCGGCTTATGTCTCTGGGCTGGACATTCCATCAGGGTATCAGAATCATTTCTTTTCCATCCGCGTACGTTCGCCCACCCCCATCACAATCGCTTTCTATCGTTTTTGACAAGGGTGGACTGGTTCGGTAGCACGCGATAATAAATGGATTAGGTAACCGTATTTATCAACGTGGCTAGAGACAGGCAATCGAACAATTCATTCTCGACCCATGACAGCAACTTCCAGGGCTCATTTTTTTGCTTTTTTCGGTGAATTCCGGCCTCAAGATTTCGTTTTGATCTTCAATTTCTTGGCTGAGACCCCTCTTCGAAATTAGTTGGAATTTGATGAGATCGAACCCCGTTGAAAGTAAATTGGGAGACCTATCGAACCAACGTTCAAAAAGTGCCTTGGACGTGCGACGTCTACATAGTACATGGTACTTCGTCTACATAGTACATGGTACTTCGGTGAGATAAGTACTATATTCTATATGGTAAGTTCCTCATATTGATTTGCATATTAGCAACACCTTGAGTGACTCCACACGCACGTGGAAATTTACATTTATGGTGTGTGGATCGGGAATTAGAATATTTATAGGGAAAATAGTCAAAAAAATCATAAACCTATTGCGTTTTTGCCAATTCAGTCATAAAACTTTCTCTTTTGTCCAAAACATTTTCGTGTTATTTCAATTAAGTTCAACTAGCTAATTTTAATATAAAATCACTGACGTAGATGCCCACAGCGCCATTTAGGACGGCCGACACTGACGTAAACAAATTTTTTATAATTTTTCTTTTTTTCTTTTCACTTTTTTTCCTATCAAGATCGGCCCTCGCAGGTCACAAACAAGGCCCAACCAACCATTGATTGGCGATCGACTGATGACTGGTGATCAGCTGGTGATGGGTAACCAGAGAAAAAGACTGGCGATCGATGAGCTCGAGCCTCGAGCTTGCCTATGGCCGTTGCTGACGGGTTGCGCGGAGAAATAAGGAAAAAGAAAGAAAAGAACAAATATATATAAATATATTATTAAAAATTTTTAATATTTAAAAAAAAATTCGGGGCCCTTGCCTAGTGTCAGGAAGGGTCGACTGGCAACCCTCGCTTGATTTCGTGGAAGAAAAAAGAAAAAGAATAAAATAAAAATTATAAAAATCGCAAAATTAAAAAAATCAGAAAACTTGTTTATGACTCACTTAAGATAATTAGGAAACCCATTCATGACATGCTTAAACTTGTTTTTAAAATTAAAAGCAACTCATTTATGACCTACACTATTAAATATGGATTAATATATGGGTTTTAGGCCCATTTTCTCACCTTCTGCGAACCTACAAGCATTAGTTCAAGTGCGTGATTACACTTTCGATCGGTGCGGGTACAAAAGCATTACGTGGAGCGATCCTGGGCTGCGTGGACTTGAGGAATGTTTCCGCGAAACCCGGCAAAGAAAACATAGTTCTCTCGAATGTCATTAGGAAAATTCCATTGTGCAATAACTTCAAGTACGCAAGTATTGCAGTAACCAAGTGACCATCTAATCTTTTATACATTGTTAGTGGACCTGATCGTTATTCTCTCCTTTTTCAACATTTCTTGTATTTTTCTTTTCTATTCCTCCTCATCACCAACTTCACTAAAATTTCAGTCCACGTCTTCAATTTCCTCCTGTGATTACAACGGAAGGATCATTTTAGGCACAAAATGAACCAGTTGAACAAGAAATGAGGCTCGAGAAAGACGACATCGGACAACGAGTAAAAGTTCAAGGACCACTGATATCGCTGTCGTTTAGAACTCAAGGAAGTAAAACTGCCGAGTTATCTTGAGTATCGTATACAACATGTGACCCGACGGAAAAGGCTTGATCAAGCTTGCGAACACGATGTAATGGATCGGTAGTGGCATTTGACCCGAATGTGCAGTGTTTTCTCTAGTCTTTTGCTCTGGGGATGCCGATTAGGCAGTGGATTGGGTGGCAAAGGCCCATCGGACCTATTCCCTCGGTCCGAATTAGGCCGATTGAACCCTCCATCCTCTTTGGTCATTGCTATGTCATAATTTCTGACACTTTTGTGGTTCTAGTTCTGCTTATGAATGAAAGTAATGCATCTTATTGACCAAAAACACTTAAAAAAACACACCATGAAATTTCTGGCCGGATCGATCCGGTTCATTGCATCACAATCACTTGGTGCAGGCTTCGAGCCCACAAAGCCCATTGCAGCTTGCAGGAGAAAACAAGGGAGAAAGGCCCACGAAGCCCTTTGGAAGGAAGCCCAATACAAATAAAAGAAACCCTACCAAAAAAAAAACACTCTTACTCATGAGACAAAAATAACGACCGGTAACCTCTCCGTCCAAAAATCCGGCAATGCCGAGTTGTCGGCTACGTTGACAAACATCACCATCGTTGTTGTTTCGTGGTAAGGATGCCGAGGACGTGTACTTGGTGAGACGTGTTCCCAGGAAGAACATGTTGGCCTAACGTTAATGGATTGGCAAACGCTACCGTCCCTCCGCTACGCCCGTCCCACCCCATCCCTATCAAATTATCAACATCCGTCCTATCTCCTAAGTGCACAACCTCCAAAGCGTAGACTACAAAAAAATGAAGAAAAATGTCCAAAAAGTTCTAAACCTATAGTACTTTTGCTAATTCAATTATAAACCTTTCAATTTTGTTAATTGCATCACAAAAAATTTTCACGTTTTGCCAATTGAGTTCATCCAATCCATTTTAGCCGAAAATCACTTATGTGGATACCGGCCATTTTACGTGATATGGCCGGTATTAACATGGATAATTTTTAATAATATTACAATATTTTTTTCGATTTTTTTATATATATTTTTCGTCTCTTATCACTCTTCTTTTTTTCCCCTTTCTCTTTCTTTTTCTAATTTTCTTTTTCCCCTCTACCCACCACCATTAGGCCTTGTCGATGGCCATTAGAGGTTGCCCGCCTCGAGCGAGGGCCAATCTCTCTTGCCCAGGCAAGGGCGGCCCACGCTCACAAGCAAGGGCGACCCATGCCAACGGTGGGCCTCACTAGCCTAGTTATAGGTGAACCTCGCCTGTGGCCAGCGAGGGTGGCCCTTGCTTGAGGTTGGCGAACTCCATCGGCCATCAACGAGGCTCAGCGGAGGGAAAAAGGAAAAAGAAAAGAAGAAAAAAAAGAAAAGAAAAGAAGGAAAAGAGAAGAAATCGGAAAAAAAGAAAAAAAATATGAAATTAATAAAATTTTCAAAAAAATTTAAAATATTATCAAAAATTATCTACGTTAGTGCCGGTTGTGCCACATAGAACGGCCAACGTTCATGTTAGCAATTTTTTGGCCAGATGGATTCAATTGGAAAAAAAGTGAAAATGTTTAAGAATCAATTGTCAAAATTGAAATGTTTAAGACTAAATGGGTAAAAGTTTAATAGATTTATGACTTTTTGGATAATTTTTTTTCAACAAAAAAAAATACATACTGTTATCAAGACACAAGCTATAATTATTTCCTTTTAGAAAAATGATATTGAGAAAATTTCTTCTGTCGTGTAAGTAATTGAAAACGAGCTAGAATGACTTGTCATCAACTCGAAAATATGAAATGGCTTGCACGAGAGCGATTCGAGCCTCTCCCATACACGGCCAACCAAACCAAACAAAACAAAACAAAACAAAAAATAAATAAAATTGAAAAAAAGAAGAAGAAGAAGAAGAGAAGAATAACAACTTGGAGGCGCCAAATGAAACTGGCCATTAGGATAAGGGGCGGGGCGTCGCGCTTAAAAATCCAATCTCTCTCCCTCCCGATATTTCTCTCTCTCTGCGACAACGGCAATTGCAGCCGCCAGCTGCTGCTTCTCCTCCCTCTCCTCTGCCACCACCGCCGCCTACCGCGGCTCTTTCCCCGGCCTCGGCCGCCGCCGCCGCTATCCTCGTATCCATTGCCATAAACTCTTTTTCCGCACGCCGTTGATGTTGCCTCACGTTCTTCGCACGTTTCGGGGCTAACCGATTGTCTCTTTCGAGAAATGCAAGCCTAAACTTTTCAGCCATCGAACCACCCGCCTGGGTGGCGCTGCTGGAGAGGGCACTCTTCCTCTCGCAAAAGGTTGAGTATTCGAATCCCGGGCGCCGCAGGGTGACTTAACCGATGCACGTGTGTGGTGGCTAGCACGTGTCGCCCCCAGGATTTACCTCCCGGCTGTCGGCCGTGCGGGGGTTCTCTAGGTTATCAAAAAAAAAAAGAAACTTTTCAGCCATCGACAATTCAGATGTTGGGCTAGATAGAGGTGCAGAAATGTTCCTGGGTCTAAATCCAGACACAGCCCATGTCTCGGGATCGATATCCTTAACAAAGTGTTCATCCACTATGACATCTGGCCATGCTTCTCTCGGAACTTGGGCCCCTCTTAGAGTGAAAGGTGACGGCTTGGGATTTACTGTGATGCGCGGGCATTCGGCAGAGAAATTCTCCAAAGTATTTTAATCAATCCTTGGCTGCATGAAATGAAAATCAAAAGGCAGAAGCTAAGTTGTTTGTCTAGGAAGATTCATAAAGTAAGAGCGAAAATAGGAGAAGAGACTTCATATTCTTGTCATGATTTTGAAATGGTCAAGAACAAAATGGCTAAACATATCAACAATGCAAAGATCCAAAACATCAGTCCCAAGTTAACCTTCCAGTCTTTGTGAAGCAGATGAAAACGGCAAAGATGAAAAAACTCAATAATTAACTACAAAGAGTAAATTCTTACCCACACAAGCCAATGCAACAAATGTGCACCATCTATGATTTCTGAGGCGTCAAGTTCCTCCCATGAATCGCCATCCACATCATGCAGCTTCGGTTTCAAAATGCCCAAACAACGTGCCGTGTAGTCACTCCTTGGGCACCCTCTGCAAATCAACTTCAGTTATTTCCTGTTAGGAGTTTTATACCCCTTGTCAAACCCAAGAAACTGGGCTCTAAAAGTCGCACTATTTATGTGGAAACCATCAAGGCAGAAGTTGAAGCTAAGTAAGCACCATCTTAAGGCAGTAAAGGAGTATACCATGCCATGGCTGGTCAAAACCTCTACTAGTAAAATTACAGACAACCAACTTCTACAACAATCTAATCATAAAAATTGAGGTGCCAAACGAAGAGTAAGACTAAAAATGTCACTCAAGAAAGTTCGTTAGTAGAAACTCTCAACTAATTGTTCGTACAAACTCTCTTCCTCTCTCCCCTCAATCCATGTATTTAACAACAAAATCAGATCTGTCCTCTTGCTCATGCTAGTTGACATGCAAGGAGCAAGCAATTGATCTCAATCTCTAATATTTATGGAGAAGAGCAACAAGTGCACTTATCATTCGACCAATAAATGCGCTCAATGTTTTTCACCCCTGCCCTGAATACAGTATGCTGATTAGCTGTAGACCAAGATACAAACTTAAGGTTCTTGCATAATATACAAGGTTTTTCACCCCTGCCCTGAATACGGTATGCTGATTAGCTGTCAACCAAGATACAAACTTAAGGTTCTTGCATAATATACAAGGGTCACTCTAGTGCGACAAGATTAGGAGCGATGAGCTTAAGGTGATAATTTAGATGCATCAAGTTAATGATCTTCTAAATTTAAAAAAAAAAAAGCCCTTACACATGCTTGGATACTTGGAGTATCAAGAGGTTGCCCGAGATGAAGTTAAGTTAGTTAACTATACCGTGTAATGACATATGCTAATCATTACAAGAGTGTAAAGCAAATAGAAGAAGGATGACAATGGCATATAAAATCACTGACAGTGAAAATCGTCAATGTTGACATAAACTGAGTCCATACCCACATCTCAAAGTTTCTAGCGAATGACAATGCTGCAAAAGTCCAGAAACACCAGCCACAGTGATATTTTCACACCGACTGCACAAAAATAAATCACCTCAATATGATAGTAACTCATTTAAAACCTTGTCCGCATGAGATAATACCTAGTCTAACAAGCAAGTTCTTCTGAAGAAAATAAAAAACAAAAAAACCCATAAATTTCAGAGGTAAAATAACCTAGAGAAGACTAATTATATCCCCACAACCAAGCCTACCTAAAGCACAATGGAGGCACAACATTGTTCTTGAAATTTCACACGAAACAAAAAAAAACAAAAAAGAAGAAGAAGAGAGAAAGCCTAACTGATTGTCAGCATATAACTTGGTAGATTTGCTTAAAAATTGAAAGAAGAACCACAGCTACGAAATCATGACGCTGATAGAATACAGAGGTCCTCCATTTCATGCATCCATTCGACTTATCACATTAAAGCATATGCAAAAAGAAATTCCCTCTTGACTCCTAGAAAAGTGGGTTTACACACATTATCTCACTTATGCTGTCCCCCCTCAGCTCACACTAGCCCCGCCTATATGGAGGTAGAGGGCTTAAGAACCGTTGTCCTGTATTTACTCTTTTTAATTTTCCAAGCAAAAGATCGACATAATACATACTTGAACACTTGTAAGTTCAGAGTCATCTCTCGAAAAACTTCCGTCTTAAAAGGTCATCCCTTTAATCCTTCAGAAAGAAAAGATCAAGGCTGGTAGGGCTCAGGCGGAAAGACGAGGCAAAGTGGCATTCCTTTTGATTTGCCAAACACAAGGCATTCATGCGTTCATGATTAGTTGAATAATGCTTTAAGGAACCAACTACAAGTCTTTGGAATACCCAAGGTATAACATGTCAAACAAGTTAAGCGAAAAAAGGAAAAAGAAGTCAGGAACATGGAGTGGAGCACTTGACCCAGCCTGGATAGGACCCATGTGTAACATTGAGACAATAATTCCCATCCTCTTTCTTAGAAGTGTTGAGGCACACATAAGGAAATAATACGACTTAAGGTGAGGCCTATGAGACCCACTAATGTAACTAATGTAACTTAAGTACCTTACATCCACAGCTCGAAGAGACCTGCATATTCCAGCTAATTTAATCAATCCCACATCAGAAATATTTGAACCAGAGAAGTCAAGGATCTCCCATGAACCATCAGCCAAAGAAACAATTACATTGTCATCAAGTAACTGTCTCCTCCGAACAATTGCTGTCACCGCCATCGGTCAATAGCAAACCCATAAGAACAGAGGGATGCCGTGTCTCCAATAACAAAATCATCTCAATATAAAGTAGAAAAGACCAATGACACTAAAACATATTACGACCGACTCAAACCTGTTAATTCTTGTTGAGTTTATTTCCATAAAAACAAAAATGCAGTCTGCTTTAAACTATGTGTTTATCTTTTAGGCCTTTCCACTATGAGCTACACGTGAATGAGGCACTAATGGTGTTGAGTCTCAACCATTAACATGTTACCCGTGTAACAAATAATATGCATGATGCACTCTAGCACCCAGCATCATTAATCTCTCAAATGGTCAACCCATCATGCCAGCAGAAGATTACATTCACATTTTAACTCCATGATTCTTCCTATAATACACATGAAATAAATACAAACCAGAGCTGCAACACATACCCGATTTAGTTACGCTCTTAGCCTAATGGGTTTCCCATCATAGTGAGGGCCTTTATACTTTATTGACTAGCTTATTAGTTCATGATATAGTAATACTAATCAAGTCATATTTTTCCGAACATGCTTGAAAAAATTGGCAACACACCTTGGTAAAGTCTATAAGAGGTGGGGGGGGGGGGGTTGTTGGAATTGAAATACGTCTACATAAATTACAGAGATTTATTTCTGATTTGAGCAGAACTGAAGAATAGTACTTGCAATTTTCATGTTATTTGGTTGTCTAACGGGACTCCGGGAAGGCAGAGTAGAAATTCCTATGCAGGAGTACATAAGTTACATAAGTCATTCCAAAAAAACAATGAGCAGACTTATCCGGTATCCAACATCTCGGGGAAGCAACTTACAACTAAGATGAGGTGGATTATATGCACAAGAATCAACTAGACAAGCAAATGTACGAAGGGCATGTCTTGCACTGAAGATAACTTTAATATCATAGCATGGCAGTTTAATCCACAATTACTCATATAATACCATGCTATGCATAAACTACTTGAGTAAACAAGTACCGTAAACCATTCGGCACTCAAGAACTTAAATCCTGAAAAGCCGTGGAAAAACACGATTGAGTTGCTCTCTTGTCATGTTAATTAATGCGTAAACCACCGCTGTGCGGACTAGATGATTGAACTGATTCTAGACAAGCGATTTTCTCATATAGGCATTCTATGTTAAAATATGGTCCTTCCACATTCTTCCACGGAGAGGATAAATACGAATGCCACATCAATGTTCAACACGTAGAAAACACCCCCATCCCTAAAATTTTTCCATCAAATTATAAACATCCACAATGCAACTCTCCGTTCAACATTTTACGTTATGAGCGACCCAGGTTCATTAATCGGGAAGCAAACTCTCCGTCCAATCCAACTCGATACCCCACTTACCCCTTATTATTATTATCATTTCCTTTTTATTTCAGCCAATTCGCTATTGGGACTGGTATTACGGGCTTGGGGAGTGTACTACTACAGGATTTAGATGCAGTATGAACAATTTACAGACCTAAAATGGGCCTGCCGCCGCTCAAGCCCGGCCCTGTGCCCACCAATCGGGCACTTCTAACGCTATTCCGAACGCTATGAAATGTCTCTCGGTTCCTCTCATCACCACGTCATACACAGATTATACGATCCAGATCTAATAATTACAGATTTATGACGGCCCAAAAGCCAAGATCACAAGAATGCTAACGCCCGCCAGCTGAACCTCATCAAAACAAAGCCATGTGCCGCAGACATTATAAAACACACGCACCGAAAAACAGCACGGTCAGACAACAAAAGCTCTCTCCGCGGTGTTGCCCCTGATTATCCGGGGACACTAGTACCTATTATGCAGCGATTTGCTCAATTTTGAGGCCAGATCAAGGGCCTTTGCCCTTGAATCCATTTCCCTAAACTCTTTTTCTGCACGCCGTTGATGTTGCCTCACGTTCTTCGCACGTTTCGGGGCTAACCGATTGTCTCTTTCTAGAAATGCAAGCCTAAACTTTTCAGCCATCGTCAATTCGGATGTTGGGCTAGAGAGAGGTGCGGAAATCTTCCTGGGTCTAAATCCAGACACAGCCCATGTCTCGGGATCAATATCCTTAACAAAGGGTTCATCCAATACGACATCTGGCCATGCTTGTCTAGGAACTTGGGCCCCTCTTAGAGTGAAAGGTGACGGCTTGGGATTTACTGTGATGCGCGGGCATTCAGCAGAGAAATTCTCCAGAGTATTTTTATCGATCCTTGGCTGCAGAAATGAAAATCAGAAGGCAGAAGCTAAGTTGTTTGTCTAGGAAGATTCATAAAGTAAGAGCGAAAATAGGAGAAGGGACTTCGTATTCTTATCATGATTTTGAAATGGTCAAGAACAAAATGGCTAAACATATCAACAATGCAAAGATCCAAAACATCAGTCCCAAGTTAACCTTCCTGCCTTTGTGAAGCAGATGAAAACGGCAAAGATGAAAAAACTCAATAATTAACTACAAAGAGTAAATTCTTACCCACACAAGCCAACGCAACGAATGTGCACCACCTATGATTTCTGAGGCGTCAAGTTCCTCCCATGAATCGCCATCCACATCATGCAGCTTTGGTTTCAATATGCCCAAACAACAACGTGCCGTGTAGTCACTCCTTGGGCACCCTCTGCAAATCAACTTCGGTTCACTTCCTGTTAGGAGTTTTATACCCCTTGTCAAACCCAAGAAACTGGGCTCTAAAAGTCACACTATTTATGTGGAAACCATCAAGGCAGAAGTTGAAGCTAAGTAAGCAACATCTTAAAGCAGTAAAAGCAGTATACCATGCCATGGCTGGTCAAAGCCTCTACTAATAAAATCAAGGACCGACCAACTTCTACAACATTCTAATCATAAAAATCGAGGTGCCAAACGAAGGGTAAGACAGAAAATGTCGCTCGAGAAATTTCTTTAGCAGAAACTCTCAACTAATTGTTTGTACAAACTCTCTTCCTCTCTCCCCTCAATTTATGCATTTAACAACAAAATCAGATCTGTCCTCTTGCGTATGCCAGTTGACATGCAAGTAGGAAGCAACTGATCTCAATCTCCAATTATAGTTCCATATATGGAGAAGAGCAACAAGTGCGCTTATCATTCAAAACTTCGACCAATAAATGCGCTCAATGTTTTTCACCCCTGCCCTGAATACAGTATACTGATTAGCTGTAGACCAAGATACAAACTTAAGGTTCTTCCGTAATATACAAGGGTCATTCTAATGCGACATGATTAGGAGCTATGAGGATTTAGCTTAAGGTGATAATTTAGATGTATCAGAAGTAAATGATCTTCTAAATTAAAAAAAAAAAAAAGCCCTCACACATGCTTGGATATTTGGAGTATCAAGAGGCTTTGCCCAATATGAAGTTAACTATACTGTGTAATGACATATGCTAATCATTATAAGAGTGTAAAGTAAATAGAAGAAGGACAACAATGGCATATAAAATCATTGACAGTGAAAATCATCAATGTTGACACAGACAGAGTCCATACCCACATCTCAAAGTTTCTAGCAAATGACAACGCTGCAAAAGTCCAGAAACACCAGCCACAGTGATATTTTCACACCGACTGCACAAAAATAAATCATCCCATTATGATAGTAAATCATTTAAAACCTTGTCAGCATGAGATAATACCTAGTCTAACAAGCAAGCCCTTCCAAAGAAAATAAAAAACCAAAAAAGCCCATAAATTTCAGAGGTAAAATAACCTAGAGAAGACTAAATATATCCCCACAACCAAGCCTACCTAGAGCACAATGGAGGCACAACATTGTTCTTGAAATTTCACATGCAACAAAATAAAAGAAAGAAAGAAAGAAAGCCTAACTGATTGTCAGCATATAACTTGGTAGATTTGCTTAAACGGAAAGAAGAACCACAGCTATAAAATCATTACATTGACAGAATACAGAGGTCCTCCATTTCATGCATCTATTCAACTTATCACCTGAAAGCATATGCAAAAAGAAATTCCCTCTTGACTCCTAGAAAAGTGGGCTTACACACATTATCTCACTTACGCTGTCCCCCCTCAGCTCACCCTAGCCCCGGGCCTAAATGGAGGTAGGGGGCTTAAGAACCGTTGTCCTGTATTTACTCTTTTCAATTTTCCATGCAAAAGATTGACATCATACATACTGGAACTCTTGTCAATTCACAGTCATCTCTCGAAGAACTTCCTTCTTAAAAGGTCATCCCTTTAATCCTTTAGAAAGAAAAGATTAAGGTTGGCAGGGCTCAGGTGGAAAGACAAGGCAAAGTGGCATTCCTTTCATTTGCCAAACACAAGGCATTCACGGGTTCATAATTTGTTGCATAATGCTTTAAGGAACCAACTACAAATCCTTGGCATACCCAAGGTATTACATGACAAACAAGTTCAGCGAAAAAAGAAAAAAGAAGTCAGGAACATGGAGCGGAGCACTTGACCCAGCTTGGATAGGACCCATGTGTAACATTGAGACAATAATTTCCATCCCCTTTCTTGGAAGTGTTGAGGCACACATAAGGAAATAATACGACTTAAGGTGAGGCCTCTGAGACCCACTAATGTAACTAATGTAACTTAAGTACCTTATATCCACAGCTCGAAGAGACCTGCATATTCCAGCTAATTTAATCAATCCCACATCAGAAACATTTGAACCAGAGATGTCAAGGATCTCCCATGAACCATCAGCCAAAGAAACAATTACATTGTCATCAAGTAACCGTCTCCTCCGAGCAATTGCTGTCACTGCTATCTGCCAATAGCAAACCCATAAGAACAGAGGGAAGCCGTGTCTCCCACAACAAAATCATCTCAATATAAAGTAGAAAAGACCAATGACACTAAAACATATTACGACCGACTCAAACCTGTTAATTCTTGTTGAGTTTGTTTCCGTAAAAGGAAAAATGCAGTCTGCTTTAAACTACATGTTTATCTTTTAGGCCTTTCCACAATGAGCTACACCTGAATGAGGCACTGATGGTGCTGAGTCTAAATCATTAACATGTTACCTGTGTAACAAGTAATATGCACGATGCACTCTAGCACCCAGCATGCTATGCATGCTCAAAACATTAATTTCTCAAATGTTCAACCCATCATGCCAGCAGAAGATTACATTCACATCTTAACTCCATGATTCTTCCTTTAATACGCATGAAATAAATGCAAACCAGAGCTGCAACACATACCCAATTTAGTTACGGTCTTAGCCTAATAGACATAAAAAAAAATGGCAACATACTTGTTCTTTTTCTTTATTTGGGTGGTGCTCAGGGGAGGGGAGAAGGGGTGGGGGGGGGGGTTTGGAATTCAATTAGTCAACTTCTGAAGGTTTCAGACCCCAGACACAAATCCATAGAACAAATACTTCTACATAAATAACAGAGATTTATTTCTGATTTGAGCAGAACTGAAGAATGGTACTTGCAATTTTCATGTTATTTGGTTGTCTAATGGGACTCCGGGAAGGCAGAGTAGAAATTCCTATGCAGGAGTACATAAGTCATTCCAAAAAAATAATGATCAGATTTATCCGGTATCCAACATCTCGGGGAAGCAACTTACAACTAAGATGAGGTGGATTATATGCACAAGCATCAACTAGACAAGCAAATGTATGAAGGGCATGTCTTGCACTAAAGATATCTTTAATATCATAGCATGGCAGTTTAATCCACAATTACTCATATAATACCATGCTGTGTATAAACTACATGAGTAAGCAAGTACCATAAACCATTCGGCACTTAAGAACTTAAATCCCGAAAAGCCGTGAAAAACACAATTGAGTTGCTCTCTTGTCATGTTAATTAATGCGTAAACCAACACTGCGCGGACTTGATTGATGATCGAACTGATTCTAGACAAGCGATTTTCTCATATAGACATTCTATGTTAAAATATGGTTCTTCCACATTCTTCCACGGAGAGGATAAATACGAATGCCACAACAATGTTCAACATGTAGAAAACACCCCTATCCCTAAAATTTTTCCATCAAATTATAAACATCCACAATGCCAACAAATGTCATCTTTTCCCCGTTCTTGACATTCATTCTTTGCATGACTTATGCCTGAAATAACATACACTAATCAAGTGAAACAATCACGTTAAGATGTGAACCCTTGATTACGCATAGCTGCCTAGGTGAAGGCAATTCCAAAAATGACGTGACAACTGATGTCGTAGATGAAACGGCTTCTCATCACAACATTGAAGAACGAGGAAGAGTTATCTACTCTCTGGTGGAGTTTGACGAGAACAATAGAACTGAACACAAGCAATGAATTGGCACAAACAATAGCATAGGACTGTAAAGGACAACTTGACGACATGAGCGTGCTCGCATTGCTCTTCACGCACAGATTGCCCAAAAATAATCTGCGGTTGCAAGGGTTAAGTTCGCACAACTATACATCAGAAAAATTCAAATGAAGACCTTAATATCCGAAGGGAAGGTAACGGCAATCTCTTCCAAATCGGCAATTATATCCTCCAAGTGCTTGCCGACAACCCCCACACACAGACTGACTAGACTTGGCGGCTTCGACCTCTTGATCGGCGGCCCTATATGGACAACCACGATGCAGTGAGTAAACAGAGCAGATTCATATCCCATACTAGCCCATACTCACATAAGCTACAGTACAGTATCCATTTACAGCAATAGCCGGACAGGCACAACCATTCCAGATCATTCATCGCCAAAGTAAATCGAAAAAAAGAAAAAAAAAACACTGCGTCCGAGCTTCTGGACAGAAATAGTCCTGGATTCAGACGTTAATGCTTCGTCCACATAACAGCACATCACAACCGACGAGGCAAAAGAGACTATAACGATCGAACCAGTTTACAAAGAGGAACATCGTTCTTACGGCGGCCAAATTTACAGCAAACCGCATCGTGAACTCAAATCTAGGTCAAAGACAATGGAAATCCTCACGAACGACACGATCGATCGCACGATCGCTCGATCACTCGATACACGTAGGAACTCGCAATCACAAACAAGTAACGACACGATCGATCGCTCGATCGCTCGACACACGTAGGAACTCGCAATCACAAACAAGTAACGACACGATCGATCGCTCGATCACTCGATACACGTAGGAACTCAAAAATCACAAACAGGTAACAACACAATCGATCACATCGGCAAGCGTACATGTACGAACAGACGAGAATGAGAGAGAGAGAGAGAGAGAAAGAGACCTGACGATCGGAGCGAGGAGGCGGCGAATTTACGATCCGAACTGGTGGAGCTGGAGACGGAATCGAGCTTGGGAACGGAATCGGTGACTGCCGCCAACTTAGCTTTGCCCTTTTCCATGAAAACTGGGGGCGACGAAGATGTGAGAGAGAGAGAGAGAGAGAGAGAGAGAGAGAGAGAGAAAATACCAGTGATGAGGGTATAATGTGTGTATCGCGTAAGAACCAGAGGATGCCGGCGCCACCGACTTTGGCAAGACCATCACCGCTCTTTTAGTTTCGAGTTGCAGTTTTAGACGGAGCACGATCAAGCAATTAAGCTTATGCGTAATTTTAGTCCTTAAATTGAACTTGGGACTTGACTTTTTTTCTGTATTAGACATAAGTAGTAGTTATCCTTTGCCTTTTCCTCCACATGTAAAACGTTATCCGATTTTCCAAAAAAAAAATTACAAAAAAAATGGTATTTAAATTTATGTGCCGACTATTCTATGTTATGAATGTTTAGGTGTTTCGTTCGAAAAAAACAAGGTGTGCTCCACGCGAGATTCAAATTAGATGAAAACAAAAGTCAATCCAAGCGAGATTGATATTGATAGCAACTGCCGATAATTTTTGTTTCCGATGTCATTGTATTTAAAAG
This sequence comes from Syzygium malaccense, assembly GCA_031216405.1. Lineage (NCBI taxonomy): Eukaryota > Viridiplantae > Streptophyta > Magnoliopsida > Myrtales > Myrtaceae > Syzygium > Syzygium malaccense. Next base: position 4,775,053 of record CM062258.1, on the reverse strand, counting down.
CAAGTGGATAGTCATCGTGAATGAAGTTTGCTTACATAATATCTGGATTGGGAATATAAATCGTGCTCCGTGGTCCAAAGGAAGAAACCACGCATTACCTTGTGCCAATCGAGAACCTGCCCCATCGACTCCTAGCTATGAACCTTGAACCGATTCTAACCGGCCGAACTGTCCTGGCTGGAGCTCTGCTTCTAGCCCGGGCGAAGGCACGTTATGCCTGGGCTGATATTTTTTATTTCTTATTTATAGTGTTAAAGATTAAGGGCAAAAAAAATCAAGTAACACAAACAATTGCTTGATATTAAAACCAAAGAAATAAAATGTTTCTGCAAATACTTAAAGGGAAACAAAGCTCTGGCATCCCCGTGCCCGGGCCTAGCACGTGGACTTGCACGGCACTATCTGACGGCCGGGCCTTGCCAGCCCAAGGGACGGCACGCCTTAACAATCCTTTCCGGTGTAATTTTTGGGCTTCCTCAATTTCTTCTTCATCCCCTTCTTCGTCAGTCTCTACGTACCATATTGACCCCGAAAAACAAAAAAGTCTCTAGGAATCGAATTTTTCCTTTTCATTATATATATTTTCGATATTTTTGACCAGCTCAGCCCAAAAAAAAAAAAGGAGATTTTTATAGATGTTTGCTTCATCCAAATCAGCGGATATGCCACTTGAACGGGGCCACGTGCTTATCGTTTCCCCTTTCTCGATTCTTCTCCCCATCGACGCCAAAAAAAATCAGAACAAAACCGCCTTTAGCGCGACCGAATCCGGGATGGGGATCGCCGACACACCCCCCACCACCGCTCGCTCGCGCGGGCGGGGGGTTGCGTCCTCCCTACGCGTCTTTCGCGCGATCGCCACGGCTGCTGAGCTGTCCCAACTCGCGCCGCGCGATCACTCGACCATCGCCGCCTACCGAAAACGGTCGGGAATCATTCTGGACCGTCCAAAGCGCTTCCTTTGAAGGCACGGCATTCGGCACGCGCGGGGACGGGGGCCCCACCACCAACCGGGTCCAATTCGTGTGGCTGGTATCAAACCGACTCCAACGGCCCTATATATTGCCCCTCTTCTGGCTTGCAGGGTCTCTCATCGATTTCCATAGTCGCGCTCTTGATCTCGCGATCAGCTTCTTCTGCAGATATTTTCTTCTGGTAAAGCCTCGAAATTTGCCTCGAGAAACCTTTCTTTTTCTCCTCTGTAGAGATAGGGGTTTTTTGGGGTTCTCTGTTCTTGTCGTGAAGTTGGGATCTTTCTATGGGGTTCGCTTTTTCTGCTAGCGATGATCATGGTCGATGGGTTAGGGAACGGCCGTGGATGTTCTTGTCGTGGAGAAGCTCGGTTCATGTGAAGTAGCTGTCGGTTGACCGTTCTCCGGTTGCTGCGGTTTATGTTCGATCCCTGTCTTTCACGCGATCTTTGTGCTTGTGCGCGCTTGTTTCTTGTTTCTGGGAGATTATACGCGGCACCCGTGCGGTGTTTGCGTCCCGTAATTCTGCTTCCCGTTGGTGACCGTGGACTTAGTTTTGGTGACGTGCTCTTGGTTGTGCTGGCTGTGAAAGAAGCCCGTGTCTTGGTTTGAGATATAGAAGCCGGAGATTGGGATTTCTCTGGGGTTCAGAATAGTCTCCCTGTTTCTTGGTTTAAGAAGTAGGTGCTGGAGGTTGGGATTCCTCTGGGGTTCGGAATAGTTTTGATCAGATCATATGTTGATGGTCTGTTAAGATTATTTTATATGTTCGTGTTCTTTCGCCACAAACACTCACCGGTTCTCATTGAATTGGTCCTCTTTTGATTGTCAAGCGTACGGCTTCTATTTCTTCGCCATGGTTGGATGTGGTTGTGTACAACTTTGCCATGTCTAGTTCTGTATTATTGAATTGTGAGTATCCGTTTGGTTCATTATGTCTGAGCTAATTGTATATGATTTTCGCTGTTTGATTACTGCAGCATCCTCTTTCTTCGGTTCTAGAAGTCCAAACCCAGCAAATTACATGGTTGAAGGAGACTTCGAGCTTCCAACTGCTTTCGACCCATTCACTGAGGGCAAGGACTCGGGTGCCCCTGGGGCAAAAGAGTATGTTCACATCCGCATCCAGCAAAGGAATGGAAAGAAAAGCTTGACCACTGTGCAGGGGCTGAAGAAAGAATTCAGCTACGAGAAGATCCTCAAGGATCTGAAGAAGGAGTTCTGCTGTAATGGGAATGTTGTCCAGGACAAGGAGCTCGGAAAAATCATTCAACTGCAAGGCGACCAGCGGAAGAAAGTCTCCCACTTTCTGGTCCAGGCCGGCCTCGTGAAGAAAGACCAGATCAAGATTCATGGTTTCTAAGAAAGACCAGGGTTCATGATGGGTCACTGTGTCGTGTGTCTCCTACTATAATTACTGGAGGTGCTTGCTTTTATTTGGGTTCTGTAGAATCCTGAATAATCCGGTGGCTTTGACTGCTGGAGAAGTTGTTTGGTTGTGTTTTTCCTCCTTTTTGCTTTCTCTTTGATGCTGTCTAGACTTGTATACCTCAATGGGATGTTATGATACTTTGTGGAGAATGGGATTTGGAAGTTCTGATGTCGATATGATAACTCCTCGTGTTGATTTGTTTGTTCAATTTCCAAAACATGGTGTTGTGATTTAAGGGTCAAGAGAAAACCTCCCATGATTAAAAAAAACGGCGGCGTAGATCTATGGTGGCTTGACCAAATGAATGTTAATGTTCTTCATCCTACCAACTTTAATTGCCATACAATCGTGATTAGAAAGAACATGACAGTCTAATCTGGGTACATGGAAACTGCGTGTAGGCAATTAAAGAACCATGAAATGTAGCTGCCGGTGCAGCATGTCATATCATTTCTACATTTAATCCATACAAGAGTGCATATGTGTTTTCCTACGGCTTTGAGATGTCTATAGAAGCTTCTCATCCTTTCTTAAGAACAGACAGAATGTCTCCATTAAAAAAAATGCCGTAACCTCCGTCAATTACTTCATTTATGGCAAACCTTAAGCAAGATGACAACAATTCGAACTATCAATCAGACAAAAAACTGCAAACAAAGTCAATATTCCTCCGTACTCGGGTTTTACCCCTCTCAGGTTTCGAAACCATGAAGGTTCAAAAGAGAGGATTTTACAATTATTTACAACAGTAAAGAGGCAGCTTCTTCAGCCAGGCTGTGTTTTCAAATGACATCTTCTCTCACACTGATCTTCAAGAAATTGACAGTACAAAAATGAACCATAGGAAAGGCCCAAAAAAATGCCATGAGCTGCGTCCTCTATTTGGCATCTCAGGCGAACAAAAATATATCTCGAAGTAGAATCAACTTTCCAGGTCAAGAAACAGCTTCCATATTTTAGAGTGCTTAACTTCAATTTACAATAGTTCGTCTGTAGACGTGAAAGAGCCCCCCCTAGTTGTTGATTGGTGCCTAGAAGAGTCTTCCCTGGTTTTGGTTTCCACTTCTCATCATTGTACAGAACTCCTCGTAGTTGATTCTGCCATCCTGCCGACACAGAAGAAAACGTATAAGCTCGTCATGCTAAAAAGAGTGTGCGGGTGCTTTTGTGGGACTTCCAAACCATTGTCAGTGAAGAAAATAGACGTGTTCAACGGGATTAGCTTTCTAGAAAGTTGGAAAATGGCAATACCATTTTCAAACGGCAATACCATCTGGAAAAGAGGAAACCTAGAATTCATGAAAGAGTTCTTTGGTTTTACCGACCATAATCCCTAATAGGGAACAAAGCGATGAAGGAGCACAAAATGTGCCGAGTGAAGATTCGACAGAAAAGCAAGGATAAAATTAAAAGATATGAATTCTCATAAGACTTGTAGAGGAAAACATTAACCAGAAATTTTTTTCAAAACAAAAAGCAACCTTAAATCCAAAGGAAATCAAACTCACATGGTCTGTATCAACTTCGGCTATAATATCTTTAATGGTGTCTTCGTCTCCCATTCCATATCCTCTCATGGCTGTCTCAATTTCATCCATTGTGATGAACCTGCAAAAATCGAGAAAAAAAATAATCACTTGCGTCAGTAGTCGTTTTACACTTAACGCAGGGAAGGAAGAACTTCAAACATCAAATAGAATTTGAGGCATGAAGTGCCTTCGATAAATTGTGGGTATAACCAAGTAGATAGATCCATATTCAATGTCTGGAGAGATGGACCATGAAATTCACCGTGACACAAGTCCTGATTCTTTAACAGTTTATGACACGTCGGAAGGGCACACTTACCCACTATTATCCTTATCGAAATGCTGGAAGGCTTTGTAAAGATGTTCATCTAACTCTAGCTTGTGTCTATGCATTGTAGCTGTTACGAACTCAATGTAGTCAATACTTCCATTTCCATCCACATCAGCCTGAAGTACAGAACAAGGACATCAGTCGCACCAATTCAATTTCCTCACACCAAAAAAAAAAAATCAGGTTGAATAAGTTGGGCACTCCATAACATATATCTTACAGCGTCCATCAGCTGCTTCACTTCTGCCTCTGTGAGCTTCGATCCAAGCCGAGCCAATCCAGTCTTCAGCTCCTCATAGGTGATTGTTCCACTCTTGTCGGTATCCATATTCGCAAACATTGCTTTCAACCCTTGAATATCTTCTTCAGATAGATTTTCAGCGATTACCTATTTTCATTTTACAATAGCAAAGTCATTACCATGAAATGATTGCCTAGTCAATCTCTGTACTAAATTAAGACTTGTAAATAGCAATTTGAACTAAACATACTGTCAAACAATTAGCAAACACAAATAATTTGAATTTGGAAACATGGGAAACACTCCCATCCAGAAACAATCCCTTCAGTTACACTTGTATACTCTTTCAGCAAATACAAATAGGGACATAAAGAAACAAGATGCACTCCAATAATGCAGGGACTAACCTTCAATGCAAGTTTCTTCAACTTGTTCATTGCTCTGAATTGCTTCATTCTTGAAAGGACAGCACTGTCTATTGGCTTGTCTGATGCATTTCCACCTTCCTTAATCCAAGGATGCTCTGTATGAGACAGAAATAGCACGCGGTTGATCAGAAGATAATATAAGCTTCTAATGTACCGGCAAGTTTGACATTTGGACCATATCTAGAGAAGTAACATGCCAGAAGATGACTCCTACTTTCATTGTTCAGTAGAAAGAATCTCATTAGTCATAAACCCAAGCTTAGATAATAGAGCTAGCATTTCTCATACTTCATATATTGCGAAACAATCATGTCCTCTGATAGAGTAGCGTGGAGGCTTCCAAGTCAAAAGGAAATCTAAAAAATTGACTCACATCAAACATTTCTAAGAGCATGTGTCTTGTAAGGCAGAAGTAAAATCACCTAAAACCTGTGTAGAAGTAATCCTTTTCTTCGGGTCCTTCGTTAACATTTTCTTGACCAGGTCCTTAGCGCTAGTGGATATAGTTGGCCATGGTTGACTTTCAAAATCGATATCCCCTTGCAGTATCGCATCAAATATCCCCTTCTCTGTTTCTGCAATGCGCACTTATTAGATACTACCGATGCCAAAATCATGCACCACTTTACCGTTTGGCATGGTTCTGAAGAGATGATTGAACTACGTACTCCTTAGAGCATGAAGAATTATGTAAGGAAAACAAAGGACAAAGAGAAGGATATAGTCTTTACCAGCCCAGAATGGAGGCACGCCACTGAGTAGGATATAAAGTATGACTCCTGCACTCCAAATGTCTATTTCCTTCCCGTAATTGCGGCGCAAAACCTCAGGAGCAACATAGTAAGCACTCCCGACAATATCCCGGTACACCTTGCCTGGAAAATAAGAGGTAAGCAATGGATACAGTCAAAAAAGCCATATGCATAATTATGCTAACTAATATCCACTCAATTTCTTCTAAAGTTTGAGAGCTATAACAGAACATAGAGCTGAGCCTAACTGCAAAGATACTTTCGTCAGCAACCAGCAACAGCAAATCTCAGTTGTACACCACATCAATTTTCACTCGCAAGCAACAACTGCCTTTCAAGCATCTAGCGTTGTACAAGAGACATCAGGGACCTGCTACAATCTTTGACAGGAATAGACAACACAAGTTTGTGCCAAATACTACTCTTCTGTAGAAAATCATGCAGCAACTCAGCATCTAACCTCCTAAAAGAGGGTAGTATACAATGTGTCGAAATTCACATCCTTGTGATAAGAGTAAATTCACTCCCAGTTCATTAATTTGCCAAAACTTAACTAGAGTCAAGGAATACGTATACTTACGAATAAATTATCAGCTCATTGCTATACCCTTCGCATGTAATGATCTTACATGCACTCTAGACTCCCTGAAGAACTGACTGGCACCATTCTAACATTTCCTCACCATAGCTGAAGGTTCAATATATCCTAAAATTGCAAACTATTTACCATTTCACTCCCAAAAGTGAAAGCTGTTCCATTTCATTCCATAATTCCAGTCATGAACCAACCAAACAGGAAGAATTTTTAAGTGAAAAATAGAATATTCACCTTCTTCAATGAACACGGACAATCCGAAATCTGTAGCCTTCAAGGGGGCATTCTCATTCCTGCTAGCCAACAAGAAGTTCTCAGGCTTGAGATCCCTATGCATAACACCCATGAAATGGCACGCATGAACAACATTTACAATCGCCCTGCAGACTGTAGCCGCGGCTCTCTCGCTGTAGTGCCCCTTGGCGATGATCCTATCGAAAAGCTCGCCACCGGCACAGAGCTCCATCACGAGGTGGACCGATTGCCGGTCCTCATAAGCACCGTTGAACTCCACTATATTGGGTTGGCCACTCAAATGCTGCATGATCTGAATCTCCCTCCTCATGTCCTCCTTATCATTCTTGGACACAAGCTTCCTCTTTGAAATGGACTTACAAGCATATCGCCGACCAGTGGCAATCTCAGTACAGAGATAAGTGACACCAAACTGACCTCTACCCAGTTCTTTCCCGAGTGCGTAGTGGGACTTGACATCTTCATAGGGCTTGCCCAGGATTGTGTCCACCTTCTGGACTGGCTTGGGGCTCGGGAACGGGGCTGAGTTCTTGAACGCAGGTTGCTGGGGTTGATAATGATTCGAAGGAGGCTTGTGCTGTTGAACCACGACAGGTTGTTGTTGTTGCTGCTGGTGCTGGTGCTGCTGTTGTTCATAGGGTCTCTGGTAATTCGCACCCACAGATCTGTACCCATTTTGCTGCGGCTCTGGAGCTTTGTCCTTAGTGAAGCAACCGCCCATGTCTTTATTTCTCTTCGGAGAGAACAAACAACGATCAGAACCGGAGGAAAGATCGGATTCCGGAATCAAGAATTGTGTGCAGAATGCGCCGAGAGTCGAGGGGATCAGAGAGAAAAAAGTTTTGACTCTTTTGCTCGGGAGCTGACGGACGAATCACGGGTCGGTGATTACACCACGGAAGGGCAGACGATCCGTGAGATGAACCTGAGATTGGGGGGAGACAATCAGCGGAGGTTGCCGACAAAACAAGGCAGCTCTGGATCGTGATTTGGGAGTTTTTTAAGGAAAACGTGTTCGAGAATCGGGAGAAAAAGGCAGGCAAACTGTGATTGGAACGAAACACGGCTTCACAGACCACTCTTTAACAAGAACTTGGGTCAACTGTTCAATTAAGTCGAGATGTTGACTTTTTCTGTACTAGCATAACGTGATATGTGCAGCTTGAACATAATTGCTCTCGCACCACCAAAGTGGCCGCCAAGTGATAAAAACAGAAGTTAATACTATAAAAAAAATCCCATATCGGTACATTAATGATCATTTTATCCTTAGTTAGTTTTCGTTAAATTTTACTGTCAAATTTTTAAATTTGACGATACGTGATAATTGATAGGTGTACAAATTTAGAGTTTTACCTCTCGTTTGTCATAGATATACCAGTTTATGATTTTTCATAGTATTAATTCAATTTAATAGAAGGTAAATTTATTATAAATATACTAATTTGAAGTTTTTGGTGATCAAAAAAATTAATTTTTGGTAAATTTGTCGCATGTATATACCAGTTTAGGGTTTTTTGCGGTCAAAATATTAGTTTGAAGTAAATTTATCACAAATGTACTAGTTTGAAGTTTTTCGTGATACATACATCGTCGAAGTGAACTTTTGACTGCTAACATTTTAATTGGGTGTGGCGTTGAACTCGTGAATCTCGAACCTTTTCATCATAAGTGGGGTGAAATTATTGTGGCTTAATCCAATATGACAACATGATAATTTCGAAAATTGCCCTTCGGTGAGTGAGTGAAGGCTTATTTGCTAGTGCACGTGAATAAAGACGACTTGGCGTCAATTGAAGATTCATCGAGCGAGAAAACACCCAAATCGCTTTTGAAAAGTTGGATAGTTCAGCATGTCGGACAATCTTTCCAGCAAAAAGTAAAAAAAAAAAAACAATTTTGTATTCTTAAACCAAGAATATGCGACCCGTGGGTGTTGAGATGCACGAACCAATGCCACATCGCCTTCTTCGGTAAATTTTTTAATCATTCTTTTCATGGTGCTTTTGTAGGATAAGGTTTGGTGGGGGAGGAAAGAACACGAGAGTCCTTCTCGTGGTAATAATGACTTGCGAAGTTTCCTGAGTTGCATCGTCCGGAAAATTCACCAGCAAAGTAGCTCCTCCCCATTTCCAATCTCGCGCGTAACTATTCTGAGTCATTGTTCTCCCACTTTTCAATTGTTTGATGTTGAGATCTGTTCCTACTTTTCACCCCATTTTTGGCCGGCAGTTTTTGTAAACTATGTGATCATTATTCCACGAAATTCACATTCACAGTGTACCGCGGAACTAGACTATGATGACCATTCCGCGAAATTCACATCCTCGGTGTATCGCCAGTTCCGCAGTACGACTTCTGTTGTTCATTCTCGAGACCCGTCTTCCATTTACCCAAAAAGAGTCAAATAAGTAAAATTGAATGAATTCATCGTGTTTTTCGAACTCAACGCTGACTACGCTAAAGACTAAAATAGAGATTCGTCCAATTATTTCGACTAAGCATTTTATTCTAGAGTTAATACCACGAAAACTTCCAGACGGATACACATGTGACAAATTTATCTTCCGTTAGTTTCCGTTAAATTTTATCCTCAAATTGCTAAGTTGGATTACACGTAGGAGTTAACAGGTATATCAATTTGGAGTTTCATCTCCCGTTTGTGACATGTGTATCGGCTCGTGATTTTTCTTGGTATTAATCTAAATTAACGAACGGTAAATTTATCATAAATGTATCGGGTTGAAGTTTTTTGTGGTGAAAAAATTAATTTTGAGTAAATTTATCTTAAGTGTATCGATTTGAGGTTTTTAGTGATAGTAATCCTTTATACTAAGTCATGATTGTGTCAGAATAAGCATAGAGTATAGAGATGGCTTTCGGAATCTAAGTAATAGCCACTCGTACCGACCAATTTCAATGATGGGGGCATTCGTTGAGACAACGTGCGTTACAATAACAACACGATTTTGCAATTTTCAAGAACAAACCCCACGAAAAGGTCCCCTATCTTTTTCTCTCTTTCTTCGCCAAAGGCAAAGGATTATCTCCTCAGCATGCTTTGGACCTATCGGACTGACATCAGGCAATAGATTGAAGCGGGTCCCACAACTTGCGCGACTGTCCGCATTATACATAGACTGGGTCTATTTATCGGCATAAAAAAAAAAAGAACTTGTGAGTACGTGGCATCTGAAGATCGGACCGGGGACGGAGGAAAGGAAAGCGAAAGCGAAAGCAAAAGCAAACGCGTAGATGGCACAAGAAAGATTCGTCAGTGGTGGCTCGAAACTTGGGTTGGGGGACACGGGTTGATTTGGTCAAAAGGACTCATTTTGAAAGGAGCCGAGTTGGCGTTTACACGGTTTTTGGGATTGAATTGTGAGCGCACGTCCGTCTGCGGTCGTGTCGTGCTGTGCGCCCCCCCGATGAAGTCAAGTCTCGTGTATCCGTTTCTTAGTAGTTAAACAATGCGGTCATCGAGAAGAATTCTATTTTAGGGAAAAAAAAGCCACATGAAAACTCTAAATTATGCTAATTGCGATATATTTACTCAGAACTTTTTTTTTTGTGACGTCAAAAGCCTCAAATTATGCCCATTGTGGCACATTTACTTTGAACTTTTTCTTGTGCCGTAATAAACTCTAAACTTGTACTTATGTGACATATTTATCCTCCGTCAAGGTCCCGTTAGATGATTTTTCAGCCAACGTGAGCGCCGTGTCAACTCCGTTTGCTTTCTAACATTCATGTAAGCAGATTTTTAATGGTTCTCATTGACAGAATTTTAATGGAGGTTAAATGTGCCACGCAGGTACAAGTTTAGGATATTTTGTGTTACTAAAAAAAGTTTCGAATAAATGTGTCCCATTGGGTATAGTTTAGAGTTTTTGGTGACTTTTACCCGTTATTTTATTCTTATCAATATTTCACATAACCCGTCAATGAAATTCAAGCGTAATACACGTTTGCCCCCGAATTTCAACATTACACAATATCTCATTAACTTTTTATATTGTTAATGCCGTCAACTTTCAATTATTTTTTTTCTATTAGCATGTGCAATGCGTGTGGCTTTTAAAGGGTGAAAATATATCTCACCTCTTTTTTTTGTGAAGAAAATGTCTCTTTTCCCTTAATTGCCATAAGAAATGAAAAAATAGAAAATGGGAGAAAACCAAATTAATTGAAATAGTAATAGTTGAAAAAAAAAACAAGTATCAATAATACTATTAGAAAATAAAAATTTGTTAAATTTTGATAAATATAACCACTTTAATTAAACTAAAGAAGATATTCTATGAAAAAAATAAATTAATTAAAATATAAACAACGTTAAGGGAAGAGGAACTCTTATGATTAATGATGTAACAAGTGGGAGAAGCTATCTTTTGTCCTATCGTGATCTCATAAATCGAAAGTTGGCTGCAAGATCAGAATACAGGCACCTCACTTCATGGGTGTATAATTGTTTAAAAATACTATTCCAGTTTATGTGATTTATTACAAAAAGGAAACGGCCAAATTGAGCCTAATCCATATCCAAATCATCCTCCTAATTCTCTGTCATTGGCGTTGAGCTGGCTTTTGATATGCACTAATCATATTCACAATCGTCCTATAATCTTGACCATCTCAAGAGGCCTCGCGCATTGCTTGAGTAGGAGATGTTTATACGACTTTTTTTGTCTATGAAATCTCCCTACCGATTAAGTTTTTTTTTTTATCGACTCATTCAACACATCCTGCGTATAAAATGGTTTACATCATGGGTTGCTTCCGTGAGGTTTTAAATCAAAGACACCATATCTAAGGTAAAGAAATTGAACACTATAGCGAAAGAAGTGGATAATCGATCGTACTTATTGATCAAAGGTCATTAAAACGATTACCTCCATACTAGAGTCTAACGTACAAATGATTGCACAAGCAAGGATGTTAAACTAAGTTCCAAGTAATTGAGAAAAGTTAACAGCCCTGTATATGGCAAAGTTGATTTTGGAGCTTGGGATTTAAAACTAGAAGGAAATTTTAAAAAAAAAAAGAGAGTATTTCATCCTAAGAATAATTGTGGGTGCAATTTTTACTCGAGCAAAAAAAAAATAATACTATACAGATGGTTGCTAGTGAATGTAAATATGTATAATATGTCATGTCATTCTCAGAACCAACTTTATAAATTAGTCTCAATATCTTTAACGTTTTTCCAAACAAAATAGGACGATGTTCAAATCGGGGTTGGTCTACTTTTTTCTTAATGGGAAAAAATTAAAATGCAGTGTACTTAGCCAAACTCATAAAGCTCTTCTCTCGAGCCTAATTAGTAGGCTGAATGATGTTTGGAAGATTAAAGCCCAGTTGTCCCCTAGGCATAGTTGGGCCACGAAGTTGGATTGTTATGTGGCCACTAATAATTTTGTATAGGAATAATGACATAAATAGTCTCCGAACTTTGATTCAATGTGTAATATAGTCTCTGAATTTTTAATTTTCTCAATATAATTTTTGAACTTTAGCCTAATATTAAATGTAGTCCTTGAACTTTTAATTTATTAAATGTGGTTCTTGAATTTTTGGTACATGTTCAATGTAGTATCTGAACTATATAAAAATGTTCAATATTGTCTATAAACTTGAATTAATGGAAGGATTATATTTAACATTTTCATATAGTTCATGGACTAAATTGAACATTTACCAAAATTTCAAGAACAATATTGAACAAATTAAAATTTTATGGATCACATTGCACATTGGGTTAAAGTACGGGGACCATATTGAATAAATTAAAAATTTAGAGATCATATTATACATTGAGCTAAAGTTCATGAACTGTTTATGTCATTTTTCCTTTTGTATACTAAGAAAGCTCTATGTTAAATCGTGGCATACCCACGATTGATGCTGGCCATGCTTTTTATATGTCAGGAGTGGAACAAAATCACTTAATTTAATGAGTACAATGTCGCATGAACTAGAAGTTATCAGAGAATTATTTTTATAAATGAAGCTATTGGGAAAATGTTTCATAAGAGATATTTATGACAATTTATTGTGAAATTTCATTCTAATAATAGTTGTCGTTCAAATAAGGGGAAAATGTGATAAATCTTGTGTAAGAAAGTTGATATGCTGAAGACGGTTAGCTAAGAGAACACAACACACAACATTAATCACGAGTGCGAAATTAAAACGCAAAATCTCAAAATAACATTGATTGCGTATTGATTATAATTCGATGATCAAGAACACGAATACGTCTATTAGACTGCTCGATAGCATAACAATAGACTCAAATTCATGACATCCTAATACCGTCATGAATTCAGATAACTCAAGAAGACAAATTTCCATGCCTGCTAGCAAAAATATTGATAGTTATGGAAAAATGAATTAGACAAGAGTTCGCCACGTCATCAATCCAAAGGATTGCCACATCAATCCAAGGAAGTTCCTTAAATCCGTCAGATTGGCAAGAGGATTCGATCTTTGCCATCGGATTTGTTTTAAAAGGGTTGATATCCACAACCGTTAGATGGACTCAATCTCAACCTTTAGATTTATATGACAATGATCAATATCCACCACCCAAGTGGATCTCTATAGATCGGTTAGATGATAGATCGCATAAAAGATCAATGGTTGTAATTAGAGAGGCTTCTGTATAAATAGGGAGTACTCTCACTCATATCATTTCACTCATATCATCCATTTTCATTAGAGTAATATAGCATTTTTAAGAGTCTCTCTCAATTTTCTCTTTTTGAGAATTCCCTCTTAGATAAACTAGATATAAATAAAATAATCTTCTGACTTTCACGGATCGGATGTGAGAGATCGGCTCTCACATGGCACAACTTCATTGCAATTAGTGGAAAAAAAATATGACTTTACCTTATAAGAAGGTCAACACCGGTCTCTTTAAAAAAGCTCTAATAAGCTGCTTTGTGGGTTTCTCTTGGAAACCGGTTTTTTTCACCAACTTTCAGCAAATTCACCAAGTTCTGGCTTGATCAAGTGTCATCCTACACACATTCAATCAATTTCATATTTTTTGATAAAGCTCTAAAAAATTGCATGTACTACTTGAACATAATTTTAGTAAATGCGTGAGTTAAGAAATTTGATCTGAATCCAAAGATAATGATCTTCGGCACGAAAAGTCTCGATTGCCATGGGAAGGTTCTGTTCTGGTCGATCATGACCTTGCTTCCTTTGAGCATGACTGTTCCGATTGATAGCAAGAGAAACCGGGCATGCTTTCTCGCTTCGGTGAAATCAAAAGTCTTTCCAGTCACTTCACTCAAATCTTCAAGCAAAGACTCAATAGTCAGCCTCGAGCAAGTACAAGAGAGAGCAAAAGCAATTCGTCAAACTTAAGAGCAAGAGGGAGGCTTTCGAATATTGAATTATGACACCTAAGACATTTTGAGTCCTCGGCAATATGGATCCTTTTTATTTCTTTATTTTTTGCTTCTTCTTTTTTCTAATGACATTTATGCTCTGATTTGCATTGATATTGAATATCTGGAAATTTTCAAAGTATGTATATATTTTCGGTCTACAAATTTTGAAGCAAAAATTAAAGGAAACTTATAGAAACAGACTTATAATAGTGAGTTATTAGTTGCATCAATATTTTTGTACTTTGGAGAAAGTATAGGGATAACTTGTCTTTTGATAAGAAAAGGGTAATTGACACAGATGGACTAAACCAGCTAGAGAACAATGGATATGTTAGGTGATCTTAAACCTCTCTTACTCCAATAGCTGATTCAAAGGGTGATAATTTCCCTTACAAGTATAAAATGATCATCGGTCCCTTTCACAACTGATGTGAGGTAAACACTAACAATGTTGGGGAAAACAGGGCAACAATTCACCAGAGAACTAACCCAATTCAAGATTAATTTCTTCCCCAAAACTAAATCGACCAAAATTGACTTAACCCCCAACAAAAACTAGGAGTATATTCTAGCAATGCAACCTCGCAATATGTAAATATGATGCCAAAATGATAAAGAGAAAAAGGCAACACCAATACCAAGATTTTATATGGAAAACGGGAAAAATCACAGATGATCCAAAAATGTTCACTAATCACCAAGAAAAGTTAACTATGCACACGTCATAACGAAAATACTAGATGGCGAAGTTGAATTTGGAGGTTGGGATTCAAAATTGGAAGGTTAATATCTTTAATGTTTTTTCAAATAAAATAGGACGATATTCAATGCGGTTTTGGGCCGTGTGAAACTAATTAGCTCAAGGTGTTGGTCTACTTTTTTTAATGGGAAAAATATCAAAATGCAGTGTACTTAGCCAAACTCATAAAGCTCTTCTCTCGGGCCTAATTAGTAGGCTAAATGGTGTTTGGAAGATTAAAGCCCAGTTGTCCCCTAGGCATAGTTGGGCTACGAAGTTAGAGTGTTATGTGGCCACGGATAGTTTTATATACTAGGAGAACTTTATGTTAAATCGTGACAATTTATGCTAGCCACGCTTTTTATTTGCTATGAGCGGAACAAAATCACTTAACTTAATCAATCACATCAGAGGGTTCTTTTTATAAATGAAGCTATTGGGAACATTTTTAATAACAGGCATTTATGACAAATAATGGTGAAATTCCATTTTAATAATATTTGTCATTCAAATAAAGGAAATACGCGATAAATCATCTCATTAAATTTGTGTGGGAAAGTTGATATGCTGAAGACGATTAGCTAAGTGAGCACAGCACACAACATTCAGTGACGGAGAGATTAAAACGAAACACCTCAAAATGACATTGATTGCATATTGACTAGAATTCAATGATCAAGAAAAAGAAATTTGTGGATAAGATTGCTTGATAGCATAAATAATGTAATAGTGGACTCAAATTCATGACATCTTAATACCATCATGAATTCAGAGGAACTCAAGAATACAAATTTTCATGCCTACTACCACAAATATTGGTAGGTATGGAAAAATAATGTAGACAAGAGTTCGTCACATCATCAATCCAAAGGATCACCACATCATCGATCCAAAGAGGTTCCTTAGATCCGTCAGATTGGCAAGAAGATTCGATCTTTACCATCGGATTTGTTTAACAAGGGTTGATATCCATAACCGTTGGATAGACTCAATCTCCACCAATGGGTTAATGTGACGATAATCGATATCCACCACCTAAGTGGATCTCTATGGATTGGTTAGATGATAGATCACAGAAGATTAATGATTGTAATAATAGGGACACTTATATATATATATAGGATAGTCCTCCTCTCATTTGTATCATTCATTTTCACTTGAGTAGTATTACATTTTTTAGAGTTTCTCTCTACTTTCTCTCTCTAAGAATTCTCTCCTAAATAAACTAAATTTTGATAAACTACTCTTCTTAACTTCGGATGTGAGAGATCGAACCTCACATGGCACAACTTCATTGACCAAAGAAGTGACTTTACCTTATGAGAAGCTCAGAATTGTTCTCTTTTAAAAAGGAGACTAGAGATTTGGCACATTTCATTGACAAAAGAAGTGACTTTACCTTATGAGAACCTCGGAATTGGTCTCTTTTAAAAAGGACTCTAAAAGGGCGGTTTCAGGTTTCTCTTAGAAAGAGGTTTTTGCAGCAATACTCCACCTATTTTCGTTAAGTTTTTTTTGGTGGCTTTGTCAAAGTGTCATCCTACACACATTAAATCAATTTCACATTTATTGATAAAGCACTAAAAAACTATATGTATTACTCGAACATAATTTTAGTAAATGTTTGAGCTAAGATATTTGACCTGAATTCGAAGGTAATGATCTTCGGCACGAAGAGTCTCGATGGCCATGGACGGTTTTGGTCGACCGTGACCTTGCTTCCTGAGGATCCAATCGAATAAACCCCACCTTGCCGTTTAGCACACAATGTGCATTTCTTGTCCTGTTTTGATTGATAATAAGAGAAACTGCCTGTACTTTCTCGCTTCGACCAAATCAGAAGTCCTTCCGATCTTGAAGACTCAAGTTAGTCTCGAGAAATATATCTTAAGAGGCAAGAGCACCGTATTAAATCCAAGAAATACAATTGCTATATACAATAGATGTACTAGATTATTTGTGGCTATACTACCATACACAAGATTGAATTTTGTGATTTTTCTCGAATGGTTGACCGCCTTGAAACAATGGTAGAGGGGAGCTAACCGTAGTCACGATGCATATGTTGGAAAGGAGGGCATCTCAGCTAGTGTTTCTTCAATGTTTAGGATAATGGATATGTATAGGATGTGAATCGACTCTCTCAGTTACTGTTTTAGTCAATCTAAGTACAATCTCCTAATTTCGATTTCCTTTTTTCCATGTTTGCTTTTGATTTCTTTATCTAACATCCATATTGAATTGAAATAGATGATCATCATGATTTGAAAATACCAAAAAAATAATTAGAAAAAAAAAGAATACATCATGACTTGAGAATATGACAATGTCATTTAACATAGTGTCGCAAGCCACCATCACAACGTTGATTAATGTGTCGTGCAATCTCTTTTTCCCTAGTAATCCCCTAATGACATTGTGCAGGTGCTCTCCATCATATTTTGAACCTGTCACCTTCTCTAAATAATGCAGCACCTGAAAAAGTCTTGTGTTGATTTAAAAGAACTTTTAGTTGTAAAGCTTTCTAAATTTAATTACAATTTCATAGTAAATAGGGTGGCTGAAATCAACATAAATAGTCTATCATACTAATCTAAAACTTCTTGATGAATTACATCACCTGGGCATTTAATGTATTCCTAGGAGATAAAGACACCATAAGTGCCATAATTTTTGTATAGTGCTCACTTGAGTATCATAACTTCTTCTTTTTTCGATCATTTGAGTGCTATGACTTCTAAAAAATGTTCACTTGAGAGCCATAACTATCAATTGATCACTTGAGTGTCATAAATTTTTTAAAATGTTCAACCAAGTGTTGAAAATCCGACGTGGTATAACACTTTTAGTGATCGTTTTTAAAAAGTTATGACACTCAAGTGATCGAATGAAAAGTTAAATGACACTTAAGTAAATGCCGTACATAAGTTACGGCACTAAAGTGATCGAAAAAAAGTTATGACACTTAAGTGAGTGTTGTATGAAATTATGTCACTTTTGGTGTCTTTTTCATGTCAACACTATATCTCTACTGCACATGGAATAGTTATGAGAAAATAAATGGCATGTTTTTTCGTTCAAGCACGTGAGCATTGCCATCATCAGACCGGCTTGTTCTTGTGACTGTGTAGAAGTAGTCAGTGAATTTTGCGTTGGACCATCTAGTTTTTACACAAGTAAGGATAAAATGTAGTCAAATCTTAACGACTTAAATCTGAACATAAAAATCTGTGAAAAAGAGGGATGGTTTAAGTTGAAAATTGCTCATGACTTACCTAAAGTTCGAAGCAATGTCACCATCTATGAGGTTGAATTCTGTGATGTTTTTTTCGAAGGGTAGATCGTCTCAAAATAGTGGGAGGAGAGGTCACCTAGCATCGCAAAAATCGAATATCATTTCAAAAAAATATTGGATCGTGAGCTTTCCGTTGAAAAAATAATCGAGTGAATTGGAAACGAACTAAAACACATCAACTATCAAATTTAGATACCCCTCAGAAAGTTATTCAAAATCAAAAAACAAATCACTAGAAAAAGATGTCAGAGGAATGAGCCACACTATTTAAGTTTTGCCTAACCAAACATATTTAAAAAGGAACAAAAATGGTAGAGATGTTGTAATGGCTTTTTCGCACAATTTTCTACGCGATACATGTGTCAAATAGGAGATTTCTTTATCTAACCAGCAAGGTCCCAACAATTCATATTAGATGGAAACAGATGATAATCATGATTTGAAAATATTGAATATATATTTAATTGAAAATGAACACCTGATGAATCGAGAATATGACAAATATTGAATATATAATTGATAAATTTCATTAATTAGAAGGGTTAAGTGAAAATAAAGGATTTTTAGATATAATTCCTTAATATCTTTCACCGTGAATAAAGGATTTTTTCTTTTTCGTTCGGGCATGTGAGTTGTCATCAGATATAGCCTATGCTTGTTCCGGCGATTGTATAGAGGTAGTTGGTGATTCTTGCATTTGGACTCTAGTTTTTACACGAATTGAGATCTAATCAAATCTTAACAACCTTGAATCCGAACACAAAAGTTCGTGAAAAAGAGAGATCGTTTAAGTAGAAAGTTGCTATTGACTTACATGAACTTCGGACTCCATGAAACTAAGAATAACTATATGGATTACAATCCCTCCTCCATCAATGCTCAGAATGGGAATGAAATTCTGATCGATGAGCTTGTCTCCTTTCATTGATTGACATCGAAAACTATCACATTCGTGGCTGAGAAACAAAGACACAGGAGAGCAACGGTAATTTTAATTTTTCGGCAACAGTTTCACCATGGCCTTGCTTCCTCCATCAACGACACTCACAATCGGAGCAACTGCTCTTTTGTGGATTCAATTGAATAAGCTCCATTTTGCGGTTTCGTGCACATTATGGCTGTCATCAATTTTGGTCCCTATTATGATCGATAATAGGATAAAGCTTTTACCAAATCGCTAGTCTCTTCCGTCACTTCCCTCACTATTTCTCTTGTTGCGACCAAAATCTTTAAGCAAACACGATAGTCAATCTAGAGGAATAAACCTTAAGAGCCAGGAGCACCGTATTAAATCCAAGAAATACAATCGGATTATTCACAACAATGCCACCATCTACGAGGTTGAATTCCACAATTTTTTCCCGAAGGGTCGACGGTCTCGAAATAATGGGAGGGGAAGTCACTTGGCCTCGCAAAAATTAAATCTCATTTAAAAAATATTGGATCGTGAGCTTTTCCGTTGATAAAATAATCAAGTGAATTGGGTGAGCTTTCCGTTGATAAAATAATCGAATGAATTAGGCAATCAAGGAAAAGTCATCAATTATCAAATTTTGATGCCCACAAAAATTTATTCAGAATAAAATAAATAAATAACTGGAAAAAGATGTCAGACCAACCAGTTACACTATCCCAAAAAGAGTATAAACAAAAAAGGTATTGTAATGACTTTTCACACAATTTTGTTTGCCATGCATGTGCTGAGTTGGAGGGAGGGCATCTCCGCTAGGTGACTTGTTCAAACAATTCATGTCAAATGGAAATAGATGATAATTATGACTTGAAAATATTGAATTCATAATTGAAAAGGAAAAAATAATATCTCACGGCTCAAGGATATGATAGTGTGATTCGACATAATGTGGGAATTAATGGATTTCATCAATTAGCAATGAAAATGCTTTCTTTAGGATAAAACTCCTTAATCTCTTTCGCAGTGAATAAAGGAGGTTTTTTTTTTCGTTTGAGCAAGTAAAGCGAATATTGCCGTCATCAAACCGCCTATGTCTATTCTAGCGATTGTGTAGAAGTAGTCATGATTCTTGCATTTGGACCATTTAGTTTTTACACAAGTAGGGATCAAATGTAATCAAATCTTTAACGTCCTTGAATCCAAACATATAAGTCCATGAAAAAGAGAGATTGTTTAAGTAGAAAGTTGCTTGACTTACCTGAAGTTCGGAGTCCAAGAAACTAAGAATAACTGCATGGATTACAATCCATCATCCATCGATGCTCAAAACGGGAATGAAATTTTGACCTAGAGACATCAATGATTCAAGCAGAAAACCAGAACAAGATGCTTATTTGAGTAATAGCAATGAGATTCCCCAATATCATGCTAAGTTGATGACCTGATGACAGAGGAGCCAACGATTGAAGCCCAATGAATGGCAGCCATAACTATAACGGTCCTAAGAGTTTCGATTAGCATGAGAAGGTTGTGGTCAACCATCACCTTACTTCGTCGATCAACGATATTCAAAAATATTGATTTTGGTCTCGAATTATTTACGGTAATGCCACCATCTATGAAGTTGAATTTCGTGATTTTTTCTCGAAGCATTGACAGTCTCGAAATAGTGGGAGGTGAGGTCACTCGGCGTCGCAAAAATCGAATCTCATTTAAAAAATATTGGATTGTAAGCTTTCCGTTGATAAAAAAATCGAGTAAATTGGGCAACAAATGAAAAGTCATCAATTATCAAATTTAGTTATTTACAATTTCCTTACCAAAAAAAAAGTTATTTACAATCAAAAAATAGATTACTCAAAAAAGATTCAAGAGCAATGAATCACACATTTTTGAAAAGGATAAAAACGGAAGATGTTTTCTAATGGCTTTTTCACACAATTTTCTTTACTATGCGTGTGTCAGATAGGGTGGAAGGCATGCGATTTCTTTATCTAATCAGCAAGGTCCAAACAATTCATGTTAGATGGAAACAAATGATAATCACAATTTGAAAATATTGAAAACATAATCGAAAACAGAGAAAAAAAATACCCTTGAGAATATGACTGTGTGATTCAACATAATGTTATGAATTTCGTTAATTAGTGGGCTAAGTGAAAATCTTAGGGCTTTCTTTCAGAGAAAATCGACCGTTGGATTTCCATGCTCAGGTGCAGAGATTTCATGTGCAAAGAACAGGGCTTCTTGTGTGGCGACAGCGACGAACGAGGGAGACCGTCCTGGAACTGGATGTCGAGCGCGAGAGAGGGAGGTGAGAGCTTGAGACTGAGCGGCGAAATGCGAGAGAGGGAAGATTGAGCAGCAAAATAGCGACACAAGCTCCAACTCTAAGTGTCATCGCCTATTTAGAGAGCTTTTTATTTTTTTATTTTTTTCTTCTCTAATCCCATTCTGTCAAGGGATTTTTATAGGTTGAGGCACAAATCCCGTGACGTGGATTTTGCTTCGAGTGAAGTTCTTTGGGCTCCATGGGTTGATTACGAGAGGATTATAATTTATAATCATCTTGTTAGATAATTGTTTAAATAAAATAGATCAAGATTGAAAAAAAAATTACAATTGTGGTCCAATACCCTATTAAAAAAAAGAATGTGTGGGTACATATATTATATAACTTACGCGAGGTTGAGTAGCATGAGCTTTACTCAGCAATTTGATTTGGACGGTCAATTTGGTAAATCTCCAGTTCTTAAGAATATATTGTTTATGTAAATATCAATTTTTTTGTTTTTCACTTTAGCAAATGGATTTTCAAGATCACTTTAGTATATCCCTATTTCTATTATGAATTAAGAATTATGATGACTTTTTGAAATTACATGCTTCACAAATTAATTAGGCCTTGTCACGAGCTGGACTCGAACAAGTGATCAAAAGACATTTTCCTCCCATGCAATGGTTGTTAGAGTCTAATTTTAGCGGGCTTCTCAATGGAATGAGAGGAAAATTGCAAAAAACGGTAAACCTTTTGCACTTTAACCAATTCAATCTTAAACTTTTTCTATTATCTAATTGAGTCCTAAACCTTTTCACATTTTGCCAATCAAGTCCATCCGACCAATTTTGGTTGAAATTTCTAACGTGGATGCTAACCACCTTACATGTACGGCCGTTGCTGATGTGGATAATTTTTAATAATATTATTTTGATTTTATTTATTTATTATTTATTCCTTCTTTCTTTTTCCTTTTTCCTTTTTTTCCTTCTCTATTTTTTTTTCAATTGTGGCCAACAAGGGCTGCTAGAACCTCGCTGACCACAGGCAACAAACAAATGAACTAATCACGATCAAAAGAAGATTACAACGCATATTTCACGCATAAATGATTATTAGCAAACTATAAAATAAACTACAAATTAACACACATTTTATCGAAGAATATAATTATTTAAAAAGGACTCTATGACATGATAATGCTCATTTCATACATGTGAAGCTAGAGCATCGTCAAAAAAGTTATATATATGGTACCCTTTTATTTGAGGAATTACAGGATCAATAAAAAAAATCACTAATAAAGAATTATAGCTCGTCTCCAAGATAAATGAGTTTTATAAAATAAATAAATAATTATTTAAATAAAAAAACCCAACATTAGAAAATTTTATAGCATATTTTCAAAGGGTCATATCACACGATTGTGCATATGTCATGAAAAAATACGACTAAGAACATATATAATCAGCAACGACCCTAATGATTTAATGCATAATCGAAAATGAATCATATTGCTTTGCAATTTAGATATTTTTTAAAGGTGAATAATATATAGATACATAATACAATAAATATTTCCATAAATAGATTATGTTAGTCGATCTTTAAGAAAACTACATATGACATGATAGTCCATATTTGACAAACAAATGCTAATATTCAAGTAAAAAATGAATGGATTTTAAAATGTTTTAAGAAATGCTTTATGAATTGAATAGCAAAAGGCTATATTTACTTGTTTGCAAAATTGGTTTATGAAATTTATTTTGTTGTGAAAGTTTATATGTTTGGATTTGTGAAACCAAATTATGATATGGATTCTAGATTGATTTTGTAGATTATGATAGGATGATGATTTGATGCTCATTATCGCTATGAACCTGATTAGGTATGCACACTGGTTTCGATATATTCTTCTGAGCCGAGCCACGTGCTAATAATAGGTGAAGACCTTGCCAGGGGAATCTTGGTTGCATTCTTGACCATGGTTGAATTTTGAGTGTGAGATTAATTAATGGAATGAATCATTGATCTGTGACTCAATATTGTTGATTTAAATGAGTATTTTTTATATAAAGTTTTATTCATAAGATAGAACTCATTTTGATATTTTATGTACATTATGTACTGGAATTGGGATATATGAGTTATGGTATTGTTTTATAAATATACACGGTGGATGCTTGATTTCTTTAGAAGAGATATATATGAGTAGGACGAGAGCAATATCAACGATAAACTTTTAGTAATTGGACTGTGCATATGAGTTTGGATAGTTGGCTATGTTTGAAATGATATTTATTTTGGTTTAGTCCTTAGTTTGGCAAACTATACATATAGATTTTGGTGAAGATTAAGAACTGTGATTTTGTAACCAACTCTCTATTTTATTCTATATATATAGATGGATTTATATTTGAATAACAAGTTTGTGTTGGTTTGAGTTTGAGGTTGCGTGCTTCGGGTGGAAGGACGATCGCGTCATTTTCCTATTCTTGTTGGAGTCAAGTTGTGACAAGATGAATTTAGAATTTGGTTAACTTGGGGTTACACTTTCCTATATTTATACTTCAACTATGCTCACTCCTTACACTGAGTTAACTGTTGTCCAAACTCGACTTAGTTAAGTAGTTCACATGATTAATCACAAATCAACTAGATAACTACCATGGAACATATAATCGAAAGCTGGAGCATTGAACTTGTGTTCAAGGCATTTAAACACATGAATTAACTAGTGCCTTTTATTTCCATGAGCATACATGTGAAATGTAATCATGTTGAATTGTAGAAAGTTACAACAATGCAGAAGATCAAAGTCACGGTTAACCTAAATTCCAATACGTTCGAATACAGAATCCTAAATTGAAAAATACAAAATGTTCATCTATATGAAGATCAAACTGCTCCGAGCTAGATCTAACCGTCTCTAATTCTGCCTCATTAATCACGTTATAAAAGTTATACTCAATTTGCATGAACACATTGCCAGGTTAATGTCCATCAAATGATCCTAGCTAGCAGAATTCATTATATAACAAGGCAAGTTGGCTTTCAAGCTAACTAGAGGCGTGGTACTCATTATATGAAGATACAATCTATTGCGCCAGTCGTCATGTATATCCTATGTGCACCTGCAATAACGACGAGGAGACAGGATCTTATGCGAGAAGATTAAACAATAGTAGGACAGCTTAAAAGTGTCCCATCCTTAATAACACTCTCCAGAATGTTAGCTCCAAACGGTGCATAAATATCTCGTCAAAACATGAGGTAGCCGACTGAACAATAAAACAAGACATTCTGGAGAGACATCCACAAAGCACCACACCACAAAATATCATTTTAACTATGTTTCTCTTCGTTCTTTTCCCATCAATAATGTATGGGTTCGAAGCATCTGCATGGATCGCTTTTTACTTCTCTATTTTCTGCTTCTTTACTTCTCTAATGGCGTTTATACTTCGATTTGTGTTGATATTGAATATGTGAAATATTTCAAAAAAAAAAACAAAATTATGTAAATTTCAAAATTTCCCGATTTTTTTTGACATTCGGAAGAATACGTATATATTTTCTGTTTCTAAATTTTGAAGGGGAAAAGTGGAAGAAAACTTATGGAAGCAGATGTAAGCTCTCTTTTGGGCAATCAGAAGGAGATTGATGCATAGAGGAGTTCGTCTAATAGTCACCAACATCGTCTATTTAATTTTTTCTTATCTTGGCAAATTGTAATAGTGAGTAGTTGATTGCACCTATGTTTCTGTACTTTGGAGAAACGATAGTCAATCTCGTCTTTGACGGTCATTAAAGCTCAGACCCAAATGGGCTAGCCAGCTAGTGAACAAGGGATGAAGTGTTCTTAGCTAGGAAAGGAAGTGATAAAAAGAAACTAGGAGTTCTATTAAGTCTACTGATAATGTAAAATATGATTTGCAGGGTCTTATGATTGACATATGAAAGAATTCGGCTAAGTAATTAACCGGCTAGATATAGGTACATGTAGCCAACTCACTAATGGCAGTGTAGTTTTCTTTTTACGCAATTAGTAATCTAAAACAATTATCTAGCGCCGGTGATTATGATCCTCTCTTATATGCAAAAGCAACATACAATGACGGACCAAATTCGAAGAGAATAAGATAGATCACCACTGGCTTAAAAAATATTATGAGTGTGGTACCTAGGTGCAAGCATAGAAAGTCAAGCTGGCAGAGGGTAATGCAGTGTATTATGGGTATTGATTGCACATTGCACAAGTACGTATGTATACGAGCGAAGGAGGATTTTCCAAGTATACAAGACAAGTATAGAGAAATAAAGGGCTTCAATCGATGACTTCAACAAGCAGATTCGTCTTATACATCCAGCCCATAGAGAAAGCTCGGAACCACCAAATAAGTAGGTTTTTTCTTTTATCGACTCATTCAACACATCTTGCGTATAAAATGGTTTACATCATGGGTTGCTTCCGTGAGGTTTTAAATCAAAGACACCTTATCTAAGGTGAAGAAATTGAACACTATAGGGAAAGAAGTGGATAATCGATCGTACTTATTGATTAAAGGTCATTAAAAAGATTACCTCCATACTAGAGTCTAACGTACAAATGATTGCACAAGCAAGGATATTAAACTTGTTAGAGGATGAAACCAAATATAGTTATTAAGGGCTTTTTTGTCTTTTTTATTAATTTTGCTTTTAGGTTAAAAGTTACGCTTTATATATCAGTCATTGATAGAAGTTAGCCGTCAAGCACTGAGAAGAAAATAGAGAGAAAAGAAAAGAGAGAAGAAAAAAGTGAGTTTTTTTCTTTGTGAGTGTTCTCAATCTCTTTGTACCCCCATTTTGAGAGAAAATCATCATTGTATTCCTACTTTTTTTGAAATCTAGTGGATTCGTAAAGTGCCTTTGCGCGGAGACGTAGCCCAAGTTTGGGTGAACTTCGATAACAAATTTTCTAATGTGTTCCTTTCGATTATGTTATTTTATTATTATATTCTGCTAGTGAGGATCGTTTGCTTGGGTTATTTTTCTAGAATCGGTGCTTGATTCTCAACAACTGGTATCAGAGCTTGGTTGGTTAATCGAGAACATCGAGGGATTTTTCGGTGACTTTTGATTGAAAGCAAACGATATGGTAGAAGATAAAATCAGGATCGATAAGTTCGATGGGCAGGATTTCAGATGATGGAAACTCCAAATCGAGGATTATCTTTATCAGAAAGATTTCTATGCACCACTTGAGGGTTGGATGAAATAGCGGAAGTGGATTCGACAACAGAATCAGGATGGAAAATTCTTGATCGAAAGGCATTAGGTGCGATTCGTCTAGAGTTGACGAAAAAGATAGGGTGCCACATCGCGAAAGCAAAAACTGCAAAAGAAGCCATGGATATTCTTACGAATATATATATATGAGAAGCCGTCCACATCAAATCAGGTGTTTTTGCTGAAGAAGTTGGTTAATATGAAGTTATCTGATAAAGGTTCCATAGCATAGCATATTAATAGTTTCACGCAAGTCATAGGTTAGTTGGAATCTGCAAGCATAAATCTGGATATGAAGCTTCAAGCTTTATTATTTTTATGTTCTCTTGCGGAAAGCTACAACACCGCAGTGTAGGGAATTTCAAGCACCATGAAGGATGATTTGACTCTGGATGATGCTGTGAGTAGTATCATGGATGAAGAGATGCGAAGAAAAGTTTCAGGTGAAAATGATTTTTGCCATCTACATCTTCCACGGCACTAGCAGTAGAGAACCGTGGGAAAAGTAAAAGCAGAGGAAAATTCAGCAGGCGCAGTAGATCACAGTCAAGGGGAAAGAGAGAGGTCGCAAAAGATGAGTGTTGGTTTTGTCACCAGATTGGACATCGGAGGTTCAGTGTGAGGCCTACAAAAAGAAGCAGCGGGATGAGAATCAAGGAGCTAATGTGGTTAGCGATGAACCTTCGCTAGACAACTTGTGTTTATTTGTAGGGTATGACTTGACGACAGACAAGTGGTTTATTGACTCCGGTGCTTCTTTCCATTGCACCTTGCAAAGAGACATTTGCTAATTATGCCAGTGGAGATTTTAGGCAAGTGGTTATGGGAAACGGCCATATGTATCCAATTGTTGGAAAAGGAACTGTGATTGTGAACATCTCAGGTAGAAGACGTCTAGTTTTGCGTGAAACTAGACATATTCCAAAATTAAAGAAAAATCTGATCTCAACTAGTAAACTTGATCAAGAAGGTTTGGTAACAGCCTTTGGATGCGGAGAGTGGAAGATAACCTCAGAGGCAAGAGTAGTAGCAAAGGGAAAACGTACGGGTATGCTTTACCTTCTCCGAGGAGACAATATCAGTGATATGGTTGCAACTACAGTGGCTACAAGTAATTTGTCTACTCTTTGGCATTATCGTTTGGGACATCTTGGTGAAAATGGTGTAAAGCAGTTACATTTAAGGAAGTTACTTCCAGGTTTGCAGAAAGTTGAATTAGATTTTTGTGAGAGTTGCATTTATGGAAAACAAAAGGCAGTCAGTTTTCAGTTGAATGGGCGACAGAATAAAGGTAAAAAATTAGGGTTGGTTCATACGGATGTGTGGGGACCGGCTCAGGAACTCTCTTAAGGTGGTAAGAGATATTTTGTCACATTCATTGATGATGCAACAAGGAAGACTTGGGTCTATGCTCTCAGAGAAAAATCAGAAGTATTCGAGATGTTCAAAATGTGGAAGACCCCGGTAGAAAAAGAGATAGGTTATCAGATTAAAGCTCTAAAATCTGATAATGGTGATGAATATACAAGCAAGGAATTAGCTGAATACTTGAGCCGGGAAGGCATACATGGGTTGAAAACTGTTCCTAGAACTCCTCAAGAGAACGGTGTAGCTGAGAGGATGAATAGAACCATTATAGAACGTGCGAGATGTATGAGGCTACACGCGGGTCTTCCACTACACTTATGGACTGCTACAGTTGATGCAACTGTTTATCTAATTAATAAGAGTCCATCTAGTGTACTTGATGGAGAAATACTACAACAGCAGTGGTCAGGTAAAAAGATTGATTATTCATATTTAAAAGTTTTTGGTTGTATTGCATATGCTCTGATTGATAGGGAGGATAGGAAGAAGCTTGATCCTAAGTCCCAGAAGTGCGTCTTCATCGGATATGGTGGTGATGAGTATGGCTATAGGCTTTGGAATTATGAAAATAATAAAGTCATCCGTAGCCGGAATGTGGTATTCCATGAAGAAAAGATGTACAAGGATCATCAGACGGAGCATGAGAAGGCAGTAGAACCAGAATATATTGAGCTGGACACAATACCTATGAAAATAGTTCCGGCGAATCAAAATGTACCTGAAGGGGAGGTTCAAGATGAACCTATTATCAATGAACATGGAGTTCAAGAGGAATGCGGTGATCTAGAACATGCTAACGATCCTAAAGTACCTGTCTTGAGGAGGTCTACACGCGTGAGAAAGCCAAAGGTAATTTTTGATCCATCGGCTAATATTGTTCTGAACCATGTCTTATATACAGATTCGGGAGAACCGGAGACTTATGATGAGGCAAAGAAAGACACATCTCACATGTAGTGGGAGCATGCTATGAAAGACAAGATGAGCTCATTACTTCAGAACAAAACTTGGGAGTTGATTGAGTCGCCTGTAGGTAAAAAGGCTTTGTTAAACAAGTGGTTGTACAGGATAAAAAATGAAGCAGATGGTAGTATCATATACAAAGCGAGACTTGTGGTCAAGGGCTTTTCTCAGAAAGAAGGAATCGACTACTCCGAAATATTTTCACCAGTAGTAAAGATGACATCGATCAGAGTTTTGCTGAATATAGTTGCGGTTGAGGATCTTCATCTCGAGCAATTGGATGTGAAACGGCGTTTTTGCATGGGGATCTAGATGAAGAGTTATACATGGCGCAACCTAAAGGTTTTGAGGTCAAAGGTAAAGAGCACATGGTATGTCACTTGAAGAAAAGCTTGTATGGCTTGAAGCAAGCTCCGCGGCAATGGTACTTAAAGTTTGATGGTTTCATGGAAGAAAAAGGTTTTGCACACTGTGAAGCTGATCATTGTGTTTATTTTCGCAAGTATAGCGATGGTGATATCGTATATCTCTCTTTATATGTGGATGACATGCTGATGGCTAGTTCCAATATGAAGAGAATCGCAGAAGTGAAGAAGATGTCGACATCATAGTTTGCTATGAAAGACTTGGGAGAGGCCAAGAATATCTTAGGCGTGAAAATCATCAGAGACAGGAAAAATAAGAAATTGTAGTTGTCGCAAGAAGACTATGTGAAGAAGGTGTTGAAGAGATTTAACATGGATAAGGCAAAACCGGTTGCGACTCCTCTAGCGAGTCACTTCAAACTTTCTAAGGTCATGTGTCCGAGTACTCAGGCTTTGAAAGATGAGATGGCAGCAATCCCATATGCATCAACAGTGGGAAGTTTAATATATGCCATGGTGAGCACGAGACCAGATATTGCACAGGCAGTGGGAGTTGTGAGTTGATATTTGCAAAACCCGGGCAAAGAGCATTGGAATGCAGTAAAATGGATATTGAGATATCTAGCAGGTACATTAAATTACTCTCTTTGTTACGGAGGGACATCTCTAGAATTGCAGGGTTATATGGATGCATATCACTCGGGTGATCGAGATAGTGGTAAGAGTACCACTGGATATGTCTTTACAGTTGCAAGTACAGCAGTGAGTTGGGTATCTCAACTACAAAAAGTAGTGGCTCTATCGACGACGGAAGCAGAGTATGTGGCGATCACAAAAGCCTCCAAGGAAATCATGTGGTTACAAGATTACATGGAGAAGCTACATCGAAAGCAGCCGGTGAGCACACTGTGGAGTGATAGTCAAAGTACTGTACACTTAGCAAAGAATGCAGCTTATCACTCAAGAACTAGACATATCAAGAAGCGTTATCATTTCATCAGGTCAGCATTAAAAGATAATGAGTTAAAGTTACAAAAGATTGATGGCTCGAAGAATCCAGCTGATATGTTTACCAAGGTAGTAGACAGAGAGAAACTTATTTTCTGTACTACTACCATTGGTATTACTCCATGTTAATTGATGAGGAGTATCACAGAGACACAAGTTCAGGTTACTGGCTTTTGAAGTAAATGGATGCAAAGTTGCTTGGTGCATCGGGTGTATTTGTCTTCAAGTGGGAGATTGTTGGAGGATGAAGCCAAATATTGTTATTAAGGGCTTTTTTGTCTTTTCTATTAATTTTGCTTTTAGGTTAAAAGTTACGCTTTATATATTAGCTATTGATAGAAGTTAGCCATCAAGCGCTGAGAAGAAAATAGAGAGAAAAGAAAAGAGAGAAGAAAAAAGTGAGTTTTTTTCTTTATGAGTGTTCTCAATCTCTTTGTGTCCCCATCTTAAAAGAAGATCGTCATTGTATTCCTACTTTCTTTGAAATCTAGTAGATTCGCAGAGTGCCTCTGTGCGGAGACGTAGCCCAAGTTTGGGTGAACTTCAATAATAAATTTTCTGGTGTGTTCTTTTCGATTCTATTCTTTTATTATTATATTCTGCTAGTGAGGATCGTTTGCTTAGGTTATTTTTCTTGAATCGGTGCTCGATTCCCAACAAAACTAAGTTCCAAGTAATTGAGAAAAGTTAACAGCCCTGTATACGGCGAAGTTGATTTTGGAGCTTGGGATTTAAAACTAGAAGGAAATTTAAAAAAAAAAAAAAGAGAGAGAGTATTTCATCCTAAGAATAATCGTGGGTGCAATTTTTACTCGAGCAAAAAAAAAATACTGTACAGATGATTGCTAGTGAATGTAAATATATATAATATGTCATGTCATTCTCAGAAACAACTTTATAAATTAGTCTCAATATCTTTAATGTTTTTCCAAACAAAATAGGACGATGTTCAAATCGGGGTTGGTCTACTTTTTTCTTAATGGGAAAAAATTAAAATGCAGTGTACTTAGCCAAACTCATAAAGCTCTTCTCTCGAGCCTAATTAGTAGCCTAAATGATGTTTGGAAGATTAAAGCCCAGTTGTCCCCTAGGCATAGTTGGGCCACGAAGTTGGATTGTTATGTGGCCACTAACAGTTTTGTACAGGGATAATGATACAAACAGTCCCCCAACTTTAATCCAATATACAATGTAGTCCCGAAACTTTAATTTTCTCAATATAATCCTTGAACTTTAGCCTAATGTTAAATGTGGTTCTTGAACTTTTAATTTGTTAAATATGATTCTTGCACTTTTGGTACATGTTTGAATTATATAAAAATGTTCAATGTAGTCCATGAACTTGAAATAATAGAAGGATTACATTTAATATTTTCATATAATTCATAGACTAAATTGAACATACCAAAATTTCAAGAACAACATTGAACAAATTAAACATTCATGAATCACATTGCATATTGGGTTAAAGTACATAGACCACATTGAATAAATTAAAAATTCAGGAATTATGTTTCACATTGAGCTAAAGTTCATGGATTGTTTATGTTATTTTTCCTTTTGTATACCAAGAAAACTTTATGTTAAATCGTGGCATACCCACGATTGATGCTGGCCATGCTTTTTATATGTTAGGAGCTGAACAAAATCACTTAATTTAATGAGGACAATGTCACGTGAACTAGAAGTTATCAGAGAATTCTTTTTATAAATGAAGCTGTTGGGACAATGTTTCATAAGAGATATTTATGACAATTTATTGTGAAATTCCATTCTAATAATAGTTGCCGTTCAAATAAGGGGAAAACGTGATAAATCATCTCATTAAATTTGTGTAAGAAAGTTGATATGCTGAAGACGGATAGCTAAGAGAACACAACACACAACATTAATCACGAGTGCGAAATTAAAACGCAAAATCTCAAAATAACATTGATTGCATATTGATTATAATTCGATGATCAAGAACACGAATTATAGACTGCTCGATAGCATAACAATAGACTCAAATTCATGACATCCTAATGCCGTCATGAATTAAGAGGAACTCAAGAAGACAAATTTCCATGCCTACAAGCAAAAATATTGATAGTTATGGAAAAATGATTTAGACAAGAGTTCACCGTGTCATCAATCCAAAGGATTGCCACATCGATCCAAGCAAGTTCCTTAAATCCGTCAGATTGGCAAGAGGATTTGATCTTTGCCATCGGATTTGTTTTACAAGGGTTGATATCCACAACCTTCGGATAGACTAAATCTCAACCTTTAGATTTATGTGACGATGATTGATATCCACCACCCAAGTGGATCTCTATGGATCAGTTAGATGATAGATCTTATAGAAGATCAATGGTTGTAATTAGAGAAACTTTTGTATAAATAGGGAGTACTCTCACTTGTATCATGCATTTTCATTAGAGTAAGATAGCATTTTTAAGAGTTTCTCTCTCAATTTTCTCTTTCTTAGATAAACTAGACATAAATAAAATAATCTTCTGACTTTTCACGGATTGGATTTGAGAGATCGGCTCTTACGTGGCACAACTTCATTGCAATTAGTGGACAAAAAAAATGACTTTACCTTATGAGAAGGTCAACATCGGTTTCTTTGAAAAAGCTCTAACGAGCCGGTTTTTGGGTTTCTCTTAGAAACCGGTTTTTTTCACCAACTTTCAGCAAACTCACTAAGTTCTGGCTTGATCAAGTGTCATCCTACACCCATTCAATCAATTTCATATTTTTTGATAAAGCTCTAAAAATTGCACGTACTACTTGAACGATCTGAATCCGAAGTTAATGATCTTCGGCACGAAGAGTCTTGATGGCCATGGGAAGGTTCTGTTTTGGTCGACCATGACCTTGCTTCCTTTGAGCGAGACTGTTCCAATTGATAATAAAAGAAACCGGCTGTGCTTTCTCACTTCGGTGAAATCAAAAGTCCCTCCAGTCACTTCACTCAAATCTTCAAGCGAAGACTCAATAGTCAGTCTCATGTGCTTTCTCACTTCGGTGAAATCAAAAGTCCCTCCAGTCACTTCACTCAAATCTTCAAGCGAAGACTCAATAGTCAGTCTCAAGCAAATACAAGAGAGAGCAAAAGTAATTCATAGGACTTAAAGCGAGAATTTCGAATATTGAATTATGACACCTATGACAAATAAAACCATTATTTAACAAAATAGAAAATAATTGAAATCCTACCATATGTTGGGTTTTAATTCAATATTAATATAAAAAAAAAAGGTCAACGTATAGACTCACTCAATCCAATGGAAAATTGTCCAAAAAGTTCTAAATATATTACTCTTTTGTCAATTCAATCATAAACCTTTCAATTTTGTTAATTGAATCCTAAACCTTTTCACTTTTTGCCAATTGAGTCAATCTGACCATTTTTTATCGAAATTCGCTAACGTGGATGCCGACAGTCCCATGTGGCATAGCCACGTGCCAATTTTAATAGTTTATTAATATTTTGTCAAATTTTTTTATTTTCCTTTTTCTCTCTTTTCCTTTTTTTTTCGACTATAGCCGGCGAGAGTCATCGGCCGCTAGCGAGGGCTGCTGAAACCTCGTTGGCCGCTAGTGAGGGCCACCGAAACCTCGCTGACCGCGAGCGAGGCCTCCTCACCTAGACTTGGGCAAGGCCAACCTCTTTATGGCCTTGCCGGTCGAGGGCGAAGGCAGCCTTGCTCGCGGCCACAATGGCTGTCTAGGTGAGGTTCGCAGGCGAGGCCACCTTGCCTAGGTCTAGGCATGGCCAAGGATAGTTCCATGGCCCTAGCTAGCGGCTGGTGAGGCCCTGGCAACTCTCACTAGGCACAGTTGAAAAAAAATAGAGAAGGACAAGAAAAAAAGGAAAAAGAAAAGAAAAAATAAAAAATAAAAAAAATATTATTAAAAATTCTTCACGTTAGTATCGGTTGTACTACATAAAATGGCCGCTGTCCACGGTAGCGAATTTAGGCTAAAATTAGCTGGATGGACTCAATTGACAAAATGTGAAAATGATTAGGATTGAATTTGCAAAATTGAAAGGTTTATGACTGAATTGGCAAAAATGCAATAGGTTTAGGATTTTTTAGACAATTTTCCCCTCAATCATCAAGAAAGCCCACTAAAATCAAACTCTGAGAACCAATGCATAGGAGGAAAATGTCTTTTGATCCCCAGTTCGAGTCTAGCGGCCTAATCAAATTGTGAAGCATGTAATTTAAGAAAAAACCATCATAATCCTTAATTCATAAAAAAAATAGGGACATACTAAAGTGATCTTGAAAATCGATTTGGTAAAGTGCAAAACAATATCGATATTTACATAAACAACATATGCTTAAGAACCAGAGATTTTCTAAGTTGACCATCCAAATCAAATTACTGAGTAAAGCTCGCGCTTGAGTGTGCCAGATGATTCGACATTCTTTTTTTGAAACAGAGTACTGGACCACGAACATATGCTTAAGAACTGGAGATTTTCTAAATTGACTATCCAAATCAAATTACTGGGTAAATCTTGTGCTTGAGTGTGCCGAATGACTCAACTTCGCATGAGTTATATAATATATATATTTACACATTCTTTTTTTTAAACAGAGTACTAGACCACGCTCGTATTTTTTTCTTTAGGCCTAATCTATTTAATTTAAACAATTGTCTAATGCGGATGATTATAAATTGTAATCCTCTCTTAATCAACCCATGAAGCCCAAGGAAATTCCCTCGAAGCAAAATCCACGGCACACGGTTTGTGCCACAACCTATAAAAACCCCTCGACATAATTGGATTAGAGAAGGAAAAGAAAACACTCTCCAAAGATGACAACCCTTTAGAGTTAGAGTTCAAAACTCACTATTTCGCCACTCAATCTTCCCTCTCTCGCGGTTCGGCGCTCAGTCTCGAGCTCTCACCTCCCTCTCTCTCGCTTGACGCCCAGTTCCCACAACTGTTTACCTCGCTTGTTGCCGTCATCATGCAAGGAAGCCCTGTTCTTTGCACACAAAAACGAGGTAAAACTTCGTGGGTCTTTTTTTTTTCATCTTTTTTTATGTTTTGGTGAGGCTGATTGTGGTGTCGTGGATTTGGGATATGAGTCTGAGCTTTGAGTTTTTGCGGGTTGATCGCAGGCAAAAAGAGGGAAGGTGTATTTCGTGTATCAAGTGGGCGGTGAAGTGGTTCTTTGGTCTGCTCATTTGGACCTGGTAAGCCGTGATATGTACATTTTGCAACTCTTATTGGAATTCTGGAGATTAGGGCTGCTGTTTTGTCACGTTGTGTTTGAATTTAACCTGCTGGTTGTGATGCTGTGTTTGATTTCCAAACCCTATATCTAGTGGCAGGCGCAAACTGGACTAGTTTTAATTAGTTTGCGGACTAGGGATTGCATGTATTACGAGAGATAACAAATGAAACATAAAAATACAGCTGGTCCCAGTCCATCCTGCGAACCGGTCGCCTCTATCGCTTAGTAGGTGTGTTTTCTTTGTTTCTGTAATTTGTGTTCCTGTGGTGTTTAATGGCGATCATCGGCAGAGGAATGGCCGGAAGTCGATAGGGCTAATATTGACGTCTCGAAATGTATGTTGGCGTGAGTCCTCTGTTATGTTTCGTTTTCTCATGTCCAAAGGACTCACACCAACATACACTTCGAGACGTCAATATTAGCCCTATCGACTTCCGGCCATTCCTCTGCTGGTGATCGCCATTAAACACCACAGGAACGCAAATTACAGAAACAAAGAAAACACACCTACTAAGCGATAGGGGCGACCGGTTCGCAGGTTGGACCGGGACCAGCTGTATTTTTATGTTTCATTTGTTATCTCTCGTAACACATGCAATCCCTAGTCCGCAAACTAATTAAAACTAGTCCAGTTTGCGCCTGCCACTAGATATAGGGTTTGAAAATCAAACACAACACCACAACCAGCACGTTAAATTCAAACACAACGTGACAAAACAGCAGCCCTAATCTCCAGACTACCAATAAGAGTTGCAAAATGTACAGATCACGGCTTACCAAGTCCAATGAGCAGACCAAAGAACCACTTCACCGCCCACTTGATACACGAAATACACCTTCCCTCTTTTTGCCTGCGATCAACCCGCAAAAACTCAAAGCTCAGACTCATATCCCAAATCCACAACACCACAATCGGCCTCACCAAAACATAACAAAAGATGAACAAAAAAAAAGGACCCACGAAGTTCTACCTCGTTTTCGTGTGCAAAGAACAGGGGCTTCCTGATGACGGCGACAAGCGAGGTAAACAGTTGTGGGAATTGGGCGTCAAGCAAGAGAGAGGGAGGTGAGAGCTCGAGACTGAGCGCTGAACCGTGAGAGAGAAGATTGAGCGGCGAAATAGCGAGTTTGAACTCTAACTCTAAAGGTTTATCATCTGTGGATAGTGCTTTCTTTTCCTTCTCCAATCCAATTCTGTTGAGGGGTTTTTATAGGTTGTGGCACAAACCGTGTGCCGTGGATTTTGCTTCGAGAGAATTTCCTTGGGCTTCATGGGTTGATTAAGAGAGGATTACAATTTATAATCATCCGCATTAGACAATTGTTTAAATTAAATAGATCAGGCCTAAAAAAAAATACGAGTCTAGTACTCTGTTTAAAAAAAAGAATGTGTAAATACATATATTATATAACTCATGCGAAGTTGAGTCATTCGGCACACAAGCACAAGCTTTACTTAGTAATTTGATTTGGATGGTCAATTTAGAAAATCTCCAGTTCTTAAACATATGTTCGTGGTCCAGTACTCTATTTCAAAAAAAGAATGTCGAATCATCTGGCACACTCAAGCGCGAGCTTTACTCAGTAATTTGATTTGGATGGTCAACTTAGAAAATCTCCGGTTCTTAAGCATATGTTGTTTATGTAAATATCGATATTGTTTTGCACTTTACCAAATCGATTTTCAAGATCACTTTAGTATATCCCTATTTTTTATGAATTAAGGATTATGATGGTTTTTTTGAAATTACATGCTTCACAAATTGATTAGGCCTTGTCATGAGCTAGACTCGAACCGGGGATCAAAAGACATTTTCCTTTCATGCATTGGTTCTCAGAGTTTGATTTTAGTGGGCTTTCTTGATGATTGAGGGGAAAATTGTCTAAAAAATCCTAAACCTATTGCATTTTTGCCAATTCAGTCATAAACCTTTCAATTTTGCAAATTCAATCCTAATCATTTTCACATTTTGTCAATTGAGTCCATCCAGCTAATTTTAGCCTAAATTCGCTGCCGTGGACAGCGGCCATTTTATGTAGCACAACCGATACTAACGTGGAGAATTCTTAATAATATTTTTTTTGTTTTTTTTATTTTTTCTTTTCTTTTTCCTTTTTTTCTTGTCCTTCTCTTTTTTTTTTCAACTGTGCCCAGTGAGAGTTGCCGGGCCTCACCAGCCGCTAGCTAGGGCCATGGAACCATCTTGGCCACGCCTAGATCTAGGCAAGGTGGCCTCACCTGCGAACCTCACCTAGACAGCCATTGTGGCCGCGAGCAAGGCTACCTTCGCCCTCAACCGGCAAGGCCATAAAGAGGTTGGCCTTGCCCAAGTCTAGGTGAGGAGACCTCACTCGCGATCGGCGAGGTTTCGGTGGCCCTCACTAGCGGCCAGCGAGGTTTCAGCGGCCCTCGCTAGTGGCCGACGACTCTCGCCGGCTATAGTCGAAAAGAAAAAAGGAAAAGAGAGAAAAAGGAAAATAAAAAAATTGACAAAATATTAATAAACTATTAAAATTGGCACGTGGCTATGCCACGTAGGACTGTCGGCATCTACGTTAGCGAATTTCGATAAAAAATGATCAGATAGACTCAATTAGCAAAAGGTGAAAAGGTTTAGGATTCAATTAATAAAATTGAAAGGTTTATAATTGAATTGAAAAAAAATCAATATATTTAGAACTTTTTGGACAATTTTTCCTTGGATTGAGTGAGTCTATACATCGACCCTTTTTTTTATTACTCTAATGAAAATACATGATACAAGTGAGAGTATTCCTTATTTATACAAAAGTTTCTCTAATTATAACCATTGATCTTCTATGAGATCTATCATCTAACCGATCCGTAGAGATCCGCTTGGCTGGTGGATATCAATCATTGTCACATAAATCTAAAGGTTGAGATTGAGTCTATCCGAAGGTTGTGGATATCAACCCTTGTAAAACAAATTCGATGGCAAAGATCGAATCCTCTTGCCAATCTGATGGATTTAAGGAACTTCCTTGGATCGATGTGGCAATCCTTTGGATTGATGACGTGGCGAACTCTTGTCTAAATCATTTTTCCATAACTATCAATATTTTTGCTAGTAGGCATGGAAATTTGTCTTCTTGAGTTCCTCTTAATTCATGACGGCATTAGGATGTCATGAATTTGAGTCTACTGTTATGCTGTCGAGAAGTCTATAATTCATGTTCTTGATCATCGAATTATAATCAATATGCAATCAATGTTATTTTGAGATTTTGCGTTTTAATTTCGCACTCGTGATTAATGTTGTGTGTTGTGTTCTCTTAGCTATCCGTCTTCAGCATATCAACTTTCTTACACAAATTTAATGAGATGATTTATCACGTTTTCCCCTTATTTGAACGGCAACTATTATTAGAATGGAATTTCACAATAAATTGTCATAAATATCTCTTATGAAACATTGTCCCAATAGCTTCATTTATAAAAAGACTTCTCTGATAACTTCTAGTTCACGTGACATTGTACTCATTAAATTAAAGGCATGGCCAGCATCAATCGTGGGTATGCCACGATTTAACATAAAATTTTCTTGGTATACAAAAGGAAAAATGACATAAACAGTTCCTGAACTTTAACCCAATATGAAATATGATCCCTGAATTTTTAATTTATTCAATGTGGTCTCTGTACTTTAACCCAATGTGCAATGTGATCCATGAACGTTTAATTTGTTCAATGTTGTTCCTGAAATTTTGGTAAATGTTCAATTTAGTCCATGAATTATATGAAAATATTAAATGTAACCCTTCTATTAATTTAATCTTACCAAAAAAAAAACCCTTCTATTAATTTAAGTTCATGGACTACATTGAACATTTTTATATAGTTCAAACATGTACCAAAACTGCAAGAATCATATTTAACAAATTAAAAGTTCAAGAACCACATTTAACATTAGGCTAAAGTTCAAGGATTATATTGAGAAAATTAAAAGTTTTGGGATCACATTATATATTGGACCAAAGTTCGGGGACTGTTTGTATCATTATCTCTGTACAAAACTATTAGTGGCCACATAACAATCCAACTTCGTGGCCCAACTATGCCTAGGGGACAACTGGGCTTTAATCTTCGAAACATCATTGAGCCTACTAATTAGGCTAGAGAGAAAAGCTTTATGACTTTGGCTAAGTACACTGCATTTTAATTTTTTCCCATTAACAAAAAAAGTAGACCAACACCGATTTGAACATCGTCCTATTTTGTTTGGAAAAACATTAAAGATATTGAGACTAATTTATAAAGTTGGTTCTGAGAATGACATGACATATTATACATATTTACATTCACTGGCGATCATCTGTATAGTATTTTTTTTTTTTTTGCTCGAGTAAAAATTGCACCCACGATTATTCTTAGGATGAAATACTCTCTCTTTTTTTTTTAAATTTCCTTCTAGTTTTAAATCCCAAGCTCCAAAATCAACTTCGCCACATACAGGGCTGTTAACTTTTCTCAATTACTTGGAACTTAGTTTAACATCCTTACTTGTGCAATCATTTATACGTTAGACTCTAGTATGGAGGTAATCTATTTAATGACCTTTAATCAATAAGTACGATCGATTATCCACTTCTTTCACTATAGTGTTCAATTTCTTCACCTTAGATATGGTGTCTTTGATTTAAAACCTCACGGAAGCAACCATCATGTAAACCAATTTATACGCGGGATGTGTTGAATGAGTCGATAAAAAATTATGCGCATGGTACGTTCACGCGCAAATTTTGTTCCGCAATTTGGTTTTGCTCAACGAGCAGGTGAAACCGTCCTAATCCTAATGCATTAGGACGGAAGACGGACAAAAGACGAAAAAGATCGAGGCATAAAAGACGAAGATCAAGGCAAAAGATCCTGTCTAGCCTTCACATGTCCAATGTTTTGATGGTTGAGATTACTATGAGATAATCTCCTGGGACACAGCTAATTTCCGTAAGGATGAGTCATGTTTGCTTTAGACGCGAGTAATTCCAATACAAAATTCACAAACAATGATGACGTGGAGAAACTTTAGAGTAGAATTAGACACAAACACAAAATTGTCGCAAATTCACCTCTAAATAGAATAGAATTAGGGACGGGGAGTAAAGGCAACGAGTTCTGCGTCCGCCTTTAGAATGTTTTAGAGGCAAATAAGAAAAGCTTATAGAGGCAGATAATATGTCTCTATAATGGCTTTTTATCGTAATGTTGAATCCCAATGTAGATTGTAAAAGCATAGGAGAAAGATTGCGAACAAAATAAATTTATTCGAAATTCCTTTTTTTAAGCATATATTGCTTGTGTATGTGTCGATTCAATTTTGCACTTTAACAAATTTCAAATTATTATGCATATTTTGTTCATGTATGCGTCGATTTTATCCTACGTTTTAGCAAATCTATAACTCTTAGCATACATTAGTTATGAAAAATGTCGGTTCTATTTTGCACTTCACCAAATCAATTTTCAAGATCACTTTAGTATATCTCTATTGATATATGAATTCAGGATTATGATGAGTTTTTGAAATTACATGCTTCACAAATAAATGAATATCATGTTGGCATCTAATAAACCTGAAAACATTTGGTAATGATAACTAATGCTTTTCGTTAATTATCAGCATGTGTTGTTTCTCATTTCTCTAAAAAATATCAGATCAATGGGAATATGCTTGGATTCACGAAGGAAAAATAAGGCAATTTCAAGGGATTTTACGAAGTAGTTCAGACAAACCGATCAACATTCACTATATCCTATAGTGTATCCAATACATCGTGCAATTTTATGTCTCGCGTTTTCTTTTAATCGGTAAATTAAACATGCATGATGGGATTTTGATCCACTTTAAATAAAACTCTACATAAACTCCTGCAAAGAATTTGATTGGCGTGAATATTTATTTTGTTATGATTTTATTTTACTTCTTTTACGACAATTCATGTCATAAACCAACATTGAGAATAATATATTAAGTATGAGTTTAGATCTCACGTGTATGAAACTATTTTTTGTGTACCCTTCTTTTATGCTTTTGGCTAACATGCGGCTTTGAATTTGTTTGCTCTAAAAATAAATAGTTTAGATCTACGTGGCACGCCATCATATCAGTTTAGGACTAAATTAGCAAAATTGAAAAGTTTAGGACTTAAATAGCATTAGGTTTAGGACTGATTGGCGGCGATTTCCACTCCTCATCCCATCCACACTAGCAATTCAGGTCCGTGCATCCTATTTTACGTCCTATTAAATATAAGAAATAAGAATAAATTGTAAGTCAAAAATTGTGAAGAAGTAGGTGTCTTTATATTTTAGCTTCTGCTTCTAATTCAATCTTGCAGGTGTTCCGGCATCCGCCCCAGCCTATTCAAGGATTGAGATCCGAGTGCGTTGCAGCAACTTCAGTGGGGGCTTCTCCACGATCGGACACAAACTTTTGTGAACCGATCCCGTCTATGAGATTCAAGGGAAGTGTAGCTGGATGATTTTTTTTTTTTTTGTAATCACAGCGACAATCTCGATCCGTGATGCGGCACTCTTTTTCGAACTGTCTACTCAGATTCACGCATGTAGTGTGGACCTAACAACATGAGATTGATCGTAGTTGCAGCTCTTTTAGTTTCTTCTTTTCCGACCTACGCAGGAAACAGAATGAAGTGATGTTTGATCAAGGGACTTTATCAGATGCTGTGCCACCGTGTTTAAAGGTTTTTGTGCAGTCACTGAACTTGATGCATAAAAATTATCTTCGTCAGCAGCGCGCACTTATGTAACACAAAAATTCGTTATTCTATGAACTGCAACAGCCGACTCAGCTCTGCAAATTATTAAAGAAACTAGGTTTCAATCACACTTCAGCATGTAATGTGATGTTCAGAACTACTTTTTGCATTGCGGGATGATGATATTCGACACCTTGCTCGAACGACATGAAGACTGAATGCGTCATGAAATTCAATTTTTTCTTGTCAGTACAAGTCGATTCCGGTAACATTTCAAGATCACTTTAGCTTTCCGACCCCAAAAAAAGAAAAAGCAAAAAAAGATCACTTCAGTTGTTGCATTGACAAAACATGCAACAGATCTGTAAGACAAGTCCAGGAGGAGCTCCCTCCAACAAAAGCGATACATGTTCATCGGCAACTGGTCATCGGCATTCCTGAAAGTTGACATGCCCCGATCGCTTTCTCGGATCAGAGATTGGCTCTCCCATGTGATTTAGTGCCAGTCTACGCTTCCTACCCTCAGAAAGCAGTTTAGCGAACCTGCAACCACAAGGCGTGTAATTGCAATTAGCGGTAAAGCAGAGGATCAAAATATAAATAACAGTGAATTTACCTTATGAGAGCCTCCGCATTGGTCTCTTTAGAACAGGGCTCTAAAAGGCCAGTTTTTCGACTTCTCTTAGAAACCGGTTTTCTCAGCAATTGTTCGCCAACTTTAACTAGATTCGCCAAATTCTTCTTGGTGGCTTTGTACATGGAATATAGATCCCCACACAAAGTATCATCCTGAACACATGATATTAAAATAGGAAAAGTCTATCGCAATTTAAGAACATAACTTTAGAAAATGCTCGAGCCAAAGAATTTAACCTGAATCCGGAGGTAGTAATCTTCGGCGTTAAGAGTGCCGATGGGCATGTCAAGGTACGAGTCGACTATGTCCGTTCTTACTCCACCCAATAAGTCCCACTTTGTGCATTCGCGAGCACTGAAATCGTGTTCCCTCTTGGTCCCTGTTCCAAGAGATAATAAGAGAAATTGACCGTGCTCCCCCGCTTCGCCCCAATCGTCAGTCCCTCCTGTCACTTCCCTCACTGCTTCGCTTATTGCAAGGCAACTCTACAAGTGAAAACAAACACAACATTCAGTTTCAAGGAATAAATATTAAAAGGCAAAAATAGCCCTATCAAATTCAAGAAATGCAATCACAAGATTTTATAAATGTACCGGATTATCTGCCACAATGCCACCATCTATGAGATTGAATGTCGTGATCTTTCCAGAAGGGTCGACCGTCTCAAAATTGTGGGAGGGCAGGAAATATGGTGTTGCCATAGATGCGATGCATACATCGGAAAGGAGGGCATCTCGACTCGGTGATTTTTTTAACTAAAAAGCAAAAGTCCCAACAAAATAATCATCATGATTTGAAAATATCGAGAACATAATTGAAAACAGAACAATGAATACCTCATGGCTCGAGAATATGGCTAAGTCATTCAACATAATATCGTAATCCACAATCACGACGTTGGTCAATGTGTCGTGGATCCTCTTTTCCCCTAGTAATTCCTTAACAACATTGTGAAGGTACTTTCCATCATATTTTGGACCTCGAGAACAGCTAATCACCTCCTCAACATACCGCAGCATCCGAGTGTGTATTCTGCGTTTATAAAAAAAAAAGACTCTAATTTAATTAGAATAAGATACCTAAAATCGACATAGCTACCCTAATTTAATTGATGAATTAGATCAACTGGGCAATCAGTAAATGTATACTTAAAATCAACATAATATCCCAACTTTACATTTCACATGGAATAGTCATGGAAAAAAAAGACTTGATGAATTTCATTAATTACCTGGGTTGAGGGAAAATCCTTGGGCTTTCATTCACATAAAACTCCTTGATATCTTTCGCGGCAAATAAAGGGCGGCTTCTCTCGTTCGGGCAAGTGAGCATCGCCGTAGTCAGTCCGCCGGTGTTTGTTCCGCAGATCATGTAGAAGTAATCAGCGATTCTTGCGTTTGGGCCGTCGAGTTTCTACAGAAATAGTGACTGAATGTACTCAATTCTTAACCAAAATTACGTTAAAGAGAGAAATTAGTCGCCCGACTTACCTGAAGTTCGGACTCTAAAAAACTGAGAATAACTGCCGGAATTATTCCTCTAATTCCTCCTGCGTCGATGCTCAGAATGGGGATGAGGTTCTGGTCGATTTCCATTGATCAAATCTTCTCAACTATTCACAAGTGAGAGAGAAGTGAGAGAGAAAAAGTAATTGACTCAGCAGCGAGGGCGAGATTTGTGTAGAATGGATCACATGAAGCACTAAGACAGTGTGTCCTGTATATATAGCATGAACGTTGCTCCAACTGAACAGGAAAGTAAATATTTGATTCAGAAAAATATCTGGAGACCTTGCCAAACAGGAAATAACATCAAAGAGGAAATTAGGATAGTTACCGTGGGCGGACCTGCTGACTAGGCACTATCTGCCGAAACAGTGAACAAAGATACAGAGATGCATACAACGTGACCAAAAAGCCCACAACAAGACGACCTCACCAAAACATAACGAAAGATAAACAAACAAAAAGAAAACCAACGAAAGATAAACAAACAAAAAGAAAACCACGAATTTTACCTCGTTTTCGTGTGCGGGCTTCCTTGCGTGACCCCGGCGACGAGCGAGGGAGACGATTGCGGGAATCGGGCGTCGAGCGCACGAGAGAGAGGTGAGAGCTCGAGCGGCGAGCGGCGAGCGGCGAGC
Source organism: Syzygium malaccense (assembly GCA_031216405.1). Classification (NCBI taxonomy): domain Eukaryota; kingdom Viridiplantae; phylum Streptophyta; class Magnoliopsida; order Myrtales; family Myrtaceae; genus Syzygium; species Syzygium malaccense. The sequence goes on along the minus strand of CM062258.1, from coordinate 4,730,149 downwards.
TGCGAGCGGCGGGAGAGGGAAGATCGATCGCCGAAATCGCGAGTCGAGCCCTAAGGAATCGTCTTCGAAGAGATCTTTTTCTTTGGTGCACAAACCGTGTGACGAGGATATGTTTACTGGAAGAGAGGGGGAAAAGGAAAGTAGAAGAGGGCCAGTTTTTTCTTTTTTTATTTCGACCCTTTTTTTTATTAGTAAGTATTTAATTATTTTTTGGTCAACTAGTAAATACTAGGGATATGTTTACCGGATGTCTTTAACACTTGTAACGCAATTGAGTCTTAAAATTTGTAAAAATTACAATCGAGTCCAAAAACTTATCAAATTGATTCAATTGATATCTAAAGTAAACACGGTCAAATTTACTAACGGAAAACGTTTGATGTGGCTTATATTGATATTTTCTCCATCCTACGTGATGATGACATGGCTACATTATGAAACATAAGACTAAAACGACGTCGTTTGTCGTTTTGACCCAAATTTGATTTTTAATATTGATTTTATTTAAATTAAATTTAAAAAATAAGCTGAATAATCCTAGTAGCCAACCCCGCTAATGGCAACCCTCGACCCGGTCTAGGGGAGGGCCGTGACCCCTCCTGGTGATGGTGGGGTGGCTGCAAGGGCTTGCAGCCCTCCCAGCTTGACTTCTCTTCTTCCTTCTCTTCTTTCTTAATATTTAGCTTATTTTTAAATTTTAATTTAAATAAAATTTGTATTAAATTGTAGACACATATTTTTTATTTGCCCAAAATTAATTATACATAATTTAGGAGTTAATTTTCTTTAATTCCTAAAACAAAACAAATATTTCAATTTAAATGCATTGTATATAGAATTAGGCATTTTGCATTAATATGGCTATTAGAGTAAACATTAAAAAAAAAAATCGAGTCGGGCCGGGTTGGGGTCGGGCCGACCCGGCCCGTTCCCTTTTCTTTTTTCTTTTTTCCCCTTCCGCGAGGCCCGGCCCGCTTCTCTAACCGTCTCTAATTCTGCCTCATTAATCACATCATAAAATTTATATTAAACTTGTACAGACACATTGCCAATTTTTTGTCTGTACATTGCCAGGTTAATGTCCATCAAATGACCCTATATAGTAGAAATTCATATGTATAATAGGGCAAGTCGGCTCTGAAGCTCACCAGAGGCATGGGACTCATTATATAAGGATACAATCTATTGCTCTAGTCATCATATATATCCTATGTGCACTTGTGAAATGCTGAGGAGACAGGATCTTATGCAAGAAAGATTAAACAATAGTAGGACAGCTTAAAAGCCCCCCATCCTTGGTAACACTCTCGAGAAATCTCAGCTACATACCATGCATAAATATCTCGTCAAAACATGACGTAGCCGATTGAATAATTAAACATGCCATTCTGGAGACACATCCACGAAGCACCACACCAAAAAATATCATTTCAACGATGTTTTTGTTCTTTCTTTTTCCCATCAATAATGCATGGGGGTCGAAGCATTGCATGGATCACTTTTTACTTCTCTATTTTCTGTTTCTTTACTTACATAATGACATTTATACTTTGATTTGTGTCGATATTGAATATGTGAAATCTTTCATAAAAATAAAACTATTTAAATTTCAAAATATCCCGATTATTTTGACATTGGGAATACTTATGTATTTTCAGTTTCTAAATTTTGAACGGTCAACCAAGAAAAAGTTTCTTGAAAGCCTACATCCACGGAAGAAATCCCCCATATTTCTTAGCTTCTTGGAGAAGATTTATTCTCCTTAAATAAAGAAGAGAAAATCATAGTTGCTAAACATAGCCTATGATTTTTATGGTAAATATAGCTTTTTACATAATTGAACTTTGATCCTCAATCTTATCATGATTTGGCCAGCGTATCTCGCCAACAGTCCAATAGTCATCACATCGTCAATTTAATTTTTTCTTATCTCGGCAAATTATAGTAGTGAGTTGTTGATTGCAGCTATGTTTCTGTACTTTGGAGAAACAATAGTCAATATCGTCTTTGACAACAATAGGGTCATTAAAGCTCAGCACAGATGGACTAACCAGCTAGAGAACATGCGGTGAAGTGTTTTTAGCTAGGAAAGGAAGTGAAAAATGTAACTAGGAGTTTTATTAGGTCTACTGACAATGTAAAATATGATGTACAGGGTCTCATGATTGACAAAGTAATTAACCAGCTAGATATAGATACATGTAGCCTAATCACTAATGACAGTGTAGTTTTCGTTTACACAATCGGTAATCTAAACAATTATCTAACGCCGGCGATTATAATCCTTTCTTACATGCGAAAAACACATAAAATGACAGACCAAATTTGAAAAGAATAAGATAGATCACCACAAGCTTTACCATGGTGCAAGCATAGAAAGTCAAGCTGGCAGAGCGTAATGCAGTGTATTACGGGCATTGATTGCACATTGAGCAAGTACATATGCATACGAGTGAATGAGGATTTCCAAGTATACAAGACAAGTATAGAAAATAAAGGGCTTCAATTAATGACTTTCCATCAAGTAGATTCGGCTTATACATCCAGCCCATGGAGAAAGCTCGGAACCACCATCGCAGCCCGTGGTTTTCAGCAATTCTACTTGTACAGGCTTGAATCTTGGACCCACCACATACATTGATCGACCTATGTATCATGATTTCCGTTACATTGTTGTATGTCGCATGAACTTGGTCTGCCTCCATTGATAGAATGGAATTTGCCTTTTTGGGGTCTGTCCGCGAATTGAGCTGAGTCTCTCAATTACTATGAATGCATGATTAGACATCATGGTTAAGTGTTTCATTTGTTGCAACCCATTAAGTACAGATTGGAAGTGTACTTTTAATGGGTTGTGGACATTGAAGTGCTAGGGCTCATATGTGCCGGATGCAACTACATGCAACTGTCTATGCATATGAAAGTGGGTAAAATTCGCGTGAGGTAGAGTCGTGTGGTGCATTCATTCGCGGGTGAAACCGTCGGGAAGGCATTAGGATGGAAGATGGATAAAAGACAAAAAAATCAAGGCAAAAGATCCTGTCTAGCCTTCACATGTACAATGTTCTGATGGTTGAGATAACTATGAGATAAATCTCTTGGGACACAGCTTATTTCTGTAAGGCTGAGTCATGTTTGCTTTAGACGCGACTAATTCCAATACAAAATTCACGAACAATGATGACATGGAGAAACGTTAGAGTAGAATTAGAGACAAACACAAAACTCTCCGTAAACTCATGCAGAGAATTTGCTTGGGGTGAATATTTATTTCGTTATGATTTTATTTTACTTATTTTACGACAATTCATGTCGTAAACCAACATTGAGAATGATATATTAAGTATGAGTTTAGATCTCATGAGTATGAAACTATTTTTTGTGTACCTTTCTTTTATGCTTTTGGCTAACATGCGGCTTTGAATTTGTATGCTCTAAAAATAAATAGTTTAGATCTACGTGGCACGCCATTACATTAGTAATTTCCAACGAAAATTAGCCGGCATTGATGTTTCCTGGCAAATGTTTAGGATTAAATTAGCAAAATTGAAAAGTTTAGGACTGAAATAGCATTAGGTTTAGGACTGATTGGTGGCAATTTCCACTCCTCATCCCGTCCACACTCAGCAATTCAGGTCCGTGCATCCTATTTACGTCCTATTAAATATAAGAAATAAGAATAAATTGTAAGCCAAAAATTGTGAAGAAGTAGGTGTCTTTATATTTTAGCTTCTGCTTCTAATTCAATCTTGCAGATGTTTCGGCACCTGCCCCAGCCTATTCAAGGATTGGGATCCCAGTGCGTTGCAGCAACTTCAGTGGGCTTCTCCACGATCGGACACAAACTTTTGTGAACCGATCCCGTCTATGAGATTCAAGGGAAGTGTAGCTGGATGATTTTTTTTTTTTTTGTAATCACAGCGACAATCTCGATCCGTGATGCGGCACTCTTTTTCGAACTGTCTACTCAGATTCACGCATGTAGTGTGGACCTAACAACATGAGATTGATCGTAGTTGCAGCTCTTTTAGTTTCTTCTTTTCCGACCTACGCAGGAAACAGAATGAAGTGATGTTTGATCAAGGGACTTATCAGATGCTGTGCCACCGTGTTTAAAGGTTTTTGTGCAGTCACTGAACTTGATGCATAAAAATTATCTTCGTCAGCAGCGCGCACTTATATAACACAAAAATTCGTTATTCTATGAACTGCAACAGCCGACTCAGCTCTGCAAATTATTAAAGAAACTAGGTTTCAATCACACTTCAGCATGTAATGTGATGTTCAGAACTACTTTTTGCATTGCGGGATGATGATATTCGACACCTTGCTCGAACGACATGAAGACTGAATGCGTCATGAAATTCAATTTTTTCTTGTCGGTACAAGTCGATTCCGGTAACATTTCAAGATCACTTTAGCTTTCCGACCCCAAAAAAAGAAAAGCAAAAAAAGATCACTTTAGTTGTTGCATTGACAAAACGTGCAACAGATCTGTAAGACAAGTCCAGGAGGAGCTCCCTCCAACAAAAGCGATACATGTTCATCGGCAACTGGTCATCGGCATTCCTGAAAGTTGACATGCCCCGATCGCTTTCTCGGATCGGATTGGCTCTCCCATGTGATTTAGTGCCAGTCTACGCTTCCTACCCTCAGAAAGCAGTTTAGCGAACCTGCAACCACAAGGCGTGTAATTGCAATTAGCGGTAAAGCAGAGGATCAAAATATAAATAACAGTGAATTTACCTTATGAGAGCCTCCGCATTGGTCTCTTTAGAACAGGGCTCCAAAAGGCCAGTTTTTCGACTTCTCTTAGAAACCGGTTTTCTCAGCAATTGTTCGCCAACTTTAACTAGATTCGCCAAATTCTTCTTGGTGGCTTTGTACATGGAATATAGATCCCCACACAAAGTATCATCCTGAACACATGATATTAAAATAGGAAAAGTCTATCGCAATTTAAGAACATAACTTTAGAAAATGCTCGAGCCAAAAAATTTCACCTGAATCCGGAGGTAGTAATCTTCGGCGTTAAGAGTGCCGATGGGCATGTCAAGGTACGCGTCGACTATGTCCATTCTTTCTCCACCCAATAAGTCCCACTTTGCGCATTCGCGCGCATTGAAATCGTGTTCCCTCTTGGTCCCCGTTCCAAGAGATAATAAGAGAAATTGACCGTGCTCCCCCGCTTCGCCCCAATCGTCAATCCCTCCCGTCACTTCCCTCACTGCTTCGCTTATTGCAAGGAAACTCTACAAGCAAAAACAAACACAACATTCAGTTTCAAGGAATAAATCTTAAAAGGCAAAAATAGCCCTATCAAATTCAAGAAATGCAATCACCAGATTTTATAAATGTACCGGATTATCTGCCACAATGCCACCATCTATGAGATTGAATGTCGTGATCTTTCCAGAAGGGTCGACCGTCTCAAAATTGTGGGAGGGCAGGAAATATGGTGTTGCCATAGATGCGATGCATACATCGGAAAGGAGGGCATCTCAACTCGGTGATTTTTTTAACTAAAAAGCAAAAGTCCCAACAAAATAATCATCATGATTTGAAAATATCGAGAACATAATTGAAAACAGAACAATGAATACCTCATGGCTTGAGAATATGGCTAAGTCATTCAACATAATATCGTAATCCACAATCACTACGTTGGTCAATGTGTCGTGCATCCTCTTTTTCCCTAGTAATTCCTTAACAACATTGTGAAGGTACTTTCCATCATATTTTGGACCTCGAGAACAGCTAATCACCTCCTCAACATACCGCAGCATCCGAGTGTGTATTCTGCGTTTATAAAAAAAAAGACTAATTTAATTAGAATAAGATACCTAAAATCGACATAGCTACCCTAATTTAATTGATGAATTAGATCAACTGGGCAATCAGTAAATGTATACTTAAAATCAACATAATATCCCAACTTTACATTTCACATGGAATAGTCATGGAAAAAAAAGACTTGATGAATTTCATTAATTACCTGGGTTGAGGGAAAATCCTTGGGCTTTCATTCACATAAAACTCCTTGATATCTTTCGCGGCAAATAAAGGGCGGCTTCTCTCGTTCGGGCAAGTGAGCATCGCCGTAGTCAGTCCGCCGGTGTTTGTTCCACAGATCAGGTAGAAGTAATCAGCGATTCTTGCGTTTAGGCCGTCGAGTTTCTACAGAAATAGTGATTGAATGTACTCAAATCTTAACCAAAATTACGTTAAAGAGAAAAATTAGTCGTCCGACTTACCTGAAGTTCGGACTCTAAAAAACTGAGAATAACTGCCGGAATTATTCCTCTGATTCCTCCTGCATCGATGCTCAGAATGGGGATGAGGTTCTGGTCGATTTCCATTGATCAAATCTTCTCAACTATTCACAAGTGAGAGAGAAAAACTAATTGACTCAGCAGCGAGGGCGAGATTTGTGTAGAATGGATCAGATGAAGCACTAAGACAGTGTGTCCTGTATATATAGCATGAACGTTGCTCCAACTGAACAGGAAAGTAAATATTTGATTCTGAAAAATATCTGGAGACCTTGCCAAACAGGAAATAACATCAAAGAGGAAATTAGGATAGTTACCGTTGGCGCACCTGCGGATGAGGCAGCATCTGCCGAAACAGTCGACAAAGATACTGAGATGCATACACCAAATCTGTGGCCGCCACGTGTAAATATATAGTTTCCTAATTTGATGTCTTCTATCTATGGAAAGTTTCCGGTTCCCCGAAGAAAAAGGAAATATAGCTTCCTAATTGACAAGAACTTTCCCGTATTGTATACATGGCAAGCTTGATCAGTACATAAAGAAGACGAAATTAAAAATTGATTAAGTTGGATGTAAAACTTTCATACTTCAGCTATTGCGCTCAATCCCTATGCTGACCTCACTGCCGTTCAAGCTCCGACTTAGTTACCTAGTTCACATGATCAATCTCAACTCAACTAATTACTCGAGCATTGAACATGAATTCGAGGCATTTAAACACAAGATACAGAGAAAATGAATCAAATAACGCCTTTTATTTTTGTGTGTCTATATATATATATTTAATCATGTTCAAATGTACAAAGATTCCGCAACCCAAAATCCAATATAGATCTAACCGCACATACAATGCCTCATTAGTCACGTTTTCTTGGGCGAGTTTATATACACAGAAACTGAGAATAAACCCATAAGCCCCCAATCCTAGAGGTGGGCATCGCCACCCCACTCCCGTGTGGGAATGTTGGCCAATAGGGGGAGTGACCAACCCCCTAGTGGTTCGACCCTTCTTCATCAGGCAAACTAAGTGCACACAAATCTTGGCGTGAGCACTGGAATTCCAGTAACTTTGCCCGAGAATAACTAATGCCGGCCTCTACACCGGTAGCCATCTCCATTCACCACCGGCCCACCACGGTCGCAAATGGGAGTGAAAATGGAGCGTACATAACACGGACATGAGAAAACGAAACATAACAGAGGACTCACGCCAACATACATTTCGAGACGTCAATATTAGCCCTATCGACTTCCGGCCATTCCTCTGCCGGTGATCGCCAGTAAACACCACAGGAACGCAAATTACAGAAACAAAGAAAACACACGTACTAAGCGATAGGGGTGACCGGTTCGCAGGTTGGACCGGGACCGGCTGTATTTGTATGTTTCATTTGTTATCTCTCGTAACGCATGCAATCCCTAGTTTACAAACTAATTAAAACTAGTCCAGTTTGCGCCTGCCACTAGATATAGGGTTTGAAAATCAAACGCAACATCACAACCAGTAGGTTAAATTCAAACACAACGTGACAAAACAGCAGCCCTAATCTCCAGTCTACCAATAAGAGTTGCAAAATGTACGGGTCACGGCTTACCAAGTCCAATGAGCAGACCAAAGAACCACTTCACCGCCCACTTGATACACGAAATACACCTTCCCTCTTTTTGCCTGCGATCAACCCGCAAATACTCAAAACACTCATATCCCAAATCCACGACACCACAATCGACCTCACCAAAACATAACAAAAGATGAACAAAAAAAAAACCCACAAAGTTTTACCTCGTTTTCGTGTGCAAATTAAGAACAGGCTTCCTTACGAAAGTCAGACAAAAACACGCGTAAATGACTCAGCATGGGACGCCAATCCAACACTCCAACTTAGGCTGCTCAATCTTCAAATCTTTAATGACTGCAAAGTTTTGGCCCGCCAAGAAATCTTCCAGCTGTTCTGACGTGAAAGTCTACGAAGAACAGCCACAGAAAAAGGATGACCCCTCCATTGATGAATCCTCACTTTTTCCTGATTATATCTTTACCAACCTCTCTTTTTTCTTAATTAAATCAACAGATTCTAATTAAGGGGGGTGCATATGCACCTCTTTGGTTTGGCATGGGCGGCTTGGGGAATCTAGATGGTTGCTTAGCCACGTAAGGCATTAAGCCACATATTTTCTTCCGAAAGTGAAAGCAGGAGGCTGGTAGGTGTGGTTAGTTCGTATGAGGATCGGTTTGCTAAAATTAAGGTTACAAAAATAGGGAATCCCTCTAAAAAGAGAACACACGTTCAGGTGCCAAATGCAGGACCAAGCAAATTCAGGAGATCAACCTAATCCATGGGGAATGAGGATTTCCTGCGTTAAATGTATTTTCCCAAATTATATTCTGCTGCAGGACTAACTGCTCAATCATGAGGAAGGCGTCTTACGAGAGGGTTGACGGTGTATCAATCCTTTCTTTCTTTCCAAATTAATGACAGAACAAAAATTACCCCATGATATTCTGTTTGAGACATTATTTTTTAGTACATTACAGGATTAGGGGTAACAAGTACAGTTAAGGGAAACTCCATCTTTGCCTACTCACGTCATTCACTAAATTTCTTTACTGTACAGATGAATGCTGGTGCTCTGACAAATATACTTCTGCCAAAGCGGCATGTACTGCTGCTCCTATTGGGAGCACGTCTTCATGGAGGAAATAATAATGGGAATGCGGGGAATGAACTGACCCCACGTCCTTGTTTCCGATCCCAATGCCGAGCACGAAGCCAGGAATCTGTTCTTGGTAGAAGGCGAAATCTTCGCCGGCCGTGACCTTCTTGCCTACAATGGCATTTTCGGTAGACAGTCGAGGGGACTGGGCGTCAAGAGAGAGAGGGAGGTGAGAGCTCGAGACTGAGCGCCGAACTGCGAGAGAGGGAAGATTGAGCGGCGAAATAGTGAGTTGAGCTCTAACTCTAAAGGGTTATCATCTTTGGAGAGTGCTTTCTTTTCCTTCTGTAATCCAATTCTGTCGAGGGGCTTCGAGGGAATTTCCTTGGGCTTCATGGGTCGATTAAGAGAGGATTACAATTTATAATCATCCGCAATAGATGATTGTTTAAATTAAATAGATCAGGCCTCAAAAAAAAATTACAAGCGTGGTCCAGTACTCTGTTTAAAAAAAAGAATGTGTAAATACATATATTATATAACTCATGCGAAGTTGAGTCATTCGGCACACTCAAGCACAAGCTTTACTCAGTAATTTGATTTGGATGGTCAATTTAGAAAATCTCCAGTTCTTAAGCATATGTTCGTGGTCCAGTACTCTGTTTCAGAAAAAGAATGTCGAATCATCTAGCACACTCAAGCGCGAGCTTTACTCGGTAATTTGATTTGGATGGTCAACTTAGAAAATTTCCGGTTCTTAAGCATATGGTGTTTATGTAAATATCGACATTGTTTTGCACTTTACCAAATCAATTTTCAAGATCACTTTAGTATATCCCTATTTTTTTTATGAATTAAGGATTATGATGGTTTTTTTGAAATTACATGCTTCACAAATTGATTAGGCCTTGTCACAAGCTAGACTCGAATCGGGGATCAAAAGACATTTTCCTCCCATGCATTAGTTCTCAAAGTTTGATTTTAGTGGGCTTTCTCGATGATTGAGGGGGAAATTGTCTAAAAAATCCTAAACCTATTGCATTTTTGCCAATTCAGTCATAAACCTTTCAATTTTACCAATTCAATCTTAATGATTTTCACATTTTGTTTTTGACCTAAATTCGCTGCCGTGGACAGCGGCCATTTTATGTGGCACAACTGATGCTAATGTGAAGAATTTTTTATAATATTTTTTCTTTTTTCTTTTCTTTTTCCTTTTTTCTTATCCTTCTCTATTTTTTTTTTCAACTGTGCCCAATGAGAGTTGCCGGGGCCTCACCAGCCGCTAGCTAGGGCCATGGAACCATCCTTGGCCACTCCCAGATCTAGGCAAGGTGGCCTTGCCTACAAACCTCACCTAGACAGCCATTGTGGCCGCGAGCAAGGCTACCTTCGCCCTCGACCAGCAAGGCCACAAAGAGGTTAGCCTTGCCCAAGTCTAGGTGAGAAGGCCTCGCTCGCGGTCGGCGAGGTATCAGTGACCCTCACTAGCGGCCAGCGAGGTTTCAACGGCCCTTGCTAGCGGCCGACGACTCTTGCCGGCTATAGTCGAAAAAAAAAAAGGAAAAGAGAGAAAAAGGAAAATTAAAAAAATTGCCAAAATATTAATAAACTATTAAAATTGGCACATGGCTATGCCACGTAGGACTGTCGGCATCCACGTTAGTGAATTTCGATCAAAAATGGTCATATGGATTCAATTGGCAAAAGGTGAAAAGGTTTAGGATTCAATTAATAAAATTGAAAGGTTTATGACTAAATTGGTAAAAGTGCAATATATTTAGAACTTTTTGAACAATTTTCCCTTGGATTGAGTGAGTCCATACGTCGACCCTTTTTTTAATATTAATATTGAATTAAAACCCAACATATGGTAGGATTTCGATTATTTTCTATTTTGTATCATTCGTACCACTTTACACTTGATATGAATAAAGTAAGTAGAATAACGTATGAGAGCACGCATGACAAAGCATTTTGCTCTATTACACAAACAAATAATATTAACATTGAGTATGGGATTAATCAATGAAATGGACCATTGATCTCTGATTCAATATTGTTGATTTAAATGAGTATTTCTAATACGTATAAAGTTTTATCCAGATGATATAACTCATGTTGATATTGTATGTATATTATATATTGGATTTGGGATAAATGAGTTATGGTATTGTTTTATCATATGTATAGATGGATTTATATTTGAATAACAGGTTTGTGTTGGTTTGAGTTTGAGGCTGCGTGCTTCGGGTGGAAGGATGATCGCGTCATTCTCCTATTCTTGTTAAAGTCAGGGTGTGACAACAAGAATTCAGAATTTGGTTAAATTGGGGGTAAACTTTCCTATATTTTATACTTCAACTATGCTCACTCCTTACACTGAGCTACATGTTGTCCAAACTCGACTTAGTTAAGTAGTTTACATGTTTAATCACAAATCAACTAGATAACTACCATGGAACATATAATCAAAAGTTGGAGCATTGAACTTGTATTCAAGGCATTTAAACACATGAATTAACTAGTGCCTTTTATTTCCGTGAGTATATATGTAAAATGTAATCATGTTGGATTGTAGAAAGATACAACTATGCAAAAGATCAAAGTCACAGTTAACCTAAATTCCAATACGTTCGAATACAGAATCCTTAATTGAAGAATACAAAATGTTCATCTATATGAAGATCAAACTGCTCCAAGCTAGATCTAACCATCTCTAATTCTGCCTCATTAATCACGTTATAACAATTATACTCAATTTGCATGAACACGTTGCCAGGTTAATGTCCATCAAATGATACCAGTTAGCAGAATTCATTATATAACAAGGCAAGTTGGCTTTCAATCTAACCAGAGGCGTGGTACTCAGTATATGAAGATACAATCTATTGCTCTGGTCGTCATGTATATCCTATGTGCACCTGCAATGACGACGAGGAGACAGGATCTTATGCGAGAAGATTAAACAATAGTGGGACAGCTTAAAAGCTTCCCATCCTTAATAACACTCTCCAGAAATGTCAGCTCCATACGATGCATAAATATCTCGTCAAAACATGAGGTAGCCGACTGAATAATAAAACAGGACGTTTGGAGAGACATCCACGAGGCACCACACCACAAAACATCATTTAAACTACGTTTTTCTTCGTTCTTTTCTAGTCAATAATAAATGGGGTCGGAGCATCTGATGGATTGCTTTTTACTTATTTATTTTCTGCTTCTTTACTTCTCTAATGACACATATACTTCGACTTGTGTTGATATTGAATATGTGAAATTTTCCAAAAGATAAAATTATTTAAATTTCAAAATTTCCCGATTTTTTTTACATTCGAAATACGTATATATTTTCAGTTTCTGAATTTCAAAGGAAAAAATTGAAAGGAAACTTATGGAAACAAACGTAAGCTCTCTTTGGCCAATCAGAAGGACATTGATGCATAGGGTAGTTGGTCTAATAGTCATCACTTCGTCAATTTAATTTTTTCTTATCTTGGTAAATTATAATAGTGAGTTGTTGATTGCACCTATGTTTTTGTACTTTGGAGAAATGATTGTCAATCTCATCTTCGATAATAAAAGGGTCATTAAAGCTCAGACCCAAATGGGCTAGCCAGCTAGTGAGCAAGGGATGAAGTGTTTTTAGCTAGGAAAGGAAGTGATAAAAAGAAACTAGGAGTTCTATTGAGTCTACTGACAATGTAAAATATGATTTGCAGGGTCTTATGATTGACATATGTAAGAATTCAGCTAAGTAATTAACCGGCTAGATATAGGTAGATGTAGCCCACTCACTAACGACATTGTAGTTTTCTTTTTACGCAATCAGTAATCTAAAACAATTATCTAGCGCAGGTGATTATGATCTTCTCTTACATGCGAAAGCAACATAAAATGACGGACCAAATTCGAAGAGAATAAGATAGATCACCGCAGGCCTAAAAAAAAATTATGAGCGTGGTACATGGGTGCAAGCGTAGAAAGTCAAACTGACGGAGGGTAATGCAGTTTATTACGCGTATTGATTGCACATTGTGCAAGTACGTACACATGTATACGAGTGAAGGAGCATTTTCCAAGTAGACAAGACAAGCATAGAGAAATAAAGGCCTTCAATTAATGACTTCAACAAGCAGATTCTTCTTATACATCCAGCCCATAGAGAAAGCACGGAACCGCCATCGCAGCCCCTGGTTTTTAGCAATTCTCCTTATAAAAGCTTATCTCTTGGGCCCACCACATTCATTGATCCACCTATGAAATCTGATTTCCATTCCATTATTGTATGTCGCATGAATTTGGTCTGCCTCTATTGATAGAGTCGAATTTGCCCTTTTGGGGTATGTCCAGAATCGAGCTGGGTCTCTCAACTACTATTACCACTTGATTAGAAATCATCGTTTAAGTGCTCCATTTGTTTCTCACCATCAAAAGTACAGATTGGAAGTGCTCTTTTAATGGGTTGTGGACATCGAAGTGCTATGGCTCATACGTGACAGATGCCAGATTGAATGGACCAAATTAAGCTATGGACAACTACATGCAACTGTCTATGCATATAAAAGTGGGTAAAACTCACGTGAGGTTGAGTCACGTAGCACGTTCATACGCGAATTTTGTTCCGCAATTTGGTTTTGCTCGACGAGCAGTTGAAACCATCCTAATCCTAATGCATTAGGACGGAAGATGGACAAAAAGATTAAAAAAAAAAAAAGATCGAGGCATAAAAGACGAAGATCATGTCAAAAGATCCTGTCTAGCGTTCACATGTCCAATGTTTTGATGGTTGAGATTACTATGAGATAATCTCCTGGGACACAGCTAATTTCCGTAAGGCTGAGTCATGTTTCCTTTAGATGCGAGTAATTCCAATACAAAATTCACAAACAATGATGACGTGGATAAACTTTAGAGTAGAATTAGAGACAAATACAAAATTGTCGCAAATTCACCACTAAGTGGAATAGAATTAGGGACGGTACTAAACGCGACAAGTTACGTGTCCGCCTTTAAAATGTTTGCAGGCAAATTCAAAATGCTTATAGAGGCAGATAATTATGCCTCTATAATGGCTTTTTATCGTAACGTTAAATCCCGATGTAGATTTTGAAAGCATAGGAGAAAGAGTGCGAACAAAATACATATATAAAAAATATTTTTTAAAGCATATATTGCTTGTGTATATAGGACCCGTTTGGTTCAGCATTTAAATCAGCATTTGCCAAATGTTAGCATTTGACAAATGCTGAACTCAAATTTTTTATCCCCAAACTACCCTTAATTATTTTGGCTTATTCCGATTTTGCCCCTCGTGTGTACTGTTCATCTTCTTCTTCGTGAGGTGGCCGGCGAGGGAGGCCGGCGCCGGATTGGGCCGGCAAGAGGCCGGCGGCCATCGCCCGAGGCCGGGCGACCCTCGGCGAGATTCGCGGGACCCAGGCAACCGCCGCCTGGGTCGCGCGACCCAGGAGACGGCCGCCTAAGGTCGCGCGACTCAAGTGGCCACTTGGGTCCCGCGACCTCGCCGAGGGTCACCCAGCCTCGGGCGACGGCCGCCGGCCCCAGATCTAGCCCGCCAGCGGTTGCCCAACCTCAGGCGACGGCCGCCGGGGCCAGATCTGGCTCGCCGGCGGCCAGCCAGCGCCGACTCCGGCGAAGGGTAAGTTATGTTTTTTATTCGCAAAGTCCATTTGCAAAAATAATTCACCAAACACTATATTTTGGCCAAAGTAGCTTTATAAAATATTTTTACCAAACACCATTTGCATTTTTCCAATGGGCTTTCACCCAAAGGTATTTGCATTCCCCCAAGTAATATTTTCAAAGTTGAACCAAACGGACCCTATGTCGATTCAATTTTGCACTTAAGCAAATCTCAAACCATAATGCTTATATTGTTTATGCATCTATTGATTCTGTTTTGCATTTTAGCATATCTATGACTCTTAAGCATATATTGTCTGTGTAAATAGCATTTCCATTTTGCACTTTACCAAATCAATTTTCATGATCACTTTAGTTCTTCTCCATTGATATTTTAAATTAAGGAATATGATGATTTTTTGAAATTACATGCTTCACAAATAAATGAATATTATATTGGCATCTAATAAACTTGACTACATTGGGTGATGATAACTAAGACTTTACGTTAATTATCAACATGCGTATTGTTTCTCTAAGAAATATCACATAAATGGGTATGTGCTTGGGCTCATGAAGGAAAAATAAGGCAATTTCGAGGAACTTACGAAGTAATCCAAACAAGACCGATCGACATTCATCGTATCCGATAGTATACCCAATACATTGTGCAATTTTATGTCTCGTGCTTTCTACTAATCAGTAAATTAAACCTGCATGGTGGGATTCTAATCCACTTTAAATAAATATCTATGTATGGAGAATTCGATTGACATGAGTATTTATTTTGTTATAATTTTGTGTTATTACTCTTACGAAAATTCATGTCATAAACCAAGATTAAGAATAATATAACAAGTATATTTTAGATATAAACGAGTACGAAACTATTTTTTCGTTGTGGTTCTTTCATTTCTGCTTTTTGGCTTTCATGCAGCTTGGAATTTGTATCCTCTAAAACAAATAGATTCCATTACTTTGTGTCCAACGTACAGCGACTATGGCCTCAGCTTCTTCCTTTTACTATTACAGTTTTTTTTTCCTTTTCGGTTCTTTTCTCTTGTACTTTGTTCTAGCCCAACTTCGAAGAAGATTGACGAGTACTGTCGAACAGGCGTCATGCATTCACAACTTGGAAGATTGGTGACAAGGACGACGTCCCATCGAATTCAATGATGCCAGAGAAAGAGAGTTTTTAGGGTTTCTCATTCTCTCTTTTTTTTTTCGAAAAAGGACACTTCGATTGAAACTTAAGAATTTTTCAAGTAAAATCGTAAGAAAATCTTACTATGAGAAAGAGTAAAATCGTAAGGGAAATAAAATTGCGTTGCTGCTATAATATTTGCACTAAATATTCCTTAAAGTTCCATGTACCGTGGTCTTTTTGAGTACTAAAAGCAATATATCTCTATCAGGAGTGTGATACTATCTTCACCAATCATCTATTTATATTCACGCTTTTACGCATGTGGAATAATAATTAAGGTCATCCTTAACTGAAATTAAATATCTGTCTAGATCGTGATAGTTATAGCTACGATCAAACACAAAACTGATAATCACTACATGATAATCACTTGTGTACATTGCCGATTTGTGGTCAAGGATTGCATTTTGGCCAATGGAGACACAAGTTGCATAATCCACTAGCCAAGTGTGGGAGCACAAATTGATTTGTGGTCAAGGATTGCATTTTGGCCAATGGAGACACAAGTTGCACAATCCACTAGCCAAGTGTGGGAGCACAAATTAATTTCTTCTATGTATAGTTGTGATACTTCATATGGTTATCTTCATATTATGCAGCCATATCGCCCTTTTATGGATAGTCGTGCATGAACCTGCAATGCATACATGTAGTGTCGTGACCATTAGTGAGGTGGCTCTCATCTCATCCTCTTAAATGCTCCGTGACATTAATCTCTCTCGCTCTCTCTCCCTCCCCCTCCCTCCCCCTTTAAATGCGCTCTTATTACTTCACGCATTCCCTAGGCAGCTCCTCTCTCTCTCTCTCTCTCTCTATCTATCTCTCTCTCTCTAAATACAATTCAAGAGAGTGTTCTGATTCAGACTCACCTTGACATAGCTCTGAGCTGATCTCCGCCAGTCTCAAGGTTAAGGATGATGATGAAGAGGTGGGTCTGTGGAGTGCTAAAACATGTTCAGCTCAGGCTCGAAGAACTAGCTGCTTCTTCTTTGTGGGTGGGTGACGGAGCTGGTGCTTCAAGGACTGGGTGTTTCCGCAGAATCTTGAAGGGAGCTTTCCTTGCAGCTTTCACCTGCGCTTTTGCTTTAGGTGAGTTCTATTTTCCACTTCCCCAACATTTTTGCAGCTTCTTTCTAAGTTTCTGTCAGTCCAAGTCATGCACCACTTAGCTTTACACAAATTTTCGCTAGCAGTGAACTTCAGTTCAGAGAGGCCACATAGCAAACTCAAACTCACTATGAGGCCATCAACCAACCTGCAACGCCATAATGCAAATACTAGAGAAGTGGTTCATTGTGTTGAGCCTTGAACTTTGAACTTATCCGAATGTTGTCATTCAACTGCTTGCATGTGCTGGGGCAAAAACCAAGTACAACAGAGTCGTCATTGCATATTTCCAATTCAATGCAAATTCCTGGTACAGAGAAGCATCATCACATTATTGCATCCTCATGATTCTCTGTCTCTTCTTTCACAAAATTATTAGCCAGAGTAGGTTGTACCTTTTTCAAATGCTTCGCAGTTTTATTATCACCAGTAACTTATTTATTGGTTCACTAGGTGTCATCTGCCTTCGCCAGTGAAAAAGATGAATTAAATTCACTTATGTGGAATTTACAGTCCTGCTCTTTCTCGAGCTAGAGGGATGATAGGACAATGAGAGGCTCAAACACTATTCCTAACTTCTAACTAGAAAAGAGGTAATGCATATAAACTCAGTCTGTCGCCAATAATGAAACATGCCAAATCACAAATTTCACACACGATAGTCTACTTGTGACTGGCCTGCTTTCCCTCCGAGAGATAGAACGAGTCTATGAGATAATTGTTCGGTAAGTCAGCACGAAACCTTGGCAATATGGCCAACTTATTGCCTTCACAACCAGGACTTTGACATAGGTATAGTGATGCACTAGGACGATGATATCACATATTTATGAGGCAAGTGCTAATTTCTGTAGGTGGAGCTATTGTGGGAATAATCACAGGAGCGCTAAAGGGACAGACGACGGAGACAGGGTTTGTGAGAGGAGCAGGAATTGGAGCAGTGACTGGGGCCGTCACCGCAGTTCAGTTGCTGGAGCTAATGGTAGATGGGGAGTCACTTTCTAAGGTACTAACTTTATATGCCCTCTTTTTCTTGTGGAACATTAATTATTATTTCTTGGCTTATACAGATCATATGATATATAAGGTTGTTCACGTGATTCATTTACCCTTTTGTCGCATATGCTGTTCATGAGACTTTGTTCCTGACTTCATAAATGTCTTGCTGTATAAGCTTAACTTTACCCTCCCTCCTGTTGTCTGAAGTGATAGGTGCAAAGTGGCATTGACTTGATATTCTTCATTCTAGATATTTTCTTTTTCGAATATAAAGACGTAGTATCTTGTATGAGAGATAAAGGTGACGCTAATTTGACCCCCATCAGGTAAAATATGCAAAACAAAGTATAAGCAGTATTTCTATGTGGAGATTCAAAGTTTTACGATTGGTTGGCTCGTACGAGGATTTCCGTTTTGGATCCTGACAACTCTATAATTCTACTAGTTCAAGGATTCTCCTTTTCTTCTTCTTTTCTGAGGCAAAAATAAAAATATCAATTGTAATGTCTTCTCAAATTCACTTCCTTTTGCAGGTTGCACTCCTGTGCAGCTTAGTGGATGGAAAAGTATTCATGGAATGGGTAGGCCCTGCAGTGCTCAAAGCCTATCAATGGCAGGCAAGTAACCCAACCCCAGAAGCTGTTTATCCAAACAATTAACTGATTCATCTGGCAGATAATTATGACTTACATGATCAAGTCCTAATGCACTGTGTCTTCTTTTGAAAAAAAACCCTAATGAAATGTGAAATGAATTTGTGGGAATGCAGGTGAGCAATCTGGAAACACCTCATAGAGAAATTTCAGACATTTATGACACAGCAGAAGATGAAGGGCTGTCCCGGGATTGCATTCAGAGGATTCCTGAATACCATTTCCAGTCTAGTGAGATGGCCAAGATAACTGATGATGGACTCTGCTGCCCAATCTGCCTCCAGGTGAACTTCAGCTTGAAAACCGCGATAATACCTTAAGGTGTCCCTGGAATTTTATAACTGAAGAAGGATAATCATCGAAGGGAATTGTTGTAGAATTTGGCTGTAGTCCAAGTATACAATATAACAGCTATGTTGCTGATTGGATTGACCTGCCTAGTACCTTCTAAGTATATTAAGACTGGTCTGCAAAATTGGCATACTTGAGTAATGCAATAGGCTCTAGATGGGAATTCAAGAAAGCAGGTCATATTCAATGTACTATACAGTTTACCACATAATTTGGTTTACCAATCTAGTTAATTAGTCCTAATATGCATGACTTTCTCTTCTTTCTGACACGATGTTCTTGGTGCTTTTGATTGCTAAAAAAAGACCATGTAAGTTGTTCTCGTGTGCATGCTTGCACAAGTGGTATCATCTTATGCTTAACAAATGAGTGCATGCATTTTCGCTTCTTCAGGACTTCAAGGAAGGAGAAACTGGAAGAAGGCTTCCCAAGTGCGGGCATATTTTCCATTTGGAGTGCTTGGACGCATGGCTCGTCCGGCGAGGCTCTTGCCCTATGTGTAGAGATAGTATATGTGATCCCGAGAATGCGGACTGCTTCATAAATTGCTATTGAGTTTGAGTCGTGAGATGACTTGAGTTTCTTTTGACAAACTGTACTATATGCGCAGACTGCAACATCAAGAAGTTTCTGAAGCCTTGACAGAGATATATCTCGCCGTCAAAAAAATAGAGTAGTCGATTCATTTCCGTGGTTATGAAACCCTCCTGAAAACTGGTCTTTGCTAAGTTTCAGATGCTTTGTATTCGTGTCGACGAAATTCGCAATCTGCATCGTAGGACACACAGACAGAGACCGACTTCATTGGTCATATTCGATTTCAGTCATCGAATAATACGAGTCCTAGAAGCAATATCTTAAATCTAACAGCAGCGATCTGGTACGTACGCTAGCGACCAATTTTAGTTAGCAGTCGACTTCTAGTGCCCGCTGAGTGATTCTACTCGTGAGTTGTGACATGCGAGCTGCTTCCAGAAGTGGGAATGAGCTCATCATGTCACCAATAAGACCTCAAGACCAAATGGACTGCGCATGGAATCCACCGTTTCTAGTACCCAATCACGTGGAGAAGAAGAGATTGCCAAATTTACCACAAGCGAAAGATTGTCAAATTATTGCACATAGAAAAATAATCTGTCGGATCAAGGAGGTGGACAGAATTTAGTGCATCCAAAGGAGAAATCTTCCTCGAGTCAGTTTGACGTGTGAAAATTGACACGGGATATCACTCGACGATTACACGATATATAGAAAAAATGCTTCTTGAATCGAGGAGAGGGGCAAAAATTAGCACATCTAAAAGAGAATCTCCAAGAGATCGAAGGGACAACTTGTGTCGAACAAAAAGCTTACCGTGCATCCTGCGCTGGGCTGATCCAATTTCATCCTCAACCCGAGAAGCCGAAGTCCGTTGCTTTTTAACAAGCTACATCAAAGATGTTTAGAGACATGGAATAGGAAAGGGACAATGACACACCGGCCAATCCCAAAAATTTTGGCCCAACGTATAAAATGATCTATAAGCTCTTAACTTGTTCAATATGATCCTTGAACCTTATTTTAATGTGCAATACGATCTTTAAATTTTTGATATATGTTCAAACATGAAAACGTTTAATATCATCTTTTCATTAATTTAAACTCGAGAATAGATTACGAACTAAATTCTACATGTAATGAAATCTTAATGATCGTTTTGAATAAATCAAAAGTTCATGTACCGCTCGTTGCACCCGTTGGGTTACCATTTTCCAATAAGAAAATAAACCGAGAAAAAGACCAAAAAAAAAAAAACGCAAAAGACTATCTCCACCAATTTTCTACTGCCGGAACCGCGACTCTTGTTCACTTTCGCTCCACCAAACCTAGCAGCAGTCGAGCACCAAGTCTCTCTCGACTTCGCAGCGCGGTGGGGAGAGAGACTCGGCGTGAGAGCGAGAGAGAATGTCGTGGCTTGCTTCGAGGGCGTTCCACGCGCCGCCCATCGACCTGAGGGCGCTGCGCGCCCGTTGCCCCGCGGCCATGGGCGTCGGCTGCGCCTCCGTGGTCGGCACGAGCCTGTGGCGGTCGTCGGTGGCGGCGCCGGCGCCTTCGGGGCGAGCGGCGGTGCCGTTTGCTTGCCTGGGCATTTCGACCGATGCTCGTGAGTCTCTCCTCCCCCTCTTCTTCTTGTTCCTCTCTCCGTCTGTGCGTCTCGCTGCCCCGTATCTCTTATCCCGCGAGGCAGGGCTTAGAGAGGGAAGTAATCCGAGTCGAACTTTCGACATTTTGTTGTGTTGGTTCCGTCAGTGGTTGATGCGATCGAGCGATTTTTAAAGAATGCTAGAATTTGGGTGTTATGCTTCGTGACGTGCGTTTTGATCGATATGGAGTCGATTTGATTTCTGAACGGGTTATGCTTACAGCTTCCTCCGAAAGTCTGTTACTTTCTGGCTTAATCGTCTTTGCAAGCTTTTTGCGGTTGTTTTTTGGGCTGAAAGGATTGCATTGGCGTGAAATGTTGCCCCCTTGTCGTTTGCGTATTTAGCTGTTCGTTTCAGTAGTAGGCACTGGAGTGGATGATGTGAATAGCGGAATACGTTCTTGATGCGGGGTGCTTAAGGATATGGTTTCATGAAATTCGCAAAATCGGACTTGTCGGTTTACTTGGCGGCTCATTGCTCAAATTGTAATGGGTGATTGAGGCTCGAGTTTCTCTGACATACTTTCAAACATTTGAGATCTTAGAGTTGCATGACAAATTGACACCTTAATTTTCATTGTCAAAGTATGCTTACAATCAACCGTCTTACGTTGGACTTGCAAAAAGTTCGAATTTTGTATGTGCTGTTGAGCTTTTGCTTTTGAGAATTGTCGAGAGTTAGACGAGGATGGGCAAAAGGCTTGGAAACTGCTTACAGATGCCACCTGACAGTGGTCGCATTACCGGATGGCCTTTTAGTTACTGCCATCTGAATGGAGCTTACTCATTTAATCTCGCAACTCCTGTACCAAAACCATCAAATCAAGGGGAGAGACAAGAGCGACCTGGCGTTACCATATTTTACTGTTGTATCAAATATAGTGGGAGCCCTAACCGGAGCAATTTTTTTAGGTTTAAAGGAAGCTGTTCAAACAGACAAAGCTCCAGCTGCTTTAGGACCCTATTCTCAGGCTATCAAAGCCAACAACCTTCTGTTTGTATCTGGTGTTCTTGGTCTTGTTCCAGAGGTAAGCAGTTCGTGTATTCTTATATGCATCATCAATTGTTTTAGTATGATCATGGCTATATAATGGGACACTAAACAGAGCTGCCTGCTTGAAAATTGCATGGAAACACATTTTTTACTGTGGGATTGACACATCCAAGTGTAACGTTGTGTGTTGGATACATTGATGCAGACTGGAAAATTTATCTCTGACAGTGTGGAAGACCAGACAGAACAGGTAAGATACATGACCTACCTGCATTGGGACTTTGATAACCATTCTCTCGGCATCTCCGAGAGAAAGATGTTGAGATTTATTAAGCAATTCATCCACCGCGTGAAGGATGCTGTTATACTTAGTGTGCTTGGAAATATATTCCTATTTGTTATTTCAATAGTGACGATAATGGGGCCAGGGTTCGATCTATCTGCCACCCATGACTTATTGCTCCCTGCTGAGTAGTATTTGCCATTGCTTAGATGCACTTGATTTGTCCATTTGCTAACAGAAGTGGTGTTATGAAACTGTGTAGCTTCTAAAAAATATGGGGGAAATACTTAAAGCTGGGGGTGCTAGCTATTCTTCTGTGGTCAAGACAACGATTATGTAAGAAATCATAGTTTTTGTTGGAATGCTGAATTTTTTTTTTTTGTATGGTTAAAACAGAATTAAAGACATTGGATTTGCCTATCTCCTGTTTTGCAGGTTGGCTGACTTGCAAGACTTCAAAAAAGTGAATGAGATCTATGCAAAATGTGAGTTCTGTACTAGTGTAGCCAATTGGACACACAAATTTACGAGTCTTTTGGTTCCTTGAGGCGAGGCATATCAAATTATTAAGTCACGTGGTTCGATGGCATTACTTCAATACTTAAAGAAGTCTTGTATGCAATGAGAAGTATATATATCTTCATAAGCTGAAGAACATAATAAGAGATTTTGCAGAATGGTGTTTTGACCAAGCATGATTATCTGAACAAACGTTTGTGGGTTGTCTCACTTTCACTGTGCGATGCAACAGGACTACAGTAACACATTCTGCATTGTGCTTGAACTCATTTACCGGGATAGCTCGATGCAAAAATAGATTCATATTTAACCAGTGGATGCTTGGACCTATAGGACTCATCTATCCTGTCTCTCAAGTTAGATTCTTCAATACTAAATGTTAGACTCCTTTAAAGTGACTGGATGTCTTTATGTTGCAGATTTTCCGGCACCTTCCCCAGCTCGCTCAACATATCAGGTCGCTGCTCTGCCGCTGAATGCGAGGATTGAGATCGAGTGCATTGCAGCACTTTAATGGGCTTCTGCACCATTGGATACGAACTTCTTGAATGAATCCCGTTTATGAGATTTAAGGGAAGTATACCTGGATGAATTTTTTGTAATTGTTGCAACAATCTATATCGATGATGCGGCACTCTTTGTTGGACTGAGGACTCAGAATCTCTGACATGCAGTGTTGACCTAATAACATGAGATTGATCGTAGTGGCAGTTCTTTTCCTCTTTCCTTATCTGTTGAGAGAGGCTGGAAGCAGAATGAAGAGTTGTTTATCAAGCGACTCATAAGATGCTGAGCCACCTTATTTATAAGGTTCTTCTGCAGTCGCTAAACGTGATGCATAATAACTATCCTGGTCAGCAGCGCAACACAAAAGAATTCGTTGTCCTATAATCAGTATCAGCCAACTCAGTTATGCAACTTTGCCAAGAGTAATGTCAATGTGTTTTTTAATCGCCCTAACCAAGTATTGTGTGATGTTAAGATCTACATTTTGCGTTGCGGGAAAATGATATTTGACAGTCATTACTTGAACGACACATCGGCATGTGACTGAAGCCTGATGCTCGACCTTTTTGACAAAACTCAGTTTGCTTGCATTTAGCACTAACTTTCTTTAAGGAAAATGTCCCTTTACTATACTGCACCTTAGTGTAGCCAATATTCAGAAATGGAACTCATGGGAAGTACCCTATAGCGCCACCTTGTAAAACCTGATGATATTGGGAGGTATTCACAGTAGACAACTTTGGAAAACATTACGATTGAATCATGAATTTCATTCTTTTCTCCTTGGTACAAGTCAATTCCAGTAACATTTCAAGATGATTTTAGTTGTTGCTTTGATTGTATCACGATGAAAAAACATACAACAGATCTGCAAGCCAAGTCCAAGAGGAGCTCCCTCCAACAAAAGCAATACATGTTCATCACCAACTTGTCACCGGTATTCCTGAAAATTGACATGCCCTGTCGCTTGCGCGTGCTCCACAGCCTCCTGGAACAAGAAGACAAGTAAGAACCTGAGAAAAGATTAAACAAACATAAAATTGTGCTCTGTCACGAAGAAGTGACCTTCTGGCCAATGACTCCGATTTGGCATACTCCACAGCGGAGAGTGAAGTTGGCGGTATCAGTATACTTCCTTTTCCTGCATCAAAGTTCGTAAAACCCTTGTTATCCAAGAAAACAGAACTAGAGCGTGCTCTATCAACATAGTCAACTCAGATTTGTATTAAGCGCTTTCACCTAATCCATCTAGATATTTGAGCATAACCGACTGCATAGCCTTTCGTGACTGTGCATAACCTCCACGGAGAATGGTGCGCTTCTATAGCTTCTCAGTATAATGCCAGGAAGGTTTATATATTGCAAATAGAAGTGCAAAAGCAATAAGATGCCAATCCAAATTACCCCAATGCAACAACACCGAGCTTGCATGTGTCATCAGCAACCCTATTCTAAGTGTTAATGGCAGTTTAACTTGGCCCGCCGTGATTAATTTTAAAGGACTCCACGGCCAGCATGGCAGTCCTATTGTCTCTTGACTTGAGGTGTGTGAAACCTCAAGTTGAGTACCTTTAGCCACACAATCTTTGCCAATGTATCTGAGATTGTATCTCGCACACAGAAGCTCCAATTTGCTTCTCAAAGTACATAAAAAATCCCAGACTAAGATGTGGGGAGATATAGTTGCTGAGAAAAACTACCTCTGCTGCTCCCTGGCAAAATTAAGGGCAAGTCCCTCTATTGGCCCGATTGTCCTATCTTTCCGCACCTCAAATATAGTCAGATCGAAGTCCTCCGGAGCTCCCTCAGACGGTGATACCTGCACGAAGAGAATGCATGTTTAGAAATTCAACAACTAACAAAAGAAGAACAGTTTAAGTGCCCTTGATCATGCAGTCCCGAAAAAGCAAAATGAGTTTGCTGGCAAAAAGAGCCCATCCTACACATCATTCCACTCCCCACTAAATCTTCATACTTTTCCCAACCCCACCCCCCGTCCCCCCCCCCCTCCAAAAAAAAATCTCATTGTCCGAATCTTTTCAACTTCTCTATTATGGTGCAGAAGAAGACTAATCCATTTTGCAACTAGAACCTATCAAAAGTACCATCAGATCTGCACTACTTTTCCAACTACGACGCTATTTCCATAAAGATTAAAACGCAAAGATTAAATATTTAACAGATAAAGCGTAATTGCACAGAGAAATAGCATACTACTAATGCATCGTAATGAAGCCCATCATAAATCAGCATGACCCTCTCAGTGTACCTCATTTCCTGTCAGATAGCAAGTAAAAAACATTCAGTCAAATCCAACATTCAGAAAAGAAGGAACAATTTTCCCATAAGATAGTTCATGCTCTTCTTTCTAAGATACAGTTTCTTTAATGCTACCTACCTGACCATACAGATCACAACGTGCTGTCTGGATGTCATATGCTCCTATTTCGCGTCCATAGTAGTCTGCTAGTATTGAAAGTTCAATAGCACCTATCAAGGACGATATGCATTGTCAGAGTTAGCGCAGTAGGATAAGATTCAAGGACCTGGGAGAAACAACTACTTGCATAAGGTTTATCATTCGCTACCAACTCATGTGCAAAGATTAAGTCACATATGGCACGAAGAGATAGAGATAAAGATCATGTTTGAAGTACTTGAGAAGTCTATCTATCACTGTGCGTAACCTTAAAAAAGACAGCAAACAGCAATCTTGACCTCTTCTGTTTACTGTATCATCACGATTTCTGTCTACCTTTTCCAATCATTAACAGAACAGAAATTAATATGCCTGCTTTTCGTCAACAAACCTCCCCACTTCTCTGATTGTTGAATCCAAGCACAATATTCTTCGTTTGGCTTTCCCAGAAATGCTTCTGAATATTTCTCAGGACAACTTGCTACAGTAGCAGCAATGACCTTCAGAAACATAGAGATGAGATGTTAAGAAATGAATGACACGTGAAAAGAAGAAAGCGTAGAAGTACACATCTTGATGTAAAAGCTAGCTCATGTATCAAGCGGGCAATAAACAACTCATTATGAATTGACTATTGCAGATGCCAGCAACACGAGAAATAAATCAAATAAATGATCAAATAATGTTCAAAATGTATAATATCAGATGATAGATGGTATCAAGTCCTCACGAATGGATAGAATCCATACTTTCCATCTCTCCCTCTCCTCTTCTTTCATATAAAATTGTAACATGCATCACATATGTGGGTTGAAGAATTATACAACATACTCTGCAATAAGCTGGCACTATCAAACTTAGGCTGATATCTTAAATTGCTTGAGCATGCAGAGGGGTCAAGCAGGCAGCCAACTAGAGCTAGAGGTTCAAACTAGAGCTAGAGGTTTGAAAAGGCATGACCATCCAAAATGGGAACAATGTATTTCTTTTTATTGAGCTTCATGAGGGAATATGGTCAAGCTGGTCACACTGACCCGGAAAGACACTTTATTCAATTTAACAAGTTTGAAGAGAAAAAAGACACGTTGGATATCACACTCACATACGAGGAATCAAAAGGCACAAGCAGACTAGAGAGTACAAGCACATAAGCACCGAAGGGGACAGATAACTGTCTTTTTTCTCTATTTTACCATTACCGACCAATATTAAATTACTAGACGATGGGTGAAAAACAGAAAAAGTATGTTAGACAAACCTTTCTTAACTCAGAAGCCTTGGTTTTGTCATGGTCCATGACATACCTGTATCGGAAAAAGAAAGATGAAGGCCCCAATCTGCAAATTCTATAGATTGACGAGAAAACTTAAAGGCAAAAGAGATTCTAGAAATAACATTTACCCGACAGCATTAAAAAGGCAACTGTTGTCTGAGGGAATGACCCTTCTAGTGACGATACCTTCCATAGCAGATATATATGTCCAGCTGGAAAAAACCACGAGAATCATTAAATATCAAGATTGATACCTGCTGTCTGAGAGAGCCACATGAGTGCATCATCTCGTATCCACAAAAGCAGAAAATGGTCCAGAAGTTTAACTGCCTAAAGTAATGAAGAACTTCTGCATAAGAAAACTAAAAGCTAGCACATGCAGAAAAAGCAAAATCTGTGCAAGAACTACCTTCATAATACTAGAGATGCATATCCACAGTTCATATAACTTAAATATTCCAAAATGAACTCTCGAATCACAGCATCATCAGAAACAATTAAATTGGAAGTATCCAATGGACCGGAATGATAGAACAATCATATCAACCAAGATACACCATCCAGATCAATTCAGATTGACTAGAATACTTGCAATAACAAAAAACTTGTGCTGGGTCAATTAATAAGCTCATAGAACAAGAAAGACCACCAAGATCAATCACAGATAATAATCATGAGAACAGAGCAGACATCGAATGAAGACAAATTATAGCTTCTTTCAAGTGAGATGCTTTTGCTTCCCACCACCCAGTCTATCTATTCAGACTTACTACAATTCCTACGATGATCTGTAACATGAGCTGGGTTATTCATAACCTAACGGAACACGAAAAACAACTAAAATCAATCTTGAAGAATAATCATTAGAACAGAACAGACATCCAATGGATTCAAATGATGGCACAACACCATCAGTTGAGATGCTTTAGCCTCGCACAACCCAGTTTCAATTTAGATTAACTACGATCCCAACAACAACCTAATACCATGTGCCAGGTTACAAAAACCCCCGTGGAAACTAAAAAAGACGACTGAAATGAGTCTCGAAAGCAATCTTTATAACAGAACAGAAATCAAAAGGGGCAATTCACATCAAAGGGGAAAGGAGAAGAAACGCAAAAGCAAGAAAACCCCACAAAAAAACCAAGATCCAAAACCCACCTAGCAGGCACCTGCTTGACGTCAACGAGATATAATTCCAATGGAACCTCAAAACGAGACCTCGCCAGAAACAAAAAGAAGGCGACCCACCAACCAGTTCAGGCGATACTTATGGCGAGTCATGACAGGAGGAAGAACGCGGACGTTATCCAACAAGAAAGATAAAGATCATGGCGAAAGCTCTAGATCTAAAACAGTGGGATTCCGCTGAAAAAGAAAACAAACACCGCCGGACCCACAACATTATCTTGACGCATACGTCAGCTACTTTCGCATACGGTGACATGCTTGTGTTGTACACGCAATTTTCGCCCGACCCGAGAACAAGTTTAGAAAAAGAACAAATATGGGATCGAACAAGAAAACTCACGCGAATGAGGTGGTGATCAAATGCAGGAATTTGCGAGAGAAATGGTCCGGCGTTGCGGCTCCGATGTTCCGATCTTATGGCGCTAGTGCCCAGCGAAGAACTCTCGCTCCGGGGATGAGAACATTTTTTTTCCTCCTTTACTGTTCGTGAATTGTGGGGAGTTTCGAGATTTATATGGCCAAGAGCAAAGGAGGATTGGTCACTTGGGATTTTATACAAAGGCAAATGAAAGAAAAATGATGTTAGATGGATTCGGCTTTTTTATTTTTTTTCTTCATTTTTGGATAGAATAATAGTCGATTTTGTTCGACGCGGGTGTGAACAATGAAATTCACTTAGTTACTTAGATATGTGTTTCCAAAAACGGTTAACTCGCACCCCAACTTTATTGAATTAAAAAATAACGATGTCGAATAATGACCGTTTAAATTTTCGGCAATAAAACGCCATCCCGAATAATAAGAAATTCCCTTTTTTGGTAGCTCATGAAACTTATTGTTGGATTGGAAAGCTAATTAAGAATTAGCTTAAGCATTAATTCCAGGATTACAAAACTTAATTCGCTAAATTAGGGTCATTCTTCTGCATGTTATTGGTACATTTGCCTACTCACATCGAGCATTATAGCACATGTTCTAAGGTGGCAACACTCGCCATTAACGTGATATTCAACGTTGCCACATGATCATGGATTCAAGTCCTAAACGAAGTCACCCCGCACGATAGTTGATGTGAACACTCTGAGGTGCGCTGTCGGTGGCAGGCATCTTCAAAGGCGAGAGAACATTGATCGGATAACATGGAATCTCCTCGGAATGATAAGAGAGCGTATCCAAAAGGAAAGGTAAAAAGAGACCAATTATCAAAATTTATGTAAGAAGATTAAACAAAGCAACGCAAAAAGATTCTTTTCCCATTGAAATTTTTCTACTTTTATCAGCTAGTTGCTGCTTTATCTTCCAAAAGAGCTGCACCGGCAAAGTCCTGGAAGAGATCTTATGCTCGACACACCGCACAAAATCTGTCTGGCACCGCCGTGCACGCATGAAATCACGAAAACCCACCTCAACAATAAGACCTGTTTAGGTTTTTGCTGATCTTCACTGGCTTTTCAGCCCTCATGATGTTGATCAAGTCCCATTTTGTTTAACATTACCTGAGATATGCTGATCACATAGTTTACAACAAAACCCGAACTCGTGGTCCAATATATAGCATCTGGAAACTAGCCAGCTATATAAAATACTAGACATTACAAGATTGTTTCTGTCCCAGTTCCAATTCCAGATATACATTGCCGATGCCGGACCAAGAATCTCGAGCAATATCGAGACGAAGATCATAACTCCTAACCGATTTTTCCTAACTAGAAAAAATTCAACTATTATTGAAAATCATTCACGAACCAAGGTGGGTGCAGGAGCGCTGGTGAAGACCCCCCCATGCTCTTCGCACATCCAGGAATGTGTATTTGACCAGACTCCAGCTTGTCAATGTGAAGAGGACCGCCTTGCTTGGCGGTACGGGAAATTCACAGCTACATTTTCTGTTTCAATACATGCCGTAACTGGATCTTTTGACTTTCCATCCTTGCCTCAAGAAGCTTCGCCTTCAGACTGGTCTTCTGCGCACCACGAGGCCATTCGATGCAGCCTTTCATACCTCGAGTTATGTGAGGATTCCCTGTATCAGGGGAACTCCGCTGGCTAACAATATCAGATGGGCTAAAACCGTCCTTACCTGAACCGTGATCAGGAGACATGACGGCCCCATTGGGTATCCTCCCATTGGACAGCCTCCCATTCGTGCCCTCCACCGAGACTATCTTGTAGTTCTCCCCGTTATTTGGACATGATTTCCAGAGTCTTGCTATGGATGAGGACCATTGCCTCGTAGGAACCGAGCACACTTCGCTGATTTCAGTTACTGGGGTTTCACCGCCGCTAGCTGAGATATTCCCATTTTGCTGTATATTGTTCACGGATGGGGCACTCCCATCCGGGGAACAGCTTGATCCCTGGTCTTCAAGGTTGCTCACAGTTTCCCATCCGCTCTCATCTTCTTCTATATCACCGTTATGACCAGGGAAAGCCTTGGGATATCTGTTGATGTTGTCATTTTTCAACATGCTTACTTCGGGGCTCACCGTGTGAATTTTTGAGGCGCGACTTGCGGGACTGTAAGCTATGCATTGTTCAATCTCCCTCTCACTGTTTTCGCCAAAATTATTAACTTCTTCAAGAACAGCGAATAAATCATCAGGATTGGGAGGCTCATAAGAGAATTCTTTCATATCTTGAATACTCATGGAAGCAGCTGCCTGCCTAAGTAACTCTGCTTCTCTTATGTCCTTCACATCTGGGGTATGGTTTCTTGATTTTAAGAAATTCTCCAGATCAGCTACTAAACTGTTCATCAGAGAATATTTTTGATCAAGTGCCACCTTCGCATCCACAAGTTTCATCTGAACTCGTTCTTCACGCCAGACCTCCGCCATCTGCAACATCTTTCTTTCCTCTTCTACTTCTTCCCGTAGTTTCATGGACTCTGTCTTCAATGCCTCCATTTCAGCCTTGTCTTCCCCAATCTCCTTTGCCAGCTCATCACATACTTCTTCGATTAGTTCTCTGGTCTTTTTTTCTTTTTCATAATCCTGCATCCATCGCTTCACTGATAGTTTGGCCTCGGCAAGTTCGTCAACCAATTTGGAATTGACAATTTCCATGCGCTGGCGATTTTTCCTTTCTCGATTCAGATCCAATTTAATATCATCAACAAAGGCGCGAATCTTCTCATGCTCCCTTCTCCGCCATGCTGCCTTCTCCTCACTGACTTTCTTTAGAAAGTGCTCCAGCTTTTTCTTCGAGGAATGACGCTCAGTTTCCAACTCTAGAATGCGTGCCCGAGCTTGTTCAAGTTCAGCTTCAAGTGAAGAAATCGCTGATACGGCACTCACTTGTTGATTGAGAAGCTTCGTGTGGCTGTGAATCTGACGTACATCCTCAGGTACTCTAAAAGAGACTGGGTCCCACTTAGTTACACCCTCCATCGCAGAACTTGTAAATTGAAAAGAAGGCTCGAGCTGAAAAGGAAAACGGATCTAGTATTAGGTGCAGAAAGAAAAGAAAGTGAGAAAGGCAGACGGGACCAGAGCAGCACCTCCCTGCCTTTACTACTTCAAAGCGACTAAAATACACAACAAGAATTCAGGCTTTCCTACTTTCACACATAAAACCAGCAGATAGTGGTACCGTCTTTTTACAAGTTTCGCCAATGAGGAAATTAGGAACGATTATCTCATCTGAGTGGATACATCAAGCAACTTATTTATACTAACAAACAATTCATTCACTTGGACACGAAAACCTCTACTCAGCTTGTTCTAAGGCTTCTTGAGCAGTCAAAAGTTCCAGAGAGTCGATCATGTGGCCAAATTTTCAAGATAAAGAGATTTGATGACCGGTCCCCGAACAAGAATCAGAGAGAGAGAGAGAGAGAGAGAGAGAGAGATTTGATGACTGGTAGTCCGCAAAGAGATTTAATGGATGAAACAACTCATTTTCATTGTTACTTTCAGCTATCCATTCAGCTAAAAAGATTTGATGAATCTGGGAAGTTACCAGGAACCGTAAGTTCTCCCCATCCCTTAGGGGACTAAATAAAAAGGTTTTTTAACAGCAAAAGATCTGGGTGCTGGTCACCATTCACCAGTTTCTTACTGATCTGCGAGATAGTAAGAATTTATGCTCCATACTGGCATAAGAACATGCAGATCTCTCAAGTAACGCCTTAATATTCATGATGATGATTGCTTGTCGGATTCAAGCCTCCAGCTGTTTAATTATCTGCGGTATATCCTTGTCTTCAATATTCGAATACCTTATGCCACATTTCCAGTTTCTCTTAACTTAGATACAAATAAACCGATCCTAATGTCATAATCAAAACCCAACTTATGCTAAGCAAAGAGTCTTACCTTATGCGAAAAGCCATTCCTCGTGCCATATACTGATCGAGGACTATCGAGATCCTTTGCATCTGAGTTGTACACCTTCCCGGTTCTATTAAAAACAAAAGGAGATTCTATGTGTCCAGCACCAGACTGCACAGAACGAAAACAAAAGGTACCAATCAGCAAGCTTAAACTGCATCAAAGCAGCCGATTAATAGCATAGACACAAGGAAGCGAGCAAAAGCATATAGGGCACAGTATGCCTACTCCAAAAGACCGACCGACTTTTAAAGTCGCGAAACCATGAATTTTACTCGAGTTACATTACATGTGCACTAGCAAGAAAAAAAAAATACAAAACACCCAAGACCACTTCAGAAGACCAGCACAAGCCCTCGAATAATATCAAGAATCTTCAAGAATGCGTAATAATCTAAAGCCGAGCTTGAGAAATGCACGCGAACTTCGAGCTCATTCAGAGATTCTAAGATGATGAACTACTACTAGTCAAGATGAGGCCTTTTCTGCACAATAACGCTTCACTGTAGATAAAGCACATCAAAGAACCAATGACTTGGCGAGCATAGATTTTGCAACCGCAATCAATACTGCTGAAAAGCCAAGCTCTTAATTGCAAAATGAAGCAATCGAAGATGGAATTCCGCAACGGCGAAGCGTCAAACAAGATTCTCAGACTCATTGCCTTTTGCTTCGGAATCACTCCTTCATCAATACCCTCTCGCACTAGGGCTTATAAATGCGGCAAAGCCCGGACTCAATCACTCACTGCTCTTCAATACCGAAATCTTTCCCATTTTACATCCTTACAAGCTGTCAAAATCATAAGGCACTGAATGACAAATCAAACACTACCTGGAACCCGACCTCATCCCGAACGCCACCGCCTCTGTCTCCGCCGCGGCCGCCACCCTCGGCCTCCGTCAGCTGCAGCCGCCAGAGCACGGCGGCGAGCTTCCTCGACGACACCGAGGCATCCCTCCGCCGGCTCCTCCGGCGGGCCTGCGGCAGCGACCCGCCGCCCTCGCCGCCGCCGCCGTCGACGGGGAGGACGCTCCGCTCCTCCTTGTCCTCGGCCGTCTTCCACTTGAGGAGGGGCGTCTCGGGCCGGCTGCCCCGCTTGCCGCCGGCGGGGGTCCCGGCCTTCCTCAGGCGGGCCTTCCGGCGGGGCGTCCTGCCGGGGGTCTTCGCCTGCGGCGGCAGATCTGGGCGGCGCTGGGGCGGCGGGTTCGGGGCCCTCGGGGAAGCGGCGGCGGCCGGGGCGCTCGACCGGTGTAGGGATCTTCCGGTGATCTTCATTGCGGGAGGCTGGATTGGCCCATTTGGAGCGTCGAGCGCGACCCGCTTTCCACCTCTGCTCTGCGTGCGCGTGCGCGAGAGTGAGAGGGGAGTGGATGAAGAGAGGGAAGTACGGAGATACGCCACTCCGTATGCGACACGCGGAGATGAAGATGGTCCGGGGACGTGTAGATGTGGACGTAGAGGGTGGACGGGAACCGAACTGCGTATGTGTACGTACGTACGTGCGTCCGTGTGTGTGTATGGTCAACGTCGCTCTCGTGCGTGATCCCTTTGCATCGTCCTTTTTAACTCCTGAGATCTTCCCGTTCTGTCAACTGAACTTGTGGTACGGCGTTTCGGGGCAAG
Source organism: Syzygium malaccense (assembly GCA_031216405.1). NCBI lineage: Eukaryota > Viridiplantae > Streptophyta > Magnoliopsida > Myrtales > Myrtaceae > Syzygium > Syzygium malaccense. Next base: position 4,695,928 of record CM062258.1, on the reverse strand, counting down.
TTTGGATAGTGGCATTTAATGAGAAATCCCAACTTTGTGTTTTTGGTCGAGGTGAGAAATCCTGACTAGGAGCTTGAGTTTTTGTGTAAAAATTTATGAGCTTGACCTTGAGGACCGATCTTGCCCAATGATCATTTCTATTACTGGCTAAATATATATTTCAGTAAGTGGGAGAGAGTAAAAATGGAGGTGCGGAGTTACTATTCTCCCGAACGGTATCCCCGTACTATCATCACATTCGATGGATGATACTAATCTAGTTTGTAGATGACGAAACTCGTGCGCTGCCAATCGCGGGGCGCCACCATTTGTTATCTATGTCTACTATAATGATAGAACTATCGGTCATTGTGTGAGGGTCGCTGCTGCCACCACAATCAAACTCTCGTCTAGTCAGAGAATGCAACGGTCACTCACCCTCCATTTCGTCATTGTTTTGTGGCTCTCGGATCACTAATCACACCTCTCCAATGCGTGTCACCACCCCCCCCCCCCCATCGCTCCATCATCGTTGCGTCATTCAAAAATCGAGGGCTAGTTGTCGACGAACAGAGATTTGAGCCCAGCCTCGAATGTGGATCGATCTAAGGTCAAGTGTGGTAGGTGACAACCACCCAGTTTTATGGAGGTGCTAACCGTCATCAACCCCTAGCTAAGGAGTTTCAAAATAGTGGGGAGGCGGTGGAAGGGAGAGACGGGCTGGGGGGTCACGATCGAGATGGAGTGGCCGCTAGTGGCATTGTTGAGCTTGGGGGGAGGTACTAGGGTCACCAGGACACCATGGGCTCGAACAGAGGCGAGGCGAGGTGAGGGTGAGGCAAGCAATGATCTCGATGCCGCTGCGACGGCAGCGGCAACGGTGGATATTTGTATTTTTTTCATTTCTTTACTAGTGAGTGTTCGTGGCCGAAAATTTTCTTCTCCTCGACAGAAAAGCAATTCTCTTCAGACTACCCATACGCCAAATCTCCTTGACCGCAAAATTTCTTGCATGCCTCAGTTCATCTATTGAACCACCAAACCGAGCATGGTGCAACCTCAAATCTATAATTAGACTTGCCAAAATAGATCATAAACTCATCTTTTAAATTTTAACTTATATTTAATAGGGTAGGTTGTTATACCAGATAATTATATTTAGTAAATGGATTTAGACTGAACTCTATATGTCATAAGTAGGTTCAATACGGGTTTTAAATTGGTTCACAGCTTATTTAAACCTATCCCACCTCTATGACTCTCTCCCTCACCCTCTCTCACCTTTAGTCGATTTCGCACTTTTTCACTCCATATTTTCACCTTAATTTGGATATGAGTTTTTCCATATTGAATTAAATATAGAAACGTTTTAGCAATATGAATCGGATTGGGTATGGATCACGAGATTTATATTGCATAAGAAGGGTTCGCTATTTTTTCGACCCGACCTATCCATTCGGCAAGTCTACCTGTAACTTCTTTTAGAGCCGCGGTCGTGTCACGACCTCGACATTTTTCCCAAATGCAGGAGGCTTCTGCGACGTATCTCGTATTGCACTATCCTCTCTTGGCCCGTCCGTCGACGACCGTACCAGAGAACGGGCATCCGAGGAGGCAACCACGTGGCACCTGATGAGTCGAAACATCAGCACGAATCCTATGCAGTTCCCACGATGCATGCATTTACCCCCGCAAGCCGACGAATCGTGCCCACATGGGGGCGTCGCATGTAGCACCGGAGCAAGGTCCTGCTCGGTCGGCAAGCCCAAGGAGGTTCTCCATTATTGTAAAAGCTCCCCCGCGGGACTAGGACTTAGATCTAATCTTAATCTATTCTTCTCCAGTTTATTTATTGAATGTGCCGTGTCGAACCCAAATTATTTATCTCTTTCAGCAAACTCCCACATTTGACCGTCGAAGATGGATCCATAAATTGAATATACGGATTGGGTCCGCGGCATCTTGCAGCTAAAACTCTCTAGCTTTAGGCTCTAAGTTGTTCGCTCATGATAAAGACCTATATGTTATCAAAGACGGGCGAGAGAGTAGCTAAATTAGATAATGATTGTCGCTAGAGTGCAGCTCGTGGGTACTTAGCAAACATCGCTATTTGTTGTGCTTGTATTGTTGGAGATATTTAGCTTGGCCAAAAAAGGTCAATGGTAAACCCGTTATAATGGGTCATTGATCAATTTCTTAATCCATATTTGATGGGTTGAGTTGTCATGTGAATTATTTATATTCGGTAAATAGATCATACATAGGTTTGAAATGGTAAAGTCCAAAATAACAAGAGTGTTAAATGAGTTCACTACTTACTTAGCCTAACCAACTTCTATGACTCTCTCATCCTAATATTGCGTTTGCTCACCCCACGCTCTCAACTCAGTTTGGATATAAGTTTTTTTAAATTACGTTAAATATTGAAATGTTTTAGTAATGTGAGTCATGTTAGGTATATTTTGAGTTAAATATAGGTCACTAGATTTGTTTTGAATGGAAATGAGTCAAAATAGGTTAAATGGGTCAATTTGGATTTAATCATTTTGGACTCGATCCGACTCATCCATTTGATGGGTCCAGTCAGCGGTGAGACGAGGATGATTGAATAAATGAATGGTTATTAACAGAAAAAAAAAGACTAATGTAAATATTACCCACAAAATGTTTGTACCATATAAAGACTTTAACACCGGTTCGCAATAGGGATTTTATGTGTGTGCCCACTTATTTTATTTTTTTGGGTCGAAAAGGTCCGGTTATTTAGAATAGCTGCATTTGGATGGATCCTCGGAATCGGTAATGTCTTGGCGCGGGGGATTGGATTCCTTTGATGTTGAGACTCGTACTATTTTTTGGTCGTATCAGACATGGTTTTTTCCTTTTGCAAAGTCTAGGGGTCCTCAACATCGCAAATTCTAGGGGTCCTCAACATCGCAAATAATGCAGTAGCCTCAAACATACAATAATACAGCAAGGTATTCATATGTTACAAAAATAAAGTAAATACGAGAATAGATGTATATAACGTATACCAATGTGTTACACGACTATTACCCTACGTCAAAAGCGATTGAATTGAATTTTACTTAAACAGGTAAAGTCAAAAGAGGGATTAATAAGTGCAATTTACCTTGATCTATGCTCTCTTCTTTTATTAGAGAAATGATTAAGTGACAGTTCTTAATCTACTGCGAGATTAACAATCTGTTTCGAGCTAGAAAAATAAATAACAAATAATTATAAATTGTCTTGGGGTTCACCCCTTCATAAATTTGTGGTTCACAACATCCGATTATTCTCACAGTTGTCCAAAGAAAAGACTGTTACATTAGCAAAATCCCTTTAATTATATAGAAAACCCACGGTTTGCAACGAAGGGAAAGCATGAACCTATTTATCTTAACGACATCAATAGAAAGTGGACTTCCTCAATATCAAGTTTTCTGTGATTTATTTTTTTAGTTAGTTTAGTAACATCGAAAGATCGAAAATGAAGAATTTGGATAGTATGGAGCAAACAAATGTAATGTGAATGCAAACCTCGAAATCTCCATTGTCTTTTAAGTCTATGAAGAACCCAATTCACATCCAGTCAGTTAAAATAACATAACCCTAATCCTCTTCAATTAAAGTTTATTCGAAGACTGTTTTTTTTTTCACATTAAAATGTTGGGCTATCTCATGCTCATGAAATAATTATATTTTTCCCCATAACGCGTGTATCCGAAGCTTGGGGGCCGCTTAGTTATTAGAGTTCGAAAGAGTTGCTAAGCAAAGACCTCATCAATCCATGTGCCTCTTTAGATTAGGCCAATTAATAATAATCCAAGCAGTCTGACCATAGGAAGTGACAAGAGAGCTCGTGCATTCTTGGAACTTGGAACTTAGCTCAAGTGATTTTTTATTTTCTTCCGGGTCGGTAGCTCAATTGATTGAGACCACGAAATCTAAAGCATCTGCACACCTTGTCGAGAGAATGGACAAGATCATGGGCCCAACTACTCTCGATTTCATGACTCATGGTTCACAAGATTTACAAGGTATCTCGTAATACTCTAGCCGATCGAATGTTTACATTGATACCCTTGGATTATAAGATGAAAGGGTGTGAGATGAAGAATCACCACCAAAGTAAATGTAGAGCAAAACGATTCGAAGGGCGAATTGGCAAGCAAATCGAGTTATGTGATGTGGTCGAATGGAGTCTCTTCATTCAATCATACAAGTAAAAGAAGAGTACATGAGTGCTAATGCCAGCTAAGTTCTCCATCAAATCCTCTTGATTGCGACATAAAACACTACATAACACGAATCCATTCACCCGATACACCTTCGGTTCCAATCTCGCTTTCCATGAACAGACTCGGGCATTCTCCCGGCAACTCAATGCCCCACATATAATTCATCTCAATGTCTAATGGTATTCAATACCCGCCATGTTTGACAATCTAGTCTACCTACACAGGCTTCTTATTTAGCGCAAACACTGTCAAATTCAATGAACATGCAGCAAAAAGCCAATAAATTTCTGGCAGCACCATAGCATTAATTAAGAAGGTGCACGTGGTCCAGAAGCAGTGGCTTACTCTCTACATGTCAATTACGTGAAAGAGTAGGGAAACACCAATTAGGTGAGATGGACGTAAAAGGCGAAAAAGCAAGTCAACGACTTATTCAATCGCTAGTGCGTTTTTCGAGGATGGCTTCTTAGGAGTACCCATATGCTCCCGTTCTCATCCTCGCTTAGGGAGACATTATATGGAGCAACGACCCTATAATGTCTTCGCCCTTCAACAGCTAACCTAATTGCCTGTGCAGCTTGAGCAACGTTTTGGGTTTTTTTAAAAGAAACGGATTTTTAAGATGGGTTTAGTTAAAGATTGTTGTTAACGAGTGCTCCCGAGGCATTGGTTAAGCATGCTTAATAAAGAAATGTTTTGATTTTCAATGCATTGATTACGCATAACATGAGAGAGACGGCACATTAGAAATTACATTCACTTTTCAGATTGATCTTTTTATCCTTGATGGTATTCATTTATAGCATGCATAAGTTTATGTTCGATCAAACTTATCATGCGTGATCCAATGCGAGCTCCAATGGCGTGCATGCGTAGAAATGATTATAGATTAGCTGCCATGATAATTATGCCACCGCTTTTTCTAGATTAGCAAGACACCAGTAGATCACTCGATGCAAACAGGTAAATCAAAAGAAACATCAATCTCAATTTCTTGGGGGGCCCTCTGCTTGACGCGAATCATTATTTAGGCAGACACTATAGATGATTTGAAAGCCCAAGCATTGGCCTTCGGAAAAATCAAACACCACTCGCTAGAGTTAACAGAGATGGGTACATCGGGATCGAAAAAGAAAGTTACCACAGTCGCGAAAAATCGATCCGATGGTGCAAATGACGATAGCAACCACTAATTGTACGAATCGGTTCGACGTGTGTACATATATACACACATTGCACATCTATTGATCAAACTACAAAGAATTGAAAAAAGCTCAAACGAGACACTAAACTCAAATTGATTGCTCTTCTGGGTTATAGGCTTTGGACCAAGAGCCCTAAAGCCCACTAGCGTTTCAAATTTTGTTCCCTCCAGCGCCAAAAGGAAATCGATTTTGAAGTCTCCTTTCGTTTCGCAGTCGCGCCATGTCGACCCGGTTCGACCGCCCAAGCCGCCGCATCGGATCCACCTCTCTCTCACCGTCACCGCCACCGCCACCTTCATCCTCTCTCTCTCTCTCTCTCTCTCTCTCTCGATCTCGATCTTTCATACAGAGTCGCCGGAAAAAAATGAGCTCTTTCGAGCTCCCGTCCTTCTCTCTCGGGCTCGATTCGGACTCCGATCCGGAGCCTCCGAACCCTGACCCACCACGAAATGATGCTGTCCGCGACGGGATGTCTCCGGCCGGCGGCGGCGGGGAAGAGCAGGAACAGCGAACCGAGGACCCGGGTCGCGAGATCGTAGCCGACCCGCCGCGAGCCTTGAAGCGGCTCAGGCGCGGCCTGCCCGCCGAGCCGAAATGGAGCTCCGCTTGCCCGTCTCCCGACGCGTACGTGGATGACGACATCGAAGAGTTCTCGTCCGATGAAACAAGCAGAGGTACGAGCATAATTGAATGACGGTGATGTTACCGTAGAAACTACGCGTTTGTTACTGTGCTCGAGTTAGTTTTGCTCCTGCAGATTCCCGAGTCAGCGTTGTTAGATGGAGTGTGCTGTCCAGAACGTTCTTAGGAGTTGCATGTTTCGGCTTTGATTTGATTCATTGCGTGCACGAGTGTATCCGCTGGTGAAGATAAATTCATGTCTTTGATCACATCGATCAAATTCAGGGGTTGTATTCAGCTAGAGCTGTGTTTATGTTTAAGTGCTGTGAAATTTTGCGTTATGATGGCAGTACCGGTTGAGTGATTCTGAAAATTGCAAGTGTTGATCAAAGCAGGGAGGGTTTACCGAAGATTTGACATTTTGAAAGACAAGGCTTCATGCGATTTATGTACTGCAATCTGTTCGATGATGGCATGGCTATAAGAAATGCGGCATTGTGTATGTTTCCACTGTTGTCTGGTTGATTACTTAATAGTTTACCTTTTCCGTTTAGGAGTTCATGTCGAAGGGCCTTTTGGAGTTTTAGTGTTCCATCTGATTTAAGTTTGTATAACTAGTCTCTGTTGGGGATTTTTTATCTGGGTGGTTAAAAATTGGCTCTTGGAAAGCATGAACTCTGCAGCTACTGCAAACATGGCTCAAGCAGAGAATAAATTGCATATTTTTTTGTTTGCTCTTATCTGATTCCCAACTGACTTGCAGTGTCAGAGTTGCAAGTTAGTCTGTTATGTCATTGCAATCTCATTCAACTAGAATCTTTTTAGAGCTAATAGAATCCCATATATGTTGGTTAGTGATGAAGCAATCGGTTTACATTATTGTGCTTGACCTTGTGGATGCACAAGGAGTAAAAACTTCAATGAACTTTTTGTTTTCTCACTGGATTTAGCCCAACCAATTTGTGTTTCTATACATCCATGCAAGTTCTGGTTGATAAATCATGGCCCTTCTCAGATGTGATGTTCATTGGACAAGTAAATAGAGATCAGCTGCTGTGCCTTATAAACGCCTCTGTCTTCTTCTAGTGGAAGGGCTTTTGGTGATGCGTATTTAAATGTTATCTATTTATCTCATCTGTAGGAGCATGCTTAATGTTTCAAGACTGAGATTACTTAGAAGCCAGTTATTTTGGTTGCGTTAATCAATTCCCAGCGTGAATGTTACAACTGTATTTCTGTTGTAGCAGATGAAAAGGCATCCATCCAGATTCATTCAGTGGGCAGCAGTTCGAAGGTCCCACTGTGCGGACGTTGGGTTAACAATGCGCCTTCTTCAAGCCGCTTGAAAGCCATAAAAGGGGAACAAGCTTCGATTGACCACTCTGCCAGCTTGAAAAGGAGCTATGATAAGCCCATGTTGAAACAAACTACTTTAAGTCCTCTTCGAAGGTTCCACCTAATCGATTCAGATTCTGATAGTCCATCCACCAGTGAACATGCCAATGAAGAAGCTGATAAGGCGAAGTTATCCTCCAAAGAGAAAAGTGAAGTTGCTGATCATACACTTGGAAGTCAAGAGAGGAGAAAACTCCCATCGGACTGTGCTCCTAAGAATGAGGATCTATGGAGAGATTTTCGTCCAACAAAGAGCCTTCACATCCCAACCCCAGCTCTGGATGAGGTTTGTGAAGAATATTTCCACTCTCTGAATAGTGGGAATAAACCTCAGCAACCGGTGGCTCATTTAAACATCGATAATAAAAGCTATCAACCGACAAGAAGTAGCAGCCAAAATATTGAGCCTCACTGTGATTCGAATGACAACCTACCTCCTGCTCATCGATACTTTTTTCATGATGATCCAAGTATTCAGAACTTAGTCCACAGTCGTCTACCTCACTTTTTCCCTCTTGGTGGTGCCAATAGTAGCAAGCAGCCATCACTCATCGATTACATGTATTTCACCTCATCCTTATCCACTGAAAACAGCTGCTTGAACATCCGTATCCATCTTAATGTGTCATATAATCGTAACTACATCAAAACTATTTTTTTTTCCAGGGGTCAGTTTGCAAATGGAGAATCTTCTCAAAAGCAAGCAATGCAAAAAACTGATTCTAAGAAAAGCTCAAGGGGGAGAAATAAATCAAAAGCTCAGAGTGCTGAAGGAAACACAAGCACCGGAAGCTGGATGATCCCCAAAGACACTTCAATCACTCCGCAGAATGCTGGGAAAAGACGAGTTCATGCTAATGGAAAATCCACAGGTCATTGGTATACTGCAGCTGGTGGGAAGAAGGTTGGTGAAACTTCTGTTTGTACTTTTTTCGAGCAATCTCATCTTGTTAAATTCATTAAATTGTTTGTAGTGGATCTAGAAGGAGAAGGTGATAATTGTTTGATGTGTGTATCACTTACGTCAGATAGACTTAAGCGTTTTCTTACCTTTATTCATAATTTTGTGCTGGGACATGCTTAAATCTATGTGATCAGCATCAAGAACTTACCGCCTGCTGATAACCTCCAGTCGTAATGCTACTAATTGAAGTTTTGTTTTCACTAGATCTATTGACACTCAGTATTTTTAGACATGCATTCGTGTGAGTGTCTAAGAGATGATATTGCAGATTCTACTTTGTGCAGTTGTCTCAGAAGAATTTAATGTATCCAGTTCTTAGTTAGTGTGCGAGAACAATATTTGCAGTGGTTGCAACTTTCAGTTGCCATAATTCCGTCATTTCAAGACTCACGGAAGCACCCTGAAAAATATTTTCATGGTCATTGCTCCCGCCTGTGTGTTGTTTTTTTCTTTTTGCCTAAATAGCAATTCTTGTGGATGAGTACTTTGCCGTTGACCTTGCACGTTTAAATTAAGCTAAACTTGCAGTATAACTCTAAGTCAGGATAAGCACAAAGGCTGGAGGGTTGTTTCCTAATATAAATAGGTCTCCTGATTTGATGTCCCCTATTTCTTTAAACATTTAAAACCCTTTGGATTGCTTCATTCTGACCTGATGTGTATTAGCAAACTCTCAAATACTTTGCCACAATGAAGTCAGCCAAAAATCCTAAGTTGAGCGCACTTCTTTTTTGATCTAGCGTCTGCTTCTATTGATCTCTTTGAATGAACTATTTCTGATTTAGATGTTAAGGAGTCTCATGTCTTGATCAAGATTTCTATACTTCAGGTTTACGTCACTGCAACTGGGGAGGAGTTGACAGGTTCAGGTGCCTATAGACATTACAGAAAGGTAACACTCAAAAGTTTGTCATCTTAAAGAAGTAAGGTTCAATACAGGTGATATATGCTTCATGTGTGTGTGTTGCTGACAGGAGAATGGAACGGCATTTAGAAAGTCAAAAAAGAAATCCAAGGCCAAGAAAGGCAAGAAGGGTTGATGCTTGGATTACCGTCAAGCTTCGTCGGTGTTGCTTGTATTAAGAAGCAATGTATTCTTCATACACATTTTCTCTTCCAATTTTAAGGTCAATCCATATGTCCATCCAGCAATAAACTAGTGGTTCTGAAGAGAAAGATCAAGTCTTAAAAAATGCAGTGCAGCGACCATATCTGCCTCTGTTTTCCAGGCTGGCAAGCTCAAAATGATGTCTGATTATAGCTGAACAAGCGTCTGCTTGGTCATCCTGCTTATGTACGAGCAGCAAATGATGAACCAAGCGAAGATGGCATTGATCAAATGTAGCAACGTTTCAACCACAGATTATCCATCATAAGCCTGAGATGAATGTCCATCCGAGTCTACCGTAGATTCTTAATTGAATGCCTTGGATAGTCTGAGAACACCGATATTCTGCTATCTAAAGTAGATCCCTTTGTTGATCCCTAGACACTGTACGAATAGCTTCTTGGACTGTACCTTAGATGGACGTTCCTCCTTTCGCTTCTGTTAGCGAGCTCGTTTTGTTTCCATGTAACTGAGTCAAGTATCTGGTTTATGGGTAATGATCCGCCAAAACAACCAGGTACGATTACCATGAATCTGGGAATTTACTCGAATCAGTAGCTTCTTGTATGACCACTGTGGGGCAATTGCAGGCCTTCACGCAGTGTCCGGTGGTGGCTGACGATGGTCAAGGACCCAGCCAGGAACTCCTTTTTGGAAGTTCTCTTCTATTCCTTATTAACCTATTTTATTTTGATTTCGGGCCTTATATTCGGTGATTTTCCAATCAAAGGATATAATATAAGAAACTCCGCCTTATCGTATCCTATCTAAACTTTAATCCACACAACCAAACGCAACCACCTTACGACCCGGTGGCTCTCAAACCATCCTCCTGACCTCTGGAGCACAGACCAACAAAATCAAATTTTACATGATCTTTAGAGATGCGACGAATCCTCACTTGATTGTGTCATCATCCTCATTCTCTTTTGTTGCAAAAGAGCCTCTATATGCTGCGTAAGAAGCCACTAAACCATCTAAGGCTCTTGCCCTCTTTGTCGGTTACAACTCGCGCAAGCTGGCATTTACCATGGCCATGGCAGAGTATAAAAAACAGTGCTCATTGTATAAGCGAAGACCACATTAAAAGAATTTACCAACAAAAAGGACTAGTTTCACAGTCTCCCTCATAGCAGGGAAATCAGCATTAGATGAGTGGATCATTCATTTCAACAATTTTCACAATTCTCAAGGGAAAAGAATTCAGAATCAAACTCATACAACAAAAATCACTTGACCAAGACTCTCTCAGGTTCTGTCAGCTTCTGTAATTTCTTCTCTCATTTCCACACCTTTGCTTGCTAGATCTAAATCTAAAATTGTCAAAAAGGAAAACCTAAAAGATTTACATCTCTCGAAACTAAACCCTGTAAACTATAGGACATGAGCTCACCAGTAAAAGGGCAAAAAGAAGTGAAGTGACCTTCCCACAATCTGTTCATGCATCACTGGAATGGTGATGATCTGGGCCTCCAGACTCTCCTGAAGTTGGGCTAGACGTCCTTTGTTTGAGCATGTGCTTGCATTTCCTGAAATTCACAAAAGCAAATGTCATAATCCGTTGAAAGAGTTAGGTTCCACAGAAGGAGAGAAACTCCAGCGTTAAAGTTCCACCATGTCATTGGGAGGAGACATCATGCCTCAGAATATCCAGTCGCAGAAGAACTTTGCTTACCAATAAAAAGTAATAAACTTCATAACAGAGGCACCAAGGGTGTGTCTCTATAACAATCTACAAGCCAAAATCAAACTAGCATGCATGGTTCATTTGACTTCATGCAATGAAGATAGTTACACCTGAGAGAGAGAGAGAGAGAGAGATCTTTCTCATGGTACTGCAGTAAGAGAGAGAGAGAGAGAGAGAGAGAGAGAGAGAGAGAGAGAGAGATCTTTCTCATGGTACTGCAGTAAATAAAGAGCATTACATTTCAAGGTCCTCTGCCGTGCTCTTGATGTCGCTAGACCATAGTACTGGATCAGAATTCTTAGGCAAGGAATCCTGTTGCTGGGTCTTCTCTCTCAGCCACTGTTCAGCTTTATTGCACTCATCCACTATCTGAAATATGAAAAGCCAAAAACTCAAAGAAAGTCCATACTGCATAAAAACTTACCATTTAAGTTTCTTAATCATACCAATTCTCTGTCCTTTGGCGGAAGCGACTTTGCAGACATTCTATACTCCACAATGCAGTTCAATAGGTCTCTCGTAGCTTGCGCTCTAGCTTCTTCATCCTTATACCGACTCTCAATTGGATCAACCAGCTGAAAAGCAAAAGGAAATTGAGCACTGAGACAAAAGTGGCAAGACAGACTCTAGAATTTAGAAAGAAAATCACCTTGTGTAGGTCCTCCAGCTTCAAAATATAAGCATTTTCAGTTTCATCGTCGCCTTCATCATAAAGCCAATCCTCCGTCTGTTGTAAACTTCCGGAGATCCCCTCCTTCTCCCGATCACTTGCAAAGCTCCGGTACATGTTCAAAAGCTATTACAATGAGCATTGACTCGTTATTCTGAGATGATACAGGGAAATATGGGAGCACAGATAGAAGACAAGACTTGAATGAACCGTCAAACCAAATAAAGGAAAATATGCAGAAGATGCTAGAAGTAGGGATGGATAATTAAACCCAGAGATAGGAGGGCTTCTAGCACCATAAGATGAAACTAGATCTGCTGTCGGTTATGATTTCGCAAAAGGGTGAGGGAACTTTCTCCTCTGCAGGAGGAAGAAGTTCACAGTAATATCAGAAGGCCTTACAGATGCTAGAAACAGACTATGGGCATCCAGCTTTGGTCTAACAGAGAGTAGAACTCTTCAAAATCTTCAAATCTTTCCCTACTGAGCCAGAGAAGAGGGACGAAGAAAGATTCCAGTCCTATCAACTTTAGGCACTATATCCATATGAATCAACTGTTAATGCATAGACTCTTTCAAGGCTTTAATAGAGTTCGCAATATCCAATGCAACAAACTAATAGCTACAAATTTGATGAACCAAACAAACAAACCCACTTTATGGATAATGTGGTTAGAAAATGTAAAAGGGGAGTGTATGCATGTTTAATTTCCTAATGGTGTTTCAGACACTTAACTCATTTTTGATCTCTACAAGTTTTAAGAGATAGCTCAATCAATACTCAAAAGGCACTCATTTACAAGATCCAACAAGAAATTTTATCGGCAGAAATCAAAGCAATACCTTGTTCCGCGTCTCATAAACATACGACTCCAAAGCATTTTTCTTCTCTTTCGTTTGTTCAGCTATCTTATCTTGCTGAGCCAACTGAAATTCTTTCTCTTGAGCTTCTAAAACCTCAGCTTCTGTCATCCCACCATATATTTTCAGATGAACTGGTATCTCATGCTTTTTGGTTGCTTTATGTTTTCTGATGTGATGATCCTGCCATAGAAAGATCAGGTGTAAAAGAATTCCATTCCACGCGTGTCAATGAATCTTATTCTTGCACTCTCACACATATTTTAAGCTTACTGCCAAGACTAGTCAAATTTAAGAAGTTCCATAGGGAGAGAAACATAAAGTTAACTACCATTATTCGTTCACCTAAAGCTACCATTAATCTAGTTGGACCAAAAATAAACACCAGTAATTATAGAAACAATATTACTGCATAATAACATACAGAGGCATGTGAGGATTGAGAATGTGAATAGGTCCCATCTTCAACACCATTATGTCCGGCAAATGAAGCACTCTCAGAATCCATTTTGTCAACACAGGCTTGAGTGTCATCATTGATAACTGACCCATCTACACTGTCTTCAATCATCTGCAACAATATGGGCATCAACATCATGATAATTGAAAAGAAAACTCACAAAGTCCGCAGATGAAATAACATGTTAATATATAGCAATAGTAAGCTGACCGTGGCTGAATCAACAGTGACGATGCCATGAAGCTTTAATTGAACTCTAACTTTAACCTTTGACTTTTCTCCGTGCAAACCTTTGAAGGGGCCAACCTGAATGAACAGGAGCATATCAACAAGAGAGCTAAGTTACTATCACCAACACAGACAGTCCCACTACAAATGCCCATCTACAACCATATCTACTTATCACATCTCTGGAAGAGGAAAGGGACTGATCATAGCAGATTTGAGGAACAACTAATAATGAAATGACTCTAAAAAAGTGACTTGATGCTGGAAAATCTTGCATGTCTGATCATTCTAAAATTTAAGTAAATTTCTTATAAACTCCTAAAAAAGGAGCTATAAGATTTGTCAAGTTCATATCCTGTACTCACCATGAAGTAACTTATTTTTGAAGACACGCCTGAAGGGAGCTCATCGGGATTAGGATAAAATGCTTCCAACTGGAATGAGCTACTCCTTTGAAGCGTCAGCACTTTAACACTTGGAATGGGGTGCCCTTTTGGAAACAACATGACATTTGACCCTGCACAAATTGGGCCTCCATCTGATGAGAACCCTATGGAGAATGGTATTGAATCCTGTACCTGCATAAAAACAAGGCAAAAATTAGTTTCGCTCGATATCACCGGCAAAAAAGAAAGACAAAATCGATCAGTAACCAGCAATGCAAAAACATAAGATTGTGCTAGAGAAGATTGGCCTAAACTTCAGTAAATTGATTAGAATCCCAAGACAGATTCATGCATGATAGACGTATGCTGGTATTTATGCCAGCACGTTTGAGAGACTGACTATCCTTGATTCAAGCAACTGGGACAGGAGTGGATCAATTTGTGCCACAAAAACTTGCAGGTGGGATGACACAACCCTAACTGTTGTACAGTTGGTCTTATGGTGCTCAGGTTTGGTGCAAATGCAAAACGGAAAGTACAAACCTCCCAGGTTGGACAAAACAAATTCCTATGCCACATGGAATATGCTTGTCAGGAATGTAAATGAAAATAAGAGAAGCCAGAACACATCAAGAAAAACAGAACGGGTTTTGATACCACACTAGAAAGTCCAACTCAAAAGCCTACGTCATTTGGTTGAGGAAGAGTGCACCAATAGCCATGACAAACCTTGTAGGAAAACGATGTGAGATATTTTAACATACCTCGTATTCTCGGACTCGGAAAACTGGACTAAGCATTGCGCACTGTAGAGCACATCCACGAGCTACACATTCACTTGCATTCAATGACCTCCTAGGTTCTCTTCTGAAAATAGATGTTAACAATTTAGTAATAGCCGGTATCCTAGACCCTGATCCAACAAGTTCAACTGAATGAAGCCTCTCAGTAGGCAACGCTGCATCAGCTAACGCCATTTTGCAAGGGATACCGATTCTCTCCAGTAACCCAGATGCTAGTTTCTCAAACTCGTCCCTTTTGATGTGCCCCTTGACATCTTTCTCATCCATTAAACACTCAATATTTAATGGTGCCTCTGCATTGGCACTCAAAACTTTCTTCAGCTTCTCACATGCTGCCCTCAGCCTGATACAGGCCTTCACATTCGAATACACATCAATGTTGTACTGGTCTTTGAATTGTGCAGCAAAATGACCAAACAAGACCTCATCAAATTCTCTTCCACCCAAGCTTCTATCGAAAGCATGTGAAAGGATTTTCATATGCCCAGCCTCAAATGATGCAATGCAAACCTGAGTATCACAGTGGCCAATGTCCACAAATGCAACATAAGTGGGGCCTCTGCTGGAGAAGTCTGTCTTGTAAATCCCATAACTAAGGGCAGTTGCAGTACAGTCATGCATCAACCTCAAAGGCTTCAATCCAGCAATTGTGGCAGCATTCAGATATGCTCGTCTTTGCAGGTCTGTAAAGTATGAGGGAATGCCAATAACGCAATCTGAAACAGGGATTTCCAGATTCTTCTCCGCAATTTCTTTCAAATGCGCAAAGAGCATTGCCATAACCTGAGTCGGTGAGAACGTGTGCTTTTCTCCAGCATACTGTATTCGAATCAAAATGCCTCCGTCCGGACCTTCACAAGTTTCTACAGGCAGCATTTTAAGCTCCTTTTGAACATCAGGATCCGTAAATTTTCTACCGATCAGTCTCTTCACCTGAGACACGGTCGATTTCGGGTGCATAATTGCTGAAGCAGCCCCAGCGGAACCCAAAAATCTCTGCTTCTCCCCAAAACACACAACAGCCAGGGTCTCGCGATTCGACTCATCATTCAACAGAACGTCGATGCCCCGCTGCTTCACCACGGCGATCACGCAGTTCTCATTTCCTATATCAAAGCCCACCACACTCATTCTGGAACTCACAACAGACAAAGCATACACAAGCCTTCTTAACCCAACAGCTCCACTTATCCAAACATTGACAAAAGATGGCACCAATTAATTCCGTTTCGTGTCCCTCCGAACCGAAACCTACGCCAGCACAACTTGCAAAGATACACCTGATTCACAGACACGAAACCAAAAACATTGGCAAATCACTACAATCGCAAAGCTGGAAACGGGGGAAACAGAAACAAATTCCGCAAGCTGAATTGCACGACGGCAAGACCAACAACGACAACAAAATTTGCGCCCCGATCGAAACAATCGACAAGCTCTTGGATCAAGAACTGGGGAAACACATGGAAATTAGACGTAATGGGGGTGCAATCCGATGCGAGAAGCTGTCGACCATTGACTGAACGAGAGAGTGCAGGCATTGAACTTACCCTGGATTATCAGCGAGCGAATGTTCGTGGGTCGCGATCAAAATAGAGTCTTGACTCCATTGAAGATGCAAGAAGCTTCAGGGAGTTGAAGAGGGGGCGAGGAAATTAGCGGTGGTAGAGAGAGAAAATCTGCGCTTTGCTCGCGCAGAGTTTTGCCGTATCAGGAAAATACGGAAATTGCAAATTTTTTTTGTGTGTAAGAAAGTGCGCGTAAAATAAAAAAGAAAAAAAGAAAAAGAAAAAACACGTTTGACCCATCCATTCCACAACGGCGAAAGAGCCCTTTATTATTATAATAATAATATTATTATTATTGTTATTATTGTTAATATCATTAGATTCCGTGCATAATCTCTCAAAACACCGCATTAATCACATCTAATCACAAAGTCCTTCGTTTTACTGCTCTAACAGGCTAACAGCAACTCGTTATTATTAAGGCTAGTACTCTATTGAGCAGGAGCTGTCAAAACGACCAATTGATTTCATTAATTAATGTCTTTTACATTGTAATACGTGAGAAGAGACTCGGTTCGAGAGTAACTTTAGAAAAATTATCCTTGTTAGGGTTTGGACTTATTACCGTGCTTCATACCATACTAGAACATTTGACTCGCACGTTGCTACGTAACAAAGAGAAAATTAACAATCGCAACATTATTTTTTTATTATTTTTTTTATTTTTTTTGATAACCCAGGGAACCCCCGCACGGCCGACAGCAGGGAGGTAAACCCTGGGGGCGACACGTGCTAGCCACCACACACGTGCACCGGTTAAGTCACCCTGCGGCGCCCGGGATTCGAACACTCAACCTTTTGCGAGAGGAAGAGTGCCCTTTCCAGCAGCGCCACCCAGGCGGGTGGTACAATCGCAACATTATTAATCTTTTCAGAACACTAAAAATTTGACGTTGTGGCTTACTTAATCGTTTTTTAATTTTTCGGCATTTATAGCACTCGTTATGAATTCAACATTTATATTTAACATTTATGTCAAGATATTTGAGGGCCCTTCTATCAACAAACAAAAAAGCGACTCCAAAATTATCTTTATATGCAATAATATGTGTCAAATTTGGAAGCGGGAGACTTATTAAAATGATAAATTCTGCGGACTTAGTATTTTTTTATAATAAAACCAAAGGGATGAATTTTATAATGATGTCCTATATTAACTCTAAATGTTTTGGTGGCTCGATTAGTATAAAAAAAATAGAAAATTAGTAAAGTATTTGTCTCCTTAACAAATAGTAAATTCAAGATAATGTATAAGACATATTCACGTGCATTTATTATTATTAATATTACAAAGGTTTATATCAATAGTGTAAACTCGTTTTATTTAAGGAAAATGACACAAATGATCTTTGAATATGCAATGTGGTCATTGAACTTTTAATTTGTTCAATGTGTTTCCTGAACTTTAGCCTAATCTATAATTTTGTATTTGAATTTTCAATTTATTCAACATGGTTCATGAACTTTTGATACGTGTTTAATTTAGTTTTTGGACTATATGGAGATGTTCAATGTTGTCCATGAATTAGAATTAATAACATGTACAAAAAATTTATGGACCATATTGAACAAATTAAAATTTCAGGAACGACATTGCACATCGGACTAGAGTCGAGGGACCACATTGAATAAATTAAATGTTCAGGGACCATATTGCACATTATACCAAAAGTCTGAGATTTTTTGTGTCATTATCCATTTTATTTATCGACACTTGTAAATTATCAACATCAAAGTTCGTAATTGCACTTTAAGTTTTGTGAATTTAGGACCATGCAAATGTACGATGAATTAAAGGAATTGTATAATATAGCTTGAAAATTAAAGTAAAAGAAACTTGATATTAAGAGAAAATACCACTAAAAACCCTATACTATACCCATTGTGACATAAATACTCAAATTTTTTTTTGCATCACAAAAAATCCTAAACTTGCCTACTGTGATACAAATATCCCCAAAATTTCTTTTGTCACAGAATAGCCAAAACTTGTACATATGTTATATATATACCCACTATTTCAGTTCCATCCAAGATATATCTATCGCACTGGTATAAGTTCGGGGTTTCTTTATGATACAAAAAAGTTTGGGGAGTTTGTGTTACAACGGCTAAGTTTAGGGTTTCAAGTGATACGAAAAAAAAATTTTAAGTATTTGTGTCACAGTGAGTATAATTTTGAAGTTTTTTTGTAGTATCAATCCTCAAAAATAAAAGGAGAGAAATAAAGGGGAAAAGATGGAAAGTTGATATAAAGTTAGCGTAGGGAAAGTCAAGAGGATTAAAGAAAGAAGAAAGGAGGGAGGAAGCGACATATGTGATTTGATATGCCCAACTAAAAATCTCCATTAGCATATATAAAATAGATAAATGGATGAATCATTGATGTTTTTTTGCTAAAGGACGAATTAGTGATTCAAAAGGACGAAAAAGGGAAAACATTTAAAAGGCGAGAGTAGGTGATTGTGACCGCGGAAAACGCACCCAACTCGCCCTTTTCACCAGCAATATATGCCCGTGCCTCGCTGTGCGCTATCATTTTGTAATTGCATATTTCATTCATACCTTTTTCGAAATCATAGCATAAATATAATGATGACAACACCGTATACTTTGCAGTTTCATTTGAGAAATCTAATGAAGCAAGTCATTTCTAGGAGGTCAGGCATTAGAAAATATTTGTATTTTTGGATGGTCAGTGGGGAGGCGAGAGATGGGGTATGTTGCTGGTATTTTTTTCAAATAATTAAATTCTCATAAACTTATGATAACGAAAACTCTCATGAACTAAGGGTCCGTTTGTTTCATAAAAAATAAATGATTTAAAAAATATTTTACAAAAAATGATTACTTGTATCGTTTATAAAAATGAATGGACAAGAAATATTTTTATTGTTCACGAAAATATTTACATATAATTTGTTATCGATAATGAAAATAATTTTATTGGACTAATTATTTTAAGGAAAAATGCCACCAAAAATCCAAAACTATGTCCACCGTGACACATTTATCCTTAGCTTTTTTTTTTGACATAAAGAACCAGAAGCTATATCTATTTTGGCACATTTACCACAAACTTTTTCTTATGACATTAAAAATTCCAAACTTATACTTATATGACATATTTACTCTCAGATGATTTTTCAACTAAAGTAATGTCGTTTTTATTTTACTTAAGCCACTCGGGCGCCATGTCAATATTATTTGTTGTCGAATGTTTATGTAGATAGATTTTTAATGGTTATCATTGACGGAATTTCGACAGAGGGTAAATGTGTCACACATATATAATTTTATTGATAGAATTTCGAGAGAGGGTAAATGTGTTACACATATACAAGTTTGGATTTTTGGTGTGATAGAAAAAAGTTTAGGAGGAGTTTGGATTTTTGGTGTGATAAAAAAAGTTTAGGACAATATGTATAGTGGACATAAATTAGGATCTATGGTGGCTTTTGCGTTTATTTTAAACGATACAAATGATCAATTTTAGAAAAATATCTTCTAAACTATGCATTTTTCATAGAATAAACAGAGCTTAAATGGGAATTTTCGATAGGCATTGGACAAATCTTACTTTTTTGGGAAAATTGTCCAAAAAGTCGAGAAATTGTTTACGTGGACGCCGACTGTCCTACGTGATATGGCAGGCACTGATGTGAATAATTTTTAATATTATTTTTTTGAATTTTGAATTTATTTTATTTTCTTTTTTTTCCTTCCTTTTATTTTTTCCGGTGGAAAAAAGCAAGGAAAGAAAATAAAATTAAAAAAAGAAAAAAATTTAAAATTTTATTAAAATTTGTCCATGTCAGCGCTGCCCGCGTTATGTGGGATGATCAACATCTACGTCAGCGATTTATGACCAAACTTGGCCGGATGACTCAATTGACAAAATATAAAAATGTTTAAAACTCAATTGGTAAAATTGATTTAGGAGTGAATTGGGAAAATTCCAATAGGTTTAAAATGTGTTTGGTTTAGTTTTTTCAATGGGCTTTTGGCTTCCAAAGCAATGTTGTGTGTTTGGTAAGCCTTCCCAAGTTGCTTTCGGCCAAATGTTGGCCTTGGGAAAGCTAAAAGCCCAGGCAAGTAGGGACCGGCCTTGGCTTTCAGCATTAGCGGAATGCTAAAACTAAGGTTAAATAATTTTTTTCTTCCAAAACTACTCTCACCAATTATTTACTTTTTCGATTTTGCCTTTCGCTGATACTATTCATCTTCTTTGCGTAAGGGTGGCCAAGTGAGAGGCCCGCAAAGGGGTAAGCAAAGTCACACGACTGCCCAGGCGACAGTCGCCTGGGTTGTGTGACCTCAAGTCTTGTTGATAAATCTGGCTCACCGGCGGCTTGAGCTCTTCGCTAGAGCCAATGAAGGGTTTGATTTTTTTAATAACAAAAAGAAAAATTGCACCTAAAAGCCCTTTGCAAAAACAAAAAAATGCAAAACACTACTTAACCATAAAAGGATTTTTTACTAAATGCAATTTGCATTGCCTGAAGACCCATCTCCAAAGCCGAACCAAATGCAGTCTAAGACTTTTTGGATAATTTGCCCTTACTTTTTCAAACACTTCTTAGTTCTTTGATTACCGACTCTTGAATGGGGCCAATCCTCAATCCCGACTTCTAATGAGAAATACCGGACATATTCTAGAAACTTTTTTGTCGGTCAAATTAACTGAAATATATAGAATGTCCATTAGTATTATTCCAATTGTTCTAAGCTGTAGTTTATAAGTCACTTAGAAGATAAAACCACGAAATGCAACCACAAAGTTTATTCCCTGAGCCGTGAACAAGACGTGACGGAATGCGACTTCTTGGAGAAGCAACGAAACGAGGACAAGTCGAGCGGAGCAGCAAGGCGCCGAGGGCAGAGAGACTGGAGATGGATGACGATGATTCATCGGATTGGACAGAATATGCTCTGTCCAAAAAGCATAAATCCTAGTAATATTCTGTCTGCTTGATTATGGCCTCAGAATCTATCACGTGTACAAGTACATCACTGCAGCTCCACTCGTACGCTAAGAAGTTATGAAACTCCCCCACGTGAAGTAGCAAATGCCTAAGACATGAGTTGGCCAATGTTTTGTTCACGACACGATTGGAATTTGTAATCTCGCAGAAGATAATGCGACCCTTTTGATTATCATATGATCAAATGGGTCGCGTCGTATAGTATTGAATCGGCTCCGTCTTCTCACATTCGTTCATTTTAGCGCCAGCCAAATACAGGCGCTTTGTAAGTCTACCTTGACTTGCTTCGCGTTCTGTGCACTCTAAAGCTTCTCGCTTGTGGGTTCTCCTTTGCTCTCTCTCTCTCTCTCTCTAGGACTTTCCTTTTGCCTTCGTTGTCTGAACGCCCACTTGGGTTCTTTGATTCGGCCCTTTCTTTGACCAACACCTCGCGGAGGAAGTAGCGATTCTTGCTGGGCATTTTGTCAGGTACCTCGTCGATGAAGCTCTTTTTCGATGCTTGGGTTTGTTTTGTCGCCGAGAACAACCTTGGAGGTCGATTTCCTTGTTTGACTCCTCTTTTTACCTCTGCAAAGCTACCGACATGATGATTCTTGTTTTACTGTTCTTGTTTTGTTGCATGTCTTGTTCTCTCTGTTTCTTTTTTTTGGGCTTTAGCTATTTTTAATACGGATAGAAGTTCAGATTTTGTTCCAAGCCATATGCTCCTTCTTGCTTATGAACGCCCTTTGAGTGATGAAGCTCTATCTTTATGACTTGTTCTACCAGTTTTTACGCACTGACCATTTTTTGAGCTTGTTAAAGCCAGAGCCAAGCTCCCTCTCGTTGCTCAGAAACTGAAAAAGCGAGTTGCTTGTTGATACCGACTTTGCTCTTACTTCGGTTAGGCTATAAATTTAGCGCACCTGTATAGAGTGTACTGTGTTAAAAGTTGGATTAGGTAAATATGAGTAAGCTTCTTGGTTGTAGGAGAACTTCTCATCTTTTGTCTATTGTAACATCAAGTTCTTTCGTGTTGAGCTGTAAGTGTTGACCACAACTGGATAAGGAATTAAGAAGCAATTGGAATTTCAAGGATTCTGCTGGTGTTCTGGTGTTATTCCTAATTCTTGAACGTAAAACACCCCAGGTGAAAACTGTATAGTAAAATCTGTTGGGGCTTGCTCATTGATTCATGGAGACTACTGGGGCCAGTAATTTGTTGAGGTACAGAAAATTGGAGGGCTTCTTCAGTCCTAGCACTTCCGAAGATATAGGAGCACCATCAAAGGTTGCGGTAAGGGAAGAGGTGGGGCGGCAGGCTGACATGTTCTTGGGTGATGATGGATGGGTGTCTATAGTGATATCATGGTTAAAAATTATTGTGTGCTTTATGACGATGATGGTGACAACAATCATCTGGGCACTAATCATGCTTGTGCTGATTCCGTGGCCATACGAAAGGGTTCGGCAAGGGAATGTTTACGGCCATGTGACTGGTAGATTGCTGGTAAGTTTCGTGTCACTTTGTAGTTCATGTAAACCTTGTTTGGTTAATCTTTAGGCGAGGTCATCGGCTTATTAAATCTGGTTTTCTCTGCTCGTTAGTTACGTGTAATGCACTGACTTTTGTCTTTTGCATTCCAAAACAAAACCATCGTTTTCACTCTAGAATTAGGGCAGAGTTTGTCAAGAAAGTGCTTCACTGCAGTCTCCATTAAAGCACACAGAAAATCAAGTAGATCTTTGATTACATGTGCTCAGATAAATCTAACAAATATTTGTGTGACATTGTTGATAAGCTTCTTGTTCAATGTTCGTGTGAGAATCCTTCAGTTTGTTCTACTTTTGTAGTTGCTATGTACATGGATGACATATGTCGTGATTAATAAACTCAAATTATGGTTGCAGATATGGATCTTAGGGAATCCTGTGAAGATTGAAGGTTCTGAATTTGCTGATGAGAGGGCTATTTTCATCAGTAATCATGCATCTCCAGTAGATGTCTGTCTTATAATGTGGTTGACTCCCACTGGAACTGTTGGCATTGCAAAGAAAGAGGTACTTTGACTTTGCAGTTTGTTCAGACATGGTAACTGACGTTCAAGAGAACATCAATGTGATGAGATCTAATAGGAGATGCCTCTGCATTATGAGCTTTAAAGATAATTTTGTCTTGGTGCTTAAGAATAACAATACTGCATTTTTGCTGCAAATTTGCATGAGTTCACATTTAAATTTCCAGTAAGGTAATGCATATGAAACTCTTCATGCTAGAAAAAACATGAGGGCTATATTTTACTGTTCACGTGAACTTGAGTTCTAAAAAATGAACAATCTTCTTCATTGTTTCAAAGTTTGCGCGGATTGTTACTTATTATAAATTAATTATCCAGATTATTTGGTACCCTCTCTTTGGACAACTTTATGTGTTGGCGAATCACCTCCGCATAGATCGTTCGAATCCAACTGCTGCCATTAAGTCAATGAAAGAGGTATCTTTTCTAATAAACATTAAGTCTGCTTATAAATCTTCATTCCTAACTTGTGAATGTACTTATTCTCAGGCAGCTTGTGCTGTGGTAAAAAACAAGCTCTCTCTAGTCATTTTCCCTGAGGGGACCAGGTCGAAAAATGGACGATTGCTTCCCTTCAAAAAGGTTAAGTCCTCAGTTTAATTTTATTTTCAGGCCTGCGTACAGATCTGATTGTCTTTTTTCATTTCACGTCATGCAACCACAATGAAGATATATAATGCAATCGATATTTTTCTTTCCTGGCCAGTATCCACTATCCAAGGTCCTATAAGACAATCTGTTCTATGTATAGCTTACTATACTTTAAGAGGGTAAAGATGCCATATGGATCATAATGATTAATGGGTATCATAATTTGCGCCAAGATTCTTAAGGGTGCAGATTCGTGGAGATTAGGAGAATTTCATTGAACAGAAAGTTGACACTCTTATGTTCAATCGGTTACTGTGATAAAGATCTTTCTAGCTTTGATTATGTAATTTTAAGTATGTTACAGCTTCATTGTTAATGCTTCACAACGTACAAAGAATAGCTTTTTGTGGAGATTAGGAGAGATATCATCGAACTATCAGTAGATGCTTCTTTTCGACTGGTTCTTATGACAAAAGATCTTGCTAGCTTTGGTTACTTAAACTTAATCATGCTAAACTCCCTTGTTTATGCTCTGCGACAGAGCATTTATATAGTTGCTTGTTCTATGCAGGGTTTTGTCCACTTGGCATTGCAAACCCGCCTCCCTATAGTTCCTATGGTCCTAACCGGGACTCATCGAGCGTGGACGAAGGGCAGCCTACATGTTCGATCTACGCCTCTCACTGTAAAGTATCTCCCTCCTATAAAAACTGATGAATGGGTCGCTGACAAGATTGACGACTATGTAAAATTGGTGCATGACCTATACATTCAGCACCTCCCAGAGTCCCAGAGGCCTCTCGTGGCCCCTGATCTTAGTAATAATAAGTCGTGAGGGAAAAATGTCTCTCTTGTAAATACTTAGGCTAGACAGTTGCTGTATAAAGTACTACAGTAACCCATGGCCCGTATATTCTTTTCCAGTTGGGAAATAGGGGTGGCTTTTAGTCTTTATGGGTCATGTTGTACTATCTGATCAGATTGGAATCTGAGCAACATAATTGGATGCTTTTTTTCAGATGAACATTTTTCTGCCACGACTTTTGTAGTGTAGTGAAGCGACAGAGGTGGACTCCTTACTTTTCAAAGTTTTTCCATGATGTAACTTGACATGGCAGGGCTGTTGGATGAGAGGGGGGGTCTGTATTCCTTCTCAGCATCAATTTGTTTAACCCCTAAAAGATGTTCACTCAAAAGTACAGAACTATTGGGGGAAAACAATGTTGTTGATGTATCTTAGACCGAGTTTTTTGCCTAAAAAACCATGTCGAAGATCTCCCAAATCAACATGTTGCTACTGTATTTTGCTGTAATCTTCTTCAACATATAAGAGTTCACAAACATATCTTAGACCATCATTGAGTGTGGCAATATATCAGCGTTATGCATTGGGTGCTACGCTAGTGACGCATCATGAGTGCTGGGGAACACTAAACGTCACCGTATTAGTGAGCCAATAGAAAAATTTGGCCGAATGTGACTCTTCGGGTACGTGAGCGACTTTTCTTTACCCTGCAAACTTCAGTTGTAAACCCCTAAAATCTTTAAACACTCGTCTCAAATTTATTCAAAAATTTTTGCACATCCATATCTTATTTTTCATTATTTCGAAAAATTGAAACTAAATTATTAGTGCGAGTCACGAGTCAAAATAAGCCTAACTAAAGGAGAAAGTATTTTATGTGTTAAATACACTACGAGGATGCCTTTGTCTTGTGAAAAGTACCATTTAAAAAATATATTTTTTAAAATGATTATTTGTATCACTTACAAAAATAAAATTACGAAGATATTTAAATATAAATTATAATTGATAATAAATTTTTTTTTTATTAATTAATCATTTTAAACGATACAAACAATCAATTTTATAAAGATGCTATTGATCTTGCCCCTTTTGATGGCACTTGTGTATACATCTCACTGAAGCTTCTTTCTCGAACAGCCACAAAAGATTATGCCAATGGAAAATCACCAAAGTTTTTTTTACAGCGGTGCCGAGTCAGCAAAATCCACGTGTCGGCCATTGTTTGGACACACTCGTGGCAATTAGCGATTGCCGAGGTTTCATGTCACGGCGCTGCGATTTCTTTGCATGTCGAGATGGATCCGCAAATGGGGAACCTTAATTAATGCTCGCAACCACCGTAATAAATCATCCCCCTCACGATCATTAGCACCAAAGTAAATCAAAGCCTGTTCGTTAATAAAAATTTGTTTTTTTTTTTACCCTACTTTTCCGACGTCAATGGTGGTCGCTGGGCCCTCTTCCATGAAAGGTACTTCTCACTCTCTGTCTCTCTCTATCTCTCTCGCTGTGTGTTTGTGTTTTTTTTTTTATTTGAACAATGAGCTCTTAACAATTTGGCAGTTTCCCAGAAATTTTCCGGCCATATTCTTGAGTTTAGTTAATAAAGTTGCGAGCTTTAACGTTTGCTGTAGCTGGATGAACACAGGGTCGAAAGAAAATCATGTGGGTGTCTCTGTTTTTCTTTGCTTTTTTCTCGGATGGACGTGGAAAGCTGATGAACTGGTTGAATGTTCAAGAATTTGCTGCTTGCGTAGAGCTAATGTCTACTTGAGTTGTGAGACTAAAGACAGTCCAGAGTAGCTGTTTTTTTGTTACTTGGTTACCGTTTCTTGTTTTCTTTCTTTGCATTTGTCCTGTTTGGTCACTTGATCCTATGAGTTTGAGGCCGTCGCGGGCGTTGATCAGGCTTCGTATGGGTTATGGAAGGCTTACCCGTTTGCTTACTGTCCAGGCACGAACAGCGCATTATTTAATGCGTTGAGTATGAAAAGATATCTTTTTTTTTATGGCGAGATTGGTAAAGATTATTGGAAATAGACTCTTTCTGTCTTACATTATTAAACAGAAAGAGCTTAAAACACGTGGAGAGAGAAAGAGAGTACATGCCAACATGGGTCTATTGGAAAAATAATGTGGCTACAGATATGAAGACTCACTGAACAATTGATCTACAAGTGATTTGACAAAGATTTGTGGGATGTTAAAAATATACAAGAGAGACAGAGACAATGCGGCATGGACTAAAGATGTTGGAGAAAGTGGTGTGTAAGAAAACAACTTGGTGGTCAAGGCCTGTGTTCCATTTCCAAAAAATCCTTGAAGGCTGAAGTTTAAAACGATTTTGCTCAAAGAAAGAGTTGGTGAAGTTTCATTTTCATTAACAAGATTCATCAACTTAACCATGACAATTTTTTCATTGACAGTGGATGGCAACGCGTGTTTATATATAATATCGGCGACTTTCGTCATGTTCAAAATGAACGCAATCAAAAAAAAATTTTCCCATTAGTTTTGGTTCCTTGAGCTAGTGTACAGAAGCATTGCAAGTGCTATTGTTGGAATTTTTGGAGGATTATCACTATTTTGCATCACGGAGGAAATTATGGCGATTTTTGCATATATTGGGAAGGATTTAGCTATATATTATATCCTCCATTAGTTGGATAAGGAATCTTGATGAACAAAACTCGATATACTTTCATAGTGTTTTGCATTGAAAGCATAAAATAGAATTGAGCAAATCGGGGATACGAATATTGTGCTCTCAAGTATGATCTTACAGAGCCATGTTCAGGACTTTGCTTCAGCAGAACAATATAATGAAAAAGCTCCGTGCTCATGGTTTACACTGTAGAGGACATCCACTAGCCTTTGGGGTTATGTCTTGTGGTCATCTTTTGTAGTTCTAATGGTAGAAAATGTATACTTCTATGTCAGTGTAAGAGAACAACTTGGAGAGTCACCATTCTGGTTCCTTACCAGAGCATCCTTGAAAACAAAGAAATTTTGCTGAAAGGGTAATTGGTGAAGTTTCCTGAACAAGATTCTTCGACATAACCATCACGAACTTTTCAATTGACACTAAAAGTCGGCATGTATCTATATATGATACCAGTGAGTTCTGTCAGGTATAACATGGACGCACATGATTTCTTTGCCAATTTGTTTTGGATGTGTGCTTGCGCGCAGGCAGCACACAAATAAGCCTGTCAATGTTGCTTTGAATATTTACACTGTAGCACTCTTTTGCATCATAAATAGTGTAATGGCAATTTACTGCATTCACTAGGCAGGATCCATTTACATATCTACTGTTATCTTTCATTTGTTAGAAGGAGAATCTCAAGGAACGGATTTTACTATACTCCCCTAATGTTTTGTAATTGATGGTTCAACTTTTGAGTTATCAAATATAATTCTATAGAGCCAAATTTAGGACTTCAATTCAGTAGAACATGTCAGGAACCATTCTTATGCTCATGGTTTTTACTCTAGGACCTGCGCTAGCTTTGCAAGTTTGTCTTCTGATCATTTCTTATTATGCTAATGGTAGGAA
This sequence comes from Syzygium malaccense, assembly GCA_031216405.1. NCBI lineage: Eukaryota > Viridiplantae > Streptophyta > Magnoliopsida > Myrtales > Myrtaceae > Syzygium > Syzygium malaccense. The sequence continues at coordinate 4,667,749 of CM062258.1, read as the reverse complement.
ATGTTATCATATATTGTCAGGCGAAATATTCGTGGAAAACTGATGGCAGCATCAACATTCACTTATCAAGGTGAGAGAGTCTATCATCCTCAATGCTTTTAGTTTTATTGTTTCTATTACTGGGACTGCTAGAACCTAGAAATTGAAAGCTCACACATTTGATTGCTCCTCTTCTCCTTTAGTTAATGTTTGCAATAAGCTTTGTGAGCATTGATGTGTTGAGTTCTTCAGAGCCGTAACGGGTTTTTTCTCTTTGGAAGTATTAGCAGGCTTCCTCTTCATCGTTCAGCTCGCCAACCTATCTTTTTCCGTTTTGTCGTATTATAGCATGCTTATCACAACATGTTGCCGTTTACTTGTCGGTGCTCTCCGTTGCTATTCTCTAACACGCTGGACCAGATTGTCTGCCTTCACGTTGTTTATGTGATCTGGATTTGCCATAAACTTGTCGGGTGCACATCTTATGTCATTATTTGTATTTGCCAGTAATTTTAATTTAATTATCTTTCTACTTCTGGTTCGTTTGTTAATTTCTCTGCTCAATAGTATTTGATACGAGCTACTAGCTGTTGCAGAGTCGACAAAAAATTTATGTTAATCCTAATGACGAAGTATGAGGGTGTGGGGTGTTGTACCGATAACAATAAACGGAGTTAATTAAGCTTGATATTTGAATTGCAGTAGAACTCTCGTGAGCATTGAATTCTTTTCCTTTATTAGCAGATTAGCATCAGTTATTAAGCCCCCGGCATGAACTCCACGTGCCGGCAATGCATGGCACAAAGTAACATGGTTGCTCTATATATGGTACCTCTTTGTTGTTTCTCTGGTCATGGTCCAGTTCAGACTAAATCACTCAAAACACCTGATTTTCCTTTTAGCAGCAAGAGGTGAAAGTAGAGCACCTTCTGTGGAGAGGGCTAGATAATAATTCTAGCACTCAAGATGAAGAAAGCAGACCAAGACACCATCCCTGATCCCTCAGCAAACTCGCGTAAGCGCAAAAGGGGGCGCCCTAAAAAACTTACAATTCCAGAGGATCAGAATTCAAGTCCCAGTGAGGCTGCGAATGTACCTGAAGTTCAATGTCAAGATCCTCAGGGTAATAGTTCTGACCCACCTGCGCATAGAGGTTCGAAGAGAGATCAAGTAGATCGTGTTGATGGCATAGACAATGTTATGTTGGGCCAGAGGTTTTCTGGTCTTGTTGAAGCAGAATTTGATGCCGGTTATTTGCTGACTGTTAGACTTGGCAACCCCCAGAAAACTTTAAGGGGTGTTGTGTTCAAGCCTGGATGCCATCAACCTGTTTCTGCTGAAAATGACGTGGCTCCTGGTGTGCCAATGATCCAAAGAGTTGAGATTCCCCGTCCAGAGAGAAAGCGCCGAACTCGGGCCTCTGAAGCCAATTCAAGAGAGAAGAATGCTAGTCCTACCCATGCAGCACCAGTTTCTGCTGATTCAGGCCCCTCAAATGGCAAAAAGGTGCCTCTAGACAAGACAGAGGCCTCCTGTGTGGCTGCTGAGGGTAAAGAGGTGGCTCCGCCAGCAGTCAAGGATGTCTACGTGGTTTCTGAGTGTAAACAGGCCTCACCAGGTGCACCCAAAACTTTTCCTCCTCCTCCACCTCCTCCATCGTCAAGTGAGATAATGTTCATGGATCGGGTGACGACTCATGGAAATGGAGTTTGCCAGGCCGGCCATGAGTATGATCAGTGGTGGAAAATGCAAAGGGTATGGGGGCCTTTTTACGAGCTCTCGGAAGAGGAATGGCATGAGATGGAGGCCAGTGCGATGACCTTGCTGCCTGGAATTACTAAGAAGCTGCTGAGGAAAGTCATTTCGAGTGTTCTAGGCAAATCAAAGCCGGTGAACGGGGGCGCTAAAAAGCTTAAGTCGGAAGTGCTTATTGAAGCATACAAGCCAGTTGTTGTTGAGCCTTCACCACCTCCTGAACTCGACAATCCCTCATCTTCTGCTCATGGCTATCCGGAGCACAGTGAAATGGGGAGGATGGCTGAATTGTTGCAGGTATTATAATCTTAATTAGATGGTCTTGTGTTCACTTTATTTGGTTGCATTGTTTATGCCTTTACTCTAAGAGCACACTATTTTACCAAGGCTGTGCAGGAAGAAGAGAACCAAAACCAGGAGGTTCAGGCCAAAGAACCTGATTTTGGTGGTGACCATGAGCAGATTTAACTGAAGATGGAGACGAAGCTTGGGGAGTGGGATGACTTATAGATGAAGAACGATCAACCATAAATGTCATGAGATCTAAGATAACTTTTATTGTTTAGGGACTGTTTATTTCCATCAGCAATCTCGGAGCAATGGATGAAAACCAACAATCCATGGACATATTCTGTTTCATGAGCTAGAAAGGATGCAGATGCAATGATAGTTTCCTGTTTACCGTTTTAAAGTCGCAAATAGTTTTTGTATGCTTGGGTTGAATCATGCTGGATCATTTATTGTAATTGTCGTTGGAACTATCCATTTTATGCTCTAGCTTCTCTGTTGTGTTTATCCTAACTTTTGGATTTTGAACATCATTATGGGGAAGTTGTGTGACTTGCACTTCAAGCCCGACCTTCTGTAGCTTAATAATAGCAGCAGTACTCTCCAGGCTCAAATTGGTTTTATAGCATGTGCTGATTGTGGTATGCATCATTACTTAGTATTCTCCGAGTCTCGAGCTTGGCATCTTAGTTTGCTGTGCGTCATTTCGATGACTCGTTTATTGTAGCAGTTTCTCAGAATTAATTCCCTCCTAGTGGAGATTTGATGGAAGTTTAATGATCATGCGGAACATAGTTTGTCGAGTTGAATGCAGCATTAGTTAGCTCAAAATGGAGGTCAGCGCAATTTATATGCAAAATTTACGAATAAGAGGTGATGATGAAGTCTCTTAGATTTCTGGGTATCACTTTGTGTGCTTCGAGACTGTCCCGGTTCCAGGGGACAAGGATGCCTTCCGGAATCCACACACCAACACCTCCCCGCGTCTTGTAAGTGTCATTCAAGGAAGACATCCACCCTTTGACCTCATATTTTACACTCGACCTATGAAGTTCCATGGAGTCCCTATACCTGAGCTTGATCTGGTGCATCTAGTTTTGCCTAAAACGGGGAAACCTTCGGTGCCCTCAGGACCAAGGCTAACGTATTGAACTCAAGCATAGTGCAATCTGGTTTTACCTATGCGTTCTCGGAACAAACCCGAGACTATGGTTCAATTTGAATCAGTTCGGAAAGGACTAGCACAGGTTGGATTAAGCTCAATACAGGCGGATGCCCAGATACTCAAAGGCGGCAAGCTGGAGGAGGACGTTTAGTTATGAACGAGCACCATGAATGATTCGAGCAATTAGAGATGAACTGCGGATTACTAGAAATACCAAGAATAACCCAGCTCAACTAAGGATATTACTCTGAAGTTGCTGTTCTGTTAATTAATACCGCCTGACAACCATAAGAATTTGCACAGAGAGCATCAGTGATGATTGCAGATTACTTTTGGTGCAAGATACCTCTTACAAGGATTACGCCCATGTTTTAGGCAGGCAATAGGCTCGGCGACACTTCATTCCAGCTAGAGAGAGAGAGAGAGAGAGAGAGAGAGAGAGAGAGAGAGAGAGAGATTTTCCTCATAGCCAAAGGAATGACAAGCTTAGATAAAGAGTCTATAGAACTAAAAATTCCACCTCACAATCGAAACAAAGAACCTTGTATAATCAAATAATAATCCCTTGACCAGGTCTTACAACGATTTCCCCAACAGTGTACTCACTTTCAAACTTATAGAAAGAAAAACCTATATGATGAAGCCTGACAAAAAATATTAATCGAGAGGAAAAATGACCAATCAAACTCTTCCATAGTTTCTACCCAAAAAAAAAAAAAAGCTCCCCCATAGTGAGGGAAAAATGGAGAAAATTTCTTTGTTTGGCGCTGATCTCAAGGAAAAAGGACTACATTCACAAAAACTTGGCATTAAAGAGCCCGTTAGCTCCAGGGACTGAAATGGGCCGATTAGCGAGGAAGGGAGATTGCAACAGCGGTGGGGGGCTTGCAGCTGCATATAGTTGCTGCCCACCAACTGTAGGTTGATGCACAAATGGTTGACCAGGAAGAGTTCCTGCAATCAAAGATGAGATGCTTCCATCACAGTTTTTAAAGCTCTTCAAGATTCAAATGACGTTGTAAAAATAAAATGAAATATAAACAGCGTAGCTCCTACATACGATCTTCCCAGACAAAAAGATAGCTCCCATTGGTATTCATCCTCTCTTTAGTGAATATAGCTAGCACAACGGAGATAAAAACCAAAAACTGCGGTTTAGATAATCCATTGTTGCAAAGATCTTGCAAGCCACGACTCAAAGATCTGTTTAAGATACAATACGTAGATGTTGGTAAAGTTCACTTCAACAACTGCATGTTTTTCCCCTGGCATTTCCCTTTGAGCTGAGCATTTAATTTGGCCTGAAAAGAGTTACCATGTATCCTCTAATTCTATTCTGCAACCATTACCTAAAGGAGTATTTATGTTCCTCTAATTATCTTCAGCAGATAAAGTGAGGTTCAACATTTTAAATGACATGATGCCCTACCGTTGTACATGCACACCTCAAATTCGCATGTTCCAAAAATCTCCGGAAACACAAAATATCAATTTGCAGTTATTTGTACGTAGAGACATGCATCACATTGAAATTCCCTCATTACCTTGGTGCTTTGGAAACTGGACTTGACTTATGGTTGGCAAAGGGCGCGGAAAAGCTGGAGAGATGGCAGTTCCACTCTGAACCAGATCCTTCAAGAATGAAATTAAAAAATGTAAAAAAATAGGACACCACGTCATCGTATATTCTCAAACAAGGGGGATGCACTGACAAAGTACAAAGTCTTGGTAAAAAGACCACCTAACAAAACAAGCAGATAAATGTGCACAACCCATCAGATTAAGTGCATTACACGGTAGACTCTGTTAAATATAAGAATGAAGAGAACTTGTGCAACTAGATTCACAAACCCTATAGATAATAACTGACTCGGACAAAGAATCACAAGGACAATGTTTCTGTTGCAGAACGTGTCTTACCTGGGAAACAGGCATATATACGAGCTGACCCATTCGTCCAACCATGACCTGAAAAGAAAGATACGAGTTCGGATATACTAGCCAGATGGGGCATTTATAAGCAAAAACATAACGACTGGACATGAAAAGCATCTAACTACTACTTACAGCTTGAGGATTAGGGTGAACAAAAGTAGAACCTAGCGGAAGAGCATGATGCTGACCGCCATACCTAAGTAGGTGTGCCCTGCTCCCCATATTTCCAGCAAACTGCAAAACCAAAAGCCCAGTCAATTTACAAAAGAAGATTCTCTCTCTCTGTCTCTCTCTCTCCCCAGCCCCACCCCAAAACTAGAAAGAAAGATTTCTACAAATAATTTTGGGTGGATAGAGCTCAAGAGTTGAAGCATAAAAAGAATGTTTGCCATATATTTTAAGAGTTGAAGTAATGCATGTCCTCTGCCAGAAAAAAAAAATTGCTTTAACTCTGTTAGGAAAGACAACTCACTGTAAACTATAAATTACTTACAGCCTGCGAAATAGCACCTATGTCGCCATTTCCAGCAGTGAAATTATTGTACTGTACAGCCTTAGCAGGCACAGATGGCTCGGGTACATAAGTGCTGGTACCCACTTCTGCTTGAGCCACTGCAACAGGCAACAGAGGTGAGGCGCTAGGCACATAGGACATTCCTGTTTGTACCAAGGGTGGAGTTGCTGGTACAGGTTTTGTGAGAGCAGGAGAAAAGATTTTTGCTCCAGGGTTAAGTTTAGATTCCTGTGATAATTGATAAAATGAAATAAAAATCTTTGTTAGACAATAGAATAATGTGGGGGAACAAGCAACTAAACAAATTACATGCACAGACGCCAGTTTTTAGTTCAAAGTAATAATTAGTTCTATTTTACATACTTCCTCAGTTCATCTTCTCTCAAGTTGCAAGACCGCACTGTTACATGCTGACCTGATTATTTACATTAGCCATATGGTTTACCTTTGCCCTTTTGTTTGATTCTGGACCTTGTAAATGAACCTTGTCAGATGGAGATGCCATTGAACTAAGGCTTCTGCCGGAGGTACCAACTACAGACAGAGTAGAAGCCAAACCGCAGCCAGAAGCAGCATTCTCTGCTGAAACTGGCCTACAATAGGTCTCATTATTTGATTTTGCAGGTACAGAAGCAGTAACATGGGATCCTTCATTAGGTTGCAATGGTGGCAGCAATTCTGAATGTGTTCCATCAACAGGTTTTACCAGGGAAAGGCAAGCATCCACTGTATGAAAATCAAATTGAGATTTTAAAAGGAAATAGAACAAAAATTCAGTAATTCTCAGCAAGGAAAAGCTTAAAAAAACTAGATTGTAAGCTCACAGAGCTAATCTACTGAGAGCATCATGGCAAAAACCTACAGGTGCAAGAAAAATCCATGTGCATCTTCATTGGTATCCAGACAAAACTATAAAACGTTTCCAACAGCATGCCGTGCAGAGCTAACAGCTTCTAAAAGAGTTCCTAAAAACCAGTGAGAAGCATTTCAGTGTCTCATACAAAATAAGCCACAAAAGCCCCTTAGTGAACCACTGTACCCCTATTTAGGCTTTCCCAATACTATGTTTGGCAATTTAAGGTTGGAGGAACACAGAGAGAAAATTACAATGTCCCTATCTTGTCTGCGTGTCCATTGAAGAGAAATAATGCAGCGTTAGTAGCGGGACTGAACACGCCTTGTCTCATACACTTTCAAAAGTAAAGTGAAGGCAATAGTAGACACGTGCATGGGAAATGGATTCCCTTCAAATTCCACCCAAGTCTGGAGAAAATGGAACATGGGCCGAAGAGGAAAAACACTTCTCTTAATTTGCATTCAATTAGCCCAGTAAAGAGAGAACAAAATCCTTTAAGTAATAATCATCAAGAGTGGACTTACAGCTTGGACTTGAACCTTGCATTGCAGAAGCCTGCAATATACGAACGCATGTATAAATACATAAGTCATTATCATAAACTCAATTCCATTGAATAAGACATATGCCTCAGCTCAACAAAACATACTTTATCACCCCCTTGATTCTCAGACACCCTGTTAGAATCATCCTGTTTGACTTGTGGATTTTCATCAGCCTGTCTGGAAGAAGTGACAGAAATGACCTCAGGAAGAGAGAGAAACTGAAAGAAAACTGAATGGATAGAAGCATCCAAAAGAGACACGTGTAATGAAATGGAACAAAGGCACAGAGCTACAGCATAACCGTCCAATCATGCCTTTATTCTTCTCATAATGCAGACTATGCCAGCAACGGTGGATGCCCCCAAGGCATTACGCTAAAAATCAGACTAAGTCAAGAAGCACAGAGGTATTACCTTTCATTTGCTGATGCATCAAAAGCTCCTCCTCCCTGAAATAAGCGTAAGAATGGTCAGTGAAAAGGAGTAGCTTATTGCATGCCAGTAACAGAACTGGATAACCATTAGCTTCTCCAGTGCATAGAAACATTGAATGGAATCTCCGCAAAAACAAACAGAGGAAAGTTGCAGGCCAACAATACCATAATGTGGATTTTCCTGCCCCTTTTCTCAATTCCTTCTTCAGAGACATTTTCGACTATTTCGATTGACATACTTTTTCCCTCATTCTCATTTTCTGCTTGTCTTTGCGAACTGACTTTGAAGGTTCGACATGTATCTCCATCAGTCAATCCATTTTCAGATGGAACTGAAGTCCTGCTTAAGCAAAGTAAAAGTAGAGCCCGCGACATTAGTAAATAGCTTCCCCATTCTCAATATCGTGATAAATTCAGTAAATGAAAGTAGAACTAGCAGAACCAGGCATTTCTTCACTAAAAGTCAAATCAGCTTAAGATTACATAAAGGTATTCTATTTAACTAACACCAGTGTATTTTCAAAGTTCCATTAGTTTCCGGTTATCTCCAGCAGCATATGAAAAAATCAAACAATAATACCTTCACTGAAACAGTATTTGGTTTATAAGTAAGCTTTCACAGCATGTTATGATACATACTTTTTTTGATGGGGTCTCCTCTTGCTTGTGGCAATAGTACCGAACCTATCGTCCACTCTTGCGACGTCGTGCGAAGCAGTTCCAGTTGCCGATTCTGATTCATCCCCAGCTATAGTTCCAGTAACGCCATCAGCTGGAAGCTCTACTCCCTACAGCAGAAATGTCACTTTAGCGCATCAATTTGTACTTCATTAAAATACTCAACAACCCTATAAGAAGTGCTAGACAATACCTTGGCAATGACCTGAACAAGATCTTCCGTGAGAATCACAAGCGTTTCTATCATACATCCACTTGCCACATTTGAATTGCTTCTCCCCTTCTTAGTCATCCTTGCTTTCTTCAAAATAACACCTAAGTAAGACAAGCTTAAGTTTAGCTCTTTTTGTTCTTTTATAAGCACAGATTGTTACAGGGACATAGAAATGTCTGCTAGATTTTTGCGAATTAAGCTTCAGCAATTATCTGACCATAACCCTTCGAAGCAGCGAGAAAACAATATGAGGCAAAGAAAACCTCGACGGCACAACAAATCAGACTATAAAGATTCAAATTGCCTCCTCCTTTCTGCAACAAGCTAATAGCACCTCAACAGACAATAAAGAAACACGTGTTGCATCTCCATGTCAGTGGAATCCTATGTTTTGGTGTAATCAGTTAACTGAATTAGTTGGTGGTTGTCAGAGACTAGTTCTGGAAGTTGCCCAGCACTTATATGAAGACAGTTCCATCTACATTCTACTGCAGGAGATGCATCACACGGCGCCGTATCAAGTGATTGAGATTGAATTCTGCCCTAAGCTTTTCGCAGGCTCTCTTCCTCTATACTCCGTCTCGAATTCTTTTCCCGGGCCTTCTCTACATTCTTTCCAAACCTAAATCTCCATTCCATATCATTCCACCCAATCTCCATTCCATTCCAGACACTAGAAAGGGCAAAAATTGACGCCACCACTGTGATCTCCAATCATCCAGCACCTCAATACCAAATTCATATGAAATTTTCCCTCCATTGCACGGATTACGCAGGCAATTCAAAAGAAATCAAGCCCAATGAAGCTGCGCCGCATCGCGACAGGAAAACCAAACGAAATATCGAAACTTTCTCTCCGCATCAACCCTGCGTGATTGTCCTGTACAATCGACTCCCCCCGCGCACAAGTTTCAAGATTTCGACAGGCTCGTCGTCGGGATCAAACCGCGAGAGAAGCGAATTCGCGCGCGCGCGGGCGCGCACAACACGCACCTTCGACGGAAGCAGTGTGGAAGATTCCGGAATAGACGGAGCCGTTCTTGACGTGGACGTCGACGGGGAGGCCGACGATGCACACGGTCGCGTACAGCAGCGGCTCGCCGAGCGGCGCTCCGGCGTCCCCGTTCCACGACAGCTCTCCGATCCGGCGGCCCATCGTTCGCTCCTGCGTGTCTCTGCGCTTTCTGATTCGGAATCGCTCCTTGTATATTACAGTCGAAGGCAAGTGAAGGAGAGCGAGGGATGTTAAGCTTTCGTCTCGGTTTGTTCGGTGTCTGGTCGTCCAATGTGTCCTACCGTAGGATGCAGCAACGCTCTACATGTTTTAAGGATGGGCTAATTAATGGGTCAAGGCCGCAGTCGGTCATGAACCTTTTTTTTTTCCTCTTCCTTTTTATGAAAAAATAAAAAAGATATCATCAAAAACCTCAAATTATATCATTTGTGATAAGTTTACCCTAAACTTTTTTTTGTAATACGAAAATCCTCAAACTATGTCACTTATGATAAATTTACCTAAACTTTTTTTTATGACACGAAAAATCTCAAATTATGTCACTCATAACACATTTGCCTCACAATATTTTGGCCAATGAGCATTTTTGTCTTCTCCGCCATGACCGGCGAAGGGAAGAGAGAAGAAAAGAAAAGCAAAATAGAAAAAGGAAAAAGACGAAAATGTTTATGGATCAAAGTATTATGGGGTAAATGTGTCACAAGTGGCATAGTTTGGGGTTTTTTGTGTCACAAAAAAAAGTTCAGGATAAATTTATCACAAGTGGTGTAATTTGAGATTTTTCATGTCACAAAAAAAAAATTCAGGGTAAATTTGTTACAGGCGGCATAGTTTGGGATTTTTGATGGTATTTTCTCAAAAATAAAAGATTAAAGCGGAATACAAAAATTTAAGATTGTAAATTTATTAGCCCTATTTTATCATATGATAAAACATGAATAACTATCTGTAATGAAAATAGTCTAGTGTCCAATGGATTACCAATTCAAAGATTAGCGAGTCAGGTGGCAAGACGATTTCCTTATGATAAATTATGTTGCACTTTGGAACTCAAAATAAGAACTCAACAATCTTATGATATTTTTGAGTAAAGTAGGGTCGACATCATCAATAATAAGCTCTAGACTAACAAGATTCATTATGGTTTGTAGAGTCAATCTTAATCATGATAATGTGAATTCTCAACTTTTTGGCGAAGTTGAGTCACAAGTATAATGCCTAAAATTTTGCTCATGTAGATGAATATATTCAGATGTATGAATATGGCAAAAGCACAAAGCAAATTACGTTTATGAATGAACCCTGCACCAGCAAGTCCTGGGTTGCTTTTAGACGCCCCACAAGTACACAATTTAATCTGCTATGAAGGTGGGGATCCAATCTGACCAAAATCGGAAAAGTGCACAATCTACTTAATGTCAAGTTATTCACAAACAAAGCCTTGATGATTTCCTTCGTACATGACCGAATTACTCATGGGATTTAGAGGGAAAACAAAGTCGTCATGGGAAAGTGGTTTGTTTTTTCATTGCCAAAAAACCCACACACTTACTCTAAAATTTATACTTCAATCATGATGAAAATTCGACCGTATTTCACTAGCAAGATTTGAACTCAATCATCGAGACAAATTCATTGATTGTTATGGTATAAACACAAGCTACATCGCAACGAACAATGGGACAATCCCTTTAAAACATGTAATGTTGTTTTCATGCACTTTGATTTTTTATGAACTTTGATTTTGACCATATTGATTCATGCACTTCGAACGGATAAGAGGAAAAGCAAGAAGTGATAGCAGAACGTGTGTGTGTTTAGGGGAGAAGCGGGGCTGTGGCTTTGACCAATTGCGAAATGAATTAAGTTAGCTCAAACAGTCTATAGAATCAATGCTTCATAGAGTGCGAATTCAACAAGAATTTTAACCTCCAATTGTTGTTAAAAAAAAAAATTCATGGTCAGGCTCATATCTTTTATTGAAACGCAAAATTCTATGATCTAAATTGATCAGGATACTCGTAAACAAATCTCGCAAATATTACTTTTCAAAATTGATCATCACATAGTTCTCTTAAGTTTTTAATATATTATTTTGCTAATTTAGACATTTATCTCTATTCAAGTCAGCATTTTTTTAAATCTGAAAAGGTACTTGTTAAGTTATTTGTAGGATTGAGAAGGGGAACCTGGTATTGGGATTAGAGGGGGATTAACGGTGGTATTAACATTAAAATAGAGATTGGATGAGCTCGGCGTTATTTTTAAAATTGTCGCATGAAATTAGAGGTAATTAACGTGGCGGTGGTCCATCGGAGTGTGAAAGGCAAATGAGCGACTTAGGCAACATCCTCAGACAAGAAAGCCGGATATCTCCAACTTCAATCTCGCTCGATCCGAAGATTTATATGTAAATTTTGTACCGTGCCGAGCTCGCCCATCGATAAAAAGGGCCTAATGTAATTCGCAAACCTACTCATGATATGAATTCTACATAGACAATGTTTGATTCGTTTCGGTTCGGATTTGAGCCAAAGTTCAACAGACTAGTTCTGCTCATTTAAGGACATTAATTGAGTCGGCTCATTTGCCTTTCGGACCTCTCGGGGCCAAGTGGGCCGCCTCCGCTTATTGCAACTCCTACCATCGGCGGACCTAATAACAATATTCAATCATTCAAAACCGCCGTCGCCCGCGATCAAATTCATTCGGACGTCGTTCCCTTTTCTTGAATCCATGTTATCAACCGTCAAGGCGCGAGAGATCTATAGGGCCTGTTTGGTTGGGCATTTGAAAGCTACTTTGAGGCTCTAAAGTCCCTTCAGCAAATACAAACTTGTTTGGCAAGTTTTGAGAAGATACAATTACATCTCCAAAACCCTCTAAGGGACTTTGGTTGAATGGAGGGATGGAGGAGCTTCGGGGACTTGCATTTTTGGAATGCAATGTGCACTGTTCACGTGCACTGTTCATCTTCCCGACTGAGATTGGCGACCACCGCCTGAAGGGTCCGGCCACCGCCGTCTGGGGGTCGGCCGACGACCACTGCTTGGGGGTCGGCCGACCCCAGGTGGCGGTCGCCGGGGTCGGCCAACCCCCAAGCGGTGATCGCCGGCCTCGCAGGACCCAGGCGACGCCGCCTGAGGTCGCACAACCCTTCGCCAGGGGTTGCGCAACCCAGGCGACGCTTGAGGTCGGGCGACCTCAGGCGAGGCTAGCCGGTGGCCAGATCTGGCAGGCGGATCTTGGCCGACGGCCAGCCGGCCATGGCTCTTCCTTCTTTGCTTTTTTTTCTTTTTTAAATATTAGCAAAAGTTCTTCACAAAATTAATTTTTAACAAACGGTATTTAGATCAAAGATGTTTTTAAATGTGATTTTAAAATACACGTTATCAAATAATATTTGTATTTTAAAAAATCCTTTTAGCTCAAAGATATTTATTTATATGCAAATGCATTTCCCAAAAGCTGAACCAAACAAGCCAATAGTCGCTTTGAAAAATCCACAAGCCGCGCCGAACGGAAGGGCAGATACGTAAATTGCCTACGTACTCCCCTGTCCTCTTCCTCGTCCTAAAACATCGCACCGCCCTGCAAAAACCCTAAACCCTCCATGGCCGTCCCTCGCTGACCTCGCAGAAGAGCACGCGAAATCTCCACCGGAGGTAGCCGGAGGCTCGCCGCTCGCCGCTCCCCCCCAATCTCCGCCGACGATGAAGCCACCCAAGTCGAAGCAGTTCCGCAAGCAGAAGCGCCTCTCGGAGGTCCAGGAGATCGAGCTCCTGGACGCGTGGATCGAGTCCCGCAAGCCCGATTCGGGCTCCAATCCCCTGTCGCTGCCTCCTCCGCCGCCCCCTCCCGGCGCGCCGCAGGACGACGGCGCCACCGCCGCCGCCTCGCTCCCTCCCTACGCCGGGTCCACGAAGTTCGACCAGCTGCCGATATCGAACAGGACGAAGGACGGCCTGCGCGACGCCAAGTACGTGAAGATGACCGATATTCAGAGAGCTTCGCTGCCCCACTCGCTCTGCGGTAGAGATGTTCTCGGCGCGGCGAAGACTGGGTCGGGGAAGACTCTGGCTTTTCTCATTCCGGTCAGTGTGTTTTTCATTCGAACGATTGATTGACTCGTTTTTTGGTTTAGCATTATAAGAATGTGCAGAATTGGGCTTCTCTTTTCCTATGTTTCTGTCGAAATTGCAAGTTTTGAAGATTTCTCTTTCTGAGAATTGCTGATTCTTTGTCCCTAGACGCGGTAACATTTTAGTTTGTTTTTGGAACCTTATTACCTCTATTGGCAAATCACATTGCAGCTTGCTGCTAGAACTCTCCAGTCTTCCCTTCCTTCCTTTTATTTTTTTGCGCTTTCTAATCCTTGTTACTTCTTGTAAGTTACCCATTCAGATACTTCTTAAGCGTTTTCCCTTTAAGGCATTTTCACTGTCTGAGCGAGGAAACTTGTTTTGGACTCAACCATATAGCTTGTCTCAGGTATTGGAGAAATTGTACAGAGAACGATGGGGTCCCGAGGACGGGGTAGGAAGCATCATAATATCTCCTACGAGGGAATTAGCTGGTCAGCTTTTCGATGTGTTGAAAGCTGTTGGAAAGTACCATGGCTTCAGCGCTGGTCTTCTCATTGGTGGCCGCAAGGATGTTGACCTGGAAAAGCAGAGCGTGAACGACCTTAACATATTGGTCTGTACTCCGGGCCGGCTTCTCCAGCATATGGATGAGACTCCGAACTTTGATTGCTCACAGCTTAAGGTCAACGGAATAATTTATTAGGAATTTGAATGCTGATATATAGTTGCTGATTTGAGTTAAAATTTCTAGTCAGGAACAGGTCTTGGTCCTTGATGAGGCAGATCGTATTCTTGACGTTGGATTTAAGAAGTCTCTAAATGCAATTATTTCGCAGCTACCTAAACATAGACAAACCATGCTTTATTCTGCAACCCAGACAAAGTCAGTCCAGGATCTTGCAAGGCTTAGTTTGAAGGACCCTGAGTATGTAAGTGTGCACGAGGAGTCTGTAACGGCTACTCCAAACCGCTTGCAGCAAACTGCTATGGCTGTTCCGCTTGAGCAGAAGCTGGACTTGTTGTGGAGCTTTATTAAGACACATCTCAAATCCAGGATTCTCGTGTTTCTCTCGAGTTGCAAGCAGGTATTTTAGAACCTTTGAGCTCTCTTGACTGAGACTTGCCATTTTTATTGGCCTCGCCTTAATAGAATAAGTAGATTATTTGGCCTTCTCTGTGAATCCTTAAAATTGTGTAATACAGTTTGTGTTATCTGACGTTTTCTGTTTGTGTTATTAGCATTGTTTTAGGTTTTTGTTGACTTAGATTTGTTTGGTGGTTAGTTGAATTTGTTGGCTAAAACCGGTGGCTGATTCTTCGGATACTTTCTCCCCAAAACTCGTTAGTTTGTTTTATGCATCTCTTGAAGAAATTTTTTTTATACACTGGTGTATTTACTAGCACAGCTCTTGCAAATGCTTAATTGCTGTCGTGGACCATTTACTTCGTGAGTTGGTGTAACCACAAAATGGGAATTGTTGTTTTGACCAAACAAATGGGAGGTTCAGATTCCTATTTTAGAGATAAATCTATTCATACCGGAGTCTGGTCCCATTTTTTCTATAGAGATTGCTGGTTTCAACAATCAACTATCACATGTTTGGGAGAATTGCTTGCTTCAAGATACTTGATTTAGTTGTATTTGCTTGATCAAATGCTTAGCTCAACTCCTGTCTTTTAACCTCTTATTCTGGTTGATATATTCAATATTCCATTCACTGTTTCATGTTTGGGTTTATTCTTTTGTTCATATTTAATGCTACCACTAAATTGCAATCTTCCTAGGTGAAATTTGTCTATGAAGCATTTAAGAAACTTCGTCCGGGAATTCCCTTGAAATGTCTTCATGGAAGGATGAAGCAGGAGAAAAGGATGGGAATATATTCTGAATTTTGTGAGAAGAGGTCTGTTCTTTTTTCAACTGATGTGGCTTCTAGAGGTCTTGATTTCAATAAGGCAGTGGACTGGGTCGTTCAGGTGATTCTTTTTGTCACTGTGCTTTAGGTGGATTCGTTGATCAAATTGTCATCTTATTTTTTCTCAGGAAGGAGCAGTCTATTCCTTTTTATAAATGTCTTAGATCCTTTTGAACTTGTAGGTCGATTGTCCAGAAGATGTTGCATCTTACATTCATCGAGTCGGTCGCACAGCTCGATATTTGTCTGGAGGAAGGTCAGTTTTGTTTCTGATGCCATCAGAAATGAAAATGCTTGAAAAATTAAGAGCTGCCAAAATTCCTTTAGAACTCGTTAAGGTAATGCATTCTCTCTGGACCGCTTTGCCTTTTGGCTTATGGTTGAGCTTAGCTTACTAGTCATCTATAAAGTTGGTTATGCAGTACTTCGTGTGTGCACTTCATTGATTACCATGTGGCATTAACACCTCAGATGCTGACATGGCTTTGATTCGGGTTGATTCCAGGCAAACGAAAAAAGGTTCCAACCAGTTTCTGGCTTGTTGTCGGCCTTGCTTGTCAAGTATCCAAATATTCAGTATCTTGCTCAAAGGGCCTTCATCACATATCTGCGGTCGATCCATATACAGAAAGATAAAGGGATCTTTGATGTGATGAAACTCCCTGTTGATGATTTCTCAGCATCATTTGGTCTACCGATGACTCCTAAGATTCGTTTCTTAAACCAGAAAATTAAGTCCAAAACAGTCCCACAAGAATCTTTACCACATGAACCAGAGGATGCTGTGGGCAGAAGTGAATTGAAGGTCTCAACAAGGACTCTGTTGGTGAATGACTCTAAACAAGATGAAGAGAACAATTTACTGTTGACTGATGATGATGTGGATGAAGCTCAGCCAAAAGCTAATGAACTTGAAGATGTAATGTATGTTTTTCTTTTCATATTAGAAAATTGTTACCAAAAGATAGTTTATGCACTCTTCAGTGTGGGCATAGTCATAGTTTAGACATCATCCTTGTTGAAATGATCAGAATGCAATTATGCACAGAGTAGGCTACAAAAAGATCAAAGGAAAATTGAAATCTGCATGTTCTGTCTGTGGTAGAATTGTCTCTTGTAGATTACAAAGAGCATCAACAATCAAAAGTTGGTTAGGATTCTACAAGCTACTTGTTTTTCTGATCCTCATCTGTTGCAACTTGATTTGATGTTAGCGAAAAAAGATAAAAACATCTAACTTGCTATTCTACTGTAGACCGGTGACTCGGGTCTTGAAGAAAAAGAAGCTTAAAATCAATGTCAATAGGCCAGTGGGAACTAGAGTTGTCTTCGATGATGAAGGCAATACCCTACCCCCGCTTGCTAGGATAGCAGAGACTCAGAGTTCAGATGGTGCTCTTTTGCTTGACAAAGGTATGCACCGCTACTCAAGTTTATCAGTGTTTTTAGGTTTATCTTAGAGAGTAATGTTGTGTTGATGTTATTCAAAATTGAATCGTGGATTTCTTGTGTTCGATGCATCTTGCCAATGGCGAAGAATGTCTGCGGTTAATGAATTGACTGAATGTGTGTGCGTGTGTTTTTTTTTGGTATTGGGTTGGTGTGCTTGTCATTTTGTTTTACATCTGCCTGGATACTTACTTCCTTATTCTATGAACAAATGAATATCAGAGGATGGTTTTTGTCTGTTTGCACTCATGCAAATTTCTCTAATTATTTATTGCAGGGAAGAAAGACGAGTACTATAAGAGGATGAGAGAGGAGATGAAGCGAGTGGATAAAGAAGACAAATTCCTAGAGCGACAGCGCCGCAGGGAAAGAAGACTCAAGCAAAAGATGAAACTGAAGGGAGGGAAACTCGAAGACGATGACAATGAGGGTGAGAGTGATCTTTCTGGATCAGACAGTGAAGCTATGGAGAACAGAAACCGAAAGAAGTCGAAGATATATTTTGACAGTGATGACGATGATGGCACACGAAAAGAAACCAACGATAAGATCGATAATAAGTCTGACGCTATATCTTTGGCAGATCAAGAGGCATTGGCTCTTAAGCTGCTGAGTTCAATGCACTAACGAATTAACTTTATAATGATGAATCTAGTCGTGAGATTATTTTCTTCCGACTGGCTTTACCAAGTTTTGTCCCTGTTATTTAACTCTTGATCCGGCACATGTAATGCTTAGTTGAGGCAGAGACTGCATCTGGATGTTTTTTATGCGAGAGCATCCTACATATTTATAACCCCCACAAATATCTGTCGGTGTGCATACATTTTTACAGGCCGTGTTAGTTGAAACTTGAAGAAGCATGTTACAAGTCAACTCTTACCATGTTGGTCATTTGTTGCCGCTTCTTTGTTAACAATTGCCGTGCCTTTAATAGTTAGTCTGCAAGAAATTTCATAACCACAATACCAGGAATTTTAAATTTTGCGAGTATCTGCAGCTGTGAAGATTCGTCTAATGCTCGGAACCACAC
Organism: Syzygium malaccense; assembly: GCA_031216405.1. NCBI lineage: Eukaryota > Viridiplantae > Streptophyta > Magnoliopsida > Myrtales > Myrtaceae > Syzygium > Syzygium malaccense. The sequence continues at coordinate 4,649,889 of CM062258.1, read as the reverse complement.
TTAGTGAGGGGAAACACCGATTCTGCTCCGACCCTGGGTTGTAGGCAGGCCTGACTAACAAGAAGCAGCATAAATCTGAAAGATGGGACATGTATTTGATAGATGCGGATAGTACAGGCTGCACTTAACTTGGCCGTCAAGCGCAATAGAGACCTGAGGACCCTAAACTTTCCCAGAAAACATATGTTTTGAATCCCATAGGGTACACTCAATTTTGCAACGTCTCAAGGTACATGTTGACAACCGACCAAAAGAAAAAAAATACATATTGACAAGACATCACCCCATCCTAGTTACATCAACATATGACCAATCCTGTATTGGCCGTGGCATCGTTCATACCGCCAATAATACTAAGGAGCCATGAGAATTTTCCTCAAGGAGTGCTGCTTTTGAGCGAGACAACCTGAACTCTTCAAAGACGTAATCCACAGCTGGTCGGACCTCACTGGCTCATCATCATCATTCCTGTGCCAGCTCCAGAATGCATGTGATGAATTCACAACCTCGAGCTCACCGTGACCAAAGCTGGCTTCACGGAAGACAGACCACTCTGGCTGGGGGTACTTATATCTGTAATGATACACAGTAGCTATATTAACATTTCCCGATGCATCCATTGAAAATTCATCAACAGAATGCCCTATCGAATCCCTAATCCATAGCTTTCTTAGAGTGAGGACATACCTATGAGCTAAACCTTCTCTGTTCCCCCCATCACCAATGGTAATGTGAACAGCACCGCAAGGATCGGGATTTCCACTATTGACACGTTTCTGTTCAGTGATGACCACTTAAAATCATGCCTCATGCACATCAAATAATAATGAGAGATGAAAAAGTATAGGTATAGGGTCATACAGATCGCTCATAAGCATGCACATGTCCTGCAAATACTATGTCCACCCCAGCTGCATAAAGCAATGGTTCCATGGTTTGCATCATGCCATCGCCTTCACCTTGGTGAGCATAGTTACTGTTATACCAAGGTACATGGGTCAATACGATCAGCCATGGAGTTTTACTGCGATCAACCTTTGAAAGATCAGCCTGTAGATCGAGAGTAAAACATATATGTTAGCAGAAAATTCTAAAGCATCAGTCACAAATGAGTGCTAAATATCAGGATAAGTTCGTCTGCATCGATATAAGAAAACAAAGAGTGAGATATGATAGCTGACAATGAACACCTTTGCCTTTGATAACTGATATGAAGATTAATTCCCCTTAGCAAGGTCAAGATTGAATTGCCTCATTAGCAAAATAGTAGCTAACAATTGATTTCAAATCTCCTTACTCTTAACAAAATATAATCAAGACATAAATTACAAACTTAATCTTTCCTATCTGTGAGACTTGTTACCTCAATCTTAGAATCCTAACTTCTACAGATGGCTAACCGCACAAACTTCCTCCTTTGTAATCAGTGCATTTAATTGATTCGCTACGACATCTGTAATATTGCAACAACTTTCGCATGACAAAGAAAAAGGAAATGAAGAATAACCTTCAACCAGTTATATTGCTCTGAGTATTCATCATAGTCTGTGTATGAGCCAAGCATGATGACATGGATGCCTGCCACCTCAAAAGAGTAATATAGATTCGAACGCGATCCACTCTCCTCATATGGCATCTTCCACCTAGCATTATAAGACTGAAATCCATCTTTAATAAGTGGAATGCTCTCGTCCTCGTGGTTTCCTTGTGTTACCATCCAAGGCCTTGCACTTGCGAGTGGTTGCACCAGTTCACCAAATGTATCCCAGCGATGCTGTATGTAATCAGCATAGGACAGATCTCCAGGAAGGAGATACACATCATACTTGCATTGATCAACGTGGTCTAGTGTTGATTTAGTCCAGCCAGTTTGGCCTAAATCTCCTGCCACAGCGAAAGCAACTGGAAATTCTGCGCGAGGAGTCCGGAGCTGGAACTCAGGACGTTCTCCTCCACATCTGTAGAAGTAAACAGTGTTGCTCTCCAATGGCCCGATCACCGTATGGTGTATCTTTCCAGACCTATAAATTAGATAACTATAAGAAGTGCTCTCTCCTTGAGCTGTAGAGTCATATCGACCAGGCGATGTTCCATATTCGACATATGAAGGGGAAGATTTACCATCAGTGACCCATGAGATGCGCATATGTCTGTCTCCAGCTAAAGAAATGTGAACCTGCAAGAGGATTTGATAGAGTCACATAACGTATCAATATATGATCTTGGTGAAGCAGCTGGAAATCATCTCAGAATAATACTGAAATCACCAACTACCGACGAATCCACTCCTCGTTAAGCGAACTAAGTCAACACAACAAGAGAACAAGACAACCAAGCTTCTCCCACCAAGCAAACTTAATCGGCACATAAATTGGTCACTAACAGATCATTCGACACCTTGGCCTTCATCATAAATTGGTGATACTGCTCAGAAACGACATAGTTTACGAGGGCGGTGCAGGGCGACGAGACCGACTGTAGTCATCACACCGATAAAGATAAAGATAGTAACTTTAGTAACAAACGTCTAATCTTGGTTTGGTGCCATATGAAGTACCAAAGTTAAAGTGGCATTTCCATTTTCCTGTTTTTGCCATCCATTAGTTGAGGTCCCTCTTTACTGTGATTTGACACTCCACATATAACATTCTTCACCGCAAGATGAAACACGAAGCCAAGTGCAGCTTCAAAAACACAACAAGAAGCTCCAAGAAGTTGACCATTTTTCTCATAACTAAGAAAGTGCAGAAAAATTGCAGAAAGCGAGCCAAATTCAAACCCCCACCGCAAAGATATCAACAGAAAGGACGACCCAGGTAACGAAGTCGCGCTAACTCGACAAACTTCATCCCCCCAAAAGAAGAGGGCTCTCGAAACGAGAGATCGACAGAAAAAGAAGGGGCCAGAATTGCGAAGTTCTTCACCTGCTGGGGATACGAGGAGGGCTTGCGTTCCCATGGGAAATCGAGGGTCTTACGAGGTTGCGGTCGCACGTAATCGGCCGCGACAGCAGCCGAGAAGATCCACAGGACCAGTACTAAATTCGGGATCTTTCGTCCCATGACAGACTTCCAACTTCTCCTTTGGTCGTCTTCTTCCACTCAGCCCGGTTTCTCCGCAGCAGTCTGCTCTTTCTCGCTGGCTTCCTTGCTTAGACTTAGTAAAGCCATGTTTATTCTGTTGGTAAAAGTGGGGATGTGAAGTGACACGATCACCCCTTTAGGCCGCGTGGCCTTTTTAGGCTTTTGGTTATTGAGGCCTTCTGGTCTCGGGTTTTGGTTGTTTCCAAAGAGTGTTGTATTCTTGGGCCTCTATGCCCTTCAGTGTTCTCGATTTTTAATGCGCTCGAAGCCCTTTTAAATCATCGATTATGCGAGCTCCCATAACGTGTTTCACATAATCAATGGTTCAGATGATATCTATAGCTCTTTACCTTTACGGTCGTCGTCGCACGGAGAACCCGGGCCTTGCTTGCTGGGTGTAGTAGGCCTTCGGTAGTGAAGCTTTGCCCTTTTGGAAGCCTTGAGACTCTCCCTTGCTAGGGGTGTGTGCTGTAGTTTCATTTGTGGCCGTGAAAAGTGCCACTAACTTGAGAAAGAAAATTAGCATTTCAGGAGGTTCATATAAGCTTTGCATAACCAAGCGCGTTCTGCCAAGGGTGTATGCTTTAGTTTTTGTATGATGCTATCTGCATGTTGCAAGTACATATATCGCATGTAATCGCCTCCCAAGAATCGATGCAATCTTCCTTACCTTATCTTGGCTCCTACTAGTGATCCTATCAAAGCTTTTGAAGTTACAATACAGGATCTTTGATGCTCGATCCTACATGCTTAGTGGCCGGCAGTAATCACAAAATTGATCCCACAGAAGACTACACTGCCAATAATCAATGCATTTGGTGACTTCCAACTCATAAATTGGTAAGAAAGAAAGGACCTTGAGGTGCAGAGCCGGAGAAGAGTTCAAGTATACTAATGGATGAGATGAAAATGCGCGAGATTCTGAGATCCTTCTGTAAGAACCAAGGTTGGAGGACAGTGGAGACCTCAGTGAATTTGAGTTCAAAGGGGTGTAAAAATAGACATACAAGTTGACCTATAACAAAATGTTGCATGTAGTAAGCTTAAGCAAAAGATGCTAAAGAGCTCACAACGGTAGGAAAAACCAGAAGAGGCTTACTCCGAAGTAGCTTTACTCAAACTCTCATCTTTACATCGCCTCGGATCATCGATCGCCGATGATTGGCCTGAAAACATCCAACAGCTGATCCAGCTCCTAGGGACCGCTCTCCTTCACCGTGTACATGACACTTCGGAGAGCGGACAAAAGAACATCCAGCCTTAGGTTGAATTCTAACTTCTCCATAGATTCTCATTGCCCCCAACTCCAACAAATGGAGCAATTATTGCTTGCATGCGGATCATGTGAGCGCACGCTCACATCACTGCCCCCCTAATCCAACGGTACAATGGGAGCCGGGCTCACATGATCCAGATTCATCTAAATTTTTTCCTTCAAATGGGGCAACAACTTCAACCGTGGATCCTCACTGTAACAATCTCTTTGCTTGCATCCACCTTCCATCCCAGCACAATCAAGCTCATCACTTCGAACTCAGCCACCTCAAGCTCATCGATACCGAGCGCATTATGAGTCAGAAATAGAAGTACCAGTCCATGCAGAACCCATACTCTGAAGTCATCGTATTCTTCGAGCACCACATGTAAAATTCACAGCATCTCCAAGCACTCGCTGAGCTTACGTTACGAGCAATTTTCATAGTGCAAGTGCGTGGCACATGTATAATTTGTGATACTTAGGTCAGTTTTCCCGATTGTTGAAATGGCAGTCCATCATCCACTCAAAAGCTATGCAACCAAAGGTCCAAATCCAACCAAAACATGACACAAGGCCACTCTTGGCATAAAGAACCAGGCACTAGGATGGAGCTAGAGTTATGATGCAGAGAAGTGACATCTTTTCATCACTAGGAACATCCCACTTGCGTAGGAACAACTATTCAACCTTTTGCCGGACATAAGATTTCTTTTGCTTATCGTGGAATTACCTTTTCTTTCCTTTCTCGGTTCAAAAGTTATCAAGGCTCCCGTTGGACTAATTTTTCACTGCATTTTCCGAGAAACCCACCTCCAACTCCAGCTCAGTTTCTTCACATTCTTTTCCTTCTTTGCCCTCTCTCTTGTTTTGTTTGGTTTTGCTCCCAAGGCATGGGAGGATGCAATTTTGCCGGATTTTTGCCTGATGGTTTTTTGTCTTTTCCTGAAACTTCAAAGAATACAAAGGTATATCTTTAGATCTAGATTTTGTTTCACCTCCCGTTGAATTATTGATGGTGACAGAAACAAATTCGAAGTAATACACATCAGGGCCTCAACTCCGTTTGTTGAAAAAAAAAAACAGGAGGTCACATGGCCTTTTTCCTCTGTTCAGGTCAGTCTAATGCTAATTGTTTTATCTCATCCGCAATTTTCAATAAAGCGCCTGCTAAACGAAAAAAATTGGCAGAATATTTAATATGAACTTATATTAAAGTGAAAGTGGGTGCCTTTTCTACATAGAAATCGTCATCCCACGTTCCAAAAGGAATCTACCGCCTAAAATATAAGTTCGCAAACTGACAAAAGTTAGAGCTGTATCTCTCTTGCTCTTGCTTTCCCTTCATTACCCACACACCCACACCCACACACATAGCCCACACCCACAACGATGAACGTTTTGATCACTCTTCTTCTCTTCCTTCTACCAGTTCTCTTTCTGTTGAGCTGGAGAAGAAGAGGATCATCAAGAAAGCTACCTCCGGGATCATTGGGAATCCCGATAGTAGGCCAAAGCATTGGCCTGCTCCGAGCCATGAGGACAAACACGGGAGAAAAATGGCTCCGAGAAAGAGTGAGGAAGTATGGACCTATCTCGAAGCTCACTCTCTTCGGCAAACCGACGGTGTTCATTCACGGGCAAGCAGCAAACAAGTTTATATTCTACGGAGACAGCAGCATGCTTGCCAACAAGCAACCATCATCCCTCCGCGCGATTCTGGGAGACCGCAATCTGATGGAACTTGGTGACCAAGATCACAAACGCGTGAGAGACTCTCTCATGTCGTTCTTGAGACCAGAATCCCTGAAGCAGTACGTGGGGAAAATGGATGAAGAAGTCAGAAAGCACGTTGAGTTGCACTGGCAGGGCAAGGAAAAAGTTGCGGTATGTCTATATTCTGTAAATTCTCAGTGTCGCTTTAATCCGTTTGAGATATATTCAATACATATTAAGTTATAAGATACACGGTGTATGCACTCATAATCTCATATGACTCTGGTTCACACTTGTATGGCCTCTGCATGTATGGACTATGAGAACGAATGCATAGACTGGGAGCTCGCATAATCTCTTCAATAAACGAAAGCAGAGTAAATAACACCACCGTTTCGATTTCCCCACAGGTGTTGCCCCTGATGAAAATCCTTACATTCAACATCATATGCTCTCTTCTCTTCGGTTTGGAGGAAAGAGCTGACAGAGAAAAATTCCTGCAAAAATTTCAAGAAATGATAGAGGGAATGTGGTCAATACCAGTAAAGCTGCCGTTCACGCGGTACAATCGGAGCCTCTGTGCAAGCTCCAGGGTCCAAAATATGTTGAAGGAGCTTGTACAAAAGAAGAAGGTGAAACTAGAGCAGCGCACTGCAACTCCTCATCAAGACTTGATCACATGCTTGTTAAGTAAGCGCAATGAACAAAATGAACGAGTTGTGACTGACAAAGAAATTCTGCACAGTATCATGCTTATCATGGTGGCTGGACATGATACCTCATCGGTTCTCATAACTTTTATGCTGCGTCTTCTATCTAAGAATCCTGCTGTTTATAGAGCAGTTCTTCAAGGTACCCATCCTCCATTTCCGGCATCTTCTTAAATTTGTCGAATCTGCATAGAGATTCCTGCAGCCCAAAAATGAACGAAATAAGACGAAGCCAAGAAGAATTTGTTCAAACTCAGTTCACTCTTTAACTATGACCCAAGCTGCGTATGGATAGTATATTATCTCTATTTGCTGTTGGATAATGGAAGACTTGCCAAATGTAAGAAAAATAAGTTTCAAAGCCAGATGTCAACTCTAATAACAAAGCTCAGAAGCATGTTCCTTCCCCCTTATTGCGACAAGTCATAAACCTGTTTTGCTTTTGCAGAACAAGAAGATATAGCAAAAGGCAAGATTTCAGGAGAAACTTTAACTTGGGAGGACCTTGCCAGGATGAAGTACACATGGAGAGTGGCGATGGAAACTCTGAGGATGGTTCCGCCTCTTTTTGGTGGCTTCAGGCTAGCCTTAAAGGACATCGACTACGGTGGATATCTCTGATGCCGAAGCGCGATAGAAGAATTGACTGAACAAGAAAATTCGACAGAAGAACAATTCGTCTTCCAAATATGATTATCAAATCAAAAATATCCAAAGTCTGCCTTAAGGAAACCCTAAAACAAGCTTATATAGCCCCAAATCTAACCCTACTAGGATTAGGAAACATCAAGACGTAAAATTAGGAAACTACCCTTTATTAAATTAACCCAAAAAAAATACAAAAAAATAGAAAAATCCATCTAAACAATCTCGAATCGCGAAAATCCATCGTTAATTACGGCCGAAGGCGGTGAGTATTGATCAGCACGCCGTTTCGCTTCAGCCTACCAAATTTGAGCTCAATCTGACATCGTCGACTACAAATCCGCTGATTCGCTCAGTCGCGTAATGAGTCCGCCGGTCCCCCCTAGGTGCATCATCCTCCCCTGCTAGAGAAAGATTCGTTCTCGAATCTGCTTCGCCTTCATTGTCGTCATCAATCTCCTCAGGATCTTCTTTCTCTTCAGGGTAGTAAGGTGACAAATCTGCTACATTAAAAGTTCCGGATACATTATACTTACCTGGCAATTCGATCTTGTAAGCATTGTTACTAATTCGCTCCAAAACTTTGAAAGGTCCATCAGCTCTAGGTTGAAGCTTTCCAAACCTACCCGTTGGAAATCGTTCCTTCCTAAGGTGAATCCAAACTAGATCACCTTCCTTGAAGACAACTCTTTTCCTGTGCATATCCACGCGTTGCTTATACTTCATGTTCTGACTATTGATCTGATTATGGACCTGGGAATGCAGCTCTTTGATATACTTTGCATGTTCCTCAGCTTCCGAGCTAAATTGCTTGAGAACTGGTATCGGTGTGAGATCTAATGGAGTAATTGGATTACGCCCATAAACCACCTCAAAAGGAGTCTTGCCAGTAGTTCGGTTCTCTGACCTGTTATATGCAAATTCCGCCTGAGGTAATGTCAAGTCCCACTGTCGCGGATTATCTCCAATCAAACTCCGCAGTAAATTCCCTAAGTTTCGATTGACAACTTCTGTTTGACCATCAGTCTGAGGATGATGAGATGAACTAAACTGCAAACTTGTACCCATGTACCTCCAAAGAGTGCGCCAGAAGTGACTCACAAATTTCACATCACGATCTGAGGTAATAGACTTAGGAATTCCATGCAGCTTAACAATCTCCTGCAGAAATAATCGAGCAACTTGTGAAGCATCATAGGACTTGCTACACGGGACAAAGTGGACCATCTTCGAGAATCTATCAACAACCACCATTATTGAATCCTTACTCCGCTGCGTTCTTGGCAAACCCAAGACAAAGTCAAGACTAACATCCTCCCACGGTGCAACTGGAACAGGTAGGGGCATATACAATCCTGCATTAGTACTCTTGGTCTTTGCCACATGACATATCCTACACCTCTCTATAAAACGTGTCACGTCACGCTCCATCCGAGGCCAATAAAAGTGTTCACTCAACAAGACCTTTGTCTTATCCACGCCAAAGTGTCCAGCTAAACCGCTCGCATGTCCCTCAATAATAATAGATTCCCTTAAAGAACATTGAGGAATGCACAATCTGTTACCTTTAAATAGGTAACCCTTCACAATCTGAAATTATTGAAAAGGCTCCGTTTTGCTCTTTCTCCAGATATCCCCAAAATGAGGATCATCAACATATAAATCTTTAAAAGTGTCAAAGCCTAGAACTTTAACCTGCATCGTAGATAGCAAAGAGTGTTTTCTGCTCAATGCATCTGCCACACTATTCAGCACTCCTGCCTTATGCTTAATGGAAAAACTGAAAACTTGAAGGAACTCCACCCACTTTGCATGCCTTGCATTCAACTTGTGCTGCCCATTGATGTATTTCAAGGCTTCATGATCAGAAAATAAGATAAACTCTTTCGAAATAAGATAGTGCCGCCAATGCTCCAAACTCCTCACAATAGCATAAAATTCTTTATCATAAGTTGAATATTTCCTTTTCGCCTCATTCAACTTCTCACTAAAGAATGCCACAGGTTTACATTTTTGACTTAGGACACCCCCAATATCAACACCTGAAGCATCACAATGTACCTCAAAAATCTCATTAAAATCAGGAAGCACAAGAACAGGTGCTTCAGTCACCTTCTTCTTTAATAATTGAAAGGCAGCTTCTGCCTCCTTAGTCCACACGAATTTACTTCCTTTCAAACAATCTATCAGAGGTGCAATAATAGTACTGAAATCCCGAATAAATCTCCGATAAAAAGACGCAAGCCCATGAAAGCTACGTACCTCATGAATATTTTTCGGAATCTCCCAATTTGTAATAGCCTCAACCTTAGCTGGGTCCATATGAATGCCCTCTTTAGTTATTATATAGCCCAAAAAGGTCACACGATCGGTCAAGAAGTGACACTTCTTGATATTAGCATATAATTTCTGTTCCCTCAATGTCTCGAACACCATTCTCAAATGCTGCAAGTGTCGATCAGTCGATATACTATAAACCAAAATATCATCGAAATATACGACGACAAACTGACCAATAAAAGGACGAAACACCTGATTCATCAGTCTCATAAAGGTGCTCGGTGCGTTAGATAGCCCGAAAGGCATCACTATCCACTCATATAGACCATCTCGAGTTTTAAAAGCGGTCTTTCACTCATCTCCAGGACGCACCCTAATCTGATGATATCCACTCCTCAAGTCTATCTTCGAAAAAATAGTCACTCCATGCAGTTGATCAATTAAATCATCAAATCTCGGCATAGGAAAGCGATACCTGATCGTGATTTTGTTAACAGCTCTGCTATCCACGCACATTCTCCACGACCCGTCTTTCTTAGGAACCAATAAAGCTGGCACTGCACAAGGGCTCATACTCTCTCGAATTGCACCTTTTTCTAATAGTTCCTGCACTTGCCTCTGCATCTCCTCATGCTCCTTAGGATTCATTCTATAAGCTGCTCTATTAGGAATAGCAGCTCCTGGAATGAGATCTATACAATGCTGAATGTCCCTCATGGGTGGCAATCCAGGTGGTAATTCCTCTGGCACGACATCAGCAAACTCCTCAAGTATAGGCAGAACTTGAGTTGAAATTTCTGGACTATCAAGATTCTGCTCCATGACTACAACAGCAAAAAGCTCTGGGGCATTCACCGCCTCCTCCTGGAACTCTGATTTGGAAAGCAGATTACTTTTCCCTTCTTTTCTCAAATCTGAAGGACCTAGAGTAATAGTCCGGCCATCCTTCTTGAAGGTGTATGTATTTTTGAATCCATCATGCTGTGTTTTCCTGTCAAACTGCCAACGCCTCCCCAACAGAAGATGACAAGCGTCCATTGGAACGACGTCACCCCACACTTCATCAGCATATTTCTTCCCAATCGAAAACTGCACTAGACACCTCTTGCTCACTTTTACCTCATTCCCCTTCCTAAGCCATGACAGCTTATATGGCTGAGGATGTTCGACAGTTTTCAACCCCAACTTTTTTACCATAGTGGTAGATATTACATTCTCACAACTTCCCCCGTCAATGATCATACTACACACTTTTCCCCCACTAGTGCACTTAGTATGAAATATATTATGCCTGAGCCACGATTTATCATCTACCTCAGCAATATTTAAAACCCGACGCACAACTAAAGACTCACCAGAATCGGCATAGATGATGTCCTCCGGATCTGGATCTGCTTCTGCTTGCTCGCCATAAGATTCATCATAAGTTGGGTCTTTATCAAAAGTTGGATTATCTACAAGTGTCACAAACTGTCGATTCGGACAATCAGCGGCAAAGTGCCCGAGTCCTTGACACTTAAAACATCGCTTGTCTGCAGTTCCTCCCCTGCTAGATCTAGTACCACCCTGCTCTCCTTTTGTTGCAGATTTCGAACCAGCGCTCTTAACTGCTGCCGGAGTTGAAGAACTCCCTACTTTCCTCCGGGACTCTTTATCTGACCACTTGGAACTGCTGCCTGTCCATTTAGAACCGCTGCTAGACTACTTGGACTCACTGCCTTTTCTTTTAAACTACCCTTCCACCTTTAGGGCTAGTCTGCACACATCCTCATATGTCCAATACTGCTGCAATTGGACAACATCAGAGATCTCATATCGCAACCCTGCCAGATATCGTGCAATCGTCTGCTCGTCTTCCTCTGCCACATCACAACGCATCCGCAAACGATCAAATTCTTCTGTGAATTCCTCAACTGTTTTATCATCTTGCTTGACGTTATGATATTCGATAAACGCCTCTTGCCTATAATGGGTAGGCAAAAATTTTTTTTGCAATAACTTTTTCATCTTCTCCCAGCGATCCACCTTCGGCTTTCCCTCTCTAGTGCGTTGCTTTTTTACGTGTTCCCACCAAATCGAAGCATGTTTTCGCAGCCTAATAGCCACTAACTTCACTTTTTGCCCCTCAGTTAGGTCTTTAAGATCAAAAATCCGTTCTACCGTATGCAACCAATCAATAAACTCATCAGGATGAGCCTTACCATTAAACTCGGGAATCTCGATCTTCATTCCGAAATTTTGAGAAGAACGCTGATTTCCAGGTCGTACTCCTCGATTCCGCCCCTGGTTCATAACCCCAAAAGGGTTTACGTCTTCTTCTTCATCATCGGATGAATCCTCAGATTCCGCTCCTTCTTCAGATTGAATGCCCAACCTCGCCTCCGCAAGTTGTCGCTCCAAATCCTGGATTCGTCTTCTCTGTTCTTCAATTTCTATGTCTCGCAGATCTCTTAGAAGCGGTTGGTCGTCTGCTTCAGGAACGCCTCCATGCCCCCGGCCACCACGAGCTCGCCGTCCACGACCGCGATTCTGTTCAGCCATTGATTCAAGCAACCTGTGCTCTGATACCAATCAATGCCGAAGCGCGATAGAAGAATTGACTGAACAAGAAAATTCGACAGAAGAACAATTCGTCTTCCAAATATGATTATCAAATCAAAAATATCCAAAGTCTGCCTTAAGGAAACCCTAAAACAAGCTTATATAGCCCCAAATCTAACCCTACTAGGATTAGGAAACATCAAGACGTAAAATTAGGAAACTGCCCTTTATTAAATTAACCCAAAAAAATACAAAAAAAATAGAAAAATCCATCTAAACAATCTCGAATCGCGAAAATCCATCGTTAATCACAGCCAAAGGCGGTGAGTATTGATCAGCACGCCGTTTCGCTTCAGCCTACCAAATTTGAGCTCAATCTGACATCGTCGACTACAAATCCGCTGATTCGCTCAGTCGCGTAACGGGTCCGCCGGTCCCCCCTAGGTGCATCAATCTCATTCCTAAAGGCTGGCAAGTAGGGTTGCAAATAACTTTTCCTATAGGCTATATCGTCAAATCTTTGCGCTATCTGCTCTATATATTCTGTCTGTGAAACCAGTAACATTTATTTAGTATTTAATGTGTGATTCAGATCTTCTGGGCATCAGAGATGACACACATGGATGAGAGCATATTCCCGGAGCCAACAAAGTTCGATCTTGCCAGATTTGAAAACCAGATGTCAGTACCACCCTACAGCTTTATTGCTTTTGGAGGAGGGGCTCGCATATGCCCAGGAAACGAATTTGCGAGGATCGAAACCCTTGTTGCAATCCACTATCTGGTCACTCAGTACTCTTGGGAGCTATGTTCAGATGATCATTACGTTAGGGACCCCATGCCAGTGCCTACTCAAGGACTACTGCTCCGGATTGTGCCAAAGAAACAGAAATGAAGTACAATTGTTTTCCTGGCTGCCCCAGGACTTTCACCGTGCCACCTTTTCAGGAATCAGTTACATCAAGCAATCCCCATCGGCGGGATAAACGTTAAAATCCCATTTACCCAAGAAAGTAGCCAGTGATTTGAGAAGCTCTTCTGAATAACATAAGCAAGAGCATTCTTCCAGTGGTGTAAGTTTTCAATTTGCATGATGCTACATGCATGTCGTCAGTACAAATTTTGACATTTAGCTCCAGTCTCCAGTATCCATGCAATCTTCCTTATCTTAGTCCCTCCAGAAATTATCAATGCTTTCTATATTACTTAAGACAACTGGGCTTGAACAGGAAAGGGAATAGGTGGCCTCTCTCCTAAATTTTCCTTTTGCTTTTCCAATATCTTTGGGTTGGTTTGGCTCTGATTCTAATTTTTATTTTTATTTTTCATCTTCTTTCTTGCTTTTTGCGTAACACACAATACTATTTCAACAACAAAATGATGAATAGAGCATCAACATATGAAAAGGAGATTCAATTTTTAGATTGACTTCATGTTATAGTGAAGTTCAAATAACTATATCTTTTTCGGTACAATATATTTAATTTCTCTTTCATTCTATGAAATTAGGTAAAGACAATAGCAATAAAAGTACTAATGAAACTTTGATATGATCGGGTAATAAACAAGAGAACTGATTTTTCCCTTTGACTTATCAAGTAGATATTCTATGTTATCTTTTCATCGAAATTGATGATTCTTTATGTGGTAGTTAATTTTACTTTCTGTTTGAAATCTAACATGTAGAAAGTAATTAACTAAGCTAAATAATAGGGAGTACCTTGAGAAATGGCAATTTCTACCTAAAATTTTGATAATGTCACTAAATTGAACTTTGATGCCATTGGCTATATCCGCGCATCGCACGGGTCATAATCTAGTATCAGATTGAATTGCAGTACAGGAGCTTAAGCGGACATTTTGATGCTCAACCCTCGTGCTTGCCGGTAGTCAATATTCACAAAGTTAACCAAGAGAATCACAGTGCAGACGATCAAAACTTAGAAATAATTAAGAGGGAAAGGACCTATAGGCTCTTTAGTCTTAATAGAATTGGAGAAGAGCGTCAAAACGTTAATGCAGGTGGTTACGATGCATGAGACTCTGAAACATTCCGAAGTGCAAGAGGCAGAGGACGGCGAAGACCTCGGTGAATGAGAATTTAACAGGCACAAAATATTATTTCACACATAATCCATGCAATCACGCGATAAGAACTTGAACCCAAAAATTGCTGAAGAGCTCGGTATGGCAGCCAAGCTGGAAGAGGCTTACTCTGAAGTGGATTTACCCTATCTTTCATCTTTGCATGATCATCGACCAATGTTTTGATATTCCTATAGGCATTGCCCATGATGAAAAACCTTACATTCAACCTTATATGCTCTCTTCTCTTCGGTATGGAGGAAAGAGCTGAAATAGAGAAATTCTTGCAAAATTTTCAAGAAATGATAGGAGGGAATGTGGTCAATACGAGTAAAGCTGCTGTTCATGCGCTATAGTAGGAGCCTCCGTGCAAGCTGCAGGGTCCAAGATCTGTTGAATGAACTTGTACAAGAGAAGAAGGTGAAACTAGCGCAGCACACTGCAACTCCTCATCAAGACTTGATCACGTGCCTTTTAAGTAAGCGCGATGAAGAAAATAAACGAGGCGTGACTGACAAGGAGATTCTGCACAACATCATGCTAATCACGGTTGTGGGACATGATACCTCATCCGTTCTTATAACTTTTATGCTGCGTCTTCTATCTAAGGATCCTGCTGTTCATAAAGCAGTTCTTCAAGGTACACATCCTATATTTCCAGCATCTTTTTAGATTTGCGGAATCTGCATAGAGATTCCTGCAGCACAAAAAGGAAGGAGGACAAAACTAAATGAAGAAGAATTTGTTGATAAGAACGAATCTATTTTGCCGATGGATAACGGATGACTTGCCAAATGTAAGAAAATCAATACACAAATTATTCAGAGTTTCCAAAGCCAGATGTAAACTTTAATAACAAAGCTCAGAAGCATGTTCCTTCCCCTTTATTGCGACAAGAGCCTGTTTTGCTTTTGCAGAACAAGAAGAGATAGCAAAAAGCAAGACTTCAGGAGAACCTTTAACTTGGGAAGACCTTGCCAGGATGAAGTACACATGGAGAGTAGCGATGGAAACTCTGAGGATGGTTCCGCCTGTTTTTGGTGGCTTCAGGGTAGCCTTAAAGGATATTGACTATTGTGGGAAGCCTCGTTCCTAAAGGCTGGCAAGTAAGGATGCAAATAACTTCTCCTATCTATTCAAATGCTTGCTTGCGCTATCTGCTATTTATTCTCTCCATTTGTGAAACCAGTCTATTAATATACTTTTGGAATTTAATGTATGATTTAGATCTTCTGGGCATCAAACATGACACACATGGATGAGAGCATATTCCCGGAGCCATCGAAGTTTGATCCTGCTAGATTTGAAAACCACAAGTCAGTCCCACCCTACAGCTTTATTGCTTTTGGGGCAAGGCCTCGCATATGCCCAGGAAATGAATTTGCAAGGATCGAAACCCTTGTTGCAAGCCATTATCTGGTCACTCAGTACTCTTGGGAGTTACGTTCAGATGATCATAATATCAGGGACCTCATGCCAGTACCTACTCAAGGACTACTGCTCCGGATTGTGCCAAAGAATCAGAAATGAAGTACAATTCTTTCCTTGAATATCCAGGACTTTCACCGTGTTGCCTTTTCAGGACTTACTAGCTATATCAAACGTCCCCATTGGTGGATAAAAGTCAAAACACCATTAACCCAAGAAAGAAGCCGGTGCTTTGAGAAACTCTTCTGGATAACATAACCAAAAGCATTCTGCCAATGGTGTACATTTTCATTTTGTATGAAGCTATATGCATGTCGTCAGTACAAATTTGACATTTAGCTCGACTCCGCAGTATCCATGCAATCTTCCTTATCCTAGCCCTTACAGACACTATTAATGCTTTCCATATTGATTAAAACAAATGGGGTTTGAACAAAAAGGGAATACATGGCCTCTCTCCTAAACTTTATTTTGCGCCTTATAATTCATCGAAATCTTGGCACTAAAGCTGAAGTCGGAAACAGTGGCGATGGCAATTCTTGAGGCCTAGCTTCAAAATTTGAGTGGAATTGAGAGGGTGCTTACGTTCCAGACTGTGCTGGAGAATGGTGATGCTCACAGGGTGATCGAGACCCGAAGATTGGATCCGAGTGCAGAGGCACGTGCAACCGCGCTTGGAAAAGGAGGGGCAAACGGGTGGCTTTGGATCGGTGTCAGTCGTTCTCTCCATTTTCATCGAACAGGGGTGGACGTTGGCGATCTGGTTGGGGAAAGGATGGAGCTTGAGGATGGTCAGGGACGCGTATTGAAACGGAATTGACTTAGGATTCAAGAATGAGTGTGGAAATCGGATTCGGGTTGCGAAATGGACCTGCATCTGGTATGCCCGGTAAGAGTTTTTCCGGAAATTGCGAGATGATTTTCGGGAATCTGAAAGATTCAGAAGTGGCAAGAGCACGGGCAATTTAACTTGTTTGATCAATTGTCGCGGAGGTTGACAAAGCTTCTTGAGTGGAATTCAGAATTTGATCTTGTTCTTCTTTTCAATTTTTCCGGTCTTCAAATTCTGAAAACCATAGTCCAATTCTCATTCTACAGGTTTGATTGAATTTTAAGCGACAAATTAACTGTCGGTTCTCAGTTTTGCTCTCTACCGTTGAATTTATGATAGTGACTGAAACAGATCCAGAGCAATATACATCCGGGCTCAACTCCATTGTCATAACTAAACAAGAGGTCACATCCATTTTTTCTCTGTTAGGTCAGTCTCATACTATTTGTTTATCTAAGTTGATGCGTTTTCTACACAGTAATCGTCATCCCACGTTCCAGAAGGAATCTACCACCTAAAGTGCTAGTTCAGAAACTGACAAAAATGGAGAGCTATAATTCTCTTGCTTTCCCCTCATCACACACCCACACACACACACCCACAAAGACCCACACACACAACAATGAACATTTTGATCACTCTTCTTCTCTTTCTTCTACCAGTTCTCTTCCTGTTAAGCTGTAGAAGAAGAGGATCATCAAGAAAGCTACCTCCGGGATCATTAGGAATACCCCTAATAGGCCAAAGCTTAGGCCTGCTCCGAGCCATGAGGACAAACACGGGAGAAGAATGGCTCCAAGAAAGAGTGAGGAAGTATGGGCCAATCTCGAAGCTCTCTCTCTTTGGCAAGCCGACGGTGTTCATTCACGGACAAGCAGCAAACAAGCTTGTGTTCAGCGGAGACAGCAGCAAGATTGCCAACAAGCAAACATCATCCATCCGCGCGATTCTGGGAGACCGCAATCTGATGGAACTCATTGGCCAAGATCACAAGCGCGTGAGAGACTCTTTGATGTCATTCTTGCGACCAGAATCCCTGAAGCAGTACGTGGGGAACATGGATGGAGAAGTCAGAAAGCACATCGAGTTGCATTGGCAGGGCAAGGAAAAAGTGGCGGTATGTTAATATTCTGTAAAACTCCCACTGTTGCTTTGATCAGTTTGAGATATATTCAATACATCATCAATTTAAAGAGACATATGGTGTATGCACAATTCTCTCATATAACTGGTGTTCACACCTGTATGGCCTCCGCATGTATTGACTATGAGAATAAATGCATGGACTAGGAGTACGCATAATCTCTTTAATAGACGAAAGAAGAGTAAATAACACTAATGTTTTAATTTTCCTGTAGGCATTGCCCATGATGAAAAACCTTACATTCAACATTATATGCTCTCTTCTCTTCGGTATGGAGGAAAGAGCTGAGAGAGAAAAATTCTTGCAAAGTTTTCAAGAAATGATAGAGGGAATGTGGTCAATACCAGTAAAGCTGCCGTTCACGCGCTACAGTAGGAGCCTCTGTGCAAGCTCTAAGGTCCAAGATCTGTTGAAGGAACTTGTACGAGAGAAGAAAGCGAAACTAGAGCAGCACACCGCAAGTCCCCATCAAGACTTGATCACGTGCCTGTTAAGTAAGCGTGATGAAGAAAATAAACGAGTTGTGGCTGACAAGGAGATTCTGCACAATATAATGCTAATCATGGTTGCTGGTCATGATACCTCATCCGTTCTTGTAACTTTTATGCTGCGTCTTCTATCTAAGAATCCTGCCATTTATAAAGCAGTTCTTCAAGGTACACATCCTCTATTTCAGGCATCTTTTCAGATTTGCCCAATCTGCATAGACTCCTGAAGCCCAAAAAGGAAGGAAAATAAAACTAAATGAAGAAGAATTTGTTAATAATGATGAATCTATTTTGCTGATGGATAAATAAATGACTCCCCATATGTAAGGAAAATCTATACCGAATTATTTGGAGTTTCCAAAGCCAGATGGCAACTTAAATAACAAAGCTTAGAAGCATGTTCCTTCCCCCTTACTGCAAGTCATAAGCCTGTTTTGCTTTTGCAGAACAAGAAGAGGTAGCAAAAAGCAAAATTTTGGGAGAACCTTTAACTTGGGAAGACCTTGCCAGGATGAGGTACACGTGGAGAGTAGCGATGGAAACTCTGAGGATGGTTCCGCCTGTTTTTGGTGGCTTCAGGGTAGCCGTAAAGGATATTGACTATGGTGGATACCTCATTCCTAAAGGCTGGCAAGTAAGGATGCTAATAGCTTTTCCTATCTCTTCAAATGTTTGCACTATCTGCTATTTATTCTCTTTATCTGTGAAACCAGTTGATTAATATACTTTTGGAATTTAATGTGTGATTTAGATCTTCTGGGCATCAAGCATGACGCACATGGATGAGAGCATATTTCCGGATCCATTGAAGTTTGATCCTGCTAGATTTAAAAACCAGAAGCCAGTACCACCCTACAGCTTTATTGCTTTTGGAGGAGGGCCCCGCATCTGCCCAGGAAACGAATTTGCGAGGATCGAAACCCTTGTTGCAATCCATTATCTGGTCACTCAGTACTCTTGAGAGTTATGTTCAGATGATCATTATGTTAGGGACCCCATGCCAGTACCTTCTCAAGGACTACTGCTTCGGATTGTGCCAAAGAAACAGAAATGAAGTACAATTCTTTCCTCAACTGTCCAGGACTTTCACTGTGCCGCCTTTTTATTTTGCCAATGGTGTACGTTTTCATTTTGTATAGGGTCAGCGGCCCTTGCTTGTACCGGCAAGGGTTGGCCAGTGGCCCTTGCCGACTTGAAAGAAAGAAAAAAAATTTCACTTCAATATCGGCCGTGTTACGTAGGATGGCTAGTATCTATGTTAGCGATTTCCGGCTAAAATTAGTCGAATAGAATCAATTGACAAAACGTGAAAATATTCGGGACTTAATTGGCAAAATTGAAAAGTTTAAGACTGAATTGGTAAAAATTCAATAGATTTAGGACTTTTTGAACAATTTTCCCGTTTATTCAAAGATAGATATTAAATGCATTTCTAGCAACTTGGTGATAAAGATGAAGATAAGTTTCCCCGATTGTTGGAATGGCGGCATTCCGTTCCTTCCAGAAACTATCCACAAAACAAAGTTCCAAATCCCACCAAACATGACATAAGGCGATATTTGGTGTGAAGAATCAGACACAAGGACGTAATTAGAGTTATGGTGTGAGATTGTGAGTTATGGTGTAGAGAAGTGACATCTTTTCATCACTACGAATATCCCAACTGCATAGGAACTATTGGTCCAGCTTTTGCTGAAAATAGGATTCCTTCACTTGTTAATCTTTGGAATTACCTTTCCTTCCTGGGTTAAAAAACAATCAGGACACCAGTAGGCCTATTTTTCACTGCCTTTTCCCAAAATCCCACCTCCACTTCCATTTCCTTTTCTTCACGTTCTTCTTCTTCGCCCTGTCTCATGGTTTTGTTGCAGGTGTTTGTTCGACTATAATCACTGGTACGGAGGATGATAAGCTTCTTGATTGGAATTCAGAAACTGATCTTCTTCCTTTCAGTTTTTCTGTTCTTCAAATGAGAGAAAATTTCACGTAACGATACGAAGTGGGATCATTTTTTCAAAAGAGCAATCAAAATAGTTCTTATTTTAAATAAAATCTTGAAGTGCCCAAATTAGTCTCAAATTAGGCATGAGCTTGTTGGCTCATCACAATTTGGCTGGGCAACGAGCACTTGATTTTTTCGGCAGCCGGACAGGAAATTTTTGTCCAAAATAAAGTCTGGATAAGATTACAAAAAAAAAAAACTAATAACTCTGAAAAAGAACAGCCGTCGTTTATGTCCAAATCATTAGATTTTTCCGGTGGCATGACCCGGTTACCACGATTGGCTCTGCTAGCCCGCCATGCGCTGACCAGCCGTAGCACCACCTTGCCCGCGTTTCGCCACCACCTTGTCGTCGCATGCCAAGGCACGGCCTTGCAAATCGAGCGAAGCCCCTTGCCTCCGACGTCTGTCTTTGCAGGTCGGGAAACGGATCCGGGCTCGGGACGTCGGATCCGACGTTGCCGATCCCAGATTGGGCGTCACCAGCCTTGGCGATCCCAAATCTAGTGTCCTTCGAGGCCGGCAACCTCCACAAGCAACGCAGCCTCGAGTGTCAACCGAAGCCCCTTGCCTCCATTCTCTGTCTTTGCGGGTCGCAAGATGGATCCGGGCTCAGGACGTTGGGTCTGATGTCGCTGGCCCGGCCCTGGCGATCCCAGATTTGGTGTCCTCCAAGGCCGGCCACGCCATTGGCGATCTCCGCAAGCAATGCGGCCCTGTAACAGTTGGTTTTTGGTTTTGCTCCCTTCCGTTGAATTCATGATAGTGACTGAAACAAATACAAAGTGATACACATCCGGACTCAACTCCGGTTGATGAAATCGGCAGAATCTTATGCCGTTTGTTTCATCAAAGCAGTACGTTTTCAACATAGTAATCGTCATTCCGACCCAAAAAAACAAAACATAGTAATCGTCGTCCCACGTTACAGAAGGAATCTACCACCTAAAATACTAGTTCACAAACTGACAAAAATAGTGCTATAATTCCCTTGCTTTCCCCTCATCATGCACACACACATACCCCCACACACATACCCACGCCCACAACAATGAACATTTTGATCGCTCTTCTTCTCTTTCTTCTTCCAGTTCTCTTCCTGCTAAGCTGGAGAAGAAGAGGATCATCAAGAAAGCTAACTCCGGGATCACTGGGAATCCCCATAATAGGCCAAAGCTTTGGCCTGCTCTGAGCCCTGAGGACAAACACGGTAGACGAATGGCTCCACGAAAGAGTGAGGAAGTATGGACCAATCTCGAAGCTCACTCTCTTCGGCAAACCAACAGTGTTCATTCCCGGACAAGCAGCAAACAAGCTGGTATTCTGCGGAGACAGTAGCAAGATTGCCAGCAAGCAAACATCATCCACCCGCGCGATTCTGGGAGACTGCAATCTGATGGAACTCACTGGCCAAGATCACAAACGCGTGAGAGACTCTATTGTGTCATTCTTGAGACCAGAATCCCTGAAGCAGTACGTGGGGAAAATGGATGAAGAAGTCAGAAAGCACATCGAGTTGCACTGGCAGGGCAAGGAAAAAGTGGCGGTATGTGGATATTATGTAATCTCTCTAGTTGATCCGTTTGAGATATATTCAATACATATTAAATTTAAGATCCACATGGTGTGTGCACTCATACTCTCATATGACCGTGGTTCACACTTGTATGGCCTCCCATGTATTGACTATGAGAATGAATGCATTGACTCAGAGTGCGCATATCTCTTCAATAAACAAAGGAAGAGTAAGTAACACTAATGTTTTGATTTTCCTATAGGTATTGCCCCTGATGAAAAACCTTACATTCAACATCATATGCTCTCTTCTCTTTGGTATGGAGGAAAGAGCTGAAAGAGAGAAATTCTTGCAAAGTTTTGAAGAAATGATGAAGGGAATATTGTCAATACCAGTAAAACTGCCCTTCACGCGCTACAATCGGAGCCTCCGTGCGAGCTCTAGGTCCAAGCTTTGTTGAAGGAAGTTGTACAATAGAAGAAGGTGAAGCTAGAGCAACACACTGCAACTCCTCATCAAGACTTGATCACGTGCTTGTTAAGTAAGCGCAATGAAGAAAACGAACAAGTTATGACTGACAAAGAAATTCTGCACAATATCACAGCTGTCATGGTTGCTGGATATGATACCTCATCCATTCTTATAACTTTTGTGCTGCGTCTTCTGTCTAAGAATCCTGCCGTTTATAAAGCAGTTCTTCAAGGTATACATCCTCTATTTCCAGCGTCTTTTTAGATCTGTCGAATCTGCAGAGATAATCCTGCAGCCCAAAAAGGAAGGAAAACAAAATCAGGCGAAGAAGAATTTGTTCAAACTCAGTTCACTCTTGAACTATCACCCAAGCTGCATAAGGATAATGAATGATCTCTATTTTGCTGATGTATAATGGATGACTTGCCAAATGTAAGAAAAATCAATACACAAAATTTGTCAGATTTTTCGAAGCCAGATGTCAACTTTATAACTAAGCTCAGAGGCATGTTCCTTCCCCCTGTTGCGACAAATCATAAGCTTGTTTTGCTTTTGCAGAACAAGAAGAGATAGCAAAAAGCAAGACTTCAGGAGAACCTTTAACTTGGGAAGACCTTGCCAGGATGAAGTACACATGGAGAGTAGCGATGGAAACTCTGAGGATGGTTCCGCCTGTTTTTGGTGGCTTCAGGGTAGCCTTAAAGGATATTGACTATGGTGGATACATCATTCCTAAAGGCTGGCAAGTAAGGATGCAAACAACTTTTCTCTTAAAGTGTTTGAACTATCTGCTATTTATTCTCTCTATCTGTGAAACCA
Source organism: Syzygium malaccense (assembly GCA_031216405.1). NCBI lineage: Eukaryota > Viridiplantae > Streptophyta > Magnoliopsida > Myrtales > Myrtaceae > Syzygium > Syzygium malaccense. Next base: position 4,626,874 of record CM062258.1, on the reverse strand, counting down.
GCCGATGAACATTTTGTGATAAGATCTTCTGGGCATCAAACATGACACACATGGATGAGAGCATATTCCCAGAGCCATCAAAGTTCGATCCTGCTAGATTTGAAAACCTGAAGTCACTACCACCCTATAGCTTTGTCGCTTTTGGAGGAGGGCCTCGCGTATGCCCTGGGAACGAATTTGCGAGAATCGAAACCCTTGCTGCAATCCATTATCTGGTCACTCAGTACTCTTGGGAGTTATGTTCAGATGATCACTACATTTTCGACCCCATGCCAGTACCTACTCAGGGACTATTGCTCCGGATTGTGGCAAAGATACAGAAATGAAGTTCAATTCTTTCCTTGACTATCCAGGACTTTCACCGTGCCAACTTTTCAGGACTTAGCTACAACAAACATCCCCATTGGTGGAGTAAAAGTTCAAACACCATTTAACCCAAGAAAGAAGCCAGTGATTTGAGAAGCTCTTCTGAATAACATAACCAAGAGCATTCCGCCATGTTGTATGTTTTCACTTTGTATGATGCCATATGTATGTTGTCAGTACAAATTTGGCATTTAGCTTGAGTCCCCAATACCCATGTAATCTTCCTTGTCTTAGCTCCTCCAGAAACTATCAACGCTTTCTATATTACCTATAAACAAATGGGGTTTGTATAGGAAAAGAATACGTGGCCTCTCTCATAAATTTTCTTTTGCTCTTCCAATTTCTTTGGGTTGGTCTGAATCCGATTCTAATTCTTTTTATAATTTTTTCCTTTTTTCTTGCTTTTGACCTAAACACATCATAATATTTCAACAAAAAAAAATGATGACAGAGCATCAACATGTGAAAAGGAGATTCAATTCTATAGATTGAATCTATGTTATAGAAAAGTTGAAATTATTTATATCTTTTTCAGCACAATATATGTAATTTCTCTTTTGTCCTATGAAATAGGTAAGACAATAGTGTCGCGACCGCCATCAAAATAGGTGCCAACAAATAGCAATAAAACTACTAACTGAATTTCAGTATGATCTGATAATAAACAAGAGAATTGATTTTGTTCTTTAACTTTATCAAGTAGATATTCTAGAGCATAATATAAAATATTCCCAACACATAAATATAAGACGAAATAAGATGCTAAGTCATCATTTTCATCATAGAATGATGAAATACAATGAAGAAAACTACGTTATTTCTTCATTAATTAATCAATTAAAGCGGACGAAAGATGATTCTCTATATGGTACCTAATTTGATTATTAAGTTAGATAAGTGGATAGGCCAAGATTCTCTAATCCTCCTATTACCCTTTACTGCCTCTTTTCCTGTGTTAAAATTCTAAAGATCCCTAATTATCATGATCGGGCTGGCGACAAGGGATCATTCTTTACATGGAGTGGTGATGTATCATTAGTACGACAACCCGCTTTGGCATAACATTTTTGTACTCTCTTTGTAAAATGAATATTGATTCTCTTTTTATTTGAAATCTAACAGAAGTAATTAACTAAGCTAAATAATAGGGAGTTCTTTGAGAAATGGCAATTTCTATCTGAATTCTGACTTGTCAATACATTGAACTTTAATGTAGTTACATATATCTGTGAACCGCACAGGTCATATTCTAGTAACAGATTGAATTACAGCGTAAAAGCTTAAGTAGATATTTTGATACTCAACCCAACGTGCTTGCTGGAAGTCAATATTCACAAAGTTAACTAGGAGAATCACAGTGCAGAAAATCAGTGCATTTTTGGCAAATTCAACTTAGAAAGAACTGGAGAAGAGATTGAAAACGCTAATGCAGGAGATTACGATGCATGAGATTCTGGAAAACCTTGAGAAGTGCAAAACACAGGGGACAGATAAGACCTCATTGAATGAGAATTCAACAGGCACATATAATCAATGCAATTATGCGATATGAACTCGAACAGAAAATTGCTGAAGAGCTCGTTATGGAAGCCAAGCTGGAAGAGGCTTACTCTGGAGTGGATTTACCCAATCTTTCATCTTTACATCGTCTCTGATCATCGACCATCGACTTGAAAACATTCAACAGTTGATCCAGCCCCTCCGGACTGCCCCCAACCCCCTTCATCGTGTAGATGACACTCTCGAGAGTGGACAAACATCCAGCTTTAGGCTGACTTCTAACTTCTCCGTACAAGCTCATCACCTCCAAATCCAACTTCAGATGAGGCAACAGCTTCAACCAAGGATTCTCGCTGTACATCCTCTTCGCCTTCATCCACGTGCCATCCAGCACAATCAGGTTCCTCACTTCGAACTCAGTCGCCTTGAGTTCGTCAATGCCGAGCGCATTCTCGGACGGGAACAGAAGCACCGACCCGCGCGGCACCTCGAGCACGAATTCCTCACATTTTTCGAGCTCCAAGCTCGGATTCAATGGAAGGTTTTCCAATTTCCTAACCACAAATCCATTCGACAGAACATCACGAGCCGACTCACAATCTAATATGGCATCAAAATCAGCTCCTCGATAGCTGATTCGAGACATCCAAATATGGTCCATCGATTTGATAATGCCCTTCTTGCCCATTCGAAAACTGATAACAGGTTCGCTAGTAGTACCACCAGACACGACTCCACGGGAGCGCGAGTTCTGCTGCACCGGGGAATCCCCCGAAACTTCGACATTGTCCGGGGCAATCAAGCCGCAGTTCCTACCATCCCCAGGACAGTGGGCTCCGTTCGATTGCTCTCCGTCTCGGGCACCCAAATCCACACCGACCAATCCACCGGCGCCGATTCCGGAGCCTCGCTCGAGCGGCGAGATCGAGAACTCGGCGCCGAAGTTGACGTCGGAAACGGCGGCGACGGCGACGTGCTTGAGCCCCAGCCTCAGGATCCGAGCGGAATTGAGGGGGTGCCCCCGCTCCAGGCTGTGCTGGAGCACGGTGACGCGGACGGGGTGATCGAGGCCCGGAGATCGGATCCGAGCGCAGAGGCAGGTGCGCGCGGGCTTGGAGCAGGCCGGGCAGACGGGTCGCTTCGGGTTGGAGCGAGCCGTTCCCGCCATTTCCGCGGAGCTCCGGTGGACGCCGGCGATCTGGTTGGGGAAAGGATGGAGCTTGTCGAGGATGATGGTCAGGGGCGCGGATCGAAACGGGCTCGATTTAGGGTTCAGGAACGGGTTCGGAAATCGGATCCGGGTTGCGAAATGGACCCGCATCTATCTGGTACGGCGGGTACAAGTTTTTTTCCAGAAATCGTGAGACGACTTTCGGGAATGTGAGAGAAACAGAAGGGGGCCAGACGTTCGAGCAATAGTTTTGAATTACTAAAGAGTAAAGAGTGCGCGGCAGCCTCTCGGATTCAAATCCGAAAAAGTAGCGTGTGGTGGTGACCGATGATGATAATGGTTGCCGCGGTCGGGCGACGGGCAGGGCCCGGCGGTGTGACATTGTGGGCTTATAGTAGTGCTTTCAGGGCTCATTCGCCGGAGATCCGTCGATGTCTGGGCCGGATGCCATGGCAACAACCGAGCAGGTCGCCGTCCCCTGGCACGATTAATTTAAACAATTTGTCGAAATTGCTTAATTCGACAATTCTAAATTTCTCTATGGTCTCCCATAGTCTTGACTCCATGAATGAACGGAGATCATGCGCTTAGACCACGGTAAGCACCGACTGAGATCAAATTGTTCAGAGTCAGGTCAACGGGTCAGCAATTGAGGCCCTGGAAAGACTTCCATCCTTCCAAAAGTCTTTTTTTGACTCGAGCAATGCCATTTGTTTCTTCGCCAAAAAAGCATTCCTTTCTTTGCAGCTTTTAGCAGAGGAAATCAATCTGTTCTCTGGATTCTCGGACGGTGGTTGCGGTCTGCGCTTCAGATTGTAACAGCAGCCTCGGAGTTCATCCTTTTGGGGTTATACAGGTATGTATCACCGATGTCCTAGCTTCATGTTTCAGTTGCTAATGATGCTGCACAACTTCACTTGAAATTGCCTTCTTGGGATTTGCATGCGTATTGTCCAATTTCGATCTGGCAAGAACTTTTTGCCCGAAAAAAGAAAAAAAATCTGGTCGATATTTCAGGTTAGTCAAAGAACAATGGATCCGAATATTTGAGAAGCCGAGGGACTAGCAGAGTCTGCTTCACATCTTGTCTTAGAGCCGAAAGGACAATTTATTACTATGGATTGATCATCCTGGAATGAGGCCTACTACAAAAAAGAGAGAATTTTGGGCAACACTACCTTTAATCTGTTTGTGTTTAGAAAGGATTTCAAATATGATATTGCATGAACTTGTCGATCGAAAATGTTGTGCCACATACGCTGCTTCGCTCTTTTGGATCAGAGCAACATGACCCCGATTAAACTGTTTCGACATTAAACTTTCGGGTATATAATACTTGATCTGCTTAGTAGTTGGATCATATATGGAAACATAGGCTGGGAAGTTTTCTTTTTGCCCTTTGTTGTAAAAAATTCACCTCAGCCCCACTTTGAGCTAAGATGTAAAAAGAGGAAGAAGAAAGAATTGCCCGGTAATCACCCCTGTTTTGACGTCTCAGAGTCGTGGATAGATGGAGAACCCTACAGCTTCAGCTCAAGCTGCTGAAAGAACAGAGCAGTTACCACTAGCAAGTCAATGGCAAAAAGGCCAGCTTATTGGGCGTGGCACTTTTGGAAGTGTTTACATTGCTAGCAACCAGTAAGTTAGCTCTGGGAAACTTCGACATGTTGCATATTTTTAGACATCCAGTTAGCTAAACTTTGACATGTTTCCTGACAGAGAAACCGGAGCTCTGTGTGCATTGAAGGAATTTGAGTTATTGCCTATCGATCCAAATTCGGCTGAGTGCATGAGGCAGTTAAAGCAGGTAATTTTTTGTAATGCTCTGGGATCCAATCTATTCTCCCATCTGATCTAAATATGCTGCAGAGAGTTTCTTTTATCATTTCGAGGTAATTGATTGCTTTGCTACCTTTATGTTTTTCAACCTGTTACACAGGAAATTGAAGTACTTAGCCAGCTTAGACATCCAAACGTTCTGCAGTATTATGGCAGTGAAATTGTGAGTCACCTTTCCATGGCATCTACACGTCTCAGCTCAACAGGCATTCCTAATTTGACTCACCAAAATTTCAACATATTCATACATACTCAGGTCGAGGATCGGCTTAACATATATCTAGAATATGCACATCAATGTTCGATAGACAAGTATATCCAGGAGCATCGTGGGGCCCTAACAGAATCGGTTGTCCGCAATTTTACACGCCATATTGTGACTGGATTGGCTTACCTGCACGCTAACAACTCCATACATGGGTAATTCTAAACCATTGATCTCAAGCATCATGAGATGCCTTGCATATTGGTTAAGGACAATAGGACCTTCTTTATTGTGCCTACATACCTGTGAAAACTCTTTGGCGTGTGCAGGGATTTAAAGGGAGCTAATTTATTTGTGGATGCATCTGGGATAGTCAAACTTGCTGACTTTGGGATTGCTAAACAAGTGAGTTTCTAGCACTTCACTGCAAGACTACTGAGTGCATGTAGAAATTCCTTGCTGATGTGTCGTGCATTTACTGGCGAATGTGAAGTCAGGGTGACTGATAGATTAGGTTAGCGCAAAAAGAAAAAAAAAGAAACCATGCAAGCTTGCTGTTCTTTATCTCCGCTCTATCAATGCATACTTTCATTTATCGGTTTGTGGCATTTCATCTGTGCAAAAGTCTACCGTAGATGGATGAAAACTTATTGAACAATTTTCTTTACTTTTTTTTCACATCGTTTTGGGTAAAGATACTATGTTGCATAAACGGGAAAAGATTTCTTGCTGTAAATAGATGCTGAAACCAAATGAGAGTTCGTTCCTTTTCTACTGGTTTCTGAAAAGTTCCTAAGAGGTGTACCCAATAGAGTGCAATACCTTTGGTGAATGGTTCTTCTTGTGTTGTTTTTACTGCTCCTCTGCCTTCCAAGAGAAGGATCGAATTTAGTCGGAGTAAGAAGCGCCTCCTTCCTAACACGGGGTAAACAAAAGTGTATTGGTCCATAGAACGGAAATCTGGCAGCAGCCAAGGTATTGTTGCTCTCTTTTCAAGTTCTGAAGCATTTGCTGATATCATTTTTATTATTGTTTCATGGTCCTTTTTCTCAGTAATGAGCTAACACAAGTCGAAAGTGGTTGATTTAGTTCTTTCATCGATCAGATGTATCTATGTCTATGAAGATGTTGGCAATTTTATCCAGTGTTCCATGAGAACACCAAATAGTCTTTGGCTTTACTAATGTCCTACGGTTTCTTAGCTAACTGGACAAGCGGCTTACCGCTCTTTGAAGAAGTGTCTAAACTGGATGGCTCCAGAGGTACTTTGCTTTTGTGTACGTTAATGCAACATTCCTTTTTTTGTTGTGGCCAAATGATGGAATGGTATATCCTGCAGCTCATACAATCCTTGATGGCGAATGATAACAGCACGGATCTCGATCATACTGCTGACATCTGGAGCTTGGGATGTACTATTATCGAAATGGTAACTGGGAAACCTCCTTGGAGTGAGTATGAGCAGGTAAGAACGCTGCATTGCTTTTTCATTCTCTCTGTTAGTCCTTCCAAGGATACGCTTCCAACCAAATCTGTGTCACTGTTTTCTGTTGGAAGTTTGAGACTGTGCGTATTACCATTTGGTAAGTAATCTGTGTCTTTAGTTTCTGTTTAATGTTTAATCATTAATGCAGGCTGCGGCTATTTTTAAGGTGATGCGAAGTTCTCCACCAATACCCGAGTCTTTATCCGCCGAGGGAAAGGATTTCCTGCAGTGCTGCTTTCGAAGACAGCCTGCTGGGAGGCCTTCAGCTGCAATGCTACTTGAGCATGCTTTCCTGCAAATTTGAAGTTGCAGATGACTGACTTTTTTCATGTGCCAATACGTTGTTGCGAAAGGGATGTTGTAATGTAAAGTTTCATATTTACTAAACCAAAAGGATCACGAGGTCCATTGATGGGATGGAGAAGAAAGAAGACTCTTAATGGTCCAATAAGAGATGCTTTTTGCCTCAAAGGAAGGGCGTCGGGTGCGGAGGAGGGTCGACAATGGGTTTCTTTTCTAAAAAGGTACATTTAAGAACTTTTTTCAGTATAAAAAGTTACTAACATGGTGAAAATATTATTTATCAAATGGAGAATTACTTAACACTTTCAGAAGCTACTACTTCAGAGTAGATTGAAGTTCACATTACCTTAAGAAAACTCACCGATAAATTGCTGGAAAAAACTAAATAGTTTCATTAAAAGTTGTTACAATGAAAAAGTTACTTTGGCTTATAAAAAATAAGCTTAAGACATGAATTATTATATTAGGTAAATTTTTCATAGTGTTTAGTAACTTTCTCAATTAGAAAGGTAATGTCAAATCTATCATAAATTAGTTACGAGATATTGATCGTAAAAATACTTATTTATTGACAAGATGCATGTTTTTCTAGCATGATCTGATTCGATGGTGGACATTCACATAAACAATTTGACAGTGCTGTTTAACCCAAATGTTTTGTAAGAAGTGTATTTGAGTTATAAACAGTCTACAAGGTATATCTATTCATCAAAATCGAATGGTGTATAGTGTTGAAACGAAGTCAAAGAAGCATCACCACATCAGCAAATACAAGCAAGATAAATAAAAGAAAAGAAAAGAAAAGAAAATGATAAGAACATTAGAAGTCTTAAAATCTGTGGCGAGGGTGTAATCAATTTTTGAAACTTATTCAATTAGTGCAAATTAAATTCTGTCAATTCCATGTGATTTTACAAAAAATGTGGCACTTGGCCCTAAATGCATGGCACCAAGAAGCCTAAAAAGAAAGAAAAAAAGAAAAAGCGAAACATAGCAAAAAAGAAATCCAGAACTGGGGAGAGAGACGGCGCGGAGGCCCTTGGTGAGCTCCGACGACCCTTGAGCAGCCGCTTCAACACTCCCCTGAAGAGACTGGGGCCCACATCTCCCCCTCTCTCTTCGGTTCCATTTTCCTAATTTTTTGTTTTTCTTTTGGTTCTTTCCTTTATTATTATTATTATTATTATTTGGCCTATTTTTTGAGATGTTACTTCAGAGCCATGTGTCCTCAAGATATCTTTAAAAATGTCATATCTACATTTTTCGTTGCTTAAGTCGAACGTGTCTAACAACTTGATTGCCACAATTGGATTAGTTTATAATTTGATTATACTTTCATGATAAGTTTTTGGATTTATAATGCACATATTAAAAAAGAGAGAAAAGAAACATTAAAGATAGAGAAAAATAGAAGGGCGCCGGACTTGTACATGTTGATATACAAATGTCTGGTTTATGCCACATCAGCAAGTTGATGATGTCACTAATAATGATTGATGGAGGAATTTGATTTCATTAACGAGAAAAGCTAGAGGACATGTTTCTATTGGGTCCGTTTTTTTCAAGAATGACAATACAAACGTTTGAAGGAAGCTCCTCAAGGTAGATCCGTTAAATGAGTGGGTTGGGTCGGATCGGATCGAAAAATTGACTAACCCAAATAAATCCATTTATCCCGTTTTTCATGCAATGTAAATTTATTGACAAATGCCCAATCCAATCCATATTGCTAAAAAACTTTTATATTTAGCTCCATATAAGAAAATTTATACCCAAATTGAGGTGAGAGTATAGCGTGAGAGAGCGCAAGATCAAAAGAGGGCAAGAGAGAATGAAGAGAGTGTCCTAAAAGTGAATTGAGTTAAGTTGTAAACTCATTTATGATCAATTTATGATCCATTTATCACCCGTATTATATTTAAACCAATTTATGACTTATTTACTGAATATAACTAATATATATAAGACAATGTGTGTTTTAAAAGCCACATGTCAGATATATTATTGGTAATGAACATAGTAGTTTCTTATTAATGATCCTTGGCATCCTCATGGGGTGTTGTTGGATGTTTACCCTAAAAAACTGATAGATATTACTGCATTGGGCCTTAACTCTCTAGTTGCTGGTGTCATTAATGGAGATGAGTGGGTTTGAATTCCACCAAGATCAGATCTGTTGGTGCATGTTCAAGCAGCCGTATGTGGAACAATCTTTCCCCTGCTCTGCTCTTGAGGGTATAGCAATTTTCAAAGGACTTACCTCTGGATGCTTCTTCACTCAGGCTGATGCTTGGGAGTAGGTGAGTAATAAAAAGCAGAATATCTCTTGACATCAAGTCATCTGGTTTAATCCAAATTCGCCTGAATTCAGCTGTATAGCTTGGCTTGCTCCACTGATGACATATGTGTCTTATGCTCTTCTTGCTGAGTCTAGGAAACCTTTGTTTTCTGAGGGTCCCTTCTCGAAGGATGGAGATCTCTAATGGGATTTGCTTGGAGTTTGTTGGATTGTTAAAGACTGGGATAGAATGGGATCTTGGAGCTGCTAGAGGGAGGTCTTTGACTAAAATCATATTGAAACTCATCTGGAATGGCGCCATCTACCATATTTGGGGTGATAGGAATGAAGTTTTACGTAGTCATGTTGTTCTTCAGTCTACTAGTGTTGTTAAAATGACCGTCTTTGGTGTGAGAATCCGCATTCAAAGCTATTGCAGGAAACAAAGCGTCTTTGAATGATGCAGGATCGCAGATAAAGCTCCGTGTATAATATTTCAGATTGTTTCGAGAGCTTGGGTGTTTTCTGTTGTTTCTTCTCTGGGCTTTAGGGACATTACTTTTGCATTGGGCCCTGAATGTTTGTTCTGTTGTGTTTGTGGGGGCGATGGTGGAAAGTTTTCGGGTTGTAATTAGGCTTAGTCCATCCAAAACTTTTTCGTTGAGGAATGAAGATGCCCACTTACGAACCCGAAAAAAGAGCTAAAGAAATTAATTGCCTGATTTAAAAAGTTGAAGGATTCAATAGCACAAAATGAAAAAGCCAAACTTTATCTAAATACAAGATTTGCACTTGCGGGATTTGGTTTTTATTTTCTTTTTATGGTGTCCAGTGTCACTTACCACGTGTAATCTTTCCTACGGCTAGCTCCTTGATGTGGTCCGGTCCGATAACGCCCGCAAAACGTACCTTCCTTGCAGCGCATGGAAGAAATTTTGCTCCTCCTGACTGCGGTTGACTCTGTTTTTATATTTCATATAATGCCCGACCTTTGATCTTTTTCGAGTAACCCTAAAGCCTGACGAATCCGTAAACCCCTGAAAACTTAAACAGTCGACCTTCTCGAATTCCTGATGCTAATACCTTTCCGTGGTTCAGATTGCCAGAGCAGCTTCTTTCCTTTTTTTGGTCAGAAGCTAGAGCAGCTTTGATCCTTACTTTTCATCTATTTTTGCTTCTTTGGAATTTGAAATATTGTCGGTTCTTTTCTATCTCTGCTATTTACCTACTCTGAGGGATCCTCGGGTGCTTCAGCTTTACTGGGTGATTGGAAAAGGGTTTAGTATGGCCTTTTTTTATACATGTAGATCTTGTCTGACTCCGTTCTTCTCTAGTCTGCTCTAAATAGTCTCCTCTTTTGTAGCTCAGAATAAGTAATGCCTAGAGAGGTTGATCCATTTCGGAGGCATGTGGAGGTTGTGGCGGACAAGTGGAAGTGTAAGTTTTGTGGCAAGGATTTTAGTGGAAGTGCTACGAGGATCAGGGCACACCTCGCTGGGGTTCCGGGCTACGGTATTAAACTATGCGAGAGAGTTGATGATCATGTGAGATCACAAGCTTTGAAGGCGATGAAAGGTAAAAGTGTGGTGGACGCAACCCACAGGGGAGGCGCATCTATTGAGGTAACGGGACGAGGAAGTGACGGTATGGGCCAAATTGTTGTCCTTGGTAGTGACCATGCTTCGAGTCCCCACGACATGCAGAACTCGAATCAAAACGTCCCACAGCAACCATCTTGCCATTGGCAGAATGGAAGTGTTGCTGGTGCGGCTTCGGTAGATCGTCACTATCAAGAGTCCTTGTGTCTCGCTGACATGGCTGTGGGTGATCCAGAAATGCCCCCACAACCCAATGGGTCAAGTCAACGCTCGGATGATGAACATGGAACCGAAAAAACTTCATCTCTCCTGCAACCTTCAACCGATCCGCCGGCTTCAATTTTTCTTGATCCAAGTCAACTACCAGAGCTTTTTGATCAGTCTATTGATCTCGAGACGAGGTATGAACGACAGAATAGTAGAGGGTCATCACCATTGCAAAATCATCGATCCCTTAATAACAGTGTGACAAATGGGTTGCATCAGTCAACTAGACTTGGTGTTGCTGTGCCTGGTCCCCGTCTCAGTGACATAAGTACAATTGGCAATCCCCAGCATCCCAATCAAACACATTCCGGCTTTGATGAACAATGGAGAGGTGATAATGCTTCATGCCCGCCAATATATTCAGCAGAGTGGCTGTCTTATCTTCTTGATATGCCCTATCAGCCACAGTTTTCCATTCCATCTTGTTATTCTGAGGAAATGCAAACGAGTGACCTGCAGAATCGAACGGGTCCGTTGTCATCACAAAATGATCAATCCCTTCATGTAGGCACTTCAAATTGTTTGCCAGACTGCAATCAAATTCCTATTGCCGAAGCAGTTCCCCTGTCCAATGCTACAAGTGTAACCAATGCCGTCCAGCATTCTAGTCAACAGACACTTCTTATATGTGATGAAGAATGTGGAAATGAGACTAGTTCCTTTCCCACACAAGCTTCAATGGACATGTCTCCGCCAAGTGCATCACAGCCTTCCACTGACCCTCACACTTTTGAGAATCTTGACGTGGATTCCCAAGTTCCAGAGGGCGGAACTGACACAGAAGTCCCATTATCATCACAAGGTATGCCTTGAAGTGATCCTTCTCTTTTCTACTGACTGTCTCCTTATTTAACATGTCCCACGTTTTCCCAATTACAGGCGTATCCTTGAATGTTTCATATGTGCACTTTCTCTCATTTTTTACTGATGATATGTTACATGAGAATATCAAACAGATGTAAATGTTAGTTTCAGTGTAGATGTTTTGTGGGATTAAGTCCACATTTTGACTCTACTTGCACTCATGGCTTCTTTTGAAAATTCAATGGTTGATTGATTAGGATTGTTAATTATGATTTTAACCTGCTTTACTTTTGCAACCAGCTTCCAGGCACCCTCCACGTCAATGTTTTCCAGATCAACCTCATAATCTTGAGACAATGAACACGAAGCATCACCCAAGTGTGTCATCATTATCACAGAATAACCAGTTCTCGACTACATGTTTCCCGCAAGCTCCACTGGACATACATGCGAGTAGTCCATCTTCATCGCAAGGTACATGTTTATTCATCTAGACTGATCCTTATGTATCCTGATGTTACTTAATCAGGGAGAGGGATGAATGCTCACATTAGGATCTAACACGTAGAATTCTTGATTCACAATTAGCTATATACAGAGGCATTCCAATCACGAGTCATCCAAACGCAGGCAACTTTGAAAATAATGGAGCTTTGAAAAGAAAGGTAGAACGACTCTACAATAGAGAAGCTGACATAAAGAATGAGTTAGAGTTCGCTGCATCTCTATCTCTGAAGAAGCAGAGAATAGAAGTTGTGAATTGGTTGACGAACATGGAAAAGCTGAGGAAAAATTTCCAAAGTCTTGAACCAGCAAGCGCAGAAAATTTGCTACCACAACAACAGGTGGATATGTTGATGAAAGAAGCAGAAGACCTTATCATAAAAAGCAAATTTCCAGAAGGACTATTTGAGGTGGGAGATGCCAAAGTCAACATATTATTAGAACGAAAGTTGGAGGCAGGAAGGGCATTTCAGACAAATACTAAGAAGATCTTGCAGTGCCTAAAAGAGAATCACATATCACGATTAGGCATCTATGGTATGGGGGGTGTCGGGAAAACAACCATTATGGTGCACATACATAATAGGCTCGTACAAAATGCAAACCATTTTAATGTATTGTGGATTGCTGTGTCGCAAGATCTCAACATACATAAGTTGCAAGGTGACATTTGGAAGGCGCTAAACTTAGGTGATCTAAAAGAAGAGGATGCGATGAAACGGGCGGCAATGTTGTTTGATCAATTAAGTAAAAGAGGGAAGTCTATACTTATCCTCGATGATGTATGGGAACAATTTGATCTTGATGAGGTGGGTATCCCTGTTGAAGCTGATGGACTTAAGTTGGTGTTAACAACTCGGTCCTTTGAAGTATGCCGCCAGATGCATTGTCAGGAGAAGATAAAAATCGAACCTTTGTCTCCTAATGAGGCACAAAGCTTATTTTTGAAGGAACTTGGACCTGGAGCTCTTAGTGTGGAAATTGAAGCAGTTATGAAGTTAATCGTAGAAGAATGTGCTGGTCTACCACTCGGAATCGTCACGATGGCAAGAACCATGAGAGGAGTAAGTGATCTGTTTGAATGGAAGGATATATTAGAGAGATTGAAAGAATCTAACATGGGGCAAATGGATATGGAAAAGAAGGTCTTAGCAAATTTAAAATTAAGTTATAGTCGCCTGAGTAATGATGAAGTCCAACGATGTTTCTTATGCTGTGCACTTTATCCAGAAGACCGGCTAATTCATAAGTTTGAGCTGATAGAATTTTTTATTGATGAAGGATTGATTGGTGGATTGGATAAGAGGGAGAAATGTTATGATAGAGGTCTTACCATACTGAACAAACTCGAAAATGTTTGCTTGTTGGAAAATGATCAGGGTATGGTCAAGATGCATGATTTGATCAGAGATATGGCTTTGCATGTCATGAGTGCGACTTCCATGGTTAAAGCGGGCAAGGGTTTGACAAGGATTCTGAGTGAGGAATGCTGGATGGATGGTGTAGAGAAAGTTTCTTTCATGGAGAATTACATCAGGGTTATTCCATCCAATATGTCACCAAATTGTCCTAAACTGGCAACTTTGCTATTAAATGGTAGCTTATGGGGGGTTGTGCTGATCCCTGAGTCTTTCTTCAAGCGATTGGAGGGGTTGAAGGTTCTAAACCTGAGTGGTTGTGGGATCAGAGAGCTTCCCAATTCCATCTCGGATTTAGTAAACTTGAGGGCATTGTTGTTGAGGGAGTGTCGGGAATTGTGTCGTATTCCTTATTTAGGAAAGCTGAGTTCATTGAGGAAGTTGGATGTCCATGGATGTAGATATTTGAACGCAGTGGAGGGCTTGGAAATGTTGGTGAACTTGAGATACCTCGACTTATTTAAATCAGGTATAGAAAGATTAGTGGAAGGAACATTGGCAGGTTTGGCAAACTTGCAATATCTAAAGATAGGGGAAGTGAAAGGAGATGACGTGACAAATTTATGGGCATTGGAGACTCTTGATTCTTCTTTCCAGAACGTCGTTGATTTCAACAAATACATGAGATTTCTCCAACAGAGTGGCCCTCATCACTATTACCAACTTGTGGTGAATCAAGAAAAATCATTGTGGTCTGCGAGTGTATATGATGATCCAAGATTTGGGACTTCGGAGAGAAATATTGACATCGATTGTTGCGATTATGCTATTGTCAGGGCAGGAGGGGAATGCAATGAGGATTCTATTTTGATTTCGCAAGATGTGCAGAGATTGGTGGGGAGAAAATGTGGAGGTATGACTAATTTGTCCAACATCGGCCCGCTTGAAAGCCTCCAGGTGCTAATAATGGAAGAATGGGAAAACTTACAGACGCTCTGTGGACGAGTAGATGAAGTAATTGACAATCATGACTACCCTCTTCTATTCCGTAGTCTGAAGACGCTTACTGTCGAGAGATGTCCAAAACTGAAGTATCTCTTTGGGAATCGTTCTAAAGTCACCCTTCCACACCTACGACGGATTGTGATAAAAAACTGTGAGGAATTACGAGGGATAACTGCAGCAGGAGCAATGTTTGCAACGCCACTCCCTGCCTTCCCCAACCTAGAAAAGATTGTGATAGAGCACTGTGCCAACATGAAGAGCGTGGTGGAATCTGAGTTGCTCCCTCACCTTCCTAACCTGAAAGAGGTTACAGTACAGCATTGCGAGAAAATGGAGGTGATAATAGGAAGGGCTCCCCAAACCATGCCACCCGGTGCCCTTTCTCTTCTTACATCTCTTTGGATAGAGCGATGCCCCAACGTGAGGAAGCTTCTTACTCATGAATTGCTGCTTCACCTCCCTAATATCCAAGGCATTCTAGTCCATGACTGCAGAAGGATGGAGGAGATAATAGGCCGTGAAGGACGACGGCGACAACTAGGAGATGAAGTAAGCCGTCTAAACATCAGTACCACCTGTTCCTCCTTGCCAAAGTTAAACTTCTTGAATCTACTTACACTACCAGAATTGGAAAGCATATATGATGGGACGATAAATTGTGATTCCATCCAATATATTAGATTATGGGATTGTCCAAAGCTGAAGAGGATTCCTCTGCATCTGCCCATACTAAATAACAGCTTCCCTTCTCTTAGGGAGATAAGTGTAGATGATGAGGCAAGTTGGGAGTCGCTGGAGTGGGGTCCTCCTCATGTCAAGTCTCTGCTTCGACCATTTGTTTATTTTTAATTCTTCAATTAATTCCAGCATAACTCGTAAGTCGTTATGATAGTCCATCTTTGTCTTTTCTTTTTGCCCCCCTTTCCTTTTCCAATAGTAATACTAATTAGTTACTTCGAATTCTGTGGCCAGGTTTCATGCATATTATACTGAAGTTGAGTCTTCTCTTGGAACAAATACGATGGAGCTCTGCATATGTCGGATTCTTTCGTCCTCATTGTGGTGGTCTCATTCTGCTTGACTTCTTCCTGATGTCCGAGGTACTTCTGTTTTCTGCCATTCATATCGGTTATCACAGACTATGTATTTTTCAGCAATACCCTTTTTCTTTTACACCCGACTTGAACAATCATTTCCCCTTTAAAAAGCTTTTCATTGTCCACAATGCACTTTGTATTTGCTTTTGTTCATTTAATAGTGCGGACGAATCATGACAAAAGTTTAGCACATGTTTCTTGAGGTGTCTCCTACTTGATTGAACAGCTCGGATCACGATCTCATTGCTTACATGTGGAGAATTGCATACTCAGTGGCCCTTGTTGATTTACCTTACTGTAAAATTGACTAATATCAAGGTTTTGAACTCCTTAAGAATCACTACATGCCATTGCTTTCTGTTGGAAGTTTGGGGCGATGCTTATTGCCTTTGGTAATGTGCTGTGTCTTTAGTTTCTGTCCAAGGGTTGTTATTTAATGCTGGCTGCGGCTATGTTAAAGGTGATGCTCAGTACTCTGCCAATACCTGAAACATTATTTGCCGAGGTTGACTTCAAACTTCTCCATAGATGCTTGTTGCCCCCAACTCCAACTTCAAATGGAGCAATTATTGCCTGCATCCGGATCATGCTCACATGATCCATGTTCATCTAAAAAATTTTCCTTCAAATGAGGCGAGATCTTCAACCATGGATCTTCACTGTAACTTTCTCTTTGCTTTCATCCACTTTCCATCCCAGCCCAATCAAAGTTCACCACTTCAAACTCATACGCCTCAACTTCATCAATGCCAAGCCCATTGTGAGTAGGAAATTGAAGTACCAACCTTCCCTTCTTCCTGGGAGAGTTACACAACCGAATCTGCTGTTAGATAGTGCAAGTGTGTGGAATATGTATAGTTTATTGAAGAATAGATATTAAATGCATTTCTAGTAATATAGGTGATACTTAGTCAAAGATAAGTTTCGCCGATTGTTGGAATGCCATTCCAGTCCATCGACTCAAAAACTATGCAACCAATCAGAAGTCCAAATCCAACCAAACATGACATAAGGCCACGTTTGGTGTAAAGAAGCAGACACTAGGACGGAATTATAGTTATGGTGCAGTAAAGTGAGAACTTTGCATCATTGGGAATATCCCAACTGCATAGGAACTACTGTTCCAGCTTTTGCCGCTAATAAGATTTCTTCACTTATTAACCTATGGATTAGCTTTTCTTTCCTTCCTGGTTAATCAAGACTTCAGTTGGAATAATTTTCACTGCATTTTCCTAGAATCCCACTTCCGCTCCCATCTCATTTTCTTTGCATTCTTCTTCTTCTCTTGTTTATAAGGGGGGGGTGATGCAATTTTGCTGGATTTTTCCTGGATGGTTTTTTTTCCTGGAATTGTTTAAAAAATACAAATGCGATTTTCGAAACTAGATTTTGTTACTCTTCTGTCGAATTAATTTGGTGACTGAAACAAATACAAAGTAATGCACACCCGGGGTCAACTCCAGTTTTTGAAATCGGCAGAATCTTATGCTATTTGTTTTATTTCAACAGCAATTTCCGGTAAGGCACCTAATGACACTGTATAAATCGGCAGCATCTTATTATTTAATAGGATTTGTATCAAAATTGATGCGTTTTCTACATGGTAATCTTCATCCCTCGTTCCAGAAAGAATCTACCAACTAAAATATAAGTTCAGAAACTGACAAAAATAGAGCTAAATATAACTCTCTTGCTTTCCTCTCATCACACACACCCCGCCACACAAACCCACACCCACAACAATGAACATTTTGATCACTCTTCTACTCTTTCTTCTACCAGTTCTCTTTCCGTTAGCAGGAGAAGAAGATATCATCAAGAAAGCTACCTCCAGGATCACTGGGAATCCCATAATTGGCCAAAGCATTGGCATGCTCCGAGCCATGAGGACAAACATGGGAGAAATATGGCCTTAAGAAAGAGTGAGGAAGTATGGACCAATCTCGAAGCTCACTCTCTTCGGTAAACCGACGGTGTTCATTCTTGGACAAGCAGCAAACAAGTTTGTATTCTACGGAGACAGCAGCATGCTTGCCAACAAGAAACCATCATCCATCCGTGCGATTCTAAGGGAATGCAATCTGATGGAACTCAGTGGCCAAGATCACAAACGCGTGAGGGATTCTCTCATGTCGTTCTTGAGACCAGAATCCCTGAAGCAGTATGTGGGGAAAATAGATGAAGAAGTCAGAAAGCACATCGAGTTGCACTGGCTGGACATGGAAAAAGCTGCGGTATGTTGAAATTCTGTACACTCTCTCTGATGCTTTGATCTGTTTGAGATATATTTAAAAAATATTAAATTTTAAGATACACATTGTGTATGCACTCATACTCACATATGACTGGTTCACACTTGTACGGCCTCCGCATGTATTGCCCTCGGAGAATGAATGCATATACTGAGAGTGTGCATAATCTCTTTGATAAACGAAAAGAGAGTAAATAACACTAACGTTTTGATCTTCCTATAGGCATTGTTCCTGATGGAAAACCTTTACATTCAACATCATATGCTCTCTTCTCTTTGTATGGAGGAAAGAGCCGATCTAGAGAAATTCTTGCAATGCTTTCAAGAAATGATAGAGGGAATGTGGTCAATACCAGTAAAGCTGCCGTTCACGCGCTATATTGGAGCCTCTGTGCAAGCTCCAGCGTCCAAGATTTGTTGAAGGAATTTGTACAAGAGAAGAAGGTGAAACTAGAGCAGCACACTGCAACTCCTCCTCAAGACTTGATCACGTGCTTGTTAAGTAAGCACAATGAAGAAAACGAACGAGTTGTAACTGACAAGGAAATTCTGCGCAATATCATGCTTGTCATGGTTGCTGGACATGATACCTCGTCTGTCCTTGTAACTTTTATGCTGTGTCTTCTATCTAAAAATCCTGCTGTTTATGAAGCAGTTCTTCAAGGTACACGTTCTCTATTTCCGGCATCTTTTTAGATTTGTTGAATCCGCGAAGAGATTCCTGCAGCCCAAAGGAAGGCAAATAAAACAAAACGAAGAAGAATTTGTTCAAACTCAGTTCAATCTTGAAGTATGACCTAAGCTGCGCAAGGATAATAAATGATCTCTATTTGGCTGATGGATAATGGATGGCTTGACAAATGTAAGAAAAATCAATACATAAATTTGTCAGATTTTCCAAAGCCTGATGTCAACTTTAATGACAAAGCTCAGAAGCATGTTCCTTCCCCCTTATTGTAACAAGTAAGGATGCAAATAACTTTTCCTATCTCTTCAAATATTTGAACTATCAGCTATTTATTCTCTCTATATGTGAAACCAGTCTATTGACATATATTTGGTATTTGTGTGATTTAGATCTTTTGGGCATCAAACATGACACATATGGATGAGAGCATATTCCCAAAGCCATCAAATTTTGATCCTGCTAGATTTGAAAACCAAAAGTCAGTACCGCCCTACGGCTTTATTGCTTTTGGAGGAGGGCCTCACATATGCCTAGGAAACGAACTTGCAAGGATCGAAACCCTTGCTGCAACCCATGATTTGGTCACTCAGTACTCTTGGGAGTTATGTTCAGATGATCATTACATAAGGGACTCATGCCAGTACCTACTCTAGGACTACTGCTCCGGATTGTGCCAAAGAAACAGAAATGAAGTACAATTTTTTACTTAGCTATCCAGGACTTTCACCGTGCCAACTTTTCAGGACTTGGCTATATCAAGCATCCCCATTGGTGGGATAAACTTTAAAACACCATTTACCCAAGAAAGAAGCCAGTGATTTGAGAAGCTCTTCTGAATAAAATAAGCAAGTGCACCCTGCCAATGGTGTAGGTTTTCAATTTCCATGATGCTATATGCATGTTGTCAGTACAAACTATCAATGCTTTCTATATTGCTTAAGACAGCTGGTGTTTGAACAGGAAAGGGAATACGTGGCCTCTCTCCTAAATTTTTCTTTTGCTCTTCGAATTTCTTTGGGTCGGGTTGAATCTGATTCTAATTTTTGTTTTTTTTCTTCTTTCTTGCTTTTTACCTAACAAACCATAATATTTCGACAAAAAATGATGACAGAGCATTAACGTATGAAAAGGAGAATCATATTTATTGATTGAATCCATGTTATAGTGAAGTTAAAATCATTTGCTTTCGTTATAATTATTTATATCTTTTTGAGCACAATATATGTAATTTCTCTTTTGTCCTATGAAATAGGTAAAGACAATAGCAATAAAAGTGCTAAGGGGATTTCAGTATGATCAGGTAATAAATAAGAGAACTAATTTTGTTCTTTAACTTAATTGAGTAGATATTCTAAAGTGCGGTATTTAATATCCTCAAGACATAAATATAAGATGAAATAAGATGTTAAGTAATCATTTGCCTTAAAAATTGATAAATTATAATGAAGAAAACTATGTTATCTCCGAAACCTATTTATCTCGAGTGCCTCATTTCCTGTGTTAATTTTGCGAAACACCCCTAATTATCACCATCGGGAGAGCGAAAAGGTGATCAATCTTGACATGGAGTGACAATTTATCATTAGTAAGACCACCCACTTTGGCAAAATATTTTTGTACTTTCTCTTTGTGAAGTGAATGTTGATTTACTTTTTTATTTGAAATCTAACATGTAGAAAGTAATTAACTAAGCTAAATAATGCGGAGTCCTTCGAGAAATGGCAATTTCTATCTGATTTTTGACATGTCAATACATTGAGCTTTGATGTAGTTAAATACACCTGTGCATGGCACGGGTCATACTCTAGTATTAGATTGAATGACAGCATAAAAGCTTAAGCAGATATTTTGATACTCAACCCAACGTGCTTGCTGGTAGTCAATTTTCATTAAGTTAACTAAGAGAATCACAGTGCATAAAATCAGCGCATTTTTGGCAAATTCAACTTACACAGGGAAAGTACATATAGGCTGTTAAAGGCTATTTGGTTTAGCTTTTTCAAGAGGCTTTGGAGGCTTAAAGCCCCTTGAAAAAAATATGAGGTGTTTGATTCAGCTTTTGAAACTCCATTGGCTAAATGCTAGCATTTGCCAAATGCTGAAACTATTTTTTTCCTTCCCAAACTACCCTCACTTATTGTTTAATATTCCGATTTTGCCCCCTTGTTGTTACTATTCATCTTCTTCGCAAAAGAGTGGCCGGCAAGGGGAGCTGATGGCACTGGCTTTGTATGGCGAAGGGCCGGTGAGGGGCTGGTGAGGTCGCCCGACCCAGGCGACGGCCACCTAAGGTTGCACGATCGCCCAAGGGTCGCACGATCGCCCAAGGGTCGCACGACCGCCCAAGGGTCGCGCGACCTCAGGTGGTCATCGCTTGGGTCCCGTGACCTCAAGCGGCCGTCACATGGGGTAGTGCGACCTCGGTCGTCACCTGCGTCAAGACCCAGGCCAACATGGCCTGAGATCGCGGGAGCCAGGCGACGCCTGCCTAGGGTTGTGCGAGTCCAGGCAACGACACCTGGGTCCCGTGACCTCGGGCGACGTCAGCTTGGGTCTCGACCTGGGTCGCGCGACCCTTATCGAGGGTTGCCCAACCTCGGGCGATGGCCGTAACTCTTCGCCGGCTTCGGCGAAGGGTATTTGTTTTAATAAAAAAGGATCTCAAAGCCTTTTACAAAAAAAAAAATTAACCAAATAATATTTGGGTCAAAGTAACTTCATAAAGAATTTTTTATCAAACGCTATTTGTATTTTTTCGATGAATTTTTACCTAAATGTGTTTGCATTCTTCTGAGGCTCGTTTATAAAGTTGAATCAAACCGGCCTGAGTCTATAAAAGATAACTTTTTGCTTCAAAGGAAGGGCATCTGGTGCAGAGGAGGGTCGACAGTAGTTTTCTTTTCTGAAAAAGGCACATTTGAGAACTTTTTTTGGTATAAAGTTACTGACACGGTGAAACAATTATTTATTTCATATAAATGATTATATTAGCTAAATGTTTCATGGTGGTTAGTAACTTTCTCGATTACAAAAAATAAGGTCAAATCTTTTGAGTAAATTACAAGGTATTGGTTATATAAGTACTTGTATATCGACAAAATATGAAGCATATTCTCTCGCATGATCTGACCGAAGGCATACTTCAACCTAAGCGATTTGACAACGTTGCTTAATCTAAATATTTTGTATGGAATGCATTCCAATCATAAACAATTTGTACGAAGTACATCAATTCATAAAATTGAATGGTATTGATATGGCTCCAAAAAAGTAACACATCAGCAAAACACAAGCAAGAAAACCAAAAATAAAAAAATAAAGAAAGAGAAGTGATGAGTGTGTCGGAATTCCTAAACTTATCATGAAAGTGTAACTAAGCCTAAAATTTGTCCAACTAACGCAAGCAAATACTCCATCATTTTGGTGGAAGGAACATTTGCAGGTTTGGCAAACCTGCAATATCTTAGGATTGGGGAAGGGAAGGGAGAAGTATCAAAGTTATGGCCAGGGAGGCTCTTGATTCTTCCTTTAAAGAGTGTTGCTGATCTTAACAAAAATATGGGCAAAATTATCCAAAAAGTCATAAGCCTATTGTACTTTTATCAATTTAGTCATAAACATTTCAATTTTATCAATTGACTCTTAAACCTTTTCAAGTTTTACCAAATGAATTAATCTTGCCAATTTTAATCAGAAATTGTTGATGTGGATGCCGGCTGTCCTACGTGCCGGCGTGACCGACGTTGACGTGGATAATTTTTAGTATTTTTTGAATTTTTATTTGTTGTTTTCTTTCTCTTTATCTTCTTCACTTTCCTACCGTGGCCGATTGACCTATAAGGGTTGCCGTCTACAT
Source organism: Syzygium malaccense (assembly GCA_031216405.1). NCBI lineage: Eukaryota > Viridiplantae > Streptophyta > Magnoliopsida > Myrtales > Myrtaceae > Syzygium > Syzygium malaccense. The sequence continues at coordinate 4,604,298 of CM062258.1, read as the reverse complement.
CATCGATTTTCGACCAAAATTGGCAAAATGGATTCAATTGGCAAAACTTGAAAAATGTTCAGGATTCAATTGGTAAAAGTGCAATTGATTTATGATTTTTTGGATAATTTTCCTCAAATATAGGACATTTCTCCGACCAGAGTGGCTCGCATCCCCATCACCAACTTCCGGTGACTCAAGAAAGAAAGATCATTGTGTGTCTGCGAATGTAAGTGAAGACGATCCAAAATTCAAGACGTCCGAGAGGAAAAATCGACGTTGATTGTCGCGATTATGCTCTTGTTGGGCGGGAGGGGGGAAGTCTTCCCCTTCTCTTCCCCCCCCCCCTCCCAAGTGATGATGCAATTTTTAGCAGCAATTTTCCCCTATGGTTCTTTGTCAAGAATTATTCTGCATCTTGAGTCCATGAAATGCAAATGGTCAGATGAATTCCCATAAAAATATCCCATGTCGTTAGCTTACGAGATTTCAACGGGCCTTATATTTATATAATCTCCTTTCACTTATTCGTTCGAGCTTTTAGGCCGGGCTCTCTCATGTGTGCGAGAATTGGTCATGGCGTAACTATATTGATATACTAAATAATGCGACAGATTGCGATTGATCTTAGTAATAAATGAACTGAATTCGGCATTTCCATGTTATTTGGCACACAAAATATCGATGCAAGTAGTATTATTTCGGGGGTGGAAACTGTGATTGGCTCAAAAGCAAACGCGTGCAACTCCATTTGAGATTTTCGGTATGTTCTCCTACTTAGATAACCCAACAATTTTCCTCTTTTCTTCGATAGTATAATTTAATTTCCCTTTACTAATTTCCTCTCTCTAGATCCATCTCTCTACTTGTTCTTTTGTTCTCGGTGAAATAAGGGGATTAAATTTATCTAGTCGGTTCATTGTCGACGTCATCAATTAAGCTTTTTTTTTCTCTCTCTCCATAAATATTCACACGCGTCGTTCTTATTGTGTATTTTTATCAATAATTTCTTTTCATTATTTAATAATTCGGATATTTTGTGATAAAACGATTTAAATTAGTCTTTCGAATATCAATTTGATAAATAAAAAGCGATAGATCTTCTTCATTTGGAGAACAGAGGACCGTACACCACGATCTCATTCTTCTAGAATTAATTGTTTTTTTTTCTTTTTTTGGGAAGGCACTTCGCAATTTCCTAGCACCGTATGGTCCGGTCAATCATGAAGGTGTGCCGGATTTTTCTCTGAAAAACCGAGATATTACTTTCTCAAAAGACGAGATAGTTTGTCATTTATGAGGTTCCTTTCTCACCGACTGGGGCTCTCTGTATGGTCAATTATGAGGACGTGCAGGATTTTTCTTCGCCGCGTGTCCTTTCTGGACCCAGTTGGTCCCTCTTTTGCAGAAATTCCGCGATTTCTGTGGAAATTATCAGAAATTCAGTGTGAACTGTGGAATGGTCGACTCGAGTCGAGGCCACTGTCCAGTATCTATCAACACGACATTCACATTAATTTTATCAGCGGATTTGATCGCTAATTTTCATGGAAATGCGCATCAGACATTTAGGCTAGAAATTTAAGCGTCAACAGTAATTTTTCCTAAAAGTTGGTAAAGTTTCTATTTCTCTTTGAGTCATCCCTCAGTTGAAATTTTTTTTTCTTTTTGGTCTAAAGATCCAGACTGCATACAAAATTGGTCTCCTGGATTAATTAATTAGTGCAGGTAACATTCAAATTTTGAGTCGAGATTTATGCAAAGTAAATAACTAGCACTACTTCCAAGTTTTTCCTAATTAATACGATGCAAACTCATTTCTAGAGGGAAAAAAGGAGCAACGCTAGACATAAGAAAATTGGACATTTAAACACATCAAGATGGAAAATAGTGCGGCAGCCTTCTCAGGTAATTTTTGTTTTCAATTTTTCATTTTCTCTGCAAAGTCTAGAGAGTTTGGTAATTAAGTGAACCTTATTTTAACGTTCAATAATAGTTTCCCACCTCATTTGCTACACTGAATTTTTAAAATCATTATATGATTGGTACTATCTTGGGCGGGTAAAGAAAAAAAGATACGTGGGCCCACAAGTTTCTTGGGTGCACATTCGTATGACTTTCCTCAAGGTGGAAGCTGAAATTGGCTCAAAGGCGAACGCGTTTCCTCGAGTAACACCGTCCCATTCCTTTTGATGGCAACGGTACGGGAGACAATTACCCTGCACTCCTGATGCTCCTCTGGATCCATGCTTGATGTGTAAGGGCTGCTTGAGATTCTCCTTCCAAGGCATGCTCTCCTGCTCAGTTAACCCAAAGAGTTCTCCTCCTTTTTTCAATAAGTATGTTTTAATTTTCCTCTATTAATTTCCTCTGTGTAGATCTAGTGTATCTCTCTACCTGTGCTTTTGTTCCTGGTGAAATAAGGAGAGAGATCTCTGCACTTTGGGCATACACAGCTCAGGTGGTTCGGCTCTGTTAGGAGGTTTCTGCGGTTCTGCATCGACACCAAATCTGTCTGGTCAGCCGACTGTTAACATAACTTAGGAATCTTCTATGTTTCTATATACTAATTATTCTGTTCATGTTTTCTTTCTCCTGACTGCTCATTCTTGATTCTAATATGAATTAGATCATAGATATCTTGATACTAAATAGATAATAAGGAATAAGATTTTCTCTTTTTCATTTTTTGAATCCATCAAATGACTTTTTTTTTCTTTTTCCTTTTCTAATTCAATTCATTTACTTTTCATATTATCACTAAAATTTTGTTACATTATTTGATTTACTGTCGGATCATATGCGCGCGCCTTAATTTTCTTTTGACTGCAAATATACACGAATTGTTGATACGGTGGATAGGGTTAGCAATGTAGCCTCTTGTCAAATTTGGCTGGTTTCTCAAGGTCCTCAGCTTCAAACCGGGTGAAGAACAAATAGAAAGAAGACGAGGGTAGTAGGCAAAAAAATTGGCTTGTGAGGTGAGCGAAACTTCGTGTAGGCAAAAACAGGGTTGGGGGAAGGGTTCTAATCGTCTCATTTGATTTCTCGAAAAAAATAAAAAAACACAGTACGGAGAGAGACCGAGAAATAGAGAGAGAGGGGGAGAGCGACAGGGTTTGATTGCAGCCCGTCGAGAGGGTCGAGCTACGGGAGAAATCTCCAATTTCGAACACTAGACAAGAGATGATATGAGCTCTTTTTCTCACGAATTTGGGACTTTTGTTTTAAAAGTTAATATCCGGATCGATTTTGGATTTTGCTTCACCGGCAACATCTCCTTGTAATCCTAGAATTAATTATTTTCTTGAGAAGGTAGTCCGCAATTTCGAAGATTTCTTTGAGTTGATGGTTCTTTCTTGTCTCAATAACAGCAAATTATGCTTGGGTCTGTTGAATATTAATCTGCAGTTTGGCTTTCCCGCTTTGGTACTTGTGGATGCTATTATTTGCTTGAGAATAATGCTATGCATGCTAAGAAAATATACAAAAGATTGGTATGCTATATGATCGGGTGCGCTCTCTCTGCTTGTAGGTTGATAAGCAAGACGACAAGATGCCGCGAGTTGAAGATATAGCCTGGAAATTTGTGATTAGAGAGGGCAAGAAATGGCGTTGTCCTTACTGCCAGATTGAATCCTTCGGAACAGTTACAAGAGTGAAAAATCACCTTCTTAAAATACCAAAAGGAGGGATTTCTATTTGCAAAAAAGTGCCAGAGCCCATAAGCACGCTAATGGATTTGTTACAAGATCAGGTGGCTTTAGTGCTTGTGGTAGCTATATTATCTGCTTGAGAATAATGCTATGCGCACTAAAAAGATATACAAAAGATTTGGGATACTATATGATGGGATGCACTCTATTTGCTTGTAGGTTGGTAACAAAGACGATATGGCTTGGAAATTCGTCGATAGACTGGGGGACAACAAATGGCGTTGTCGTTACTGCGGTGAAGAATTCTCTGGAGACCTTACAGGAGTGAAAGGTCACTTGCTTAAAGTCCCAAATGAAGGGATTTCCATCTGCGCAGTAGTGCCAGACCCCGTAAGAACGCTAATGTGGTCGTTACTCGATGAGGTGGCTGATGAAGAAGAGAGCAGAGAAGCCAACGGTCAAACCTCCACGGAACCACAATCACGTGACATGACGACTCTAGCTGAGGTGGTGGCTGATGAAGAAGAGAGCAGAGAAGCGAACCGTCAATTTTCCACGGAATCACTGCCGCCTTTATTGTCACCAGAAAGCCTCAAATACGCGAGATCGTTATTGCCAACACCACGGAGGGCGACCCACATGGCAAACTTTACCCAACAGGGGGTCATTGGATTAAACTCTGACCAACAATCACAGGTGGTGCGTCAGTCACGTGACATGCAGCCTCTAGCTGTTCATTTTGCACCAACAAGCTCAGAATTAGTGGAAATCCCAGCACCAGAAGGGGCGACCGACATGGAAAACTTCACCTCTAACCAAGAGTGTCAACTTCATCAGAGCATCGCAATGCTATCACTGGTGCAAAATAGGCATGGTATGTTCCCGTGAAGTTTCTATACATTCATCTAGGCGTGGACAAAAAATATTTATTGTATTCTTCAATGCAAATACATCGTACTTTTCAAATGTGAAGACAGTCAATCACCTATTTCTTAATAACAGAGTATCGAATGTGTTGGTCGTGTCCACTAGACCCGCTGGATCCAGTAAACTAACTCCAATAGACATTCTCCCGTGTTCCAATCAACCGTATCCTAATTTCAATGAACAACACACAGGTGAAAGCATATCATGTTCAGAGGAAGAAGAACCATATCTTCGTGATTCGCCTTATACTGAGGAAACGCAAATGAATGACCAACAAACTCTAGCAGGGGCATCATTGTTCCGTGATGATCAATTACCTGCTGTAGGTAATTCAAATTGCTTGCAGGATTGCAATCAGCACTCTCAACTGCAAACTCCAATGGACATAGATTCCTCAATTGCATCACAGCATACAAGTGACCCTCACATTATTGATACAATAATTGTCGATTTGGAAGTTCGAGAGGTGGCAACAAATGCAATAGGCCCATCATCACCACAAGGTCTGTCTAGATTAATCAACACTGTTACTATTGTTCCATTAGATCCTTAAATATCCCCAGATTATTTTATCGAAGTCTAACATATGATTTCTTTTTAAACAAGATATGAATAGCGGTTCTCCAATCAGGAACATGCCGAGCATCATTGCATATTCCATATGTCCAATATCACTTCCTTTTTACTGCACCATTTCTTTCATCAAAATTTTTAACTTTTGCGGATGTTGATTTTCGTTGTAGATATTTTGTGTGATCAAGTTCTAAATGTTGTTTTAACTGTACCCATGGCTGGATTTGAAAGTCCCATTGTTGATTGATCTTACATTTGAATATTTTATTACAACCAGCTTCGGTGCATCCTCAACATCAAAGTTTTGCACATCAATCCATTAATCTCAGGACAGTGCATGTGGATCCATGCATCCCATCATCATCGCAAGCTCCAAATAATGCTCCTCCAACTCGTCAGATTCCACCTTGTGGAACAGGCCTGGTAGGCCAATCGTCATTACTAGGTATAAGTTTCTATACATTCATCTAGGCGTTGAGAAAAAAAAAACATCATTTTATTCTTCAAAGCAAAGATACTATTCTGGAACCGGTGACTCTTAAATATCTCCAATAATCAGGACTTTTCAAATGTTTAAGAGAGTCAATCATCTATACCTTTATAACAGAGCATCAAATGTGTTGCACTTGTCCACTGGACCCACTAGATCCAGTAAACTAACTGCAACGGGCATTCTCCCGTGTTCCCATTGACCATATCCTAATTTTGATGAATACACAGGTGAAACCATATCATGTTCAACGATGGCTTTAGCGGAACTACAATCATGTCTTCTTATTTCGCCAAATCAGCCACAGTGTTCCATTCGATCTCCGTATCCTGAGGAGACGCAAATGAATGACCAGCAGACTCCGGCAGGGGCATCATCATTCCAGCATGATGAATTACCTGCTGTAGGTAATTCAAATTTCTTGCAGGATTGCAATCAGCACTCTCAATTGCAAACTCCAATGGTCATAGATCCCTCAAATGGATCACAGCATACAAGTGACTCTCACATTATTGAGGCAACAATCGTTGATTTGCAAGTTCCAGCGGTGGCAACAAATGCAATAGGCCCATCATCATCACACGGTGTGTCAATCTAATATGTTACTATCGTTCCGTTATATCCTTAAATATCCCCAGATTATTTTATTGAAATCTAACATGTATGTCTTATAAATTAGATATGAACAGGGGTTCTCCAATCATGAACGTACGGAGCATCTATGCCAATGATGAAGAGATAAGAAACCTGAAAAGAAAAGTGAAAGAACTCGACTACAAAGAAGCGAACATAAATGAGCAGATGGAGACAGAGTCTGCTGCTTCCTCAGTTCGGAAGAAGCCGAGGATATTGGTTGAGAAATGGCTGAAAGAGACGCAAAGAGCAAGAAATAATTTCCAGATAATTGGCCAAACCAATGCGGAAACTTTGCCACCAAAGGAACAGGTGGAGAGATTGACCAGAGAAGTGGAAGAGCTCATCGAACAAAGGCTTCCGCAGACACTACTCATAGAGGCGAGAGATGCCAAAGGAGACCCATTTTTGGAACGAAAGCTAATGGGTGCAGAGATTCATTGGAACATTGAGTTGATTTGGGACCGTCTGAAGGAGAATCATGTATGCAAATTGGGTATTTATGGAATGGGTGGTGTTGGGAAGACAACTATTATGATGCACGTACATAATAGACTTCTCAACGATGCAACATTCGATGGCGTGCTTTTTATCACAGTGTCCCAAGATTTCAACATTTATAAGTTGCAAAGTGATATTTCGAAGGCACTAAAATTTGGCATTACGGAGGATGAGCATGAGAAGAAACGAGCAGCGATGTTGTCGAAGCATTTAGAAAGGAAGAATAATTGTGTATTGATTCTTGATGATGTGTGGCGGCATTTTAAACTCCAGGATGTGGGAATTCCTGATAGAGCTGGACTTAAGGTGGTCCTAACAACTCGTTTCTCTGAAGTATGTTCTCGAATGGATTGTGAAGAGATTAAAATTCAACCTTTAGGTGAAGAAGAAGCGTGGAAATTATTCGTGGAGGAACTTGGGCCTAAACCGCTAACCGATCAACGAGTTGACAAGGTTGCAAGGAAAATCGCGAATAGATGCGCAGGTTTGCCACTTGCAATTAACACAATGGCAAGTAGCTTGAGAGGAGAGAAGAATTTTTGCGCGTGGCAAGACACATTAAATAAACTGGACAAATCCCATACAAAACACACAGAGATGGGAGATAGAGTCTTGCCGGTACTAACACTCAGCTATGAACGCTTGTCAGACCCTCAAGTTAAACAGTGCTTCTTATTCTGTGCGCTATTTCCAGAAGATGAAAGCATTCGTCAAATGGAATTGATAGAATATTTTATTGACGAGGGATTCCTTGATGAATTGGATACAAGGGACGCACAATATTACAGGGGTCTTGCCATAGTGGACATGCTTCGAAAAGCTTGCTTGCTGGAAGTTGGTTATGATGGTGAAATCAGGATGCATGATTTGATTAGAGAAATGGCATTACACATCAAGGGTACAGCTTATATGGTAAAAGCGGGTCCGGGTTTGCGAAGGATACCGAATGGGGAGTATTGGACAGAAGACTTGGAGAAAGTTTCTTTGATGCAGGGTTATATCGAGGACATTCCACCAGATATGTCACCGAACTGTCCTAAACTGTCAACTTTGCTATTAAATGATAGTCTTCAATTGGAAAACGTACGGCTCGAAGATTCTTTCTTCATGAAATTGCAGGGGCTGAAGGTTCTAAACCTAAGTGGATGTGCAATAAGAGCACTTCCAGATTCCTTGTGCGAATTGGTAAATCTGAGAGCATTATTGATTAGAGACTGTGATTCCTTACTTTGTATTCCTCATTTAAGAAAGCTGAAATTTTTAAGGAAGTTGGACGCCAGGAGATGTTCGTCTCTGGTAGAGGTTCAGGGTTTGGAAGAGTTGAGGAATTTGAGATACCTCGACCTATGTAAAACTAGAATTGAAAGATTATTGGAAGGAACATTGAGGAGAATGGTGAACTTGCAATGTCTTAAGATTAAAGGAACAGTGGTGGCAGAAGAGGTGATAAAATTGAAGGCATGGGAGCGTCTAGAGTGCGATTTTGGCAATGTTGATGATTTCAATAAATATGTGAGGTTTATAGAACGAAGCCATCCCTATTGTGACAATCTCAATCTCCTTGTGGATCAAGAAAAGTCATTGTGGTCTGTAGATATATATGTGTATTCTGATCCTGAAAAGTCATTGGGGATCCAGGAAAGTCATTATAAAAGTTACCAAAATTGTGTGGAAATGAGATCTTGCAATTGCGCTATGGCGAGAGTACGAAAGGAAAGCAATAACGATTCTATATTGATTCCGGGAGATGTGGAGTTTTTTAGGGGGAGTAATTGCCATGGTATGACAAATTTGTCTGGCATGGGCCCACTCCAATGCCTGAAGGAGCTTCAAATATCTAAATGGGACGATTTAGTGGCACTCGTTGGGGGAGATGGAGTAGATGAAGAAGTATGCAACACTCGTGACTCCCCAGCCTCTCCCTTCCCTTCTCTTGAGAAGCTTGAAATTGAGGGGTGTTCGAAACTGAAGTATTTGTTTGGGCATGAGTCTGGATTCCCCCTTTCACTTGGATGCCCCGCCTTCCCCAGACTCGAAAATATCAGTGTAAAGAACTGTGGCAACATGAAGAGACTGGTGGGATCTGAGTGGTTTCCCCACTTTCCTAATCTGAGGACGATTGAAGTAGAAGATTGCAATAACATCAGGGAGCTGCTACCGCATGAATGTTTTCTCCATCTTCCAAATCTCGAACATATCAAGGTTTGGGGCTGTGCAGGGATAGAGAAGATATTCAACGGAAGAGGAGAAACTCACGGGGAAGGCGCTCCTCTGAACAGCCTCTCCTCTTCCTCACCATCTCCGTTTTGTCCCCACTTTCCCAATCTGAGGACGATTGTAGTAGAAGATTGCAATAACATCAGGGAGCTGCTACCGCATGAGTGTTTGCTCCATTTTCCAAATCTCAAACATATCAAGGTTCGGGGCTGTGAAGGGATAGAGGAGATAATTAGCAGAGGAGGAGAAAATTCTCCGTTTTCTTCCCTAAAGTTGGAGACATTGGTGCTATACCGACTTCCACAACTGAAAAGTATCATGTGGGATGCCGTAAGTTTCATCCCCGATGCATTTGTTGCAGTACGTGACTGTCCGAAACTGAAGACCATTCCGCCCTGTGTTGATATGTTAAGGAGACGCCCAGCCCATGAAATTGGTAAGCGTTTCCTAGCATTAATCAAAGCCATGAAATCTGCGCTTCGGAGTTGGAGTGAATTAATCAATAATTTATCGGATATATTAATTACATTGCACCACACCAATTTTTCGACATGGGAGTTTTCAATCATAATTAACACATGCATCTCAACACACAATCTGAGCAGGGAATTTCCCAATTATAAATCCTGGGCCTTGAGGAATGTGGGAGACCTTTGGACTGGAACCCTACCAATGATTGGGCTCTACAGCGACATTACAGATTTCTAAGAGCGTGCAATCTGGGAAGGCACAGTAGGCTGGCGGAGACCCCCGAGTACGATGTTCTAAAATGCCGTCAAGTGCAGGTAACCTGTATCACTTACTCGCCGGACCTGCGTTCACTTGCAGGTAAAGACTTTTTAAATTGACCGTCACTTTTATGATCTCATGGGAAATTGGGTGAGACTGAGCTACTACGCTTGGGGTCCATTTGTCAGCATTCTATTTTCTGTAAGAGCAATGTAGATTCACAAGAGCTAGAATGGTTGGTTGTTTTACAGTGTCAAACTGCCAACTGTTTCTCTTTAGCCAGAGAGGGGGCGCTATTCTTCTTACAGCAATGACATTGTTATACAATGGAACAGTTGATCGCTTATCAACTCATTAGTTTCATTTCCGTTGTGATTGTGATGGGTCGATCAGCCGAACTTCACACTGTTGAGAAGCCACTAAATGCTCCCATCACCAGTCTATACATGAATACATACTATTTCGTTATGTATGGAATGGATACAAGAAAGAGACAGAGAGAACAATTCAACCGAATCCACGAGCAGGGTTTAAAATGAAAGTGGTAAATAATTAATTTTTATTTCTCTGTCTACTTACCGCTTCATCATGAACATTTTTTACTTATCATTTGTGTTACAGCTAAGTTAACACCTCCCTCCCTCGGCAGAACAAGCCACATTCTGATTTAAACAAGAGCAGATGGAGAGACGTATTCAAAGTGCAAACAAAAGCGAGCCCCATCAAGTGCATATAGAATTTTGGGCAAAACCACCTCCCTTATATTTGTGTTTAGAAAAGACTTTATATATGATATTGCCTAAACTTGCTGATTGAAGATGTGCCACATGCGTTGCTTCGCTCTTTTGGATCAGAGCAACACGACACCGATTAAACTGTTTCAACATTAAACTATCAGGTATACAATATTTGAACTGCTCAGTAATTTTATCATATCTGGAACGTAGGCCAGGAAGTTTTCTTTTCACCCTTTGTTGTACAAATTCACCTCAGCCCCACTTTAAGTTAATATGTAGAAGATAAAGAAGAAGAAAGAATTGCACAGTAATCATCCTTTTTGCAAATTTACCAGGTGTGCCTCTTTTGACGCCTCAAAGTAATGGATAGATGGAGAACCCTACAGCTTCTGCTTCTGTTAATACTCAAGTTGTTGAAAGAACGGAGCAGTTACCACTAGCGAGTCAATGGCAAAAAGGCCAGCTTATCGGACGTGGCACTTTGGAAAGTGTGTACATTGCAAGTAACCAGTAAGTTGGCTCTGAGAAACTTCGACATGTTGCATATTTTTTAGCATCCAGCTAGCTAAACTTTGACAGGTTACGTGATAGAGAAACCAGAGGCCTGTGTGTTGAAGAAGTATGAGTTATTGCCTGATGATCCAAATTCGGCTGAGTGCATAATGCAGTTAAAGCAGGTACTTTTTTTTTTGTTATGCTCTAGGACATCTATCCTCTCATCTGATCTAAATATGCTGGGGAAACTCTCTTTTCATTTCCAGGTAATTGATTGCTTTGCTACCTCGATTTTTTCAACCTGTTACACAGGAAATTGAAGTACTTAGCCAGCTTAGATATCCGAACATTCTGCAATATTATGGCAGTGAAATTGTAAGTCACCTTTCCATGGCACCTGTACGTTCCAGCTCAATGGGCATTCATAATTTGACTCACCACAATTTCAACATATTCATATATACTCAGGTTGATAATCAGCTTAACATATGTCTGGAATATGCACATCACGGTTCGATAGACATGTATATCCAGGAGCATCTTGAGGCCCTAACGGAATCAATTGTCTGCAATTTTACCCGCCATATTGTGACTGGACTGGCTTCCCTGCATGTTAACAACTCTATACATGGGTAATTCTAAACCATTGATCAATCATCATGAGATGACTTGCATATTGCATAAGGACGATTGGACCTTCTTCTTTGTGCCTACAGACCTGTTAAAACTCTTTGGTTTGCGCAGGGATTTAAAGGGAGCTAATTTTTTTGTGGATGCATCTGGAATAGTCAAACTTGCTGACTTTGGGATTGCTAAACATGTGAGTTTCCACCTCCTCACTGCAAGATTACTGAGTGCATGTAGAAATTCCTTGCTGATCTGTGGTTCATTTACTTGCTATTGTGAAGTCAGGGTGACTGATAGATTAGGTTAGGTGCAAAAAGAAAAAAGAGAAAGAAAACATGGAAGCTTGTTATTCTTCATCTATGGTCTCTCAATGCGCACTTTGCATTATGGGTCTGGCACATTTCACCTGTGCAAAAGTCTATTATAGATGGACGAAATGTTAGAATGATTTTCTTCCCTTTTTTACCCATCGTTTCTGGTAAAGCAACTATGTTGCATAAACCGGAAAAGATTCCTTGCTGTGGTTAGGTGCTAAAACCTCTTTGGCGAAAAGTTCTTCTTGTGTTGTTTTTGCTGCTCCTCTGCCTTCCAAGAGAACAATCGAATTTAGTCAGGGTAAGAAGCGCCTCCTTCCTAACATGGGGTAAATAAAAGTTTATAGGTCCATAGAACAGAATTCTGGACAGTAGCCAAGGTAGTGTTGCTCTCTTTTCAAGTTTCTGAAGCATTTACTGAAATCATGTTGTTGATTGCTTCACGGTCTGTTTTTCTCATTGATGAGCTAACATAAGTCGAAAGTGGTTAATTTAGTTCTTTTATTGATCTGATGTATCTGTATATGAAGATGTCGCAATTTTATCCAATATCCCATTAACACACCAAATAGTCTTCGGCTTTACTAATGTACTACCGTTTCTTAGCTAACTAGACAAGCAGCTTACCGCTCTTTGAAGGCAAGTCTAAACTGGATGGCTCCAGAGGTACTTCGCTTTTGTGAACGTCAATGCTGCATTCTTTTTTGTCATGGCGGAGTGATGGAATAGTATACCCTGCAGCTTGTACGATCCTTGATGGTGAATGATAACAGCACTGATCATGATCATACTGTTGATATGTGGAGTTTGGGATGTCCTATTATCCAAATGGGGTATCTCCTTGGAGCGAGTATGAGCAGGTAAGAACGCTGTGTTGCTTTTTCATTTGCTCTGTCAGTCCTTGGACCCGATCCATGTCACTGCTTTCTGTTGGAAGTTCGGACCGTGCGTATTACCTTTTGTCATGTGATCTGTGGCTTTACTTTCTGTTTAAGGTTCAATCGTTTCATGCAGGCTGCAGCTATGTTTAAGGTGATGCGAAGTGCTCCGCCAATACCTGAGACATTGTCCGCCGAGGGAAAGGATTTCCTGCAGTGCTGCTTTCTGAGACAGCCTGCTGAGAGGCCGCCTGCTGCTTTGCTGCTTGAGCATGCTTTCCTGCAAATTTGAAGTTGCAGATGACTAAGCTTTTCCCATGTGCCGTACGGTATTGCAAAAGGGATTTCAATTGTAAAGGTCCATATTTACTAAACCAAAAGGATTAGAAAGAGGAAGGGCAGTGGGTGCAGGGTATGTTTGATCCTTCACACTGTTGGAGCACACGGGACTCGGCTTTTCTGTGATCTAATTTCCTAGGAAGACTTCGTGCAGCGTGGAAGCTGCTACATGGACATCGGTCAACTAATGGGATGAAGAAGAAAGAAGACTCATATGATCGAATAAGAGATGCTTCTGCTTCAAAGGAAGGGCATTGGGTGCGAAAGAAAGGAGGGTCGACAATAGTTTTCTTTTCTAGAAAAGGGGCATTTTAAGGGCTTCTGTCAGTACAAAAAGTTACTAGCACAGTGAAAAAATTATTCATCACGTGAAGAATTACTTACCATCTATCACGAGTTAGCTACGAGGTATTGGTTAAAAGAATACTTGTTTATTAACCAATTTAAGATGCACGATCTGATCCGCTCACATCCACAGATGCAATTTGACGGTGTTGCCTTTAACAATGTTTAATACGGAGTGCATCCGAGTCAAAAACATTTTTTATGGGGTACATCCATTCATCAAAATTGAATGGTGTTTATATGGCGCCAAAGAAGCATCATATCGGCAAACACAAGCAACAAAACCAACCTAAAACAAAAGGGATAAGTGTATTAGAAATCTCTAAATTTATTTTGTTAGTGCAATTAAATCTTAATATTTGTCCAATTAGTGGAATCAAATACTCCATCAGTTTCAAATTATTTGAGATTGAAAATACTGATACGATATTTTTTATTTTTCAATGGCACGCGACATTGAAGTTGTTAAAGTTATGTCTCGAATTTGAATCGTTTATGGAGCTCGATTCGATTGGATATATATTCAAGTTTAATCACAAAAGGAAAATTCAAGAAAGGGGCTTCTGTTTCGGAGAAAAGCAAAAAAATATTTCTGACGCTATAGGATAAAAGATGGGCACACATATTTTACAATTTATACATTTCTCTCGTGGAGGTAAAAGTGTCTTCGTAGGAGGAAGGGTTTTACTTTTGGTAGGTGTGGCTCGCCAGTAGTCGTGCCAGAGAAAAGATGAAATCGTCTATGGGCCCCTCTCTCTTCCTGGAATAGCCGCACGGTGGTGAAGGATAAAAAATAAAATCAAGGGGTTACCTTTCCTTTGCTAGCGGTAGCCGAACGGTAAGAGTTTTTCTTTCTTTGAAGCCGCCGCACAAGCCGAGAGCCGCACAGTGAGACTCCAAGGGGACGAACGCGAAATAGAGGGAGGAACGGCACAGTAACCTCCCCTTGATCGCGTGCGGAGGAGTTAGAAGATTTTTGCTGTGAGTTTACATCCATTACCTTGGATTCGAATTTAAATCTAGGTGTGAAAAATACTTGAGCGTATAAATGATTTGCAATTTTGATTCTCCGATTATAATAGATTATTTGTTGCTGGCTCTTTCCGTAGATGTAGATACCGATCGAACCACGTAAATATCTGATGTCCTTTATTATTCCTCGTTTATTTCTTTAATACTTTCGTATTGACTTAATTTGCAAGATCTTATCGTTTCGATGTTATATATTTCAACAGAAGTTCTGCTAAGAAGGCCCCATATGAAAAAAAGGGCAAAAAAGGGTAAAAGAAAAATAAAAATAGCAGAGAGAGAGAGAGAGGTGACGTGAAGTTGTATCTTTGCATCACCACGAATATCTCAATTGCACATGAACTACTGTTCCAGCTTTTGCTGATAACAATTAGAGTTATGGTCCAAAACCTGATCTGCTAGTATTCAAATTCCGACAACTATAGCCCATTTGTCATTCTACGAATTTTATTGGATTTTGCGCGACATATTAAATGTTTGTTTTGCTCCCAATGGACGATTCCATTTTGCCGGATTCACATTTTTTAAAACTATATTTTGCTCCCATTCGGATGAGTTATGATGGTGACTGAAACAGATGCAAAGTAACACACATCTGGCCACAACTCCCTTGTTGAAACCAAACAAGAGGTCACATCCATTTTATCTCCATCTCCTCTATTCCTATTCCTATCCATTCCATCCCCTTCTCCTTATCTTATGTATGACGGATACGCTTAAGATAATATTTGTTCAATCTTATGCTATCTGTCTTATCTCAACCTGAATTTTCGATACATCACTTGGTTTACTGTACAAATCGGCAGACTTTTATTTATTTAATTGAACTTGCATCAAAGTTGATGCGATTTCTACAAAGTTATCTTCATCCGACGTTTTAATAGGAATCAACCACCTAAAATACTAGTTCAGAAACTGACAAAAAAACTTAGGTCTATAACTTCTTGCTTTCCCCTCGTCACACCCACACTTAGATATCAAATTATCAGTGGATTTGATCGCTAATTTTCATAAAAATGCGCATGAGACATTTAGGCTAGAAATTTAAGCGTCAACAGTAATTTTCCTTAAAAGTTGGTAAGTTTCTATTTCTCTTTGAATCATCCCTCGGTTGAATTTTTTTTTCTTTTTGGTCTAAAGATCCAGACTGCATACAAAATTGGTCTCCTGGATTAATTAATTAGTTCAGGTAAAATTCAAATTTGAGTCGAGATTTATGCAAAGTAAATAACTAGCACTACTTCAAGGTTTTTCCTAATTAATACGATGCAAACTCATTTCTAGAGGGAAAAAAAGAGCAACGCTAGACATAAGAAAATTGGACATTTAAACATATCAAGATGGGAAATAGTGCGGCAGCCTTCTTAGGTAATTTTTGTTTTTAATTTTTCATTTTCTCTGCAAAGCCTAGAGAGTTCGGTAATTAAGTGAACCTTATTTTAACGTTCAATAATAGTTTCCCACCTCATTTGCTACACTCAATTTTTAAAATCATTATATGATTAGTACTATCTTGGGCGGGTAAAGAAAAAAAGATCCGTGTGCCCACAAGTTTCTTGGGTGCACATTCGTATGACTTTCCTCACGGTGGAAGCTGAAATTGGCTCAAAGGCGAACGCGTTTCCTCGAGTAACACCGTCCCATTCCTTTTGATGGCAACGATACGGGAGACAATTACCTTGCACTCCTGATGCTCCTCTGGATCCATGCTTGATGTATAAGGGCTGCTCGAGATTCTCCTTCCAAGGCATGCTCTCCTGCTTAGTTAACCCAAAGAGTTTTCCTCTTTTTTTCAATAAGCATGTTTTAATTTTCCTCTATTAATTTCCTCTGTGTAGATCTAGTGTATCTCTCTACCTGTGCTTTTGTTCTGGTGAAATAAGGAGAGATATCTCTGCACTTTGGGCATACACAGCTCCGGTGGTTTGGCTCTGTTAGGAGGGTTTTGCGGTTCTGCATCGACACCAAATATATCTGGTCAGCCGACTGTTAACATAACTTAGGAATCTTCTATGTTTCTATATACTACTTATTTTGTTCATGTTTTCTTTCTCCCGACTGATCTTTCTCGATTCTAATATGAATTAGATCATAGATATCTTGATACTAAATAGATAATAAGGAATAAGATTTTCTCTGTTTCATTTTTGGAATCCATCAAATGACATTTTTGTTCTTTTTTCTTTGCTAATTCAGTTCAATTACTTTTCATATTATCACTAGAATTTTTCTAAATAATTTAATTTACTGTCAGATCATATGCATGTGCCTTAATTTTCTTTTTACTGCAAATATACACGAATTGTTGATACGGTGGATAGGGTTCGCAATGTAGCATCTTGTCAAATTTGGCTGGTTTCTCAAAGTCCTCAGGTTCAAACCGGTCGAAGAACTAATAGAAAGAGGATGAGGGTAGTAGGCAAAAAATTTGACTTGTGAGGTGAGCGGTACCTCGTGTAGTCCTATGGACGAGACCCAGTTTTTCATATTAAGGTACATTGGTAAAAAAGGAAAAGAAAAAGCCAAAGAAAATATACAAAAGATTGGTACGCTGTATGATCGGGTGCGCTCTCTTTGCTTGTAGGTTGATAATCAACACTTGACAAGATGCCGCGAGGTGAAGATATAGCCTGGAAATTCGTGATTAGGAATGGCAAGAAATGGCGATGTCCTTACTGCGAGATTGAATACTCTGGAGGAGTTACAAGAGTGAAAAGTCACTTTCTTAAACACCCAAAAGAAGGGATTGTCTCTTGCACAAAAGTGCCAGAGCACATAAGCACGCTAATGGATTGGTTACACAATCAGGTGGCTTTAGTATTTGTGGTAGCTACATTATCTGTTTGAGAATAATGCTATGCGTACTAGGAAGATACACAAAAGATCGGGATACTATATGATGGGGTGCGCTCTGTTTGCTCGTAGGTTCGTAACAAAGACGATATAGCCTGGAAATTCGTCAACAGACTGGAGGACAACAAGTGGCGATGTCATTACTGCAGTGAAGAATTCTTTGGAGGCCTTGCAGGAGTGAAAGGTCGCTTGCTTGAAGTCCGAAATGAAGGGATTTCCATTTGCACAGAAGTGCCAGACCACGTAAGAAAGCTGATGCGGTCGTTGCTCGGTGAGGTGGCTGAAGAAGAAGTGAGCAGAGAAGCCAACGTTCAATTTTCCACGGAACCACAAACACGAGACATGCCCACTCAAGCTGAGGTGGTGGCTGAAGAAGAGAGCAGAGAAGCCAACGTTCAATTTTCCACGGAACCACCATGGGCTTTATCCTTACAAGAAATCTTCACACCAAATTTCGACGGACATATGGAACAGTTAAATGCAGTGACCGACATTGGATTAAACTCTGACCAACAATCACAAGCAGAGCGTCAGTTTCTTCAGAGTTCAACAACACCGTCATTGGTGCAGAATAGCCATGGTATGTCGATGTGAAGTTTCTATACATTCATCGTCGAGAAAAAAACATCATTTTATTCTTCAAAGCGAAGATACTATTCTGGAACCGGTGACTCTTAAATATCTCCCATAATCAGGACTTTTCAAATGTTAAGAGAGTCAATCATCTATACCTTTATAACAGAGCATCAAATCTGTTGCACTTGTCCACTGGACCCACTAGATCCAGTAAACTAACTGCAACGGGCATTCTCCCGTGTTCCCATTAACCATATCCTAATTTTGATGAACACATAGGTGAAACCATATCATGTTCAATGATGGCTTTAGCGGAAAATCTTCTTAATTCGCCAAATCAGCCACAGTGTTCCATTCGATATCCGTATCCTGAGGAGACGCTAATGAATGACCAGCAGACTCCGGCAGGGGCATCATCATTCCAGCATGATGAATTACCTGCTGTAGGTAATTCAAATTGCTTGCAGGATTGCAATCAGCACTCTCAATTGCGAACTCCAATGGACATAGATCGCTCAATTGGATCACAGCATACAAGTGACTCTCACATTATTGAGGCAACAATCGTTGATTTGCAAGTTCCAGAGGTGGCAACAAATGCAACAGGCCCATCATCATCACACGGTGTGTCAATCTAATATGTTACTATCGTTCCGTTAGATCCTTAAATATCCCCAGATTATTTTATTGAAATCTAACATATATGTCTTATAAATTAGATATGAACAGGGGTTCTCCAATCATGAACGTACGGAGCATCTATGCCAACGATGAAGAGAGAAGAAACCTGAAAAGAAAAGTGAAAGAACTCGACTGCAAAGAAGCGGACATAAATGAGCAGATGGAGATAGAGTCTGCTGCTTCCTCAGTTCCGAAGAAGCCGAAACGATCGGTTGAGAAATGGCTGAAAGAGACGGAAAGAGCAAGAAATAATTTCCAGATAATTGGCCAAACCAATGCGGAAACTTTGCCACCAAAGGAACAGGTGGAGACACTGACGAGAGAAGTGGAAGAGCTCATAGAACAAAAGCTTCCGCAGCCACTACTCATAGAGGCGAGAGATGCCAAAGGAGACGCATTTTTGGAACGAAAGCTAATAGGTGAAGCGATTCATAGGAACATTGAGTTGATTTGGGACCGTCTGAAGGAGAATCATGCATGCAAATTGGGTATTTATGGAATGGGTGGTGTTGGGAAGACAACTATTATGATGCACGTACATAATAGACTTCTCAAAGATGCAACATTCGATGGTGTGCTTTTTATCACAGTGTCCCAAGATTTCAGCATTTATAAGTTGCAAAGCGATATTTCGAAGGCACTAAAATTTGACATTACGGAGGATGAGCATGAGAAGAAACGAGCAGCGATGTTGTCGAAGCATTTAGAAACGAAGAAGAATTGTGTATTGATTCTTGATGATGTGTGGCGGGATCGGCCTTTTAAACTCCAGGATGTGGGAATTCCTGATAGAGCTGGACTTAAGGTGGTCCTAACAACTCGTTTCTCTGATGTATGTTCTCGAATGGATTGTGAAGAGATTAAAATTGAACCTTTAGGTGAAGAAGAAGCGTGGAAATTATTCGTGGAGGAACTTGGGCCTAAACCGCTAACCGATATACGAGTTGAAAGGGTTGCAAGGAAAATCGCGAATAGATGCGCAGGCTTGCCACTCGCAATTAACACAATGGCAAGTAGCTTGAGAGGAGAGAAGAATTTTTGCGTGTGGCAAGACACATTAAATAAACTGGACAAATCCCATGCAAAACACACAGGGATGGGAGATATTGTCTTGCCGGTACTAAAACTCAGCTACGAACGCTTGTCAGACCCTCAAGTTAAACAGTGCTTCTTATTCTGTGCGCTATTTCCAGAAGATGCACGCATTTATCAAATGGAATTGATAGAATATTTTATTGACGAGGGATTCCTTGATGAATTGGATACAAGGGACGCACAATATTACAGGGGTCTTGCCATAGTGGACATGCTTCGAAAAGCTTGCTTGCTGGAAGTTGATTATTATGATGACATCAGGATGCATGATTTGATTAGAGACATGGCATTACACATCAGGGGTACAGCTTATATGGTAAAAGCGGGTCCGGGTTTGCGAAGGATACCGAATGGGGAGTATTGGACAGAAGACTTGGAGAAAGTTTCTTTGATGCAGGATTACATCGAGGACATTCCACCAGATATGTCACCAAACTGTCCTAAACTGTCAACTTTGCTATTAAATGGGAGTCTTCACTTGGAAAACGTACAGCTCAAAGATTCTTTCTTCATGAAATTGCAGGGGCTGAAGGTTCTAAACCTAAGTGGATGTGCAATGAGAGCACTTCCAGATTTCTTGTCCGAATTGGTAAATTTGAGAGCATTATTGCTTAGAGACTGTAGATTCTTACTTTGTATTCCTCATTTAAGAAAGCTGAAATTCTTAAGGAAGTTGGACGCCAGGAGATGTTTGTCTCTGGTAGAGGTTCAGGGTTTGGAAGAGTTGACGAATTTGAGATACCTCGACCTATATGAGACTGGAATTGAAAGATTATTGGAAGGAACATTGAGGAGAATGGTGAACTTGCAATATCTTAAGATTGAAGGAACGGTGGAGGCAGAAGAGGTGATACAATTGAAGGCATTGGAGCGTCTAAAGTGCGAGTTTGGCAATGTTGATGATTTCAATAAATATGTGAGGTTTATAGAACTAAACAATCCCCATCGTCACAGTCTCAGTCTCAGCGTGGATCAAGAAGAGTCACTGTGGTTTGTAACTACACGTGTGTATTCTGATCCTCAAAAGCAGGAAAGTCATTATAAAAGTTACCGAAATCGTGTGGAAATGAGATCTTGCAATTGCGCTTTGGTGAGAGTAGGAAAGGAAAGCGATAACGATTCTATATTGATTCCGGGAGATATGGAGTTTTTAGAGGTTAGTAATTGCCATGGTATGACAAATTTGTCCGGCGTGGGCCCACTCCAATGCCTGAAGAAGCTTATAATATCTGAATGGGACGATTTAGTGGCACTCGTTGGGGGAGATGGAGTAGATGAAGAAGTATGCAACACTCGTGACTCCCCAGCCTCTCCCTTCCCTTCTCTTGAGACGCTTGAAATTGAGGGGTGTTCGAAACTGAAGTATTTGTTTGGGCATGAGTCTGGATTGTCCCTTTCACTTGGAAGCCCCGCCTTCCCCAGACTCGAAAATATCAGTGTAAAGAACTGTGGCAACATGAAGAGACTGGTGGGATCCGAGTGGTTTCCCCACTTTCCCAATCTGAGGACGATTGAAGTGGAAGATTGTAATAGCATCAGGGAGCTGCTATGGCATGAAAGTTGGCTCCATCTTCCAAATCTCGAACGTATTACGGTTATTGGCTGCGAAGGGATAGAGGGGATAATCAGCAGAAGAGGAGAAAATCTCGGGGGAAGCCCTCCTCTAAACACCTCGTCCTCTTCCTTACCGTCTCCATTTTCTCCTTACTTTGGCAATTTGAGGACGATTGAAGTAGAAGATTGCAAAAACATCAGGGAGCTGCTACCGCATGAATATTTTCTCCATCTTCGAAATCTCGAACATATCAAGGTTCGTGGCTGTGAAGGGATAAAGGAGATATTCAACGGAAGAGGAGAAACTAACGGGGAAGGCGCTCCTCTGAACAGCCTCTCCTCTTCCTCACCATCTCCGTTTTGTCCCCACTTTCCCAATCTGAGGACGATTGAAGTAGAAAATTGCAATAACATCAGGGAGCTGCTACCGCATGAATGTTTTCTCCATCTTCCAAATCTCGAACATATAAAGGTTCGTGACTGTGAAGGGACGGAGGAAATGATCAGCGGAGGAGGAGAAAATCACGGTGCAAGCGCTCATCTGAACACCACTTCCTCTTCCTTACCATCTCCATTTTTTCCAAATATGAGGAAGATTGAAGTAAAAAATTGCGATAACATTAGGGAGTTGCTATCGCTTGAGTGTTTGCCCCATTTTCCAAATCTCGAACATATCCTGGTTTGTGGCTGTGAAGGGATAGAGGAGATAATTAGCGGAGGAGGAGAAAATTCTCCATTTTCTTCCCTAAAGTTGAAGACATTGGTGCTATGCCGACTTCCACAACTGAGAAGTATTATGTGGGATGCCTTAAGTTTCATCCCCGGTGGGTGGGTTGATGTACATGACTGTCCGAAACTGGAGACCATTCCGCCCTGTGTTGAGAGGCTTAATATGTTAAGGAGAGACTTAGCCCGAAAAATGCGTCGGAGGAGGAGGAAAAATGGGTCGGTGGAATATAGTACTTACGTAACTTACAGGCCACCACGCCAATTTTTAGACGTGGGAGATTTCAATCACAATTAACGTATGCATCTAAACACACAATCTGAGCAGAGGCATTTCCCAATTATAAATTCTGGGCCTTGAGGAAAAGGGGGAGACCTTTGGAGTGGGACCATACCAATGATTGGGCTCTACAGTGACATTACAGATTTCTAAGAGCGTACAATCTGGGAAGGCGCACTAAGCTGGCGGAGACCCCCGAGTAAGATGTTCTAAAATGCCGTCAAGTGCAGGTAACCTGTATCACTTACTCGCCGGACCTGCGTTCACTTGCAGCTAAAGACTTTTTAAATTGACCGTCACTTTTATGATCTCATGGGAAATTGGGTGAGACTGAGCTACTACACTTGGCGTCCATTTGTCAGCATTCTATTTTCTGTAAGAGCAATGTAGATTCACAAGAGCTAGAATGGTTGGTTATTTTACAGTGTCAAACTGCCAACTGTTTCTCTTTAGCCAGAGAGGGGGCGCTATTCTTCTTACAGCAATGACATTGTTATACAATGGAACAGTTGATCGCTTATCAACTCATTAGTTTCATTTCCTTTGTGATTGTGATGGGTCGATCAGCCGAACTTCACACTGTTGAGAAGCCACTAAATGCTCCCATCATCAGTCTATACATAAATACATACTGTTTCGTTATGTATGGAATGGATACAAGAAAGAGACAGAGAGAACAATTCAACCAAATCCACGAGCAGGGTTTAAAATGAAAGTGGCAAATAATTAATTTTTACTTCTCTGTCTACTTACCGCTTCATCATGAACATTTTTTACCAATCATTTGTGTTCAACTAAGTTAACACCTCCCTCCCTCGGCATAACAAGCCACATTCTGATTCAAACAGGAGCAGATGGAGAGAGGTATTCAAAGTGCAAACAAAAGCGAGCCCCATCAAGTGCATATAGAATTTTGGGCAAAACCACCTCCCTTATATTTGTGTTTAGAAAAGACTTTATATATGATATTGCCTAAACTTGTTGATTGAAGATGTGCCACATATGCTGCTTCGCTCTTTTGGATCAGAGCAACATGACACCGATTAAACTGTTTCAACATTAAACTATCGGGTATACAATATTTGAACTGCTCAGTAATTTTATCATATCTGGAACGTAGGCTAGGAAGTTTTGTTTTCACCCTTTGTTGTACAAATTCACCTCAGCCCCACTTGAAGTTAAGATGTAGAAGATAAAGAAGAAGAAAGAATTGCACAGTAATCACCCTTTTCACAAATTTACCAGGTGTGCCTCTTTTGACGCCTCAAAGTAACGGATAGATGGAGAACCCTACAGCTTCAGCTTCTGTTAATACTCAAGTTGTTGAAAGAACGGAGCAGTTACCACTAGCGAGTCAATGGAAAAAAGGCCAGCTTATTGGACGTGGCACTTTCGGAAGTGTGTACATTGCAAGTAACCAGAAAGTTACCTCTGGGAAACTTCGACATGTTGCATATTTTTTGACATCCAGCTAGCTAAACTTTGACAGGTTACGTAATAGAGAAACCGGAGCTCTATGTGCGTTGAAGGAGTATGAGTTATTGCCTGATGATCCAAATTCGGCTGAGTGCATAATGCCGTTAAAGCAGGTAATTTTTTTTTGTTATGCTCTAGGACATCTATCCTCTCATCTAATCTAAATATGCTGGGGAAACTCTCTTTTCATTTCCAGGTAATTGATTGCTTTGCTACCTCGATTTTTTCAACCTGTTACGCAGGAAATTGAAGTACTTAGCCAGCTTAGACATCCCAACATTCTGCAATATTATGGCTGTGAAATTGTAAGTCACCTTTCCATAACACCTATACGTTCCAGTTCAACGGCCATTCATAATTTGACTCACCAAAATTTCAACATATTCATATGTACTCAGGTTGATAATCGGCTTAACATATGTCTGGAATATGCACATCACAGTTCAATAGACATGTATATCCAGGAGCATCTTGGGGCCCTAACGGAATCGATTGTCTGCAATTTTACCCGCCATATTGTGACTGGATTGGCTTGCCTGCATGTTAACAACTCCATACATGGGTAATTCTAAACCATTGATCAAGCATCATGAGATGACTTGCATATTGGATAAGGACGATTGGACTATCTTCTTTGTGCCTACAGACCTGTTAAAACTCTTTGGTTTGCGCAGGGATTTAAAGGGAGCTAATTTATTTGTGGATGCATCTGGAATAGTCATACTTGCTGACTTTTGTGATTGCTAAACATGTGAGTTTCCACCTCTTCACTGCAAGATTACTGAGTGCATGTAGAAATTCCTTGCTGATCTGTGGTTCATTTACTTGCGATTGTGAAGTCAGGGTGACTGATAGATTAGGTTAGGCGCAAAAAGAAAAAAGAGAAAGAAAACATGGAAGCTTGTTATTCTTCATCTATGGTCTCTCAATGCGCACTTTTCATTATGGGTCTGTAGTATTTCACCTGTGCAAAAGTCTATTATAGATGGACGAAATGTTAGAATCATTTTCTTCCCTTTTTTACCCATCGTTTCTGGTAAAGCAACTATGTTGCATAAACCGGAAAAGATTCCTTGCTGTGGTTAGGTGCCAAAACTTCTTTGGCGAAAAGTTCTTCTTGTGTTGTTTTTGCTGCTCCTCTGCCTTCCAAGAGAACAATCGAATTTAGTCAGGGTAAGAAGCGCCTCCTTCCTAACATGGGGTAAATAAAAGTTTATAGGTCCATAGAACAGAATTCTGGACAGTAGCCAAGGTAGTGTTGCTCTCTTTTCAAGTTTCTGAAGCATTTACTGAAATCATGTTGTTGATTGCTTCACGGTCTGTTTTTCTCATTGATGAGCTAACATAAGTCGAAAGTGGTTAATTTACTTCTTTTATTGATCTGATGTATCTGTATATGAAGATGTCGCAATTTTATCCAGTATTCCATTAACACACCAAATAGTCTTCGGCTTTACTAATGTACTACCGTTTCTTAGCTAACTAGACAAGCAGCTTACCGCTCTTTGAAGGCAAGTCTAAACTGGATGGCTCCAGAGGTACTTCGCTTTTGTGAACGTCAATACTGCATTCTTTTTTGTCATGGCGGAGTGATGGAATAGTATACCCTGCAGCTTGTACGATCCTTGATGGTGAATGATAACAGCACTGATCATGATCATACTGTTGATATGTGGAGTTTGGGATGTCCTATTATCCAAATGGGGTATCTCCTTGGAGCGAGTATGAGCAGGTAAGAACGCTGTGTTGCTTTTTCATTTGCTCTGTCAGTCCTTGGACCGGATCCGTGTCACTGCTTTCTGTTGGAAGTTCGGATCGTGCGTATTACCTTTTGTCATGTGATCTGTGGCTTTACTTTCTGTTTAAGGTTCAATCATTTCATGCAGGCTGCAGCTATGTTTAAGGTGATGCGAAGTGCTCCGCCAATACCTGAGACATTGTCCGCCGAGGGAAAGGATTTCCTGCAGTGCTGCTTTCGGAGACAGCCTGCTGAGAGGCCGCCTGCTGCTTTG
Organism: Syzygium malaccense; assembly: GCA_031216405.1. Taxonomy (NCBI): domain Eukaryota; kingdom Viridiplantae; phylum Streptophyta; class Magnoliopsida; order Myrtales; family Myrtaceae; genus Syzygium; species Syzygium malaccense. The sequence goes on along the minus strand of CM062258.1, from coordinate 4,578,576 downwards.
CTGCTTGAGCATGCTTTCCTGCAAATTTGAAGTTGCAGATGACTAAGCTTTTCCCATGTGCCGTACGTTGTTGCAAAAGGGATTTCATATTGTAAAGGTCCATATTTACTAAACCAAAAGGATTAGAAAGAGGAAGGGCAGTGGGTGCAGGGTATGTTTGATCCTTCACACTGTTGGAGCACACGGGACTCGGCTTTTCTGTGATCTAATTTCCTAGGAAGACTTCGTGCATTGTGGAAGGTGCTACATGGACATTAGTCCATTGATAAGGTGAAGAAGAAAGAAGACTCATATGATCGAATAAGAGATGCTTCTGCTTCAAAGGAAGGGCATTGGGTGCGAAAGAAAGGAGGGTCGACAATAGGTTTATTTTCTAGAAAAGGGACCTTTTAAGGGCTTCTGTCAGTACAAAAAGTTACTAGTACAGTGAAAAAATTATTCATCACGTGAAGAATTACTTACCATCTATCATGAGTTAGCTACGAGGTATTGGTTAAAAGAATACTTGTTTATTGACCAATTAAGATGCACGATATGATTTGCTCACATCCACAGATGCAATTTGACGGTGTTGCCTTTAACAATGTTTAATATGGAGTGCATCCGAGTCAAAAACATTTTTTACGGGGTACATCTATTCGTCAAAATTGAATGGTGTTTATATGGTGCCAAAGAAGCATCGTATCAGCAAACACAAGCAACAAAACCAACCTAAAACAAAAGGGCTAAGTGTATTAGAAATCTTTAAATTTATTTTGTTAGTGTAATTAAGTTTTAATATTTGTCCAATTAGTAGAATCAAATACTCCGTCAGTTTCAAACGATTTGAGATTGAAAATACTGATATAACATTTTTTATTTTTTAAGGGCACGCGACATTGAAGTTGTTAAAGTTATGTCTTGAATTTGAACCGTTTATAGAACTCGATTCGGTTCGATAAATATCCAAGTTTAATCGCAAAAGGAAAATTCAAGAAAGGACATTCTGCTTATGAGAAAAACAGAAAAATATTTCTGGCACTACGGGATAAAAGATAAGCACACATATTCTACTATTTATATATTTCTCTCATGAGGGTAAAAGTGTCTTTGCAGCGGGAGGAAGGGTTTTACTTTTGGTGGGTGTGGCTTGCTGAAGCCGTGTGAAAGAAAAGACGAAATCCTCTGTGGGCCCCTCTCTCTTCTCTGGAGTAGCCGCACGGTGAAATGATAAAAAATAAAATCAAGGGGTTTCCTTTCCTTTGCTAGCGGTAGCCGAACGGTAAGAGTTTTTCTTTCTTCGAAGCCGCCGCACAAGCCGAGAGCCGCACAGTGGGACTCCAAGGGGACGAACGCGAATAAGAGGGAGGAACGGCACAGTGACCTCCCCTTGATCGCGTGCGGAGGAGTTGAAGATTTTTGCTGTGAGTTTACATTCATTACTTTGGAGTTCGGGCTTAAATCTAGGTATGAAAAACACTTGAGCGTATAATCGATTTGTAATTCTGATTTTCAGATTATAGTGAATTATTTATTACTGATTCTTCTCGTGAATGTAGGTACCGGTATTCGAATCGAACCACATAAATCTCTGGTGTTATTTACTATTTCTTATTTATTTATCTAGTATTTTTGTATTGACTTAATTTGTAACATCCAGTCGTTTTCGCATTATATATTTCACCAGAAGTTGTGCCAAGAAGGCCCCTTATGAAAAAAGGCCAGAAAAGGGAAAAAGAAAAATAAAAATAGCAGAAAAAATCGGAATCAGAGAGAGAGAGCGAGAGAGAGAGAGAGGTGACGTGAAGTTATATCTTTGCATCTCCACGAATATCTCAATTGCACAGGAACTACTGTTCCAGCTTTTGCTAATAACAATTAGAGTTATGGTCCAAAACCTGATCTTCTAGTTTTCAAATTCCGACAACTATGGCCCATTTGTCATTCTACGAATTTTATTGGATTTTGCGCGACATATTAAATGTTTGTTTTGCTCCCAATGGACGATTCCATTTTGCCGGATTCACATTTTTTAAAATTATATTTTGCTCCCATTCGGATGAGCTATGATGGTAACTGAAACAGATATAAAGTAACACACATCCGGCCATAATTCTGTTGTTGAAACCAAACAAGAGGTCACATCCATTTTATCTCTATCTCCGCTGTTCCCATTCCATTCCGTTCCATCCCCTTCTCCTTATCTCACGTATGACGGATATGCTTAAGATAATATTTGTTCACTCTTATGCTATTTGTCTTATCTCAACTGCAATTTTCGATACAACACCTGGTTTACTGTACAAATCGGCAGAATTTTATTTATTTAACTGAACTTGTATCAAGGTTGATGCGTTTTCTACATAGTAATCTTCATCCGACGTTTTAGAAGGAATCAACCACCTAAAATACTAGTTCAGAAACTGACAAAAAAACTTAGGTCTATAACTTCTTCCTTTCCCCTCATCACACCCACACACACCCACACACGCATACTTACACCAACAACAATGAACATTTTGATCACTCTTCTTCTCTTTCTTCTACCAGTTCTCTTTCTGTTAGGCTGGAGAAGAAGAGGATCATCAAGAAAACTACCTCCGGGATCATTGGGAATCCCCATAATAGGCCAAAGCATTGGCATGCTCCGAGCCATGAGGACAAACACAGGAGAATTATGGCTCCAAGAAAGAGTGAGGAAGTATGGACCTATCTCAAAGCTCACTCTCTTTGGCAAACCGACAGTATTCATTCACGGGCAAGCAGCAAACAAGTTTATATTCTATGGAGACAGCAGCATGCTTGCCAACAAGCAACCATCATCCATCCGCGCGATTCTGGGAGACCGCAGTCTGTTTGAACTCAGTGGCCAAGATCACAGACGCGTGAGAGACTCTATCGGGTCGTTCTTGAGACCAGAATCGCTGAAGCAGTACATGGGAAAAATAGACGAAGAAGTCAGAAAGCACATCGAGTTGCACTGGCAGGGAAAGGAAAAAGTTGCGGTATGTCGATATTCTGTAAACTCTCACTGTTGCTTTGATCTGTTTGAGATATATCCGAAACATATTAAATTTTAAGAAACACATGGTGTATGCACTCAATAGTCTCATATGACTGGGGTTCACGCTTGTCTGGCCTCTGCATGTATCGACTATGAGAATAATGCATATACTGGGAATGTGCATAATCTCTTCAATAAACGAAAGAAGAGTAAATAACACTAATGTTTTTATCTTCCTACAGGCATTGCCCCTGATGAAAATCCTTACATTCAACATCATATGCTCTCTTCTCTTTGGTATAGAGGAAGGAGCTAAAAGGGAGAAATTCTTGCAAAACTTTCAAGAAATGATAGAGGGAATGTGGTCCATACCAGTAAACCTGCCATTCACACGCTACAATCGGAGCCTCCGTGCAAGCTCAAGGGTCCAAGATTTGTTGAAGGAACTTGTACAAGAGAAGCAGGTGAAACTAGAGCAGCACACTGCAGCTCCTCATCAAGACTTAATCACGAGCTTGTTAAGTAAGCGCAATGAAGAAAATGAACGAGTTGTGACTGACAAGGAAATTCTGCACAATATCATGCTTGTCATGGTTGCTGGACATGATACCTCATCCATACTTATAACTTTTGTGCTGCGTCTTCTATATAAGAATCCTGCTGTTTATAAAGCAGTTCTTCAAGGTAAACAGTCTCTATTCCCGGCATCTTTTTAGATTTGTCGAATCTGCATAGAGATTCCTGCAGCCCAAAAGGAAGGAAAATTGAAACAAAACGAAGAAGAATTTGTTCAAACCTAGTTCATTCTTGAACTGTGATCCAAGCTGCGTAAGGATAATGAATGACCTCTCTCTTGCTGGATAATGGACGGCTTGACAAGTGTAAGAAAAATCAATACATAAATTTGTCGGAGTTTCCAAAACCAGATGTCAACTTTAATATCAAAGCTCAGAAGCATGTTCCTTCCCCCTTATTGCCCCAAGTAGTAAGCTTGTTTTTCTTTTGCAGAACAAGAAGAGATCGCAAAAAGCAAGACTTCAGGAGAACCTTTAACTTGGGAAGACCTTGCCAGGATGAAGTACACATGGAGAGTAGCGATGGAAACTCTAAGGATGGTTCCGCCTGTTTTTGGTGGCTTCAGGGTAGCTCTAAAGGATATTGACTATTGTGGGTACCTCATTCCTAAGGGCTGGCAAGTAAGGATGCAAATAACTTTTCCTATCTCTTCAAATGCTTGCTTGCACTATCTGCTATTTGTTCTCTCTATCTGTGAAACCAGTCGGTTAACATACATTTGGCATTTGATGTGTGATTTAGGTCTTCTGGGCATCAAACATGACACACATGGATGAGAGCATATTCCCGGAGCCATCAAAGTTTGATCCTGCTAGATTTGAAAACCAGAAGTCAGTACCGCCCTACACCTTTATTCCTTTTGGAGGAGGGCCTCGCATATGCCCAGGAAACGAATTTGCGAGGATCGAAACCCTTGTTGCAATCCATTATCTGGTCACTCAGTACACTTGGGAGTTATCTTCAGATGATCATTACATTAGGGACCCCATGCCAGTACCTAGTCAAGGACTACTGCTCCGGATTGTGCCAAAGATACAGAAATGAAGCACGATTCTTTCCTCGACTATCCAGGACTTTCATGGTGCTACCACCTTCAAGAGCATTCTGCCAATGGTTTGAGAATAAAGTCAAAAGACTATAAACCCAAGAAAGAAGCCAGTGGTTTGAGAAGCTCTTTTGAATAACATAACCAAGAGCATTCTGCCAATGGTTTATGTTTTCAATTTGCATGATGCTGTATGCATGTCGTCAGTACAAATTTGACAGTTCGCTCGACTCCCTGTATCCATGCAATCTTCCTTATCTTAGCCCCTCCAGAAACTATAAAGGCTTTCTATATTACTTAAAATAAATGGGGATTGAACAGAAAAGGGAATACGTGGCCTCTCTCCTAAATTCATCTTTTGCTTTTCCAATTTCTTTGGGTTGGTTTGAATCTGATTCTAATTTTTTTTTCTTTTGTTCTTTCTTGCTTTTTTCCTAGCACAGCATAATATTCCAACAAAAGAAAAAAAGATGAATGGAGCATCAACATACGAAAGGAGATTCAATTTTATAGATAATTCTCCTTATAGTAATTTTTTTTCTTTGCGACAACTCACTTTGGCACCTTTAATTATTTCAAATACTCTGCACTGTAGCTTCATTTATCAGCAATTTATTTTTTGTGAGAGGAACATAGATTCATGAGCGCCAGAATGGCTGATCACTTGCAAGCTTCTTTAAATTGCAGCTGCAGGTTCTATGTTTTACCGTGTTATACAGCCAATTGTATTTCCTCAGCCAGAGAGACGTATTATAATTCTTGCAGCAAAGATGTTTCATATGTCATTAGACTGTAATACTAAGGAATTGTTGAATGCTTACCGATTCATTTAGTTTTATTTCCTTCGCACATGCAATCGAGCCTCTAAAGTGTTGTCACGTGAGTTTCTCAGGTCGAAGGTTTATGGTGGCATCTGCAAAATTATTCTGCGCTCTTCTTTCAATCGAGTCATTTCCGTGTTTTTACTAGCTGCACATATGGAACAATTACGGTTTACTTTCAATATCGAGTGAAGTTATGACAACGAATCAACAGGCTTAGAATTTTGTGTAAGCACAAGATGGAGCATGGGAAACTTTAGGAAGGTTAGGTTTCAATGAAAGTGGGACAATCATGAACTGTTTCTTCAAGAATGAACCACATATGGGGCATTGTCACAATTGCAATGGCAACTGTGGGATCATACCAAATTGTTCTTTCTTCATGTGCATAAATTCGCAGTTTTTAGGTTGTCCCCATATAAGCAATTCGTCATTGCTAATAATATGTAAACTATGACCCATCCACTAAATATTGACTAGTTCAAATAATGTCAGGTTTTTTGAACCATTGCCCCAGTGGCCACCCTTCTTACTTGGGAAGGGGAGATGGGAAGTTCGATTCCCCACCTTATCGTGAAGACTAGGGGTGGGACGTTTAGTTTTAGATATGCATTTTGACTCTCACGCTCTGCAAGGAGGCAGAGTAAAAGTCTGAGATTGAGTTGAAAATTAGAGTAGGACATACAAAAAAAAAAAATCAGGTTTTCAATAGTACAGAGGAAACAGAACAAATGAGAAGGTCCGTCTGAAGTGACTTCTACTTAGTTCTCTGCAAACTTTGCAGTTCTCACAACCTAATGCTATTTAATGTTGGACACCCGAAAGTTTTCAACGTATTATAAGTATGGGAAAATGACACAAATAGTCCCTGAACTTTGATCCAATGTGCAATTTGGTCCCTGAACTTTTAATTTGTTCAATGTAGTCCCTGAATTTTAACATAATGTTCAATTTGGTCCCTGAACTTTTGATTTGTTCAATGTGGTCCCTGAACTTTTAATATGTGTTCAATTTAGTCCTTGAACTATTTGAAAATGTTCAATATAGTCCTTCCATTAATTCAAGTGCAGGGACTATATTGAACATTTTTCATATAGTTCAGGGACTAAATTGAACACATATTAAAAATTCAGGGACCACATTGAACAAATTAAAAGTTTAGGGATCAAATCGAACATTATGTTAAAGTTCAGGGACCAAACTGAACATTATGTTAAAGTTCAGGGACTACATTGAACAAATTAAAAGTTCAGGGACCAAATTGCACATTAAGTCAAAGTTCAGGGACTATTTGTGTCATTATCCCTATAAGTATTGATAGAATCCTATTGCATTTTTTTTGGTAATTTTAAAAGTTTGAAACGATGTTGAGTTTTGGCAGGAAAATCACAACTAATGTTTCTTTAAACAATGCCAACATAAATAGCTAGTGAGTAAGCATCTTTTAACTGCATATATTGCCAAAAACAAAGGTCAATTTGCTAAATTGCTCAATTCAACGAGTCTAATGGGAAACTCCCCATCAAAATAAACCCAGAACATCATACTCCCACGAGCAATAACTTTTCCTCGACAACATTGTATACCTCTAATCTTTGAAAAGAAACTCACGTCCATCGCTATACAGTAAGTTAAGCCAACTTAGAATATATCTAATGACAGTCCTGGGCCTAACCTCAATGGACCTAGGTCCTGAGAATCTATACCTAGGTGAGGACACCAGGGAGCCGGGCTCAAGTACCAAGTTCTTAGGCTTGGCTTTGGTGGACCGAAGACTAGTGCCCATGCTCATGCCCAGGAGCCAAGGATCCAGGCTTGAGACCCCAATGCTTGTGCCGGATTCCCTATTTACCTATGCGCAAATCACTGGTGCCCGAAAAGTGTATATTTATTTAGGAAAATTCCTTGAGATTTTCCTTATTAAACGACAGAAAATACTTTCCAGCTAATTTTCAGGTCTCAACCATACATCGAAAAATATTATCATTTTCTAAGGAAAATGAATTCCCAGAAAATATTTTCCAAAAAAATTACATTTTTCGTAAAAGCTTTCATATCATTTTCTTTTCCTTTTGAACAATGGTTGATTTCTTTACGGCTTTTAATTACTCTGGATCCCAACCGGCAGAGAACATTTCTCCTGTGAAGCTTGTACTCTCGTCCTGCCACATCTTCACATTATAGCAACAAGAAGTTAACTAAAAGTCTTGTCCCACCGGGTTAAGTTGGCCGTTACTTCTTCACATAGTGAGGAAAAATAGTCCATTTCTACATAACAAACAAGATAAAGTATGTCTCTAAAATGGTCTTGAATGACTATACAACATACTCTTTTATAATGATGGGTGGTGACCGAAAACCAGTATTGACAATCAGCATCAGTCAAGATCTAATTTGCCACACTGTTTTATCAAACGAGTAGTTAAAAGCTACCGCTCATTTGGTACTTTTTTTCGAATTTGACAGAATGGAAGCTCGACGTTGTCCACCCTCCTTGTACCACTTAGGTGAGCGGCTCGAACGATTCTCAAAGAGTGAGTAAGCATCTTCTATTTGCATATTTGGCCACGAAATAATTAAAACGAATTACTTAGCCCGCGCCAACACATATGTTTGAATAGTTAGTAACGGTACTAGTGTGAGATGTAATCCAAGAGAAGAAATGGGTCTTTTCTAATAATTGTATTTATAGTTTTCTTAGAAGAATATCCTAATTTCAGGGGTCCTAAGATTGATATGAGACGGAAAAGATGTTCTAATACTATGTTTCTTAAGCACTTTAAACAGAAAAAGAAAAGAGATTTTTTAGCATGCAGTTATGGAAAATATATCTGAAATTTTAACAAAACTAAAACATGTACATGCTCTTTTTAAAAAAAAATGTTGCAATCCTATAAAAAAAATTATTCTTTATTTTTAAATTGTTTTAGTCATGCTATATTCGCTTGGTTGGTTTTCACATATATGTTTATTTACACATAATTCGTGGTAAAATCTGTTTAGAAGAGTAGTTCTTCACTCATTCACATGAATGCGACTCTCCACTTATGGAGTCAATTATTCATCAGATAGTAATCATACAATGACGTAAATTTGATTCAATAATTTGATGCAGGGTAGACACTTGATCCATTGTATGCCCCACCTAATGTGGCTTTGACTTCTTCTATTTCTTATTTCTTTTTACATTTCTGAAAAAATAATTTATCCTCAACAAAAAAGGAATTAACTTAAAAAGAACTTTAAAAATCTCAAGCATTGTTTGTTGCAATGAGTACAACTCTTCTGACAAATGCCTCTACATTAGATATATAATATTTATTCTCATTCTATTTGTCAAATTGAAATATGGAGATCCTCACTGCTAATTAAAAAAATTCAATATAATATATAACTTAATGGTAAGCTAACCTGATTCAATAAAATTCAATCTAATTATCCAATGACGTCGTATTATGTTCATGTTAAAAGCAAAGCCTATGGAATATTATAGATTGAATCTTAAGAAGACATGACAATATATCATCATACAAACAAAAACGGGAATTATAAAGTTCCCATAAAGAGGTGTATTGCTATATAAGGTTAAGTAAATTGATCATGAATTAGAGTCCAAATTTATGATTTGCTTCACTTGAGTTGTTCAAGTTTTTGTTTTATTGATTTTTTGAATAAGAAAACCCTTCAACAAACTAATTTTTGGCTAAAAATCTTGTTATGTTTAGTTAGACTTTAATTCATTGAAATATAAGCTACTTACAAGTTAAAAATAATTCAAAAAAAGGAAATTACGAAATGTCTTTTTATTTTTGTATAATTCGATAACAATCGAATGTCATATGATCGCGTCAGCAACAATACTTACGAAACTTTTCCATTATATGCACCTAACAGAGGGGTCGCCAAGCTTTGGTGACCCTCGCTAGCCACATTCGAAAAAAAAGAAAAGAAAAGAAAAGAAAAGAAAGATAAGGAAAAAGAAAAGAAAAAATAATTAAATTAAACAAAATTAAAAAAATTTGTTCACGTCAAGGCTGGCCATGCCATGTAGGACGGTCGGCATCCACATTAAGGCTGCTCGTGCCATGTAGGATGATCGACATCTATAGCAGCGATTTATAGCCAAAATTGGCTAAGATGAACTCAATGGCAAAACGTGATAAGGTTCAGGACTAAATTTACATAATTAAAAAGTTTATGACTGAATTTGAACATATGCAATAGGTTTAGGAGTTTTTTTGTTTTGGTATGATCACTTATTTTACTTGTACCCATGGCTTGATATGAAAATTCCGTGGTTGATTGATCTCACCCTTATATATTTTAATGCAACCAACTATGGTGCCCCTCAACATCGCAGTGTTCCACATCAATTTATTAATCACGAGACAAGGAATGTGTAGCACAATCCAACCGTGCCATTATCATCGTGGAAAAACCATTTAGTTACAGGTCTCCCACAAGCTCTAATGGACATGAATCCATGTATCCTATATCATTACAATCTCCACCTCCTTAGATTTCACCTTATGGAACTGGTTTGATAGGCCCATCGTCATTACCAAGAATATGTTTATTTACCTAAATTAATCATTGTGCCACCATGCTACTTTATTACGGGGCAACAAGAATACTCTCACGAGACTTTAATGGATGGAAATTTTTAATTGCAATATTAGATGCGAACAAGGGTGCGACAATGACGAATCATCCAAACACAGGCAACCATTTTGAAGAGAACAGAGTTTTGAAAAGAAAATTAAAACGACTCTATAGTAGAGAAGCAGACACAAGGAATGAGTTAGGATTTACCGTGTCTCTCTAGAAGCCAAGAATGGAAGTTGCGAATTGGTTGGCAGATGTGGATAAGCTTAGAAATGATTTCCATAGTATTGAAGCAGCGAGTCAGGATTGTTTGCCACCACATCAACACATGGATTTACTAATGCGAGAAGCGAAAGACCTTATGACACGAGGTAAATTCCCGAAAGGGCTATTTGAGGCCAAAGAGACCAAAATCAATAACTTGTTAGGATGAAAGTTGGCAAATTCCCAAAAGGGCTATTTGAGGCAAGAGAGACCAAAATCAATAACTTGTTAGGATGAAAGCTAGTGGGAGAGGCATTTCAGAGAAATACTACAAAGATTTGGGAGTACTTAATAGGAATCAAATATCTCAACGCATTTAGGGAGCGTTGGTAAAACTACTATTATGACGCACATACATAATACACTCCTCGAAAAAGCAAACTATGATAGTGTGTTGTGGATCACTGTTTCACAAGATTTTAAGACACAAAAGTTGCATAATGACAATTGGGAGGCACTAAGTTTAGGCATACTCCGAGAAAAGGATGTGAGAAAACGAGTAGCAATATTGTCCGACTCTTTAAATTTATGAATAAGGGAGCAGTGAACGACTATTGGGTGACATAGCCGAAGCAAGTTCGAACTGTTCCTCAAGCTGTTCCTTTGTCACCAACAAGTCTCGAATTGGTGGGATGATTATTGTCATGGTAGGGGGCCAGTCTCCGAATTTTCATCTTTCATATGAATTGCCATGATTGGCACATGTGACATTTCTTGCATGATTCCTTAATTCTATAGTAAAAGCAAACACGCATTAGCGTGTGAAGGAAAGAAAATACAAAATAAGTTAGTGAAGAATAAAAATAATAAGTAAAGATTTTAATCCCAAATTATCATAAAAGAAAAGATGATTGATTTATGAAATATTCAACAATGATGTTAATTTAAAATTAGAATGGTAGAGATTTGTGGATTCCAAATTTGTCCACCTATAGTTATGCGTGATCAAGTGTACATCCTGACCAAAAAAAAAGTGTATATAAAACGTATGCATGGGCTTTATGGATATGTAGAAGTTTGGGATTGAAACAACCATTAGATTTGTTTTATTACTAATAAAGAGGGAAATAGACACCACAAAATATCATAACTTTTGTGCAGCACTCACTTGAGAGCCATAATTTTATTTTCGATCAAATGAGTGCTATAACATATATATGGCGATCACTTGAGTACCATGACTTTTTTTCAATCACTTGAGTAACATATAATTTTCCCATCGATTACTTGAGTGTCATAATTTTTTTAAAATGTTCGCTACAAGTGATACACCACGTCGGACTTTTGGCACTTTGGTGAATATTTTAAAAAAAAGTTATGACCCTCAAGTGATCCATTGAAACTAATGGCACTCAAGTGAATATTTTTTGGAGATCATGGCGCTTAAGTGGTTGAAACAAAAGAGTTATGATGCTCAAATATGCGTTGTACGAAAGTTATGGTACTATTAGTGTTCTTATCCCCCGTTATGTACTCTATCAATTAATCTCCCTGGAACAATATGCTAATATTATTTTATATAATTTTGTTAATTTGGCTATAACTTGGAATAAGAGACAATAACAAGATAATTCCGTTATTGAAAATTTTTGTTTAATTTTTTTTCACTTAATAGTCGTACTAAGAGATTATTCTTTTAGCAATCATCGAATAAATATCTTTCAAACCGTGTAGTGCCATATCTATTTTTCTCGATTAGATTACCCCTAAGATGTGCGTATCAACATACATGATTTCTCCACAAAACAAATAAACATTTTTTGAATGAATTGAAAAAATGACAGAAAAATGGCTCTTACATTAGTAACATTTTCCAGGTAATACAAATTAAAACTAAGTCTTGGATTTGTTTTTAATGTGTATTAGATGTTAGGGGTGAATGGTTCCAGATTCTGTACAGGATCCATGTGGAATCTAGAACCTACCCTGTATATCCTGGAACTTGGAACCAATCCTGTCATAGGTTGTAAGGTCGGTTTGAGGGTCTACCTAGGTTCCACCTATATTATTAATTGAACAATTACAGTAAATCATTACCTTTAATGACCATAACTCGTTGTTACAATCCACTTATCACAACTTATATTTAGACACATGATGAATATGAAACATTAATAAAGTAAAAGTCTCAGTCATATAATAGAAGCTCATATTAGTGATTTTTTATTATACACTCATCATCGGACACCATAGAATATCGTAGCATCACGCGAAAATATAGACCAAGAAAAATGCAAAAACTTAGTTCCAGGTTCCACCTACCGAGAACTTAGAACCTACCCATTGAAATAGTTTTTCTAATTTTTGGAACTTAGAATCTACCCTGCATACCTTGGAACCTAGAGATTTTACTCTGAAACTATGGTCACCCCTATTAGACGTTTCCATTATCAATATCATTTCATTTTACACATAAATGTATAGAATAAACATTCAGGGAAGAAGGAAGGCCAGAGAACCCTTAAACCAAAAGAACATCCCTTTCCTTCATAAGATAGAAAGTACAAATCAAATTTAGAAATTCGTATAGTAAATACGTATATAGCAAGAACCTATAAAAAAATAGAACACAATGAAAGGATGAACAATAATATAACGACTGATTTAAATTCAACGCCGTCCCCGTCATTGCACCACTTAGGCAAGCGACTTGAATTATTCTCAAAGAACCTTAGCGAGTAAGCATCTTTTATCTGCACATAACATAATGCAATTCACAAAATGGGACTCCTCACGACAAAATGTCACACTTCGATGGGCAAACTAGATTATGGTTCTCTCAATCTTTGAAGAAAGTGACATCATCTCTACATAGTATTGACACCCAAAAATAACCTTCATGGGCCGCAGCAAACCGATAGAGCCCAAAGGGGTCATCGGATGGTCAGCCCGCGAGTTTAAAAGAAGCCCATGGATAAAGACGGCCACGGTTACCGACGGTTTGGCACAAATCATGATTCAAAAGTCAGCATAGCAAACAATAGACGAATTACCGAAGAATCCACGGAGACTAAAGTTCAATCGCCCTCTGGATAACATGGTGCGGTTACTTGGAAACATCCCGAATGTTTCGGAAATAGTTTGAATTTGAAATAGTAACCACTGCGATGGTTTTCTGTCTAATCTGGCTAGCTATAAATAGCCGACGAAGTGTTGTTGCAAAGAACCCACAAATCAATCAATGAAACAACACATCTTCAATTTCGTAAGTTGTCTTTTGTATTCACGTTACCTTTATCCTTTATTGCTTTGCCTTGACCTTTTAATCGCAGTTGTCATTTCCTTTATCTATAGTTTTTGCTAGTTAGAACCGAATCCTTCCTTTCCGGATCGCCACTAACCCGATACACACAAAAAAAATAAAAAAGCCTCGTTGAGAGGTATTTCATCGGATACTGGCGAAACACATAGTAAGTTCAAGCACATACACATCCAACTAACCGATGACATCGGCGAGCTTGTTGAGGGTGAGGCAGGAGTGGGGGAAGTCCGGGAGGGTGAGGGTGAACTGGCAGAAGCGATGGACGGGATGCCATGAGAGGGGGAAGTTGTTGCAGACGTGGCGGAAGAACTCGGGGGTGAGGTGGGAGGGGAAGGAGCGGAGGGAGGCATGGAGGCGGGAATCGGGTGATTGCTGCTGCTGATAGAGGATGGTGGAGATGCGGTGGAGGTGGGAGGGGTCGACGGCGGCGGTGGAGGTTAATGGGCGGAGGTGGAAGAGGATGGAGGTGGGAGGTGTCGGGAGTTTGGCTAGGGTGGCTTGCATTTGGTGAGAAGAAGATGAGATTCTTCCAGTTTAAAGTGGACCGCAATTTTCTTCAATATCTTTCTACAGACTTCTGTATAGCACATGAACCCTGAGTCCCGGCCACCATTGTCATCCTGCTAGAGCTGCTGCGGCAGTTGCTATTCTTTTCGCGCGTTTAGATCACAATAAATAGTCACTAAGGTGATTACTTTAGTAGTTACGGATTGATCCATATTCTATAAAATCACGAATTCAATTCATATTACAACCAAATTTCTGAATAACTCATACTGTGTTGCCCAATTTCAACATACCTCGTGTGCAGAGTATTTTGAACTGCTAGCATCTTAATGAGTCTGACGGACTCGCTAACCTTGACCTCTCAGTTCGAAGTAATTATGAATTAATTCGAACATTCCAGTGATTCCATAACAGGTGGAAAACCCTCGTAGTGAGGCTCAGGGAGGATTATCAGCGCTGGTTGATTCTCTCCACCTACCGGGAAGAAATTTGAGAAGAGTATAGCCCTCTTTCACTTCTTGATATATAAGCAAGAGTCATTCTAATCTCCGCGGAGAAGTTTTCTCGCATGCACACAATAACAGATGTAAAATCCAGTCAATGGCGTATCCTCAGATCACGTGGACTCCGCTGAACCAAGCACAGCAAAATTATATCGTCAATGTTTATCTTCTTCTCCTGCCCAAGCATCGAAATCAAATAATCACTTCCCTCGCGGAGCATTCTCTTCCTCCACCTCAAGAGGTAGCCCATGTACCACCATGCAATTCAATGCTGTATGATAGCATTTAATCTAACTAGTCGCTTTTGCAAAATGGTTTCTTCTTTACGTTTTCATACCGACGCAGTAAGAGACTAGAGCTGTAGTTCAGTTGACCGGGGCTTCTCTTTCCTTACCACCAACCTAACAAGCTCAAGATGGAAGATTGACAGATCGATTTATGGAAAACAGATATGAACCGGGAACTAATTTGTGCAACATTTATTCATCATCAACCAATTACCTCGCAAGATTTGCATCACCGTCCCTCCGAGGCTCTCATACAGAAAGAAGAGGACGTAAAAAGCAAAACAAAATTACTGGCTCTAAGGACTAACATCCGAGATTCATTCTGTCAAAACTCAAAAAGGCAGAATCGAATGATATACAAAAGAAAAGGAAAGATCAATGGTTACAATACAGTTTATGCCTAATAAGGGGAAGTGGGGGGAACATCAGAGCCTTCAAATTCCGAGAGCCAAAATCAGCATACCTATGTGAAGAGAGCACTCAAAATTAGGCCAGCAACATCAAGAACAACATCAATTTGGGTCGGACCATTCATGACCCGACCCATCCTACGTGTCCGTGAAGACTCACGGGCGGGCGACCGAGGCAAAAATCCAAAAGTAATCGTCCTGGCGCCACCGGCCTTCCGCCGCTTCCGCCGCCGTGGTTCCGTCCCTATCTCAGCTTCCTACGGTCAAGTGATCATCCGCGAGGTCACTCCTCTTCCTCCACGGTGAAAATTGGTCTCTGGAATAGGATGTATGGGAATCGGTTTGGATTGATTGAGAGGGAGTGAAGTCGAATATTTCGGTCTGATATACACACAAGGAGAGAAAATCGTTCTTAGATTTGCGTTTTCTTTCATTGAGCCGAGTTGGCTTGAGAGATTGTGATTTTCCGACCGCCGATCATTGTCGAGTTCGGCGATTCATCATAGTGGTTATTGCCACCACATTGTCAACGGTTTCTGACTTCGTTGTCGATTTCTCCCCATGGTCGTCGATCACCATTTCACAGCCACGAACCAGGTAAAATTCTCTCCTCTTATCCTTTGTTACAATTCTGTCTTCTGTCGATAGGTAGCCGAGAGTCCAGGATTAAACCAAGGTGAAATCAACTGTACACGAGACTGATAGAGTGTTGTATATTCATTTAATTCGAGTATGGTTGTGAGTTTGCGTTGGAAATGGTTACAATTCACTCATTCACCGTGTTTGCATAACATGGATTTGAATCCTCATTTTATGCTTGATTTTGTTGTGAGTTTTTTCCGTTGTGACTGAATCTGTGCTTTCTCTTTGATTTGTGGCATATGGTTTGATGTCCGAGTGGTTCGCGGATGAAAAGGCCATTCCCCTCGCCGGAGTTGCCCGCGGTTAAAGGCCAGTTTCTTACTTCCCTCTACTTGTTGTGTTTATGCATTGTTTGAGACATATTAGTTGGAGAATAAAAACGGCCCTCCTTCCATAATGGTGTTTGATGGCCGGTGGTGATGAAGCCGACGGGATGGTTCTGGTAGTGGATGGTGATGTTGGCTGTCAACATCTGGCCGGAGCTCCGGCATGAGATATACGGTGGAGAAGAACAGAAAATAAGAAAAGAAATAATAAAAATAAAATAGAAAAATAAAAAAAAGGGTATAATAAAGAGGTCGGGTCGGATCTGATTAATTGAGCTGTGCCGGGTGTTACAAGATTGAGAGATATGGATCAGATAAAGATAAACAATGGGCCGAGCGAAATTAGTATTGAATCTGAACAAAATTTGATAAGTTGGCTATATTTAGATTGGGCCCAGAGTGATCCGAAAATCATACCTAACCCGGACCTCTGTGGTCCGGGCAAGACCCACAGTTAGACTGGCCAATCGGACTGGGTTCCCCTGACCCGGTCCGAAGTCCCTTTTTCCATAATAAAAAAATAAAAATAAAAAAATTCAGAAAATTCAGGAAAATAGAAAAATGTGGGAAAAGCTAAAAAAAAAAAAATAGAATTCATTTAGTTTAGGGCTTTTAAAAAATATTTTGGGCTCAAACAAAATTTGATTCAAAATTGAATAAACCTTTAAAGCTTTGCGATAGGGATTTTTTTATTGCTTTTTCTTTTAGAAAAGATGTTAGGTTGCTGTTTGTGCACTTTTATTTCGATTTTACTTTATCGCACAATTTTAATATATTGATTGTTGTTTTTCTGTTTTTAGAATCGTTAGGTTAAATCTAGGATTTCAATGAACGCAAACATTGTATGGACACTTAGTGGATGAAAACTTTTGGACTCATAATTGCATGCAACCACCAATGGATTTAGAGATGTAAATGGAGAGAAAAGATCTTTAGCTTGCTCCTAAAGATTTCCATAGGCAGCCTCAACCTCATGCAACGTACTAAAGGCCCTCTATAAATTTCCCAGCGAGGGAAGAGCATAGATACGAAGCTGGACTAGGTGTATTCTTTTGCCGTAAAGACCGTCGCAAGATTGCCCAAGAAGCATCTAGGAGAGCAGAACTAAAAGTTCTTCTAGCAGTTCCAAGTGCTGATAAAACCAGCCCTTCATCCACGGAAAGATGAACAGGAGGCCTTGCCATCTCGCCTCTAGCAATCCATTTCACCATAAATTCCAATGCATAAAATGCTAATTTGCTATTGTCATCTTGCATCACAATTTCAGCAATGTAATTGCATACACTCCACGGTGGACAAAGAGCTTTATTTTGATCCATTGCCTAAGAACATTGGCACGAACAAAGACACAAACGGAAAGGACGAACCAAGAAATGCACATATATAAGTGCTGAACTTCAAGGATCAGGGCCGAACATGTTAATGGCATACCTTGCACCTCTCAATTATCAACACCAATGTGTCCAACTTGCCTTTCTTAACACAGCTTTGTATACATTCAGAGAATACTTCCATCAACAACATATAGCCAGATTTCAGAGCTAGATCTACATATTTCAAGGCAGCATCTATTTGATCCGCCAAAAGGAGCAAGTGAGTATGGGAACCTCACAACACTGGATGATCAGATATCTGGTCATGATGATGAATCTTCAAAGCAAATAAACAAAGAAAGTGAGACAAGAGCAGCGGTGAAGGAAATTTTCCAGAATGTGACTCGGCGGGGATCCAAGTACCCTGATTATTGTGATCTTTTAAATTTGTTTGTTCTGCTCTTTCATTGTCCTGATGAACCCTAACTGTGTCACATTTTGAAATTTTCCAAATGTTGATCTACCTTGTCAAACCAAAATTCAACATATTAATCTCTAAAAATCTAGTTAGTTTAATAGATGTTAAGATAACATATTAAGCTCTTGATGAGAAAGGGGGAATTATTATTGCTAGTTGTGAGTGCTCATGAGCAAAAGTTATTACTGAATGAATATTTTCAGAGTCCGCTCACAAAACTCTTTAGTTTTAATTTAGATGCAAAATGAGACTTTTTTCTATAGCTCTAATAGCAAAAAAGCTAGTTGGTTTTTCTTAAAAAATGTGGACATAATGAAACCAATTGACTACACTAGGCTTATAAATGCAATCTTCTTTACGTTGATGAAGTAGTTACAATGTCTATTTACATGTGTTCAACTTTTGTAGTTGCAGTGTCCACTAATTGAGATTTAAGTTTGTATTTGGATGTAATGTAGGGTAACGCTTATAGAGTACGAAAAGCACTAGCTTTGACGTTGGATGATACCAAGCCAGCTGTGACCAAACTCCATCGGATGATGAACATTCAAGTTGACATCATCATTGCTATTATATAGCTCCTTATACTAGGAGTCGCCATGAAAAGTTTCTGCTTCTCATAAGCTCCCAATTGCTACTTGTGGTATTCATATTTGGAAACTCTTGCAAGATGACATTTAAGCGATTATTTTCTTGTTTGTGACGCATCCATTTGATGTCAGCGATCGTTATGAAGTCGATGGGGTCCACGTACACAAGCAAATAGAGCTTTATGCTTTCAATGGATGTTCAAAATATATGTTTCTAAACCATGATGCAGTGTGTTTCAGATGGTGGTGGAAGAGATGATTATTTTAACGACTGTTTACCTAAGATACGACAACCAGAAGATGATAATTCCAAACATTGTTCTTGCTACTAAGGCCATTAGTAACTACTATCGAAGTCCTGATATGGGAGATGTAGTTGAATTCCGAACATTGTTCTTGTTATTCTCTGTTTCATCGTGGCAATCTTCTTAGTTGGTTTAGATATGTGCACATACAATTCAATTGCATCTTCCATATCAGGACTTCGATAGTAGTTATTGATAGCCTTAGTAGCAAGAACAATGTTCAGAATTATTATCTTTTTGGTTGTCATATCTCAGGAAAACAGCCATTAAGATGTTCATCTCTTCCACCACCATTTGAAACACAGTGCATCATGTTTAGAAACATATATTTTAAACATATGTTGAAAGCACATAGCTCTATTCGCTTGTGTACCTGGACCCCATTGACTTCACAATGATGGTCGACGTCAAATGGATGCATCACTAACAAGAAAATAATCGCTTCAAATGTCATCTTGCAGGAGTTTCCAAATATGAATACCACAAGTAGCCAATTGAAGCTTATTAGCAGAAACTTTGTCGTGGCAATTCCTAGTATAAGGAGCCATATAGCAGTTATGAGGATGCCAACTAGAATGTTCACCATCCAATGGAGTTTGTTCACAGCTGTCTTAGTACCATCCAGCATCAAAGCTAGTGCTCTTCGTTCTCTGCAAGCATAACTTGCAATACATCCAAATGCAAACTTACAGATCAATTAGTGGACACTGCAACTATAGAAGTTCAACACAATTAGATAGACATTGTAACTACTTTATTGAGTAACTCCAATTCGAGAAGATTGCATTTATTAACCTACTGCAATAAATTGGTTTCATTATATCAACATTTTTAAAAAAGTGCCAACTAGTTTTTTGCTATTTGAGCAATAGAAAACGGTATTATTTTGCATCTAAATTAAAACTAGGGAGTGCTTTGACTCGATTCTGAAAATATTCATTCAAGGTCTTAACAGCCTCATCTTCTGGCATAAACCGCATCAAGTCCTCTAGGCATCTATGCCTGACATAGAAACAACAAGTCAAAAGACCGATAAAAAACATGACCAGTGATTAAGAAGGTTATAGAGCTGATAAAGATACAAAGAGAACATAAATGGAAAGACACGACATGGATTAATGTAGAATGCATAGTTCTAAATTGTAGCAGAGTAGACTATTCAACTCCTAAAATAATTTTGCAAGATGACACCAAAATTGATAGATAAGATAAAGTTTGGGGCTTCTTCTCGAATAGTTTGGCCTACTGTAATATAAAGGCTTAATATGGCCAAGACAATGACACGGTTAGAGATCATTAGGACAGTGAAAGAGTAGAACAAAAAAATTTAAAAGATCACAATAATGAGGCGTAACTGGATCCCTGTTGGGCCACATCTTGGAAAATTTTCTTTGCCACTACTCTCACCTCACTTTTGCTGTTTATTTGCTTTCGTCACCAAATATCTGCTCATCCAATATCGTGAGGTTCCCATACTGCACCAAATTCATTAGCCCCTTCATTTTCCAGGCAGATACATTCTTCGGGCTCAATTTATGCAAGTGATCGATTGTGATCCCCTCTTCCCCCTTGTCCCTTCCTCTAGGACTCTTCTGTACTCTCCAACTACCTATCACTCTCCCACTACCTTTCGTTGGCAATTAAGCTGCATTAAGGTCGAGAGGTACCAAGCCCTCGCCTTCTGAATCTTCTCAACTTTGATTGTAATCTTCTCCTTTGCTTCCTCCGTTTTCCTCATCTCAACTAATGGGCCTGAAAGTGTCTCGATCACATGCTGATCGAACAATGCCTATTGAATCCTGTCAAAATCGGTGCTGACGTGGAAGGAATATGCCAAGACCTTGACTATAAGAGTTTTCGCAAGCCAAATAACTGTGCCAACCAAGAAACTCATCAAGACCTTGGTCGCCAAACGAAGGTTCTTGCTAGTGGTCTCTCTTAACCTTTTTATTAAACAGGAAGTGCCATGCTAGCAAGACTAGCCCCAACCACAGACAATTATGCACTACTTTCCTCAATCTATAAATCAAATAAACGTACCAAAGTTGCTCTCAATAAAGAACACAATGATCCAGATGTCCCAACTAAAGACCAACCTCCCACATATCAACATCAACACCATTACCTCCTAATTCCATAGCATAAGCTTCTACAGAGTCTTGTTCCTAAGATAAGGTATGGTGAGGCTATAGACTAGTGCACCTACGATCAAGATCAAACTCACCCATTCAAGCAGGACCACCAAGTCGAGCATCGTCTAAATGCAATCATAGACACAAAGACTAAGAGGTTTTAATTGTGACGTATTATGTACTTTTGGGCTGGTCGGTTGTCAAGAACCTTGGATGAGGTCACAATTAGTTATCACTTAATTATATATCAACATCCCATGACTTTTCTTAGAATTATATTGTCATTATTTCATTCTTTTTATACACGACCTCATTTGACTTATACCAACCTTTCAATCAAGTGCTAAAAGAGTCAAGATAACAACGTTAGACACTTTCTATGATCTCTTATCGCCCAGTCTTTTTAAGGATGATTTGCTAATTTTCTGGCTCTCAGATGCTCTTTCAAATAGACTCATTGTCTTAACAACCTCATCTTTTCACATAAACCGTATCAAGTCCTCTAGGTATCTATGCCCAACATAGAAACAACAAGTCAAAAATCTGATAAAAAAACAAGACCTGTGATTAAAAAGGTTATAGAGCTAATAGAGATACAAAGATAATAGGTGGAAAGACACGACATGGATTAATACAGAATGGGTAGCTCAATATTATAGCAGAGCATACTATTCAGCTCCTAAAATAATTTTGCAAGATGATGCCAAAATTGATAGATAAGATAAAGTTTGTGGATTTTTCTCGAATAGTTTGTCCTATTGTATAAAAAAGCTTAATATGGCCAAAACAATGACACGGATAGGGATCATCAGGACAATGAAAGAGTAGAACAAAGAAATTTAAAGGATCACAATAACGAGGCATTCCTGGATCCTGCTAAGCCACATTCTGGAAAATTTTATTAGTAGTTACACTAGCCTCACTTTCGTTGTTTATTTGCTTCGAAGATTCATCATCGTCCCCAGATATCTGCTCATCCAGTGTCGTGAGGTTCCCATACCGCACCAAATTCATTAGCCTCTTCATATTCTAGGAAGATACATTCTTCGGGCTTAGTTTATACAGTGACTGATTGTGATCCCCTCATCCCCATTTTCGTTTCCTCTAGGACTCTTTTACACTCTCCAGCTACCTATCAATCTCCTACTACCTTTTGCTAGCAATTAAGCCGCATTAAGGTCGAGAAGTATCATAGCCATCGCCTTAGCTTCTCAACTTCGACTGCAATATTCTCCTTCTCTTCCTCCGTTTTTCTCATCTCGACTAACAGGCTTGAAAGTGTCTTGCTCACATGCTGATTGAACAAAACCTACTGAATCCTATCAAAGTAGGTGCTCACGTGAAAGGAAGATGCCAGGACCTTGACTAAAAGAGTCTTCGCAAGCCAAATAATTGTGCCAACCAAGAAACTCACCAAGACCTTGGTCACTAACCGAAGGTTCTTGCTACTAGTCTCTCTCTCAACCTTTTTATCAAACAGGAAGTGCCATACTAGCAAGACCAGCCCAAACCATAGACAATTCTGCACTGCTTTCCTCAACCCATAAATTAAATAAAGAACCCTTTTCCACGTACCAAAGTTCCTCTCAATAAAGAACACATTGATCCTGATGCCCCAACTAGAGACCAACCTCCCAAATATCAACACCAACACCATTACCTCCCAGTTCTGTTGCATGAGCTTCCACAGAGTCTTCTTCCTAAGATGAAGAATGGTGAGGCTTCGGACTAGTGCATCAATGATAAAGATCAAACTCACCCACTCAATAAAGAACACGATGATCCAAATGCCCCAACTAAAGACCAACCTCCAACATATCAACACTATTACCTCCCAATTCCACAACATATGCTTCAACAGAGTCTTCTTAAGATAAGGAATGGTGAGGCTATAGACTAGTGCATCCACGATCAAGATCAAACTCACCCACTCAAGCAGAACCACCAGATTGAGCATCGTCTAAATGCAATCCCAGACACAAAGGCTAAGAGGTTCTAATTGTCCATAATGGAACCCTTCCCTGAATGAACGCTACCCAATTTTAATTATTTTTCTTTGTGAGACCTATATTTGAGATTTCTATGGGTGCCATAGCATTTTAACAGACAAACGAGTACCGACATTTCAAATTAGTACCGTTTGTATTTGCCAACAGAAATGACCTTTTTTTTCCAGCCGAGATTATCTTTTTCCCCTAAAGATTGGGTGAGATATAGATTATGCATCACCATGTTTCACAAATCATTCTTCTATGCATGCAAACAGCTCTGCGTTTGGGTCAGTTGCATAAATTAAAAAGGGTTACTACCACGAAAAACTACAAATTTATACACTTGTGATAAATTTACCCCAAACTAATTTTTTGACCACAAAAAATCCCAAACTAGTACACCTGTGATAAATTTACTCCAAACTAATTTTTTGACCACGAAAAAGCCCAAATTGGTACAGCAGTGACAAATTTACCCCAAACTAATTTTTTGACCACTAAAGCCCCAAACTAATACATATGTGACAAATTTACCCTCCGTTAGCGAACTAATTTGGAGTTTTTCATAGTATTTACCCTATGGATTTCCACGTGGATTTCCCACTTCACCCTTCCACATCACCATGTGTCATCCACTTCAGCAAATTTAACGGTAAAATTTGAAGAAAACTAACGGAGAAAAAATTTATCATAAGTGTACCAGTTAGGAATTTTTGGTGGCTAAAAATTAGTTTGAGGTATCACGGGTGTATCGGTTTAGGGTTTTTTATGGTCAAAAAATTAGTTTGGAATAAATTTATCACGGATATACCAGTTTGGAGTTTTTCGTGGTCAAAAAATTAGTTTGGGGTAAATTTGTCACAAGTGTACCAGTTTGGGGTTTTTCGTGGTATTAACCCAATTAAAAATCTAGGCTTGATCGGTTTTTATCAGAGGATGTAGGATGTTTCATGATCCTCCAAGTAAATTAATCTTTGTACTTGTGTCTTTGGGTCATAAAAAGAAGGGTTAATACAACGAAAAATCCTAAATCGGTACACCTGTGACAAATTACTTTAAACTAATTTTTTAACCACCAAAAATCTCAAACTAGTATATTTGTGACAAATTATCCCAAACTAATTTTTTGACCATCAAAAACCACAAACTGGTACATTTATGATAAATTTACCCTCTATTAAATTGGATTAATAACACGAAAAATCAAAAACTTGTACACTTGTGACACACGGAGTGTAAAACCTCAAACTGGTACACCCGTCAACTGCCACATATCATCCAACTCAAAAATATGACGATAAAATTTAACGGAAACTAACATAGGGTAAATTTATCACATGTGTTCCAATTTGAGATTTTTCGTTGTATTAACCCTAAAAAGAAATGTTTCTTCTACAACTTTTCAAATTGGTAAATTGTTAAAGGGATGATATTGAGGAGAAAATCTTTAAAGGGATAATAATACAAATGGTTCCTAAGCTTTGGCTCAATATGAAATGTTGTCCATGAACGTTTAATTTATTCAATGTGGTCCATGAACTTTAGCCTAATATTTAATATGATCCCTGAACTTTTAATATATTCAAAGTGGTCCCTAGACTTTTGGTACATGATCAATATAGTCCATGGACTATATAAAAATGTTCAATATATTCATTCCATTAATCTCATTTGATCTCGTCTCTCAAAAAAGTAGGTGTGAGCGGTTCCAAGTTCCATTTGGAATATGGAACCTACTTATTAGAATCGGTTCCCCATTTTTTGGAACTTGGAACCTACCCTGCATACTCTGAAACTTGAAATCTACCATGTCACAAGTTCCACGATCTACTAGGGAACCAATCAATTTCCTTCTTTTTTGTTTCATTTTTAGTTAAATAAAATGAAGTGAACGCAACGACAAAAATAAAAATTTCTCATTTGTCAACAGCAACAATTCATGACCCAAGAAAACAATAGCAACAATTCATAAAATATGAACACGCAAAAATAAAAAATTTAAAACACGTAACATAAAACCTAAATTATTGAACTTCAGTCCAAAATTTTGTAAAATTCCTGTGAAATTAAGTGCTCTTAATTTAAGTTTAGGATATTAGCAAGCTAAGTATACAATGCAACTTTCCTGATGATCCATGGTACTTCCTCTACACCTTAACCCTTGGACTTTAAAGACTTCAAAAGTTTCAAAACCACAATGCTCAACTACAGAACACATTCAAACAATGCAATTGTAACAAAAATTCTCGCTACAGCGTATTGCTTGTGCTCACAGCTTAATAGTGAGAAACATATGCTGAGTATATTCTGGCCATCTTGAGAACAACAGGGAATGATGGAGGCTTATCAAATATGGAAATTTGGAATATTTGGTGAAAGGCATAATGGATGGGCTGCCCAAGATTAACCAAACCCAGCCCATGAACTACAAGGCCTGCAAGGTGGTTATTTACCTTTTACTATAAATACTTGACTCCCAAAGAAAAACACACGTGATTTATACATACATAATAAGACATCTCTTCGAAAGAAAGTTGTCGCGACCTAAAGTTTTTCCTCTTTAGGCTAATGGATTATTAGGACTAAACCTAACTCGGGCCCTCCTAAGCCCTACCAATTCGCAACTTAGGGTTTAAGTTTTTTAACATGCAAACGTTTTCATGCTCGGAGTCGCCACTAATCTATTTGTGGTAGGTCGATTAGAAACCTAAATAAAACATAGGGAGGTATGTTTTATTCCTACGAACCAGAGATTCTAAGCCCGGAGACTTGATTACGCTAGATCTAGTCTAACGCCCTTTCGGTACCTTTTCTTTTCAAAAATATTTTGGCAAGCAATCTGGATCCATTTTAACTTAGTCACTAACATGTGAGGTGTTCATGCGGGTGCGCAAACCATCAATTTAACACCCAGGAAAGCATTGAATAAATTGCAGGTTTGGGAAAAATTACTTACCTCGAAGCAACGTAAGCATCTGCATTGTTAGCTAGAAAATCACATCAACAACCTAATATGATTTCTAATTAACAAGGAATTCACTCAATTTTTGGATTTTCGCTTATTTAAATGAAAACTAACCTATATGTAATGACGTGCAAAAAATGACATGCAAGTAATGCAACCTAGCATGCAAACTATATGTCATGTGACGACGTGACCTAATTCTGATGACGGGCAAATGATTTATTTTTGGTATTTTCTGACGAAATTCGGAATAAAAATATGCCTAAATTAACATGCAACCTATGATGACTTAACATATCCTAACATGACTTATTTTTGAGGTTTTTGTTAAAATTCGAAATAATAAATTACTTAAATTAAGAATGCAATTTATCCTAATCTACCATAAAACAATTCATTCTTTTTTGGGATTTTCATGAAAATTCGGAATTAAAAAAATAACCTAAATAATCTATTAAGATTAGAAAATTACTTAATTTAAACTAGGAAATAGATTATCTCAAGTCCTAATTTAAATTAAATAATTACTCTATCATCTAGGTATATTTAGGATTCCTAAACATGCAAAACTCAAATTCAAATCCTAACTGATATTTTTTGAATTTTCTTTTTTTATTTGAAAAGGGAAAGACAATTTAAACAAAGATGGCATCCACATAAAACAACCACGCGATCCACAAGATTCGTTTCAAACTCGGATTAGGCACAAAAATCGAACTATCAGTCATATCTATAGGGTCATAGATATTGACAGAAAGTCGATCATTCAAATTTGGAAAGCAGATAAAAATCATTATCGTACCCAAGTGATTATGGATAGGATAATGATTTTCCGTATCGCCACGTATCATACCTTAGGGATAAGGTCGGATAGTTGTCCAGATACGTTGCTGAATTAGGAAAGATTCCTAATTTTGAATATTTTCAAATATTGCGAACAAGGCAAACATTATCCTAAGATATCTAGCAATCCACACAATATTCACAGAATATTCAAACATCCAAAAATTAAGAAACGAAATATTCTAAAAATATTGGATAATGTTCAATTACCTAATTTGTAGATAATTTCCAAATTCGAACTTGTGGATCAGGATGAACGACGAACGGCGGACCGGCGGCGCGGTGTCGGGATCACGGCGGGGCAACGGCGTGATCGTTCGGACTGCGGCGGTGGCGCACGGCGGGAGGAGCGGCGACGGAACAGCAAGGCAGCGCCGGCGTGCGACGGCTCCGGCGAGGACGGCGGCAGCAGCGTCGGGCTCGGCGGGGACAGCGGCGGGAACGTCGGCAGGGCGCGGCGACGGGCAGCGGGCGCGGCGGCGGGCGCGGCGGCGGGCGCGGCGGCGGGCGCGGCGGCGGGCGCGGGCGCGGCAGCGGGCGCGGGCGCGGGCGCGGCAGCGGGCGCGGGCGCGGGCGCGGCAGCGGGCGCGGCAGCGGGCGCGGGCGCGGGCGCGGCAGCGGGCGCGGCAGCGGGCGCGGGCGCGGCAGCGGGCGCGGGCGCGGCAGCGGGCGCGGCAGCGGGCGCGGCGGCAGCGGCGGGCGCGGCGGCGGCAGCGGGCGTGGCGGCGGGCGCGGCGGCGGGCGCGTCGCGCGATGTCTTCCTCCTCTCTCTCTCCTTCTCACTCTCACACTCTAAAAATTTTCTGATCTGAAAATTGTGTGTCCCCCCTAATTCTGACCTAATGAATGTATATATAGTATTAATCTAGGTCAATTAGATGGGCTTTCTAGTCCTAATGGGTTTAGGCTTGGGCTTTAATTTAAATGGGCTGAATTAATTAATGATAATGGGCTGAATTAATTAATGACAATGGGCTGAATTAATTAATGATAATGGGCTGAATTAAGTTCAAATTAAAACAACCGAGCCCGTTTGACTTATAATTCCCGGCCCTTGCATTACAAGCGAGCCGAGTCCCATTCAATGAAATTTAAGCTCGTTCGTCACCGCTAGTCCGATGCAAAATGCAATTAATCTAAAATGAATTTAAACTATATGTTATGCAATTTAAATATTTTTTGTTTAGGGGTTAAAAATTTAATCCCTAATTTTCTATGCAAATTACACTAAATGGTTGCTAAAATTTAGGTGTCAACAGCTGCCCCTCTTTGAAGGTGAGCTCGTAGAGGTTGCATTCAAAGACTAAATGATACCTAAATTTCAACCATGCAAATGCAATGAATGTTGTTTTTGTCGGGATTATGAGTCCCTTTTTACAATGCATTAAGAAGTGATGCATGCTGACATGAGCAGAAAACATACCTGGAATTACTTACCTGACGATAGCGCAATTCGAGGCACAACCTTAACTTGTATGTTGTTTTGGCAAATGTATGGGCTCAGTCTCATAGATATTGCCTGATATACGTTGATGAACTTCGGTAATCTGCAGTTAAGTCAAAACACACGAAGAAAGCTCGACGTATCCAATCATCATCTGAATTCGTGAGAACAGTTCCGATCTTTACGAACTACCTATACATCTCCATAGGTGTTTGCAAAGATTTGGCCGCTTCACTTATACCTGCTCATAAGTGAATTGCGGGGGAAACTTTTGAAATCAAGAGGATATTCCGACCTTTGCATATACCTGCTCATATGCAAAGATTTGGCCGCCTCACTTATACCTGCTCATAAGTGAACTGCGGGGGAACACCTGGGGTTGAGAGAATATTCCGACCTTTACATATACCTGCTCATATGCAAAGATTTGGCCGCTTCACCTATACCTGCTCATAGGTGAGTAGCGGGGGAACATCTGAGATAAAGAGAGTATTCCGACCTTCACATATACCTGCTCATATGCAAAGATTTAGCCGCTTCACCTATACCTGCTCATAGGTGAGTAGCGGGGGAACATCTGAGATAAAGAAAGTATTCCGACCTTTACATATACCTACTCATATGCAAAGATTTAGCCGCTTCACCTATACCTGCTCATAGGTGAGTAACGGGGGAATACCTGGGATCTGGGGAGAATATTCCGACCTTTACATATACCTGCTCATATGTAAAGATTTGGCCGTCATGCCTATACCTGCTCATAGTCATGTAACGGGGGAATCTTCTCGAGATTGTATGAAAATCTGTGATTTGATGAACAAAAAGGGCTAGCCCAAGTGTTCAAGAGTTCCTTGACAAAGTACCTGGATATCATCAGAAGTACCTGAAAAGGTTTGATCAATAGACACCTGAACACAATCAAAGGCATTTAGAGATCGCAAAAATGATCAAATGTGGGACCTGACAATTGCTTGAACAGGTTAGGGATACCTAGATAGTCATAGACATCCTAGGGATAGAGATATACTTACCTGGTGACATCTCCAACTCTGAAGGTGTGTCTCCTGTTAGACACGATTTTAAGTAACATGTAATATGCATTCGCACACTGTCAAGAATACATATATACATGCATTATGATTTCAACTGATTTTCATACACGATGGTTTTGTCAAATCAGCATTACAAATTTCGCTGGGAAAAATCATGACAAGACAATCCGAACTCACAAGCGGATATCTTGAAAATGTCGAATGAGGGACTTCTGGTCCAAAAGGGCTTTCTCTCATTCTCATCGAAAAGGCTGATTTATGGAGAATTGCTCCATCTCACCATCATCATGTTGACAAGGGTCTGAGTATTCTCGCAAGCAGTACGACTTTACCAATCTGAGAGGTCTTTATTAGGACCGTAACATGGGCTTGGTCAATGGCTTAGCAAAAGAGACTCTTCGAGTCGAGGCTACTGAAAGAAAATACTCTGTAATTGTCTCCGGGTTTACAAGTCAAGAACCCTGCAAAATGAGATAGAAATGGACTTGCTCGCACTTCTTCGAGCTAAGCTTATAAACATCAGAAACTCTACGTTAGTTCAAGTGCCCTAATCTGAAGAGACTTTGCAAGGGACGTAACGCAGGCTAGGCTCATGGGTTGAGAAATGAATGGATCATAAGACTCAAAATGTATATAACTGGGGTGAATAAGTTGGTGATCATCTCGGCATTGTCACCGGTCTTCTTCTTCACTAGGGATTGTCTTCTCAGTAGATGTTCCATTGGCTTCAAGAGTTTATCACCTGACTCCTCAAGACTTTGGATACTTTTGTGACTTCGACACA
Organism: Syzygium malaccense; assembly: GCA_031216405.1. Lineage (NCBI taxonomy): Eukaryota > Viridiplantae > Streptophyta > Magnoliopsida > Myrtales > Myrtaceae > Syzygium > Syzygium malaccense. Next base: position 4,548,448 of record CM062258.1, on the reverse strand, counting down.
TCTCAACACTTTCTAATCCAAAGTCGCCACTTCTTCTCCATTTTTCATTCTTTTCTTCTTCTTTTCTTTTCTTTTACGGGCATTGGCCTTGCTTTTACCAGGCACTGCTTTTTCATGCCCTCTAGTTTTTTTTTTTTTTGACACACACTATCTACAATGCATATATTGGCTAGCCACACTTTGGCTTGTTTTGATCGAATGACTATCATTTGGACTTTCAGGGTCTTCGTCTTTTATCGGCGCTCCGGATATGCTGCCTGAACAATTATGACTTTTGCCTTGCCCCAGTGTGGGGGATGATCACCAATTGGGTTTAAGAAATGAATTTGCAGGCTCAATTGGGCTTAACAAAGGATAAAATGTGTATAGGATAGAGAACGAAATGCTCTTCGTCATCCTAAGGCACTTGAACTTCACGTGAATTCATCTGAAAAAGCAACACTCGAAGATTGATGCAAGTGAGAGCATGAAAATTTCTACTCATTTTTCACCTTATAACGCTGACTTACCTCCAGTTTGCCCCGATGTGGGGTGGTTCTTGACAGGGGTAATTTGAATGAATTTCTCCAAGTGTTTAGGCTCAAAGTAGCAAAACAATGGATAACCTGTAGTGTTTGGGAAAGAGAAATGAATCGCCTCTCGTCATTTCTGTTGCCGTACCTTTTGCGAGATAACCCTTCGCCTTGCCGACATGGAATTTTTCTACTCAACTCACTGGGGATTAGTGTATAGGACTATGTACAGGATATGGTTTGCCTTTCATCATCCCGATGTACCTCATTCAACACATTCAATTCATTCCACTTGAGTTATCATATTGTCTAAATAGATTCCCCTTTTGAAATCGATAATGTAGACTAACAAAATGATCAAGCACAATTTTAAGCCAAGGCACACATTCCATCTTTAAATTGATTGAACCCATTTATTCATAAGTGAAATGTTCGCAATTCAGAATATAAAACTAAACACTTGAAAACTTTCGCCGTAAAAATGTTAGATCTTACCAGGGATAATATATCTTCACAGCATCAGAATTAACAGGAGTGGAAAACTCACGACCATCCATTTCTGCGAGGATCAGGGCACCTCCGGGAAGCACCTTTTTAACCACATACGGACCAATGTAGTTTGGGGCAAATTTTCCTCCAGGAACAGGAAAGACTGGCAGTACCTTCCTTAGGACTAGATCATTTACCTCGAAGTGTCTTGGACGTACCTTTTGATTGAAGGACTTACCTACTCATGAAGCAATTGGATCGAGCTTTTCGTCTTACTTCAAGGGGATTTGCCCCTCTTCACTTCTTTGGGTTCTCCGAAATCACTCAAGTTAACGACGACAGTTTGGTCTGATGTGAGGACTTTAGGCCTTTCATGCCGTTCTAGATCACGCTGAAGGTCCGAGGAATCTTCGAGTTCATTGGTGTCATCGAGATCAGGTTCGGTGGCACATAATTCATCAGATTGGACCGTTCCCATACCCTCACGTGTCATAAGATTGCCCCTGAAACATAAAATAGAGGATTCAGAAGGACAAACAGGGCTAAGCATTGCATTTTATTTATTTTTTATTTTGAAATTCCTTTCAAAAAGGTTTTAACACGAGGGAGCATGAAGAAGCCCAGGCCTCAGAATTTTCCTTGGATTATATTTTCTTTTATCGGTTGGATATCATCACCGGGCTGGTTTGATGTACCTCAACATGCCCTCAAAAACGAAAATAACTTGTAATTTCATTGATTATCACCAAATAAATTACATTTATTGGAAATGAAATTGCAACAATCAAATCCTATAAATGAAAAGTACTAAAAAGCAGCTCCCGAGACGGGGCAAGTCCTAAAAAGCAGTAAAAATTCCCGCGTAGGGGAGTGTGCGAAAAAGGTAAATGTGTTACTCTTGCGGGCCAATGCCCATTCCCTTCAACGGTCCTTCCTCGATGGCTCCAACTAAGAAATTATCGAACAGGGCAGTGATTCCCTCCATTGCATCATCAGAATCCTCTGTCACTAGAGGTGTTGAATCATTCATACCTCCCCATCCATCCGGGACAATGTCACGGGGGTCAACATAAAAGCTCGGTGGTGCTGAGTATTTCACATAATAATCGAACTTGCCGCTCGGTTGCCCAAGAGTGTCGATCACCTCTTTCTCTTCATTAGCTTTAGGCGTGCCCTCTACGATCTCTTCATTATCAGACGCGTCTTCAAGCGGAGGCATGTCTTCAGGGAGAGGGTCGCCCTTGTCCTTCCCGGTATTCAATGTAGCAAACTCCTCCTCCCAATTAATAACCACTTCAGAGATAGTGGAAATGATGCCAGTGTGGTCAGCATAAACAATCATCCCAGCTTCTACCATTCTTGAGATTCTTTCTCTCATGATGGCAAGGGGAAGGTCTTCATTACTCGGGTAACAACCGGCTTTCACTAACTCACCGTAGACGTCGGTGGTATACACCTTAACATTCTTGATTCGACCAGCGTCGAAGCTAAATATGGCATTCACATTGCCTGCGTGATCAGGGAGTGGGTTGTTCTGAACATTCGGCTTAGTAGGCTGAAATGAGAAAGCCTTCGTATCTAGGAGGTTCTGGATTCGGTGCTTGAGGGCATAGCAATCATCGGTTGAGTGTCCCAGCTCACCCATGTGATAATCACATTTCTTTGACGGGTCGAAGTTATAGAACCGCTCATGATTGGGTCGCTTTGGCTCAGTAGTAAGCAAGCCTTTCTTCTGAAGCACTGTCAGTACTTGAGACAACGATCCGGGGAGGGGGGTGAATTGCCTCCTGTTGTTCCTCCTCTGGAAAGGTTGACGACCCGAGTTTTGTTGTTGAGCTTCTACTACTTGGATTGCTGGGGCGGAGTTAGCATTCCGCCGGCTCGGTTGGTTATAATCCACATTCACTTCAGCTGCCGGTTCTTTCTCTTTTCTTGCACCAAATCTTCTGGTCGAGGAGGACGGCTCAACAAACCATCCATCTTTCAGCCCTATTTCAATTTGTTCGCCCATGGGGATGAGTTGGTTGAAGTTGTCAGCCGGAATGGCAACCATCCGATTACGGTATTCGAACGGGAGAGTTTTCACGAACATCCTCTTTAACTCACTGTCTATAGGTTCTGGGACAACCTGAGCAGCTAAATTCCTCCATCTGATAGCATAGTCTTTGAAGGACTCAGTCTTTTTCATCTGAGCGCGTTCGAGATCATCACGGGTAGGAATGATGTCCGTTATGAATCTGTACTGCTTCAAGAATGCTTCACTGGCTTCTTTCCAAGTTTTGAGGCCATTTATCTTCTTCATGAGATACCAGCTCAAAGCAGGACCCGTCAAACTTGCTTGAAAGGCATGGATCATCAGGAGTTCGTTATCAACGTACGAAGTCATTTGTACGTGATAGAGCTGTAGGTGGGCTTTTGGACATGTGGTGCCATTGTACTTGTCGAAATCCGGCATTTTGAACTTCTTTGGGATTTTGATCTGTGAGTACAGGGACAGATCGATCGAAGGTGAATCCTGCGAACCTTCCAGCTGCTTCACTCTTTCTTCAAGTTTATTGACCCGTTCATCAGGTTTGTCCTTGTTGACGATGATCTGGACGGGGTCATCTTCTAAATCAGGAATATCGTCATCCCCGTCAACATCGACACTTTTTCTGATTTTCTGCTTTGGGACTGACGCTTCGAGGGGTGCCGAAACAGGATCCGACCGGAGAGCTTTGATCTCAGCGGACATTTGTTGCATCGCGATGACAAGTTGCTTGATCTGGTCTTCCACACCAACAACACGCTCTTGCAAGTCGGTTTGATCGGCCATTCTGGCTCTCGACCGTGTACGAATGGGCGATCGTGATCGGTCCGTAGCTACCTAATTTTGGAACGAAACAGGCATTCATGAGTGTTAAGCAAAATCACACGCCAATCCATGACATTGGTCTAACCGCTTTGAATCGAAAGGACCTCTTTATTGAAATGGCGAAAATTTTTACACGAATTAATGACTTGAAATTGAACTGAATATAAAGACAACTGACTCAATCCCTAAACAAATTTTAAAAAACTGAAATGAGAAAAGAACTTCGAGCTTTTTATTTAGCTTGATCTATAGACATATGGGAGGCGACTTCCTTCTTCAATTGCTCATAAGCTCGAGCTATCTTGGATGCCTTTTCTTCAGCTTCTTCGGCCTTTCTTTTGAGGCGATTGTTCTCTGAGCGATTGGCGGACTTGAGAGGCACCATGGGTATCTTCGGGAGCAAATCCTGCGGGATTCTGTGCCGACGAATGTACTGGGTCGTCGCAAAATAGGACTTCTACTCTCCCTTTAGTTCTCCTTCGGGCCGAGCTATCTTTAACACACGACACTTCCTCCACATCTTATTGAGCTGGGCTACGGTCGCTTCGTGGTCTTTATCATCATCGGCGAAGTCAACTTGGAGGAGTTTTGGTTGTAACGCTGGAGGGAGCCCTTGGAGAATCTGATACTGACGAGACACTCTGGCGGGGTAGTATTCAATTGCTCCGGTGAAACCCAATAGTGGAACCGGCCCAATACCATTACATGTAAGCCGAGCTTCCTCGACTTTGAACCAGTTAGCATGCCATTGGAAACCTTGGGGTCTAGCGTTTTTCATGAAAATGATCCATTCAGAGTAATGATAATCAGGTGCACCCCCTTGTTTTTCTTTATACCTCAAGACGGGATGGCTAGAATCACTAAGCACGGATATTGTGAGTAAATCGCCGCACCCTTTTATATGAGACAAAAATCAGATTTGCAAAAGTTCGAGGGGGGCATGAAAAGTTTTGTCAACATGTTGCTTAAATTTAGTGAGGGAAATGAAAGTCTCGGCTAAAATGGTGTTGATAAAATTCTTTTCAAGACAGACCTGTTGGACCAACCATGCGATTGACGGACTACATGCATTCTTACAGTAAGGAAAAATCACGAACCCGAAAAATGCTAGCAAAAAGATTCTGCCTTTTTGAAAAGATGTGGCTTTTTCAAAACACTGACTCAGGAATGAAAAAGGACATGTGCCACGATTTGCTTTTAAAACTTTTCCCAATTCATCTTTTCCGACATTCAAAAATTCAGCCAACATTAAAGTAGGATCAATTCCCAAAGGTGGTGTGACTAAATCCGACTCCAATGGTTTTCCAATGAGCACGCTATATTCTTCCAACATCGGGGTGAGCTCGTGCTTACCGAATATAAAGGTAGAGGTTTCGGGACACCAGAAGTGCGCTAATGCTCGAACGAAGCCGGTGCGGACTTTGACCTCCAGTAGGGGGAGTAGCCTCCCGATGTGGCCCTCAACTAGCTTGCGGTTGGTCGGACTGAGTAGATTCCACCAGGCACGGAGCTCGTCCTTAGGAGCATCAAGAATCCGGATGTCTGCCCCTCCCATAGTGTATAGACCAAGACTCACGACCGACCTAATGTCATGGACCGACCAAAGAAAAAGACGAAACATAAGTAAATTGCGAGATAAAGGTTCAGAAATCTTACTTCGCCGGGTAGAATGATGGCAATCACATAGACATGCGCATGAAATGTGAGGTTTGATTTCTACCTAGACTCTGGCTTGCAAAATGGAGACATGAGGATTACCGAGCTAAACCAGTCATGGTGGTGGTTAGGCTGGGATTCCCCTGACTCCGGCTTAGTCAAAGAGCCGACCCGGGTTGCAAAGGGTGCAACCGTGGCAGGTATTCAATGACACCTTGAAAGAACTTTCGGGACCAAGAAAGGCGACCCATACCACGCAGGTGTGGTCGGGGTGTCCGTTTTCTCAGTACCATCCTAAACCTGTGCCGCCCAGGTCCGGCAGCGGGTAGTGTGTGCGGTGTAGTGTAAATGCAAGGCATGCACAGCAGGTTATATCATACAGCGCTTCGTGCATAAAATAAATCATTCATCCAAACACCTCCCTGCAAAACAAGGGTTAACAATCACGCCTCCCCTTATACCTCCCATACTGCAAAAACATTTAACACCTAAAATGTTAGGGACGTACCTGGGATCCTCGCTGCCAAGCAAAAAATATATTTTTCTTGAAAAGAAAAACTGGCCTAAGTCCACTAAGAGTTTTAACTCATGTTCCCTAGCGGAGTCGCCAAGCTGTCGCGACCTAAAGTTTTTCCTCTTTAGGCTAATGGATTATTAGGACTAAACCTAACTCGGGCCCTCCAAGCCCTACCAATTCGCAACTTAGGGTTTAAGTTTTTTAACATGCAAACGTTTTCATGCTCGGAGTCGCCACTAATCTATTTGTGGTAGGTCGATTAGAAACCTAAATAAAACATAGGGAGGTATGTTTTATTCCTACGAACCAGAGATTCTAAACCCGGGGACTTGATTACGCTAGATCTAGTCTAACGCCCTTTCGGTACCTTTTCTTTTCAAAAATATTTTGGCAAGCAATCTGGATCCATTTTAACTTAGTCACTAACATGTGAGATGTTCATGCGGGTGCGCAAACCATCAATTTAACACCCAGGAAAGCATTGAATAAATTGCAAGTTTAGGAAAAATTACTTACCTCGAAGCAACGTAAGCATCTGCATTGTTAGCTAGAAAATCACATCAACAACCTAATATGATTTCTAATTAACAAGGAATTCACTCAATTTTTGGATTTTCGCTTATTTAAATGAAAACTAACCTATATGTAATGACGTGCAAAAAATGACATGCAAGTAATGCAACCTAGCATGCAAACTATATGTCATGCGACGACGTGACCTAATTCTGATGACGGGCAAATGATTTATTTTTGGTATTTTCTGACGAAATTCGGAATAAAAATATGCCTAAATTAACATGCAACCTATGATGACTTAACATATCCTAACATGACTTATTTTTGAGGTTTTTGTTAAAATTCGAAATAATAAATTACTTAAATTAAGAATGCAATTTATCCTAATCTACCATAAAACAATTCATTCTTTTTTGGGATTTTCATGAAAATTCGGAATTAAAAAAATAACCTAAATAATCTATTAAGATTAGAAAATTACTTAATTTAAACTAGGAAATAGATTATCTCAAGTCCTAATTTAAATTAAATAATTACTCTATCATCTAGGTATATTTAGGATTCCTAAACATGCAAAACTCAAATTCAAATCCTAACTGATATTTTTTGAATTTTCTTTTTTTATTTGAAAAGGGAAAGACAATTTAAACAAAGATGGCATCCACATAAAACAACCACGCGATCCACAAGATTCGTTTCAAACTCGGATTAGGCACAAAAATCGAACTATCAGTCATATCTATAGGGTCATAGATATTGACAGAAAGTCGATCATTCAAATTTGGAAAGCAGATAAAAATCATTATCGTACCCAAGTGATTATGGATAGGATAATGATTTTCCGTATCGCCACGTATCATACCTTAGGGATAAGGTCGGATAGTTGTCCAGATACGTTGTTGAATTAGGAAAGATTCTTAATTTTGAATATTTTCAAATATTGCGAACAAGGCAAACATTATCCTAAGATATCTAGCAATCCACGCAATATTCACAGAATATTCAAACATCCAAAAATTAAGAAACGAAATATTCTAAAAATATTGGATAATGTTCAATTACCTAATTTGTAGATAATTTCCAAATTCGAACTTGTGGATCAGGATGAACGACGAACGGCGGACCGGCGGCGCGGTGTCGGGATCACGGCGGGGCAACGGCGTGATCGTTCGGACTGCGGCGGTGGCGCACGGCGGGAGGAGCGGCGACGGAACAGCAAGGCAGCGCCGGCGTGCGACGGCTCCGGCGAGGACGGCGGCAGCAGCGTCGGGCTCGGCGGGGACAGCGGCGGGAACGTCGGCAGGGCGCGGCGACGGGCAGCAGGCGCGGCGGCGGCGCGGCGACGGGCGCGGCGGCAGGCGCGGCTGTGTCGCGCGGCAGGGAGCGGCGGGCGCGGCGTGCGGCGGCGGGCGCGGGCGCGGCGGCGGGCGCGGGCGCGGCAGCGGGCGCGGGCGCGGCAGCGGGCGCGGGCGCGAGCGCGGGGGCGGGCGCGTCGCGCGATGTCTTCCTCCTCTCTCTCTCCTTCTCACTCTCACACTCTAAAAATTTTCTGATCTGAAAATTGTGTGTCCCCCCTAATTCTGACCTAATGAATGTATATATAGTATTAATCTAGGTCAATTAGATGGGCTTTCTAGTCCTAATGGGTTTAGGCTTGGGCTTTAATTTAAATGGGCTGAATTAATTAATGATAATGGGCTGAATTAATTAATGACAATGGGCTGAATTAATTAATGATAATGGGCTGAATTAAGTTCAAATTAAAACAACCGAGCCCGTTTGACTTATAATTCCCGGCCCTTGCATTACAAGCGAGCCGAGTCCCATTCAATGAAATTTAAGCTCGTTCGTCACCGCTAGTCCGATGCAAAATGCAATTAATCTAAAATGAATTTAAACTATATGTTATGCAATTTAAATATTTTTTGTTTAGGGGTTAAAAATTTAATCCCTAATTTTCTATGCAAATTACACTAAATGGTTGCTAAAATTTAGGTGTCAACAAAAGTCTTCTCCGGTTTTCCTTCGAAACACTAGTGGGTAGTAAAGATAATCAATGATCGCTCTCAAGTGTGCAAAGTGGCATTTAATTTGTGGAAATATCGAGTATGTTCGTTATGTGATTTGCCTGTACTATCGGTGATACAAGTTGATGATTATTGGACATGTTTTCCGCATTATTCGAATATGTTGACCGAAGAAAGTATTTTTCCCAACATTGATATCAGAGCCCGCTAACTTGTTTCTTGATCATGCATGTGTATGGCCTTTGAAATTGAAGTGTATTCTGCTTGTTTTTTGTTTTAGTCTTGTTTTTGGCCCGTTTTCTTCGCGTCGGCGTACTGTTCATGAATGTTTCAATTTGATCCTTTCGACAACTCTTGGTTTTTGAATAGACAGATAGAAAGTACTCGTCGAGACTAGAAAAATGAGGGTGGCGCGTCACTAGAGAAGGCCGCACGCGCCCTCACACACCGACACACGCCCTTACGCACCGACATGCGCCGTGGGCGCATCGACGCGTGACGACCACACGCAGCTGTGGCGAAGCGACGTGTTGGGTTCCGTTAACCGCCAAAGATGACGTCAGCAACGTGTGGATTCAGGTTGATCCGGATCTTGACCCGACCGACCCATTGACCCGATCGACCCATTGACCCGATCGACCCATTGACCTGACTGACCCGTTGACCATTGACCGGCCGAACCAGTCACTCCGGTTAGACTAGTCAAATCGGACCGGTTCGGACCGGTCATAATGCCTCCAACGCACTATTTTGGCCCTGCGAGCTCATTTGAACTCCGATTGGGGTGTTCTTGGTATCGGTGTGTTCGTATTGGAATGCTCTACATTATGGTATATTCTTATGACATATTTGTTGCACTTATGAATGTGAAAATGCATGATGAACCCTATGTATGCATACTTTAGGTATATTCTTTAGCATTTTCTCTGGTATTTCTCAATGGTTTTTTGAAATACAAGTGCTGGCTCACATGAATATGAATAAGCATTCCCTATCTTAATGTATAATGGATTATTGAGTAATCCTTTTGTTCTGCATTCGTTGCAGGAACAATGGTACATACGATACACACTCCGATAATCCCAAGAACAGCGGCTCAAAAGGAGAGGCTTGAGAAACTTAAAACCAAGTTAGCTCTTTATCGATGGGACGCTGGTGATGACATGATGACACATATCATCAAGGTCAACAAAATGATACAAGATATCATTTGGAACGATTTCATAATGCTGGAATATATGATGGTCAGAGCCCTAAATGCACTATTGCTAAAGAGTTGGGAAGAATGGTTGATAAGATTAGGAAAACCTTAAAGGGTCCCAAGTTATAAGATGCTTGTGGAGAATTTCGTGAAAGAGTACATAAGGGTCGGGGCAAGGAGAACGTCAACCGTTGCATTGAATAGATCACAGCGCAAACCGTGACCCAAATCTAGGGATTTTCCGGGAGCCCCTATTTTGGTGCCAAAGAAAATGAAATTCCCTAAGGAATTCCATAAGTCTTTTCTTGTCTATGTTCTGCATATGTATATTTGATGTTGTTTCTTTAGTATTTGGAGTCACTTATGTATATGTTTCAAGTTGATATTTCATGTTCTTGAATATTTGTGAATGTGTTATGAAATATTTGGTTATGGAAATTTGTGGCCTTTTTTATTTGATATTGTCATATTATATGTTATGTTATGAGTGGGAAGATCTTAAAAGTTTTTATAACTTTTGAAGAACTAAATTTTTTTTATATAAATGATTATGTTAATAATAATTTCAAATTAGGATTCATAGATAATGATTGGGAACATAGTGACTTGTCGACTCTAAGACCTTTCATGAAACTATTCATTAATGTGATTAGTTTATGTAATTATGATGCTGATGAAGCATTAAGATAGACATTAATAATTCATGCGTATATGTCTAAAATGTTTAGATATAATGGCTTCAGTAACTAAGAACATAGTGACTGAACTTAATAAGGGAGAGAAATTGAATGGCGACAATTATGAGATTTGGAATCTCAAAATTCAGTATGTGCTAGAAGAGCAAGAAGCACTCGAAGCTCTTAACAAGGTTATGGAAGAACTTGAGGAAAGGACTACTGCCTAGCACAAAAGGGATAAAGATGCCTTTGCTATGTGGAAAAGGAAGAACTCACTTACTCGCATTACATTGCTAAGCAGCATGAACAATGATATCCTGCGAGAGTTCAGACGTTTTGAAAATGCTAAAGATATGTGGGCCGCACTGGCAGCAAGATTTGGTCGAACTTCTGTGACCAAACTGAGACAACTCACTATTCGTTTTGACACATCAAGATGCCTCATGGAAAAACTATGAAATAATATTTGAGGCAGATGTCAAATATGATAAGTGAGCTGAATGATGCTAGCCATATACTCACTGAAGAACAGTAAGTGTAGGCAATAATCCATTCCTTACCTCAAAGCTGGGATCATATCAAGATCCATTTGACCCACAATGAGAGTATCCAGACCTTTTAGGATACTATGCGACATCTTGAGCTGGAAGAGAATCGCCTCCTGGCAGCTAAGCTAGAAACCGATATTTACTTTGTTGGTGCTAACTCACACGGAGTTTCGGGCTCCAAGCGGAAGCATCCTGGTGGGTTCAAGAAGTGGAAAGGCAAGGGAGCAAGTCCTTTAGGCAAGAAACGGAGGTTTAATCAATGGGAGAAAGGAAAGCATCTTTTTCAAGAAGAACATTTCAAGGGTAAAATGTTACAATTGTGATAAGAAGGGTCACTTTGTTCGCGACTGTGGTGAGCCAAAGAAAGTAGAAACCCTTAGCATTCTTGAGAGTTCTGTTTATGTGTCTAGTTCAGTCTTTATAACTTAATCTAATCCTTTGTGGACTGTAGACTCGGAAGCCACAGACCATGTAGCGAAGGATAGAGAAGCCTTCATAGAGTTCCAATCAGTTCCACAGGAAACGAAATGGATATATGTAGGGAACAATTCCAGAGTGAAAGTCAAAGGCATTGACACTTGTCAATTGCTTACGCATGGTGGACGCATATTGTTCCTATATGATGTGTTATTTCCTCCAGAAATTCATCGGAACTTAGTTTTAGTGTTGGTATTAGTAAGGCTTGGTTTTAATGTAAACTTCCACAACAATGGTGTAGACTTGTCTTTAGGAACAAGTTATTATGGTTCTGAATATTTTCTGGATGGTTTCATTGTATTGGATGTTAACTATTGTGAAATTAATGCTAGTTATTCTTTATTTACATTCTCTAATTCTTATGAGAATGATGTGAATGTATAGCATGCTAGACTTGGTCATATTGGCCAACAAAGAATGAATAGATTAGCCAAAGAGGGCTTATTGGGCAATATTGAAAAGGTCAATTTGCCCATATGTGAGCATTGCCTAAAAGGAAAAACAACGCGAAAACCATTTGGGAAAAGAACAAGAGCTGAGTTTCCTTTGTAATTAATCCATACAGACATATGTGATCTAATGAATATAATAGAAAGGCATGGGATTGTTTATTTCATCACATTTATTGATGATCATACTCGATTCAGACATGTCGATTTGATTTATCATAAGTCTAAGGCATTAAATTACTTTAAAAGATTTATGAGCTTAATAGAAAATCAATTAAACAGAAAAATAAATGCATTAAGATCCGATCGAAATTGAGAATATCTGTCTAATCAGTTCAGAAATTTATGTGATGAAAATGGAATAGAAAGGCAACTGTCTATTCCATACACTCCTCAATAAAATGGTGTTGCAGAGAGAAGAAACAAAACCTTAATGAAAATGGTTAGGTCAATGATGGCACAAACGAACTTACCTATCACTTTTTGGGGTGATGCTTTGTTAACTGCTGCCTTTATACTTAACCGTGTGCCTTCTAAATCAATTACTTCTACTCCATATGAGTTATGGACAGGCAGAAATTCTAATTTAAGCTTTCTAAAACCTTGGGGTTGTGGTGCCTATACTCGTGAGTCCTCACAAGTATGGAAAATTGGGCTCGAGGCAAAAAGAGTATTTTTATAAGATACTCGGAGCACTCAAAAGGGTATGTGTTCATAGGTGAGCAAGAAAGCGGAAGTATAACTAAATTCAAATCACAGGATGTCATATTCTTAGAAAATGAATTTCCTACAAAAGGCGAAATAGGTGGAGATTACTCACTATACGAATCTATGGATCGTGATAGTGAAATTAGTGGGAGCATTGTGATAAGGGAGGAGTTGAGTGGAAATCAGTCTTAATTGCAACCACTTGATGAGACGATACCACCACTATCTAATCCGAGTGGGAACACAATGGAGCGTGGTGATTCATCAGGAGTACAGCCTCACATATGATAATCAAGTCATAATAGCATTCCCCGTCGACGTTTTGATATCGAAGGAGAAGTTTTGATGATCAGTCCACATGATAAAAATGAGTCGAGGAATGTAAATGAGGCTCTAACTTTCATGATCCCCCCACAGGATGAAGATAAGCCAAAAAATGTGAATGAGGCTCTAATATGCCCTGATAAGGAAAACTGGATGCATGCAATGGAAGAAAAAATGGAGTCGTTGAGATCAAACTAAGTTTAGGAATTGGTTGATCTTCCAAAATGATACAAAGCCATTGGGAACAAGTAGATTCTCAAAATAAAGCGTAAGGTTGATGGCTCAGTTGAAAGGTATAAGGCTCGCCTTGTAGCAAAAGAATATAATCAACAAGGAATTGACTTTGAAGAAACTTTTTCTTATATGGTTAGATTTACCTCTATTCGCTTTATTCGGATAATAGTAGCTAGTATGGGTCTAGGATTACATCAAATGGATGTAAAGAGTGCATTCTCAGTGGAGAATTAGAGAAAGAAATTTATATGGAATAACCTATTGGTTTCATTACAAAAGGCCAAGAGCAAAAGGTGTGTCGACTATTGAGGTCGATATATGGCCTTAAGCAGTCTTCGAGACAATAGTATATACATTTTCACAATACTATAATGGCATATGATTTTGTAATGATTAGTGAAGTCAATTGTGTATATATCAAAAGATCCAAAGATCAGTTTGTGATCTTATCATTATATGTTGATGATATACTAATTGCCAAAAGCAATATAAAGTTTGTTAATACAATCAAGAATTTGTTATCTTCCAATTTTGAGATGAAAGATATGGGTGAAGCTGCACACATTCTTGGAGTTAAGATTTCAAGAGATAGTTCAAAGGAATCTTTATCCCTTTCACAAGAGACGTATGTTAATAAAATCCTTGAGCGATTTTGTATGCAAGACTATAAACTAATAGATAGTCCTATTGTAAAGGGCGAAGCATTGAGTGACAGAATGTGTCCTAAGACTCTATAAGAAAAGGAGCAAATGGAACATTTTCCATATGCTAATGCTGTTGGAAGCTTGATGTACGCTATGATGTGTATAAGACCTTATATTTATCATACAGTTAGAATGGTAAGTAGATACCAATCCAATCTAGGTCAAGCACATTGGATCGCCGTCAAAAGAATCCTAAGATATCTAAAGGGAAGTGCCAACTATGTGCTGACTTATCAAGGAAGTGATCTACACCTTGAAGGCTATACTAATGTTGACTGGGGAGGAGATTCAATGGAAAAGAAATCTACCTCTGGATATGTATTCTTACTGAATAATTGCGCCATATCTTGGAGCAGTAAGAAGTAACAATATGTAGCCTTATCCACAATGGAAGTCGAGTTCGTGGCTCTATCAGCAACGACACAAAGAGCTGTTTGGCTTGGAAGATTTTTGAATTACTTAGGTGTTGTTGAGAATGCTGCAAACCCAGTATTGGTTTATTGTGATAGCCAAGTAGCAATAGCATACACTAAGGATCTGAAGTATAATTGAAAGACCAAATATATAGATATTAAGTATAACTATATTAAGGATATGGTTGCACGAAAGGAAGTGATCGTACAGTACATATCTACACAAGGATGATAGCAGATCCTATGACGAAGCTGACTCCTAGAGAGGTTTTCCATGATCATGTGAAATCTCTAGGACTGTGTAGAATATGATGTACTGAATGTTGTAATTTTTCCTAAATATTCACTATTAATGAAGTTTGTTATTATCAATGCCTATGAGTTTATATGACATTTATGAATGTTGATGTTAAGTGCATTATATTGAAAAAGGTATGCCAGACATATGAGAGATTAACCCACTCAGACGGGTAATTGCCTCTACTCATTATATGATAAATAAAGATGAGATAGTTTTAAGCTTATTATCTAGGTGATAATTGAGAGCTCAAACTTGAAGAATGGATGTCACCTTAACAGAATGTTAAGATGAGGAGATATAATATATTATATCCGAAAGTGAAATGACCCACATATTTTACTTTACCTGTCTTTAATGCCAGATGTAAGTTCTAATAGATGCTTATAAATAGAGTAGATTTGTGAACTCAAGTTAGACATTGGGTATGTCTGAACTATCATATGTACGATATTGAGAGTAAAGACACATGCTTTATGGGAAAAGAGAAAATATCGTAATACGTATTTCATATTACGTATGCATGAAATGACCGATAAGAATTGGCAAAAGTTATGATCTCAATCTTCTAAGCCATGTGAGACTCTTGAGGAAAATAGTTCCTCAATTAAGTGTCCTCACGACTATTACTTATTCTCAAAATTTTTATTCAGTGTTTGCAATTTTAGGGTGTTGCAGATGATTATGATAATTCGGTCTAACACGGCATTTCTAAAAAAGTGAGCTGGATTGAAATGGAGAGGTTAAAGGAAAGAGGAAGATCAATTTGTTTATAATGTCACATTCTATTTTTGTATTCACAGGTCGACCAATTATGATTTTGAGTAAATCATAGTTGTGAATACAATATACAAGATACTAAAAGAGATCAAGAAAGATATAAATGTAACTGATTGATTTAGGGAACTGTATACTAATTCTACTCTAGATAAATATGCATAATTTGAGTTGTTATATATTTATAAAAAATGTATGGTAACGAGCTCTCGAAATATGCTGATCGCACAGATTATTTGCCAATATGAACTTTGCAAAGAGGGAGTAGGAGATGAAAGGCATAATGGGTGGGCCGCCCAAGATGGGCCAAACCTAGCCCATGAACCACAAGGCCCATAAAGTGGTTATTTGCCTCTTACTATAAATAGTTGACTCCCAAAGGAAAACGCACATGATTTATACATACATAATAAGACACCTCTTTGAAAGAACGTCTTCTCCGGTTTTCATTCGAAACACTATGAATACTAAAGATAATTGACGATCGCTCTCAAGTGTGCAAAGTGGCATTTAATCTGTGGAAATATCGGGTATATTTGTTATGTGATAAACCTGTACGACCGGTGATATAAGTTGATGATTATTGGGCGCGTTTGCTGCTTTATTCGAATGTGTTTCGAATATGTTGACTGAAGAAAGTATTTTCCCAACACTTGGATATAATTTAAGAGTGTGAACATTTTGACTAAATTTTCTCAATGAAAGCCTTCATGCTGCAAACTTAAGGTACTTAGTATGGTATCTATGGGCAAGATATAATACTTCAACTGTAGAAACTTGCGTTAAATACAAAAAGACCCAGGGCAGTGGCACAATTTGGCCGATTTATGCATTACTCTCAATTTCTATTTTAGGGTTTTGTAGGTTCTCGGTTGTCGATTCCCTCTGAGCGCATAATATAGGTTCCTAAAAATAGGGAACCAAGAACCGGATCTGGTCTCGGCAAAACTTGGAACCATACCAGTTCCCAGTTCTACCGTGAAATCATACTCACCCCTATAAAAAAGTGGAAGTTATGCGAGGTGGAGTGACATCCATATAAAAAGACAAATTGTTCTTTATTTTGGTAATATATTATTGTTTAGAAATGAAAAAGAAAAGGAAATATAAAAAGTGCAAGCATGAGGTGGCAATCTAATGGGCCACATGTTGACTCTCCAAGCATTATATTAAATTAAGATTTTATTAGGTCCGTTTTCAATGTAAAAAGTAGTTTACACATTCACGATTAGACGTTGACATGTGGAAAAATTCGATTACAAAGATAATTCCAAACATAGATGTCACTCATTCAAGTAAATCTGTAATGAGGTTTTAACACCGACTATGTATCTAGCAATAATCCATTAAATTACAAGATTATTTGGTTGACAATTTCTCTTTATTTAGTTTAATATAATATATTCAAATGTTCAAAATTTTCACACATGGGGGTTATATGGATAATGCCAACTATTTATCAAAATATTGCAAATATCTTATTTCGTAGAATCTAAGGAGGAAAATAGATAGAAAAGTCAAGGTCACGTGAGGTGAGTAAAAAACGATCAAATCTTTAAAGTGGGAAAGTCATTTTTATTTATTTTAGTAATAGGCTATAGTGTAGAACGAAAAAGAAAAAAGATGTAAAAAAGAGTGAAAGCATGAAACATGCCAATTCTCTATGAGGCCTCCACGCAGCACCGGAGTAAAGATGATGGTACACGACTTTAGTCGAAATAGCTTTCTGGGACAACAAGGACTGGACCTCCATATCAATCCTTTATTTTTATTTTTTTTGTCTGTCCAATCTCTAACTCTCCCCTCTTGCAGAGCACGGAAATCGAACTCCGCATCTGTAATACTAGCATCCCCACCCCCAAAACCCTTTACAAGTAAGATCGCATGATCCCCATATCCACCGTTTATTTATAGGATTTCCTGCAATTTCGGAACAATGCCTTTTGCAAAACAAGTCATGCCAAAGACGACATTTAAGGCATCCCCACATCTTCACCGTCCATCTCGCCGATTCGACGGCCGGAGCCAATTTTGGATTTTTGGTGGTTAAAAATTAATTTGGAGTAAATTTGTCATAACTGTACCAGTTTGGGTTTTTTCATGTATTAACCCTTAAATGAAACAATAAAACCAGATTAAAGTATAATTGGAGTTGAAAATATTATGTATTTTCTTATTAGGAATTGATACTGCCAAAAATCCTAAATCATGTCCGTTGTGATACTAATATCCCAATTTTTTTTGTGTCACAAAAAATTCTAAACATTTCCCATTGTAAATGGGTATTGGCTTTATGGTGAGCAAAATTTAGGATTTTTAGTGATAGACGGAAAGTATTTATAAGTTTGAGCATTTTGATTATATAAATAAAAAAAACCAAGGGGTCAAACTCTACTATTTCAATACATTTTAGGCTCAAGTAAGCCCGAAGCATTTTTCCCATCAAAGAAAAGCCCGAAGCATTTTGACAATATGTTTCGTTTACGAGTTGAAAGTTGGTAATGGCAATGGGGCGCTCATCAAAAGCGCCTCTGCATTGTTAATAACAAAAGAGGAAAAGAGAAGAAGAGATTCTCGGTTTGCTTCGGAGGAACTAAGCCGAAAACATAAGTTTCAGTGTCAAAGCCTGTTAGATACATTTCGAAGATGATTGTCCTTGGTTTATTGTGCTATAACGGAAATAGCACCGAACCCGCGGTAGGCTCGTGTTCGTAAGACTCCAACAGTTACTATATAAATTTCTTTTCTGATAATATGTGAACGGCTATGGATCATGAAGAGAAAAAATAGTTAATACTAATTCCACACTTAAGAGAAAGAGTATGAGAACGTGGAATTGAGTTGAAAAAACGAGGGAGAAGAACACTAGAAGTGCCACAAGTTGTGTACGGCGCTCACTTTAGTGCCAAAAGTTTGTTTCGGATCACTTAAGTGTCACTTTAAAAAAAACGATCGCTTAAGTGCGAAATCCGATCTGAATTGCCGGAAATCTAACGTGGCAATATTTTATTAATTTCTTGGTCCTACGTGGCTCGCCGACGTGCCCAGTCAGCATATAACTTATAAACGACGTCGTTTGAAAGTTGTAAATAGTGATCGTTCGAATGCTAAATTTTGTTTAAAGTAATCATTTCAATGTTAGTATTGTTAAAAAAATGATCACTTCAGTACCAGTTAGATTGTGCGATGTCGTTTTGGATGTCCACGTGGACTAAATTTTTTTTAAAAATATGTCAAGTCATATTAAAAAATTTAATTATAAATGCCACGTAATCAATTTGGCCGAAATTGGCACTTAAGTGATCGTTTTTTCTCCGATTTGACACTTAAGTGATCATTTTTTCTTCGATTTGACACTTAAGTGATCCAAAAACACTTTTGGCACTAAAGTGAGCGCCGTATACAACTTTTGACACTTTTAGTGTTCTTCTCCCGAAGAAACGAGCACCCCATGTTAGCTATTTTTTCAAGAGGGAAGTTACTCCCTTAGTGATAACCACGGGGGCGTTTCATGTTAATTTTTTTTTTTTTGGTTTGCACTAATCAATGTAATCATGCATTAAAGGTTATATTAGTAATTTAAAGAGATTCCACCACTAATCTCTCTCTTTATAGGGTACTATAGATGCTGTGGACTATTTAAAACCCCTTTAACGAGAGCACTCTCCCTTTATAGGGTAGTATTGGTTGCTCTTTATATCAAAATCACTTGGATAGTAATATATAAATTGTTAGGGAAAAAGACGCTAACAATGTCGTTATTTTTGTACGATGCTTACTTTGATATTGTAACTTTTCAAACGATCACTCAAAGTTATAATTTTTAAAAGATGTTCACTTAAGTTATATGGGTGATCTCCCTTGTCTGAAAAAATTACGCGAAATTAAATATTAAATCGTCCAATATAACTTTTCGATGATGATAGTAAAAATGTTTTAAAATGATGTCATTTAAGCTTTTTCTTGCCCCTAATTTGAGGATTTGGGACTCAAGTAGGTTGTTATCCTTACCCTCGCTCCTATTTTCAATTACAAACGAAAAATTATGCTTCACCTTGGATCCTAGAAAGAAGTTTCCTATTTTGAATCAAATTATTGCCTATATATAGTCTTTTTCTCTTGTAATTGAGAGATATAACATAGAAGTGCGAGGTGCTAATTATAACGGAATCCTCTGGTGGACATAGCCCTAGTTTAAGGGTGAACTAGGATAAAACCTTGTGTCTCGATTCTCTTTCTCGCTTTTGCTCTCTATTTTCTTTGTGATTATGCAATGAATCCCAACATTTGGTATCAGAGCCAAGTTTGAGGTTAGCGTTTCTTGGTGAAGAGAGATCCGAACAATCGAATCTTAGGAAGATGTCATCGACTGGTCAATCACGGATTGAAGTAGAGAAGTTTGGAGGAAAGGGTTTCGAGTTATGGAAATTGAAGATAGAGGCTTTGCTCGTGGACAGAGAGATCTATGGCCCGTGATCGAAGAAGATAAACCCAAGGAAAAATCCACGGAGAAGGCAAAGGAGGCGGCCGAGTCCACGTCTGATGAATTGAAGGCGTGGAATAGTAGCGATCGGAGGGCGCGAAGCCTAATCTGGTTATGCCTTACAAATAGCATTCTGGTGAACGTGACCTCTGAGAAAATGGCAAAGGATCTCCGGATGAAGCTGGAAAACCTTTATCAAAGCAAGTCGCTCATGAACAAAGTCTTTATGCAGAAGCAACTATACAACCTACAGATGAGCGAGGGTGATTCTTTTTCTGCACACTTAAACGAGTTTAATACTATTTGTGAGCAACTTGCATTGATCGACGCCAATCTAGATGAGGAAGATAAAACGTGTACTTTGCTGTGTTCACTGCCAAATTCATGGGAACATATAATTATTTCGACTGGCATTAGTGTTAGTGCATTATCCTTTGAGGGCATTGTAGCTGCTTTATTGTCTGAGGAGATGAGGAGAGCAGGTTCTAATTGTGCAACGCAAGATGCTCTTTTCATAAGAGGAAGGAACAATGAACGATCCAAATTCAGATTTGATGACAGGAATAAGTCCAGAGGAAGATCTTAAAACAGAGATCGATCGGAAATAACGTGTAGGAAGTGCAAAAAGCCTAGACACTTGAAGAAAGATTACAAAAGAAAAAGTGTAGGTCCAGAGAAACGAAATGAGGCATCATCCTCTAGTACAAAGAAGGATGATGACAGCAGCACGGGAGACATGTATCTCGTCTGCAATTCATCACAAGGTGACTGCATTGCATGGATAATTGATACTAGAGTGTCTTTCCACATGACGCCTCATAGAGATTGGTTCTGCTCTTATGAGCCATATCAGGGAGGTACAGTGCAAATGGGGGATGACACGGCAATTGATATTGTTGGTTGCGGAAAGGTGAAGCTGAAAATGAAAGATGGGACAATCAAGAATCTTCCGGATGTGATGCATATTCCTGGTCTTACAAGGAATCTTATTTCTGTGGGAACTATGGCAGATGCTGGCATTACCTTCACTAGCGACAAATATTCATGCAAGCTAACCCGTGGATCTATGATGATCACTAGAGGCAAACGGTATGGAAAACTATGGAAGTTATTGGGAAGCACAGTGATAAGTGATGAGAGTTATATCTCATAAGCAGGTGGAAGAAGATCTTTCGATGCTATGGCATCAGAGATATCGGTGAGAAAGGGCTAAAGACCCTTACCTCAAATAAGATAGTGGATGGAATTCCAAGCTATTCTATAGGTTTTGGATTTTGTGAACATTGCTTACATGGGAAACAGAATCAAGTATCTTTTGAATCCTTAGGAGGAAGAGAGAAAGGGATTCTGGATTTGATCCATAGTGACGTCTTCGACCTTACACCTGTAGCATCGTTTGGACATCAAGATATTATGTTTCTTTTACTGATGATTTTTCTAGATATGTGTGGATATATTTTTTGCAAAGGAAAGATGATGTGTTTGAAAAGTTTCGTAACTTCAAAGCTTCGGTGGAAAATCAGTTTGATAGAAAAATCAAAGTTTTGCGGACTGATAACGAAGGAGAATTCTGTTTAGCGAAATTTGATCAATTCTGTGTGACCAGTGGCATTGCTAGGCAGAAGACAATGCCCTATACAGCTTATTAGAATAGGGTGGCAGAAAGGCTTAATCGGTCTCTCGTGGAAAAGCCAAGGAGTATGCTAAGTGATGCAGGCTTAGTAGCTAAATTTTGGGTGGAAACAGTGGCTACCACATGTTATCTGAAAAACAGGTCTCCCACATCAGCTTTAAAGGATCAGACATCGTTTGAGGCACTATTTGAAAAGAAGCTAAATATATCCTATGTTAGAATGTTTGGTTGTGAAGCATATGTACATGTGCCAAAAGAAAAGAGGAACAAGCTTGAGAGTAAGTCAGAGAAGTGTATTTTCATTGGGATCAAGGATGGTGTAAAAGGGTATAAGCTGTGGAATCTTGATACTAAACGTAACATCTACAACAGGGATGTAGTGTTCAGAGAATCTATGACAAATCAAATTATTCGCCAAGCTCCTGAAAAACCACAAACAGTTGAGTTAGATATTGGTTTAAAGGAAAAGATAGAGACTACACTAGCTGGAATAGAAAATTTGGATTTTGAATCTGATGAGCCTAACGAGGCGGACGATGTAGTAGATTCTGAAACCGAGTCTGAAGTTGAAGCACCACCTAAACCGGTCTTAAGAAGATCCACACGGATGAGAAAACCGCTTAAGAAGTATACCATATTTGCCGGCAATGAGAATTGTGCTTTGATTGTTATAGATGATGATCCAAGTACTGTTAAAGAAGTAAGAAGCGCGGAGGATGCCCAACAGTGGGAGAAAGCCATGAAAGATAAGATGGATTCACTAGATAAAAATGGAACGTGGAGTCTAGTAAAACCACCTACTAATAGAAAGGCAATTGGGTGTAAGTGGGCGTTCAAGAAAAAAATATATGCAGATGGAGAGATAGAATGATAGAAAGCTCATTTGGTTACGAAGGGATGCTCACAGATAGAGGTAAGATGAGATTTTTTCTCCTGTTGCTAAATTAAATTCCATAAGACTTGTCTTATCTGTAGCAGTTGCATACAATTTAAAGGTAGAGCAGCTTAATGTAAAGACATCATTTCTCCATGGTGACTTGGAGGAGGATATTTAGATGAAGCAACTAGAAAGGTTTGTAATCAAAGGGAAAGAAGTTCTTGTTTGCAAACTAAACAAGTCTTTGTATGGCCTGAAGCTATTTCGCCTGAAAAGTTCCCACGACGAAATATAATTCACCAAACGTCATTCTTCGGCTGTTAATAAGAGGAGACCGGGTTCTATGGCGACTCCGGACAGGAAATATCCAGGAAGACAAAGAAAAACTGCGAACTTTTACTTCGAACTTCGAATCTGACTGTACGTACAAACCGTACCGGAATTTAATCAATGACAAAGCTTGAAAATACAGCCACACATGTACACAAAGATGTAACTCAGGAATTTAATTGACGACGCAACACCCGGGATAGAGATACACGCCGGAATTTAATCGACGATGCAAATTGAAAAGCTATAACTAAGGAAAGATAAAGTGCGATACATGAAAGTAAAGATAATTGAAAGATAACATGTTAATTGATTTCGTAGAGGGGGAGGGAGGTGGTCTCCAGTAGATGGCCGGTGATATTTATAATGGTTGTGTGGTAACTGCTCCTTAGCGGTTTCCAACGGTTGTGCCCATGTTCTTCCATTCCAAAAATCTTGTCTTCATGTCCATGTGATGCCATGATCCTGCTTTCAATATAATTGTCCCACGATCTTGTCTACAGATGATGATTGCCTCGTGATCATGCTTCCAAGTAACTGTTCTCTCTAAATATACATGCATGCTCCTTAGCAGTTTCCAACAGTTGCGTTGAGTCCACTACCTTAACGGTTTATTCGACTCCACTATGTTAGCGGTTGCTTTGACCCCATTATGTTGACGGTTACTTCTTCGACAGTTGTATCCGAGATTGTCGACTCCACTTTTTATTGATTCATTCAAGTTGGCAATTCTTCACTGAAGTGTTTATCCTTTTTCGCATCCTAACCAGTCACGACCGTCTACTTCCTTCTAAAATCGACAACTCTACAGTAATTTTCTGAGAAAACTCAAAGCATAAAAGTTGTAGATCCAAGAGTCTTCGTTATTTTAGCTTTGGAATCAGGTCAATCCAATATGTATCAACAAAGTTATGACCATTTTCCCGAACTAGCGCAGAACTAAAATTTCCGCATCCTGACCAGTCACGACCGTCCACTTCTTTCGAACATCGAAAACTCTACAATGATTTTCTGAGAAAACTCAAAACATAAAAGTTGTAGATTCAGGAGTCTTCATTCTTTTGGATTTGGAATCAAATCAATCCGATTTGTATCGACTAAGTTATGACCATTTTCCCAAACTGGCGCAGAATTGAAATTTCTGCTCGTTTTCCCGATCTTGTCGATAATAACAAAAATTGGTCATTTTTTGGTGTAAACATATACACATGATGATATTTGCTTCCACGTTGCCTTATGCCTCTGCCATGTGTCCATTGATGATCTTTGGTACAAACACTCATCAACCACGACTAAACCATCATCGATGCACTACATGGATATCACTTTCTACAATCGTCGATGACGGGACGTGTAATTCATGCCTCTGTCATGTATTTTCCATGTCGACAAGTTGGCCATTTTTTGGTGTAAACATAAGCAATCTCCAAGAATGTGGTACCAAAAGTTCAACTCATATGTCTTGAAGCTTGGCTTTGTTCGTTGTGATGATGATCATTGTGTTTATGTGAAAATGTTAAATGATGATTTTGATATCTTAACCTTATATGTTGATGATATGCTGCTAATTGGAAATAGTTTGAGAATGATTAGCATTGTGAAAGGATTGTTGGCAAAACAATTTGAGATGAAAGATCTAGACCCAGCAAACTTCATCTTGAGCATGCAGATTAAAAGAGAGCGTGAGAATGGGAAGTTGCCGCTAAGTCAGAAGAAATATGTTGAAAGTGTATTGAAAAAATTCAACATGGCTGACTGTAAACCCGCGAAGACCCCCATGTCCACAAGTTCCAAGTTATCGGTGCTCTAGTGTCCTAAGACTGAAGAGGAAGCTGAAGAGATGGCAACAGTCCGATATGCAACAGTTGTCGGGAGCTTTATGTATGCTATAGTATGTACTCATCCAGATATTGCTCAAGCAGTGGGAGTATTGAGCAGATATATGTCCAATCCGGAGAAAGAGCATTGGATGGCAGTAAAGCGGGTGCTTCTTTATCTTCGATGTACATCTGACTTTGAGTTGTGTTATGAAGGCATGAAAAGCTCAAAGGGACAATAAGCGTTAGAACTGAAGTGTTTCGTGGAAGCTAATTGGGGAGGTGACATTGATAGCAGAAGGTCAACCAGCGGATATGTTATTTCCTTATTTGGTGGAGCTGTGAGTTGAATGAGCACCCGACAAAGCATAGTTGCTTTATCTACTACTGAGGTAGAGTACATGACCCTTACTCATGCTACAAAAGAAGTAATCTGGATGCGCAGATTGTGTAAAGAACTTGGTTTTACACAAGGAGGAGTAAATACATAGTGCTATATTCTTGGCTAAGAATCCCAGATTTCATGCAAGAACAAAGCACATCAGCATACAATATCACTTCATCCGAGAGAAAGTGGAACAGAAGATTGTGGTGCTGGAGAAAATTGACACACGAATGAATAGTGCAAATTTTTTATCAAGACAGTGAGCGTAGGAAAATTTGAATGGTGTACAATTGAGTTGGGTCTGAAGAAGCATGTAGATTATTCATCAAGTGGGAGAATGTTGGGGTGTGGTTCATACTCCCCATCAACAAGAAGGCACGGGGGTCGCACTCCCCGATGAGTGGGTGAGAGTCGCGGGAGCAACGATCCCGAGCCGCTAGAGGGCTTTTATAGTTTGAGCCCGAAAAAGGAAAGTTTTTTTAATTCAATTAGGTATCCTATTTTGAATAGGTTTCCTAGGAAGTTGTTTTCTATTTTGAATAAGTTTTCTAATTGAATGGTTTTCTGATTGGAGTAGGTTTCCTAATTAGAGTAGGTTTCCTAGTTAGAAGTTTCTTATTTTGAATCAAACTATTATCTATATAAAGTTTCTTTATCTTGTAATTGAGAGATGTAACATAGGGGTGCGATATGTTAATTACAGTGGAATCCTCTATTAGACGTAACCCTAATTTAAGGATGAACCAGGATAAAATTTTGTATCTCGATTCTCTTTCTCGCTTTTACTCTATTTTTTTTGTAATTGTGCAACGAATCCTAACATTGGACACCATGCCGGCTGCTCTCCTCCTTCGGCCGGCGCCACCATCATCATCTAAATTCTCTCCTCTTCTCTCCCCATAAGTCCTCAACCGCCCACCTGTCGTCCCTCTACCACCAGTCTCGAAGTCAAACCTTCTGACAAGGCTCAAGTTCAGCTTCACAAATGCCTTAGCTATTGTGGGTCATCCACGAGATGGGCTGCCTCGCTAGGCCCGTCAAAAACAAAATGGGTACAAAACCCATTTAATAACTTAAAATTATTTAAATGGATCATATTAAATTTCGCTGGCTAGCATAATGAGTTTACAAAATACAGAGGCCAAAACAAGTGAATTATAAATGGGTCCATCATGATCTCATGTACAACCCACCTAACCCATTTATAATTCAATGGACATGGGCACAGCCACCTTCACGTCTCAGCCATCCAATTCTTGGGAAAAGTACCAAAAAAGTCTTGAATCTATATCAATTCGGTTATAAACCTTTCAATTGAACCATTTGAGTCTTAAACCTTTTCACAATGATATCAATTGAGTCCATTCAATCAATCTAGGCTAGAAATCACTAACGTGAAAGCCGACCATCCTACGTGGTACTATCGGCGCTGACATAGACATTTTTAATAATATATTAATAATTTTTTGAATTTTTTTCCTTTTTCTTCCTTTCTCTTTTCTTTCCCTTTTCCTTTTGCCGGTGGCCAATCACTGGCCTCGCCCCTTGCTGGCCATGGCTTGTGGCTAGTCGCTAGCAATTGGTCACCAGTAAAAGGAAAAGGGCGCTGGTTATGGGAAAAAGGAAAAAAAATTCAAAAAATCATTAAAAATGTCTACATTAGTGCCGGCCGTGCCACGTAGGATGGCTGGCATCTACATCATCGATTTTCGACCTAAATTAGCTG
This sequence comes from Syzygium malaccense, assembly GCA_031216405.1. Lineage (NCBI taxonomy): Eukaryota > Viridiplantae > Streptophyta > Magnoliopsida > Myrtales > Myrtaceae > Syzygium > Syzygium malaccense. The sequence continues at coordinate 4,521,816 of CM062258.1, read as the reverse complement.
ATAGATTAAATTGGTACTAATGTGAAAAGATTTAGGACTATATTATTCCAATTGAAAGGTTTAGAACTAAATTGGTACAAATGCAATATGTTTATGAATTTTTTGGTAATTTATCCTCCAATTCTCTTTTCTTGAAAAAAGTAACAAAAAAGTTATAAACCTGTTACATTGGTGCCAATTTAGTTATAAACCTTTCAATTAGATCAATTTAGTCCTAAACCTTTTCAAATTAGTACCAATTGAGTCCATCCGGCCAATTTAGATTAAAAAAAATTGCTGACGTGGATGCTGATCATCTTATATGGCACAATCAGTGCTAACGTGAATATTTTTTTATATTTTTTTAATCTTTTTCCTTTTTTCTTTTCCGTCTCTTTCCTGCGTTCAATGGTGGCCAATGGCCTAGGCCATGGCCGGCAAAGGCTGGCCTCACTTGAGCAAGGGTCGCCTCACCGCCACAGGCAAGGGTCGGCCTTGCTAGGCCTCGCTTGGGCGAGGGCTAGTGTCGGCGAGGCTGCCCTCGCCAGATCTAGGGTTTGGAACGATCCTCTTGGAAGCAAACGAAACAGTGGGTTTGAGAGGAGGTTCGAGCTTGGACAGATACGGTGTTAGTGAGGTCCAAGAGAGGCTTTCTTCTTCGTCTCGTACCACTCTTTCTGTCAGCTTCCATTACTGCTACACACTCAAGAGCATCATTAGCTCTGTATCAGACTCAAGCCAAGCACAATGGAGCAAAATTCCGGTTGAAATGGAATTTCTTCTCTCTTTCCTTTTTGGGTTTATTGGAAATGACACAGATTGTAGTAGAGATTTCTGGATCGTCTTCGTCGTTTCCTCGTCGACCAAAACAGGGAACAGAAGCAAATGCCGTGGCCGGCTAGGCATGGCGTGGTAACAATTATGGGAGAGTGAAATTGATGTATGCAGAGCTAGTAAGGGCCAATCTATATATACTCTACTCTACAGCTGTTTCCATGATTTGCACCACTCGTTGAAATCCCCCGAATTTTCATCTTTCATATGAGTGGACATGATTGGCCCATATATTGCATGATTTCTTGATTCTATAGTTAAAGCAAACATGCATTAGCATGTGAAGAAAATAAAATAAAAAATAAGTGAGTGAAAAATAAAAATATACGTAAAGATTTTAATTCAAAATTATCGTAAAAGAAAAGATGATCGACAATCACAAGGGCGAGATTTGATTGACAAGAGTTCAATTACGCAGTCACTGAGACAAAATAAGAGTTGCTAATGGTATGCCAATTGACGTTTCCATACATTCTTTTAGACATGGAGGAAGACAACTATTTCAGCTTTCCCACGGTTCATACAAAGAAAACAAGATAGACTTCGTATCCAAAAAGACTTTGTCGCCGAGTTTTTTCGATCCAAGATGCTATCAACAATTATGGGAGAGTGAAATTATGTATGCAGACTATGATTTGCACCACTCGTTGAAATCCTCTGAATTTTCATCGTTCATATGAATGGACATGATTGGCCCATGTAACATTTCTTGCATGATTCCTTAATTCTATAGTAAAAGCAAACACGCATTAGCGTGTGAAGAAAAGAAAACACAAAATAAGTGAGTGAAGAATAAAACAATACATAAAGATTTTAACCTAAAAGTATCGTAAAAAGAAAAGATGATTGATTCATGAAATGTTCAACAATGATATTAAATTTAAAATTATGCCGTCATTGAGTCAAAATAACCATTGTCATTGGTATGCCATTCCACGTTTCTATACATTCATCTGAACATGGAGGAAGACAAATTCAAATTATTTCAGCTTTCCAATACAAAGGAAACAAGATAGACTTTGTATCAAAAAAACTTTGTCACCGAGTTTTTTCGGTCCAAGATGCCTTCAAGAATTATGGGAGAGTGAAATGGTGTATGCAGAACTAGCAAGGGCCAATCTATTTATACTCAGCTCTACAGCTATTTCCATGATTTGCACCACTCGTTGAAATCCTCCGAATTTTCATCTTTCATATGAGTGGACATGATTGGCCCATGTAACATTTCTTGCATGATTCCTTAATTCTATAGTAAAAGCAAACACGCATTAGCGTGTGAAGAAAATAAAATATAAATAATTGAGTGAAGAATAAAATAATACTTAAAGATTTTAATGGCAATATCATGAAAAACAGGTACATCGGTGACAAATTTATCCCCAAACTAACCTTTTGACCATCAAAAATCTCAAACTAGTACACGCGTGACATATTTACCCTCAATTAGCTTCTGTTGAATATTGTCGTTAAATTGCTGACGTGGATACCGCGTGGACTTGATGTGGATCAATTAACGGGTTAATACCACAAAAAACCCAAACATGTACACCTGTTAGAAATTTTCTCCAAATTGTACACTTATCACAGATTTACCCCAAATTAATTTTTGGATCACTAAAAACCCAAAACTAGTATACGCATAGCACATTTACCAGCTATTAGTTTCTGTCAAATTTTACCGTTAAATTGACTTTTAAGAAAATGCACTTTCTAGTGCATTTCTAAATGGCTAAATCAACTTTAAAAAATTGAGATTATATTCATCTTACTCTTCTCGCCAATGCTTAGATAACTGTTATAAAATCACCGAATTATACTAATTGAACTGCCAAAACAAAACCATTTATTTTGAGATCGTAGCAGAAAATATCTAAGGTGATTACACTTGAGCTCGATAGGCATAGAATCCGAAGATGATGCAAGGCATGCAACATGTATTGTCGACTTACCCCAATTACTCCAAAAGAATCGAAACATAAAGAAATCGTACGAGAATATCAAGACTTAAGGTGGAGATGGGTTCGTCAGCTTTCTCAGCAGTTTCCATGGGATGTGATTCTGCAGCTAACCGCTGAACCAGAGAGACGAGAACTTGGATCTTTCGACGACGAAGAAATTAAGCAACTTGGTTTTACCAGGAGAATTTCTTCTGTTGAACGATATAAAGGTCGAACAAATTTGGAGTGCTCTAGAGGAGATTCAATGGAGGCGGAGGGTAAATGAGTTTGAAGGGAAGTGATGCAGTGCCACGCTGTTGAGACTTGAGTTGCAAGCCATCTCTCTTGATCGCGCTCTCTTTGGCGCGAATGACGAGAGACTGTCTTTTCTAGGGGTGTAAATGGTTCGGTTCGGCTCGGTTTTTCAAGAAAACAGAACCGAACCATTAAGGGTGCCCCCTTGAACCGAACTGAATTTGAACCGAACCGAATTGGAACCAAACCGAAAAATCGGTTTGGTTCGGTTTGGTTCCGATCAGTTTTCGATTTCAAGTTCATTAAGCAGAGAGAGAGAGGAGAGAGAACGGGAGAGAGAGGGCAAAATAGCCATAAACCAAAGTATTTATTTTAGTTCGGTTCGATCCAAACCGATCCGAACCGAACCGAAAAGAAAAATTGCTTTATTTTGATGATCCAAACCGAAACCGAACCGAAATGCACGAAATTTTCGGTTCGGTTCGGTTTTTCGATTCGGTTCTAACACCCCTAGTCTTTTCCCCCTCTTTTTCCTTTTTTTTCTAACTCCTTTTTTTTTGAGTTCGGAATTTTCGATCGACTAATCCTAAAAAATGCAATCACTTTGAGGTAATTAGAAAAAAGCCCTGTTCTAGCGAATATTTTTATGCTTTTTGAAAAGTTATATATATATGCCCTGTTCAAGCCAATATATATAGCACAAAGTAATTTATTATGAAAAAAAACAAAAAAAAACAAAATTAAAAGAAAGAGAGAAACAAAAGCTCTGATGCTAATGCTTGCTTATACGAATATACTCTTACGTAACCTTCTCTTGGTATCGCGTTTTCATGCTTGCCACGTAGAGTTGTAGATTGCTAGAATGGATCTCTCCTCGTTACAAGAAAAAGTTCTGGTTCTTTCTGTGTCCAAGTAGCCGCCACTAGACATGCATTGCATTTCGTGTATTCTATCGATGTTCATTTGGCTATTTTATGAATTTATTACTATCACATTGACGCCAGTCTTCACTACCAATGTGGGATATGCAATTATTGTTCTTTTTATCATCTCCTGCTTGAAAAAGGTTTGCTTCAATTATGTTTTTATGCTACCGTTTTTTTTCTAACGAATTTTATTTTTACTCCAATTTACAATGATCTGAAATCCAATATTTTATCCACTTTTTTTTTGCAGATGAATAATTACCTTCAATATTTTCCCCTACAATCTCTAAATAAATGGTTTTGTTTTGGCAGTTCGATTAGTATAATTCGATGATTTTATAACAGTTATTTAAGCATCGTGAGAAGAGTAGGATGAATATAATCTCAATTTTTTAAAGTTAATTTAGCCATTCAGAAATGTACTCGAAAGTTCATATTCTTAAAAGTCAATTTAACGATAAAATTTGACGGAAGCTAATGGAGGATAAATGTGTCACGTGTGTACCAATTTGAGGTTTTTGGTGGCCCAAAAATTAGTTTAGGGTAAATTTATCATAAATGTACAAGTTTAGAGTAAATTTGTCATAAGTGTACTAGTTTGGAGATTTCTGTGGTATTAACCCGTTAATTAATCCATGTCAAGTTCACGCGATATCCAAGTTAGCAATTTAATGACAATATTTGACAGACGCCAACGGAAGGTAAATATGTTACACATGTACTTTTTATTGTCAAAAAATCAGTTTGGAGGTAAATTTATTATTAGTGTACCCGTTAAAGTTTTTCGTGATATTAACCCAATAAAATAAGGGGGAAATGGGTCTAATTAGGGGTGAGCATGGTTACAAGGTAAAACCTGAAACTGGGGAAACAGACCGGTGGGAACTATCATGTTCCAAGTTCCAAAATATGCATGGTAGGTTTCAGATTCCAAAAATTAGGAAATCTATTTCGACGTGTAGGTAACCTGGAACAAGTTTTTGCGTTTTTCTTAGTCTATATCTTTGCGTAATCCTGTGATATTCCATGGCGTTTGATTATGAGTGTATAATCTAGAACCACTAGTCTAAGATTCCATTTTATGACTGAGATTTTTATTTTGTTAATGTTTCATATTCTTTGTGTGTCTAATTATAAGATGTGGTTAATGGATTGTAGCAACAAGTGATGGTCATTAAAGGTGATTATTCAATGCAATCGTTTAATAAATAATACATGTGAAATTTAGGTAGACATTGAAACCGACCCTGTAACATATGGCAAGGTAGGTCAGGGTTGGTTCCAGATTCTAGGATATGCATGGTACGTTCGAGGTTCTAAAAAAATGAGGAACCTGTTCTAACATATGGGTTTCAGGTTACAGGTAGAACCTTGTTGACACCCGAATTTTTATCGATTATCCAAGCGTCCATTCTTGCAAAAATTGAAAAATAGAAAAATATAAAAAATAAAAATAAAAAGACCAGTCCGACCTTGAATTCCTAAGCCTTTCGGGTCGTTTAATTCTAATTGGGTCCATTAGCTCAATCAGCCCACATTTCGATACTAGCCCAATTTTCCTCTTCTTTTTGACCAAGTTGGGGAAGTGGAGCCCATGGAATTTTTCTAATAGGCGTGAGACCCATGAAGGGAATTGGCCCAGCCCTCCTTTTGCTCATCATTGTTCTTGGGGAAAATTTCATTTTGGTACCTAAAGTGGGGCATTTTTCTCAATTTGATACTCAAAGTGGACATAGTCCCAAATTGGTACCCAAAGTGCCCATTCAGTCTCAATTTGGTACCCAAAGTGTCCATTCAGTCTCAATTTGGTACCCAAAGTGTCCATTCAGTCTCAATTTGGTACTCAAAGTGGACATAGTCCCAAATTGGTACCCAAAGTGCCTATTCAATCTCAATTTGATACCCAAAGTGCCCATTCAGTCTCAATTTGGTACCTGAGTTCGCCGGCCGGTCAAATGCTCACCGGCCGGCTAGAAATTTACTGTTCCGGCTACCGGAACAGTATTTTTTACTTTTTTATTTTTTTTCCTTTTTCTGTTTTTTTTTTCCTTCTTCCCTCCGTCGGCCACAGCCATGGCCGGCGGAGGTCGCCGGCGAGGGCGAGGGCAGCCCTCGCCGGCGTCGGGCGAGGGCAGCCCTCGCCTGGCGTCGGGCGAGGGCCGACCCTCGCCGGATCTGGCGAGGGCGGCCCTCGCCTGGGCTGGCGAGGGTCGCCCTCGCCTGCGTCGGGCGAGGGCCACCCTCGCCTAGGTCGGCCCTCGCCCGACGCAAGCGAGGCGACCCTCGCCAGCCCAGGCGAGGGCTGCCCTCGCCCGACGCAGGCGAGGGCCGCCCTCGCCAGCCCAGGCGAGGGCCGCCCTCACCCGACGCCGGCGAGGGTGGCCCTCGCTAGATCCGGCGAGGGCCGACCCAAGCGAGGGTGGCCCTCGCCCGACGCCGGCGGAGGGAAGAAGGAAAAAAAAAAGAAAAGGAAAAGGAAAAGAAAAAAAACACATAAAGGAAAAAAAAAAGTAAAAAATATTGTTCCGGTAGCCAGAACAGTAAATTTCTTGCCGGCCGGTGAGCATTTAACCGTCCCGCGAACTCAGGTATCAAATTGAGACTGAATAGGCACTTTGGGTACCAAATTGAGACTGAATGGGCACTTTGAGTATCAATTTGGGACTATGTCCACTTTGGGTACCAAATTGAGATTGAATGGGCACTTTGGGTACCAAATTGAGACTGAATGGGCACTTTAAGTACCAATTTGGGACTATGTCCACTTTGGGTACCAAATTGAGAAAAATGCCCCACTTTGGGTACTAAAATGAAATTTTCCCTTGTTCTTGATTCACTAGGAACCAACAAAAGAACGCAGGTGTCGAAAGGAACTGTGACCGAGCAAAGAGAGAGATACAGTGAGGGAGGAAAGTTTTATCGTCCGCGAACGTCACACGCGTACAAGCGGGAAACGAGCAAAGTCAAGAGAGTTTCTAGAAGCGAATGAGCTGGAATACCCCTAACGGAATCAGTTTTCCATCACATGGGCATAGCAAACGTAGTGGTATATGTGACACCTAAAAATTAAGGAGTAACTGTCGATGCCACTCCTCCACTACTTTAGTGCGTACAACCACCCCTCTACTTTTTTGGGAACGTGTGAAGGAGAGAGAGACAGAGTGAGAACAGTTAAGAGTTAATGTGTTTTGGGTTATTCCTCTGTTTTTTGCTCTACGTTCTGGATGAAATAGAACTTGAGGGTCTGGGTTATCTCTTGTAAGGGAATCTTGGGTGTGCAGTATCTCTGTGATTGTCAGAGTTGTACTGAGAAAAGATTCACGGTTGAGAGTGCGACCCACTGTTTGGTGTTTGTGGGGTTGAGGGGTGTGCGTTGTAATTTCTCCTGTTATACAAGTGAGTTCCGTGTGCTTGCCCCGTGGATGTAGACAGACGTATCTATCGAACCACGTAAATTTGTGATCTCCTCTTTATTTTGCTGCACTTATTTTGCTTATCACTTCGTGCAACGTACGTACCAGTTACGTGAGGTGAATTAGCGCAACAATTGGTATCAGAGCCGACGGTTCGAGAAGCCTGTGCTGCACGTGATCGACGTCAACATACGTGTTTCAGCTTTGTGCGATGGCTGCATCAACTTCTACAAAGTTCGAGGTGCCAAAATTCAACGGATCCAACTATCCATTATGGAAGCTGAAAATGCAAGCGGTGCTGGTGAAAGATGGTTGTGCAGTTGCTCTTGCCGGTAAAGACGAAAAGCCGACAGAGATGAAAGATGAGGATTTTGCACAGAAAGATCAAATGGCAATGGCGGATCTACTTTTGGCGTTAGATGATTCTGTCCTCTTCAATGTCTCTGAAGAAACCACTGCCAAAGGCTTATGGGAGAAATTGAAGAATCTCTACGAAGGGAAACAATGTCAAACAAAATTTTTCTTCGTCGGCAATTATACAGTTTAAAGATGAAGGAAGGCTTCTCTTTCCAAGAGCACCTGAACAGGTTCAACACCCTATTGAGCAAATTGATTTCCATCGGCGTCAAAATCGAGGACGACGAGAAGGTAACACTTCTTCTATATTCTATGCCTGATACATGGGATTCCTTGATCATGAGTCTCAGTACTGGAGCGGATCTTGACATGGATTCAACTATAGCTACGTTGTTGACGGAAGAGTCTCGTAGAAAAACTCTCGAGAGCACTTCTGGTAATGCTATGATGGCCAGAGGAAGATCCATGGACAAAGGTTCTAGTGGGAGAAAGAAGTCAAGGTCCATGTCAAAGAGGCAAACTTTGGGTCCTTGTTGGAAATGTGGACAAAAGGGTCACATGCATAAAGATTGTAAATCCAAGGAGAATCAACAAAATCGCAAATCTGATTCCTAAAATGCATCAACATCAACAAATTCCCAAGGAAACATCGTTGAAAATGTAGACTTACCTGAAGATGGCGAGGTGATGACTGCAGTTCCAATAAAGAGCGTGCAACATCAATGGATTTTGGATTCGGGCGCTTCTTTCCATATGACACCACATAGAGACTGGTTCCATACGTATCAGTTATGTGATGGAGGTACGGTATACATGGGCAATGATAACTCATGTCAAATCGTGGGGATTGGAGATGTTTGTGTTACCATGCTTGATGGCATCACGTGTACAATATCGGGTGTACGGCATGTACCAGATATGCGGAAAAGTCTACTGTCGTTGGGAAAGTTTGATGAAAGTGGCTATAAAATTATTCTGGAAAAGGGACGAGCTAAGATCATCAAAGGAGCACTTATCGTGGCGAAAGGCGAATTAATAGGCGGTTTATATAGGCTAATTGGAGAGACCATAGTCAGTGAAGCCATAGTTGCCAATGCTGTGACAGAGTCGGCAACTATCTGGCACAGGCGTTTGGGACACATGAGCATGCAAGGACTAAAGGTACTTCTTGATCGCGGTCTTCTTCCTGGTTTAAAGACTATTAATTTAGAATTTTGTGAAGATTGCCAGTTTGGAAAGTTTCATAGAACTCCCTTTCGTCGTTCCACAGAGAGAAGTCAGAATATTTTAGACTTGATACATTCTGATATTTGGGAGTCTCCTGATGAGTCTTTGAGTGGTGCCAAGTACTTTATTTCATTTATCGATGATTTTTCCAGAAAAGTTTGGCTTTACATCCGTAAAAGGAAAAGTGATGCTTTTGCTTCTTTTAAGAAATTTAAAGCGTTGGTAGAAAATCAGAAAGGAACAAAAATAAGGTGTTTCAAAACCGATAATGGAGGAGAATATATGCTGCAAGAGTTCTTAGATTTTTGTAGTGAGCATGGCATTCAAAGGCATTTCACAGTCCCCAGAACTCCACAACAAAATGGAGTGGCCGAGCGTATGAATCGTACGCTAATGGATCGTGCTCGAAGTATGTTAAGCTGTGCTGGTATGAAGCAGAGTTTTTAGGCTGAAGCTATATGTACGGCATGTTACATAGTGAATCGTTCCCCAACAACTGCTCTTAATGGACAGATTCCAAAAGAGGTATGGTCCGGAAAAACTGTTGACTATTCTTTCCTCCGTAATTTTGGTTGTGATACTTATATGTGGGTTCCTAAAGAGCAAAGGACAAAACTTGAAGCGAGGTCCAGAAAGTGTATTTTTCTTGGCTATGCAGAAGGTGTAAAGGGGTACAGATTGTGGGATCTTACTACCCACAAAGTCGTTATTAGCCGAGATGTCGTTTTTAATGAAGATTCGTTGCAAAAAGACAAAGAAACACCAAATGTTGACTTGCCACAGATTTTTGAACTTGAATCATCAAAAGAAGTTCAAAATCAATTTGAAGAACATTTCACCGATACTGATGAAGCTAGTGGAGATGAAGCTAATAGAGAGCATGCAGACAGAACTGGTGGTGAAACTCAGGATGACCAAGGACCTCATAGGAGGACTACTAGACCTCTAGTTTGGCTAAATGATTATGTGACAACTTTCGCTTGCATAACTGAAGAGGGAGAGCCTTGTACATATCAGGAAGCTTGTGAGTCCAGTAATGCTCCTCAATGGAGGGCATCTATGGAAGAGGAAATGGAGGCTTTGCACAAAAGCAAAACCTGGGATCTTGTCCAGTTACCTGAAGGACGAAAGGCTATCGGTTCCAAGTGGGTCTACAAGTTGAAAAGAGACACCAACGAAAATATCGAACGATATAAATCTCGTTTAGTGGTGAAAGGTTATGCTCAGAAATCAAGTATCGATTTTAATGAATTTTTTTCTCCAGTTGTTCGTCTAACTACTACTCGTACTGTGTTGAGTGTGGTAGCTATGCTTGACTTAGAGCTTGAGCAGTTGAATGTAAAAACAACCTTTTTGCATGGAAATCTTGATGAAGAAATTTTTATAACTCAACCTGAAGGCTTTATTGAAGAGAACAAGAAGGGTTTGGTTTGTCGACTGAACAAATCGCTTTATGGCTTGAAGCAGGTGCCAAGATGCTGGTACAAGCGATTTGATTCTTTCATTGTGAGTTTGGGGTTCAAAAGATGTGAAGCAGACCATTGTGCCTATGTTCACAATCATGATAATGGTGGCTTTATAATCTTATTGTTGTATGTTGACGACATGATAGTTGCGGGTACTTCGAAAGAAGGTATTGCATACCTCAAAGCTCGTTTGGCTAGGGAATTCGAATTTGAAAGATCTGGGAGCCGTAAACCGAATTTTTGGGATGACCGTACTCAGAGATCGTGAAAATAGGAAGATCTGGATAACTCAAAAGAGTTATGTTGAAAAGGTTCTGCGGCGCTTCAATATGCAAAACGCCAAACCAGTTAATACCCCACTTCTTATTGGTTGTAAACTGTCTTCTGAACAGAGTCCTAGCACAGAAGTAGAAAAGACAGAGATGGCTCGAGTACCGTATGCATCGGTAGTAGGGAGTCTTATGTTTGCCATGGTCTGCACCAGACCAGACATTGCGCAAGCAGTGGGAGCAGTCAGCAAGTACATGGCAAACCTGGGTCGAGATCATTGGACTGTGGTGAAATGGATCCTTCGGTACTTGGAGGGGACCTCTGATATGGCTATTCATTATAGTAGCCAAAATTTACAGTTGGTTGGATTTGTGGATGCAGATTTTGGAGGAGATCGTGATAGACGAAGATCTACCACTGGGTACTGTTTCTCTTTAGCTAGTGGAGCAATCAGTTGGATGTCTAAGTTACAATCTGTGGTGGTATTATCTACTACAGAGGCTGAATACATCGTAGCAATTGATGCTTGTAAAGAAGGCATTTGGCTGAAGAGATTGCTTGATGAGCTAAGAATCAAACAGAAAGTCATCACTATTGATTGTGATAGTCACAGTGCATTACATTTGGCCGTTAATCCAATGTTTCACTCTCGTACGAAACACATTGATGTCAGGTACCATTTTATTCGTGATGTAGTGGAAGATGGAGTTATCTTTTTGCAGAAAATTCACACCAACGATAACGTATCAGATGTGCTGACGAAGCCTATTGCGAGAGAGAAGTTTTTATGGTGCAAAACTTCTCTTGGGCTTGTAGTTATCACTTGATTGGTGATGGTTGGGCAAATCGAAGTTGTGAAGCCTATTCGAGAATAGTCTTCAAGTGGGAGAATGTGACACCTAAAAATTAGGGAGTAACTGTCGATGCCACTCCTCCACTACTTTAGTGCGTACAACCACCCCTCTACTTCTTTAGGAACGTGTGAAGGAGAGAGAGGCAGAGTGGGAACAGTTAAGAGTTAATGTGCTTTGGGTTATTCCTCTATTTTTTGCTCTACGTTCTGGGTAAAATAGAACTTGGGGGTCTGGGTTATCTCTTGTAAGGGAATCTTGGGTATGCAGTATCTATGTGATTGTGAGAGTTGTGCTGAGAAAAGATTTACGATTGAGAGTGCGATCCACTGTTTGGTGTTTGTAGGGTTGAGGGGTGTGCGTTGTAATTTTTCCAGTTATACAAGTGAGTTCTGTGTGCTTGCCCCGTGGATGTAGACAGACGTATCTATCGAACCACGTAAATTTGTGATCTCCTCTTTTTTTGCTGCACTTATTTTGCTTATCACTTCGTGCAACGTACGTACCAGTTACGTGAGCTGAATTAGCGCAACAGTATACTGGTATCAAGAGTCCAAAAAAAAAAAAAAAGAGTTGGCGGGGAAGAAAAGAGAGCTCGCGAAAGAGAGTTCAGAGGGAGACGTCGCCGGAAGAGAAGGGTCTAGAGAGGAAAGCGTTCGATTCCTCCACGTAGTGGAGAATTACCGGCAAATTTCCTCCCCTTGGATCTCCGGTCACTCGTTCATCATCGCCAGAAACATTAGTTGCCGGCCGCCGAATTTCTTCACGCTTGAACGAAGAAGAGATCAACTAAAACTGTTCGTCGTCGGGGAAAGGAAGGCTGACGACTTTGTGGAACTCAGTTGACTGGATCCTAACGTTTCCTTCTCGCCACAGCAACCAGGTAAACCTTCTCCTTGCAATACTTTGTATTCTCTGTTACATTGAGGCCTAGAGCGCCGAATTTAATCAATGATTTCTGGTCAAAATCATGTAAAACCGAAGTGGATTTGTGGAATATATTGATGATTCAGAACTTTGTATGTTGTGTTTAGGCTGAAAATCGTTTGAAAATCAAATCGGAAAATCGTTTCTGAAGTTGCATATCATATGTTCGACAAAAAGCTTATATGAAGAACCGCATTGATTTTCGTGAAAATGATGTATGGAGCTCGTTCTTTTGTGCTTGATTTGGTCTTAGTTTGATGAATCAATACTGAATCCGTGTTTTTCCGTGATTCTGTGATATTTATACATAACAGTTTGGTCATGGATGAGACTTCCGTCGGAGATATATTCCCCTCGCCGGAGCTAAGCCAGCGGTTTGAGGCCGCCCGAGTTAGTCTACTCATCTCCGTTTTAGTACGCATATGTTTGTTTGTATACTAGATTAGTTGTATGGATTTGGTGAATGAATTTTTTTGGGCCGCAATAGGTGATCAGCGTTTTAGAAACTGCCGACCGGCTAGTGGCCGGCAGTGATTTGGCGTCGGCCGACCAACGGGGAGTGGTGATCGGTGTTGGCAGTTAGTGTTGATGGCGTGATCCGTTGGCCAGAGCTCCGGTGTAAGGTTCACATTAAAAATTAGTCCAGGGGAGCTCTAGTGAGGAAGACGTAAGGAGGAAGACGATGCAGAGCAAAGGAAAAATAGAAAATACAAAAAAAATTACAAAATAGAGAATAAAATAAATAAATAAAAATCAGAAAAAAAATAGAAATTTCGGCTATAATGAAAACCGGGTCGAGTTCTTTTCTGGGTCGGAGCAGAGGAGCTGATGGGCTGGAGATTTCAAAGTTTAATGTATTGACATGTCAGAATTCAAATAGAAATTGCCATTTCTCTTTCTACATGTTAGATTTCAAATGAAAAAGCAAATCAATATTCACTTTTCATAGAGAAAGTACGAAAATGTTATGCCAAAGTGGGTGGTCTTACTATTGATAAATTATCACTCCATGTCGAGAATGATCACCTTTTTGCTAACCTAACGGTAGAACTGTCAAAATAGGTTATAAATCCATTTCTTAACCCATATATTAGTAAATAGATCATAAATGGGTTAGTCATATTTAGTAAATGGGTCATAAATGGGTAGAAGTCTAATATTAGTATTAAATGGGTCGTAAATGGGTCGTAAATGGGTCATAAATGAGTTGATAACTGATTTAAACTCAACTCATCTCTCTCGCCCTTACTCAACCTTGCACTCACTCACTTTGCATTCTCATATCAGTTTGGGTATAAATTTTCCTAGATTTAATTAAATATAGAAGTGTTTTAGCAATATGGGTCTGATCGGGTATAAGCTGGGTATGGGTCAAGAAAATTGCATTACGCATAAATGGGTCATACATGGGTTAATGGGTCAATTTGGGTCGGACCATTTATGACTCGACCCACCCATTTGACAGGTCTACCTAACAGTGATAGTTAGGGGTGTTTTCAATTTTAACACAGAAAAAGAGGCACTCGAGATAAATAGGATTTTAGAGAATCTAGCCTATCTACTGATCTAAACCGGTAATAAAATTAAGGGTTAATACTACGAAAAACCCTAAACCGGTGCACAGGTGACAATTTTACCTCGAATTAATTTTTTTACTATAAAAAACTCCAAACCGGTACACTTGTGATAATTTTATCCCGAACTAATTTTTTGACCATGTAAAACCCTAAACTTGTACATCTGTGATAATTTTACCCCGAACTACTTTTTTGACCACTAAAAATCCCAAACTGGTACACCTGTGATAAATTTACCCTTCGTTAGTTTCCGTTAAATTTTACTATCAAATTGTTAAGTTTGATGACACGTGGTAGTTGACAGGTATGCTAGTTTGGGGTTTTACCTCTCTGTTTGTCACAAGTTTACCAATTTGTGATTTTTCGTGATATTAATCCAATTTAATGGAGGGTAAATTTGTCACAAGTGTACTGGTTTGAGGTTTTTGGTGGTCAAAAAATTAGTTTGGGGTAAATTTATCACAGGTGTACCAGTTTGAGGTTTTTGTTGGTCAAAAAATTAGTTCGGGATAAAATTGTCACAGGTATACCAATTTGGGGTATTTTGTGGTAAAAAAATTAGTTTAGGGTAAAATTGTCACAGATGTACTAGTTTATGGTTTTTCGTGTTATTAACCCTAAAATTAACTACATATAGAAAATCATCAATCGTCCACTCTAATCGATTGTTAGATGGAGAGAACATATTTTTCTTCATTATAATTCATCAATGTACAAGGCATATGATTATTTAGCATCTTATTTCATCTTATATTTATATCTTGAGAATATTATTTACTGCACTTTAGAATATCTACTCGGTTGAGTTAAAGAACAAAATCAGTTCTCTTGTTTATTACCCGATCATACTGAAATTCCCTTACTACTGTTGCTATTGTCTTTACCTATTTCATAGGATAAAAGAGAAATTATATAAATTGTGCTGAAAAAGATATAAATAATTTCAACAAATGTAAATAATTCGAACGTCACTATAACATGGATTCAATCAATAAAATACGAATCTCCTTTTCATACGTCAATGCTCTGTCATCATTTTTTTGGTTGAAATATTATGGATTGTTTCTTAAAAAGCAAGAAAGAAGGGGGAAAAAAGAAGAAGAATCGGATTCAAACCAACCCAAAGAAATTGGAAGAGCAAAAGAAAAATGTAGGAGAGAGGCCACGTATTCCTTTTTCTGTTCAAACCCCATTTGTTTTAATTGATATAGAAAGTGTTGATAGTTTGTGGAGGGGCTAAGATAAGGAAGATTGCATGAATTCTGCGGAGTCGAGCTAAATGTCAAATTTGGACTGACGACTGATATAGCTTCATGCAAAATGAAAACGTGCAGCATTGGCAGATTGCTCTTGGTTATGTTATTCTTAAAGCACTGGCTTCTTTCTTGGGTTAATGGTTTTTCAATTTTTTTCCACCAGTGGAGATGCCAGTCCAAAAGTATATTTGCAAGAGTTTCTTAAAGCACTATATTCTGTGGAGTCGAGCTAACTGTTAGATCCATGAGGAAGCTCCAAAAGTATAATTGCAAGAACTATGGGAGTGGCCAAGAAAAATCTCTCTATATCAGGAGTTTCGGGCAAGATGGAGCTTCTGGTAGGAAATTGGAAGAGGAAGTAAAAATAGACACGCAGTAGTGCTAAATAAGAGGTGGAAAGAGGGGACGATATTCTTGAAAAATTTGAGGGGAGACCGGGCAATATCCGGTTCCCGAAGCATCACGCACAGTGTTAGATCGTCTGGTGGAAACTTTTAAACACTGGTCACTATTAGGGATGAGCACATTTTCAGGACAAGTTTCCGGTTCCCGATTCTACTATTATAGGAACCGGAACCGGAACCGGGATTCCCTAAAACATAAAAACCTTAATTTCTTTCTTCATTCTTCCGGTCTTCTCCCCGACACTTTCCCTTTTCTTTCCATTCCTCATTGAGACGCTGCATCCCTGCTCTTTCCACTTTTCAGTTCTCGATCCTCTCCGCGATGGCGACGCTGCATCTCCTTTCGTTTGCTGTCACCGACTCACTGCCGCCGGCCGCTTCTCTCTCTCGGTCTTCTCGTCTCGCTTGGCGAATTGGACCAGATCTGGCGTGTTGATTCTTCGCCTGTGACTCCTCGCTTTCGCTCGTTTCTTCTTCTTCTTCGTCTCTCCGATTTCGGCGGAATAAGCAAGTCCGATAGGTAATGCCTCTCTGATTATTTCATTTTCTGTGACAGTGTGGCCGACACAAAAGATGGAGCTAAACTTCAAATCAGTTTGCATGTTTTGGACACGCAGGATCATGGAATTTTTCGTGATGGTGGCAAAGATATGACTGAATCTCAACATGAGCTGTACAGGAGGACTTTAGCTCATGATCTTAATCGGCATGCTGCAGTTGTGCTTGAGGGAAGAACAGTAGGTGGGTAATGACTTTTCAGTAATTAATGTTTTCTTGTACAATAATTCCTCACTTTAAGTTTTAACTTTAAGCTTTTTATTAGTCTTAGATTTTAGACCTAAGAAATGAGGTCTGAGTTGGAATAAATTTTTTCCTCTTTTCTGTATGTTTTCTAATCATTAGATTTAGGCATGTGAGGTTAAGCCTATGCGTTTCTAAATAATCGCGCGGAGGTGGAATTGGAAGACACAAGGACAGTCGCAGAGGCACTTGCTAAGTTGAAACGCGGTTAGCCCATTTCTTGTTTCTGCTGTGAATCATTTGTTTCATTCTTCTGTTGTGACTCAATATTTTCGAACTTTTATTATTCATATAGTCGAGTCGGCTAATGAGGATTCTGATGGGAACGCTAATCAGGGGAGATTGGAAATGATCTCTCGTATCACAGAGATTGAGGACCTTCAGGCAGCTCACGGTCCACCACTTGCTCCACTCTGCATAAAAGTATATCAGTATTTACCTTTGAAAACTTTTAAGTTGCAAAACAGATACTGTGAAATTGGATGATTCATGTTAGTTTGCATCCAGGATCCTCGAGACTACTTTGATTCCCAGCAAGTCAATGCCGTTAAAACCTCAGCAGGGGCAGAAGGAAAAAAGTGCAATTTGAGCTCCAGAGAAGCATACAGATCTCTGAGGGACTCAAAATCACAGACTAAACAAATGGGACTTCAGAATCCTGTTGTAAATACTAAAGATGCTCTTCGGGTAAAAGAGTCTTTTCTAAAGTTATTGTTCAACACTCATACAATTGTTGGGCTAGTATGCCGAACATTTGTATTGCCAATGCTAGCTCGTATAACTTGCCTTCCCCAATGCACGGTATAGGTTTTCAATGCGCTGTCCCATGATATATCAAGAACCAAATATGATGTTGGAAAGAATCCTCAGGATAGTGTTCTGGACAAGTTGCCAAGCACAACCAAGGAGCAGCTTCTCCATGTAAGTTGACAATTCACCCAAGCTTTTGCTTTTGACGTCTCCTGATTCAAATTTGGTCATATTATCTTAGTTACCAGTGCAACTATTCTTGATGACAGCATTGGACATCCATACAAGAATTACTGAGGCACTTTTGGTCATCATATCCAATTACGACTTCTTACCTTAATTGAAGGTAAATGTTTGCTATATCTCCTCAGTCAGTAAAATCTAACCCTAGCTCTGGCCGACTTCGCTGTGTGCTCTTCTAGATGATATCTCGTGGAGTTACCACAGGGTCTCCGATCCCGTCGTGAACTCGTGATTGTTATCTCATGTCGTCTGCATATTGCTAGGTTGGATTCGAGTTAGCTTTGTATGTGTGTTCGGCGCTAGCGGAGTTGAATTTAGCTGAAAATTGTTGCAGAATTGTGAACTTTATGCTTCTTCTTTCTTCCGGATAACCTGTGGAACGTGAGTGTGGTTGAGTAGTTTTAGGCGACGGGGAAGCAAGAGGATGCGAATGACCGAGTTCAATTAATGTTGAGAAATGAGCATCTTCATGCTTTCGGTCTAAAGCAGAAAGTTGGTTCTATGATACTCGCCGAATGAGCTTGAAACAAGAACTACTATTCAATTTCGTTCATCAAATGCATCTAAATTTTACTTACTTACACTTTGATGCACTTTGGCTGTTCTTCGACTGAGGCAGCCATGGCTATTTTGCTCGTGTTATTTCTAAGCAGTTTTTGTATTAATCGTGATAATATCACTTCATATTGATGGATGTTCTGTTCTATCCCTATGTTATGAAGGATTTTTAGTAAGAATTCGAATCACGGCAAGCACTTGTAAATGTTAGAGAGCCCACTTGTAAATGTTCAAGTGCTCTCGGCTAATCTGTTCTCGTGTTGTTTGCTTGGCTATTCAAGTACTCAAGTTCTCTTGGCTAATCTATTCTCGTGTTGTTTGATTGGTTGTTCAAGTGCTGTATGCTAATCTATTATTGTGTTGTTTGCTTGGCTGTTCTGTTCAAGTGCTCAAGTGCTCTCGGCTAATATGTTCTCGTGTTGTTTGCTTGGCCAGTGTTGGTTGCTTGACTTATTAAGATAACATGTCAATGGAGGTGGAGGGTAGTGAGGAGAAGACTCCGATCACGGAATTGGAATTGTCGGGCGATGAAAATGAAGAAGAGCCATCCCCTTGACAGATGTTGTTGGCTTATTTATCGGGTATTCGATCTGCAATTATCTCTGAATTGTTTAGTAGCTTTCCCTTGACAGATGCTGGGAATGTTGTTGGTGGATCCACATCATTATTCTTGGAACAAAAAAATTTATTTTTGAATGAACAGAAGGCTTTTAGCATTTTCGTTTTTTTTTAATGAACGCAAGATTCTAAAAGCTGGGCACCCCAGCTTCTAGTCATTTTGCTTTACTTTTGTGTAGTTGATTTGATGTTGCAACTTCTTTAACTAAGTAGCCATTGCAAGAATTTTTTTGTCATGAGTTGCGATGCTGCGTGAATATCAGAGGCTAGTTTGCTAGTTCCTCTTCATGGAACTTCGATTGTGCCTTTCCTGTTGTTTCCCTGATCCTTTTGAGCTTTAGTATAGGCAAATTCACGAGGCTAGTGGTCCGGCATTACGTTCATTACAAAGGAGCTGTCTCATTTAGCTTATTATTCTTTGTCCATCAATTCATCAGGTCTTACTGGACTGTGGGGCAGTTCAAGCAGAGGCATTGACAGTAGATCGCCTTGCCTTCTTGGAAAAGGTACAAAAACTCACTGAGTTTGTCCTAAGGCGTGGTGTTTTTGTAGTTATGATCATCTATTTGTAGTTGAACCTACCCGTCGGAACTTTGAACCTGTTAGAACCTAGAACTGACCCCGGAACCTATGACAAGGTAGGTTCTAGGTTCCAGGTTCCGACGGGTAGGTTCCAGGTTCCAAAAAATGAGGAACCTGTACCCGAGGGTAGGTTCCAAGTTCCAAGTGGAACCTGGAACCGCTCACCCCACTACCCTAGTATCGCTGATATCACTCATCAATATGTGCAGTATGAAAATTACAAAATCTTTTCAGCTTATTATCATGGACTTATAGAAAGAGACATATCACTATTGACATTCTAGTACTTCGGATGAACGGCTTTTAGTCAATATTGAAATATTCTTGAGCCGTTAGATAAAGGCATGATTTACTATTTAAATATTTTAACATTTTCCCTCATGCGTAAGCTAAATTTTGGCCTAGAATTAAAAATGGAATGGAATGATGATTCCAAATCTTGTTTTCCGTTTAGTGAATTGTGGGGAACGGAATGAAAGGACATCCTTGTGTTTGAGTGCGATTCTGGATGATTTTGGGAGGTTTGAGTTTGTGGCGGTTTGGTGATGTGGAGAGATGATCGCTGATCATGAGCTTTTGAGGTTTTCTGGTCGACAGTTAGTGCTTCATTCGATTCGCTGCAGTTCAATTTTGTGATAATTCTGGGAGACGTGAGGTTGTAAGCGGTTTGTTGATGTGGTCTAATGGCCATTATTTGCCAGCTTTTCGCAGTTTCCGATTAATTCTTGGTAAAAATTTGAGCTTTCTATCTTAAATTAATTTGAGGTTGATTTTTCTAATGGATTCAAAGTACAGAACTAGTGAAATGGATAGAGTTTCTATCTACTTATGGTACATTTCTTACCAACTGATGTGTCTTACTTCAATATGTTTCTAGTGGATTTCGTCACTTGCCAAGGCTTCTTTTCTGCACCTTTCATCTGCTTTTTTGTACTTGATAAAGCTCCACCTATTGGTTGCACCGTGGTTGGTCACTTAAGTTTTTTGTGTCTAGGTTTCAAGTGGTTGAAGAAGGATTTAGTGATTTGGTTGCTCATACAAGTATGGTTGTTTCGTGTGATGTAGAATTATGTTATCTTATGGAGGCGATTCCAGTCTGGGTGGGTACTGCCCATTGTTTTCTGCCTCATGTTGATAGTCCTTGTTTTTGCATCTGGTTCTGCTGAATATGGAGATTAATGACTTGTTGTAGGTATCCGGCTTGTAACCATGAGTTTGGATTGCTCATTCAGCTCAGCAAAACCCGTAGCTGGACATGTACGGATATTTATGTCTTTGCAACCCCATACCGTTGACATGGGACTACTATTTTTTATCCCGTGAGCACACATTCGAGTTTTAAGAGTGGGAAGGAAAAGCTGAGTTTGAATATATAAGCTGCAATTATCCTTTTCTCTTCTGCTGTTGCATATGCATATTAATGAGTTGTTACACTTGGTTTTCCATTACTTTGATTACAGGTGAAAAGTGGAGGAGTGTCAATCTTTCTTTTGCAAGCCGGGATGCTGAGGACCCTTCAAGCACCGTGGGACGTGTTTCCCTTGTTTTCAAATACTGGGTGGGGAGAGAAATCTAATATTGGTTTTCTCAAGAAGCATATCGGAGCTTCAACGTCCCCAGCCCTGGGTTACAAACGTCAGCGTTGGTGATATGCACTCCGGAGATTTCCTTGCAATTTCAAAATTCTTGGGAGGTGGGGTGGTTTTGAGACTCTAGAGAAATGGTCAGTGGGCCATATGCTCGTCACACAGCTGGGTGCTTAAAGGATTTTGAAGGAAAGCTATGGGTTGGTGAATCTGGACATGATAATGAACAGGTAATTTGGCAACAGCCATGGGTTGGTCATCCATGTAAGCATACTTCTCTTTTAGTTTGAAGAGCTAATTTTTATATTGACTAGTGGAGAAAAAGCCTTTCGAGGAAAAGGATTACTTTGTGATTTTCTTTTTACATTTTATCTATTCCTCTTTGTTCTTTGTTTTCATACATCGATGGATTGCTAAACATGTATATATTTTTAAATTTTGACATTTCATCCAATCTTTCTGCCTGCTGCTGTCTCTGAACTTTTATTTGTGAAGTAAAGTTTTAAACCAATTGCACAGACACAATATTAACAAGGCTGTCAGTTGATGCCAGTCTTTCACGAGGATTGTCCACATTGTTCCTATATGGGGATATCCAACAGAGAAACGTTCAAACATCTCAAACAACCCCACCAGTTGTTTGAGTTATTATTTCTCCACCTCCACCTTAATTCCCTGTGCTCTTCTGTCATTCATTTTCAACACTGCTTCTAGATTCTCTGATTGTCAAAGGGTTGTCTCATACGAATTGAGAAGGACAATTAGGCTTCCTGTGGTGTTCCTGTAACATGTCGTATGGTGAACCCTTAGGTTTTTGGGATATTGGATTCCAACGTGATTATTGTAATAAATGTGACTTTTTTGTCGAATCGTGGTCTTCTTCTCTCACAAATATGGTTCCCTTTGAAATTGTTCCCTTTTGCATCTTAATTGTGCTTTAGTCACACCCCTAGGTCCTTAAATCTCCTTGCTGATCTTATCTTCTCTAATAAAACAGGTCTTTCCTTTCTGTGCTCCTATAGAAACTTTTGACAGTAAGAGAGTATGAGTAAGTGAACAATAACATGTTGCTTCAGGTTCGGGATGACCTAGAGCTGATCCTATCTAGGCTCCTACTAGAAGCTCTGCTGTGGCATCCTCATAATTGTAACATAGCAAATACAGTGTGTGTGAACTGTTTCTATTGAACTTCAAGACCATCTTTATACACGACACGTCAACTTACTGATGATGATTATGTTTAGAATTCGATCAAATGACGTCTTTTACTCAAGGCAAACCTTGGTTAACAAACTTAAGTTCACATTTGGATTATTGCTACTTGCACTGTTCCCTTGTGTTAGGAAAGGGGTCGGGTGCTGCAGAAGTCCAACATAGTGTTGGAGATAATGCAATTGTTATTTTGTTCTTATCATTGCAGGAAGAAGATATCATTGCTGTGCTCCCATGGGATGAATGGTGGGAGTTTGAGCTTAACAAAGATGACTTCAATCCCCACATTGCACTGCTTCCACTGCATCCTGATATGCGAGCCAAATTCATTGAGACTGCTGCATGGAAGTATTTACAGAGTGTGAATGGGAAACCATATGGTTATCACAACATGCTTTTTAGCTCGATAGACACTATCGATGCAAATTGTCCACCTCCATTGGACGGTGCATACGTGTTTATAAATTTTTTGTGAGTGCATTCAGTTTGTCTAAGATAATTATTCTCACACCAAGGCCTTGCGTTACTTCCGAGGTATATCTGTAGATGACTTGAGCCTTGAGATTCTTAGATGCTGGATACAAAATAGTTTATGCTCTCAACTCGACTTCTAAACAGCAATTTACCCTCACTTTGATAGTCCCTAAAATATAATGAAGCCACGTGTCAGATCATATCAGTATGGTCTAGTTGGAATTAGACAATCATCCCATGATATCGAATGAATTAAATTGAGCAAAACAAAAGGCTAAAAATTGAAAAGCGATCTCACCAAATAGCAGATTGGTATGCGACTCTATTGATTGCTAACATTATGTAAAAAAAAAAAATTGACTTGATTCGAACGGTACTCATTTTTATAGCCTCCTACATTAACTAGCCTATGCTGCGAACATGTGGAATGAAGCACTGAACAAGCGACTAGCAACAGAGGTACCATCACATTCGATTTGCAATTGTCCGTGTGACATTATGCATCTTGTTTTGCACACCGAGGTGCAACTGGAATCTAATGTCTCTTGAATGATGTTCAGTTAATACACGTTATACGGTTGTAATTACACTTTACTTTATGGATACCTTACAATTGTGTTGCATCCAGGGCTTCGATCTTCCTGATCTATTAGTTGAAAATATAATCAGGGGGTCATCTTTTGCTGAATTGCCGACAATTCCAGAGCAAGATGATCGCGTGTATGGTGACGGGAAGTCCACCTCGTGTGTAGCTTTCGTTCTTGAGATATAGAAAGCAGCAGGACTCATTGATCCAATTTCTAGCTCCATTCATGTTACGGAGTTCACTGTAAGTGCAACCCGATTGACTTTAATGGGGTTATCTTTCTGACTCTAATCGCCTGAACTTACCGTGGAGAGATGGCCTTCATTTCCTTCAAAGATTGAGAGGACTATAATTTAGTTTGCGCATCGAAGTGTGACTTTTTGTCGCGAGGACTCCCATAAGGCATTTTCTGAATTGGATTGTGTTAACTAATCTTCCTACTTGTTCTGGCAAAATATGCAGAAAAAAGATGCTCATTCGCTAAGGTTCTTGGAGAATAATTCAAGCCGCTTGCCTTAGTGGTGCAACAATGGGGACGACGTTGAGCTTCCATTCTGTCAAATAAGAGGTGGACAGCGAACGGAGCTGCCGGTATACAACAATGGACCCATACCCTCATATGAACGAGATGTGTTCATCTTTGCCCCCAAAATATTCTAGGCTATATCCGACTGCTAGCACACATTTGGTATGATATACTTAAAACTTTGCATATCAGTAGCTGATTCCATCAGATTGCACCTTATAATTGCATATTTCCGTAGAACAGTGTGCCATACTACATACTAGTTAAAGCCACGAGTCTTTGAACATGGCCAACTAATTAAAACCCTAAGTTCTGCATTTCACCTGGATCTTTTCAGATTTTCTCAACACAACGATCAATTCGAAAGCAAGATACACAAGGTTACCATTCAAATGCAGCTTTTATTATACGAAATCATTCATCGAGTTGATCGTATTCAAAAGGGAAAAAAAGAAACACATGAAAGCATTGCAATCTCGAATAAACTACGTATCCAGAGAGATGCGGAATCACCGGAATTTCAAACATGTCCGAGACAAGACCCATCCAACAAAAAGAGCAAACTACAACATTTGGAGAACCGAAAATTGTCACCATTCAAATTCACGATGAATGCAAATAGCAACAGGACGCAGAAAACTAAAGTCAGTCAAGGCATTTCACCAAGTAGACTACACATCAACAGGCCGCACTGGACAAATCTGAGAGTAACATCGTGTAAAAGGTAATGACATACAACAGGAGTTTCATGTCCGAGGCAAGATGCAAATCCAACAAAAAGAGCAAACTGCAACATTTGTTGAACTGGAAATTGTCACCATTCTAATTCGCGATGAATGCGGGTAGCATCAGGACGCAGAGAACTAAAGTCAGCCGAGGCATTTCACAAGTAGAATCCACATCAAGAGACCGCACTCTGACAAATCCGAGAGTAACAACATGTAAAAGGTAAATGACATACGACGGGAGTTTCACGTCCGAGGCAAGATGCCCATCCAACTAAAAGAGAAAACTACAACATTTGGAGAACCGTGAATTGTCACCATTCTAATTCGAGACGAATGCGAACAGCATCAGGACGCAGAGAACTAAAGTCAGCCAAGGCATTTCACCAAGTAGAATGCACATCAAAAGACCGCACTTGACAAATCCGAGAGTAACAACGTGTAAAAGGTAATGACAATATAACAGGAGTTTCGCAGCCAATCCAACAAAAAGAGTAAACTACAACAGGTGGAGAATCGACAAACGTGTAAAAGGTAATGATACAACAGGGCTTCACAGTTTATTACATAGATTAGGAGTTTCACGTTCATCGACAAACGTGCAAAAGGAAATGATACAACGGGGGCTTCACAGTTTATTACGTACATCAGGAGCTTCACGTCCAAGGCTAATTCGCGAAGAATGCGAATAGCATCAGGAGCATCAGGATGCAGAGAAGTAACGTCAGCCGAGGCATGTCACCAAGTAGGATGTGCATCAACAGACGGCACTTGACAAGTCCGAGAGCAACAACGATGAGAGTGAACGTAAATTGGACCCTTGGGTCCATATATTGGCTTCCCATCTCGAGGAATAACTTCTGGAGGATGTCGAGCACCATGTAGATACGCATGTCACGGACGGCATTGTCTGGAACATCGATGTGGAGAATGGCCTGAAAGAGGAGATCATCCAGGAACTGAACACGTGGGATGAGTGCAGCGATTTGATCAGCATTCAGGGCTCCAAGTCTTGGAAATCAGCAAAGAATTTGTTAGACAGAGTCTTTCCAAAAACTATCAAGAATTACCAATTTAAGTTCAAACGAAAATTTAATGAGTGGTGCGATGGCAAGCTTCTATTGCAATTCATACCTAATCAATCTATGCATTGCAGGAGTCTAACACATGAATGCACCGCAGAAGGGTAACCATCTATTGACCCACGACTAATTAAGCTAATGAAAACACTACTTTTGGAGAAAATATAACATCAGAGTAGTAAGGGATACGTCCTCGACACCTACAACCTTTCCAAATCCACCACTCTAACAACACTTATTCACAAAATACATATATATTTATATGTATATTTACCTCCCGTGATCAGCTGAATTATTGTTGCCCATTCTTTGCTCTTGCCTGAAAATGGAGAAAATATTTACACTTAACCAATTACAAATTGACACAGAAAATAGAGAAATATTTTAAAAATCTCCCAATCTAACTGGATTTCTCCCTTCCTCCTCTTCCATCTGCAGCCACAAGCCCAACCTCCGCGCCTCCTTCCATCCAAGATCTGGCGAAAAGGGACTGGATTTGATCGGAAGAGAATCAATGGCTGAAGCTGATTTCTCCTTCCACCACTCAACAGAATATCCATGGATCGAAAGTGCGCAGGTTTGTTCTGTCACGAGAGGCGACCGAAACAGAAAACGATTGTGTAGAACCAGTTCCATTTGTGCCAGATCTGGAGCCTTGGCCACGAGCGACGACGGCTCGTTCACACGGAACGACGGAGGGGGAGACGCAGAGATCGGTGAACTTCCAAATCTGGAACCGTCGTCGCTCAACGGCCAGATCTGCTCTGCTGCGCAACAGCTTTGAGCTCGAGTCTTGGCTCGTCCATGGCTGCCGGCGACAAGCGCAACAGCTTTGCCGCTGACCGCGGTGGCCACGGTGGGCGGTGGCTCAAGGATGGAAATGGCGGCGGCTTGGGCGATGGAGCATGTGTGCTGATGGATCAGAGTGAAGAGTAGCGATAGGGTAAGAGCAATACCTTCGAAAAATTCTCCAAAAAATCTTCAGGAACAATACCTAACGTATTTAATAATTATTCACGAATAATACCTTAAAACGAATGAAACACACGCGTTTCTAACGTGGAAAAATACGTTCGAATCGTTCAAGTCAATTTCGGCGTGCTGATTTTTATGGGCGACAATGGCTGGCGGACGTGGACAATAGAGTCACCATAGACGAGCCACGCTCGCAAGCGACGCCAACACTCGTCCATGACCGTCCTTATCATCATCCGGCCAGATCTGGTCGGCGTTTGGAGATTGAGATAGGCGAGGCCAGATGTGGACGAGTGACGTTGACACTCTTCCATGGCTATTGGTGTCGTTCGGCTAGATCTGGTAGGCTCAGTCAGCGCCGGCGACTCCTCCGATAGCGACCTTGGGGGAGGTCGGTATAGTTGGCTTAGAGCGTTTTGGTGAATTTCTGGGACGTGCAGCGGGACGCCATTATTGTTGCAGAGCAAGCTTGAGAGAGGTAAACGGAGGAGAGAGATTGAAAGAAAAAAAATCTGACAAGTGCGTCCATTATGGACACATGACGAATAATGAGTGAAGTGTTGCATTGCTGGCAATACTGATATACTCAATATTTTCTCCACGAAGGAGGTTTCATCCAAGGGCCCGGTTGCGATGAATGTAACGCCTCAGGAACGCTATGTGTACCGCTTTAGGCTTCACTGGGCCCTTACGATTTTGTTTCTCTGGGCTTCGCTCAAAAAATGCGTATGTACAGATAAAAAACTCCGAACCTTATAAGCCGGTCCAGAACTCCCCCTAGGCGATGTGGGACAAGAGAGGCTCCCCCGCTTCCCTGTGTAGGTCCGAGGACCGAGGTGAGGACTCACCGCCATCTCTCCTCCTCGTGCACCGCCGTCTGGGCCGTCACACTCTCCACCTCTTATGGGCACAACGCCCTCGCTGTGGCCCCACACGCGATCGAGAGTCAGCTCTGATATCACCTGTAACACCCCGGATTTACACTATGTAATATTATCTGCTTTGGGCCCACAGACCCTCACGGCTTTAAAACGCGCTTCACACAAGCTTTCGCCGTGCTGAGAACAAAGCCTTAAGCAGGATGGCGATGCGTTCATGCAGCAAAAAGGACAATATTGGGCTGTGGAGAGGGATGGCAATGCGTTCATGCCTCTGCCTCAGACAACGTATTTTAAAGTCGTGAGGGTCAGTGGGCCTAAAGCAGATAATAATACATAGTATAGACCCAAGGTGTTATAGTGTAGATTAGGTCTAGCTGGTGGCTCTGGTCCTGTTGGTGTTGTCTTCGGTTAGTCAAGCATTGAACCGGCCTAAAGCAACAGAAGCCGTTGCGCTTGCCATCACAGTAGCCAGCGAGATTGGACATCGTGGGCGACATCGCCAACGATGGAGGGACACCATGTAGCAATTCGCTTTGTCTTTTATCCCTCTCTTCTTGGACATGACACTTGCGAAACCTGAATTTTGGAAAAGACAAAAATTTTGGGGAAAATTTTAAAAATGGGACCGAAGTGGAGTCATTTTATCAAATAAGGGCTTGAAGTGGATATTATTTCAAATAAGGGCATGAAGTGAATCTTGTCTCAAATAAGGATATGAAGTGATCATATCAGTCTCAAATAAGGGCATGAAGTGGATATTATTTCAAATAAGGGCATGAAGTGAATCTTGTCTCAAATAAGGATATGAAGTGATCATATCAGTCTCAAATAAGGATATGAACTCATCGGGCAAAGGGTATTTTCATTTTTTACCTTTTTTTCTTTCTTTTTCCTCTCTTCCCTTCGCTGGCCATTGCCAGGGCCAACGAAGGTCGTTGGCCTCAAGCGGAGGCCACCTTCGCTCTCGCTTGGGTTGGCGAGGCCAGGCCAGGGCGAAAGTGGCCCTCGCCGGATTTGGCAAGGGTTGCCCTCGCTTGCCTAGCCCAGGTGAGGCAACCCTCGCCCAACACCGGCGAGGGCAACCTTCGCCTAACGCTGGCGGG
The DNA here is from genome assembly GCA_031216405.1 of Syzygium malaccense. Taxonomy (NCBI): domain Eukaryota; kingdom Viridiplantae; phylum Streptophyta; class Magnoliopsida; order Myrtales; family Myrtaceae; genus Syzygium; species Syzygium malaccense. Next base: position 4,493,435 of record CM062258.1, on the reverse strand, counting down.
CGGCCCTCACCCGACGCTGGTGAGGGTGGCCCTTGCCGGAGGTTGGCGGAGGTCGCCGGCCAAGCATAGTGACGGTTGGGAGGGAAGAAGAAAAAAGGAAAAAGAAAATAAAAAGAAAGTAAACAAAAAAATATGTTTATAATTTTTTTGACTAAAATACCCCTTCTCCGACGATAGAATAGTCACTGGCCGGCCAATGGTCCTTATTTGAGACGATTTGGCCACTTTAGATCTTTATTTGAGGCGATTTGGCCACTTTGGATTCTTATTTGAGACGATTTAGCTGCTTCAGGCCCCTTTTTGGAATTTTCCCAAAATTTTGGCTCTAATCTCTCCATTTTCCAGCGTATATAAAGCAAAAACATCAATCCCACTACCGCTGGCAAGGTTTTTGGAAAGAGCACTTGTGGATCATCAATCGATCGAATCGCTCTAACAATTTGGATTCCATGGGCAATAGGTTCTTGGAGCTAGAGAAAGCCCGGTTACTGAGCTTGGCCATTGAGTTTGGCTTCTGTTTTGTTTATTTTTATTTTTATTCAGCTGATAACCTGCAGTCTGCAGGTGGGTTGGGCTTTAGACCCATTAAAACCCACATTTTGTTGGACTTTATTACTCAGGCTCACGTCAATCCATTTATCAAAATTTAGGTAATCTATATATGACCAAATTGATCATATATGGGTTGGGTTTTCAATCCATTTTGACATCTCTAATTAGCAGTCAATTGGTTATTCAAGGCAACTTTCACTCATCTCGACGACTCCATCTCCCTTCTCGAACGATTTTAAGGGTATACTTTCCTATATCCGCTTGGTGCGTTCAAATAGATTTTTAACTTATGGAGTACTCCCAACAAAGTTTGAACCTTAAGATCACAAGGAGACAAACGCAATCTTTTGCCATCTGAGCCAATTGCTGGTTTCCTTTCTTTCAAATATACCTTGACATTGCTCAACATAACAAACGATTTGTCAGTATCGGATGATCATACATTGTGTTTTTTCCACTAAATCCATATTTTCCGTTTCCTCTACATGCATCTTTTTTGCTAAGTGATACGGCTTTCTGCTTACCTAGTTTAATGTTAGTTGTACCACCTGGCGGTGGCAGTCCTTAAGCACTAAATCTTGCTGTGAAGGCACCCTTTATCACAGTTGACGAAAAACAAGTCGATCCATATCGATGAATTTCAAACGATTGGAGAGCGACTGAGAACGCTCTGCGGATTCAAACTTGAGCACAAAGTGCATAAATGTTGCTTGGATGGAATGATGAATCTACTCGAAACTAAGTGCAAGTGTTAAAATAATTAAACTTAAACCACACATTCGTCTAACAATTTAAAGTTTTAGAACAGTTAGTAGTAGTCTCACAAAATCTCACATGACATCAGAGCAGGTTCTCATTTCAAATTAGACCTATCAAATGGGTGAGTCAAGTCAGGTTTAAGTTGGGTTGAAAATGGTCCTGCCCAAATAGACAAATTTAACCCGTTTTGACTTTTTTACATGCAATGTAAATCTAGTGACCCATATCCAACCCGACCCATACCCGACCTCGATTCATTTTGCTAAATCACTTCCATATTTAATCCAATCTAGGAAAATTCGTATCAAAACTGAGGTGAGAGTGCAAAGTGAGTGAGTGCGAGATTAAATGAGAACGAGAGAGAATAAAAAAGAGTCAAAAGTTGTAAACTCATTTATGATACACTTATGACCCATTTAATACCTATATTATGTTTAAATCCCTTTAGGACCTATTTACTAAATATAACTGATCAATATGACAACTTACCTAATCATATATGGGTTAACAAATAAGTCTATGACACATTTTGACAGGTTTAATTCAAATCTTTTCAAGACTTATTTGCCCCCCCAATTAAATATGTCTACACTCAATACGACTCATATTGATAAATCACTTCTATATTTAATCCATTTGCCTCCCTAATTAAAACTTATCATGAAAATGCAATTAAGTCCTAAAACTTGCAAAAAATGCAATCAAGTCCTAAAACTTGTTAAATTAGTACAATCGAGTCCTCCCGTTAACTCTCTCCAACTTGACTGACAAAAAATGCTGACGTGGCTTTTTTGATTATTTTCGCTATCTTACGTGGCGATGATGTGACCAAAACGACGTCGTTTTGGTTCAAATATGATTTCTTATGTAAATTTTAGGGACATATGCACTAGAAGTCCTAAAACTTGTCACAAAAGGTGTAATCGAGTCCTAAAACTTGTCAAATTGGTTCAATCGAGGCATAAAGTTAATACCGTTTAATTTACTAACGAAAAAAACTGACGTGGCACTGATATGTTTTATTTTATTAGTTTTCTTGAGACACGTGGCGTCCAACAAGCGCCACATTAGAAAAAGTTAAAAAAATATAAATTAAATTAGAAAAGCTAAATGTAAAAAAAAAAAAGAAAACAGAGAGACACAACCAGCGGCTGTGGTGGTGGCCAAACCCTTGTCAGTGGCCGCCGGGAAGGGCTGGCGGAGGTTGCCTGGGCCTTCCCGAAACTCGACGATCCTCGCTGGCCCTGAGCGAGGCCTCAATGAGGGCTTGCAGCCCCGATTTGGGGGAGGGCATGACCCTCGCCTGTGCCCTCCCCTAGATTTGAGTGAGGGCCGCCATCCCTCGCCTGGGGTTGGCGAGGGCCGGCGAGGCCTCGCCTAGAGTCGCCCACCCCAGGTAAGGGCCGGTGACCCTCACCAAAATCTGGGGCGAGGGTCGCGCCCATCCCCAGATCGGGGGCTACAGGCCCTCGCCGGGGCCTTGCCTAGGGCCAACAAGGGTTGCCGAGCTTCGGGAAGGCCTAAGAGACCTTTGCTAGCCCTTCCCGGTGGCTGTGGCGGCGGCCACCGATGAGGGCTTGGTCACCGCCATAGCCGCTAGTTGTGGGTCTTTTTTTCCTTTTTTTATTTTTATTTTTTTATAGCCTTTTCTAATTCAATTTATATTTTTTTAATTTTTCTAGCGTGGCACTCGTTGGACACCACATCATCGTCACGTGTCTCAAGAAAATTAATAAATAAGACACGTTAGCGTCACATCAACATTTTCTGTTAGTAAATTAGACGATATTAACTTTAGGACTCGATTGAATCAGTTTGACAAGATTTATGACTCGATTGCATTTTTTGTAAGTTTTAGGACTTAATTGTACTTTTGTGACAAGTTTTAGGACTTTTAGTGCATATATCCTAAATTTTATTTAAAAGTAAGCTAAAAAAAAGAGAGTACTTTGCAACCCAAGCGAGTGTCGCCGGCCACTAGTCGGGGCCCGGCGACCTCCACCGGCCATGCCCCACCCTCACTGACACTTCCTAGGAAGACTTCGTGCAGCAGGGAAGCTACATGGAATGAGAGATACTTGTGCTTCAAAGGAAGGGCATTGGGTGAAGGAGGGCCGACATAGGTTTCCTTTCTAGAGAAGGTACATTTTAGGGACTTCTTTCAGTATAAAAAGTTACTAACATAGTAAAAAAATTATTTATCACGTGAAGAATTACTTACAATTTTTAGAACTATCGATTCTCGATAGTTTTAAGTTTAATTTACCTTAAAGAAAACTTACGGATAAATTGGGTGAAAAGAATAAATAGTTGATCATAAGTTGTCACGCGGAGAATAATTACTTTTACTTATTAAAAAAAAATCAGCACGCCGAAATTGACTTGAACGATTCGAACGTATTTTTCCACGTTAGAAACGCGTGTGTTTCATTCGTTTTAAGGTATTATTCGTGAATAATTATTAAATACGTTAGGTATTGTTCCTGAAGATTTTTGGAGAATTTTTCGAAGGTATTGCTCTTACCTATCGCTACTCTTCACTCTGATCCATCAGCACACATGCTCCATCGCCCAAGCCGCCGCCATTTCCATCCTTGAGCCACCGCCCACCGTGGCCACCGCGGTCAGCGGCAAAGCTGTTGCGCTTGTCGCCGGCAGCCATGGACGAGCCAAGACTCGAGCTCAAAGCTGTTGCGCAGCAGAGCAGATCTGGCCGTTGAGCGACGACGGTTCCAGATTTGGAAGTTCACCGATCTCTGCGTCTCCCCCTCCGTCGTTCCGTGTGAACGAGCCGTCGTCGCTCGTGGCCAAGGCTCCAGATCTGGCACAAATGGAACTGGTTCTACACAATCGTTTTCTGTTTCGGTCGCCTCTCGTGACAGAACAAACCTGCGCACTTTCGATCCATGGATATTCTGTTGAGTGGTGGAAGGAGAAATCAGCTTCAGCCATTGATTCTCTTCCGATCAAATCCAGTCCCTTTTCGCCAGATCTTGGATGGAAGGAGGCGCGGAGGTTGGGCTTGTGGCTGCAGATGGAAGAGGAGGAAGGGAGAAATCCAGTTAGATTGGGAGATTTTTAAAATATTTCTCTATTTTCTGTGTCAATTTGTAATTGGTTAAGTGTAAATATTTTCTCCATTTTCAGGCAAGAGCAAAGAATGGGCAACAATAATTCAGCTGATCACGGGAGGTAAATATACATATAAATATATATGTATTTTGTGAATAAGTGTTGTTAGAGTGGTGGATTTGGAAAGGTTGTAGGTGTCGAGGACGTATCCCTTACTACTCTGATGTTATATTTTCTCCAAAAGTAGTGTTTTCATTAGCTTAATTAGTCGTGGGTCAATAGATGGTTACCCTTCTGCGGTGCATTCATGTGTTAGACTCCTGCAATGCATAGATTGATTAGGTATGAATTGCAATAGAAGCTTGCCATCGCACCACTCATTAAATTTTCGTTTGAACTTAAATTGGTAATTCTTGATAGTTTTTGGAAAGACTCTGTCTAACAAATTCTTTGCTGATTTCCAAGACTTGGAGCCCTGAATGCTGATCAAATCGCTGCACTCATCCCACGTGTTCAGTTCCTGGATGATCTCCTCTTTCAGGCCATTCTCCACATCGATGTTCCAGACAATGCCGTCCGTGACATGCGTATCTACATGGTGCTCGACATCCTCCAGAAGTTATTCCTCGAGATGGGAAGCCAATATATGGACCCAAGGGTCCAATTTACGTTCACTCTCATCGTTGTTGCTCTCGGACTTGTCAAGTGCCGTCTGTTGATGCACATCCTACTTGGTGACATGCCTCGGCTGACGTTACTTCTCTGCATCCTGATGCTCCTGATGCTATTCGCATTCTTCGCGAATTAGCCTTGGACGTGAAGCTCCTGATGTACGTAATAAACTGTGAAGCCCCCGTTGTATCATTTCCTTTTGCACGTTTGTCGATGAACGTGAAACTCCTAATCTATGTAATAAACTGTGAAGCCCTGTTGTATCATTACCTTTTACACGTTTGTCGATTCTCCACCTGTTGTAGTTTACTCTTTTTGTTGGATTGGCTGCGAAACTCCTGTTATATTGTCATTACCTTTTACACGTTGTTACTCTCGGATTTGTCAAGTGCGGTCTTTTGATGTGCATTCTACTTGGTGAAATGCCTTGGCTGACTTTAGTTCTCTGCGTCCTGATGCTGTTCGCATTCGTCTCGAATTAGAATGGTGACAATTCACGGTTCTCCAAATGTTGTAGTTTTCTCTTTTAGTTGGATGGGCATCTTGCCTCGGACGTGAAACTCCCGTCGTATGTCATTTACCTTTTACATGTTGTTACTCTCGGATTTGTCAGAGTGCGGTCTCTTGATGTGGATTCTACTTGTGAAATGCCTCGGCTGACTTTAGTTCTCTGCGTCCTGATGCTACCCGCATTCATCGCGAATTAGAATGGTGACAATTTCCAGTTCAACAAATGTTGCAGTTTGCTCTTTTTGTTGGATTTGCATCTTGCCTCGGACATGAAACTCCTGTTGTATGTCATTACCTTTTACACGATGTTACTCTCAGATTTGTCCAGTGCGGCCTGTTGATGTGTAGTCTACTTGGTGAAATGCCTTGACTGACTTTAGTTTTCTGCGTCCTGTTGCTATTTGCATTCATCGTGAATTTGAATGGTGACAATTTTCGGTTCTCCAAATGTTGTAGTTTGCTCTTTTTGTTGGATGGGTCTTGTCTCGGACATGTTTGAAATTCCGGTGATTCCGCATCCCTCTGGATACGTAGTTTATTCGAGATTGCAATGCTTTCATGTGTTTCTTTTTTTCCCTTTTGAATACGATCAACTCGATGAATGATTTCGTATAATAAAAGCTGCATTTGAATGGTAACCTTGTGTATCTTGCTTTCGAATTGATCGTTGTGTTGAGAAAATCTGAAAAGATCCAGGTGAAATGCAGAACTTAGGGTTTTAATTAGTTGGCCATGTTCAAAGACTCGTGGCTTTAACTAGTATGTAGTATGGCACACTGTTCTACGGAAATATGCAATTATAAGGTGCAATCTGATGGAATCAGCTACTGATATGCAAAGTTTTAAGTATATCATACCAAATGTGTGCTAGCAGTCGGATATAGCCTAGAATATTTTGGGGGCAAAGATGAACACATCTCGTTCATATGAGGGTATGGGTCCATTGTTGTATCCCGGCAGCTCCGTTCGCTGTCCACCTCTTATTTGACAGAATGGAAGCTCAACGTCGTCCCCATTGTTGCACCACTAAGGCAAGCGGCTTGAATTATTCTCCAAGAACCTTAGCGAATGAGCATCTTTTTTCTGCATATTTTGCCAGAACAAGTAGGAAGATTAGTTAACACAATCCAATTCAGAAAATGCCTTATGGGAGTCCTCGCGACAAAAAGTCACACTTCGATGCGCAAACTAAATTATAGTCCTCTCAATCTTTGAAGGAAATGAAGGCCATCTCTCCACGGTAAGTTCAGGCGATTAGAGTCAGAAAGATAACCCCATTAAAGTCAATCGGGTTGCACTTACAGTGAACTCCGTAACATGAATGGAGCTAGAAATTGGATCAATGAGTCCTGCTGCTTTCTATATCTCAAGAACGAAAGCTACACACGAGGTGGACTTCCCGTCACCATACACGCGATCATCTTGCTCTGGAATTGTCGGCAATTCAGCAAAAGATGACCCCCTGATTATATTTTCAACTAATAGATCAGGAAGATCGAAGCCCTGGATGCAACACAATTGTAAGGTATCCATAAAGTAAAGTGTAATTACAACCGTATAACGTGTATTAACTGAACATCATTCAAGAGACATTAGATTCCAGTTGCACCTCGGTGTGCAAAACAAGATGCATAATGTCACACGGACAATTGCAAATCGAATGTGATGGTACCTCTGTTGCTAGTCGCTTGTTCAGTGCTTCATTCCACATGTTCGCAGCATAGGCTAGTTAATGTAGGAGGCTATAAAAATGAGTACCGTTCGAATCAAGTCAATTTTTTTTTTTTACATAATGTTAGCAATCAATAGAGTCGCATACCAATCTGCTATTTGGTGAGATCGCTTTTCAATTTTTAGCCTTTTGTTTTGCTCAATTTAATTCATTCGATATCATGGGATGATTGTCTAATTCCAACTAGACCATACTGATATGATCTGACACGTGGCTTCATTATATTTTAGGGACTATCAAAGTGAGGGTAAATTGCTGTTTAGAAGTCGAGTTGAGAGCATAAACTATTTTGTATCCAGCATCTAAGAATCTCAAGGCTCAAGTCATCTACAGATATACCTCGGAAGTAACGCAAGGCCTTGGTGTGAGAATAATTATCTTAGACAAACTGAATGCACTCACAAAAAATTTATAAACACGTATGCACCGTCCAATGGAGGTGGACAATTTGCATCGATAGTGTCTATCGAGCTAAAAAGCATGTTGTGATAACCATATGGTTTCCCATTCACACTCTGTAAATACTTCCATGCAGCATTCTCAATGAATTTGGCTCGCATATCAGGATGCAGTGGAAGCAGTGCAATGTGGGGATTGAAGTCATCTTTGTTAAGCTCAAACTCCCACCATTCATCCCATGGGAGCACAGCAATGATATCTTCTTCCTGCAATGATAAGAACAAAATAACAATTGCATTATCTCCAACACTATGTTGGACTTCTGCAGCACCCGACCCCTTTCCTAACACAAGGGAACAGTGCAAGTAGCAATAATCCAAATGTGAACTTAAGTTTGTTAACCAAGGTTTGCCTTGAGTAAAAGACGTCATTTGATCGAATTCTAAACATAATCATCATCAGTAAGTTGACGTGTCGTGTATAAAGATGGTCTTGAAGTTCAATAGAAACAGTTCACACACACTGTATTTGCTATGTTACAATTATGAGGATGCCACAGCAGAGCTTCTAGTAGGAGCCTAGATAGGATCAGCTCTAGGTCATCCCGAACCTGAAGCAACATGTTATTGTTCACTTACTCATACTCTCTTACTGTCAAAAGTTTCTATAGGAGCACAGAAAGGAAAGACCTGTTTTATTAGAGAAGATAAGATCAGCAAGGAGATTTAAGGACCTAGGGGTGTGACTAAAGCACAATTAAGATGCAAAAGGGAACAATTTCAAAGGGAACCATATTTGTGAGAGAAGAAGACCACGATTCGACAAAAAAGTCACATTTATTACAATAATCACGTTGGAATCCAATATCCCAAAAACCTAAGGGTTCACCATACGACATGTTACAGGAACACCACAGGAAGCCTAATTGTCCTTCTCAATTCGTATGAGACAACCCTTTGACAATCAGAGAATCTAGAAGCAGTGTTGAAAATGAATGACAGAAGAGCACAGGGAATTAAGGTGGAGGTGGAGAAATAATAACTCAAACAACTGGTGGGGTTGTTTGAGATGTTTGAACGTTTCTCTGTTGGATATCCCCATATAGGAACAATGTGGACAATCCTCGTGAAAGACTGGCATCAACTGACAGCCTTGTTAATATTGTGTCTGTGCAATTGGTTTAAAACTTTACTTCACAAATAAAAGTTCAGAGACAGCAGCAGGCAGAAAGATTGGATGAAATGTCAAAATTTAAAAATATATACATGTTTAGCAATCCATCGATGTATGAAAACAAAGAACAAAGAGGAATAGATAAAATGTAAAAAGAAAATCACAAAGTAATCCTTTTCCTCGAAAGGCTTTTTCTCCACTAGTCAATATAAAAATTAGCTCTTCAAACTAAAAGAGAAGTATGCTTACATGGATGACCAACCCATGGCTGTTGCCAAATTACCTGTTCATTATCATGTCCAGATTCACCAACCCATAGCTTTCCTTCAAAATCCTTTAAGCACCCAGCTGTGTGACGAGCATATGGCCCACTGACCATTTCTCTAGAGTCTCAAAACCACCCCACCTCCCAAGAATTTTGAAATTGCAAGGAAATCTCCGGAGTGCATATCACCAACGCTGACGTTTGTAACCCAGGGCTGGGGACGTTGAAGCTCCGATATGCTTCTTGAGAAAACCAATATTAGATTTCTCTCCCCACCCAGTATTTGAAAACAAGGGAAACACGTCCCACGGTGCTTGAAGGGTCCTCAGCATCCCGGCTTGCAAAAGAAAGATTGACACTCCTCCACTTTTCACCTGTAATCAAAGTAATGGAAAACCAAGTGTAACAACTCATTAATATGCATATGCAACAGCAGAAGAGAAAAGGATAATTGCAGCTTATATATTCAAACTCAGCTTTTCCTTCCCACTCTTAAAACTCGAATGTGTGCTCACGGGATAAAAAATAGTAGTCCCATGTCAACGGTATGGGGTTGCAAAGACATAAATATCCGTACATGTCCAGCTACGGGTTTTGCTGAGCTGAATGAGCAATCCAAACTCATGGTTACAAGCCGGATACCTACAACAAGTCATTAATCTCCATATTCAGCAGAACCAGATGCAAAAACAAGGACTATCAACATGAGGCAGAAAACAATGGGCAGTACCCACCCAGACTGGAATCGCCTCCATAAGATAACATAATTCTACATCACACGAAACAACCATACTTGTATGAGCAACCAAATCACTAAATCCTTCTTCAACCACTTGAAACCTAGACACAAAAAACTTAAGTGACCAACCACGGTGCAACCAATAGGTGGAGCTTTATCAAGTACAAAAAAGCAGATGAAAGGTGCAGAAAAGAAGCCTTGGCAAGTGACGAAATCCACTAGAAACATATTGAAGTAAGACACATCAGTTGGTAAGAAATGTACCATAAGTAGATAGAAACTCTATCCATTTCACTAGTTCTGTACTTTGAATCCATTAGAAAAATCAACCTCAAATTAATTTAAGATAGAAAGCTCAAATTTTTACCAAGAATTAATCGGAAACTGCGAAAAGCTGGCAAATAATGGCCATTAGACCACATCAACAAACCGCTTACAACCTCACGTCTCCCAGAATTATCACAAAATTGAACTGCAGCGAATCGAATGAAGCACTAACTGTCGACCAGAAAACCTCAAAAGCTCATGATCAGCGATCATCTCTCCACATCACCAAACCGCCACAAACTCAAACCTCCCAAAATCATCCAGAATCGCACTCAAACACAAGGATGTCCTTTCATTCCGTTCCCCACAATTCACTAAACGGAAAACAAGATTTGGAATCATCATTCCATTCCATTTTTAATTCTAGGCCAAAATTTAGCTTACGCATGAGGGAAAATGTTAAAATATTTAAATAGTAAATCATGCCTTTATCTAACGGCTCAAGAATATTTCAATATTGACTAAAAGCCGTTCATCCGAAGTACTAGAATGTCAATAGTGATATGTCTCTTTCTATAAGTCCATGATAATAAGCTGAAAAGATTTTGTAATTTTCATACTGCACATATTGATGAGTGATATCAGCGATACTAGGGTAGTGGGGTGAGCGGTTCCAGGTTCCACTTGGAACTTGGAACCTACCCTCGGGTACAGGTTCCTCATTTTTTGGAACCTGGAACCTACCCGTCGGAACCTGGAACCTAGAACCTACCTTGTCATAGGTTCCGGGGTCAGTTCTAGGTTCTAACAGGTTCAAAGTTCCGACGGGTAGGTTCAACTACAAATAGATGATCATAACTACAAAAACACCACGCCTTAGGACAAACTCAGTGAGTTTTTGTACCTTTTCCAAGAAGGCAAGGCGATCTACTGTCAATGCCTCTGCTTGAACTGCCCCACAGTCCAGTAAGACCTGATGAATTGATGGACAAAGAATAATAAGCTAAATGAGACAGCTCCTTTGTAATGAACGTAATGCCGGACCACTAGCCTCGTGAATTTGCCTATACTAAAGCTCAAAAGGATCAGGGAAACAACAGGAAAGGCACAATCGAAGTTCCATGAAGAGGAACTAGCAAACTAGCCTCTGATATTCACGCAGCATCGCAACTCATGACAAAAAAATTCTTGCAATGGCTACTTAGTTAAAGAAGTTGCAACATCAAATCAACTACACAAAAGTAAAGCAAAATGACTAGAAGCTGGGGTGCCCAGCTTTTAGAATCTTGCGTTCATTAAAAAAAAACGAAAATGCTAAAAGCCTTCTGTTCATTCAAAAATAAATTTTTTTGTTCCAAGAATAATGATGTGGATCCACCAACAACATTCCCAGCATCTGTCAAGGGAAAGCTACTAAACAATTCAGAGATAATTGCAGATCGAATACCCGATAAATAAGCCAACAACATCTGTCAAGGGGATGGCTCTTCTTCATTTTCATCGCCCGACAATTCCAATTCCGTGATCGGAGTCTTCTCCTCACTACCCTCCACCTCCATTGACATGTTATCTTAATAAGTCAAGCAACCAACACTGGCCAAGCAAACAACACGAGAACATATTAGCCGAGAGCACTTGAGCACTTGAACAGAACAGCCAAGCAAACAACACAATAATAGATTAGCATACAGCACTTGAACAACCAATCAAACAACACGAGAATAGATTAGCCAAGAGAACTTGAGTACTTGAATAGCCAAGCAAACAACACGAGAACAGATTAGCCGAGAGCACTTGAACATTTACAAGTGGGCTCTCTAACATTTACAAGTGCTTGCCGTGATTCGAATTCTTACTAAAAATCCTTCATAACATAGGGATAGAACAGAACATCCATCAATATGAAGTGATATTATCACGATTAATACAAAAACTGCTTAGAAATAACACGAGCAAAATAGCCATGGCTGCCTCAGTCGAAGAACAGCCAAAGTGCATCAAAGTGTAAGTAAGTAAAATTTAGATGCATTTGATGAACGAAATTGAATAGTAGTTCTTGTTTCAAGCTCATTCGGCGAGTATCATAGAACCAACTTTCTGCTTTAGACCGAAAGCATGAAGATGCTCATTTCTCAACATTAATTGAACTCGGTCATTCGCATCCTCTTGCTTCCCCGTCGCCTAAAACTACTCAACCACACTCACGTTCCACAGGTTATCCGGAAGAAAGAAGAAGCATAAAGTTCACAATTCTGCAACAATTTTCAGCTAAATTCAACTCCGCTAGCGCCGAACACACATACAAAGCTAACTCGAATCCAACCTAGCAATATGCAGACGACATGAGATAACAATCACGAGTTCACGACGGGATCGGAGACCCTGTGGTAACTCCACGAGATATCATCTAGAAGAGCACACAGCGAAGTCGGCCAGAGCTAGGGTTAGATTTTACTGACTGAGGAGATATAGCAAACATTTACCTTCAATTAAGGTAAGAAGTCGTAATTGGATATGATGACCAAAAGTGCCTCAGTAATTCTTGTATGGATGTCCAATGCTGTCATCAAGAATAGTTGCACTGGTAACTAAGATAATATGACCAAATTTGAATCAGGAGACGTCAAAAGCAAAAGCTTGGGTGAATTGTCAACTTACATGGAGAAGCTGCTCCTTGGTTGTGCTTGGCAACTTGTCCAGAACACTATCCTGAGGATTCTTTCCAACATCATATTTGGTTCTTGATATATCATGGGACAGCGCATTGAAAACCTATACCGTGCATTGGGGAAGGCAAGTTATACGAGCTAGCATTGGCAATACAAATGTTCGGCATACTAGCCCAACAATTGTATGAGTGTTGAACAATAACTTTAGAAAAGACTCTTTTACCCGAAGAGCATCTTTAGTATTTACAACAGGATTCTGAAGTCCCATTTGTTTAGTCTGTGATTTTGAGTCCCTCAGAGATCTGTATGCTTCTCTGGAGCTCAAATTGCACTTTTTTCCTTCTGCCCCTGCTGAGGTTTTAACGGCATTGACTTGCTGGGAATCAAAGTAGTCTCGAGGATCCTGGATGCAAACTAACATGAATCATCCAATTTCACAGTATCTGTTTTGCAACTTAAAAGTTTTCAAAGGTAAATACTGATATACTTTTATGCAGAGTGGAGCAAGTGGTGGACCGTGAGCTGCCTGAAGGTCCTCAATCTCTGTGATACGAGAGATCATTTCCAATCTCCCCTGATTAGCGTTCCCATCAGAATCCTCATTAGCCGACTCGACTATATGAATAATAAAAGTTCGAAAATATTGAGTCACAACAGAAGAATGAAACAAATGATTCACAGCAGAAACAAGAAATGGGCTAACCGCGTTTCAACTTAGCAAGTGCCTCTGCGACTGTCCTTGTGTCTTCCAATTCCACCTCCGCGCGATTATTTAGAAACGCATAGGCTTAACCTCACATGCCTAAATCTAATGATTAGAAAACATACAGAAAAGAGGAAAAAATTTATTCCAACTCAGACCTCATTTCTTAGGTCTAAAATCTAAGACTAATAAAAAGCTTAAAGTTAAAACTTAAAGTGAGGAATTATTGTACAAGAAAACATTAATTACTGAAAAGTCATTACCCACCTACTGTTCTTCCCTCAAGCACAACTGCAGCATGCCGATTAAGATCATGAGCTAAAGTCCTCCTGTACAGCTCATGTTGAGATTCAGTCATATCTTTGCCACCATCACGAAAAATTCCATGATCCTGCGTGTCCAAAACATGCAAACTGATTTGAAGTTTAGCTCCATCTTTTGTGTCGGCCACACTGTCACAGAAAATGAAATAATCAGAGAGGCATTACCTATCGGACTTGCTTATTCCGCCGAAATCGGAGAGACGAAGAAGAAGAAGAAACGAGCGAAAGCGAGGAGTCACAGGCGAAGAATCAACACGCCAGATCTGGTCCAATTCGCCAAGCGAGACGAGAAGACCGAGAGAGAGAAGCGGCCGGCGGCAGTGAGTCGGTGACAGCAAACGAAAGGAGATGCAGCGTCGCCATCGCGGAGAGGATCGAGAACTGAAAAGTGGAAAGAGCAGGGATGCAGCGTCTCAATGAGGAATGGAAAGAAAAGGGAAAGTGTCGGGGAGAAGACCGGAAGAATGAAGAAAGAAATTAAGGTTTTTATGTTTTAGGGAATCCCGGTTCCGGTTCCGGTTCCTATAATAGTAGAATCGGGAACCGGAAACTTGTCCTGAAAATGTGCTCATCCCTAATAGTGACCAGTGTTTAAAAGTTTCCACCAGACGATCTAACACTGTGCGTGATGCTTCGGGAACCGGATATTGCCCGGTCTCCCCTCAAATTTTTCAAGAATATCGTCCCCTCTTTCCACCTCTTATTTAGCACTACTGCGTGTCTATTTTTACTTCCTCTTCCAATTTCCTACCAGAAGCTCCATCTTGCCCGAAACTCCTGATATAGAGAGATTTTTCTTGGCCACTCCCATAGTTCTTGCAATTATACTTTTGGAGCTTCCTCATGGATCTAACAGTTAGCTCGACTCCACAGAATATAGTGCTTTAAGAAACTCTTGCAAATATACTTTTGGACTGGCATCTCCACTGGTGGAAAAAAATTGAAAAACCATTAACCCAAGAAAGAAGCCAGTGCTTTAAGAATAACATAACCAAGAGCAATCTGCCAATGCTGCACGTTTTCATTTTGCATGAAGCTATATCAGTCGTCAGTCCAAATTTGACATTTAGCTCGACTCCGCAGAATTCATGCAATCTTCCTTATCTTAGCCCCTCCACAAACTATCAACACTTTCTATATCAATTAAAACAAATGGGGTTTGAACAGAAAAAGGAATACGTGGCCTCTCTCCTACATTTTTCTTTTGCTCTTCCAATTTCTTTGGGTTGGTTTGAATCCGATTCTTCTTCTTTTTTCCCCCTTCTTTCTTGCTTTTTAAGAAACAATCCATAATATTTCAACCAAAAAAATGATGACAGAGCATTGACGTATGAAAAGGAGATTCGTATTTTATTGATTGAATCCATGTTATAGTGACGTTCGAATTATTTACATTTGTTGAAATTATTTATATCTTTTTCAGCACAATTTATATAATTTCTCTTTTATCCTATGAAATAGGTAAAGACAATAGCAACAGTAGTAAGGGAATTTCAGTATGATCGGGTAATAAACAAGAGAACTGATTTTGTTCTTTAACTCAACCGAGTAGATATTCTAAAGTGCAGTAAATAATATTCTCAAGATATAAATATAAGATGAAATAAGATGCTAAATAATCATATGCCTTGTACATTGATGAATTATAATGAAGAAAAATATGTTCTCTCCATCTAACAATCGATTAGAGTGGACGATTGATGATTTTCTATATGTAGTTAATTTTAGGGTTAATAACACGAAAAACCATAAACTAGTACATCTGTGACAATTTTACCCTAAACTAATTTTTTTACCACAAAATACCCCAAATTGGTATACCTGTGACAATTTTATCCCGAACTAATTTTTTGACCACCAAAAACCTCAAACTGGTACACGTGTGACAAATTTACCCTCCATTAAATTGGATTAATATCATGAAAAATCACAAATTGGTAAACTTGTGACAAACAGAAAGGTAAAACCCCAAACTAGTACACCTATCAACTACCACGTGTCATCAAACTTAACAATTTGATAGTAAAATTTAACGGAATCTAACGAAGGGTAAATTTATCACAGGTGTACCAGTTTGGGATTTTTGGTGGTCAAAAAAGTAGTTCGGGGTAAAATTATCACAGATGTACAAGTTTAGGGTTTTACATGGTCAAAAAATTAGTTCGGGGTAAAATTATCACAAGTGTACCGGTTTAGAGTTTTTTATGGTAAAAAAATTAATTCGAGGTAAAATTGTCACCTGTGTACCGGTTTAGGGTTTTTCGTAGTATTAACCCTTAATTTTATTACCGGTTTAGATCAGTAGATAAGCTAGATTCTCTAAAATCCTATTTATCTCAAGTGCCTCTTTTTCTGTGTTAAAATTGAAAACACCCCTAACTATCACTGTTAGGTAGACCTGTCAAATGGGTGGGTCGGGTCATAAATGGTCCGACCCAAATTGACCCATTAACCCATGTATGACCCATTTATGCGTAATGCAATTTTCTTGACCCATACCCAGCTCATACCCGATCAGACCCATATTGCTAAAACACTTCTATATTTAATTAAATCTAGAAAAATTTATACCCAAACTGATATGAGAATGCGAAGTGAGTGAGCGCAAGGTTAAGTAAGGGCGAGAGAGATGAGTTGAGTTTAAATCAGTTATCAACTCATTTATGACCCATTTACGACCCATTTATGACCCATTTAATACTAATATTAGACTTCTACCCATTTATGACCCATTTACTAAATATGACTAACCCATTTATGATCCATTTACTAATATATGGGTTAAGAAATAGATTTATAACCTATTTTGACAGTTCTACCGTTAGGTTAGCAAAAAGGTGATCATTCTCGACATGGAGTGATAATTTATCAATAGTAAGACCACCCACTTTGGCATAACATTTTCGTACTTTCTCTATGAAAAGTGAATATTGATTTGCTTTTTCATTTGAAATCTAACATGTAGAAAGAGAAATGGCAATTTCTATTTGAATTCTGACATGTCAATACATTAAACTTTGAAATCTCCAGCCCATCAGCTCCTCTGCTCCGACCCAGAAAAGAACTCGACCCGGTTTTCATTATAGCCGAAATTTCTATTTTTTTTTCTGATTTTTATTTATTTATTTTATTCTCTATTTTGTTTTTTTTTGTATTTTCTATTTTTCCTTTGCTCTGCATCGTCTTCCTCCTTACGTCTTCCTCACTAGAGCTCCCCTGGACTAATTTTTAATGTGAACCTTACACCGGAGCTCTGGCCAACGGATCACGCCATCAACACTAACTGCCAACACCGATCACCACTCCCCGTTGGTCGGCCAACGCCAAATCACTGCCGGCCACTAGCCGGTCGGCAGTTTCTAAAACGCTGATCACCTATTCCGGCCCAAAAAAATTCATTCACCAAATCCATACAACTAATCTAGTATACAAACAAACATATGCGTACTAAGACGGAGATGAGTAGACTAACTCGGGCGGCCTCAAACCGCTGGCTTAGCTCCGGCGAGGGGAATATATCTCCGACGGAAGTCTCATCCATGACCAAACTGTTATGTATAAATATCACAGAATCACGGAAAAACACGGATTCAGTATTGATTCATCAAACTAAGACCAAATCAAGCACAAAAGAACGAGCTCCATACATCATTTTCACGAAAATCAATGCGGTTCTTCATATAAGCTTTTTGTCGAACATATGAAATGCAACTTCAGAAACGATTTTCCGATTTGATTTTCAAACGATTTTCAGCCTAAACACAACATACAAAGTTCTGAATCATCAATATATTCCACAAATCCGCTTCGGTTTTACATGATTTTGACCAGAAATAATTGATTAAATTCGGCGCTCTATGCCTCAATGTAACAGAGAATACAAAATATTGCAAGGAGAAGGTTTACCTGGTTACTGTGGCGAGAAGGAAACGTTAGGATCCAGTCAACTGAGTTCCACAACGTCGTCAGCCTTCCTTTCCCCGACGACGAACAGTTTTAGTTGATGTCTTCTTCGTTCAAGCGTGAAGAAATTCGGCGGCCGGCAACTAATGTTTCTGGCGATGATGAAAGAGTGACCGGAGATCCAAGGGGAGGAAATTTGCCGGTAATTCTCCACTACGTGGAGGAATCGAACGCTTTCCTCTCTAGACCCTTCTCTTCCGGCGACGTCTCCCTCTGAACTCTCTTCCGTGAGCTCTCTTTTCTTCCCCGCCAACTCTTTTTTTTTTTTGGACTCTTGATACCAGTATACCACTACGTTTGCTATGCCCATGTGATGGAAAACTGATTCTGTTAGGGGTATTCCAGCTCATTCGCTTCTAGAAACTCTCTTGACTTTGCTCGTTTCCCGCTTGTACGCGTGTGACGTTGGCGGACGACAAAACTTTCCTCCCTCACTGTATCTCCCTCTTTGCTCGGTCACAGTTCCTTTCGACACCTGCGTTCTTTTGTTGGTTCCTAGTGAATCAAGAACAATGATGAGCAAAAGGAGGGCTGGGCCAATTCCCTTCATGGGTCTCACGCCTATTAGAAAAATTCCATGGGCTCCACTTCCCCAACTTGGTCAAAAAGAAGAGGAAAATTGGGCTAGTATCGAAATGTGGGCTGATTGAGCTAATGGACCCAATTAGAATTAAACGACCCGAAAGTCTTAGGAATTCAAGGTCGGACTGGTCTTTTTATTTTTTATTTTTTTTTCTATTTTTCAATTTTTGCAAGAATGGACGCTTGGATAATTGATAAAAATTCGAGTGTCAACAAGGTTCCACTTGTAACCTGAAACCTATATGTTAGAACATGTTCCTCATTTTTTTAGAACCTCGAACGTGCCATGCATATCCTAGAACCTGGAACCGACCCTGACCTACCTTGCCATAGGTTACAGGATCGGTTCTGATGTCTACCTAAATTTCACATGTATTATTTATTAAACGATTGCATTGATTCATCACCTTTAATGACCATCACTTGCTGCTACAATCTACTAACCACAACTTATATTTAGACAAATAAAGAATATGAAACATTAACAAAATAAAAGTCTTAATCATAAAATGGAATCTTAGACTAGTGGTTTTAGATTATACACTCATAATCGGACGCCATGGAATATCACAGGATTACGCAAAGATATAGACCAAGGAAAACGTAAAAACTTGTTTCAGGTTTCACTTACCTAGACCTGAAACCTACACGT
This sequence comes from Syzygium malaccense, assembly GCA_031216405.1. Classification (NCBI taxonomy): domain Eukaryota; kingdom Viridiplantae; phylum Streptophyta; class Magnoliopsida; order Myrtales; family Myrtaceae; genus Syzygium; species Syzygium malaccense. The sequence continues at coordinate 4,474,403 of CM062258.1, read as the reverse complement.
CGAAATAGATTTCCTAATTTTTTGAATCTGAAACCTACCATGCATATCTTGGAACTTGGAACATGATAGTTTCCACCGGTCTGTTTCCCCGGTTTCAGGTTTTACCTTGTAACCATGCTCACCCCTAATTAGACCCATTTCCCCCTTATTTTATTGGGTTAATATCACGGAAAACTTTAACGGGTACACTAATGATAAATTTACCTCCAAATTGATTTTTTGACCATAAAAAGTACATGTGTGACATATTTACCTTCCGTTGGCGTCTGTCAAATATTGTCATTAAATTGCTGACTTGGATATCTCGTGACCTTGACATGGATTAATTAACGGGTTAATACCACGGAAATCTCCAAACTAGTACACTTGTGACAAATTTACTCTAAACTTGTACATTCATAATAAATTTACCCTAAACTAATTTTTGGGCCACGAAAAACCTCAAATTGGTACACACGTGACACATTTAATCTCCATTTGCTTCCATCAAATTTTATCGTTAAATTGACTTTTAAGAATATGAACTTTCGAGCACATTTCCGAATGGCTAAATTAACTTTAAAAAATTGAGATTATATTCATCCTACTCTTATCACGATGCTTAGATAACTGTTATAAAATCATCAAATTATACTAATCGAACTGCCAAAACAAAACCATTTATTTAGAGATTGTAGGGGAAAATATTGAAGGTAATTATTCATCTGCAAAAAAAAAGTGGATAAAATATTGGATTTCAGATCATTGTAAATTGGAGTAAAAATAAAATTCGTTGGAAAAAAAACGGTAGTATAAAAACATAATTGAAGCAAACCTTTTTCAAGCAGGAGATGATAAAAAGAACAATATTTGCATATCCCACATTGGTAGTGAAGACTGGCGTCAATGTGATAGTAATAAATTCATAAAATAGCCAAATGAACATCGATAGAATACACGAAATGCAATGCATGTCTAGTGGCGTCTACTTTTACACAGAAAGAACCAAAACTTTTTCTTGTAACGAGGAGAGATCCATTCTAGCAATCTACAACTCTACGTGGCAAGCATGAAAACGCGATACCAAGAGAAGGTTACGTAAGAGTATATTCGTATAAGCAAGCATTAGCATCAGAGCTTTCGTTTCTCTCTTTCTTTTAATTTTGTTTTTTTTTGTTTTTTCTCATAATAAATTACTTTGTGCTATATATATTGGCTTGAACAGGGCATATATATATATATATATATATATATATATATATATATACTTTTCAAAAAGCATAAAAATATTCGCTAGAACAGGGCTTTTTTCTAATTACCTCAAAGCGATTGCATTTTTTAGGATTAGTCGACCGAAAATTCCAAACTCAAAAATAAAATAGTTAGAAAAAAAGGGAAAAAGAGGGGGAAAAGAATAGGGGTGTCAGAACCGAACCGAAAAATCGAACCGAAATACGAACCGAACCAAACCGAAAATTTTGTTCATTTCGGTTTGGTTTCGATTTCGGTTTGGATCATCAAAATAAACCAATTTTTATTTTCAGTTCGGTTCATTTCGGTTCGGTTCGGATCGATTTGGATCGAACTAAACTAAAATAAACACTTCGATTTATGGCTATTTTGCCCTCTCTCTCCCCTTCTCTCTCCTCTCTCTCTTTGCTTAATGAACTTGAAACCGAAAACTAATCCGAACCAAACCAAATCAAATCGGTTTTTCGGTTTGGTTCCAATTCGGTTCGGTTCAAATTCAGTTCAGTTCAAATTCAGTTCAGTTCAAGGGGGCACCCTTAATGGTTCGGTGCGGTTCGGTTTTCTTGAAAAACCGAGTCGAACCGAACCATTTACACCCCTAGAAAAGACAGTCTCTCATTGTCCGCGCCAAAGAGAGCGCGGTCAAGAGAGATGGCCTGCAACTCAAGTCTCAACAACGTGGCACTGCATCACTTCCCTTCAAACTCATTTACCCTCCGCCTCCATTGAATCTCCTCTAGAGCACTCCAAATTTGTTCGACGTTTATATCGTTCAACAGAAGAAATTCTCCTGGTAAAACCAAGTTGCTTAATTTCTTCGTCGTCGAAAGATCCAAGTTCTCGTCTCTCTGGTTCAGCGGTTAGCTGCAGAATCACATCCCATGGAAACTGCTCAGAAAGCTGACGAGCCCATCTCCACCTTAAGTCTTGATATTCTCGTACGATTTCTTTATGTTTCGATTCTTTTGGGGTAATTGGGGTAAGTCGACAATACATGTTGCATGCCTTGCATCATCTTCGGATTCTATGCCTATCGAGCTCAAGTGTAATTACCTTAGATATTTTCTGCTACGATCTCAAAATAAATGGTTTTGTTTTGGCAGTTCGATTAGTATAATTCGGTGATTTTATAACAGTTATCTAAGCATTGGCGAGAAGAGCAAGATGAATATAATCTCAATTTTTTAAAGTTGATTTAGCCATTTAGAAATGCACTCGAAAGTTCATTTTCTTAAAAGTCAATTTAACGGTAAAATTTGACAGAAGCTAACAGCTGGTAAATGTGCTATGCGTATACTAGTTTTGAGTTTTTAGTGATCCAAAAATTAATTTGGGGTAAATTTGTCATAAGTATACAATTTGGGAAAAATTTCTAACAGGTGTACATGTTTGGGTTTTTCGTGGTATTAACCCATTAATTGATCCACATCAAGTCCACGCGGTATCCACGTCAACAATTTAACGACAATATTCGACAGAAGCTAATTGAGGATAAATATGTCACGCGTGTACTAGTTTGAGATTTTTTATGGTCAAAAGGTTAGTTTGGGGATAAATTTGTCACCGATGTACCCGTTTTTCATGATATTACCATTAAAATCTTTAAGTATTATTTTATTCTTCACTCAATTATTTATATTTTATTTTCTTCACACGCTGATTGCGTGTTTGCTTTTACTACAGAATTAAGGAATCATGCAAGAAATGTTACATGGGCCAATCGTGTCTACTCATATGAAAGATGAAAATTCGGACGATTTCAACGAGTGGTGCAAATCATGGAAATAGCTGTAGCGCTGAGTATATATAGATTGGCCCTTTCTAGTTCTGCATACACCATTTCACTCTCCCATAATTCTTGAAGGCATCTTGGACAGAAAAAACTCGGGGACAGTTTTTTTGATACAAAGTCTATCTTGTTTCCTTTGTATTGGAAAGCTGAAATAATTTGAATTTGTCTTCCTCCATGTTCAGATGAATGTATAGAAACGTGGAATGGCATACCAATGACAATGGTTATTTTGACTCAATGGTGGCATAATTTTAAATTTAATATCATTGTTGAACATTTCATGAATCAATAATCTTTTCTTTTACGATACTTTTAGGTTAAAATCTTTATGTATTGTTTTATTCTTCACTCACTTATTTTGTGTTTTCTTTTCTTCGCACGCTAATGCGTGTTTGCTTTTACTATAGAATTAAGGAATCATGCAAGAAATGTTACATGGGCCAATCATGTCCATTCATATGAACGATGAAAATTCAGAGGATTTCAACGAGTGGTGCAAATCATAGTCTGCATACATAATTTCACTCTCCCATAATTGTTTTTTTTTTTGGGTAAGGACTCTCCCATAATTGTTGATAGCATCTTTGATCGAAAAAACTCGGCGACAAAGTCTTTTTGGATACGAAGTCTATCTTGTTTTCTTTGTATGAACCGTGGGAAAGCTGAAATAGTTTTGTCTTCCTCCATGTCTAAAAGAATGTATGGAAACGTCAATTGGCATACCATTAGCAACTCTTATTTTGTCTCAGTGACTGCATAATTGAACTCTTGTCAATCAAATCTCGCCCTTGTGATTGTCGATCATCTTTTCTTTTACGATAATTTTGAATTAAAATCTTTACGTATATTTTTATTTTTCACCCACTTATTTTTTATTTTATTTTCTTCACATGCTAATGCATGTTTGCTTTAACTATAGAATCAAGAAATCATGCAATATATGGGCCAATCATGTCCACTCATATGAAAGATGAAAATTCGGAGGATTTCAACGAGTGGTGCAAATCATGGAAACAGCTGTAGAGTTGAGTATATATAGATTGGCCCTTACTAGTTCTGCATACATCATTTCACTCTCCCATAATTGTTACCACGCCATGCCTAGGCGGCCACGGCATTTGCTTCTGTTCCCTGTTTTGGTCGACGAGGAAACGACGAAGACGATCCAGAAATCTCTACTACAATCTGTGTCATTTCCAATAAACCCAAAAAGGAAAGAGAGAAGAAATTCCATTTCAACCGGAATTTTGCTCCATTGTGCTTGGCTTGAGTCTGATACAAAGCTAATGATGCTCTTGAGTGTGTAGCAGTAATGGAGTGGTACGAGAAGAAGAAGAAGAAAGCCTCTCTCGGACCTCACTAACACCGTATTTGTCCAAGCTCGAACCTCCTCTCAAGCCCAGTGTTTCGTTTGCTTCCAAGAGGATCGTTCCAAACCCTAGATCTGGCGAGGGCAGCCTCGCCGGCACTAGCCCTCGCCCAGGCGAGGCCTAGCAAGGCCGACCCTTGCCTGTGGCGGTGAGGCGACCCTTGCTCAAGTGAGGCCAGCCTTTGCCGGCCATGGCCTAGGCCACTGGCCACCATTGAACATAGGAAAGAGAAGGGAAAGAAAAAAGGAAAAAGATTAAAAAAATTATTAAAAAAATATAAAAAATATCCACGTCAGCACTAATCATGCCATATAAGACAATCAGCATCCACGTCAGTAATTTTTTGTATCTAAATTGGCCGGATGGACTCAATTGGTACTAATTTGAAAAGGTTTAGGACTAAATTGATCCAATTGAAAGGTTTATGACTAAATTGCTACCAATGTAATAGGTTTATAACTTTTTTGTTACTTTTTTCAAGAAAAGAGAATTGGAGGATAAATTACCAAAAAATTCATAAACATATTGCATTTGTACCAATTTAGTTCTAAACCTTTCAATTGGACTAATGTAGTACTAAATCTTTTCACATTAGTACCAATTCAGTCCATCAGCTAATTTAGGTTGAAAATCGATGATGTGGATGCCAGCCATCCTACGTGGCACGGCCGGCACTAATGTAGACATTTTTAATGATTTTTTGAATTTTTTTTCCTTTTTCCCATAACCAGCGCCCTTTTCCTTTTACTGGTGACCAATTGCTAGCCACCAGCCACAAGCCATGGCCAGCAAGGGGCGAGGCCAATGATTGGCCATCGGCAAAAGGAAAAGGGAAAGAAAAGAGAAAGGAAGAAAAAGGAAAAAAATTCAAAAAATTATTAATATATTATTAAAAATGTCTACGTTAGCGCCGATAGTATCACGTAGGATGGTCGGCTTTCACGTTAGTGATTTCTAGCCTAGATTGATTGAATGGACTCAATTGATATCACTGTGAAAAGGTTTAGGACTCAAATGGTTCAATTGAAACGTTTATAACCGAATTGATATAGATTCAAGACATTTTTGGTACTTTTCCCAAGAATTGGATGGCTGAGACGTGAAGGTGGCTGTGCCCATGTCCATTGAATTATAAATGGGTTAGGTGGGTTGTACATGAGATCATGATGGACCCATTTCTAATTCACTTGTTTTGGCCTCTGTATTTTGTAAACTCATTATGCTAGCCAGCGAAATTTAATATGATCCATTTAAATAATTTTAAGTTTTTAAATGGGTTTTGTACCCATTTTGATTTTGACGGGTCTAGCGAGGCAGCCCATCTCGTGGATGACCCACAATAGCTAAGGCATTTGTGAAGCTGAACTTGAGCCTTGTCAGAAGGTTTGACTTCGAGACTGGTGGTAGAGGGACGAAAGGTGGGCGGTTGAGGACTTATGGAGAGAGAAGAGGAGAGAATTTAGATGATGATGGTGGCGGCGGCCGAAGGAGGAGAGCAGCCGGCATGGTGTCCAATGTTAGGATTCGTCGCACAATCATAAAGAAAATAGAGAGTAAAAGCGAGAAAGAGAATTGAGATACAAAATTTTATCCTGGTTCACCCTTAAATTAGGGCTACGTCTAATAAATGATTCCACTATAATTAACACATCGCACCCCTATATTACATCTCTCAATTACAAGATAAAGAGACTTTATATAAATAATAGTTTGATTCAAAATAGGAAACCTCTAACTAGGAAACCTACTCTAATTAGGAAATCTACTCCAATCAGGAAACCATTCAATTAGAAAATTTATTCAAAATAGGAAACATTTTTCTAGGAAACCTATTCAAAATAAGATACCTAATTGAATTAAAAAAACTTTTTTTTCGAGCTCAAACTATAAAAGCCCTCTAGCGGCTCGGGATCGCTGCTCCTGCGACCCTCACCCGCTCATCGGGGAGTGCGACCCCCGTGCCTTCTTGTTGATGGGGAGTATGAACCACACCCCAACATTCTCCCACTTGGTGAATAATCCACATGCTTCTTCAGACCCAACTCAATTGTACACCATTCAAATTTTCCTGCGCTCACTGCCTTGATAAAAAAATTTGCACTATTCATTCGTGTGTCAATTTTCTCCAACACCACAACCTTTTGTTCCACTTTCTCTCGGATGAAGTGATATTGTATGCTGATGTGCTTTGTTCTTGCATGAAATCTAGGATTCTTAGCCAAGAATATAGCACTCTGTATTTACTCCTCCTTGTGTAAAACCAAGTTCTTTACATAATCTGCGCATCCAGATTACTTCTTTTGTAGCATGAGTAAGGGTCATGTACTCTACCTCAGCAGTAGATAAAGCAACTATGCTTTGTCGCGTGCTCATTCAACTCACAGCTCCACCAAATAAGGAAATAACATATCCGCTGGTTGACCTTCTGCTATCAATGTCACCTCCCCAATTAGCTTCCACGAAACACTTCAGTTCTAACGCTTATTGTCCCTTTGAGCTTTTCATGCCTTCATAACACAGCTCAAAGTCAGATGTACATCGAAGATAAAGAAGCACCCGCTTTACTGCCATCCAATGATCTTTCTCCGGATTGGACATATATCTACTCAATACTCCTACTGCTTGAGCAATATCTGGACGAGTACATACTATAGCATGCATAAAGCTCCCAACAACAGTTGCATATCGGACTGTTGCCATCTCTTTAGCTTCCTCTTCGGTCTTAGGACACTAGAGCACCGATAACTTGGAACTTGTGGACATGGGGGTCACAGTCAGCCATGTTGAATTTTTTCAACACACTTTCAACATATTTCTTCTGACTTAGCGACGACTTCCAATTCTCACGCTCTCTTTTAATCTGCATGCCCAAGATGAAGTTTGCTGGGTCTAGATCTTTCATCTCAAATTGTTTTGCCAACAATCCTTTCACAATGCTAATCATTCTCAAATTATTTTCAATTAGCAGCATGTCATCAACATATAAGGTTAAGATATCAAAATCATCATTTAACATTTTCACATAAACACAATGATCATCATCACAACGAACAAAGCCAAGCTTCAAGACATATGAGTTGAACTTTTGGTACCACATTCTTGGAGATTGCTTATGTTTACACCAAAAAATGGTCAACTTGTCGACATGGGAAATACATGACAGAGGCATGAATTACATGTCCCGTCATCGACGATTGTAGAAAGTGATATACATGTAGTGCATCGATGATGGTTTAATCGTGGTTGATGAGTGTTTGTACCAAAGATCATCAATGGACACATGGCAGAGGCATAAGGCAACGTGGAAGCAAATATCATCATGTGTATATGTTTACACCCAAAAATGACCAATTTTTTGTTATTATCGACAAGATCGGGAAAACGAGCAGAAATTTCAGTTCTGCGCCAGTTTGGGAAAATGGTCATAACTTAGTCGATACAAATCGGATTGACTTGATTCCAAATCCAAAAGAATGAAGACTCCTGAATCTACAACTTTTATGTTTTGAGTTTTCTCAGAAAATCACTGTAGAGTTGTCGATGTTCGAAGGAAGTGGACGGTCGTGATTGGTCAGGATGGGGAAATTTCAGTTCTGCGCTAGTTCGGGAAAATGGTCATAACTTTGTCGATACATATTGGATTGACCTGATTCCAAAGCTAAAATAACGAAGACTCTTGGATCTACAACTTTTATGCTTTGAGTTTTCTCAGAAAATTACTGTAGAGTTGTCGATTTTAGAAGGAAGTAGACGGTCGTGACTGGTTAGGATGCAAAAAAGCATAAACACTTCAGTGAAGAATTGCCAACTTGAAGGAATCAACAAAAAGTGGAGTCGACAATCTCGGATACAACTGTCGAAGAAGTAATCGTCAACATAATGGGGTCAAAGCAACCGCCAACGTAGTGGAGTCGAATAAACCGTCAAAGTAGTGGACTCAACGCAATTGTTGGAAATTGCTAAGGAGCATGCATGTATATTTAGAGAGAACAATTACCTGGAAGCATGATCACGAGGCAATCATCATCTGTAGACAAGATCGTGGGATAATTATCTTGAAAGCAGGATCATGGCATCACATGGACATGAAGACAAGATTTTCTGCATGGAAGAACATGGGCACAACCGTTGGAAACCGCTAAGAAGCAATCACCACACAACTATTATAAATATCACCGGCCATCTACTGGAGACCACCCCCCTCCCCCCCTACGAAATCAATTAACATGTTATCTTTCAATTATCTTTACTTTCATGTACCGCACTTTATCTTTCCTTAGCTATAGCTTTTCAATTTGCGTCGTCGATTAAATTCCGGCGTGTATCTCTATCCCAGGTGTTGCGTCGTCGATTAAATTCCTGAGTTACATCTTTGTGTACATGTGTAGCTGTATTTTCAAGCTTTGTCATTGATTAATTCCGGCACGATTTGTACGTACAGTCCGATTCGAAGTTCGAAGTAAAAGTTCGCAGTTTTTCTTTGTCTTCCTGGATATTTTCTGTCCGGAGTCACCATAGAACCCGGTCTCCTCTTATTAAGAGTCGAAGAATGACGTTTGGTGAATTATATTTCGTCGCGGGAACTTTTCAGGCGAAACAGCTTCAGGCCATACAAAGACTTGTTTAGTTTGCAAACCAGATCTTCTTTTCCTTTGATTACAAACCCTTCTAGTTGCTTCTTCTAAATATCCTCCTCCAAGTCACCATGGAGAAATGATGTCTTTACATTAAGCTGCTCTACCTTTAAATTGTATGCAGCTACTACAGATAAGACAAGTCTTATGGAATTTAATTTAGCAACAGGAGAAAAAATCTCATCTTAATCAACTTCCTCTATCTGCGAGCATCCCTTTGCAACCAAACGAGCTTTGTATCGTTCTATCTCTCCATCTGCATATATTTTTTTCTTGAACGCCCACTTACACCCAATTGCCTTTCTATTAGTAGGTGGTTTTACTAGACTCCACGTTCCATTTTTATCTAGTGAGTCCATCTTATCTTTCATGGCTTTCTCCCACTGTTGGGCATCCTCCGCGCTTCTTACTTCTTTAAGAGTACTTGGATCATCATCTATAACAATCAAAGCACAATTCTCATTGCCAGCAAATATGGTATACTTCTCAAGTGGTTTTCTCATCCGTGTGGACCTTCTTAAGAACGGTTTAGGTGATGCTTCAACTTCATACTCGGTTTCAAAATCTACTACATCGCCCGCCTCGTTAGGCTCATCAAATTCAGAATCCAAATTTTCTATTCCAGCTAGTGTAGCCTATATCTTTTTCCTTTAAACCAATATCTAACTCAACCGTTTGTGGTTTTTTAGGAGCTTGGCGAACAATTTGATTTGTCGTAGATGCTCTGAACACTACATCCCTGTTGTAGATGATATGTTTAGTATCAGGATTCCACAGCTTATACCCTTTTACACCATTCTTGATCCCAATGAAGATACATTTCTCTGACTTACTCTCAAGCTTGTTCCTCTTTTCTTTTGGCACATGTACATATGCTTCACAACCAAATATTCTAACATGGGATATGTTTAGCTTCTTTTCAAACAGTGCCTCAAACGATGTCTGATCCTTTAAAGCTGATATGGGAGACCTGTTTTTCAGATAACATGTGGTAGCCACTGTTTCCACCTAAAATTTAGCTACTAAGCCTGCATCACTTAGCATACTCCTTGCCTTTTCCACGAGAGACCGATTAAGCCTTTCTGCCACCCTATTCTAATAAGCTGTATAGGGCATTATCTTCTGCCTAGCAATGCCACTGGTCGCACAGAATTGATCAAATTTCGCTAAATAGAATTCTCCTCCGTTATCAGTCCGCAAAGCTTTGATTTTTCTATCAAACTCATTTTCCACTGAAGCTTTGAAGTCGCAAAACTTTTCAAACACATCATCTTTCCTTTGCAAAAAATATATCCATACATATCTAGAAAAATCATCAGTAAAAGCAACATAATATCTTGATTTCCAAATGATGCTACGGGTGTAAGGTCGAAGACGTCACTGTGGATCAAATCCAGAATCCCTTTCTCTCTTCCTCCTAAGGATTCAAAAGATAATCGATTCTGTTTCCCATGTAAACAATGTTCACAAAATCCAAAACCCATAGAATAGCTTGGAATTCCATCCACTATCTTATTTGAGGTAAGGGTCTTTAGCCCTTTCTCACCGATATCTTTGATGCCATAGCATCGAAAGATCTTCTTCCACCTGCTTATGAGATATAACTCTCATCGCTGATCACTGTGCTTCCCAATAACTTCCACAGTTTTCCATACCGTTCGCCTCTAGTGATCACCATAGATCCATGGGTTAGCTTGCATGAATATTTGTCGCTAGTGAAGGTAATGCCAGCATCTGTCATAGTTCCCACAGAAATAAGATTCCTCGTAAGACCAGGAATATGCATCACATCCGAAAGATTCTTGATTGTCCCATCTTTCATTTTCAGCATCACCTTTCCGCAACCAACAACATCAAGTACCGTGTCATCCCCCATTCGCACTGTACCTCCCTGATATGGCTCATAACAGCAGAACCAATCTTTATGAGGAAACGAATTTTTTAAGTTTTACATGCAAAGTGAACAGTATACGTCCGGCAACCTTCGGGCCATATTTCGCCGCGAAGTCCGATTTTTGAGTCGTTAAGCTGCGCATTTTTGTAGAATTGGTAGTTTAGGGTGTCGTGGAGCTATGAAATTTTACGGATATTGATTTAGACTTATCATTTGCCCGAAACGAATTTTTGAAGTTTTCCGCATGAGATTTTACGGTAATCAGTAAGCTTAGAGAGAGAGTGAGAGAGAGAGAGAGAGTAAATGGCTATAAAGATGAAAAAAAATTCCTTATTCTCTTAATGCCAAAAGGTAAGCTTATATTCAAGGACTTTTTTTTTGGTCATGATATTCAAGTACTTGAGAGAAATAACAAGAGGCAGATATCTGACAAATTTTCCACTACGGAATTTCAGTCACACAGATGAACTTCCGAAAGTTTGGAAGAGTTTTAAGATGAACTGCAAAGAAAGGCAAAAGCAGTTGCTTAATCAACTGAACCTCTATCTTCAATCTGATGAATATAATGGGTGACAAACGTTTTCACGAGTTATGGAAAAAGAAGCATTCAGTTGCACAGCATAATCAATGTAGAAAATCCTCTTACTGATCTCAGTCGTGCACTACACATCACTAATTCACTGTCATTTCACCTACTTTCACTGCCATAGAACCAAGGATGCAACAAAAGCATATGATAGTCTGAAACTAAAACCTGACTCCATTAAAACAATATGTTTCACCATTTCTAGGAAACAAAATGAACAAGCCAAAGCCATTTAAATGTAACGAATGAAACTGAGATTTAAAGAGAATCTGGATTCTGGTATATGACATTAAAGAACATATCTCTTCCGTAATTACTTCCTCTTCCTCTTCATCCTGTTTACCCTCCTCCTCGCCCACATTCTTCTCGGGCTCTGGAAATTCCTTATTCTCTAATTGATCCAGTGCAGCCTTTGCCTTCTGGAAATATACAAATATCCTCCAACCAAACAATCCTAGAATGATGAAATACGCCATTGACCATGGAAATCTCCTCTTACCAACGATAAAACAAAATCACCTCATAGCATCCAAGCCGCCTATGCACATAAGGCGCACAAGTCCATCTGACTAAGGTACGGAACCAAACAAGAACGAGCCTTTGTAGCTAAGAAAGAACAGAGCAGCTCGAAACAAAAAAACTAACCATGATCCCAATCCTCCTAACTCCACGTCCGCAAGACCGCGGCATCAAAACGAAACTAATCTGCTCTATCAAATCGCTAAGGCCTTGGTCTTTTCCAAGACAATTAAAAGATAGGAGGACCTATAATCCAAAACCGAAGACAGACACATCGAAAAACCTCAAAACAGCTCAAAACACCATCGCACCAAAAGCAACTGCGAGGCTGCGTAATCAGAAAGATATTGAAAGCCAAGCAAGCTTACCTCCTCCGATTCCCTAGTGAACCACGACCTCCATTCTCGAGGTCCGATGCAGCAGCGGAAGAGGACCTAGATCACCACCACCACCATGGAAGAAACGGATACATCAATCCACCATCTGAAGCTCGAAGCACGAATTCCAGAGGCAAAACGACCTGCAAATCATTTACTCCGCGCGAGCTGCTTCATCGTGCGTTCGAGAAGGAACTTCAGCGAGGGAGAGAGTGAGTTTGACTGGTGGTGGAGATTGCGAACGAGCTCGGGACCCAGCTGCTCTTGGGCGGGTGGAGGCAACGGCGAAGGTCGGGGCAATAAACCCAACTCCACAAGCTCCTCTTTCTGCGATTATGTCCTCCAATTGTGCAACCTGCTCAAAGGAAAAGTCATCCAAACAATTAAATCCTATGCTTTTTTAAAGACAGAAGCATAAAAACACTAAAGGTGATAAAATGACAAAATTGATTGTTCACAAAAGAATTCCCAGACAGGTATTGATGCTTCATTTTGGACCACTCCTAACGTATCTAATTTAACAGAATATTCGAAGTAACATGATTCCAGACTCGTGAATCTGCCAAAAGTGTAAGAAAGCAAGAAACTAAGCATCAATATCCTTTGGGATGGTCTTCGGAAGCTAGCCAAATTATCCGCAATGCGGAACTTGAGCACAAAAGTTGGTTGCGCCATAACTTTCTCCACTAAACTCCGTTCCAAGCGAGCTTATAGTTAAAAGAAAGCTCATTCAGAGCACTACAAGAATTCTAATTTGGCCGTCCCAAAATTGAGTCGAAACCTGAAGAAAATCTGCCTAAAAGCTGCTGGTTGCGCTCTCTTGGTAATTCTCTCTCTCTCTCTCTCTGTTTTTTTTTTTTTGCTTTATAAAAGTTGCTGTAGTAATGCCCATTGCCTGAAAGCTGATTTTTCTATAACTAGATTGATGCTGATACTACTGCAGTTGGGGAACAAGGCGAGGTAGATTTTAAATATGAGGCAAAGTTTGCACAGCACATGAAAAAGGGTGAAGCAGCGAGTGAATTTGCAAAGTCAAAAACTATTACACAACAAAGGCAATGTCTCCCCACATATTCAGTGCGGGATGAGTTATTGCAGTTAGACTTATAATTTTCCGATATATTGTGGTTAGTTTTGCATAATATTTCGTAGCAATGTAAGAGTCTAGGTTATGTATGTTTTTAGCCATAGGTATTCTTTTAGTGTTGGTATTGGGTAACGAGGCATGGGGATAATATTGGAATCAAGACCCAAACTTAGACTGTGAAGTCTCATACCGTCGCTTAGGAATTTGGATGATCTGGTCTATTCTAAATCTGGGTTGCCATTCGCGGTGAGCCTCAGTGGTAAAACAAACTTCTCTAACTAATTATATGATAGGACTAAGGATCATATCTGATTATAGCTTTAGACAGAAGGAAACAATTATACTTGCATGCTATCTAGTTTCTCTAAGGGATTAAAGCAACCTACCATGTATGTAAATTAAGGAAACGGTCAATGGACTATTAGGAAGATTTTATATCACATTTCTACTTGTGTTCAAAACTATCTTCAGTTTAAAGAGTTCACATACCATGGCAAGTTGTATCGGCAGTCCTCTTTGCTGCTGACCTGTGGTGGATGTTTATTCCTATGTTCTAGAATTTTTCTCTATGGACGGGTTAATTTATCGAAGAGCTATTGCATCCTCAGGTCATTCTATCCTTAATTGTGACAGGGAACCGCTGAGATTTTTAACTATATGTTTCAGTGTGACAACTCGTTGAGATTGAAAGACCAAACGGAGGCCCCATCAAACCGTGTGGAGCTACGTCACTATCCCAGAAGTAGGTACACTAATTCAGTTGCAGGAAACTCAAATCATCAATTTTGCTCCACGCACTCCGTAGTTAATTCCAAGAATGAATGTCTGTCAATAATGATGTTACAACGAGATAGTTTTACACCATCGAGAATGAAAGATGGCAAATGCCCCCAATACTACCCGGGTGATAAAAAGGAAAAGAGGGGGGGGGGGCAAAGAGGGCATTATTCGGTTAAATGAAAAACAAATCATGGCCTCAAGCAATTATGGGGGATAGGGACAAGTAAATTGCATGGTATGTTAAGTTCTAAACAAGAATGCCTTTCCTTATCTGCATCACCTCCTCAATAGCTTGAGCACATCCCCTACGAGATGCAGCGAACCGTTGACGAGTACCTGTATATACCAATTAGATAGATAACATTTCCAATGGTCTGATACAAGAGCATGTAAACCACTACATACACAATATCTCTTTCGCACTAACAGTAGAAACACATGTATCTTCCATTTGGTCCCACAAATGGTTTGGCAAGACTCTTCCAGTAGCAACCTATGGACATCATGTTAATGACAGAAGGGTTACCTGAAGGCGTAAAGAAGGGTTTTCCTTAACACAGTCCCTCAACCACTTTATTGTCAATGGCAAGGAAGGCATCACCGCACTGGATGAGAAATTCTGATCTGCCAGACTGCCGTGGGAAACATCTTCATAAAGAAAGTCGTGAGGGGGCAAGGAGTCTACACTGTCTGTCTTGGAACTCTTGTCAAGGGAAACATCTGCTCATGTATAAAGAAAATGTTATAAGCTCAAGCGAAACTTCATCATTTTCCCATACATGGATCAGTAAACTTTATTGTGGTGGGAGCTTTTTCAATTGAGTGGCAACTGGCAACTGGCAACACCAACCTTAAACCAGTAGAGGCAGTATCATTTGATCGATTCGATAATAACTATGAACTACCAGATTGCTAATTAATTTATTTGACGCGACAACTCAATGCAAACCCACCTTAATCTCGTAGACCAGTTACAGCTTGCTGTGAACTACAACTAACATTAGCAGAAGCATGTGGAAGAATGAAGCTAATCCCAGAATTAGCAACAGCAACAAACTGTAAGGGAAAGAGTTCACATGATATACTTGTTTGAGGCCACTTCTGAAAATACAGTGCTGGGGCTAACAAGGACCCCATTCGTGGTACTCTACCGGCTGCAGTTCATTCACACTATTTTTCGTAAGTTTAGTTTTTTCCTGTGAGCAAACAAACCTTTCCCATGTATAATCTTCTCCCAAATCCTATGGAGGTTATACTGCCACGACAAGTCCCTAGTAGTAGGGATATCTGATATAATAACTGAAGCACCAGAAGTGACTTTATTATATGATGACATGCTAGGGACAAACACAGCCTTTGAGAAATGGGTCCCTGCACAAGATTAGAACAAAACTCTTAACCGGTCATCTGCAAGCCTCACAAAATGACATATAGTGTGACTAATCTACCAGTAATATTCAAATCTGAACAACCAACATTGCATCCGTGGAAGCAGCAGCAACAGAAACTTGCATCACCTCACTTATGATAAGTGCTTAAGATTATTCCCAGGATAAAGCCGATGCACTAAATTCTACATAAAAATAACATACCCCTTTTCTGTTTAACGATTATTATACAAGGGTATTACTGACGGGTAAGAAGAACGCAGCTAACTGGCAAAATATGCTTTGATAACAGAATGAGGTGAAGTCATTTTGAAGACCTTGATTGCCATCAGACATGAGAAGCATACAATACAAAAGAGAACTGACGCATCAATGCACACATGATAACATTGATATAGCAGATAATGAGAATGACAACCATCAAGAGAAAACTATCAATTAGCAAATCAAATGCCTTCATTCACTAAATTATACAGGCTTTGTCAGGATGCGAAAAGAAACATCTTGCATCATGAAGATTTCATATATCTTTGGAATTGGATATACCTGATGAAGCACATATATTCGCAAGTCGTGGGAGCAGAATTTGAGGGTCTCTAACATCCATGCAATTAAATAATAGAATCTACCAAATACAAAACAAGCAAAGTATCAAAAACCATAAATCAAGCAAAACTGAACTTTCTTAAATGACAGAAAAAATGTGTCTTGTCTTTGCAAAAAGATACCCATAGAAGCAATTCAAAATTCTTACATCACAAAAGAAACTCGATTTATGAGTAACTTTACCTGCTTTGACGTCTTATTAGATGACTACAGGCAATCCTTTACATAATGGAGGTAACCATTTCCCCACAATGACTTCATATTGTGAACATCGACAGAAGTAGATGGTGGTGATGACAATGATGATAATTTTTTGTTTGATTTAGAGGCACCAGAGAACCATCTGGCACAAGCCTCCATGCTCTCAGGACTATGAGCTCCGTCTAAGTAGAAAGTCAACTCTACCGAATTTTCTGAAGTATCTGCTGAGCCATTATCATGGACAATCTGTGCCCTTCCAGAAAGGCGTGCTGTTGAAAGACCTCTAACAAATGCAGGAGGCAGTTCTAATCCAGCTGCCTCCTTGTCCTGTTTCTGACACCAGCAGATTGAGATGTCAGAATGAAGTGGTCGCCAAATTCAGATAACCATGATATATTGATAACACAAAATTAATTAGATGGGAGCACCATCCCCTTAAGAGAAAATACATAATGGATATTCTCTGACATTAGAGTACTTTGCTGCTCAGTCATAAATTAAAATTGAGAAGTACAATGCCATTATGCATAACGTTTGTCATCCAAGTATACTCTCATCACTTTAACCCAAATTGTCGAACCATTTATCCACAAAATAGGAGTAAGTCTGCAGGTTTGTCCATTAAATACAAGGTCATGAACTCTCGGATTGTCAGTTTGATGAAAACCACAACCCGGCAAAGAAGCTATAGAAAAATGAAAGCAACTCTTCCAAACTGGTCTTAATAGATGGAGTAATAGATAATGCTGCCTCTGGCAAAAACAAACTGCCTAGCAGGATCTTTATGATTGCAACTACATATAACTAAAGGAAAAGTATGTTGGAAAGTGATTCCCATATAAGATTCGGAAGCATTGAGCCAAATTCATATGTTAACTCAAACTGCCTCAGAACCTTGTATCTGCATTCCTATCAATCTCTAGAAAGTCTTGTTAAACTTAGATCCAAAACCCAAATAAGCCTTTATCATGTCAAATTGCAATGTGAACCAGGAAAACATTACTTCAGCAAACCAATCAATCAACTCTAACAAAAGTGCCAACACATTATTCCAAGACCTATCTTCTGCCATCATCCAGTTGGCAGGCCAAGACAGACCCTAATGAAATGCAGTAAAGAGATCAAAGCAACTCTTGCTGCAGCCGTTCAAACAAAGAGGCATCATTAGTAATGAAACTTTAGGAGCAAGAAACAAATCACGAAAAACCTATTCAGATACGAACATTTTAAAAGCCAGTATCGTGAGAAATTGGAATAATGGCGGCATTGGCAGATCTTCTGAAACATTTTCCTGCAAATCCAAATCTCTGAATTAAAGTACAGTCTATGTAAATCACCTCCCCAAATAAAGTATCAGATTACTCAAGCACATTCATAAATCATTGAGGTGACAATTTAAGCACAAAGCCACAAATTCAAGAGCAAGTGTTGTCGGTCAAATTCAAAATTCACTTTTCCACATTTCATGTCTTCATCTATTTTTCTTATAGTAAAAGTAACTGAACCTTCGATTTTAAAGAGAAACCGACATTTGAGAAGCTTCCAAAAAAGAAGATGCAGCTTTTGAGAAGAATGAGGTAATCAATGCTTTAACGTATTCCAATGTATTAATTTGGCTTTCAAAGCCGAAAAAGGCAGTGACTTAATCAAGGAATGTGATTGTTTATGCCACAAACAGGAAGCTCCCAGTTCCTCATCCAAAACATAAAACGCACCGTGATCATTACTTGTGCCATTCAAGAGCCAAAGTTGGTATAACTAAACAATTTCAGAAAGAGACAATATATTATCTTCAGTTGACTCCAGCAATCCCAAAAATATAGCAGGAACTTATCCTCAAACACATCCAACCTAAACAAAGTTCATTCAAACAGAAACAATACATGTTGAACTTGCATTTAAATTCATTTCCTTAAATAACTTCACTCATAAACTGGAATGAACAATCTGATCCTAGAAATTACAACATGAGTTCATTATTATAATCGGTGCAATCATATTTAAGTACAATTCAGACTCAGTTTCTGCTCTTAAATGAAAGCCCGTCGGAGGTCAATCTACACTTTGGCAACTAGACTGATGATTAGAAGAATTATCAGCATGGGGCATATGTCGACAGTCACCATCCACGTACAAAGCTCTCATATGGCAGAATCATTAGCTACCTCGTGTGTGAGTTGCAGAAAAGTCCATGGGGTTTCAATAATGACAATAAGTTATTGTCACTTGTAAATTCGCTTTACCCCATAAAGTCCAAATTCATCTCCTCCCTGGATATAAAAATTAATAGATGAAAGGCCGTGTGACATTAGCCTTTGGCCAAGTAGCTATCTTGAAAATTCTTGAATTTCAAGGGGGGGAGTGTATTCGTATCACATTTAATCAGTCAATTGACTCAGAAACAAAATTGATTTATCTATTTCTTGATAGCCGGGGTAAACTACAAAAATGAGTTGTCATCATAGTGCCAGCATACTGATTGCAAATGGATATCTCATTTCCACCACTTCTAAAGTAAAGAAACTATGGAGCCATCAGCTATTCAACATCAAACTTCACCCACAATGATTCATCATGCTAATGACACACCATACGACACCAGAGAAAAGGTTTACTAATCTATAGGTTATAATGAAATCACAAGTCAAAGAAGGTACTGACCCATCCAACCGGAACCTTTCCCTCACATCCATTAGGTGAGGAGATGTGAACAGTCCAGTCCTAAATCCACACTTGCGCAAAATAGCCTCACAGAAAGCACATGTCGAACCCTGCAATAAAAACCAGAAAATAGATGTAGGAAGACAGGAAACACTGTCAAGAATGAGAAATTTGCCGTCGCTGTTATTCTGAAGAAACTTTTACATTATATTACGATACTATGAAAAGTAGACCATAGAGACCTGTCACTCAGCATTAGACAAAGAGCCATTCATCTGCAGCTACACCATCTAGGATATTTCAATTTGTAATTTCTACTTTTTCACTGACTAAGATATAAATGCAGAGGCAACAGTTGATTTCTACTGAAGATATTGACTATAACTTCCGTTTAAAACACCTGTAATAGGAGATAGGAGGATCTTTACAGGTTGAATTAACATCGGCGAGGTAGCCAATGAGCTCAATAGAGACAGTAAAACAGAAGAACTTAACATTACCTTCCCTTTAGTTCCAGCAACATGTATTATTTTAAGCCCAGCAATCTTTTCCTCCAACCCAAGTATCTACGAAGATAGTCAGGCAAATGATTTAGTAGACAAAGCCCATGCTTTCATTATGTTGACTACTAAAGTCCAGACGAGCTTAAGAAAAGGTCATACTGCATATAAGGGGCAAGAAGAATAGCAAGAGCATGCATGCTTAGAAAAGACATGCTACATAAATAATATGCAAAGGCACTGGATGATTAGAAAAACATAGTTCTTACTGCATTATGGCATTGCTTGACTTGGTCAAAAGTTGATGGGGTAGTATGTGAAAAGACTTTTACTTGTAAATGCCAGACGTCAAAATGCATGGAGTTGATAGAAAGAGATGTTTCTACTCTATTTAATCATGAATGCTAAGTTCCAATGTAAAACCATGAAGTCACTCCATAATGCATTCATATCTGAATGACCTTGGGATTATATCCTGAGATAGATTGACATCCTTTCCAATTTCCCAAACTTCCCAGCAACAGGTGTTCGGTCTCCACATTTCTGATGAGTAATGAGTGAGGAAAGTGCTTCCATTGCAGCTTCATAAGAAGATGAAAGAGGCAGGTCTTGACAATTGCCCTTAAAAGCTAGCTCATTCTCCATTTTCTGTGCTACTTGCAATGACATTTTCGTGTATCTAGATCCTGAAGCAATAAGGTCAAATACGGTACCAGAGTCAGCCAAAGATTGATTTTCTAAATGCTTGCTAATACTTCCCATTTATTAATATGACCACATACTTTGAGTAGTCTTTACAAATAAAGCTCTTTCACATTATGAAGACACCTATCCTGTATAATTCTATCAAATTGACGAAAGCAGGAAAGAAAAGAAATAGATGAAAGCAGAATATAATCTTCAATCGAATTCTATAGGTGCCACCATGCTACCTGAATAGACACATAGCAGGAAGCAACTCAAGAATGAGGCAGGACTACAAGGTCTGGAGAGAGAGAGAGAGAGAGAGAGAGAGAGAGAGAGAGAGAGAGAGAGAGAGAGCAAAAAGAACTAGCCAGAAACAAGATGCATTTCCAAGAATTCTCATCCAAAAAAAAGAAATGAAATCAATCAAAGCAGTACTTGGACAAATTATAGTCACATGCTTGCAAGAGCATGCCCAAATCACACAGATGGAGAATCCCTAATCAGGTTACCTGACATGAAAGACCTCACAGGAATTTTATGAGTGCTAAAATACTATTGGAGGGGTTGCAGGGGAGCCACGACACTTTGGGTTGGCCAGCGACCGTTTGATTCCTCTGTACCTACTATTCAACATCTCTCTCCTTTCCAACTGCCCCATATGATCATTTCAGAGATGCCATCCCCCCATCTTAAAAGTATTGCGAGTTAATTCAGAAAACTTTCACCATTCAAATTGCTAGAAACTATCAGTATATAATAACCAAAATACTTGCAAGCCTAATATCAAAGCAATACAGAGACAAGCAGTGTACAAGATAACACTAAAGTTGCAGTCCAACAGTATAATCTCCATCGCCAGTCTTCCCTCAACCCCTCCTACCAATCCCCAGAAAACAAAGCAAACACAAACCAACTTCTGCTAGAGGTTGCTGGAATTCTACAGCTCTGAGTTCCTTACTCAACTAGAAGTACTTGGAAAACACAGCATTAATACTTATTTCCTTGTCATTATAAACCTCATGTATCTAGTGAGGACAATCAAGGACTTGCTTCAAAGTAGAGCTTACTTGGTACTTTAAGATTCTGAGAGAGACCAGATGCCGGAAAGTCAGACACGCGCCATGTCGCTTTTCCTGATAACAGATGGCTCTCCCTACGGAAGTGTGAAGAACCAAGTATTCCACACTTCAGGTAAACCTCTGTACGCACGAGCATTAGAGAATGCCAACCCTGCCAAAGGAAATTAATAAGAAGAATTAATTATATAAACTGTGGAGGCAGTTTGCATATGAAAGAGCTAAATTTGACTTTCAGAACATAAAGGAGATACAAGGATATGAAAAACCAACCACACCAATCTCGAAGACTGCATCGTTTATGAAATTCCAAGATCCAACAACCAACACAGGCGCAGAAAAAATCCTTCTTTCAAAATTAATTTTAACCCGCTCAATCACACAGAGCATCAAGTATGACTCTCATCGCAACAAAAGTCAAAACCTTTTTCCTTCCTCTCCTCCTCTTCTTCTTCTACGCGCCAATCCCGACACAACCCTTCATCAACCCCAATCCACCAAACTTCCAAACCCCGAAAAAGCAAACACCCATGAGTTGGCTAATGTAACAGCGGCACATAAAAGAACACCCAGAAACATACCCAGCGAGATGCGTGCCTGCCGCCAACCTCTCCAGTCAAAACAGCACATAAAAAAAAGGAAAGAAGGGCAGAGAGAGAGGAGGAAGGAGGGAGGGAGGGAGGGAGGGAGGGAGGGGGATTGGAGCGCGACTCACTCGTGAAGCATTATCTCGGAAGCTTGGTTTCCAAACTCCGGAGCGCCGCTTGTTGATATGGGCCTTGTCCCCTCCTGCTGCTCCTGCTTCTCCAAGCTTCGTGGCTCGAACTGCAAGACAGAGAAATCGTCGGAGGGAGGCGGCGTCGGCGTCGGGGTGAGGAGACGGACCTCGCTCGTCGGCGTGAGGGAGACAGAGCGCAGAGCGAATTCCAGATCTGGAATTCGATGGGGAGCGCGAAAGAGAGGGAGAGAGTGTGTGGAGAGAGAGGGCTGTTTTTTAAAAAATTTCTCCCAGCTGCTCTCGGCTCGGCTCGGCTCGGCTCAGCTCTGTGCCGTGGGAGCGTGGAGCATTCCTGACATGTGGGTCCCCGCGGACACATGTCGCCACCTCAGACTTGTTATTTCTCCACGGTGGAATCCTTAGTGGCACCCAATATTTTCTCCCGTGTCAGGAAGGCTCCACGGTGGAATCACTCCCGCGGGAGAGAATTTTTGAACAGAAGGCCTCGTCCTCTCTCTCCACTCTCTCTCTTTCGCGCTCCCCAGATCTCCAATTCTCTCTGCACTCCGTCTCCTTCACGCCGCGCCGACGCCGACGCCGACGCCGACGCCGACGCCGACGAGCGACGCCCTAGCCTCCGCCTCCGCCGCCGACGACGCCTCCGACGAGCGATGTCCGCCGCTGCTCACGAGCGACGTCCGTCGCCTCCCACGAGCCGTCGCCTCCCACGAGCGCGGTCCGCTGCCTCCCACGAGCTAGGTCCCTCTCCTCGCCCTAGCCTCCGCCCTAGCTCCGACGACGCCGACGCCGACGCCGACGACGCCTCCGACGATCGAGGTCCGTCTCCTCGCCCTGACGCCGACGCCGCCTCCGACGAGCTCCGCCCTAGCCTCCACCTCTGCCCTAGCCTCCGACGCCGACGCCGACGACGCGTCCGACGAGCGAGGTCCGCCGCTGCCCACGAGCGACGTCCGTCGCCTCGGACGAGCGAGGTCCGCTGCCTCCGACGAGCGAGGTCCGTCTCCTCGCGCCGACGCCGACACCGCCTCCGACGAGCGACGCCCTAGCATCCGCCTCCGCCTCCGCCTCCGCCTCCACCCCCGCCCTAGCCTCCGACGCCGACGCCTCCGACGGCCGAGTGTTCTTTTGCTTCCCTTCGCATCGCTTGATGCTTTTGTTGTTTTTTCCCCTTTCTCTCGATCTCTCTTGCTCTTTCTCTGCTTGGGTCTCTTTTGACTTCCTGTTTTGGTCCCTGAAATTTGGTGATGAGTTGTTAGGTTCTTGAAATCGATTGCGGTGGGATGTTATTTGCTGCTTATGATTCGTGACTGGGACGAGGTCTGCAGTTGATAAAGATCTCTTTTTCTTGATAAATTCGAGGAGGGGTTTTTGTTCTGTGTGAACGTTGACCGAGTGCATGCTTGTGGTGATGATTGGAATGGTCTTTCGAGGGAGTGGTAAAACAAAATTGAAACTTAACTCTAATTTTGTTATCTGGAGGAGGGATTTCTTCTTCCTTGTGTTTTTCTTTTGGTTCTTGGCTTTTCTCGATCACTATTTTAAGGAGGGCACAGTTCGGCTGTGCTTCAATTGCCCCAGAGGATGCTCTATTGGATCTCTCTTTCGAAAGAGAGGAAGGAAGCAATGTGGGTGTGGAGTGGCTGTCCATTTCTTTATGGTGTTGTAGCTTTAGAGCTCTGTTGATTTTGAGTGATCTAATTACATGGGTGCCTAGAAAGCTAGTTGATTTTCTTCTGTGAACTGCCATGATTGTCTGTCTGATATGTCCATAAATATAACTGGCCAATGTGGGTTATCGAATTTCTTTTTGGAGTAGAACTACTTGTTTAATTAAAGTTATGGCTTCTAATTCATAATGTGCAATAGCTCGCTTTCTTCACATTTTTCAATTGTTTTTATCATCTGTTTTTGGTTGTGCTTAGATCAAATGCTGTAGGTTAAAAAGTATAATTCAGGGCTTAAGTTACATTAATGTTGATGGGTTAAGCTTCTGTCTTTCGTCTTCCTCCTTTCCCCAAACACGCTTCTTTCTCTAATTGTCTCAAATACACATACTGTATAATGCTTCTTTTAGCGTAATTCCATCTCATTTTTACGGTTTTCACTGTATAGCTTGTCTAGGTTTAACATGTGGGGTTTGTATATAATGAAGGAATGTGAGCACAGTCACAGGCTGTAATGAACATAATTGATTTAATTGTGTTTTCCTCTATGGTCCTGAAACTTTTGATCAGGCGCTTTTGTTCTGCTTTTAGTTTTATATATTCCCTTAAGTTCTGTTTTTGTTATCTAAAACTATAGCAACATATATATTTTTCAAGGCAATAAATAGTATATTAGGATCTCTAATAAGAGCAAGGCTTGGTTATAGAAACAGAACTTTCAAGGACTATGAAGACGAGTTTTGTTTTGTTTGTTATGGGCATTCATACTATTTGTGACTGATCAAGAAGAAAAAAGAAAAGCAAAGAAATTTTCCATATATTGGTTGATATCCTGTATAGATGATACGCCATTGCCTACTTGATGCTTTATTTCAATTCCTTCTCTTTCTTTTTGCAAGAAATAACTGACTTATGACCTCTAATATGAAGAGATGATGACTATCACATATGCAGTTGGTCCAGTGAAGGCTGGACACCAGGCTTAAGAGTGACTATTGAACTTGTAATTTATTTAAGTGGATATCTCTGTCCCCTTTGAGCCACATCGGGATTTCAATGCTTAATATGGGTTAAATTTCTTCAAAGTGTCGATATTGTAGTAAAAGGCAAAAAATAAGAAAATCATTTTCCCATTAGTCAGTTCCATCACATGGTAATTCCTGTCCACCTTTGGCTAAGATCATCTATCCCTTGGGAATGTACTTTCACTGATTACCTTTAGCCAATTCTTGCAGATTAACCACTATTGGTGATACTGTGTGATGAATTGTGATCATGAATCTAATGCTTCTGTTACATCAGCCTCTCTAATGTGATTTATAAAATCCGTGCATGGAAGGGACTTCAATCTTGTGGACTTTCAGATGACAGATCTAATATTCAATATGTATGGAGATAGCTTGAGGATAAGCAAGTGATAGTGATATCTAGAAGGAAAAGTGAATGAACTGAAAAATGTGGACTGGGTACATTTTTTCAGTGAATAATCCTTTTGATGATTCTCTGTTCAATATTTTGGCAGAAATGCATCAGAGAATTAAGGGAGAGAGTTGCCAGTGGTGGGGATCCAACAAAGTTGTATGAACCACCTCCACCTGAGGAAGATGGCGTAAACAATGACCAAGGTGAGAAAGATCATTTGCCATTTCTTGTGGCCTAAATTTTTTTTTAATTTTTTGTCTTTCTAGGAGCATATTTCTTTTGCAAATAGTTGCTGCTTGCAAATTGTTCCATGACATTTGAGATCCGATATGTACCTTTTCATCCCACCTAGCTAGATTCTTGTAATGTAGTCTACGACTTTTTGGAAGAACACTTTTGGTCTCATTAACTTCATCTAACAGAGACTCAGTAGGTGCTGCATATGGAAATCGACGACTTCATAATGAAAGGGTTGGTCTTCATGTACTTCCAAGCTGTTATCCACTTACCAGCTTAATGGAATGTCATTCTTTCTGATGAAAGTAAATGCTTACAGAATGGATTTAAAATTCGTTCCTTTGTGATGGAGCTCTATGCCTAGTCTAGAAATAATCTGCCGCCATTGTTGCAGCTCCAGATTTCTGGCTGTATATTCAGGAACATCCATTTTTTTGGTTATTTTCTGGGTTTGTTTGATCTTGTTGGTCTGATCAGATAATTCTATATTTAAAATTCTATGTAATAATATGAAGATTGGTCAGTGTTAGCTTTAGGCTAACAAGGAGACCTGTGCTTGTTTGTAGTTCTAAATAAACATGTAGCTGCTCTTGATCAGCCTTTATTTCTCTTTCCAAATCGGACTGGTAATGTGGAGTCACGAATGTCTGCTATAAGAGTCTAGGTTATGTATGTTTTTGGCCATAGGTATTCTTTTAGTGCTGGTATTGGGTAATGAGGCATGGGGATAATATTGGAATCAGGACCCAAACTTAGACAACGAATATATGTTGAAGAGAAAATTGCATGCTTCTGCTAAAGGTTTTATGGCGGAAGGGAAAGTTGCCACTGACCCCGGTAGGCAATTCTGTTTTCTTTGAAGTCTAACTTGTGTATTTTACTCAGTGAAGATGGTGATATATGATCTCTCAAAATCATGGTCTACTTCGTGCTAATTACTTAGCTTTTTAAATGTGTAGCTATTGATGCACCAGGAGGATTGTTTCTCTTTGAGTGGTGGTCTGTCTTCTGGGACATTTTCATTGCAAGGACAAATGCGAAGCATTCTAATGCTGCTGCAGCTTACATTGACGTTTTTCTTTGGTCCACAGTTCCTGCACCATTTTCCGCTCATCCATGAGACGGTATTCCCTGAACATGCAGAAATTTTGAGTTTGAATGACTGTTCAGTTTGTGAAATTCATGTACAGCAATCAAAGGGTAGGGAGCAACAACAGCTTCAGATGCAGCAATTACAACTTTTGCAGCAGAGAAATGCATAGCTACAGCCCACTCTTGGTGGTTGTCTAAACATTGTAAACTCTGAAGGAATGATGGGGCAGCCATCACCAAGATCGTCAAGGGTAACGAGGACTTGCGTACCTTTGTACTTGAACCTAATATTTTCTCTCCTAATATAGATAAATTAAACAGCTGACTTTTCTTAATCTTTTATTTACTCAGCCAGTTGATTCAAGCTAATTCTGTGACCATGCCATTATTTTTGCAGCAAACGCCACCACAACCTGCCCTCACTACCTTATGAACTCTGACGAAATGCATCGTCTTTTTTGTTCATCCTTTTTTCAATTAGTTTAGTTGTAACAGATTGGTTCTTGGAATACTTTATAATTGTCCAATTATGCAATCAATGGAGCTTGCAGGATGTCAAAAGTTGTAATTGCTGGGCTCATTAGTTTCTCAACTTTCTAGGGACTTGATGTTCTTTTTGACCATTCACTGTGATCTCTCTTCCATCACTTTGTGTAATTTTCTGATTTTCTGGTGCAATGTGTTTCATGCTTCTGTTTTCCTCTCTCTCTCTCTTTGCTTCCAACGTCTTATATCTCGTTTAGACTAGACTTTTCTATAGCTTTAAAATAATTGCAGGTCATGATAGGTTTTTGGGTAACAATCGAAAGTAGGGTCTATAATCTTTGACAAAGGTTCATTTGAACAACATGTCCATTGTTAATTGGGAAAAGGGCGATTCATTCAGGTTCTTGAGCAATTTTCTTATCCAGCGAGTAACTTTATGCTCAAACAAGTTTTGGAAAAAGTTACTAAAATTATTAGCTATTCTAATTATTTATCGATTCTTAACACCGCGATGTCAACTCACGTCCCAGACAGTTACATATCCAACAATCCTGTAAAGGGTGCTTGCACCTCCAATCACCGTGTAGAGAGGAAGAAAGATCACAAAAAAATAATGCGATTGTGTCCATTAGAGCCAGCACAACACAATGTTTGAACCATCTACTTTCTCTGGAGAAGTAGTCCAAACAAAATAACAAATAATAGACAAATAAAAAGTAGCAAGACATTTAAATGGTACACATTATGCCTCAATCCATTCACATCAGTGTTCTTGAATTTATCCTTCAAATGCTCAAGTAAATACTTAACATTTCTCATGTCATCTTCATGTATTGCAGGCGGAGCCTTTGTGATAGAATAAGGCACATCGCTGTTGTTGCTTTGCCCTCTTCTCCCTCTCTTTCGCCTTAATCTCTATCTCTGCATCCGCCTGCGATCTCCTCAGGTTCTCCATTTCTTCCTCCATGGCTGTCTTCTCTTCCTCTTGCTTCTTCATGTGCTCCAACAGAGACTTTTTGGAGTCCTTAATGGAGAAAAACATGGGACCCAGTTCGGCCAACCACTGCGGCTCCGTAGCGGTGGCACATTGCATGTACTCTTTCGTTGTCAGAATCAGCTCGTGGTAGACAACATACTCGGGCGTGTGTCCCATGCCATAGAGAGTGCTGCTCGGGTGCAAATGGCAAGGCATCCCAGTCCGACAATTCACGTATTCACTGACGCCCTTCAGTC
Source organism: Syzygium malaccense (assembly GCA_031216405.1). Classification (NCBI taxonomy): domain Eukaryota; kingdom Viridiplantae; phylum Streptophyta; class Magnoliopsida; order Myrtales; family Myrtaceae; genus Syzygium; species Syzygium malaccense. The sequence goes on along the minus strand of CM062258.1, from coordinate 4,446,142 downwards.
TCGCTGCATTGTGGAAGTATGCAGAACAGATGGCCTTCCTAATGACATTTGTGTCTGGCCAACTTGAAGTTAATGGGATTTGCAACATCTTGAGAATATCCAGCAGTTGAGATCTCACTTCTCGAGCCTTCCGTAAGCCCTTGACATGCAAAAAGTGATCATTACGCTAATCCCCTGTACTGTTTACTTTTCCACTGCTGATAGACATTATGCAGTGTTAAGTGGTCAGATTCCGGAACGAAAAATTTTTCCCTTGCAGCATCGCTCTTCTCTGCTCTATCTTTTGGCCAGAAAAATACAAACGTCACCGAGAGCATCGAGGCAATTGTCAAAACCTCATCTAGGCAACCTAACTGATCGCCCATCAAGAGCATCTTTGCAAGAGGAGGATCCAATGGGAATTCCACCATTTTCCAACCAAACTCCGTTAACCCTCCAAAATTGTTAAGTGCGCCTAAGACCCACAATTGGTACATAGAATTGAGAATGTTATCCTGTTGAGGTGGGTCCATGAAAGCAAAATCTAGCAGGTTCTTGACTTTAAGGGACTTGAGCAATAAGACCACGTACCCAAGGTTGGTCCTCTGGATTTCCGGCACGGGACTGGGGAGCATTTCATCCAAATATGCACCCTCCGTGTAAAGTCAATAACATGAACCCGGTCCTGTTCTGCCTGCACGACCAGCACGCTGGTCTGCAGCAGCACGGCTGACTGGGAACACTTGGAGTGCATCCATACCCATTTTGGGATTGTAGACTTTCATCTTAGCATAGCCTGTATCAATGACGTAATATATTCCATCTACTGTCAAAGAAGTCTCTGCAATGTTGGTGGCCACGATGCACTTGCGAGCCTCGTCTTCAGCCTTTTGGAATATCTTTGATTGCAAATCAGCCGGCAGTTGGGAGTATATGGGAAGAATCAAGAGCTTACCAATACCTTGCTTTGTGGAGGATACAAGCTGTTCCATGTGCTCCGCTCGAGCATAGCACGCTGCTTCAATTTCATCTTGGCCAGTCATGAAAATGAGAATGTCGCCCGGAGGACTGCTAATATGGATAGCCATAGCCTGCTTCATTGCAGCTTCGACATAATCTTCACATGGGGTCTTACTCTAGAGGATGTTAACAGGAAATGTCCTTCCAGGTATGTGAAAAATGGGTACGCTGTAAACAATTTAAATTAATTTAGTCCTGCATCAACATTCGCATTGCATAAGCTTCTGACAAATGTGATTATTACCTGCTAAAGAAGTTCGAAAATTTTTATGCATTCAGGGTAGCAGATGTTACAGTGAGCTTAAAATCGCGACGTCGAGCTACCACCATTTTCAATATCCCAAGGAGAACATCAGTGTTCAGTGATCTCTCATGTGCTTCATCCATCACGACAACCCTGAAACAAGTAAAAACAACGAAATGTAAGGCTCTGCTTGAAGAACCTGAGCCTGCGTAGGTTGTTCTCCATGCATACACAAATCCACTCCAACCCAGTTTAACAAGAAGTAATAGATCAGAGTAGAGAAGACATTGTCATACTGGTACTTTTCAAGGCCGGAATCTTTCAGTGTTTCACGGAAAAGCACTCCATCTGTCATGTACTGCAACACGGTAGTGACCACCAAAAAAACAATTATACATGACGGAGCATAAAACCAAAACAAAAAGGCATAGATTATAATTTATTAGGGAACCAACAAAATTTGAGATATGTCCCAGACTAAAAGCGACAACACTACTTCAGAAAAGTCAACAATAAAAAAATAGTATCCTGAAGAATTTGCTCTTGACAATCGAAAACAGTCTCACCTTAATTACAGTGTTTGGCCCAGTCACATCCTCAAAACAAATGGCATACCCCACTTTTTCACCTAAGTCAGTTTCCATCCCTTCACTCACTCTCTTTGCGACACTCATCGCTGCAACACACCTTGGTTGGGTACAACCAACTATGCCATTCACAGTGTAGCCATCTTCATGCAGATACTGTCATGAAAGGAGTACACAAAATTATTTCTACAAAATATCTTCACATTTATAAATCTAGATCTTGAAAAAAGCTCAGTATAATTTTTTTATGCACAAACAAGAATAAGAACAAAAGTAATAAATTGAATTTGTGTACTCGTCCGCATGACTTGGAGGGTGGCTAACAACACAATATATGTGTAACAAACTATATCACTATCACTAACTGTAATAAAAATCAGATTGAATAAGAGGAAATAAGAGATGAATGAAGGGAAAGGTTGGAATATGTAGAGCAAAATTGGAAAGTTGAAAGAGAGACGTTGTTCTTACAAAGTGCCACATGTCAACTCGTGGTCAAATCTCTCACAAAGTCCGATGAGTTGAAGCAAAAAGAGCAAACAGAGTCCCTTATACGAAAGTAAAGAACACTCTAAAGCACCTTTAAACAAAATGGAGCGAAACGGGAAGGATTCGCTTAAACAATAAGGGATTGCCACCCCCGATGGAGGGTAGCCAGTGCCTAAAGAATTTCAAACACCCAATTGATACAAAATTTTAAAAGAAAGAAACGAAAAAAAGATCAGCAATAGATTTATGATTCTTCCAAAGGATGTTGCCACTACAAGGATTCAAACTTCTACTCAATATGCAACGAGTACTCTGAATTTTTTCTATTTTTACAGTAAATGCCTCAACCTTACGAAAAGCTCAACTATGAGCGGTGTCATCTAATTTTTGCTGATGTGCTAGATGAAAGTGAGGACGTGGAAAGCCAAGTTATTCTTCTTTCCCAACTAAAAAGGATATATATTTTTTCTCCTTTTCTCCTCGTTCTCTCCTTTCATTTTTCTCCTCGTCCTTCCCCATTCGGGTGCCCGATCTAGCAGCTGAACTGTTGACATGGACAGAAAAACATCGACTTCTTGATATCAATGACATTTAGTTGACAATGAAATAGTCCCATTTTCATTTTTATACCTCCTAAAAGAAATTCAGTCTTGGACGTTCATTTCTCTTTTCAAGCGTCTACAATGCACTAGGTGCACTTTTGTTGAGACACTCAGTCTGCCATTTTTTGGTCATATATGGACAGATTTTATCAAAAAAAGCAAAATGCTTCCCAGCTTAATAGTCGATGTAGACCACTTGCTTTGTGATTTTCTTTTGCATATACCTCAAACTTGCATCTTGTACTCTGACCCAATAGAGCATAATCACATGAAATATGCAAAAACAAAGACAAACTAACTGGATCTAATCTGACAAGGTAAATGAAATGAGAAGGGTTGCACAAAGCATCATCTTTGTTTCAACCGACAATCCTTAACTAGTCCTTGAAGAAAACTCATTTCATTAAAATATATATATAACGTCCCTTCTGCCGACAAAGGTTGGCACATGAAAAAAGTTATAACTATGGCAAATTCAGTTTGCAGGAAAGAACCGCGCTCGACTGTTAGAGCTGCATGATTACAAAAAGAAAAACTACATCTTTGTAACAACTTTTAAGAAGTGAAGGACATTATATCGATAACTCGCATTAATGGGACTTATCGGGTCGTAGAACACAGGTACCACCACGGAAATGGAGATAAGGTTGAAGAATAGCCTGAGCATCAGGATGATCCCATATCAGCGTCTTCCACTTTTCCTCATCTTCCACCTTAATAAAAGGAATGTCCTCAATATCACGTAATCGCAGTTGCAAAAGAATTCTCTTCAGTTCTGGGCATTTGTACACATGTATATCTTCCATGGAATCACAACATATTGGGACTTCACATATGCTCTTCAGCTGGGGTAGATTGTGTAGCGACAAGACCTTCAGCTTTGGGAGAGAAATTGAAGACTGGAAGGATGAAAGGGTGTTGTTTACCGGAGTCGTTATGCTTCCTTCTTGTCTTTGTCCTGCTCTGCTTATCATTTCCACCATTCCTTTGCAGCAATCCACATGGATAGTTTGAAGATTTCGAAGATGGATCAGCAACTCAAGCGGAAACAGCGTTCTCATGTTAACGCAACCAAGTACCTCAAGAGATTCAAGAGAAATCTCTTTAACCAGCATGTATGAGGGAGGACCTCCAATTATCTCCTCCATGTTTGCACACCAGTGTACTGTGATAGATTTCAATTTTGGAACGTGAGGCAGCCACTCAGATTCCACCAATCTCTTCATTTTATCACACCGCACAACATAAATCTCTTCTAGACTAGGGAAGGCTGAGGGTGGAAATAGTGGCGGTGATGTAACTGCTGCTATTATCCCCACCATTTCCTCACAATCACCTAATTCAATCTCTCGTAGCTGCGGAAGGCAGAATTTAAACCCATGCCCAAAGAGATACTTCAGTTTCAGACATCCAGAAATTTTCAAAACCCTAAGGCTTGGGAAGAGTAGAGGGGTAGGGGTTGGGGCAAGGAAGTCATGAATGTTGGTTATTTCATCTTGTCCTCCACAGAGCACCCGTAAGTTTTTCCATTCTTCTATGTTTAGCGACTCAAGGTTTTCAAGCAGACCCATGCCAGACAAATTTGTTGTACCGCCGCATTCTTTCCCTGTCAATGTCTGCACATCACGGGGAATCAAAATACAAATGCCAGTGCATTCCCCTCCCACGCTCACAATAGCATGACTCCACTTACGAATGTGGACAGTCCTCTCCCTATTCCCAAATAGAGCATCATCATGTACTTCCACATGAAAAAATGATTCTTCTTGATCCACATCGAGCCTGTAATAGCAATGGTTACGCTGCTCAATAACCGTCACATGCTTGTTGAAATCATCCACATCTTTGAAGTGGCATTGAAGTGTCTCCAATTCCCACAAATTTGCAATGTCTTCTTCATTTACTGCCTGAACTTTAAGATATTGCAAGTTTAGCAAAGCCCCCAATGTACCTTTGTCTAATATCTTTATACGTGTATCAGTTAGGTCAAGGTATCTCAAGTTCACCAACATTTCCAGACCCTCGAGTGCTTCAAGATGAACACAGCCACAAATGTCCAACTTTCTTAGAGATCTGAGCTTCCCTAAATAAGGAATACAGCGCAATTTGCTACACTCTCTAAGCAACAGTGCTCTCAAGTTTACCAAGTCTGAGATGGAATTTGGAAGTTCTCTTAGTTTACATCCACTAAGGTTTAGAACCTTTAGCCCCCCTAATTGTTTGAAGAAAGAATCAGGGATGACCACATCCTCCGACAAGCTTCTATTCAATAGACAAGTTGATAACTTAGGACAATTTGGTGACATGTTCAATGGAAATTCTCTGATGTCATTCTTCATCAGAGAAACTTTCTCCAAATCATCCGTCCAATATTCCTCAAGTGGTATCCTCATCAACCCCTTTCCTGCTTTTACAATGGAAGTCGCACCCATGATGTGCAATGCCATGTCTCTAATCAAATTGTGCATCTTGATCTTGCTCTCATGATCTTTCAATAGGGAAACATTTTCCAGTTTGTTCAGAATGGTAAGGCCCCTACAATATTGTTTCACCCTCGAATTCAATCCGCCAATCAATCCTTGGTCAATAAAGAATTCTATCAACTCAAACTTATCAATCAATTCATCTTGTGGATAAAGTGCACAAGATAAGAAACACCGTTGAACTTCATCATTACGAAGGTGATTGTAACTGAATTTTAGATTCATTAAGACCTCCTCCATATTTGTTTGCTCCATATGTGATTCTTTCAATTTCTCCAGGGAATCATGCCATTCAAAGACATCAGTCACTCCTCGCATGCTTCTTGCCATCACAATGACACCAAGCGGCAAGCCTGAACATTCTTCAACAATGGACTTCACAACTGCTTCGGTTTCCAAATTAAGTGCCACTTCGGATCCAAGCTCCTCCAAAAATAAACTCTCGGCTTCTTCTTGAGATAGAGGTTCAATATTTATCTTCTCCTGACATTGCATCTGACAGCATACATCAAAGGATCGAGTGGTTAAGACCAAGTTAATGCCATATGCTCTACCAGGGATTCCCACCTCTTCAAGATCAAAATATTCCCACACATCATCGAGCATTATTATAGACTTCCCTCTTTTGGTTAAACAATCGGACAACATTGCTGCTCGTTTCCTCAAATCCTTTTCTTGTAGTTTGCCTAATCCTAGTTCCCACCAAATGTTGTCCTGCATCCTTCGTAGGTTAAAGTCTTGTGACACAGTGATCCATAACACATTGTCATAGTATGCTTTTTCGAGGAGTCTATTATGTACGTGCACCATAATAGTCGTCTTACCGACACCCCCCATTCCATAAATGCCTAATCGGGATATTTGATTCCCTACTAGGTACTCCAAAATCTTTGTCGTATTTCTCTGAATTGCCTCTCCCACCATCTTTTCTTCGAGCAATTTACAGACTTTGGTCTCCCTCGCCTCAAAAAGTCCTTTCAGGAGATCATTTCTAAGCTTATCCGCAATCGTCAACCAATTTGCAACTTCCTCTGTTGTCTTCTTTAGTGAAAGAGATTCAGCAAATTCTAACTCATTCCCATCGCGGAGTACTGGTTTACTTTTCAAAGCTATATTCTCTTCAAAGTTGTTGCCTGTGTCTGGATGACTCGTCATTGGCGCACCCTCATTCATATCTAATTCTGCAATTTAAAAATTCCATATGTTAGAGTCTCATGATAGCATTCTTGCTGCCCCACAATAATGTAACATGGTGATACATAAAGATTAATTTTTGTAGATAAACATAGACCTGGTAATGACGATGGGCCTATCAGGCCTGTTCCACAAGGTGGAATATGAGATGGAGAAGCATTATTTGGAGCTTGTGATAATGATATGATACATGGATCCATGTCCATTAGAGCTTGTGGTTGACGTGTGGATGATGATGGCACGGTTGGATTCTGCTCCGCATTCCTTGTCTTATGATTAATGCATTGATACGGAACACTTCGATGTTGAGGGGGCACCAAAGCTGGTTGCAATAAAATATTCAAGCGTAAGATCAATTAACAATGGGACTTTCAAATCAAGCCATGAATACAGGTCAAATAACATACAGAACTTGATCACGAAAAAGATCTACAACAAAAATCATCATGCACATAAGTTAAAGATTTTGAAGAAAGAAACTGCGCAGTAGAAAGGTAGTAATATCGGACATATAGAATATGCAATGATACCATTGTAATTTGGAAACTATGCAATATGAAGAGAGATGAATTCAAGTTATGCTAAAGAGATTTAATAATACAAAGAAGTATCATTGCTGTAATGAAAACAGCAATGCTCACTCGAGTAAGATAATCTCAAAATATCTATGATCCATTCGGAACGATGGTATCTATATAGGTAAATCAAGGCATACCTTGTGACGATGATCGGCCGGCCATATTTGCTCCACCCTCCAGAACTTGCAAATCGACATGTGTTACAGTCGAAGGATATATGTCCATCGATTCTCGCAGGGGAATTGAACCAGTTTCAGTTATACATTCTTCACTGCAGCTTGGAAGTGGTTCATTAGAATGCGGGACAGTGATTTGATCATACTGGGATGATGATGCCCCTGCTGGTGCGCCTTTCGGCATCACTAATTTATAAGCCACAACTACATGCTTTAGACTCTGATCAAAACATTCGTACTCCCCATAACAAAGCAACATGAGGTTTACAAAGAGACCAAGTGAATGATAAATTTAATATGGATTTTGTTAATAAGTGCCCTCGCGACACTTGTTAAACACCCAATAAAGGAAAGTTTGTAATTTTCAATGCACCGTCTCGCTTCTATTATGTGTAATCATCGCATTGAGAATAAGAATACTTCTTACATTAAGTATACTTAATAAGTGTGACAGGACACTCGTTAACGAGATTCGTTTAATATAGTTCGATAATTTTATACCTTCTGATGTTGATGGGCCTATTGTACTTATGATGTGCTCTGGAATCTATGATGGGCCTACTGTATGTGCTCTGGAATCTGGAAAGTGTTATCAAGGAGTTGGCGGTTGTGTGATGGCAGTGGTGCACTTGGATTCTGTTGTGCATTTAATGTCTCAAGGTCAAGAGACTTGGTAGAAAAAGACACCCGGTCACTTGCGAATTAGGGAAGAATGAATTTGGCAGGGGAGATGCACTAGAGTAACTGGTTGCACCATCCAATGGGAAAGGAGGCACAACTGGTTATTGATTGAAATACCCGACGGCATTAGTCGGATTCATATAGCTGGCTTCAGGAACATTTTGAAGTTTAGGGCGAAGGGAAGCTGGTTGCTTTGGCATACCGTGATATGGATGTTTAGACATTAAAAAACTAATGTAAACCTAAATCCATAATTAAGATCAGATCGATAAAAAAATTTTACTTTGCTAAACTGCCCATTTTCTGCAGTAATTTGGAGATGCATACCTTGTGGAAATTGTAAGTTGGTTCCTCCCTCCACATTTGGCAGATGGGATGTGCTGGTCGGAGCTGCTCTGACATTTCCTTGTATCCTTTCCTCAGATACACCTCGGTTGCTCAAGTCCATCACTCCTTTATACATCAGTCCATCCCTGGCTTTTGCTTTTACTTCATCATTGACTTTCTCACATCCTTTAATACCACGGCCTGGAATTACAGAGAAGTGAGCCTTGACCCTTGAAATTCCTCCCCTAAACACCAGTCCGCAGAAGTTACACCTCCACTGTTGTCCATTCAGGGGTTCCACGTGATCCCAAAGTGGATCCTTTTCTCTAGGCATCGCTGCTATCAATATCCTACAAAGTAATCCAGTTAAATAAGGATGTTCAGTGGGTGAGTCTTTATTTGCTTCTTACAAATGGAAGATTGCAAAGATGAAGACGTGGCAACATACCGGTTAGGACAGAAAAAGAAGATTCAGATGCATGTAAGTGGCAAAGAAGCACATCAAGAAGTAGAACTAAGAAGCTGTTCTTGAGATTCTGAAGCACTGGTCGGCATCCAGGAATCCAACAAATAGTCCTTCTTTCGCTGAAGGCGGAGATCCAATTCCTAAAGAAACAAAGGCATAGGCCTGGTGTTGTAAATGGGAATGAACAGCTTTTAGTGAAGAATCAAGAGGAACTCTGCCACAGAGACAACAGCACCGTTGCTGAGAATGCACGCAGGAAACGTCTGTCTTTTCTTAATCATTTCATTATGTATTTCTATGAGAGAGAGAGAGAGAGAGAGAGAGAGAGAGAGAGAGAGAGAGAGAGAGAGACTTGGACAGTCTAGAATTCTTATCAACAACGGTGTTGAAAGGTATTGATATGCTTTATTTTATTGCACTGTACTCCATTCATGAACCCTTGCCACGTTAGCATCTCCAACTGCAATTGCCATAGATTACTAATTTGTGAAAGTTTATTGGATTCCTTGTTGTCCCAAAAGCTATTTCAACTAAAGTTTTGTAGCATCTTTAGCCACGTGAAAACGAAACTCTGGTGCTACATGGAGGCCTCATGGAGAATTGGCATGTGGCTTATTAGATAATTGTTGTCCCATGCTTTCACTTTTCTATATCTTTATCTTTTACAATCTACACTACAACCTATTAGTAAAATAAATAAAAATGATTTTTTCCCTCTTTAAAGATTTGATTGTTTTTACTCCACCTCACATAACTTTGACATTTCTATTTATTTTTCCTCCTTAGTTTCTATGAAATAATATATTTTCAATATTTTAACAAATACTTAGGATTATCCAAATTAACCCCCATGCGTGAAAATTTTGATCATCAGGATATATTATCTGCTTGATCTTATTATTTAATATGTTAAACCAAAAAAAGGAAAAATAGTTAACCAAATAACCTAGTAATTAATGGATTATTATTAGATACATAGTGTTAAAACCCATTACACATTTACCAAGACTGAGTAACATGTATGTTTAGAGTTATCTTTGTAACCGAATTCTTCCATATGTCAAAGCCTAATCGTAAATGTGTAAACTATTTTCTACATCGGCAATGGACCTAATAAAATCTTAATTCAATATATGCATGGAGATTGCCACCTCATGCTTTCACATTTTTATATAGTTCTCCTTTTCATTTATAAACAATAAACTATTACCAAAATAAAGAACAATTTGTCAATTTATATGGATGCCACTTCACCTCACATAACTTTCACCTTTTAGTGGGGCCGTCAAATGGGTGGGTCGGATCGGGTTTGGGTCGGGTTTAAATTGATCTGACCCATATTGACCCATTTAACCTGTTTTGACCCATTTCCATGCAATGTAAATTTAATGACTCGTACTCGACCAAACCCACATTACCAAAACATATTAATATTTAATCCAATCTAGGAAAACCCTTACCCACCCATTTAACCCACTTTAAGCTCTTCACGTGTATATGTTGCTTGGACAAAATCTTCACATCAAATTAAAAAAAGTAAATTAACACATAAAAAATTAATAAATAAAGCAAAAAAATGTAAAAAACCTCTAGATTGAAATACTTATAAAAAGCTCTTGATAAAAGAAAGTTCGATAAGCTAACCATAAATCATGAAATGAGTTCTGGTTTTAGTTTTTGGTTAAATATAGATGGGTTTTTTTTTTTTTGGTAAGGGAATATAGATGGTTTTAAATATAGATGGGTTTTGGGCCGTCCATAAATCAAGAAACGGGTTCCACAAGCAAAGTCATAAAAACACAGCATTAAACCCACCTGGCCTTGGTATTTCTACAAAGTTAACAAAATCGGCAAATCTCTACAGCAAAGTCTTGAACAAAACCCTCCAAACTCAAAAGTTCTTTCTTTTACAAACAAGTTAAGGAAATATCAATTAACATTACTCATACACGGCAATTCTAACAAAACATTTCCAAGAAAAAAAGTTCCCACAATTGCAATTTGAAGAATGGCATGAATAAGCCCAGTGAGCTATGCAGAAAGCATCAATCTTCACGGTTTTAGGGCAAATTCCACTAGGCTGAAAGACTCAGTTTCAGTATTAAGTTCTTCCTCAATTGAGAATACAACCTTGCACGGCAGGTAGCAAACTTGCAATACACTTGACTAGTTGAGAGGCCATTAGCTACTAGTGCTCCATTTATAAATCAATTAAATCATGCTCTGTGGCTATTAGCCACTAATTCTGTTTCGAACTACCCACGAGAGAGAGACAGAGAGAGAGGGTGAAGAGAGGAGAAGGTTTGGTACCCATGGTAGCCAGCAAAGTGAAGATGGCGATGGGCCTCCGGAAATCGCCGAAGGCCGAGACTCCGCCGCCGCGCCTCAAGACGGAGCTCCTAGAGCACAAGGTCGTCCGAGAGGCAGCGTCCCTCGTCCCGGTGCCGGAGGGCGTGATCTGCTCCAACAACGCCGAGATTGCCAAGTCGTTGAAGCGAATCGAAGAACTCGCAGCTTCTAACGAGATGCCGAGGCTCGAACTGGAGGTGTCTAGGGTTCGGTACGAGGAAGAGACGAAGAGGCGAGAAGAGCGAAAGAAAGAGAGAAGTTTGAGCCCGGGTTAAATGAGAATATTATGCGAGTAGGCCATGTATCACATCATGCAAAAGTTAACATTGGCAATCCGGGCCCACCACTCCCCTGTCTCTCTCCCCTGCTCCGTTGCTTTTGCTTCTGTCTCTCCGTTACTCTTTCCCTCGTCTCCTCCGCATAAGGTGAGCTCGGATTGCCAAATGTCGACTTTTGAATAGTATACTGCATGGCCTACGTGGAGTATTAAACTCACCTGATACTTTCTCGGGTTGAATGGGTTCATTTGATAGTTGTTGTCACATCAATAAAAAGACTCGGCTGCTAAGGGCGCGCATGGAATCCATTTTGGAGTAGAAATTCTGCTCCAAAATGCATTTCGAAACAGAAATGCGTTTGTTAAAAAATTTCCGGAACGCATTCTGGAGCAATTTTTGCATTCTGGAATAAAAATGCATTTGTTAAGGGTGCGAATGATAACCATTCTACTCCAGAAATCAAATTCTTGCCAGAAATTAATTTCTGGAGGAGAAATCTGTTTGGTAAAACATGACTAATTCTGCTCCAGAAATTGATTTCTGGAACAGAAATCTATTTTGATTTGTTGATTTTTTTTGCACCTAAAAAAATTTAAATTTTACTCAAAGTGAGTGGCCACAGGTATTATAAGCCATTATGTAAAGTTTTGAAATTTTTATTTTTTTAATTTTTTTGGGCACCTCAAAAATTTTAAATTTTACTCAAAGTGGGTGGCCACAAGTATTCTAAACCATTTTGTGAAGTTTTGAATTTTTTTTATTTTTTTATTTTTTTGGGCACCTCAAAAAATTTAAATTTTACTCAAAGTGAGTGGCTACAGATATTCTAAACTATTCTGTGAAGTTTTAAAATTTTTTATTTTTTTATTTTTTGGGCACCTCAAAAAATTTAAATTTCACTCAAAGTGGGTGGCCACACGTACTTTAAGCCATTTTGTGAAGTTTTGAAATTTTTTATTTTTTATTTTTTTATTTTTTTTGGCACCTCAAAAAATTTAAATTTCACTCAGTAGGTGGTCACAGGTATTTTGAGCCATTTTGTGAAGTTTTGAAATTTTTGATTTTTTTTTGGCACCTCAAAAAATTTAAATTTCTCTCAAAGTGGGTGGCCACATGTGTTTTAAGCTATTCTGTGAAGTTTTGAAATTTTTTATTTTTTTTATTTTTTTAAAAAAAATTCACCAAATTTTATATTTTCCCAAAATCTGACTTTTTTTATTTTCTAGAAATTTTTATGAATTTTTCTAGAATTTTTCAATTTTTATGCATTTTCTGAAAAAAAAATTTGTGAGAAAATAGGGAGAATGCATTCCGAAATCAAGAAACTACAAAAAGTAGCTTCTCTTTTTATTGCCAAAAACTCATTCTGGAATCAAGAATGCATTCTGGAATCAAGTATTTTTAACAAACGCATTTTTATTCCAGAATGCAAAACTCGCTTAGAATGCATTCCGAAAATTTTTTAACAAACTCTATTCTATTCCGAAATGCATTTTTGATTCCAGAATGCATTCTTGATTCCAGAATGAGTTTTGGGCAAGAAAAAAAGAAGCTACTTTTTGTAGTTTCTCTCTTCCAGAATGCACTCTCCCTATTTTCTCTCTTTTTCTCACTAATTGTTTTTTTTCAAAAAATGCATAAAAATTGAAAAATTCTGAAAAAATTCATAAAAATTTCCAGAAAATAAAAAAAAGTCAGATTTCGAGAAAATAAGAAATTTAGTGAATTTTTTTCAAAAATATAAAAAAAATCAAAAATTTCAAAACTTCACAGAATGGTTTAGAATAACTTTGGGCACCCACTTTGATTGAAATTTAATTTTTTTGATATGCCCAAAAAAATCAAATATTTCAAAACTTCACAAAATAGCTTAAAATACCTTTGGGCACCCACTTTAAGTGAAATTTAATTTTTTTGACGTGCCCAAAAAAAATCAAAAAATCAAAAATTTCAAAACTTTACAAAATGGCTTAGAATACCTTTGGGCACCCACTTTGAGTGAAATTTGATTTTTTGGGAAATTTAATTTTTTTAAGGTGTCCAAAAAAATCAAAATTTTCAAAATTTCACAAAATAGCTTAGAATACCTTTGAAGACCCACTTTAAGTGAAATTTAATTTTTTTGAGGTGCCCAAAAAAATCAAAAAATCAAAAATTTCAAAATTTCACAAAATGGCTTAGAATACCTTTAGGCACCCACTTTGAGTAAAATTTGATTTTTTTGGAAAAATTAAATTTTTTGAGGTGCTCAAAAAAATCAAAAATTTCAAAACTTCATAAAATGGCTTAAAATACCTTTGTGCACCCTTTTTCGTAGCAGAAATATTTACCGGTTCCCCGGGGAAATATGTTGGTCTAGCAGAAATAATTAGAGGGTTTAAACGGATCCTTTCCGGAGAATTAGATAGTCTTCTTGAACAAGCCTTTTATTTGGTAGGTAACATCGATGAAGCTACTGCGAAGGCTACGAACTTAGAAATGGAGAGTAAATTAAAGAAATGACCTTAAATCTTTGTGTACTAACCCCTAATCGAATTGTTTGGGATTCAGAAGTGAAAGAAATCATTTTATCTACTAATACTGGACAAATTGGCGTATTACCAAATCACGCGCCTATTGCCACAGCTGTAGATATAGGTATTTTGAGAATACGCCTTAACGACCAATGGTTAACAATGGCTATGATGGGTGGTTTTGCTAGAATAGGCAATAATGAAATCACTATTTTAGTAAATGATGTGGAAAAGGGTAGTGATATTGATCCACAAGAAGCTGAGGAAACTCTTGAACTAGCGGAAGCTAACTTAAGGAAAGCTGAAGGTAAGAGACAAACACACTTTGAGTGAAATTTATATTTTTTGAGGTGCCCAAAAAAATAAAAAATAAATAAAAATAGATTTTTGTTCCAGAAATCAATTTCTAGAGCAGAATTAGTCATGTTTTATTAAATAGATTTCTTCTCCAAAAATTAATTTTTGGCAAGAATTCCGGAAATCAATTTCTGGCAAGAATTTGATTTCTAGAGTAGAATAGTTACCATTCGTGCCCTAAGTGGAGGCGTAAGGCGCGCATAACAACCATTCTAGATCAGAATTTCTATTCCCGAATGCATTCCGGAATAGAAATATGTTTGTTAAAAATTTTCCAAAATGCATTCTGGAGCAATTTTTGCTTTCTAAAACAAAAACTCGTTTGATAAAAATGCATTCTTTTTTTTGCTCCAGAGTCACTTCTTGATTTCAGAATGCATTTTTGCCCAAAAAATAGAAGCTATTTTTTCTAGCTTCCCTCTTCCAAAATGAGATTTCCTTCTTTTCTCCATAAATTCCTAAAAATCTTTAAAAAAATTTAGAAAATCCATAAAAATTGAAAAATTCCAGAAAAATTCATAAAAATTTTCAGAAAATAAAAACAAATCAAATTTCAGGAAAATAGGAAATTTGTTGAATTTTTTCCAAAAAATTTCAAAAAATTCAAAATTTCACAGAATGGCTTAGAATACCTGTGGCCACCCATTTTGAGTGAAATTTAAATTTTTTGAGATGCCCAAAAAAATAAAAAAATAAAAAAATAAAAAACTTCACAGAATGGCTTAAAATACATGTGGCCACCCACTTTGAGTGAAATTTAAATTTTTTGAGGTGCCCAAAAAAAATTAAAAATATCAAAAAATTCAAAACTTCACAGAATGACTTAGAATACCTGTGGCCATCAACATTAAGTGAAATTTAAAATTTTTGAGGTGCCTAAAAAAATAAAAAATTTAAAACTTCACAGAATGACTAAGAATACCTGTGGTCACCCACTTTGAGTAAAATTTAAATTTTTTTAGGTGCCAAAAAAAGACAAAAAATCAATTTTTGGAGCAGAATTAGCTTGTTTTATCAAACAAATTTCTCCTCCGGAAATCAATTTTTGGCAAGAATTTAATTTCTAGAGCAGAATGGTTGTCATTCACGCTCGAAATGGCATGTGGCCCATTAGATAGGTGTTGTCGCATCCTTTCACTTTTTTGTATCTCTTTCTTTTTCAATCTACAACTATAACCTATTACTAAAATAAATATATATGATTTTTTCCCTCTTTAAAGATTTGATTGATTTTTACTCCACCTCACATAACTTTGACTTTTCTATTTATTTTTCCTCCTTAGATTCTACGAAACAATATATTTTCAATATTTTAATAAATAGTTAGAATTATCCAAATTAACCCCCATGCGTGGAAATTTTGAACATCCAAATATATTATCTCTTTGGTATTATTATTTAATATATTAAACTAAATAAAGAAAAATTGTTAACCATATAACCTAGTAATTTAATGCATTATGGCTAGATAAATAGTTGGCATTATACATTTATCGAGAGTGAGTGATATCTGTGTTTGGAGTTAATCTTTGTAACCGAATTCTTGCACATGTCAATACCTAATCGTGAATGTGAAAACTATTTTCTACATTGGCAACGGACCTAATAAAATCTTAATTCAATGTAATGAATGGAGATTGCCACCTCATGCTTCGCATTTTTATATCATTTCTATGCAATGCAAATTTGATGACACACACCCGACCCAACCCATATACGAAAACACGTTATTATTTAACCCAATCTAGGAAAATCCTTACATATTTATTTAACCAATTTTAAGCTCTTCATGTGTATATGTTACTTGTATAAAAACTTCACATCAAATTAAAAAAGTAAATTTTTATTGTCAAAATTTTAAAGGTAAATTAACACACTATAAAATTAGTAAATAAAGCAAAAAATGCAAAAACCTATGAATTGAAATACTTATAAAGAACTTTGATAAGAGAAAGTTCGATCAGCTACAATAAATTGTGAAATGGGTCGTGCTTTTAGTTTTTGGTTAAATATAAACGAGTTTTGGGCCGTCCATAACTTAAGAAACGTGTTCCACGAGCAAAGTGAAAAAATACTCAGCATTGAACTCACCTGGCCTTGGTATTTCTACAAAGTCAGCAAACACGGCATATCTCTATAGCAAAGTCTTGACCAAAACCCAACAAACTCAAAGTTCGTTCTTTTACAAAAAAGGTTAAGGAAATATCAATTAACATTACTCATACACAGCCATACTAACAAGACTTTTCCACACAAAAAAAAGATAAGTGAACTAAAACTCATAAAATTTATTAAAAAAATATAATTGAGTCCTAAAATTTTCAAAAAGTGCAATCAAGTCTCAAAATTTGCCGCGAAAATGCAATCGAGTCTTAAAATTTTCAAAAAGTACAATCAAATCTCAAAACTTGCTACAAAAGTACAATCAAATCTTAAAACTTTCAAAAAGTGCAATTAACGAAATAACTTGATTGGACTAATTTGATAAGTTTTAGGATTTGATTACATTTTTTGAAAATTTTAAGACTCGATTGCACTTTCGCGGCAAATTTTGGGACTTGATTACACTTTTTGAAAGTTTTATAACTCAATTGCATTTTCGTAATAAGTTTTAAGATTTTAGTGCACTTGTCCAAAAAAAAATTCCCACAATTGCGATTCAAAGAATGGCATCAATAATCCCACGTGCTATGCAGAAAGCATTAATCTTGACGGTTTTAGTGCAAATTCGCTAGTAAAGTTTTCACCGTTTTATGTGAAGAATATCTTCAGTGGTTGTGAAAAGCTCTCGTCTCTGCCTGGCGAGCTTCTCTCTATCCCCATGGTGATAGTCCTCCACAAAACCCCAATCCCCTTACACCCCAACCCTAGACCAGATTTCCCCAAATAATTCCCAATCTTCCCACAGCATCTATTCCACAGTAAGCTTAGGCCTCATCCCCCAGAATGGGGAGCGACAACTCCCCATTTTCCCCTTTTTCAAGCAAAGGAAACCCCAACTTAGCAACATGAAGGTACTGAGCTGCAAATATCACCCTTTATATCCTGGATCTTGCGATTCCCAGGAGGATGAGCTCGACCACCCTATGCCCCAACATTTCCTGTCCTCGATCATTGATACCCAGTTTCTCTAGCCCCAGTCGCTAGCCCACGAGTCTCAGGCGACGATACCCATTGGAATTTCGCTCCATATTTCAGACCTCCCTTCCTTCAAGTTCTACTCACTCTCCCATCAGCAAGGTTGGTTGTGTTCTCCTTTATCAAGCAGATTTTGACAATATCCCATTCTGCATTTGCAACTTGGATATACTGTGGTGGATTGGCTGTATTTTTTAGGTACGTCCTCAACCTGTGTGTTGACACCTAAATTTTGCCTATTCATTTAGGGTTTAAATTGCATGAAAAATTAGGGATTAATTTTTAACCCCTAAACAAAAATATTTTCATTAAATTGTGTGGCATATAGACATTAGGCGCATTTGCATTAATAGATTTAGTGAAACATATTTTCGCTTTATTTTACTTCTTTTTTATTTTTATTTATTTAAAATAATTTTAAAAAAATTAAAAAATGAAAAAAAATATTTAAAAAAAAAAGAGAGAGAAGACAAAGGGGAGCTCTTCCCCGTGACTCTCCCGCTGACACTTGCAAAAAAGAAGAAAAAGGGGGAAGAGGACGAAAAAGAGTTGTTCTGCACAAACCAAAAAGGAAAGAGAATAGAGAAGAAAAAAAAGCCAGAAGAGAAAAAGGGGAGGGAAGAACAGAGACCAAGAAAAGAAGAAAAAAGAGGAGAGTTCCAGAGAGATTCGGGGAGGAGAGAACGGGAGGGGTCTAAGAGGAGAGCGCTCCGGTTCCTCTTCAGAAGGGTCGCCGGCAAATCTCTTCCCCCTCCCAGTGAGCTAGCCACCGTCACCGGACGTCCATCGCCCCGGCCACTGCATTTGGTGTTGGTGAGTCAAGAACAGAGGGAGTTAGAGAGGAGAAAGAGGAGGCCGAGCGAGAGAGTAGAGCGAAATCGGTGAGTCTCGAGTCTTACCCGCTCACCGGAGTGCCACCCGAACCTTCATCGAGCTGCCCAGCCGCCGCGCTTCGCCTCGGCCAGACCCGAACCAGGTGGGTTTTCGTCCTTGTCCTCCCCTGTTTTCCCCCTCCTTCCCCTGCCTCTCGGACACCAGACATACCGAATCTGTTCAGTGCTTGTCGGGCTCCGTCCATGGATGATAATGCTCGTTTGAAACTCAAAGACATTCTTTTAGATGTTATATGTTGAGTTGGTGCCCCAAACCGTGTCAAAAGGGAATTTGTATCTCTTTTTTAGTCACACCCCACATGCTCGATGAAATGCCCGAATGAACTTTCGATTCTGTTCTTGTGAAATCTATTTCTAAAACTTTGTTGTGTGCGTGGTTTGTACTAACGCCATTACTGACCCCGATTTTGGTTGCCTTTCATGTGATTTTGGCGGCGTGTTAACGATGTCCGAGTCGACCGCATGTGTTTTCCGTCGTCGGGATGCCGTTCCTGAAACCGGAGCAGCCAGCGGTTCAAGGCCACAATCGTTAGTCGTTTATCCTTATTCTCTGTTTGTTTGTGCTCGTTTTGTCTGGGTTAAACGTTTGCGACTAGGGCCGAAAGTAGAACAATCGGAAAGTAAGTTTTGGTCGCCGGCGAAGGGGTGTGTTTTTGAGGTCGTCGGAATGGTGCCCGGAATGTCTTGCCGGCTATGACGGCATAAGGCCGACGTCTGCCGTCAGCGTTGGCGGCCCGAGCCGACGGCCGGTGGTGGGTGGCCACGGCGTGGTCTCAATTGAAGAAGAAGAAGACTCAGTGAAGAATAGCAAGAAGCAGGGGAAAGTCTTCTGGGTAGAGAGGATCACGTGCATGAAGGGGATGAAGAGTAATAAAAAAATAGAGAATAAAAACAGAAAAGAAACCAAAGAAAAAAAAGGAGGGGAAAATCAAAAGAAAAAATTGAAAAGAAATGAAAATGGGGTCCCGGGTAGGGTCGGAATTTCGGGTCAGGTGTCGGGCGGATCGGGTCCGAATCCTTATTTTACTAATAAAAACATTTAAAAAAATATTTAAAAATTCAAAAAATATAAAAATATTAAAAATTCCAAAAAATTCCAAAAAAATTCCAAAATGTTAAAAAATCTAAAAAAGGTCTGAAAACATTAAAAAATTCTAAAAAAAATTCTAAAAAAATCAGAAAATTAGGAGATGTTCAGAAATCAGTTTTGAGCTTAATTTCACTAGATTTCAGGTTAAAAACTCAAAAAAAATGAAAAAAAAGTGAGAAAAACCTTCTAAAAAATTCTCAAAAAATCGAACAAGCCATTAGGGTTTTATCTTGAGGCTTTCGTTTGC
Organism: Syzygium malaccense; assembly: GCA_031216405.1. Classification (NCBI taxonomy): domain Eukaryota; kingdom Viridiplantae; phylum Streptophyta; class Magnoliopsida; order Myrtales; family Myrtaceae; genus Syzygium; species Syzygium malaccense. The sequence goes on along the minus strand of CM062258.1, from coordinate 4,426,451 downwards.
CTTTTCCTTTCTAGAGACGATGATAGGTCGCTGGTTGTTTATTTTGGTTGTGCACTTTAAATACATTGATCGTTATTTTTCATTTTTAGCATGGTTAGGACGAGCTTTAGGCTTTTCGATAGGCTGCCCGGTATGTTAGTTTGCGAACGTTCAAGTTTAGGTACCGAAAGGGCACTAGTTAGATCGCTAGTGTAATCAAGTTCCCGAATTTTGGAATCTCTGATTTTCGCACGCATCGAGACGACGCTCCGGTGTCTCGATTAGGGTATCTAGCCGACCCTTAATCATGGCTAGTGGCGACTCCATTCAAATGCGTAAATTAAAAAATTCTCGTCGCACGAGGTATGAGGCTTGGGAGTGCCTTAGTCTTTGGATTAATGAACCATTTGGTTTGGCTTTCGAACGAATCAATCGTTGTTCACATCCATCGACAAATACCTATTGGCCTAAATCCAATCGGTTCGGGTAGGCCGTGACACTGTGGTGAAACACAAAATATGGAAGTTGGTGCGGAAAATGAAATGCGGATGACTGCCCTTTGTAAAAGCTTAGGAGATATGTGGTCGAAGGAGGATGAGGTTGCAGTCAAGGGAGATATCCCTTTAGACAAAAAACGAGAGTGTGACTTAGTCCTCATCGGGAAACTTTATTCCAAACCAAATGTGAACTTTCAGGCATTTATTAGCACTATGAGAAGGGCGTGGAAATCAGAATCAGTGTTATGCTCCCCCATAGAAGAACCTGGGATGTTCGCTTTCACTTTCAACTCTATTGCTGAGAAGGATAGGATATTGGCAACAAGCCTGTGGTTATTTTCTACTAATTTACCCATTGTGACTTTTGGGTGCATATTAGGGGTTTGCCTAGGGGCAGAAATACTGAGGAGATGGTACAAAATATTGCAATGAAGATAGGAAAGGTCTTGGAAGTGAAGATAGAGGTTAAAGGCAGTAACCAAGTTCTGTTAAGTAAAGCACGAGTAAGCCTTGACCTTTCTAACCCACTAAAGCCAGGAACTGTAGTTAATCTGGGTTATAAGAAGCTTTGGGTGGACTTTAAATACGATAGACTTCCAAATTTCTGCTACTCATGCGGTCGTATAGGGCATTATGCCACCTATTGCAACATAATTCCTTATGAGGAGTCAGGCCTCGAAGAAAAAAGTGTAGGCAAGTTTGGCCAATGGATAAAGGCGGAAGTGAAAGAGTACAGCCCTTTTTGGAAAGCTTTTTATGGAGAGCTCATCTATGCCCAGAAGATTGACGAAATAGTTCCTGAAACTTCCACTCACAACAACCAACGGGAAACGGACCAGCTAGGGGAGAAGGAACAGGAAATCATGCAGACTATAATTATTTCACCTAAAGGAGGGGCTCTTAAACAAAAAAGAGGTAGTTGCTCAGCACCTGATTTTCTTGGTGTTGACTTCAGAAGCCAGGAAACCTAGCTCATGATCATGGATGAGAATAGCCCAGGAAAATCTTTGGGGCCACTACCAAAAGGGAAAGGAAGGCGTAAAGCTCCGGCGCATAAGAAGCTGAAACGCTTCAACCCCTATGAGGGGCAAGGTACCTTATCTCAGTCCCTTGATGATGACAATTTACGTGAAACTCCAATTCAGGTGGCGGAAGGCGTGAATGATTGGGCTTTGGTGGCTAGCCCTAATAAGCCACCAGGGATTATATGAATATTTTGAGCTGGAATTGCCAGGGGCTGGGCATACCCCTGACATTCCGGCACCTTAGAGCCTTAGTGGCTCAAGAAAGGCCCAACATTGTGTTTTTGATGGAAACTAAGAATAAAGCAAGTGTTGTTGAAAGAGTGAGGAAGCAGCTTCAGTTTCAGAATCTTTTGGTAGTTAACCCAATTGGTGTTGCGGGGGGATTGGCATTACTGTGGACCAATGAGGTGTCAATACAGGTGGAGTTGAGCTCGAGTGAGCTGATTGATGTTATCTGTAGGGATTATAAAACTATGAGGATCTCCTGTATACACGCCCCTACAAACTTTCAGGAGAGGCTTGTATTATGGCGGCTGCTTCGTACCATTCATTCCATCAACAGCCTTCCTTGGATTTGTATCGGCGACTTTAATGAAACTCTCTATCACTGGGAGAAGTTTGGAAAGAGGGAAACGGATTATTATCGTGTAGCAGCCTTCCGGGACTTATTATATGAATGTTCGTTCATGGATATCGAGAGTAAGGGGTGCACCTTTACCTGGGCTAATAATAGGGAGGGGGAAGCCCTCGTGAAAAAGAGACTGGACCGGGTTCTTTGCAACATAGAATGGAGATTGATGTTCCTAAATGCAGAAGCTTTTGCTTTACCTGCCATTGGATCTGACCACAGTCCTGTATTGCTCTCTTTGTTTCCACCCTTGGCTAAAAGGAAAAAGGAGTTCCGATTTGAAGCTTACTGGCTAGATGATACTGAATGCACAGGAATTGTCAAAGAAGTATGGAACAACCAGTATAATACACAGCTAAACTTGGGGATCAAACTAAACAAGACAGCTGCTGCCTTGGCAAAATGGAGCAATCGCAAATTCTCTAATGCATTCCGACAGGTAGAGATACTTAAAAGAGAGCTAACTGAGTTAACAAACAAGTTAGATGGATATTCGAGGAAGGAAGAGACCCATAGAATTAAGGTGCAAATTGAGAAATTATGGAGGCAGGAAGAGATGTATTGGGGCATAAGATCAAGGATACAATGGCTAAAATGGGGAGACAGAAATACAAAGTACTTTCATGCTACAACAGTACAAAAAAGGCAAAGGAATAAAATTTCTACACTGAAGATAGATGACCAAAACTGGTGCCGGGATCCCACTATACTAAGAGATCACATTGGGACTTATTATCAATCCTTATACAACACAACTGGACCCAGAAACTTTCAGCCGGTATTAGATCAATGCCCTAGAGTGGTAGGTGAGGAGATAAATACATCTTTGATGGGACCGGTATCATTAGAGGAAGTGAAAGAAGCAGTGTTCAAAAAGGGTGCTACAAAGGCTCCGGGGCCGGATGAAATGAATGGTCAATTCTACCAGCATCATTGGGAGGTAATTCAGCAAGAAGTGTACCAAACAGTCAATAATTTCTTTGCCTCGGTACCCTCGACCCTTCCCTGAACAAAACTCATATTGTTCTTATCCCTAAAGTGCCAAACCCAGAATCTATCACGCAATATAGGCCCATCAGCTTATGTAACTTCAGCTACAAGATTATATCTAAGGTTATGGCTAATCGCTTAAAACCTTGGCTCCCTGTACTGATCGCAAGTGAACAAAGTGCTTTTGTCGGGGGCAGACAAATACAAGACAACATCTTTATTGTCCAGGAGGTGCTGCATTAGCTTAGAATAAGAAAGAGAAAAAGGAAATTCCAGGCGGTTCTTAAACTTGACATGCAAAAAGCATATGATAGGGTGGAATGGGATTTTTTATGTGCTTGCATGTTACGAATGGGTTTCAGCGATCGATGGGTCTTTTTGGTGAAACAATGCATTTCCACTATCGCCTTCAGTGTCAAAGTTAATGGGGAACCTCTCCAAGAGTTCAGGCCAACCCGAGGAATCAGGCAAGGGGATCCTCTTTCTCCTTATCTATTTATTATTGTGGCTAATGTGCTGTCTTCGCTTATAAAAAAAGCACTAGGGGATAGTAGTGTGAAAGGAATCAAATTAAATCGGTTCTGTCCAACGCTCTCGCATTTGCTCTTTGCCGATGATGCAATATTCTTTCTAGATGGAACAGTGAAGGAGTGCCAAAACTTGGGGAACCTATTGAATCAGTATTGCTTCGCATCGGGGCAAGCTATCAATCTAAACAAGTCGGGCATATTCTTCAGTAACAGTTGCCCCCAGCAACTAAAGAGGAACATGGCAGCAGAATTAAGAGTCCCAATCATTGACAAGACAGGGAAATATCTTGGTATTCCGTCGGATTGGGGACAGTCGAAGAAAGCGATATTCTCTTGGGTCTTAGCGAGGGTGAATATGAAACTTGAGGGGTAGAAGGAAAAGCTAATGACGAAGGCGGGTAAGGAAATTCTTATTAAAACAGTTGTGCAGGCATTGCCGCAATATGCAATGTCCATATTCAAGATCCCTATCTCGATTTGCAAAGCGATTGAGAAAAAAATTGCATCTTTCTGGTGGAATCAAAGTAATACAAAGGCCGGGGTTCACTGGAAGAGATGGGAGCTACTGAAAATCAGGAAAGATTTTGGGGGTATGAGTTTTAAAGATCTTGTTGCTTTTAACAAAGCCATGCTAGGGAAGCAAGCGTGGAGACTTATACAAGCCCCTTCAGCCTTATGGGGTCTATTGATGAAAGGAATATACTTTTCAAGTGGGGATTTTGGGAATGCAAAAAGAAGGTCTAGGCCTTCTTGGGGTTGGCAAAGCCTACTGGTAGGTAGAGAATCCTTAAACCAAGAAGTCATGTGGTCGGTGGGAGATGGCACCAAGATTAAAATTAGAGAAGACAAGTGGCTGAATCGGGGACGAATTGGCGGCCCAGCAAACCAAGGTGAACCTCAGATGGTGGCAGAGTTGATTAATCAGGAATCTAAGCAATGGGATGTAGAGAAGCTGTCAATCTTTTTTGAAGAGAACCTAGTGCACGAAATTCTCGCTATTCCACTTAGCCCTATCATGGGGACTGATAAGCAAATCTGGACTGGGAATAAATCGGGACTTTACTCGGTCAAAAGTGGATACAACAGAATCTATACAGTAGACACCCATAGCAATAAAAACCAGGCCTCCACATCATACCAGCCTCCCAAAACTCTATGGAACATGATATGACATCTTCAAACCCACCCAAAGATCAGGTTTTTTATGTGGAGATTATGTAGCAATGCACTCCCTACAAAGGAAAACCTACACAGGAGGAAAATGATACCTACCCCGATGTGCCCCATATGCAATCAAGCGCCGGAAACCCTGGAGCATCTCTTCATCCTGTGCGACTGGACAAAAGCCATATGGTCAGATCCAAAACTAAAAATCGATTCCTCCCCTCAGCATTTAACTAGAATCGACAAGTGGATACTAGACAGTCTCACCGAAGGCAATGACCCACCATCGAAAGAGCTGCTTGCTGGGACCCTTTGGTTTATTTGGAAAGAGAGAAACATGCTGGTCTTCCAAGGCCAACCACCAAGTCCAAGCGAAATCATAGAATCTGCAATCGCAGAAAATAAACTTTTCAAAAGATGGAACATAGAAGAAAGAAATCGAAGAAAAGAGGATATCGAGTTACTTGAGCGATGGGTTCCACCTGAGAAGGGAGCCTTGAAATACAATGTGGATGGCTCATGGTCTGTCGACTCACTTGAGGGATCTATAGCCGGAATTTGTAGGAACTCATATGGCGTTGTCACCGATGGCTTTGCCATGAACGCCCATGCCTCCTCAGCCCTTGGGATCGAAAGCCTAGCCCTCCGTGAGGTTTTGTCTAGGCTGGTAGAGACACAGAAACTAAAGTCTTCCGTTGATCGGTGCATGAAAGTGAAAGTAGTTTCAGATAGCTTATCAGCTGTGGAGTGTTTATTAGGCCAAGTCCAAAGCCCATGGACAGTGCGGACGATTATTGAAGACTACAAATCTAGTTTGGCACAACTTAATGGAGTATCAGTTAAGTATGAGCCCCGCGAAGCTAATTTGACTGTGGATTGGATTGTCAAAGCTCGCCGAAGAAATTTACTTCCCGTCAATTGGCTATCTAAGCCCCCCGCCCATTATGGGCTTTATTATGTACTGATTTTGAACCTTATAGCACTTCTTCCATGGTTTAGTAATGAAAGCTACCTCTTTGACCAAAAAAAAAAAAAGTGCAAATTCCACTAGGCTGAAAACACTCGGTTAGCATTAAGTTCATCCTCAATTGAGAATACATCCTCCCACTGCAGGTTGCAAACTTGCAATACCCACGACTAGTAGAGAGGCCATTAGCTACTAGTGCTCCCTTTAGAATCTATTCGCTACTAATTTTGTTTCGAACTACCCACGAGAGAGAGAGAGAGAGAGAACGGGGGCGGAGAGAGAAGGTTTGGCACCCATGGTATCCGGCAAACCGCAAAACGAAGACGGCGATGGGCCTCCAGAAATTGCCGAAGGCTGAGACTCCGCTGCCGCGCCTTAAGACCGAGCTCCTTGAGTACAAGGTCTTCTGAGAGACGGCATCCCTTGTCCCGGTGCCGGAGGGTGGGATCTGTTCCAAGAACGCCGAGATTCCCAAGTCGGTGAAGCAAGTTGAAAAGCTCGTAACTTCGAACGAGATGCTGAGACACGAACTGGAGGTGTCCAGGGCTCGATACGAGGAAGAGACGAAGATAGAGTGAAGAGGGAAAGAGAGACGGCAGACGTCTGAGCGCTGGGTTTTGTTTTTTGGTCACGATTTGAGCCCTGGGTTAAACGGGTTCATTTTATTGTAGGCTTTTTTAATTTAGAACTCATCATGATCCATATCTTAATTTTAAGATGATCCATTTATGACCCATTTCCATAATTTTGAATCAAAATATGGATTGTGACCTATTTTGACAGTTTTACTTGAGAGTAATACTATACATTACTCCCAAAGAAGATATACAAAAGACTGGTATATCACATGATAGGTAGACGCTCTTTATTTATAAATTGATAACCAAATGCCACAAAATGGAGATAAAACCTAGATATATGTGGTACAATGACAACGTTAGCAAAGTGAAAAAGTGAAAAGTCACTTTACTGGAGTAAAAGGCAAAGGGATTACAATTTGCACCAGAATCCCTGACCGCCTAAGAGGTCTAATACGATTGTTACTTAAGAAAAACGCTGAAGGAGGGAGCAGAGGACCCTATTAAATGGTATGTTCCTCAAGCTGGAGCAATCTGCGATTGGCACTTACGATGCTCTATCCCTTAATAAAGTTATGTAATTTAATCTATCAATTAATCTACCTGGAACAATCTGCTAATATTAGTTTATATAATTTGTTGATTTGGCTATAACTTGGAATAAGAGACAATAACAAGATAAATCCATTATTGAAAATATTTTGTTTCATTTTTTTCACTTATCAGTCGTACAAATAGATTTATTCTTTTAGCAATTACCGAATAAATATCATTCAGACCTTGTAGTGCCATATCTAATTCTCTAGATTAACTTACCCCTAAAATGTGCGTATCAACATCATGATTTCACCACAAGACACAAACATTTTTTGAATAAATTGAAAAAAAGATAGGAAAATGGCTCTTAGATTAGTAACATTTACCACGTAATACAAATTAAAATCAAGTCTTGGCTTTTTTAATGTGTATTAGACATTTCCATTACCTATATCATTTCATTTTACACAAAATGCACAGAATAAACATACAGGGAAGAAGGAAGGTAAGAGAACCCTTAAACAAAAGAGCAACTCTTTCCGTCATAAGACAGAAAGTAAACATCAAATTTAGATAGTCCTACAGTAAATACTTATACAGCAAGAACATTCAAAAAAAAAAATAGAACATAATGAAAGACTGAACAATAATATAACGATTGGTTTATATAAAGAGTCAGTATAACATTATACAAAAATTTTATACATGTAATATGGGTTCATATCAGTAGATGAAATTTGAATAAGTAAATTTCCGAATCTGTGCAACCCACGGGTCTTTGTTTACTACACATTCTACAAAAATATACAGTTATAAGCTACAATCTGATGGAATAACCTACCAATAAACAAAGTTCTATGCACATCATAGGACATGTGTGATAGCAATTGGATGGCCTGGAATATTTTGGGGGCAGAGATGGACACATCTCATTCATATGAGGGTACGGGTCCATTGTATTGTATCCTGGCAGCTCCATTCGATACCTACCTCGTATTTGACAGAAAGGAAGCTTGACGTCATCCCCATCATTGCACCACTTAGACAAGCGGCTTGAATTATTTTCGAAGAACCTTAGCGAGTAAGCATCTTTTATCTGCATATAACACAATGCTATTCACAAAATGCCAAATGGGACTCCTCACAACAAAAGTCATGCTTCGATGGGCAAACTAGATTAGATTATAGTTCTCTCAATCTCTGAATAGAGCGACATCCATCTCTACATAGTAAGTTCAAGCAATTAGGGTCAGAAAGAGAACCCAACTTGGGTCAATCAGATCACACTTACAGTGAACTCTGTAACTTGAATGGAGCTAGAAATTGAATCAAAGAGTCCTGCTGCTTTGTATATTTCAAGAACGAAGGCTACACATGAGGCAGACTTCCCGTCACTGTATACCCAATCGTCTTGCTCTGGAATTGTCAGCAGTTCAGCAAAAGATGACCCCCTCATTTCAGTTTCAACTAATAGATCAGGAAGATCCAAGCCCTGTATCCAACACAAATGCAAGGTAGCCACAAAGTAAAGTAAGTTTAATTACAGTGTAATCAAAACCATATAACATTAGAGAGACATTATTTTAACTGAACATCATTCGAGAGACATTAGATTCCAATTGCACCTCAGTGTGCAAAACAAGATGCATAACTTCACATGGACAATTGCAAATTGAATGGGACGGTACCTCTGTTCCTAGTCGCTTGTTCAGTGCTTCATTCCACATGTTCGCAGCATAGGCTGGTTGCATTTGGTTCCATACTGTCATAACAGAAGCAACCTACAATACCACAATGCTTTCTATAAACCGAGTGAACCACACTCCCATTCCGCGAAGAATGCATCCCACATGGCGAGCATATTACATGCATCATCAGTCAGGCTGGTAGAAATTCTTAAGAAAAATTTAACAAAGTTTACTATTTTGCTGCCTTAGCACTTAGATTCTTTTCCATAATGTTAGCACTAAATAGAGTCACGAGCTAATCTGCCATTTGGCGAGATCACTGTTCAGTTTTTAGCCTTTTGTGGTATGGTTGTCTAATTCTAACTAGACCGCGTTGATATGATTTGACACACGGTATCATTATATTTCATGGTCTATCAAAGTAAGGGTAAATTGCTGTTTAGCTGTCAGGTTGAGAAGCAGAAACTCTCTCATATCCAGCATCTAAGAATCTCAAGCCATCTAAAGATAAACCTTGGAAGTAACACAAGGCCATAGTGTTAGAGAAATTGCCTAAGACAAATTGAATGCAACCACAAGATATATATAAACACATATGCACGTGTACAATCTCAGTACCACATGGGCATCCAATGGTGGTGGATAATTTGCATCGATAGTGTCTATCCAGCTAAAAAGCATGTTGTGATAACCATATGGTCTCCCATTCATACTCTGTGCATACTCCCATGCAGCACTCTCGTTAAATTTGGCTCGCATATCAGGATGCAGTGGAAGCAATGCAATGTGGGGATTTGAGTCATCTTTGTTAAGCTCAAACTCCCACCATTCATCCCATGGTAGCACAGCAATGACATCTTCTCCCTGCAAGGATAAGAACAAAACAAAAATTGCATTATCCCAACACTTTGTTGGACTTCTGCAGCACCTGACCCCTTTACCAACACAAAGGAACAGAGCAAGTAGCAACAACCCAATTATGGACTTAAATTGGTTAATCAAAGTCTGCCTCAAGTAAAGGATGTCATTTCATCGAATTCTAACTATAATCATCATCAGTAAGTTGCCATGTTGTGTATAAAGATGGTCTTGAAGTTCAATAGAAACAGTTTAGGCACACTGTATTTGCTATGTTACAAATATGATGATGACACAATAAAGCTTCTAGTAGGAGCCTAAATACTTTCTGCTCTAGTTCATCCTGAACCTGAAGCAGCATGTCATCGTTTACTTACTCATCCTCTCTTACAGTCAAAAGTTTCTACAGGAGCACAGAAAGGAAAGACTTGTTTAATTAGAGAAGATAAGATGAGCAAGGAGATTTAAGCACATGGGGCTAAACAAAAGCACATTTAAGATGCAAAATGGAACAATCTCAATGGAAACCATATTTGTGAGAGTAGAAGTCCATGATTCAACAAAAGTTACATCCATACAGTGATTGCATTGGAGTCCAATGCCCCAAAAACCTAAGGGTCCACCCTATGACATGTTATAGAAACACCGCAGGGAGCCTAGTTATCCTTCTCTAATTGTACGAGACAACCCTTCGATAATCAGAGGACGTTAAAGCAGTGTTGTATGAGTGTGTTCAAAATTGAATGACAGATAAGCACAGGGAATTAAGGAGGAGGCGGAGAAATAATAACTCAAACAACTGGTGGGGGTGTTTGAGATGTTGAACGTTTGTCTGTTGGATATCCCCATATAGGAACAATGTGGACAATTCTCGTGAAAGACTGGCATCAACTGACAGCCATGTTAATATCGTGTCTATGCAATTGATTTAAAACTTTACTTCACAATTACAATTGCAGGGACAGCAGCAGGCAGAAAGATTGGATGAAATGTCAAACATCAAAAGCAATCTGTCGATGCATGAAAACACAGAACAAAGAGGAATAGATAAAATGCTTAAAAACAATCTCAAAGTAATCCTTTTCCTCAAAAGGCTTTTTCTCCACTAGGCATGAGTCAATATAAAAATTAGCCCTTCAGACTGAATGAGAAGTACACTTACATGCATGACCAACCCATGGCTGAGGCCAAATTACCTGTTCATTATCATGTCCGGATTCACCAACCCATAGCTTTCCATCAGAATCCTTTAAGCACAAAGCTGTGTGACCAGCATATGCGCCACTGACCCATTTCTCTAGAGTCTCAAAACCACCCCACCTCCCGCAAATTTTTGAAATTGCAAGGAAATCACCAGAGTGGATATCATCAATGCTGATGTTTGTAACCCAGGGCTGGGGACGTTGCTCAAATGAAGCTCTCATATGCTTCTTGAGAAAACCAATGTTAGATTTCTCCCCCCACCCAGTTTTTGAAAACAAGGGAAACACGTACCACAGTGCTTGAAGGGTCCCTACCATCCCGGCTTGCATAAGAAAGATTGACACTCCTCTACTTTTCACCTGAAATCAAAATTATGGAAAACCAAGGGTAACAACTCACCAAAATGCATATGCAAGACCAAAAGAGAAAAAGATAATTGTAGCTTACATATTCAATCTCAGCATTTCCTTCCCACTCTTTAAACTCGAATGTGTGATCACGAGATAAAAAATAGTAGTCCCATGTGACACGGTATGGGGTTGCGAAGACATAAATATCCATACATGTCCAGCTATGGGCTTTGCTGACCTGGATGAGCAATCCAAACTCATGGTTATAAGCTGGATATCTACAACTAGTCGTTAGTTTCCATATTCAGCAGACCCAGAAGCAAAAACAAGAACTTTCAACATGAGGCAGAAAACAATGGGCAATAGCCACCCAGAAAGAAATTGCCTTCATAAGATAATTTAATTTTACATCACACGGAACAACCATATTTGTATGAGCAACCAAATTACTAAATCCTTCTTCAAACACTTGAAAGCTAGACACAAAAAACTCAAGTGACCAGCCATGGTACAACCAATTCGTGGAGCTTTGTCAAGTACAAACAAGCAGATGAAGGGAAAAGAAAAGAAACCTCAGCAAGTGACGAAATCAACTAGAAACGTATCGAAGTAAGAACTGAAAAATTTTGCGACTTGGATTCCAACATAACTAATCAGAATGAGAAAAGAGCAACAGTCAGGATCAAGTGTATGGCCCAAACATCGCAGGATATTCTCTAGCATCCTTTCGGTAATTATTTTCTTTCACAATTCTATACATAACGGTATGACTGGACACCTCAGTTGGTAAGAAAATACCATAAGTAGATAGAAACCCTATCCAGTTCAGTATTATGAATCCATTAGAAAAATCAACCTGAAATTAGCCAAGATAGAAAGCTCAAACTTAGCACCGAAGTTACCAAGAATTAATCGGAAACTGCTTAAAGCTGGCAAACGATGACCATTAGACCCCATCAACAAACCACTACAACTTCAAATCTCACAAAATCATCACAAAATCGAACTGCAGCGTACTGAATTAAGCACTAACAATCGATTCGAAAAACCTCAAAAAGCTCGCGAACAGTGACCATCTCTCCACATCACCAAATCGCCACAAGCTCAAACCTCCCAAAATCTTCCAGAATCGCACTCAAACCCAAGGATTTCCATTCCGCTCCGTTTCCCACTATTCACCAAACAAAAACCAAGAATGGGAATCATCACTCCGGTCCATTCCTTTCCCCATCATTTCCCGATTCCATTCCATTCCACATCTTACCAAACCCGACATAGTAGTCTACCAGAAAACCTCAAAAGCTCGTGCTCAGCGACCGCATGCTCAAAACCTCCCCAAAAAAATCTTCCAGAACCGCACTCGAAAACCAAACGGAGACCAAGCCAAAAAGCAACGCGACGAAGCTAAAGGACGGACCTTGATGTGAAGCGTGCCTCCGCCGAACTCGCTCCCGGTCTTGTTGTGGAACTCCAGCCGACCCGCGTTCTCGTAGAAGCAAGCTCCCTTCCACTCCAGAGAGGAGCCGTTGGAGGGAGAGGCCGCGCCGACGAAGGTGGGCAGCAGGTCCACGGGGCGGCGGAGGGATCTGAGGATGGGCCAGGAGAGCTGCCGCGGCAGCAGGGGGAGCACGTCCTCCGGGTGGAACGGCAGCTTCGCAAGAGGAAGAGGAGAAGCAGCAGCAGAAATGGCGGACGAGGAGAAGCCATGGAAACGGGAGCGAGAGAGAGAGAGAGAGGGAGAGAGAGTCACAGCCCTCAGCGGCAGTCCACTCCGTCCGTGTCTCGGCGTTGACCAGGATCACGTATCAAAACTATATATCAAGGGCAAGAGGAGCAAAATCGCCTTGATTGTCCTTGGACTCTTGGCAATAAGTGCGCTGGCCCATTTATGTGAAACTCCGAAGCCGGATCAGAGCATTACTGGAGCTGAAAATATTCCGTCTCTTCGTGTTAGTATACCCACTGCAATATTAATATCTCAAACTTTTTATCGTGCCGTCAAAAATTCTAAATTATGCCCCATTGTAAATGAATATTGAATTCACGGCGAATAAAATTTAGGTGAAGGGTATTTTTGTTTCGAAGTATAAATTTTAGTGTAGGGACTGGGGATTGAAAGTCTCCACGCGGGAGGATCTAACCCTGTGGGAGATGCTTCGGGAACCGGATATTCCCTGGTCTGCCCTCAAATTCCTCTGGAATATCCCTACTTGGATGTATCACTGCTGCGTGTCAAGTTTTACCTCCTCTTCCGGTTGCCAACCAGAAGCTCCATCTTGCACGAAACTCCTTGAAGAGAGACGGAGAGAGATTTCTCTTGGCCACTTCCCATAATTCTTCCAACTGTACTTTTGGAGCTTACTAATGGATCGACGGTTAAATAAATATCGATTAAATATGGAAAGCGAGATGTTAAATTTGTTAAGGGATAAATGCACCGAAAATTCCAAAGCTTGTCACGGACAGTGCAGTCGAGTTCTAAAACTTTTAAAAAGTGCAATCGAATTCTAAAACTTATCGCGAAATAACAATCGAGTCCTAAAACTTTCAAAAAGTACAATCGACTCCTAAAACTTATCGTGAAAGTGTAATCAAATCATAAAACTTGTTACGAAAGCGCAATCGAGTTCTAAAAATTTCAAAATTTGCAATCAACGGAATGGCTTAATTAGACCGATTTGACAAGTTTTAAAATTTAATTACACTTTTTAAAAATTTTAAGACTCGATTGCATTTTCGTGACAAGTTTTAAAATTTGATTGCACTTTTTAAAAATTTTAAAATTCGATCGTATTTTTGTGATAAGTTTTAGAATTTTCAGTATATTTATCCCTTTTATTAAACGACTGGTGGCCGAAAACTATGTTTTTCAAGTTCTTTTTCGTTTCCCTAATCAAAAGTTAATATGATTCCCATGGACCACCTCAAAAGCGTCGAACAATGAGTGGCTTCTATGAGTACACCACGCAAAAACTACGAGTCGCTGGAACGTGGACATCATTAGACAGCAAAATCAAACTTTGGTTTCTTCCTTTGTTTTCTTATTTTCTTCTATTTACATTTTACGTGCGACTGTGCGGGGCTTGCGTAGAATGAATGTGGGACGCAAATTGGCACGAGGCAGTCCCTCTGAGTTCCAAAAAGGACCACGCAAGCACAGTCCGAGCCACTGCATCCATCCTCCCCATTCGTCTCCACAAGTATTTTCGCTCCACTGAATCGTTCCTTGGCCACTATTCCGACTTATATATATATATATATATATGTCATCTCTACGCCCCTCTGTTCTAATGGTTTCTCTCATCTGCAGCAGCCTCCATGTCTGTCGCGTTTCATCACAAGTTGCCTCACTCTTCGGTGATCCATGAACGAGCTCATGTCCCCAGGGGCCGCGCCTGTTGCTTGGCAGCCACCACGACCAAGCCCCGCCCCAACCCGACCGAGCTTGCTGTCGAACCGTGGCCATTGACAGCTCCGGCTCCGCCTATGTCGCCACCCCGCCCGATACTTGATGACCCGTTGTTGAAATCCACTTGGGGCCACCGCGCGTGGCTTGCCTGCGGGTGCACCACCGTGCTGGTCGCTCTGGCCAAGTCGGCGATCGCCTCGTGCGAGTCTCACGTGTGGGCCGAGCCCATCTTGGCGGGAGCGGTCGGGTACGTCCTGGCGGACCTCGGATCGGGAGTCTACCACTGGGGCATCGACAACTATGGCGACGCGTCGACCCCAGTCTTCGGGAACCAGATAGATGCCTTCCAGGGCCACCACAAGTGGCCCTGGACGATCACCAGGCGCCAGCCGGCGAACAACCTCCACGCGCTGGCTCGTGCGGTGGCGTTCGTGGTGGGCCCGATCGACCTCATCTGCAACGACCCGACGATGCTCGGTTTCGTGGCCGTGTGCTCGGGCTGCATCATGTTCAGCCAACAGTTCCACTCGTGGGCCCACAGCACAAAGAGCAAGCTCCCGGCGCCGGTGGTGGCACTGCAGGATCTCGGGCTGCTCGTGTCGCGGTCGCAGCACGCGGCCCATCACCGCGCGCCGTACAACAACAACTACTGCATCATGAGCGGGGTTTGGAACGAGTTTCTCGATGACCGGAAGGTGTTCGAGGTGCTGGAGATGGTGCTGTTCTTCAAGTTCGGGCTGAGGCCGCGGTCCTGGAGCGAGCCGAGTTCCGAGTGGACGGAGGACGTTGAGGAGGGACTTGCATCAAGTTGAAGCTTGATGTGCTTCCTTTTCATGTTGGTCTTTGGCACTTGACTTTTGAGTCTCAAGTCACCGTAATCGTTCGATTATGCGGATAGCAATTCCATCTCATAGGGAAAGGTTTAGTGACAAACGTGCCAAACGTGCCAGTAATATACATTTGATTTTATTTTTCATAATTATTGTACATTGGATTTGATTTATGACGCGAATTTCAATGACCATTTTACGAGGAATTTCCGATATTTGATCTTCAGGGTGCGTGAAATGTAAAAACTGAATAATTCTGTTTTTGGTTATAGCCACAAACTCGGGATAAGAATTCCAAGGCAAGGAAACAAGCAACAAAATCCTAGGAGCGTGCCATGGCCAGAAGGATCAACTCTTGACCTTGTGATGCGCCTCAGGTTTTGAACAACTCAAATTAGGAATTCAGCATTTGTAATAACAAATGAGAACCTTAGGATCTCCGAGTTTGAGGAAAATGATAGGAAAAATCAACGTTACCGTGAAGACTGAGTAGCAAATGGAAACCTTAGGATCTCAACTGCAACACCGCACATCTTCGTCAATCTTCACATGGGTGACGTTGGAAAATCACCATTGCTTAGCTTGAGGAGCGAGTATGGCAAAACAGATAATGTAAAAGGGGACAATGACATTGAAAAATAGAGTCTAATGACCACAAGAAGGCCTTGAAGTGCCGATAGCATCTATCGACAGCATGGGGTCGGAAGGGAATCAAAAGGAAAACGAACAAAGAAGACTTTATTCCTGAACTTCTACAACCTTAGCTCCCGATTCTAAATCTCTCTGTGTAGAATTGAAGGAGATTATTCGTGCCGAACACTAGCTCTGGACGCCCAAATGAATCTTGGACTATTATTCACAGAACGAGAACTTTCTAGAGTACATTATAATGGATCCAGCATTGCTGAGATCACCCTGGAATATAAGTCGTGGAATAGTTGAACGAGAGATATATGGTATAAGTAATAAAAAATGAAGAAAGCTATCACCAAATCAGAGTGGCGCAGCGGAAGCGTGGTGGGCCCATAACCCACAGGTCCCAGGATCGAAACCTGGCTCTGATAAAAAGCTTCACAGAGTAGCTTCCTTCCACTCCTGTCTTCCCTTTTTTTTATTCTTTCCCTTCTTCACCATCTCTTGCCATCCCACAGTTCCTCTCTCTTTTATTGTTTTTTTTTTTTGAATCCTGCAGGTCAGCTATACTCTCCCACCTTCCTCCTGGTTTGCGAACTCCGAGAAGACTGGGGAGAGACTTTCTCAGCTTCGGTTGCGATTGCAGAACGAGGAGATCGGAAGTGACTCTCGAGTCTCTTTTCGAGCAATGTCGAACTTCAGTCGCGAGAGCCTAATTCTCTGTCCGCGCGCTTCTTTGCGTTCAGGCCCAAAAGATCCACAAAACGGAGCAACACCAGACATCTGTTTGGCAAATAGACCAGCCCATGGGCCTGGTGGGTGTTCTTAGTCTGTGGAAACCCTTTCCCGCCAAGCACACGCTCCTTTTGTCCCGCCACTACGACACTGTCCCACGGCCAGAGCACTACGAATCTACGATTGACAATCGCGTAACTCTGACTCAGTTCGCTCCTTGTACGACACAAATATCCATCTCGCTGCTACGAAGCGCAGGTATCAACATCTCTGTGTTCCGAAAGCGGTCCGAGATCTCAGTATCTCTTAGATTGTGAATCGATGATGACGTGTAGAGCATATTTCTCCTTCTATCTTTTAGGGTAAATGCCCTAAAATATAAATGTTACATCATTAATTTTTCCTTTCTTTTTTGTTGCCATGATTGATGAAATACTTGGTTGTGCTTTTTAAATAAGTTTTACAGTTTGATTACACTTCCGTTACAAATTTCTAAATCTTTATTTTGTTCATTTATCTTGATGAGTACTTAAATTATAGTCGATTTAAGCAAGTGATTTGGTCGACAAGAGTAATGTTTTGGATTCAACGAGGCTGATTATTCTTCGCGGGCATGATTAGAACTCCAAAATGATCGAGCTAGACTTGAGTATTCTTCGAATCTTCGGTCTTAAAGTGATTTTCTTTTGATTTTTTCTTGGTGAGATGAGAACCTGTCAAGTTGACCTTCATTCCTGTCAAACCTGTGTCCATATGCTGCAGACAGCTCGCAGTGGCCAGACTGTAAATTGACGGATGTTTCGGCCCTCATTATGGGAATTTACCTTAAAACGGAGACAGAAATTTTGCCAACCAGAATATTGTCCGTTAAAACATCGACGTTTTGGTCTTCTGTCTGTCTCTCCAAAAACCACAAAGGGAAGAAAAAGGGTTTAGCCCTCTCTCTCTCTCTATGCTCTCTTCTCTGCTCCAGCAGTCCAGCTCCATGGCCACGCTCGGCGCCTCTGCTTCAGTCGAAGACCCACTTGCCCTACGCCCTTGACCGAAAAGCCCCCTCGAAGGACGCCTCGCTCCATCACTTCAGCTGCCTCTGTAAGTTTTTCAAGACTGCCAAGACGGCTCCTTGCGCTGGTAAGCTCGGCAGAGTCGCGGAGGCGATGGCCATGGGAATATCCTCCACCGCCGCGCAGAACGCTCCTTTGGGGCCGTACTGCCCATCTTCCCTCTCCTTGCTGCGGTTCCGCCGCCCCAGGTTCTTGCTCAGGAGGGGGTCGCCCGCTCCTCGTTTGCTCTGGATCAGCGCCGAGTCGGTTCAAAGGTCTCTGCTTTTCTTTCGATTTGTCCTCTGTTGTGGGATGTTCTGCTTGGCTGTTTGTTTCCGCTGTACTTGTAGCTGATTGGATAGCTGAAAGGCCAGTATTTTGCGTCTCTGTAGGTAAAGCTCGTGTCTTTGTGTGTGTGTGTGTGTTCGGCACTGGCACTTAGGTGTATACTGGGTTGTCATCTCATAGTCGCTGTTGTTGTTCTTTACCGGCTTGCAACTAGTTCACTCGCGCGTACGCAGTGTAGTTTTTTGGCGATTTTTTGCCTGGAAATTTTAGGATAATAGGACAATGCAGTTCTTGGTGTGCTGTTGGAGTTGAGGTTCTCGGGGCGAAGTAGAGGTATGCGGGAGGAAATTGTGTATCTGCATTCTCCTTTTTGTGTCCATACTACAAGTTGGCTTGTGCAATCTCGAGTGGGATGCTAGAGTATTTAAAGTGTTTTAGGCAGGCAGGAGAATTTTTGAGGACATGCTTTGGAGCAGTCATCCAGGTGGATTGGTAATTAAGTTGTGTCTTTTCGATAACTATAGCCTAGCTGCTTTGCTAGTCAAGCAAAACAGAAAAAGAAATAAGAAATTTTGAAGGGACCATAATAAGAGAAGGAAAATCTGGATGACAGAAGGTGGGGATTTTTCTGGCACTTATGTGTGAATATGTTTGCATTGGTGACTAGAGGCTCTATAATCTAACTTGCCTACAACGTCAATGTGCTCAAGCCACCCAATTGATAAACCATTTGGTCTTAACTTTTTCTTTTTCCAGTCATATTTCTTGTTCAGAGTTTGATGTTGTAATTCTTGGCAGGGGGGAGTTTTGCCAAATACAAAGTGCTGGAGACACCACTTCTAGAAGCAGCTTGCTTGATGGTTCTGCAACTTTTGGTGAAAGCAAACGCTATAAATATAATTCTAGTTCTTCGGCTAGGATGGTAACTAATCCAATGAGTCACTCGATTGATTATAAGAACACAAGTTCTTCGAATTTCTCTAGTGGGTGGAAGGGAGCTACTGAAAGTCTACGTAATTCAAAGCATGGTTATGGATATAAGGGACATATGTGTAATGACAACTCACATGGGGGCCCGGAAACCATAAGAATGCCACTTGATGGGGATGGTAGCAAGTACAATTTCCTTCACGTCGATCGCCATCGCTATGAAGAGAGTAAAAGTAGGTCCACAATGAATGCTCATAACATTCTTAACACACGTGCTGCAACTGCTGTCCCATTTTCTGAAGTTATCACTGAGGGAGTGGATAGCCATGAAAAGGCACAGGATCTTGTACTGCCTGAGTCATTCAATCATGATCTGCAATTCGATATCCCCCAAACCATTTCTTCAGGAGCTTTGAAGACTTCCCATCAATTTTCCCCATCACCTAAGTCAAGGGAAAATATTGGCGAGAAGAATCTTGAGGTTTCTGAAATAAATGGAGAGAAATCCATCGATGCAGCTACAGTGGATGTAACGAGTTCCAAAACAAAGGAAGTTAAATCCGTTGATGCAACTGAAGTAAATGAAGAGAGAAAGGCGAAGCTCAGAAGCATATATGGGAAAGTTCTGATTGTTAATGACAAGTCCGTTGCGAAAGAAGTTGTAAGGAAGCTAACAAATCAGTACAAGCATCTAGTACATGCCTGTGACACAGAGGTTGGTGTGGTTATTCATTTTTATGTCTTCTTTTGTTATTTTTTCCCATTCCTCCTACTTAGATGAGCATGGAGAAGCTCTCGTTCCTTTTCCCTCTATGGACCAAAGCTCTTATTGCTTGCAAGTAAATCTGTGCTTGCTGAACTGCTTTGTAAGTATTATCCATCGTAATCATTTGTAAGCTTTCTTCGATGTTTATGCAGGTAGCTAATATTGAGGTCAAGCAGGTAACACCAGTTGATCATGGAGAGATAATATGTTTCAGTATATACTCTGGACCTCAGGCTGATTTCGGCAATGGCAAATCCTGTATCTGGGTCGACGTTCTTGATGGTGGGAAGGAACTTTTGCTTGAGTTTGAAGCTTTTTTTAAAGACCCAGACATTAAAAAGGTAAACAAATATGTACAAAATATACTTGGACATATATGCGATTTATTATCTCTCTTTCTCTCTTTCCCCTACTTATCTTCCACCGTAATTATTTTGGGCAGATGAGAGTATTACAATTTATTTAAAACTCTTCTTTATGTATTGTTCATCAGTTTCATTTGTTTCATCATTGGCATTTTGGGTGTATTATTTCTGAAACGATTGTCTAAGAATTCCTTCTGTAGGTATGGCATAACTACAGCTTCGATAATCATGTTATTGAGAATTATGGAATTAAGGTTTCTGGATTTCATGCTGATACAATGCATATGGCACGCCTTTGGAATTCATCAAGAAGGACAGAGGGTGGGTATTCTCTCGAAGCACTAACAGGCGACCAAAGGGTCATATCTGATGCAGAACTGGGTAATGAGAAAGAGTTGATTGGCAAAGTATCAATGAAAACCATATTCGGCAGGAACAAGGTGAAGAAAGATGGATCCGAAGGTAAAATGACCACCATACCCCCTGTAGAAGAATTACAGAGGGAAGAGCGGGAACTGTGGATATGCTACTCTGCATTGGACGCCATGAGTACACTTAGACTTTTTGAGAGCTTAAAAAGAAAATTACAAAGAATGTCATGGAGATTTGATGGTAAACCATTTTCTCAGAAATCAATGCTCGACTTCTACAATGAATACTGGCGGCCATTTGGTGAGATTTTAGTCAAAATGGAGGCTGAGGGAATGTTGGTTGATCGAGCATATCTAGCTGAGATAGAAAAGGTAGCCAAAACAGAGCAAGAAGTTGCTGCTGATAGGTTTCGCAAATGGGCATCCAAGTATTGTGAAGATGCCAAGTACATGAATGTGGGAAGCGACGCTCAACTAAGGCAGCTACTCTTTGGGGGAACTCTTAACAGGTGAGACTTTTGCTCGTTCTCCAGAAAGAGTTCTGCTAGAAAGTTCAGTACTTAGTCTCTTATAACTACTGAGATATTGATAAGCTGTTATTTTGTCCCTAAGTCTGTCTTTTAGTAGGTTTGTCCATTCTTTTTGTCATTGATTGGAGTAGCCACGGAGCTAGGGGGTTGCCACTGCCCCCACGAAGTTCTTATATTCTTATAAACTATATGTCAATTAATCTCATAGTGATTTTAACGCTAATAAACAATTTAGACATTGAATCTGCTAAATATCCACCCTAGCTCGCCTTTGGATAGGAGGCCCATCATTGATTGGCGTAGCCACAGAGCTAGGAGGTTGCCCCTGCCCACACCAAGTTTTTATATTCTTATTAACTATATGTCAATTCATCTCATTGTGATTTTAAAGCTAATAAACATTTTAGACACTGCCCCTGCTAAGTTTCCACACTAGCTCCGCCTTTGGATAGGAGGCCCATCATTGAGGTATAAGTTGTGAACTGATCTTATGCGAGTGGCCACCATTGAGTTTCCTTAAATTCCCTACTAAATGCGTTCTTTGGGCAAAACTTTTGGAGTGCGAGATGAACAACGACATCTAACTAAAAAGATGCAATTTTCATTGGTTATCAGGTCTATTAGATGTCTACTTGACAGTATTGCACATTGTCTGATAAGAAGGCTAAATCTAGACATCTTTAGATACTTTTCCAAATCTTTTCTAGATAAGTCCAAAGTTTCTGACAGTTAGGCATCTGCTTACGGGACAATTAGTTTTTCCAACTTCTCTACGGCATTCATTGCTCTTCTCACGAACACTTTGAATGCAATTGGACTGATCATCAATGTCATTGGATCCGTATGCACTTTGTTAAATTTATTTGCAGTTCCTCTTGTCCTTGACGATTTCTTATTTTTTCATGTGCAATTGTTTCCTTCTTTTAGTAAATTTGTTATTCTACGAATTGAATTAGAAAAGTTTTGATTTCCCTTATGTTTTGGATGGATAATTTTGAAGACTTCTTTATACGAGTTTCACTTGTCATTTGTGCGAATAAAGGATTCATTAATTTCCTGTGGCAGGAAGAACCCCAACCAGTGTCTAGATGTTGAGAAAGTTTTCAAAGTTCCAAATGTTGATGGATTCATGGAGGAAGGCAAGAAAAATCCCTTAAAATATCGAAATATAACACTGCGCAGCATTGGTGTTCAATTGCCAGCTGAGATCTACACACCAAGCGGTTGGCCCTCAGTGAGTGGGGATGCTTTAAAAAATTTGGCTGGCAAAGTTTCTGCAGAATATGACTTCACAGACGACTTTTCTAACCTGGAGTCGGGGGTTGATGGGGAAGATATCTCTCCATTGGAAACTGGTGAAGCTTTAGGAGTTCAAGGATCGACTGCCAGTAGGAACATAGACACTTCAGTTTACGGAACAGCTTTTGGTGCCTTTCATAATGAAGACGAAGGAAGGGAAGCATGCCATGCCATTGCTGCTCTATGTGAAGTGTGCTCTATTGACTCTCTCATATCCAATTTTATTCTCCCCCTGCAGGTATTCCCACTCTTGCAAATCTTACTTTCTTCTAATCAGTGAACTGACTGCATCCTAATGATTATGAGTATGAATGACCAGTGTAACGTTGTACAAAACTAGTAGATCTCACTGACACACCACAATGTGTTCTTTGGCATGTTTTATGCCTACTTCATCTAGGCAAATAGAGCCTATGTTTCCAGCAGTGCACTTGATAAAATAACTGGATTTGGTGGGTCTAGCGGGTATGTGGATTTTGAGGTTAGAGTATTTGCATTAAATTAGAACCTACCTTGTGGACCCCCATTTCCCAATTTTTTGGACTTTGAACCTACTTGAAATCTGAGTTTGTCTGCTTGGCAGGTGTCAAGGTACTTGTTCTTTTTCTCTCTGAATATTTTGCGAAGAAATGACCTTTTATGCTTCCACTAACTACCAATGTATATGACATCAAAATATGGTTCATCGTCCGTTGTAATGTATGTTATTTCTGAATGACCAATTTCATAAAACTGATTTGTTGAATTTAATTAAACAAATAAACTTGATACCAATCGAGGTAGAACTGCCATGTATAAGGAAAAAAACCCCTATATTGAGACTAAAATCAGCCCATCCTTTCTGTAGAGTTAATAATAGCCATCCATAGAATCGTGAGGGTCATGCGGGGCTTTCTTTGGAGCTGCTGACTTTAGGAAGAAATGTGTTAGATATACTTGAACTGGTTGACAGAATTGGTATACTAAACACTCTGGCTGATTTTTATTGTGTGTTGAATATGAGTTAATTGTTTAAATGCTCGCGTGTATGTGTTGGACCAGTTTTATGTATTTATCTTAGAACTTGGCATTACTCCTTCAGGAAATAAGGGATCTTTGTTTGTGAAAAGTATTACACACTATTATCATTCAAATATTCGCTACAAGTAGGAAACTTAAAGATGGCTTTTAGTTGTAATTGATTGGGTAAGAAGCAGAGGATGACAAATGTGTCTTTGTTATACAAAACACGGGAAACTTTCATTGGGAAATTTTATTTTTACATAAGCACCAAAGTGTGGGCTTGCTTGCAAACTATTTTCAGAAGTGCTTCGTTTTCTTTATTTCATTTTATTAACACTTTACAATTTTTCCAACTCAGTTGCTTTGACAATATTGAGAAAACTTTCTCAAGGGCCGTAGTTATGGTATGCTATGAATTCTCAAATCTCTCTGTACAAACGAGCAAACAAGTGAATATTTTGTCTTTTGCTCCAGAAAATTATCTTTCCTATGATAAATTTCTGAGAACACTTCCTGACAGCCTCTACTACTTGGATGTACCCTGATAATTCTTCATCCTTCCCCTTGATAATCGCTTATACATATGTATCTGTATCCATTTCAGGGAAATAATGTCTCGGGGAAGGATGGACGTGTACATTGTTCATTGAATATCAATACAGAAACCGGGCGTTTATCAGCTAGGAGGCCTAATTTGCAGGTTTTGTTTTCTTTTGTTTGTTCAATTCGATAGCCTGTCTTTAAGACTGTTTGCACAGTGCATGACCCTAGATTTTGGAGTAAGAGGTTGCTTTGCATTCGGCTGCTGGTTGACCAGGAAAATGTAAAAATAAGGCTTCCTTGAATCTCATGAGTGGTTTCAGTTTGCTCATTTATGCAGTAAATGCCAAATCCTTAGAGATTGTCTAGTTAGATATTTTTCCGTGTGTAAGATCCTTTACATATTGTCTGGTTGTATGTTTGCAAGTGTAGTATTTACAATGAAGATACTTCTTAAGTGCTAAGCTGTGTTTGATGAAGAATGTCCTATTTCATAAGAAAAATAAAATTAGGCTATCTTTTGCATCCCAATTTGTATGAAAGGATTTGAGGGCATAATAAATTTATTAAATTAGTATATAAAGGTCTGTTGTTGCTCACAATACTTGCTTTTCTCCTTTATGTAAGTCAGAATCAACCAGCTTTGGAGAAGGATAGGTACAAGATCCGTCAGGCTTTCATTGCTAAACCTGGGCACTCCCTTATTGTTGCTGACTATGGACAGGTATTGTTTTAGTGGTTGCATACTCGGTGGACTTTCACACACCAACTGGGAGTTCTCTTTTATGGGATTTTTGTGCCGGCTTTAAGTCTTCAGTTTAATTGCAGCTGGAACTTAGAATTCTTGCACACCTTGCTGATTGTAAGAGCATGTTGGATGCATTCAGAGCTGGCGGTGATTTCCACTCAAGAACTGCAATGAATATGTACCAACATATTCGTGAAGCAATTGAAAAGAAGGAAGTAATCCTTGAGTGGCATCCCCAACCTGGTGAAGATAAACCCCCAGTTCCACTCCTAAAGGTAAACGAAATTTTCTTCCTGTCGGTAATATTTTTGAAGCTTAATCGTATGTAATTGCTTAAGTTGATGGACTTGTCAATATTGTTTGCCCCTTCAAAGTTTGGCTGTTATGTTGCTGGTCAGGTTACCAGACTTTCCAAACTCTGCCGCCAGAGATGAGATTTAAGTTTCTCCAGGGTCTAATAAAATGTAGGATTATAGCACGATACTCACTAAGTGTTCAAACATCAAGGGTGAAGCTCCGGCTGTCCTGATTCCAGTTTTTTATAGATGTGCAGTCCTCCATGTCCATAATTGCTGCATTTTTCTTTGTTTACTTGCATAATATTGTGGTGACTTTTCGGAAATAATCACATGGACGTGTCTAGACTACGTCTTCCAAATGCTAAGGGGAGACCTTAGGCTCCTTTAACCTTGGATTTTAGGTAGCATATAGCAATGAAATTCTGCAACAGTAATTATGTGAAGGCCAGTAAGCAGTGCCTCATCGAATTGGGTTTAACTTGAGATACTAGGTTTTAATACATCCTTCTGCAAACATGAGATTGACTTTGCTCTAGTGGAGAAGGTCTTTGGACTACCAATGGTTCTTACATTCTGTTGTGCTTATAACTTTGCATGGCATATAGAGATCAGGTGTTAAGATAATGGGACAGAGAGAATGAGACATTGTGTAACTCTGTCTATGTGCATCCATGTGAAGAGGAAGCTCTTCTTTCAAGAAGAAATGGAAAAGGACTTGACGACTTCTGTCTCTATTATTTCTGCTCTTATGAAGGGGTGAAGCTTGGTGCTGCTATAGCTGACATTAATGAAATGGAAAAAAAAATAGGGAACACATTAAAGGTAGATGCATGTGGACAATATGCGAATGAATTTATTGCTTTGCTTCTTTTCAATTTCACATGTTAGTGTACTTGTACTATGGAACATGACAAGATTCTAGACCATTCTCACACCGACCTTTGAAATTTCTTCCTTGGGATTACCATGGAACCATGGGGGATGGCTGTTGATTATGGTTGCCGTGAGAAATGCTTCGTGGCGGTTAATGTTAGTGGGCTGCCACGATGTAGTGCCCATGCAAATGATTTTTTTTTTTATTACAAAGCGGGAGCCTTTTACCCATACGATATTAATTAGCTTAGTTTTATATTAAATAGTTGGCAAAGGACAAGTCATTTTTATTATGTGGAGAAACTAATTTTCTGGATGACTTACATCTTGATTGTAGTGCTGTATATTTGAGTTAGCTGTGGTAGGCTATTCCAATAGGGGTTTGCTAATTCTATCATTATCTTGTTCTTGCAATCTGCAAATCAGGATGCTTTTGCTTCCGAAAGAAGAAAAGCTAAAATGCTCAACTTTTCCATTGCATATGGGAAAACTCCTGTCGGACTTGCACGGGATTGGAAGGTATCAGTGCCATACATAATAATTTTCCCAAGATGTTTAACTTTGATTTTAGATGAACTTACCTCTATCTCATGAGATCATTACCTTTCTTTCAGGTCTCTGTAGATGAAGCTAAGGAAACAGTTGATCTCTGGTACAAGGAAAGAAGAGAGGTGCTCAATTGGCAAGAAAAGCGTAAAGAAGAAGCTAGAAAAACTGGACGCGTACACACTTTGCTTGGTCGGGCGCGCCAGTTCCCATCACTTGCTCACGCCTCTCGTGCTCATAGAAACCACATTGAACGAGCTGCAATCAATACGCCAGTGCAGGTTCTGCTTGTGTTTTTGTGACTCTTCTTTGTGATCTGTTCCTCTCTCTCTCTCTCTCTCTCTCTCTCTCTCTCTCTCTCTCTCATTAATTATTGAAGGTGAATGTCACAGGGTAGTGCTGCTGATGTTGCCATGTGCGCCATGTTACAAATAACAAACAATAAACACTTAAAAGATCTTGGATGGAGGCTGCTTTTACAGGTCTACCTCTTGGTTTCATCCTCTCTAAACTTCCTATGCTTTTCTGTTTGTAATCTGTTCTGTTCTGTTCAAGTGTTTTTCTTCTGTGCTCTGTGATGGATTTTCTAAAGACAAATAATGGCGTCCTCTTCTTGGCTGCTTCTTTGTTGCCTTTTTTCACTTTCTGATCTCTTTTGGATTTTCCAATCGTTCACTGGATTTTTCCTCAAGCAATATTTTATTTCCTGAATAAATATTTTATGGTGATTATGCTGTACATTGCTGCTGTTGCCGTTACTGGACCAACCTTTCACTGAGGTGTTGAGATTCTCTATAATCGTCTTTTATCATCTGGTAGGGCATATTAAGCATCATTTAATGAAGAGTAATGCTGTTATAATTGGTTACTGTACATGTGCTGTTGCCATGGTTATTGATGAACATTAAACAAGATTTTTCTTAATAAGTTATCGGTGTTTAAGTAAAAGTCACTTTGAAGCTCAAGTAGTCCCTACACCTGCTGCTTTTTCATTTTTCCCTCCTCTCTTCAGGTTCATGATGAGGTGATTCTTGAAGGACCAACAGAATCGGCTGAGGTTGCAAAGGCCATAGTTGTTGAGTGCATGTCCAAACCCTTCTTCGAGGGCATGAATATCCTTAAGGTTGACTTGGCTGTCGATGCCAAATGTGCTCAAAATTGGTATGCTGCTAAGTAGGTGTCAGACAGGTTATTGAAACTGGTTGAAAAGATTTATTCCTTCATTTCACACCTTGAGATGGAATTGCTCCTGGCTCAATCTTCCTCCTTCCTGGTGCCCCGGACATGCCAAGCCATTCCAGGTAATTTAATCAGTGACCAGGTACACATTGCATTGGCGAGTCTTCTAGTCGCAGCTTATATTGAACAAGCCATCTTTTGATCGTGGAAAAGCGGAAAGAGCTAGAAGTTGATTCTTATGACCAAGGTGAAGATCAACGCGAATGAAATGCCCGGAAAGAGTGTCTGTAGTTGTATATAAGTGCTCCCTCCCCCTCTCTTTCTTGCTCATGCGCACTCCCTTGCTTAACCATGGGAGTGAATGCAGGCGACAAGACCAATCATTCAAAAGTCAAGCCTTGTGGTTAATTATGTTTCCCTCCTTCCTTTCTGGGGCTTGTATTTTGCTGTAATCATCGGACAGATTTGCTAGGCTGGTCATGTCAGACTCACTGCTATTCCAGTAAATTTTCTCCCTTGTGGGAATGTTCATTATTTGGTTCCGTGCCACAAGATGCACTCTTTGCTTAAATCATACGATTTGAAGTTGTCAATAGTTGGAATTCTGTGTGAACGAGGCCACCCTGTTCAATGCCTGTTCTATGACACGAGGCCAAACTAGCCCACGCGTGAAGATCGAACTAGTGCAACATTACCAATGCTGGTCTTAAAGGATTTGGAAGGAGGTCAACTTACTTTCCAACTCATTTGATCCTATCTAATAATTTTACTTAATTTCCTTGCACATTGTGGGGGGAAGTGAAGTTGTTTTAATGTACGACTGTGGAACTGCAAATTGCCCGGAGTAAAGTTCCTGCATAAACTCTGGTGTAAAATGCTTATGTAGAGCAATTCTGGAAGATTTTGGACATTTCTTTCTCTAATTGATAAGAGAAAATGTCCACTGTTTAAGCATCGTATGATGCAGCTAGTTGAGTATATATTTTATTTAGATTTGGAACTCTTGGCAATAAGATCTGAGTCTCAATATATGACGTTCTCAAACCATATTCAAAAGGGGAGGGAAAAATCATAGAACTCTCGAAAGAAGATGCACATGGCAAGTTGATAGAGCATAATACTGCAAGAGCCAACTGAGACAATACTGAAATCAAAGTGAGAAACTACATGAAAAAATTTTAGAAAGAAACTTTGCATGAGTAAGCATTACATCCATCTGCTTTTTAGATGGGAGCAAATCTTTGCTTCACTGGGCACAGATATGAACTACTTGGATTATAGGAGTTGCGACTTGTGATCCCTACGGATATGGCATTTGATTTAATTTCAAAGAGTATAAACACAACTTCGGCATCTGTCGAAACTGTGTTGGAGAACTGCATGAGTACATTCCCGTCACAAAGATGTAATTGAAATACATTCCTGATAATTTCCAAGCCGTATGTTTTCAATGATCTATGTAATGATGACCTAAACATCAAGAAACAAAATTCAATACCTTGGTTTACAACATCAATGGCTATTTATCATGGTGTTGCAGATCAATTTCCCATGCAGATGCCAGCTGCAATAGAAGCTGTTCAGGTGTCGCTCCTTCCCATTCGTCTGAGGGGTCCAAAGTTGAGGATGTCTCGTGTAAGTTCAACAATAGCTCTTTCTTGACCTCCATGGGAATATCCACACTGTTGGGTCCATTCTCCAACACCATCTCCAACACCTGGAGCACACACATTAAAGTCTTAGTTGATATGGCAGGGCATTGAGTGGAAAATAATTACAAAAACTGTGACATTTCTGCAAGAAAGATCATAGGATCCGAGAAACAGCACAAGTTGCTAAAAGAGAAAACCAGCAGTCATATTACAGCTTTGAAGCAAATCCCAGTTCTTATCAGACATGAAGATATCTTAGCAAAAGAGGTTACTGGAGAGTGGAAATTAAAGAAAAAGATATCACCAAGGACATCTTCTCAGTATAGACATCATCTATATGAAGAAAGAAGATGATAACATCCCGAGAGTTGCAGGAATTACCTGTTGTATCCATAATAAACAATTGTCGAACAAGTTCTGCTCTGGAAGAAACTGTGCAATGGCATGAAGTACCTCACTTGCTACTTCAATGGAGAGTTGATCGATAACAGGTCCTGATCTATCCATCAGCTTTACAAGTAAGAAATCATCCCCGGTGGAGAGAACTTCTGCATACGCGGAATCAGTATCACCAACTTGAAGGGCATCCACTGCATTACTCCAAGCAGCCCAGATAGGGTCCCGCTCTTGCCTTGCATTTTCATCTCCAACAGCTTCTGCAGTAAGCTCAGGGATAGCCACTCTCGCTGTGCGAGAAATTCCACCATCCTCCCCAGCTACTCGAATTGCTTCAAGTGTCGCTTCATCTTTTGAAGCTTGCCAGACACTTCTGGCGGAAGGCCCTTCACCATGCCTAACTGGTCCAGCACCTTTATCCCAAGCTCTCCTGCTGCCTACATTTTCACTTTCAAGGTCGGGTTTAGACATTCTACCGTCAGAGGATCCACCACCAAGAGCTCTTCTTGAGCCGTTTTGCCCGCTTTTGGAACTACTCAATGGAGGAAAATCCCAATTCTCAGGTACATCAGATCTCCATAATGGATTTCTTCCCCTGATGCTTGAATTAGTTCCTTCAGATTGAGCATATCTTTCTCCCAGAGATATCCGACCATCACCACCCCGTCCGAATTTCGCGCTTGGGTAGTCAGCAAAGCCATTAAGTTTCCCTAAAGGCCGACCAGATGCTCCCTCGAACCCCAATGAAAATGTAGAACCTCTCCTGCCTGATGATATTGATAAATCTCGTGCCATGTCCTCCACAACCCTTTCAAGACCTCTGACTCTGTTCTCTAGAGTCACCATGCTATTATGTGATCCACCCATAAATTCCTGCAATGCAGATAAACAAGACATCAATAAAAGGATCAGCACAAGATATACTTTTCTAAGTTTGGCAGCAGACATGCCTGCAGCATACTCATGAGATGAGCTTGTTGCCTCTCCAACTGCAGCAACTGCCTTTGGATGCCCATCCAGTTTCCTTTATTACTGACCATGGATCCATCAGACTGACCATCAGGTCTGGCAAAAGCTGGTCGGTCTGAATATGAGTCCCTCTGACTCATTTCAATCTTATCATCATCTAAAGCTCTCATTCTGGAATCTTTTCCATTTATCCTGTCATTGGGCCATCGGTCACGTGCAGGTTCATCGTCATCTCTTTGCTTTGAATACATACTAGCCATTCCTCTGTCAATGTTACGATATCTCTCATTAGAAGATCCATGAAATTCATCTGACTGATTGTTACCCGAGCGATTCATCCTTCCTTTTACATCTATGCCATTTGCCCCCGATCCATCCTCATTATTACTATTTGAAGAATTAAGATATCTGCGGGGTACGACTACCTCTACAGGTAAATCAGTAGAACCTTGTGTCTCCAGTTTCTGAAAAAATTCTGGATTAAGGTCTTTATCAGTTAAAGCAGGTGCCTTCTTCTTCAATATGACAACTGCTTTGTCTTGAATGCTACACCCTTTGGCCTTAGAGTTGGCAGTCGGAGAAGTACTGTTAGAAGAATCCTTCAGGGATGGCTCTTTTTTCTCGCAAGGGTTCAGATTTTTCCGGTCATTTTTCTCTAACATCTCGATTGAGTCAGGATTATCGCTCTCTGAAAAATAAAGAGTAAATCATATCATTCACTAAGAAAATAAATACCGGAATTGAACAAGTAATGCATCTAAGTGGCCTTCCAAGTTTCTGTACCATGAGAAACAGACTTTTGGTCATCAGACCCTCCATCTCCTTTACCAAAATTCTTCTTCCACAACTGCAAAGCCTCCATCATGCTATCTCTCACAGGCTTTATCTGTAGAAGTTTAATATATTCATTATTAAAACGGCAACTCAAACGGCTCACAATCTCTTCTACAATGAGCAACATATCATCTGAAGTATTGGTGAACTATTTATACAAGCTGGAAGTTGGAACCTCTTGACAACTGAGGCCTGTTCAACGTATCATGCAGTAGCCAAAGTTGCAGGAACAAATGACTAATCTGAAGGCAAGAGCCTTCGCACAATCAAATAAGAACAGTGTTGTTCAACACTCAAATTGTGTCAAGTACCGCTCTAGACCACCCAGCTTTGGCTAAAAAGCTAGGGATTCTAGTGATACCTTTCTTAATCAATAGACATTGTTCCAGATTACCCAAATTGTACTTCCATCTCTGTGATAATCTAATCATAGCATTGAATATGTTATCTTTACTGAGGGGTCAACCATAAAGAATTATGGATTTGAACTTCAGACAACTAAGATAACCATATCTTTCATGAGACAATAAACACTAGATGCAAGGTTAGTTAATTGTCACGTACATTATTTGAGAAGGCAACCATAAAATTTCTAGCAATTTGTTTTTATCAGTACTCAGTAGCTTAGAGAGTCCGAGTAGAGATAAGCGGAGAAAGAACGGATTTGAGGCCCGCGAGTTATATCCATAGGGATTCTTCCATTGACATGATACTTCAGATCCCTACTCTCCTCCAGCACTCTGGTTTAGCTTATAGAAAGTAAAAGGAAGCACCAGTTGTGATAACATGATAAAACTGCTAACACTTGTGGACTGGAGTAGCAGTTTTGAGACCATTTAATTGGATGAAACCAGAAATCAAGGAAAGAACAACATAGAGAAATAGGCTCATCATGGATGTACATTATCTCAATAAACTTCTTTCTGAGTCCAAATGAAACTACTTCCACTGCAGATCCCTACAGCATCATTTCCTGCTCAGCCATGATGCCCATTGAAGAAAATACTCATGTAAGCACAAATGAAATTAGACTTCTAAATAAGTTCTGTATCTCAATGACCTACCTTTCACAAGGAGTACTAGAGTTCTAAAGGTCTTAAGCTTTAGACAAAAATTGAAAACATAAACCTACCTTGTCAAAGCGGCAACCCTCAAGTGCGGATATTGTATTAGCAGCTCCATCCGTAATCAAGTCACTTGAATGCAATGCCAAGGCACTTAAAGCCTCAGCTGCAGCTTTTCGTGTTGCCCAATCTGCACTGCCAAGGCATTCATGAATACCTTGAAGCAAAGACTCCATGCTCTGCGGAGCAATAGCCCCAACCTGCATGAATCTCTTAGATATGAGAATCTTGCATTCTACTCCTATGGAAAAATCTAAGGAGGACGCCCTTATAGATGACCTAAAATCCTACTTCCTTCAACAGTTCCAACTTAGAAGGAGACTGAAGTCAACTCACCGAAACAACAAGAACAGGTTAATCCAATTAAAAGAGTAAAAGAGAAAAAAAAAAGACAAAAAGAAAAGGGAAAGACTGTTAAATAACTGGCTAATTGAATGAATGTATTTAATTCCTTGTGTTTACTTGGTGAAACATCAAGAACATTGCTGCATGCATATTACAATCATTTGCATTCAACAAGCACTAAACAAAAGACTCATTTCAGAGCTTTAGGTATCATATGCCTAAATCCCAGAACATAGCCACCAATTCAGACAGACAAATATTATTCTTCATAACATTTCCTTCTGTTGACAGACATTGCAATGTGTATGGATAGCACTGTCATAAAGTATTACGGAGAATTTTGCTAGTATAACCCAACATATGCAAACCCATTTAGAGTTCGATATAAGTGATGATAATCATAGTTGACCTTTTAGAATTAGATTCAATATTTCTGATCGGTAAATGTTCTAACGAAATCTAGCAGCACCAGTAGATCACGTGCAGAAGGATAAATTGGATGGTCAAAATCACACCCAAACAGGAATGTAAGGAAGTTTCCACCCGCTACCATGATTAATCAAATGGATTCCCTTTTCTAGCAGTCCAAGTTAAATAACTCTTTCCCCTACATTTCTTGCGTTAAGACATTGAAATTACACCCCAATCAGGTAATCAGTCAAATTCAGTAATTACGAGCAGACACCTGTCGACTATTTCCATTTGTAAGAACTCATGAATCCAAGCCAGATAGTTCGCATTCTTTTATTAAATATAACTCCCATAAAAAAACCAATGGCATTGAAGCAAACAACAGGCAAAAAGTAGCGCATGTTGAATATGTACCTAGAAGTGCAGACTGCAATCTATTGGAAGAAACTCCCTTGGTTTACGTGTTCGTTAAATCAATACAACAGCATTGTACAAACCTGTGACAAATTCGACACGACAGGCAAGAGTGCAGCCTTTGCCAAGAAATTAGGGTTATTTAGAAGCTTGCAGATCCGGGTACACATCTTCTGAAACGCAGGCACAGGTGGATCAGCTGCACACTCCACCACCTTTGCCAGACACAATGCCGCACCAGACTGCACACCTTTGCTCTGTTCACCCATCGCCTCGAACAATGGCTTCACGAATAGCCCCACCATGCCCTCATTTCTCAAGTACTGTGCCGACAAGGCACCAACCGCATCCTTACATGCATCTCTGATAACACAGAGCATGTTTAGGAGGAGACTGAAAAAAAAAAAAAGCACAAATGCAACACAAGAGGGGAAGACACCGCTCTATCCATATCATAATTCAAGCTCAATTATGATGCAAACTGACTTTACATGCATAGGTTCTTGTCTATGAACGCCAAAACTCATAGTAGCGTTCAAAGTTCGAGAGGTTGGCAGGGTCTGCCGCTCCCCAGCCCTAAGTTATTCGACAAAATTCCTCCTAGAGAAAGTAATCTGAATCTTCTGCACAAGAAAGATTTAAGCTATATTTATTACTTTCCCCCACGGAGATTTACCAATTCTACTTGCCCCATTGTTCAGAATCTTAGTAATCACGGAACATATCCAAGCCACTCACAGCACATCCCAGCCAATAGGAAATTTAACAACAAAATGCAATGCCAAGCCAATCTAGATCTCGACAAGGAAGAGCTGGTCCTACAGCACCTGACGCCAGAATCGCTGTCCTTGAGCCGCCGGCTCAGCTGGGCCATGACTTTGGTCAAGTGGCTGAATGTATAATCCGGGTGGCTCGACGCCAGCACGGTGACCAAGCGAACGGACTCCTTCTTGACGAAGGGCTTGGAGTCGTTGCAGGAGTCGAAGAGACAGTTGAGGAGCATGGGGACGGCGTCGTGGGAGACGGACTGGATGGTGGACTCGAGATCGGAGACGGCGATCTGGTGGGTGTCGCGGTCGGCGAGCTTGGACAGCGAGGTGAGGATCCGCTGCTTGAGCTCGACCATGGCCAGGTGCGTCGACACCGTCGAGGAGGCGCCGGAACCGGGGCCCGCATTGGCCGCCGCCGCCGCCGCCGCCGAGGACGACGAGTATCGGGACGACGCCGGCGGAGCCGGCGAGGACTGGGCGTGAGGCCGCAGGGCGCGGGAGGATTTGAGCCCCAGCGAGCTCATCCGCGGCGGTTCAGATACGAAATGCAGGTCCGGATCGGGTCGGGGGAAACCCGTCAGAGGGGACGGGGCATCCGTTCCGCCGCCGCCGGAACGGAGAGGAGGAGGTCTGACCGGGAGAGAGAGAGAGAGAGAGAGGACAATGCAGTGGAAGAGAGAGAGAGAGAGAGAGAGAGGGGTGGAGTGAGAGTGAAGAAGGGTTGAAGAAGGAGGAGGAGGAGGAGGAGGAGGTTGAAGAAGAGCTCTCACATGGAGGAGGAAGACGACGATACCATACCAGATCTGTTTTTTTTGTGTTTTGGTGCGTTTCTTGTTTGTTGTTTTTTGAATTGTGATGGAGAAAGGGAGATCTGGTTTTTTTTTTCGGGTCTCTCGTGAACGTTGCTTTACTTTGACATGGGCCCGGGTCGGGTAAGTCCCCGTTGGGTCAAAAGATTTCGATTTCGAAATTTAGTTGTTGTCGGGACTGCTTTGCTTGCTCGGTCCAAATATAAAGCACACTCCTCTTACTTCAATTGATGGTTTGGTTGTATAACTTAGAAGATCGGCCCATTTTCGTGTGCGCAGACGACGGAAAACGAGAGGGCGGGGACATGCTCATTGAGGGATGAAATGACGCCCGGTCTGACTTGGGAACCGGCCTAGGTCCGAGTCAATGCCGGTTTCCAGAAGAATCGGGTGGGCTCGTGAGTTGAAAGTCTGGAACCAGCCGAGTTCAGTTCGAACCTGTTCGTTGATCGAGCCTTGAGCGCCCTGGTTTTGCTGGAGAACTCGATCGGCTTGGCCAATTTTCGAGTAGAAAATTGCTTTGTAGAATAATAAGTTAACGACTTGAAGTGAAGAAAAAGGTCACCAAGACGAATGCACAAAATCACACCCAACCCACACTACTGACCCGTCTCTTTCTAAAAATTGAGAAAACTGAAAATTAAAAAAAAATATACTTACAATTACAAAATTAGAAATCATAATTCTAGCCCTCAGTTCACTCTTTCTTTTCTTCCGCCACTCTCATCTCTTTAAAGAAGGAATTGCAAGAAAAAAACAAAAACAATGGGGTCGGTCGGTTCGAAATTCTAACCTAAAACGGATGGATTCGATTCCAAGTTGGTTTCAGGGGAAAGCCCGTTTTTATGTCTGGTTCCAATTTTTTTTTTTTTGATGAGACTACTTGTATCAAATAATAGAAATATGGGATAACTGCGCTAGAAGTTCCTAAAATTTGTCACGAAAGTGCAATAAAGTCTTAAAATTTATCATGAAAGTGCAATCGAGTTCTAAAATTTTCAAAAAGTACAATCAACAGAAGGACTTGATTAGATCAATTTGATAAGTTTTAGAACTTGATTGTTCTTGAAAGTTTTAGGACTCAATAACATCTCCGTGACAATTTTTATGACGTAATTGTACTTTTATAGCAAGTTTTAGAACTTCCAATGCACATATCCCTAGAAATAAAAGGACAACACAACGCCTGATTACAGCAACGACCCTCTTATGATAATATGGAAAAAAAAATAGTCGCAATTTAAGGCCAAAATTGATGGTGACCGCTATCAATATCTTTAATAAAGAGTAGAGATTTAGAAATCGTTGTTTTGCAAATTGATCTTGTGGATAAGTCCTTATAATCCTAGGCTTACTCTATGTAAATTATTGCTCTGCATTTTCGTCTCAAAAGCCACCAGAGAACACGTATCTCGTTTGTTACATATGTATTAATTTGAGATTTTTTGTGGTATTAACCCTTTAAACAACAAGCTTCAACAAAATTTTCTAACTCTTGATAACTTGAAATATTCAATAGATGCCGTTGGAATTGTTCGTATTGACAAGTTCTTTTCTAGCCGTTTCCTATGTACATTTCGTGCGACACAATGCATACACATACATACATACATACATACATACATACATACATATTTATATAAATATAATCCGAACCCACCTCCATTTGTTTATCTAAAAGTGAAAAGTCAGACTTTCAAGCAAGAATTGAAAATGTATGATGCCTTTTATCTGTCATTTCATTCCATACCTGATATATAAATATTTTATTAGATACCATGGAAAGAAAATCCCACCCATTTTTTGCCAAACCAAATACCACATTAAAAGAACTACAATATTCATATAGACTCCACACAAACATTGTGGATCACCCATGAACTTATGTACCATGACGCAACTCGCTAAGGGTTCTCGAATTGTTATTTTAATCTAATACTAATTCGCTACGAAATAACTTTAGACTGATCTTTCTTTTTTTGCGCGGGACGAAGGCATTATTTAATAGAGACGAAAGCTACGACAAAAATATCTTAGAAGGAAATTTTCGACATATTAGGATACATTTATTTCCCAGGAAAATCAATTATTTAGAAATTATTTTCCTAACAATGATTATTTATATCACTCAAAAAATCAATCAATGTTGACTATGAAAATATTTCTCAAGAGGACCAATTGACATTTGTGGATTGCATTAGCACCTAATATTTCCGATTCGGCAATTTGATCCATAATCTGTGGAAATTGACGGCATGGATGTGCGATTCCACTAGAAGGGAAAATGGACGGCTGTGGTCTTGGGAGCCCTTTTGCCATGTCAAGCGTAAGTGAAAAGATCCGAATTTATTCGTGCTATAACTTCTTCTACCGAACTCTGTTTCAAGTGAACTTGCAGTAAATATAAAGCCCTTTCCAAGTACTAGTTAATCCTAAGCTTTGCCTACTCAAAAGATGACCGAAAATGGGTGAAAACCATCATCGAAATCAGAAATTCAAAACTGGTCCAAGAGTGCACTCAAAAATTTGAAAATTCACTCTGATCAAACTGTAAGTCCAAGTCGAATTCCATCAAATATCACGGCTCCACAATACTCTAAACTTTCATTTTCTCTTAAATTTTATAGCTTAACAAACCCTACATTGAACCAAAAAATTTAGAATTGACATAGGTCCCAATTTTTTTGTCCTAACTTTTAAAATTCCTTTGATTAGACGAATAGTGATTTCGATTACTTGCCCGGCGTTATAGAACAGAGTTGATTCGATTTGTCCGAGTGTCCGTGTCTGCTATCAGTGAGGATTTATCTCTCCTCTTTCCTTTTCATCTTTTCCTTCTTCACAAGCGAGCTTCTTCTTGTGTTTTCTTTGGTTAGTCCGTCAGTGGTCTCGTCTCCTTTTTACACTCACATGTGCTACTAATATAGAATAAGCTAGAGTGGTATGAATTTTTAAGGCCAAAATTTTAAAGGGTTAATACCACGAAAAAACCCCAAACTAGTACACTTGTGACAAATTTACCCTAAACTAGTACACTTGTAATAATTTTAGTTCAAACTAATTTTTTGTCTATAAAAAATCCCAAACTGGTACATTTGTGACAAATTTTCCCTCCATTAAATTAAATTAATACAAAAAAATCATAAACTAGTACACTTGGGACAAATGGAGGGTAAAATCTCAAAACTTGTACATTAGTCAACTGCCATGCGTCATTTAACTAAGCAATTTGACAGTAAAATTTAATGGAAACTAACGGAGGGTAAATTTATCACAAGTATACCAGTTTGGGGTTTTTTGTAATAAAAAAATTAATTTTTGATAAATTTATCACATGCATACCAGTTTAGAATTTTTTAGGACATTAACCCACTTCTAAAAGGATTTTTAGATTTGGGCTTATCTAACAAAATAATGGGCGATCTTTACAAAAAAAAAAACAAAATAATGGGCGAAACTAATGGGCTATATATCACACGATGTGTGTCATCGAATGCCATATCCGACCCCAATAGCCAGATACATCGCTTATTCTCGTGGAATCTTGAACTTCTTTGATCAACTGTTCGAGTTCTAATACTTTCTTTAGTGGAAGAGATCCCCATCTCTAGTTGCCTGTAGCACAGTCCGATATTTTTGTGTTATCCACTCCCATTTGCTCTTTATACTGTTCACCCTCTCTTTGCCAATGATGATGATATCTTCGAATTTTCTTTATAGAGATGTAATATCTTATTCACCTTGAACCAATTCAGACTGTGTTCTCGAACCTAATTGAGTGAAAAATTAGAATTTGGTGTTTTCTATTTAGCATTCAAAAAAAATTGAAACCTGGTCCCCTCTCGACTGTGTTGTCATTTTTCTATTATGCTCTTATTATTAGCAATGCCAAACGGGGTTTTTATTTGGTGTGGCACTCTCATTTTCCTTTCGGTGGAATCACCGATCTAAATCGTCCATTTCCACCAGCTGTGGTAAAGGAGGAAAAATGGATGGCTGTGGTCTCGCGAGCCCCATCTGCCACGTCAAGCATAAGTGATAGTTCCAAATTTGTTTTCGCCATAACTTCTTTCAGCAGACACCGTTTCAAGTGAATATAGTCAATATAAAGCCCTTTCGAAGTACTAGAAAATTCTATGCTTTTCCAACTCAAAAACGGCTGAAGATGGCTGAAAACCATCATCGAAATCAGAAATTCGTAACTAGTCTAGCATCACTCTATTACTTCGAAAATTCACTCCAATCAAACCGTAACTTCAAATCGATTTTCGTAAGATATTACGACTCCACAGTACCCTAAACTTTCATTTCCCTATAAATTTTACAGCTTAACAAACCTTAGATCGAACCAAAAAAAATTGAGAATTGACATAGGTCCCAATTTTTTGTCCTTAACTCCAAAAATTCCTTTGATTAGACGAGTAGAAGTTTCGATTACTTACCAAGCATTGCAAAACGAAATTGATTCGACTTATCCGAGTGTCCGGATCAAATACCCGTGAAGACTTGTCTCTTCTCTCTCCTTTTCCTCTTTTCCTTTTTCACAAGCAAGCTCCTTCTTCTGTTTTCTTTGTTTAGTCCATCGGTGCTACTAATGAAGAATAAGCGAAAGTGATGTAAGTTTTTAAGACCAAAATTTTAAAGGGTTTTTATGCTTGGGCTTATTTAACAAAATAATGGGTGGAACTAAAGAGCCATCATTATATGACGTGAATGCCACATCCGACACTGTTCATCCTCTCTTTGCCAGCGATGATGATTACTTCTAATTTTTTTTTGTAGAAATATAATTCCGTATCTAGCTTGAAGAACTTAAACCTTGAGTGAAAATAAGAATTTGATATTTTCTATGTAGAAGTAGACACTCGATCCCCCTCGTCATTGTCGTGTGTTGTCCTTTTTCTATTATGCCTTTATTACTAACAATGTCGAACGATGTTTTTTATCTGGTGTGGCACTCTCATTTTCCTTATGGTGGAATCGCTCATCCTAGCCGTCCATTTCCACTATTTGTGGTTAAGAAGGAAAAATGGATGGATGTGGTCTCCCAAGCCCCCTCTGCCACGTCAAGCATAAGTGAAAGTTTCGAATTTGTTCACGCTATAACTTTCTCCGTAGAACTTTGTTTCAAGTGAACTTATTATCAATTTAAAACCCTTTCGAAGTACTAGAAAACCCGAGCCTCGTCAACTCAAAAGATAGCCAAAGGTGGGCGAAAAACTTCGAAAATTCACTCGGATCAAACCATTACTCCAAATCGATTTCAGTCAAATACCACGACTCCACAACATCTCGAACTTTCATTTTCCCATAAATATTATAGCTTAACAAACCTTAGATTGAACCAAAAAATTCAAAATTGATATAGGCTGCAATTTTTTTGCCATAACTCCGAAAACTTCTTTCATTAGATGAATAGAGGCTTCGATTATTTAGCTGACTTTGTAAAATGGAGTTGATTCGACTTGTTCGAGTGTTCGGATCAGCTACCCATGAAGATTTGTTTCTCCACTCTCTTTTCCTTCTTTTTCTTTTTTCACTAGTGAGCTATTTCTTATGTTTTCTTTATTTTGTCCGTCAGTGGTATCATTTTCCTTTTACCCTCACAAAGTGTTATTGATGAAGAATAAGCGAAAGTGATACGAGTTTTTTAGGCCAAAGTCTTAAAGGGCTTTTGGGCTTAGGCTTATTTAACAAAATAATGAGTGGAACTAATGGCTCATATATTATACGATGTGTGTCGAACGGGGTTTTTTGATATGGTGTGGTTCTCCCATTTTCCTTCCGGTAGAATTGCGTATTTACGCTGTCCATTTCCACCATCTGTTGGTAAAGAAGGAAAAAATAGACAGCTGTGGTCTCACGAGCCCCCTACGCCACATCAAGCACAAGTGAAAGTTTCGAATTTGTTCGTATTATAACTTTCTCCACCGAACTCCGATGCAAGTGAAGTTACAATCAATATAAAGCCCTTTCAAAATATTAGAAAATACTAAGCTTTTCCAACTCAAAAGACAACCGAAGATGGGCCCAAATCACTGAAATCAGAAATTTATAACTAATCCAACAACACACCCATAATTTCGAAAATTCACTCCAATTAAACCGTAACTCCAAATTAATTTTCGTCAAATACTACGGTTCCACAACACCATAAACTTTCA
This sequence comes from Syzygium malaccense, assembly GCA_031216405.1. Lineage (NCBI taxonomy): Eukaryota > Viridiplantae > Streptophyta > Magnoliopsida > Myrtales > Myrtaceae > Syzygium > Syzygium malaccense. Next base: position 4,385,183 of record CM062258.1, on the reverse strand, counting down.
TTTCCCCATAAATTTTATAGCTTAACGAACCCTAGATCGAACCCAAAAATTCAAAATCGATATAGATCCAAATTTTTTGCCCTAACTCTGAAACTCTTTTGATTAATGCCGAACTAACTTAAGGCTTTGTTGTCCATAGCGGTACGACCGTATTGGTCCAAAGCTAGGCAGTGAGTCGCTCGAATTTGGCTAAAATCGCCAATTTCTCTCTCGGCTAGAAAAAACTCAATTTTAATTCATTAAAAACTCCAAAAAAACATCAAGCCCTGTGGTATAAAGAAAATTTTGCATTGTCAATGTATGTTATAAAAATCCATGAGAAAAATATTCGGATGATTAATGCCATTACTAAGAAATAAAACTAAAATAAATCCTTGCAAAATGCATATTACTATAGGAGGAGGATATCTATCGTATTTATCAAGCAGATGCTCCGTGCATCATTGAAAATGTTTACACCAAATTGGAGGTTGATGGTTCAATATATGGATAAATTTGCACATTGCTATGTACAAAATGTGGATACAAAGGGAAATACTTGCTATATTGTAAAACATTTCAATATTGAAGAGACTACTTATTCAAGAAACGTAGCTAGAGAGGTTTTACTGCTTATCAATTGATTATTTCCTATCCAATATATTTATTTATTCACGAAAGTAAAAAATTCGATTTTGATTTACTCTACTTTTAATAGCGTTCTCAGTTATATATTTTTCCTCTTAGTTCTTGAGTAGGACTTGTGAAACTTACTTGACTTCTCCAATATCAATTGATTAAATTTCTATTGTTTGACCGGATTATATTAGAGATGTGAATTTAGTTTTGAAGTTGGCTCAAGATATCAACCAATCACTATCCTAAAAAATAAGTGTATAATTTATCAAGTGTCGAATATTTCAATAAGCGCAATGCGCGTGCTTCGTTTCACACACCAGTCATCGGAACATTTTATGGCCCAACGGAGAAGTTAGTGAGTCCGATCTGAATCAAGTATGCCTCCCTCTTCATTACTTTGTTCTTCTCTGTTTTATCGGGAGTTAGTGCACCGAATTTAACCGGTGAAATTTTGAATAAAATCTTGCGAAGCTAAGGTTGACTTGCAATGAAGAATTTCAATTTAGAGTGTCATATCTCTCGTCTAGGCTGATGATTCCATAGAGATCGAATCAGGAGTTTGTATTCTAAATTTCATATTACCTGTTCGATGATTTTCCTAAATGAAGTGTTAAAACCTGTTTCATGAAATCGGTGTTTTTTTTTGTGTACTCTTTGTAGGTTGATAATCAGCATGCCTAGGATGAGAGGAGTCCACTGTGGAATTATGTTGATGTCGAACTCGATCAAAATATGTGGCACTGTCCGTATTGTTGACTGAATACATCATAGACAAAACAGTGTGGGAAGAATTCGGAGGCACCTCATGGCATACCCCAAGTCAGGTTTCATGATTTGCTCGGCTGTCCCTAAGCATATGAGGAATGACTTACGACGTGCATTTGGAATTAATCCTCCCATACCTCAATCGCCTCTCCACCTTCCACCACCTTCGCCACCTCCACCACCTCAGCTTCTTCCACCGCATCCATGGCATCCGCAGCTTCAACTTTCACAAAGGCATCCACAGCCTTAACCTCCACAGCCTCAACCTAGTTGAGGTGTGACGAATAGATTGTAATTTCTTGATGGCTTGCTTGTACTGTGTCACCTCCGCCACCTTGTTTTGCCGTAACTCCGAAAACTCTTTTCATTAGACGAACATAAGCTTCGATTATTTAGCCGGGTTTATAAAACGGAGTTGATTCGACTTGTTTGAGTGTTCGGATCATTTACCCATGAAGATTGGTTTCTCCACTCTCTTTTCCTTCTTTTCTTTTTTCACTAGTGAGCTATTTCTTACGTTTTCTTTATTTTGTTTGTCAGTGGTATCATTTTCCTCTTACCCTCATAGGTGTTATTGATAAAGAATAAGCGAAATTGATATCAGTTTTTTAGGCCAAAATTTTAAAGGGCTTTTGGGCTTGGGCTTATTTAACAAAGTAATGGGTGGAACTAATGGGTCATATATTATACGATACGAGTCAAATGGGGTTTTTTGATCCGGTGTGGTTCTCCCATTTTCCTTCCAATGGAATTACGTATTTACGCTGTCCATTTCCACCATCTGTGGTAAACAAGGAAAAATGGACGGCTGTGGTCTCACGAGCCACATCAAGCACAAGTGAAAGTTTCGATATTGTTCGTGTTATAACTTTTTCCATCGAACTCCGATTCAAGTGAAGTTACAATCAATATAAAGCCCTTTCAAAATATTAGAAAATCCTAAGTTTTTTCAACTCAAAAGACAACCGAAGATGGGCCCAAACCATCACCAAAATCAGAAATTCGTAACTAATCCAACAACAACCATAATTTCGAAAATTCATTCTGATCAAACCGTAACTCCAAATTGATTTTCGTCAAATACTACAGCTCCACAACACCCTAAACTTTCATTTCCCCATAAATTTTATAGCTTAACGAACCCTAGATCGAACCCAAAAATTCAAAATCGATATAGATCCAAATTTTTTGCCCTAACTCCGAAACTCTTTTGATTAATGCCGAATTAACTTAAGGCTTTTGTTGTCCATAGCGGTACGACCGTACTGGTCCAAAGCTAGGCAGTGAGTCGCTCGAATTTGGCTAGAATCGCCAATTTCTCTCTCGGCTAGAAAAAACTCAATTTTAATTCATTAAAAAATCCAAAAAAAATCAAGCCCTGTGATATAAAGAAAATTTTGCATTGTCAATGTATGTTATAAAAATCCATGAGAAAAATGTTCGGATGATTAATGCCATTACTAAGAAATAAAACTAAAATAAATCCTTGCAAAATGCATATTACTATAGGAGGAGGATATCTATCGTATTTATCAAGCAGATGCTCCGTGCATCATTGAAAATGTTTACACCAAATTGGAGGTTGATGGTTCAATATATGGATAAATTTGCACATTGCTATGTACAAAATGTGGATACAAAGGGAAATACTTGCTATATTGTAAAACATTTCAATATTGAAGAGACTACTTATTCAAGAAACGTAGCTAGAGAGGTTTTACTGCTTATCAATTGATTATTTCCTATCCAATATATTTATTTATTCACGAAAGTAAAAAATTCGATTTTGATTTACTCTACTTTTAATAGCGTTCTCAGTTATATATTTTTCCTCTTAGTTCTTGAGTAGGACTTGTGAAACTTACTTGACTTCTCCAATATCAATTGATTAAATTTCTATTGTTTGACCGGATTATATTAGAGATGTGAATTTAATTTTGAAGTTGGCTCAAGATATCAACCAATCACTATCCTAAAAAATAAGTGTATAATTTATCAAGTGTCGAATATTTCAATAAGCGCAATGCGCGTGCTTCGTTTCACGCGCCAGTCATCGGAACATTTTATGGCCCAATGGAGAAGTTAGTGAGTCCGGTCTGAATCAAGTATGCCTCCCTCTTCATTACTTTGTTCTTCTCCGTTTTATCCGGAGTTAGTGCACCAAATTTAACCGGTGAAATTTTGAATAAAATCTTGCGAAGCTAAGGTTGACTTGCAATGAAGAATTTCAATTTAGAGTGTCATATCTCTCGTCTAGGCTGATGATTCCGTAGAGATCGAATCAGGAGTTCATATTCTAAACTGCATATTATCTGTTTGATGATTTTCCTAAATGAAGTGTTAAAACCTGTTTCATAGAATCGGTGTTTTTTTTTGTGTACTCTTTATAGGTTGATAATTAGCATGCCTAGGATGAGAGGAGTCCACTATGGAATTATGTTGATGTCGAACTCGATCAAAATATATGGCACTATCTGTATTGTTGACTGAATACATCATAGACAAAACAGTGTAGGAAGAATTCGGAGGCACCTCACGGCATACCCGAAGCCAGGTTTCATGATTTGCTCAGCTGTCCCTGAGCATATGAGAAATGACTTACGGCGTGCATTCGGAATTAATCCTCCCATACCTCAATCGCCTCTCCACCTTCCACCACGTCCACCACCTCAGTTTCTTCCACCGCATCCATGGCATCCGCAGCTTCAACTTTCACAAAGGCATCCACAGCCTCAACCTCCACTGCCTCGAGATCCACAGCCTCAACCTAGTTGAGGTGTGACGAATAGATTGTAATTTCTTAATGGCTTGCTTGTACTGAGTCATCTCAGTTAATGAGGCTCCCTCATGCTAGTAGTAATTTTATCATTTGAGGAAATTGATAGACAATTGAAATGTCGTGCAAGTTACTTAGTATTTCACAGTTTATTCTCAATTATTTTGTGGTTTTTATATTGACGATTTTTATTCTCAAGATTAGGTGAAATAGTCCACGGTGAAACAGTCTGGTCGTACTCACATTTTACCTTGGTTAATCTGGCACTAATAATTTTTTGGAAAAGGAAGAATGGAAAGAAAGAAAAATTCTTTGGACAAAATGGCCTTGACCAGTTGGAAGATTTGGCCGACTGGCGATGTTAGACTCTTATTTGAAACTTGTATGGCCACTTTAGGCCCTTATTTGAAATAAAGTCTACTTTGGCCATCTTTTGAGAAAATAAGGGCGCGAAATGCACACTTAATTTTTGTTCGTGAAGTTGATTACTATATAATAATCTTTCTAGTTTTGTGAAAAATGAGAGATGGAACTTGTGGAAAATCAGAAAACACTTAGAGAAGGCTCTCTTATTTATAGACAATAGCGAAAATCACCAACTTTCTCGGTGCCAACATGTGGTGCCTCCTGTGCACAACATGTGTCCTTGACCATCCAATAATATTTTAACACGTGTTCACTTTCATTTAGACACGCTTTCCATTTCAACTGATATTTGTATATTGTGTTTTCACACTACATTTCTTGCATTTTTAATGGCTACATTTGTCAAATATTCTATGTGCCTCGTCACTAATACAAAAAGTAATACACCAAAAATTAGAAAAATGCCAATACACTAGCCCTCTTGAGGTTGTTTTATCCATCTTAAATCTGAAATGAGTTATTTTGACTAATTTAAAATTGAGTTCATGGACCTGCCATAACTATAGATAGTTTACGTCAAGTAAGATTGTGCCCACTATAACCTAAATAAATAATTTTATAAGATACTGAAACTTATGCGATGGATCATATTGTAAGAATCCCAAATTTTCATAGAGGGTCGCTTTGGCCAGCGCGGGCGTCTCATCCCTCACCTAGTACTGGTGAGGGTCATCGGCTTTCACTCAAAAAACAAAAAAACAAAGTAAAGAAAAGGAACATAAAAAATACAAAATACAAAATAATTATTAAAATATTTAAAAAATTGTCAACTTTAGCATCGGGTATGCCACATTTGGTGTCCACATCAGCAATTTCCAGCCAAATTTAGCCGGATGGACTCAATTGGCAAAACCTAAAAATGTTTTGGACTTTTTTGGTAATTTTCCTTAACATCAATTTTTGAAGTGAAATAACGAATTCTAAACCTCTACTTTTTATTTAAGAAATTGATAGTGGTTTTTACTCACCAATTTTGGCCACTTAATAAAGTTTATGTTTTTTTTTCTAAATCATCCAGTTTCGTTATCACATTACTGTGATCCGGCACTATCCCATTATCTCTATTTTTTTCAAGGGGTAGCCATGGTCCAAATAGTCATGTCCCTGAAAAATTAGGACCCAAGCACCGAACAAGCGTTACCCTGAAACCGAGCGACTGACCTGGAACCTCCACGACATTATGAATTATTTGAAAAGGATCGGATTCGGTAACAGCAGGTAAGTTATCAATTAAAGCCCAGACATTTCTGTGGCTTGTACTGTGTGAATTTCCTTGTCACGCAAAAGAGAGATTACTAGGATGAGTTTATGTGAAACAGAGGGAATGGAACCTAGCGAGAAAATTTGATAAAGCTGTTCTTTATTAGAATTTGATCTTCCAAATGTTTTTATCTTGTATCAGATAGTCCTCGACAGTTTTTTTTAGTAACTGATATTTGTATTCGAGCTGACCAAAAAAAATATTTGTATTCGTAGCAAGAGGATTATTTTCGGCCATTGCTCAAAAGTTAGTCCCGGTTGCCAAATTCCAAGGGTCGGGAGGTCTCCGTATTGCTAGTATCTCACATTTTCCAACCATCATGTTGTTCCAATTTGTTTTTTGAAAAGAAAAAAATGCCAAGTAGCTATTCGTTCGTTAGTTTTGTCTCAGCGAAGAGGCATGTTTGAAAAACATAATTCTAGCTTTGTGCCTGTTCGCTCCTTACATGTATGCATGTCCAGATAGCAAACGAACAGGTGCATAAATCTTTATGCTACTTGAAGAAAAAAATCTCAATCGTCATGGACATGTTCTCCGATTTGACGGACGCTCTAATAGTCACCATCATTTCCTTCTTGCCCTTTAAAGAAGCCGCAAGAACGAGTGTCCTATCCCGGCGTTGGCATTGCCTATGGCGTTTGTCGGCGAACATTGAGTTTGACGAGCAGTTTTTTGTTAGGGACAATGTACCCGTTGAAACTCAACGTGTTCAAAGACTCGATTTCATCAACTTCGTTCGGCACTGGCTCAATGAATACACCACTGAACTCGTCCTGCGAAGGTTCAAGCTCCGTATATCGAAGCCTCGCGAGTTCGAAGCCGATGTGCAAAAGTGCATTTCATTTGCCGTTTCCCGTAATGTTGGAGCGCTTGAACTGGACTTCTCAGATCCAACGTGGGACGAGAACGATATGGAGAATCATGAACCAGAGTTTGGTCTCCCCATGCAAGTTTATGAAAATGGCACGCTGGGTCTTGAGTCGTTGACGCTGTTCGCATGCAGTTTCAACCCGGCCTGGTTGATGAATCTCAGATTGCTTAAACATGTTTCGTTTGGTTGGATCGCAGTTAGAATGTCTACCCTGAATGACCTATTGCGGAATTGTACGTGCTTGGAGAGTTTGAGGCTGAAAAAATGTTGGAACCTCGAGCATCTGAGCATTTTCGAGAGGGATTTGGCCCTTAAGACAATGGTGGTGGATAATTGCAATTTCTATCAAGAGTGGTTTGGGATCGAGGCACCGAACTTGAGGTTTTTCAAGTATTCAGGGTCTGTAGGGATCTTTGATTTGATTTTGACAAGGCAATTGGAAGAGGCTGAACTTGACTTTGGATCCGAGTCGGAGTTCGATGAATCTGGTGGCGATCTTCTTCAGAGACTTTTATCATCCTTGGACTGCGCTAGGGTTTTGAAAGTTTGTAGTTTCATGCTTCAGGTATGTGTACCTTTGTTTATCTTTGTTTTTTCCGTGCACTGTGTTCCTGCGAATAAAACATCGGGAAACTTATCTTGACCGAAAAATCAGAGTCAGTTTTGTAATCGCATTCACATACTTTTCTAAGTACAATTTGAATATTGTCCTCTTTTAATAGTTCCCATTATTTAATTTCTTATCTGTTACAAACAATTTTTTTATTATTGCAAGACATGTTCGTGTAATAATGATATGATCATGTTTATCAGGTTGTTCCAACTGGGATGGAGCCCTTAAGAATGCAATCACCTCTTAATGTGCGACATCTTATTTTGAAAACTGCAATGCACCAAGATGAGTTTTGGGGCATTGCTTTCTTCCTCAAGAGTTGTCCTTTTCTCGAAACCCTAACCCTTCAAATGAGCCCTCCAAGAATTTTCCCTGTAAGTGCACACATTAACCTTGAATATTTCATTTAAAGAAAACAAGCCTTATATGAGTTATTTGTGTTGGCACATTAGATCTTGCATTATATTTCTTTCCATACGTAATGGTTAATTTATGTAGGAGTGATTCATGATCCTTTTTCTCTTCCGATAAACTATCATGATTCGACAACATGTGATTGTAAAAAACTTTCAAACTCGTAACATGAGATATCAACATAAATATTTGACGTTTTATCAATTTTCTTCAGGATTATCAACCGCCGTTCATATTCGATCCAAGCAGATTTTGGTCCGGTCACATAGATAGGCTTTACAAGTGCGTGCTTCGGACATTGAAGGTGGTGGAAGTGAAGGGTTTTCAAGGGACGGTCAATGAAAATAATCTGTTGAGTTATTTGCTGTATTATGGGCGGGTCATGCAGGAACTCAAACTGTATCTCTCCAATGAAGGTGGTGATCGATCAATTTACTTACAAAGGGCTGTGTTTTTTATGGGCTTCCCTAGAGCGTCACCAAATGTTCATGTAATGATCATTTAGCGTGAATTACGTTTTGTAAGTGGCGATTGATCAATAAGACTACTAAACTATTATGGGTTTCCATGCGGGTTTGTTGAGTTTTATTTGTTTGATTTTCGTTTTTTTTTCTGTTTGTATCTTCGGAGACATCCAAGAATAATGCATTGAGACATATACAAATTGCTGTTATATCTAAATACATTAGGCGTACATATTTTGCATTACGTTTGTACTATATTTGTGTAAGTGCATAGAAAACTATGTTAAAAGTGTGCAAAATGCAAGAGCCATTTTGTTGCATTCCCAACCTTGGTTTTTCCTTTCAAAAATTTTCACTACCTGAACTTGTCAATCTTATATAATACTTATATGTATTGATTGCTACTATCACTATATTGTTGTAAATTTTCCTTTAACTATCTTGCGGGATGCACGTTGTTCCCCTGATCTATCATCTCTAATGTTTTAACCATGCATGGTAAAACTTTCAGATACATCGAGTGTGATGCACAAGTGCGTAATAATTTGGGTCACGATGATGTATTAGGTTTTTGCATCCATTCAAAGGACTTAACCCCCAAACTGGCGGGTCTCTTCATTCTAAATTATTCCTTTTTTTCCTTTTTCTTGATCTGAAATTGCTGTTACTTTCCTCTCTTCGAGGACCGACATTGTACTTATTTTCAATCGTAGTTAGTTTTATTCCCCTTATCGTCGAAGAGGCACGATGTAACGACGCAAACAACCATCATCAGACTTTTGTGACTTCCCGTGGCTTTTCATTTTTTTTGAACTTATAGTAACCGGCTAGATAGAAAATGAAGATAATCATTTTATCTCATATCACCATGGACATGTTATTTGAGTTTATCGATCCTCTCATACTCATCATTTCGTTTCTGCCGTTCAAAAATGCCACGAGAATGAGCGTGCTATCCCGCTATTGAGGTCGTATGGCGTTCGACAACACACGTCGAGTTTGGTGAGCGATTCTTCGTACAAGACAATGCAGCACTCAACAAACCCAAAGACTCGGTTTTGTCGACTTCGTCCTGTCGTGGCTCGATGACTACACCGAACCCATTTTGCAGAAATTCAGACTCTATTTCCCGAAGCTCGCGACTTCGAAGATGACGTGCAGTGCTGCATTACATTCGCAGTTTCACGTGAAGTCGAAGCCCTGGAACTGGACTTCTGCGACGTGTTGTGGGACGAGATCGAAATGGAGAACCGCGATCCACCCGCATTCCATCTTTCCACGAACTTACCAACACAACGCGACGGCCCTCGGGTCCTTGAAGTTGTTCTCGTGCAGTTTCGACTTGACCTAGTTGACGAGTCTGAGACTGCTGAAGCACGTTGCCTTTGGTTGGATTGGAGTTAGGATGCACACCATAAGTGCTTTCTTGGTGAGTTGCCAGTTGTTGGAGAGTTTGAGCGACTAACACAAACCGAGTCTCTCCCTCGGATACCAATCGAGGTACTTCTAGTAGCCTTAACTACCTTAAAAGGATCATCTATACAACATTCTCCGACGTGTTGTGGGACGAGAAAGACATGGAGAACCACGACCCACCTGCATTCGATCTCCCCACGAACTTACCAACACAACGCGATGGCTCTCGAGTCCATGAAGTTGTTCTCGTGCAGTTTCAACTTGACCTGATTGACGAGTCTGAGACTGCTCAAGCACGTTTCTTTCGGTTGGATTGGAGTTAGGATGCACACCATAAGTGCCCTCTTGGTGAGTTACTGGTTGTTGAAGAGTTTGAGTGACTAACACAAACCGACTCTTTCCCTCGGACACCAATCGAGGTGCGTCAAGCAGCCTTAACTGCCTTAAAAGCATCCGCTATACAACATTCTGTTACGTGTGGTGGGACGAGAAAGACATGGAGAATCTCGACCCACCCACAATCTCCCCACGAACTTACCAACACAACGCGATGGCCCTCGAGTCCATGAAAGTTGTTCTCATGCAGTTTCGACTTGACCTGGTTGACGAGCCTAAGACTTCTCAAGCATGTTTTTTCCTTCGATTGGATCAAAGTTAGGATGCATGCATAAGTACTCTCTTGGTGAGCTGCCGTTGTTGGTGATTTTGAGTGACCAACGCAAACTGAGTCTCTCCCTTGGACACCAATTGAGGTGCTTCCAACAGCTTTAACTACCTTAAAAGCATCTTTTGTACAGCATTCTTCGACGTGTTGTTTAACAAGAAAGACATGGAGAACCGCGACCCCCCCGCATTTGCCGTTGAGTCCTTGAAGTTGTTCTCGTGCAGTTTTTGACTTAACCTAATTGACGAGTCTGAGAGTGTAAAGTACGTTTCCTTCGATTGGATCGGAGTTAGGATATATACCATAAGTGCCCTCTTGGTGAGTTGTTGATTGTAGGAGAGTTTGAATGACTAACATAAACAAAGCCTTAATTGCCTTAAAAGCATCCTCCGTACAACGTTTTCCGATGTGTTGTGAGACGAGAAAGACATGAAGGACCGCAACCCACCCGCATTCGATCTCCCGACAAACTTACCAACGCAATGCGACGGCCCTCGGGTCCTTGAAGTTGTTCTTGTGCAATTTTGACTTGACATTGGTTGACGAGTCTGAGACTGCTCAAGCGTGTTTAATTCGGTTGGATCGGAGTTAGGATGCGTACAATAAGTGCACTCTTGGTGAGTTGCCGATTGTTGGAGAGTTTGAGTGACTAACACAAAATGAGTATCTCCTTCAGACACCAATCGAGGTGCTTCGCCCAGACTGACTTCGAATTGAAAGTGTCTATGAAGGCGAAAAAGTTCTGCGAGACTCTAAATGACTCGTCACTTTGGGCGGGTTTGATTTGGACCGTGAAGAATGTGGAAAAGAACCAGAATAAAAAAAATTATTTAAAAAAAGGATATTGAAAAATGGACTTGTGATTTCTAATTGAAGATGGCTTGATTAATAAGGGATCTTTAGGGCCCGTTTGGCAAGTTGCCAAATAGCGAAAATTTCTGTTCTTTTGTTTTCAGAATCAGTTTGAGAACAGAAATCCGTTTGTTAAATTTTTTAATCCAAGGCACAAATGTGCAAACAATTATTTCCAGAATCAGTTTTGGAACAGAATCAAAAAGCAAAAAAAGTAGCTTCTTGATTCTGGGAATAATTTTTCCATTTCTGATTCTTCTTAATTTGTTTGTCTTCCTTCTTGATTTATTCTTCTTCTTCTTCCTGGCCTGCCACCGGTCGGCCGCAGGCTGCCGGCCACCAGCGAGGGCATCGCGGCCACTACGGTGAGGTTGGCCTCACTAGATCTGGGCGAGGTCGAGCCTCGCCCAGCCAAGGCGAGGCCGACCTCATCGTCGCGACCCAAGCAAGGGACATGCGTCACGATGGTGAGGTCGGCCTCGCCCTGGCTTGGCAAGGCTCGACCTCGCCTAGATCTAGCGAGGGTGGCAGTGAGGGCCACGTCGCCCTCACCGGCCCTGGCCTATGGCCGGTTGCCGGCGCTGGCGACCGGCCATGGCCAAGGAAGGAAAAGCAAAGAAAAAAAAAGAAAAAAAAGGAAAAAAATAAAGAAATATTAAAAAATTTAAAATATTATTAATAAAAAGAAATTTTGTGTAGTTACCAAATGCATTTCTGTTCTTTTTTTATTCCAAGAATATAAATTTTGGGCGGTTATCAAACGCCTTCAAATGTTTATAAATTGTTTCCGGGTACGGAATTAAAAAGAATCATTTCTGAGCAGAATCATTTTCCAGGCACAAAATTATTGCCATGCGTACCCTTAGCTTATCTTCGTGTAACGCAAATCCTAGTATTTGCATGTGGATCAAATCTTAAGAGCCCAATTATGTCTTTGGCGTAGACCTAAGACTCCCGGCATAGACACCTTTAGACTGGGCTTAGGGCCCGTTTGGCAACGTGCCAAAAAGTAAAAATTTCTGTTCTTTTGTTTCCAGAAATAGTTTGGGAACAGAAATGCGTTTGGTAAATTTTTTGTTCCCGGGCACATTTTTGCAAAAATTTGTGCCGAGAAACAGTTTTGGAAGAGAAACAAGAAGTAAAAAAAAGTTGCTTCTTGTTTCTCGGCACAATTTTGAGAATCAGTTTTTTTTCTTCTTTTTCTTTTTTTTCTTTTCTTATTTTTGTGTTCTTCTTTGGCCATGGCCGGTCGCCGGCGCCGGCCATGGCCAAAGAAGAAAATGGATATAAAGAAAAAAATAAAAAATTCAAAATATTATTAAAATATTATTTGGGAACAAGAATTTTGTGTAGTTACCAAACGCATTTCTATTCTTTTCTACTCTAGAAATAGAAATTTTGGACAGTTTATCAAACGCCTTCAAATACTCAGAAATTGTTTTTTTTTTTTTGGTAAGGGTAAGAATATGTATAACTTTTCAAATCACCAAGTACAACCAAAGCTCAAACCAGCACTTGACCTTATTGGGACATAGTCTGTCCAAACAAGGTCAAGAGGGTCCAGCAGGAACCATACAACACGCCGAGGAACGGCTAAGGGCAAGAAAAAAAGAGAACCTAAGACAAAGACGGCAACCCCAGCCGCAGCATGAATGACCGCCGGCAAAGCTCCAGAAACCCGTAGAAGAGGCCACCAGAACAGCAGGGAGCAGCACTACCCAAAAATAGAAGGAGGCAGGTCCCATTTCCTCTGTATGGTGCGGTTCCTAAATGTGTCCTCAACTCTCCCCATAGAGATGGCCTTGTCCTTCACGACTTTAATAAGATGCATCCGCATACCAGGGATAAATACGGTCTTATTCCTGAAAATCGCATTGTTCCTTTCGGTCCAAATAATGTGACATAAGGCCCCAAAGGAAAATCTAGAGAGGCGGTGAGCAAACGAGGATCCTCCGCATACTTGCATCGCCCATATAATATGCTCTTGCCAGGGACGGTTGTGCCAGGGTAAACTGCATTTTGTTGCCCAAAGAGAGGCCAATCTACTGGTGGAGGTGCATTAGAAGAAAAGATGGTTGATTGAGTCAAGTGTAGACCCATAAAAAGCGCACAAGGCATCATCAATCCTGCGATGTTGTATCAGAAATACCTGAGTAGGTAGCCGGTTGAGGGATATCAGCCATAGAAGGAAGGCATGACGGGGAGCTATGTGTCGGTCCCGGATGAAGGAATGCTAAGGGGTTGGATGCCATTTCCTGCGGATATGATTCTAAGCAAGATTAACAGAGAAGGATTTGGAAGGATGAGGTGTCCATACAAAGTTGTCCGTCATACTATCCATAAAGATCGGAGTGGCCTCCGTCCAGCTCAAAATAGAGGCCATGGTGGTTGATGGTTGCCAGGAGCCTTCATAGAAGGACCGAACTGTAGCCTCCCGAGGAATGCGCAACTGGTAGATCTCAACATTGCTAAAAAGAAGGTAAAGCGGCCCCCTATTATGCCAGTAGTCGAACCAGAAGGAGACAGCTCGTCCATCTCCAATATTCCACCGGAACATAGTTTGGGCAGCAGCGCGCATATCAAGGATTTTCTTCCATGTCCAGGAGCAGAAGGTAGGTTTGGACACGACCCAAAAAAAATCAAAAAAAAGGAGCTCGCATACTCAGAAATTGTTTCCGGGCACAGAATAAAAAAAAATGATTTCTGTTCAGAAATAGTTCTTGAGCATAGAAACGTTCTCATGCGCACCCTTAGTGGCCCGGCCCGAGTCCCTATCTTACCATCCACGAACAAAACAAAGAAAACGCAAGAAGGAGCTCGCTCGTGAAAAAAGGAAAAGAAAAAAAAGGAGAGCGGAGAGACAAATCTTCATGGGTAGTAGATTCGGATACTCGGAGAAGTCGAATCAACTCCGTTTTGCAATGCCGGGTGAGTAATCGAAGCCTCTATTCGTCTAATTAAAGGGATTTTCGGAGTTATGGAAAAAAACTTCGGACCTATGTTAATTTTGAATTTCTAGGTTCAATCTAGGGTTTGTTAAGCTGTAAAATTATGGGGAAATGAAAGTTTAGGTGTTGTGGAGCCGTGGTATTTGACGGAAATCAATTTGGAGTTATGGTTTGATCGGAGTGAATTTTTGAAATACTACATGCATTGTGGGACCAATTATGAATTTCTGATATCGGTGATGGTTTCGCCCATCTTCGGCTATGTTTTGAGTTGGTGAAGCTTAGGATTTTCTCGTACTTCGAAAGGTATATTGATTATAAGTTCACTCGAAACGAAGTTCAGTGGAGGAAGTTATAGCGCGAACAAATTCAAAACTTTCACTTATGCTTGATGTGGCAAAAGGGCTTTGCAAGACCATAGCTGTCCATTTTTCCTTCTTTACCATTGATGGTGGAAAGAAATTAATTGTAATTAATCGTTTCAATATAATAATTTTTTTCTCGCAAGAATTTTTATTATATTAATATGATTAATTATGATGAAATATCATATTATTTTTCTTAATTTACCTACATGGATTAAGAAAAGGAATATAATGTGATAGTTTCTTCATAAAATAGTTATGAATCTATTTAAATTAGAAACTTAGCTCACAAGCAGTTTTTAATGTTATGTGATTCATATCATCTAACATGTTTTACATTGGTAAAACATGATTTATGTAGATTTTGCCTTAAATTTTATGATATAAGCGTGTATGTTTGATATGCAATTTTACAACATGTAAATTTCTCTGAATTTAAGAATGATGTTCCAGTGTTGAATGGTGAAAACTATAAAGTTTGGAAGGAGTTAATCCTTCTTCAATTGGGGTGCATTGACATTGAATATGCTATAAGGAAAGATGAATCACCTGCTCCTACTGGTACAAGCACTGCAATTGAGATAGCCCTTTTATGAATAATGGGAGCGGTCCAACCGCCTTAGTGTGATGTTCATAAGGACTAAAATTTCTTCTAGTATCTATGGTTCGGTCGCTCAGCATAGCAATGATAAGGATTTGTTAGAGGCCATTGATGTGTAGTGTGAGACTTTGGAAAAAGGCGCATGCCATGAAGATGAGAGACATTGTGGCTCAGCTGAGGAACCTTGAGGTTGAGATATATGAATATTTTCTTGTGTACTACATTCTGAACACTGTCCCATAATAGTATGCACCTTTCAAGATCTCTTATAACACACATAACAATAAGTGGTCAATTAATGAAAAATAAATGGTCATGTGTGTTCAAGAGGAAGAAAGATTGCTTATGGAATCAGGAGAAAGTGCTCATTTGACAATATAAGGAAAGTATAAAGAGTAAGGCAAGCATAAGGGGAAAGATAAAATATCTCCCCAAGTTGACATTAGGAAAGAATCTAAATGCTTCTTTTATGAAAGGAAGGGGTAGAAGGATTGTGTCAATTTAAGGCATGGCTTGAGAAGACAGGTAATCCAATCTCATGTGTTTGTTATAAATCTAATATGGTTGATGTGATTCACGACACTTGGTGAATTGATTTTGAATCTACAATCCACATTTTGAATTCCTTACAGGGTTTTCAAAACCACTGAAAATCAGTGGGAAGTGAACAATACATCTATTTTGGAAACAAGATGTGTTCGCATGTGGAAGCTATTGGAACATGTAGATTAATTCTCACTAGTGGCTTTGTTTTGAATTTGGAAAAGACCTTTTATGTTCTAAGTTTATGTGGAAACTTGATTTTAGTTTCAAGACTATCGTTTAAATTTGAAATTGTTCGGAATTGTATTTTGTTTGATGGTCTTTTTCGAATTGATTTACAAGACAATGTCTTTTATAATACGATGCATGTTCAAGATAATGCTGGTATAAAACGTGTTGTGAATGAAAATTCCCCTATGTTGTGGCACTGAAGATTGAGACATATCTCCATAGATAGAATTAAGCGACTAGTAAATGATGGAGTACTCGGATAACATGTTATTTGATGGACGACGTGAATCAAAAAGTTATAGCTAAGGAAAAGTAAAGTGCGTTACAAGAAAGTAAAAATAATTGAAAGATAGCATGTTATTTGATTTTTTCAAGGGGGCGGTCTCCAGTAGATGGCCGGTGATATTTATAATGGTTGTGGGGTAATTGCTCCTTAGCGATTTTCAACGGTTGTGCCTATGTTCTTCAATTCCAAAAATCTTGTCTTCATGTCTATGTGATGCCATGATCTTGCTTTTAAGATAACTGTCTCGCGATCTTGTCTACAAGTGATAACTACCTCATGATCATATTTCCAAGTAACTGGTCCCTCAAAATATACATGTATGCTCCTTAGTGGTTTCCAATAATTGCATTGAGTCCACTACCTTAACGATTTATTCGACTCCACTACGTTGATGGTTGCTTCGACTCCACTATGTTGACGGTTACTTCTTTGATAGTTGTATCCGAGATTATCGACTCTACTTTTTGTTGATTCCTTCAAATTGACAATTCTTCACTGAAGTGTCTATCAATTTTTGCATCCTAACCAGTCACGACCGTTGACTTCCTTTTAATTTCGACAACTCTACAGTAATTTTATGAGAAAACTCAAAACATCAAAGTTGTAGATCGAAGAGCCTTCGTTCTTTTGGCTTTGGAATCAAGTCAATCCGATCTGTCTCGACGAAGTTATGACGATTTTCCCGAACTAGTGCAGAGCTGAAATTTCCATCTTGACCAGTCACGGCCGTCGACTTCCTTTTAATGTCGACAAATCTACAATGATTTTATGAGAAAACTCAAAAAATAAAAGTTGTAGATCCAAGAGTCTTCGTTCTTTTGGATTTGAAATCAAGTCAATCCGATCTATCTCGGCGAAGTTATGACCATTTTCCCAAACTAGCATAGAAATAAAATTTCCGCATCCTGACCAGCACGACCATCGACTTCCTTTTTAATGTCGACAACTTTACAGTGATTTTCTGAGAAAATACAAAACATAAAAGTTGTAGATCCATGAGTCTTCATTCTTTTGGCTTTAAAATCAGGTCAATCCGATCTGTGTTGACGAAGTTATGACCATTTTCCCGAGCAAGTGCAAAACTGAAATTTTTGCTCGTTTTCCCAATCTTGTCAATAATACGCAAAAATTAGTCATCTTCAGGTGTTACATAACACATGTCTCTGACATGTGTCCCTTATATTGGCAACTTGATGATATTTTATTTCACGTTGCCTCATGCCTCTGTCATGTGTCCACTGATGATATTTGTTTTCATGTTGCCTCATGCCTCTACCATGTGTCCCTTGATGATCTTTGGTACAAACACTCATCGATGCACTAAATGGATATCACTTTCTACAATCGTCAATGACGGGATGTGTAATTCATGCCTCTGTCATGTATTTTCCATGTTAACAAGTTGGACATTTTTTGGTGTAAATAGAAGCATTAGATGCCTTTAAGGTATTTAAAACCGAAGTAGAGAAACAATGCGGTAAGCAAATTAATATCGCGAGATCATATAGAGGAGTTGAATACTATGGTAGATACAAATTTTATTGTCCATCTAACCTCACTAGGATTGTGGAATCAAGAAATGCTAAATTTCTTGAAAATGACTTGACTAGTGGGAGCGATCAATTCAGGGACGTTGTTCCCGTGAAAAATAATTAAGATACTTGACCTTCCACCTCAAGCAAAATTTTGTCAAAACAATTTCAGGGTGGGTTGGTTCCCACCCTGAAACTGAGAACCGACCACTTGGTCTTGGAATCGGACCAGACAGGCCGATCCAGTTCGATTTCCAGTTGGGTCTAGGAATTGGCAGGGATATCTTTCTTTCTTCTTTTTTTTTTCCTATGCAGGATCATTCGTTCACTCACTCGTTAGTTAGCACACTCTCGTACTCTGTAGTGCTTTGCACACCCCCATAAATAGAAACATACCTCCTGCCAACTCTCTCACCCCTTACTTCCCCGCTCACCAACAACAACGCTCTTTGGGATTCCCAATCTCCATTGGAATTTTCGTTCTTAGAAAATTGAAGGAAGTGGGTAACAAAACAAACACTGGATGAGGGAGGCATGTGGTAGTGTGATACTGAGAATGAGAAGTGAGAGGCACGAGACTAAGTGAGAGCTAATCGGGATGAACGGCGAGAGAAAATGGGAAATTAGGGTTTTGAGAAGTGTTTAATAATAACAATAATAATAATAGAAAAATAACTATTGGTCCACTTTGGGAGGGTAGATCTACACTTAAAATCGAGAACCGGACTAATAATCATTGATTCCAAATTTCAAAAACTGAGAATCGCCCAGAAACGGCCCGTTTAGTCTGATTCCCATGCTCACCTCTGCAAGATAGGACTTACGTGAAACTTGCCTAATGTAACAGTGAATGTGATCTAGACTCACATGGGTCGAGTGTGCCTGATACTCAACCTTGTAACTGGGTATTTATCGTGGCGCAAGGCTTACAGATGGCCCCTTCGTTGTTAAGGCTCGAACTTATCATGACACGACGCTTCACACCAAGACCGTACGATGTGGGATTATTATTATTATTTTTTTTTTATGTAGGATCCTCGGAATGGTCCGAAAAGGATTGAGAGTTGAAGAGGGCTGTGGGTGATTACTGGGCCTTTTGGCCCCATAATCTCCTATGGGACACGGTTGAGCCCAATCAAAGCATCGCTCCTCCGGACGAGGGAAATCAAAACACGTCCACCGAAGTTACGCTCGATCAAGCTTGTGGGGATCATCTCTTTCTGTCAAGATTTGCGGGTCATGAACTGGTAAGTTGAATTTTCGGTTACTTTCAGTGGCGCGATTTTGTTGTCTTAGATTTCAGTATTGAAGATGAATTTGCTAATTGTTTCGGCACCTGTGATTAAATTCGAAACGTTTGAGGCTTCTTTCTTTTCCCTGAGGCCTCATTCATGCATCAGGTTTCTGGGATTGCTCAATGTTAAATTCAGCATGGAAATTTCATTTCATTACCTTACTGGGATTTCTCAGTTTCAGTTTTTCTGCACGAGCTCTCTCGTTCAGCTCGACATTATTCATAATTTGAGATGGGGTGATTGGTGACTGCGAAATTGCAACCGCCCTTTTCATTCAGTAATCTTTGCGAAATTCCTGCAGTGGTGAACATAGCTGTGAATCCTATTAAAGCACGCAGCTGATTATCTTTGGAATCTTCAATCACAGTGGCATGTTGGAAGCCGCGAAAATCATTAATCAAGAAAACAACGAAATTGTCTTTGGAACATGCCGGTGGCTAGTCGTGCTGTCTCCGTCATAAGCTTTATCAGAATACTCCATAAATAAAGCTTATGACCGGTCATCTATGTGGAACTTACACCTGAAAGTACATAATCTACCTTCAGTTCCGTTGAACTATTTCTGCAACTTCTCAGACGATACGATCCTAAATTGAGTTATAGATCTTGGTCGAAAATGGCACGGGTATTGACTCTGACCTTTATGAGTACCAGAGGGCAAGATATTTGGAGCTCTGCTCCAGTCAGAATGTGTTTCTGCACGACAACCTTCTCAAGAGCATTAGTTACTAGTTGGCTGCTCAGATAATTTCTTAGACAGTCAACACCGCGGATGCCATTAAAGCTAGCATCATGCTCTGTGTCGAGTGACATAGCCACTAGTCTGCTCCGAACCAAGAGCACCTCCCACAGTAGATTATACTTACTCTAAGTAGATCGTCCAATTCATATCCAGATCAATCCTTTACACGATTCATTCAACTATGGGCGAGAGAAATAGAAAGAAAAATGTTTAACGAGGTAGAAATAAGGGATAATACAAACCGAGAAATCCAGAAACAAGACATTGTAATCATAGGTTGGAAAAGAACGCATAAATTAAGCATGTGTCATCATAAGGTTCAGAGGTACTTAAAACATCAGTCGAGCAGGGTGATGTAGCGATGGCGATAAGTTTGATGTCCACTGCCTCCAGAAGAAGATTCATCCTCAACGGGATCCTCTACGGCTTCATCAGTCGGGGGCAGAAATATTAACTTTTGTTAGTCACTTGCTATAGTTGAGAAAGGGAGTGGAAGATGGGTTTTTCTATAGTTGTCGAGCGATTGATCCCCCAAGGACCTTTCTCGGACTCACACCTAATATCATTGTGTACCCCATGACTATGCAGGGAAAAATCTATATAAATATGGTGGTGCATTTTGAGAGAGATTAGAAAAACTTGAACTGTAGCCAATTCGCTTGTTGACACCTACGCTCATCTTATTTCTGTCCAATATTTGTGCTTCCAAAAGATCAGCCCTCATAGATTTCACAAGGTTCTAGAGAAAGCAAACCCCTCATTTCTTTTTCTCTTCCAAAAACAATTTAAAGGAATCAGAGACTTCTTTAACTAATAATCAATCTAAGAGAGAATGTAAACAATCTAAAGAAATTAGAGACTTCTCCGGCCAACCAAATATAATCAAGTTAAACAGAAAGAAATTCAATACGTGCAAATATGCAATCGGAAATATGAAGTCCATGAAAAGTATTCACGATGAATAGTGATCAATTTAAAAATAAAAAAGGACTTGAAAGTGAAAATAGAAGTATTGGATGAGGTAAAACAGAAAAGGCAACAAAAAGAAAAGGTAAAAAGCATTTAACATGCTCTCCTAAACCATCCCAACCAATAAAGTAGAACTTCCTAATCAAAGTTTACTTTAGTAGGCTTTAGCATCTTTCCAACAAGGGTGTCACGATCAAGTTAAATTTTTTTGTATGAGAATTCTGCAGCCCTTAATCATTTGTTATCTCTATGCCGTGATCATTTTGTGACCACAAAACTGATCACTGAAAATAGAGGGATTTGTATATCAGCATATGCAAAAATTTCGTATACTCAGAATAGCTTTTTTTGTTAAATCATTGTGAGAAACATCTTTTAAATGTACAAAGAGCGCCTTGGCCAAAAAAAGAAAGAGCAAGGACTATTGCCGTTGTTATTCATTCAAAGTTAAGGGAGTTTTTTTTTTTTAAAATTTTTTACCATCACCGAAACAACTATCGTTTAATAACAACATGACCATTATGCTACACTTTCAAGCTGTAATAGAATTCATTTATCACTGTGTAGCACAGTTATGTGGTCTAACACTCGCTATAAAAGTTAGGAAAAAAAAGAACTTCCCATATCGCGGGAGAATCAATCCTTAGAAGGGACCAAGGGAGATGGAAAGGATAAAAGAAGTAGTAAAATTTGTGTATGACTTACCAAGAAACTTGACAAAGTGTTCAAGTGAAGAACGGGCAAGGGGATCATCCCACTCCAGTGACTCCCACGTTTGCCGATTTATCTGAACTCTCAAAGAGAAGGGGAAGGAGAAGGGAGACCACTGTCAAGCAGGGGCAGCTGCAGAGGAATCCTCTTCAGTTTCGGACAATTGTCTATAGAAATACTCTCGAGGGAATCGCAACTCGTGTTCCCATCACATATGCTCTTCAGTTCCGGAAGATTCCATAAACCCAGATCGTTAACTTTGGGAAGGAACAGTGTCTCATCTTGGCAACAGTGCCTATTGTCACCTCTATGCCCCTACAGTCTTTGACTGATATCTCTTGCAGGAAAGGGAGGTGGAGCAACATGTCTTGCGTCAGCAGCACCCTCTTCATGTTGTTGCATCCATTTACATCAAGATATGTAAGGCGACAAGTGGCTCCGCTTGGCAATGGTCCACGTATTATTTCCTCTAATTTCTCACAACTATATATTATAATCTGCTCCAGATTTGGAAGGAGAGTGGTCGGCCACTCCCATTCCATCACTCTCTTCATTTTATGACACCTATACAATTCCAATGATTGCACACTTTCGGGAAGCAGAGCACAGCCATCACCACTTGTTCCGTCTACACTCGCAACGATATGGTCGCAACTATCGATGAGTATACTCCTCTCAGTCTCATTCATACCCCAAAGGCGGAAACCGTCCGGTGCACCCATCACGAGCCTGCACCATTGGCAACTATTTTGCTCGAGAGACCCCACACATGCATTGAACGTTTCCACATCAGCAACAGAACAATAAAGTTCCTCTACTTCCATTAGTTTTACCTCTTCTCCTGCACTCAGCTTTTTAATCGCAAGATATTTCAAGTTTACCAGCTTCCCCAACACTCCCTCTGATAATGTCTCAAACTTTGTGCCATCTAGGGCAAGGCGTCTCAGGTTTACCAACATCTCCATGCCCTCTGGCACTTCTTCAAGACTTGCACACCCTTGGAGGTCCAACTTTCTTAGGGATCCCAACTTTCCTACATAAGGAATAAAACGTAATGCCCAACAACTTCGCAGTAACAGTACTTCCAAACTATCCAACTGAGAGATGGATTTCGGTAATTCCGTGATTCTAGTATTGCTGAGATCTAGAACCGTCAGCCCCTTTAGATGTCTGAAGAAAGATTCATGGATGACTCCCAACATGACATTGTCATTTAGAGACAGCCTTGTCAGTTTAGGCAATTTGGTGATATGTCGTATGGGGTTTCTTCTATTTTGTTGCCTCGTAAAAAGACTTTCTCTAGATGATCGGTCCATAATACTTCCTCCGGTATTTCTTTCAAACCCATACAAGCCTTAACCATATGAGTTGTGCTCGTCAATATATCAAATGCCATGTCCCTTGTCAACGGGTGTAGATACTGATACTTTTTCTAGATCCAACAGGCTGGCCCCTCTTATTTTATCCAATATGGTGTTACCCCGATTGTACAGTCCTTGCCTGGTGGCAATCTCACCTAACAAACCCTCATCTATGAAAGACTATCAAATCCTCTCTATTAGTTTCTGAAAGGACTTCTCCAAAACAAAGTATTAAGTGCAGGAAACACTGTTGCACTTGATCACTATCCAAGTTCAAGTAACTGAGTTGCAGTCTCTTGTACACGTCAAGCTCCATCCTGGAGTCTTCTAATTTTCCCAACATGCCACTCCATTCATGCATTTTCTCTACTCCTCTCAAGCAAGTTGCAATCTCAATGATCCCAAGTGGCAAACCATAATACCTATCAAGAAGAGATCTTGCAATTTGTTCCACTTCCCAAGGGAGTTCTCCTGCAAAGCAAAGCGTCTTTGAAAATGACCTCCAAGAGTCTTCCATATCAAGAAGTTCTATCTTGATTTGCTTTTGACAGTGCATCACCCAACACACATCTTGCGATCGAGTTGTCACTACCAACTTTAGTCTGCCTGTTTCAACCGGAATTCCCACATCCTTAACTTCAAAATGCATCCAAAGGCCATCTAAAATTAGGATGGATCTATTCTTCACATTCAGATGTCCATACAATAGGCCCGCCCTTCTCTTCAGGTCCTTCTCATTTGAGAGATTGTCTAGTCCGACTGCATTGGCGATCTCTTCTTGTAGCACATACACACTAAAATGCTGAGGTACAGTAACCCAGAACACATCCAAGGCAAGATCCTCAAGGAGTCTGTTATAGACATGCCTCAAAATGGCTGTCTTGCCCACTCCACCCATACCATAAGCACCAATTATGGAAACGTTGTCCTGCATTAAATAATAAAAAATCCCATTCACCTTCCGTCAAGTTTCTTTGCCTACTAATTCTATTGTCACCAAGGGAGATGTTTTGCTGTATCTAACAAGTGCTGTCGCCTCTAGCCGAAATCTTCCTGGAACTAGAACAATCTCTTCAACTTCTTTGCTCAACTCTTCCACCTCTGCTACTTTCTCCAGAGGAAAAGATATTCCTTCTCTGATTGCCTGCGTTACACTCCAATATTCTTCTTCTATCCTCCTCCACTTCGAATTTAGCTTGTTCATGTCCGCTCGACGACTACTGATGAGTTCTTCCAGCTTTCTTTTGAGAGATGTCATATTTGTGTCGGCAAGCCTATGGGTACCTGGTTGGCTCTTAGCCAGTGCAACATGCGTTCTCGCACCTAAACTCAAGTATAAGTGAAAATTCACTATTAGGTACTTCTCAGATATGTTTTATAGATATGTTACACTCACAAAAATATATAAATTGTAACTTTGTATTCACTTTTTCGAACAAAAATATTATATACAACATTCCATACGATAATTAATATGTTATGTAGGCATTCATGTCACAATAGTGAAATATTGGCAACCCCATATCATGAGCTCTCCATTGGAAAAAAACTAATTTAAAATTAAAAGTCATAGCAATTATCTTTGATAAATAATTTAATTATATATAAGCCAATGCTCATGTAGGAGATCAGAGGGGGGATAAGGAGAGCCATGGCTTTTCAAGATTTGAATGCCACACTTCAAAACACTTGTCTTTTTATTTTCAAAGATCTAGTGATTATCAATGACCGACTCTTAAAACGCCTCTTTTCCTATTAATTCCTGACTATCTTCTGTTTCTCTATAACTATTAGAAATCTGACCATCCTGCCGATATCCCTATTCTTAATAAAAGATTAGAAGACAAATCAAGTGTCCTGCACGAGCTTCAACTTATGGCAAATTTAGAGATGCACACATACCATGTGGAACCTCTGTATTGGGTTCTCCCTCTTCGGCATTCAGTGGGCGTGGCATGTTGGTTAAAGCAGAAAGAGACTGGTTGGGGCAAATTCGTCTCAGGCAATGGAAGCAAGGCTGATGAACCTGCACCTGTTCACAATTTGGATATACTTTTGGTAATTCGTCAAATAAAACACCGAAGAAATATGACACGAGCTTATTTACAAGCAGCAATTTGTGCTAGTCTATTGTTTGCCACAATCTTTGCATGGGACAGTTATTAAACTTAGATTTAAAGCTTTATGCGATACAAACACATAAACACCTCTCCTTACCAAAAAATTTAACCTTACCAAAAAAAACATATAAACACCTCCTGCCCTCTAACAAGCAGCAATTTGTGTGAGTTTGCTGTTTGCCTCGATCTTTGCAAGTGAAAGGCTGCAATTAAATTGAATCGACAAGTTGTTATACTTTGATTTAAAGCTTCACATGATGCACATATAAACCTCTCCCTCCCTGTCGCTCGTCCAGTTACAGCATTATTTCATGGCCCGGGCTCAGCTGCGCCTCCGGGTTCTTCAATTTGCTTGATTTCTTCTAATGTCAATCAATTCTTAGGATGGACGGTAAACTATCCAGTGTGCACGCATCAACTATGGCTTGACCAGGCATGATTATTGCTTATTTTCTGTTCCATATTGGGCCGATTAAACAATCGAAGGGTAAAATCCTAGAATAGAGGGTCACGAGTTGCAACAGGAAATTCAGACAGGCCATGCATAACGTGGGTAAAAGATGAACGCACGAGGAGGAGGGAGGAGGACTGAAGCTCCGTTCCAGTTGCTGATCACACATCCTTGATTGACTCCGGTTACAGCCAAATTTCCATGGCCGCTGGAGTTCTTCTTCCTCGATCTGGATCTCGATCTCGTTCACATGTAAACTTCGAAGCGGTGTGATACTGCGAGATGAAGAGAAGGAATAGGAAAAGATGAGCGAAGAAATCCCACGATAAGTATAGAAAAACCCTTTAGAAACCGAGAGGCCCCTCGATTGTCATGCTCGGCACATCTGCACCGTCCGTTTTCCAAACGAGCAAAGACCATTATCGTTGGATTATTACGTACGAGAAAGCAACTAATTTAGGATATATCCCAAATTACTAGAGATAATCCAAGGGCTACCCACTAATTTTGGATAGATTTTTAAATTCTTTTTAAGTCGTGAAATTACCGAACTCCCCAGCAAATATACTAATTTTTTATACGAGAAAACTTACTTCCTTGATCCAGAAAGTTACTGACGATTATTGCACACTTACCTCTTGGCCTATATGGAAACTTACTTCTCCATAGGAAAAGTTACTAAAGATGTGTAAAAAGAAACTAATTTTTTCATGATTGCTTAAATTGGATATTGGAGTTTCGATATTTATTATAGGAAAGTACAATTATCGCGACCGTCACGATGGGTAAAATGCTTAATGCCCCCCGCGAGGCGAGTTAACGGATTGCTAAGGGAACACAGGTGATTTCTCTTGCAAGATGACACTTACGCTTGACTAGGGTTCACCCGAATCCTATCGATCGCAAATCGTTTCCTCAAATAATTATGGACATAAGTTATTATTTGGAAGTTGTCACTAACCTATAATGGGCCAATTCAAGGACAAGTAAAATGTGCGAAGTTATTTTATTTCTACAAACCAGAATTTTCGAGTGGGGACATGGGAGATAGAGGATACATATCAAAGAAAGTTTTAACTTTGGAATTGGGGTATGCGTTGTCGTTTTGAATCCATTGTGGTTAGTAATGATGGTAAATTACTTAAAGGTACGGAAAGAGAGGGATTCGAACCCTCGGTAAACAAAAAGCTTACATAGCCGTTCCAATGTCAAGCCTTGAACCACTCGGCCATCTGTCATACATAATGATATGTCTCAGCAACCGAAGACATAGCCCATCATCCATACTCAATTCCTATATACTTTTTTATTGGCATTGGAAACACATCACATCATGGCAAAGTAATGTTTCATAGTTTAATGAATTTTCCACTTATTTGATATAGGATGGTTAAGACATTATTTAAGGTTAAACTCTTCACAAAAGATAATAAAAGGGCAATTTCCAATATCGGAAATTTTTACTATGTATGTAGAGGTGAGAAATCATGGGAAGAACGTGCATCCCAAAAGATAGTTCAAGGGCAATTTACAACAATATAGTGATGGTAGCAATCAATACATGTAAGTATTATATAAGATTGACAAGTTTAGGTAGTGAAAAATTTCGCAAGGAAAAACCAACGTTGGGAATCCAACAAATTGGCTCTTGCATTTTGCACACTTCTAACATAGTTTTCTATGCACTTACACAAAATATTGTACAAACGTAATGCAAAATATATACGCCTAATGTATTCAAATATAACAGGAATATGTATATGTCTTAATGCATTATTCTTGGATGTCTCCGAAGATACAAACAAAATAAAACCAAAATCAAACAAATAAACACAACAAACCCGCATGGAAACACATAGTAGTCTTACTAGTCTTATTGATCAGTCGCCACATACAAAGGCCAAATTCACGCTAAATTATCATTACATGAACATTTGGTGACGCTCCAGGGAAGCCCATCACAAACACAGCCCTTTGTAAGTAAATCGAACGATCACCACCATGACCATCAACTTCATTGGAGAGATGCAGTTTGAGTTCTTGCATGGCACGCCCACAATACAACAAATACCTCAACAGATTATTTTCATTGACAGTCCCTCGAAAACCCTTCACCTCCACCACCTTCAACGTCCGGATGACGCACTTGTAAAGCCTATCTATATCACCGGACCAAAATCTACTCGGATCGAACTTGAACGGTGGTTGATAATCCTGAAGAAAGTTGATAAAACGTCAAATATTTATGTCGATATTTCATGTTATGAATTTGAAAGTTATTTACCATCACATTGCCGAATTGTGATAGTTTATCAGAAGAGAGAAAAAGGATCATGAATCACTCCGACATAACATTAACCAATACGTATGGAAAGAAATCCAATGCAAAATATCTAATGTGCCAACACAAATACCTCATGTAAGGCTTGTTTTCTTTGAATGAAATGTGCAAGGGTAATGTGTACACATACAGGGAAAATTCTTGGAGGGCTTATTTGGAGGGCTAGGGTTTCAAGAAAAGGACAACTCTTGAGGAAGAAAGCAATCCCCAAAACTCATTCCGGTGCACTGCATTGTTCAAAATAAGATGCCACACATTAAGAGGCGATTGCGTTTTCAAGGGCTCCATCCTAGTTGGAACAACCTGATGAACATATGATCATACCGTTATTACACGAACATGTCTCGCAATAATAAAAAAATTGTTTGTAACAGATAAGAAATTAAATAATGAGAACTGTTAAAAGAGGACAATTTTCAAATTGTACTTAAAAAAGGTGACAGTGATTTTTTGCTAAAGATAAGTTCCACGATGTTTTATTTACTTACGGGAACAATGTACGGCAAAAAAAAAATATACAACCGTGTGAATCTTGCAGATTCTGTCACCAAGTGGTCAAAAAATATAATAATCACATGAAGCAGATGGAGGATTCATTTCAAGTAAACCCTGAAAGTACAAGAAACAGAAGGTACGCATACCTAAAGCAAGAAACAACAAACTTTCAAAACCCTAGAGCAGTCCAAGGATGATAGAAGTCTGAACAAGATCGCCACCAGATTCATCGAACGACCACTCGGATCCAAAGTCAAGTTCAGCCTCTTCCAAATGCCTTGTCAAAATCAAATCAAAGATCCCTACACACCCTGAATATTTGAAAAACCTCAAGTTTGGTGCCTCAATCCCAAGCCACTCGTGATAGAAATTGCAATTATCAACCACCAATGTCTTCAGCGCCAAATCCCTCTCGAAAATGCTCAGATGCTCGAGATTCCAACATTTTTTCAACTTCAAACTCTCCAAGAACGAACAATTCATCAATAGGTCATTCAGGGTAGACATTCTCACTGCGATGCAACCAAACGAAACTTGCTTAAGTAATCTAAGATTCATCAACCAGGCTGGGTTGTAACTGCATGCGAACAGCATCAACGACTCAAGACCCAGTGTGCCATTTTCATAAACCTGCATGGGGAGATCAAACTCCGGCTTGTGATTCTCCATATCATTCTCATCCCACATCCGATTGGAGAAGTCCAGTTCAAGTGCTCCAACATTACGGGAAACGGCAAAATGAAATGCAGTTCTGCATGTTGGGTTCCAACTAGCAAGGTTTGGATATACGGAGCTTGAACCTTCGCAGGATGAGTTCGGTGGTGTATTCATTTAGAAAGCGCTGAATGAAATTGATGAAATCAAGTCTTTGAACATGTTGAGTCTCAACGGGTGCATCGTCCCTAACAAAAAACCTCTTGTCGAACTCAATGTTTGCCGTCGAATGCCTTATGCAACCCCATTGCCAGGATAGTACGCTCGTTCTTGCGGCTTCCTTAAAGGGCAAGAAGGAGATGATGGTGACTATCAGAGGGTCTGTTCAATTCGGAGAACATGTCCATGGAATCGAGATTTTTTTGTTCAAGTGGCATAAAGTCACGTTTATGCACTTGGTCGTTCAATATCTGGACATGCATATATGTAAGGAGCGAAAAGCCACAAAGCTAGAATGATGTCTTTCCAACATGCCTCTTCGCTGAGACAAAACTAACGCACGAACAACTACTTGACATTTTTTTTTTCAAAAAACAAATTGGAACTACGTGAT
Source organism: Syzygium malaccense (assembly GCA_031216405.1). Lineage (NCBI taxonomy): Eukaryota > Viridiplantae > Streptophyta > Magnoliopsida > Myrtales > Myrtaceae > Syzygium > Syzygium malaccense. The sequence goes on along the minus strand of CM062258.1, from coordinate 4,355,785 downwards.
GGTTGGAAAATGTGAGATACTAGCATTACAGAGACCTCCCAAACAAGCGTTCCAACTCATGGAATTTGGCAGCCGGGGCTAACTTTTGGGCAATGGCCGAAAATAGTCCTCTTGCTCCGAATACAAATGTCAGTTAACAAAAAACTTTCGAGGACTATCTAATACCAGACAAAAACATTTGGAAGATCAAATCCTAATAAAGAGCAGCTTTATCGAATTTTCTCGCTAGGTTCCATTCCCTCTGTTTTACATAAATTCATTTTGGTAATCTCTCTTTTGCATGACAAGGTAATTTACACAATCCAAGCCACATGAAAGTCAAGGCATTAATTGATAAATTATCGGCTGTTACCGAATTCCATGGGTGTCCTTTTCAAACAATTAATAAAATCGTTGAGGTTGGATGGGATTCTCCTGCAAATGCAGAAGGGGCGGTTCCCAGTTTTATCTAGAACCGACCCGAAACCAATTGATTAGGTTTTAGGAAGAGACCCGTCAAATGGGTGAGTCAAGTTGGATTTGGGTCGGGTCATAAATGGCTCGATTCAAATTGACCCATTTAATCCGTTTATGACCTGTTTATTACAATGCAAATTTCTCAATTCATATCTGACTAGGTTGGGTTTGGGTTGGGTTTGGTGGAAATGAATGGCTTCGATGTGCGATCCCACCAGTAGGAAAATGAGAGGGCACACTAGTAAAATACCCCGTTCAAGTTTTTATCCTGAAAAGGGATAAACACACGACGGTATGGAGAGGGTGCCGAGCAAGGAAGAGAAAGACTGGCGCGTGTGGAGAGGGATAGGGAGTTTGAGCAAGGAAAAGAGACGGTGAAGACCGCTGCAAAAGGAAGAAAAAAGGTAAGCCAAACCCCTGGCTTTGCTCTGTTTCGGCTTGAATTTTGCTTCCTCCCTGTCGATGTTGGAGCCGCCTTGGTGGTTGGCCATACATTGTCGCCTGTAGAAGTTTTCTCCCATTTGTCTCACTTAGTTTTGAGGAAAGTATCTATTTTGTGCTGGTGACGGGCGGTCCGGCGACGTCGGCTCGAAATGGTTGATGGAACCACTTGGTGGGCGATGGGGCTGACTTGGTAGCCATCGGAGTTGCCTTGGTGGCCGGCCATACATTGACACTCGTAGAAGTTTTCCCCCATTTGTCTCTCTTAATTTTGAGGAAAGTATCTGTTCTGTGCTAGTGACTGGCGATCCGGCAACATCGGCTCGAAACGGTTGATGGAGCTGGCTTTGTGGGTGACGGGGCCGGTGTTGACACATAATTTTGCCCACCTCATTAAATCGGCGCTTAAATGGTAAATGAGCTAAATTAGGAGAGATAAAGTTATTAAGCAATAATTTTTTAAAAAAAAATTAATTAAAAAAATTAGAGAAAAGGCCAGCCCTCCTCGGCCCAGCAACCCTGATCCCCATTCTATCTCCCTTTTATTTTTATATCAACCCGAACCCTCTTTTTTTCTTAATTTTTCTTTATTTTTTCCACTTAGGCCCACGTGTGCCCAAGTTTTGGCCCATGTCCAGGGTAGAGGCATAGCCTCCCCTGCCATCCCTCATCCTTCGCTCGTCGCTAAGGTTTGGGTCATCACACTCTCTACCCCTTGTGGGCACAGCGCTCGATGTGGCCCCACACGCGGTCAGGAGTCGGCTATGATATCACTTGTAAAGACTCTAGGGGCTATTATTATGTAATATTGTCCGTTTTGAGCCCACTAGCCCTCACGGCTTTAAAACGCGTTACACAGAATAGAGAACCCAAGCTTTATCAACTAGCCTAGGACTCCACCCTTGGCGATGTGGGGCAAGAGACATGCGCTTAGCCTAGCCTCGCCTCGCGCATGCCCAGGTTTGAGGTGTAGCCTCCCCTGCCATCCCTTGTCCTGCGCCCATCGCCTAGGGTCTATAAAGAGGACAAATCATGTAGTTTGGTCACTTTGAGGTAAGTGCACTACACGTGGAAACGGATAAATTCTGCTGGCTATTTTGTAGATGATGATAGTTGTTTCCATATGTCTAATTATTCATGTATATATAAGGAACTACGGATTGCTCTACACGAGTTTTCGCATGATACGAGAACAGCAGCGATAGGATTGGATATGATTTCTAGCGCACCCATCATCTCTTAAGGGCAAAGTACGTTCGAAGCTTTATCCGAGACCAGCGTCGAATAGCCATGGAATGCAGCACCTCAAAGTTTTTCATTTTTTTTTCCGGTGGAGTAGAAATCCTAATCCAACCCCACTTAAAACAGAAACGGGTTCGAGGGGGGGTCCCTCCCAACGAGATAGACAACAAGCAGCCACGAACCAAGAACAAAGAACAAGAACCAGAACAAACGCGAAACTCAAAGCCCACCACCACCCGAAAGAGAAAAAAGAAAGAGGAACATGATAAAGAACTCTCATCATCTAAAAGCACTCAAAACTCACACAACACGCAGACACGACATCCAAGACATGGAGCCCAGAGAAGGACTTGTTTTTGACAACTTTGTTGTTCGATTATCGGTTAACAAAGAATGAAAATTATAAACCCAAACTACTGAAAAAAAATTTGCAGAAGCAAGTTGTAGACGATCATGGATGAATACATACCTTCGCAAATTGCAGAAGCAAGCTGTAAACGTGAAAAAGAAAAATTGCAGAAGCAAGCTGTAGCGTGGGTGAAGGAGTGCGTGAATGAAGGGGTAGGGTCTCTAAAAATTAGCTTTTATATGACGGATAAGAGAAATCCTATCCGACCTTATCCTACCCCTCTCGGGTTTTTTTTATCCGGGTTATATCCCATCTATATCCGATATTATACTATCCGGGACACCTACCAAATAAGGGATAGGATAAAATATATCCTATCCTGAGTCTTATACGGACGACCAAACACGGCCTAGAAGAAATCCCATCTTATCATTTTGGGTTGTGTTTGGTAGTTGGGATAAAATTCGGGATAGGATAAATTTTATCCTATCCTGTGTTTGGTACCTACTCAAGATAAGATAGAGTAGGATATATGAGGGATGTAGCCCTGATAAAATTATCCCATGGGGGAGGTGAGATAAGGGTGGATAGGATTTCTAATATCCTTAATATAAAAGTTATTTTTCTCGAATAACAAACTTGTCAAATTAATAAAATTAAAATAATATTTGAATTTTAATATAAAAATTCAAAATAAAAAATAAACAATAAATTCGTTTTTATTTATTCTTAGTTTTATTTATATATTCAAATTTCTTTCTATCTTATGATATAAATTTCATATATATATATACACATTTAGTATTTATATTAATTACATATTTTAGGCATATTTGTATAGTTTACTATTTAATAAAATTCTATTAGAGAATGATGGAAGGGGAAGAAATAAAAAAGAAAATAATTAAAAAGAGAGGGAAAAATAAAAAATAAAAATGAAATAGGTAAGAATATCATGAGAAATTTTTATCATCTCTATTTGTGCAATTTTTAGGTTTATTTACATTGATATAACGTTCGTAGCAAATAATAGACATGCTAATATGTGAAAATATTCAACTTTCTTACCACGATTCACCAAACAGTAGATAGGATATAGCAAATCCCTTAGATTTCATATCATATTCTATTCAATCCTATCATGACTAGAAATCCGGATGACCAAACATAGTCTTGGATTGCATTTCGTCGTTTGGATTTAGATTAGGATAGAATACGATAATGTGGGATGAGAAAAACTTTAAATATCCTCTGGATTGTAAAAAACCATTTCCCATGTTTGGTACAATCCAAGATATGATTCAAAATATTTGAAAATCTCACTTGCTCACAGAGGTGATATTTTCCAAATCTAAGGCAGCATCCCCTTGACGTAATCTTGCATGGCCACGACATGCACCATTTTGAGCAATCACGATTTTTGTTGAAGGTGCTCCTCCTCCTCTTTCTCCTTTGAAATCTTTCAATTGCCAGCATAGAGTCTCGGGTTTGAGTAGAGGACGGGATTGGACGTCGAAGCATCACGACAAAATCAGGTGACCAACGTTCGAGACCAACATTCAAACGCCCAAAACTTTGTGCATTTTTGTTTTTTTTTTCTTCTTTTTCTTTTTCAAAGATGACTTTTTGGGTCGATCCATTGATTTCGGGTCATTCATCAGTGATAGCCGGTTCAGTTTGACAATTGAATCGACTAGATGGTGATGACAATTGGCGTTGATCGGAGACAATGACGATTGCACGATGATCGAGAGTGATAGGCTGTTGTGGCAGTGGTCCTTGCATGATGATTGGCAAAGTCGAACTCCATCACTTCATCGTTGAACGAAAATTGTTATGTTTTTTTTACTTTTTTATCCAATTTGGGTCTATCTCACCCCCTATTCTGGATTTTTGATCTGGCATTTTATCCGGATATATGCGGGTTTATTCAGTCCAAAAGACATCGCCAAACACTTAATAAGATAGTTTGTTAATTTATCCATACTCAAATCCAGACTATTGCTTTAGGGTGGAAAACAGGCTCTTTCATCTTTATAGACACTCACATGGCCGTCCTCCCTTTCCCCAATCGATTCCTCAACAATTTTTCTATGTAACCATCGTACTATTTTGAGGACAAGGTGTAGACAAGAAGACAAAAATCAAAAGAAGGACAAAGAGGACGAGGCAAAGACAAGGACCCCCCTCTCCCCCAACGTACACTCTTAGAGGAGAGCTCACTTTTTCCACTCTTGACCCATAAAAAGAATAGGGAGGCCTAAGGGGAGAATGAAAAGAGGCGGGTCAAGGTCATATTTTTATTGTTTTCCTCTCTACATCCATAGCTCGGGGCTCCCTCCTTTTGGTCTTACTCAACCCTCAACCAGTCACCACCGTCTGACAACCTCTCTCCTGCGTCCCTCCTCTCATGACGCCTCTCTCCATTCCCTCATTCTCGACGGATGAAGAGAGGCGGGCCAAAATCATATTTTTTTTTATTTTGCTCTCTACACTCACAACTCAGGGGTTCCTCTTTTTGGTCTTACTCGACTCTCAACCGGCCACCACTATCCAACAATCTCTCTCCAACATCCCCCCTCTCGTGACACCTCCCTCCTTTCCCCCATTCCCTACGAATGAAGAGAGGTGAGTCAAGATCATATTTTTATTATTTTGCTTCCTACATCCACAGCTTAGGGCTCCCTTTCTTTTTTTTCACTCGACCCTTAATTGGTCACCACCATCCAACAACCTCTCTCCGGCGTCCCCCCTCTCGTGACGCCTCTCTCCATTCTCCCATTCCCGACGGATGAAGAGAGGCAGGTCAAGATTATATTTTTATTGTTTTGCTCTCTACACCTACAGTTCGGGGCTCTCGCTTTTTATCTCACTCGATCTTCAACCGGCCATCACCATTCGACAACCTCTTTCCGGCATCCCTTCTCTCGCAACACCTTTATCCATTCCTCTATTCCCAGCAAATGAAGAGAGGCGGGTCAAGATTATATTTTTATTGTTTTGCTCTCTACACCCACAACTCGAGGCTCCCTCTTTTTAGTCTCACTCGACCTTCAATCGGACACCATCATTCGACAACCTCTCTCCATTCCCGGTGGATGAAGAGAGGCGGGCCAAGATCATATTTTTATTGTTTTGCTCTCTACACCACAACTCGTGACTTTCACTTTTTGGTCTCACTCGACCCTCAATCGACCACCACCATGCGACAACCTCTCTCCGGCGTCCCCTCTTTCGTGACGCCTCTCTCCATTTCCCCAATCCCGGGGATGAAGAGAGGCGGACCAAGATCATATTTTTTTTGTTTTGCTCTCTACACCCTCAGCTTGAGACTTCCTCTTTTTGGTCTCACTCAACTCTCAACCGGCCATCACCATATGATAACCTCTCTCTGACGTCCCCTCTCTCGTGACTATTCTCTCCATTCCCCTATTCCCGAAGGATGAAGAGAGGCAAGCCAAGATCATATTTTTATTATTTTGCTATCTACACCCATAGCTTGGAGCTCCTTCTTTTTGGTCTCACTTGATCCTCAACCAGCCACCACTGTCCGACAACCTCTCTCTGGTGTTCCCCCTCTCGTGACTTCTCTCTTCATTCCGCAATTCCTGGCGGATAAAGAAAGATGGGCCAAATTCATATTTTTATTATTTTGCTCTCTACACTCACAGGTTGGAGCTCCCTCTTTTTATCTCACTCGACCCTCAACCGGCCACCACCGTCCGACCTCTCTCCGGCGTTCCCACTCTCGTGACGCCTTTCTCTATTCCTCCATTCCCGGCGGATGAAGAGAGACAGGCCAAGATCATATTTTTATTATTTTGCTCTCTACATCCACAACTTGGGGCTCCCTCTTTTTGGTCTCACTCGTCCCTTAACCGGCCACCACCATCCGACAATCTCTCTCCGACGTCCCCCCTCATTCCCCTATTCCCAAAGGATGAAGAGAGGTGGGCCAAGATCATATTTTTATCTCTCATTCCCCTATTCCCAAAAGATGAAGAAAGATGGGCCAAATTCATATTTTTATTATTTTGCTCTCTACACTCACAGCTTGGAGCTCCCTCTTTTTATCTCACTCGACCCTCAACCGGCCACCACCGTCCGACCTCTCTCCGACGTTCCCACTCTCGTGACGCCTTTCTCTATTCCTCCATTCCCGGCGGATGAAGAGAGACAGGCCAAGATCATATTTTTATTATTTTGCTCTCTACATCCACAACTTGGGGCTCCCTCTTTTTGGTCTCACTAGACCCTTAACCGGCCACCACCATCCGACAATCTCTCTCCGACGTCCCCCCTCATTCCCCTATTCCCAAAGGATGAAGAGAGGTGGGCCAAGATCATATTTTTGCTCTTTACACCCACAGTTCGGGGCTCTCTTTTTTTGGTCTCACTCGACTCTCAATCGGCCATCACCGTTCGACAACCTCTCCCCGCCATCCCCCCTCTCGTGACGCCTCTCTCCATTCCCCTATTCCCGGAGGATGAAAAGAGGTGGGCTAAGATCATATGTTTATTGTTTTGCTCTTTACACCTAGAGCTCGGGGCTCTCCTTTTTTTGTCTCACTTGACCCTCAATCGGCCACCACCATCCGACAACCTCCCTCCAAGAATTGGAGTTTCTCCATTCGTCTGCAGATTGATGGTACTCTTTACATGTACAAAATATGAGAACAACCTTGATTCTCACTTCTTGAGTATTCAAAGTCTATGCAAACACCTCCTTAAAGCTTCTCAATCTGTTGCCCTCATCAAAGCTATATGGCCAATGACGTTTAGTTGGACCTTTCTTCCCTTGCCTCATCTCTAACTTCTTTACCTGCTTTTGACAAACCTCAGATAGCATTGTGATCGGTTGAGGCTGCCGCTGCAATTCTTCAAGGCCAACAATAGGCTCCAGTAAACCTCTGAAGATCTAAACATGCACCGAAGAAATCTGTTCTAAAGACGACGATGATTGAAAAAAGAAGAAGAAGATAACTTGAAGATCAAAATGTAGGAGTAAAGAGGGAATTTTTATTCAGGTTTCCTCCAAAAGAAATTGCAGGTGCATAGGTAACTTCGAGAGGTTACAATGCACGTGGGCAAAAAAATCACATAAAAGACATCAGTACAAAAGCTACTGTCAAAGTTCTTCAATCAAGTTTTCTAGCTGCGTCATAGTCTCCGGTGAAACTTCTGCTCCATTGTCAACTGCCTTCTGCACAATCAACTGGCCTACTGATATCATGTCCAGTTCATCTCTAAGTTCGTCAGTTTCTCTTTGCAAGCAGCCCTGGCTTCTATCAATCCGTTTCGTAGAAATAGCAATCTAGCTTCTGAATTCCCTCGCTTGAACTGCCAGCAATGTCTCCGCTGGAGGACGGCTAGTGGGGATCCATCAGAGGAGGGGGACTCTCAGTGGCAAAGAAAGAATCCACCATTGCTAGTTCTTCTAGTGCTTTTGTTGCTTCATTGTTTGGAGGAAGTGGAAATTGTTGAGGCAATGGAGGTTGAGGCTGTGGCTGTGAAAGTCGAGGCAGGGACGGTTGAAGCTGTAGATGTCATGGTGGAGGTCGAAGCTGCTGATGCCATGGATCTGGTGGAAAAAGCTAAGGTGGTGGCGGATGTGGAAGGAGGAGAGGTGCTTAAGGCCGCGAAGGATCAATTCCGAAGCCACACCGCAATTCATTTCTCACATGCTCGGGGATAGCCGGGCACATCTTGAAACCTGGCTCCGGTAATGCGCGAGCCGTAATTCATTTCTCACATGCTTGGGGCGGTCAGGCACATCCTAAAACCTGGCTCCGATAATGCTCAAGGTGCCTCCAAATTCTACCAATGTTGTTTCTGTCCATGACGTATTGGTTCCGACAATACACACATTGCCATATATTTTGGTCGGGGTCAACGTTCACCAACTCCCACAGTAGACTCCACGCCCGAGGCATGTTGATTATTGTATCAAAAAGAAAGAAAAGCATAATTAAAAAGGCACTCACAGCAAGTGTAAAAATGGGGGTATTCAAATAGGGTCAGAGGACCCGGTCCGAATAGGGCCCGCACGCCAAGTTCTTCTTTTTTCCCTGAGGTTCAACTCTAAACACGGACAAGAAACAGGTTCGTTCAGGAAAATCATGCTCACACGCCTAGTTCTCCTTCCCCCGAGGTACAACTCTAAACACGGACACGAACCGGTTCATTCAGTAAAATCATCGAACAGATAATATACAATTCAGAATACTAACTCTGATTCGATTTCTATGCAATCCTCAGCCTAGACATGGGATATCAAACACTAAATCGAAGTTCTTAATCGGAATTCAACCATAGTTTCGAAAGTTCAACTCAAAATTTCACCGATTGGATTCGGACTCTTGATAAAACAAACAAGAACAGGAGGACAATCATGCCCGCACACCTAGTTCTTCTTCTTCCCTCGAGGTTCAACCCTTAACATGGACACGAAACAGGTTCATTCAGGAAAATCATGCCCGCACACCTAGTTCTCCTTCCCCCGAGGTTCAACTCCAAACACGGGTTCATTTAGGAAAATCATCGAACTGGTAAAATCCAATTCAGAATACCAATTCTTATTCGATTTCTATGCAATCCTCAGCCTAAACGTAGGATATCAAACTCTAAATCAAAGTTCTTAATCGCAATTCAACTGTAGTTTCGAAAGTTCAACTCAAAATTTCTCTATTCGGATTTAGACTCTTGATAAAACAGACAAGAACAAGAGGATAATCATGACCGCACGCCTACTTCTTCTTCTTCCCCTGAGGTTAAAACTGAAACACGGACACGAAACAGGTTCATTCAGGATAATCATGCCCGTAGGCCTAGTTCTCCTTCCCCTGAGGTTCAACTTTAAACATGGGCTCATTCAGGAAAATCATCGAACTAGTAAAATGCAATTCAGAATACTAACTCTGATTCGATTTCTATGCAATCCTCATCTTAGACATGGGATATCAAACTCTAAATTGAAGTTTTTAATCGCAATTCAACCATAGTTTTAAAAGTTCAACTCAAAATTTCCCCCATTGGATTCGAACTATTGATAAAACAGACAAGAACAGGAGGACAATCATGCCAGTACGCCTAGTTCTTCTTCTTCTCCCGAGGTTCAAACCTAAACACGGACACGAAACAAGTTCATTCAGGAAAATCATGCCCGCACGCCTAGTTCTCCTTCCCCAAGGTTCAAGTTTAAACACGAGTTCATTGAGGAAAATCATCGAACTGGTAAAATGCAATTCATAATACTAACTCTGATTCGATTTCTATGCAATCCTCAGCCTTGACGTGGGATATCAAACTCTAAATCGAAGTTCTTAATCGCAATTCAACCATAGTTTTGAAAGTTCAACTCAAAATTTCACCGGTCAGATTCAGACTCTTGATAAAACAGACAAGAACGGGAGGATAATCATGCCCGCATGCATAGTTCTTCTTCTTCTCCCGAGGTTCAACCCTAAACATGGACACGAAATAGGTTCATTCAAGAAAATCATGCTTGCACGCCTAGTTCTCCTTCCCCGAGGTTCAACTCTAAACACGGGTTTATTTAGGAAAATCATCGAACTGGTAAAATGCAATTCAAAATAGTAACTCTGATTCGATTTCTATGCGATCCTCAACCTAGATGTGGGATGTCAAACTTTAAATCGAAGTTCTCAATCGCAATTCAACCATAGTTTCGAAAGTTCTACTCAAAATTTCGCCAATCAGATTCACACTCTTGATAAAACAAACAAGAATAGGAGGACAAACATGCCCGCGCGCCTAGTTCTTCTTCTTCCCCTGAGGTTCAACCCTAAACACGGACACGAAATAGGTTCATTCAAAAAAAATCATGCCCGCACAGCTAGTTCTCCTTCCCCCGTGGAGCAACACTAAACGTGGGTTCATTCGGGAAAATCATCGAACTGGTAAAATACAATTCGGAATACTAACTCTGATTCGACTTCTATACAATCCTCAACCTCGACGTGGGATATCAAACTCTAAATCGAAGTTCTTAATCACAATTCAACCATAGTTTTGAAAGTTCAGCTCAAAATTTTGCTGATCGGATTCAGACTCTTGATAAAACATACAAGAAGAGGAGGACAATCATGCCTCCAAGCCTAGTTCTTCTTCTTCCCCTGAGGTTCAACCCTCAAAACAGACACAAAACTGGTAAAATGCAATTCACAATACTAACTCTGATTTGATTTCTATGCAATCCTGAGCTTAGATGTGGGATATCAAACTCTAAATTGAAGTTCTTAATCGCAATTCAACTATAGTTTCGAAAGTTCAACTCAAAATTTTGCCGGTCGGATTCTAACTCTTCATAAAACTTACAAGAACAGAAGAACAATCATGCCCGCACACCTAGTTCTTCTTCTTCCCTCGAGGTTCAACCCTCGTCACAGACACAAAACTGGTAAAATGCAATTCAAAATACTAACTCTGATTCGATTTCTATGCAATCCTCAGTCTAGACGTGGGATATCAAATTCTAAATCGAAGTTCTTAATCGTAATTCAACTATAGTTTCGAAAGTTCAACTCAAAATTTTGCCGGTCGGATTCTGACTCTTGATTAAACATACAAGAACAGGAAGATAATCATGCCCGCACGCCTAGTTCTTCTTCTTCCCTCGAGGTTTAACCCTAAACACGGACACGAAATAGGTTCATTGAGGAAAATCATGCCCGCACGCCTAGTTCTCTTTCCCCCAAGGTTCAACTCTAAACACGGGTTCATTCAATAAAATCATCGAACTAGTAAAATGCAATTCAGAATACTAATTCTGATTCGATTTCTATGCAATCCTCAACCTAGATGCGGGATATCAAATTCTAAATCGAAGTTCTTAATCACAATTCAACCATAGTTTCGAAAGTTCAACTCAAAATTTTGCTAGTTGGATTCGGACTCTTGATAAAACAGACAAGAAGAGGAGGACAATCATGCCCACACGCCTAGTTCTTCTTCTTCCCTCGAGGTTCAACCATAAACACGGACACGAAATAGATTCATTCAGGAAAATCATGCCCACACGCCTAGTTCTCCTTCTCCCGAGATTCAACTCTAAACACGGATTGATTCAGAAAAATCATCGAATTGGTAAAATACAATTCACAATACTAACTCTGATTCAATTTCTATACGATCCTCAACATAAACGTGGAATATCAAACTCTAAATCGAAGTTCTTAATCGCAATTCAACCATACTTTCGCAAGATCTCCTCAAAATTTCACCGGTTGGATTCGGACGCTTGATAAAACATATAAGAACAGGAGGACAATCATGCCCACACGCCTAATTCTTCTTCTTCCCTCGAGTTTCAACCCTAAACACAGACACAAAATAGGTTCATTCAGGAAAATCATGCCCGCATGCCTAGTTCTCCTTCCCCCATAGTTCAACTCTAAACACGAGTTCATTCAGGAAAATCATCGAACCGGTAAAATGCAATTTAGAATACTAACTCTGATTCGATTTCTATGCAATCCTCAGCCTGGATGTGGGATATCAAACTCTAAATCAAAGTTCTTAATCGCAATTCAATCATAGTTTCGAAATTTCAACTCAAAATTTCGTCGGTTGGATTCGGACTCTTGAGAAAATAGACAAGAACAGAAGGACAATCATGCCCGCACGCCTATTTCTTCTTCTTCCCCCGAGGTTCAACCCTCAACACGGACATGAAATGGGTTCATTGAGGAAAATCATGCCCGCACGCCTAATTCTCCTTCTCTTGAGGTTCAACTCTAAACACTAGTTCATTCAGGAAAATCTTTGAACTGGTAAAATGCAATTCAGAATACTAACTCTGATTCGATTTCTATGCAATCCTCAACCTAGACGTGGGATATCAAACTCTAAATCGAAGTTCTTAATCGCAATTCAACCATAGTTTCGAAAGTTCAACTCAAAATTTCATCGGTTGGATTCGGACTCTTGATAAAACAAACAAGAACAAGAGGACAATCATGCCCGCACGCTTAGTTCTTCTTCTTCCCCCAAGGTTGAACCCTAAACACGGACACAAAACCAGTTCATTTAGGAAAATCATGCCCGGACGCCTAGTTCTCCTTCCCTCGAGATTCAACTCTAAACACAAGTTCATTAAGGAAAATCATCGAACTGGTCAAATGCAATAGTAACTCTTATTCAATTTTTATGCAATCCTCATCCTAGATGTGGGATATCAAACTCTAAATCGAAGTTCTTAATCACAATTCAACCATAGTTTCGAAAGTTCAATTCAAAATCTCGCCGGTTGGATTCGAACTCTTGATAAAACAGATAAGAACAGGAGGACAATCATGCGTGCACACCTAGTTCTTCTTGCTCTCCCGAGGTTCAACCCTAAATACGGACATGAAACAGGTTCATTCAGTAAAATCATGCCTGCGTGCCTAGTTTTCCTTCCCCCAAGGTTCAACTCTAAACTCGGGTTCATTCAGAAAAGTCATCGAACTGGTAAAATGCAATATAGGATATTAACTTTGATTTGATTTCTATGCAATCCTCAGCCTAGACGTGGGATATCAAACTCTAAATCAAAGTTCTTAATCGCAATTCAATCATAGTTTCGCAAGATCTACTCAAAATTTCGTTTGTCGGATTCGGTGTACTGACTATTGATAAAACAGAGAAGAACAAGAGGAGGCGTACTTGATTCACTTCTTCTCCGTCCGGTCGCGAGAAACTCTGATGACCGGCACATGAACTCTGGCCGACGATGGCAAACTGGAGCAAACTTTAGGATCGATCAGTCGAGAGTTTGGGAGGAGTTTTTTCTCCGTGACTCACCACCTTCTTAGCACTCTCCTCCCATTCTCCTTTCTCCTCCCATTTCCCGACCCTCATCGGGATTCTGTTAGTTTCTCCCAAACAGAATCCATCTAGGTCATCGATGTTGTAGAAATCTCCAAGCTTGTCTTTTAGTCTCATGCCTGTGATTCCAATTTTCCTCAACCTTCGCTTGTTCATCGATGCTGCATTTCGGTCGAGCATTTTATTTTGTTTATTACTTTTTTTAAATTTTTGGAAACTCCTTTTCTTTTTCATTAACTCTTTTTTTTTAATTTTCTTTTCGTGGCCCTTTTGTTCACATGTTCGCGCTCTTTTATTATGGTGCTTACTTGTGTATTTTTGCTATATTTTTGTTATTTTTATTTATTTAACAAATATATATATTTTTGATTGATTTCTTTTTTCATTTCCGGGCTACAGAAGTGAAAGGTCTCGTAGGAAAAAAACAGAACAAGGAAAAATAGGAAAACAGAAAAAAAAAGAGGAAAATAATCCGGAAGAATTTTAAAAATTCAATTTTTCCTTCTTTTTATTTTAAAATAATTCTCCACGCTAGCGCCGATACTCCACATAGGACGACCAACACCAACTAGACTGCCACGTCAGCGTTTTTTAGTTAAAATTGATCGGAAGGACTATATCAATAAATTCTCAAAATGTTTAAAATTGAATTAACACAATCGCAATAGGTTCATGACTTTTTTGGTAATTTTTCGCATGAAGGTTCGGGACTACATTGTCAAAATCGAAGAGTTTGTGATTGAACTGACATTCGTACAATAAATTTAGTACCTATTTGGTAATTATTTTCGGAAGAAATATAAGCAAGTATAGTCGTTAACTTTAAAGAGACAAGATTTTCTATCACATGAGACCGACCCAAATGAAAACCTCGAATGATTGCGCGGATTAATAATAATATAGAATTTTCTATAGGGGTGATCGGTTCTCAATTCAGTCCGGTTCCCCTTGGAACCGAGAACTGGACTGGTGAGACCGGTTTCTTATTTTTAGAATCGGGAACCGGACCATTGATCCGGTTCCTGGCGGTCCAATAGAACCGTTCGCTCTTTACTAGCAAAAGATCAAAAAGCTTCATTTGACGTCCCTTCATCATAGCCAAGTAGCCACGAAAGGCATACAACTTCAAATACACATGGCTTGACTTGGGTTTTATCCACAACTCATTTGATGATCTCTTCATTCTCATTTGATATGGAACTCTTGACATTTGCATGAAGACAAGCCAAGAGTCTCACATTGAAGGCGTTCAAGGCAAGCAGAGAGTCCCACATCGAATGGGAACGAAAAGGCATTAGAAGTATTGTGCATAAAACCCAAGCCAAGCCTTGTAATTAGAGTTCAATGCACCCAAGCCAAGCATTATAATTAGAGTTCAATGTACTTACAATATATGGCAATTAGAGTTCAAATTTCTTTATAAAGAAGAAAAAATAAAATTTTAAACAATGTCGGTCCGGTTTGGTTCCCCTTAGAACTGGGAATTGTACCGAAAATTCACCGGTTCCAAAATTAGGAACCGGGAACCAGACCGGCGCCCCACCCAAACTTGGCCGGTCCAGTCCGGTTTGGGCGGTTCCCTTTGCACACCCCTAATTCTCTCCCACACTCTAATTGCTCTTACCAGGAGAACTTGAGTGAAATGTACATTATTAACATCTCACGAACCCTTTTCTCCTAAGCTGAATCGGCTCAGCACCAAGCGGCTCTCATCTCACAGTGCTGGGGACGAACCCACAAGTCGAAGGCAAGTGCCGAGCCGACCTCGCCACCTCGTGGGTCCCCTAGCCTCTGAACTCGCCCTAATGCTCTCTCACGATCCGTCTTATGCCCTTGCACCAGCACCCCTTGTGCACCCGCCTGAGCTGCTCGCAGCATAGCCTCAGGTTCTCTGACGACTCCATTCGCTCCCTCGGCCTCCGCGGGCAATGTCCCCGAACAGCTGCTCGCAGCAGTCAAGATCTTGCCTCTGGAGCCGCTCACGGCAGCTCCCACCTCTCTCGGGCCTTCCTCTTCAATCTCGACACTGGTTATCATGGTCCAGTGGGCCTCGACGACACGAGACATCAGCAGGAAGGCCGAAAAGATCGCTGCTAGGGTTGCCAACTTCGCCATTGTTTGTCACAAAAGAGTGAGCGACAGAGAGTGATGAGAGTGAGTAACAGTGAGAAATCTTTATATCTAATACATGGTTTTGTTGCTGTGTCGAGTGAGAGAGGTGGAGGATGATGAGGGTATTTATAGGCGAATATAGGGCTTGCATGTGGAGTTACGTAGTGGGGTGGAATTTGTCATCAGGTTAGTTTGCAAGGGTTTCGTTTGGCCATTTTTTGACTCAGTATCAGCTTAAAGATCGCATCTTCTCGCTCCAAATTCGTATTGGAATTGCGTTTTTGAATGAAATATAGCGAATGAAGTGGTCAGAGAAAAGAAGGGAGTAGCACATTTGGTGTACTAGAAACAACCGCAACAATATTCATTTGGCATTTTTTTCTAAAGAGATAGTAGTCGTGTTAGTTGTTTGTTGTTGTTTTTATTGTTGTTTACCTTCATCAAGTGTATCGTAAATTGAGAAGCATTTTTCAGAAATGCCAGGAAATGGATGTCAACAACAAAAGATTTGCGCCATGTATTACTCATTAGAAGCTTTTCCCTTATTCTTAAAGAGGGGAAACAAAGCATGCACATTGCGCTTATTGAAAATTCGGCACTTGATAAATTATATACTTATTTTTTAGTACAATAATTGGTTGATATCTTGAGCCAAATTTACATATCAGACTAAATTCACATCTCCAATATAATCCGATCAAACAATAGAAATTTAACGAATCGATACTGGACAAGTCGAGTTAGTTTCACAAGTCTTGCTCGAGAATTAAAAGGAAAAATAGATAAGTGAGAATGTTGTTAAAGGCAGAGTAAATCAAAATCAATTTTTTTTTTACTTTCGTGAATAAGTAAATATATTGGATATGAAATAATCAATTAATAAGTAGTAAAATCTCCCTATACAAGCTACATTTCTTGAATGTAGTCTCTTCAATATTGAAATGTTTTACAATAAAGCAACTATTTCCCTTTGAATCCACATTTTGTATATAACCATGCGCAAATTTATCCCCGAATCGAAACATGAACCTCTAATGTGTGATAAACATGTTAAATGATGCATGGAACAACTGCTTGAGAATACGATATACATCCTCCTCCTACAGTAATATGCATCTTGCTCGGATATATTTTAGTTTTATTTCTTAGTAATGGCATTCATCATCGATCGACTTAGAATTTGGGTTAGGCAACGTTGGATTCAATGTCCTAATCCCAACTTCAAGTATCAACCGACAGATAGAGGGGGTGGAGGCTCAAGCTGTGCTCGATGGCCTACAGCGGCATCTGGGGTTACAACGACAACAAGGTGATGAGGAAGTGGTAGCAACGCACACGCGAGCTGTTGTGGCAGTGATTGGCATGTGGCGGCGCTTGGGCTTCCTCTGTGTTCGTGATGGTGGTCCGGTTATCCATGGAGTGGAAGTGAAAGGAAGAGGAAGAATGAAAAAAAAAATATGAAAAAAATGTCAACCCAAGCTCACGCGGAAAAAGAAGATGACACGTTGGACAAAAATGGCAACATTTGAACAGAATATCAACCTAAGGCACATTTGAGTTGGAAGAGAAAGTTTGTGATTTTTATGAGACTAAAAAAAAAGTTCCAGGAAAATATGGGATTGAACCTGAAGTTTGAGAATTTTTAGGGAATTAGGCCTTTTCATGTTTAGATGTCCATGAAAAACTGAAGTCAAATTGGGTCCGAGAAGTGCTTGCAGGGACGATTCATATGAGTTGCAGGTGAAACTTCTGAAGCAAGTCCCGGAAGAGTACCCGTGCAAGGACGATGAATAAGCTCATCTGTTTGTAGTTCATCATGACCTTTTCTTCTGCCTTGTGTCCGGGAGGGGAGTGCCGAATAGCTCATCTTTTCTTTTCTTAATGATGTATTTTCTCTTTGGTATTGCAGAGAGTATCGACGCCAAAGGCTTTTAGATTTTAGTCGTCATATTCAGTTGCTCTTTGCCAAACCGAACCCGATAAGACTGCCAATTGACTCTTGATTCAATTCTTCTTCTTCTTTTCTTTTGTTGACTTAATTTTAAACAGATAAGATATTAAAGAAATGGGATAATGTACTGTATAGACAAATTGGCAACAACTTTCTTTAGTCTTCGATAACAAAGTGATAGGTTGCAATTATCGTGGCGTAGAAGTGATAGGTAAACATGAATTCGTCTGTCCGTAAATAGGCTCTGAGGCACATATGCTTCCGAGCGCAACAATAGAAAAAAGAAAATTGCTCTAGCAAAAAACAAAATGATAGAGAAAAATATCTTTTGTGTATTCCATAAAATATTTAAAAAAAATTACTTGATAGAAAATATATACCCTACTAATACTACTGGAAAATGCAAGGATAATCTCAAGCAAGGAAAACTAAATAAAAGCCTAAAAAAATGAAAAAAAATGACAAAAATTAAAAAAGTACCTCGAGAAATGCCTAAATAATGAATTTTGAGGTCTGAAATGACCGTAAATCTAAATGGACGTCTAGGGTCAACATAGCTCGGAACATGCTTTTCTGAATTGGTATTAAGCGTCTCGTAACTTTTCTTAATCTAAAGTTATGGTCGCTTTCTTACACGCTATTTATATTGTTACATTAGGTCATCTTGTTGCATTTGTTATCGGGGACCGTGTCCGCATTTCTGATAGGTAGACCGAGCATCTTTTATTTCTTTTTAATATCTCCTTATTCAAGTTGGTATGGTTTCCGACCAAAAAAACAAGTTGGTATTTTCCAACCAATCGCAAGCCACATTATGGTCAACCCCAAGTAAACGGGCATTGCTGACTGTGTTCGTCTGCTGCACGTGCGCTTTCACTTTGCTCATTCTTGTTTTCCATTGCAGATACCCATCACAGCTCCCGAGCGCTGGCAACGCCACACAAGATTAAAAAAACAACTTGCAGCTCTCCTTTTCTTGGCCTTCTTCGCCGCCGGCGAGCTCCTCCGGTGACCATGTCGAACTCCGGTGGGTGTTGCCTTTGCTGCTGTGCCGTGCCTTCATCTTCTCTCTCGTCCTCACAGCTCTCTTCACGTGGCTCCCGGAGAGCCCGTCCAAGCCCAGTTGCTCTATCCAGCAATTCTACCTCCCAGCATTCAACAGATCTTCGGACACTCCCACGAGCACCCCCATTTTCTTGGACGTGAACCTGAGCAACGGCAACAAAGAGAGGGGCATCCACTACGGCCCCGTGAACCTCACCCTCTATTACTACAGTGATACGAATCAGACCGAGTGGCTCAAGACCATTCCTGGATTTTACCAGGTGTATGAGAAGAAGGCCACGAAAAATGCAAGTGTGGAGACTTTTGGGATGACCTGCACTGATGTTGTCGCCAAGAACGAGTCTTTGGTCTTTAGGGTGGATTTGGCCACTGCAGTGAGGTTCCAGATCATGGTTTGGAAGACCGAGAGGTATAAGTTAATGGTGGGTGCTAACGTGACTCTCAATGCTGAGGGTGCTAAGACCACCAAGAAGGATATCAAGCTAAAGTCTAGGGTGTGTACGAATTTGAGGGGTTGCTTTTGGCAGGTGGGGATTTATGTTGTTGCTCTATGGGCTGAGTTGTACTCTGTTTCGTACGGGGAGGGTTGAGAATGAAATTGATTTTCTGGTATTTCTAGTTAGTGGGCAGTGCCGGTTAGTGTTTGCATGAGAAATGATTTATTTAATGGAAGAGAAATAACCATCGGTTTCGGAAGATTTCGTTGAATAAACATTGAAGTGAATTCTGGTGTTTGGTTTTTATGGTGTGTAGTGCTTATCCTTCATTACAGTAAGTTTATTCAGGCTGGTTCAGAATCTTGGTCTTTGCAAACAGAGTGAATTTTGTTTACCTTCTTACAATTCTCGCCTGAAAAGACTGCATCGGGACTTGGGAGGAGAATCTGGTCATATTGAGTGTATTTGAGTGATATATTTTAAAAGCCTCTTAATTTTTTTATTTGGATAATAAGTAAATTCTACTAGTCACCATCATTGGCCACTCTTAGGTGATGGTTGGTCACCAGAGAGGGCTAGGAGAGGGTCGCCCTTGCTAACCACAGGCATGGGACCGCCTTGCCTAGGTGAGGCGACCCTCACCCTACCCGGGTGGAGCCGCCCAAGCCACCCATGACCGGTAAGGGCTTGGGCAAGGGCCACAGCCCTCGCCCAATGGCCGACGAGGGTCGCCGGGCACAATAGTTGAAAAAAAGAAATGGGAAAAAGAAAAGAAACGAAAAATAAATAGTTTAATATTATCTTTGGACGAAAACATCCTTGATGAATGGCCAGGCGGCAAGACTAGGCCATTACTTGAAACTATCATAGCCACTTCATGCACTTATTTGAAACAAGGTCCATTGTGGGCCCTTTTATGAAAAAAATTATGGCACTTAAGGTTCTTATTTGAAATTTTCTTTTATTTTTTCCACAACATATAAGTATGAGAGAGAGAACTTTTTTATTTCTATATAAACGAATAAAGAGAAGACGAGCAGCTTGGTTATATTTGAAGTATAAAATTCAATTTGAAACTAATCTTGCCAACTGCTAAACAAAGTTTGGCATACGTTAACATTTTAATAATGGGGATCTTGTTGAACGATGTTATGTTCATCTCCAAATGCTGATGATGTCTTTCGACCAACTTAAACCTTAACGTTAATCCTAATCTTCATCCCACCGCTCATAGATGCTTAGATGGTAGGTGACCGACTAGCCTCTTATTTTTCTACGGAAGTAAAATATTATATTCATGAACAAACATGAATAGATAAAATGCAGGTACATAAAGCAGTGACTCACCCTTGGTGGTCGACAAGATGGCAAATAACAATGACATAAAGCAGGCCACATTCACCGTTATACAAAATAATAGGATTGATCGATTTCATGGTGGATTAGTTCTCACTCTAAAACTGAGAACTGACCACTTGGTCCTGGAATCAGACCGGATAAACCGTTCCGGTTCGATTTCCAAGTGGGTCCAGGAACCAACAAGGATATCTTTTTTTTTTTTTCATGGAGGATCATTCTTCACTCACTTGTTAGTCAGCACACTCTCGTACTTTGTAGTACTCTGCAACACCCCCATAAATGGAAACAGACATCCTCCCAACTCTCTCACCCCTTGCTTCTCCGTTCACCAACAAGGAGGCTCTCTAGGATTCCCAATCTCCATTGGAATTTCCGTTCTTAGAAAATTAAAGGAAAAGGTGGGTCACAAAACAAACATTGAATGAGGGAGGCGCGTGACCGCTTGATACGGAGAATGAGAAGTGAGAGGCGCGAGACTGAGTGAGAGCCGAGAGGGATGAGCGGCGAGAGAGAATGGGAAATTAGGGTTTTGAGAAGTGTTTTGTAATAACAAAAATTATAGAAAATAACTATCGATCCGCTCTGGGCGGGTGGATCTATACCTAAAATCGAGAACCGGACCGATAATCACTGTTTCCAAATTTCCAAAACTAAGAACCGCCCAAAATCAGCCAGTTTAGTCCGATTCCCGTGCTCACCTCTAGAAGATAGGACTCACAAGAAACTCACCTAATGTAACGGTTAATGTGATATGGACTCACATGATTCGAGTGTGCCTAATGCTCACTCGTGTAACTAGGTAATTTATCGTGGCGCAAAGCTTACGGATGGTCCCAAAAGAGCTATCCTTCGTTGTTACGGCTTGAACTTATTACGACACGACGCTTCAAGGGGTGTGACCCAATAACGAGACCGTACGATGTAGGATATTTTTTTTTTTCATGTAGGATCCTCAGAATAGTCTGAAAAGAATTGAGAGTTGAAGAGGGATGTGGGTGATTATTGGGCCTTTTGGCCCCATAATCTCCTATAGGACACGGTCGAGCCCAATCGAAGCATTGCTCCTCCGGACGAGGGAAATCAAACACATCCACCCAAGTTACGCTCGATCAAGCTCGTGGGAATCGTCTCTTTCGGTTTGAATTCGCGGGTCATGAACTGGTAGGTTGAATCTTGGGATATTTTAAGTGTCGCCAAGAAGTGCGCGGTCTCGTTGTCTTAGATTTCAGTATTGAAGATGACTTTACCGATTGTTTCGACATCTGTAATTGGAATTCGAAACGTTTGAGGTTTTTTTCCTTTCCCTGAAGCCTCATCCACCTCATCCACGCATCAGGTTTCTTGGATTTCTTGATTTTAAATTCAGCATGGAATTTTCATTTCATTACCTTACTGGGATTTCTCAGTTTCAGTTTTTCAACATGAGCTCTATTGTTCAGCTCGACATTATTCACAATTTGAGGTGGGTTGATTGGTGACTCTGCGAAATTGCAACCTTCCTTTTCATTCAATAATCTTTGCGAATTCCCGCAGTTTTCATCATCCGTAATTTCGACAAACCTCGTCATCAATGCCGTGAACACAGCTGTCGAATCCTATTAAAGCAGGCAGCTGATTATCTTTGGAATCTTCAATCACAGTGGCATGTTGGAAGACGCGAAAATCATTAACCAAGAAAATCCCAGAAACGAAATTTTATGCCTTTGGGACATTCCAGTTGCTAGTCGTGCTGTCTCCGTCATAAGCTTTATGAGAATAGTCCATACATAATCTGCCATTCGTAGCAAATCTTGACTAGCATCCTTTCGTGAATACTCTGAGTGACGCGTTATCTTCCAGTTTTTTCTAATGGAGTTTTTTCTCCTTCGATTTGGCAGAGGATACAAACAAATTCTGGTTTAAGTGACTCACCATCCAACCAGAGCCAGTTTTGCCGATGAATAGATCTCTGAGGCTCACAGTTGACCTCTCTTCATCAGTCAATGCCCACCGTCAGTCCTCAATCCGGTGATGCAATCTTTGCAGATGTTGAGCTAGCGGTAAGAGGAAAACTTTTGAGCATCACATACCCAACCAGTAAGCTGCTAAGATGCCAATAAACCACACAAAAAGAAGAGGAGAAAATCTAACGTTAATTGAGGGAAGTGGATTATCTGCTGCCCTATAGTCGCTGGTCACCGGTCATCTACGTGGAACTTACACCTGAAAGTACATAATCTACCTTTAGTTCCGTTTAACTATTTCTGCAACTTCTCAGATGATAAGGTCCTAAATTTAGTTATAGATCTTGGTCGAAAATGGCACTGGTATTGACTCTGACCTTTCTGGGTACCAGAGGACAAGAGCTCTGCTCCAGTCAGAATGGGTTTCTGCACGACAACCTTCTCAAGAGCATTAACGACAAGTTGGCTGCTCAGATAATTTCTAAGACAGTCGACATTGCGGATGCCATTAAAGCTGGCATTATGCGCTCTGTGTCGAGTGAAATAGCCACTAGTCTGCACCAAACCAAGAGCACCTCCCACAGTAGATTGTACTTGCTCTAAGTAGATCATCTAATGCATATCCAGATCCATCCTTTATGCGATTCATTCAAGTAGGGGAGAGAGAAATAGAAAGAGAGATGCTTAACGAGGTAGAAATAAGGGATAATCCAAACCGAGAAATTCATAAACACGACATAGTAATCATAGATTGGAAAAGAAGGCATAAATTAAGCACGTGTCATCACAAGGTTCAGAGGTACTTTAAACATCAATCGAGCAGGATGATGTAGCAATGGCAATAAGTTTGATGTCCACTGCCGTCAGAAGAGGATTCATCCTCAACGGGATCCTCTACGGCTTCGTCAATCTGGGGGCAGAAATATTAACTTTTGTTAGTCACTTGCTAAGTGGGCCCAAAGGACCAGAAAGCAGTTGAGAAAGGGAGCGGGAGAGGGGTTTTTCTATAGCTGTTGCGCGATTGATCCCCCAAGGACCTTTCTCGGACTCATACCCAATATCACTGTGCACCCCATGACTATTCATGGAAAAATCTATATAAATATTGAGGTGCATTTTGAAAGAGCTTAGAAAAACTTGAACTGTGGCCAATTCTCTTGTTGATACCTACGCCCATCTTATTTCTGTCCAATATTTTTGCTTCCAAAAGAACAGCCCTCATAGAAATCACAAGGTTCTACAGAAAGCTAACCCCTCATTTCTTTTTCTCTTCCAAAAACAATTTAAAGGAATCAGAGACTTCTTTGACTGATAAAACCTAATCAATCTAAGAGAGAACGTCAACAATCTAAAGAAATTAGAGACTTCTCCGGCCAACTGGACTTAATCAAATCGAACAGAAAGAAATTCAATGGGTGAAAAAATGCAATTGGAAATACGAAGTCCATGAAAAGTATTCATGGTGAATAGTGATCAATTTAAAAATAAAAAAGGACATGAAAGTGAAAATAGAAGCACTGGAATGAGGTAAAACAGAAAAGGCAACAAAGAGAAAAAGATAAAAAAGCATCTAACATGCTCTCTTAAACTATCCCAACCTACGAAGTAGAACTTCCTAATCAAATTTACTTTTACTAGGATTTAGCATCTTTCCAACAAGGGTGTCACGATCAATTTCAATTTTTTTGCATGAGAATTCTGCAGTCCTTAATCATTTGTTATCTCTATGTCGTGATCATTTTGTGACCACAAAACTGATCACTTATAATAGAGGGATTTGTATATCAGCATATGCAAAATTTTTGTATACTCAGAATGGCTTTTTTTTTTGT
The DNA here is from genome assembly GCA_031216405.1 of Syzygium malaccense. Lineage (NCBI taxonomy): Eukaryota > Viridiplantae > Streptophyta > Magnoliopsida > Myrtales > Myrtaceae > Syzygium > Syzygium malaccense. The sequence continues at coordinate 4,331,771 of CM062258.1, read as the reverse complement.
AAAGTCTGTTTGAGAAAAATCTTTCCAATGTACGAAGAGTGCCTTGGCCAAAAAAGGAAAGAGCAAGGACTATTGCCATTGTTATTCATTCAAAGTTAAGGGAGTCTTCTTTTTTTTTTTTTTTTAATTTTTGAACATCGCCGAAACAACTAATGTTTAATAATAACATGACCATTATGCTACACTTCCAAGCTGAAATAGAATTCATTTATCAGTGTGCAGCACAGTTATGTGGTATGACACTTGCTATAAAAGTCAGGAAAAAAAATGAACTTCCCATACCGTGGGAGAGTAGATCCTTAGAAGGGACCAAGGAAGATGGAAAGGATAAAAGTAGTAAAATTTGTGGGCGACTTACCGAGAAACTTGACAAAGTGTTCAAGTGAAGGACGGGCAAGGGGATGATCCCACTCCAGCGACTCCCACGTCTGCCGATTTATCCAAATCTCTCGAAGAGAAGGGGAGGGAGAAGGGAGCCCATTGTCAAGCAGGGGCAGCTGCAGAGGAAAACTCTTCAGTTTCGGACAATTGTCTATAGAAATCCACTCGAGGGAATCGCAACTCGTTGTCCCATCACATATGCTCTTCAGTTCCGGAAGATTCCCCAGACTCAGGTTCGCTAGCTTTGGGAAGGAACAGTGTGTCGTCTTGGCAACGGTGCCTATTATCACCTCTATGCCCTTGCAGTCTTGGACTGATATCTCTTGGAGGAAAGGGAGGTGGAGCCACATGTCTTGCGTCAGCAGCACCCTCTTCATGTTATTGCATCCATGTACTCCAAGATGTGTAAGGCGACAAGTGGCTCCGCTTGGCAATGGCCCACGTATTATCTCCTCTAATTCCTCACAACTATATATTATAATCTGCTCCAGATTTGGAAGGAGAGTGGTCAGCCACTCCCATTCCATCACTTTCTTCATTTTATGACACCTGAGCAATTCCAACGATTGCACACTTTCCGGAAGCAGAGCGCAGCCATCACCACTTGTTCCGTCTACACTTGCAGCGATATGGTCGTAACTATCGATGAGTATACTCCTCTCAGCCTCATTCATACCCCAGAGGAGCAAACCGCCTGGTGCACCCATCGCGACCCTGTACCAACGGCAACTATTTCGCTCGAGAGACCCCACGCATGCATTGAACGTTTCCACATTGGGAATACAACAATAAAGTGCCTCAATCTTCGTTAATTTTACCTCTTGTCCCGCCGTCAGCTTTTTAATCGCAAGATATTGTAAGTTCACTAGCTTCCCCAACACTCCCTCTGATAATGTCTCGATCTTTGTGCCATCTAGGGCGAGATACCTCAGGTTTACCAACATCTCCATGCCCTCTGGCAATTCTTCAAGACTTGCACACCCTTGGAGGTCCAACTTTCTTAGGGATCCCAACTTTCCTACATAAGGAATAAAACGTAATGCCCAACATCTTCGCAGTAGCAGTACTTCCAAGGTCTCCAACTGAGAGATGGATTCCGGTAATTCCGTGATTCCGATGTTGCTGAGATCTAGAACCATCAGCCCCTTTAGATGTCTGAAGAAAGATCCGTGGATGGCTCCCAACATGACATTGTCATTCAAAGACAGCCTCGTCAGTTTAGGGCAATTTGGTGATATGCCGTCTGGGATTTCTTCTATTTGGTTGCCCCGTAAAAAGACTTTCTCTAGACGATCGGTCCATAATGCTTCCTCCGGTATTTCTTTCAACCCCATACAGGCCTTAACCATGTGAGTTGTGCTCATCACCATATCCAATGCCATGTCCCTTGTCAACGGGTGTAGATACTGATACTCTTCTTCTAGATCCAACAGGCAGGCCCCTCTTATTTTATCCAATATGGTGTTACCCCGATCGTGCAGTCCTTGCCTAGTGGCAATCTCACCTAACAAACCCTCGTCCACGAAAGACTCTATCAAATCCTCTCTATTAGTTACCGAAAGGACTTCTCCAAAACAAAGTATTAAATGCAGGAAACACTGTTGCACTTGAGTATTACCCAAGTTCAAGTAACTGAGTTGCAGTCTCTTGTACACGTCAAGCTCCATCCTGGAGTCTTCTAATTTTCCCAACACGCCTCTCCATTCATGCACTTTCTCTACTCCTCTCAAGCGAGTTGCAATCTCAATGATCCCAAGTGGCAGGCCATAATACCTATGAAGAAGAGACCTTGCGATTTGTTCCACTTCCCCAGGGAGTTCTCCTGCAAAGCAAAGCGTCTTTGAAAATAGCCTCCAAGAGTCTTCCATATCGAGAAGTTCTATCTTGATTTGCTTTTGACAGTGCATCATACGACACACATCTAGTGATCGAGTTGTCCCTACCAACTTTAGTTTGCCCGTTTCAACCGGAATTCCCACATCCTTAACTTCAAAATGCATCCAAAGGCCATCTAAAATTAGGATGGATCTATTCTTCACATTCAGATGTCCATACAATAGGCCCGCCCTTCTCTTCACGTCCTTCTCATTTGAGAGATTGTCCAGTCCGACGGCATTGGCGATCTCTTCTTGTAGCGCATACACACTAAACTCCCGAGGAACAGCAACCCAGAATACATCCAAGGCAAGATCCTCATGGAGTCTATTATAGACATGCCTCAAAATGGCCGTCTTGCCCACTCCACCCATACCATAAACGCCAATTATGGAAACGCTGTCCTGCATTAAATAGGAAAGAATCTCATTCACCTTCCGTCGAGTTTCTTTGCCTACTAATTCTATTGTCACCGAGGGAGATGATTTGCTGCATCTAACAAGTGCCGTCGCCTCTTGCCGAAATCTTCCTGGAACTAGAAGAATCTCTTCAACTTCTTTGCTCAACTCTTCCAACTCTGCTAATTTCTCCGGAGGAAAAGATATTCCTTCTCTGATTGCCCGCACTACACTCCAATATTCTTCTTCTATCGTCCTCCACTTCGAATTTAGCTTGTTCATGTCCGCTCGGCGACTACTGATGAGTTCTTCCAGCTTTCTTTTGAGGGATGTCATATTTGTGTCGGCAAGCCTACGGGTACCTGGTTGACTCTTAGCCGGTGCAACGTGCGTTCTCGCACCTAAACTCAAGTACAAGTGAAAATTCACTATTAGGTACTTCTTAGATATATTTTATAGATATGTTACACTCACATATATATAGAAATTGTAACTTTGTATTCACTTTTTAGAAGAAAAATATTATATGCAACATTCCATACGATAATTAATATGCTATGTAGGCATTCATGTCACAATAGTGAAATACTGACAGCCCCATATCATGAGCTCTCCATTGGAAAAAAAACCGATTTAAAATTAAAAGTCGGAGGAATTATCTTTGACAAATAATTTAATCATATATAAGCCAATGCCCATGTAGGAGATCAGAGGGGGGATGGGGAGAGCCGTGGCTTTGAATGCCACACGCTTCAAATCATTTTTCCTTTCATTTTCAACGATCTAGTGATTATCAATGACCGACTCTTAAAATTCCTCTTTTCCTATTAACTCCCGACTGTTCTCTGTGTATCTATAACAATATGAAATCTGAGCATCCTGCCGATATCCCTATTCTTAATTGAAGATTAGAAGACAAATCAAGCGTACTGCACGAGCGTCGACTTATGGCAAATTTAGAGATGCACACGTACCATGTGGAACCTCTGTATTGGGTTCTCCCTCTTCGGCATTCAGTGGGCGTGGCATGTTGGTTAAAGCAGAAAGCGAATGATTGGGCAAATTCATCTCAGGCAATGGAAGAAACCTGTTCACAATTTGGAAATACTTTTGGCAATTCGTTAAATAAAACAAGGACGGAATATGAAACGATGTTCCCAATTTATGGTGCAAGAGATTGAAATTAACTGATGCTTTCATGTATAAAGATATAACCGTCCATCTCCCGAGTCAGCCCGCCAGCAAAGGAAGTTCACTAATCAAGCGAACCTATTTACGAGCAGCAATTTGAGCGAGTCTATCGTTTGCCACAATCTTTGCATGGGACAGTTATTAAACTTCGATTTAAAGCTTTATGCGATAGAAACACATAAACACCTCCAGACCTCTAACAAGCAGCAATTTGTGTGAGTTTATTGTTTGCCTCGGATCTTCGCAAGTGATAGGTTGCATTTAAATTGAATTGACAAGTTGTTATACTTTGATTTAAAGCATGACATGATAGCAATACACATATATACCCCTCCTTCCCTCCCACCCTCCCTCTTGCTCGTCCAGTTACAGCATAATAATTTCATGGCCCGGGCTCAGCTGCGCCCCCAAGTTATTCAATTTGCTCGATTTCTGCTAATGTCAATCAATTCTAAGGATGGACGGTAAGCTATCCAGTTTGCACGCATCAAGTACGGCTTGACCAAGTATGGCTTCCCAAAGCTAGTTCGTTATAGCTGAGAACAATTGAAGTGGAAGCAATTGGTCAAGCCAATTATGTAACTTATTGTTGATAAACCCAATAAAAGTCTTCGCTCTTTGCTCACCGGAAACATTAAATCATCTTATTTGATAGAGAACGCTCTTCCGGGGAAAAAAAAAACTCCAGAAACAAGACCGGACATGATTACCATCTATCTTCTGTTCCATATTCCGCCCATCAAACAATCGAAGTGTAAAAGAAATCCTATAATAGAGCGTCACGAGTTGCAACAGAAAATTCAGACAGGCATGCAATTGCATAACGAGGGTAAAAGATGAACGTACGGGGAGGAGGACGGAAGCTCCGGTCCATTTCCTAATCACTGCTAGTCGAATTGGTCCTTCAGCACCTGATCACACACACCCTTAATTGACTGACTCCGGTTACAGCAAAAAAATTTCCATGGCCGCTCGAGTTCTTCTCCCTCGATCTCGATCTCGATCTCGTTCACATGGAAATTTCGATGCGGTGAGATGAAAGAAGGAAGAGGAAAGACGAGTGGAGGAAGAAACCCCAAAAGTATAGAAAACCCTAGAAACCGAGAGTGCCCCTCCACTGTAATGCTCGGCACATCTGCACCGTTCGTTTTCCATACGAGCAAAGACCATCATCGTTGGATTATTACGTAAGTGGAAAGCAAATCGAAACCTGCTATGTGCAGATATTCCAGTTTGGTTCTTGAGAAATCGATTTATTTGCGTTCAAAATTTCCGGAAATTGATTTTATGAAAATTCCATCTCGTGTTCCCAAATCGCGCTGACCATTTTTTTAGAATCTGCGGATTGCTCGTGAGTTTACTAATCCCCGGAAGGAAGAACCCTACATTTGCAATTTCGAAATGGGAAAAATTATTTGATAGGATATGTCCCAAATTACTGGAGATGTTCCAAGGCGACAAACTAATTTTGGATAGATTTTTTTTATATTTTCGTAAGACGTGAAATTACCTAGCAAAGATACTACTCTTGATCTAGAAAGTTACTCACAATTATTGCAAACTTACTTCTCACTTATTAAATGGGTGGGGTGGGTCGGGTCGGGTCGGGTTTGGGTCGGGTCAAAAATGGTCTGACTCAAATTAACCCATTAACTCATTTATGCTCAATGCCATTTTCTTGACCCATACCCGACCCGATCCACATTGCTAAAACACCTTCATATTTAATTAAATCTAGGAAAACTATACCTAAACTGATATGAGACGACGGAGTGATTGAGCGCGAGATTGAGTGAGGACGAGAAAGATAATTTGGGTTTGCATAAGTTGTAAACCCATTTACGATCCATTTAGCACATATACGATATATATACCCATTTATGACCCATTTACTAATATATGGGTTAAGAAATGGATTTATGATCAATTTTAACGGGTCTACTTCTTTGGCTATATGGAAACTTTTATGAAATGTTACTATTGTTGTATTGGAAAAAACTAATTATTTCGTGATTGCTTGATTTGGATATTGTAGTTTCGATATTTGTTATCGGGAAGTACAACTATCAGAGCCCTCGTGATGGGTAAAAATGCTAAATGCCCCCCGTGAGGCGAGTTATCAGATTGCCGAGGGAAGGAACACACGTGATTTCTCTTGCAAGATGACACTCACGCTTGACTAGGGTTCACCCGAATCCTATTGATCGCAAATCATTTTCTCAAGGAAAAACATTATAGTGATAGTTTGCAATCAATACATATAAGTATTATATAAGATTGACAAGTTTAGGCAATGAAAAATTTACCAAGGAAAAACCAACGTTGGAAATCCAACAAATTGGCTCTTGCATTTTGCACACATCGAGCATAGTTTTTTATGCACTTAAACGAAATATAGTACAAACGTAATGCAAAATATATACGCCTAATGTATTCAAATATAACAGGAATATGTATATGTCTGAATGCGTTATTGTTGGATATCACCGAAGATACAAACAATATAAAACCAAAATCAAACAAATAAAACACGACAAACCCGCATGGAAACACATAATATATAGTCTACTAGTCTTATTGATCAATCGCCACATACAAAAGCTTACTTCACGCTAAATGATCATTTACGTGAACATTTGGTGATGCTCTGGGGAAGCCCATGACAAACACAGCTCTTTGTGAGTAAATCGAACGATCACCACCATGACCATCGCCTTCACTGGAGAGAAATAGTTTGAGTTCTTGCATGGCACGCCCCTCATAGAGCAAATACCTCAACAGATTATTTTCGTTGACCGGCCCTTGGAAACCCTTCACCTCCGCCACCTTCAACATCCGGAGGACACACTTGTAAAGCCTATCTATATGGCCGGACCAAAATATGCACGAATCGAATTTGAACGGTGGTTGATAATCCTGAAGAAAATTGATAAAACGTCAAATATTTTAATCAATATCTCATGTTACGAATTTGAAAGTTATTTACAATCACATATTGTCGAATCACGATAATTTATCAGAAGGGAGAAAAACAATCACGAATCCCTCCAGCATATCATTAACCAATACATATGGAAAGAAATCTAATGCAATATCTTATGCGCCAGCACAAATAACTCATATAAGGCTTGTTTTGTTTTAATGAAATATGCAAGGGTAATGTGTGCACTTACGGGGAAAATTCTTGGAGGGCTCATTTGGAGGGGTAGGGTTTCGAGAAAAGGACAACTCTTGGGGAAGAAAGCAATCCCCCAAAACTCATCCCAGTGCACTGTGTTCAAAAATAAGATGCTGCACATTAGGATGCGATTGCATTCCCAAGGTCTCCATCCCAGTTAGAAGAACTTGATGAACATCATCATATCGTTATTACACGAACATGTATTGCAATAACAAAAAATTGTTGGTAACAGACAAGAAATTAAGTGACGGGAACTTTTAAAAGAGGAAAATATTCAAATTGTACTTAAAAAAGCATGTAAATGCGATTAGAAAATTGACGTGATTTTTCGCTAAATATAAGTTCCACAATGTTTTGTTTACGTGAACACAATGTATGGAAAAAAAAAAGATAAACATCAATCCTTGCAAAATTATGTCACCAAGTGGTCGAAAGAAACATTAACCACGTGAAGCAGATACATGATTCATTTAAAGTAACCCTGAAAGTACAAGAAATAGAAGGTATGCATATATGAAGCATGAAACTATAAACTTTCAAAACCCTAGCGCAGTCCAAGGATGATAAAAGTCTCTGAAGAAGATCGCCACCGAATTCATCGAACTCCGACTCGGATCCAAAGTCAAGTTCAGCCTCTTCCAAATGCCTCGTCAAAATTAACTCAAAAATCCCTACAGACCCTGAATACTTGAAAAACCTCAAGTTCGGTGCCTCAATCCCAAACCACTCTCGATAGAAATTGCAATTATCAATCACCAATGTCTTCAGCGCCAAATCGCGCTCGAAAATGCTCAAATGCTCGAGGTTCCAACATTTTTTCAACCTCAAACTCTCCAAGAACGCACAATTCATCAGCAGGTCATTCAGAGCAGAGATTCTCATTGCGATCCAACCAAACGAAATGTGCTTAAGCAATTTCAGATGGTTGAAACTGCATGCGAACAGCATCAACGACTCAAGATCCAGTGTGCCATTTTCATAAATTTGCATGGGTAGAACAAACTCCGGTTCGTGATTCTCCATGTCATTCTCGTCCCACGTCAGATCAGAGAAGTCCAGTTCAAGCGCTCCAACATTACGGGAAACGGCAAATGAAATGCAGTTTTGCACGTTGGGTTCGAACTCGCGAGGCTTCGATATACGGAGCTTAAACCTTGGCAGGATGAGTTCGGTGGCGAATTCATTTAGAAAGCATCGAATAAAGCTAATGAAATCAAATCTTTGAACATGTTGAGTTTCGACAGGTACATTGTCTCTAACAAAAAACCGCACGTCGAATTCAATGTTCGCCGTCGAACGCCATATGCAACCCCATGCACCGCCGAGATACTACACTCGTTCTTGCCGCTTCTCTAAAGGGAAAGAAGGAAATGATAGTGACTATTAGAGCCTCCGTCAATGCGGAGAACATGTCCATGGCGATGGACATGGTAATTCACACAATGCAAGCCACATAAAAAGTGGGCATTGATATATGACTTACCTGCTCTTGCCGAACTCGATGTTGTCCATTTCACATAATTTATAATATCATTGAGGTTCAATGGGATTCTCTTGCAAATGTAGAAGGCCCGGTTCCCAATTTTCTTGAACCAACCAAAACCGCTCGATTCGGTTTCAGGGTAAGGCTTGTTCGGTGTCTGGGTTATAGTTTTTAGGAATAGGATCGTCTGGACCATGGCCACCAGTAGAAAATAATAGAGGTAATGGGATCGTGCCCGACCATAGCAATAACCCTTTTAATGATAAAATGGATAATTAAAAAAAAAAACATAAACTGAATTTTGTGGTCAAAATTGGTGAGTAATAACTGCTATCTTTTTTTGAAGTGAAGAGTAGAGGTTTAGAATTCGTTATTTGACTTCGCAAATTGATGTTGCGGATTACTCCTTGTACTCCTAGGGTTACTCTATGTAATTGTTGCTCTGCATTTTCGTTTATAAGCCACCGGAGGATATGCACAGCTTATTTGATGCTCCTATGGTTTTGCTTGGTAAGAACAATTTAAGACGAAGGGGGCGTTCGTTTAGCGGAAAATGAGTAATTTGGAAAAAAAAATTTCCGAAAAATGATTGCTTATATCGTTTAGAAAAATTAGTCAACGGAAAATATTTTCATCATAGATAACAATCTATGTCTAATTATTTTTGTGGGCGACGAAACAAATCATTTGTTTTTCTAAACGATAGAAGCGATTATTTTTTAGGAAAATGTTTTCCAAATCAATCATTTCCCTTGAAATGAACGCACTCAAAAGCTTTGAGAAATCTTCTAAGTTTTGATAACTTGTAATATTCATAGATGCCCCAGGAATTGTTCAAATTGACAACTTCTCCTTTCTGTATTGTTTTCACATTTCAAATCAAGTTCATGCATATAGTCTCCCTTCTTGCATATCCAATGTCCATGCATTTAGTGATATTTTCTCTTCATGCTTATCCATGCAATAATTTTAATTCTTTAGGCCACGCCTCATGTTTTCTTTCTTATGTTTATGTTGTTGCTTTTGTTTTTACTAAAATTTACGTGATCTATATAAATTTGTGATTCTTTCAATATGCTCCATGGTGTAAGTTTCGGTATCTTATAGTACTGTTTATTTAGGTTATGGTGGGCACAATCTTACTTGATGTGAATTATTTATATTTATGGCAGGTCCATGCACTTTATTTTAAATTAGTCAAAGAAATTCATTTTAGATTTAAGATGGATAAAACAACCTCGAGAGGGCAAGTGTATTAGCACTTTTCTAATTTTTGGTGTATTAATTTGTATTAGTGATGAGACACATAATATATATAGTTGACAAATGTAGCCATTTAAAAAAAAAAAAAGGAGGCGTAATGTTATGGAGACAAAATTAACTAGACAAGAAAATAACAATAGCAATTTGAAAAAAAAAAATTGCCATTACGTGAGGGTTCGAAAATGAGGGATGCTAGCATGACAGAGACCTCCCAACCAAACATTAAATTCCTGAAATTTGATAACCGGGACTAAACCGATGGCCGAAAATAACCCTCTTTGCAGGTATATATATTTTATCCTGTTTGAGATGGAGGGTGATGAGATGGCGTTTTTTTTTTCTCCACTGATGATCTTACCATTATTAAATTTAGTATTTCATGTTCTTTGCGGAGCCTGAGATATTATTTTGATCTTCTCTACTTGCTCCATAATGCTTCTCCAAACACGGTCACTCTCTAAGAGGTATTAATACGGATGTACACACTTCAGCAGGTAGCTGTATGGAAAGATTTTTTATTAGAAATTGGAGCCGGTGATTTTGACATTTTTATGACCCAAAACAATATCAGTATTTTACTTTTGTTGAAAGGACAATATTGAGGCCAGCTGTAGTATGTGAAATGTAGCCAATTAAGGTGAGGCAAGAAGTGATATGTGCAAATTTGATTTGAGTGTAAAAAAGAATGCCGTATTTCTTTGCCTAGAGGAGTGAGAAACCGGATTAGAAATAAAGTAGAGCGGGGACTTTTGCAGTTGGCTGCACTAAGGATAGGAAAAATTTTAAATAAAGGTTTGAAGCGCTCGTTTTCTTAAATAAGGGCCTGAAGTGAAATTTATTTTATGTAAGGGCATGAAATGGCCAAATAGTCGGAAATAAGGGTTTGACGTGGATATTGTTTCAAATAAAGGCCTGAAATGGCCATATCAATCTCAAAGAAGGGCCTAGCCTAAGAGCGCTTTCGTCATTTACTTTTTTGAATTTTTTTCTTTCTTTTTTTCTTTTTCTGTTTTTTCTTTTCCTTTTTCCTTTTCCCTTCGCCAGACTCGGCCGCCCTCGCCCTCACCTGAGGAAGCAACTGGCGAGGGCGGCCCTCACGTGAGGTCTTCTACCTCCCCCGGCCATCGACGAGGCCTTGTGATGGCCGGGGGAGGGAAGGGAAAAAAGAAAAGGAAAAGAAAAAATCTAGAAAAAAGGAAAAAAGAAAGGAAAAAAAATCAAAAAGTAAATGACGAAGATGCCCATTATCCAAGTCCTTATTTGAAATTATTGACCACTTTATGCTCTTATTTGAGAAAATAATGACACTTCAAGCCGTTATTTGAAATTTTCCCTTAAGGATATTATAGGAGAGACATTGAAGAGGCTTATGGCCATATTGGTTAATGTTGAGCTCCCAAATTCCTTTGATAGAAAGCAGGCAAATAGCTGCCTCGGACATTAGGCTGTGAAAGGAAGGTTTTGGGCTCAGTGGCTTTAAAATAATTTTTATCAAACGTCAAAACTTTCGATCAAAGGACTTTGCGAGTCCAAACCTGTTTTTCAGAGTTTCCCATATCTTACACGTTCATGGAGCTGTCTTGTAGATGTACTAGTGAGAAGGATTGGCCTGATGTCGGACTGAAATAAACAATGGTAGACCAATTGCCCGAGAATGGAAAAAGAATGGTAGACCTTGTCATACGTAGATATTGGGAAGAGAAGATGATTGATTTGAAACCTGATATAACGAAGGGTCCATATGGTATAAGGTGGTAATTTCCTTGACTTATTGTGCTGTAACAAATTTTCGTTATGCTGAGTTGATTGAAATGTTTTTTTACACGTTTCCTGCAAACTTTTAAGAAAATATTCATTTCATGCTCCTTTGATTCTTGCTAACCATTTCTTGCAAGTCTACGAGGTTCTTTTGCAAATTGCAATGTTCCAAATGCAAAACTTTAGGTTAACTTTTTTCCGGGCTTTCCTCTTCGGAGACCATGTTCTCCTCCAACCGCTCATTTGGACCTTTAAGACATATTACTAATAAATGGTTGGAAATTAAGTGGAGCAGCATTTAGATTGTGGTTTGCAACAACTAAAATTTTGATCAAGCTCCTTTATCACCTGGAAGTGTCTTTTTTATTACATTTTTATGGACTATAGACACGTGCAATTTCAGTTAGCAAATACCTAATTTGGAATCTAGTTCATCCTGGAGTCTCTGCCTATTGGTTCAATCAATTCTAATTGAATGCGTGTAGGGGAGTCTAGTCAAGTCATTTGATGGTCAAATGTACCCACTACTTTTGTGCATTGTGGGCATTGATATGTGGTTATAAATGTGGAATGGTGTAAATGGCTAAGGACTTTGTTCTATTAATGTTTATTTCGGTGTGCTGTAAGTGTACATAGTTATTTGCTTATCGGTATCAGATTAATTTCTTCATCTGAGTGAAAAAACTTGTAAACACACACACACACACACACAAACTGGAATAGCATATGAGTGATGTCATATGTGCATAATAAGCCCCATATTTGTTGAGTTGCCTATTTTGGCTAACTGCATCATTGGTCATTTTGAGCTTGGGTTTTAACAAATTATTCAACATTGTTAGGTGTTTGGTGAAGTTGCATAAGGTCTTGACACATTGACTAGGATTAATGAAGCCTATGTAGATCTATGAGAACATCAGGTTCGTTCTCATTCCACTCTCGCTCTTTGAGTTCCTCTACGCAACTCTCTTGTTTTATTTCTAGTATGGTTCCTATTGCTTTGAGCACGATCAAGCACACGTATATACTGGATGACCCTTTTGATGACCCTCCTCAGCTAGCTGGGTTGAATCCTTATGCTTCCCCCGAAGGAAAGCCGAAAGATGAGGTGTTGACTGCTTAAAACTTCTATTATCAGTTAGCCGCAGAAAAAATTTGATTGCAAATACTCTCTATTATTTTGAAGGAACGATTACATTAATATATAATTATCACCGAGTGCTTCATAAAATTGGCATCTATTTAATCGCATCAATAGAGATTGAAGTTGGACAAGAATTCACTGAATGTGCTGCCAAAGCTATTTAATGAGTAAATATTTGATCAAAAGCAAGGAGCGGCTAATCTCTTTGACAGCTAGAGGTAGATTAATTGTGCTTTTCTAGTTCTGAGTTACTTAAAAGAAATGCTGGCATGAATATCTTGACAGGTAATTGTTGAAAGAGACCCCTAGAACTGGTTATTTAGAAGCCCACTAGATCATAACCCATCTTGTTAGAAAAATTTATACGTAACATTGGTAAATTGAGATTATCTTGACAGGGAACCTATCTATTCCTCTGCCAACCAAAGTGTCTCCTTCCTCTCCATTTTACATCTGTCCGTGCTTCACTACACATTATTAAATAAATCAGAAACCATGTTGAGTAGTGGTTCTTATATCATTGGAGTCTTCAGCCACTAGAGCCTTGTTTGAAAATGATCATGCACCATTTCCGTGCTTCGACGGTTTCTCCACTTCCTTTCTTGACTTGGCGAAATTTGGAATACTAACTTCAATTTCCCCAAAGTAGAGACATGCGGTTCAGGGGAAGTTGTCATACACTCTCGACATGTGTACTACTCTAAGAATTGGAGTCTCTCCATTCATCTGCAGATTGATGGTACTCTTAACATGGACAAAGTATGAGAACAACCCTGACTCTCACTTCCTGAGTATTCAAAATCTATGCAAACACCTCCTTAAAGCTTCTCAATCCGTTGCCCTCATCAAAGCTGTCTGGCCAATGACGTTTAGTTGGACCTTTCTTCCCTTGCCTTATCTCTAACTTCTTTACCTACTTTTCACAAACCTCAGATAGCATTGTGATCGGTTGAGGCTGCCGCTGCAATTCTTCAGGGCCAACACTAGGCTACAGTAAACCTCTGAAGATCTAAACATGCACCAAAGAAATCTGTTCTAAAGACGACGATGATTGAAAATAAAATAACAGATAACTTGAAGATCAAAATGTAGGAGTAAAGAAGGAATTTTTATTCAGGTTTCCTCCAAAAGAAGTTGCAGGTGAATAGGTAACTCCGAGAGGTTACAATGCACGTGTGAAAAGAACATCACATAAAAGACGTCAGTACAAAAGCTAATGTCTAAGTTCTTCAATCAAGTTTTCTAGCTGCGTCATAGTCCCCGGTGAAACTTCTGCTCCCTTGCCAATTGCCTCCTGCAAAGTCAACTGGCCTGCTGATATCATGTCCAGTTTCATCTTTAAGTTCGTCAGTTTCTCTTTGCAAGAGGCCCTGGCTTCCACCAATCCGTTCCATAGAGATAGCAATCTAGCTTCTGAATTTCCCCTGCTCGAACTGCCAGCAACGTTTCTGCTGGAGGACGCCTGGTGGGTATCCATCAGAAGAGGGGGACTCTCAGCGGCGAAGAAAGCATCCACCATTGCTAGGTCTTCTAGTGCTTCTGCTGCTTCATTGTTTAGAGGAAGTGGAAATTGCTGAGGCAGTGGAGGTTGAGGCAATGGAGGTTGAGGCTGTGGCTGTGGAACCATTGCTAGGTCTTCTAGTGCTTCTGCTGCTATTGCTAGTTCTTCTAGTGCTTCTGCTGCTTCATTGTTTAGAAGAAGCGGAAATTGCTGAGGCAGTGGAGGTTGAGGCTGTGGCTGTGGAACCATTGCTAGCTCTTCTAGTGCTTCTGCTGCTTCATTGTTTAGAGGAAGTGGAAATTGCTGAGGCAGTGGAGGCTGAGGCAGTGGAGGTTGAGGCTGTGGCTGTGGAACCATTGCTAGTTCTTCTAGTGCTTCTGCTGCTTCGTTGTGTAGAGGAGGTGGAAATTGCTGAGGCAATGGAGGTTGAGGCTGTGGCTGTGGAAGCCATGGCAGGGGCGGTTGAGGCGGCAGATGCCATGGAGGAGGTTGAAGGTGCTGATGCCACGGATTTGGTGGTAAAAGCTGAAGTGGTGGCAGAGGTGGCGGAGGTGGAGGGAGGACAGGCGGTTGAGGCTGGGGTGGATCAATTCCGAAGGCATGCCGCAATTGATTTCTCAAGTGCTCGGGGATGGCGGGGCACATCCTGAAACCTGGCTCCGGGTAATGTGCAAGGTGCCTCCGAATTCTGCCAGTGCTGTTTTTGTCGATGACGTATTCGTTCTGACAATATGCACATTGCCATGCAGTTCGGTCCGCGTTGACGTTCACCAATTCCCACACTGGATTCCTCGGCCGAGGCATGCTGATTATCGCACCAAAAAGAAAGAAAAGCACAATTAATAAGGCACCCACAGCGAGTGTAAAAATGGGGTATTCGGATAGGGTCAGAGGACCCGAACCGAACAGGGCGAGCACGCCTAGTTCTCCTTCTTCCCCCGCCCCCCAGGTTCAAATCTAAACACAGGAACGGCTAGTTCTCCTTTTCAAATAATCCCTCTGAATTAATCTTCCATTGACTATGCTTTGATCTTCTGCAGTTTGCTCAAGATATGGAACGTGAACAAGTTAACAGGCGTAATTGGTGTATTTAATTGCCAAGGAGCAGGAAATTGGCCTTTGAAACAGGATTTACAAGAAAAGTCATCATCACCACCCAACTAAGCTTCCTCCCATCTCAGGATGCATCAGTCCTGCCAATGTTGAATTTCTCGAAGAAATTGTAGGTGAAAACTGGGATGGAGACTGCGCGGTGTGTGCGTTCGACAAAGGTGAACTTCAGATTCGCTTGCTTCTTTCCACCAGACCTAACTATATGTGCATAAGCTTCAATTCACAGAGTCTGAAATGTTCATATCGCAGGATCACTTCAACTCTAAACACGGTTCATTCAGGAAAATCAACGAACAGGTAAGCTGCAATTCAGAATACTAAATCTGATTCTATTTCTATGCAATCCTCAGCCTAGACGCGGTATATAAAACCCTAAATCGAAGTTATTGATCGCAGTGCAACTATAGTTTCGCAAGATCTGCTCAAAGTTTCGCCGGTCGGATTCGGTGTACCGACTATTGACAAAACAGAGAAGAACAAGAGGAGGCGTACTCGATTCACTTCTTCTCCGTCCGGCCGCGAGAAACTCCGATGACCGGCGCGCGAACTCTGGCCGACAATGGCGAACTGGAGCAAACTTTGGGATCGATCGGTCGAGAGTTTGGGAGGAGTTTTCTCTCCGTGACTCACCACCTTCTTTCTTAACACTCTCCTCCCATTTCCCGCCCCTCGTCGGGATTCTGTTAGAGTCTCCCAGACAGAATCCGTCCAGGTCAACAATGTTCTAGAAATCTCCGAGCTTGTCTTCAGTCTCATGCCTGTGATTCCAATTTTCCTCAACCTTCGCTTGTTCGTCGACGCTGGGTTTCGGTCGAGCATTTTACTTTGTTTATCACCTTTTTTAATTTTGGAAACTCCTTTTTTTTTTTTTTTTTTAAATTTGCCCTTTTGTTCACGTGTTCGCGCTCTTTTATTATGGTGCTTGCTTGTGTAATTTTGCTATATTATTGTTATTTCTATTTATTTAGCCAAAAAATATATTCATTTTTATATTTTTATTGATTTCCTTTTTCATTTCCGGGCTACAGAAGTGAAAGGACTCCTAGGACCACCAAAAAAAAAACAGAATAATGAAAAATAGGAAAACAGCAAAAAAAATGAGGAAAAAAATCCAGAAAAATTTTAAAAATTCAATTTTTTCCTTCTTTTTTTTTTGTAAATAATTCTCCACGCCAGCGCCGGTACGCCACACAGGACGGCTGGCACCGACTGGACCGCCACGTCACCGCTTTCTGATCAAAATTGATCGGAAGAACTATATCGGTAAATTCTCAAAAGGTTTTAGATTGAATTAACACAATCGCAATAGATTCTGGACTTTTTTGGTAATTTTTCGCATGAAGGTAACACAAGGAAACCACGAGGACGAGACCATTCCACTTATTAAAGATGGATTTCGGTCCTATGATGCTAGGTGGAAGATGCCATATGAGGAGAGTGGATCGAGTTCGAATCTACACTACTCTTTTGAGGTGGCAGGCGTCCATGTCATCATGCTTGGCTCATACGCAGACTATGATGAATACTCAGAGCAATATAACTGGTTGAAGGTTGTTCTTCATTTCCTTTTTCTCTGTCATGCGAAAGTTGTCGCAATATTACAGATGCGGTAGTGAATCAATTAAATGCACTGATTACAAAGGAGGAAGTTTGTGCTGTTAGCCATCTGTAGAAGTTAGGATTCTAAGATTGAGTTAGCAAGTCTCGCAGATAGGAAAGATTAAGTTTGTAATTTATATATCCTTGATTAATTTTTGTTAAGAGTAAAAAGATTAAATCAAGTGTTAGCTACTATTTTGCTAACGAGGCAATTCGATCTTGACCTTGCTTAGGGGAATTAATCTCCGCATTAGTTCTCAAAAGCAAAGGCGTTCATTGTCAGCTATCATATCTCGCTCTGTCTTTTCTTATATTGATGCGGAGGAACTTATCCTGATAGTTGGCACTCATTTGTGACTGATGCTTTAGAATTTTCTGCTAACATATGTGTTTTGCTCTCAATCTACAGGTTGATCTTTCAAAGGTTGATCGCTGTAAAACTCCATGGCTGATCGTGTCGACCCATGTACCTTGGTATAACAGTAACTATGCTCACCAAGGTGAAGGCGATGGGATGATGCAAGCCATGGAACCATTGCTTTGTGCAGCTGGGGTGGACATAGTATTTGCAGGACGTGCATGCTTACGAGCGATCTGTATGACCCTATACCTTTACTTCTTCGTCTCTCATTATTATTTGATGTGCATGAGGCATGATGTTAAGTGGTCATCGCTGAACAGAAACGTGTCAATAGTGGAAAACCCGATCCTTGCGGTGCTGTTCACATTACCATTGGTGATGGGGGGAACAGAGAAGGTTTAGCTCATAGGTATGTCCTCGCTCTAAGAAAGCTATGGATTAGGGATTCGATAGGGCATTCTGTTGATGAATTTTCAGTGGATGCATTGGGAAATGTTAATATAGCTCCTGTGTATCATTACAGATATAAGGACCCCCAGCCAGAGTGGTCTGTCTTCCGTGAAGCCAGCTTTGGTCACGGTGAGCTAAAGGTCGTGAATTCATCACATGCATTCTGGAGCTGGCACAGGAATGATGATGATGATGAGCCAGTGAGGTCCGACCAGCTGTGGATTACTTCTTTGAAGAGTTCAGGTTGTCTCGCTGAAAAGAAGCACTCCTTGAGGAAAATTCTCGTGGCTCCTTAGTATTGGCGGTTATGATGTCCTAATGCCATGGCCAATACAGGATTAGTCATATGTCGATCTAACTAGGATAGGGTGATGTCTTGTCATTATGTATTTTCTCTTGGGTCGGCTGTCAACATGTACTTTGAGGCCTTGCGAAATTGAGTGTACCCTGTGGGATTCAAAACATGTATTTCCTTTTGGGTCGCTTGTCAACTTGTACTTTGAGGCCTTGCAAAATTGAGTGTACCCTATGGGATTCAAAACATGTATTTTCTGGGAAAGTTGATGATCCTCGGGTCTCTAGTGCGCATGGCGGCCGTGTTAAATGCAACCTGTACCATTTATCTTCTACCAAATACAGGTTCTTATCTTTCAGATTTATGCCGCTTCCCGTTAGTCAAGCCTGCCTACAACCCAGGGTGCGAGCAGAATCGGTGTTTCCCCTCACGAAGTGTGGCTCCGAGCATTTGTCTTCCGAGCATTATTAGACAACCTTCACAGCTACAAAAACTCGCAAAATTTAAACTTCCTGGCATTGTGGTTACGACACTTCTTGCATGCTAACTAGTGAAGGCACAGCAATTGTGAATAAAGAAGCGGCAACAAATGACCACTAAGGCAGAGTTGACCTGTGACATCTTCAAGTTTCGACAAATGCTGACCGCAAAATGCATGCACGCCGACAAATTTTCGCGGGTATTCCGAATATTTACGCTTCTCTCGCATAAAAAACCTCCATATGCAATCTCTGCCTCAGCTAAGCATTACATGTGCCGGTTGAAGAGTTGAGTAACAGGGACAAAACTTGGGAAAGCCAGCCGGAAGAATTTAATCTCACGACTAGATTCGTCATTATAAAATTAACCCCTTAGTGCATTGAACTCAGCAGCGCAAGGGCCAATGCTTCTTGCTCTGCCAAAGATATAGCGTCAGACCTCTTATCGATCTTATCGTTGGTTTCTTTTTGTGTGCCATCATCATCATCATCACTGTCAAAATATATCTTTGACTTCTTTCGTCTTCCGTTCTCCATAGCTTCACTGTCTGACCTGGAAAGCTCACTCTCACCCTCATCGTCGTAGTCTTTGAGTTTCCCTCCCTTCAGTTTCATCTTTTGCTTGAGTCTTCTTTCCCTGTGGCGCTGTCGCTCAAGGAATTTGTCTTCTTTATCCACTTGCTTCATCTCCTCTCTCATCCTCTTATAGTACTCGTCTTTCTTCCCTGCAATAAATAATTACAGAAATTTGCATGAATGCAAACAGACAAAAACCATCCTCTAATATTCATTTGTTCATAGAATCAGGAAGTAAGTATCCAGGCAGATGTAAAACAAAATGGCATGCACACCAACCCAAGACCAAGAAAAAACAAACACATTCGGTCAATTCATTGCCAGCATACATTCTTCACCATGGGCAAGATGCATCGAACACAAGAAATCCACGATTAAATTTTGAATTACATCAACACAACATTACTCTCTAAGAAAAACCGAAAAGCACTACTAAACTTGAGTAGGGGTGCATACCTTTGTCAAGCAAAAGAGCACCATCTGAACTCTGAAGTCTCTGCTATCCGAGCAAGCGGGGGAAGGGTATTGCCTTCATCATCGAAGACAACTCTAGTTCCCACTGGCCTATTGACGTTGATTTTAAGCTTCTTTTTCTTCAAAACCCGAGTCGCCGGTCTACAGTAGAATAGCAAGTCAGATATTTTATCTTTTTTTGTTAATGTCAAATCAAGTTGCAACAGATGAGGATCTTGAAGATGCAGAAAAACAAGTAGCTTGTAGAATCCTGACCAACTTTTGATTGTTGATGCTCTTCCTAATCTAAAAGAGATAATTCTACCACACACAGAACATGCAGATTTCAATTTTCGTTCGATCTTTTTGTAGCCTGCTTCTGTGCATAATTGCATTCTGATCACTTCAACAAGGATGATGTCTAAACTATGACTGTGCCCACACCGAAGAGTGCACAAACTATCTTTTGGTAACAATTTTCTAATATGAAAAGAAAAACATACATTCCATCTTCAAGTTCATTAGCCTCTGGCTGAGCTTCATCCACATCATCATCAGTCAAAAGTAAATCGTTCTATTCATCTTGTTTAGAGTCATTCACCAAAAGAGTCCTTGTTGAGACCTTCAATTCACTTTTTGCCCACAGCATCCTCTGGTTCATGTGGTAAAGATTCTTCCGGGACTGTTTCGGACTTAATTTTGTGGTTTAAGAAACGAATCTTTGGAGTCATTGGTAGACCAAATGATGCTGAGAAATCATCAACAGGGAGTTTCATCGCATCGAAGATCTCTTTATCTTTCTGTGTATGGATCGACCGCAAATATGTGATGAAGGCCCTTTGAGCAAGATACTGAATATTTAGATACTTGACAAGCAAGGCCGACAACAAGCCAGAAACTGGTTGGAACCTTTTTTCATTTGCCCGGAATCAACCAGAATCAAAGCCATGTGAGCATCTGAGGTGCCAATACCACATGGTAATCAATGAAGTGCACACACGAAGTACTGCGTAACCAACTTTAATAGTAAGCTAAGCTCAACCAAAAGCCAAAAGGCAAAACGGTCCAGAGAGAATGTATTACCTTAACGAGTTCCAAAGGAATTTTGGCAGCTTTTAATTTTTCAAGCGTTTTCATTTCTGATGGCATCAGAAACAAAACTGACCTTCCTCCAGACAAATATCGCGCTGTGCAACCGACTCGATGAATGTAAGATGCAACATCTTCTGGACAATCGACCTACAAGTTCAAAAGGATCTAAGACATTTGTAAAAAGGAATAGAATGCTCCTTCCCGAGAAAATTAAGATGACAACCTGATCAACGAATCCACCTAAAGCAAAGTGACAAAAAGAATCACCTGAACGACCCAGTCCACTGCCTTATTGAAATCAAGACCTCTAGAAGCCACGTCAGTTGAAAAAGGAACAGACCTCTTCTCACAAAATTCAGAATATATTCCCATCCTTTTCTCCTGCTTCATCCTTCCATGAAGACATTTCGAGGGAATTCCTGGACGAAGTTTCTCAAATGCTTCATAGACAAATTTCACCTAGGAAGACTGCAATTTAGTGGTAGGGTTACATATCAACAAAAAAATCAACCCAAACATGAAACAGTGAATGGAATATTGAAATGTTGGATCAACCAGAATAAGAGGTTAAAGGATTTTATCAGTAATCATGAGGAGGAGTTGAGATAAGCATTTAAGCAAGCAAATACAACTAAATCAAGTAATTCTCCCGAAAAAGTGATATTTGATTGTCGATACCAGCAATCTCTACAGAAAAAATGGGACCAGACGCCGGTATGATTAGAATTATCTCTAGAATAGGAATCTGAACCTCGCATTTGTTTGGCCAAAACAACAATTCCCATTTTGAGGTTACACCAACTCACGAAGTAAATGGTCCACGCTAGCAATTAAACATTTGCAAGAGCTATGCTAGTAAATACACCGGGTATAACGAATTTTTCTTCAATAGGTGCATATAACAAACTAATGAGTTTTGGGGAGAAAGTATCTGAAAAATCAGCCTCGGGTTTTAGCTAACAAATTCAAATAACCACCAAACAAATCTAAGTCAACAAAACCTAAAACAATGCTAACAACACAAACAGAAAACGTCAGATAACACAAACTGTACTAAAAAAGTTTTTAAGTATTCACAGAGAAGGCCAAATTATCTACTTATTATATTAAGGCGAGGCCAATAAAAATGGCAAGGCTCAGGCAAGAGAGCTCATGGGTTCAAAAATACCTGCTTGCAACTCGAGAGAAACACAAGAATCCGGGATTTGAGATGCGTCTTAATAAAGCTCCACAACAAGTCCAGCTTCTGCTCAAGCGGAACAGCCATAGCAGTTTTGCTTCAAGCGGTTTGGAGTCGCCGTCACAGACTCCTCGTGCACACTTCCATACTCAGGGTCCTTCAAACTAAGCCTTGCAAGATCCTGGACTGACTTTGTCTGGGTTGCAGAAAGAAGCATGGTTTGTCTATGTTTAGGTAGCCGCGAAATAATTGCATTTAGAGACTTCTTAAATCCAGCATCAAGAATACGATCTGCCTCATCAAGGACCAAGACCTGTTCCCTGACCGGAAATTTTAACTCAAATCAGCAACTATATATCAGCATTCGAATTGCTAAGATAAAAACTTCTGTCGACCTTAAGCTGTGAGCAATCAAAGTTCGGGGTCTCGTCCGTGTGCTGAAGAAGCTGGCCAGGAGTACAGACCAATATGTAAAGGTCGTTTACGCTCTGCTTTTCCAGGTCAACATCCCTGCGGCCACCAACGAGAAGACCAGCGCTGAAGCCATGGTACTTCCCAACAGCTTTCAACACATGGAAAAGCTGACCAGCTAATTCCCTCGTAGGAGATATTATGATGCTTCCAACCCCGTCCTCAGGACCCCATCGTTCTCTGTACAATTTCTCCAATACCTGAGACAAGCTATACGGTTTGAGCCAAAAAAAAAAAAAAAGTTATCCTCGCTCGGACAGTGAAACTGTCTTAAAGGGGAAATTTTTAAGAAGTATCTGAATGGGTAACTACTTACAAGAACTCACAAGGATTAGAAAGCGCAAAAAAAAAAAAAAAGGGAGGAGGGGGAGACTGGAGAGTTGCAGCAGCAAACTGCAATGTGATTTGCCAATAGATGTAATAAGGTACCAAAAACATACTAAAAAGTTACAGCGTCTAGGGACAAAGAATCAGCAATTCTCAGAAAAAGAAATCTTCAAAACTTGAAATTTCGATAGAAACATAGGAAAAGGGGAGCCCAATTCTGCACATTGTTACAATTCTAAACCAAAAAAACGAGTCTATCAATCATTCGAATGAAAAACACACTAACCGGAATGAGAAAAGCCAGGGTCTTCGCCGCGCCGAGAACATCTCTACCGCAGAGCGAGCGGGGCAGCGAAGCTCCCTGAATATCGGTCATCTTCACGTACTTGGCGTCGCGCAGGCCGTACTTCGTCCTGTTCGATATCGGCAGCTGGTCGAACTTCGTGGACCCGGCGCAGGGAGGGAGGGGGCGGCGCAGGCGGCGGCGGCGGCGGCGCCGGGAGGGGGCGGCGGCGCCGGGATTGGAGCCCGAATCGGGCTTGCGGGACTCGATCCACGCGTCCAGGAGCTCGATCTCCTGAACCTCCGAGAGGCGCTTCTGCTTGCGGAACTGCTTCGACTTGGGTCGCTTCATCGTCGGCGGCGATTGGGCGAGCGGCGAGCCTCCGGCGACCTCCGGTGGAGATTTTGCGTTCTCTCCTCCGAGGTCAGCGAGGGACGGCCATACGTAGAGAATTTACGTATCTGCCCTTCCGCTCGGCACCGCTTGTGGATTTTTCAAAGCGACTATAGATCCCTCGCGCCTTGAAGGGAACGACGTCGGAATGAATTTCATCATGGGCGACGGCGGTTTTGAATGACTGAAAATTTTTGTTATGTCCGCCGGCGGCAGGAATTGCGATGAACGGAGGCGGCCGGCTCGGGCCGGCTCGGCCCCGAGAGGTCCAATAGGCAGATGAGCCGACTCGGCTAGTGTCCTCGAATGAACATGCCTAGTCCGTTCGACTTTGGCTCGACCCCGGACCGAAACAAATCGAACATTTTCTATCGATAATTTATTTCTTGAAGGGGCCTGGGAACTATATTAGGCTCTTTTATCGCCTTTGGATTTGAGCAAGATCCAAGCTGGAGATGGAGATGTCTGGCTTTCTCATTTGAGGATGTTGCTTAAGTCGCTCATTTGCCTTTCAAGCTTCGACGAGCCACCCCTTTACCAAAAGATTAGAGTTAATTACTTTTTTAATTATATAATTATTTCTCTTTTTCTTTTTTTTTTTCTTCTGCCTCGGTTGGCCACGGCAACGGCTAACGATCGGCCACGGGCGAGCTCGAGCCTCGCCGACCTGTGGCAAGGCTCGAGCTCGCCCGTGGCCGATCGCTAGCTAACGCCGTATTCGGCAATGGAGCGAGGAAGAAAAAAATAATAATAATTATGATTGACTCGATTAATAATTATGATTAAGAAAAACCTACATATTCTTGTATTAGGCCCACTTGATTAATAATTATGATTGACTCGATTCATCGTGATCCTAATTTGGTGAGTTATTAGAGCTTACTTAATTCATTTCACAATTGGTCAAAGCCACGGCCACGCTTCTCCCTCCAACGCACGCGTTTTGCTGTAACTTCTGCCTTTCCTCTCCTCTAATCCGTTCGAAGCGCAAGAATCAATATGCACACAATCGAAGTTCGTGGATGAAATTAAACATTTAAAAATCAAAATCTGCGGAAACAACATTACATATTTTAAGGGATTGTCTAATTGTTCGTAGGATATAGTTAAGGTGCGTTTGTTTAATGGAAAATGAAACATGCTTGGAAAATCTTTTCCGGAAAATCATTTTTCAAGAAAATATTTTTCGGAAAATCAAGTTAATTTTCCTTTTGTTTAATGATATGTGATTGAAAATATTTTCTAGTGTTTGAATCTCATTTGGAAAATGATTTCGATCCCATGAATTTATCTCATACAAAGAAAAAATCGAATTTTTAAATAAAAGAAAAAAAAAAAGAAAGAAACGAAAGAAAAGCATAAAATATTTAAGGGAAGCAATTCCGGAAAGTGTTTGTTAGGGAATTCACTTTCTTAATTTTATACATGAATATTTTTTTTGACCGGAAATTATTTTCGGTTGATCAATCATTTTCGACAAACCAAACGGGTGAAAATCCGGAAAACGAATTCCCGAAAAATACCTTTTTTCCGAAACAAACGCACCCTTAAAGTCTGTACCATAATAATATATGGATAAAGTTGTTTCAACGATTGAATTCAAATCTTGCTAGCAGAGGAGGGTTGAATTTTCACCGCAATTAAAGCATACTTTTGGAGCAAGTGCATGTCTTCTTCTACGGTGGATAAACAAATCGCTTTTCGAAGACAATGTTATTTTCCCCGCGAATCCAGCACAAATATACTTGGCGATACACTAAGGAAATCATCAAGGTTTCGTTTTGTGAATAGTTCAATGTTAAGCGGTTCAAGCATTTCCCTGGTTTTGGTTAGATGGGATACCTATCTTCACGGTAGATTAATTTGAATGCCGATGGGCCTCTAAAAGCAACCCGGACTTATTGGTGCAAGGGTTCATTCAAAAACGAGGCGGTAACTAGCACGGTGGTTTTGCCACATTCATAGGAATTTAATCATCGACATGAGCAGAATTTTGAGAATTGTAGTGGGAACTCAACTTCACCAAAAAAAAAAATAAGGTTTTCACACGATCATCGTTAAGAATAACTGATCTTGTCAGTCTAGAGCTTCTTGTTGATAATGCCGGTCATGCTTTGCTTAAAGATATGAGAAGACCGTTAAGTTTTTACTTTGGGTTCGAAATGCAACATAACTTTATGAAAGGAAATCGTTATGCTGATAAGCTTGCTAATCTCCGAATCGGTAATCGCTTGGACACCAGATTATTTATGTTTTACTAGCCTAGGTAATAATATAGACACAATAAGTAAATTTACGACCTTAAATTTTTGTATACGGCTTTCACCTCGAAGGGAAAACAAAAGTTCATGACCGATTGTGGCCTTGACCCAATAATTAGGCCATCATTAAAACATGTAAAGAGGGCATCGCCGCCTCCCACGGACACATTGGACGACCAGACACCGAACAGAACCGAGACGAAAGCTTCAGCATTTCTCGCTCTCCTTCGCTTACCTTCCGACTGTCATACATACAAGAACGATTCCGAATCAGAAAGCGCAAAAACACGCAGGAGCAAACGAGAGCTGTCGTGGAACGGGGACACCGGAGCGCCGCTCGGCGAGCCGCTGCTGTACGCGACCGTGTGCATCGTCGGCCTCCACGTCAAGAACGGCTCCGTCTATTCCGGAATCTTCCACACTGCTTCCGTCGAAGGTGCGTGTTGTGCGCGCGAGCATTCGCTTCTCTCGTGGTTTGATCCCGACGACGAGCCTGTCGAAATCTTGAAACTTGGGCGCGGGGGGAGTCGATTGTATAGGACAATCACGCAGGGTTGATGCGGAGAGAAAGTTTCGATATTTCGTTTGGTTTTCCTGTCGCGATGCGGCGCTGCTTCATTGGGCTTAATTTCTTTTCAATTGCCTGCCTAATCCGTGCAATGGAGGGAAAATTTCATATGAATTTGGTATTGAGGTGCTGGACGATTAGAGATCACAGTGATGGCGTCGATTTTTTCCCTTTGCAGTGTCTGGATTGGAATGGAGATTAGGTTTGGAAAGAATGTAGAGAGGGCCTCGGAAAAGAATTCGAGACGGAGTACAGAGGAAGAGAGCCTGCGAAAACCTTAGGGCAGAAATCAATCTCAATCACTTGATACGGCGCCGTGTTACGCGTCTCCTGCAGTAGAATGTAGATGGAACTGTCTGCATATAAGCGCTGGGCAACTTCCAGAACTAGTCTCTGACAACCACCAACTAATTCGGTTAACTGATTACACCAAAGCATAGGATTCTCCCGACATGGAGATGCAACACTTGTTTCTCTATCGTCCGTTGAGGTGCTATTAGCTTGGTGCAGAAAGGAGGAGGCAATTTGAATCTTTATAGTCTTATTTGTTGTGCCGTCGAAGTTTTTCTTTGCCTCAAGTTCTTTTCTCGCTGCTTCGAAGGGCTATGGTCAGATAATTGCTGAAGCTTAATTCGCAATAATCTAGCAGACATTTCTATGTCCCTGTAACAATCTGTGCTTACAAAAGAACAAAAAGAGCTAAACTTAAGCTTGTCTTACTTAGGTGTTATTTTGAAGAAAGCAAGGATGACTAAGAAGGGGAGAAGCAATTCAAATGTGGCAAGTGGATGTATGGTAGAAATGCTTGTCACTCTTACGGAAGGTCTTGTTCAGGTCATTGCCAAGGTACTGTCTAGCACTTCTTATATGGTGCTGAGTATTTTTAATGAAGTACAAATTGATGCGCTGAAGTGACATTTCTGCTGTAGGGAGTAGAGCTTCCAGCTGATGGCATTACTGGAACTATAGCTGGGGATGAATCAGAATCGGCAATTGGGACTGCTTCGCACGACGTCGCAAGAGTGGACAATAGGTTCGGTACTATAACCACAAGCAAGGGGAGACCCCATCAAAGAAAGTACGTATCATAACTTGCTGTGAAAGCATACTTATAAACCAAGTACTGTTTCAGTAAAGGTATTATTGTTTGATTTTTTCATATGCTGCTGGAGATAACCGGAAAATAATGGAACTTTGAAAATACACTGGTGTTAATTAGATAGAGTACCTTCATGTAATCTTAAGATGATTTGACTTTTAGTGAAGAAATGCCTGGTTCTGCTAGTTCCACTTTCATTTACTGAATTTATCACAATATTAAGAATGGGGAAGCTATTTACTAATGTCGCGGGCTCTACTTTTACTTTGCTTAAGCAGGACTTCAGTTCCATCTGAAAATGGATTGACTGATGGAGATGCATGTGGAACCTTCAAAGTCAGTTCGCAAAGACAAGCAGAAAATGAGAATGAGGGAAGAAGTATGTCAATCGAAGTGGTCGAAAATGTCTCTGAAGAAGGAATTGAGAAAAGGGGCTGGAAAATCCACATTATGGTATTGTTGGCCTGCAACTTTCCTCTGTTTTTGCGGAGATTCCATTCAATGTTTCTATGCACTGGAGAATCTAATGGTTATCCAGTTCTGTTACTGGCATGCAATAAGCTAGTCCTTTTCACTGACCATTCTTACGCTTATTTCAGGGAGGAGGAGCTTTCGATGCATCAGCAAATGGAAGGTATTACCTCTGTGCTTCTTGACTTAGTCTGATTTTTAGCATAATGCCTTGGGGGCATCCACGGTTGCTGGCATAGTCTGCATTATAATGAATTTTTATTTATCACATGGGGAAGAATAAAAGTATGATTGGACGGTTATGCTGTGGCTCTGTGCCTTTGTTCCATTTCACTACATGTGTCTCTTTTGGATGCTTCTATCCATTCAGTTCTATTTCAGTTTCTCCCTCTTCCTGAGGTCATTTCTGTCACTTCTTCCAGACAGGTTGATGAAAATCCACAAGCCAAACAGGTTGATTCTAACAGGGTGTCTGAGAATCAAGAGGGTGATAAAGTATGTTTTGTCGAGATGAGGCATATGTCTTATTCGGTGGAATTGAGTTTATAATAATGACTTATGTATTTATACATGCGGTCGTATATTGCAGGCTTCTGCAATGCAAGGTTCGAGTCCAAGCTGTAAGTCCACTCTCGATGATTATTACTTAAAAGGATTTTGTTCTCTCTTTTGCTGGGCTAATTGAATGCAAATTAAGAGAAGTGTTTTTCCTCTTGGGCCCACGTTCCATTTTCTCCAGACTTGGGGGGAATTTGAAGGGAATCCATTTCCCTTGCACGTGTCTACTATTGCCTTCACTTTACTTTTGAAAGTGTATGAGACAAGGCGCGTTCAGTCCCGCTACTAACTGTGCATTATTTCTCTTCAGTGGACATGCAGACAAGGAAGGGACATTGTAATTTTCTCTGTGTTCCTCCAACCTTAAATTACCAAACATAGTATTGGGAAAGCCTAAATAGGGTTATAGTGGTTCACTAAGGGCCTTTTGTGGCTTATTTTGTATGAGATGCTGAAATGCTTCTCGCTGGTTTTTAGGAACTCTTTTAGAAGCTGTTGGCTCTGCACAGCATGCTGTTGGAAACGTTTTATAGTTTTGTCTGGGTACCAACGAAGATGCACCTGGATATTCTTGCACCTGTAGGTTTTTGCCATGACGCTCTCAGTAGATTAGCTCTGTGGGCTTACAATCTAGTTATTTTAAGCTTTTCCTTGCTGAGAATAACTGAAGTTTTTATTCTATTTCCTTTTAAAATCCCAATTTGATTTTCATACAGTGGATGCTTGCCTTTCCCTAGTAAAACCTGTTGATGGAACACATTCAGAATTGCTGCCACCATTGCAACCTAATGAAGGATCCCATGTTACTGCTTCTGTACCTGCAAAATCAAATAATGAGACCTATTGTAGGCCAGTTTCATCAGAGAATGCTGCTTCTGGCTGCGGTTTGGCTTCTACTCTATCTGTTGTTGGCACATCCGGCAGAAGCCTTAGTTATTTGACATCTCCAACTGACAAGGTTCATTTACGAGGTCCAGAATCAAACAAAAGGGCAAAGGTAAACCATATGGCTAATGCAAATAATCAGGTCAGCATGTAACAGTGCGGTCTTGCAACTTGAGAGAAGATGAACTGTGGAAGTATGTAAAATAGAACTAATTATTACATTGAACGAAAAACTGGCGTCTGTGCATGTAATTTGTTTAGTTGCTTGTTCCTCCACGTTATTCTATTGTCTAACAAAGATTTTTATTTCATTTTATCAATTATCACAGGAATCTAAACTTAACCCGCGAGCAAAAATATTTTCTCCTGCTCTCACAAAACCTGTACCAGCAACTCCACCCTTGGTACAAAACAGGAATGTCCTACGTGCCTAGCGCCTCACCTCTGTTGCCTGTTGCAGCGGCTCAAGCAGAAGTGGGTACCAGCACTTATGTACCCCAGCCATCTGTGCCTGCTAAGGTTGTACAGTACAATAATTTCACTGCTGGAAACGGCGACATAGGTGCTATTTCGCAGGCTGTAAGTAATTTATAGTTTACAGTGAGTTGTCTTTCGTAACAGAGCTAAAGCAATTTTTTTTTCTGGCATAGGACATGCAGTACTTCGACTCTTGAAATATATGGCAAACATTATTTTTATGCTTCAACTCTTGAGCTCTATCCACCCAAAATTATTTGTAGAAATCTTTCTTTCTAGTTTTGGGGTGGAGCTGGGGAGAGAGAGAGAGAGAGAGAGAGAGAGAGAGAGAGAGAGAGAGAGAGAGAGAGAATCCTCTTTTGTAAATTGACTGGGCTTTTGGTTTTGCAGTTTGCTGGAAATATTGGGAGCAGGGCGCACCTACTTAGGTATGACGGTCAGCATCATGCTCTTCCACTAGGTTTAGACTTTTGTTCACCCTAATCCTCAAGCTGTAAGTAGTAGTTAGATGCTTTTCATGTCCAGTCGTTATGTTTTTGCTTATAAATGCCCCATCTGGCTATTATATCCAAACTCGTATCTTTCTTTTCAGGTCATGGTTGGACGAATGGGTAAGCTTGTATATATGCCTGTTTCCCAGGTAAGACATGTTCTGCAACAGAAACATTTTCCTTGCGATTCTTTGTCCGAGTCGGTTATTATCTATAGGGTTTGTGAATTTAGTTGCACAAGTTCTCTTCATTCTTATATTTAACAGAGTCTACCAGGTAATGCACTTAATCTGGTGGGTTGTGCACATTTATCTGCTTGTTTTGTTTGGTGGTCTTTCTGCCAAGACTTTGTACTACGTCGGCGCATCCCCCTTGTTTGAGAATATACGATGACGTGGTGTCCTACTTTTACATTTTTTAATTTCATTCCTGAAGGATCTGGTTCAGAGTGGAACTGCCATCTCTCCAGCTTTTCCGCGCCCTTTGCCGACCTTAAGTCAAGTCCAGTTTCCAAAGCACCAACGTAATGAGAGAATTTCAATGTAATGCATGTCTCTACGTTCAAAGAACTGCAAATTGATATTTTGTGTTTCCGGAGATTTTTGGAACATGCGAATTTGAGGTGTGTGTACAACGGTAGGGCATCATGTCATTTAAAATGTTGAACCTCACTTTGTCTGCTGAAGATAACTAGAGCAACATAATACTCTCCTGTAGGTAATTGTTGCAGTATAGAATTAGAGGATACATGGGAACTCTTTCAGGCCAAATTATATGCTCAGCTCAAAGGGAAATGCCAGGGGAAAAACATGCAGTTGAAGTGAACTTTACCAACATCGTCTACCTATTGTATCTTAAACAGATCTTTGAGTTGTGGCTTGCAAGATCTTTGCAACAATGGATTATATAAACTGCAGTTTTTGGTATTTAGCTCCGTTGTGCTAGCTATATTCACTTAAGAGAGGATGAATACCAATGGGAGCTATCTTTTTGTCTGGGAAGATCGTACGGAGGAGCTACGCTGTTTATATTTTATTTTATTTTTACAACCTCATTTAAATCTTGTAGAGCTTTAAAAACTGTGATGGAAGCATCTCATCTTTGATTGCAGGAACTCTTCCTGGTCAACCGTTTGTGCATCAACCTACAGTTGGTGGGCAGCAACTATGTGCAGCCGCAAGCCCGCGCCCCCCCCACCCCCCGCCGCTGTTGCAATCTTGCAATCTCCCTTCCTCGCTAATTGGCCCATTTCAGTCCCTGGAGATAACGGGCTCTTTAACGTCAAGTTTTTGTGAATGTAGTCCTTTTTCCTTGAGATCAGCGTCAAACAAAGAAATTTTCTCCATTTTTCCCTCACTATGGAGGAGGTTTTTTTTTTTTGGTAGAAACAATGGAAGAGTTTGATTGGTCATTTTTCCTCTCGATTAATTTTTTTTGTCAAGCTTCATCATATAGGTTTTTCTTTCTATAAGTTTGAAAGTGAGTGCAGGAAATTGTTGTAAGACCTGGTCAAGGGATTATTATTTGATTATACAAGGTTATTTGTTTCGATTGTGAGGTGGAATTTTTAGTTCTATGAACTCTTTATCTAAGCTTGTCATTCCTTTGGCTATGAGGAAAATCAATCTCTCTCTCTCTCTTGCTGAAATTAAATGTCGCCAAGCCTATTGCCTGCCTAAAACACGGGTGTAATCCTTGTATGCGGTATCTTACGCCAAAAGTAATCTGTAATCATCATTGATGCTCTCTGTGCAAATTCTTATGGTTGCAGGCGGTATTAATTAATAGAACAGCAACTTCGGAGTAACATCCTTAGTCGAGCTGGGTTATTCTTAGTATCTCTAGTAATCCGCGGTTAATCACTGATTGCCTGAATCATTCATGGTGCTCGTTCGTAAGTAAACCTCCTCCTGCTTGCTGCCTTTGCGCATCTGGGGATCCACCTGTATTAAGCTTAATCCGACCTGTGCTAGTCCTTTCCGAACTGATTCGAATGAACCATAGTCTCCGGTTTGTTCCGAGAACTCTCTCTGTGTGTTGCAAAGGCAAAACCAGATTGCACTATGCTTGAGTTCAATACGTTAGCCTTGGTCCCGAGGGCACCGAAGGTTTCCCCGTTTTAGGCAAAATTAGACGCACCAGATCAAGCTTGGGTATAGGGGCTCCATGGGACTACATAGGTCAAGTGTAAAATGCGAGGCCAAAGGGTGGATGTCTTCCTTGAATGACACTTTGAAGATGTTGGGGGGGGCGCGCGACATTCCGGAAGGCATTCTTATCCTCTGGAACCGGGACAGTCTCGAAGCACATAAAGCGACACCCGGAAATCTAAGAGACTTCATCATCACATCTTATTCATAAATTTTGCATATAAATTGCGCCGACCTCCATTTTGAGCTAACTAATGCTGCATTCAACTCGACAGACTTTGTTTTACATGTTCATTAAACTTCCATTAAATCTCCACCAGGAGGGCATTAATTCTGTGAAACTGCTCCAATAAACGAGCCAATCAAGATGGAAGCAAAAGCTGAAATGACGCACAGCAAACTAGGATGCCAAGGTCGAGTCTCGGAGAATACTAAATAAGGATGCATACCCCAATCAGCACATGATATGAAACCAATTTGAGCCTGGAGAGTACTGCTGCTATTATTAAGCTACAGAAGGTCGGGCTTGAAGTACAAATCACACAACTTCCCACGTAATGATGTTCAAAATCTAAAAGTCAGGATAAACACAACAGAGAAGCTAGAGCATAAAATGGATAGTTCCAACGACAATTACAATAAATGATCCAGCATGATTCAACCCAAGCATGCAAAAACTATTTGCGACTTTAAAGCGGTCGACAGGAAACTATCATTGCATCTGCATCCTTTTTAGCTCATGAAGAGGAAAATGTCCATGGACCTTTTTTTTTTACCATCAAAAATTTCAAACTGGTACACCTGTGACAATTTTACCCCAAATTTTTTTTTTACCATCAAAAACCCTAAATTAGTACACATGTGACAATTTTAGTCCGAATTGGTAAACCCGTGATAAATTTATCCTAAACTATTTTTTTGACCACGAAAAACCTCAAACTGATACACCTATGATAATTTTACTCCGAACTAATATATTTTTAATCTTATTTTATTATTTTTTTCGAATTTTTTATTTTTATTTTTATTTTTTTTCCTTCATCTTCTACCTTTGGCCGATCGCCGGACCGGCCAGAGGCGGAAGCTGACGACGTCGGCCCTGCCGGCTGCTGGCAAGGGCCCTCGCTAGCGTCGGGCGAGGGCTGTCCTCGCCCGCCCAAGCGAGGTCGGCCCTCGGCCGACGCAGGCGAGGGCGACCCTCGCTAGCGTCGAGCGAGGGCTGTCCTCGCCCGCCCAAGCGAGGTCGGCCCTTGCCCGACGCCGGCGAGGGCGGCCCTCGCCAGTAGCCGATGAGGCCATCCTCGCCGGCTTCTGCCTTTGGCCAGTCCGGCGATCGGCCAAGGGTAGAAGATGAAGAAAAAAGAAAAGAAAAGAAAAAACAAAAAAATTAATAAAAATTCGAAAGAAATTATATTAAAATTTTAGATCATGGTAAAATTGTCACGTGTGTACCAGTTTGGAGTTTTTTGTAGTATGTTCAGGGTAAAATTGTCACAAGTGTACCAGTTTGGGATTTTTTAGGATATGTTCGGGGTAAAATTATCACATGTGTACCAATATGGGGTTTTTGATGGTTAAAAAAAAGTTCAGGGTAAACTTATCACACATGTACCAGTTTAGGATTTTTTGTGGTATTGACCCTTTTATCAAATGCAGGTACATAAAGTAGTGACTCAACCTTGGTGGTCGACAAGATGGCAAATAACAATGACATAAAGCAGGCCACATTCACCGTTATACAAGATAATAGGATTGATCGATTCCATGGTGGGTTGGTTCTCACTCTGAAACTGAGAACTGACCACTTGGCCTTGGAATCGGATTGGATAAACCGATCCGGTTCGATTTCCAAGTGGGTCCAGGAACCAACAAGGATATCTTTTTTTTTTTTTTTCATGCGGGATCATTCCTCACTCACTCGTTAGTCAGCACACTCTCGTACTTTGTAGTACTCTGCAACACCGCCATAAATGGAAACAGACATCCTCCCAACTCTCTCACCCCTTGCTTCTTCAGTCACCAACAAGGAGGCTCTCTAGGATTCCCAATCTCCATTGGAATTTCCGTTCTTAGAAAATTATAGGAAAAGGTGGGTCACAAAACAAACATTGAATGAGGGAGGTGCATGACCGCGTGATACGGAGAACGAGAAGTGAGAGGCGCGAGACTGAGTGAGAGCCGAGAGGGATGAGCGGCGAGAGATAATGGGAAATTAGGATTTTGAGAAGTGTTTTGTAATAACAAAAATTATAGAAAATAACTATCGATCCGCTTTGGGCGGGTGGATCTATACCTAAAATCGAGAATCGGACCGATAATCACTGTTTCCAAATTTCCAAAACTGAGATCCGCCCAAAATCAATCAGTTTAGTCCGATTCCCGTGCTCGCCTCTAGAAGATAGGACTCACAAGAAACTCACCTAATGTAACGGTTAATGTGATATGGACTCACATGAGTCGTGTGTGCCTAATGCTCACTGGTGTAACTAGGTAATTTATCGTGGTGCAAAGCTTACGGATGGTCCCAAAAGAGCTATCCTTCGTTGTTAAGGCTTGAACTTATCACGACACGACGCTTCAAGGGGTGCGACCTAGTAACGAGACCGTACGACGTAGGATATATTTTTTTTTCATGTAGGATCCTCAGAATAGTCTGAAAAGGATTGAAAGTTGAAGAGGGATGTGGGTGATTATTGGGCCTTTTGGCCCCATAATCTCCTATGGGACACGATCGAGCCCAATCGAAGCATTGCTCCTCCGGACGAGGGAAATCAAACACATCCACCCAAGTTACGCTCGATCAAGCTCGTGGGAATCGTCTCTTTCGGTTTGAATTCGCGGGTCATGAACTGGTAGGTTGAATCTTGGGATATTTTAAGTGCCGTCAAGAAGTGCGCGGTCTTGTTGTCTTAGATTTCAGTATTGAAGATGACTTTACCGATGGTTTCGACATCTGTAATTGGAATTCGAAACGTTTGAGGTTTCTTTCCTTTCCCTGAAGCCTCATCCACCTCATCCACGCATCAGGTTTCTTGGATTTCTCGATTTTAAATTCAGCATGGAATTTTCATTTCATTACCTTACTGGGATTTCTCAGTTTCAGTTTTTCAACATGAGCTCTATTGTTCAGCTCGACATTGTTCACAATTTGAGATGGGTTGATTGGTGACTCTGCGAAATTGCAACCTTCCTTTTCATTCAATAATCTTTGCGAATTCCCGCAGTTTTCATCATCCGTAATTTCGACAAACCTCGTCATCAATGCCGTGAACACAGCTGTTGAATCCTATTAAAGCAGGCAGCTGATTATCTTTGGAATCTTCAATCACAGTGGCATGCTGGAAGACGCGAAAATCATTAACCAAGAAAATCCCAGAAACGAAATTTTATGCCTTTGGGACATTCCAGTTGCTAGTCGTGCTGTCTCCGTCATAAGCTTTATGAGAATAGTCCATACATAATCTGCCATTCGTAGCAAATCTTGACTAGCATCCTTTCGTGAATACTCTGAGTGACACGTTATCTTCCAGTTTTTTCTAATGGAGTTCTTTCTCCTTCGATTTGGCAGAGAATACAAACAAATTCTGGTTTAAGTGACTCACCATCCAACCAGAGCCAGTTTTGCCGATGAATAGATCTCTGAGGCTCACAGTTGACCTCTCTTCATCAGTCAATGCCCACCGTCAGTCCTCAATCCGGTGATGCAATCTTTGCAGATGTTGAGCTAGCGGTAAGAGGAAAACTTTTGAGCATCACATACCCAACCAGTAAGCTGCTAAGATGCCAATAAACCACACAAAAAGAAGAGGAGAAAATCTAACGTTAATTGAGGGAAGTGGATTATCTGCTGCCCTATAGTCGCTGGTCACCGGTCATCTACGTGGAACTTACACCTGAAAGTACATAATCTACCTTTAGTTCCGTTTAACTATTTCTGCAACTTCTCAGATGATAAGGTCCTAAATTTAGTTATAGATCTCGGTCGAAAATGGCACTGGTATTGACTCTGACCTTTCTGAGTACCAGAGGACAAGAGCTCTGCTCCAGTCAGAATGGGTTTCTGCACGACAACCTTCTCAAGAGCATTAACGACAAGTTGGCTGCTCAGATAATTTCTAAGACAGTCGACATTGCGGATGCCATTAAAGCTGGCATTATGCACTCTGTGTCGAGTGAAATAGCCACTAGTCTGCACCAAACCAAGAGCACCTCCCACAGTAGATTGTACTTGCTCTAAGTAGATCATCTAATGCATATCCAGATCCATCCTTTATGCGATTCATTCAAGTAGGGGAGAGAGAAATAGAAAGCTAGATGCTTAACGAGGTAGAAATAAGGGATAATCCAAACCGAGAAATTCATAAACACGACATAGTAATCATAGATTGGAAAAGAAGGCATAAATTAAGCACGTGTCATCACAAGGTTCAGAGGTACTTTAAACATCAATCGAGCAGGATGATGTAGCAATGGTAATAAGTTTGATGTCCACTGCCGTCAGAAGAGGATTCATCCTCAACGGGATCCTCCACGGCTTCGTCAATCTGGGGGCAGAAATATTAACTTTTGTTAGTCACTTGCTAAGTGGGCCCAAAGGACCAGAAAGCAGTTGAGAAAGGGAGCGGGAGAGGGGTTTTTCTATAGCTGTTGCGCGATTGATCCCCCAAGGACCTTTCTCGGACTCATACCCAATATCACTGTGCACCCCATGACTATTCGTGGAAAAATCTATATAAATATTGAGGTGCATTTTGAAAGAGCTTAGAAAAACTTGAACTGTGGCCAATTCTCTTGTTGATACCTACGCCCATCTTATTTCTGTCCAATATTTTTGCTTCCAAAAGAACAGCCCTCATAGAAATCACAAGGTTCTACAGAAAGCTAACCCCTCATTTCTTTTTCTCTTCCAAAAACAATTTAAAGGAATCAGAGACTTCTTTGACTGATAAAACCTAATCAATCTAAGAGAGAATGTCAACAATCTAAAGAAATTAGAGACTTCTCCGGCCAACTGAACTTAATCAAATCGAACAGAAAGAAATTCAATGGGTGAAAAAATGCAATTGGAAATACGAAGTCCATGAAAAGTATTCATGGTGAATAGTGATCAATTTAAAAATAAAAAAGGACTTGAAAGTGAAAATAGACGTACTGGAATGAGGTAAAACAGAAAAGGCAACAAAGAGAAAAAGATAAAAAAGCATCTAACATGCTCTCTTAAACTATCCCAACCTACGAAGTAGAACTTCCTAATCAAATTTACTTTTACTAGGATTTAGCATCTTTCCAACAAGGGTGTCACGATCAATTTCAATTTTTTTGCATGAGAATTCTGCGGTCCTTAATCATTTGTTATCTCTATGTCGTGATCATTTTGTGACCACAAAACTGATCACTTATAATAGAGGGATTTGTATATCAGCATATGCAAAATTTTTGTATACTCAGAATGGCTTTTTTTTTTTGTAAAGTCTGTGTGAGAAACATCTTTCCAATGTACGAAGAGTGCCTTGGCCAAAAAAGGAAAGAGCAAGGACTATTGCCATTGTTATTCATTCAAAGTTAAGGGAGTCTTCTTTTTTTTTTTTTTTTTTTGAACATCGCCGAAACAACTAATGTTTAATAATAACATGACCATTATGCTACACTTCCAAGCTGAAATAGAATTCATTTATCAGTGTGCAGCACAGTTATGTGGTATGACACTTGCTATAAAAGTCAGGAAAAAAAATGAACTTCCCATACCGTGGGAGAGTAGATCCTTAGAAGGGACCAAGGAAGATGGAAAGGATAAAAGTAGTAAAATTTGTGGGCGACTTACCGAGAAACTTGACAAAGTGTTCAAGTGAAGGACGGGCAAGGGGATGATCCCACTCCAGCGACTCCCACGTCTGCCGATTTATCCAAATCTCTTGAAGAGAAGGGGAGGGAGAAGGGAGCCCATTGTCAAGCAGGGGCAGCTGCAGAGGAAAACTCTTCAGTTTCGGACAATTGTCTATATAGATCCACTCGAGGGAATCGCAACTCGTTGTCCCATCACATATGCTCTTCAGTTCCGGAAGATTCCACAGACTCAGGTTCGCTAGCTTTGGGAAGGAACAGTGTGTTGTCTTGGCAATGGTGCCTATTATCACCTCTATGCCCTTGCAGTCTTTGACTGATATCTCTTGGAGGAAAGGGAGGTGGAGCCACATGTCTTGCGTCAGCAGCACCCTCTTCATGTTATTGCATCCATTTACTACAAGATATGCAAGGCGACAAGTGGCTCCGCTTGGCAATGGCCCACGTATTATCTCCTCTAATTCCTCACAACTATATATTAAAATCTGCTCCAGATTTGGAAGGAGAGTGGTCAGCCACTCCCATTCCATCACTTTCTTCATTTTATGACACCTGACCAATTCCAACGATTGCACACTTTCCGGAAGCAGAGCGCAGCCATCACCACTTGTTCCGTCTACACTTGCAGCGATATGGTCGTAACTATCGATGAGTATACTCCTCTCAGTGTCATTCATACCCCAGAGGAGCAAACCGCCTGGTGCACCCATCGCGACCCTGTACCATCGGCAACTATTTCGCTCGAGAGACCCCACGTATGCATTGAACGTTTCCACATTTGGAAGACAACAATAAAGTGCCTCCATCTTCGTTAATTTTACCTCTTCTCCCGCCGTCAGCTTTTTAATCGCAAGATATTGTAAGTTCACCAGCTTCCCCAACACTCCCTCTGATAATGTCTCGATCTTTGTGCCATCTAGGGCGAGGTACCTCAGGTTTACCAACATCTCCATGCCCTCTGGCAATTCTTCAAGACTTGCACACCCTTGGAGGTCCAACTTTCTTAGGGATCCCAACTTTCCTACATAAGGAATAAAACGTAATGCCCAACACCTTCGCAGTAGCAGTACTTCCAAGGTCTCCAACTGAGAGATGGATTCCGGTAATTCCGTGATTCCGGTGTTGCTGAGATCTAGAACCGTCAGCCCCTTTAGATGTCTGAAGAAAGATCCGTGGATGGCTCCCAACATGACATTGTCATTCAAAGACAGCCTCGTCAGTTTAGGGCAATTTGGTGATATGCCGTCTGGGATTTCTTCTATTTGGTTGCCTCGTAAAAAGACTTTCTCTAGACGATCGGTCCATAATGCTTCCTCCGGTATTTCTTTCAACCCCATACAGGCCTTAACCATGTGAGTTGTGCCCATCACCATATCCAATGCCATGTCCCTTGTCAACGGGTGTAGATACTGATACTCTTCTTCTAGATCCAACAGGCAGGCCCCTCTTATTTTATCCAATATGGTGTTACCCCGATCGTGCAGTCCTTGCCTAGTGGCAATCTCACCTAACAAACCCTCGTCCACGAAAGACTCTATCAAATCCTCTCTATTAGTTTCCGAAAGGACTTCTCCAAAACAAAGTATTAAATGCAGGAAACACTGTTGCACTTGAGCATTACCCAAGTTCAAGTAACTGAGTTGCAGTCTCTTGTACACGTCAAGCTCCATCCTGGAGTCTTCTAATTTTCCCAACACGCCTCTCCATTCATGCACTTTCTCTACTCCTCTCAAGCGAGTTGCAATCTCAATGATCCCAAGTGGCAGGCCATAATACCTATGAAGAAGAAACCTTGCGATTTGTTCCACTTCCCCAGGGAGTTCTCCTGCAAAGCAAAGCGTCTTTGAAAATAGCCTCCAAGAGTCTTCCATATCGAGAAGTTCTATCTTGATTTGCTTTTGACAGTGCATCATACGACACACATCTAGTGATCGAGTTGTCACTACCAACTTTAGTTTGCCCGTTTCAACCGGAATTCCCACATCCTTAACTTCAAAATGCATCCAAAGGCCATCTAAAATTAGGATGGATCTATTCTTCACATTCAGATGTCCATACAATAGGCCCGCCCTTCTCTTCACGTCCTTCTCATTTGAGAGATTGTCCAGTCCGACGGCATTGGCGATCTCTTCTTGTAGCGCATACACACAAAACTCCCGAGGTACAGCAACCCAGAATACATCCAAGGCAAGATCCTCATGGAGTCTATTATAGACATGCCTCAAAATGGCCGTCTTGCCCACTCCACCCATACCATAAACGCCAATTATGGAAACGCTGTCCTGCATTAAATAGGAAAGAATCTCATTCACCTTCCGTCGAGTTTCTTTGCCTACTAATTCTATTGTCACCGAGGGAGATGATTTGCTACATCTAACAAGTGCCGTCGCCTCTTGCCGAAATCTTCCTGGAACTAGAAGAATCTCTTCAACTTCTTTGCTCAACTCTTCCAACTCTGCTAATTTCTCCGGAGGAAAAGATATTCCTTCTCTGATTGCCCGCACTACACTCCAATATTCTTCTTCTATCGTCCTCCACTTCGAATTTAGCTTGTTCATGTCCGCTCGGCGACTACTGATGAGTTCTTCCAGCTTTCTTTTGAGGGATGTCATATTTGTGTCGGCAAGCCTACGGGTACCTGGTTGACTCTTAGCCGGTGCAACGTGCGTTCTCGCACCTAAACTCAAGTATAAGTGAAAATTCACTATTAGGTACTTCTTAGATATATTTTATAGATATGTTACACTCACATATATATAGAAATTGTAACTTTGTATTCACTTTTTAGAACAAAAATATTATATGCAACATTCCATACGATAATTAATATGCTATGTAGGCATTCATGTCACAATAGTGAAATACTGACAGCCCCATATCATGAGCTCTCCATTGGAAAAAAAACCGATTTAAAATTAAAAGTCCGAGGAATTATATTATATAAGCCAATGCCCATGTAGGAGATCAGAGGGGGGATGGGGAGAGCCGTGGCTTTGAATGCCACACGCTTCAAATCATTTTTCCTTTCATTTTCAACGATCTAGTGATTATCAATGACCGACTCTTAAAATTCCTCTTTTCCTATTAACTCCCGACTGTTTTCTGTGTATCTATAACAATATGAAATCTGAGCATCCTGCCGATATCCCTATTCTTAATTGAAGATTAGAAGACAAATCAAGCGTACTGCACGAGCATCGACTTATGGCAAATTTAGAGATGCACACGTACCATGTGGAACCTCTGTATTGGGTTCTCCCTCTTCGGCATTCAGTGGGCGTGGCATGTTGGTTAAAGCAGAAAGCGAATGATTGGGCAAATTCATCTCAGGCAATGGAAGAAAGGCTGATGAACCAGCACCTGTTCACAATTTGGAAATACTTTTGGCAATTCGTTAAATAAAACAAGGACGGAATATGAAACGATGTTCCCAATTTATGGTGCAAGAGATTGAAATTAACTGATGCTTTCATGTATAAAGATATAACCGTCCATCTCCCGAGTCAGCCCGCCAGCAAAGGAAGTTCACTAATCAAGCGAACCTATTTACGAGCAGCAATTTGAGCGAGTCTATCGTTTGCCACAATCTTTGCATGGGACAGTTATTAAACTTCGATTTAAAGCTTTATGCGATAGAAACACATAAACACCTCCAGACCTCTAACAAGCAGCAATTTGTGTGAGTTTATTGTTTGCCTCGGATCTTCGCAAGTGATAGGTTGCATTTAAATTGAATTGACAAGTTGTTATACTTTGATTTAAAGCATGACATGATAGCAATACACATATATACCCCTCCTTCCCTCCCACCCTCCCTCTTGCTCGTCCAGTTACAGCATAATAATTTCATGGCCCGGGCTCAGCTGCGCCCCCAAGTTATTCAATTTGCTCGATTTCTGCTAATGTCAATCAATTCTAAGGATGGACGGTAAGCTATCCAGTTTGCACGCATCAAGTATGGCTTGACCAAGTATGGCTTCCCAAAGCTAGTTCGTTATAGCTGAGAACAATTGAAGTGGAAGCAATTGGTCAAGCCAATTATGTAACTTATTGTTGATAAACCCAATAAAAGTCTTCGCTCTTTGCTCACCGGAAACATTAAATCATCTTATTTGATAGAGAACGCCCTTCCGGGGAAAAAAAAAACTCCAGAAACAAGACCGGACATGATTATCGCCTATCTTCTGTTCCATGTTGGGCCCATTAAACAATCGAAGTGTAAAAGAAATCCTATAATAGAGTGTCACGAGTTGCAACAGAAAATTCAGACAGGCATGCAATTGCATAACGAGGGTAAAAGATGAACGTACGGGGAGGAGGACGGAAGCTCCGGTCCGTTTGCTAATCACTGGTAGTCGAATTGGTCCTTCAGCCCCTGATCACACACACCCTTAATTGACTGACTCCGGTTACAGCAAAAAAATTTCCATGGCCGCTCGAGTTCTTCTCCCTCGATCTCGATCTCGATCTCGTTCACATGGAAATTTCGATGCGGTGAGATGAAAGAAGGAAGAGGAAAGACGAGTGGAGGAAGAAACCCCAAAAGTATAGAAAACCCTAGAAACCGAGAGTGCCCCTCCACCGTAATGCTCGGCACATCTGCACCGTTCGTTTTCCATGCGAGCAAAGACCATCATCGTTGGATTATTACGTAAGTGGAAAGCAACTCGAAACCTGCTATGCGCAGATTTTCTAGTTTGATTCTTGAGAAATCGATTTATTTGCGTTCAAAATTTCCGGAAATTGATTTTATGAAAATTCCATCTCGCGTTCCCAAATCGCGTTGACCATTTTTTTAGAATCTGCGGATTGCTCATAAGTTTACTAATCCCCGAAAGGAAGAACCCTACATTTGCAATTTCGAAATGGGAAAAATTATTTGATAGGATATGTCCCAAATTACTAGAGATATGCCAAGGCAACTAACTAATTTTGGATAGATTTTTTTTATTTTTTCCTAAGTCGTGAAATTACCTAGCAAAGATACTACTCTTTTATACTAGAATACTTACTTTCTTGATCTAGAAAGTTACTCACAATTATTGCAAACTTACTTCTCAGGCTATACGGAGACTCACTTTTCTATATGAAAAGTTACTATTGTTGAATCAGAAAAAACTAATTATTTCGTGATTGCTTGATTTGGATATCGGAGTTTCAATATTTGTTATCGGAAAGTACAATTATCACGACCCTCGCGATGGGTAAAATGCTAAATGCCCCCCCCCCCGGGCGAGTTAACAGATTGCCGAGGGAACACAGGCGATTCCTCTTGCAAGATGACACTTACGCTTCACTAGGGTTACCCGTATCCTATGAATCACAAATCATTTTCTCAATTAATTATGGACATAAGTTTTTATTCAGAAGTTGCCACTAATCTATAATGGGCCGATTCAAGGACAACTAAAACGTGCGAAGTTATTTTATTTCCACAAACCAGAATTTTTGAGTGTGGACTTGCAAAAATAGCGAACGCGTGTCGAAGAAAAGTTTTAACTTTGGAATTGGGGCATGCATAGTTATTTTTAATACATTGAGGTTAGTAACAATGGTAAATTACTTAAATGTACGGAAAGAGAGGGATCCGAACCCTCTTTAAACAAAAAGCTTACGTAGCAGTTCCAATAATACACCTTGAACCACTCGGCCATCTCTCATACATAATGATATGTCTCGGCAACCAAAGGAATAGTCAATCATTCATACTCAATTCCTATATACTTTTTTATTGGCATTGGAAACACATCACATCATGGCAGAGTAATATTTCACAGTTTAACGAAGTTTCCACTTATTTGATGGGATGGGGAAGACATTATTTATGGTTAAACTCTTCACAAAAGATAGTAAAAGGGCAATTTCCAATATTGGAAATTTTTACTATGCTTGTTTAAAACATTAGAGATGATAGATATGTGAAGAACGTGCATCCCGAAAGATACTAAAAGGGCAATTTACAACAATATAATGACATTAGCAATCAATACATAAAAGTATTACATAAGATTGACAAGTTTAGGTAGAGAAAAATGTCGCAAGGAAAAACCAACTTTGGGAATCAGACAAATTGGCTCTTGCATTTTGCACACTTCTAACATAGTTTTCTAAGCACTTACACGAAATATAGTACAAATGTAATGCAAAATATATACGCCTAATGAATTCAAATATAATAGGAATATGTATATGTCTCAATGCATTATTCTT
Organism: Syzygium malaccense; assembly: GCA_031216405.1. Taxonomy (NCBI): domain Eukaryota; kingdom Viridiplantae; phylum Streptophyta; class Magnoliopsida; order Myrtales; family Myrtaceae; genus Syzygium; species Syzygium malaccense. Next base: position 4,287,513 of record CM062258.1, on the reverse strand, counting down.
GGATGTCTCCGAAGATACAAACAAAATAAAAGCAAAATCAAACAAATAAAACACAACAAACCCGCATGGAAACACATAACAGTCTAGTCTTATTGATCAGTCGCCACATACAAAGGCCTAATTCACGCTAAATGATCATTACATGAACATTTGGTGACGCTCTAGGGAAGCCCATCACAAACACAGCCCTTTGTAAGTAAATCGAACGATCACCACCATGACCATCAACTTCATTGGAGACATACCGTTTGAGTTCTTGCATGGCACGCCCATAACAGAGCAAATACCTCAACAGATTATTTTCATTGACAGTCCCTCGAAAACCCTTCACCTCCACCACATTCAACGTCCAGATGACGCACTTGTAAAGCCAATCTATATCACCACACCAAAATTTGCTCGGATTGAACTTGAACAGTGGTTGATAATCCTGAAGAAAGTTGATAAAACGTCAAATATTTATGTCAATATTTCAAGTTATGAAATTGAAAGTTATTTACCATCACATTGTCAAATCGTGATAGTTTATTAGAAGAGAGAGAAAGGATCATGAGTCACTCCTACGTAACATTAACCATTATGTATGGAAAGAAATCTAATGCAAAATATCTAATGTGCCAACACAAATACCTCATGTAAGGCTTGTTTTCTTTGAATGAAATATGCAGGGGTAATGTGTATACATACCGGGAAAATTCTTGGAGGGCTCATTTGGAGGGTTAGGGTTTCAAGAAAAGGACAACTCATGAGGAAGAAAGCAATTCCCCAAAACTCATTTCGGTGCACTGCAGTATTCAAAATAAGATGCCGCACATTAAGAGGCGATTGCATTTTTATGGGCTCCATCTCAGTTGAAACAACCCGATGAACATATGATAATGCCTTTATTACACAAACATGTCTCGCAATAATAAAAAATTGTTTGCAACATATAAGAAATTAAATAATGAGAACTGTTAAAAGAGGACAATTTTCAAATTGTACTGAAAAAAGCATGTAAATGCGATTATAAAATTGACATTGATTTTTTTCCTAATGATAAGTTCCATGATGTTTTATTTACTTCCGGGAACACTGTATGGAAAAAAAAAAAAGATAAACGACCATGTGAATCCTTGTAGGTTATGTCACCAAGTGGTAGAAAGAGAAAATAATCACATGAAGCAGATGGAGGATTCATTTCAAGTAAATCCTGAAAGTACAAGAAACAGAAGGTACGCATACCTGAAGCATGAAGCTACAAACTTTCAAAACCCTAGCGCAGTCCAAGGATGATAGAAGTCTGTGAAGAAGATCGCCACCAGATTCATCGAACTCCAACTCGGATCCAAAGTCAAGTTCAGCCTCTTCCTAATGCCTTGTCAAATCAAATCAAAGATCCCTACAGACCTTGAATACTTGAAAAACCTCAAGTTTGGTGCCTCAATCCCAAACCACTCGAGATAGAAATTGCAATTATCAACCACCAATGTCTTCAGCGCCAAATCCCTCTCGAAAATGCTCAGATGCTCGAGATTCCAACATTTTTTCAACCTCAAACTCTCCAAGAACGAACAATTCATCAATAGGTCATTCAGGGTAGACATTCTCCTTGCGATCCAACCAAACGAAACTTGCTTAAGCAATTTCATATTCATCAACCAGGCCGGGTTGAAACTGCATGCGAACAGCGTCAACGACTCAAGACCCAGCGTGCCATTTTCATAAACCTGCATGGGGAGATCAAACTCCGGCTCGTGATTCTCCATTTCGTTCTCATCCCACGTCAGATTGGAGAAGTCCAGTTCAAGCGCTCCAACATTACAGGAAACGGCAAAATGAAATGAGGTTCTGCATGTGGGGTTCGAACTCGCGAGGCTTCAATAAATGGAGCTTGAACCTTCGCAGGATGAATTCGGTGCTGTATTCATTTAGAAAGAGCTAAACGAAATTGATGAAATCGAGTCTTTGAACACGTTGAGTCTCAATGGGTGCATCGTCCCTAACAAAAAACTTCTCGTCGAACTCAATGTTTGCCGTCGAATGCCATATGCAACCCCATCGCCGGGATAGTACACTCGTTCTTGCGGCTTCTTTAAAGGGCAAGAAGGAGATGATGGTGACTATCAGAGCGTCTGTCAATTCGGAGAACATGTCCATGGAATCGAGATTTTTTTGTTCAAGTGGCATAAAGTCACGTTTATGCACTTGGTCGTTCAATATCTGGACATGCATATATGTAAGGAGCGAAAAGCCACGAAGCTAGAATAATGTCTTTCCAACATGGCTCTTCGCTGAGATAAAACTAACTCACGAACAACTACTTGGCATTTCTTTTTCAAAAAACAAATTGGAACTACGTGATGATTGGAAAATGTGAGATACTAGGATTACGGAGACCTCCCAAACAAGCATTCCAATTCATGGAATTTGGCAACCGGGGCTAACTTTTGGGCAATGGCCGAAAATAGTCCTCTTGCTACGAATACAAATGTCAGTTACCAAAAAACTGTTGAGGACTAACTAATACGAGACAAAAACAGGGAAAATTGTCTGAAAAGTCATAAATCTATTGGACTTTTGCCAATTTAGTCCTAAACCTTTTACGTTTAGCAATTCAGTCCTAACATTTTCACTTCTTGCCAATTGAGTTCATCCGGCCAATTTTGGCCAGTTGGTACTAACGTAGCCACCGGCCGTCTGGCCAACTCTGAAGTGGCAATTTTTAAATTTTTTCGAATTTTTTAAATAATTTTTTTCTGCCTTCTTGCTTGGGCTGGCGAGGTCGACTTCACTGGCCTCTGGCGAAGATTGCCCCCGCCGGCCATTGGTGAGGGCTAACCTCGCCAGCCGCTGCTAGGCCGACCTCGCCCGCTGCTGCTAGGCCGACCTCGCCCAGCCAAGGCGAGGTTGACCTCGCCATCATTGAGCGAGGTGAAACCCAACGACGGCAAGGCCGGCCTCGCCATGGCTAGGTGAGGCTCCACCTTTGCGAATCTGGGTGAGATCGAGCCTCGACCAGCCATAGCAAGGCCAACCTCATCGTAGCTAGGTTTTACCTCGCCCAGATCCAGTGAGGTCGAGCCTCGTCCAACAATGGCGAGGCCGACCTCACTGTCGCTGGGTTTCACCTTGCCCAACGATGGCGAGGTCAGCCTCGCCTTGGCTGGGCGAGGCTCACCCTCGCCAATGGCTAGAGGGGGCAAACTTTGCCAGAGGCCGATGAGGTCGACCTCGCCAGGCCATGCCTCTGGCCAGTCGCCGGACCAGCTAGAGGGAAGAGGGGCAAAAAAAAAAGAAAAGGAAAAATGAAAAAAATATTATAAAATTCAAAAAATATATATTAAAAAATTGCCACGTCAGCGCCGGCCGGCCAAAATTAGCGGGATGAATTCAATTGGCAAGAAGTGAAAAGGTATATGACTAAATTGATAAATTTAAAAAGTTTAAAACTAAATTGGTGAAAGTGCAATAGATTTATGACTTTTTACACAATTTTCCGGACAAAAATACGTGGAAGATCATATTCTAATAAAGAGCAGCTTTATCAAATTGTCTCGCTAGGTTCCATTCCCTCTGTTTTACATAAATTCATCTTGGTAATCTCTCTTTTGCATGACAAGGTAATTTACACAATACAAGCCACATGAAAGTCATGGCATTAATTGACAAATTATTGGCTGTTACCGAATTCCATGGGTGTCCTTTTCAAACAATTCATAAAATCGTTGAGGTTCGATGGAATTCTCCTGCAAATGCAGAAGGGGCGGTTCCCAGTTTTATTTATAACCGACCCGAAACCAATTGATTAGGTTTCTGGAAGAAACCCGTCAAATGGGTGAGTCGGATTGAATTTGGGTACGGTCATAAATAGCTCGATCGAAATTGACCAATTTAACCCGTTTATGACTAATTTATTGCAATACAAATTTCTTGATTCATATTTGACCCATATTGTTAAAACACTTTCATATTTAATCAAATATGGGTAAACTTGTTTCTTATAAATTTTTTAAAAAATTACAATGCCAAAATACTTTCATACAATACAAAATCTCGTGATGAATTTTTATGATTTTAAAAAAATATTCAGAATTATTTTATTTTATTTTCTTTCTTTCTTTTTTCTTCTAAGTCCCGTGAGAGTTACAGGCAGGAATCACTGCTAGTGCTAAGAGTAGCTTGCTTGCTCTTTCTCAATTTAGTTTGAAATATAATACTGTTTAATAGATTTCACAGGAGAAAGTGACAAGCATCTGAAGTGACCATACAATCTGCCCGTGTTCAACATTTCCCTTTCAACTAATCATAGAATGCTTAAGTCTTTCTTTTGCATCGTCTTAAATTCTTTACCAGTTGTAAATACAGAAATCTTCCTCCAAAGTTGCTGGATTAGTCCAAGACCTCTCAACCCATATTATCTACCACATCATCTTAAAATCGGCAGGATCCGAATTAAAGAGAGACAAGCACATTAGTTCAGCCTCAAATTGTTTCCCCAAGCAAAAATTGGAATCAAGCGCTTCTTCTCTCTTTTTTATTTTAATCTTTTCTATTATTGCTACGGAGTAGACCTGTTCGAAAACCCACTTGTTTAACCCGTTTTCATTTAAATAGGTTATATATAGGCCCCACCGCCAGTTCCTGCTTTGCCGCCGCTCATCTCCCTCTTCATCTCTTTCTCTCTCCGCGTCCCTTTCAACTTCTCTCTCATGTTACAGAAAGAATCCTTGCGAAACCTTCCCTTCTCGGCTTCTCTCTTTGCGTCACACTCGCGAGGGTGCTTATTTTGCGAGAGGCGTCTCAGAGAGAGACCGAGCTGAGATCTCCTTTCTTGCCCAGTATTTTGCGATTCTTTGTTTTTCGTTTTACAAGTGTCTCGACTAGATTGAGCGAGAAGAGATGGAGGTGAATAGGTTCTCCCATGGAGTGATGGTCGCCATTGCAGCCCTCGTCATCGCCATTGTGTTGCCCGCCGCCTGGCTCAATCCCTCGCTCCCGCTCCTGCGCCTACCAGCGACGATAGGCCCCTCTCTCTCTCTCTTTCGATTGTATTTGGTGAGATTGAGATCTGAAGTTGAGATGTGCGGCATTGTTAATCCTTCTTCCTTTTTTGGTGGTTTTAGAGATGAATGAATTGTGTTCGGATTCAATGGGAAGACGACCATTCTCTGATGGAAAATCTGTGGAATGTTTTCAATTTATGGAGTTATTTTTCCAAAGTTCAATTTTGAATAAAGGGTTTGATTTGAAATAAATCATTTTCCAGCTTAGCAATTAACATGAGATAATTCATTGTTTGATTCGGGCACTATGGCATAGTAAAAAGAAGATTTCACTACTTTATGGGCTATTCTTGATTTTTAAAATTTTGAAACATGAAATTTGGAAATGGTACTTGTTGACACTTGAATTTTCCTAACGGTTAAAGTAAGAAAAATTTGAGATTCAAGATCTTCGTCAAACTCGTCTCTTGGGCAAAAAATTAGATTAGTGTCGTTAGTATCTCAATTGCATAATAAATGTCAATGTAACATAGACGTGGAGAATTAGGCCTTTAAATTTCAACTTTAAAAAAAAAACGAAGAACAGAAAAGAGAAAATAAAAAAAAGAAAAAATTATTATTATTTCGTTAGTTTTTAATCTTGCATTAGACATTTGATTTAGGGACAGTGAAATTTAAATACCTTGGATCCGATTAAAGAAATTTCAATTTCAAGAGTTGATGAACTGTTTGCAGCACGATACTTGGCACCGCACGGTCTATTCACATAAGCATGCACTCCTTATGATCGTGCCAAGTGGCGCAATGGCACGAAACCCTATAAGAAATCCCATTTTATCCTTTTAGATTGTGTTTTGTCGTTCAGATATGGATTAAGATAAAATAGGATATGGTGAGATTAGAAATACTTTAAATATCCATCGGATTGTAAAAAATCATTTCCCATGTTTGGTACAATCCAAGATAGAATTCAAAATTTTTGAAAATCTTACTTGCTCACAGAGGTGATACTTTCCAAATCTAGGGTAGCATCTCCTTGACGCAATCTTGCACGGCCGAGACTTACACCATTTTGAGCAACCACGGTTTTTGTCGAAGGTGCTCCTCCTCCTCTTTCTCCTTTGAAATCTTTCAATTGTCAGCATGGAGCCTCAGATTTGAGTAGAGGACGGGATTGGACGTCGAAGCATTACGACAAAATCAAGTGACCAACCTTCAGGACAAACATACAAATGCCCAAAACTTCGTGCATTTTGGTTTGTTTTCTTTGTTTTCTTTTTGAAAGATGACTTTTCTGGTCGATCCATCAATTTTGGGTCATTCATTAGTGACAATCGGTTTAGTTCGACAGTCGAATCGACTAGATAGTGATGACAATCGACATTGATCGGAGACAATGATGATTGCATGGTGGTCAAGAGTGATAGGCTGTTGTGGCGGCAATCCTTGCATGGTAGTCGACGAAGCCGAACTCCATCACTCCATCGTTGAAAGGAAATTGTTATATTTTTTTACTTTTTTGTCCGATTCGGATCTATGCCACTCCTTAACCCGGATTTCTTATCCGACATTTTATCCGGATATATGCGGGTTTATTTGGTCCAAAAGACGTGGTCAAACACTAAATAAGATATTTTGTTAATTTATCCGGACTCAAATCCAGACTATTGCCTTAGGGTGGAAAAGAGGCTCTTTCATCTTCATAGACACTCACATGGGTGTCCCCCCCTTTACCCAATCGATTCCACAACGTTTTTCTGTGTAACCACTATCCCATTTGGAGGACAAGGTGTAGACAAGGAGACAAAAATCGAGAGACGGACCCCCCCCCCGCACTCACATACACTCTCAGAGGAGGGCGCACTTTTTCCGCTCTTGACCCGTAAAAAGAACAAGAGGCCTAATGGAAAAATGAAAAGAGGCAGGTCAAGATTATATTTTTATTATTTTGCACTCTATACCCATAGTTCGGGGCTCCCTTTTTTGTTCAGTGATATGTCTATTACATTTTTGTGAAATTTATGTAAAAAAAATTATGAACTTTCACTTATGCTTGAACCTATGTGTATTAGCCAAGGTGAAAGAGCAACCGGAGCTGTGTCTGCTGGAGGTGGTGCAAACTGCTGTGGATATGATGTAATTGGTGGAAGTGAAGGATATGATGGTGGAAGTGTAACCTGCTGTGGAGTAGATGGAAACAGAGCATGTTGTGAAGCCTATAGAGGTTATGGATCCTATGAATGAAAATGAAACAATGGAAGTGAATGCGATGGTGCAACATGCTATCGATGGGATAGGAACAGGGGATGCCATGAAGCTTGTAGAGGCTGTGGATTGTGGAACCTACTGTGGATAGGATGGAAACAGGGGATGCCATGAAGCCCGTAAAGGCTGTGGAGACCAAGTTGGAAGAGCAATTTGACCTTGTTGTCTCTCTTCTTTGAGTAAAGGCTCCGGTAGAGTTATGTTTGCTTTGAGTTGTCATGCTCTATCTGCAGGAGGTGATGGAGGCTGTGGAGCCTTTATCCCAAATAAAACCTGGAATTGATTTCTTGACTGGTCAGTGATGTTTAGGCAAATATTTCTCCTGGCAATCCCGTCAAGTGCTCTCTAATTCTCGCTACGCTATTCTTGTTGATGCTCTTTCTCACAGTGAGGACAGATCCATAGATCGTCTACAATCTCAACTTGATTCCACACTACATCGCTAACCATCTTGGTTATTTATCCTACAAGGAAAGCGAGCACAATTAAATAACATCAAATTTCATCATCATTATTATTTTTTTAGTATTGTAAAATTATTTTAATTTCAGATATGGGAGTCGGACTGAGCCACGGGTTGCAACCCGAAGGTGATCTATGCTGGGAGTGAAGGCTTCACTCTTACCATTTCATCTTCTTTTCTTACCATTCTAAGCCACCTATACTCTACCTATCACTCTAAAGAAGAGCATGATATAACGAGTGTCTTATTTAGAGTCAAGACACCTAGGTGTCTTTTAGCATGATAAAGCACTTACTATATGGAGATGAAAACACATTTTTTTAAATATTAGTCATCTATATTTCTTCCACTTGGCCATAGACTAAAGAAATCTTGACACATGTAATTTTACCTTGAGGACAAACTTACACCAAGTATATTAACCTTGGTAATGCTGTAAGATTATTTTCTAACTCTAAACTTTTACACTCTTTAAGTTTTCTCCATTTCCGATTTTTGGATTGAAAAACAAGAATTTTAAGGTAAGTTAAGCGACCTTATTCTTAAAGTGGATTTGTTAAAGGACCAAAATTTGTTGATTTTGTTCGTTTTACTTTAAAAGTGGTTGAAGTTTTTGATTGTTCAAATTTTCTTCGAGGTAAGTGATTTGTTTAAGGCTAGACTTGTTGCTGGTGGGAGCGTCACTCATGTAACAAAAACTAGCATGGTTCGACTTAGCTCAAGCATTACCTTAAAAATATTCTCTATATTCCCAAATTCGAGTTCAATCTCATAGATGTTTCCAAAGTCTGTGTGGACAATTCCTGTCCTGCAAATTTCAATTGTAAAAATTGTTTCTTTCAGGACCTTTCGATTGAGAAACTGATGGGTTTAGGTAGAATGGCACAAGAACTCTATTTTTGGATCAGCTTCCCCAAAGATTTTGATTTATGTTCATTAAATAAAAGCATTTCATGTAATGCCACCACCAGTAATGAAATCTCTCTTTCACATTAGCGTTTGGGTCATAGTGCTCGTTTTCCTCATTCAAATTGTATGATCTGCCCCTTGGCAAAAGAATCACGAGCACCATTTCCTACTAGTATATCATGGGCTACTAGTGCTTTTTTCTTAATTCATATGGATACCTGGGGTCCCTATCATACTCCACATCATGATGGATCTCGTTTTTTTCTTACCATTGTGGATGATTACACCCATGCCACTTGGGTCTTCTTTATGCAATCCAAAAGTTAAACCTTTTCTCATCTGTTGAAATTCTTGTCCATGATCAAAAATCAATTTGATAAATATATTCAAAGAATTTGCACGGATAATGGACATGAATTTTTTTTCCATTGAGTGTCGATCTTTTTTGTCCTCTCGTGGAATACTTCATGAAAGCTCTTGCACGTGTACTCCCCAACAAAATTGGATTATTGAGCGCAAACATGGACATCTCCTATAAGTAGCCCAAGCACTCAAATATCAAGCTACCATTCCTGAATCTTTTTGGGGAGATTGTGTGTTCACGGCAGCCTATTTAATCAATCGAATACCAACTCGAATTTTTGGAGGATGGACCCCATTTGAAATGCTTTTTGGAAAACAATCAAGCATTACTCTTCTTAGAGTTTTTGACTGTCTATGTTATGTGACAAATGTGGGCCCTCGGGATAAAATGGACCCTCGTGCTCTTCGATGTATTTTTATGGGATATCCTACCCTGCATAAAGGTTACTGAGTTATGAAGATATCCACAAGTCGTTTTTTTGTCAGCCAAGATGTCGTCTTTCGCGAAGATATATTTCCTTTCCAAGAAATGATATCCTCATAATGTTAAGCCGACGACAGTTGAATTTGATACGAACTCATCATCATCTAATGAAAATCTACTGATTAAGGATCCATCAGAATATCAATGACTTGTTGAAAAACTTATTTATCTCATTATGACCAGGCCCGATATTTGTTATGTAGTGCAAATATTCAGCCAATTTATGCATGGCCTGAAGTAGTCCCATATGAATGTAGCACTGACGGTTGTTACATATTTAAAGGGATGCCAATAACTCGGAATTCTTTTATCATGTGATTGCAACATGAAGATGACAACTTACTATGATACGGATTATGCTACTTGCCCAATGACAAGAAGATCTATTATTGGTTTCTGCATTAAGTTGGGAAAATTTTTGATTTCATGGAAGACAAAGAAGTAGTCAATTGTTTCATTATCATGAGCCGAATCAGAATATCAAGCTATGGCAAAGACTATTTACGAAATAGTTTGGATACGAGGATTACTTTCAGATCTCGGTGTACAAGTTGACGGTGCAAGCGAATTATTTTGCGACAATGATGCTGCACTCAAACTAGCAGCAAATCCAATCTTTCATAAAAGAACGAAGCACATAGAAGTTGATTATCACTTCACTCATGAAAAAATTCAAAAAGGGATTGTTATCCCTCAAGGAATTGGAACTATGGAGCAGCCTACTGACATTTTCACTAAGCCATTGTGTCAAAGGCAACACATGTATCTATTGAGCAAGCTAGGTGTCTTTGACGTATACAAGCTGTCAGCTTAAGGGGGAGTGTTGGAGGAAGGATTTGAATCCTTGATTGATCTTTGATCACGATCATGATTCTATAAACGATACACATAGAATATTATGAGAATATTCAGGAAATAAAATAGGAAGACAATATTTTGTACATTCTTTCCAAGTTTTTCTTTGTACCATAAATACACTTATACGTACTATAATAATGGGTCAAATGTTGGGCCTAGATAATGGTCCATGTTTGGGCGAATTGGGCTTTGATAATGGGTCAAGATTGGGCCGAATTGGGCATAAAAAACGGGCAGAAGTTTGGGCCGGACATTGGGCCTACATAGGACGCCAAGCTTGGTCCGAACTTTGGGGCCTATTAGGCCTACAGAATGGGCCGCATATTGGCTAAGATAGTGGGCCTAATTTGGCCCAGACTTTGGGTATCTTGGGCCTACATAATGGGCCAATTGGGCCGTGTTAGCATGCCTATCTTCAGACCTGTTAGGCCTAGATAGCTGACCCAAGTTGGGCTTGTTTGGCGTTTTGCTGGGCCAAGGTTGGCCTTGTGGATTAGTATGATGAGCCAGACCTTAGGCCTACTGGGCCATCACTTTTGGGTCTTGAAAGTGGGCATAGATTTTGGCCTTATGGACGTGGGCCGATTTAACAGGCTAGACATTGGACTCAATAATGGGCCTTCGTTGAGCCTTTTCGACCTATATGATGGTCCTGACGAGCCCACCCTTAATCGGCTGCATGGGCCCATAAGGGCTGGGTTTCACGTAAGCCACTATGGGTCTTACCAACTTAGATAAATAGGCCGAAATAGACCTATTTTCTTTTTTGTAAGCAGTTTTGTTCGGTTTTTACTCTTTCAAATAATACGACAATTCACTAACTAGAAATTTTATCTTACATCCAAAAGAAACCTTGTCGGGGTCCCACGTGGAATTTCGACTTTGATTTTGCCTTCAAATGATCTTTCGTCGGTGCCGTCACAATTCCAATACGTTCTTCCAATGCTTCACATCTTAATCCCCTATGCTCTTCCCTCAAAATTTTCAGCAAACCAAATTATTATGTACAAGAAAACCAAAAGAATTTTTCACACCTCTATTTTTCCCGGACCACTCCGAGAAATGAAACGAACTGTTGACTCTATGTTTACTGTTTGATCAGGCTGCGTATAACATATGGTAGAATTCCACCATGATCAAAATATGCCAGCTATACCTGCAACCAATCAAATCCAAGATACAAACCAAAAAAGCAAGAGTCCTCAGCGAACTCACACCCATAATATTATTATGGGAATTGATAAACGGAATGGCAATGCAATGAACATAACTAGGAAAAGGCGGCTACCACTTTACCTCGGTATCAAATCGCAGGGTACATATGAACGTTTTCCCGGTGTTGATTGTAACAGTCACATCTTGGCCAGGCCCTATCTCACTGACTTTACTAGGAAGGTCTATGGTGTCGCGCTCGTGCCCCGTCAATCCCAAAGTGTCTGTGTCCTCGCCTGGCTCGAAACACAATGGAATGACCCCCATACCAGCCAGATTGCTACGATGTATTCTCTCAAAACTTTTAGCGATCACTGCTTTCACCCCCTGATTAAGCCCATCATGCTTAGTGACACTGAGCCCGAACGAAAAGGAATATTAGGCAAATTGAACGTGTGTTAAGTTAAATCAAACGTGAACTCACCATAAGCATTGGACCTTGGCGGCCCAATCTCGAGAGCTGCCACTTCCATACTCGGCTCCTGCGAGGATAATTGTGTCTTGCCCAACGACCTTGTACATCCGCAAGAAAACGGGCACGTCAGAATTTGAGGGGTGCAAGCATATTAAGCAAGGATTCTCAAGACTCATGATGCAATAATCAATATTCAGCCAATCCAACATCTGGATGTCAGCTTCAGAACCTCTTACTGAGAGGAAATATTGACCTGATACTTGCATTTTACGATTCATGCACTATAGCATTTGCTCCATGCAAAAGCAGTCCACTTCATGAGTTTTAGGGCATCCCCATCATGATAATATAGTATAGATGAGAATGCCAAATTTAAGCAGCTCACATCTAAGTGTACATGCCATGGAGCTGCTAAGAGATCTGGCAGAATGACAACACGGAAGTGGGACCATGTGTCTCAAATTTTATGAATCGCCATAGCTGCATCATACACAAAGTTTCTCTCCTGAGGGGATATGAATTGTCTTTGGACCCACTTCTCCGTTCAAGAGCTTGTTGAAAAGCCGAATATTGGCAAAAGTACCACGTGCCGTCAGTTCATCGTTGCCTCGCCGGCTGCCGTAAGATTTAAAATCTTTTGGGTCCACTCCGCATTCCAAGAGATACTTAGCCGCAGGGCTGTCCTTGTGGATACTTCCAGCTGGAGAGATATGATCAGTAGTTATGCTGTCTCCAAAGTTCAGTAGGCAATAGGTATCCTTCACTCCATGAGGACCGGGAGGATCCATGGTCATGTTCTTAAAATATGGAGGTTCGTGAATATAAGTGTTGCTCGGATCCCACGAATATAGGGTAGAGGAAGGTACAGAGAGCTGATTCCACATAGGATTTCCCCTTGGAATAGCCTCATAAGTGGTCTTGAACATGTCCGGCAGCACATTAGCTTGAACAACCTACATCAGATTAAAATGCATGTCCATTGGTCCAACTGTGACAGATGGACAGCACCAAAGAATCAACCCTGGGAACTCAAAAGGCGATCTACCTGTGCAATTTCCTCATTACTCGGCCAAACATCCTTGAAATATACTTTCTTCCCATCCTTTGATGTTCCAATAGGTTGCTTATCAAAATCAATGTCAACCTAATTGAAAAAGGAGTCAGCGAGTCCCCAGAAGCTATTGAATCGGGAAAACTGACGCAATTCTGAATATATCAGGTCAACAGCTTAGAAGTAAATAAGAATGCGACCAAATGTTAGTAAAAAACATATATTAAGGCTTTCGTGTGGTCATATTGGTATGCTAATGTTTAAAATGAAGGCCCCAATGGAAGTATCCAACAAGATATAGAGACATCAGGTTAAATTCCAACAGAGACATCTGCATGCATACCGTGCTCGCAAGTGCATACTCACCTACCAATGGAGGTGAAGCAAGATAGTTAGCTCTCGTCAATGGGTGAACACAGCCTTCAAAATTTCGATTTCCAGAAAGCACAGCTGCAGCAATAATATCTGCAAAATAAACCAAAAAACTAACTTTGGCTGAACCTGAAATATCATGAGAATGATCCACTTCAGATAAATAAGCAAACAGAATCATCAGCAGGTGGACTAAAACTATCAAGATTGACAAATAGACGGCACAATGGAAACAGCATCGGAATAACCACACACACTCACACACAATCTCAATTTAGTGGGCTAGGTACTCTGGAAAGACTGAAATAATTGGTTGAGAAGCATAAGTGAGCAGAACTGTATGATTTATCTCAATGCAAAGCAAGGAAGTCATCAAAGCTTGACACATATATTAAAAGCAAGGTGAACCTTAGAGATTATTTCAAGTCCTGTTTCGTGCTTGTCGCCTATACCTGTCACCTAGCCAGATGGATACAGATTGCATTTCCATTAGCATCTCTTTCCATAAAACCAGGAATTCTCAGATGAAACTCTCGCCCATGGAGCAACATTACTTGTTTATCTTATCTATTTCTGCCAAGAAAGGATTTTAATAGGCTATAAAGCTGAAGCTAGAGGTGCCTAAAGGGCTCGTGGCAAGATGGCACAACTTCGTGGATACAATTCTTGCCTGCTGGAGCTAAATCTTCTGGGTACTTGAAATGACTCAAGAAGCATTGCTAGAGTTTTCTTTATCCTCCTCATTAGGCTAACTCAGACTCTCTGGATGATATGTTTATAGTCACATATTAATGCCCCTAGATTTACATAACTTAAATATTTCAGACAAAGACAAGCCAGTTTCAAAGCAAGAGGTTACTGTGAGGTTTTAATGCACGTTTTTTTCACACATTGACCGCCTAAGTATTAAAAAAAAGAAACAAGTCAGATGTACCGTTGTCTGCAATTGCAGAAGCAACTGATTCATCGAGTTCTTCTGAATTTCCAATGCATGTAGTGCAACCATAACCAACTAAATGAAAGCCCTGCTGGTACTGATACTTTTGCAAGCCGCTGCAAAAGCACATGTTGGAACAATACGTAATACGCTCAAATAGCTATTGAATTTTGAGGAGATGCATCTAGCACACCTCTTGAGCAGGTACTTTGTGACAACTCCAGATCCTGGCGCAAGACTTTGTTTTAATCCATGGTTTACCCTGATACACGCTTGTTCTTGTTAATCTCCTCTGTAACTAAGTTCCCATTCCAAATCTCAATTTGAGATGCTTAGAGTTAGGCCACCAGAAAAATCAAAGTGGTCAAAACATTTGAGAATCGAAAAGCAACCTCCAAACCAAGTTCACAGGCTTTCTTTGCAACAAGCCTGGCACCAAGCATGACACTAGGGTTTGACGTGTTTGTGCAACTTGTAATTGCTGCAATAACAACACTACCATGCTTAAGCTCTGCAGGTATTCCATGGAATCAACATTGTGATGCCACAATTGGTTTAGGATAGATAAGATTAAATTTCAGATAACAATGTGTATATATATCAGATGAAAAATCAGCCAAATAGAATTTGCATTAGGAAGCAATCAACTAGCTTCCAGAATACAAGACATCTAAATAGCTGAACAAACTTAAAGTAATACACATAAGAAAAACCTCCACACAAGGAGAGTTATCATCATAGGAAGCTATCAAGCTAAAGAAAACTTAGAAATAGTAGAAAAATAGAATCGTTCAAGAATGCCCAAGCAAATTTCACAGAGCACTTACCTTGAAGCCAACTTTGTTGTCAAGACAAGAATGCCAATCAGCCTTCATATCTTTCAAAGGAACTCGGTCATGAGGCCTTGATGAAGAAATAAAGAAAATCACCATTGGGAACAGCAAATGATTAACGTGCAGTAGGATCAATACTATCCATTACCTTTTTGGTCCTGCAACTGAAGGTTCAACATCTGGCAGGTCCAATTGAAGATAAGATGTGTATGCTCTTTCTTGTTGAGGCTGGAAAATCAAAGTTGTAAGCAGATTTGGTACATCCGCACCTTTAGATCACTTTTTTTCAACAAAAGGAAAGGACAATAGTTACCTCATTATAGTCAACAAACGTCTTTTTTGCACGCAAATATGCCTCTATCATGGACACCTAAGAAAAAACAAAAATTACGTGGGAAGACAGGTTTATCTTCCATAGAGAACAAGCACTAAATTTGTAACATAAATCTATATCGAATCAGCTAACTGTTTCATCACTCCGTCCTGTTAACCTCAGGTACTGCAATGTAAGATGATCCACAGGGAAGAAGCCCATTGTTGCCCCATACTCAGGAGACATGTTAGCGATCGTAGCCCTGTCAGCTAGTGATAACCGCGCCATTCCTTCACCTAAATTAAATAAGAGGCGTACAATTGGTGTGAAAGAAATAAAAATATGGTTGAAAATTCAATTTCCAGAGTTTCCTTTTTAGTAACCCACCATAAAACTCAACAAAGTTCCCGACAACACCATGCTTTCTGAGCATCTGGGTTACACTTAAAACTAAGTCAGTGGAGTGACACCGTCAAGCAACAGTCCTCTTAACTTGAACCCAACAACGCCAGACAATACCATGCTCATGGGCTGTCAATTACAAAGGAGATTGGATCAGAGGAAGCAACAGTTATCTCTAATCACATAGCACATTATGCTTTCCCTTTGTCCCTACAGGAGTATTACATGCTAATGAAGGTACTTAGGACATTGACAAACTCCAAGAGAGATGAGTTCTCTTTCTTGAGGCTTCTATAATAGGACCTTAACAGAAATAGAGAGGAAATTACAATTTCTTCAAACTGGATGTACTGCACACACATAAAGTGAGTAACTTAAGGTGTCTGGCCATACTCCTCAAAGTCACTATATTTATCACTGCATTTCACACTCAACTCGTATCTTATCGAGACTTCAAAAGAAAATATTAATACTCTGGTTCAATCCAATCTGTTAGCATACATCAGTCAAGATGGAACAATGGTGGTGAAGAAGGGTTGTGGCCGAGAGAGGAAGCAGAAATGCCGAAGTCTACCTGTCCAAGCATAGCTGCCTCTGCTTCAATTCCTTCCACTCCCCAACCAGCTACTCCTAACCCATCAATCATAGTTGTATGGGAATCTGTACCGACCACACTATCAGGGTACAGAATGCCATCGCTGTTACAAACAACCCTTCCATGATATTCTAGATTAACCTGAAAAATTAATCAAGGAAACACCATTTCCACAAGCCAAAATGATTAATGCGTTGCCCAGATTTTTATCCACAAGGTGGCACTGATTTTGGATGGTAATTGTTCCTCACTGTAGCAAACTCTCTGACCTGCAAAATAACTAGAGACATCCTGATGAAAATTAGGGATAGAGATTACTAACAAGTAACGGATAGAAACTCGATCACACATCTCATTCCCATATTATAAAATTTGTACATTCACAGTTGCACATAGAGTTAAAACAGATAAATAGATCGTTGCATTTCGTCAAGCCATTATACTTCCAACTTTCCAGAGAAGCAAAGAATTCGCAAGCAATATTCCAACCACAGAAATTCAGTACGCAAGGTGGCGCTGATTTTGGATGGTAATTGTTCCTTCTGAAAAGTTCCATAAGAAGGCACTTTGAAAATCTCTTGCACACTTCATATCACGTAGAGATAGAATGGAGATCCATCTTTTCAGCTTAACATTTTCTTTGCAAATATCCAGGTGCAAAACTTTCTTTTCCGCTCGTAAACATTTCAAGAAAACTATTCAACATTTCTACTCAGCTGAAGGAGAAACTATACTACGAAATGATTACACAATAGAATAGAACCTATGCCAACAACAATTCAATACTCCAACACTAAATGTGGAGAAGTTGTCGAAGTTCTTCAATCAACGCTTGCAGCTTTGGTAGCGTCTGTGGAGGAATTTATTGTCCATGGGTAATTGCCGCATCCACTGTCCTATATCCACTCAATGTCTGCTCCAATTTCATGTTTAAATCAATCACCCTGTCTTGGCCAGCCATAACGACTTCTGCTAAACTTTCTCGTAGATTTATCAACTGTGCTTGTGGTGTTGAACTTGAGCTACTAGCAATATCTGCAGTAGCAAGTAGACTCTGACTTGCGAAGAAAGAGCTCTTTGCTCCAAATGCAGCAGGAGATGGAAACGGTTGTTGCTCGAGAGCAACTAGTGAACTTTCTCCAAAAGTCGGAGTGAACAGCTGTTGGGGATGAGGCTGCGATCCATGCTTTGGCAGTGTCTGTTGGTGCTCTGGAGCCTCTGGAGCAATTGGAACTTCTGGTAGAGCTGCTTCGTATGGAGCAACTTGAACTGTTGTTGGTCTGTAGCAAAAGCCAGAGGGAACACTTGTTGGGGATCAGGCTGCCATGCATGCATAGGCAGTGGCTGTTGGAGCTCTGGAGCAATTAAAAACGGAACCCGTGGGGCCTCTGGAGCAACTAGAACTTCTGGTAGAGTTGCTTCGAGTGAAGCAACTTGAACTTGAACATGTCGATACAGTTGTTGCTCTTGAGCAAAAGCCGAAGGGAACTGTTGTTGCTCTGTAGCAAAAGCCAGAGGGAACAGTTATTGGGGATCAAGCTTTCATGCATGATGGCAGTGGCTGTTGGTGCTCTGGAGCAACTACAAATGGAACTTCTGGTAGAGCTGCTCCTTGTGGTGCAACTTGAGCTGCTTCATGTTCTGCTTCATCTAGAATTATATGAGGAATCGACGTCAGTATTGTTGTCTTTGCTGGTCATTCAACATTGGGCAATCTATTATTTCTTGCCGCTGTGCCCGCCTCAGCCTAGAGTCAAGTGCTCTATTATTCATGCCAAGTGATTCCTGCTTTTTTTGTAACTTTTCTGACAGTTTAAACAATGCCATCTGTCACCAACGACCACAACTACGCTCAGCACTTTTGCCTTATGGTAATTTATTGGGATTGATGACCTACAATCAAAGAGAGCCTAATTAAAATATTGTAATATGATTTTAATAATAGAGATGGGACTCAGGCTGGAAGCACCCTTAGAATAAGCCCGACTTGTGATCAGACTTTTTGACATTGATAACCTAGGCATACGAGCGTGAATGTGAACACCCATCGCCGGCATGACTTCGACGGCCACCAGGCCTATGCTATGACCCACCAAGTCGAGCTTGTTGCCCACTAAGCCTATTCCGTCGAGCCGACATTGCCGAACCGCTTGTCACCAGCAAAGAACAGATACTTACCTCAAAACTAAGAGAGACAAATAGATAGCCGGCCTGCCCACCAAGCCGGCCCTGTCGCCCACCAAGCCTGCTCCATTGCCAGACTACCTGTCACCAACATGGTTGTCGACGGGCCGGGCTGGTAGTCGGAGTCATGGCCAGCAATGGGTGAACTAGGTTCTGAAAAAAAAAAAAACAATAATGGTAGAACTAGGGCATATGAGCGTGAATGTCCTCTGGCCACCAAAGCGACCCGTTGCCCACCAAGCTGGCTCCCTTGGCCCCATCGCCGGGGATGAAACAAAACTTGATCTTCGGCCTGATCTAAATAGAGTAAATTCACAAAAATGCAACAAACATACCACTAGCATGCGCGACCGACGACTGGCTAAAAATAAATGTGTCTAAGGTTTCACTGTCCCCGAGCCGAGACCGTGAGAACTCATCTTTGAAGAGCAAAGGAAACCGAAACAAAGACAAACGAGAGAATGCCGAAAATTGTCGGGAATGAGGGATTGGAGAGAGGCGTCACGAGAGGGGGGACGCCGGAGAGAGGTTGTCGGATGGTGATGGTCTGTTGAGGGTCGAGTGAGACCAAAAAGAGGGAGCCCCGAGCTATGAGTGTACAAAGCAAAATAATAAAAATATGATCTTGGCCCGCCTCTCTTCATTCTCCCTTTATGCCTCCCTATTCTTTTTATGGGTCGAGTGAAACAAGGACTCTCTCTCCTTCCTTCCCTGTTCTTTTGGTAGAACTGCTCCCTACGGAGCAACTTGAGCTGCTTCCTGTCTTGCTTTATCTGGAATTTGTATGAGGAATCGATGCCGGTATTAGTGTCTTTGCTGGTCATCCAATATTGGGCAATCTATTATTTCTCGTCGCTGTGCCCACCTCAGCCCTATTAAGTGCTCTATTATTCGTGCTAAGTGATTCCTGTTTTTTTTTAACTTTTCTAACAGTTTGGACAATTGCATTTGTCGCCAACTACCACAACTACACTCAGCACTTTTGCCTTATCATAATTAATTGGGATTGATGACCTACGATCAAAGAGAGCCCAATTAAAATATTGTAATATGATTTTAACAATAGAGATGAGACTCGGGCCGGGTTCACGCAAGGACTAAGCCCATTAAATAATATACCATCAGCCTAGTTTTTACCTAAGCCCATAACAAGTCCTAAGCTACAACCAAAACCCAACTCAGGCCGGGAGCACCCTTAGAATAAGCCCGACCCATGACCAAACTCCCTTTAACATTAATAGCCTAGGCATACAAGCGTGAATGTGAACACCCATCGCCGGCACAACTCCGACGACCACCAGGCGTACACCGTCGCCCACCAAGCCGACTCCGTAGAGCCGACATCGCCAAACCGCCCGTCACCAACAAAGAACAGATACCTACCTCAAAGCTAAGAGAGACAAATGGATGGCTGGCCTGCCCACTAGGCCAACCCCATCACCCACCAAGCTAGCTTCGTAGTCGGACCGCCGGTCACTAGTATGGTGGTCGACGGGCCGAGCTGGTAGTCGGAGTCATGGCCGGCGATGGGTGAGCTAGGTTCTGAAAAAAAAAAAACAATAAAGATAGAACTAGGGCACATGAGCATGAATGTCCTCCGGCTACCAAGGCAGCCCGTCGCCCACCAGGCCAGCTCGTTCGGTCCCGTCGCCGGGGAGGAAACAAAAATCAGTATCCGACCTGATCAAAATAGAGCAAATTCATAAAAATGCAACAAATATACCACTAACCCGTGCAACCGACGACTGGGCAAAAATAAACGTGTCTAAGGTTTCACTGCCCCCGAGCTGAGATCGGGAGGACTCACCTTTGAAGAGCCGAGGAAATCGAAACAAGGACAAACGAGAGAATGCCGGAAACCGCTAAAAATAGGAGAATGGAGAGAGGCATCACGAGAGGAGGGATGCCAGAGAGACGTTGTTGGACGGTGGTGGCCGGTTGAGGGTCGAGTGAGACTAAAAAAAGGAAGCTCCGAGCTATGGATGTAGAGAGCAACACAATAAAAATATGATCTTGGACGGCCTCTCTTCATTCTCCCCTTACGCCTCCCTGTTCTTTTTATGGGTCGAGTGAAATAATGACTCTCTCTCCTTCCTTCCTTGTTCTTTTGGTAGAGCTGCTCCCTATGGAGCAACTTGAGCTATTTCCTGTTTTGCTTCATCTGGAATTTGTATGAGGAATCGATGCCAATATTGTTGTCTTTGCTGGTCATCCAACATTAGGCAATCTATTATTTCTCGTTGCTGTGCTCGCCTCAACTCTGTCAAGTGCTCTATTATTCGTGTCAAGTGATTCCTGTTTTTTTTTATAACTTTTCTAACAGTTTGGACAATGCCATCTGTCGCCAATGACCATAACAGCACTCGGCACTTCTACCTTATCGTAATTTATTGGAATTGATGACCTACAATCAAAGATAGCCCAATTAAAAATATTGTAATATGATTTTAATAATAGAAATGGGACTCGGGCCAGGTTCACGCAAGGACCAAGCCCTTTATTTACTACACTCTTAGCCTAATTTTTACTTAAGCCTATAACAAGTTTTAAACTACAACCAAAACCCAACTTGGGTGGGGAACACCCTTAGAATAGGCCCGACCCATGACTAGAATCCCTTTGACATTGGCAGCCTAGGCATACGAGCATGAATGCAAACATCCATCGCTAGCGCGACTCCGATGGCCACTAGGCCTACGTCGTCACCCACCAAGGCGGCTCCATCAAGCCGACGTCACCGGACCGCTCGTCACCAGCATAGTGGTCAACGGGCTGGGCTAGTAGTTGAGTCATGGTCGACGATAGGTGAACTAGGTTCTGACAAAAAATAATAATAATGATAGAACTATGACATATGAGCGTGAATGTCCTCTGGCCACCAAGGCGACCCGTCGCCCACCAGGCCGGCTCCTTTAGCCTTGTCGCCGGGGAAGAAACAAAACTTGATCTCCGGCCTAACCGAAACAGAGCAAATTCACAAAAATGCAACAAACATGCCACTAGCATGCATGACTGACGACTGACCAAAAATAAACATGCATGACTGACGACTGACCAAAAATAAACATGTATGATTTCATTGTCCCCGAGCCGAGACCGTGAGGACTCGCCTTTGAACTGTCGGAGGAAACCAAAACAAAGACAAACGAGAGAATGCCAGAAATCGTGGGGAATGAGGAAATGGACAAATGCGTCACGAGAAGGGAGACGCCGAAGAGAGGTTGTCGGATAGTGGTGGCCGGTTGAGGGTCGAGTAAGACCAAAAAGAGGAAGCCCCGAGCTATGGGTGTAGAGAGCAAAATAATAAAAATATGATATTGACCCGCCTCTCTTCATTCTTCCCTTACGCCTCCCTATTCTTTTTATGGGTCAAGTGAAATAAGGACTCTCTCTCCTTCCTTCCCTGTTCTTATGGTATAACTACTCCCTGTGGAGCAACTTGAGCTGCTTCCTGTCCGTCTTCATCTCAAATTTGTATGAGGAATCGATGCCGCTATTGTTGTCCTTGCTGGTCATCCAACATTAGGCAATCTATTATTTCTCGCCACTGTGCTCGCCTCAGCCTTGTCAAGTGCTCTATTATTTGTGCCAAGTGATTCTTGCTTTTTTCGTAACTTTGCTAACAATTTGGACAATGCCATATGTCACCAAAGACCACAACTACACTTAGCACTTTTGCCTTATCATAATTCATTAGGATTGATGACCTACAATTAAAGATAGCCCAATTAAAATATTGTAATATGATTTTAATAATACAGATGAGATTCGAGCCAGGTTCACGCAAGGACCGAGCCCATTAAATACTATAACCTTAGCCCAGTTTTTACCTAAGCTCATAACAATTCCTAAGCTACAACTAAAACCCAATTCCGGCCGAGAGTACCTATAAAATAAGCCCGGCCCGTGACAAGACTCCCTTTGATATTGACAGCCTAGGCATACGAACGTGAATGTGAACACCCATCGCCGGCGCGACTCCAACGACCATCGAGCCTACGCCGTCACCCACCAAACTAGCTCCGTCGAGCCGATGTCACCGAACCATCCATCACCACTAAAGAACATATACCTTCCTCAAAACTAAGAGAGAAAAATAGATGGCCAGCCTGCCCTCCAAGCCGGCTGCATTTTCAGATAGCCTATCACCAGCATGGTGGTCGATGGACCGAGCTGGTAGTCGGAGTCATGGCCGCCGATGGGTGAACTAGGTTCTGAAAAAAAAAAACAATAAAGGTAGAACTAGGACATATAAGGGTGAATGTCCTCTGGCCACCAAGACAACCTGTCGCCCACCTGTCCGACTCCTTTGGCCCCATCCCCGAGGAGGAAACAAACAATGCCATCTGTCAACAATGACTACAACTACACTCAACACTTCTGCCTTATCGTAATTCATTAGGATTGATGACCTACAATCAAAGAGAGCTCAATTAAAATATTGTAATATGATTTTAATAATACAGATGGGATTCGGGCCGGGTTCACGCAAGGACCGAGCCCATCAAATACTATACCCTTAGCCTAGTTTTTACCTAAGCCCATAATAAGTCCTAAGTTACAACTAAAATCCAACTCCGGCCGAGAGCACCCTTAGAATAAGCCTGGCCCCGTGACCAGACTCTCTTGATATTGACAGCCTAGGCATACGAGCGTGAATGTGAACACCCATCGCTGGCGCGACTCCGACGGCAACTAGGCCTACGCCGTCACCCATCAAGCTAGCTCTGTCAAGCCGACGTCGCCTGACCATCTGTCATCACTAAAGAACATATACCTTCCTCAAAACTAAGAGAGACAAATAGATGGCCAGCCTGCCCTCCAGGCTAGCCCCATCGCCCACCAAGCCGGCTGCATTTCCGGATAGCCTATCACCATCATGGTGGTCGATGGGCCAAACTGGTCGTTGGAGTCATGGCTGGTGAAGGGTGAACTAGGTTCTGAAAAAACAAAAAATAATAAAGATAGAACTAGGACATATGAGGGTAAATGTCCTCCGACCACCAAGGCGACCCGTCGCCCACCTGTCCGACTCCTTTGGCCCCGTCGCCAGGGAGGAAACAAAACTCGATCTCTGGCCTGATCGAAACAGAGCAAATTCACAAAAATGCAACATTCATACCACTAGCTTGCGCGACTGACGACTGGCTAAAAATAAACGTGTCTAAGGTTTCACTATCCCTAAGTCGAAACCGTGAGAACTCACCTTTGAAGAGCCAGAGGAAATCGAAACAAAGACAAACGAGGGAATGCCGGAAACCGTCGGGAATAAGGGAATGGAGAGAGGCATCATGAGAGGGGGGACGCAGGAAAGAGGTTGTCGGACGGTAGTGACCGGTTAAGGGTCGAGTGAAATTAAAAAGAGGAAGCCCCGGGTTATAGGTGTATAGAGCAAAACAATAAAAATATGATCTTGGCCCGCCTCTTTTCATTCTCCCCTTACGCCTCCCTATTCTTTTTATAGGTCGAGTGAAACAAGGACTCTCTCTCCTTCCTCCTTGTTCTTCTGGTAGAGCTGCTCCCTATTGAGCAACTTGAGTTACTTCCAGTCCTTCTTCACCTTGAATTTGTATGAGGAATCGATGTCAGTATTGTTATCTTTACTGGTCATCCAATATTGGGCAATCTATTATTTCTCGCCATTGTGCATGCCTCAGTCCTGTCAAGTGCTATATTATTCGTGCCAAGTGATTTCTGCCTTTTTTATAACTTTTCTAACAGTTTGGACAATTGCATCTATCGCCAACGACCACAACTACACTCAGCACTTCTGCCTTATCGTAATTCATTGGAATTGATGACCTACAATCAAAGAGAGCCCATTTAAAATATTGTAATATATTGTAATATGATTTTAATAATAGATATGGGACTCGAGCCGAGTTCACGCTAGGACCTAAGCCCAATTTTTACCTAAACCCATAACAAGTCCTAAGTTACAACTAAAACCCAACTCCAGGTCGGGAGCACCCTTAGAATAAGCCTGACCCGTGACCAGACTCCCTTTGACATTGACAGCCTTGGCATACAAGCGTGAATGTGAATACCCATCGCCGGCGCAACTCTGACAGCCACCAAGCCTGCGCCATCGCCCACCAAGCCAGCTCTATAGAGCCGACGTCACCAAACCGCCCGTCACCAGCAAAGAACAAATACCTTCCAAGGAAACGATAGATTCATACCCAAAAAATATATGGGAGAAAATAGGACACCACCTGTTTAACTTTATACCTCTCCAACCCCTTGGTAAATTCCCATAAACTTTCAAAACAAAGGAAACCGTTGTAAAGCATAACCCAATGCACCATTTAGCATGGAAACCCATTTTAAGTAGATATTCTCCCAAGAAATCCCATTCCACTTGATCATATGCTTTTTGCATGTCTCGCCTGAAATTTCCTTCTCTTCTTTCTCCTCCTCCTCTTTCCGATCCTGAGTCAATGCAGCTCTTGAACCACTAGTATATTATCTTGAATTTGCGTCTGGCTTGCCAATGCGCTTTCTTCCCTCGCAACCAGCTGAGGCAACCAAGGTTTCGACCCATTGGCTAAAGTCTTGGATATAATTTTATACACAAGATCGCAAAGACATGTAGTGGTGTCTTTCTGGATTGGGAGTCTTGGAAATAAGAGAGATGATTATTTTGTTTGTTCTCGTTTCTTACTCCTGAAGTAAAAAATTCCTTCACTGCTTTTTTAAAGGCGTCTTCCTTTATGATATTCCAGTAATTCTCATAAAACAGTCCATTCCATTTAAACCATCTAGGCTGGGGCTTTAGAGATCCCCAGTTGGAACACCACATTCTGCACTTCCTCCAAAGTAACCTCGGTCAAATTATTCAGATACTGAAATCACATATGGGCATTGGGAAAGCGCTTTCTGAAAGTTCCACAAAGCTATACAAATTTTCAAAGAATTCCACGGCCATCTCCTTCAGACAGGTCTGGTCTCTAATCAAAACCCCTTCCTCATTTTGTAGCATGGTGATTCTATTCCTCTGTCTATTAGGTAGTGAAAGCATGAAAGAATTGTGTTTTTGTAGATGCATTTCATTTCAGCCAATTGATCCGAGACCTCATACCCAATACATTTCCTCTTTCAATTTCTCAAACTTTCTCCCTATTAAAGGATCGTTGGCTCTGTCCATGTGACTCTAGATTTCTTGGTTTAAGGTGTTAATCTTGTACAGCCTTTAACTTGCCGAATAAATCCCTATTTTCCCACATTGAGGAGTCCCGAAAAGCAGTAATCATTGATGGGCATTCATCATCCTCCAACCAGAACTTATCCTCCGACCAAAACAACCACCACAACGCTCTAAATTTGAATTCCTTCTTTCGTTTCACTAGTACCTACCTATCTAGTCTTTTCTTTACAAAATCCTCCCCTTCTCTATAACCCGTGACTCCACATGCTTGGAGCATGAAAAAATCATGCGATGAGTATCCTCTATCCTCTTTCTTGCTTTCTTCCAGTGATAAAGTACTTCATTAAAGTCAAGCAATTGATTTTTTTCTTCTTAACTAACTGTAGCACCATGAGGGTATTCTCAAGCAGTGGACTCGATAGCATTTGTCATAACATGGTATTCACCGAGAGCTTTTTCTTTCTAAAAATAGAAATCCCTTCTTGAACAAGCCATTCATAGAGGGCATTAGATTACATCTTATTTTATGTCATTTGCTTTTCTTAGGACTAGACTAGTCAATCTATGTTGGTACACCTTTGAGGAGTGAAGACAAGTTATTGGCATCTAGTATCCAGTTCCGCACATATCATATATATATATATATATATATATATATATATATATATATATTGGCCTAGAATCTAGGGATTATAAATAGAAGAGAAAGTGTCTAGGGGGATTATAAATAAGGTTAGTCTAAACGTTTACGTTTGTTAGTACTAGATTTGTTAATTATATGAAAGAAATCCAAAGGTTCTATGTCTATGTAATAATCAAAAAACTCAGAAAGTTCTACAAAGGTTTGTATAATATCATAAAGTAATTCTAAAGTAAAAGTAATTATATATAAAAATCTTACTAAATAAAGAGACGATCTATAAATAAAAATCAGATTAAATAAAAAGATGAGCATTATAGCTTCAATAAAGATCATAAGCGATATATAAAATTACAAGTATAATTACTAAACCGACCATATAGGTGGTAAGGATAAGTAGAAATGACAAGGGCAAAACGATAAGAAGAAGTAAGGGAAAATTTCAAATAGGTACCCAAAGTGGGGTTATTTTCTCAAAAAGGAATCCAAAGTGGACATAGTGTCAAATAAGGGCTCGAAATGCCAAATCAGTCTCAAATAGAGGCCCGAAGTGCCCAATTAGTCTCAAGTAAGGGCCTACGTTCGCCGACCGGTCAAATGTTCACCGGCCAGCAAGCATGTCATTGTTTCGGCGATCCGAACAAGGGCAATTTCGTCTTTTATTTTTTTTTTCTCTTTTCCTTTTCCTTTTCTTCTTCTTCTATTTTTTCACCTTTTCCCTCCGCCGACCATAGCTGGGGCCGATGGAGATTGCCTGCCTCAGGCAGAGGCCGCCCTCGCCTGCGTCGGGCGAGGGTCGGGTGAGTCGCCCTCGCCGGTGTCGAGCAACTTCCTTTCGCATGATCTCTCCGCCTTAGCTCCTGTGGCCCTTTAGCGTAATTCGTTTGGAACATGGTCTGTGTCTCATCGTCTCTGGAGTTCTTAATGTCGACTATTCATGAGCTTAGCTCTGTATTTTCTTTATGAGATTTTTGTTGTCGGTTCCTATTCCCATGTTAGAATACCCTTGTTTCACGCTGCATTGTCTGGGAAATGGTCCTTTGCCTGTTTGGTTGTTGATCTATATTGGTCTAGTGACGGCAAGGGCCGACCCTGGGTTTCCCCTGGCGTCAGGCGGCCCTTGCCCGACTCCGGTGAGGGTGGCCTCCACCTGAGGTCGACAACCTCCGCCAGCCCCGGCTATGGCCGGCGGAGGGAAAAGATGAAAAAAAGAAGAAGAAAACGAAAAGGAAAAGAGAAAAAAAAATAAAAAATGAAATTGCCCTTGTTCCTATCATTGGAACAGTGACGTACTCGCCGGCCAATGAACATTTGACCGGCCGGCGAGCCCAAGCCCATACTTGAGATTAATTGGGCACTTTGGACTCCTATTTGAGACTGATTAAGCACTTCATGCCCTTATTTGACACTATGTCCACTTTGGATCCCTTTTTAAGAAAATGACCCCATTTTGAATACCTATTTGAAATTTTCCCAAGAAGTAAGGATATATAACAAATGCAGAAAATTGACTTAAATAAAAGACAGACCAACCACAGGCTGTTTAACCTGTCGATTGTGGGGTAAGTAAACTAAATTGCTTCAAAGTAAATTGCAATTAAGTAAAGTTTACTGATATATAAACAGTATCGAAAGATTACAAATGCGAATATTAAAAGCACAAGTGCAAAAGTAAGTAAAACTCTTTATATCCTTAGATCATGAGTAAGATCTTGAATATAAGGTGTCACGGGGATGCTATGAAACTTACTGGATAATAAAAAGGTATGGAAAGTTCTTGAGATATATGATCCCTTATTTCTGCAAAAGGAAATTGGGGTGAAAGATGGAGAAAATCAGAAGAAATTCAGAGGTTCTGAAAAAAATCGGTGCCTTCCTCCGATGGATGGAGTGGGATTATATATGCCAATGGGTTGTTGTAGAAAAAGGTTCACGAGTAATACTGTGGTGCACAGTAAAAGGTGAATAATAACCTGAGGTGAACATAATTATGAAAGCATATGGCAGAAGTCAAAAAGCATATGAAAAGTGGATGAAGGTCTTTCGGCGTCTTTGTCTTGTTTCTTCAAAATCTGGACAAAGATTCCGAAGGGTCTTCTTCTTCCTCATCTTTCATTTCTCTCCATGAGATGCCTGGTATGCCTGGAATGCCATAACAGCCATCTTCATTTGAATTTCCGCTATGGTGAAATTGTGAAGAGTTTGAGTCTTTCAGTTGAGAAATGGCTTATTTATTAGGAATATCTAGACCTGTTTATCAACAAAGCCCCGATTATCCCAAACCCAGTCCTTCTGAAATGGAAGGCCAAAAAATTAATGTTTTAGAAAAAGAATTTGTGCCTAATAAGATTCTTTTAAATCAACAATTTAATTTTTTTGAAAAATAAGCAAATCAGAGAATGGTTCTTTGCCAAATGCAAAGACTAAGCCAGCCAAATCAAAGAAGAATATTATGAATACATGTATCAGCATGAAATTTGATTGTTCTTTTTGGATTGGTTTGAAGAGGAATTTTTAAAAGAAAAGCAGGTTTTTGTTTTAGATCAATTTTATAAGTGGAAACTAGATAACGGCCAAATAATTGAATCCAATCATCCTCCTCTAAGAAAAATAAAAATTCCAGTTTGATTATTACGTAAGTGGAAAGCAACTCAAAACCTGCCATGTGCAGATTTCCAGTTTGATTCTTGAGAAATCGATTTATTGCGTTCAAAATTTCCGGAAATTGATTTTATGAAAATTCCATCTGGTGTTCCCAAATCACATTGACCATTTTATTAGAATCTGCGGATTGCTCATGAGTTTACGAAAAAAAGTTGCCCACTCCTTGCCAGAATTACTAATCCCCGAAAGGAAGAAACCTACATTTGCAATTTCAAAATCATAAATCAACATGGGAAAAATTATTTGATAGGACATGTCCCAAATTACTAGAGATGTTCCAAGGCAACTAACTAATTTTGGATAGATTTTTTTATTTTTTTCTAGGTCGTGCAATTACCTAGCAAATATACTACTCTTTTATACTAGAATACTTATTTTCTTGATCCAAAAAGTAACTCACAATTATTGCAAACTTACTTCTCAGTCTACACAGAGACTCACTTTTCTATATGAAAAGTTACTATTGTTGAATCGGAAAAAACTAATTATTTCGTGATTGCTTGATTTGGATATCGGAGTTTCGATATTTGTTATCGGGAAGTACAATTATCGCGACCCTCGCAATGGGTAAAATGCTAAATGCCCCCCCCCCCCAGCCCGAGGCGAGCGAGTTAACAGATTGCTAAGGGAACACAAGTGATTTCTCTTGCAAGATGACACTCACGCTTGACCAGGGTTCACCCGAATCCTATTGATTGCAAATCATTTTCTCAATTAATTATGGACATAAAGTTCTTATTCGGAAGTTGCCACTAACCTATAATGGGCCGATTCAAGGACGACTAAAACGCGCGAAGTTATTTTATTTCCACAAACCAGAATTTTCGAGTGTGGACTTGCAAAAATAGCGAACGCGTGTCGAAGAAAGTTTTAACTTTGGAATTGGGGTATGCGTTGTTATTTTTAGTACATTGAGGTTAGTAACAATGGTAAATTACTTAAATGTACGGAAAGAGAGGGATCCGAACCCTCTTTAAACAAAAAGCTTACATAGCAGTTCCAATAATACACCTTGAACCACTCGGCCATCTCTCATACATAATGATATGTCTCCGCAACCGAAGGAATAGTCAATCATTCATACTCAATTCCTATATACTTTTTTATTAGCATTGGAAACATATCATGTCATGGCAGAGTAATGTTTCACAGTTTAATGAATTTTTCACTTATTTGATGGGATGGTGAAGACATTATTTATGGTTAAACTCTTCACAAAAGATAGTAAAAGGGCAATTCCCAATATCGGAAATTTTTACTATGCATGTTAAAACATTAGAGATGATTTCTTACCAAAAAAAAAACATTAGAGATGATAGATCATGGGAAGAATGTGCATCCCAAAAGATAGTTAAAGGGAAATTTACAACAATATAGTGATATAGCAATCGATAAATATATGTATTATATAAGATTGACAAGTTTAGGTAGTGAAAAATTTCGCAAGGAAAAACCAACGTTGGGAATCCGACAAATTGGCTCTTGCATTTTGCACACTTCTAACATAGTTTTCTATGCACTTACACGAAATATAGTACAAATGTAATGCAAAATATATACACCTAATACATTCAAATATAACAGGAATATGTATATGTCTCAATGTATTATTCTTGGATGTCTCCGAAGATACAAACAAAATAAAAGCAAAATCAAACAAATAAAACACAACAAACCCGCATGGAAACACATAGTAGTCTACTAGTCTTATTGATCAGTCGCCACATACAAAGGCCTCATTCACCCTAAATGATCATTACATGAACATTTCGTGAGGCTCTGGGGAAGCCCATCACAAACACAGCCCTTTGTAAGTAAATCGAACGATCACCACCATGACCATCAACTTCATTGGAGAGATACAGTTTGAGTTCTTGCATGGCACGCCCATAATATAGCAAATACCTCAACAGATTATTTTCATTGACAGTCCCTCGAAAACCCTTCACCTCCACCACCTTCAACGTCCGGATGACGCACTTGTAAAGCCTATCTGTATCACCGCACCAAAATCTGCTCGGATTGAACTTGAACGGTGGTTGATAATCCTAAAGAAAGTTGATAAAACTTCAAATATTTATGTCGATATTTCATGTTACGAATTTGAAAACTATTTACCATCACATTGTCGAATCATGATAGTTTATCAAAAGAGAGAAAAAGGATGATGAATCACTCCAACATAACATTAACCAATACCTATGAAAAGAAATCTAATGCAAATTATCTAATGTGCCAACACAAATAATTCATGTAAGGCTTGTTTTCTTTGAATGAAATAAGGAAGGGTAATGTGTGCACTTACAGGGAAAATTCTTGGAGGGCTGATTTGGAGAGTTAGGGTTTCGAGAAAAGGACAACTCTTGAGGAAGAAAGCAATCCCCCAAAACTCATCCCGATGCACTGCAGTGTTCAAAATAAGATGCCGCACATTAAGAGGCAATTGCATTTTCAAGGGCTCCACCCCAGTTGGAACAACCTGATGAATATATGATAATGCCGTTATTACACGAACATGTCTCGCAATAATAAAAAATTGTTTGTAACAAATAAGAAATTAAATAATAAGAACTGTTAAAAGACGACAATTTTCAAATTGTATGCATGCGATTATAAAAGTGACAATGATTTTTTGCTAAAGATAAGTTTCATGATGTTTTATTTACTTAAGGGAACATTGTACGGCCAAAAAAGATAAACAACCATGTAAATCCTTGCAGATTATGTCACCAAGTGGTCGAAACAAATATTAATCACATGAAGTATATGGAGGATTCATTTAAAGAAAACCCCGAAAGTACAAGAAACCGAAGGTACGCATACCTGAAGCATGAAACTACAAACTCTCAAAACCCTAGCGCAGTCCAAGGATGACAGAAGTCTTTGAAGAAGATCGCCACCGGATTCGTCGAACTCCGACTCGGATCCAAAGTCAAGTTCAGCCTCTTCCAAATGCCTTGTGAAAGTAAACTCAAAAATCCCTACAGACCCTGAATACTTGAAAAACCTCAAGTTCGGTGCCTCAATCCCAAACCACTCGTGATAGAAATTGCAATTGTCGACCACCAATGTCTTCAGCGCCAAATCCCTCTCAAAAATGCTCAGATGCTCGAGGTTCCAACATTTTTTCAGCCTCAAACTCTCCAAGAACGAACAGTTCCGCAACAGGTCATTCAGAGTAGACATTCCCACTGCAGTCCAACCAAACGAAATGTGCTTAAGCAATTTCAGATTCATCAACCAGGCCGGGTTGAAACTGCATGCAAACAGCGTCAACGACTCAAGACCCAGCGTGCCATTTTCATAAACTTGCATGGGGAGATCAAACTCCGGTTCGTGATTCTCCATATCATTCTCATTCCACGTCGGATCGGAGAAGTCCAGTTCAAGCGCTCCAACATTACGGGAAACGGCAAATGAAATGCACTTTTGCACGTCGGCTTCGAACTCGTGAGGCTTCGATATACGGAGCTTGAACCTTCGCAGGACGAGTTTGGAGGTGTATTCATTTAGCCAGCACCGAACGAAGTTGATGAAATCTTGTCTTTGAAGACGTTGAGATTCAACAGGTACATTGTCTTTAACAAAAAACCGCTCGTCGAACTCAATGTTTGCCGTCAAACGCCATAGACAATGCCACCGCCGGGATAGTACACTTGTTCTTGCGGCTTCTTTAAAGGGCAAGAAGGAGATGACGGTGATTATTAGAGCGTCGGTCAAGTCGGAGAACATGTCCATGACGATTGAGATTTTTTTCTTCAAGTAGCATAAATTTTATGCACTTGTTCGTTTGCTATCTGGACATGCATATATGTAAGGAGCGAAAAGCCACAAAAGCTAGAATGATGTCTTTCATACATGCCTCTTCGGTGAGACAAAACTAACGCACGAATAACTACTTGACATTTTCTCTTTTCAAAGTATATATTGGAACAACGTGATGGTTAGAAAATGAGAGACACCAGCATTATGGAGACCTCCCCAATTCATGGAATTTGGCAACGGGACTAACTTTTGAGCAATGGCCGAAAATGGTCCTCCTCCGATGAATACAAATGTCAGTTACCAAAAACTTTCGGAGGACTATCTAATACGAGACAAAAACATATGGAAGATCAAATTCTAATAAAAGAGCGGTTTCGGGGTAAGGCTCGTTTGGTGCCTAGGTCCTAGTTTTCAGGAACAGGACCATCTGGACCGTGGCCACTCGTAGAATATAATTTAGAAAATGGATAATTTAGAAAGAACAGGAACTGAATTTTATGGCGAAATTCATGAGTAATGACCGCTATCGTTTGCTTCAATGAAGAGTAGAGGTTTAGAATTCGTTATTTTGCTTCGCAAATTGATGTTCATGGAAAATGCCCCTGGAATTGCTCAAATTGACAAGTTCTCCTTTCTGTATTATTTTCACATTTCGGATCAAGTTCGTGCATGAAGTTTCTCTTATTGGATGTCCAACCATTAAGTGATACTTTTTCTTCATGCTTATCCGTGCAATAACTTGCATGCTTTAGGCCATGTCTCATATATTCTTTTTCTTATGTTTCTTTTTTTACAAAAATTTACGTGATCTAAATAAATTTGTGATTCTTTCAATATACTCCATCGGTAAGTTTCGGTGTCTTATAGTATTATTTATTTAGTTTATGGTGGGCACAATCTTACTTGATGTAAACTATTTATGGCAGGTCCATGTACTATATTTTAAATTAGTCAAAATTATTCATTTTAGATTTAAGAGGGATAAAACAACCTCAAAAGGGCAAGT
The DNA here is from genome assembly GCA_031216405.1 of Syzygium malaccense. Lineage (NCBI taxonomy): Eukaryota > Viridiplantae > Streptophyta > Magnoliopsida > Myrtales > Myrtaceae > Syzygium > Syzygium malaccense. The sequence continues at coordinate 4,253,650 of CM062258.1, read as the reverse complement.
ATATTAGCATTTTTATAATTTTTGGTGTATTAATTTTTGTATTAGTGATGAGACACATAAAATATTTGACAAATGTGGCCATAAAAAAAGGCGTAGTTGAAAAACACAATATACATAAAAAAAATATCAGTTGAAATGACATACAAATCTAGATGAAAGTGAAAACAAGTTAAAATATTATTGGATGGTTAAGAACATGTGGCGTGCGCAAGAGGCACCACATGTCGACACCAAGAATGTTGCTGATTTTCGCTATTATCTATATATAAGAGTGCCTCCTCCTATTGTTTTTTGATTTTTCACAAGTTCCAGATCATTTCTCAGTTGAAATGGCATACACATCTGTATTTCACCGATCCAAAACTTGCTTGAATCGAAGTGAACGGCAATCGATAATCCTAAAGAAAGTTGATAAACCATCAAATATTAACGTGGATATCTCATGTTACGGATTTGAAAATTATTTACAATCGTGTGTTGTCGAATCATGATAGCACATTGGAACAGAGAAAAAGATCATGAATCACTCCTACATAACATTAAGCTATACGTATGGAAAGAAATCCAATACAAAATATCTAATGTGCCAACACGAATAAGACTTGTTTCCTTTGAATGAGGGAAAATTCTTGGAGGGCTCATTTGGAGGGTTAGGGTTTCGAGAAAAGGATAACTCTTGAGGAAGAAAGCGATTTCCCAGTACTCATCTCAGTGCACTGCAGTGTTCAAAATAAGATGCCACAGATTAAGAGGCAATTGCAATCTCAAGGGCTATATCCCAGTTGGAACAATCTGATGAACATGAACATGAACATGAACATGATCATATTAAACATATCAAAAATTGTAATAGATGAGATATTAAATAATGGAATTGTTAAAAGAGGACAATATTGAAATGTTTTGTTAACGGAAACACTGTACAGCGAAAAAAGACAAACAAGTATGTGAATCCTTGCTGATTATGTCACCAAGTGGTCGAAAGAAAGATTAATCACATGAAGCAGATGGAGGCCTTAGAGTACAAGAAACACAAGGTATGCATACCTGAGAATATTGGACTGTGCTGCATGCAGTTAGAGATAGAAAATCTCTTTCACCAGTAGCAGAGCCAGAAATGTTGATCAAAGAAGTTTGAGAGCTTCTCACCCTTTAAAATCGACAACGGGGCAAACACATCGGAGTACAAGCCAAGAAAAGTGAATCAAGAGTGAATCAACTTTGTTTTTTAGTAGAGTGGGAAGGAAACTAGGAAGAAAGTGTATGAATGAACCAGGAAGAAAGTGTCTCTGGCAGTAATTAACAGTTTCCATTGTGTATTTGTCATGTGATGTGGTCTAATATATATCGAAATGTAGCGGTTTTGTTCTTGGTATGTTTGTGTATGGCGTCATTAGATTGTGCAGACTTGCAACAATAGTCAAGCTGCAATTCCTGTTTCTTTGAGATGCCATTTTGATCATAGCAATGCTAATTTTCACAGTTTCTTAATGTGAACTCTTTTTTTACGGGAATACAGGTGCAAGATTGTCTAATATGCAGCCCTACTTTGTTATATTTTCTCATCCTTGTATGCAGCTAGAGCCCTCACCAACTACTGGTTCCCTAATTAAGCAAATCTGAACACGACAATTATATGACTCTCGTAAGCCTAACCGCCCATAATCAGAATCGAATAACGGGACTGTTCGCCTTTTTAGGTTTTTCCCCCTTTTTTCCTTTCTTTCTTCCCTTCTTCAACTTCCCAACTTCTTAGGTTCAATAGCATTTTTCTTGTTAGGGCCCAAGTCTGAGACCGTCAACATATTCAAATGGACCCACTTTCACTCAAAAACTTAAGCCAATGAGTTATATGTCAATTTGTATATATTAACTACTATATACCATACCAATTCTCCAATGTGAGATTTCTCTAATACAACTTGCACATGCATCCTTTCAATCTCTCCCTCACATGTGAGTCTAGTGTTAGATTTGTTTCCCCTCAATTTAGGTATCCTTTTGTATCAAATCTCAACTTAAATCTCTAAGTCATTTCAATGCATCTGTAACTATGCACAGCAACATCATCAACTGCTAACTCAAGATTACATCACTCATGGTTTCTATCTCGCGTCACCAAACCAACTGTCTATCATTTCTCACTAAACTAACTGTGATGGCAATTTTCACCCAAAACAAACGTCAATCATGAGATTTATTTCTTGAAATATAGATTAGGGTGGAGCACCAATCATTTTTCAGCTCTAATACCATTTATTAAAAGTGTGTAGCAGAAGCCTAATACTCGAGGAGATCGCCAAGAGGAATCCCAAATCTAAGTCCGTCAACATATCTAGTTAAACCTACCTTCACTCAATTACGGCATCAAGTCCCAATCCTGGTCTCTTTGGACTTGGGCTCAACCTCTGGGACCCAAGCACGGGCATCAAGGTTATTTTGTGCCCATTTTGAATTTTTTATTTTGTATTATTATTTCTTTTCTTTTCTTTTTCCTTTTTTTTTCTTTTTGTTCTCTTTTTTCTTCCATTCTTCCTCTTCTAGGCGCTCGCTGGGCCTCGATGAGGCTCGCCCATCCCTAGCAAGGCTTGTCCTCATTGTCGCTAGGCAAAGTCGACCTCGCTGGTGATTGGTTAGAGGAGGAAGAAGGGAAGAAAAGAAAAAATAATTAGAAAATATAAAATTCTAAAAAATATTATAATATTATTTAAAAAATTTTCACGTCAGCACGGACCGCGCCACGTAAAATGATCAACGTCCATGTCAGCGATTTCCGGCTAAAATTGGCCGAATTGACTCAATTGATAAAACGTGAAAAGGTTTAGAACTTAATTGATAAAATTGAAAGATTTAGGACTAAATTGGTAAAAGTGAAATACCTTTATGACTTTTTGAACAGTTTTTCCCAAAAACACCCGTCATGCAAAGGAGGCACCACATGTCGGCACCAAGAAAGTTGGTGAATTTCACTATTGTCTACATATAAGGGAGCCTCTTCTAATTGTTTTCTGATATTTCCACAAATTCCATCTCTCGTTTTTTGCAAAACTAGAAAAGATATATGTAGTAATCAACTTTAGGAATCACAAAAATTATGTGTGCATTTCGTACTCTTTTTGCATCCACAATGCGGTTAGATGTGTGACCGCTTATCTATATATTACATTAATAATAACTAAAGCATACACAAACGAACATTCGAAAATTTTTTACTTGATCATTCAGAAAAAAAAATCTCATCATCAAATGTAACACAAGTACAAACCAAATCAAATGTTCCAATTTCATAACATGTCAGAAATAGACAAACAAAATTAAATGACGACAATGCAATTTGCAAACATAATGCTCCATTTTACCAATCGATCACAGAGTACCCATCAATACTCCATGATCACGGAGTTCAGATGTGCATTAATGAAGCAAGAGCAGAATGAAGTTGATGAAATCGAGTCTTAAAAGATGTTGAGTTTCGACAAGTACATTGTCTCTTGGCAAAGAACCACTCATCAAACTCGATGTTCGCCGTCAGATGCCAAATGCGACACAATGTTAATTCTTGCGGCTTCTTTGAAGGGCAAAAGGGAAATTATAGAGGTTAGAAGAAAATCCGTCAATTTGGAGAATATGACCCTGACATTGCTTCGAACATGCCTCTTCGGTGCAATGGTAAGGAGACAAAACTGTCGAACAATGGCCCAAAAATAGCTCTCTTGCTACAAATACAAGTATCAGTTACCAAAACTGTTGGAGAATGATCTAATATGAGACAAAAACATGTAAAAGATCAAACTCTACATAGCATTAACTAAATATCTAATTAGGTTCCCTTCCTTCTGCTTCACATAAGTTCATCTTAATGATTTCTCTATCGCATGACAAATTAAAATACGAGCCAATCTTCGATTTCTATCTTCTTCTTTTTTTATTTTTCTTTTGTTTAGACCTTACATAAATGGCCCAAGTTCACATTAAAATCTTAATTAATTCAGATGTGACAAGATATACTTATTACATCAGAGAAACAACACGTTTCTCAAAAAAGATTCTTTGTTATATTTTTTTATGGATAAAATGATAGGAACATGGACAAATACAAGTACCCTTGTATGGGGATTATTTAAATCTCCCACGTCAATAATGTTCATTTTGAGTCGAAAATATTATCTATTAAGATTGAAAAGATTTGAGGTCAACAAACTCGTAATTGCAATCCAAGCAATAAAAATATAAATACCCGATAAAATAATATTAAAATCGTGTATCTTTTATATAATTAATTTTTAATATTGCGGTAGATGAGGTAAGTCTCAATCTCAAGGAAGAAAAGGAATATTAAAATAACATTGATAGAACCGGTCGCTCTTCATTTGTGATTTTTTTTTTCGTTTCTTTCTTATGATATTTTGTTTGGCCCTAACATGCATTTCATTCAAGGCCATAGCCTCGCGGCCCCTAATATCTTTTGCAACCGAAAAAACAAAAGTCATCCGGTTTCCAAAATATAATTTTATGGTTAAAATCCATCCGTCGCTTTTAAAGACAAACAACTTCTCATTTTCCTTCGGACTTTAATTTAACATGTTCTTAAATATTTATTCGACGATGAAGGAAAACAATTAGAGAACGTCATTGGTCATCTTTTGAAGCATCATCTCCATAAGATTCCGAAGGATTACCACGAGATGATAGAAGAAAAAACTAATCACTGTGGACTATATCACCTAATCTTGAGAAAGAAAATTATCGATATAAAGACCAGAAAATTATTGAGAATAAGCCGTGAAAAGCTCAGTAACTTGCAGACACTTCAACTGTCGAGTCAGTTCCCTTAAACGATAAAATAAATAGTGGCATGAGGAAACCTCATTAGCCGAGATGACAAAGTTCGAGCAAGCCGTCATGAAATCACAATCTGTTCGACACATCTCAACCAAATCGGATAACAAAACAGAGACCATCTATTTCTTCAAGTCGAAGGCCGCCAAGCAGCCATTTTAAAGTTTACCACTCACGTGAATCTGTCACAATGGCAAAGTCCAATGAGGAGGGGGGGTGGAAGCGACGAACACGTTTTGGTAATAATACATATAATGTCACCCCAAAAAGAAAATCCTCTGCAGATCGCCACCGGGAAGGAAAAATACAGGCAAGGTAGAGATTACTTCTGCTAAGAACCAATAATTAAGGATAAGGTTCACTTGGGCCCTGACAAATTGATTCTTTACAACGAGCACTTCCATCATTTAGTAGAAGAACATCTCTGGTTTTTGTATGCATGCAGGAATCTACTAGAATATATTCGAAGAAAACCATGGTCATCAACCTGCAGAGTTCTCGTGCAACAATACATATTCCCGGCTGCAAGAATCAGACAAGAGAAGCAATTGAACTATAAGCATCGACAATCCCAAATAGCATTTGGAGCGGTATAGCAGGTCAAGAATTTGATTTGCAAATGGAAGAAAATAATGTTGAAATTTTACAACAGCTGTCTCTGAAATTCAGCTGAAGGATCAAGAACAATAAATTTTGCTCAGAATTCACAGGATGCAAGTTGCATAAAACAGAGGATTCATGATCCATAGAACATAGCAGCAGTTATAGATATCGCAAACAACACCAGAGAAGATGCACGATAAAACAGCTGAAAGATCATCAGGCAAGCATTCTTTTGACGAGGTAATTCACACAATGCAAGCCACATAAAAGTTAGGCAATGGTTGATGACTTACCTGCTGTTACCGAACTTAATTGTGTCCTTTTCAAATAATTCATAATATCGTTGAGGTTCGATGGGATTCTCCTGCAAATGCAGAAGCCTCGTCGTAAGAACAGAACTAAAAGAGAAAACAAATTACCTAAAAGGCCACAAATAATCCAAACAATAATTCAAACGCTATCAATTGCTGCCAAGTTGCTCACATTTAGAAACGTCTTATTTGTGCTTCCAAGATCCATCAAATAAGGCCTGCAATGTGCAGAGAAAGGAACATATCAGTACAATGATTCAAATGATATAATCTCGCATTACTACAAGCAATTCTGAATGATAATATGCTAGGCTAACCTTGTTTTCTTTGATAATGTGCCATCGGGTTGCTCCTTCTCTACTTGCCTGAGAAAAAATGAAATAAGCATTATTCTGTACTCCAAACTTGACAATGACATAATAAATTTGACATATAAATCCTTAATAGTATAAAAGTTATCTTGAGTATACCTAAATTGAATGACAGCATGTTGCTTGCTACAGGATGGGTGGTCTGTGGGAATATCTGCAATCCTCCTCTCTCTTCCGAAGAGGTAGCAACTTTGACGGTGAATGTAGAGGGGCTCTGTTCCAGTACATTAACATAAGCAGACAACAGTAAGATCAATACTTTCAGCAAATACTGGAAGTACAGTTTATTCCAAATCGATAAATTACTTTATGCATGCATGACAGAAGAACCACCTAAATATCCTTGTTAACCTTCATAATATTGTGATTGGTCATCGGCCTCAATCAGGCAATCAGCCAGTTTTTCACAAGTAGCATTAAAATAAACAGACACAAGTAACATCACTTGCAAGTGACCCAGAAAATAGCTGTGAAGAGAAGAAAAGGGAAAATTGCTCTATCATAAGGGAAAACAAAATTTTGCATCCCATAATGACATGAAACGTGCAATGTATTTTAACAACAGCTAATATTAGAAGAAATAGAAAAAAGAAAAGCAGAAGAAGAAAAACTGAAGGACATTATAGACAGATGAGATAATTGTCGAGGAAAAGAAAACTTCTTGTTAAAGAAGGGTTGAATTCAAAGCCAAAAGCCAAATGAGAGTTCACTCAAAGTGTTGAATCTAGCCCAGCAAAATTTTGACAATATCCTTGCTCCGGATGCATACCATCGAGTCCCTATGAACAGCAAATCCCCCACATCCTCAGTCCAGTCTACCAAGACAAGCATAGAGTTTCCTTAATTATTTCCCATTGAAACAGTAAACATTCTTGAAAAGATCAAATCTATAGATACTCTTAGACAAGCCAATGGCATAATGAGCAGTAGCATGCTACATTTTTGTTGCCTTCACTGCCATCGACCTAATATTTATGGCATTCCCTGAATTCTCATTTGTATCATCACAGTGTACCTAGGTTGATCCAAACACATTAGACAATATGCCTCCAAGAATATAGAAGGATGAACACCTTTCATACAGCATTAAGACACATATGACTGAGCGTTTCATTTTGTGGTTCTTTTTAATTGGTGTGTGTCTCAGTGTGGTTAGAGGGCTTAAAAGAAATCGGGTTACTGAATAAAGGATAGGAAAACTAATGCAAAGAATTACAGGCTGCATTTTTTCAACCAAAAATCAGAAGAAGTAACTAATGAAGGTATACCACGATAAGGATGGGATGATTGGTGATATCACATTTCCAATACAACTATAAATGTCACAGAGATGCAAAACAGCTCTTTTAGTAGCAAAGAAGATTTGGCTTTTACTTCGTAAAGAGATTAAAGGCCAATTGCCAACCAAAAGAGCACTAGATGGCCAAATAAGCATACAGACCATCAGTGTACTAACAAGTCAATATATAGAAAACAGCATGTTCCACCAATGTATAAGATAAAATAGAGAGTCTTGAAAAGCAAGAATAAAGCCAATATCATAAGAATGTCTAGAAGGTTACCATTAAGCACTTCCCCACCCTTGAAAACATATAGTCTCCATCTCATATCAGGTTTACGAGCCTCGGGTGGTTCACTAAAAAGTAGTGTCACACCTGCAAAGATCACATCAACCTTCAAAATTGGAAGAATGTAAAAAGTAGTGGCACTCTGCAAAGCATCCGAAAAAATTTCCATAAAGCTTGCACCATGAATGTCAATCGCAGAAAACTCCACATTGACAGATTGTCAATGCACATTCTCACTAATTACTACAAGAGTACATATGCGATGCACCATCTTGTCTTTATGCAGCTTCAGAAATGCGAAAAATGTTATGCAAATTGATATAAAGGGAAAAGCAAATGTGCCACAATATATATGACGTATCAGGGAATAACAGACTTTAACAGAGTTATCTCCCATCCTTACAAAAAAAAAAAAAAACAGAGTTATCTCCCATCTGTACATTTGAAAATTAAAAAGGCCCATCAAAACCAAGAAAGGGAGACAATAAGCCATGGGGCGAAATAAACCTTGACATGAATCTCACCTCTCACTTTGTTCGTTTCAGCAGCAAGCTTTCCAGATAGCTCAAATGAAGGTTTTTCCTGCAAATAAAAGTATAAGGCTAAAATCATATACATGTATACCAGAGTGCCAAATCAAATAAATTTAAAGAACAAATGGCAATAGACTTCAGACAACAAGAACGGAAGTAGAATTTTCAACGTCATACTGTTATTTGCTGTAACCCCTCAAGATCAAAAGTTCTTTATCAAATAAATCATGCTATAAGACCTGGAAAATAAATAATATCACCTTCTGCTTTTCCTCCAAGGCCTTCTCAGCAGCCTCCATCTTTGCCACTGAGTCAATTTCATCATCCCTGCAATATAAATACAGCTACAAATATTAACAGAAAAAACATAATGAGTTAAAAGAACAATTCCGAAGTCCAAGGATAAAATCTTGATGCATGAATGAATCTTCAAGTACATATCCACATATAAAAAGTAAAATGTTAACCAAGAAAATAATCAACCAGATTTCTCAAATGAATAAAGATTTCGCTGCTGTGTGCTTATTTTAGTGTATCTAGAAGCTCCCACGAAAACCACAAATAAGGAGGTTCCACATCCCAGCTTAATGTTATGGATATACCACTATACAAGTCTAAACTACCAGCAATAGCATATCATGTTCTGCCAGAATGATGGACTTAGCATTTACATTTATTAGCATGATAAATTTTAGAAAGTAATCTGTGGCAGCGCTGCTGGTCATAATCCTCATAGTGCATCTAATGGGTATGATCAAAATTAACCCACCTAAAAGAGCTTTGTTTATTCTGCAAAAAAGCAAACCACACAATTTTTTCAAGGAGAAAACATAATTAAAAATAGTTCATGATCATTACTTAATGTTCCCGAGACTAAAGGATGATATAGTGACTTATCAAAGAAAGGTGAAAGGTGATGTTACAAATTGATAAGCAAAACAATTATCTTTTCAGTCATCTTATCTCTTCCGCACATGACTCATCTTTCTATATATACCCAGAGGAAAAAAATCTAGAGTAAATAGAAGTGTGCACTGGAGCACACACATCAATTAGCTGCTTCCATATGAAGGATACTGCATGAATCCTTCATACGTGTCTAGCGGATCAATATAAAATTAAACATTAGTCAAGTGAAATCTTATAGTAAGTCATCACTAATGAAAAGCTGAAAATCAGAATGTTCGACAGCAGCTTACCGCTGTTCAGATCTTCTTGCATTTGACACCTGTAAAAAAGAACAGAACTGCAATCAGAGGATCTGTGGAGCACCAAATCAGAGGATAGAGGCAATTATAAACGGATTCACTTTCTGAGGAAAGGCCACTACAATTATCCTTCTCTGCATGGCGACAGAGACAAAAATGAGTCTCAAAAGCATTGTGCTACTGCCCCACTCATAGACTCTTTCTAGAGCATTTTACTTACACAACATAAGGACATAAGAAATATAAAGTAAGCAGAAAATGTAGGGTAGCTAGTAAGACAATGGGTCATGAGTTGAGTGCAATTACTAGTTCTCACTACACAATTATCTGCGAACCACTGATTAGAAGGCGACTGTCCACCTGCAGTCTGAAATGATGGGGTTACCTTTTGGAAATTTAGGATAAATAAAGCTATGTTCATTCCACATCCATAAAGCCTGCTAGGCATTCTATGTTAATAGATTTCCTAATAACCACCACAAGGTCAGAAGCTTATCAGAGGCCAAATCCCTCTTTAGGCATTGAGCGAACAGGGAATTAAATGAGAGCACTAATAAAAGTAACGACATTAAACATGCCCTACCAGAAGGTACTAATATTTCAGTTTTCTTTTTGTCCAATGGAATTAATATCACAAATCCATGCTCTATTTCTTTCAGAGATCATAGGATTGGATAATCACAGGAAAATAACAGAAAGCACACAAAAAGCCATTGCATCCACACAAAAAAATTCATAGGATATGGATATCACCAGACACCTCGTCACGTGCTCTGGCATCTGCAGCTGGCCGAGGTGAGAGAGATCGATGCCGGCTCCTATTGTGTTGTTCCACTGGAGAAGTAGACCGCGCATGTCTTGATCTAGAAGACTTACCATTGGTGTCGTCTCTTTCCGACCTTTTCTCTCTTCTATCGCCCCCAACTTCCCTATCGGAGCTCCTTTCGCGGTGCCCACTCTTGTCATTTCTCTCGCCGCGGTTCCTATCATGCTCTCGCCTGGTCAATTTCTCAGAGTCCCGATCACTGTGAGACCTCCGCAGCCGCTTTGTCCGCGGAGAAGGGGACCGGGAAGCTGGGGGTGGAGAATTCCTGCGCGGAGGAGATCGAGGGCGACTCGAGCGTTTGTCATCCGCCGGAGAGCGACTCCTGTGCGAACTCCTGTGCCGGGCGGGTGACTTCTCCCTTCGCGAAGAGCTTCTCCGAGAAGGGCTCCTCCGAGAAGAGCCTCGACCCCTATCGGGAGACCCCGAATAACCCGATACATTGCGCGCCATCTTTACTCACAAGCACCCCTATTGAACTCAACTGCACAAAAACACGAACTACTCAAAACCCATCTTACAAACACAAATAGCATGGACAAAACGAGACACAAGGACGACACTCAACTTCCAATGTCACCAAATTGCATCCAAAAACTACAAACACAGAGAACTGAGCTTTACATTGTTTTCTCTTTCAAATCCAAACAACCAAAGCTCAACGGAGGGCCTCGACATTGGAGACTTACAAGCATTGCACAACCCAAAGATGAAAACTTTAAATTTCCCATCAACGGCACCTTCTACACATGAAAGAACTGCGATAAAGATTAGACAGAGCAAGGGGTTGATTACCGGAGAGCCGCCAGCTTGTTGGCGAGAAGACGATCGAGAGCGGAGATGGCGGAGGTGGCGACCGCGAGCTCTCTTGATCAGCGCGCTGCTCTGCTGATTGCAAGGTCCCGATTTGGGGTTTAGGGTTTCTTTCTGGTTCCACCGTCTCCTTTCAGTGAAAAGATTATCCAGTTAAAGCGTGACGCACACAGTTTCCAGATGGTTTAATCCGACCAAAAAGGGAAAATCCAAGGAAAATAGGACGGCCACCTAAGAATCACATCTAAACCTCCCACCAAACAAACATAATTTTTTATCGATAGATAATTTTATTTAGGCCCGCCAAATGGATTGGTCGGGTCAAAAACGGGATGATCAAAATTGACCTATTTAACTCATATTTTACTTCGGGCAAAAAAAAAACTCATTATTTACCCTTTTTTTTGGTAAGGAATAGTTTACGCATTTTTATGCAGTATAATTTTAACTATCTGTACCCAACTCGACTTGGGTTCGAATTCTTTGCAATTCTTATTCCTTAAGTTGTTACTTCTTAACAGTGGGCAACTTCATGGACTACTCGTCGAGTCCGTGAGGGAGAGCTTGGATGCTAGGATCGAGTCGCGGGCTAGACTTTGCGTGGATTGCGAACAACACAAAGACGTTGGTGAGCATAGCGCCGATGGACAAGAACACCCATATGGATAGGTTTGGAGGGCGGGTCACGGACAAGGGCGCGAAGGTGGTGGAGGGGCGAAGAGGTGGTTGGTCTTGCCGCATTCTCCAAAATATCCATTCGATTGAAGAATGCAGAAACATTAAAGTTTGAATTGTTATATACTAAGCATCGTTGTATCAATGTTGCATCCTTAGCATTCTGGAGTTTGTACGATGAATAAGCTCCAACGATCTCGACAATTTAATAAAATTGCAAAGATTATGATTATGTTGGCAATTCAAAGATCCTCAATCAATGAAAGTTGTCTAAATTGAATAAAGCTCTAAGTTGATTTATCTACATGTGAGATGCCATGCGCGATATATAATATTATATATCCAAAGCATTTGCGAAATGATTGGTGAGATATAGTGAACTATTTCCTTTACCTCACCAAACTCACCATTTTCCTTATACAATTTATCCTACTATTGCTTTTTCTCATTTCAACAGAAACTAAACTTAAGTACGGACAACAGTCCAACAACAATATCAAAAGCAAGGCATCATCATACTCGCTAGGGGGCAAAGCATCTAACTCATAATCCTCTATACAAGAATATTCCAAGCATAGCATAACTTCGGGATCAAATCGATAAGAACTTCGCTTTGAAGATTTTAGCATCCCTCGAAGCAATGTTTAAGAGTAAATCTAATAGTATGAAAAACATTATCAATAAAAAGAATATGAGTTTGTGATCTATTTTGATGACCCTACCTATTTGAATGCTTTGAGAGATTTTTTAAGGGTTACGCTTTTTCAAACCCTTTATTGGGTTCATCCACACCCTAATTGAATGAAATGACAAACATACCAATGCATTGATATTTTATTCTTCTCTCTCTATTTTGATCAGGTAGGGGGTATACAAGTCGAGATGAGCAAGTTCATAAAAAATAATAATAATAATATAAATAATCCTTGAATTTTGGCTCAATATGCAATATGATTCATGAACTTTTAATTTGTTTAATGTATTCCTAGAACTTTATCCCAATGTACAATGTAGTCCATGAACTTTTAGTATATGTTTTATTTAGTCCATGAACTATGTGAAATAGTGCATGGTTCAATTTGATCAATTTAGGCTCCGTTCGTTTGGCGGAAAATATTCTTCCAGAAAATATTTTCCGGATTTTCCGGTGTTCGGGGGGCGAAAAACGTTTTCCGTAGGAAAATATTTTCCTTCCCCCTCTCACAAAATAGCTTAAGTCTATGAAAAATGACTTCCGCTTCTTCAAAAGCGGAAATCATTTTCCAAGCGGAAATCATTTTCCGGAGCTTCTTCTTCTTCTTCTTCTTCACTAAGGTCGCCAGCTGCCGCCGCCCGCCGACCGCCGCCGCCGCCGCCCCCGCCGGTCGCCAACCGCCGCCGGTCACCCTCCACCGCCGCCCGCAGGCCGCCGCCCCCGCCGGTCACCCTCCCCTGCCGGTCGCCCGCCGCCGCTGCCGCCGGTCGCGGCCGCCACCGCCGGCGCGGCCGCCATCGCCGGTCGCGGCCGCCACCGCCGGCGAAAAATATTTTCCGAAACTTTTTCATATTGGTCGCCGAACACCAGAAAATTATGTTCCGGAAAAATATTTTCCAGGAAAATGACTTCCAAAAAAATATTTTCCAAAAGGAGAATATTTTCCGCCAAACAAACGGAGCTTTAGTCCTTGAAGTATGCACTATTTCAGATAGTTCAATTGAAGGCTATTAAAATAAATGAACACGGTGCAAATGTTGTAGATTGATATTAACATGTAAACAAGATTCTACTTCAAGCTACTTTCACGATATGCCGAGTGTAATTTCATATAATTCGAATTCGGATCGACTATAGCCCGTCGTCCATGATGGGTTGACCCGAAATCCGGCCCATGAAACTCGAATTGTTCCCTTGGTGGGAGTAGCTACTGGAGGAATTTATTTGCTCTCCACAAAGATTGCACCCATGAACAAGCACCGAGGAATAATGACGCTACGTCATAAAATAGGGGAAAATGGAAGGAATGAAAATTTGGGTTAAAAATTTTAAAGTATCTATAATTTTTAAGGAAAGGGAGCGGATGGGAAATTTAAGAGAGTGCTATTACCAAAATAAAATCATCAATTATGTTCAATACGACATTTAGTACCCCGAAATTTCTTATCGTGTCATGAAAAATTCTAAAACCATATCCATAGTTGACATTGACACCAGTACCTAAAAAAAATAATATTACCAAAACCCCCCAAACTTGTAATAGCTTGACAAAAAAAATTCCTTTTTAAATTTTGTTAACAGCGATGTCCCAAACTTCGAAATAATGAGTCTTGGAATAGGTAGATCCGGTGACATAGGGCACGAATGGTAACCATTCTGCTCCAAAAATTAAATTCTTGCCAGAAAATTGATTTCTGGAATTCTTGCCAGAAATTGATTTCTAGAGGAGAAATCTGTTTAATAAACCATGGCTAATTCTGCTTCAGAAATTGATATCTGGAACAGAAATCTATTTTGATTTGTTGATTTTTTTTGCACCTAAAAAAATTTAAATTTCACTCAAAGTGGATGGCCACAAGTATTTTAAGCCATTCTATAAAGTTTTAAAATTTTTTATTTTTTGATTTTTTTTGGCACCTCAAAAAATTTAAATTTCACTCAAAGTGGGAGGCCAAAGGTATTCTAAACCATTTTGTGAAGTTTTGAAATTTTTGATTTTTTTGGGCATATCAAAAAAATTAAATTTCACTTAAAATGGGTTGCCACATGTATTCTTAAGCTATTCCATGAAGTTTTGAAATTTTTGATTTTTTTTGGGCACCTCAAAAAATTTAAATTTCACTCAAAGTGGGTGGTCACAAGTATTCTAAGTCATTCTGTGAAGTTTTGAAATTTTTGATTTTTTGATTTTTTTTGGACACCTAAAAATATTTAAATTTCACTCAAGGGTGGCTTCTAAGCCATTCTGTTAAGTTTCAAAATTTTTGATTTTTTTATATTTTTTGACAAAAATTCACCAAATTTCCTATTTTCCCGAAATCTGACTTTTTTTTATTTTCTGGAAATTTTTATGAATTTTTCTGGAATTTTTCAATTTTTATGCATTTTCTGAAAAAAAAAATTAGTGAGATCTCAAAATATGTTGTAAAGATCACAAAATAAAGAGAAAAGAGAGAGAATGCATTCTGGAAGAGAGAAGCTAAAAAAAGTAGCTTCTCTTTTTCTTGCCTAAAACTCATTTTGGAATAAAAAATGCATTTTGGAATCAAGAATGCATTCTGAAATCAAGTATTTTTAACAAACGCATTTTTTTTTAGAATGCAAAAATTGCTCCAGAATGCATTCCAGAATTTTTGTAACAAACGCATTTCTGTTTCAAAATACATTTTGGAGCAGAATTTCTACTCCAGAATGGATTCCATGCACGCCCATAATCGCTGGCCATCCTCCCCAACCCTGTAAGGAAGGCAATCGCCTGCCTTTCCCCATTCTCCCATAAAGCTTCTTTTCCCTCCCGAATCTTTCTTAGAGAGAAGTACTTTAGGGCTGCGCATGACAACTTGCCAAACAGTATTTGATTTGATTCTTTGGTTCTCAGAATCAGTTTGAGAACAGAAATGCGTTTGTTTAATTTTTTGATTCCGAGCACAATTTTGTCAAAAATTGTTCCCAGAATCAGCTTTCAAAAATAAAAAAAAAAGTAGCTTCTTCATTTTGGGAACAATTTTGAGAATCAATTTTTTTCTTCTTTCTTTTCTTGGTTTTTAATGTAGCTTCTAATGTCCGGCCCGAGGACCGCCCTCGTCGGATTTGACGAGAATAAAATATTTTAATAAAAAATATTATTATTAAAAAATATTATTAAAATAAAAAAATTTTATTGACCAAGGCCGGAGACCAGGCCATGGCCAAAAAAATAAATTGTATATTTTTAATAAAAATTATTATTAATAAAAAAATTATTTTACCTACCATGGCCGATGATTAGGCCATGGCAAAAAAAGAAAAAATATATATTTTTAATAAAAATATTTTAATAAAAAATATTATTAATAAAAAATATTTTACTGGCCATGGCCAACGACCAGGCCATGGCCAAAAAAAATAAAAATGTATATTTTTAATAAAAATATTTTAATAAAAAATATTATTAATAAAAAAATATTTTACAGGCCATGGCAAAAAAAAGAAAAATATATATTATTAATAAAAAAATTTTAATAAAAAAATATTTTACCAGCCATGGCCGGCGGCCAGGCCATGGCCAAAAAAATAAAAATATATATTTTTTAAAAAAATATTTTACCAGCCATGGCCGGCGACCAGGCCATGGCCAAAAAAATAAAAATATATATTTTTAATAAAAAATATTATTAATAAAAAAATTATTTTACCGGCCATGGCAAAAAAAAGAAAAATATATATTTTTAATAAAAAAATTTTAATAAAAAAATATTTTACCAGACATGGCCGGCGGCCAGGCCATGGCCAAAAAAATAAAAATATATATTTTTAAAAAAAATATTTACCAGCCATGGCCGGCGACCAGGCCATGGCCAAAAAAATAAAAATATATATTTTTAATAAAAATATTTTAATAAAAAATATTATTAATAAAAAAATTATTTTACCGGCCATGGCCGGTGACCAGGCCATGGCCCAAAAAAATAAAAATATATATATTTAATAAAAATATTATTAATAAAAAAAGATTTTACTGGCCATGGTCGGCAACCAGGGCATGTCCAAAAAAAATAAAAATATATATTTTAATAAAAATATTGTAATAAAAAATATTATTAATAAAAATATTTTACCGATCATGGCCGGCAACCAGGCCATGGCCAAAAAAAGAAAAAATACTTTTAATAAAAATATTATTAATAAAAAAATATTTTACCGGTCATGACCGGCGAGCAGGCCATGGCCAAGGAGGAAAAGAAAAAAAGAAAAGAAAAAAAGAAATAAATAATAAAATATTTAAAAATATTATTAATAAAAAGAAATTTTGTAGCGTTACCAAACGCATTTCTGTTCTTTTTTTATTCCATGGATGGAATTTTGGGCAGTTAACAAACGCCTTAAAATCTCAGAATCAATTTCGGGCACAGAATAAAAAAGAATCATTTTTTAGCAGAATCTGTTCCCGGATACAAAATCGTTATCATGCGCAGCCTAGGTCTACTGGTCGATTCATCCAAATGTCAACGAATTTTAATGCACACCATAAACCTGAGGGAAAATTTCAATTAAGGACCCCAAGTGGGGTCAAATTCTCAAAAAAGGACCCAAAGTGAACATTGTGTCAAATAAGGGCCTGAAGTGCTCAATCAGTTTCAAATAAGGACCCGAAGTGCCCAAAACGTCTCAAAAAAGGACCTGGGTCCCTCGCCGGCCGGAATACCCGCCGGCCAGCGAGAAAGTTACTGTTCCGGCATCGGAACAGTAACTTTTTAAATTTTTTTAAATTTTTTTTTGTTTTTCCTTTTCTGTTTTTTTATTTTCGTTTTCCTTTTTTTTTTTCTTCCTCCGCCGGCCATAGCCGGGGCCGGCGGAGGTCGCCGGCTTCGGGCGAGGCCGCCCTCGCCGGCGCCGGGCGAGGGCCGCCCTCGCCTGGGCTGGGCGAAGCATGCCTCGCCCGACGGCGGCGAGGGCGAGCCTCGCCCGATCTGGCGAGGGCTCGACCTCGCCGGCGACGGGCGAGGCCGGCCTCGCCAGTTGCAGGCGAGGGCGAGCCTCGCCAGATCTGGCGAAGGTTGATGGGAACCAACCTCAATGAGCCTTGCCTGAAGCCGGCGACCTCCGCCGGCCCCGGCTATGGCCGACGGAGGAAGGAAAAAAAAAAAGGAAAACGAAAATAAAAAAACAGAAAAGGAAAAACAAAAAAAAATTTAAAAAAACTTAAAAAGTTACTGTTCCGGTGCCGGAACAGTAACTTTCTCGCCGGCCGGCGGGTATTCCGGCCGGCGAGGGACCCAGGTCCTTTTTTGAGACGTTTTGGGCACTTCGGGTCCTTATTTGAGACTGATTGAGCACTTCAGGCCCTTATTTGACACAATGTTCACTTTGGGCCCTTTTTTGAGAATATGACCCCACTTGGGGTCCTTAATTGGAATTTTCCCTAAACCTGATATCCGAATTCACTGGTCAATTCACCTAGATGTCAAGGAATTCTGATGCGCAGCATAAACTCGATTTCTGAATTCGACTTACCTTGTGAATTCGTGTATTTAAGATTCTTCCCATATAAAAGGATTCGCAATGCTCTCAAGACTATAGTTTCCCCTACTAGGAGTAAGCTCACTTCTTTTTTGTTTGTCCTCCCCTAATTTTCATATCACTCTCAAACTTTTGCGCTGCTAACATGAGAGTCGAAGTGTATCATCACCCTTAGACCTTCTCAATGGTTGTCTAAGCCCACCTGACTAACAAAAACAAAAAAAAAATACAGTGTTGGCCCCAGAGAGAGAGAGAGAGGGGTGACTTCTGAACAAAACGAAGAGTCGTTGTCGTCAAAGGCGGGCCGCATGGCCATCGCATGCCGCAAATCCTCCCAACTTGGCCCCAACTTGGCCCCAACTTCACCAAACATACGTCGGCTGTCAACTTCTGTCCAACATACGCTGTTGGCAACATACGAATTATTACATATAAACAAAGGAGTGTGCAAAAAGGAGACGTAATGTTCATCGTTCAAAAAAGGGTACTGTTCTTCCCCCACTTTATAAAAATTGCCCGTTATTCTTGGAAATCTCTCCCACAAAGCATTTCAATAAGCAAAAAAGAAAAAAGGATTGGATATAAAAGACAATAGGAGAAAAAACCGAAGTCCCTAATGAACCCACCCCCTCGTATAACATTGAAAACCTCTCGCAGCTGTTTATGTATTTGGTCCTTCTTATTGTACTATACAGAACACCACAGCCCATAATCCACAGCTTGATCCCAATTCCAGTGGCTCCTGAAAACCGGCTTCACCTAAACTTCGAGCTAGCGCGAAAAGCCCCACCAACCCATCATCGATCTAGCAAAACCCGAGGCCGGTGCTCAATGCCAGCTTACTGCTTCGCCTGCATAATACCAAAAGGAATGAGTTAAATTAATCGCGAAGATCAGGTGTGCAGCTGAGAAATTCCCTCGTCAAAGACGGCCATAACATGTGAAGAGCAGCAACCAAGGAATATTCCAGAGCATCATTTGACGTACACAAGTTGAAAGTCACAGGTGGGCTGCTGCATTGAACTACAACGCGTGGGGGTAACCTTGGATCCATGGGTCAAACTTGCACCAACTCAAGCATGAGATCAACGAAATTACAGTCAACCATCGGTCCCAACAAATCAGTAGCTACACCCACCTAAAATAGGCAAGAGTGAACAGCTTTCTGCTTTACCAACCAACTCATCCTTAAATTAAACTTTCACTCGCAAACCCACAAAACTGTGTAGCCCCCTGAATCCCATCGAGTTTCAAATTCGTATGTCTTTGAGAATAAACAAGAGAGCATGCTCAATTATATTGGCCCACCTCATCTTTTTTTTGTAAGTAATTCAAACAGATTAGTTCAGTAGCAAAATTCTAGCTTTGGTGGATTGCAGTCAAATATGCCTTAAAAGAAACAGAGAGGGACTGCTTTCTCGACTTCGGTTGCAATCATACTTATTTACACAAAAACAAGTACATAGTGAGAATGCAAACGAACAAAAATCTCTCTAGAGGATTGGATTTGTTAAATGACAAAACTCGCATGGGTCATTCAGAGAACGGAGCCATCAGTTCAAGTATGAAAATATCTTCCACACCAACTAGAAGTGGGTAATTACCTGTGAATACAGGAAGGTTCCAAAAACAGCAATGGCAGCTCCAAGGGCGTTGACGGGCTGAACGGGGGTGTGGAAGATGATGATGGAGGAGACGATCACAGATATACGTTTCATAGTGTTACCGATGCTAAACGTCAAGGGCGAGATCTCGTCCAAGGACATGTATGACACCTGGTTGTAGAGATGATAGAACACACTTTGTGCTGCCACCCACCTATCATGGAGAAATACCAGCCACACAACATTTTCTTAGTAGATGGCAATTTGAAGCTCAAAAACATCAACATCATTCAGTCCTACCAATCAAAAGTATGCAACCCATAAATCTTCTACTTGCGTATCCGCAAAAGAGAACATGAAAACAAGCATGATTCACGGGACTTTGATTAAAATATGAAATATCGATGCCTGCTTTACAACAATGATGGAATTCATCAGCATAACCAGAAACTATGGCAAACACTTTCGTAACAACAAGCTTTTACCATCGAAGTCCACTTCACAGACAAAAACCATAACAGAGGAAGGCACATGCATCAAACATCATGAGTTCTAGGAAGGTCCCAAATTGGTGAAAAGCATCACTTTCCAGAATTTCTTCATTCATTAAGGAAAATAACACAACTCTGGCTACTTTAATTAGGTAAAAGCCCAATTATAAGAAAACTATACAAGACGAGAGTTGGTAGTATCAAGTGCTTACCAGACAAAATTGGGTCCAATATCTGCGAGGGCCTTCTGCCAACCTGCTGCCCACATCTGTGGTCCCTCCACAGCAATGGCAAATGGAGTGAGAATTAGGAGAGACAGCATCGACAGGCACGCATAGTAATTCATTCCACTAACAGACTTGCCCTTCATTCCTTTCTTTGAAAATATGTTTCGGAAGACAAAGGCTAAATTTGATATCATAGCCCCCATGAAACCTGAAATCAGAGATCCCACAGCAATGTTCAAGCTTCTGATGAATCATGATCCTCTACTAACCATATCGATCCAAAATAAATCCTCATATCTTAAGCACATTCACCAAATTAACAAGCTAATGTAAGGACCAAACAAAGTAAGATAGCTTTGATTTTTCAGTCAAAACAAAAGCAGTGTAAAATCAACTAGCTAATTTTGCATATAAATCAACGGTAAAGAAATCGAATTCAGATAGCTCCAGTGCAGATTCTCCGAAAGTTCAGAGCAACTTATGCACTTCAGAGTTTCTGCCACACAAATTGCACCACCTATGCCCAATTGAGTGCTCAAGTTGAGCATACTTTGCAAGTTTAAAGCTTTTAAGACCCCATGGCGATTGTAGCTTCTAAAGAAAGGCAACTTAAAAGGATAATGTATCGTATCAACACTGACATGTAATGAAATCTAAGATAAGAAAAACCAAGTTTACCAGTCATGTTAAAGTTGAGCTCAGTCACGGCAGCGAGGGCGCAACCACCAATAATTGGCAGGAGGGACAAATAAACAGACACTGGAAATGTTTCGCCCAAGAGGAGCCTTGAGACCAACACACTAAACGCAGGCTCGCCACTCTTGATGATGTGGGTGAACGACACTGCAACCTTTGACATGCTCACAGTTGCTGCAACATGCCCAATTGTATGTGCCAGAGCAACCTTGTATACACATAGAAAATAAGCATCCTAAATTACAACTGAAACAAGTTTATCGAGTAAACTCACATCCCAGAAAACAACAGATCAATTTAATTCGGTTCAATGAAAAGCACAGCGATCTAAATACCAAACCGCATGTTTGCTTTTTGCACCAGACGACAAACTATCTTCATTCACTGTCCACTCGTGCTAATCCTACAAATTTCCTCTCTGAAAAACAACAAAATTGACTCTAAAACATCATTTTCCTCCTCCTCTTATTCCAATTTCATTTTTATTCTTCTCGTATCCTCGATCAACCAAAACCATGCATAGTGAAATTCACAACATGCTCAGAAACAAAACAAAGCATTTCAACCGAAAAAGGCTTAATTGTTGACCCCCTAATTCAATTTTCTTGCTTGTACTCCTTACCTTCTCATTCTCATCAACCAAGCAAAAACAAAAACCCGAAACTTACAGGAAACAAAGTCTTCCAGAACTCGAAATCAGTCTTCGGAGTCTCGGCGATCCTCATGCCCCAGGAGATCAACATCATGAGAGACCCACATGCAAGCGAGAGCGTGGAGGTCAACCAAGGGTAGGGGAAAGCATTCAGCACCTTCTTGTTGTAGATATTGAACACCACGTTCAAAGCCCACCACGTCGCGAAGTAAACCCCGATCTTGGCCTTCTGCGCCACCCCCGATCCGGCCGCTGCCTGGACCGGCTTCGACTGGTCCGCCTCGTACGCCTCGCATTTTATCAAGTCCTTCTCTTGCTTCCTCGGCGACGATCCGAAGGCCTCGACCGACGCTACGTGAAGGGGCCGAGAGAGCGAGACGACGGCGCGTGAGGACTTCTGGGTTCGCAGGGGCGGCAGGAGGGAGGACCTGCTCGAGGGAAAGACGCGCTTCTTGCCGAGAAAAGCGTCGGAGCCAATAACTGGGCTTAAAGACTGCCTCACCGAACAAATCATCTTCAAGCCAAGATACAAACTTGGGTCTCTGGGGTGCCCTCAAACGAACAAATAAGCCCGGAGGAAGAGCTGATCGGAGATGGGTCTTGGGACTTCTCGTCTCTCGAGGATCAAGAAACTCCGGTTTTCGGGCGTCAAGACTGGGTTTTTATAGTCGTGGGATCGCTGACTGACGCAGAGCTCGGAGACCCGGAGATCGTCACACCCTGCTAAGCCGACGAAGCGAGACCCAAGAAAGAAAACCACAGAAAAAGGCTAGAAAATACGGTGATCTCCGCAACGAATGACGGGCAAGATCGCGCCTTGAAGAAAGAGACGGGGGTCTTCTGGAGTGTTTGGTGACGACGGTTGGTGCAAATAAATAGAGAGAGAGAGAGAGAGAGAGAGAGACTCACAGCTGGGGTTGGAATTTGCAAAGCAAGAGAGGGTGGGGTTGGGCTGGTCTTGCTTAATTTTCGTCGCTGAAATCTCAGCACAAATCGAGCCCCGCGATCTTCAACTGGTCATGTGAACTTGTGAAGTACCACTTTTTGTTAGAGCGCCACATCGCCACCTTTTCCGTAAGAGAAAAGGGCGTCTCTTTGAGCAGAAAAGAAAAGGGCTTGGTTTTAGCTGCCCCACGCCGTATCTCTCATCAATTGTCTCCAACTTGCCAATGAGGTGATGCCACGTTGCTCTCCCCAAGGAAAATTTTCGAATTCTTATGTTGTTATTTCCACAAATTAGTATACTCGTGAATTGCCTGAGTATCTAATTTAGATGGTCGGTCTAGTGGTAATCTTGGATGGATGCCATTGGGACCTCTCTGCTTAGGATTCAATTTTTGATCTCGAGAAAAGAAAAGAGTGAACAAAAGATATATATATATATATATATATATATTATTCTTTTTGCTGATAAAATTGAGTTGCATGTTAGTCGATTCGGTTGACGAATATTCAGGCTCGATGGACATGCAAAGTCATTGAGATGGTCTGGTCCTCCTTAAAAAAAATTGTTGGTAATGTCTAGTAAAAGTATATTTTTGTTCATGCTTCTTTTGAGGTTAATTGATCGAAAAGAAAGCTCATTAATACATTGAGATTGCCGACACGTGCGATGAATAGATACTTGAACATATTGGCCGTAGGCTGAAATTGGATAGTGACAAAGCGCTATGCGCTGGAAATGGAAATTGCCACATTAGTTGAGCAATTCGATCAGAATAAATATTTTATTAACGAATGTCTTAGGTGCATTGCAAACATCCAACTAACGAAATTTTGTCATTTTTTTGAAAACATTATTTTTTTTTAGTAATAAACATTGTTTCTCTCTTGATGGCACGATCAATACATTGAAAGGAAGTATTGTTAATCAATGTCGTGGGAGTGCTCATTAACAAAATCCGATTAACGGGACAATCTTCTTCACAAGCTCGTAGCACTTGTTAATAGGACAAATTATACCTCTAGAATCTGTATTCTCTCTTTGATTGTTGCTAAGTTCCTTTGTTCAACAATTGTTGCAAGGTTGACCAGAGGATTTTTCAGCGCTTATGGAAATTGAAAATTCGCAGTGGACAGTAAATAGAATAATCGGATATGCTGCTTTGAAAAGACAACACTAATGATGATGTGGAACCTATAGATTCGCATTTTCAGCCAGTAATGTCGAATCAATGTCTTTTCCTGGTAATAATAGAGCCGTTGCATTAATAAAAAAAAATACATCGGGAATCGAATAAATGTTTTTTAAGGCTTCAACTTATGTTAACTTAGGGAATTTCATCAACGCAGAGTCTATTTGTCCATTCTTAGTATTTTTTTTGTTACATTAATAAAAATGTTCAAGTTTTAGAAAGTTTTGAAAATATTCAAAGTCACTTTACATGTCCAATTTTTATATAATTTTAATTTTATATATTAAGTGAAGGGTTAATACCACGAAAAACTCTAAACTGGTATATATGTGACAAATTTACCTTAAATTTATTTTTTGACCATCAGAAACTCCAAAACTAGTATACTCATGATAATTTTATTCAAAATTAATTTTTTGATCATCAAAAATCTCAAACTGGTACATTAGTGACAAATTTACCCTATGTTAAATTGAATTAATACCTCGAAAATTACAAACCAGTACATTTGTTACAAACGGAGAGTAAAATCCGAAATTGGTACATCTGTCAACTGTCAAGTGTCATTCAACTCAGAAATTTAACGGTAAAATTTAACGGAAACTAACAAATGGTAAAATTATCACAGTTGTACCAGTTTAGGAGTTTTGGTTGTCAAAAAATTAGTTTGGGATAAATTTATCATAAATATATCAATTTGAAGTTTTTCGCGATATTAACCCTAAAGTAAATGGTGTGGGAATAGTGAAAGAGTGATGTGACCTCACGGATGATTTTTTGTTCATGTTCTATCATCTTTAATATTCTCTCTCACACACACTTCATTCTATTAATTACCTATTATTTACCTAACCAGATACCACCATTTTAAAAATATATATATTAAAACGAAATTTATATGTATTACAGAAAATTTTTTTAATAATAAAGTGATTGCTTGTCTAATAAATATTATTTAATGTTTATGTTTAAAATTCCGCTATATGCTTAATCAAATTTTTTGTGACTTTTTATCAAATTTAAATTATTATTTAGAAATATATTGCTAAGAAGATAATAAGTACATGTACTGATAGCGACCAAAAAAAAGGTACAAATATTGGTATTGCAAGGAAACGTGAGGAATTCGCGTTTCAATGACATGGCCTTCTCAGGATCGTGGATTTTTTAACAATTTGAAACTTAAGTGATAGATATCATCATTGATCGTAATTTCATTTAAGTAATGATGCAGATCTGCTAGCTCTCACGATGTACCCATCTACTGTCTTGCTCTTAAGATCACGCCACATCTTCGAGGATATCGCCACATAAGATCAAGATTCCCACGAACCCTAAAGGATAAAAACCGCGAAAGCATCGAAATGTATATCAGAATTTAAACCACGAAACTCGACGTGGGATAGGAATGTCAAGATTGCAACATGACCAACCATTATGCAACAAACATGTTCCAAATGCTAGTGTAATGAAGTCTAAACTTAATTCAAAAGACTTTGGTTCTTACATTGGGACCCCATTGGCCTCCATTCATTCAGACAAGAAAAACGAGATTGGGTACAACTTACAAGGGAACATGACACACGTTTGACATGGGCTATCCCACGAAGGGTGGTTACCACCTAATCCCTAATTAGTCATTTTATCGTTGACTAATTGACTTAATTTCAAATGTAATCTGGCGTAAATTAAAATTGATTCGGCTCCAAACAGAAAACTCACATTCTCTGGTTGTCAACTCGATTCGAACTTGGTGAAGCACGCCTCCTCAGCACCTTCGATGGTATATTCCAAACTCCATAGATTCGATAATCAATAAACTAACTATACATTTTTGTCTTATTATTCAAAAAAATAAACATTTATTATCTTACAAAAAGGAATAACTATATATATATATATATCATATGGTCTTAAAAGCATTCATCGTTTCATCCGATTGGTCAGCACCTGCTTGATATAGACGCAAATGTTAAACTTTGTATATACAAAGATAAGATATCTTATATTGTGCGCATGAGCTTCTTAATTAATTAATTGTATCATCCATCAACTCAGTAACATGGTATTAACATCAAATTAAGGATCAAATCCTGGCTTCTTATTTGTTATTTTCTCTCGGTAACTCGGCACAACTTATTACTTGCCTCGGGAAAATTGTCCAAAAAGTGTTAAACTTATTGCACTTTGGCTAATTCGGTCATAAATCTTTCAATTTTGGCAATTGAGTTCTAAACCTTTTGATAATTTGCCAATTAAGTTTATTCGGCCAATTTTGACCGAAAATCGCTAATGTTGACGCCGGTCGTCACACATGATACCATCGACGCTGATGTGGATAAATTTTGTACCTTTTTTAAATTTTTAAATTTTTATTTTCCTTTTTTTCTTTGCCTTTTTTTTTGTGCATCAAAGGCTTCGCCTAGGGCCATTGTTGCCTCGCCAGCCATGGGTGAGGCTTCAATGGCCTCCCCTAGGGCCTTCATGGTGCCGCTTGTAGCGGCCGAGTAACCCTCGCCTAGTCTGGGCGAGGGCTTTGCGGTTGGCGAGGGTTGTCGAAAACCATCACCGGCACAGAAAAAAAAAGCAAAGAAAATAAAAATACAAAATACAAAAAAAATTAAAATAACAAAAAATTATTTACATTAGCATCTGCGGTATCACGTAAGACGACCGGCGTTCACATCAACGATTTCCCACCAAAATTAGCTAGATGGAGTCAATTGTCAAACTGTCAAAAGGTTTAAAACTCAATTGACAAATTGAAAAGTTTAGGACTAAATTGGTTAAAGTGCAAAAGATTTAGGACTCTTTGGATAATTTTCCCACCTTGTGATAAAATGTGATCTTAAGGCGGCATTAATTAGAGGATTAGGATTCCACAATATATTCTAGATATAAACTTTTATGCTGCCGATGAAGGATGTTCTTTTGTGGAATTTGAAGAGTGATGAGTTATCGGCCTCTATAAATTTGACATTGAGTTGAAGCGACCCGTTCCTTTGCCCGAGCGATCTCTCACTTCTTGACTAAGAAAGGTATTCATTTGGCCTAAACAGTGAGTTGATTAGGGGTATGCAAAACTGATCGCCTGAACCGGCCAGTTTGGTCTTGTTATCAGGAGTGTTGGTTCGGTTCCCAATTCCTAAAAGTAGAATCGGTGTCTGAGCGGTCCGATTCCCTGTTTGAAGGGTGAACTGGAGCGACAACATATACTTTTTTTTTTATTTCTTCAAAAAAATAGTAAAATGTGAACTCAACTCACATATAATGCTTTCCCCTTATTGTCGCAACACAATAACTCTTCACTTATGTCACTTTTGTTAATATGTTGAGATTTGTCACCCTCTTTTATTGTGATGAGAAAAAAAAATAAAAACGTGACCGTTTTCATTGGACCGGACCATCGGTGTAGTTTGGTTCCCGATCCTAGGTCCAATCAGTCCAGTCCTCGGTTCTCAAAATTGGGAACCGGGAACCAATCACCCCTAGAGGTGATCATATTGATAGTAGATGTTAAGGAGCAATTAGCACCAACTTTAAGTCTAGGACAATGCAACATTGATCCAATCTTGAAATATTTTTGAAATATGTAAGTTATTAAGTACTCCAGCTTTCGCATGCTGCTGGAGTGAATTAGCATGTTGCCCTTTTCAATGAGCACCAACATTGATTTTGCAACCAAAATTAATACTCTAGGTTTGGCTCGTGATCCAAAATTGTCTCCTAGTGGTAGGACACTCGCCAAAGGAGGCTTCTATACCAATTTACGATGCACAGACGCGTGTGTCAAGATGGGCTTAGAAACATAAAAGAGAAGGAAACTCAGGTGAAAATATATTTCCTACATAAAATCACTTATATCGTTTAAAAAAACGAATAAATGAAATTTTTTATCGTTCACAAAATTATTTAAACATAAATTTTATTGAAAATTAAGTATTTTTTATTAAATAATTATTTCAAGCAATACAATTGATTATTTTTAGGAAAAATATTTTCTAAGAGCCTCAGATAACAGAATAGAGAAGGAAATAAATGAGAGAGAGAGAGGGGAAATAGAAAGAAACACCAATCCAGTTGGGAAGAAGAAACGCCAAATAGGCAATATTCAATAATCAAATAACCATACTTGCAAAATTCTTGTCTCAACCTATATTTATAGGCAAACATATTCGTTCCCAATAAAATAACTCCAAGCAACAAAAATAAACAACAGCATATGCTCTAAATCCTGGAATTGTCAAATAACTAAATTAAATGGAGATGCAGATTGATAAGATGGATGAGAGAACCTTGTCCTGCATCTTCTTCAGGCTTTCAACAAAACAGGAGATTTCTGCACTCTTTCATGTGCACCAAAAGTTCGCTTCTGGAATACTTGGCAGAAACAAAAAGGCCCATACAATTAAGAGAAACTGACACAAATGATTTTTGAACTTTAATTTAATATGTAATGTGGTTCCTGAACTTTTAAATTATTTATTATGGTTCATGAACCGTAACCCAATATACAATGTAGTCCTTAAACTTTTCATTTGTTTAATATGATTCTTGAACTTTTGATAAATATTCAATTTAGTCCTTGAACTATATTAAACTGTTCAATGTAATCCCAAACTTGAATTATTGAAAGGACAATATTGAATAATTTAATATAGTTCAGGGACTAAATTGAACATATATCAAAAGTTCAGGGATCCAATTGAATAAATTGAAAGTTCATGAACCATATTGCATATTAAACTAAAGTTCAAGGACCATATTAGACAAAGTTCCGAGACTATATTACTCATTGAGAGCTCACACTTAACTCTGTTGCCCTTATTTTGGCCAGAATATTATACTTGAAGTACGAGTTTGTCCAACTGTTTTTGTTAATTCATAAAACAGCAACGAGGAACTTCTGTGCTCCTTCTTCCAGTGTTATCAGGTGGCATATCACTGCAATGAAATATGTTGCTATGCTACAATCTTCTCTCTGGAGATTTTCTTTCTTTTACAGCACTACAAGAATGCAGTTTAATACCGTTTCAGATGAAAATCACTTCTTGAAAGAACAAAATAAGTTTAATAGTTGAAGGGTTGAGAAATCGAAGTTGCTTGTGCCGAGTCATTTGTCTGCAAGTGCAAAGCTTCGCATACGTTGGCATCTGCGAAGAAAGACAGCCTTTTACTACTCACTGATGCATTTCTTGGAAGTTTTTAAGCTCTTCCTAGCAAGAGGATATATTTTGCTGTTATGCTTTAGTCAAACTCAATGCTTTATTACACCAATCAGAGACCTCAAGACGTGGAATGACCTCCTTTAGAGAAATAAACCCCCACATTAATACAACTAATGAAGAGAATATCTAATCATAGTTATGCAGAAATCGCTCCCCTGAAATCGAAAATCTGTTTTGAACTGTCTTAAAGCCAGAGTTATTATGATGGTGTAGTTTTCTATTCTTGGCAAAAACATTTTTCCATTAGATGAGGCTCACACTCATCACGCTCTTGACAGTGCTCAAACAACTACACAACCTGTTTCTCAGAATGTCTCCGAAGTCCTGGTTTTGATTCAAGATATGTGTTAAAAATATGTCTCGAGTTTGAGCCCAAAGAGAAATCTAAATATTCCGAATTGGATATTTTGCGGATTTCCGAAACCGAGCAAAAAAGAAATATTGAAAATTTACTTTCCAAATATGTGCCGGAGAAAACAAAGATAATATCAACTTTCCTATATTATGTTGGGCTCTTGGGCTGAAATTGGAAAGTCCAACGTGGAGACAATATTCGGTCAACTTTGATTTCTTTCTTGACCAATATGTGCTGACCGAACTGGACTTCTTCCGTGGCGGTGATATTAATGATTCTAAGGGTTTACTTTTCGGTCTTTCTTCCATATATATGCCGTGGCAGATGGAAGAGAAGTCTTGAAGCGCCGCGATTGATGTCGAGTGCTTGGCGTGGGTTTATCTCCCTAAGATTTTGTTCGTGGAGTTACACCAAGAGCTCAAGTGTTCGTAGCGATTAAATCTTGTGTTAAGATTTGTGTATAATTCTTTTACGAGATTGAGAGATTATTTCGTGAGAAATTATGAGACTAAACACTGCGTGAGTTATTGGGTGTAATTGGGGATTGGGAAACACTTAGAGTGTTTGAGTGACTCGAGTGTGGTTGTAATCTCCATTATATCGCTTGATCTATAGTGGAATTCCGTGCTGCTCTCCCCGTGGACGTAGGTCACTACGACCGAACCACGTAAATTTGGTGTTCGATTT
Source organism: Syzygium malaccense (assembly GCA_031216405.1). NCBI lineage: Eukaryota > Viridiplantae > Streptophyta > Magnoliopsida > Myrtales > Myrtaceae > Syzygium > Syzygium malaccense. Next base: position 4,223,638 of record CM062258.1, on the reverse strand, counting down.
TATTTTCTTATCCTGTTAATTATATTGTTCGATCGCTTGGCTTTTGCAACAGTATGAATTCTAACTTGATTATGCTGTGACATCTGAGTTGGAGTTTGAAAAGGCCTTGCCTATAAATGTCTTGAGTGGTCAGGATGCCTCAGCAAGTTTACTGTCGTTCCTGAAACAATGGCCAAAGTCTTGTCATTACTCCATCTCCTCTTTCATTTCCTCATCTTCCAAAACTTGCTCTTTTATGCTCATTCGACACGCAGAGGGTTCAGCCTGAAGCTCATTCCTAGGTTCTCTCCAAAGTCGCCTCGGTACCCAGGCAACCTCACCTGGGAAGAAAAACTCGACATGGCAGTCGAACTCTCTGTCTCTAGAGCTCACTACATAAATGCGCTCTCAAAACCAAAGCACCTCTCTGAAGACCCAAATAACATCCACCTCAGAGTCCATAAGGACAGCCACTTTTGCGCCGTGGAGCTTCAGCTCGGAACCCCAGCCACCACTCAAGTCATGCCGATGGACGCCGGAAGTGGCCTCACTTGGACACAATGCCAGCCTTGCAAAAATTGCTTCCACCAAAAAATCCCCATCTACACCCCGGACTCGTCCAGTTCCTTCCAGAAACTCCCCTGCGATCACTGGCTTTGCCGTTCACGCTTCCAGTGCATACGGGGCAATGCTTCTATTGTTATGAGTACGGCAGTGGGGCCAGCACTAAGGGCGTGATCTCCTCGGAGACGTTCACTTTTCCTTATGGCATAGGGCGCATTTTGACCCTCCTGGGAGTCATATTCGGGTGCTCGTCGGATAACAGAGGCTTCACATTTGAGAACCGTAATATTTCGGGAATCATGGGCTTGAGCCGAGCCCCGGAGTCTCTAGTGTCTCAACTCTCTGATCAAATCAGGAAGGTTTTCTCTTATTGCTTGGTTTACACTTACCGCGAAATGACAGCTACTAGTGTTCTAAGGTTCGGGGAGGACACCACGTTGCCACGGTGGAGAGACATTAAATCGACCCCTCTATCTCAGCAGAATATATCCTGGAATTATTATTTGGATTTGATGGATATCAGTGTGGGAGAACAGAGACTCGGGTTTCCTCCTGGAAAATTTGACGTGAAGCGGCGGATGTGTCATAGACAGTGGTGCCATGGTCACCTTTTTGCAAGAGGACGCTTATGATCCCATCTTGCATGAATTTGACGAACATTTTTCCTCCTTTGGTGTCAAAAGGACAAGTCCCGAGAATTGAGGTTTTGCTATGAGTACAACCCCAAGTTCCGTGCTTATACCTCGATGACATTCCACTTTAGGGGGGCCGATTATGTTGTTGAGCCAGCATATATGTATTTCATCTATGAAAGCGGGGGATTCTTCTGCGTGGCATTAGCATCGTATTCGAAGACTATAGTTGGGGCATTTCAGCAGTAGGATATGAGGGTCGTGTATGATCTTAATCAAGGCGTGATCCGATTTGCCCCTGAAAATTGTGCCCTAGAAACTGCTGATGACTAGTGACTTTCATGAGGTCTGTTTTAGTCATTACCAGATAAGAAATGTAAAATAAGTAGCATCTCAAGGCACATTTTTTATGATCCAAGGACTCAATCTTCAGCAGATTCGATGTGTATGTCCTGTATCTTACAGGAAAAACCTGTTATGGGTGTCACTTAAACATACAGATCAGTTACTTTGCCTTGCCAATCGGACACAAGGTTGAATCTTCCTTCATAAGGAAAAAAAACAAGTTGGATCTCGATTCAAAATCGTGCTTCCAAATGCAATTCTCAGTACTGCTATAAATATGCAGAAAAAACCAGGATAGGGCTAATGAGTGATACCTTCCTATTGCCATGCCTTCAATATATATGCAGTAAAAGGACCAAGAGGACCAGAAGCTGGGCGCAACTATTTAGGCCCAGCTCAATGTAAGCCTACCTTTTATCTGGACCTTTGGTCATGTATGGCATATGAAAGACCTGAACATTAGAAAGATCTTAACATCTTCATTTGCTTACACTTAAGAAGCAGCAAGATTACTTCGCAGTGCCTTAGATATCAACTTTGTTGTATTCACTACTGATGAAAATTAAGATGTCAGACTGATGGGCATGAAAGCGAAGGTATGCACTAGGCTCTTTGATCCTTCCAAAAAGGGGACCAACTTTTGCTTCTTGATGTATGACAGGTCTTTTCCATCAGTAATTGTTTTGCATAGCCAACATGGGTACATGTGAATTGGACTTATACAATAATGTTAGTCTTATGTTGGGCTAGATGGCTTTTATTAAAACATTTCTGCACTCTTTCTGTGCGCCAAAACTTTTCTTTGCTTTGCTTTAAAGCCATCCAAGCATAGCTGAGACTTTTACCTTGTTGCCCCCCTCTTGGCAACATTAGTTTGAAATTTGTAGTAACATCTTCAGCTCCATTGGGCTGGATTTAGAATCATTTCTTGCAAGATCGGAGAATATAAAATGAAATAAACAGGGTTAGTTGAGCTGAATGGCCTCAATTACTTTCTCCTTCAAAAGTTGAAGGGTTGAAAATTGAAGCCTTTTGTGATGAAGTCATTGTCCGCAAGTACAAAGCTTCACATGTTCTGGCATGTGAAAGAAATCTGTAGGGCACACGTGGTTAGCGTTCATGTGGCCATTTCATTGATGTGCTCTCTCATTGCCTTTTGATAATGAGATGGTGCTTTATTAATATTATTATTGGTTTCTATGAAACTGAACACAAGATTCGAAAAGGAAAAGAGACGACTCATTGCTCTGGCGACAGAGACCGTGAGCATATAACGATCCAAACACACCGAAGGTAGAGTTTTAGATGGCCACCACCTCTGTGAAACCAGGGATGTAAGCAGTACTATTTGTGCACAATCCAACGATGCGGCACAAAGTCCCTGCTTTAGAGGCATTCAAAGTGGGTTCTTGTTTTGACAATAAGAAGATGGTTGATGATTCTTGAAAGAAGCATTTCTCTAACCAAGACCAATATTCTCATTTGGAATACATGATGCAGAATACATATCACCTAGGTGTTTTGGAGCAATCTTTCAATGAATCACTGTTAGATTGGACCCACTATGTTCTGACAAATATTTTCCTCACACAATCATTCAATTTCCATCCTTATCATGTGATCCCTCAAAAACAGAAGACTCTTGCCTCACCTTTAGGGGCGATTTTCAATAATCATACATGTTTTGTTTCTTCTTTTCCTATCATTATTGATTTGAGAAGACAATCCTTTTCCAAACCTGAAATGATGATTACATGCTCATGACATGCTTGTTAAACAACCTTCTTCATCTTTCGAGAGCACCATAGAAGAATGTCTAAAAGCTATGCAGAACACACTTTTCGTTCTAATCTTAATTGGAACAACTTGATGCAATATGTGGAATCAATATTAAGCCTGGCTTTAAGGTAGTTGATAATTGACATATAACAAAGTATTTAAACCAGTTCAATCTGAAAAATGCATAAAGCAATATGAGGTTAATAATGAATAATTAGATTTAGAATGATTCCGTGCTTTGTATTTTAGTTCAAAATAGGAGTTTGGGGATGGGGTGTTGAGCAAAAAATGGCTCAGAGGAAGTAGCTGAGAAACGTGGAAGACTGAGTTACAAAACTACAAAAGATGACAGTTCAAATGTCTGTGTGGAAGAAGGCAAAAGAGAAGTGATGGAGGGACGATTGGACGGATATGACCCCTCACCGATTGTCCCTATTCACTGAATTTCCTCAACAGGGATACTGTTGGATCCTTTGTGCTTCACATGGAAGACTTTTTCCTTTTTCTTTTTTTTTTCGTGAACTTTGTAAACAATCTTGATTAAATCTATTCTATGTTCATATACTTGTTGATACCCTGCATTTTTGGTTCTAAGCTGCAAACGAGTTATTTTGTTGTTGAGATTGATTTGGGCCAAGGCCAGATACTCAAGCTTGATTATTTCTCCAGTTTTGCCATTTCCAAATGAGGCAAGCAGAGAAATAGTTGAAATAAGAAAAATATTATTCTCAAAGTCCCCCTTCTCTCACCCGGTTTTTCTAATAAGATATTTAACAGTATCTTTCATATTTATGCTTTCAAAATCAACTGCTCAAACAACGATCATGCCTTTCCCCATCTAGTATAACAACTTAACCAGTTTTACATCGATTAGGTGTTTCTATAATCCAAGTGGACTTATAATTAATAATATGGCATCTGATGAGGTGTAAAGTTAGTTCAAACGTCATACAAGCTGCTCTTATTTTTGTAAAATGTTTTTGCAATCTTCACTTGGAAACTTGTAACAAGAAGCTCATTAGTTTTTCTAAGCCATTTGAACAACAAAGGCGAGAAAAGGTCAACATCATAACCTCTTATCTTTTCTATTAGAAAATGTCCCAGCAGCTTCATTACGTTAATTATTTCATCTGCTGATGGATGTGTGCTGATGGATATAGACACGGCGCATGTTTTAGTATATGTTGAAATGTTTTAAAGGGTAAAACAAGATTAAGATTTGCTGGATCCTCAATAATTAGGTTGATCTATATATTTAAAACATATAAAGTGGTCCTGCTATATGATCTGAGGGTCACATCTTGTTGCTGTTCATAATGCTTTGAGTTACATTGAACGAAACTTGAAGATCAGAGAGGAAAAAGTCACTCTCATCGTTTGTTGTACCTGTGGTATTATGACACCAGATTTGATTGCAGAACTTTTTCATGGTAATAAACTAAGCTGCTTATAGTGACGTTAAAGTATTAAATACCGAAAAGTCTACCATAGCTATCGATGATGTGGAGAGACTTGAGACCAAGAACAAGTCCTACTCCAACCGCCCAAGAAAACTAAATAATACTCTTGACACAGTTCAGTGAGAAGGTAATTCCGCTTATAAAGCCTAGAAAATCTTGTTGATGTGTCCATATATTCTATGAAATCAGATAACTGGTTAGGTCACAACCTCTCTCTCTCTCTAAGTTGACCCAAACCCCCAATGGGGGTCCACTCCAATATTCCAAAGCTTAAATCATATTCTGAATTTTCTATAATTTTTCTTTAATTTATAGGTGCTTTGTTTGTCTACTTAAAATTCATGCCAACATTATTCGCGGAGCTTCAGCTTCAACTTTCCTTCCGCTTTGTTCCTTCCTCCATTCTTCACAAATGGGCGACTCCAAGAACTATCAGAGCGAAAACTTTTCATGCAACGAGAGATCAAGCAGCGACTCTGGTCAAGAGAGTAGTTGGACACCTTACTTTGTGGATTTCTTGATGAATGGCCAGGAAAAGAATGACTCCTCTACGGTTTATGATGGTAGTTCTTCGGTAGTCTCCGACGCTGCCACATCGGTCATGAAGAAGTCTATCAAGATCGATCAGGCCGGAAGCTGTAAGAGATTGAGCTTTAAGAAAAGGAGAAAAGGACTGATCGATGATGCTCTAGAGGATACAGCTAGTTCTCCTGTCAACAGTCCTAAGGTTAGATGATCCTTATTAACTAAATTTCATTTTTGTCGCTTGCCGAACTTCATTCACATGGTCATGATGGAAGGGATACCTTTTCACTGGTATATGGGTTTTATTAACAATTGTCTAGGTTTGGGGCCCCCAAAAGACGATGGAATCCTACCCAGGACAGAAAGAAGATAAGTTATCTAAGGTAAGTCACGCAGCTTTTTCCATTGTTATGCTTTCATAGTTTCTTGATGGAGAAAATGATTTAATTGCTCCTACTCACGTAACACACAGAGGGTCTAATCCTTCCATTTGACAGGATGATGCAACTACTTCAGGCCAAAGAGATGAGATTAGTATTGATTTAGGCTTTGTTGGAAGAGGTGGCAGTAATTTTTCGGAGCTGAAGAAAAGAGGTCTTTGCTTGGTTCCGTTGTCCATGATGGTGAAGTACCGAGATTGATGATATGCTCTCACAAATTCATAAATAGCTGTACATGATAAACTACCATGTGGTTCAATAGCACTTCTTGTATATGGATTATGCTGAGTTATACTGGTCATTAGCTTCTTATTCCTTTCATGATGCATTGAACACATACTTCTTTTTGATGTCATTATGCATGCATAAGCTAAGAGGGACCGATTTGATGCACCCATACAGTGACACCATTAGGTTTTGCACTCTATATATCAAAGCAAGCAAAAGGGAATTAATTAATGCATATTTCGGCTGGCATTGCTGTATACCTAAACAAGTAATGCGAATCCTATCTAAATGGTCCCCCTCATTCACTTTACTTCAGAAAAGTAGACTGATATTGTCAAGCATTTGCTGGAAAGTCTTGTTGGCTATCATTAATCCTCGGTATAATTGCCGGGTCTTCGATGAAGTTCGTCACTTTATCTAGTAACAATCTCATCTCGAATCACATCCTAGGTTTTCTTTTCCTGCTGAAAGCGCAAGTGGTACTAAACAGTCCTTGTTTCAGTTGTTTGAGAGGTATATACCAAATTCTGTCATTGTCACGTAACCACCCAAGAGTTTGCTTACCCTAGTTATCTTCTGAATGAAATTTCTTGTCACTAAATTTCTTTTCTTCAACAAATCTTTTGAATTCTTCTCGTCCCTCGGGACCTTGTGGGCTTTGACTTCTTCACCCTCGTTTTCCTCATTATTCTTAGCAAATTCAACCTCCTTTTTTGTTAGCTGCGGTTAGAACTTAGCAGCATAGATGTTTGTAGGACTTTTCTAATGACCCTAAAGCATTGTGGATTTACGAACTTTCATCTGGAATAAAAGCTAAACCGGACCTATCTACGTACAGCAAATAATTATGATATTGGAGGTTTGTTAGAAAATTAGAGCAGTGGCGGATGCAAGATTACGGTTATAAGAGCGCATGATGAGAAACCATGCTTACCTTTTCCTTACTAAAAAGGTAAGGTATATTTTAGTGAACATCTAGCGATCAAGGGGGGACTGCTATCACCAACCCTCTCAATCCACCATCGGTTGGGAGAAGAACCCTCATGCAAATAGGCCTATACTAGTATACTGATGCCATTCTTACTTCAGCAATGACACTTATTGCGCAAACCATGTAAACGGTTATACAGGGATTTTCTTGAATGCGAAGTAGTCTTGGACAGTATTTGATGTTTTAACAAAGATGTCAAAGTGATGAGAAGCTGCAGATATTGGATAAGGAGGTATTACCATGTTCTTGTATTTTATAGATGGAAACCAACTCTAACCTTATGACCACCCGCCTGGGTGGCGCTGCTGGAGTGCGCACTCTTCCTCTCCAAAAGGTTGAGTGTTCGAATCCCGGGCGCCGCAGGGTGACTTAACCGGTGGCACGTGTGTGATGGCTAGCATGTGTCGCCCCCAGGGTTTACTCCTCGGCTGTCGGCCGTGCGGGGGTTCTCTGGGTTATCAAAAAAAAAAAACCAACTCTAACCTTATGAATTCATCTGAATCCCCAAATTAACACCAAAAATGCTAGCTAGAGGCAAAAAGTAAAATAATGGCAAGCATTTCAAAAGCACAAAAGTTTGAGTAGGCTCTTAAGCATGCGGGTGATTATTGCATGATCAGTCGTCGGGTTATTGTACTTAGTCTTGGTGTATAATTATGTCTAAGCGTATGAAAAATACTCATTTTACAAGCTAAGCTGATAAGGGAGCTGAACCGCTACCTCATATTCTAATGTACTCCGTAATATAATTTATAATATGACGAACACATTTGATGAATTTGTTTAAAAATGAGTCACCAAACTCATAATTATGGAAGGTAGAAGAAAGGGTGTTGTGTGAACCTAAATGCCAGCTGCATATATTCTGCATGAAACGCAACGGAGCCATTGTTGTCGCCATATGTATTGTCCCTCCTCACAAGGCAGAATCATTATGACACACGAGAAACGTTTGATTCCGAACGATAGTGCGTCAAATTGGATAGAGAGGATGTTATCTACCGGCACAACCACCACAACCTATAAACTAGTTCTTAGAGACAGCTAGCGAACGTAATAATCCAAACATATGGTGCTCAAGAATAATTTGTTTTGAAAGAAGTATCTTGGTCCGTTTCAGTGTCAATTGACATTCCCTAGTTCCATTCACATGATTGATAAAGATGTGTTCTCGCATCACCAGCTCCTACACAATAATGCAAGAGGTAAATTAGATTACATGGATCGTTTAGTTTTCTGGATAGATTGAATGTATGCAAAAGAATATCAAGATAGTTCTCTTCATGTGTTGGTAACAATTTCGAAAACCACAGTTCATTTTGGGTGCGCACAGTATGTTTCTCTTCTAATGAAATTGACTGAGGGGTTCAATTGACCAATCGGCACACCAAACCCGGGTGGCTGCTAGAAGCTACAGTGCAAGAGTTGATTAATGATGGCGGTAGCGGTCAAAAACAGTGCTAGAGTTGATGGCGATGGTGTCGGTGGTGATGTCTAGCATGCGGATGATGATATTTGAGCAATTGATTGAAGTAGCGTATTGGACGACTGGTATGCAGTTACTTTGAAACTCTTATGAGTTCCAAAAAACGCATATGAGCTTCGGTGTACTCATTTTGGGCTGTGTCAAACATCTACGAGAAAGGGTCAAGGAATAGATGTTTTCCCACACTGACATTTTTCAAATTTTGGTGAACCAACGTCATATGCTAAAACATTAAGAACATTTAGAGAACATTTCAACAGTACTGAAATGAAAAGCTGAGAAGCTGAATAATTTGCAGAGAGACAGGAGTTTCACTTTATCCCAATGACCTTTTCCAAATTTTAACTTTACATTACATCCCTTCTTTTTTATTATTATTACTCTATCTACAATGGTCTATTTCTTCTCAGGAAGCTTCACCAGCAACTCTGGTACAACCTCGAGAACATCGCCGACAAGCCCGTAATCAGCAACCTGCAGTTCATCATTCCAGTTAAGCATGGCATGTTTGAAGAGAAGTCGCTTCTCAAGAAGCTCCCTTCACAGGTTAATTTTCTCAAGGTATAAATAATGAGCTCTACTAGTAAAACGAGCAAATTTACTTTTTCAGTGTTAGCTATTCACAAGAATTCTGTCGAATACAAATGTTATGCCGAAGAAGAATTCCTTTAAAATATCGGAGGTAGAAATGATATCTATCCTTCAATCAAGAGAATTTGTAACTATATGCATTCAGAATAAATTCAAGGCCAGCATCCTTGAATTCTGTGCCAATTAGGTACTCTAGAGATAGACAGAGAGAGAGATTTCACCTGAAAAATAGGAGCATCTGCATCTTTATTTACAGCGACTATGACCTTGGAATCTCTCATGCCTGCAAGGTGTTGGATGGCTCCAGAAACACCAAAAGCCAGGTATAATTCTGGGGCAACAATTTTTCCAGTTTGACCAACCTGAGAGCAAAGTCAGTCATAATGTAAGGCCATACCCCGATTAATGTAACCCTTACACAACCAGCTACAGGCTACAGTTGCACCATTTAGTGGTACGCTGAAAATGACCAACCTGATATTTACATTTTCATGTAAAAAGCAAAATGTAGCACTAAATATTAGTGCGTGAAGTACTTTTAGATCAAGCGTGATTTGGTGTAGTGAACAGCAAAGTGAGCAGAGAAAACTAATAACCTGCAATCTTTTCATTGCACTGTGTAGCACTTCATATTGATACATGACTTTCACCTATTTCTTTTAGGATTTGTACTTAGACAAGATGGGTGGCTCCATTATACAGTATCAAGATTTAGAATGGGATCCTAGTCTCAGAGAAGCTGAAACAACACTCAGGTAGAGAACAAATGGATTTTCATGGACAAAACCACGCAGTGATAATAAGTTCACATACCAAACCAAGCTATCAAGGATGACTAGAGATGTTACCTGGAGGTCGTTTGGAACAAACCCCGCATCAACAGCAGCACGTGTAGCACCCACTAGAAAAGGCAAAAACGCATCAATGTAACCAATCCCTTGTCATAAAGACACGAACTCAAGTTATTCAGAAGTAAGAGTGATGAGCAGTATCATATCTCGCACCATGAACACATCACTTCAAAGGCAGGGCTGGAAACCATTATGGGCCATGCCATATTGCAATTTATTCTTAGAGCATAAAATAACTCTAGTTTCTATAGATGATAATGGAAAGTTTTTGGCTTTTACTTTATGCCAGGATAGTGGGATGGAAGAAATTGCAATGCAATTACGAAGAAACATTAGTCTTTAAAAGAAGACCATAAATTAAGGACCAACCTGCTGCACCAAGCTTTTCTGCTAGCTTCTCTAACATTTTGAAGTTTTCGGCACTTTTCAGTCCACGACCGCCGGTGACCACAATCCGTGCATTACCAAGATCAGGGCGTTCACTCTCTTGGGATGTCAGTTTCACATATTGAGATTTACCAATTGTATCTGTTAAAAGGAGTATGAAGTAAGCACTTTTTCTTCTCTGATCTTTAAATGTCACGTCTTTATATTTCCCATGATATGCATGCTTCAGGTAACGACGGCACTGCAAAGTACAGTGAACAACAGCGGGGGATGCAGAAATATAAAGAATACTGAAGATTTCTGTCCATTTTATAACTGTATTGGTCAAGATTAAGTAGATCCTATCAATAAAGAGAGCTTAATTCTATGCAGTAGAAAAAGCAAACAGACCTGCCTCAAAGGTTGAGAGATCAACCTGAGAAATAGGAGCCTTGTGAGCCTTTGTATCTGTGGAATCAGGCTGCACCTGAAATGATGTGGATCTGATGGTCAACATACAAGGGTGAGCACCAATATATCGAACTGTACATAGTGCATTTCCAGCATAAATGGGCCTGCCAGATAGAAAATAAGACAGTATTAGAGCTTCAGAACACCAGCAGTAATCCAGCACACTTATCGTTATATTAGATCTCTAAAGAATAGAAAATGTGATAGAGTGAATAACGTGTCGCTGTCACTATAGTTCTACAACTGATGCATATTATGCTCTTATAAACTTATGTTCATCAACCAATTTGAATCCAGTAAATGGGCTTTCTTAGGATGGAATAAATAAACATCCTGAATTGCACACCAAAAGATGAAGCTTTTTCCAATATGTCAGGAACTCCATGGTACCTAACAAACTTTGTTGATTCTGAAATTTCTACAACATCAGTCACTGGAGAGACATCTAAGAGGGCAGCAGCTCGAGGGAGTATATTCTTCCCAAATGAACCAGAGGCAGCAACTATATGCGAGAAATTCTCTCTCTGCTGAACCAGCTGGATCAGTCTTGCCCAAGGTTCTGCAAGAGGATGCATAAATCTATCTGAATCAGCAACAAGTACCTACAGAGTAGAAATCACCATGAAATAATCAGATAATTTGTCGATATCTGTAGGTTGTCCTGCAGTGTAAGAAGCACAGATGCAGAATTAGACTACTGTTATATCAGTATAGGCAGTTAATTTTTCTTAGCTTTTTGGCCATGGAGAAAACATGGTATAGATAATTAAATGGGCTATAACTGCAGAATAGCATTTTGATGCCTCCTATCCAACATCAGATAGTGCCAAAGATAAGGATAGATTTATCCATATTCAGTCCGAGTAAAATTCAGAGAAGCAAGATACATGAAAGACAGACATTCTATCTCTTTTTATTGTATGCGCTATCAATGAAGAGAGAAACTAGAACAAAAGAAAAGTAGGTACCACCTTAGAAACCGAAGGATGACACGAGACAGCATGGGCAGCTGCTTCTTGTAAGGAAGGACCCGAGCCAGCCAACAGCATCGAAATTGAATTGTCCTTGTCCAGAGACTTTGCCGCCTCGACTGCACTCAGTGATGGCGCCTTGATAGAACCGCCTTCGTGTTCGGCTATAACCAACGTGCTAGCCTATTCCCATAAGAAAAATCTGATGAGAAAATTGATAAATGCTTTCGACATTTGAGCAAGTGCTTGCACGGGAAAAAGAGAGACAACCGTCAAGAGCTTAACTACAGCAATCATCTTCAGTCACCCACGCATTACGATTTGGAAACAGCAACAGTTCCACACCAGCATGAAAAAAGGTCCAAAATTGCACGTCTATTCGCAAATTGGAGAACTGGGTCATTCATCAAACACTTGCAAAGCACCCCATCCTGACCCATTTACCCTATAAACTCACAAACATCATCTCCCTTTCTCGATCATGACTATACCCAATTCTAACGAAACAAGAGCAACGACAACCATTACAATAATCCGACAATGTATCAGTTAATACACGAACATACTCGACAACTTCAATAAGAAGGCCACAAAATCAGAGTAGACGGAGCGTACAAATCTCGGAATGGGACCGACGGAAAGAAATCGGTGGGTAGGCAGCCGAAAGGTGGCTCTGCTGAGAGCTCCGATGCGCGCACGGGTTGCCATTGTTCCCTCCTCCGACGCTTCACCGGATTCTCGTTTCCGGGCCAAAGTGGAGAGCTGATTTTATCAAGGGCGAATCCTGTTCTGCATCGTCTTCGTATGATGATTAAGTGTGAGTGCTGCACGATGCGTGCGTCGACAGTAGGTCCCGGTGGCAATCCTATCCAACTCACCCCGTCATGATCCACAACATCACATCTGGTCTGGCAAATTATTTATTCAAGGGTTAATAACACAATTTGTACATAAATTTCGATTTAATATGCAATATCATTCATGAATTTTTAATTTATGCATGACGTAATGTGCAATATTATCTCTAGATTTTTTTATTATTGAATCAACATTCATGTACCGCATTAAATAAATTAAATATTTAGGGTGATAATATTAGATTAAGTTCGGGTATCATTTGTGTTATTTTCTTTTATTCAAATGTCCTTTTAGCAACTTGGCACAATATAAAAGAAAAAAAATGAAGGGAAAATGATACAACTAGTCTTTGAATTTTGATTCAATGTGCAATTTAGTCCTTGTTTAGTGTAGTACCTAAACTTTAACCTAATGTTTAATATGATCCATCAACTTTTAATTTGTTTAACGTGGTTCCTGAATTTTTGATACATGTTCAATATAGTCTCTAAATTTTATAAAAATGTTCAATGTAGTCCTTTTATTAATTCAACTTCAGGGACTATATTTTACATTTTTATATAGTTCAAAGACTAAATTAAATATGTACCAAAATTTTAGGGATCACATTGAACAAATTAAAAGTTCATGGATCATATTGAATATTAGACTAAATTTCAAAGACTATATTGAATAAATTAGAAGTTCATGGATCAAATTACACATTAAATCAAAGTTCAAGGACTTTTTATGTCATTATCCCGAAAATGAATATCATTTTGAGACTTGCATATCAACATAACATCATTTTGAGCGGTTTGATTTTATTTTGGCTTTCTCTTTTCCTTTTCTAATTTTCCCTTTTTTCTTTTTCTCTCTCCCTTTTGACACAACAGCGCACCTCCAAACATCGTTAACGGCCTTCTTTAAGAAGTAAATTGTCCACATTGTCTAACAACTTTATCAATAATCAAAGTGACTTGTATTCCATTAATGATTAGTAATTATTTCAATGTCCATGAATTTAAATCCATTTTAATTGACCAAACGCGTTAGAATTGTGCTAATTTCACATCTAGTGTCCATGAATTTGAATTTATTTTAATTGGCCACATACGTCGCGCTAAACTCACACGTCATATTTTTGTTAACCAAACACCATACCCAAATAACATTGGCAAAAAAAAAAGATTCTCACCAAATGATAAAACAACAACATGAACACATCAAACGAACTTTCGCCCCCACTGAAAAAAAAGAGGAAGGCATCACTGGATGTTTAATAACGTTGTGTAACGTGGGCAGAAACGTCAACCACCGTCCGGTCTCGCGCGTCGGACACGGCGGACAACCCACCGCCACGACCGACCACCATGACAGCATGGCAGCATTGCGGCCGAGTCAATTCAACCACCCCCGAATTTATCCGAAAATTTTAATCAAAGCACCCAAAACAGAACAAGCTGCAGGCCCAAATTAAAGAAAGGGCAGCTCCCTGGACTGACCTTGTCCAAATTCTTTATCGATATAGTTCTTTTTCCCTCTCTTGAAGATGTCCCCAAAACTTGGTCCTGTGACAGCACCTCCTCGGGGTCCCCTTTGATCTGTTCTCTGGAGGGTTGAATTTTCCGGCTTGAATTGATTCGTTCAAAGGGGGGTCAGGTAGGAGAGTGCTTTAGAGGGTTTTCTTGATCTGGGTTCTTGTGATTTTATCAAGAAAGATAGAGAGAGCCCAATATTTGGCGTTTCAAGAATGTGGAGAGATCCTGGAGCTCCTGCTGATTCGTTCTACGAGGTTCGCCCCGAGTGCACGGATGTTCCCAAGTCCCGTTTCAGGATCAAGGTGTGTTTCTCCTTCAATGCTCACCGTTTTAGTTGACGCGCTATGTGCAATTAGCTTGGGAACGTATGAAATTATGCATGATTTGTTTGGTCCAATTCCGATCTGAGTAGCTTCTTGTAAAGAAAAAAGGTTTGCTGTTTGGTTTTGGAAAGTAATGGTTAATGGGGTCGATCCTGTTTCAATTGACTTCTGATATAGAGTACTTAAAAGTGTTGGTTTTTAGTTCGGGTAAGAAATGACACTGGACATTGTGTATGTAATCTAGGAGGTTGATCAACCATATTGGTTTTTAGAGGTTAAGGTAATAAATTTCAGTAGTTTTGGTGAATATTTCCGAGCGTAATGCTAAAGGTTCATGTGAGATGACATGACGGTTGATAGTATTATGGTGTTAAGATAATGAGCTGAACATGGCCTCCAGAAAATCTTATCATCATTAGCAACCCTAGTTTTAAATCCATTATGGAAATTATTGGGTACTAAAGGAATTTAGTGGGGCGTGAGTGTGGCACGGGCACTCTTGCCATCGTAGATGGGCATTTCTGGAGAGATGTGGCTGCATGTAGTTTATTTCGCATGTGCGGGATAGTTTTTTGCCTTTCCTTTCTTTTTCCAATTCTAGTAAAACTTTCAGAGTAAACTTTTCCATAAACAGGTAATTCTTCCCCTCAATTGTTTTGTACTTTTCAAAACAGGAATATCTTGAAAAGTTCTAATGCTTGTGCAACTTACTTTCTGATCATTTTCAAAGGTTTCGGAATAGTTCTTAATTCTGAACTTATGTAGTTGCTCATCTAAGTAATTTGCCTGTGGAAAGTGAATGTTTGATTGAGCGACCAACAACCAGGCAAGGCAATGACTAATGGTCTTTGTTCATTAATTCTTCAGGCTGGGAAAACTTTGAGTGCTAGGAAATGGCATGCTGCGTTTACCCCAGATGGTTGCCTGGATATAAGCAAAGTTCTAAGGCGAATACAACATGGGGTAAGTGCATTTTACGAACTTCTGCATTTGTTGGTTTATTTTTTTCTATGAATGTCTGGCATGAATTGGTAAAACTTTCTCAAAGCTCTATAAGCTGCCCCTTGTCTGTGAAGCATCGGTTGGATATTACTGACTTTAGTATTATTAATATGAAGATCCGAATGTCGATGATGGCGGTAGTGTCACAAGCAGTTGCATTTTTTACATCATTTTCCAACAAGTAATTTAACCTTGTAGTTTCTTCTTGCACATAATTGTTTCCAAATAATCATTAGCATGTGCAACCATCATTTGAAGTTGCTTTGCCCTGTACTAGTGATGTAGGTTTATCCAAGAACCACATTCACTCACTGTATCTGCTGTCTGTCTCATGAGACTTATGTGTGCTCCTTTTTCTGATTAATGCTATTATTTGTAAAAGTGTCAGTGACATTTAATACTTCATGCAGCCACTA
Organism: Syzygium malaccense; assembly: GCA_031216405.1. Classification (NCBI taxonomy): domain Eukaryota; kingdom Viridiplantae; phylum Streptophyta; class Magnoliopsida; order Myrtales; family Myrtaceae; genus Syzygium; species Syzygium malaccense. The sequence continues at coordinate 4,207,840 of CM062258.1, read as the reverse complement.
TTGGTATTTAACATTAGCTCTATGAAACATTCAACATTCTACCTATTCATTGTGGTTTCTCATTTTTTCCCTTCTGTTAATACTATACTTCGGCCCATTATGTAGATTACTGTGATTGTTTCTCAGTCGTAAGTTGAAAATATCGAGTTCTTTATCTCTTTCTTCATTTTTTCCCGTCCTTGTGCCTGCCTAGGGTGTTCATCCATCCATTAGAGGAGAAGTATGGGAAATTTTACTTGGCTGTTATGATCCCAAGAGCACATTTGATGAAAGAGAGCAGATAAAGCAACGTCGCAGGTAACCTCTTTTCGACAAAGTTAAGTTTGCATTGTAAACAATTAGTCGGTAGTTTTGTATCTTGATCTCATGCAGTGTGAAACCTACCTATAGACCTAATAGAATAGAATGATAGACTATAGAGTGAGAGGTGTTGTTAGATTATCAAGTTTCTGAAAACTACGTGGGAAGCATCTTTTGGTCAGTTAATAGTTTGAGGGCAACATTACTTAATTTATGTAATAATGAATATTGAAGCATGTGAATATTTGCGGGGCTATTTTACTTATAGAACAATATAGATTGTTGGGTGAATGTTAATATTTTTATGAAAGTTATATTCTTGGGGAGTTCTACTGCAAAAGATTCAATTGTGCGTACCTTCTATTGCATTTTTAGCAGATTTTTGTTAGTTGTGTGGAGCTTGAGTTATTTCTAGACATTGTAAATGCGTAGTTGTATCCTCTTTTATGCATATGATGTTCTCTCGTGCTTCCTCTCTAACATGCATTTGGCACACTAGTTATATTTCAAAGAGTTGGATACTCTGTCGGGCCTTTAGTACTGGAAGTGCTGATCAATAGATAGCAGCAGTCATAGGCATGGCTTTATTTGCTTTTCTTTAAGCTGCAACACATAATATTCAGTAGACAAATTGATGATCAATTCGGTTAACACTTAGATAAATGTTCCCTCAACAGAAAGAATATAAACAGAAACATAAGGAACCCATCTTGTGTCAATATATATGCCTGTTCTAACTGAACATTGAATCTGGCTACCATGGGGATCACCACCATTCAACTCATGGATCTCTGCTTTTTTTGTTGATTAGATCAGTTATTGCACACGAGTCCTCTCTTTCTTTCTCCACTTTGTTTAAACTCAGTTCGAGTTGCCAGTTTATAGCAGGCAGACAGATTGATGAGTGCCTTAATTTGAAAGACAGATTAATGAAAATATAAATTTACTGGAAGTAATATATTGGGGTACAAATTTAATCTGGGATCTATTCCATCATGTTGATCTTCTGTTTCATGGATGGGTAGGAAAATCTCAGAAAAAGCCACTTCTTGCAGTAATAAGATGGGATGTTGAAACCACAGTATATGGAATACTATACCGGAAGAATGATGAAATACTATGCTAGAAGAATACTCCTAATCAAAACTACTGTACATTCTTGATGACTTAAATTAAATTATCCAAATGCTCTGGTCATAACTCTCCGTGAATACCAAGCTTTGACACTATTTGCTTGTCTGTTATCTGGTATTCTTGCTCACCAGGCATTCTATAAAAGTTGCCTTACGCTTATGTTCAGCCAAACATTATTTGCTATCACGTTGGTCTATTGTCAAAATTCTGCCCATTTTTTGTCACTTGGAACATCTAGCTGTTATTTCCTATATGATTTGGGACATAGCTTTTGTGCCTTTCAGGTATCAATATGCTCAGTGGAAGGAAGAATGTAGGCAAATGTTCCCTATTGTTGGGAGTGGTAGGTTTGTCACTGCACCTATAATAACTGAAGATGGTCAGCCAGTTCAAGATCCTATCGTGCTTTCACAGGTAAATCCAGAAAAGGAATCTGGATTACCTCCTAAAAGTGAGGTTGATGCTGTAAATAGCGAACTAACCAATGGCGACACTGTGGCTTGTTCCACTTCAAGCTCTTGTGAGGTTTTGGAAAGAGTAAAAGAACCAACAAATCGTGCTTCTGTGGACACAAAAGAGATCCAATGGAAGCTCACTCTACATCAAATAGGTTGGCAGTAACTTTGATATCTAAACAGATGCTTTTCATTGCTTTCATTCATTTGCTTCCCAACAAGCTGTATATACACATCAATACTGAAACACTACTAGTGAGAACTTGGCTTCTCATCTTGTTCTATTTAGTGGTCCAGGATGCTTATATCTGTCATCGCTATTATATGGTTTATGGCAAGAAATAAGTGCACGATCATGCTTTCTGAAACAGCGGAGAGATACCTCCATTATTTAGTATCTAGATTTGGACTTTTGAGCATGTTTTTAAGCATGAAGTCCTTCTTGTTGTTTTTTCCTATGCATGTGTGTGCATGTCTTAGCTCATTTTATCTGATTTGAAGTTTCAAGAATTGTAGATATGCTGATGAGTTCTTTTGTCATTTCCAGCAGTTTTGACGTATTCTGCTTGATGTCATATTGATGCTAGGTCTCGATGTTGTTCGCACGGACAGGACATTGGTGTTTTATGAAAAGCAAGAGAACTTGTCAAAACTCTGGGATATTTTAGCTGTTTATGCATGGATAGATAAAGATGTTGGCTACTGTCAAGGTAATGAATTTTACTTTTATACTTCCTCATTGGAAAACACAGAGCTCCGCGAGTTGATTAGGTTTCAGTGCTAAGCAGTACTTTAAAAATTAGTTTTTGCTTCTGCCGGAAAAACCAATTTTTCAGTAAGATATAGTTCTTGAAGGGCATTTTCCTTGTATTTTAAAAAATTTAAACCTTTTTTTTTGTTAGAGTGTTGTGTTATCCCGGAGTTTTGCTGCAGTAAGACGAATACCAATTAACAGTCATAGCTTTTGATCATATCCGATGTGATTTAAAGAATCACGACTTCACATGTTTATATTGAAGAATATGTACTAAACAATTTTATTTTGGCCAAGATATATGGATGGAATAGTTGGAAAAAGTTTATCTTGAATTCTAAATGAGTATATTCCACCACGCAAGACTTCTCTTCAGGGTCTTAGCCTGGGGAAGGTGTAGAAAACTATCAGATAGGCACTTCAACAGTTGACATAAAAAAACACTTCTTAGCCATCAGACATGAGAGTATTTTGATATATATATGTGATTCAGCTGTTCAAACATCAATGGTTGATTACTTTTGCTAAGCTGTTGTTTTAAATGTTTTTGGTTTGCTTGTATGTTCTCTTGAAGGATTAATGTATAGGTCATTCCACTGTACAATACACAGTTTGAAATTCCTGTTGGTATAATAATACACTGTAATTTTGAAGATAATTAAAATTCTGGACAGGAATGAGCGATCTCTGCTCCCCTATGATAATTCTCCTTCATGATGAAGCCGATGCATTTTGGTGCTTTGAACGCTTAATGCGCAGACTGGTATGTTATTTTCTAATGTCTTCAGAAGTTTATAGACAGGCTACTAGTGATTGTTTGCGTGCCACCTCTTGATTACTTGTGAAAGAGCTGAAATGGTTCCTAATGCTCTGTCTTCATTATGATTTCTTTCAATAGGAAATTGTCTTTCCTTTGTCCTTGGTGCCAGTCTGTGAAAGATGATTTGCAATGAACGTTTTGTGCTGCTGGCATTTTTTGTTGTCGCATGTCAAGAATGAATCCAAGCTAATAAAATATCAGTTTTTAATGTATGTCCTAAAATCCTTATGCTGGACTTGCTTTCTTTAATGAAAAGTGACCATCTCCTTTTGCTTTTAGTTGTATTTATGGCTCTGGATTCGAAGTGAATATAAATTGTGGGTGGGAGAGAATCGTGAAAGCTTTTAACGGTTAACTTTTCCAAAACTTTCAACGGATCTGTGCCATGAGTGAAGATTGTTTTATTATTTGAATGAGGCTGAGTTGAGAAAATTGATGTAACATCATTAATCTGGTGGATATCTGGCTCCTTGCGTCACCCAAACCTACATCGATATAGACAAAGGCTCCTTGTCACTGGAAGGTCACAGTGGGAAAAATTACTGCAAGCTATTGATATCATTGTAGTCAAGCTGCTTTCTGTTTTTTATTTTTATTTTTAAGTCTCATTTCTCAAGGATGTAAATGTCAACCATCTTCTGTAACTTGTGACATGTCTTGTTTTCTATGCAGCATGTGTTGCTTCTTTAGGAGGCGTTTGATATTTCAATTAATAATTCTACTCTACCGAGATGAATGACCAAAATTTTGTTTCTCTTCCAATTTTTTGTTTCTTCTCCCTATCCTTTGTTTTTTCTTTTTTCTCATGGATTTCATTTGCTGATATTTAAAGCGAGGAAATTTCAGATGCACTGAAAGATCTGTTGGGGTGGAAGCACAGCTGCATAATTTAGCTTCAATAACCCAAATTATTGATCCGAAACTCCATCAACATTTAGGTATGACTTTTAATTATTCTTTCTTTTTTGTAATAATTGAAACTGTGACTTGAAAGGATTTTGCAAGCAGAAAATCAAATTATATATGTCGACCACTATATCTCTGCCTCTTATCTGTCGGCTCCTACATCCCCTGTTTATTATTCACGTCTTCCACTAAAAATTATAATAATCAGTCAGTGTAGTGCCTGATAATTATAGCTCAAACATTTGGAAATGGATACTTTGCGAATCTGTTGTTCATAAGTTTGTGGACAAATATGCGTTCTTCTACCCATATTATGCCCAAATTCTTTCTTTATATGATGCTAATGAATACCTTCTCATGCTGGAGCACAGAAACACTTGGTGGAGGTGACTATCTTTTCGCATTCCGCATGCTTATGGTTTTGTTCCGTCGGGAGTTCTCGTTTTGCGACTCTCTATATCTTTGGGAGGTATGCTTAAGTAACCTTACAGGTTTCCAAAGCTAAAATGTCCACCAGTTGTTTAGGAATTCCTGAGACTGAGAACAATTGCATATGGCAGATGATGTGGGCCCTGGAATATGACCCAGACTTGTTCTCTCTGTATGAAGATCCTGAAGCAGCTAATGAAAAGGTTGAAGGATCTAAAGGAAAGGTCAAGTCGATACGACAGTGTGGGAAGTTTGAGAGGGAAAAGATTAGAAATGGAGCAATGAGTTCCGAAGCGCCTCTGCCTATATCTTTGTTCTTGGTTGCCAGCGTCTTAAAAGATAAGAGCTCAAAGCTATTGCAAGAAGCTCGGGGCCTAGATGATGTCGTTAAGGTAGTCTGAGAAGTTTCTAATTTTGCTTCTGTTGTCCATTAAGAGGAAGAAAAATGAATGTTGCTGAGTGGGATAATGCTTTGCAAAGTAGGATAATGCTTTTCTTTCGGCTTTAGTTGAATTGATGTTCAACTTCTTTTTTACCCTTTTCAGATACTAAATGATGTCACCGGTAACCTAGATGCCAAGAAAGCATGCAGCGGAGCTATGAAAATACACAAGAAGTATTTAAGAAAGGTACCATCTTGTCTACTCTTTCTTCTTTAATACTTGGTTTAGTATGAAATGTCAAGTTGAAAGGATGTAATTAAGCTGGGATGAGAATCCAGACTTCTTTTTGCCTCGTCCGTCCAATTTCTATTGTTACATTCAAGACATATTAAAGTTCTGATCAAAAGTAGCATCATAGTTTGGCCAGTTTTTTCCAATTTGATTTGGCAACTCGTAAGAATTGAACAGTCTACTGTTCCATGAACGAATATGACTGATCGGTCTTAATGGGAATTGCTTGCTTGACGAGCTTGATCGCTGCAATGTTTTTGTCCTCTCTCCATGTCATGAGATTTAGCGTTTATCGGCATTTCATTTTAGCTTTGCTCATTTTTGTTCCATGTTTCTGCAGGCTAAGAAGCCGTAGTGACTCATATACAATTTTCCTCGCCTTTGTCTGCAAATAGCGTAAATCTGTACAAGCTGTACATTGATTCGACCAAGAGAACATGAGGTTGTTCATGTAAAGTGCAGACTTCTGCAGATGATTTCAGTGGAGAGAGAATGGCCGCAGAAGAAACTACGATCAAGATAAAATTTTATTCAAAGAAATTTTTTTAATTTTTTCATGAGGCCGCCAAGGTGGTCATTTACACAATTCGTTTGTAATTGGAATCACATTGTGAAAACACAAAATCAGAGATTTGGTTATACGAGAATCACATTAATGAAAATTCGTTTTCGTGTACTTTCGAGCTTTGTATCTTGAAATGGCGAATGGGGCTCACATAGTTATAGTGGAACAACCATCAACGTAATGCATACTTCGTCCTAGTCATGACCAAAACAACTTTGCATAAATCAAGCATTCAAATATTAATACATGAGTGCTGCACCCATACAAAATGAATGATCAATGCCTCTTGATCGGTCTAAACGATCGAAACCGAAGATACCAAAAGCAGTAGAGAACATAAAAGCCTTAATTGATTAATCTTCAACATATTCAAGAATTAGCTTGCAGAGACCAAAATTACTTGAGAGCGAGATCGCGCACTGTGCTGTGGGATTCCATTTTTCCCGAAGAAGGAAGGTATTTCTTCGGCAGCATTTGCATGGCCACATCAACGTGGAGGTTGAGACGCTGCGAATAAACTACGAAAAATCAGAGTCACAGTCGAAATGTGTAAGTGTCAATCACACGATCATATCTGCATTCGATCAAACCAAAGGCTGGCTGATCACCGTGCATGCCAACAGCTTCTTTTGCATTGCGTGTTAGTACAAACCACCGTTTCCTCCATGCACGAGGCCACCACCTCCAAAATGACAAGCTCTAGGCCTGCTGACTATCTCACCATCCACGTACTCCACATGCAAACCCTAGAGCTCCTCTATATAAACCACCCGCCACTGCCATTTATCACTCACCAAAACACAAAACAATCATACCCAAGAATCAATCTCTCTCTCGTGAATAACCCACAATGGCGAAGATTGCAACCCTGGCAGCGATCCTTGGAGTCCTCCTGGTGATGTCCCACGCCGCCACGGCTAACCGCGCCACCATAACCACGGTCGACATCGAGGAGCCCGAGAACCAGAGGCGCCGCGGTGGGAGCTGCTACGAGCAGATCGAGAGGCAAGACCTCGACCGCTGCCAGCAGCTCTTCGAGGATGTGTTGAGGTTCGGCGGCGACCAGTACGGTGAACGCCAATCCGGAGGCGATCGGCACAGCGAATGCCAGTGCTCAAGCCAGCAGCTGAGGCAGTCCAGGCACTTCAGCCCGTGCTGCCAGCAGCTGAGGCAGCTGGACGACCGATGCCGGTGCAAGGGACTGAGGGAGGTCGTTAGGGAGCAGACAGGCGGGTTCGGAGGTCAGGGATCGCAAGAGGACGTGAGGAGGTGCGTGGGGAACCTTAACAACGTGTGCGGGTTTGAATCTCAGTACTGCGATATCAGAGCCACGTGGTAGAAGCAGTCGAGGCTTGAAGCTCTGAACTAAGATCAGATGAGAATGTCAATGGCGTTTCAATAAAGAGATGACTGTCTTCTGGCTCTTAGAGTTGCGAGACACGGTGACTTCAGTAGGAATAGAGAGACCGGAAACCACCACATGATCGTGTGGTTTTCTTATCTTTATCTTTTGTTTTTAATTACCTGTATGTCGAGAGCGTAGTATGTACGGCTTTGTACCGTCTATATCCCTAATAAAATCTGATCTTAGCTTTCTCTGGCTATTAATTAATATGTGATGTGTGTCAAGGATGAGTGACCTCGATACCACGTACGCGAAAAGCTTCGTGCGTGCATGCATAGGCAATGGGTGTAAGTGTGTCCCGTCGATTCGAATTACTTTTAAAAATAACTGCAATATTTACGGTCAATTTGTAAATTTTATATGGAGGCAAGCTAATAAAAATATGAATCTACAAATTGGACTTTAATTCATTGACGAAATAAGAAATTCATGTCTTCGGGTCTATTTTTCTGAAAACAAGGAGACATTAGGAGAATGATTTAGAAATGAAAACTTTTATCATCGATCTTTAGCTTTAGATTAATTGTATACGATTTTCATTTTTTTTCTTATTTGATAATCTATGCTTCCAGAAAAATATATCAATTAAAAAATTTAGAGAGAGAGGGCATGAGAGAAAGAATAAGAACGCGAAGAAAATGAGATGGGAGTGGGGTGGGATTCTTGGAAAATGCAGTGAAAATATTCTCTTGATTTTTTCTAAACAATAAAGGGACGGGAAGCTTAATCCAAAAGGTTAATAAGCGAAGAAATCTCATTTTCGGCAAAAGCTGGAAGTGCATTTAATATCTATTCCAACTGAAGTCTTTATCTAAGTACCACCTACATTGCTAGAAGCGCATTTAACATCTACTTTGGTACAGATCATACATATTCCGCACGCTTGCGACTATTTTAACACTGGATTCGGTTGTGTAAAACTCCCCGCGAAAAAGGGAAGGTCGGTACTTCGATCTCCTACTCATAATGGGCTTGGCATTGATGAACTTGAGGCAGCTGAGCTCGAAGTGATGAACTCGATCGTGCTGGGATGGAAGGTGGACGCAACCAAAGAGAAAGTTTCAATGAGGGCCAATGGTTGAAGCTGTTAACTCATATGAAGATAATGACACCCCTATTTTTTTTAACTTTAATCCAATGTGCAATACGTACATTAAATTGATTCAAAATTCCTGAACTACATGTTCAATGTCATCTTCTCGTTAATTACTACGAAGGAAGTTTGCTCAAATGGACACCAGTCTATTAAAACTCATGTTGGATGGAGAAAGTTATACATGTGGATTAAACACTTCAAATTGAAAACGTTTTCTTCACTCGAGTCTTTGACAACATGAAAAAACCAAAAGCTTGACTTAAATAGAAGCTCTCGTTAACTCAATCCTCTTTAACAATGATCTCAGGGTCTGTAATCTCCCAAACTTTCGTGAAAAGGAAATAAAGAATAATGAAAGCAACACTGCAATGTCTACTACCAACAGACAATTTTGTGGACTTAATTGAAAGTTCAAAATGACAAATGTACATTCCACAAAAATTTAAGGATCCAACTGAACCAATTTAAAAGTTCATGGACAACACTACATATTAGACATCTCCACTACTCTAATTAACTGAAAGTTCAGAGATGATATTGCATATTAGACAAGGACTAATGTTATTATTATCATAGACAAGGTTCAAGTCTGTTTGTGTTCCATTCAGTTACCAGATAGTAGTAGGTTCAGAATGAATGAAATAACACCTGTAGATCCAATGTTCAAGTTCCTTCTGAGTTCTCACACAACAGTCGTGGAAGGCGGTAAGCAATCCACAGTTTTTACATGACTTCCGTCTATTTTGGCATTGCTACAGAGGGACATCTGCCCAATGTGTTCCACAAAATATAATCCCCAGCAGTCACCTGTTATAAGCAAGCAAACAAGATTACTGCAAAAGAAATTGAAAAATATGAGAACCATGGCTTTAAAAAATTGATTGCTGTTTGAAGAAGTTTTGAGGCCTGAAAAGATGTACGAGGCAAACTTTCATATCTGATCACTTTCCACAGAAGGTCAGTGTTACCATGGTTCACCAGGAAAGCAACTGAGCAGCAAATTGTCTTTCCTTCACGTCATATTGGTTATCTCACAAAGGGAATGCATCACTTTGGTAGACAAAATAGCACATATTTCTTTGAAAATTGCCTTCTCCAACCACTTATATTTACAAATTTTTGGTAAACCATATCATCATATCCACTTACCGAAAGCTGAGGGTGGCCTTGGGATTCGGAGGTTGGTTGATTACAACAAAGCGCTCCTTCTTAAACATATCTGGCTCCTTTTCTCTGACAAGGAATCATTATGGTGCAAATGGATTCATTCCAACTTTTTGAAGAAAACAAACTTCTGGACCGTCACTGTACCCACCTTTTGTTCATGGACATGGAAGAAAATCCTGGAATTACGAACCTTGGCCCAAGCACTCTTCCGATGGAGAATCGGAGATGGACGCTCGGTGTCCTTCTGGTTTGACTGGTGGCACAACAGAGGTCCACTCTACCTTCTTTTTGACAACATAGACATTTATAGATCAAGGATACCTCGGGACATCTCAGTGCGTGACTTTTATGACAATACTTGGCAGGCCTCAAGCACTTTGTCTTCCATCTTAGGATGGATTGATGAGCCTCCCTGTTTTGTAGATGATCCCACTGACTACCTCGTATGGACGCCTCACCCTTCAGGCTCATTCACGGTGGCACACGCATGGAACCACATCAGGTTAAAAGGGCAAACAGCTCCCTGGCACTCCTTTGTTTGGGATCCCCACGTCGCCCCGCGACATGCCTTCCTTCTATGGTTAGCTACTCTAAACCGACTACCCACTCAGGTTTACCTTATACAGAACCGCAGGATCCCTGCTGGAAATTGTGCTTTCTGTGGGACTACGCCGGACTCGGTAAACCACCTTTACTTTGACTGCTCCTCTACTAGTAGACTGGCAGCATTTTGGGCTACCAAGTGTAATCTCCCTTGGCGAAACAGACCCTGGCAAGCCAATCTAACTTGGGCAAGGAGAGTCTGTGGGGGATCCTCCTTTGCCCACCGTTTATCGAGATTCTCCTTTGGAGCCCTCTGCCATATCATATGGTCTGAAAGGAACAACTCCATTTTCAGGAACAAGACTATCTTCATCCCGGGAATGCGCAAGCATCTTATTAAAATAGTGAAGGATAAAGCTATTTCTCTTGGTAGAATCGCTGACACACACAGAAACCGGCGTCTTCAAAGGAATTGGGATCTCCCCACTACCATCTTTGATGTGATCGGTCCTACTTAGATTTGGTTGTACTGGTCCTGTTTGTATTGGATAGCCGGCGGTTGGCTTTTGTATAGGCTCTCCTTGGCTAGCCTTGATCCCATTCGGACACTATGTCTTGATTGGCTCGAGGCTACCTTTTGTGTTCTCTTGTAATTGGTGTTTGAAAAGTTATATAAAATTTACCTTACCAAAAAAAAAAAAATATCCACTTTCTGACTAGTATTGCATACCCATGCACTACATGTTCAATGACAAACAACATACTGTCCATTGTTGTAAGTTTGAACCCTCGAGAGTTTAAAATCAAGCAGGGTGAAAACATTGCTAGCACATGGTTCACTGAAGTCTAACAGGGGCATTGATTCACTTGCGAAAGCCTCCCCATCATAGTAACAATGACACGGTTTAATCAAGATATAGTAATAAGAAGTCCACAAACAGCCTATAAAATGTTCATTTTGCTTCGATACTGACAGTTCTGGCCTGAATCCCATGTTTGACAAAAATGTGTATTATTTTTCTTTTCATTACACTGGCCCTCTCAAGCAAACTGGAAATAAAAAACCAATTTCAAGTTTTTGGTGAGAAGAGGTCTGCTACCTGAATTGAGAACTCCACTGGTGCTTTAGCAGAAGGATAGATGCTCACCTGCAATAATGAAAGACATGATAACAAAGCGAAAACTTAGTGGCTGTTTCTTATGCCTCACAATATTGAACAGGATGACCTACTATTTGACTAAAAAATTAGAGAAGATCTTTGAGCAGCTCATCCTTCAAAATTCCATATTATTCTAAAAGAGAATAAAACGAAATATTTAGAAGTCCCATATCTGCAAACAGCAGTAAAACTCAAGTGCCAGTCTTCCCGGGTAATTGAAAACTACAAATGGGCAGATATAGTCAGCTTTTCCAAATTGAACAGCCCAAAATAGCTGCCTATTGCAGAATATGATTCAGATTCATTCAGGGATAGCCCATTCCAATCTCACAGTGCCTCGTAGAACAAGAACATGTATAAGACAGACATACCAAGCCATGCACATCCCTCGAATTGAATATTCAACTATTTAGGCTTCGTTCGTTTGGCGAAAAATATTCTCCTTTTGGAAAATATTTTTTCGAAAGTCATTTTCCTGGAAAATATTTTCTTGGTACATAATTTTCCGGTGTTCGGCGATCAATATGAAAAAGTTTCGGAAAATATTTTTCGTCGGCGACCGGCGGCGGCGACCGGCGGCCGCGCCACCGGCGGCCGCGCACCGGAGGCGGCGACCGGCGGCCGCGCCACCGGCGGGCGGCCGGCGACCGGCGGCCTACAGCAGCGACCGGCGGCGGCGGGCGACTGGCGGCGGCGGCCGACCGTCGGCAACGGCGGCCGGCGACCGGCGGCGGTGGCGGCCGGCGACCAGCGGCGGTGGCCGGTGGCCGGCGACTGGCCGCGGCTGACCGGCGGCGGCGGCGGGCGACCGGTGGCGGCGGCAGGCGACTGGCGGCGGGTGACCGGCGGCGGCGGCTGGTGGCCGGCGACTGGCGGCGGGTGACCGGCGGCGGCGGCGGTGACCCCGCCAGCAACGGCGGCGGCGGCGGCTGCCGGCGGCGGCGGCGGCGGCTGACGGCGGCGGCGGCGGCTGCCGGCGGCAGCGGCGGCGGCTGCCGGCAGCGGCGGTGGCGGCAGCTGGCGGCGGCGGCGGCGGCGGCGGCCGGCGACCGGCGGCGGCGGCGGTCGATCAACGGCTGCGGCCAGCGACTTTAGTGAAGAAGAAAAAGAAGAAGTTCCGGAAAATGATTTCTGCTTTTAAAGAAGCGGAAGTCATTTTCCATATACTTAGGTTATTTTGTGAGAGGGGGAAGGAAAATATTTTCCGGCGGAAAACGTTTTCCGCCCCCCGGACACCGGAAAATCCGGAAAATATTTTCCGGAAGAATATTTTCCGCCAAACGAACGGAGTCTTAGTACCTGACGACAACAAAAGAAGGAAATTATATAGTTTGAAGAGGTATTTCAAAAAGCAAACAATAAATTTCTGCACCCCTCTCCAAAATTAGAATCTTACAGTTACACCAAACTTTTTGCAGCAGGAGAGCAGCAAAGTAACTTTTCATCTGTAAGCCAAAAAGGAGTTTAGCAAGATGTAGGAAAGAATCTTACAGATTTGGGATCAATGGATATCCCAGACAATGATGCCCCAGCAATTCTGAAAGACACCTGTGATCATGCAAACAACAGCCCATAACAGAATTTCCCACAGCAGTTGCAAGAGATAAATATGCGAAGCACTAGTTGAAATGGAGATGCAAAACCAAGTCCTGGTAGTGAATCAACGATAAACCTAACAAAACATCTCGAATAATCCTCTCTAGAACATTTGCTATTCTTGCAACCAAATGGTTGATGGCAAGTTACTTTGTTGCGTGCTGACTCTATGACATCTCTAACACGGCTCCTCTATGATTAATTCCTCACCTCGCATATCTCTAACCGACAGAAGATGCATGGGATTGGTTATATAAGTGGTTCACTGATGAATGAGTTCCCTTTTTTATTCACACTATGAACAAGTGATTATTTAGTTGAACAGTAGAGTCCGGTCAAGAGTGCACCAACACTGTTCCAAGTAGACAAACAATACTAAGCTAAGAAAACCATTTCATGAATACCTATTCTGGAAAGAATGGCTAGGGTTTCTCTTCATAAGAAAAGACAGCTTTTGTCGATGCACACAGAACCACATACGTGAAGCCATAAAAGCATGCTCACAACAAAATTAACTACACAAAATAACTTCAAGTGAACCCAGACGTTCATACTTTAGCATAATTGTATGCCTGCCAGCAAAATGGTTCCTCTAAATCGACTGGAGGGAGATCCTTGGTCATTTTCTCCATCAGATATTCCTCTACATTGACCATATTATTGGTGGGTTCTGTGTCAACATCGCTATCTTCCTCTTCCATGCTTCCGAAAAATGATTTTGCAAAGGGGAACCTTTGGGTTTGCCATGGTGCAAACTTAACTGTCCCCGGGAAGGTAGCTTCAATGCTTTTTCCAACAAGACCTCGTCCACTTACTAAAATTTTCCACTCGACAGAGTGCTCTGTAGTTGAAATAGTTCCAACTGAAGGAGTTCCATCCACAGCAATAATCCTTCTCCTAGGAAAAGCCATAGTCAGAGTACAGAATTCCATGGTCAAAGGAGCCTTGTAACCTTCCATCAAGCTTAGTTTGAACAAAAATGCACCTTCATCTTCAGAAACCATTGACAATTGATAGAATCCCTTTATGGGAGGTCCAAGCCCACAGGACGCTTGATAGCGCATCAGAACAAAATTACCTAATGGTGGTGAAAACATCACCGACTGTCTATCCGCACCCTGTTCTGGAACTTGAGCAGATGGATGGAATGATAAAGACTCGACGCGACTGCTATTCAGTCCTGTCAAAGGAAGGGATACATCAGGCAGTCCTTCTAATTCTGCTCGACAATTAACCTGACCTGACACTGAAAAGCTATCTGGAGTTTCATCACGATCATACAAGGCAGCAGCGACAGTTTCATGAACTGTAAAAAGTATTTTCTGCTTCCCCTTGTAAAGATACGGCTTCCATGCAGGCTGTTTGACATCTGCAGGAGGCAGATCTGCTGAAGAAAAACCATTAAGCTTGATAGTGAAAATATTGGAAGCATTGAGATCCAAAGGGGTACCTATATTTGAAGAATAGAAAAAAAAAATAAACCGTTAGCCAATCCTAGAAAGAGGAAAAGCACAGTTCAGAAGAGAGGGGCGACGAAAGCGGCTGTCATAAGCAGAGTAAACATCACTGACCAAAGGGCATCGAGCTACTAATATAAGTCCTTAGTGCATCCTTATCCAATGGCCTTGAACCAATTTTCATAGCATCCGATGAGACAGCGCCAACAGAAGTATTGGAGGGAGTTGAAGATGCAACTGGAGCTGCCACAGGCTTTGCTCTTGGTGATATACCTATGCTGCCAGTTAAGGAATCCAATAACCCTCCCACAGATGGGGATGCATTCACAATCACTTCAGGTTCAGCCATATCCCCAGAAATTATCTCACTAATGGCATGTGCTACCATGAATGCCCTGCAAAACAGATTACGGGGAAACAATTAGTGCCAATGAGAGAAAATAAAACAATCGTTAAAGGAGAGAGAATGGATAATGCTGGGTCACCATCATTCGATGCTTCAAATAGGATTCAGTAATTCAAGGGTCGTCAGAGTGAAAGAAAGGGCATGCAAATGATTCTAGATGATATAAAACCGGCACAATCTGTAGACAATTACTCCATTGCTACAAGCCTAACGCACAACTGTGCCTGTTATCTGAATTATACGTGTCTGGACTGGAAAAGTGAATCTCACAAAGAACAAACGGATAGGACATCTACTGAATGTTCAACTTGATGTAAAATTTTGCCTTTTGGTTAAGGTAATAAAACTTAGGCATAGCCCAAACAGAGCATGATAAGAGAAAAACACTCCCATAGATCAGAACCAGCCTTCAAGTGATATGATCTTTGCATTCGACATTTTTAACTATGACAAAGCATTCTTCAATTATTGCCTTTAACTTATAGAACAATCTAGTTAGGCTAGATAGATATATTAGCAACAAGAATAGGTTATTAACTATCCACTGCACAAAAGAGAGGACAAATATACTGATGGCCTGGTGCCACAGAACCGTGTGAGAGAGAAATTTCTAATGTCTCCTAACCAACAAAATGAGCAACTTACCATACCCTGTAACTGATGGAAGATCAAGCAGGAGCGAAGATAAACTTCCATCCACTCCTCCAACAGCATTGCCACAATCAGATCTTTTGCATAATTCCTTATATGAATCTAAATGTCCAAGCTCAACCAAAGGCAGTACAAGGATGCAGAACTGACTCTTCATATGCAGGATCAAAGGCCACGGCAGATAATTTTCTCTTGCCTCTTCTTTGCTGATGTAAATGCTAACGACATGATGCATAACTGGATCATCTACCCAAGAATCTGAACCTTCAGCAGACTGAGACACACGTATGCCAAATCCACGGACAGATCCTTCTCTAAACATAGATGGATGATGTCAAATTATTTAGGGAATTATTGAGGTCACAAGACAGTAGAAATAGGTAAACTGCAATATGTATTCTCAATAGCCATGCAAGACTAATAACCATCTAATCCCGTTATCATTATTTAGACTGGGTGTGTTACACCAGTGCATAATTTTACGGAGTGATGCAGATACTATTAACAGATCGCAACCAAATTAACTCTGAACTTGGAACAAGAAAAGATCACTCTTTATTTTGTCCATTCTCACAAAGCATTTTTTATCAAGAATGCAACCACTTCCTCATATACTCGATCACGAAACCCATGGCATTTGAACAAGAGTGACTCTAATTTCCGCCAAACATTCATGTCTCTTACAATGCAAATTATGAGCCAATCTTATAGCAACTTAAGGGAACAAACGCCAAGCATCAATTCTTGGAGACAAGACAGAGACATAATGTGCAAATGATTGTTCCTGGAGGCTATCTACATCAGACATACATAAGCGAACAACATGCAAAAGCAGTTTTGACATATGATTATTACAAAAGTGTTCAGTTTGTGCAGAAATATAAGGAAACATCCGAGTAAACTTGTCAAGTGTAACCAAGGAGCTCTCAACTCATTGTATTAACATCTTGGCAAACCTCTTCTTTCTCTCCGCAAATGAAGAAGCCAACTCTGAATCAGACGGCAAATACGGCAATGCCGCACCGTCGACACCACCGCCACTGCGCTCGCTCTCACTTTTGCAAGCCGTCCGCCACTGCTTTTCCACCACCGGAAACCTCCTGTTACCTCGTCCAGTCAAAAGAAGAAATATAAGACACCCATCAGTAAACAATCCACAGCAGTAGGCCGAGCACTCTATAGTTCGAGCCTTTGCGGGGAGACGGTTTTGTCATTGTTATGGTTCCCTGACTCAATCCATTCTACAAAGCACAAAAGGTCAACACTACTCGGGCTTCCGCAAGAAACCCAAGTCCTTCTCTAAGTACAATACAAGAGCTACTGAGCAAGCCGCAACGCAAACAACACTAAAAAACAACTTTTTCACATTCACGCCAAAAGCGATCGCTACGCGCTTTAACCGATAATGCCCACAGGAGGTGTATGTCCGTCCCATCAATCACTTTGTAAACCAAATTCGTAAACCAGTCTCGCTACAAACAGACAGCATCATCATCAAATCGAAAAGTCACAAGCATCAAAATGCGCATACATGATCAAAGCAAGCAGTCTCCCTAAACAGCATCGGTATCGCAAACTGGTAACCCCACCGATAGTGCGAACGAAAATGCGTGAACCGACGAGAGAGAGAGAGAGCGACCTGGAGAAGACGACGGCGTCGTGGCCGTTGAGGATCCAGAGAGCTCTGATGCGGCAACCGGTGGGCATGTTTTCGGGTGTCCTCTTCCACGCTGCGACTAGCTCCCGCTGGGCGCTGGATTGGGAGAGAAGAAGGAGAAAGAAATTGAAGACGTTGAGGATTAGAAATCGGTGGAATGAATCATGGAGCGGACGACGAGTATTCAAATTTGATCGGAGAACAGTTAAACGACAAGCTGTTGCGTAGAGCGGAAGGGCTTGTTGCCGTTTTGAACCATTTTCTTGGAGAAAATATTTAGTGCTTGCAACGTTTTTTGCATAGCATCAATTCATTTTGAAAATGCATAATGCCATTATAGAGCAATCATAACGGAGGACCCTCTGTGGATGGACCAAAGCTGGCCTCAAATTCATTCACACTTTTAGGACCTTGAGCCATCGCTTATGCCAATCTGGTCAGACATTCTAGCTTTTGGAAGTGGATTTGGCTGTCTTCACTTATCAATTTTTAGTATCTATTATAGTAAAATACATAAAATTCAGTTAACTAATTAGAGTGTCTTTTAATAGACCCCATATATAAGTTGCTGTTTTAGATCAAGAATGGAAGCGAGTGTTGCGACGCTCTTGATGCAAGGGTCAGGAAATGACGAGTTTAGATGTAATGTCGAGTTGAGGGCCATCGGTTCTCAATCGGTATGGGTTCTCCCAAACCCTTATTTCGCGTGACGTTGGAATTTTCATTTTAATTCTATTTAGCATATGAGATTCTATGTGATAAGAAGTCGCCACAAAACTATTAGGGCCAGCTAGGACCCAAGTGAGTCGAAGACTGAATTACGGTAGTTATCTCACTAACGCCCTTTCGGTACCTAAACTTGATTATTTGTTAGCTAAGGTGTCTAGACAGTCTTTTTACAAAATTATAAATCCTAAAGTTCTTGTCCATTGAGTGTCCATACAACGTTTTTGTGTTTATTATGGTTCTAAAATGTAACCTAACCATTTGGCTAAAGCAAGCAAATCACAACATAGGAAAGCAATATAAAAGGATCATAATCAATTGATCTAAAAAAGTAATGAAGGAACGGGAAAAGAGTAAAATGTAGTAAAGTAACCTGTTACGAGTCGGGCAAAAAATATAACATGGTCTCGTTATTAAGCCCCAGGACAGCAACCCCATGAGCTTAGTTCAAATCAAATTCAATTTTCTAAAGAAACTAATCTTCCCATATCTAAATTAGAGGAAATCAAGAATTATCCTAAACCATGTGTGTACTATCAAAATGAAACTAAACCGATTCTAATACTAAAATTTAACAGCCTAATCAAGGCCTATTTTTTGACCCACCCCAAAAAAAAAGTCCAGGCCTATTTCTCTAACTAATTTTCCAATTTTTTTTATTTTCGGAACTTTTTATTTTTTTTATTTTTTCATTATCTCTTCCCAAAGTTTGCGAGCTCTCTCTCCTTTTTCGTCATGATTTCTTGCACTGAACGCCTCGAGAATACCAGTTCTTTCTTTCATTCAACAACAAAAGCTCATTCTCTTTCCTTTTTCTTCTTTAGGTCCCTTGCTTCCCTAGTTCACATTTCCTTCACTGAACCGTACGATTTTTTTATCATGACTATCTACATTTTCCATGACCACGCCGCAGGATAATGTAAATCTCGAACACCATACTTCCTACCGGCAATCTTTTCCGGTTTCCATCACTGATCACCGTCCATTCAACATTCACGATATCCATATTTGCGAAAAGAGGATAAAACATGAGTAGCAGAACAAACCAGCCTCTGTAAAATTCCAAATCAGCTTCCCAATCAATGATCTCCAGCCGACAATCAAAAGATATGCAAAGCACAAAATATAGGGAGGGTCACGTTTGACCATACATCCAAATGGCAGGAAAACATAAACAAGAATGGATGAATCCAAGGTGTGTATAGCGATTTAAAAATGTCATGAATATCGAGGCAGTTTGGTTGAGGGAGACACTTCACCAACGTAAATACAGTTCATGCAGACATTTTTACAAACACCTAGTGAACAGCTTAAACATGCTATACAGAAACATCAGCGAGGCACCCATTTTGATCCACACCGACAGCTGACATCCAAATGTGTATATTCTATTGACGGGTTTCTTAATCATCACTCAACTCTCACTCAAGCATTAATCTAGACTCTCACGTTCCACAAACCAAAACAGAACGAGGAGGTTCGTGCCAAACCGGGAGTTATTCGGCAACTCCGTCTAGTAGCATTTTAACAAACAGTTTATGTGCATCGAAAGTGTCGTCCATAGTCACGGACTTTGAGGGACCTTTTCGACTGATTTTAATGCGGGAACAACGATATTACCAAAAATCGTCAAGAAACAACTTGATTCATGAGTGATTTACGCACGAGCAACATGAACACATCTCGGTCTTGCATCTCATCGAATATCGGTAAAACAGGAGAGGATGTGATTAACTGGTCACGGAGCGATAAGAAGATGTATGATTGGATCATGGAAGAAAACTTGGACATTCGTCCACGAAAGAGAACGGCACCGACGGAAACGCTTCAGGCGAAATCTGAGCTTTCCAGTTTCTCTAACCCAAATGCGACAACGTGCGTCCACATGATGGTAACATAGTTTGCGTACGACAAATAAACGATTTGAGAGAAATATTTGAAAAATTATGCGTCATTTTTACAAATAAATGAAAACTAAAAGATTTTGTTTTTTGGTCAAACAGTCTGTACTTTTATTTATATATAGGAATGAAACGCGGACCTATTAAACGAGTCTAAAAGTTCAAGGGGAGGGGATAAAATCCAATTATCCGGGATGAATTTTTTTTTAGAAAATGACACAACCAGTCTCTAAATTTTGACCAAATGTGCAATGTAATCTTTGAATTTTTAATTTATTCAATGTAGTCTCTGAATTTTAACTTAATGTTTAATGTGGTCCTTGAATTTTTACTTTATTCAATGTAATTCCTGGATCTTTGGTACATGTTTAATTTAGTCCCTGAACTATATAAAAATATTCAACATAATTCCTAAACTTGAATATATGAAAAATATAAAATATATGAAAATGTTGTATTCTCGCTACGGTTGGTTGAGAAACCAAACCTTTTGCATGGGCTCGTCGAGCACTTCCATGGTATGGAGAGGCTTACTTATCTTATAGTTTAGCTGTTTTATCTATTTTTGGTTTCATTGCTTGTTGCTTTGTCTGGTTCAATAATACCGCTTATCCTAGTGAATTTTACAGGCCTATTGGGCCAGAAGCTTCTCAAGCTCAGGCATTTACTTTTCTAGTTAGAGACTAACGTCTTAGGGCCAACGTGGGATCCGCTCAAGGACCTATTGGTTAATGTAAATATCTAATGTGTTCTTCGATTGGAGATGTAAGTTTTGGAGGGGATACTATGCGTTTTTGAGATCTGCGTGCTCCCTAGTTAAAACCTCTAAGGGGTCCAAATGAATTGGACTTGAGTAGGTTGAAAAAAGACTTACAGTTTTGGTAAGAACGGTGTTCCATAGAATATATGACTCATGCTCCTTTAGGTTCTTTAAATTTTGTGGGTGGTATCGCTATCGAGATCAATGCAGTCAATTATGTCTTTCCTAGAAGTTAGTTAGCCACCTCTTATTTTATTCTAGGATTCTTCCTATTCATAGGTCATTTATGGCATGTGGGAAGGGCTAGTGTAGGTGTAGCAAGATTTGAAAAGGGAATTGATCGTGATTTTGAACCTATTCTTTCCATGACCCCCTTAATTGAAACAAGAGTCCAATGTTTGAAGTTAAAATCAATTTGATTCCACTACCCTACATATGGGTAGAATGGGGTCACACTTCAAATAAAAAGTATTCCTTTTGCTCTTTTTTTTATTTCTATCTAATCTATTTTTTTTCTGGCTCGGCTATAGCACTTAGCCGAACCATTTCCTTTTATGATACTAAAACGCCAGGCAACTCAAATAAGGTAAAGAAAGAAATATTTTCGCTGAGCAAAAGGAGAGAGAGGGATTCGAACCCTCAATGGTTTTTTGTTACGAACTATACCGGTTTTCAAGACCGAAGCCATCAACCATTCGGCCATCTCTCCGGAAGATGATGATTTCTATTGTATTTTTATTCCACCGATTGAACATGGTCATATGAGTTGATACCATCACTATCTAGAGACAGGTCTTAGGTGTGTATCTATCTATATTTACAGATAAATGCATGATCCATCTATGCCCCGTGAAGTAAAAAAATGACCCATGGCTTCATGTTTGAATAAAGTAAGAATAAAGTAAAGGGATGTAAATAAGTCATCTCAAATCAATGGATTCATTGTAAAATCCCTCTATGATATAATGCATTTTTATTACAATTTTTTTGGCTGATAAAGGGAGCAAATGGTATAATCCTTTTGTTTTGTTGGTAAATTGGAGGATTAGAGACATGACTATTGCTTTCCAATTGGCTGTTTTTACAGTAATTGCTTCTTCATTAATCTTACTAATTAGTGTACCCGTTGTATTTGCTTCTCTTTATGGTTGATCGAGTAACAAAAATATTGAATTAATGAAAGGACTACATTGAACATTTTCATATATTTTAGGGATTACGTTGAACATATACAAAAAGTCCATGGATCACATTAAACAAAGCAAAAGTTCATGGACCATATTGAACATTAAGTTAAAGTTCAGGGACTACATTAAACAAATTAAAAGTTCAGGCACTACATTGTACATTTGACCAAAATTTAGGGACTGTTTGTGTCATTATCCCAATATTTTGCGTTGGGCTTTGACAGCCCAATCAGCAACGGAGTTTGCTTCACGACAACAATGGGCCACATCCACAGAAGAGAATTGAGCTAGCCCATTACTTCCCACGGGGCTTGATCTGGGCACTTTAACGCAGTTGAAAGTATCGGACGTTCTGACTCCACCAGCAGAGCTTCATTCCCCCTACGCAAGAGAATTAAGGGTTTCAATGAAAGCTCTACATTCGGCTTGTAAAGCCAAGGCAGCTGGTACCATCTTGGAGAAGCCATCCACTAAAGTTTCGAAAGATCCATCAAAATTTACTTTTAAAGTTTTGATTTTTTGGGGTTTCCAGTTCTGAGGTGAGGTAAGTTCAGCAATGTCGATTTCTTTTTTTGGTTCCAATTACGATAATTACTGATGTGGAAGCAAGCGATCGAACAATAAGATAGACATAACAGGAAAATAAATCGGACACTAAATTTATGTTGTTCAGTCGTAGTGATCTACATCCATGAAAAGAGCAGAACGAAATTCCACTGTAAAACAAGCAACACAACAGAGATTACAACCGCACTTGAGTTACTCAAACAATCTAAGTGTTCTCAAACTCCAATTACACCCAATAACTCAGCAGTGTTTAGCCCACAAAATAATCTCTCAATCTCACAAAAGAATTACACATAAAATCTTAGCACAAAATTTAATTGGCTTCAGACACTCGAATATTTTCAGGGTATAAGCACCTCTTTGATGCTCTTCACAAATAATAGGCAATAATTAGATTCAAAATTTTTTTTGGTCAAAAAATTAAATATATTATTCACTAAGAAAGGATAGTAGGACCCGATAAATGGGCATCATTACATAAGAGCTCCCAAAGAGGGGAGAAGACCCAATTCAAAGGTAAGTAGTTTTTTTGTGGGCTTTAGCAACCCAGTCCGCTACAAAGTTGGCCTCTCTATAATAATGAATAACCCGGATACTAGAGAAGGATCGTAGGAGGTCTTGCATTTCAAGATAAGTGCGTGAACTTCCCAACTAAGTTGATATGGACTCTCTAAGGCATTGACTAAGTCCAAACTGTCAGACTCAAGTACAAGGACTTCGTGTCGTTTGGGAAAGAAGTGAGTTAGGGCTTCTAACAAAGTGAGAGACTTTCCACTAACAACCTCTTTACACCTCAAATTCACAAATTCCTCAGACATTAAGTCTATTTCTAGTGAAATTCTTTCATCCCACAGAATAGCCAAGCCTCCCGCCATGCCCACAGGATTAACTATAAAACAACTCTGAAAATGGAGTCTTCTCTTTATTCTCTAAATAACCTCAGCCTGATTTTTCGTTTCCATCATAAAAACCACAGTGGGCCTAAAACGAGCCACTAAAGCTCTTAATTCTCGGACTGTCAAGGGTGTGCTCAACCCTTGACTGTTCCAGCATAGTATATTCATGGCTCACTTGGTGGCTTATTAGGGCTAGCCACCAAAGCCCATGCATCGACTTCTTCAATCGTACGAATAGGTGTTTCAAGAAGTTGAGTTTCATCTACCCAAGTTGGGGTTTTAGGTAGTGAATTGTAAGGACTGAACCTCTTTTGCTTTTTGGTTGAGGGAGTTTTTGGTCCTTACAGCTCTTCTTTCTGTTGCCTTCTGAACTTGTTTGGGCAGGCTGAGAATTCAAGCCTTTCTCATGAGTAGGGCCTGTAAGCAGAAGTGCTTCTTGACCAGAATTATACATTGTTATCTCCTGCGTGTAGTAGGGATCTGTCCTCATGTGATCTCCCTATTGTATATTGGAATTAATACTAGGAGAGATGGGCTGAACATCTTCCATAACCGCATTTTGCCTTTAGTGCTAAGGAGTTTTAGGGATACTCTCTTCAATTTCTTCTACCATAGATTCCTTCTTGTAGAAAACTTTCCAAAAGGGACTGTGCCCTGGAGTTTCAGTTTTCAGCCAGCTTCCAAAACAACTTCCCAACTCTATCGTAAATTTTTCTTCATCGTAGGGAATGTCTTTGCAGTAATTAGCATAGTGTCCAATCTTCCCACACGAGTAACAAAAGAAAGGCAGCCTTTCATATTTAAAATCAAGCCAGACCTTCCTGTTTTGGTGTCGCATCAATTGTCCAACTCTCAGTTCAGTATCCATGTCCATTTCTACTCTCACTTTCCCAATTCTTTTAGCTGCAGGGCCTCGAGCATCTATATTCACTTCTAGTACCTTCCCCATCAAGCTAGCAATTTTCTTTACCATAACTTCAGAATTCCATTCAAGAGGGAGTCCAAAAATTCTAACCCAAAAGGCACAGGTCTTGAACTCATAACAATGGAGAGGAGTATCCGGTTCCCTTCAAGAGCAGTAAATGATTAGAAAAAGACCAAGGACCTCCTTCCAGCGCTCGATTCTTTTCTCCTTCATTACGAAATGCAAAACTGAACTTGCCATTTTCGAGGGGTTTGACCTCCACATACTCATTCCTCCAAGCCTTCTTCAAAGCTGTTTGGAGTGCTTGGAAATTTACGCTAGGGTTTTGGAAAAGTTGCCCGATAAGAGAGACCCGACATTCCATGATTTTTTCCTCTGAAAGTTCCTTATCTAGAATATTCATATCATTTTCGTACATTAACTTACCCAGTTTATTGCAGAGATGTGCCAAACGCTCAGCAGCACCTTCTTCCTCATCCATCAGCAACGTTCTTTAGTAGCTCGAAACCCTATTGAAAATGGGACACAACGCCTAGAAGCATTCACCGGTAGTAGAGGTCAAAAGGTCCACAAAGCCAAAAAATCGCAGAAGGAACCAAGAAATTTGTGGAGGGCAACATGGGTGCGAGACAAAGCTGTGAGAATGGGAATGGATATGTGGGCAGGTGTCAAAGGTGGGTGACAAGTCTGAGAACCCAAGAGCCAAAGACACGCAGATGCTTCAATGGTTGTGGGATAGGGAAGAAGCTGTAGAAGAGAACAAAGAGTTGAACCACAGATGCAAAGTGAACACTGGGAAACTTATCGAAGAGAATAGAGAAAGCAGGAAATCGGGCTAAATCATGGTGGAAGGTTGGGGCTTTTGGTAGGGTTTGGGTTAGGGTTTAAGGTATAGGAAGCCATAGCTACACAAAGCGGTAGAGAGGAGCTACACAAAGCGGTAGAGAGGAGACCAATTAGATTCAAATTAGGAAGCCTCTTTTTAGGAAACCTTCTCCAACTAAAAAATCTTTTCCAATTAAGAAATTATTCAATTAGGAAACTTTTTCAACTAGGAAATCTTTTCCAATTAAGAAATCATTCAATTAAAAAACCTATTCAAAATACGAAACCTACTTGAATTAGGAAACTTTTCTTTTCAGACTCAAAATCGAGATATAATTTTAACAATTATTGTGTGAAGCGAGTGCTTTCTGCATAGTTCGATTTGGATTTGAAATTTTATGCCTGATAATGTAGTAGTTTCGATTAGTCTAAATTGACCAGAGTATCGAGGCGACAAATTCCAAAGAAGGTAAGTTCCCGGATCTCTTTTGAAACTGTTTGAGCCATATTGCCATTATGCTTAACGCCTAAGAGAGATTTGAATGTTTACTTGTTTGTTGGACCATACTCCATCAAGCCAAGGACAAAGTAAGGAGATGCTCCATCGACTCAACTTGCCTTTTACATAGAGCACATAGAGACGATCAGGTAACAATCTTTCGCTTATACCATTTTCCACCATAGGCTTATACAATCTTTGGCTCATCTCTTGTCGCTGGTCCTCCTATTACTCCTTGATTCAGCCATCTATCTTCCCGAATTATAATGTTTTCCCGTAAACCTACTGTCCATGGGAAAAGTGCCAAAAAAGTCTTAAACATTTTACATTAGTGCCAATTTAGTCTTAAACCTTTTTTTGATATCAATTCAGTCCTAAACTTTTTGCATTGATGCCAATTTAGTCCTAAACCTTTTTTTAGTGCCAATTAAGTCCTAAACATTTTAAATTGGTGCCTATTCAGTTCTAAACATTTTATTTTTGTGCCAATTTAGTCCTTCCGGTCAATTTTGATCGGAATTTGTTGACGTGGACACCTGCCAGCCGGCGGCCGGTCACCGGTGCCGACGTGGACAACTTTAATAATATTTTAATATTTTTTGAAATTTTATTTTTTTTCCTTTTTTTATTTTTTTCACTTTTTTTTGTTCCCCCTTCTTCCTCTGGCCGATCGCCGGTCCGGCGATTGGCCAGAGGCCAAAGGGCGACGAGCTTGACCTTGCCGGCCACTGGCGAGGGCGGCGGCCTCGTCTTGGTCAGGCGAGGCTTGACCTCACCAGATCCGGCGAGGTCGGGCCTCGCCCGACCATGGCGAGGCTCGAGCCCTCGCCGGATCTAGCTAGGTCAAGCCTCGCCCGACCAAGGCGAGGCTCGCCCTCGTCGGGCGAGGCCACCGCCCTTGCCAGTGGCTGGCGAGGTCGAGCTCGCTGGCCTCTGGCCTCTGGCTGGTCGCCGGACCGGTGATCGACCAGAGAAAGGAGGGGGGGACCAAAAAAAAGTGGAAAAAAAAGAAAAAAAAGGGAAAAAATAAAAATTCAAAAAAATTTTAAAATATTATTAAAGTTGTCCACATCGGCGCCGGTGACCGACTGCCGGCTGGCAAGCGTCCACGTCGGCAAATTCCGATGAAAATTGATCGGAAGGACTAAATTGTCACAAAAATAATAGGTTTAGGACTGAATTGGCATCAATTTAAAAGGTTTAGGACTTAATTGGCACCAAAAAAAAGTTTAGGACTAAATTGACACAAATGCAAAAGGTTTAGGACTGAATTGGCACAAAAAAAAAGATTTAAGCCTAAATTGGCACCAATGCAAAAAGTTTATGACTTTTTTTGGCACTTTTCCCTATTGTCCACTTAATTGCACTAGAAATAGCAAATAATAAAACCTTACTCACGTAATTTTTTTTATAGAGAAAAATATTTTTAATATGTGTATAACTTCCCATATTTTATATTTTTCATCAATTAGCGATGGCTCTTCTATTAAATGCATAATTATATATAGCTCAATTCTAACA
Source organism: Syzygium malaccense (assembly GCA_031216405.1). Lineage (NCBI taxonomy): Eukaryota > Viridiplantae > Streptophyta > Magnoliopsida > Myrtales > Myrtaceae > Syzygium > Syzygium malaccense. Next base: position 4,180,858 of record CM062258.1, on the reverse strand, counting down.
TTTATAGTTGAAATTTGCATGTCAATAAGCATGTGAGATAAAATTAAGGGCCCATTACTTCAAGATTTAAATTAAACATAAAGTTAAGCATATTACTTAACAACGATAATTCTTATTAATTTAAATTTATTATCAATTTTTAAAGGTGAAGGATCATTAATTATATGAAGGGGGATTGTAAATAATTTTTTCGGTTGAAAAAGTGAATACAACATTACAAACCAATCAATTATTTTTGTAATTGTCACATTTCTATAATATATATCTAAATTGTGAACTTTCACTTAGCTTGACATTAAGAGCAAGAATGCCGATTGCACTGGCTGCGTGTGGTACTCGTAGACTTGCGAATAAGAAAATGAAATCTCTCAAAAGAAAGCTGGAAGAACGTTGGTGTGCTAAATTCCCAAGTATAGTCAATTTTCATTCGTTTAATAGTAGCTCATCGTTGAGATTAGTTTATGCACAGTCCGATCTGGATCTGGAATTTTATGCTTGAAGATGTAGTCGTTTTGAGTAGTCTAAATTGACCAGAGGATCGAGGCGACCAATTCCAAAGAAGGTAAGTTCTTGGATCGTTTTTGAAACTGTTTGAGCCATATTTCCATTCTGCTTAACCCCTAAGGAGAGATCTGAATGTTTACTTCTTTGTTGCACCATATTCCATCAAGCCAAGGACGAAGTAAGAAGCGATGCTCCGTCGACTCAACTTGCTTTTTACATAGAGCACAGAGAGGATTAGGTAACATTTTTCGCTTATACAAATTGTCCGCCGTAGGCTGATACGGTCTTTGGCTCGTCTCTTGCTGCTGGTCCTCCCCTTGAACTTTTACAAGCAAAGAGAGCAACTCACCATAGTATGTCAATTGTTTTTGTAAACGAACCATTATTCTCAACTAAATCAAGCACCCAAAAACGAGAAATTTGCAGAATTTGAAACATCATTTGTCATCTTAAGACTTTTGAGCACCTTCTTTTATGCAATTAGCTAGCGTTCCTCGGAGTTTTCTTTTTTAACGAAACTTCACAAGTAAATCAAATGAGATTGGTTTTGAAATCAGATCCCCTTTCCCCACCTTTCTTTCTTTTCTTTATTTTTTTCGTTCTCAACCTTCTCAAGAGCATTAATTACAAGTTGGCTGCTGAGATTATTTCCGCAACGGTCAACATTGCGGATGCCATTAAAGCTAGCATCATGCGCTCTGTGTCGAGTGAAATAGCCACTAGTCTGCTCCAAACCAAGAGAACTCTCCCACAGTAGACTATACTTACTCTAAGCAGATCATCTAATTCATATCCAGATCAATCCATTACAAGATTCATTCTAGTAGGGGTGAGAGAAATAGAAAGAGAAATGTTTAATGACGTAGAAATAAGGGATAATACAAATTGAGAAATCCTGAAATAAGACATACTTATGATAGATTGGAAAAAAAGGCATATGTCATCACAAGGTTCAGAAGTACTTTAAAACATCAATCCAGCAGGATGATGTAGCAATGGCGATAAGTTTGACGTCCGCTGTCGTCAGAAGACGATTCATCCTCAACGGGATATTTTCCCTTTCTTTTAGTGAGAGGCCCTAAAAATGACAATATAATGGCCACTCGTTCGGTTCGATTCCCCGAAATTCACAATCCCCAGACTATTCTTTTCAATATGGGCTTTCCATAAGTGCAAAAATCGAGTAAATGGGACCTCAGACAAAAAACTTATGCTCAATTAAAGTTTGATCGAATTTTGGTAAAAAAAACACGAATTTCATTTTTCAAATTTTCTAATGATTTGAAATAACACATTTGCTTACAAGTTATATTTTTTGGGATTAAAGAGATTCTTATAGTTGCAAAAGATTTAATTAACATTGCAAAAGCCTTATCAAACGTTTCAATGGTCTTGCAACGGATGAGAAGCCATGTGTAAGGCCATTTTGGTCCTTTGCCCTGCCCAGCTAGTGCTACTCGCGTGGATGCCCCTCGCTGATCAAAATGAAAGGATAAAAAGAAAGAAAAAAATAATTAAAAAAGAAAAGAAAAAAGAAAAAAACTATTAAAATATTATTAAAAATATCCATGTCAGCACCAGCCACGCTATGTAGAACGATCAGCGTCTATGTCAGCGATTTCTATTCAAAATTAGCTAGATGAACTCAATTGACAAAATGCAGAAAATGTTTATGATTGAATTGGCACAATTGAAATGTTTAGCATTGAATTGACACAATATAATATGTTTATGACTTTTTTTGGTACTTTTCCCCAACAAGTAAGGTAGCCTCAAGCTTTATCATTGGCAACTATACGTCATGAGGTTCTAATCTATGGTAAATCAAAGAACGATAATAAATATATAATAAATTACAAATTGTTTACTAGATAGATGGAAAGATACCGATTTATCAATCAATGTGGCTATTAAAAGGATTATTATGGAAGGCATTACAAAGGGAGAGAATCTGGAAATGCCAATCGAAATCATAGGTAAATTTTATGGAGATGCTAAGATAAATGGATCAATGGTTCTTGTCACATAAGATCATTCCCTTTGCTGTATCGATTCCTGGCGAAGTGTAAGATTTCGTAATGTTTTCATCTTCTTTTTAGACGGAGGTGTTTCACCCCGCTTAAACTTTGTCAACTTTTTTTTTGGTTCGAATAAAATTTGTCAGTTTATTGAGTAAAAAAAATTGTGAAAGTATTAAAATGTAGCACCCAAATTGACCTCCCAAATCCAACATCATATCATAGGTTTTCTATTTTTATTCAAAGAAATACATCAGAACTCTGGAAATTTCATTGACTGGTAAATTTGTCCTACAAATTGATTCTCACATCTAAACCTTTTACTTTAAAGTCTTAGGTAAGTACATGAGATCATTCAGAGTCATATCCAATTCAAATTCAAGGATCACGGGAACAAAGAGACTCTGCAAAGCGTTCGCGAGAAATCACGCTCCTAAGACTGTAACTGGTAAGAATCTCAATGCTCAAACGAAAGTCTCTGATCAATAATGCTTATGCTTTTGAATTACGTGTTAGATCAAATGCACGCATGCACTGACGTTCCCTCCATGCACAGGACACCGAAAAAGACAAAATAAAATCAAACCCTAGACCCTGACAATATCACCATCCACTTACTCTCCATGCAAATCGACCATGAAAAATCACAGTCACACTCAAAATGCATAAGCCACCTTTTCATTACGTGTTACACCAGGCGCAGTTTCCTCCATGCCAAGGGCCACCACCCACGTACTCCACATCCAAAACCCTAAATTCCTCTATAAAAACCACCCACCATTTCTGTCCTCGGAAGCACGCAGCAATCATCAAGAATCGACAATTTCAATCTCCTGCGAGACCAACTACACCCGCAATGGCAAAGCTTGCAATCCTAGGAGCGATCCTTGGAGCAATCTTGGTGATGTCTCACGCCGTGGCGGCCAATCGTGCCATAATAACCACTGTCGACATTGATGAGCCCGAGAACAAGAGGCACCGCGGCGGGAGCTGCTACGAGCAGATCCAGAGGCAAGGCCTCGAGCAGTGCGAGCAGCTCTTCGAGGACGCGATGAAGTACGATGGCCAGGGGGGCAGCGGGCGCTGGGGAGGCCAAGGCGGCAAAGGCGAGTGCATGAGTGAGATGACACAGTCGAGGCACGTCAGGCCATGCTGCCAGCAGCTGAGACAGATGGAAGACCAATGCCGGTGCGAGGGGCTGAGGCAGGTAATGAGACAGCAAATGGGAGAGTTCGGAGGTCGGGGATCGCAAGACATGATGAGGTGCGCAAGGAACTTGCCTAACATGTGCGGGTTTGGTCCTCAGTACTGTGACATCCGAGCCATTTGGTACTGAACTAGTCAAGCTAGAGCTAGAGCTAAGAGATCAGATGAGAAAGTGCATGGCCTTTCAATAAAAGCTGACCGAGTCTGTTGGCTCTTCTAGAGGGAGGCATGGTGTTACTTAGTAGGACTCGTAGAGAGCTGACCGGACGCCCGCCGCCGCCGCCGCCGCCGCCGGTCGCCGGCCACTGGCCGCCGCAGCCGGCCGCCGCCGCCGCCGCCGCCGCCGGCCGCCGGCGAAAAATATTTTCCAAAACTTTTTCATATTGATCGCCGAACACCGGAAAATTATGTTTCGGGAAAATATTTTCTAGGAAAATGACTTCCGGGAAAATATTTTCCAAAAGGAGAATATTTTTCCGGAAATGAACGGAGCCTAAGTGTACGTACGGGTTATGTACCGCGTAGGCCGTCTCTATCCCTAATAAAATCTCATCTTTCTTGAATAACAATCTGGGATTTAGCTATATGTTGTTTCTCTCCTTAATTTCCACAAGCTATTTCCTTTCTTGATTTGTCGAGTTATCTCATTGGCACGCGAAACAGTTCACATGCATGGAGAGAGAGAGAGAGAGAGAGAGAGAGAGAGAGAGAGAGAGAGAGAGAGAGAGAGAGAGAGAGAGAGAGAGAGAGAGAGAGAGAATTCTATACAGTACACAACTTGTGTACTCATTTTTTAACATAATCCATATTTATCACAATAGATTAGATATTGTAGTTCGAAAGATTGACCGAACATCCATATCGATGGTGATAGATAAAGGTCATGTACAAAAAAGTGCGCAAACTCTATATTTAAAATTGTTTCGTGAGAGTGCTTATCGTATGAAATGGTTCCAATGTAGACGTAGGATCAAATCAGACAATGTGTAAACGTCTTAACCGCCATTCTAGTGCACATCAGTGATGGTGATTAACAATGCCAGGCTGCTTAAAAAACCCTACTTCTGAAAGTCGTTTATTAAGGGATTTGCCAAATAATTTGAGGAACGATTTCTGGAATAATATCGTTGTAGCTATCCTAGGACTGTAATGTTTTATGTGTGGAAGCCTATAATAATAACCCCTGTCTAACTTATCTCTACAAAGGCAAAAGAACAACCTTAAAAAGTAAAATGGAAATGTCTTTTTCATTAGAAACCACATTTGTGGGAAAATCATTTGCCACTGCATGTTGGCATGTGATCGTCCATAGAAAAACTCATGGACAAGATATTTCAATCACGTTTTGTGCTCTTATATGAAGTTGAAAGGAAGTTAATTTAAATGTAAGTATGCGAAGGCTTTGTTCTGGACTTCAAGACGCTGCCTAATACTAGTGTTGGTACAGAGAATTAGTAATTTTCAGTTGAAGAATTCCTTTTATGTAATAAGAAAATTGATCACACAGAAAAATATAATTCACCGTATTATATAGTTATTTGGAAAAATTCATGTACTCCACCTACATCTTGGAGAGAGAGAGAGTAAAAGAAGCAGATGAGAGCAAAATATAGTCGTAAGAGTGTGGAAAATAAAAAGAAATTTGAAATGATATCGCGGTTTTTCATGAAGTCATATCTGGGGTTTGGTCTTGTACCGTACAACAGCGTCTTTGATTTGTCCAGATATTTCTGTGCAGAGTGAGTCTCATATGACATTTACATCGCAAATAAGAAAATGAAATGAGTTGGCGTGAATCTGCACACACAATAATAAATGAATTTGAATGAATCTTACGTGTCACTCAAGGAGGAACAATATATTTTGTTGAAGTGGTCAGTGTTCTTTCGATTTGGCACGTTTCGCCAGGAGAAATAATAGGTAGGTTAGTTTTATTTTTGGCTTTCTTTCCACCATCTTAGAGTCTGTCCTGGAGTATTAGACGGAGATATTTTACTCACAAATGCTACGATGAAGGGTCAGCTTCCTAAATAATCGGTCGGATATAACTCCATAAACAAGCGTTTTCCTTTAGATATTTTCGCTGGATATTAAAAATCACTGTTTTCTAATTTTGTGAGGTTCGATTTTAACGTCATTCGTCGAGTCAAGGCAATAATATATTTATTCAGATACTCCTCCACGTCGAATTTGACATGAGTGTAGTTTAGTCGATTTTTCCTAACATCGGTGCTTTTCCTCTTCTTGGTCAAGTCCATGAATCGATCGAATGCGTTAATCATCTTAGCCAAAAGAGGAAGCAACGAAAAATTGTTGATGGTCAAACTCGATATAAAAACCTAAAAGTATTTGTCTTCTTATGATCTGTCGCTTTGGATGTAACCTGGAAGTTAGGGCGGCTACGTGCATATCAAATATCATATCCTTCATCATATATTTTTGAGAAATGCTAGCCTTAAAACGAAAGAAATAAAGCAAGTAGTGCTGTTGACATTAACGAAGACTGATTAACCAGATAATTTTGAAAGGATTTTTATTACATGAGAACCTGCAAAACCCTCAGAAAAACTCGAGAACCGACCCAAATGAAAACCCTGAATGATTGCGCGGATAAATTTAGAAATCTCTCCTACACTCTAATTACTCTAAACCAAGAGAACTAGAGTGAACTGTACATTATTAACATCTCATGAATCATTTTCCATCTCCTAAGCCGGAAACGGCTCAGTACCAAGCGGCTCTGATCTCACAGTACTGAGGAGCAACCCCACAAGTCGAAGGCAAGCGCCGAGCCGACCTCGCCACCTCATGGCTTCCCTCGCCTCTGAACTCACCCTGCTGCTCCCTCACGATCCGCCTTATCCCCTCGCACCGGCACCCCTCCTGCACCTGCCTGAGCTGCTCGCAGCACGGCCTCAGGTTTTCCGATGACTCCATTCGCTCCCTCTCACTGCCCCCTCGGCGGCCACGGGCGATGTCCCCGAACAGCTGCTCGCAGCGGTTGAGATCTTGCCTCTGGAGCTGCTCGCGGCAGCTCCCGCCTCTCCTAGGGCCGTCCCCATCCTCGTCGATCTCGACGCTGGTTATTGTGGTCCAGTGGGCCTCTACGACATGGGACATCAGCAGGAAGGCCGCAAAGATCGCCGCCAGGGTTGCAAGCTTCGCCATTGTTTGTCACAAGGGAGTGAGAAAGACAGAGAGAGAGAGAGAAATCTTTGATATCTGATATATGGTTTTGTTGCTATGGTGAGTGAGAGAGGTGGTGGATGATGAGGGTATTTATAGGGGAATGTAGGGTTTGCATGTGGAGCTACGTGGAGGGGTGGAATTTGTCATCAGGTTGGTTTGCAATGGTTTCGTTTGGCCATTGTTTTGACTCGGTATAAGCTTAAAGATCTGTCCATCAGTTGGCGTAAAGCATCTTTTCGCTCCAAATTCGTAGTTGGAATTGCAGTTTTGAATGAAATACCGTGAATGAATTGAAGTGGTCAGAGAAAAGAAGGGAGTTGCACATTTGGTGGCTTTAGAAACAACCGCAACAATAGTAGTCGTGTTAGTTGTTTATTGTTGTTGTTGTTGTTTACCTTCATCAAGTGTATCGTAAATTGAGAAGCATTTTTCCAGATATGCTAGGAAATGGTGTCAACAACAAAAGATTCCCACAATGCATGACTCATTAGAAGCTTTTCCGTTGTTCTTAAAGGGGGAAAAAAGCCTGCTCATTGCGCTTGTTGAAAATTAGACATATGATAAATTATAGAGTTATTTTTTAGTATAGTGATTGGGTCATATCTTGAACCAACTTTACTTATCACACTAAATTCACCTCTCCAATATAATCCGGTCAAACAATAGAATATTTAACCAATCGATACTGGACAAGTCGAGTTAATTTCACAAGTTATGCTCAAGAATTAAGAGGAAAAACAGTTAAGAATATTGTTAAAAGTATAGTATATCAAAATCGAATTTTTTACTTTCGTGAACAAATAAATATATTGGGTAGGAATATTAATTGACAAGCTGTAAAGTCTCTATAGAAGCTACATTTCTTGGATAAGTAGTCTTTTCAATATTGAAATGTTTTACAATAAAGCAAGTATTTCCATTTAAATCCACATTTGGTACACAACAATGCGCAAATTTATCCCTGAATCGAAACATGAGCCCCCAATGTGTAGTAAACATGTTAAATGATGCGTGGAGTAACTGTTTGAGAAATATGATAAATATCCTCCTCTCACCGTAATACGCATCTTGCTCGGATATATTTTAGTTTTATTTCATAGTAATGGCATTCATCCTCGACTCTGAATCTGGGCTAGGCGACGTTGGATCCGTCGTCCTGATCCCAACTTCAACTATCAACCGACAGATAGAGGGGGTGGTGGCTCGGGCTGTGCTCGATGGCTTATGGCGGCATCTAGGCTTACAACAACGACAAGATGCTGTGGAAGTGGTGGCAACGTGCACGCGAGCTGTTGCGGCAGCGACCGGTGTGTGGCGGCGCCTGGGCTTCCTCTGTGTTCGAGATGGTGGTCCGATTGTCCATGGAGTGGAAGTGAAAGAAAGAGGAAGATTGCCAAAAAAAAAAAATTCAACCCGAGCTGACCATGGAGAAAGAAGACAGCGAAGATGACATGTGAATGACACGTTGGAAATAAATGGCAACATTCAAACAAAAAACTAACGTAAGATAGATTTGGATTTAAAGTGAAAATTTGTGATTTTTTATGAGACGTAAAAAAAAATTCGAGACAGATATGGGACCGAACCTAAAGTTTTGGAATTTTTAGGAAATTAGGCCTTTTCATGTTTAGGTTTCGATGAAATCAGAAGTCACATGAGTCCGAGAGGTGCTTCAACGGGACGATTCATATAAGTTGTGGAAATACGATGAATAAGCCCATGACCATTTTTCCGCCTTGCAGTTCAACGATAACGAAGTGATAGATTTCAAATAATGTGATGCAGAAGCGATAGGTAAGCATGGATCCGTCCGTCGGCAAAAAGGCTTCGAGGCACATGTGCTCATGGGCGCAACACTAGAAAAAAGAAAATTGTTCTAGTAGAAACAAAAAATAATAATAGAGAAATCTTTCTCTTTTGTATTCCCTAAAATATGACGAAAATTTATTCGATACATAGAAAATATATACCCTACTAATCTTAGGTGACACTGTAAATATCCAACGTTAACCTTAAGCAACAAGGAATCCGGAAAAATAAAAAAAAGCCTAAAAACACGGGGGCAAAATGACAAAAATTAAAAGGTGCCACGAGACATGGCTAAATAATAAATTTTGAGGTCCGAAATGACTATGAATGGGTATCTAGAGTTGCCCCACAACATAACTTATAATAAGCTTTCTGTATTGGTATCACGCGTATCGTAACTTTTTTTAATCCAAAAGTAATAGTTGTTTTCTTACACGGTTCGTAACCGCGTCCGCACGAGATTGATAGGTAGACCGAGCATCTTTTATTACTTTTTAATCTGACCTTCTTCAAGTTGGTATAGTTAACGAAGAATAAGCGCAAGCCACATCCTGGTCAGCCACAAGTAAACGGGCGTAGCTGACTGTAGTCGTCTGCTGCATATTCCAAGAACTTTCCCTTTGCTCGTTCTTGCTTTCCATTGCAGACAACCATCACCGGTTCTTAAGCGCTAGCAACACCACACAAGATCAAAAAACGACTTCCTGCTCTTCTTTTCTTGGCCTTCTTCGCTGCCGGCGAGCTCCTCCGGTGATCATGTCGAAGTCCGACTGGTGTTGCCTTTGCTGCGGTGGCTTAATCCTCATTCTCTTCCTCACAGCTATCTGCCTGTGGAACCCACCGCCCGTGTCCATGCCCAGTTGCTCTATCCAGCAATTCTACCTCCCAGCACTCAACAGATCTTTGGACACTCCCGCGAACACCACCATTTTCTTGGACGTGAAGCTGGGCAACGGCAACCACGCGAGGGGCATTCACTACGACCCCGTGAACCTCACCGTTTATTACTACAGTGATACGAATCAGACCAAGTGGCTCAAGACCATTCCTGGATTTTACCAGGGGTATGGGAAGAAGGCCACTAAGAATGCAAGTGTGGAGACTTTTGGGGTGAATTGGACTGATGTTGTGGCCAAGAACGAGTCTTTGCTCTTTAGGGTGGATTTGGCCACTGCATTGAGGTTGAAGACCTTGGTTTCGAAGACCAAGAAGTATAAGTTAATGGTGGGTGCTAATGTGACTCTCAATGATGAGGGTGCTAAGAACACCAAGAAGGGTATCGAGCTAAAGTCTGGGGTATGTAAGAATTTGGGGGGTTCTAGCTTTTGGCAGGTGGGGATTTCTGTTGTTGCTTTAGCTTTGATTTTGCTTGACTAAGGGCTGAGTTGGACTCTTCCTTGTGTGGGGAGGGTTGAGAATGAGATTGATTTTACCGGTAATTTTTTATAGTGGGCAGTGCTGGTTAGCGTTTGCATGAGAAATGGTTTATTTTCTGGTGTTTGGTTCTCATGTATGTAGTCCTTATCCTTCATTACAGTGAGTTCTTCGGGCTAGTTCAGAATCTTGGTCTTTGTAAACAGAGTGAATTTTGTTTACCTTCTTACAATTCTCGCCTCAAAGACTTCATTGGGAGGAGAATCTGATCATGTTAACTTTTGCGCATCTTTGGTGTGGGTTTGTCGTATCAATTATAGGACAGACAAAGGTCAATATTGCCCGATGCCATGGTTCCATTTTTGTCCAAAGAAGTTCTATCAATAGCATTCTCACCAAGAGATTCTTGCTGCACAAGAAATTACTACAAAATTGGACAGCTCGATTCTCGGGTTTCTAGAGAAGTAGATCAACAGGAACGAAGCTGAAGCTGAAAATACAACGGGAAAAGTCTATAATCTGCGAAAAAACCGGTCTGATGCTTTGTTCTTAATACTATAATTGTATTGTGATTTTATCTTGCGAGTTCCCGTAGTCCAGGTGAGCTCCCGCTAGTCTAGATCGGGAAATAGGGAAGGGACCGGGTTAGGTGATATGCATTTGATTAGTAAAAGAACATGGTCAGGAACTTGCTGGGATATAGTTCCTAGAGTCAGTTTATTATTTCTTTTGTAATGTCACATGCAAGCAGTACTTATCAAGTCACCTCTTTTGGACCTCCTCAAATATGTAAACATACATTCGTAAATACAGTTATGCTTAGGCTACGAGATGATATGGGTTTCGTGAAGGGAGTTTGGTCATTCATCGTTGATACATAAATTTTGGTGACCCATTTAGGCATTCATTGCATATAAAGATTGCGTTCTTGATCAACTTTTGAATTAATAAAGTCATTATCTTTGAAAATTTTGATCATGAGGAGAGAATAAGAGAGGGATGCGCTAATTTTCCTAATATAAGATGGGAAAGGAGGATGTTAGTTCTTGTAAGACCAACCTAGATTTGTGCTTATGTAACATACAAGAGGGCGAACATTAGAAGGGGGAGCTCACAGAACACACCGTTAGGGAAAGGAAGAAGACACGCCTTCACCAAGGGGTCGTCATCATCATGTACACCGATCACATGTCATTTTTCCTTTTCGAAATCCGAAGAAATTTCCCAATGTGTGGTCGGTAAACAATAAACAAGGATCGATCTTTTAGTAAGGTACAGAATGTATCGTCAAATATTCAATATGAAAGTGGAGGAAGAAGGAGGAGAGGCGTCCAGTTTAAAAAGAAAAAGGGGAGGCGGCCATACTTAAAATAGAGGAAAAGTGTGGGGAGTCGGCCAGAGACAGCGTCTTTTCAATACAGAAGAAGAAAGGGAAGCGAAGAAAGTGGTTTCCTCTCTCTCCCTCGTGAATGCTCCTCCCCTCATTGTGCAATTCTTGCCCCAGCACAGTTCACGGTTAATCACCCTTGCGTGTTAGTGATTTAGAATTAGAATCGACCAAGACCACTTGCAAATAAAAAGAAAAAGGTGAATAAAGGACATTGAATTAATTTGGCATAATCAAGTTCCCGAATCTAATGGATTTCTGATTCGCGCATTTTATTTCGGTGTCTAATCGACCCTAATTGATTAATGACGGCTCCTAAGGGTAAGGAAATTGTAGTAAAATCGAGTACCGAGTTATGATTGGTGGGTCTTTGGCTTAGTAGTCCATCAGCTTTTCTTATGGCGGTTCGCCTCTAGAAAGGTCGTGACATTCGCCTCTTTGGATTTCTTTCTTTTTTCTGTGAAAGCTGCATTGTTCATTTGAATTGGTCAAATGCACCTATTTTGGTTGATAGTTTGCTTGATGACAATGAACCTCATTTTATGAAGCCAACTCCTCTCAGAATTGAACAAAATGACTCTTTGCAGTTCAGTGGTGCTTGGAAGTATATTAGGCACATTCGACAGATAATCACATCATTTGCCTTGAGTATGCTACATGAGAAACAAAGACTAGCATAGTCATACTATGAATTAAGCTCGTCTTTTAGAAGAACAAGATGAGACCCAAGATATCTGTCTCTGCTCTACTGGGGAAGCTGCCGCTCTGGAATTTTAATCAGAGAGTAGTAGGCACCGCCACATCGCAAGGATATCAGCTCATTATGCGAGCCTTGTTCTGCAACTTTTCCGTTCTCAATGACGGTGATTGAGTTAGTCTTCTATATAGTGAACAGCCTGTGAGCATCAACTACACATGTGGAGCCGTTAACTTTGAAGAAGACTAATTAATAAAATAATTTGAAAGAGACCAGCTCTTTTATTACATGAGAACCTACAAAAGCCTCACAAAAACTCGAGAACCGACCCAAATGAAAACCCTGAATGGTCGCCCGGATTAATTTAGGACTCTCTCCTACACTCTAATTACTCTTACGAAGAGAACTAGAGCGAACTGTACATTATTAACATCTCATGAACCATCTTCATCTCTAAAGCCCGAAACGGCTCAGAACCAAGCGGCTCTGATCTCACAGGGCTGAGGACCAACCCCACAAGTCGAAGGCAACTGCCGAGCCGACCTCACTACCTCACGGCTCCCCTTGCCTCTCAACTCGCCCTGCTTCTCTCTCACAATCCGCCTTATCCCCTCGCACCGGCACCCCTCCTGCACCTGCCTGAGCTGCTGGCAGCATGGCCTCAGGTTCTCTGACGACTCCATCCGCTCCCTCTCGCTGCCCCCTTGGCCTCCGCGGGCAATGTCCTCGAACAGCTGCTCGCAGCGGTCGAGATCTTGCCTCTGCAACTGCTCGTGGCAGCTCCAGCCGCTCCTCGGGCCTTCCTCGTCGATCTCGACACTGGTTATCGTGGTCCAGCGGGCCGTAACGACATGGGACATCAGCAGGAAGGCTGCAAAGATTGCTGCGAGGGTTGCAAGCTTCGCCATTGTTTGTCACCAGAGAGAGAGAGAGAGACAGACAGAGAGAGAGAGAGAGATCTTGATATCTGATAAATGGTTCTGTTGCTATGGTGAGTGAGAGAGGTGGTGGATGATGAGGGTATTTATAGGGGATTGTAGGGTTTGCATGTTGAGCCACGTGGATGGGAGGAATTTGTCATCAGGTTGGTTTGCAAGGTTTGCGTTTGGTCATTTTTTGACTCGGTATCAGCATAAAGATCTGCCGATCAGTTGGGGCAAGCATCTTTGCGCTTCAAATTCGTAGTTGAATTGCAGTTTTGCATGAAATATATTGAATGAAGTAGTCAGAGAAAAGAAGAGATTTGCACATTTGGTGGACTGGAGACCACCGCAAAAATATTCATTTGGCTGTTTTTTTTTTTCAGAGATGTTAGGAAATGGAGGTCAACAACAAAAGATTTCTAGAAAATATAACCCCTCATTAGAAGCCTTTCCTCTATTCCTAATGGAGCAAGATAAGCACGTGTTGAAAAAGTTCGGGATACTAAACCTCTTGGTAAAATGCCCCCCTAATGTAACCCAGCAAATAAAGTATATTCCATAGTCAGTAGTAAAGATGTTAAATGAATGTAGTTCTTGAAAGATTATGCATTAAACTATAGAGTTATCTCTCAATATAGTGATCGAGTGCTATCTTGAGTCAACTTTGCGCATTAGACTAAATTCACCTCTCGTAAATAATCCATTCTATTAATTAATAGAAATTTAACCAATTGATACTAGACAAGTCGAGTTAATTTCACAAATTCCGCTCGAGGATTCAGAGGAAAAACAAATAAGTGAGAGCACTATCGAAAGCATAGTAAATCAGAATCAAATAATCTTACATTCATGAAGAAATAAATATATTGGTTAGGAAATTAATTAATTGACCACAAGCAGTAAAATATCTCTATATCTCTTCAATATTGAAATGATTTACAATAAAGCGAGTATTTCCCTTTGAATCCACATTTTATACATAGCAATGCGCAAAGTAATCCGAACCATGAACCTCCAATGTGTGGTAAATATGTTAGATGATGCGTTGAGCAACTACTTGACAAGTACAATATATATCCTCTTTCTACCGCAACACGCATCTTGCGCGATTTATTCCAGTTTTATTTCTTAGTAATGCCATTAATTATTTGAACATTTTTCTCATGGAATTTTGTAACGTACGTCAACAATGCAAAATTTATCTTACACAAGAGGGCTTAGGATCGAGACACTAGTCCATGTGAGTAGTTTTTGAACATGAATATAGACAAGCTCACGCTGACGCAGCTCCTTAGATATATTCTTTTTCTCATTTCATATGGTGTTTTGAAAGCTGGACCGCATCAAGATTTGACCCGCTATCGAAGCAAGCTTTGTAGGTTTTTCTGCCCGTCTTCTTCAATTTTGATCTGCTTTACTAACCTAATCCTATCGTGTACCTTCTCCATTCAATCTTCAATGACATCACTTGCTCGAGCAAACAATCCCAACCTTGAATCAGATATAACTCTTCCAGGATGCACTTCAGACAAGATTCCATGGGGATGACAGTTATCAAACCACATGAATAGTCGCTGAAACATTAGAGTTAATATTCAGAAAGATGGTATAATATCATTCTCAATTATTGAACTATTCGGACTTAAAATTGCATTGGTAGGTGTCATGGAAAAGACATCTATGTCAACGATTTATTTCTTGTAAGAAACACGGTCAATAAGAAGTAAAGGATCATCAGCAACCTATTTTCTTTTTGATAATGGCAGATGTATTAAATAGTTCTCGCTAAAATATATTTATTACTAAGTGTGTCGAATTTTCGATTGACTAATTTAAACAACTAACATTCATGCATTTAATAATTGACTTGTTCAAATGATCGATCGACGCGTCATTTAATAAATATGATTCAATATAAAGTCTTAATATATCTAGCATTACTCTTTTCTTTATAGATGGACAATCCGACTCTTTGGAGCAAGAGATATTGATAAGTGCATGCATAACATTCAATACTGTAAATTTTGCTACCTACTTCTTCATGTATTGTTGAGCTATCGAAGAAGCAACTAGAGACAGCAAGCATGAGCAAGTAGTTAGATCAAAAGAAGATGAGATACGTTTATTACATGAGGGATGATGAGAACCTACAAAAGCCTCACCAACCGCTCCTGGTCGAAATGCGAATCAAAACTATCACGCGATCGCGTGAATTAAAAGCTCTCTTAATTCTAAAAGCCAAAGAAACGAGAGTGAACTAAATCTCATTATTAACATCTCATGAACCATCTCCATCTTCTAATGCCCACATAAGCAAGCTAGCTAGCTAGGGTTTCAAAACCAAATGGCTTTAATCTCACAGTGATGAGGACTCGAAAAACCACATGCCGAAGGCAAGTCCCGAGCCGATCTCACCACCCTGTGCAATCCCTCGCGTCTGAACTCGCTCTGTTCCTCGTTCACGATCTGCCTAATTCCCCGGCACCGGCATTGCTGTTCCACCTGCCTCAGCTGCTGGCAGCACGGCCTGAAGTGCTGCGAATCCATCAGTCGCTCCCTCTCGCTGCCGCCAAATCGGCTACCACCTCGGCCAATGTCGATGAACAGCTGCTCGCATTGCTCGAGGCTTTGGGTCTGGACCTGCTCCTGGCAGCTCCCACTTCCGCGCCTCTCGTTGTCCTCGTCGATCTCGACCGTGGTTATCGTGGTCCGGTGGGCCGAGGCAGCATGGGACATCACCAGGAGGGCTGCAAAGATAGCTGCTAGGGTTGCGAAGTTCCCCATTGCTGCTTGTGGATTCACAAGAGAGAGATTTGTTATGATGCTTCTGTGTGTTTTGGTGAGTGAGATAGGCGACTAGTCATGGTATTTATAGGGGAGTTTATAGGGTTTGGATGTGCACATGAGCAGAGTCCGTGGAAGGTACCGGGATATTTTCAGTTCATTCAAGATTCAGTTTTTCCATTCTCTATGATCGCGGATTTAACGGAGAAAATGATGCATTTGAACAGATCTAAAGTTTGACCTCAAAAGATCAACTTGCCGAATCGAGCGATCATGCCAATCGATTAATGACGCTCCAACCTAATCTTTCGACGTGATTCTTTGCATTTGAATAGCCACAAGCTTGTTAATGAATGATATGAAACAAATTTACGATGGGTTTTATAGGAGGGCGATGTTGTCAGGTCATCGGGATGTTTGGGTGTTGTCGTTTTCCTGTTCTGGCGAGTGTCGTTTCAGCTTGGCGCACGGCCGAACACAGGAAGTGAAGATAAGGGTGGAGGTAAAGAAATTATATCCGGTCCTCCATTGTCATTTGCGCTTTTGTCGCGTCTCTACTTCCACGTAGAATTACTGAGTTAGCGCCAAAGAACCAGTCCGCTTTGGTTAAGGGGATAGAAAAAGAAGAGGTAAATAAGGTGTTTCGATAACATTGTAGAGAGAGTCAATCATAGAAGTGGAGGAAAGCAGGAGACAATCCTATTTGCAGTTTATATTAACAAAAGTGTTGGCTGCATTTGGTTTATACAAAGAAATAGAATTTCGAATTTCATTTTTCTAGATGAATATTTGTCCAAGAATTTATTACTCAACATTTTTGGAACACTTAAATTATTTGTTTCCTGTTAGTGGCCTAAAAGCATCTCAATTCATTTTAGCACTCCCATACAATTGTCTTTGTGTAACATCTATTTACTGTTGGAGTGATATCTATGCTTGAACTCTATAAAATTGTGACAAATGGCAAACTCACTCGCCATATTTCTATAGATAGATAGATGTAGACACTGAAAATCATAATAGATCGAAGCGCAAAAAAGAGATATTGTAGCAGTACCAACGGGAGTAAATAGGCAATCACACTAAAGATTAAAGAGTCGTAATAAGTTCCAAAGCAATCCATCAGAAGACATCATGACTATATATCACGGCAAACCAACCTACTAGACAGACAAACTTGACTGTATGAAAACCCCCAGAAGGCATAAAACTCAGAAACCCCCACGGAGACGGAGGACCAAGTGCAGAGTCGACTCTTTCTGGATGTTATAATCAGCCAGAGTCCTCCCGTCTTCGAGTTGCTTCCCGGCAAAAATCAGCCTCTGCTGGTCCGGTGGGATGCCCTCCTTATCCTGGATCTTCGCCTTCACATTGTCAATGGTGTCTGAACTCTCCACCTCCAAAGTGATGGTCTTTCCGGTCAGGGTCTTGACAAAGATCTGCATCCCACCACGCAGACGGAGGACAAGATGGAGAGTCGACTCCTTTTGAATGTTGTAATCAGCCAAAGTCCGGCCATCCTCGAGTTGCTTCCCTGCGAAAATCAACCGCTGCTGGTCTGGGGGAATGCCTTCCTTGTCCTGTATCTTCGCTTTGACATTATCGATTGTGTCAGAGCTCTCCACTTCCAAGGTGATAGTCTTGCCGGTAAGGGTCTTCACAAAAATTTGCATGCCTCCCCTCAGGCGCAGAACCAAGTGAAGAGTGGACTCCTTCTGGATGTTGTAATCCGCCAAAGTCCTACCATCTTCCAGCTGTTTCCCAGCAAAAATAAGCCTCTGCTGATCCGGGGGAATGCCTTCCTTGTCCTGAATTTTTGCTTTAACATTGTCGATGGTGTCGGAGCTCTCAACTTCCAAAGTGATTGTTTTCCCAGTAAGGGTCTTGACGAAGATTTGCATTCCTCCTCTCAAACGGAGGACCAAGTGAAGGGTGGATTCCTTTTGGATGTTGTAGTCCGCAAGCGTCCGGCCATCCTCGAGTTGCTTGCCAGCAAAGATCAACCGCTGCTGGTCTGGGGGGATCCCTTCTTTGTCCTGAATTTTGGCCTTCACATTGTCGATGGTATCAGAACTCTCGACCTCGAGAGTAATTGTCTTGCCAGTGAGGGTCTTCACAAAGATCTGCATGCCACCTCTCAGACGAAGCACCAAATGGAGTGTGGATTCCTTCTGGATGTTATAATCAGCCAGCGTGCGTCCATCCTCAAGCTGCTTGCCCGCAAAGATGAGCCTCTGCTGGTCTGGGGGGATTCCCTCCTTGTCTTGAATCTTCGCCTTAACATTATCAATAGTGTCAGAGCTTTCAACCTCTAGGGTAATGGTCTTGCCAGTGAGAGTCTTCACAAAGATCTGCATGCCACCTCTCAGACGAAGCACCAAATGGAGTGTGGATTCCTTCTGGATGTTATAATCAGCCAGGGTGCGTCCATCCTCGAGCTGCTTGCCAGCAAAGATGAGCCTCTGCTGGTCTGGGGGGATTCCCTCCTTGTCTTGAATCTTGGCCTTCACATTATCAATCGTGTCAGAGCTTTCAACCTCAAGGGTAATGGTCTTGCCAGTGAGGGTCTTCACAAAGATCTGCATGCCACCCCTGAGGCGAAGAACCAAGTGTAGAGTTGATTCCTTCTGGATGTTGTAATCAGCCAATGTGCGCCCATCCTCGAGCTGCTTGCCAGCAAAGATGAGCCTTTGCTGGTCTGGGGGGATACCCTCCTTGTCTTGGATCTTGGCCTTCACATTGTCGATTGTGTCTGAACTCTCAACCTCAAGGGTGATGGTCTTGCCAGTAAGAGTTTTCACGAAGATTTGCATCTGAAAGATTCAAGGAAATAATCAGACAATGTATAAAACTAGATTAGATCCGCACATATGTATAAAAAACAAGGTGTATGTGTTATGCTATATTTGCAAGAAACAGCAGGTATTAAAAAGCCAGGTCAGATTCAGTTCTACACTCTTTGAAGCTTTAATTGCATGCAGGATCTGCACTAATTGGGATATAAAAAGACCACACTACTCAACGAAATGTATATAGCAGCACTACATCCTTCCACGAAGATACTTCAATAATAAGAAACCAACTATCGTCTTCAGAGCACCCAAGTAAGACAGATCAAAACGGCAGACCCCATAGCACCCATCAATAGATAAACACGAACCATCTATTTCCAATACACAAACCCCATGTCTGGTGCGCTATAATTGCAAGAAACAGCAGGTAATAACAAGCCAGCCAGAGAGCTAAAACCCAAAACCCCAACCAATGAATAAACACCCCAGATATCATCTCAGACAACAATACTCTGGGCACTGTTAGTAAATCACAAGGCCCTACAATCATCCTGGCTTCAACAAATCATCACAGACATGGAAACTAGATAAACGATGCAAGCCACAGGGGTACACAACATTCGAGATTATCCAAGATCACACCATCAACAAAAGTCGGACGAACTCAGTTTCCTTCAAAAGATCCACACGTGCAAAGCCAAGGTCAAACCATTCCCTAAGCGCACTTCAGGCAGGAAGCACAAGCATCAGGACGAGGAACCAAATCGCATCGCTCCGCATACAACCGGTGGCATCTTCCCAATCAAAAAGCTAAAGACCAAACCTCAATCAATCAGAAAAACCTATACACAACTCTGCCCCACATCTAGAAGAAAAAACAATCGAAACAGGAAACTCAAGAAACCTAATCCCCAAATCAGGCAAAGCCGAACATCCACGAGACAAAAGCGGATCGCACGGCTCCGCACACAGAGGTCCGCGATCCGGCGTAATCTCCAGGCACAATCTCGTCGCCGTCAATTCCATCAAAGGCAAGAAAACCAGATCAAAAAGCTCGAATCAAAGGGTAAAAGAACTTCCGCACGCCTCTACAGATCTATACGAAGGAACGAACGATTGAATTGAAACAGCAAGAGCGATCAAGATCAAGATCTTTAAGGGGAGAATCGAGGAGGAAATACCTTGAACAAAGAGATCTGAAAGAGACGCCGAGAGGAGATCGATCGGTCGAAGAGAGAGAACTTGGGGAATAGCGGTCGAAGCAAGAAGAGATCGCGAAGGCCATCGTCGGGGGTTTGGGTCCTATTTATAGGGGGCTCAAATGCCGCCTTAGGGTTTGCGCAATCGGTGAGCGTCTTCTTCGACGGCGAGACCGAGGCGCGTTGTTTCGGAGACCGATTCGTTTCGTGTGATATCCAAGTCGCGCCAGGATTAGGTTCCTTTCTGTGGACCAGGCTGTTCCACGCCCACGAGCTCCTCATTGTCGACACGCGCTTTTTATCCCGTCGACTCTACTCAATACTTGCCCTTTTTTATTCCTAATAAAATATATAATTACATATAATAATAAAAAGTAAGGATAATGACGTAAATAGTTCACAAATTTTGATCGAATCCTTAAACTTTAATTCAATATGCAATATAATTTCTAAATTTTTGACGCGTGTTTAACTTAATTGTTAAACTATATGTCTATCACTTACGACGATTTTGAATATAAAAGCTCCAAAACTTCATTAGACTAGTAATTTAGTGACGATCTATGCAGTGCGTAATCGTGGACATTGGAGGGGCCAAATTGCAAGTTTTCTTATCAAGTTCTCTGCTCAATGGTAAAAATGTAAATTTGTAGGACTTTTTAAGAGAATTATTTTTCATGCACTTATATAAATTAAAAAAAAAATTTAATAACACCTTGTGTAAAAAGTCATCGATCCGATTGGTTGGTTTGGCATCACTAATTCTATTAGTCACCGTCATGGGCTCTCCCCCCTTTTAAAAAGAAATTAGGATTTTTAGGACAAATTATTTTTTTTCTCAACAAACAAGTATGAGAGGGAAGACCCTTTTCATTTCTATATAAAAAATATAGAGAAGACAAGCAACTCGGTTTTATTTGAAGTATAAAATTCGATTCGAAACTGATCTTGCCACCCGCTAGACAAAGTTTGGTATATCTTAACATTTTAGTAATGGGGACCCAGTTGATTGATGTTATGTCATACACAATTGCTAACGATTGCTTTTGACCAACTGAAACCTTGTCGCTAATCGTAATCATTTTCAGTGCTCATGAGAGGTCGAATGACCTACTAGCCTCTTATTTTTCTGAGGAACTAAAATATTATATTGATAATCGAGTAAGTATAGCTAAAATGCACGTACATAAAGTATAAACCCACCCTCCGGTGGTCGACAAGACGGCGAATAGCAATGAAATAAACCCATCAAGCTCATATGTCAATTTACATGTATCATTCAATGGGACGAGACTCACGTAAGATCATTCTAATAAGATGGATGATGTAATTGAAAATTGAAAGAGGACTGTGAGTGACTACTGGGCCTTTTGGCCCCAAAATATCTTTGGGACACACTTGAGCCCGACTTGAGCATCGCTGTCTAGACGAGGGAAATCAAGATCCATGCAAGTTACGGTCGTTCAATCTAAGTGTCAATGATCTCTTTCGGTTAGGATTAGCGAGTCATGAAATGGTAAGTCGAATCCTCGGTTGTTTCACCGCCATCAAGAGCTGCATGGTCTGGTGTCTTAAATTTTGAAGATGAATTTGCGGATTGTTTGGACATCTAAAACGTGATTCACACAGCATTTCCTAACTGTGTTATTGGAGTTCAAAACGTTTGAGGTTTTCTTTTGTCCCTCGGAGACCTCATTTGTCATGCATTAGGTTACTGCATTGGGTTTTCTCGATGTGAACTCCAGCATGGAATTTGCATTTTGGTACCTTAATGTGATTTCTCTGTTATAGTTTTTCGGGCATGAATTTTGCTGTTCAGCTCGACATCGTTCACAATTTGAGATGGCAAAATTACCAACTGACCGTGCTAAAATTGCAATCCTCTATTTCATTCAGTAACCTTTGCAATTCCTACAATCACTACAAAAAAATCGGATTTTCGACAAATTTTCCAACGAAAAGCAAAATTCGTTGGAAATTTCCAACGAAAAATTTTTCGTGGCAAAATTCGTTGGAAATTTCCAACGAAAAATTTTTCGTTGGAAATTTCCAATGAATTTTGCCACAAATTAAAAAAAAACGGTACTATTCGGCATTTTTTATATTCGTTGGAAAATTCGTTGAAAATTTCCAACGAATTTTCCAACGAGTTCCAAAAAAACCGGTACTATTCCGCATTTTTATATTCGTTGAAAAATTCGTTGGAAATTTCCAACGAATTTGAATTTTTCGGGCAATTATTTCAGTGTGTACAATTTTCGTTGGAAATTTCCAATGAATTTTTTGTCGTTGGAAATTTCCAACGAATTTTCCAACGAATTCCAAAAAAACCGGTACTATTCGGCATTTTTTATATTCGTTGAAAAATTCGTTGGAAATTTCCAACGAATTTTCCAACGAATTTCAATTTTTCAGGCAATTATTTTAGTGTGTACAATTTTCGCTGGAAATTTCCAACGAAATTTCCAACGAATTCCAAAAAACCGGTACTATTCGGCATTTTTATATTCGTTGGAAAATTCGTTGGAAATTTCCAACGAATTTTCCAACGAATTTCAATTTTTCGGGTAATTATTTCAGTGTGTACAATTTTGGTTGGAAAATTCGTTGGAAATTTCCAACGAATTCCAAAAAAACCGGTACTATTCGGCATTTTTTTATATTCGTTGGAAAATTCGTTGGAAATTTCCAACGAATTTTCCAACGAATTTGAATTTTCCGGGCAATTATTTTAGTGTGTACAATTTTTGTTGCAAAATTCGTGGGAAATTTCCCACGAATTTTGCAACGAAAACACTACTTCTTCCTTATTCATATTTTCGCGCTCAAGCAACAATTCCACATTCTCTCTCTCTCTCTCTCTCTCTCGCCTTCACCTTCTCGCTCCGCCTCCCGCTCCGCCTCCTCCCCCGCCGCCCCCCCTCCTCCTCCGGCTCCGGCTCCGGCTCCGGCGCCATGGACACCAAGATCGGGGCCCTCAACTCCTCCGCGCCCAGATCTGGGCGACGTCGGCTCCCTCCCCCGCGGCCATCCAGGGCGACGTCGGCTCCCTCGCCGCCACGGCCATCCAGGGCCAGGCCCCCGCGGCGGTCGGCGCCCCCGACGCCACCATGGGCCGCCACCTCGCCCGCCGCCTCAACCACCTCATCGCCGTCGCCGGTGAGCTCGAGGTCGCCCAGATCTGGGCGAGCTCAGCCCTCGCCGGTGACAAGCTCAAGCTCGCCCAGGTCTGGGCGAGCTCGGCCCTCGCCGGCGACGAGGCTGGCCCTCGCCGGCGGCGAGGGCGATTTTTCGAAAAAAAAAAATTCGCTGGATTCCACGATTTTTTGACCAAAAAAAAACATTTGTAATTTTACCAACAAAAATTTTTTGTTGGAAAAAAAATTTCCACGATTTTTCGACCAAAAAAAACATTTGTAATTTAATTTTTCGTTGGAAAAAAAATTTCCACGATTTTTCGACAAGAAAAAAAATTTTGTAGTTTTTCCAACGAATTTAGCCACGAGTTTTCCAATGAATTTTCCAACGAAATAAAATTCGTCGCAAATTTCCAACGAAAATTGAAATTTTTCGTTGGAAAAATTTCCGACGACCTATTACCAACGAATTTTTTTTCGTTGGAAATTCGTTTTCCAACGAATTTTTCCAAATTTTTCGTTGGAAATTTTGTCGGAAAAAACGTGTTTTTTTGTAGTGAATTTTGCATCATCAGTAGTTTCGACATACTCATGTCATCAATGCCATTAACATTAACTGTCGAATCCTGTTTAAGTATGCAAAGTATTAGATCCACAGCTGATTATCTTTGGCATCTTCAATCACAATGCACGTCTGATCATGCAAACTGCTAGTTGTGTTGTCTCCATGGAAAATCTGAGCTCGATAAGCTTTATGAGAAGTAGTTGATGCATGATCTTCGATAGATATATTGTCTAGGAAACTCAATAATCTTACTTTCGTGAAGAAATAAATGTAATGTCGAAGAAATTATTTAATTGACAAGCAATAAACTCCCTCCGTGGAAGCTACATTTATTGGATAAGCAGTATCTTCAATATTGAAATGTTCTACGATAAAGCGAGTATTTCCCTATGAATCCACATTTTGTTACATAGCAAAGCGCAGAGTTATTCCCGAATCGAAAGATGAAACTCCAATGTGTTACAAACATGTTAAATGTTGCATTGAGCAACTACTTGAGAAATACGATGTATATACTCTTCCTTCCGTCATGCACATCTCGCTCGGATCTATTCTAGTTTTAGAATATTCCTTAGTAATGGCCTTCATTATCTGAACATTTTCCTGATGACTTTTTGTAACGTATATTGATAGTGCATATTTCTTTGCACAAGAGGGCTTGAGGATCAAGACATGAGTCCACGAGAGTGGCTATCGAACATGAATACGGACAAGTGTACAGAAAAGTTCACGCCGACGGTGTTCCTTAGATAAGTTCTTTTTCATATTCCTTATACTATTTTGAAAGCTGGATCGCATCAAAATTCAACCCGCTATCGAAGCAACCTTTGTAGGTTTTTCTGCCCATCTTCTTCAATTTTGATATGCTTTGCTAACCTAATTCTATCGTGGACCATCCCCATTCAATTTTCAATGACATCACTTGCTCGAGCAAACAATCCCAACCTTGAATCATATATAACTCTTCCGGGATACACTTCAGACAAGATCCCACGGAGATGCCCGTTATCAACCACATGAATAAGAAGAAAAGGATAATCAGTAGTAACCTGTTCTCCTTTTGAATAGTGATGGATGTATTGAATACTTCTCACTAAAATATATTTATTACCAAGTGTGTCAAAATGTTGATTGATAATTTGAACAAATAGCATATATACGGGTATTTTAATAGTTGACTTGTTCAAATGATCGATTGACACATCATTTAGTAAATATGGTTCGGTAAGAAGTCTTGGTATATCTAGCATTACTCTTTTCTTTATAGACAGATAATCTGACTCTTTGAAGTTAGTGATATTGATGAGTGCGTGCATAATATCGTACATTATATTAGGTACCGTAAATTTCATTACCTAGCTCTTCACATATCATTGAGCTACGGCGGAAGCAATAAGTGACGATAAGTAGAGTTAAAAGTTACGTCAAAAGAAGATGAAATATGTTTATTACATGAGAGATGATGAGAACCTACAAAAGCGTCAGCCGCTGCGCTTGGTCGAAATGCGAGTCAAAACTATCACACCATCGTGTGGATTAAACGCTCTCCTAACTGTAAAAGCCGGAGAAATGAGATTGAACTAAATCTCATTATTAACATCTCATGAACCACACAATCTAGCTAGCTAGCTGGGGTTTCAGAACCAAATGGCTTTGATCTCACAGTGATGAGGACTCGAAAAACCGCATGCGGAAGGCAAGTCTCGAGCCGATCTCACCACCCTATGCATTCCCTCGCGTCTGAACTCGCTCTGCTCCTCCCTCACGATCTGCCTAATTCCTCGGCACCGGCATTGCTGTTCCACCTGCCTCAGCTGCTGGCAGCATGGCCTAAAGTGCTGCGACTCCATCAATCGCTCCCTCTCGCTGCCGCCCATTTGGCTACTGCCTCGGCCGATGTCCCAAAAGAGCTGCTCACATTGCTCAAGGCCTTGTGTCTGGACCTGCTCGTGGCAGCTCCCACTTCCGCTCCTCTCGTCATCCTCATCGATCTCGACTGTGGTTATCATGGTCCGATGGGCCGAGGCAGCATGGGACATCACCAGGAGGGCTGCAAAGATAGCTGCTAGGGTTGCGAAGTTCGCCATTGTTGGTTGTTGCTTGTGGATTCACTAGTGAGAGAATTGTGATGATGCTTCTGTGTGCTTTGGTGAGCGAGAGAGGTGGCTGGATATGGTATTTATAGGGTTTGGATGTGGATATGGCCAGAGTACGTGGAAGATACAAGGAGGTTTTCAGATCATTACGGTTCCGTTTTTTCCGTTCTTTGTGATCGCGGATTTATCGAAGGAAACGGTGCGTTAGATTAGGTTTATAGTTTGACCTTGAAAGATCAACTTGCCGAAATAAAAATCTCTATTCCGTGGGATTGAGTGATTATGCCCGGTTGAATAGGTACACCTCAACCTAATCTCTCGAGTTCTTACTTGTGATGCTTTGCATTTGAACAGTGACAAGCTTGATAACGATTTTACGAAACAAATTGGTGACTTACAGGTCACAGCACGGGAACTACGTGGACGGCGACATCGTCAGGTCATCGGGATGTTGGTCATTGTCGTTTTTTGGTTGCAGTGGTGTCGTTTTTTATGGAGGAAAACGATGCGTTTGAGCTTACCACGTAACACAAAAGCAGATGGGGTTGATCGCATATTTCTGTTTCAGCTGTTGGAGAGACTTAATCAAGCTTTGAACAGGTTCAAATTGGATATAATAATGATGTCGGCATGTATCGCGGAACGACATATTGATCCAAAGTCGTAGATCAAAACTTGAGTTCCCTCTTTTGGTATAACTTTCTTTTGTCCTTTTTGATTCGGCAGGGGAATCCAAAACAAAGACAATGCTTTCATATTTTGATTTTGTGATGCGTAGAACACAAGAAGAGAAATCATTAGATTGAAGTTAAGTGAAGGTTAAGATAATTGTCTCGTCCTACATGTTCATTTGCCCACGGCCGATGAATTTCAAGAATGCCATACGCACCAGGAAAAGTACCAAAGGGAGTAAACAGGTAATGACAAATTTATTCAAAGTATTGACCCATCAGAACACATCGAAACTGAACCATAGCAAACAAACCCATGAGACCCAACTAGAGAAAAAGAGACAAACTTGACTGCATAAACTTAAAAGACCCTGCGACGGCATGAAAACTTAGAAACCACCACGGAGACGAAGGACCAAGTGCAGAGTCGACTCTTTCTGAATGTTGTAGTCAGCCAAAGTCCTCCCGTCTTCGAGTTGCTTCCCGGCAAAGATCAACCTCTGCTGGTCTGGTGGGATGCCCTCCTTATCCTGGATCTTTGCCTTCACGTTGTCGATGGTGTCTGAACTCTCCACCTCCAAAGTGATGGTCTTTCCGGTCAGGGTCTTGACAAAGATCTGCATCCCACCACGCAGACGGAGGACAAGATGGAGAGTCGACTCCTTTTGGATGTTGTAATCGGCCAGTGTCCGGCCATCCTCGAGTTGCTTCCCTGCAAAAATCAATCGCTGCTGGTCCGGGGGAATGCCTTCCTTGTCCTGTATCTTCGCTTTCACATTATCGATCGTGTCAGAGCTCTCCACTTCCAAGGTGATAGTCTTGCCGGTAAGGGTCTTCACAAAAATCTGCATGCCTCCCCTAAGACGCAAAACCAAGTGAAGAGTTGACTCTTTCTGGATGTTATAATCTGCCAGAGTCCTACCATCTTCTAGCTGTTTCCCAGCAAAAATAAGCCTCTGCTGATCCGGGGGAATGCCTTCCTTGTCCTGAATTTTTGCTTTGACATTGTCGATGGTGTCGGAGCTCTCAACTTCCAAAGTGATTGTTTTCCCAGTGAGGGTCTTGACGAAGATTTGCATTCCTCCTCTCAAACGGAGGACCAAGTGAAGGGTGGATTCCTTTTGAATGTTGTAGTCCGCTAGCGTCCGGCCATCCTCGAGTTGCTTGCCAGCAAAGATCAACCGCTGCTGGTCTGGGGGGATCCCTTCTTTGTCCTGGATTTTGGCCTTCACATTGTCGATGGTATCAGAACTCTCGACCTCGAGAGTAATTGTCTTGCCAGTGAGGGTCTTCACAAAAATCTGCATGCCACCTCTCAGACGAAGCACCAAATGGAGCGTGGATTCCTTCTGGATGTTATAATCAGCCAGCGTGCGTCCATCCTCGAGCTGCTTGCCTGCAAAGATGAGCCTCTGCTGGTCTGGGGGGATTCCCTCCTTGTCTTGAATCTTGGCCTTCACATTATCAATCGTGTCAGAGCTCTCGACCTCAAGGGTAATGGTCTTGCCAGTGAGGGTCTTCACAAAGATCTGCATGCCACCTCTCAGACGAAGCACCAAATGTAGTGTGGATTCCTTCTGGATGTTGTAATCAGCCAAGGTGCGCCCATCCTCGAGCTGCTTGCCAGCAAAGATGAGCCTCTGCTGGTCTGGGGGGATTCCCTCCTTGTCTTGAATCTTGGCCTTCACATTATCAATCGTGTCAGAGCTTTCAACCTCGAGGGTAATGGTCTTGCCCGTGAGGGTCTTCACAAAGATCTGCATGCCACCCCTAAGGCGAAGAACCAGGTGCAGGGTCGATTCCTTCTGGATGTTGTAATCAGCCAAAGTACGCCCATCCTCAAGCTGCTTGCCAGCAAAGATGAGCCTTTGCTGGTCTGGGGGGATTCCCTCCTTATCTTGGATCTTGGCCTTCACATTGTCGATTGTATCTGAACTCTCAACCTCAAGGGTGATGGTCTTGCCAGTAAGAGTTTTCACGAAGATTTGCATCTGACAGATTCAAGGAAATAATTAGACAATATATAAAACTAGATTAAATCTACACATATATATGGAAAACAAGCTGCATGTGTTGTGCCATAATTGCAAGAAACAGCAGGCAATAACAAGCCAGGTTATAGTCAGTTTTACTTTCTTTGAAGCTATATTTCCATGCAGAGCTTAACTGCATGCAGTATCTGCGCTAATTGGGATATAAAAAGACCACACTGTTCATTGAAACTTATAGAGCACTACATTCTTCCATGATTACACTTCATAAGCAAGAAATCGTATTCACAGAACCCAAGCAAGACAGATCAAAGTGCCAGACCCCATAGTGCCACTCAATAGATAAATGCACAAACCCTATGTGTTGTGCTATTGCAAGAACCTGCAAGTCCAGACAAAGAGCTAATATCTATACAGCCAATCGATAAATTAACACCACAGACATTATATTAGACAACAATCTCTAGGCACTGTTAGTAAATCACGATCCTACAGATTAATCATCATGGCTTCAACAAATGATTAGACATATGGAAACTAGACAGAAGCAAACGGCTATGAACGATGCAAGCAACGGGCAGAAAAATAAAATCTCAATCCGCAAGACAACTTCATAAATCACATCATCGACAAAGTCATACGAACTGAATTTCGTTCACAAGATCGACACATGCAAAGCCAAGGTCAAACCATTCCCCAGACGCGGGCTTCCTAACAGTGCAGATCTATGAAGAAATTTTAAAGACCCAATTTTGGGCAAGGACGGACAAGCATCCGGACGAGAAAGCAGATCGTGCATCGCTCGGCATACAACCGGCGGCATCTTCCCAAGCAAAAAGCCAGACCAAACCTCAATCAATCAGGAAAAAACTCAACACAAATTTGCCCTACACCCAGAAGAACAAACAACTGAAACAGAAGACCAGCTTTGGAGGCACCTAGATTCGTCAACTGAAGACCGACCCACGCAAGACCGACGCATCAAGCCTCACAAGAGCACCGATCAATTCCAAGAAGAGGCTCAAGAACCTAATCCCAAATCAGAAAGCGGAACAAATTTACACAACGAGGTCCGTAATTTAACCCAAATCTCTCGAAGAGAAAACGTAATCTCATCGCCGCGAATCCATCAAAGGAAAACCCAGATCGAAGAGCTCAAAACCAATAAGGAAAAAGCTTCGGATACCTCGACCGATCGAGGGGAAGAAACGATCGAATTGAAACAGCAAAAAGCGATCGAGATCAAAAGAGAATCGAGGACGAAATACCTTGAACGAACCGATCTGAAAGAGGCACCGCGAGATCGATCGATCGATCGGTCGAAGGGAGGATTCGACGAGTGCTGCGAGCAAGAAATCGTGCGTGAAGGCAATCGATGGGGGATTGGGTCCTATTTATAGGGCCTTGATGCCGCGCGCCTTGTCGGTGACGAGACCGAGGCGCGTCGGTGTTTCCGAGACGACTCGTGCTGGGTTAAAGAAACTCGTACTTTTATTTATTTTTTTCTTTTTTCTAAATTAGGATTTTTAAGACTTATTATTATTATTATTATTATTTTTTCCTCGACGAGCAAGCGAAGGCGATCGGCTCGGTCTTATTTGGAGTATAAAATGTCAAATTGAAACTAATCCTGGCACGTCTTAAACGTTTTGAATAATGTGGGGACCTTCGTTGACTGATGTCGTGCCTTACACGCAACTTTTATTCCATCTCTAATTGCTGATGATGTCTTTTGACCGACTTAAATCTTATCACTAATCCTTATCTTCATCTTAGATGGTCCGATAAACTACTTAGCCTCTTATTTTTTTTTATAAGGAAGTAAAATATTTTATGTACAAGAAAGTATCAAAAAAGTCATAAATCTATTGTATTTGTGTCAATTTAATCGTAAACCTTTTTTTTAATATTTTGCCAATCAAGTCAATCTGATTAATTTTGATCGAAAATTGCTAGCGTGGACAATTTTTACAATTTTTTTAGTGAGTTTTTCTTTTTCTTTCTTTCTTTTTTTTGGCCACATGAGGCCGTGATGGCCCTAGGCGAGGGCGCAAAGTTCCTCATTAGATTTGAGCCATCACGGCCTTGCCGATCTTAGGCGAGGCCACTGGCGATGCGGACCTTTGGCTAGATCTGGTGAGGGCTACGACCCTCGCTAACCGTTGGCGAGGGCTTGCTGGCCCTTGCCCAATGACTCGTGCCAACCCAAATGAAGGAAAAAAAAATAAAATAGAAAGAAAAATAAATAAAATAATAAAGAAAGAAAAAGAAAAGAACAAAATAATAAAAATAATAAATCATTGAAGATGTTTGCGTCAACGTCGATCGTGCCACGTAAGATGCCTGACATTCATGTAAGTGATTTTTGGCCAAAATTGACCGGATAGATTCGATTGATAAAATATGAAAATGCTTAGGACTAAATTGGCCAAATTCAAAATTTTATGATTAAATTGGTATAAATACATTGGCTCGATCCAGAAAATATAGATAAAATGTGAATAACAATGAAATAAAGCCCACCACATTCACCGTTACACGAGATGGAACTCACATGAGACAGGCCTTATCTAATAATGAATGTGATCTGAGCTCACATGAGTCAAGTGTCAGAGGGCGATTTGTCGTGGCGCAAGGCTTAAGGGATGGCCCCAGGAGGGTTACCTTCGTTGTTAAGGCTCCAGCCCGACACGACGCTTCACGGGGTGCGATCCAATATGGAGGCTGTACGATGTAGGATCCTCGGAATGGTCCGAAAAGGATTGAGAGTTTGAACAGGTCTGTGGGCGATTACTGGGCCATTTGGCCCCAGAATCTCCTAAGGGACACGGTTGAGCCCAACCGAAGCATCGCTCCTCCGGACGAGGGTAATCAAGATCCATCCATACAGGTTACTCTCGATCAAGCTCGTGCCGATGATCTCTTTCGGTTTGGATTCGCGGGTCATGAAACTGGTAAGTTGGATCTTCGGTTATTTCAGTTGTCGTCGAGAGCTGCGTGGTCTTGTTGTCCTAGAAATCAGTTTCGAAGATGAATATGCTGATTGTTTGGACGTCTGCTATTGGAATTCGAACGTTTGAGGTTTCTTTCTTTTCCCTGAGGCCTCACTCATGCATCGGTTTCTGGGATTTCTCAGTTTCAGCTTTTTCAGCACGAGTTCTGTTGTTCAGCTCGACATCATTCACAATTTGAGATGGCGTAATGGGGTGACCCTGCAAAATTGCAACCCTCTTTTCTCATTCAGTAATCTTTGCGAATTCCCACAGTTTTGCATCATTAGTAGTTTCAGCAGACCTCGTCATCGATGCCGTGAACATTACTGCCGAACCCTGTTAAAAGCATGCAGCTGATTATCTTTGGAATCTTCAATCATGGTGGTATGTTTGAAGCCGCGAAAATCATGAACCAAGAAAATGCCAGAAACGATATTTTTTGTCTTTGGAACATGCCGGTTGCCAGTTGTGCCGTCTCCGTCGATAAGCTTTATGAGAGGTAATCCATGCATAATCTGCCATTAGTAGCAGACTTTGACTAGCATTCTTCGTGAATACTTTGAGCTGACTCGTTATCTTCCGGTTTTTCTAATGGAGCTTTTCTCCTTCAGTTTGGCAGAGGATACAAATAAATCTGGTTTAAGCCACTCATCATCCAACCGCAGCTAGTTTTGCTGGTTAATAGATCTCTGACGCACGCAGTTGACCTCCCTTCATCACTCAATGCCCACCGTTGGTCCTCGATCTGGTGATGCAATCTTTGCAAAATGTTGAGCGAGTGGTAAGACAAAACTTTCGAGTATGATATACCCAAAACAGTAAGCTGGTAAGATGCCAATAAACCACCCCCCCAAAAAAAAGAGAGGAGAAAATCTAACGTTCATTGAGGGAAGTGGATCATCCGCTGCTCTATTAGTCGCTGGTGACTGGTCATGTATGTGGAACTTACACCTGAAAGTACATGATCTACCTCTAGGCTTTAGTTCCGTTTAACTATTTCTGCAACTTCTCAGATGATAAGGCCTTAAAATTAGTTATAGATATTGGTTCTTCTTTTAATTGTGTAACTCAGATTGGAATTGGTTTCAGATACTGGCCTTTGCTAGAATACTTGTGTTGGCTTCAATGTTACTTGTGCGCTATTTAGCATAAGTTTTAATTCGTACCCTTGTTTCTTGCTTTCTTGGAAGGCTAAGTGATTGAGCTTAATCTTAGAATTGGTGACGATCTCTGGGATGGGTGACTCTTTCCTTTCCCTCAATGTTCCTGCATGCGAAAGAGAATGGACAAGATTGAGCATGGTAATTAGATAGATTTTCTTGCTGCAGAATGCAGAGCTGTTTACTTTAACCTATGGAGCAATTGTGCGTCAATTGCTTACAGATCTGGAGGAGTTTGAGGAAGTCAACAAACAACTCGATCAAATGTACGTTTCTTTTTGTTACCATAGTTTCATCAAACCAGTGTTCGTATTTCTTGTGCATTGATGAAAAAAAAATTATCTTAGCAATCTTCTTTGTCCCTTTACCAGTCTTGTATTTGTTCTCAAGCGCTCAACATCTTAGAATTACATTATAATGTTGTAGCTTGCGTCAAATACTCTTTGGCACAATTATTCATTTTAGCAGTGGTAATGAACTAACAGGAAGCTTCGGAAGATGGATCGAGTCCTCATCAACAACCTATGGACTCAACAATTCTCCTTCTCAGAAGCCTCCTTCTTGATGCCTGGGATCTCGGATCACTCCCCAATGGTGGTCAAAATTTTTTCGCCACTAAGTGCAAAAAAACCATTCAAGTTCTTCAACTTCTGGACCACGCATCCCAGCTTTCTGGATCTAGTTGCCCAGGCCTGGGACTCTCCATTAGTGGGCACCCCTATGTACACCTTTTGCTGTAAACTGCGAGTCCTTAAACAGAAGTTGAAACAACTCAATAGGAATGTTTTTTCGGACATCTCTGCTAGAACTAATCAAGTTAGATCAGATCTTTATTCTGTCCAAGCTGCCCTTGAACTCCATCCGTTTGACCAGTCCCTTGCAGATAGAGAAGTGGAGCTTATGCGGTCTTTCTCTAATTTAAGAATGCAGGAGGAATCTTTCTACAAGCAAAAATCCCGTATTCGATGGCTGAAGGAAGGAGATTTAAACACGAAATTCTTTCATCATTTTGTCAGCAGAAGACATGTACAAAACCGTATACTCTCGGTTACATCAGATGATGGGTCTCTAGTTTCAGATCCTCAAGCGGTTAGGTCCCATATAGTTAATCATTTCCAAAGGTTACTTAATGGGCCTTCTGGTCCTACTGGGCCCCCAGCTAGTGAGATAAGTGCCTTTCTTGGTCGGGTCCTTGATGATAGTCAAAGGAGCATGTTGGAACAGCCGGTTACCGAGGAGGAAATCAAGTCCACCCTTTTCTCACTCGCTAAAGGCAAAGCCCCAGGACCGGATGGCTACAATGTTGATTTCTTCAAATCTAGCTGGGAGATCATTGGACCCTCCACACTTGCGGCGATAAGAGACTTCTTTGAGTCGGGACGCATGCTTAAAGAAATCAACAACACCATCCTTACGCTAGTTCCGAAATCCCCAAATGCCTCAGCTATGTCGGATTTCAGGCCTATTGCTTGTTGCAATACTATATACAAATGCATCTCCAAAATCTTGGCTAGACGGATAGCCCGTATCCTCCCAACTCTGATAGGCCCGGCCCAAACGGCGTTTGTTAAAGGGCGTAGAATCAGTGACAACATCTTGATAGCTCAAGAGCTATTTGCGGATTTCCACCACCAGGCCTACCTTCCCAAGTGCGCTGTTAAAGTGGATTTCCAAAAAGCGTATGACACAGTGGATTGGAACTTCCTAGAAAAGGCTCTAATGGCCTTCAACTTCCCTACTTCTTTTGTTAAGTTGGTGATGGCGTGTGTATCAACAGCAAAGTTCTCCGTCTCTATCAATGGGGAATTGCACGGCTACTTTGGGAGCTCTAGGGGCATCCGCCAAGGAGACCCCATATCGCCGTACCTTTTCATTTTGGTTATGGAGGTTTTCTCTGGCATCCTTAAGGCAAAAACTGCTATGCCAGATTTCCGCTGGTTTTGGCGCTGTAAACAGACCCGTTTATCACATCTCTTCTTTGCTGACGATGTACTGCTGTTCTCGCAAGGCCACTTGAGGTCAATTGAATTAATGAAGGAAGCTCTCCTCCTATTCTCTGAATGGTCTGGATTAAAACCGAATAATGCGAAAAGTAATATCTTTCTCTCGGGAGGGACCCAGGCGTTGCATGACCAATTAATCCACTGTCTTGGGTTTCAGCAAGGGGTACTACCTTTTAGGTACCTAGGGGTCCCTATTATTTCAACTAGACTGCGCAAGGAGGACTGTAAAGCGTTGATCGATTCCATTACTGCTCGCGCCCGATCCTGGTCTCAACGCTTTCTTTCTTTTGCTGGTCGCCTACAGCTTATCAAGTCGGTCTTGCATTCCATTCAAGTTTACTGGACCACCATCTTTTCCTTACCCAAAAAGGTTTTACATAGCATTGAGGCAATTCTGCGACAGTTCCTATGGAAAGGTCCTGACCTTGGAATTGGTGGTGCTAAGGTTGCGTGGAACGCTGTTTGCTTACCAAAAAATGAGGGTGGCCTAGGCATCCGCAGACTTATTGACTACAATAATGCTATGTTGTTAAAGCACATCTGGCTTCTTTTTACTGATAAAGAATCTTTGTGGTGCAAATGGGTTCACTCCACCTTCTTAAAGAAGGTTAACTTCTAGGTGGTGACCAAACCTACCTTTTGCTCTTGGACATGGAAGAAGATCCTCGATTTGCGTGCCACAGCTCAAAATATGTTTCGATGGAAGATTGGTAACGGGCACGCTGTTTCCTTTTGGTTTGACTGCTGGCATAGTAGGGGTCCGCTGTACTTACTCTTTAGTAATGCTGAAATCTATCAGTCACGCATCCCTAGGGACACCACAGTACGGTTTTTCTACGAAGGCTCATGGCAACCTTCTAACACTCTTGCCGCTATTATGAACTGGATGGATCCCCCTCTGCCCATAGTAGATAGTTCCACGGATATTTTTGTCTGGACACCTGATCCAACCAAGTCCTTTACTGTTATGCTGGCTTGGGATCACATTCGAAGGAAATGGCATCCTTATCCCTGGCATTCCTTTATTTGGGATAGACACATTGCCCCACGGCATGCATTTCTCCTTTGGTTAATAACTCTTAACCGTCTTCCTACCCAGGTGTTCCTTTTACAAAAACACAGGATTGACGACGCAATGTGCGCCTTTTGTAGATCTACACCAGACTCAATCAACCATCTTTTCTTTGAATGTGCGTCCACTAATAGGTTGGCTTCTCTTTGGGCGACAAAGTGCGGTCTACCTTGGCGCAATCGGCCCTGGCAAGAGCATATCATTTGGACTATGCAAGTATGTGGAGGTTCCTCGTTTGCCCACTGCATTGCCAGATTTTCCTTTGGCGCACTATGTCACATCATTTGGACGGAAAGGAATAATGCTATCTTCAGGAACAAGAGTGTCTTCATTCCTGGTATGCGGAATCATCTTCTTAAGGTCGTGAAGGACAAAGCAATTTCTATGGGGAGGGTTGCGGATACCTTGAGGAACCGCATTGTTCAGAGAAAGTGGGATCTTCCCCCTTCTATCTTTGAGTAGTGCCGGCTCTATCTAGACTGCTGTTGTAGTGGTTGCAGTTGGATGTGGGTCAGCTGCCCTTGGGTTACGTTTCTTTTCCTGTTTTTGTAGGTTGCTGGCTTTTGCCTTCGTGTATAGTCCTTGCTGCACCTCTCTTGACCTTGTGTGGACACTGTTTGTCCTAATAGGGTCAGGAACTGGTGTCGGCCTTAGGTTGTATTTGGTGCTATGAAAAGTTATATACATTCTTATTTTACCAAAAAAAAAATGAATTTTAGTTTGTCAAATTAGAACTCCTGTGAGCTCTGCTAAATTGCTAAAATTTGTCGGTTCTTCACTAATTATGTAATTTATACTTTTTACCCGTCTTGCAGGGGTTATAATATAGGCACCACATTGATTGATGTATTTCTAGCAAAAGCTAACATCTCCGACGTGTTGACTTCAAGGAGACAGCTGAAATGACTGCCAAGGTTCCAATGCTTACTATGTTTTATTCACATGATTATAATTGTAGACTACATGCTTACACTAGATGAGTTCTAGACATGCAAAAGTATCAGTTCGACCCGGTTTCTATAAACTATGCTGCGGTAGTAGATTGTCAATATTGGCCAGTAGTGGGACAGCTAGATTCTCCAGCATGACTGATTTTCCTTGCTTTCATATATACAAGAACTGTTAACCATGGAAAAGTACAAGTTGAGGTTTGTGTCTCACCGAATCAGTTCTGTACAGGTGGGTTTCAAGATGTTCTTAGGAGTCGCTGCATCTGTGACCAATTGGGATGTCGAGGGAACCTGTTGCTATATAGTTTTGGAGGACAGTACCTTGGTAGACTTTGTGGAGCTTCCTGATACATGCCAGGGCCTATATTACTGCAACGTCTTAAGTGGAGTCATCAGAGGGGCCCTAGAGATGGTAAGCACGATCGCCGTTGTAGCGGTACTTTGCTGTCATAAATGCACTCGCAGTTTGACACTTTGCGGTTGCATTGCGCTGAGGGCGATGCATGGATTGTGGAAACTCTTCAATCCTAATCCATTAGGAGAATTCCACTGGTTGCTTTGACTTCCTAAGAGTTCAGTTAGGATTAACTGTGCTTGATTTAGTTTCAACAGAAAAATGTCATAAATAGTCGATTCGGTTTAGGCCATCAATTACTCATCTGAACATTGGTGTAGCTCAAGTGGGTCCGATGCACTTATGAACTTTTTTAACAAGATGACATGATTCCTGATCAGTAGTAGAGAATGTTACTTAGCGTTACTTTTCACCTTAACGTTTAATGCTGCTCGTATTACTTTCGTATCTAGATGTCAATGAAGACTAAAGTCACATGGGTCCGCAACGTGCTCCAAGGCGACGATTCATATGAGTTGCAGGTGAAACTTCTTAAGCAAGTCCTGGAAGAGTATCCCTACAAAGACAAAGGGTAAGCTCATCTGTTTGAAGTTCATCATGACCTTTTTGCTGCCTTGTATCCAGGAGGCGAGTGTCGATGCTGACAGCTTTTAGATATCAGTCGTTATGTTTAGTTGCTCTTTGCCAAACCGAGCCCGCCATGACCGCAAATTGACTCTGGATTCAATTCTTCTTCTGCTTCTTTTCTTTTGTAGACTTAATCTTGAAACAAATAAGATGGTAAAGAAATGGTTAATGTACTGTACAGGCAAATTGGCAACTAACTTTCTGTAGTCACCGATAACGAAGTGATAGATTTCAATTATTGCAACGCAAAAGTTATAGGTAAATAGGGATTCGTCGGTCCGCACATAGGCTTTTAGGCAAATATGTTCACGGGCACAACAATAGAGAAAAGAAAATTGTTCTATCAAAAACAAAAAAACAATAGAGAAATATTTCTTTTGTGTATTCCGCAAAATACGACGAAAAACCATCCCGGTACATAGAAAATATACACCCTGCTAGCCTCAGGCGACACTGAAAAATCCAAAGGAAATCGAAAAAACAAATAGAAGCCTAAACGAACAGCGAGAAAATGACAAAAATTAAAAAGTGCCTCGTGACGTGCCTAGATAATGAATTTCGAGGTCCGAAATGACTATAAATGAGCATCTCGGGTTGGCCTCGATTGGCTACAATATTGCCCGAAACAAGCTTTCCGATAAAAATAAAAAATTAGTATTACGAGTCTCGTAACTTTTCTTAATTGAAAGTTATGGTCGCTTTCTTACGCGCTGCATACGTTGCTGTCCTAGGCCACCTGTTAGGTTTGTTATCGTCGGCAACCGTGTCCGCGTCGTACCGACGGGTAGACCGAGCATCTTTTCTTGTATTTTTCATATCTCCTCTATTCGAGTTTGGTACACTTGTTTTTTGGTCAAGTTTGGTAAACGTAGTGTCCGATCAATCGCAAGCCACGCATTATGGTCAACCCCAAGTAAAACGGGGCATACCTGACTGCGTACGTCTGCTGCACGTTCGCAAGCACTTTCACTTTGCTCATTCTTGCTTTCCATTGCAGGCACTTTCACTTTGCTCATTCTTGTACCATCACCGGTTCTTGAACACCACACAAGATCAAAGAACAACTTGCGGCTCTTGCAGCTCTTCTTTTTCTTGGCCTTCTTCGCCACCGGCGACCATGCCGGAGGCCGGCGGGTGTCGCCGGCGCTGCTGTAACTTCATCTTCACTTGCGGCCTCTCGGCTCTCTTCCTGTGGCTCGCGCTACGCGTGTCCAAGCCCAGTTGCTCTATCCGCCAATTCTACCTCCCGGCACTCAACGGATCTTCCAACACTCCCGCGAAGACCACCATTTTCTTGGACGTGAAGCTGCGCAACGTCAACAACGAGAAGGGCATTTACTACGACCCCGTGAACCTCACCGTTTATTGCTTCAGCGGTACGAATCGGACCAAGTGGGTCAAGACCATTCCTGGATTTTACCAGGGGCATGGGAAGAAGGCCACGAAGAATGCAAGTGTGGAGACTTCTGGGGTGAATTGGACTGATTTTGTGGTGGCCAAGGACGAGTCTTTGGTCTTTAGGGTGGATTTGGCCACTGCTGTGAGGTTCAAGATCATGTTTTGGAACACCAAGAGGCATATGTTAATGGTGGGAGCTAATGTGACTCTCAATGCTGAGGGTGCTAAGAACACCACTAAGGATATCAAGCTAAAGTCTGGGGTGTGTAAGAATTTGAGATGTTGTTGCTTTTGGCAGCTGGGGATTTCTGTTGTTGCTTTAGCTTTGATTTTGCTAGACTAAGGACTGAGTTGGACTCTTCCTTGTGCGGGGAGGGTTTCGGATTAGATTGATTTTTCTGGTATTTCTTGGTAGTGGGCAGTGCTGGTTAGTGTTTGCATGAGAAACGATTCATCTAATGGAAGAGGAAAAACCATTGGTTTCGGATGATTTCGTAGGATAAACATTTGAATGAATTCCGGTGTTTGGTTCTTCTGCATGTACTGCTTGCTTATCCTTCATTACAGTGATTCTTGGTCTTTGCAAAACAGAGTGTATTTTGTTTACCTACTTACAATTCTCGCCTGAAAGACTGCACTGGGAGGAGAATCTGGTCATGTTAACTGCATTTCAGTGGTATATTTTACAGGCTTCTTAATATTCTTTTTCCTTAATATTAAGTAAATTCTACCAGTCACCATCGTGGCCCTTCCTTTCTTTCTTTTTTGTTTCACTAAATTAGGATTTTTAAGACATTATTTTTTTTTCTCGACAAACAAGTATGAGAGAGACGACCCTTTTTATTTCTATATAAACGAATGAAGGGAAGACGAGCAGCTTGGTTTTATTTGAAAGTATAAAATGTCAATTTGAAACGAATCTCGGCACCAGCTAAACAAAGTTTGGCATATCTTTAACATTTAAATAATGTGGACCTTTGTTAAATGATGTCATGTCTTATCCGCAACTTTTATTTCATCTCCAATTTGCTGATGATGTCTTTTGATTTGACCAACTTAGACCTTATCGCCAATCCTAATCTTCATCCAATTGCGGTAAGTTGAATTTTCGGTTATTTCAGTTTCGTCGAGAACTGCGCGTTTCTTGTTGTCCTAGATGTCAGTATTGACGATGAATTTGCTGATTGTTTCGACATCTGAAACCTGATTCCTGTAGCTTTTTCTGACTGTCATTGGAATTCGAGACGTCGAGGTTTTCTCTTTCTTTTTCCCTGAGACCTCATTCATGCGTCAGGGTTCCTGGGATTTCTCGATGTTAACTTCAGCATGGAATTTCCGTTTCATTACCTTACTGGGATTTCTCAGTTTCAGTTTTTTCAGCATGAGTTCAGTTGTTCTGCTCGACATCATTCATTATTTGATATGGGGTAATTGGTGACTCTGTGAAATTGCATCCCTCTTTTTTCATTCAGTAATCTTTGTGAATTCCCTCAGTTTGGCATCATCAGTAGTTTCGACGGACCTCATCATCAATGCCGTGAACATTACTGTCGGATCCTATTCAAGCATGCAGCTGATTATCTTTGGAATCTTCAATCACAGTGGTATGTTTGAAGCCGCGAAAATCATTAACCAAGAAATGCCAGAAACGATATTTCATGTCTTTGGAACATGGCAGTTGCTAGTTGTGATGTCTCCATCGATAAGCTTTATGAGAAGTAGTCCATACATAATCTGCCGTTGGTAGCAAATCTTAACTAGCATTCTTTCGTGAATACTATGAGTGGCACGTTATCTTCCAGTTTTTCTCGTGGAGTTTTTCTCCTTCAGCGTGGCAGAGGATACAAACAAGTGGCTCGTCATTAAACCAGAGCTAGTTTTGCCAGTTAATAGATCCCTGACGCTTGCAGTTGACCTCTCATCATCACTCAATGCCCACCGTCGGTCCACGATCTGGTGATGCAATCTTTGCAAATGTTGAGCGAGTGGTAAGACAAAACTTTTTGTGGATGACATACCCAAACCAGTAAGCTGCTATAAGATGCCAATAAACCACAAAAAAAAAAAAAGAAGAGAGAGAGGAGAAAATCTAACGTTAATTGAGGGAAGTGGATCATCTGCTGCTCTATTAGTCGCTGGTGACTGGCCATCTATGTGGAACTTACACCCGAAAGTACATAATCTACCTTTAGCTCCGTTTAACTATTTCTGCAACTTCTCAGATGATGAGGTCCAAAAATTAGTTATGGATATTGGTTCTTCTTTTAATTGTGTAACTCAGATTGGAATTGATTTCAGATATTGGCCTTTACTAGAATACTTGTGTTGGCTCAAATGTTACTTGCGCACTATTTAGCATAAGTTTTGATTCGTGCCTTTGTCTCTTGCTTTCTTGGGAGGCTAAGTGCATGGGCTTTATCTTAGATTTTGAGTTTTGGTGACAATCTCTGGGACGAGTGACTCTTTCCTTTCCTTCAGTGTATCTGTATGCGAAAGAGAATGGACAAGATTGAGCATAAACTCTCGTGCTGCTCATTTTGTTTGTTGGTAATTAGATAGATGTTTATGCTGCAGAATGCAGAGCTGTTTACTTTAACCTTCGGAGCAATTGTGCATCAATTGCTTACAGATCTGGAGGAGGCTGAG
Organism: Syzygium malaccense; assembly: GCA_031216405.1. NCBI lineage: Eukaryota > Viridiplantae > Streptophyta > Magnoliopsida > Myrtales > Myrtaceae > Syzygium > Syzygium malaccense. The sequence goes on along the minus strand of CM062258.1, from coordinate 4,139,312 downwards.
GAAGTCAACAACCAACTCGATCAAATGTACATTTCTTTTTGTTACCATAGTTTCATCAAACCAGTGTTTGCATTTCTTGTGTATTGATGAAAATATAATTATCTTAGCAATGTTTTTGTCCTTTTACCAGTGGTATTTGTTCTCAAGTGCTCAACGTCATAGAATTAGATTATAATGTTGTAGCTTGTGTCAAATACTCTTTGCCAGGATTATTCATTTTAGCAGTGGTGATGAATTCTAGTTTGTGCAAATTAGGACTCCTCTGAACCCTGCTAAATTGCTAAAATCTGTCAGTTCTTCACTAATTATGTTCTTTATACTTTTTACCCATCTTGCAGGGGTCATAATATGGGCACTGGATTGATTTTGAATTTATAGCAAAAGCTAATATCTCCAGATGTGTTGACTTCAAGGAGACAGCTGAAATGATTGCTAAGGTTCCTATGCTTGCTATGTTTCATTCACATGATAATAATTGTAGACTTCATGCTTACACTAGATGAATTCTAGACATGCAAAGAGTATCAGTTCGACCTGGTTTCTATACACTATGCTGCAGTGGTAGATTGTCAATATTGGCCAGGAGTGGGACAGTTTGATTCTCCAACATGACTGATTTCCCTTGCTTTCATATATACAAGAACTGTTAACCATGGAAAAGTGCAAGTTGAGGTCTATGTTTCACTGAATGAATCAGTTCTGTACGGATGGGTTTCAAGATGTTCTTAGGAGTCGCTGCATCTGTGACCAATTGGGATGTCGAGGGAACCTGTTGCAGTATAGTTTTAGAGGACAATCCCCTGGTAGACTTTGCGGACCTTCCTGATACATGCCAGGGCCTATATTAACTGCAACGTCTTAAGTGGAGTCATCAGAGGGGCCCTGGAGATGGTAAGCATGGTTGCCGTTGTAGGGGTACTTTGCAGTGATAACTGCACTCGCAGTTTGACACTCTGCGATTGCATTGCAATGGGGGCTATGTATAAATTGTGAAAACTCCTAAATCCTAGTCCATTAGGAGACTTTCTCTAGTTGCCTTGACTTGCCCAAGAGCTCAGTTAAGACAAACTGTGTTTGATTTAGTTTCAACAGGGAAATGTTATAATTAGTCGATTCAGTTTAGGCGAACAATCATTCATCTGAACATTTGAATGGCCGAGTGGGTCTGATGCACCTATGAACTTTGTTAAATTATGTCTCGAGTTTGAGCACACATATAAAACTCGATTCGATTTGGATGGGCTTCTTTGTCGAAGAAATTGTGGCAGTGTATTAGTCTTGAGAAGACCTCCTGTGGGCGCCATTATGGCCAGTGGGTCCTTCGTGGGAGGAGAACGGGCATTTTGTGCCGCACGAAGGACATCCTGAATGTGGAGCTCTTGATGAAGACGCGCCTTCAACATCCGACAAAGATATGCTGTGAGCTAGACATTCATTTGAGTTGTTTATTTGTAAGCACTTAGGATTTGGGTATAATTTAGGTACGGGAAATACTCGAGTGTATGAGTGAACGATTATAAACTTGGATTATCCAATTATAGCGGATTAAATGGTGCTGACTCTCTTTATGGAGGTAGGTTCCGATGCGTCGGACCGAACCACGTAAATATCGCGTGCCCTTTATCGTTCCTCGTTATTTCTCTGGCTATATTCGCGTTGACATAAATTGCAAGATCTCGGGTTTAGCTTCCGCATTGGTTAGTATCGCAACAAACTTTTTGAAGAAGATGACACGATTCCTGATGAGTAGTAGAGAATGTTACTTGATGTTACACTTCGCCTTAACGTCTAATGCTGCTCGTATTACTTTCGTATCTAGGTGTCGATGAAGACTGAAGTCGCATGGGGTCTGCGACGTGCTTAGAGGGGAACGATTCATATTAGTTGCGGGGTGAAACTTCTGAAGCAATTCCCGGAAGAGTACCCGTACAAAGATGATGAATAAGCTCGTCCGTTTGCAGTTCATCGTGACCTACTTTCGTATCTAGGTGTCGATGAAGACTGAAGTCGCATGGGGTCTGCGACGTGCTTAGAGGGGAACGATTCATATTAGTTGCGGGGTGAAACTTCTGAAGCAATTCCCGGAAGAGTACCCGTACAAAGATGATGAATAAGCTCGTCCGTTTGCAGTTCATCGTGACCTTTTTGCCGCCTTGTATCCGGGAGGCGAGTGTACCGAAGGCTTTTAGATCTTAGTGGCTTATATTCAGTTGCTCTTTTGCCAAGCCGAACATGACTGCAAATTGACTCTGGATTCAATTCTATTGACTCTGGATTCAATTCTTCTTCTTCTTCTTCTTCTTCTTCTTCTTCTTCTTCTTCTTCTTCTTCTTCTTCTTCTTCTTCTTCTTCTTCTTCTTCTTCTTCTTCTTCTTCTTCTTCTTCTTCTTCTTCTTCTTCTTCTTCTTCTTCTTCTTCTTCTTCTTCTTCTTCTTCTTCTTCTTCTTCTTCTTCTTCTTCTTCTTCTTCTTCTTCTTCTTCTTCTTCTTCTTCTTCTTCTTCTTCTTCTTCTTCTTCTTCTTCTTCTTCTTCTTCTTCTTCTTCTTCTTCTTCTTCTTCTTCTTCTTCTTCTTCTTCTTCTTCTTCTTCTTCTTCTTCTTCTTCTTCTTCGTTGACCTAATTTTGGAACGGATAAGATGGTAAAGAAATGGATAATGTAGTGTACAGACAAATTGGCAACAACTTTCTTTAGTCATTGATAACGGAGTGATAGATTTCAATTTTTGTGATGCAGAAGCGATAGGTAAACATGGATTTGTTGGTCGGCCTGCAAATAGGCTCTTGGGCACATACGCTCTCAGGCGCAACAATAGAGAAGAGAATTTTAGCAACAAAAAAATAAAAAATAAAAACAATAGAGAAGAGAAGATTGTTCTGGCAAAAAAAAAAACAATAGAAAATTTTTGATGAAAAACCATTTGATACATATAAAATAGGAAAAATGACATAAATGGTTTTTGAACTTTGGTCAATACGTGGTTTATGAAGTTTTAATTTATTCAATGTGATTCTTCGATTTAGTCAAATGTGCAATATGATTCATGAACTTTAATTTGTTCAATATGGTTCCTGAACTTTTGATACATATCTAATATATTCCATGGATTATATAAAATTATTCAATCTTGTCCTTGAACTTGAATTAAAGGAAAGATATCATTGGATATTTTTATATTAGCCTATGGACTAGATTGAACATCTATCAAAAGTTCATGGACCATATAGAACAAATTAAAAATTCACGGATCACATTGTATATTTGATCAAAGTTGAGAAATCATTTGTGTAATTATCCGTAGAAAATATATACCCTACTAACCCTAGGCGAGACCGGAGAATCCAAAGATGACGCTAAGCAGCAGGGACTTCGTAAAAATATTTAAAAGTCTAAAAAAGATGACAAGAACTAAGGAGTGCTTCAAAGACGCGCCTAAATAAACGAATTTCGAGGTCCGAAATGCCCTTAGATCACAACACGGCTCGGAACACACCTTTCTGAATTGGTATCATGCGTCCCGTAGCTTACCTTCTTCCAAAGTTGCGGTCGCTTTCTCACGCGCGGCGTGCACCGTGGTCCGGACCCATCTGACTAGTGACTAGATTCGTTATCATCGACACCGTGCTTTGGTTCGTCTTAATATCTCCTTATTCGATCTGGTACAGTTAAACAACGTGTTTTCCGACCAACCGCAAGCCACGCGTTTATGGTCAACTCCAAGTAAACGGGCACAGCTGGCTGTCTACGCCCGCTGCACGTTCGAAGCACTTCCACTTTGCTCGTTCCTGGATCCCCAGCTGCGGACAACGATCACCAGTTCTCTGATTGCTGGCAACGCCACAACCCAGATCAAAGAAGGCAACCTTGCGGCTCTTCTTCTTCTTCTTCTTCTTCTTCTTCTCGGCCTCCTTCGCCGCCGGCGAGCTCATCCGGCGACCATGGCGGAGTCGTTTTGCCAGTGCTGCTGTGGCTTCATCTTCACTTGCGGCCTCTCGGCTCTCTTCCTGTGGCTCACGCTGCGCGTGTCCAAGCCCACTTGCTCCATCCAGCAGTTCTACCTCCCGGCGCTCAACGGGTCTGCGGGCACCCCCACGAACACCACCATCTTCTTGAAAGTGAAGCTGGACAACGGCAACAAAGAGAAGGGCATTTACTACGACCCCGTGAACCTCACCGTTTATTACTACAGTGATGCGAATCACACCAAGTGGCTCAAGAACATCTCTCGATTTTACCAGGGGCATGGGAAGAAGGCCACGAAGAATGCGAGCGTGGAGACTTCTGGGGTGAATTGGACTGATGTTCTGGTCAAGAACGAGTCATTGGTCTTTAGGGTGGATTTGGCCACTGCAGTGAGGTTCAAGATCATGCTTTGGAAGACCAAGAGGCATAAGTTAATGGTGGGAGCTAACGTCACTCTCGATGCTCAGGGTGCTAAGGACAAAAAGAAGGGTATCAAGCTGAAGTCTGGGGTGTGTAAGAATATGGGGGGTTTTGGATTTTGGCAGGTGGGGATTTCTGTCGTTGCTTTAGCTTTGATTTTGCTTGACTAAGGGCTGAGTTGGACTCTTCCTCGATTGAGGAGGGTTGAGAATGAGATTGATTTTCTGGTAATTTTTTATAGTGGGCAGTGCTGGTTAGTGTTTGCATTAGAAATGATTTAATTAGTGGAAGAGAAAAAGTCATTGCTTTTGGATGATTTCGTTGAATTAACATTTAAATGAATTCTGGTGTTTCGTTCTTATGGTATGTAGTGCTTATCTTTCATTACAGTGAGTTCTTTGGGCTGGTTCAGATTCTTGGTCTTTACAAACAGAGTGAATTTTATTTACCTTGTTACAATTCTCGCATAATTGACTGCATTGGGAGGAGAATCTGGTCATGTTAACTTTTGTGCATCTTTGGTGTGTGTGTCCTTTCATTTATAGGACAGATAAATGCCAATCTTGCATGATGCATGGTTCATTTTTGTCCAAAGAAGTTCTGGCAATAGCATTCTAGCCAAGAGATTCTTGCTGCACAAGAAGTTACTACGAAATTGGACAGCTCGATTCGAGACTCTCTACAGAATCAGATTAGCAGTCAGGGAGCTGAAGCTGAATATTCATTGGGAACAGTCTATAATCTGTGAAAAAACTGGTCCAATGCTCTGTTCTTAATACTATAATTGCATTGTGGTTTTATCTCATGAGTTCCCGCAGCTCCCACTAATCTAGATCAGGAAATAGGGAAGGGACCGGGTTACGTAAGATGCATTTGACTAGTAAAAGAACACGGTGAGGAACCTGCCGGGATAGTTCCTAGGGTCAATTTTTTTATGTCTTTTGTGATGTCACATGCAAGCAGTAGATATCAAGTCACCTCTTCTGGACCTCCTCAAATATATATATGCACACACACACACAATTATGCTTAGGCTCTGAGCTGATCCAGGTTTCATGAAGGGAGTTGGTCATTCATCTCCTTGGATTTCTTCCTTTTGTCTTTTTCTGCGAAAGCTGCATCGTTCATTTGAATTGTTCAATTGCACCTATTTTGGTCAATAGTTTACTTGATGACAATAGCCTCATTTCAGGGAGCCAACTCCTCTCAGAATTGAACAAAATGACCCTTTGAAGTTCAGTGGTGCTTGGAAGTATATAAGGCACATTCAACAAATAATTACATCATTTTCCTTGAGTATACTACATGAGAAACAAAGACTAGCATAATTGTACTATGAAGCTCATCTTTTAGAAGAACAAGATGTGACCCAAGGTATCACTCTGTCTGTGCTCTACTTTTAGCGATAGGGGGAGCTGCCGCTCTGTAATTTGATCAGAGAGCAGTAGGCACCACCACGTCCCAAGGATATCAGTTCATTATGCGAGCCTTGTTCTGCAACTTTTCCATTCTTAATGACGGCGATTGAGTCAGACTTCTGTATAGTGGACAGCCTGTGAGCAACAACTATACATGTCCTATTGATCATCATCTTTTCCAGTGCTTCTTGAACTAAGCTCTCTGATACACTGTCAAGTGCACTGGTAGCCTCATCTAACAAAAGGATTGATGGATTCTTCAATATAGCCCGAGCTAGTGCTATCCTTTGTTTTTGACCTCCCGATAGCTGAACTCCTCTTTCTCCACAGTATGTATCATACCCATCTTTCATGCCACTGCAATTTGAGAAAATACACGATTAACAAATAAAACTACTAATTCTAAGCTTATCACGCACAAGGAGGAACCGCTATCTGTTGCTATATCAGCCAAAAGGAATATCTGCTGCTATCAATGATACAAAGTCGTAAAATCTTCCTAGTTGAATACAAGCTTGTTGCCTCTATCAGGTTTTAAATCATCCTGGTAGATTCTGAACAAAAGGAGAAGATAGCATATTTTAGTCTAGAAAGTAAAAATCCTTTTCAGCATATTTACCGAGCTCACCATACCTTATGAATTCGTGGGCATTGGCAAGAACTGCAGCTTTTCTTATCTCCGATTCTCTAGCACCTTCTTTTCCATAGGCAATATTTTCATGGATAGTTCCAGCAAAAAGGGTAGGCTCCTGACTGACTAGTGCAATGTGGGATCTCAGCGTTTTCAGGTTGTAGTTCTTTATATCCTGGTCATCTATATGCACAGATCCTTTCATTGGATCATAAAATCTTTCTATAAGCCCAATTATGGTAGATTTGCCAGAGCCACTCTGCCCAACTAGTGCAACTGTTTTCCCTGCCCGAACTTTTAGGCTCAACCCCTTGAAGATCATCTGATCGGGCCTTGCTGGGTATGCAAAGAAGACATTTCTCAACTCCACTTGACCCTTAAGACCCCTCTTTAATTCTACTCCCCCTGGGGTGTCCGGGTCAATCTCAGTTCTTCTGTCGAGGATCATGAAAACTGACTTGATGGAATTGCTTCCTTTGGATATGTCAGAGGTCATGCTTCCGGCCTCAGCGATAATATAAGCAGAAAACACCAATATTAAATATGATTGAAAGAGGTGTTCTGGACTTAGCAAATTTTGATTCAGGAGCTTCCCACCATACCAGAAAGATAAAGCTGAGGAAGCAGTGTTGAAAAATTGTGAGCAAAACAGGCCCAAGCCTGAATACATTGAATGTCTGATGCTCTCCTTCCTAGGACCATTCAAGGTGGCAGCAAAAAGCCCTAGCATTCTTTTTTGGGAAGAGAAGGCAGTTATAGTTCTGTGGTTGATGACGGCTTCGCTGGCTAACTGGCTTCCTTCTTTTTGTGCCTTTTGTGCTTTTGCAGCCATGCTTTTCATCAAGACACTCCTGGCATAGAAACTCCCAATCACTACTGGCTGCACTGCTAGCATCACCAGGGTTAGTCTCCATGTGAGCACAAGTGCTAGAACATAAGCAGAAGAAGCCCCAAAAATTGCTTGAACTAACAGGGACATCCTGTCACCCACGAGCGAACGGACCATATTTGCCTCTGTGGATAGCCTTGCACAGATAGCAGCACTTGTATTCTCATCTTGATCAAACCACCCAATCTCAAAAGTCATGAGCTTTCCAAGCAAATTCTCTCGTACCCTGTTGGTCAACTTTTCTCCCATAATTGAGAAATTATAGTGCTGGATGACGTTGGAGAGAAAATGGAACGCACCAATCCCTAAAAATATGAAGGAGTATTCCCTGGATTTAGACCTCATCGCAGACTTGTCAGATTGGAAGTAATTTGATATGACGGAGCCAACAATGTAAGCGTTTATCGGTTGGACAGCTCCGGCTCCTATGGCGCCCAAGCATCCCAAGAGAGCTCGGCCCCGCTCGGGAGAGTTCATTTTTAGCAAACGCCACTGGGAAGGAGGGGGATAAGATGAGTTCTCTGAATCTTCTTCTAGACTTTCATCTGGATCATAAACGGAGAAAGAGTAGGGTGCGCTAAAGGGCGCACTAAAAGAAAGTCCAGGACTGAATGGATTAAGTGCTGGAGTGTTTTGACCACTTGATCTCATGCTTATTGGGCTTGGTGCAGCGTGCACCCAGGGATGACTTCTTCCCTCGATTTGGTAGCCGGAGTTGTTAGAATCTTCATTTTGAGTAGCCATTTGTTGCAGCTCAACCATCCTTAGGTACTCTCCACCCTTTCCATTGTTCATTTGAATGAGATCATCATGAGATCCTGATTCAACTACTCTTCCTGCTTGAAAAACCACAATAAGATTTGCTGTGCGAATTGTGGAGAGTCGGTGAGCAATGACGATTACCGTCCTCCCTGCAGAAGCTTTATCAATTGCTTCCTGCACAGTCCTTTCAGATTGAGCATCCAGTGCACTAGTGGCTTCATCAAGGAGCAGGATTTTTGGATCCCTAATGAGAGCTCTTGCTATGGCAATTCGCTGCTTTTGACCACCAGACAATTGAAAGCCAAATTGACCAACCTATAGAATTTGTTATGGTTGGGGGTTACAACATATTACAAAGAGCATACAATCAATTGGGATTTATGCTAGACTACTAGTGCAAAGCAAAATAATTCAGTATTTCTCAGACAGAAACTCAAACTAACTTTTAGGAGATATTTTCTCTCAATGCATGTCTGGGGAGATAGTTTAGTGGCAATAACGCAGAGTTTAATGTTTTACTGTCTTTTCATATCTGGCATTTGCTTTTTTTTGTTGGTTTTTGAGTTCGTGTTATACATTCCTACAGTTCATGCATATCCTCATTATGCTATTTTCCTCCATTTGATGAGTACCTACCAAAGTGTACAATTCCAATCATTTAGCTGAAGAGCTCGCCTAAAATAAAAAAAACAATAATATATCAATTAGCTGAAGAGCTTACCTGAGTCTCATACTCTTCAGGTAACTTGGCAATGAAATCATGTGCATTTGCAGCCTTAGCTGCCGTAATCACTTCTTCCATTGAAGCTCCTTCCTTCCCAAATAGGATATTGTCTTTTATTGTTGTAGCAAACAGGATTGGTTCCTGGTTAACCAGCCCCATTTGTGATCTCAACCATTTTAATTGAAGCCTCTTTATTTTGTGGCCATCGAGAAGAATTTCTCCTTCAATCGGGTCATAGAATCTCTGAAGCAGGGCAATGACTGTGGACTTGCCAGAGCCGCTGCCTCCCACAAGACCTACAGTCTTCCCTGCTGGAGCCCTGAATGTGAGCCCTTGGAGTATTGGTGTATCAGGTCTTGATGGGTAGTTGAAGTATATGTCTTTGAATACAATTTCTCCTCTCACGTATGATAAGGCCTTCCCTTTCTTGTCTTCTGTGTCTATGGTTGGGACACGATCAATCATTTCGAAAATTCTAGAAGCCGCGGCCTTTGCCTCTGCAATGGAAGTTAGGTTTGGGAGTGCACTCAACACACATCTGAAATAGCAAAATTGAACTTAAGAGTCACTGCATGATCAAGTTATTGAAGCCAATAACAGCTCGAGAATTACATACAGACCATTAAGAGGCCTGTGTGTATGACTGTATCAGTAAAGCACTAGTGAGTATGACTTACATTCCTCCCATGATGACACAGATTCCAGCTACAAAAATGGTACCACCTTTTTCTCCTTTTTCACTGACCAAAATAGTGCCGACCCAAGTCTGAAATGCCCAACCGACATATATGATACCCATGCTCCCCATCATCAAGCCTTTCGCAAAACCTTGCTTAAATCCAAGTTCCATGGTCTTCTGGAGTGCTTTGCTGAACTTATCAAGTGTTTGATTCTCTGCCACGTATGAATAAACAGTCCTAATTGAAGAAACTGCTTGTTCTGCAATCCCACCGGCAGCTCCATAAGACTCTATCATCTTCATGCCTACGTCCATCATGAGTTTGCCAAATACTAGTCCAGGAACGATGAATAGGAAGGAGAATGGAATAGCTGCCAGTGCAAGTTTCCATGACAGGATGAACGAAACTAAAAGGCAGAAGGAGAAATTGGACACATATGCAAGGCAATCTGGTATCTGCAGAAGCAATGCTGAAATCTCAGTGAGATATGATATGAGAGAAATGAGAAATGGATGTTTAGCTTTTTCATTAGAGATGCATCTGGTTTTTTAGGTATTTCACATAAACTCCTTGAACAAAGGATCTTTAGCTGTTTCACTAAAACCTCTATTCTGGTTTCTTTCAAATTATGACAATGCTGTTGTTGAAACGAAATAAATAAAATGATTTTTCAGTTGTACCTTCTCACAGATGGCAACTTGGATTGAGTTGGCATCTGAAGAAATGGTAGAGACAACCTTATAGGTTGTCGAAGAACCAGCTTCTTGAGTGTCGAAGAAGCCGACTTCTTGTCTGAGAACCGATTTGAGGTATGCCCTTCTCATTCGGGAAGTCTGTCTCTCAGCAGTTCTCGTCCAGCAAATTCCCTCTGTTCAAGTAGATAGCGGCGAATATTGCAGCATATCAGAACTTCACATTTCTCTTCATTGACAATATTTCGGTTCGTGGTTTGGTATAATACTGTGGATGCTATATGCTCAACTTACCGATAAAAGCGGAAAGTCCAACCCAAATTGCAACATACAGCAGCCTGAGAGCATACTGTGAAGTGACAAATATGGTTAGTAACATGAGAAATTCTTTTGGCAATTTAAGTTCTTACACTTGTGCATAAGCAATTCTGATATTATTAGTTCTTAGAATCAAGAAAATTCAACCATGCTAATGGTTCTTTTAGTGTGAGTTTGCTCAGGAAGCAGATGGGCATGGATTTTTGTAGAATCAATTAGAGAAGTTATGAATAGGGAAAAAGCTGAAGAACTGATGATGGTTTAGTGGTTCTCGCTTATGGAAGAAATAAGAACGAGGGCTCAAACCCTCTGTTCTTAGAATAGGGAAAAAGCTGAAGAACTGATCATGGTTTAGTGGTTCTCGCTTACGGAAGAAAAAAGAACAAGGGCTAAAACCCTCTGTTCTAAGGGATATGATTGTTTTCTAAGTATGTATCGTGAAAGGTCTCCTGTTGTTTGAACTAACCCGGTTAATCCTAACCATCTAACCCAATCGATATGTTTAAATCATGCGAAGAATAACTATGCAATGCTGCTGATATCGTATAATACTCCTTAGATTAATATGACAACAAAACTAAGTTTACCTTGTCCACCATCTTGTCCGTAACAGAAGCACCGGCCTTTCCAAATTGATTGATTACTGTGCTAAGAACATACATAGTCAAAGGGTACTGCATTCCATCTCCGATGCTACCCAACGTTCCCAATAACATCAATAACCTGTCGAAGCCATCAGCATACCTAAACATGCTATCTTTGCTCCCCATAATTCTATTTGCTTGACGTTCTCAACGAGCTGAACTTAAGATGTGCCTAGCATCTCAATTTCTGATCGATTACTGCAAACCACTTGCTTTTTATATGGGACTTACTTGGCCAATCCGCACTGTGCTGTTGCAGGCTGTTATCTCTTACATTGTCTCAACTCATTTACCCTTTTATGGCCATGCCAACTGGAGCAAGAGCGGATGCAATATAAAATCAGCCAGCGCTGTCCCTATGCTTTGGTCCGGGCCACGAGTGTTTGCATCCGTAGCTCCAATCAGTTTCTGTTATTTGGCATATTCCTTTGTTGCAGACCAATGTCACATTCCATTGGAAGAATCGTTGTCTGTTCTTGATGTTGGAATGTCGTACAATGCCATTTTGTTTTAGTGGTCTGCTACAAAGGCAGTCCTTTGATGATCTTTGCTGGCATTTCGTTGTTTGAATCGTTCTCTTCCATTAAACAGTAAAGCGGGGCACACAAGACAAGTCTCATAATTCTATTTTATTCAACTAGGATAGCAAGTTAACTTGTTAGCTTCCGAAGTTAATATTTCTTTGAAAGATTCCCTTCAATTTCGGCCATGAAAAATACCTTCCTTTTGGCTTTGCCGCGACATCTGTATTCTGTACCTTTAGAAAGAATCATGTTTCCAAAAGGTTGGTGAATTTTTCAGCTCAAGGTCTGTTTCTTTCTTTTTCATTTGTCATTAGACTCATATGATTAGGCATTATTTGGCGGGTTTCGCTGTTGCTTAGGAGCGAGGTATCTTTGAATCGGCACAGGCCCAAAAGAAAATCTATTGGATGTTATATTACTTGCTGTAGGCAACAAGAAACTGCAATTCTAGTGCAGTAACTGGTCTCCTAAATCATTAATGATTTCACTTTGTTGCTAACATACGATCAACCTTGTCCCTCTTCATATACCTTCTTCTCATCGTAACTTGGACATCATCAGTCCTAGAGGACAAAGTGAACTACGTTGCTCAAATAGCTTACTGTAATTTCACTGGCTTATTTTAAGCTCAATTCAAATAGCTCAGAGAGCTTTGTATGAGTCGAGCTCAAGCCTAGTAATAATTCCCTCGTGCTACCATCTACTTAATAGCCTTAAGAACACATCACTAGAAGAGATGACAGACTTCTAAAGAATATACATTGAAACACAGGCATATGATATGAACTGCAGATCATAAGGTAACAAGTAGGATAATAATCTCTTCTTAATGGATAGCCCTGAGATTTTACTCAATCACTGCAAGATTTAAAAGAAGGAACAAAGCATATACGCCAAACCTTAATCCAACTATGATAGGGTTGACAGGCGACTACTTTTATTTTTGGGGTTTCAGCTGCACTAAAGATATTATGCATTGCAAATTTTCTTGCAATAATTGAGCGCATCCAATCAAATACATAAAAGGATCTAGATTTCTTTGTACTTGTATCTCTAATGCTGCCTGCTATGCGCCATGCTTTGCTGTGGTCGGTGGCCCATTGGCACGGCACGTCACAGCCCACAGCAACATTGGGCCGAGCTGGGCACAACCCATGCGCTGGCATGGCCCAATAGTGTCGTGCTTCGTGCAGGGCCAGCTCGCCCTGGCAATTCTTTTGGAAGCCTTTCAGTTGTTCCGCAATAACCCGACAATTATATGACGCATCTATATAATCATCGAAGTCAATCTTCAGGTCCATAAATTCTAGAGTGTACTTTGATTTCACACCCCAGGTAGCACGTAATGGTGCCTCCACAGACCATTATATGACCATACTTGTGTTCCTCATTTACAATATCCGTGCCGTATAACGTGGGGGCTGATTCTAGCCAAATTTTATCATGATGCATGGCTGTTAATCTCCAGTCTTCGCATGCCTCGCTGGCGAAAAACTTGCTCAAATTTTTCAGAATCAATGTCGACTGGCGTATCCAGCATGTGACCCTCATCACCTATGCGCCTTCTTTTTGAACTTTCGAATGTAAAAGTTGGAACATTTTACCTTGAATTCGCATGCCATGCTGACTTGAATAAGGTGGAGTATCTCTGCCGCTCCAAGTTTAGGACATGACAGAACCTTTGCTGTCCCAATCTGTGCCAATCGGCGTGTTCAACTTGATATTGACTTTCTAGCATGCGTTTGGAAGTCATCTGGGGGCATTGACATCTTCAGGCACTAACGGTATTCAGAAGACAAACTGAAAGGCATTATTAACAATTAACTGGCAAGGCATTTGGGCTAAGGGGCTGGACAGCATACTTACTCTCCACGTTGAAAGCTTATAAGTCCAATTACTCCAATCGGAGCAACACAAGTTTATTCCTCTCCCAAGAAAATGGATCCAAGGCTGTACCGATTTGCATACTTTGGAGATATTTGCTCCCTCAAGGAGCTTCTCGATAGAGATCTGAGCACACTCCTGAGGCACACTCCTCAAGGAAACACGGCCCTCCATGTTGCCGCTAGATCTGGAAAAACACCAGTTTTTGTAGAGATCTATAGTCGCTGCAAGTCCTTCTCGTGCAGCCGAATTCTGAGGGAGACACTCCTCTGCATGTAGCTTCAAGGGCTGGCCATCTTTCTGTTGTGAAGTTTCTAGTCACAGAGATCACATCAACCTCTCCATTTCGGCTAACATTGAAAGCGGCTGCGACGGCAGGATTGAGATGCTAAGATGGGGAAATAAAAGGAACAACACAGTCCTGCATGAGGTGATCAGAAACGGTCACTCACAAGTGGTTAGGTTGTTAATAAAGGCTGATTCTCAACTTGTACTTTACAAAAATTGTGCAGGAGAATCCCCGCTGTACCTGGCTGCTAGAGGGGGTGTGAAAGAGATTGTAAATTGGATCTTGACATCATGCCCTTTATCTGCTCACGGTGGATCAGATGGCCAAACAGCATTGCATGCTGCTGTTTGTGCGAGACATTCCGGTAACTCTCCATTACTTGACCTGCAAGAAAACATATGCTCCGATGTATCAACAAAGAAGCTAAGTTCTTGTACCGAGTTCAGCTATCATGTAATATGATGTAGCAACAGAGTCTGGATATATACTGATGGAAAATATGGCATATGCTTAGACAAAGTATGAATATTTTCAACTTACATTAGATATTGCTCAGTCCCAATACTTGCTAGTTCTGTGTGCTTTAAAGAGTAGCATAGTCATCCTATGAAGCTCATCTTTAGAAGAACAAGATGTGACCCAAGATATCACTCTTGTCTGCGCTCTACCTTTAGCGATATGGGGAGCTGCCGCTCTGTAATTTGATCAGAGAGTAGTAGGCACCGCCATGTCCCAAGGATATCAGCTCATTATGCGAGCTCCGTTCTGCAACTTTTCCATTCTTAATGACGGCGATTGAGTCAGACTTCTGTATAGTGGACAGTCTGTGAGCAACAACTATACATGTCCTATTGATCATCATCTTTTCCAGTGCTTCTTGAACTAAGCTCTCTGATACACTGTCGAGTGCACTGGTAGCCTCGTCTAACAAAAGAATTGATGGATTCTTCAATATTGCCCGAGCTAGTGCTATCCTTTGTTTTTGACCTCCTGATAGCTGAACTCCTCTTTCTCCACAATATGTGTCATACCCATCTTTCATGCCACTGCAATTTGCGAACATACACGATTAACAAATAAAACTACTAATTCTAAGCTTATCATACACAAGGAAAAACCGCTATCTGTTGCTATATCAACCAAAAGGAATATCTGCTGCTATCAATGAAACAAAAATCATGAAATCTTCCCAGTTGAATTACAGCTTGGTGCCTCTATCAGGTTTTAAATCAACCTAGCAGATTCTGAAGAAAGGAGAAGATAGCATAATTTAGTCTAGAAAGTAAAAAAAAATTTCAGCATATTTACTGATCTCACCATACCTTATGAATTCGTGGGCATTGGCAAGAACTGCAGCTTTTCTTATCTCAGACTCTCTAGCATCTTCTATTCCATAGGCAATATTTTCACGGATAGTTCCAGCAAAAAGGGGAGGCTCCTGACTGACTAGTGCAATGTGGGATCTCAACATTTTCAGGTTGTGGTTCTTTATATCCTGGTCATCTATATGCACAGATCCTTTCACTGGATCATAGAATCTTTCTATAAGCCCAATTATGGTAGATTTGCCAGAGCCACTCTGCCCAACTAGTGCAACTGTTTTCCCTGCCCGAACTTTTAGGCTCAACCCTTTGAAGATCATCTGATCAGGCCTTGCTGGGTATGCAAAGAAGACATTTCTCAACTCCACTTGACCCTTAAGACCCCTCTTTAATTCTCCTCCCCCGGGGCTGTCTGAGTCAATCTCAGTTCTTCTATCGAGGATCATGAAAACTGACTTGATGGAATTGCTTCCTTTGGATATGTCAGAGGTCATGCTTCCGGCCTCAGCGATAACATAAGAAGAAAACACCAATGTTAAATATGATTGAAAGAGGTGCTCTGGTGCTAGCAAACCTTGTGTCAGGAGCTTCCCACCATACCAGAAAGATAAAGCTGAGGCAGCAGTGTTGAAAAATTGTGAAGAAAACAGGCCCAAGCCTGAATGCACAGAATGTCTGATGCTCTCCTTCCTGGGACCGCTCAAGGTGGCAGCAAAAAGCCCCAGCATTCTTTTTTGGGAAGAGAAGGCAGTTATAGTTCTGTGGTTGATGACGGCTTCACTGGCTAACTGGCTTCCTTCTTTTTGTGCCTTTTGTACTTTTGCAGCCATGCTTTTCATCAAGACAGTCCTAGCGTAGAAACTCCCGATCACTACTGGCTGCACTGCTATCATCACCAGGGCTAGTCTCCATGTGAGCACAAATCCTAGACCGTAAGCAAAAAAAAACCCCGAAAAATGCTTGAACTAATAGGGACATCCTATCTCCCACGAGCGAACGGACCATATTAGCCTCTGTGGCTAGCCTTGCACAGATAGCAGCACTAGTATTCTCATCTTGGTCGAACCATCCAATCTCAAAAGTCATGAGCTTTCCAAGCAAATTCTCTCGTACCCTGTTGGTCAACTTTTCTCCCATAACTGAGAAATTGTAGTGTTGGATAACATTGGAGAGAAAATGCAATGCACCAATCCCTAAAAATATGAAGGCATATTCCCTGGATTTAGACTTCATGACAGACTTGTCAGATCGGAAGTAATTCGATATAACGGAGCCAACAATGTAAGCATTTTGGTTGAACAGTTCCAGTTCCTATGGTACCCAAGCATCCCAAGAGAGCTTGGCCCCACTCAGGGATATTCATTTTAAGCAAACGCCACTGGGAAGGACGGGGATAAGACGAGTTTTCTGATTCTTCTTCTAGACTTTCATCTGGATCATAAATGGAGAAAGAGAAGGGTGCACAAAAGGGTGCACTAAAAGAAAGTCCAGGACTGAATGGATTAAGTGCTGGAGTGTTTTGACCACTTGATCTCATGCTTATTGGGCTCGGTGCAGCATGCACCCAGTGATGACTTCGCCCCTCGATTTGGTAGCCAGAGTTTTTGGAATCTTCGTTTTGAGTAGCCATTTGTTGCAGCTCAACCATCCTAAGGTACTCTCCACCCTTTCCATTGTTCATTTGAATGAGTTCATCGTGAGATCCTGATTCAACTACTCTTCCTGCTTGAAGAACCACAATAAGATTTGCTGTGCGAATGGTGGAGAGTCGGTGGGCAATGACGATTACCGTCCTCCCTGCAGAAGCTTTATCAATTGCTTCCTGTACAGTCCTTTCGGACTGAGCATCCAGTGCACTAGTGGCTTCATCAAGAAGCAGGATTTATGGATCTCTAATGAGAGCTCTTGCTATGGCAATTCGCTGCTTTTGACCACCAGACAATTGAAAGCCAAATTGACCAACCTATAGAATTTGTGATGGTCAGGGGTTACAACAATTTAGAAAGAGCATACAATCGCATGGGATTTACACTAGACTAATAGTACAAAAGAAAATAATTCAGTGTATCTCAGACAGAAACTCAAACTAATTTTTGGGAGGGATTTTCTCTCATTGCATGTCAAGGGAGATAGTTTAGTGGCACAGCAGAATAATGCTGATTTCAAATGTTTTACTATCTTTTCATCTCTGGCATTAGCTTTTTTTGTTGGTTTTTGACTGTGTTATACGTTCCTACAGTTCATGCGTTTCTTATTTATGCTGTTTTCCTCCATTTGATGAGTTTCTACTTTTATATAAATTAGAAAGAGATGTGAGAGCTTGGTACCGAAGTGTACAATTTCAATCTTTTAGCTGAAGAGTTGGCCAAAAAACAGAAAAAAAAAATTAGCTGAAGAGCTTACCTGAGTCTCATACCCTTCAGGTAACTTAGCAATGAAATCATGTGCATTTGCGGCCTTGGCTGCTGTCATCACTTCTTCCACTGAAGCTCCTTCCTTACCAAATAGGATATTGTCTTTTATGGTTGTAGCAAACAGAATTGGTTCCTGGTTAACCAGCCCCATTTGTGATCTCAACCATTTTAATTGAAGCCTCTTTATTTTGTGGCCATCGAGAAGAATTTCCCCTTCAATCGGGTCATAGAATCTCTGAAGCAGGGCAATGACTGTGGACTTGCCTGAGCCGCTGCCTCCCACAAGACCTACAGTCTTCCCTGCTGGAGCCCTGAATGTGAGCCCTTGGAGTATTGGTGTATCAGGTCTTGATGGGTAGTTGAAGTATATGTCTTTGAATACAATTTCTCCTCTCACATATGATAAGGCCTTTCCCTTCTTATCTTCTGTGTCTATGGTAGGAACATGATCGATCATTTTGAAAATTCTAGCAGCCGCAGTCTTTGCCTCCATAATGGAAGTTAGGTTTGGGAGTGCGCTCAACACACATCTGAAATAGCAAAATTGAACTTAAAAGTCATTGCATGATCAAGTTATTGAAGCCAATAACAGCTCGAGAATACCAGACAGACCATTAAGAGGCCTGCATGTGACTGCATCAATAAAGCGCTGTTGAGTATGACTTACATTCCTCCCATGATGACACAGGTTCCAGCTACGAAAATGGCACCACCTTTTTCTCCTTTTTCACTGACCAAAATAGTGCCAACCCAAGTCTGAAATGCCCAACCGACATATATTATACCCATGCTCCCCATCATCAGGCCCTTCGCAAAACCTTGCTTAAATCCAAGTTCCAAGGTCTTCTGGAGTGCATTGCTGAACTTATCGATTGTTTGATTCTCTGCCACATATGAATAAACAGTCCTAATTGAAGAAACTGCTTGTTCTGCAATCCCACCGGCAGCTCCATAAGACTCTATCATCTTCATGCCTACGTCCATCATGAGTTTGCCAAATACTAGTCCGGGAACGATGAACAGGAAGGAGAATGGAATAGTTGCCAGTGCAAGTTTCCCTGACAAGATGAACGAAACTAAAAGGCAGAAGGAGAAATTGGATGCATATGCAAGGCAATCTGGTATCTGCAGGAAGAATGCTCAACTCTCAGAGAGACGTAATATGAGAAAAATGAGAAACGGATGTTAACTTTTTCATTAGGTACATGTAGTTTTGTGGGTATTTCACACAATCTCTCTGACCGAAGCATCTGTAGCTGTTTCATCACCTCTGTTTCAGTTTCTTCCAAAATATGACGATGCTGTTGTTGGAACGAAAGAAATAGAATGGTCTTAAGTTGTACCTTCTCACAGATGGCAACTTGGATTGAGTTGGCATCTGAAGAAATGGTAGAGACAACTTTATAGGTTGTCGAAGAACCGGCTTCTTGAGTGTCGAAGAAGCCGACTTCTTGTCTGAGAACAGATTTGAGGTATGCCATTCTCATTCCAGAAGTCTGTCTCTCAGCAGTTCTCGTCCAGCAAACCCCCTCTGCACAAGCAGATAGCAGCAGAAATTGCCGCATATCAGAACTTCACAATTTTCTCCTTTGACGGTATTTCGGTTCATGGTGTGGTAGAATACTGTGAATGCTATATGCACAACTCACCAATAAAAGCAGAAAGTCCAACCCAAATTGCAACATACAGCAGCCTGAGAGCATACTGTTGTTCTCTAAATTAGCAACGCAAGTGTATGTATCGAACAAGTAATAAAGTGATGAATTAAAGTATTGTTCTCACAGAGATTGTAGACAAATCAATCAAATTACTTATTAAAAGTGAACAATTCTCAACTTTATCTAACCAATTCAAGATTTAATAAAACAATCGAAATTCTAAAGAAAACTAAATTAACCTATTACGATTGAAATTTCCGAAAGCTAAATTAATCAAGGCAGCAAACCAAAATCAAAAATAGAAATTCACAAACTAAACCTAGAAATTTCGAACATAAAGAAGCAAGAAGCAAAGGACTATGATCAAGAATTAAAAACGTTAGAGCATCCGATTTCACTTAACCAATCAAGATTAATTAACTAAGCTCGTCATGCAATCAAATTGAAATCATAGTGTGATGGTAGAACTTCCTAATTTAAATTACTATCCTTGGTCCGGTATAGCAACCCTACTTAGATTTAGCAACCCACACTTGGTCCATGTGAATTTAAGTAAACCTAAGTGCATTAAAATCTATGAATGTTCTCGGATTCAATAAACCACCCTCGATTTACTTACTACCAAAACCACACAAACAACCTAGTATATCTCCATCTAAGTTAAATTCATGGCTATATATCATAAAGCACTCACATAGAATCTCCTTTCGGTTTCATCATGCAATAAAAATCATTCAAGTGGTGATTAAGCACTTCAAAGTATTAAGAACATGATATATAACTCACACATACGAGATCTAGTATTGCATCAACAACTCTTGAAAATTAATCAATCATAGTTAAGCTACATCGTAGCTCTAACAACAAGTAGTCTAGAACATAATGAACATTAAACTAAAAATAATAACTAAACTAAACATGACGAAGAACTAGAACAGGTTCACCAAGAAAAATCAAATGCTTGATTTTTTTTTGTTGCCTCCTCCTTCTTCTTCCTCTTTTCCTCTCTTCTGAAATCACGTTTTTATACCTCCTCTTGTTTTCCAAGAAATCTTAATCATAATAGGATTGCAATTAAAGGTTCTTCCAAATTAGGACTCCTCTCAATATTAAAACTTCTTTTTTTAGCTTGGACTTTGATTTTCTTCCCAAAATAGGCTTGATTCTTCTTGATTTCAGATTTGCATAGCTTTGATCTCCAATTTGGGAAGCTTCCATACGATTTAGGAACAATTGGATTGTTATGGATACTTTCACGCAGCTTAGGAGGACAAAACGCATGGAAACCCGGCAAATTAGAAAATTAGTCCATGAGCTTCCTTTAACTTCAATTACCTACAAACATTACTTAAAATAAATAGAGTAGGCATAAAATTCAATTAAAACTAAGCAAATATTAAGTTAAAATAATAAATAAACTCTATATAAAATAGAATTATCAAATACCCCCAAACTTAACATTTTGCTAGTCCTCGAGCAAAACCAGAACTAAAAACACAAATCCAAACTCAACCATAGTTGCTCGAATTCTCAACAAAAAACATTAGAATCAATTCATAAGTTAAGTCTAACCCTAAACATGCAATCCGTGTGTGTGTGTAATCCTCAACTCCTCAACTTAATTATATGCAACCTAGATAAATCCACGTTGATATGTAAGCCCCCAAACTCTAAATCCACTTAACCAAATCTCATAAGTTTGCCATTCATTCCTCTCTCCACTAATGTAGACCATAAGCTCAACCAAGAATCAATAGGTCTTAATAAGTTTATAATGTGGCTTGGCTAAGGGTTTGACAAAGATATGTTTAAGCTCAACTTACCCTACAGACACATCAATTCCATAGCTCAATTTGTTTTCTGGATTCAACAATAGTACATACCTTCTCTCTCTTTTTTTTCTTTTTTTTTTTCATTGCTTCTTGTTCCATGCTTTATGGCGAAGTTCCTCCCTAAGTCCCTCCTTTTATAGTGCAATTCCAACCCATCGAGTATCCGAAAGGCTCACTAAAGTTAAAAGTTGGATATGGGGATCCGTATAAGCAATACTAAAGATACAATATTTCCTAACTATACACATATTTCTTTTTCAATTTTCTCCTTTTTTTTTGCATCAAGAATCCATGTCTTTAGGGTATAGGGAAAACTAATGTCAATAAGCTCAGGCTACATTATAACGGTATCCAAAGAAATTTAGGCAATATAAGGCTCAATGGGGTGACTAAGGATAAATAAACAAGGTTAGCTTGAAAGGCTCAAACGATCCAACGAATGCCTAAATCATTTTCTTAATTGAGTTTAGCCTAGAATTTCGCCTCGAGAGAAAATCAGACAAATTCTAAGAGCTGGGTGAGTTATAAGAGAATCACATACTTCACATAAATCTTCTCTAGGTACACATAACTCAAAAAGTAAGGACTAGTGCTCGAAATATGGACTACATGCTTAGGATCAAGACTAACTCACACATCAATCCCACTTTTAAACAACATTTTTTCGAAAATTGCATCCAAATTTCAAATTAAGCAAAGATTTCACGAAAATTTTCCAACAAAAATTTTATCTCCCACCCCCAAACTCTAATGCAGCAGTGTCCTTAATGCTGGAAAAAAAATTAAGATAGAAAAACTGCCCTGGAATATGATGAATAGGGGTATTTGGGGTAGAAAGCTTGGAGAAAACTTGAAGATAGGTCCCTACAAAAATAAACCAGGTAATTAGGGAAAACTATTATTGGGAGGATTCGATTTTTTTTTCTCGAATGCAGTAAATAAATAAAGCTAAAATGCGAAAAATTAAAATGCTTGGGTTGCCTCCCAAGAAGCGCTTGCTTTATAGTTTGCAGCCAAACTCTTCCAACTCTTCTAGGTAGGCGAAAGCAAAGCAATGGTGGCTGTCTGGGAGTCGAAACCACCTCCAAAGTAAGGCTTGAGATGTTGACCGTTCACCTTAAAGGTTTCCTCCTTTTCATTAACAACTTCAACTGTTCCATAAGGGAAGATCTTGGTGACAGCGAAAGGTCCAGACCATCTTGACTTCAACGTACCTGGAAAAAGACGAAGACGTGAGTTATATAATAAAATTCTTTGACCTATATGAAACTCCTTTCTCAAGATGTGCCTATCATGCCATCTCTTGATCCTCTCCTTATAGATCTTGGCATTCTCATATGCTTCATTACGGAACTCATCCAACTCATTCAATTGCAACAATCTCTTCTCACCAGCTGCCTGCATATCGAAGTTAAGAAAACGTACTGCCCAATATGCTTTATGCTCTAACTCAACAGGCAAATGACATGCTTTTCCATAAACAAGTCGAAAAGGTGACATACCAATAGGAGTTTTATAAGCAGTTCTATAAGCCCACAATGCATCATCAAGTTTAATTGCCCAATCCTTCCTATTAGAATTCATTGTCTTTTCCAATATTCTCTTTATCTCCCTATTAGAAATTTCAGCTTGACCACTAGTTTGAGGGTGATAAGCAGCAGCTACTTTATGTGTAACACCATATTTACGCAAAAGTGATTCAAATTGCTTATTCAAAAAGTGTGTACCTTGATCACTTATAATAGCCCTAGGCGTGCCAAACCTAGTGAAGATATTCTTTTTCAAAAATTTAACCACAACTCTAGCATTATTAGAAGGCAAAGCTTCGGCTTCAATCCATTTAGAAACATATTCCACAGCAACCAAGATATAAGTATTATCATATGAAGGTGGAAAGGGTCCCATGAAATCCATACCCCAAACATCAAACAATTCACAGATTAAGATATTGTTTAAAGGCATTTCATGTCTTCTAGATATATTACCAGTTCTTTGACACTTATCACATGCACCAACATAAGAATATGCATCTCTAAATAGTGTAGGCCAATAAAAACCAGATTGTAAAACCTTAGCTGCAGTCTTGGAGGCACCGAAGTGACCACCTGCCTGTCCATCATGGCAATGAAAAAGAATGTTAGGTATTTCTTCATTGGGAACACATTGCCTAATAACTTGATCAGCACATACCTTAAACAAGAAAGGATCCTCCCAAAAATAGTGTTTAACATCAAAAAAGAATTTCTTCCTTTGTTGATAAGTTAATTCAGAAGGGAGAACCTTACTTACCAAGAAATTAACATAATCAGCATACCAAGGGGTTTCGGTTTTGACAGAGAAAAGTGCCTCATCAGGAAATTCATCTACGATTGGTCTTTCTTCTATAGGGGCATTCGGCAATCTAGAGAGATGGTTGGCCACTAAGTTTTCTTTCCATTTTCTGTCTTTGATTTCCAAGTCAAACTTTTGCAGCAGTAAGATCCACCTAATCAACCTAGGTTTTGAATCTTTCTTTTCAAGCAAATACTTAAGAGTAGAGTGGTCAGTATAAATAATGACTTTGGAACCAATCAAATAAGAGCGAAATTTATCAAAAGCAAACACTACCGCCAAAAGCTCCTTTTCAGTTGTGGCATAATTCAATTGAGCTCCAGATAGGGTGTGACTTGCATAGTATATGATTCGAAAAATTCCATCCTTTCTTTGTCCAAGTACGGCTCCAACAGCCGAGTCACTAGCGTCACACATCAACTCGAAAGGCAAATCCCAAGTAGGCGCAGTCATGATAGGGGCCGAAATTAACTTCTCCTTCAATGTGTTAAATGCCTGCAAACAATCATAAGAGAAGTCAAATTTAGAATCTTTTTCCAACAATTTAGATAGGGGTCTAGCAATCTTAGAAAAATCTTTAATGAAACGCCTATAAAATTCTGCATGTCCCAAAAATTCTCGAACAAGCTTCATAGAGGTAAGAGGCGGCAGTTTTGAAATAACTTCAATCTTAGCTCGATCCATCTCAATTCTTCTTATAGAGATCTTATGGCCTAGCACAATCCCTTCCTGCACCATAAAGTGACACTTCTCCCAATTCAAGACAAGGTTAGTCTCCTCACATCTTTGTAACACCAAAGCTAAATTATTCAAGCATGAATAAAAAAATGAGCCAAAAACAGAAAAATCATCCATAAATATCTCAATATATTTTTCCATCATGTCAGAAAAAATAACCATCATGCATCTTTGAAAAGTAGGAGGTGCATTACAAAGACCAAAAGGCATCCTCCTATAAGCAAAAGTACCATAGGGACAAGTAAAAATAGTTTTTTCTTGATCCTCAGGTGCAATAGGGATTTGATTATAACCAGAATATCCATCTAAAAAGCAGTAAAACTCATGCCCTGCAAGTCTCTCCAATAATTGATCAATAAAAGGCAAAGGAAAGTGATCTTTACATGTGGCATCATTTAATTTTCTATAATTCATGCAAACACGCCATCCAGTAACTGTTCTAGTAGGAATCAATTCATTATCATCATTAGGTTGAACAGTCATACCTCCTTTTTTGGGAACAATTTGCACAGGACTTACCCGAGCACTGTCAGAGATAGGATAGATGATCCCTGCATCAAGTAGCTTAATTACCTCAGCCTTCACCACCTCCTGCATTTTTGGATTGAGCCTCCTTTGGCGTTGGATGATCGGTTTGAATTGCTCTTCCATCAATATTTTATGTATGCATATCGAGGGGCCTATTCCTTTAATATCTGCAATGGTCCATCCTATTGCTCCTTTATGATCTCTCAGGACTCGGAGTAACTTTTCCTCCATCACATCTGTCAAAGAAGAAGAAATAATTATTGGAAGAGAGGACACTCCATCAAGAAAAGCATATTTAAGATGAGATGGTAAAGATTTGAGTTCTAGAATTGGTGGTTCTTCAATAGAGGGTTTCGGTTTCTTCAAATTCGATCCCAATTCTTCGAATTTCGATGGTCTAAATCTCGGAAGAGGTGGATTTGCTTCCAAAAATTTCGTGTATTGCTCGACCTCTACAGCTTTGGCTTCATCTTTGCTTGGTCAAACCAAGCATGCCTCCAACGAGTCTTCAATTGTGGCTTTACTAAAAATTGATTCCACAAGCCTATCAACTGCATCGACTCTCAAACATTCATTCGCCTCAGCAGGATATTTCATGGCTTTGAACACATCAAAGGTGACTCGGTCATCTTGAATTCTAAGAATTAATTTTCCTTGTTGCACATCAATTAGAGCTCTCCCTGTTGCTAGAAAAGGTCGGCCTAGGATGATCGGGACCTCGAAATTCTCCTCCATCTCTAAGACAATGAAATCTGCAGGAAAAATAAACTTGTCAACCTTGACTAGAACATCCTCCACTATGCCTCTCGGGTATTTGATCGATCGATCGGCTAACTGAAGAGATACGGTGGTAGCTTTTGCTTCCCCCAAAGCTAATTACCTAAAAACAAAATAAGGCATTAGATTAATACTTGCACCTAAATCACACAATGCCTTATCAAAATAAGAATCACTAATAGTACAAGGAATAGTAAAACTCCCTAGATCTTTCAACTTTGGTGGTAACTTATTCTGCAAAATAGCTGAACATTCCTCATTAACCTTCACAGTCTCGTAAACTTCCAATTTCTGTTTGTTTGCCAAAATTTCCTTCAAAAATTTCGCATAACTAGGCATCTGGGCTAAGGCATCTACAAAAGGAATATTAATATGCAATTTCTTAAAAACATTAAGGAATTTAGAGAACTGCTTATCTATTTTGTGTTGCCGAAGTCTTTCTGGGTATGGAACTGGCGGCACATATGGCTTTGGATTGTCCGAAAATAACTTGCTTCGAGGTGGATCAGCTTTGGAGGGTTCAATTTCGTGTGCGTCGGTTCTGGGTGGTTCGATTTCTTTCTTCTTTCTTGCTGCTTCATTAGACAAATTTATGCTAACTTCTTTTCCATTCCTCAAGGTGATTGCTTTTGCATTCTCAACTGGATTCTTCTTAGTGTTGCTCGGAAGGGTACCATACGGTCTTTCAGACAAATGGTTAGCTAACTGGCCAACCTGCTTCTCCAGATTTCGAATGGATGCCTCCTGATTTTGGAACCTCACATTAGCACTTTTAATGAAGTCTTGAGTTATTTGAGCTAGCTTAGTAACCATCTCCTCAAGGTGATTGTGTTATTTCTCCTCAGGCGGCCTAAATGATGGTGGTGGTGGTCTCGACCCTTGCTAATTTTGGTTGCTCCAACAGAAATT
Organism: Syzygium malaccense; assembly: GCA_031216405.1. Classification (NCBI taxonomy): domain Eukaryota; kingdom Viridiplantae; phylum Streptophyta; class Magnoliopsida; order Myrtales; family Myrtaceae; genus Syzygium; species Syzygium malaccense. Next base: position 4,112,967 of record CM062258.1, on the reverse strand, counting down.
CGGGTGGTTTCGCCATCTAGGATTATAGGTGTTTGAATATGGATTGTTCTGGGGAGGCCTGCTAAAATTTCCAACAAAGTTAATATTTTTAGAAGGATGTGTGAAAAGGTTACCTACCTGACATTCTGTGCTAGCATGGCTTCCATTGCAAAATTCACAAGTCGGGCCTTGAATCTTCAACACTGAGTCGATCTTTTTGTTTAAAGCAGCAAACTCTGCGGCAATGGTAGTATTGACATCGACTTCATGAATTCCACTCAACTTTCTAGCAGATAGCCTCTCAATCGGCCATTGGTAGCTATTAGCTGCCATCTCCTCCAAAAGATCAAAGGCTTCCTCAGGCGATTTATTGTTCAATGTCCCTCCAGCTTCGGCATCAATGGTAGACCTCAAATTCGGCATTACTCCATTGTAGAATGTATGCACTTGAATCCAAACTGGTAGGCCATGATGCGGACAATGCCTTAGTAGTTCTTTAAACCTCTCCCATGCTTCGTACATAGATTCACCATCCATATGTACAAAAGAAGTAATATCGTTACGCATCTTGGCAGACTTGGCAGGAGGAAAGTACTTACTAAGGAATTTTTGAGCCATGTCATTCCAAGTCGTGATAGATCCTGCAGGAAGAGAAGTTAATCACGTCTTAGCTTTATCACGCAAGGAAAAAGGGAATAATCTCAATCTAATGGCATCATCAGTAACGCCATTATATTTTATAGTATCACAAATTTCAAGAAAAGCATCTAAATGGATATTAGGATCATCATTTGACAATCCACTGAATTGGACTGCGTTTTGAAGCATTTGAATTAAGGAAGGCTTAATTTCGAAATTGTAAGCTTGTATGGTTGGCCTTCTAATGCTCGATGTTGATCCTTGGACCGTAGGTGCGGCATAATCCTTCAAAGTCCTCCTTGGATTTTCTTCTCCCTGTTGGTTTTCAACCATTGTGTTGTTGTTTTGCTCTCGTCGTCGCCTTAGAAAAGTGCGCTCGATTTCAGGATCAAGCTTCTCAAGTTCTCCTTGTTGGCTTTGAGTCATGCAATATTCCACCCAATTCTTGTACAGAGTCGAATTTCTTTTTTTTTTCTTTTGTAAAATCAAACAAATAAAAATAAAATAAAATAAAATAAAGCTAGACTAAACCAAAAATTGCTTGGTATTAATAGTAATTGTTAATTATCAAATCAACTCCCCGGCAACGGCGCCAAAAACTTGTTCTCTAAATTAGCAACACAAGTGTACGTATCGAACAAGTAATAAAGTGATGAATTAAAGTATCGTTCCCACAGAGATTGTAGACAAATCAATCAAATTACTTACTAAAGGTGAACAATTCTCAACTTTATCTAACCAATTCAAGATTTAATAAAACAATCGAAATTCTAAAGAAAACTAAATTAACCTATTACGATTGAAATTTCCGAAAGTTAAATTAACTAAGGCAGCAAACCAAAATCAAAAATAGAAATTCACAAACTAAATCTAGAAATTTCGAACATAAAAAAGCAAGAAGCAAAGGACTTTGATCAAGAATTAAAAACGTTAGAGCATCCGATTTCACTTAACCAATCAAGATTAATTAACTAAGCTCGTCATGCAATCAAATTGAAATCATAGTGTGATGGTAGAACTTCCTAATTTAAATTACTATCCTTGGTCCGGTATAGCAACCCTACTTAGATTTAGCAACCCACACTTGGTCCATGTGAATTTAAGTAAACCTAAGTGCATTAAAATCTATGAATGTTCTCGGATTCAATAAACCACCCTCGATTTACTTACTACCAAAACCACACAAACAACCTAGTATATCTCCATCTAAGTTAAATTCATGGCTATATATCATAAAGCACTCACATAGAATCTCCTTTCGGTTTCATCATGCAATAAAAATCATTCAAGTGGTGATTAAGCACTTCAAAGTATTAAGAACATGATATATAACTCACACATACGAGATCTAGTATTGCATCAACAACTCTTGAAAATTAATCAATCATAGTTAAGCTACATCGTAGCTCTAACAACAAGTAGTCTAGAACATAATGAACATTAAACTAAAAATAATAACTAAACTAAACATGACGAAGAACTAGAACAGGTTCACCAAGAAAAATCAAATGCTTGATTTTTTTTTGTTGCCTCCTCCTTCTTCTTCCTCTTTTCCTCTCTTCTGAAATCACGTTTTTATACCTCATCTTGTTTTCCAAGAAATCTTAATCATAATAGGATTGCAATTAAAGGTTCTTCCAAATTAGGACTCCTCTCAATATTAAAACTTCTTTTTTTAGCTTGGACTTTGATTTTCTTCCCAAAATAGGCTTGATTCTTCTTGATTTCAGATTTGCATAGCTTTGATCTCCAATTTGGGAAGCTTCTACATGATTTAGGAACAATTGGATTGTTATGGATACTTTCACGCAGCTTAGGAGGACAAAACGCGTGGAAACCCGGCAAATTAGAAAATTAGTCCCTGAGCTTCCTTTAACTTCAATTACCTACAAAAATTAATTAAAATAAATAGAGTAGGCATAAAATTCAATTAAAACTAAGCAAATATTAAGTTAAAATAATAAATAAACTCTATATAAAATAGAATTATCAACTGTGAAATGACAAATGTGGTTAGCAACTTGAGAGAATTTGGCAATTGAGTCCCTAGACTTGTGCAGAAGCAATTATGATATTATTAGCTCTCAGAATCAAGAAAGTTCAACCATGCTAACGGTTCTTTTAGTGTGAGTTTGCTCTGGAAGCAGATTAGGAGTCGAGAATTTATGAATAGGGAAAAATCTGAAGAATTGACGATGGTTTAGTGGTTCTCGCTTACGAAAGAAATAAGGAGGGGTAAAACCCTTAGTTCTAAGGGATATACATGTTTTCTAAGTATGTGTCGTGAAAAGTCTCTTCTTTATTGTGTGACCAGTTTATCCTAACCATTTAACCCAATCAATATTTTTAAACCATGTGAAGAATAACTTTGCAATGCTGGTGATATGGAATAAAACTCCTTAAAGTTGTATGACAACATAACTGAGTTTACCTTGTCCACAATGTGCATGGAAACAGAAGTACCGGCCTTTCCATATTCAGTAATAACTGTGCTAAGTACATACATGGTCAGAGGGTACTGCAATCCATCTCCAATGCTACCCAAAGTTCCCAATAACATCAATAACTTGTTGAAGCCATCGGCATACCTAAACATGCTATCTTTGCTCCCCATAATTCTATCTGCTCAGCGTTCTCGATGAGCTGAACTGAAGATGTGCCTAAAATCTCAATTCTGATTTAGTACTGCAAGCCACTTGCTTTTTATATGCGACTTACTCGGCCATTCTGCACTGTGCTTGTTGGAAACAGATGCAGAAAACAAAGACAGAACACAGAGATTTACATGGTTCGATCACAAGGTAATCTACATTCACGGGCGGGGCAAGACAAAATTCCACTATAATCAAAAAGAGTACAGTTTTCAGAAGTCGAAACAACGACAAAACCTCACGGCTCACAAAACTCTTTAAAAATAAAATTCCATGAAAACAAAATTCTCTCTACATCAATGAGAAAAACTGCCGCGGTATAAATAGGGCTCCAAAAAATTTTCCTTTGGGGCTACGCCCCCGAACCCCCGGAGACATTGGTTTGCTTGCTCCGGGTTGGGCCTATTGGCCCAAAATCTCAATTTTCCTCAGCGTCACGAACCAAATCTCAATTTTCTCTCCACTTTCGGATCGCACAAAAATATGTCGGGTCGGGTCATGAACCGGATCGAGTACATAAAATTCAAGACATATTTAACAAATCTCCACCTTGGCTTGAATTTCTCAAAATAAAACAATCAAGAAGCCGAACACATTCTCTCGGCATCCCTAAGCCTATGTGAGCTAACTCGGTGTAGGAAACAAGGGCTGCAACGAAAGAACATATCCACTTCAAAAACAAATGTAGAATTGTCATTTACCTCGCCACCAAAGCCCCACAAGGGGCAAACTCAATAAGCATGCCAATCAAGTTCAAGCAATGCTTAAACTTGTTGGCGGGGACTGGCTTGGTCAACATATCAGCAGGATTGTCAACTGTACCAATTTTCTTTACTATCATATTTCTCTCAGCAACTACCTCTCGAATAAAGTGATACATGACATCGATGTGCTTAGTCCTCTCATGATATGCTTGATTTCTAATCAAGTATATAGCACTCTGATTGTCACAAAAGACAATCGAATTATCTTCCTGCTGTAGCCCAAGTTCCTGAATAAGATTCCTTAACCAAATACCTTCTTTCACTGCTTCTGCTGCTGCCATATACTCTGCCTTTGTAGTAGACAAAGCAACTATCGACTGTAAAGTTGACCTCCAACTAATAGCCGAACTAGATAGTGTGAAAAGATAGCCAGTCAAAGATCTGTTCTTATCGAGATCACCTGCAAAATCGGAATCCACAAATCCCACAACTAAGGTACCATTGAAACTATTTCTATCAAACACTAGGCCCAACTCTGCGGAGCTCCTAAGATACCTAAGTATCCATTTCACTGTCTGCCAATGGATCTTTCCAGGATGCGCCATATATCTACTAACCACACTAAGTGCCTGCGTAATATCTGGACGAGTGCATACCATAACATACATAATGCTACCGACTGTACTGGAGTATGGGACACGAGACATCGCAGCCTCCTCGACCTCTTATTGAGGTGAATGTAGAGCTGAAAGTCTAAAATGGGATGCCAACAGTGTATTCACGGGTTTAGCATTTTGCATGCCAAACCTCTCAAGTACCTTCTCAATATAACTCTTCTACGAGAGACATAACTTTCCTCCTTTCATGTCCCTTTGAATCTCCATTCCTAAGATCTTCTTGGCAGGACCCAGATCTTTCATCTCGAACTCCTCACTAAGCCGTTTCTTCAAGATCAACACTTCTGACATGTTCTTTATAGCAATAAGCATGTTACCTATGTATAAGAGAAGATAGACAAAGGATCCATATGAACCCTTCCTGAAGTAGACACAATTGTCATAGTTGCTCCTATGATAACTGCTCCCTATTATAAAACTGTCGAATCTCTTGTACCACTGTCTTGGTGATTGCTTTAGACCATACAATGATTTCTTCAATTTACAAACATGATCTTCCTTGCCTTCTACATAATAGCCCTCGGGCTGGGCCATATAAATAGTTTCCTCAAGCTCGCCATGCAAAAAAGCAGTCTTCACGTCAAGTTGCTCAAGTTCTAAGTCAAATTGAGCAACTATAGCCAACAACACACGAATGGAAGTGTGTTTTATGACAGGGGAGAAAACTTCATCATAATCAATTCCCTCCTTCTGGTTGTAGCCTTTAGCTACGAGCCGAGCCTTGCATCTAGCATTTTCGACACCTGTAATTCCTTCCTTTTTCTTGAAGACCCATTTACACCCAATGGCTCTTTTTCCCTTAGGCAACTGCACCAATTCCTAAGTCTAGTTCTTGTGAAGTGATTCAAGTTCCTCAACCATAGCAACAACCCATTTCTCTGATTCTGTGCAAGTAATAGCTTTCGTATAGGTAGAAGATTCCTGAATATCCGTATCTTCTGCTGTCGTAAGAGTATAAGCTACCAGATTAGAGAACCCATATTTATGAGGAGGTCAGGTCTGCCTCCTTTCTCTACCAGTAGCAATAGAGTATGGCTGCTCCATCTCATCTACAGCTTCTTCATCTGAACTTGAATCAACAGGAGCATTTTGGTCGTTCAAAACATTCTGAGAGGTCTTTTCTGGAAGCTCCACCTGAACCCCCACCTCATTCATATCACTCTCATGTTTTCCTGTAGACTCATCAGCAACTTTCCTTTGATCAAGCATATGCATTTCATTAAATGTAACATCCCTACTAATAATGAACTTAGGTGAGTTAGGTTTCTAGCACCATAAACGATAACCTTTCACCCCATCAGCATACCCAACAAAAATACATTGCTTTGCTCTAGGTTCTAACTTACCATCCTTAACATGATAATAAGCAGGACATCCAAAAATCTTTAGATTAGAGTAATCACAAGGCTTACCTAACCACATCTCAAAAGGAGTCTTACATTCTATTGCTGTTGAAGGAGAGCGATTAACCAGATAACAAGCCGTGTTAACAGCTTAGCCCAAAAATCCTTTTCTATGCCAGCATTAGAGAGCATGCATCTTGCTCTCTCCAATAGAGTTCTGTTCATACGTTCTGCCACTCCATTTTGCTGTGAAGTGTGCCTAACTGTATGGTGTCGAACAATACCTACATCTGCACAAAATTCATTAAAATCGCCAACACAAAACTCAAGACCATTATCGGTCCTAAGACGTTTGATCTTCTTCCCTGTCTGGTTCTTAACAAGAGCTTTCCACTTCTTGAAGGTTTCAAACTCATCACTTTTTCTTTTCAGAAAGTAAACCCAAACCTTCCTGGAGTAATCGTCAATGAATGTCACAAAGTAAAGAGTACCACCCTTAGATGGAACCTGTGCTGATCCCTATAAATCGGAATGGATATAGTCGAGTGTGCTCTTTGTTGAATACATCCCCGTACTGAATCTGACTCTGCATTGCTTGCCAATAACACAATGCTCACAGAAATATAGCGAGGTCATCTGCTCCCCATAAAGTAAACCACGTTTACTCAAAACTGACATGCCACGCTCACTCATGTGGTCCAAACGCATATGCCACAATTTCGTTCTATCATTATCAGAAACGGAACTGCTTGTGCCAATTGAAGGACCTATAACTGTGCTACCTTACAAATGATACAAGTGATTCACCTTGCTTCCTTTCATTATAACCAGATTGTCTTTCGTAACTTTGAGAACTCCACCTCCACCTGAGTACACACACCCAATGGAATCTAAACTGCTCAACGAGATAAGGTTTCTCTTCAAGTCTAGTATATGTCTTACTTTAGTCAAGGTTCTTACTACTTTGTCGTGGCACTTAATCCGAACAGTACCAATACCCACGACTTTGCATACAGCATCATTCCCTATCAAGACTGATCCACCATTCAATAGTTCGTATGTGGTGAACCATTCCCTATTTGGGCACATGTGATATGATGCTCCTGAATCCATTATCCAAACATCATTGGAGAAATTAACAGAAGAGCATGCCGTAAGAATACTGTATGATGTGTCGCGACCTAAAATTTCTCAGGCTAATGGATTATAAGGACTAAACCTAACTCAGGCCCTCCCAAGCCCTACCAATTCGCAACTTAGATTTAAGTTTTTAACATGTAAAAGTTTTCATGCTTGGAGTCGCCACTAATCAATTTGTGGTAGGTCAATTAGAAACCTAAATAAAACATAGGGAGATATGTTTTATTCCTAAGAACCAGAGATTCTAAGCTCGGGGACTTGATTACGCTAGATCTAGTCTAACGCCCTTTCGGTACCTTTTCTTTTCAAAAATGTTTATGCATGCAATTTGAATCCATTTTAACTTAGTCACTAGCATGTGAGGTGATCATGCAGGTGCGTAAACCACCAAAGTAACACCCAATAATCAAAACATTAAATAAATTGCAAGATTGGAAGAATTACTTACCTCGAAGCAACGTAAGTATATGTATTGTTAGCTAAAAAAATCACATCAACAATCCTAATATGATTTCTAATTAACAAGCAGTTCACTCAATATTTTTTAGGATTTTCACTTATTTAAATGAAAGCTAATCTATATGTAATGAAGTGCAAAAATTAACATGCGATTAATGCAGCCTAACATGCAAACTATATGACAGGCGATGACGTGACCTAATTCTAATGACGGAAAACGATGTATTTTTTCAATGAAATTCGAAATAAAAAAATGCCTAAATTAAAATGCAATCTAAAAAATAATTTAATCTATCCTAAAGTGTCTTCTTTTTGGTGTTTTTTTTATTGAAATTCGAAATTAAAAATTACTCAAATTAAGAATGCAATCTATCCTAATCTATCCTAAAGCAACTCATTCTTTTTGGGATTTTTTTTTGAGAAAAACAAGATCAATTCAAATCAAACAAAGATAGAAATCGAATCGACACGACACCATCTCGCACAAGAAATATTACCGATATCCGTTTAAATTTAGAAACAATAGATTGACAAATCGTATCCCGGGCATGAGGATCGGATTGACCAATTTTTCACACAATCGCGAATCATATCTCGGGCGGGAGATCGGATTGACGATTTTCCATGTGATCGCGAGTCATATTTCGGGTATGAAATCGGACTGTCGATCATATGCACGTTGTGAAATTAGGAAATAATTCCTAATTTTAAAGGCAATTCGGGGACATAATGGATACGATAATATCATTCAAAGATTCACATAAAATTGCAACGTTTCAAATAAGGAAACAATATACTCGAAAGTTAAATTATATGAGCTTTTTACCTAATTCGAATATTTGCTTTCCAAATTTGAACGTCTCGAGATCGGCGGACGGTGGCCCACGGTGTGACTCGGCCAAGCAGCAGGCGGCGCCTCGGTGCAAGCGGGTGGTGGGTCGCGATGGCAAATTCACAAATGAGCTCTCGGATGGTGAGAAAGCTTGACCGAGAAGAGCTTTGACTTTGCCATGGTTCTTTCAGTGGTTTCACTGGACACCTTCACTGATTAGTTCCTCAAATTGGCTGGGTCTTCATGGATGGTAGGGCGCGAGATACTCCGGGGCAACCTACAAAAGAGAGCAACTTCGTTCGACCGGATGAAAGGTAGCAGATCGTCGTTGTCTTCTGGGGTGATCTCAAGCCCGGGAACAACGATGAAGTTGGAATACGAGCAGTCGTCGAAGTGGGGGCAAACAGCAAAGGTTCTACATTGGTCGCAGGTGATACAAGGGACTAACGCTCGTCGGGGCAAAGACCTCCACGGGATTAGCGTCAGTGGGATCGGCTCGTCTCCATGAACAGAATGCTTCGTCGTTGAGGCTTAAACCAGATTGGATTTCTTCGAAGGGGCTCCAAGAGGAATGTGCTGCTTGTCACCACGTGGGAAGCGATAGCAGCAACGTAGGCACAGTGACAATCATGGAACTTGGTGACCACATGCAGTGAACTACAAAAGGAGAGCAAAATCTCTCTACTGTTTTTTTCTCTCCCTCTATATTGCGTATGTGATCAAACCAAAAGAAAAGCCCCCGGTTCTTGTCTGTGCGTGATCCTTTTATAAGTGAGAATGTCTAGGCCTTTTTTAGAAAGAGACCCACTCAAGGATATTCAAAACATATTACGTTTGGCTTCTTCCCTTTTTGCTTATGCCTATGACACCAGAACGTAATTCCAAATATATATCCCCACGTTGACCGATTCCGTTTTCCTCTTCTTGTATCCTTCATATATATATTTTTTTTTTTCTTTGCACAAAGATACCAAGAAACAAAATCTGCTGATACCCCTCCTCTTTTACATATTGCCCTCGCCTCAGTGAAGACCGTCTCCCCTTGTTTTGTCGTGATGCCCAAGATTTTTAATTTCCAAAAGATATATTGCCAATTACTATCCATGGATTAAAGATATGTGTGGATATGATATTACTCCCTCATATCTTCAGAGAATACGGCCAAATATAATAAATCTCCCTTCCTTCTTGGTCTTCTACTTAGCCGAAAATGTACATGTAGGAGATTTTTTCTTGAAGTATCACATGGGCAAAACATATCAATTTCGGTTATGGGCTTGATTCAATTTAGCTCAAAACCATTTGTTCGAGTCCATGTGCCATCGGTCCGATAAATGTGCAAATTATATGGGCCTAATTAACTATTAATGGAATGCTCCTAATATCTATATGCAATGCCATCTAATTATATTTTTTGTTTAGGGGTTAAAAAATTAATCCCTAATTTTCTATACAATTGTTCCTAAATGACTAGTTAAAATTTAAGTGTCAACATGATGCATTAGACTCATTTTCATTTGCAACATTCACCAAATCTTGTCTTTAACCATGTTGCTTATCCTTTTTCTTGAGCGAAGGACAATCTGACTTGTAATGTCCCTTTTTGTGACAATAGTAGAACTCAACGTTCATTTTATCTACAGGTGGCTTAGATTTTGAACGACCAACAAATTTCCCTCGGGTAGATTTATCCCTGGTCTTGGTCCTGCCTCTCATAAACAAACCATCTATTTTGTTTTCACTGGTATTCCCATTTAATTTTGTTCTCAGTTCCGCAGAATTTAAAGATGCTTTGACATCCTCAAAAGTTATGGATTCACGTCCATAAAGCATCGAGTTCACAAAATTCTCGTATGAGGCAGGCAGTGAACATAATACGATCAAAGCTTGATCTTCATCCTCGAGTTTAATATCTAGATTTTTCATATCCAGAACAATTTAATTAAACTCATCCAAGTGTTCCTGAACAGATATACCTTCACGCATCTTTAGGGTATAAAGACGCCGCTTCAAATAAAGTCTCGATGTTAGAGATTTCTTCGTGTAGAGACTTTCCAGTTTCTTCTAGAGACCGGCCGCTGTTTCCTCATCGGTGACTTCTCGCAAAACCTTGTCATCTAGAGACAACTAGATCGCGCTATGCGCCATCTCGTCCATCTCTTCAATCTCAGCCGAGGTCATATCGTCTGTATATTTTCCATCCAGCGCCCTAACCATATCCTCTCGCCTCAATAAAGCCTTCATCTTTATTCTCTATAATCCAAAGTTGTTCTGTCCATCAAAAGATGAGATCTGAAACTTCAAAGATGACATCTCAAAGTAGGGGTGAGCGGTTCCAGGTTCCGGGTAGATTCAGCCTGGAACCTGGAACCTACCCTCGGGTACAAGTTCCTCAAAATGAGGAACCTGAAACCTACCCTGTCATAGGTTCCAGGGTCGGTTCTAGGTTTTAACAGATTCTTTTTTTAATTTCATTTTGAATTAAACAAAACGAAAATAAATGCAAGAATCCTTCATACTACAGGCAGCACCTAAGACCATTCTTTCCAAAGTGTTATTTTATTAGAATTCAATGGAAACAATGGAGGATATGACAGACAAGACACATTCCTATCATATAGCATGTCTAACAGAGCTCTACTTGCAACTCGCATGTAAGTGAACTGTCATTTGCAACACAAGCAAGAAATCTTGACACAGCAACTGCATAGCAAAAGTGACGAAGAACATTGTCAATTTCCACAAATCAAAGAAATTTGCGAGACAACCGGTAATTGCACAATGAGGCACTTAAGGTCACCAATCTAAAAGCCTCCTCTCTCATAAAAAAGGCTGAACCGCGGAGTGCCAAGAATACACCAATCTAGTGATTCAAACTAAACTTTCAACTGCATCCATGAGCCGCAAGGTAAGCCCCATAAGTGAGGCCAAAAATAAGGAAAGGAAAAATCACCAACAGAACAATGCTTGTAACCCCCAACCCCCTTACCAAACCAAAAAATCCCCACAATATGCTAGAGGGCATAGACTAAAATGACATCAAATGAAAACAACAATGAATCAAAAAATTCCATTGCTACATCACCTCATGGGAGCTGCAGCCAAAAACGAAAAAGAAAACAAAGACAACATCGACCGAGCAACACCAAATTGCTAAAAGAAATCCAAATAACATCACGATTGCAAATGGGTCGGGGAATTCAATCAACAACAACAACAAGTGAAGGATAAAGGGACCCACTTCGATGCATAAATTGCCGTTGCAGATGATGTGCTGGATCTTGCTAGGGACGAGCATGGACTTGAACTTGGCGGGCAGATCAGGCGCCTTGTGCGGTATGTACAGATCCCCCAATGCCAAGACCAACACCATCTTTCTTGTTCTCGCTACTCTCTATCAATCACAACGACAACGATAAGAAAAAGGGTCAACGAAAAAACAAGAAAAGGTAATATTTCCACACCCAAAGATGATCCTTTCTATTTCTCTTTCTCCCTCGATCGAGCTTCAACAATCAATCTCTCTTCTTCTTCTCCCCTTAACGCATCACATGAAGTTCAGATTGTGCAAGTGCGTAACAGTGATGAAAACTAACAAGGGTTTTGCGAAGAGAGAGAGAGAAGTTGACTTGGACATACCCTGGAACCGAAGCGGACATGGAAGACCCTCCTCCATCCCTCATTCTTGTCGTGCTCTGAAACTTCTCCTTTTCTCCTCGGGTTTACCATCTCGAACTCACCTCGTCTTCGTCCACACACCTCCAACAATCAGGTTTTTCGCCATCCCATGCTCTATCGTCGTCCCTCCCGGGCCTTAAACCAACACTCGCGCCACCTCTGGCCCTCGAACGCACGCGATCCTTAGCAGAATCCTTATCCCCGCTCGAGATGCTCAGCATCATCGACGTCCGAATCGTCATTGTCGTCGACCACCCTCCTATTCCCGTTGCTGCCGCCCCTGTTCTTGTTGCCGTTGCCCCCAATCTGCTGCTACGCGCCACCGTAGCCCGCCCTCGTGGCCGGCACCGCCGCGGCGGAGCTCCTCTGCTGGGTGCGGTTGATGAAGACAGAGGAAAAGCCGAGGCGACGCCGGACGGAGAGAGGAGAGAGGAGAGGCAAGCTCGTTGAGTCGTGGGTGTGGAGAGTGCGAGAGAGAGCAGACTGGAGGAGGACTGAGCGAGGGGAAATATGGGGGAGAAACAAGAAACTAACGAAAGTTAGGGTTTTTAGAGGGTAAAGTAAACCGGTTCCGGTTCCCCGGTTCTGGTTCCTAGGAATCGGAATCGAGAACCGGCGGTTCCTAATAATTTGGAATCGGGAACCGGAACCTATCACCTTGGAACCGGGAACCGAACTGGACCCGCCGGGTCCGGTTCTTCGGTTCTCGGTTCTACCCTAGAACCGTGCTCACCCCTATCTCAAAGAACCCTAGAATCGAACGCTGGCTCTGATACCAATTGTTGGAAACAGATACGAAAATAAAGACAAAACACAGGGATTTACGTGGTTCGATCACAAGGCGATTTATGTCCCAGGGCGAGACAAGACAAAATTTCACTATAATCAAAGAGAATACAGTTTTCAGAAGTCGAAACGACGACAAAACCTCACGGCTCACAAAACTCTCTGAAAATAAAATTCTCTCTACATCAATGAGAAAACCTAGCCGCGGTATAAATAGGGCTCCCAAAATTTTTCTCGGGGGCTACGCCCTCTAACCCCCCGAAACATTGGTTTGCTTGCTCCGGCCCAACCCTCCACATCACAAACTAAATCTCAATTTCCTCTCCACTTTTGGGTCGCCCAAACATATGTCGGGTTAAGTCGTGAACCGGACCAAGTACATAAAATTCAAAACATATTTAACAGTGTTGTTGCAAGCCGTTATCTTTTACATTGTCTCAGCTTATTTACCCTTTTATGGCCATGCCAACTGAAGTAAGAGTGGATACATTATAAAATCAGCCGGCGCTGTGTCTATACTTTGGTCCGGGCCATGAGTGTTTGCATCCGTAGCTCCAATCAATTTTTGTTATTTTGCATATTCCTTTGTTGCAGACCAATGTCGCATTCCATTGGAAGAATCGTTGTCTGTTCTTGATGTTGGAATGTTGTACAATCCCATATTTTTTAAGTGGTCTGCTACAAAGACAGTGCTTTGATGATCTTTGCAGGCATTTCATTGGTTTAATCATTCTCTTTCCTTAAATAGTAAAGTGGGGCACACAAGACAAGTCTCATAATTCTTTTTTATTCAACTAGGATAGCAAGTATCTTGTTATCTTCCGAAGTTAATATTTCTTTAAAAGATTCCCTGCAATTCCGGTCATGAAAAATACCCTCCTTTTTGGCTTTGCCGCAACATCTGTATTCTGTACCTTTAGAAAGATTCATGTTTCCAAAAGTTTGCCGAATTTTTCAGCTCAAGGTCTGTTTCTTTCTTTTTCATGTTGTCATTAGACTCATATGATTAGGCATTATTTGGCCGGTTTCACTGTTGCTTAGGAGCGAGGTGTCTTTGAATCGGCACAGGCCCAAAAGAAAATCTATTGCATGCTATATTACTTGCTGCAGGCAGCAAGGGACTGCAGTTCAAGTGCAGCAACTGGTCTCCTAAATCATTAATGATTTTACTTTGTTGTTGACATACGATCAACCTCGTCCCTCTTCATATACCTTCTTCTCATCATAACTAGGACACCATCAGTCCTAGGGGACAAAGTGAGCTACGTTGCTCAAATAGCTTACTGTAATTTCACTGGCTTATTTTAAGCTCAATTCAAATAGCTCGAGGAGCTTTGTATGAGTTGAGCTCAAGCCTAGTAATACTTCCGTCGTGCTACCATTTACTTAATAGCCTTAAGAACGTGTCACTAGAAGAGATGATTGACTTCTAAAGTATATACATTGAGACACAGGCATATGATATGAACTGCAGAGAATAAGGTAACAAGTATTATAATAATTTCCTCCTAATGGATAGCCGCGAGTTTTTACTCAATCACCGCAAGATTTAAAAGAAGGAACAAAGCATATACGCCAAAGCTTATTCCGACTGTAATAGGGCTGACAGGCGACTGCTTTCATTTTTGAGGTTTCCGCTGCATTAAAGACATTATGCATTACAGATTTTCTTGCAATAAATGGGCGCATTTAATCAAATACGTAAAAGGATCTAGAATTCTTCATACTTGTGTCTCTAAGGCTGCCTGCTATGGGCCATGCCTTGCTGTGGTGGGTGGCCCATTGGCACGGCGAGTCACAGCCCACAGCATCATTCGGCCGAGCTTGGCACGACCCATGTGCCGGCACGGCCCAATAGTGTTGTGCTTCTTGCCGGGCCAGCTTGGCCTCACAATTCTCTCGTAGCCTTTTTAGTTGTTCCGCAATAACCCGACAGTTATATGGCTGCACGTCAGCTGCCTCAATCAAATTTACTTAGCATGATCAGTAATTCCTTTCAAGTTTCTATATAATCATCAAAATCAATCTTCAGGTCCATAGATTCTAGAGCGTACTTTGATTTCACACCCCAGGGAGCACGTAATGATGCCCCACAGACCCATTATTTGCTCATATTTGTGTTACTGATTTGCATCTCCTCCGTAAAACGTTAGGGCTGATTCTAGCCAAATTTTATCATCACGCATGGCTGTTAATCTGCAGTCTTCGCATGCCTCGCTGGCAAAAAACTTTAGTCAAAATTTTCAGATCAACTTCAACTAGCGTTTCAAGAATGGTGACCCTCATCCCCTACGCGCCTTCTTTTTCAACTTTTGAATGTAAAAGTTGGAACATTTGACCTTGAATTCGCATGCCATGCTGACTAGAATATGGTGGAGTGTCTCTGCTGCTCTAAGTTTAAAACATGACTGAACCTTTGCTGTCCCAATCTGTGCCAATCGGCGTGTTCAACTTGACATTGACTTTCTAGCATGTGTTTGGAAGTCATTTCAGGGCATTGACATCTTCAGGCACTAACGGGGAAGACAAACTGGAAGGCATTATTAACAACTAACTGCCAAGTCTTTTTGGCCAAGGGTTGGAAAGAATACTTATTCTCCACGTTGGAAGCTTTAAGTCGAATTACTCCAATTGGAGCATAGGTTTGTTCCTCTCCCAGGAAAATGGATCCAAGGCTTTACCAACATGCAAACTCCGGTGATATTCACTCCCTCAAGGAGCTTCTCGATAGAGATCCGAGCATACTCCTCAGGCACACTCCTCAAGGAAACACGGCCCTCCTTGTTGCCGCTAGATCTGGACAAAGATCTGTTTTTGCGGAGATCTATAGCCGATGCAAGTCCCTTCTCATGCAGCCGAATTCCGAGCGAGACAGTCCACCGCATGTAGCTTCAAGGGCTGGCCATCTTTCTGTTGTGAAGTTTCTAGTCACAGAGATCACATCCACCTCTCCGTTTAAGCTAGACATTGAAAGCAGCTGTGACCACAGGTTCGAGATGCTAAGATGAGGAAATAAAAGGAACAACACAGTCCTGCATGAGGCGATCAAAAACGGTCACTCACAAGTAGTTAGGTTATTAATAAAGGCAGATTCTCACCTTGTACTTTACGAAAATTGTGCGGGAGAATCCCCAGTGTACGAGGCTGCTAGAGGGGGCATGACAGAGATTGTAGATTGGATCTTGACATCATGCCCTTTATATGCTTACGGTGGATTAGATGGCCAGACAGCTTTGCACGCTGCTGTGAGCATGAGACATTCTGGTAACTCTCTATTTCTTGACTTGCAAGATATCATGCTCTGAAGTCTTAGCAAAGATGCTAAGTCCTGTACTGAGTTCAACTATCATGTAATCTGATGTAGTAATAGAGTGCGGTACCTGCTGATGGAAAATTTGGCATATACTTGTACGAATCTTTTCAACTTCCATTAGGTATTGCTCAATCCCAATACTTGCTAGTTCTGTGTTTTAAAGAATATTTTGTTCATGCATCACAGGTATAGTGAACACCCTCCTATGAGCGAAACCGGAGCTGATCAAAGAAGCTGACCACCATGGCAGGACACCTCTTTACTATGCAGCTTTTTCTGGATGCCACAAATTGGTCCAGCAATTACTGGAGCTCGACATCTTGAGTGCACATTTAGTGGACAGAGATGGTCGTTGGTCACTTCGTGCAGCAGCAAGCGATGGTCATGCCAAGTTATAAAAGAGATTATTCGGCAATGCCCAGATGCTGGAGAATTGGTAGACCTAAAGGGGCAAAACATTCTTCATGTTGCAGTCTTAAGCGGGAAAGCAAACGTTGTCGGATGCATATTGGAAACTATCGAGCTCGAGGGCCTAATAAATCAGCCTGATCACAACGGCAATAGTCCTTTGCATCTAACTACCATGGTAAGGAGAAGTTGGATCGCGGCTTACCTATTGTGGGATGCGAGAGTTGATCAAACATCCCGGAACAAAAAAGGTGAAACTGCCTTTGACATAGATGAGCCAACCAAGGAACCACGTGTAATTCCCTCAGTAGGTATACTATTGCCAGGCCGTAATTCATTGAAATTTGTGAAATCTCCTGACTATGATTTGTAATCTAAATTCTCTTCATTTTGCTTGAGGGTCTCAATGCTGAATTGTCGACAACTACGCCTCCCATATCTTTGGAATCTCCGAGGAGGATTTCTCCCCTGTACAAATGAAGAAAAATCTGGTGTCTTGAATTCAGAACAAACTTACAAGCAAATTATTGGACCATATCGATAGTCACAACACTCATCACAACCGTGACATTCACAATGCCCGGCGGTTATAGCAACAACACCGGCCCAGGCCAAGGAGTGGCCCTTCTCCGGTCAAGTGGTTATCTCAAGCAGTTCATCATCTCCGACACTGTCGCGATGACCTATTATACAATGGCCTCTTCCATCATACTCTGGGGCGCTGCTTTCGGCAAGCGATATTATGTGCGTTTCTACGTGACTGCGGCTGTGCTAACATTCATCACATTGCAGTCGACTGCTATATCATTCAATACGGGTCTCGTGGTTGTGTTTCCGATTGAAATTTTCCTTCTATTGTGAAAATGATTTGTTAAAATAGTATATAACGTATTTTGACCTTAAAGTTTGTTATATGCTGAAATTGGGTTAAATAAGTTTTGGTTTGGTCTTACAACTATGTGCATAGTGGTTGTTCGATCTGCTTAGAAGAGATACGCACTAATTATTAAGCTGTGATTGCTCACCTCTCTCTTTTTCCAATCTTTTCAGGTTCATTGGTTAGTAGCCATTAAAGTGAGAGCGATATCAACGGGGATCTTTTGGGAATTTGTTCTTTGGTTGTGGTTTTATGCTGCGTCCTTCAGGTTGAAGGACGGCCATGTCATCTCTCGTCCTAGTAGGTTTCGGTGTGTGACAGTTTTTTCTTTTTCTTTTTTCGGCCAACAACACCCAAGCATTGTTTCCTTGTATGCTATTAATTGTTCTGTGAAATCTGGAGCTGTTTCCAGAAGATCTCAGAGCCATCATCCAACAGAATGACTCCATCTCTTAATTTTTGGACATAAAATAGTCCTATGAATTACGATCAAACACTAACACAGTCACACGATTGATCTTAACTCTCCCATCAATTTCACTTGGTACCTTAACACTTCTATTCAAAGCAAATTAGAACAACGCTGGGATTTGGCTCTCCAAACCATCCCTCCAACGTGTTAAACTTGGTATTGACTTCCCAGACAGGTTTCAATGTCATTCAGGCAAGCCCTCGAAATCACTTTAAATACTGCAAAGGGCCGGTCCTTACAATATTCATATAAACTGGAAGGAACTATCAACAACTAAATGCCAAAATCTTTTGGCAAAGGAGCTACCGGTCCGACATGGATACATCACTTGTAATATACATTTTACGGGAAGATATTGCAATTTAACGGTACTTTTGGATCCTAGTTTGAGGTTGAAATCTTTATACTAGAGATCAAATCCGTACAGTGCAGCTCTTTCCCGAACCTGTTTGACCATATGCAACGCACAAAAGTCCTAGACAACAGAAGGTTTGGGCCGGGGCCAGTATACGGTATCAGTCTTTTAAAATGGGTTTAATAAGTAATACCAACATGGGTTTAGTAAGTTATACCTGATTATGAGCTTAACAGGTCGCGAGACACCTAGACTCCCGGCCTAAACTGCGAATAGGTTGAAAGATCATGTAGTTCTAAATCATGGGTGGACTTAAAAAAGAATTTTTGGGCCCGTTGTTGAGTCAGATCAAGTCCGCTTTAAATCATACACAAGTTTCGGCCTCAACCATTAATTTTGCCCATAAGGTTGATTATGGAGCAATGCATGGCCAATCTGCAAGATATTATACTTTTTTTTTTATAATCGAGGTGTCCGCGCGATCGGCGAGTTAGGGCTCAAACCTAGCGCAGCATCCCACCGCCACGACCTCCCACTTAAATCACCGATGGGCGAGTTTAAACCCAGGACCTCTCGTGAAAGAAACTGAGCGCAAACCAACGCGGCCACCGATGGGTGGGTAGATATTATACTTTCTTTTTGGTGTGATCAAGAATTTCCATTTAATTATAATTCTTTAACATTGTACCATATGTCACAAAAACAGAAAAAAAAAAGAAAAACCTTGTATCATATCACTCCCAAGAATGAGTTTTTGGCAATTTGGTACATGACGTCCAAGAATGAGCTTTTTCCGGAAGATCTCATAGCCATCATCCAACAGAATAACTTCGTCTCTCAACTTTGGGACATAAAAAAAAGTCTGACGAATCTGATCAAACACTAACACAGTCAAATGGTTGACCTTGACTCTTATATCAATTTCACTTGACACCTTAACACTTCTATTCAAAGTAAAACTGTGGTGATTTGCTTTTCCAGAGTCTAGACTCAAGATGTCATCGCCTACGAAAAATTAGAACAACGCTGAGATTTGGCCCTCAAACGTGTTAAATGTGGCATTGGCTTCCCAAATGCGTTTCGAAGTCATTGAGGCATACCCTCGAATTCACATCAGATGTTGCCGGGCAAGTTAAAGGAAAATCAACAACTAATGCCGAGATGTTTTGGTGAGGGAGATCTGCAGGTCCGACTTGTTATATCATATTGCCAATATAATTTCATTGGAGCACATCAGGCTTCGTTTGTTTTGCAAAAAATGTATAATTTGAAAAATATTTTCCCAAAAATGATTATTTATATTGCTTACAAAAATGCATGAATGAGAAACATTTCCATCGTTTGCTAAAATATTTAGACATAAATTACTATTGACAATGAAAATATTTTTCATTAACTAATTATTTCAAGCGATACAAGCAATTATTTCTAGAAAAATATTTTTCAAATCATTCGTTTTTCGCGGAAAACGAAGCCTTTATGGAAAATACCGGCAGAAAAGGTATTAGACATCGGAAGGTTTGGGTCACGCTCTGTATATGGTATCGGACTTTTAACACGAGCCTAAGTTAAACCTGATTATGAACTTGGCAAGCCATAAAAGACTATTATTATAAACCATCTACAAGTTTCATTTGAAATATAGTTCTACAACTTTATATTGCCACGCATACAAAAAAAAGGACTTCGTACCATATGACGTCAGAGAATGAGTTTTTGGCAATTTGGTATATGACGTGCCATCCACTGGCAATTAACTCTGGAAACTTACTGCATAATTATATTGAACCCAAAAGCTTAGTTTCTTATTAATTACTACATTGCTAACCGATCGATCTTGACATGATGAATTAGATGATCCATACCCACTCGACTCACCGTGGAACACGTCAGGGCCGATTCTAGCCAAATTTTCCAATCACCCCCGGCTGTCAATCTCTAGTCTTCGCACGCCTCGCTGGTGGAAGACTTGGCCAGAATTCCAAGAATTTTCTAAGATCAACGTCAACTGGCAAATCCAACATGTATTCGCCTTGTTCTTCAACTTCTGGACGTAAATGGTGGAGCATTTGACCTTGAATTTGCATCAACCTCACTTGATACATTACTTCGTTCAGTTGAAGCATACTTATTCTCTAGGTTGGAAGCTTCAAGTCGAATTACTCCCATTTCCAGAAACCGCTATCATCATCTATACAATTGGAGCAACATAAGTGTATTCCTCTCCCAAGAAAATGGATCCGAGGCTGTACCGATATGGAAACTCCGGTGACGTTCTCTCCCTCAAGGAGCTTCTCGATACAGATCTGAGCGTACTCCTGGGGCGCACTCCTCAAGGAAACACGGTCCTCCATGTTGCCGCTAGATCTGGACAAAGACCAGTTTTCATAGAGATCTATATTCGATGCAAGTCCCTTCTCATGTAGCCAAATTCCGAGGGAGACACTCCTTTGCATGTAGCTTCAGGGGCTGGCCATCTTTCTGTAGTGAAGTTTCTGGTCACAGAGATCACATCCACCGCTCCTTCTGAGCTAGACATCGAAAGCGGCTGTGACCGCAATCTTGAGATGCTAAGATGGGGAAATAGAAGGAAAAACACAGCCCTACATGAGGCGATCAGAAACAGTCACTCACTAGTGATTAGGTTGTTAATGAAAGCGGATTCTCACCTTGTACTTTACGAAAAGAGTGCGGGTGAATCCCCATTGTACCTGGCTGCTAGAGGGGGCATGAAAGAGATTGTTGATTGGATCTCGACATCATGCCCTTTATCTGCTTATAGTGGATCAGATGGCCAGATAGCTTTGCACTTTGCTGTGAGCACGAGACATTCTGTTAACTCTTTAGTCCTTGACCTGCAAACAATTATGCGCCGAAGTATTAACAAAGATGCTAAGTTCATGTACCGAGTTCAACTGTCATGTAATCTGATGTAGCAATAGAGTCCCGATATCTACTGATGGAAATTTGGCATATACTTATACAAGTTTGAATCTTTTCAACTTCCATTAGGTATTGCTCAGTCCCAATACTTGCGAGTTCTTTGTTTTAAAGAATTTGTTGTTCATGCATCACAGGCATAGTGAAAACCTTCCTAAGAGCGAAACCGGAGCTGATCAAAGAAGCTGACCACCATGGCACGACTCCTCTTTACTATGCAACTTTTTCTGGATGCCACAAATTGGTCCAGCAATTACTGGAGCTCGATATTTCGAGTGCACATTTAGTAGACAAAGATGGTCTTTCATCACTTCATGCAGCAGCAAGTAATGGTCATGCCAAGGTTATAAAAGAGATTATTTGGCACTGCCCAGATGCTAGAGAATTGGTAGACCTAAAGGGGCAAAACATTCTTCATGTTGCAGTCCTGAGCGGGAAAGCAAATGTTGTCAGATGCATATTAGAAACTGTCAAGCTCAAGGGCCTAGTTTGTTAAATATGCCTCGAATTTTATGTACTTGGTCCGGTTCATGACCCGACCCGACATATTTTTTTGTGCGACCCGAAAGTGAAGAGAAAATTGAGATTTGGTTTGCAACGCGAAGGGTTGGGCCGATATTTATACTGCAGTTAGGTTTTCTCATTGATGTATATAGAGAATTTTGTTTTCGAGAGTTTTGTGAGCCGTGAGCTTTTGTAGTTGTTTCGACTTCCGAAAACTGTACTCTCTTTGATTATAGTGGAACATTGTCTTGCCTCGCCCATGGACGTAGATCACCTTGTGATCGAACCACGTAAATCTCTGTATTCTGTCTACTTGTTTTTCACGCATTCGTTTTCAACATAGTAAATCAGCCTGATCACAACGGCAATACTCCTTTGCATCTAACTATCATGGAAAGGAGAAGTTGGATAGCGGCTTACCTACTGTGGGACACGAGAGTTGATCAAACAGCCCGAAACACAAGAGGGGAAACTGCCTTCGACATAGATGAGCCAACCAAGGAAGCACATGCTATTCCCTCGGTAGGTTTACTATTGCTAGGCCGTAATTCATAGAAATGTATGAAATCTCTAGACCATGATTCGAAATCTAAATTGTCTTCATTTTGCTTGCAGGTCGCGATGCTGAATTGGCGACAACTGCGCCTTCCACATCTTTGGAATCTCCAAGGAGGATTTCTTCCCTGTACAAATGAAGAAAAAACTGGTGTCTTGAATTCAAAACAAACTTACAAGAAAAATTGTCAGACCTTAATGATGGTCACGACACTCATCACAACTGTGCCATTTGCAGCGGCTTTCACAATGCCCAGCGGTTATAACAATAACACCGGCCCGGGCCAAGGGGTGGCCTTCTCCGGTCAAGCAGACTCAAGTGGTTCATTATCTCCGACACCATCGCGATGACCTACTCTATAATGGCATCTTCCACCATACTATGGGGCGCTGCTTTCGGTAAGAGACCTTACGTGCGTAGCTATGTGACTGCGGTTGTGTTGACACACATTGCGCTTCTGTCAACTGCTATATCATTCAATACGGGTTTCGTGATTGTTTTACCTGATCAAACATATATCTACACCATGGCTTACATAGTCGGCTGGGTCTTCCATGTTAGCACCTGCTTGTTTCTTTTCAGACTGGCATAGATATTTTTCTACTTTGAGATATGCCTCTGCTTGATTTCACGCCTCAGAAGGCTCAAGCATATCATCAATTCCCACATAGTAAACAAATGACATTCTTCGGCAATGTTATATTGGAGAAATTACTGACAACTTTTCCCCTTGTGGATTTAGTGAAATCTGCAGGAAAACATCGCTCAGTTTTTTCTTTTTTTTCTTTTTTGGGATTGTTTGCTTACATGCTTTTACTAATTCTGTGACACCTAGAGCTGTTTCCAGAAGATCTCGGAGCCATCATCCATGATCCAACAAAATGGTTTCATCCCTCATTTTTTGGACATAAAACAATCTGATGAATTATGATCAAACACGAACACCGTCAAATGATTGACCTCGACTCTTACATCACTTTCACTTGACACCTTAACACTTCTATTCAAAGTGAGACTGCGCTGATTTGCTTGTCCAGAGTCTAGACTCGAGATGTCATTGTCTGTGGAAATTCAGGAAGATTAAACCATCCCAAACGTGTTAAACTTGGCATTGACTTCCCGAATGTGGTTGCAAGTCATTGGGTCATACCCTCGGATTCACATTACATGCTGCTGTGCCGGTACTCACGTTTTTCATAAACTGCAAGGAAAAATCAACAGCTAACTGCCAAGATGTTTTGGCAAAGGACTTGCGGGTCCGACATGGATATATCCTCTTGCTAGTATCATTTTACTATAAATACATCTTTATGAAAGATATCGGCATTTAATGGAATTTTTGGATTGAAGTTTGAGATCGAAATCCCCTTTGACAACGGAAGGTCTGGGCTGAGCCCGGTATTTGGTATCGGATTTTTAACACAAGTCTAAGTTAGACCTGATGGTGAGCCTAGCAGGACATGAGAGAGCTAGACTCGGGGCCTAAAGTATGAATGGGTGGAAAATCTAATAGCTTTAAAAATCATGGACGGACTTAGAAAAGGATCGTTAGGCCTGTTGTTGAGCTGGATCGAGTCTAATCTAAACCATATACAAGTTTCATTTTCAACCATCAATTGGGGCCATGAGGTTGATTATGGAGCATGGTCAATTCAATCTGAGTGATATTCCCATTTTTGGGTGATTTTAGTTGGTCACCGATACACCAACCAAACGAAATTTTAGGACACTTTCCACTTAAATTGGATCAACGTAGATCGTAAAAAAAATCAAAATTTGCAAATTTACACCGTGAGGATGTGATCAAGTACAAAATATTGTAAATTTTATTTTTCTTTATATTACGATATTCTATAAAAAAAAATTATTACGTTTGATCATAATCAAGTATACATGATGTCATAAAATGTAAATTTCTTTAATTTTGCAATGTTGTGCCACCATTGATGACCTTTTATTGTAATCGAGGGCAACATATTATGAAGTATTAGAAAATATGAATTTTAAAAATTACAATTATGACAGTATCCTAAGAAGTTCCAATGTTTGGTCATAAGTGCGACAGTTTATAAAATGTCAATTTTTTTTTATAGATTATTACTTAATCTCATTGTGACCAAGTGAATGTCATGAGTTCCTTGTTTTATTTTATGAGATATTGATATTGATATTGCGACATTTACCAAAACATAAACGGCGTGCAATGTGAATATTTTTATTTTGTGAACATTATGACATTTTATCATAACAAAGAGTAGACTGAAAAGAAAAAAAAAGATCATACTGTAAAGTTTTTCATAGAGAGAGATGGGATGAAGATTGAGATTCAAGAGTAGCGAGGAAGAACAAATAATGGGTTTTTCATTTTCATTTTGTTCTCAATGAATTGTTTTATGTTTTATCAAAAGAATAAAACAATGAACTTCCACTAGCCAGTTCTTCTTGGAATGAAACTTGTGATCAACATAGCACCGTTGGAAACTCGGTCTAATGGCATTGTCATGCTAGCAAGACTCTATCTCAAAGTATTAACAATCGTACAGAGTACAGAAGATGCTGCATGACAAAAAATGCAGGCTAATTGTCCAATTTGATCTATAATATGATCACGTATAAACGAGCTAAGGCCGGTGGATCTTCGCCGTCAACTATAAATAAATTATGGAAACTCAATATATATTGAACCCGAGTTTAATTTTTGTAATTACTAATTGTTAATCAATCTATCTTGACATTATAAATTAGATGTTCCATACCCACTTGACCGATCTAGAACTCATTTTTAGTGAAGAAGGGTTTAAGAGCTGCCTACTTAGTCACTCATCTGTGTAACTAACACGATTAATTTACTCTTTTCTCTTTATTTTTTTATTTCTCCCCCTCTCTCTCAAAGGGAATTCATATTATTTAATAAGTGTTTCTATGGAACCGGTCTTCAATTCAATATGGGCATCGGATAAAAAGAGAAAAAAAAAGTGATATGTAAGATTTGCTTTGGAAAACCGATTTTTTGTCCTAACATACTAACGTAACATACTAACGTTAAAAGAAAGTTACGAAAGCAAAAATGATCAAACCTACATTTAATTGAGAAAAGTTACTGTGAATAAGAAAAATTACCCGACACATAGACTGTAAAACTTTAATAACTGCAAAGACCCGTGGGCCCAGCACGGTCCAATAGTGTCGTGCTTCTTTTAGAATCTTTTTAGCTGTTTCATAATAGCTCGACAGTTACATTGGCTATACATCAACTGCAGTTGCATTTGCCACATCGACGAGCAATTTTACTTAATGTAAGTGATGATTCCTTTTAAGTTTCGATCTAATCACCAAAGTCAATCTTAGGTCCACGGATTGGAGGGCATATTTTGGTTCCACACCCCACAGACAATGATTTGCTCATATTTGCGTTCCTGATTTACGACATCTCCGCTGTGCAACGTCAGGCTCATTCTAGCCACATTTTCTGATCACTGGCGGCCGTTAAACTCCGGTCTTCGCATGCCTCTCGCCAGTGGAAGATTTAGTCAAAATTTGGAGAATTTTCTAAAATCAACGTCAACCGGCGTATCCAGCACGATGATCTTCATCACCGAGTCACCTTGTTTTACCAACTTCTGGACGTACGAGTTGCGACATTTGACCTTGAAGTTGCGTGAACCTCACTCGATACGCTAGTTCATTCAGATGAAGCCATGCTGACTCCGATGTGACGGGAGTGCCTCTGCTCTAAGTTTAGGACATGACTGAACCTGTGCAGTCCCAATCCGAGGCAACCAAACGTGTCCAACTCGACATTGAAGCCATTTGGGGGCATTGACCTTGGGCATTTCAGTCGCTAACGGTATTCACACGACAAACTGGAAAGCGTTATTATCAATTTAACTGCCAAGGCTCTTTGCTGAGGGGTTGGAAAGCAAACTTATTCTCCAAGTTGGAGCTTTAAGTCGAATTACTCCCATTTCCGGAAACCGTTATCATCATCTATACAATTGGAGTAACAAAAGTTTGTTCCTCTCCCAAGGAAATGGATCCGAGGCTGTACCGATATGCTAGCTCCGGTGATATTCGCTCCCTCAAGGAGCTTCTCAGTAGAGATCCGAGCGTACTCCTGGGGCGCACTCCTCAAGAAAACACGGCCCTCCATGTTGCCGCTAGATTTGGACAAAGACTAGTTTTCGCGGAGATCTATAGTCGATGCAAGTCCCTTCTCATGCAGCCGAATTCCGAGGGAGACACTCCTCTGCACGTAGCTTCAAGGGCTGGCCATCTTTCTGTTGTGAAGTTTCTAGTCATAGAGATCACATCCACCTCTCCTTCTCAGCTAGACATTGAAAGCGGCTGCCACGGCAATTTTGAGATTCTAAGACGGGGAAATAGGATAAACAACACAGCCCTGCATGAGGCGATCAGAAACGGTCACTCACAAGTGGTTAGGTTGCTAATAAAAGCGGATTCTCACCTTGTGCTATACGAAAATAGTGCGGGAGAATCCCCATTATACCTGGCTGCTAGTGGGGGCGTGGAAGAGATTGTAAATTGGATCTTGACATCGTGCCCGTTATCTGCTCACGGTGGATCAGATGGCCAGACGGCTTTGCACGGTGCTGTGAGCGCAAGACATTATGGTAACTATGTATTCCTTGATCTGCAAGATATCATGTTCAGCAGTAATGATAAAGATGCTAAGTACTTGTTCCGAGTTCAAGTATCATGTAATCTGATGTAGCAATAGCGTCCTGATATCTACTTATGGAAAATTTGGCATATATGCTTATACAAAGTATGAATATTTTCAACTTCCATTAGATATCGCTCTGTCCCATACTTGCACGTACTGCGTGCTTTAAAGAATATTTTGTTCATGCATCACAGGGATAGTGAAAACCCTCTTAAGAGCGAAACCAGAGCTAATCAAAGAAGCTGACCACCATGGCCGGACCCCTCTCTACTATGCAGCTTTTTTTGGATGCCACAAATTGGTCCAGCAATTACTGGAGCTCGATATCTCGAGTGCATATGTAGTGGACAGAGATGGTCTTTCGTCACTTCATGCAGCAGCGAGTAATGGCCATGCCAAGGTTATAAAAGAGATTATTCGGCAATGCCCAGACGCTGGAGAATTGGTAGACCTGAAGGGCCAAAACATTCTTCATGTTGCAGTCCTAAGCGGGAAAGCAAACGTTGTCAGATGCATATTGGAAACCGTTGAGCTCGAGGGCCTAATAAATCAGCCCGATCACAACGGTAATACTCCTTTGCATCTAACTATCAAGGAAAGGAGAAGTTGGATAGCGGCTTACCTATTGTGGGATGCGAGAGTTGATCAAACAGCCCGGAACACAAAAGGGGAAACCGCCTTCGATGTAGATGAGCCAACCAAGGAACCGCGTGCTATTTCCTCGGTAGGTATACTCTTGCCAGGCCGTAATTCACTGAAATTTGTGAAATCTCCTGACCATAATTCGAAATTTAAGTTGTCTTCATTTCACTTGCAGGTCGTGATGCTGAATTGGCGACAACTACGCCTCCCACATCTTTGGAATCCCCGAGGAGAATTTCTCCCCTGTACAAATGAAGAAAAAGCTGGTGTCTTGACTTCAGAACAAACTTACAAGCAAAATTGTCAGACCTTACTGATGGTCACAACGCTCATCACAACCGTGACGTTCGCAGCGGCTTTCACAATGCCCGGCGGTTATAACAACGACACCGGCCCGGGCCAAGGAGTGGCCCTTCTTCAGTCAAGTGGTTTTCTCAAGCAGTTCATCATCTCTGACACTATCGCAATGACATGCTCTATAATGGCCTCTTCCATCATACTCTGGGGCACTGCTTTCAGCAAGAGATGTTACATGCATTGCTACGTGACTGCAGCTGTGCTGACATTCATCGCGCTGCAGTCAACTGCCATGTCATTCAATACGGGTCTCTTGGCTGTGTTACCTGACCAAACATATGTCCGCACCATGATTTGGATGGTTGGTAGCGTCTTCCATGTTAACACCTGCTTGTTTCTCTTCAGACTGGCCCAGATTTTTTCTGTCTCTGAGATCTGCCTCTCCTTGATTTCCCGCCTCAAAAGGATCAAATGTATCATCTATTCCCACATAGCAAAGAAGTAACATTCTTCAGCATTGTTATGTTGGAGAAATTACTGACAACTATTCCCCTTGTGGATTTGGTGAAATCTGCAAGAAAACATCACTGAGTTTTTTCATTTTTTTTCTGTTTTTGGGATTGTTTGCTTACATGCTTTTACTAATTCTGTGATACCTGGAGCTGTTTCCAGAAGATCTCAGAGCCATGATCCAACAAAATGGCTTCATCCCTCATTTTTTGGACATAAAACAGCTTGATGAATCATGATCAAACACAAACACTGTCAAATGATTGACCTTGACTCTTTCATCACTTTCACTTGATACCTTAACACTACTATTCAAAGTGAGACTGCGCTGATTTGCTTGTCCAGAGTCTAGCCTCAAGATGTCATTGTCCGTGGAAATTCAGGAAAAACTCTGAGATTAAATGTAACATCCTGGATCTACACTGTGTAATATTATCCGCTTTGGGTCCACTGATCCTCACGACTTTAAAATATGTTTCACACAAAGCTTCCGCTATGCTAAGAACAAAGCCTTTAGGGAGGCTCGTAGCTGGGATGACGGTGCGTCCGCGCCAGTATGGGAGGCCCAAAGAGGACAATATTGGGTTGGGCTGAGGGATGGCAATGTGGTTACGCCTCTACCCCAGACAACACGTTTTAAAGTCATGAGGGTCAGTAGGCCCAAATCGGATAATATTACACTACGTAAACCTGAGATGTTACATTAAACCATCCCAAACGTGTTAAACTTGGCTTTGACTTCCGGAATGTGTCTTAAAAGTCATTGACTCATACCCTCACGTTCACATTAGATACGGCAGTGCAGGCCCTCACGTTTTTCATTATCTGCAAGGAAAAATCAAGAGCTAACTGCCAAGATGTTTTGGCAAAGGATCTGCAGGTCCGACTTTGGACCATGCGACAAAAATAAAAAAGAATTCTCTGTACGACGTTGGAGAATGACTTTTTTGCAATTTGGGGCATGTTAGTAACGTTTCTGTTTGTTTGATTTTCTGTTTTTTTTTCCTCAGAACAGAAAAAGAACAAAAATTTGTTTAGTAACATCAGTTAGTTTTTTTGCTCTCCAGAATTGAAAAGTGATTGGGGAATAGATTTGGAACAGAAATAAGAAGTGAAAAAAAAGCTACTTTTTTGTATCCGGAACAAAAAAAGAAACAATAGATAAACAAAATCGGCTCTCCGTCTTTCACAAAATATTTTCATACTAAATAATAAAACCACAAATCCTAAACCCTAAATCTTGACCCTGAAACCCTAAACCTCAAAACCTTAAACCTCAATATAGAAACCCTAAAACCCATAACACTAAATGAAATACCCAAAATCCTAAACTCTAAAACCCCAAAACCCAAATCCCTAAAATCCTAAACCTTCTAAACCCAAAATCCCAAATCTGAAACTCGAAACAC
This sequence comes from Syzygium malaccense, assembly GCA_031216405.1. Taxonomy (NCBI): domain Eukaryota; kingdom Viridiplantae; phylum Streptophyta; class Magnoliopsida; order Myrtales; family Myrtaceae; genus Syzygium; species Syzygium malaccense. The sequence goes on along the minus strand of CM062258.1, from coordinate 4,083,112 downwards.
TAAACCTTAAACCCCAAAACTCCAAACCCGAAACCTTAAAATCGTAATTCCAAACCCTAAATCCTAAAACGTTAAACCGCAAAACCCCGAACCCTAAACTATAAACTCCAAACCCTAAACTGTAAACCCTATACCTTAAATCCTAAACCCCAACACCCAAAACTCGAATCCCTAAAACCCTAAACCACTAAACCCCAAACCCAAAACTCGAAACGTTAAACCTAAAACCCCAAACCCAAAATTCTAAAACCTAAGCCTCAAACCCTAAACCATAAAATCCAAAATCTAAAACCCTAAACCTCAAAACTGAAATCCTAAAACCCTAACCTAAAATCCTACACCCTAAACTGTAATTTCCTCGACCACCACCCGATATTTGATTTGTCTAGAATGAGTAATTTTCTTTATGATTGTATTAAGGTCATCTAATTCTATATCATAATATATTATTTTTCAAGTTATAGTCTAATTTTATCCAAATATAAATTGTTAAATCCCCTAAACTGCAATTTCCTCGACTACCACCCGATATTTGCTTTGTCTATAAGGAGTAATTTTCTTTATGATCGTATTAAGGTCATCCAATTCTATATCATAATATATTATTATTCTATTTCTAGTCTAATTTTATCCAAACGTGAATTGTTAAGTCTTCACCGATAATTTTATAATTAGATGAAAAAATAGGGAGTAGAAATTTTTAGTATCCGATCAAATGCATTTCTATTATTTTTTTACTCTAGGAATATAAATTTTGTATAGTTACAAAACACGTTTTCTAACTCCAAACTCGTCTAGGGAATAGCAATAAAAAAAACTATTTCTGAATAGAAATTGTTTCTATGAACAAAAACATTACCAAGCAGACCCTCAATCATTTCTCAATCGAGAATCACTCTTCCAAGATTACATTCCTATTTTTCTTTTTTCCTTTTTTAATGCCTTTATGTTCCTTTTCTCTTTTTCTTTTTTATTTTTTTGCTAGGTCCTTTTCTCTTTTTCGTACAGAGCTCTTGTTCCTTTTGAAATATGGTAATTTTAGTTGGTCATCAGTGCACCAACCAAAAAAAAATTTGTCAGGACATTTTCCACTTAAATTCAATCAATGCAACTGGTAAAATAAAAAAATAATAAACAAATAAAACTTGCGATTTTACGCTGTGAGGATGTGATCAAGTGCAAAATATCGTAAATTACATTTTCCTTTATTTTACAATATTCTATAAAGAATCCTTTTAGCTGTTCAATAGTAGCTCAACAATTATATGGTTATACATCAACTACAGTTTCATCTGCCGCATCGGCGAGAAATTTTACTTAATATAAGTGATGATTCCTTTTAAGTTTCGATCTAATCACCAAAGTCAATCTTAGGTCGCGGATTGAAGGGCATATTTAGGTTCCACGCCCCACAGACAATGATTTGCTCATATTTGCGTTCCTAGTTTACAACATCTCCGCCAGGCAACGTCGGGGCTCATTCTAGGCAAAACTGCCTTTGACATAGATGAGCTAACCAAGGAAACACGTGTTATTCCTTCGATAAGTATACTATTGCCCGGCCATAATTCAATGAAATTTATGAATGCTTCGGCCATGAATCTAAATCTAAATTGTCTTCCTTTCACTTGCAGGTCCCTATGGTGAATTGGCAACAACTACGCCTCCCACATCATTGGAATTTTCGCGGAGGATTTCTCCCCAGTACAAATGAACGAAAGGCCGGCGTCTTGGATTCAAAACAAACTTACAAGCAAGACTGTCAGACGTTATTGATGGTCGTGACACTCATCACAACCGTGACGTTTGCAGCAGCTTTCACAATGCCCAGCGGTTATAACAATAACGCTGGCCTAGACCAAGGAGTGGCCCTTCTCCGATCAAGCAGTTATCTCAAGTGGTTCATTATCACCGACACTATCACGATGACCTGCTCGATAATGGCCGCTTCCCTCATGCTCTGGGGCGCTGCTTTTGGGAAGAGACCTTACACGCATTGCTACGTGATTGCGGCTGTGCTGACATGCATCGCGCTGCATTCGACTGCAATATCCTTCTTGTCGGGTCTGGTGGCTGTTCTACCTGACCAAGCGTATGTCCACGCCATGAATAACATAGTTGGCGGTGCCTTCCATGTTAACACCTGCTTGTTTCTCTTCAGACTGGCACAGATTTTTTCCGTCTCTGAGATCTGCCTCTCCTTGATTTCCCGCCTCAGAAGGCTCAAGCGTATCATCAATTCCCACAAAGTAAACAAATGACATTCTTCGGCAATGTTATATTGGAGAAATTGCTGACAACTTTGCCCCTCGGGGATTTAGTGAAATCTGCAGGAAAACATCGCTCAGTTTTTTCTTTTATGTCTTTTTCAAGCCAACAAAACCCAACCGTTGTTTACTTATATGCTTTTACTAATTCCATGATACCTGGAGCTGTTTCCAGAAGATCTCAGGGCCACCGTCCAACAGAATGAATTCATCTCTCAATATTTTGACATAAAACAGTCTGATTAATTATGATTAAAACACTAACACGGTCAAATGATTGACCTCGACTCGCACATCACTTCCACTTGATCCCTCAACACTTTCTACTCAAAGTAATACTGCGCTGTTTTGCTTGTCCAGAGTCTAGGACACGAGATGTCAATGTCTGTGGAAATTTCAGAAGAAGAAACACTCGAGTTTTGGCTCTCCATACCATCCCTCCAAACGCTTTAAACTTGGCATTGACTTCCCGAATGCGTTTAAAAGTCATCGAGTCATACCCCCGGACTCCCATTAGATACCGCAGCGCAGGTCCTCGCGTTATTCATTAACTGCAAGGGAAATTCAACGACCAACTGCCAAGATATTTTGGCAAAGGACCTGCAAGTCCGACATTGGACCATGCGGACAAAAAAAGACTTTGTACAACGTTGGAGAATTGACCTTTTTGGCAATTTGGCATGCCACGGTACGATAAATAGCCATCCATATTCCTTCACTTATCATTCCTGCGTTGAAGGAAATGGAGATGCTGGCCGCACCGTTACTCTTGAAATTTTGGACAACTTGTTTGTCCGGTTTTCCTAAATCAATCAAGGTTTTGCTAGCATAATAGTCTTTTGAGCCACTATGAGAGAAAAGAGCATGTTGTGAGCCACAAATTATTAGGACATTTTCCACTTAAATTCAATCAATGCAACTCGTAAAACCAAAAAAAAAAAAATTAAAACTTCAGATTTTACGCTACGAGGATGTGATCAAGTAAAAAATATCGTAAATTACATTTTCCTCTATTTTACAATATTCTATAAAAATTTATTACATTTCGTCCTAATCAAGTGCACACAATGTCATAAATTGCATTTTTGTTTAAATTTGCAACGTCGCACCACCTTTGACGACATTTTATTCTAACCAGGTGCAACATATTATAAAGTATGAGAAAATATGATTTTTTTTTAGAATTAAGACTATGGTAGTATACAAAGAATTTCCGACGTAACGTCATAAGTGCAGCACTTTATAAAAAGCAAATTTCTTTTATTTAGATTATTAAATAGTTTTATCTTGATCAAGTGAGTGTCATAAGTTTCTTGTTTGTTGTAAGAAATATAAATATTGGGACATTTACCGAGACTTAAACGTCGTGCACTGTTTCGACCAAAAAAAAATGTCGTACAATGTGAATATTTCTATTTAATGAGCGTTACGAGATTACATATTATAACAAAATGTCGAGGTAAAAAAGAAGAAGAAGATCATACTACAAAGTTGTTCACGAAGGAGAGACAGGATGAAGATGGAGATTCAAGAGAAGTAGTTAGCAAGAACAAATAATGGTTTTTAATTTTCATTTTCTTGTCGGGGAATTGTCTTTTTTTTTCATGTAAAGAATAAAATCTATAAACATCCAGAAGCTGGTTCTTCTTGGAATGAAAATTGTGATCAACATAGCACCGTTAGAAACTCAATCTAACAGCACCGTTACGCTAGCAAGACTATTATCTCAAAGTATTAACAATTCTACAGAGTACAAAGAATACTGCATGACAAAAATTGCAGGCTAATTGTCCAATTTATTCTACAATATGATCACGTACGAACGAGCTAATCATACGTAGCTAAGATTGGTGGATCTTTGCCCTCAATTAGAAATTAATTCTTGAAACTCGATATATAAAGTTCAATTCTTTTTAAATTACTAATTGTTGATCGATCTATCTTGACATGATAAATTAGATGTTCCAAGCCCACTTGACCGATCTAGAACTCCTTTTAGTGAAGGGTTTAAGAGCTTCCTAGACATGTGACATTTTGTTATATCCGTCTTAATCACTCGTATGTGTAACTAACACTATTAATTTTCTCTTCCGTCTTTATTTTTTCGCGATTTTTTCTTTCCTCTCTCTCAAAGGGAATTCATATTATCTAATAAGCGTTTCTACGGAACAGGTCTTCAATTCAATACGAGGGTTGGATAAAAGGAGAAAAAACATGGTCCACCAGATTTTTTTTGGAAAACCGATTTTCTATCGTAACATACTAAAGTTAAAAGAAAGTTCTGAAAGCAAAAATGATCAAACCTACATTTAATTGAGAAAAGTTACAGTGAATGAGAAAAGTTAATGACACATACACCGTAAAACTTTACGAATTGCAAAAGAAAGTTATGATCACTCAGACATTTTACTAACAATAAAATAAAATAAATTTACCATTAACTTATTAGGAAGATCTCGGCACGACCCCGTGGGCCAGCACGGTCCAATAGTGTCATGCTTCTTACCGGACCACTATGGCCTAGTTATTCTTTTAGAACCTTTTTAGCTGTTCCACAATAGCATGACAGTTATATAGTCGTTACATCAGCTGCAATTGCAACTGCCGCATCCACAAGCAATTTTACTTAATATAATCTGATGCACCTAGGGGGACCGGTGGACCCGTTATGGGATTAGACAAACTGACGGGCTCGAAGTCAACGATTTCGGATTGAGCTCAAATTTGGTCAGCTGAAGTGAAACGACGTACTGATCAATATTCACAGCCATTGGCTGTGATTAACAATGGATTTTCGCGATTCAGGGTTATTTAGATGGGTTTTTCTATTATTTTAATATTTTTATGGGTTAATTTAGTAAAGGGCAATTTCGTAATTTTACGTTTTGATGTTTACTAATCCTAGTAGGGTTAGATTTGGGAATATATAAGCTTATTTTAGGGTTTCATTTGAGTAGACTTTGAATATTTTGATTATTAATCAATTGAGAGAACAATTTGTTCCTCGTTATCGTTTCGATTCTACTGTTTAGCCTAATTTCTTTCGCTCTTCGGCATCAATTGGTATCAAAGCCTAGGTTGCCTGAATCAATGGTTGAACATAATCGAGGTGGTTAAAGATAGTGTGCTCGTGGAGGCCGGGGGCATGGAGTCGTTCCTAATGCAAATGAACAGCCGCGTCTGAGATACCTACGAGATATTGAAATTCAGGAATAGAGAAGGCTAATCCAGGATTTGGAGCGACGTCTTGCAGAGGCAGGGCTTGACGCTCAATCCGAAGAAGAAGCAAAATCTGAGGATCCATCCGATGATAAAGAGGAGGACGTAAACCCTTTCGGGATTCAGAACCAGGGGCGGAATTGAGGAGTACGACTTGGAAATCAGCGCTCTTCTCAAAATTTCGAGATGAAGATCGAGATTCCCGAATTTAATGGTAAGGCTCATCCTGATGAGTTTATTAATTGGTTATATATGATAGAACGGATTTTTGATCTTAAAGACCTAACTGAGGGGCAAAAAGTGAAGTTAGTGGCTATTAGGCTGCGAAAATATGCTTCGATTTGGTGGGAACACATGAAAAAGCAACGCGCTAGAGATGGGAAGCCGAAGGTGCATCGCTGGGAAAAGATGAAAAAGTTATTGCAAAAAGATTTTTTGCCTACCCATTATAGGCAAGAGGCGTTTATTGAGTATCATAACGTCAAGTAAGGTGATAAAACAATTGAGGAATTTACAGAGAAATTTGATCGCTTGCGGATGCGTTGTGATGTGGCGGAGGAAGTGTCACGCCCCGAACTCTCACGGACTCGCGACATCCCTTGCTGGTCGATCATTGAATGCGACGTCCCAGGCAATGTCGCCGACCCAACTCAAACATCAGAGATTTAGCACATGCGGAAACAAAATGAAACAACCCAGACAATTACTAAGAACAAAGGGGTAGCAATAGTACACTTCAATACTTGCAATTCATGCACTTGGTAGATATATACAATATTCATAAAAGTCAACTGCCAACTTGGTCAAAAACGACAGAAACACATTCAACAAAAGAGATCGTGGTTCGCCAACTTATCCACTCTACAAAATGGGTCACTCAAAATACAGGTTCCTTGACCCGTCTTCGATCCCCGAGATTAACCTTGTAGGGTCTCCAATCAACTATGGTCGAGGACCTGAAATGGTTTGGTTAAACAACCATGAGAACACTTCTCAATAAGCAGACAACCTAAACCCCACATAGGCCAATGCGTACCCAGACGAGTCTAAAAATGCAATCTAGCTATTCACATAACAAATTTCACATACTTATCACAATTACTCAAGCGTCATTCACAGGTACATTCATCAATTCAATTAAGTACAATACACATGCGCATACATTCAACTTTTTCATTACCCGGGTCAACACCCCACAGGTCCTTTTTCGCCACCCGCGTCAACACGCTCCAGGCTGGCAGCCCTCCGATCAATCCGGGCTTTGTCCCGCGTCATCACGCTCCAAAAATTTTCTCTCGACCCGGGTCAACACCCTACAGGTTGGCAGCCCTCCGATCAATCCGGGCTCTGTCCCAGGTCAACACCCTACAGGACCTTTGGACAATCACTACGCCACAATCACACACTCCACGTGATTCAATCAATTTCCACGCCATATTCAAGTTTCAATAACATTAACTCAACTCAGCCTCCCTACTCAACACAAGCCAACACACTTAGTACCAAATTTCACTCCCATGTGCCACGATGAACTGGCCACGCACACAATCACCAACACATCACATTTCAATACACATTCCAACCATCGACTCCACAACATTTGTCCATAATCATAGCAATTCTATCAGCCAAGGACAGCCACTAATTGGCCTCCAAATCCCCACAAATTATTCCACAAATCAGACATGATCAGCCCGTGCACCACAAATCATCCATCACTCTAGCACATTAAACCCCGTCTACCATTGCAAGCCCGAGCCCATATGATATGCATTAAACCAACCACAAATAATTAACGCGAATTATCGTCAAGCGAATACTGAATCACACACAAACAATCCATAATCGCGGCATAAATTCCCACATCAACGGCCCCCAACTCAGCTCCAAATCAGCCATAAATTGCCACGATTCAATCTACATTCGGACCCTAATCACTCACCCCTAATCAGCCCACATCTCGGCCACCAAATCACGCTAAACGGACTCCGAATCGGCCCGAGCAGCCCATAATCAGCCACAAATCCCACACTAAACAACCCTTAAACACATCGAATGATACCCAAAGTCCTAGATGGCGTTTAGGGAGTCGCTTACCCCGACTTGAGCGGGAGAACAAGGCTGGGCAGCGAGGAAAATCGCCGGGACAGCGGCGACGGCGGCGATCGGCGAGGCTCTCGGCCACAGCCGGGCGACAAGGAGCTCCGGCTGAGGCAACAGCAGCTCGACGACAGCAAGGGAGGACCGGGACCTCGCCGGGACAGCAGCAGCTCCGGCGTTCGAGCGGCGGCCCACGGCGGCGACGGAAACAGGGCCGGTGAGGGCAGAACAGGGGAAGGGGAAGGGAGGCGTTGGGTTGGCCGGAACAAGGGAGGGGGTGGTGTCGGGTGGCCGGCTAGGCGGTGGGGTGGCGGTCGGTGGCTGGGTGGCGGAGGTGAGGCGGCGGCGGCCAGAACGACGGCACGCGGCGGCGACGAAGCTCGGAGCCCTAAACAGGGGAAGACGCCGGGGAAAAGAGAAACAGGGGAGAGAAGGTCGCGCGGCGGCCGGAGGCGGCACGGCGACGTCACGGGCGGCCGGGCGACGGAGGACAGGTCGGCAAACGATTGGGCACGCCGGACTGCGGCGGACGCAGCAGCTAGCTGCTGCTCGCGAGCAGCGCGGGCAGGGCCGGCGCGCGACGGTCGCGGGCGACGAGCGGCGGCGCGGCTCGGTCGGGCGACGGCGGCGCAAGGCGGTAGGCGGCGGTGGCTGGGCTGGTCGCTGGCGAGGTGGGATCGAGCGAGCAGCAAGCAGGAGTAGAAGCCAGAAACAATGGCGTCGGGGGCAAGCCAGCGAAGGAGAAGAAGAAGAGAGGAAGAAAAGAAAAGAAAAAGAAGAAAAGAAAGAGAGAGAGGAGAGTGGATAGGTCTGACAGAAGGGGAACACGTGCGAAGGGGGGGGGGAAAGTGACCGGAGAGAGAGAGAGAGAGAGAGAGAGAGAGAGAGAGAGAGAGAGAGAGATACGAAAATTAAAAAAAAACATTCAAATAATAATTGCAATCCGATGGCCCATATTTAAAACCGAAAATGATCTAAAGGTCCAAATTAATCCTAGAATATAATAAGGGACAAAGGCCAAATTAATTAGATCAAACTACCCCGAGGGAGGTCTACTAGTCCAAATTCGCACCCGGATAATAATCCATTTTTCGCATAATCTGAGCAATCTCGAGGCCAACTGCAATAATATCGACACCGCCAATTAAATTCGTCCCGAAACTCCGAGAAATTCGACACCAAAGTTTGGGTTCTAAATAACGGCAAAATTCGATCGAATGCGATTTTAGCGAAATCTCAAATTTAAAACGATAATCGGGAGTGATCAGTTCCCGAGCGAGATTTTACTATAAGCACAATGACGAATTACACGTTTTATAAATCCCAAAAATGGGCTGAAATTCGGAATGTCACAGGAAGACGAGCAGACGATTGCTCGATATCTGGCAGGGCTGCGATATGAGATCTCTGATATTGTCCAATTACAGCAGTATTGGACATATGAGGATGTGTGCAAACTAGCCCTAAAGGTGGAGGGGCAATTCAAAAGAAAGAGCAGTAAGTCCAAGTGGTCTAGCAGCGGTTCTAAATGGTCAGGCAATAGTTCCAAGTGGTTAGATAAAGAGTTTCGAGGGAAAGCAGGGAGTTCTTCAACCCCGGCAGCAGTTAAGGGCGCTGGTTCAAAATCTGCAACAAAAGGAAAGCAAGGTAGTGCTGGATCTAGCAGGGGAGGAGCTACAGGCAAGAAATGTTTCAAGTGTCAAGGACTCGGGCATTTTGCTACTGATTGTCTGAACCAACAGTTCGTGACACTTGTAGATAATTCAACTTTTGATGAAGATCCAACTTATGATGAATATAATGAATAACAAGAATATGCAGATCCAGATCAGGAAGACATTGTCTATGCCGATTCTGGTGAGTCTTTAGCTATGCGTCGGATTTTAAATATTACTGAAGTAGATGATAAATCGTGGTTTAGGCATAATATCTTTCATACTAAGTGCACTAGTGAGGGAAATGTGTGTAGTATGATAATTGACGGAGGAAGTTGCGAGAATGTGATATCTACCACTATGGTATAAAAGTTGGGGTTGAAAACTGTTGAACATCCTCAACCATATAAGCTGTCATGGCTTAGGAAGGAGCATGAGGTAAAAGTGAGCAAGAGGTGTTTAGTGCAGTTCTCGATTGGGAAGAAATATAATGATGAAGTGTGGGGTGACGTAGTTTCAATGGATGCTTGTCATATTCTGTTAGGAAGACCTTGGCAATTTGACAAGAAAACATAGCATGATAGATTCAAAAATACATACACCTTCAAGAAGGATGATCGGACCATTACTCTGAGTCCTTCAAATTTGAGAAAAGAAGGGAAAAGTAATCTGCTTTCCAAATCAGTGTTCTAGGAGGAGACGATGAATGCCCCAGAGCTTTTTGCTATTGTAGTCATGGAGCAGAATCTTGATAATTCAGAAATTTCAACTCAAGTTCTGCCTATACTTGAGGAGTTTGCTAATGTCGTACCAGAGGAATTGTCACCTGGATTGCCACCCATGAGGGACATTCAGCATTGTATAGATCTCGTTTCAGGAGCTGCTATTCCTAATAAGGCAGCTTACAGAATGAATCCTAAGGAGCATGAGGAGATGCAGAGGCAAGTGCAGGAACTATTAGAAAATGGTGCAATTCGAGAGAGCATGAGCCCTTGTGCAATGCCAGCTTTGTTGGTTCCTAAGAAAGATGGGTCGTGGAGAATGTGCGTGGATAGCAGAGCTGTCAACAAGATCACGATCAGATTTCGCTTTCCTATCCCGAGATTTGATGATTTAATTGATCAGCTGTATGGAGTGACTATCTTTTCGAAGATAGACTTGAGGAGTGAATATCATCAGATTAGGGTGCGTCTTAGAGATGAGTGGAAGACCGCTTTTAAAACTCGAGATGGTCTATATGAGTGGATAGTGATGCCTTTCGAGTTATCTAACGCGCTGAGCACCTTTATGAGACTGATGAATCAGGTGTTTCATCCTTTTATTGGCCAGTTTGTTATCGTATATTTCGATGATATTTTTGTTTATAGTGCATCGACTGATCAACACTTGTAGCATTTGAGAAGGGTGTTCGAGACATTGAGGGAGCAGAAATTATATGCTAATACCAAGAAGTGTCACTTCCTGACTGATCGTGTGACCTTTTTGGGATATATAGTAACCAAGGAGGGCATTCAGATGGACTCAGCTAAAGTCGAGGCTATTACAAATTGGGAGATTCCGAAAAATATTCATGAGGTACGTAGCTTTCATGGGTTTGCGTCTTTTTATCGGAGATTTTTTCAGGATTTCAGTACTATTATTACACCTCTGACAAATTGTCTAAAAGGAAGTAAATTTGTATGGACTAAGAAAGCAGAAGCTGCTTTTCAATTATTAAAGAAGAAGGTGACTGAAGCACCTGTTCTCGTGCTTCCTGACTTTAATGAGATTTTTGAGGTGCATTGTGATGCTTCAAGTGTTGGTATTGGGGGTGTCCTGAGTCAAAAATGTAAACCTGTAGCATTCTTTAGTGAGAAGTTGAATGAGACGAAAAGGAAGTATTCAACTTATGATAAAGAATTTTACGCTATTGTGCGGAGTTTGGAGCATTGGAAGCACTATCTTATTTCGAAAGAGTTTATCTTATTTTCTGATCATGAAGCCTTGAAATACATCAATGGGCAGCACAAATTGAATGCAAGGCATGCGAAGTGGGTGAAGTTCCTTCAAGTTTTCAGTTTTTCCATCAAGCATAAAGCGAGAGTGTTAAATAGTGTGGTAGATGCATTGAGCAGAAAACACTCTTTGCTGTCTACGATGCAGGTAAAAGTTCTAGGCTTTGATACTTTTAAAGATTTATATGTTGATGATCCTCATTTTGGGGAAATCTGGAGGAAGAGCAAAATGGAGCCTTTTCGGCAATTTCAGATCGTGGAGGGTTACCTATTTAAAGGTCACAAATTGTGCATTCCTCGATGTTCTTTGAGGGAATCTATTATTATTGAGGGACATGCTGGCGGTTTAGCTGGGCACTTTGACGTGGATAAGACGAAGGCCTTGTTGAGTGAACATTTTTATTGGCCTCGGATAGAGCGTGATGTGACGCGTTTTATAGAGAGGTGCAAGGTATGTCATGTGGCAAAGATCAAAAGTACTAATGCAGGACTGTTTATGCCTCTACCTATTCCAGTTGCACCGTGGGGGATGTCAGTTTTAACTTTGTCTTGGGTTTGCCAAGAATGCAGCAGAGTAAGGTATCAATAATAGTGGTTGTCGATAGATTCTCGAAGATGGTCCACTTTGTTCCGTGTAGCAAGTCCTATGATGCTTTACAGGTTGCTCAATTATTTCTGCAGGAGATTGTTAAGCTGCATGGAATTCCTAAGTCCATAACCTCATATCGTGATGTGAAATTTGTGAGTCACTTTTGGCGCACTCTTTGGAGGTACATGGGCACAAGTTTGAAGTTTAGTTCATCTCATCATCCTCAGACTGATGGCCAGATAGAAATTGTTAATCAAAGCTTAGGGAATTTGTTGCGGAGTTTGATTGGAGATAATCCGCAACAATAGGACTTGGCATTACCGAACTAAGAACCGAACTATACGCAAGACTCCTTTTGAAGTAGTTTATGGGCGTAATCCAATTACTCCATTGGATCTCACACCAATATCAGTTCTTAAACAATTTAGTTCAGAAGCTGAAGAACATGCAAAGCATATCAAAGAGCTGCATTCCCAGGTCCATGATCAGATCAACAGGCAGAACATGAAGTATAAGCAGCGCGTGGATATACGCAGGAAAAGAGTCATCTTCAAGGAAGGTGATCTAATTTGGATTCACCTTAGGAAAGAACAATTTCCAGCAGGAAGATTTGGCAAGCTTCATCCTAAAGCTGATGGACCCTTCAGAGTTTTGAAACGAATTAGTGACAATGCTTACAAGATCGATTTGCCGAGTAAGTGTAATATATCCAGAACTTTTAATGTAGCAGATTTGTCACCCTCCTACGTTGAAAAGGAAGAAGATCCTGAAGAGATTGACGACAATAAAGGCGAAGCAGATTCGAGAACGAATCTTTATCTAACAGGGGAGGATGATGCACCTAGGGGGACCGATGGACCCATTATGCGATTAGACGAACCGACGGGCTCGAAGTCATCGATCTCGGATTGAACTCAAATTTGGTCGGCTAAAGCGAAATGGCATGCTGATCAATACTCACAGCTATTAGCTGTGATTAACGATGGATTTTTGCGATTCGAGGTCGTTTAAATAGGTTTTTCTATTATTTTAGTATTTTTATGGGTTAATTTAGTAAATGGCAGTTTCGTAATTTTACGTTTTGATGTTTACTAATCCTAGTAAGGTTAGGATTGGGGATATACAAGCTTATTTTAGGGTTTCGTTTGAGTAGACTTTGAATATTTTGATTGTTAATCAATTGAGAAAATAATTTATTCCTCGTTATCGTTTTGATTCTACTGTTAGCCTAATTTCTTTCGCGCATCGGCATCATAATCGCCGATCCCTTTTAAGTTTCAATCTAATCACCAAAGTCAATCTTAGGTTCATGGATTGGAGGGCATATTTGGATTCCGCACCCCATGGACAATGATTTGCTCATATTGGCATTCCTGATTTCTGACATCTCCACGGTACAACGCCGGGGCTGATTCTAGCCAAATTTTCTGATCACCAGCGGCCACTAATCTCCGGTATTCGCTTGCCTCGCTGGTGGAAGATTTAGTCAAGAGCATTGCTGGCCTAAAAGTACTGTTAGCTAACGGTGCAATTCATATCACAAGTTGAGAGAGCATCAATTCTTATTTTAAGAAACAAATCTACTCATATCATTCAAGGTGGAGAATTACAGGTGGAGAAGCCACCGTTCCATTTGGAAAACTTACGGCAACTACAGCTAATGATTTCCCTTCAACTAGAGTAGCGTATCCAGCACGACGGCCTTCATCACCGATTCACGTTGTTTTTTCCAACTTCTGGACGCAAGAGTTGCGCCGTTTGACCTTGGATATGCGCGAACCTCCCTTTACGCGCTAGTCAATTCGGTTGAACCCATGCTAACTCCTATGCGACGGGAGTGTCTCCGCTTCAAGTTTTAGGACATGACTGAATCTATGCTGTCCCAATATGAGGCAGCTGGCGTGTCGAACTTGACAGTTGACAGTGACTTTCTAGAATGTGCTCTGAAGTCATTTGGGGGGCATTGACGTTGGGCACTTTCGTCGCTAATGGTATTCACAGGACGAACTGGAAGGCGTTTATCAACTATTTAAACTGCCAAGGCCCTTTGGCTGAGGCGTTGGAAAGCATACTTATTCTCCAAGTTGGAAGCTTTCTGTCAAATTACTCCCCCTTTCCGGGAAACCGGTATTACCATCTATACAATCGGAGCGACCTTAGTTTATTCCTCTCCCGAGAAAATGGATCCGAGGCTGTACCGATATGCTAGCTCTGGTGATACTCGCTCCCTCAAGGAGCTTCTCGGTAGAGATCCGAGCGTACTCCTGGGGCGCACTCCTCAAGGAAACACGGCCCTCCATGTTGCCGCTAGATTTGGACAAAGACCGGTTTTCGAGGAGATCTATAGTCGATGCAAGTCCCTTCTTATGCAGCCGAATTCCGAGGGAGACACTCCTTTGCATGTGGCTTCAAGGGGTGGCCATCTTTCTGTTGTGAAGTTTTTGGTCACAGAGATCACATCCACCGCTCCTAATCAGCTAGACATTGAAAGCAGCTGCGACCGCAATTTCGAGATGCTAAGACAGGGAAATAGAAGGAACAACACAGCCTTGCATGAGGCGATCAGAAACGGTCACTCACAAGTGGTTAGGTTGTTAATAAAAGCCGATTCTCACTTTGTACTTTACGAAAATAGTGCGGGAGAATCCCCATTGTACCTGGCTGCTAGAGGGGGCATGGAAGAGATTGTAAATTGGATCTTGACATTGTGCCCTTTATCTGCGAACGGTGGATCAGATGGCCAAACAGCTTTACACGCTGCTGTGAGCACAAGACATTCTGGTAACTCTCTATACCTTGACCTGCAAGATATCATGCTCTAAAGTATTAACAAAGATGCTAAGTTTTTGTACCGAGTTCAACTATCATGTAATCTAATGTAGCAATAGAGTCCTAGTATCTACTAATGGAAATTTTGGCATATATGCTTATACAAAGTAAAAAATCTTTTCAACTTCCATTAGATATTGCTCAACCTCAATACTTGCAAGTTCTGCACGCTTTAAAGAATATTTTGTTCATGTATCACAGATATAGTGAAAGCCCTCCTAAGAGCAAAGCCGGAGCTAATCAAAGAAGCTGACCACCATGGCAGAACCCCTCTCTACTATGCAGCTTTTTCTGGATACCACAAATTGGTCCGGCAATTGTTAGAGCTCGATATCTCGAGTGCATATGTAGTGGACATAAATGGTTTTTCGTCACTTCATGCAGCAGCGAGTAATGGTCATGCCAAGGTTATAAAAGAGATTATTCGACAATGCCCAGATGCTGGGGAATTGGTAAACCTAAAGGGCCAAAACATTCTTCATGTTGCAGTGCTAAGTGGGAAAGCAAATGTTGTCAGATGCATATTGGAAACCTATGAGCTCGAGGACCTAATAAATCAGAATGATCACCACGGCAATACTCCTTTGCATTTAACGATCATGGAAAGGAGAAGTTGGATTGCGGCTTACCTGTTGTGCGATGCGAGAGTTGATCGAACAGCTCGGAACGTAAAAGGCGAAACTGCCTTCGATATAGATGAGCTAACCAAGGAAACACGTGTAATTCCTTTGGTAAGTGTACTATTGCCCGGCCATAATTCTATGAAATTTATGAAATCTCCGGACCATGTTTCGAAATCTAAAATGTCTTCCTTTCACTTGCAGGTTGCGATGGTGAACTGGCGACAGCTACGCCTCCCACATCATTGGAATTTACAAGGAGGATTTCTCCCTAGTTCAGATGAACAAAAAGCCGGTGTCTTGGATTCAGAACAAACTTACAGGCAAAACTGTCAGACGTTATTGATGATCGCAACACTCATCACAGCCATGACGTTTGCAGCAGCTTTCACAATGCCCGGCGGTTATAACAATAACGCCGGCCCTGGCCAAGGAGTGGCCCTTCTCCGGTCAAGCAGTCATCTCAAGTGGTTCATCATCTCCGACACTATTGCGATGACCTGCTCGATAATGGCCGCTTCCCTCATATTGTGGGGCACTGCTTTCGGCAAGAGACCTTATGTGCATTGCTACGTGATTGCCGCTGTGCTGACATGCATCGCTTTGCAGTCGACTGCGATATCGTTCTTGTCGGGTCTCGTGGCTATTCTACCTGACCAAGCATATGTCCACACCATGAATAACATAGTTGGCAGTGCCTGCCATGTTAACACCTGCTTGTTTCTCTTCAGACTGGCACAGATTTTTTCCTTCTCTGAGATCTGCCTCTCCTTGATTTCCCGCCTCAGAAGGCTCAAGCGTATCATCAATTCCCACAAAGTAAACAAATGACATTCTTTAGCAATGTTATATTGGAGAAATTGCTGATAACTTTGCCCCTCGGGGATTTAGTGAAATCTGTCGGAAAACATCGCTTAGTTTTTTCTTTTATGTCTTCTTCAAGCCAACAAAACCCAACCGTTGTTTACTTATATGCTTTTACTAATTCCATGATACCTGGAGCTGTTTCCAGATGGTCTCAGAGCCAACGTCCAACAGAATGACTTCATCTCTCAATATTTTGACATAAAACAGTCTGATTAATTATGATTAAAACGCTAACACGGTCAAATGATTGACCTCGACTCTCACATCACTTCCACTTGATCCCTCGACACTTTCTATTCAAAGTAATACTGCGCTGAATTGCCTGTCCAGAGCCTAGGACACGAGATGTCATTGTCTGTGGAAAATTCAGAAAAAAAACACTTGAGATTTGGCTCTCCATACCATCCCTCCAAACGTGTTAAACTTGGCATTGACTTCCCGAATGCGTTTAAAAGTCATCGAGTCATACCCTCGGACTCCCATTAGATACGTACCGCAGCGCAGGTCCTCACGTTATTCATTAACTGCTAGGGAAATTCAAGTACCAACTGCCAAGATATTTTGGCAAAGGACCTGCAGGTCCGACTTTGGACCATGCGGACAAAAAAAAAAAGACTTTGTACAACGTTGGTGAATTGACCTTTTTGGCAATTTGGTATGCCACGGTACGATAAA
This sequence comes from Syzygium malaccense, assembly GCA_031216405.1. Classification (NCBI taxonomy): domain Eukaryota; kingdom Viridiplantae; phylum Streptophyta; class Magnoliopsida; order Myrtales; family Myrtaceae; genus Syzygium; species Syzygium malaccense. Next base: position 4,066,297 of record CM062258.1, on the reverse strand, counting down.
TAGCCATCCATATTCCTTCGCTTATCATTCCTGCGTTGAAGGAAATGGAGACGCTGGTCGCACCGTTACTCTTGAAATTTTGGACAACTAGGTTGTCCGGTTATCCTAAATCAATCAGGGTTTTTCTAGCATAATAGTCTTTTGAGCCACTCTGAGAGAAACAGCATGTTGTGAGTCACAAATTATTAGGACATTTTCCACTTAAATTCAATCAATGCAACTCGTAAAACCAAAAAAAAAAAATTAAAATTAGGGATTTTGTGCTATGAGGATGTGATTAAGTAAAAATATCGTAAACTACATTTTCCTTTATTTTACAATATTCTATAAAAATTTATTACATTTCGTCGTAATCAAGTACACACAATGTCATAAATTGCATTTTTGTTTAGTTCTGCAGCGTCGCACCACCATTGACGACGTTTTATTCTAATCGAGTGCAACATATTATAAAGTACGAGAAAATATGATTTTCTTTTAGAATTAAGACTATGGTAGTATACAAAGAATTTCCAACGTAACGTCATAAGTGCAACACTTTATAAAAAGCGAATTTCTTTTATTTAGATTATTAATTAGTTTTATCTTAATCAAGTGAGTGTCATAATTAAGTTTCTTGTTTGTTGTAAGAAATATAAATATTGGGACATTTACCGAGACTTAAACGTCGTGCACTGTTTCGACCAAAAAAAAATGTCGTACAATGTGAATATTTCTATTTAATGAGCGTTACGAGATTACATATTATAACAAAATGTAGAGGTAAAAAAGAAGAAGAAGATCATACTACAAAGTTGTTCACAAAGGAGAGACAGGATGAAGATGGAGATTCAAGAGAAGTAGCTAGCAAGAACAAATAATGGTTTTTAACTGTCATTTTCTTGTCAGGGAATTGTCTTATTTTTTCATGTAAAGAATAAATTCTATAAACATCCAGAAGCTGGTTCTTCTTGGAATGAAAATTGTGATCAACATAGCACCGTTAGAAACTCAATCTAACAACACCGTCACGCTAGCAAGACTATTATCACAAAGTACTAACAATCCTACAGAGTACAAAGAATACTGCATGACAAAAATTGCAGGCTAATTGTCCAATTTATTTTACAATATGATCACGTATGGATGAGCTAAGATTGGTGGATCTTCGCCCTCAATTAGAAATTAATTCTTGAAATTCAATGTATATTGAAACCAAGTTCAATTTTTTTTTTAAATTACTAATTGTTGATTGATCTATCTGGACATGATAAATTAGATGTTCCATACCCACTTGACCGACCTAGAACTCATTTTTAGTGAAGGGTTTAAGAGCTTCCTAGACATGTGACATTTTGTTATATCCATCTTAATCACTCGTATGTGTAACTAACGCTATTAACTTTCTCTTTCGTCATTATTTTTTCGCGATTTGTCTTTCCTCTCTCTCAAAGGGAATTCATATTATCTAATAAGTGTTTCTATGGAACAGGTCTTCAATTCAATATGAGGGTTGGATAAAAGGAGAAAAAACATGGTCCGCCAGATTTGCTTTGGAAAACCGAATTTCCATCGTAACATACTAAAGTTAAAAGAAAGTTACGAAAGCAAAAATGATCAAACCTACATTTAATTGAGAAAAGTTACGGTGAATAAGAAAAATTAATGACACATAGACCGTAAAACTTTACGAATTGCAAAAGAAAGTCATGATCACTTAGGCATTTTACTAACAATAAAATAAAATAAATTTACCTCTAACTTATTGGGCCGAGCTCGGCACAACCCCGTGGGCCGGCACGGTCCAATAGTGTCATGCTTCTTGCCGGGCTACTATGGCCTGATTATTCTTTTAGAACCTTTTAACCCGTCTACAGTAGCATGATAGTTATATGGCCGTCATAACAGCTGCAATTGCAACCGCCGCATCCACGAGCAATTTTACTCAATATAATCGCCGATCCCTTTTAAGTTTCGATTTAATCACCAAAGTCAATCTTAGGTCCATGGATTGGAGGGCATATTTGGATTCTGCACCCCACGGACAATGATTTGCTCATATTGGCATTCCTGATTTCCAACATCTCCACGGTATAACGCCGGGGCCGATTCTAGCCAAATTTTCTGATCACCAGCGGCCATTAATCTCTGGTATTCGCGTGCCTTGCTGGTGGAAGATTTAGTCAAGAGCATTGCTGGCCTAACAGTACTGTTAGCTAACGGTGCAATTCATATCACAAGTTGAGAGAGCATCAGTTCTTATTTTAAGAAAGAAATCTACTCATATCATTAAAGGTGGAGAATTAAAGGTGGAGAAGCCCCCGTTTCCATTTGGAAGACTCACGGCAACTTCAGCTAATCATTTCCCTTTAGTCAAAATTTTGAGAATTTTCTAAAAAATCAACGTCAACTAGCGTAGCGTATCCAGCACGACGGCCTTCATCACCGATTTTACCTTGTTTTTTCCAACTTCTGGACGTAAGAGTTGCGCCGTTTGACCTTGGATATGCGCGAACCTCCCTTTACGCGCTAGTCAATTCGGTTGAAGCCATGCTGACTACGATGCAACGGGAGTGTCTCCGCTCTAAGTTTTAGGACATGACTGAACCTATGCTGTCCGAATCTGAGGCACCTGGCGTGTCGAACTTGACGGTTGACGGTGACTTTCAAGAATGTGCTCAGAAGTTATTTGGGGGCATTGACGTTGGGCACTTCAGGCACTAACGGCATTCACAGGACGAACTGGATGGCGTTTATCGACTATTTAAACTGCCAAGGCTCTTTGGCTGAGGCGTTGGAAAGCAAACTTATTCTCCAAGTTGGAAGCTTTCTGTCAAATTACTCCCCCGTTCCGGGAAACCGGTATTACCATCTATACAATCGAAGCGACCTTAGTTTATTCCTCTCCCAAGAAAATGGATCCGAGGCTGTACCGATATGCTAGCTCTGGTGATATTCGCTCCCTCAAGGAGCTTCTCAGTAGAGATCCGAGCGTACTCCTTGGGCGCACTCCTCAAGGAAACACAGCCCTCCATGTTGCCGCTAGATTTGGACAAAGACCGGTTTTCGAGGAGATCTATAGTCGATGCAAGTCCCTTCTCGTGCAGCTGAATTCCGAGGGAGACACTCCTCTACATGTAGCTTCAGGGGCTGGCCATCTTGCTGTTGTGAAGTTTCTGGTCACAGAGATCATATCCACCTCTCCTTCTCAGCTAGACATTGAAAGCGGCTGCGACCGCAATTTTGAGATGCTAACACAGGGAAATAGAAGGAACAACACAGCCCTGCATGAGGCGATCAGAAACGGTCACTCACAAGTGATTAGGTTGTTAGTAAAAGCCGATTCTCACTTTGTACTTTACGAAAATAGTGTGGGAGAATCCCCATTGTACCTGGCTGCTAGAGGGGGCATGGAAGAGATTGTAAATTGGATCTTGACATCGTGCCCTTTATCTGCGAATGGTGGATCAGATGGCCAGACGGCCTTGCACGCTGCTGTGAGCGCAAGACATTCTGGTAACTCTCTATTCCTTGACCTGCAAGATATAATGCTCTAAAGTGTTAACAAAGATGCTAAGTTCTTGTACCAAGTTCAACTATCATGTAATCCGATGTAGCAACAGAGTCCCGGTATCTCCTGATGGAAAATTTGGCATTTTTTTTTTTTTTTTTTTTGGTAAGATAAGAAGTATATTGACTTTTCAACAAGAACCTTACAAGATAATGGAACCGAAACACAAAAACCCCGTACCTAAGGCGACAAACACTGTCCCAAAAGGTGCAAAGGTGTAACGGTATTGAAAACTATAAGCATCAAAGCTAGTTACAGGAGGCCCGGCAAAGTAACCGTGCCAATAAAAGCCAAGACAAAGTAACCTTACAAAATTTGGCATTTATGCTTATACAAAGTAAAAAATCTTTTCAACTTCCATTAGATATTGCCAAGCCCCAATACTTGCAAGTTCTGCACGCTTTAAAGAATATTTGGTTCATGCATCACAGATATAGTGAAAGCCCTTATGAGAGCAAAGCCGGAGCTTATCAAAGAAGCTGACCACCATGGCAGAACCCCTCTCTACTATGCAGCTTTTTCTGGATACCACAAATTGGTCCGGCAATTGTTAGAGCTCGATATCTCGAGTGCATATGTAGTGGACATAGATGGTTTTTCGTCACTTCATGCAGCAGCGAGTAATGGTCATGCCAAGGTTATAAAAGAGATTATTCGGCAATGCCCAGATGCTGGGGAATTGGTAGACCTAAAGGGCCAAAACATTCTTCATGTTGCAGTGCTAAGTGGGAAAACAAATGTTGTCAGATGCATATTGGAAACCTTTGAGCTCGGGGGCCTAATAAATCAGCCTGATCGCAATGGCAATACTCCTCTGCATTTAACGATCATTGAAAGGGGAAGTTCGATTGCGGCTTACCTGTTGTGCGATGCGAGAGTTGATCGAACAGCTCGGAACATAAAAGGCGAAACTGCCTTCAACATAGATGAGCGAACCAAGGAAACAAGTGTAATTCCTTCGGTAAGTATACTATTGCCCAGCCGTAATTCAATGAAATTTATGAATTCTCCAGGCCATGATTCTAAATCTAAATTGTCTTCCTTTCATTTGCAGGTTCCGATGGTGAACTGGCAACAACTACGCCTCCCAAATCATTGGAATTTTCAAGGAGGATTTCTCCCCAGTACAAATGAACAAAAGGCCGGTGTCTTGGATTCAGAACAAACTTACAAGCAAAACTGTCAGACGTTATTGATGGTCGTGACACTCATCACAACCGTGACGTTTGCAGCAGCTTTCACAATGCCTGGCGGTTATAACAATAATGCTGGCCTAGACCAAGGAGTGGCCCTTCTCCGGTCAAGCAGTTATCTCAAGTCGTTCATTATCTCCGACACTATCGCGATGACCTGCTCGATAATGGCCGCTTCCCTCATACTCTGGGGCGCTGCTTTTGGGAAGAGACCTTACGTGCATTGCTACATGATTGCGGCTGTACTGACATGCATTGCGCTGCAGTCGACTGCAATATCGTTCTTGTCGGGTCTCGTGGCTGTTCTACCTGACCAAGCGTATGTCCACACCATGAATAACATAGTCGGCAGTTTCTTCCATGTTCACACCTGCTGGCTTCTTTTCAGACTGACACAAATTTTTTCCTTCTCTGAGATCTGCCTCTCCTTGATTTCCCGCCTCAGAAGGCTCAAGCGTATCATCAATTCCCACAAAGTAAACAAATGACATTCTTCGGCAATGTTATATTGGAGAAATTGCTGACAACTTTGCCCCTCGGGGATTTAGTGAAATCTGCAGGAAAACATAGCTCAGTTTTTTCTTTTTTTTCTTTTTCAAGCCAACAAAACCCAACCGTTGTTTACTTATATGCTTCTACTAATTCCATGATACCTGGAGCTGTTTCCAGAAGATCTCAGAGCCACCGTCCAACAGAATGACTTCATTTCTCAATATTTTGACATAAAACAGTCTGATTAATTATGATTAAAACACTAACATGGTCAAATGATTGACCTCGACTCTCACTTCACTTCCACTTGATCCCTCAACACTTTCTATTCAAAGTAATACTGCGCTGATTTGCTTGTCCAGAGTCTAGGACACGATATGTCAATGTCTGTGGAAAATTCAGAAAAAGAAACACTTGAGATTTGGCTCTCCATACCATCCCTCCAAACGCTTTAAACTCGGCATTGACTTCCCGAATGCGTTTAAAAGTCATCGAGTCATACCCTCGGACTCCCATTAGATACCGCAGCGCAGGTCCTCACGTTATTCATTAACTGCAATGGAAAATCAACGACCAACTGCCAAGATATTTTGGCAAAGGACCTGCAGGTCCGACTTTGGACCATTCGGACAAAAAAAAAAAAGACTTTGAACAACGTTGGAGAATTGGCCTTTTTGGCAATTTTGTATGCCACGCTACGATAAATAGCCATCCATATTCCTTCGCTTATCATTCCTGCATTGAAGGAAATTGAGACGCTGGCCGCACCGTTACTCTTGAAATTTTGGACAACTAGTTTGTCTGGTTTTCCTAAATCAATTAGGGTTTTGCTAGCATAACAGTCTTTTGAGCCACTGTGAGAAAAATAGCATCTTGTAAGTCACAAATTATTAGGATATTTTCCACTTAAATTCAATCAATGCAACTCGTAAAACCAAAAAAAAATTAAAACTTCGGATTTTACGCTATGAGGATGTGATCAAGTAAAAAATATCGTAAATTACATTTTCCTTTATTTTACAATATTCTATAAAAATTTATTACATTTCGTCGTAATCAAGTACACACGATGTCATAAATTGCATTTTTGTTTAGTTTTGCAATGTTGCACCACCATTGACGACGTTTTATTCTAACTAGATGCAACATATTATAACGTATGAGAAAATATGATTTTTTTTAGAATTAAGACTATGGTAGTGTACAAAGAATTTCCGACGTAACATCATAAGTGCAACACTTTATAAAAAGCGAATTTCTTTTATTTAGATTATTAATTAGTTTTATCTTAATCAAGTGAGTGTCATAAGTTTCTTGTTTGTCGTAAGAAATATAAATATTGGGACATTTACCGAGACTTAAACGTCGTGCACTGTTTTGACCGAAAAAATATCGTACAATGTGAATATTTCTATTTAATGAGCGTTACGAGATTACATATTACAACAAAATGTAGAGGTAAAAAAGAAGAAGAAGATCATACTGCAAAGTTGTTCACAAAGGAGAGACAGGATGAAGATGGAGATTCAAGAGAAGTAGTTAGCAAGAACAAATAATGGTTTTTAATTTTCATTTTCTTGTCAGGGAATTGTCTTATTTTTTCATGTAAAGAATAAAATCTATAAATATCCAGAAGCTGGTTCTTCTTGGAATGAAAATTGTGATCAACATAGCACCGTTAGAAACTCAATCTAACAGCACCGTCACGCTAGCAAGACTATTATCTCAAAGTACTAACAATCCTACAGAGTATAGAGAATATTGCATGACAAAAATTGCAGGCTAATTGTCCAATTTATTTTACAATATGATCACGTATGGACGAGCTAAGATTGGTGGATCTTCGCCCTCAATTAGAAATTAATTCTTGAAACTCAATGTATATTGAAACCAAGTTCAATTTTTTTTAAATTACTAATTGTTGATCGATCTATCTTGACATGATAAATTTGATGTTCCATACCCACTTGACCGATCTAGAACTCATTTTTAGTGAAGGGTTTAAGAGCTTCCTAGACATGTGACATTTTGTTATATCCATCTTAATCACTCGTACGTGTAACTAACACTATTAATTTTCTCTTTCGTCTTTACTTTTTCGCGATTTTTTCTTTCCTCTCTCTCAAACAGAATTCATATTACCTAATAAGCGTTTCTACGAACAGGTCTTCAATTCATTATGAGAGTTGGATAAAAGGAGAAAAAACATGGTCAGCCAGATTTGCTTTGGAAAACCGATTTTCCATCGTAACATACTAAAGTTAAAAGAAAGTTCCGAAAGCAAAAATGATCAAACCTACATTTTATTGTGAAAAGTTACGATGAATAAGAAAAATTAATGACACATAGACCGTAAAACTTTACGAATTGCGAAAGAAAGTTATGATCACTCAGACATTTTACTAACGATAAAATAAAAGAAATTTACCTCTAACTTATTGGACCGAGCTCAGCACGACCCCGTGGGCCGGCACGGTTCAATAGTGTCATGCTTCTTGCTGGGCCACTATGGCTTGGTTATTCTTTTAGAACCTTTTTAGCTATTCTACAATAGCATGATAGTTATATGGCCGTTACGTAAGCTGCAATTGCAACTGCCGCATCCACGAGCAATTTTACTTAATATAATCGCCGATCCCTTTTAAGTTTCGATCTAATCACCAAAGTCAATCTTAGCCTCTTAGGTCCATGCATTGGAGGGCATATTTGGATTCCGCACCCCACGGACAATGATTTGCTCATATTGGCATTCCTGATTTCCGACATCTCCATGGTATAACGCCGGGGCTGATTCTAGCCAAATTTTCTGATCACCGGCGGCCATTAATCTCTGGTATTCGCGTGCCTCGCCGCTGGAAGATTTAGTCAAGAGCATTGCTGGCCTAACAGTACTGTTAGCTAACGGTGCAATTCATATCACATGTTGAGAGAGCAATAGTTGTTATTTTAAGAAACAAATCCACTCAAATCATTCAAGGTGGAGAATTAAAGGTGGAGAAGCCACCGTTCCATTTGGAAGACTTGCGGCAACTTCAGCTAATCATTTCCCTTTAGTCAAAATTTTGAGAATTTTCTAAAGAATCAACGTCAACTAGCGTAGCGTATCCAGCACGACGGCCTTCATCACCGATTCACCTTGTTTTTTCCAACTTCTGGGCGTAAGAGTTGCGCCGTTTGACCTTGGATATGCGCGAACATCCCTTTACGCGCTAGTCAATTCGGTTGAAGCCATGCTGGCTCCGATGCGACGGGAGTGTCTCCGCTCTAGGTTTTAGGACACGACTGAACCTATGCTGTCCCAATCTGAGACAGTGACTTTCTAGAATGTGCTCAGAAGTCATTTTGGGGCATTGACGTTGGGCACTTCAGGCACTAACGGTATTCACATGACGAACTGGAAAGGCATTTATCAACAATTTAAACTGCCAAGGCTCTTTGGCTGAGGCGTTGGAAAGCAAACTTATTCTCCAAGTTGGAAGCTTTCTGTCAAATTACTCCCCCTTTCCGGGAAACCGGTATTACCATCTATACAATCGGAGCGACTTTAGTTTATTCCTCTCCCGAGAAAATGGATCCGAGGCTGTACCGATATGCTAGCTCTGGTGATATTCGCTCCCTCAAGGAGCTTCTCAGTAGAGATCCGAGCGTACTCCTTGGGCGCACTCCTCAAGGAAACACAGCCCTCCATGTTGCCGCTAGATTTGGACAAAGACCGGTTTTCGAGGAGATCTATAGTCGATGCAAGTCCCTTCTCGTGCAGCCGAATTCCGAGGGAGACACTCCTCTGCATGTAGCTTCAGGGGCTGGCCATCTTTCTGTTGTGAAGTTTCTGGTCACAGAGATCATATCCACCTCTCCTTCTCAGCTAGACATTGAAAGCGGCTGCGACTGCAATTTTGAGATGCTAACACAGGGAAATAGAAGGAACAACACAGCCCTGCATGAGGCGATCAGAAACGGTCACTCACAAGTGATTAGGTTGTTAGTAAAAGCCGATTCTCACTTTGTACTTTACGAAAATAGTGTGGGAGAATCCCCATTGTACCTGGCTGCTAGAGGGGGCATGGAAGAGATTGTAAATTGGATCTTGACATCGTGCCCTTTATCTGCGAACGGTGGATCAGATGGCCAAACGGCCTTACACGCTGCTGTGAGCGCAAGACATTCTGGTGACTGTCTATTCCTTGACCTGCTAGATATCATGCTCTAAAGTGTTAACAAAGATGCTAAGTTCTTGTACCAAGTTCAACTATCATCTAATCTGATGTAGCAACAGAGTCCCGGTATCTATTGATGGAAAATTTGGCATTTATGCTTATACAAAGTAAATAATCTTTTCAACTTCCATTAGATATTGCTCAGCCCCAATACTTGCAAGTTCTGCGCGCTTTAAAGAATATTTTGTTTATGCATCACAGATATAGTGAAAGCCCTCCTAAGAGCAAAGCCGGAGCTGATCAAAGAAGCTGACCACCATGGCAGAACCCCTCTCTACTATGCAGCTTTTTCTGGATACTACGAATTGGTCCGGCATTTGTTAGCGCTCGATATCTCGAGTGCATATGTAGTGGACATAGATGGTTTTTCGTCACTTCATGCAGCAGCGAGTAATGGCCATGCCAAGGTAATAAAAGAGATTATTCGGCAATGCCCAGATGCTGGGGAATTGGTAGACCTAAAGGGCCAAAACATTCTTCATGTTGCAGTGCTAAGTGGGAAAGCAAATGTTGTCAGATGCATATTGGAAACCTTTGAGCTCGGGGGCCTAATAAATCAGCCTGATCACAATGGCAATACTCCTTTGCATTTAACGATCATCGAAAGGAGAAGTTGCATTGCCGCTTACCTGTTGTGTGATGCGAGAGTTGATCGAACAGCTCAGAACATAAAAGGCGAAACTGCCTTTGACATAGATGAGCTAACCAAGGAAACACGTGTAATTCCTTCGGTAAGTATACAATTGCCCGGCCGTAATTCTATGAAATTTATGATATCTCCAGACCATGTTTCGAAAGCTAAATTGTCTTCCTTTGACTTGCAGGTTGCGATGGTGAACTGGCGACAACTACGCCTCCCACATCATTGGAATTTGCGAGGAGGATTTCTCCCCAGTACAGATGAACAAAAAGCCGGTGTCTGGGATTCAGAACAAACTTACAGGCAAAACTGTCAGACGTTATTGATGATCGCAACACTCATCACAGCCGTGACGTTTGCAGCGGCTTTCACAATGCCCGGCGGTTATAACAATAATGTCGGCCCAGGCCAAGGAGTGGCCCTTCTCCGGTCAAGCGTTAGTCTCAAGTGGTTCATCATCTCCGACACTATTGCGATGACCTGCTCGATAATGGCCGCTTCCCTCATACTTTGGGGCGCTGCTTTCCGCAAGAGACCTTCTGTGCATTGCTACGTGATTGCAGCTGTGCTGACATGCATCGCGCTGCAGTTGACTGGAACATCGTTCTTCACAGGTCTCCAGGCTGTTTTACCTGATGAAAGATATGTCCACACCATGGGTTACATAGTTGGCGGTGCCTTCGATGCTAACTCCTGCTTGTTACTCTTCAGACTGGCACAGACTTTTTCATACTCTCAGGTCTGCCTCTCCTTGATTTCCTGCCTCCGAAGGCTCAAGTTCATCATCAATTCCCACATAGCAAAGAAATAACATTCTCCAGCAATGTGCAAGAAAACATCGCTCTTATTTTCTTTTTCTTTTTTGGGCCAACAAAACCCAAGCATTGTCTGCTTATATGCTTTTACCAATTCTATGATACCTGAAGCAGTTTCCAGAAGATCTCGGAGCCATCATCCAACAGACTGACTTCGTCCCTCAATTTTTCGACATAAAATAGTCTGATGAACTATGATCAAACACTAACAGAGTCAAATGATTGACCTTGACTCTTGTATCAATTTCATTTGATACCTTAACACTTCTATTCAAAGTAAAATGGGCTGATTTGCTTGTCTAGAGTCTAGACTTGGGATGTCATTGCGTTTGGAAAGTTAGAAAAACTCTGATATTTGGCTCTCCAAACCATCCCTCCAACGTGTGAAACTTGGCATCGACTTCCCAACTGTTATTCAAAACTATTGAGGCACACCGTCGGATTCACATTATATACCGCAGTGCAGGTCAACGAAAACTCAACAGCTAACTACCAAGATTTTTTGGCGAAAGAGCTGCGGGTCCAACTTGGATGTACCGTCCTGTCAACATCATTTTGCTAGAATACATCTTAATGAAAAGTATCGGCATTTAATCGAATTTGTTTATCGAAGTTTCTGAGGTCGAAATCCTCCTCGAATTTGCTTTCTATGTAGTAGAGATCAAAGCCATATCGTGCAGTTCTTTCCTGAACCGGTTTGACCTTAAGCAACGGCATTAAAGTATCAGACACTGGAAAGTTCGGGCCGGGCCTAAGATATGGCGTCGGACTTCTAACTCGAATCTAAGTTAGACCTAATTATGAGCTTGGCAGGCCACAAAAATCCTTGACCCCAGGCCTAAAGCACGAATTGGACGGTTGAAAGCAAGCAATATCTAATAGTTCTAAATCCTGGGCAGATTTAGGAAAGAATTGTTAGGCCTGATGCCGAGTCGGATCATATATAACCTAAGCCATGTACAAGTTTCAATCTCAACCATTAATTCGGCCCATTAGGTTGATTATGGAGCATGGTCAATCTGCATGATATTCCCTTTTTTTTGGTTAGCAAGATTTTCCATTTAAATATAGCTTTTTAATTATGGACCGTGTGTCGCACACAATTAACCATGCATATCTCAAAGGAAAAGGAGAAGCTGTGCATTCTGCACCATACATATTCCCAAGTTTGTCCGGCTTCTCTAAATCCCTCTTCCAAGATTACATTCCTATTTTTCTTTTACCATTTTGAGAAAAAAACTGCAAAAAATCCCAAACTATATTCACTATGACATATTTACCCTAAACTTTTTTTTGTGATATCAAAAATTCCAAACTATGCTTGCTGTGGCATATTTACCCTGAATTTTTTTTGTAACATAAAAAACCCCAAAGTTGTACATATATGATACATTTACTGTCAACACTATTTGCTTTCCAAAGTCTATGTAGGCAGATTTTTTACGGTGCTCATTGATGGAACCTTGACGGAGGGTAAGAAACCCCAAATTTGCACCTATATGACACATTTACTCTTTGCCGAGGTTTCTTCAGATGATTTTTTAGCCGAGGTTTTATTTTAATAAAGCCATATGAGCGCCATATCAATACCGTTTGCTTTCCAAAGTCCATGTAAGCAGATTTTTAACGATACTCATTAATGGAACCTTGATAGAAGGTAAATGTATTACACAAGTACAAGTTTTGGATTTTTTGTGTCAAAAAGAATTTAGGGTAAATGCGTCATAGACTCGTAGTGGACATAATTTGAAAATTTTAATGGCTTTTGATTCCTTTTCTTTTTCTTTTTAAATTTTTTGCTAGGTCCTTTTCTCTTTTTCGTACAGAGCCACTTATTCCATTTGAGATATGGTGATTTTGGTTGGTCATCAGTACACCAACCAAAAGAAATTATTAGGACATCTCCACTTAAATTCGATCAACGTAACTTCTAAAACAAAAAAGAAAAAAAAACTTGCGAATTTACGCAATGAGGATGTGATCAAGTACAAAATATTGTAAAATATTTTTTCTTTTTTTACGATATTCTATAAATATTAGTTATGTTTGATTCTAATCAAGTACACATGATGTCAAAAATTGTATTTTTGTGTAATTTTATAACATCGCACCACCGTTAACGTTGTTTTGTTATAAACATGCAACATATTACAAAGTATGAGAGAATACAAATTTTTTTATATTACGAGTATGATGGTATACAAAGAATTTCCGACGTTACGGCATACGTGCAATACTTTATAAAATGTGGATTTTTTTTTACTTAGTTTTATGGCAACTAAGTGAATGTCGTTATTTTCTTGTTTTATTTTATGAGATATAGATATTGCGACAATTATCAAGACTTAAACATCCTAGAACTTTATGAGCATTATGACATTTCATTATAACAAAATGTGGAGTAAAATGAAAAAAAAACAAGCTAAGACTGGTGGCTATTCGCCCTCTGACTAGAAATAAATTCTGGAAACTCAATATATATTGAACAAAAGTTTAATTTTTTTAATTCCTAATTGTTGATCGATCTATCTTGACATTATCAATTAGATGTTCCATACCCACTTGACCAATCTAGAACTCATTTTTAGTGGGGAAGGGTTTACGGGCTGCCTGTACACGGGACACTTCGTTATACCTTTCTTAATCACTCATATGTGTAACTAACACATTTAATTATTTCATTCGTCCTCTATTTTTTCGCAATAGGATATAGCAATATCTGTTGACACCTAAATTTTGGCGCATCACTTAGTGTAATTTGCATAGAAAATTAGGGATTAAATTTTTAACCCCTAAACAAAAAAATTTAAATCGCATAACATATAGTTTAAATTCATTTTAGATTAATTGCATTTTGCATCGGACTGGCGGTGACGAACGAGCTTAAATTTCATCGAATGGGACTCGGCTCGCTTGAAATGCAAGGACCGGGAATTACAAGTCAAACGGGCTCGGTTGTTTTAATTTGAACTTAATTCAGCCCATTATCATTAATTAATTCAGCCCATTTAAATTAAATTAAAATCTAAGCCCAAGCCTAAGCCCATTAGGACTAGAGAGCCCATCTAATTGACCTAGATTAGCGTTATATATACATCATTAGGTCAGGATTTTGGGGGGCTCTCAGAATTTCAGATCAGAGTTTTTTTTTAGTGTGAAAGCGAGAAAGAGAGAGAGAGGAGGGAGACCGGCGAAAATCCCCGCCGCGCGACGTTGCTCCTTGCCGCGCCTCACCGCCTGCTGCCGCTGCTCCCTGCCGCACCGCCTGCTGCCGGTGAAGTCGCTGCCTCACGTCGCCCGCCCCGACGCGCGACGCTGCTCCCTGCCGCGCGTCACCGCCTGTCACGTCGCCCCGCCGCCTGCTGCTGCTGCTCCTTGCCGCGCCTCACCGCCTGCTGCCGCTGCTCCCCGCCGCGCGACGCTGCTCCCTGCCGCGTGTCACCGACTGTTACGTCGCCCCGCCGCGCGACGCTGCTCCCTGCCGCGCGTCACCGCCACGCGACGCTGCTCCCTGCCGCGCGCCGCTCCCCGCCGCGCGCCACCGCCTGCTGCCGCGCGTTGCTGCCTCACGTCGCCCGCCCCGCCGCGCGACGCTGCTCCCTGCCGCGCATCACCGCCGCGCGATGCTGCTCCCTGCCGCGCCTCGCCGCCTGCTGCCGCTGCTCCCGTCGCGCACCACCGCCTGCTGCCGGTGAAGTCGCTGCCTCACCGTTGCTCGTGTGCCGCCGCCTGGACAATTCTGTCGTCGCTGCACGCCTGCACCGCCGCTGTCCGGACAACCACGCCGTTGCCCCGCCGTGTCATCGCCGCGAGCCGCCGTCGCTCCCGACACCGCGCCACCGGTCCACCGTTCGCCGCTCATCCCGATCCGCAAGTTCGAATTTGGGAATTATCTGCAAATTAGGTAATTGGTCATTATCCGATATTTTTTAGAATATTTAATTTCTAATTTGAGTGTTTGAATATTTCATGAATATCGTGTGGAATATTAGATATATTAGGATAATTATCTGATATCTGCAATATTTTTAAAATATTCAAAATTAGGAATTTTTCCTAATTTGGTAACATATCTGGACGACTATCCGACCTTATCCCTAAGGTACGATACGCGGCAATACAGAAAATCATTATCCTATCCATAATCACTTGGGTACGATAATGATTTTTATCTACTTTCCAAGTTTGAATGATCGACTTTCCGTCAATATCTGTAACCCTATAGATATGACCGATAATTCGATTTTTGTGCCTAATCCGAGTTTGAAACGAATTTTGCGGATCGCGTGGCTGTTTTAAATGTGGATGCTATCTCTGTTTAAATTGTTTTTTCCTTTTCAAATAAAAAAAGAAAATTCAAAAAAATATCAGTTAGGATTTGAATTTGAGTTTTGCATGTTTAGGAATCCTAAATATATCTAGGCGATAGAGTAATTATTTAATTTAAATTAGGACTTGAGATAATCTATTTCCTAGTTTAAATTAAGTAATATTCTAATCTTAATAGATTATTTAGGTTATTTTTTAATTCCGAATTTTCATGAAAACCCCAAAAAAAAAGAATGAATTGCTTTATGGTAGATTAGGATAGATTGCATTCTTAATTTAAGTAATTTATTATTTCGAATTTTAACAAAAATCCCAAAAATAAGTCATGTTAGGATATGTTAAGTCATCATAGGTTGCATGTTAATTTAGGCATATTTTTATTCCGAATTTCATTAGAAAATACCAAAAATAAATCATTTGCCCGTCATCAGAATTAGGTCACGTCGTCGCATGACATATAGTTTGCATGTTAGGTTGCATTACTTGCATGTCATTTTTGCACGTCATTGCATGTAGATTAGCTTTCATTTAAATAAGCGAAAATCCAAAAATTGAGAGAATTCCTTGTTAATTAGAAATCATATTAGGTTGTTGATGTGATTTTTTAGCTAACAATGCAGATGCTTACGTTGCTTTGAGGTAAGTAATTCTTCCCAAACTTGCAATTTATTCAATGCTTTCTTGGGTGTTAAATTGGTGGTTTGCGCACCCGCATGAACACCTCACATGTTGGTGACTAAGTTAAAATGGATCCAGATTGCTTGCCAAACCATTTTTGAAAAGAAAAGGTACCGAAAGGGCGTTAGACTAGATCTAGCGTAATCAAGTCCCCGGGCTTAGAATCTCTGGTTCGTAGGAATAAAACATACATCCCTATGTTTTATTTAGGTTTCTAATCGACCTACCACAAATAGATTAGTGGCGACTCCAAGCATGAAAACATTTGCATGTTAAAAACTTAAACCCTAAGTTGCGAATTGGTATGGCTTGGGAGGGCCCGAGTTAAGTTTAGTCTTAATAATCCATTAGCCTGAGAGGAAATGTTTAGGTCGCGACAGCTTGGCGACTCCACTGGGGACTAGATTTAAAACTCGCTAGTGGACTTAAGCCAGTTTTTCTTTTCAAAAATATTTTTGTTTGGCAGCGAGGATCCCAGGTACGTCCCTAACGTTTAAGGTGTGAAATGTTTTTGCAGAATGGGAGGTATAAGGGGAGGCGTGATTGTTAACCTTTGTTTTGCAGGGAGGTGTTGGATGTATGGTTTATTTTATGCACGAAGCGCTGTTTGATATAACCTGCTGTGCATGCCTTGCATTTACACTACACCGCACACACTACCCGCTGCCGGACCTGGGCGGCACAGGTTTAGGATGGTACTGAGACAGCGGACACTCTGACCACACCCGCGTGGTACGGGTCGCCCTCCTTGGTCTCGAAATTTCTTTCACGGTGTCATTGAATACCTACCACGGTTGCGCCCTTTGCAACCCGGGTCAGCTCTTTGACTAAGCCGGAGTCAGGGGAATCCTAGCCTAACCACCACCATGACTGGTTTAGCTCGGTAATCCTCATGTCTCCATTTTGCAAGCCGGAGTCTAGGTAGAAATCGAACCTCACGTTTCATGCGCATGTCTATGTGATTGCCATCATTCTACCGAGTGAAGTAAGATTTCTGAACCTTTATCTCGCAATTTATTTATGTTTCGTCTTTTTCTTTGGTCGGTCCATGACATTAGGTCGGTCGTGAGTCTTGGTCTATACACTATGGGAAGGGCAGACATCCGGATTCTTGATGCTCCTAAGGACGAGCTCCATGCCTGGTGGAATCTACTCAGTCCGACCAACCGCAAGCTAGTTGAGGGCCACATCGGGAGGCTGCTCCCCCTACTGGAGGTCAAAGTCCGTACTGGCCTCGTTCGAGCATTAGCGCACTTCTGGTGTCCCGAAACCTCTACCTTTATATTCGGTAAGCACGAGCTCACCCCGACGTTGGAAGAATATAGCGTGCTCATTGGAAAACCATTGGAGTTGGAGTTAGTCACACCACCTTTGGGAATTGATTCCACTTTAATGTTGGCTGAGTTTTTGAATGTCGGAAAAGATGAATTGGGAAAAGTTTTAAAAGCAAATCGCGGCACATGTCCTTTTTCATTCCTGAGTCAGTGTTTTGAAAAAGCCACATCTTTTCAAAAAGGCATAATCTTTTTGCTAGCATTTTTCGGGTTCGTGATTTTTCCTTATTATAAGAATGCATGTAGTCCGTCAATCGCCTGGTTGGTCCAACAGGTCTGTCTTGAAAAGAATTTTATCAACACCATTTTAGCCGAGACTTTCATTTCCCTCACTAAATTTAAGCAACATGTTGACAAAACTTTTCATGCTCCCCTCGAACTTTTGCAAATCTGGTTTTTGTCTCACATAAAAGGGTGTGGCGATTTACTCACAATATCCGAGCTTAGTGATTCTAGCCATCCCGTTTTAAGGTACAAAGAAAAACAAGGGGGTGCACCCGATTATCATTACTCTGAATGGATCATTTTCATGAAAAACGCTAGACCCCAAGGTTTCCAATGGCATGCTAACTGGTTCAAAGTCGAGGAAGCTCGGCTTACATGTAATGGTATTGGACCAGTTCCACTATTGGGTTTCACCGGTGCAATTGAATACTACCCCGCCAGAGTGTCTCGTCAGTATCAGATTCTCCAAGGGCTCCCTCCAACGTTACAACCAGAACTCCTCCAAGTCGATTTCGCCGATGATGATAAAGACCACGAAGGGACCGTAACTCAGCTCAATAAGATGTGGAGGAAGTGCCGTGTGTTAAAGATAGCTCGGCCCGAAGGAGAACTAAAGGGAGAACAGAAGTCCTATTTCGCGACGACCCAGTACATTCGACGGCACAGAATCCCGCAGGATTTGCTCCCGAAGATACCCAAGGTGCCTCTCAAGTCCGCCAATCACTCAGAGAACAATCGCCTCAAAAGGAAGGCCGAAGAAGCTGAAGAAAAGGCCTCCAAGATAGCTCGAGCTTATGAGCAATTGAAGAAGGAAGTCGCCTCCCATATGTCTATAAATCAAGCTAAATAAAAAGCTCGAAGTTCTTTTCTCATTTCAGTTTCAGTTTTTAAAATTTGTTTAGGAATTGAGTCATTTGTCTTTATATTCAGTTCAATTTCAGGTCATTAATTGGTGTAAAAATTTTCACCATTTCAATAAAGGGGTCTTTTCAATTCAAGGTGGTTAGACCAATGTCATGGATTGGCGTATGATTTTGCTTGACACTTATGTATGCCTGTTTCGTTCCAAAATTAGGTAGCTACGGACCGATCACGATCGCCTATTCGTACACGGTCGAGAGCCAGAATGGCCGATCAAACCGACTTGCAAGAGCGTGTTGTTGGTATGGAAGACCAGATGAAGCAACTTGTCATCGCGATGCAACAAATGTCCGCTGAGATCAAAGCTCTCCGGTCGATTCCTGTTTCGACATCCCTCGAAACATCAGTCCCAAAGCAGAAAATCAGAAAAAGTGTCGATGTTGACGGAGATGACGATATTCCTGATTTAGAAGATGATCCCGTCCAGATTATCGTCAACAAAGACAAACCTGATGAACGGGTCAACAAACTTGAAGAAATAGTGAAGTAGCTGGAAGGTTCGCAGGATTCACCTTCGATCGATCTGTCCCTGTACTCACAGATCAAAATCCCAAAGAAGTTCAAAATGCCAGATTTCGACAAGTACAATGACACTACATGTCCAAAAGCCCACCTACAGCTCTATCACGTACAGATGACTTCGTACGTTGATAACGAACTCCTGATGATCCATGCCTTTCAAGCAAGTTTGACGGGTCCTGCTTTGAACTGGTATCTCATGAAGAAGATAAATGGCCTCAAAACTTGGAAAGAAGCCAGTGAAGCATTCTTGAAGCAGTACAGATTCATAACGGACATCATTCCTACCCGTGATGATCTCGAACGTGCTCAGATGAAAAAGACTGAGTCCTTCAAAGACTATGCTATCAGATGGAGGAATTTAGCCGCTCAGGTTGTCCCAGAACCCATAGACAGCGAGTTAAAGAATATGTTCGTGAAAACTCTCCCGTTCGAATACCGTAATCAGATGGTTGCCATTCCGGCTGACAACTTCAACCAACTCATCCCCATAGGCGAACAAATTGAGATAGGGCTGAAAGATGGATGGTTTGTCGAGCCGTCCTCCTCGACCAGAAGATTTGGTGCGAGAAAAGAGAAAGAACCGGCAGCTAAAGTGAATGTGGCTTATAACCAACCGAGCCGGCGGAATGCTAACTCCACCCCAGCAATCCAAGTAGCAGAAGCTCAGCAACAAAACTCGGGTCGTCAACCTTTTCAGAGGAGGAACAACAGGAGGCAATTCACCCCCCTCCCCGGATCGTTGTCTCAAGTATTGACAGTGCTTCAGAAGAAAGGCTTGCTTACTACTGAGCCAAAGCGGCCCAATCCTGAGCGGTTCTATAATTTCGACCCGTCAAAGAAATGTGATTATCACATGGGTGAGCTGGGACACTCAACCGATGATTGCTATGCCCTCAAGCACCGAATCCAGAACCTCCTAGATACGAAGGCTTTCTCATTTCAACCTGCTAAGCCGAATGTTCAGAGCAACCCACTCCCTGATCACGCAGGCAATGTGAATGCCATATTTAGCTTCGATGCTGGTCGAATCAAGAATGTTAAGGTGTATACCACCGACGTCTACGGTGAGTTAGTGAAAGCCGGTTGTTACCCGAGTAATGAGGACCTTCCCCTCGCCATCATGAGAGAAAGAATTTCAAAAATGGTGGAAGCTGGGATGATCGTTTATACTGACCACACTGGCATCGTTTCCACTATCTCTGAAGTGGTTATTAATTGGGAGGAGGAGTTTGCTACATTGAACACCAGGAGCGACAAGGGCGACCCTCTGCCTGAAGATATGCCTCCGCTTGAAGACGCGTCTGATAATGAAGAGATCATTGTAAGCACGCCTACAACTAATGAAGGGATAGTGATCGAGATACCTCAACCGTATGAGTACAGTGATAATAAGGCAGTTCCTTGGTCCTACAGTCTCGATGTCGACTTAGTTACCAGATCTGGGCATTCCTACGACCAAGCTAATGCCCAACCTGCAAAACCTGTTACTGATGAAGAAGCCAAGGAGTTCCTAGCCGTGATTAAGGCTAGCGAATACAACGTAATTGAACAATTGCGCAAGATGCCCGTGCAAATCTCTCTGCTTGAACTACTCCAGACATCTGTCAAACATCAGAAGGCCCTAATGAAGGTGTTAAGTGAAGTCCACATGCCAGAGACGATCGATCATGACAAATTAGAGGAATTTGTGGGTTCTATACTCCTCAAAGACCTCATAGCCTTTTCAGATGAAGAGTTCCCTCTGGAAGGGAGGGGGCATACCAAGGCACTCTACATTTCTGTCAAATACAAGGCCTCGCATGTAGCTCGGGTACTCATTGACAATGGATCAGCTTTGAACATCTGTCCTCTGGCAACTTTATACCGCCTGAAGATAGATCCTTCTAAGATAAATTCTGCAAAGACCTCCGTTCGAGCTTTTGACGGAACGAAGAAAGAAGTGATGGGAGAAATCCACCTTGACATACAGATCGGACCAACGGTGTTTAATATCCTATTTCAAGTGATGGACATTCCCACTGCATTCAATTTTCTATTAGGTCGTCCATGGATTCATACTGCCGGAGCTGTGCCATCCAGTCTACATCAGAAGGTGAAATTTGTTGTGGAGAGAAAGTTAGTCACAGTCCACGGTGAAGAAGAGCACCCAATTTACCACACAACGGCTATCCCCTATGTTGAGCCGGATTACAAAATAGAATCGAGCTATCAGTCGCTCGAGCTCGTATCAACCATACATGCGTCTAGAGGATCATCACCGCCCATTCCTGAGGTGTCAAATGCTGCTGTCATGGTTGGAAGAATAATGATCTCCCACGACTTTACTCCGGGTGAAGGCCTCGGTAGAAATGGTCAAGGTATTCGCCAACCGGTGAAAGTCTCTCGCAGGCCCCGCATTACTGGGTTGGGATACCTGGGGTCAAGCGAGCCGAATAATGGGGGACGTGGACATGGACGTGGACGCGTTCGAGGTCGAGGTCGAGGAAATGGACAGAATATATCGCGATCCGAATAATGGGGGACGTGGACATGGACGTGGACGCGTTCGAGGTCGAGGTCGAGGAAATGGACAGAATATATCGCGATCCGAAGAGGACCCGAATGGTGAAGAACGTGGGCGTGGTAGGTTGCTTCCACACATCCGCACCACATTCCCGGGCCCTGCAAGAATGATGCATGAAGAGAAGGAGGTGATCGACACTTTGGGGCAACCAAGCGGCAAGTTCGATTATTATGTGAAATACTCAGTACCCCCGAGCTTCTATGTTGACCCCCGTGACATTGTCCCGGATGGATGGGGAGGTATGGATAATCCAACACCTCTAGTGACAGAAGATCCTGATGATGCAATGGAGGGAATCACTGTCCTGTTCGATGATTTCTTCATTGGAGCTATCGAGGAAGGACCGTTGGAGGAAATGGGCACTGGCCCGCAAGAGTAACACATTTACTTTTTTCGCACACTCCCCTACGCGGGAATTTTTACTGCTTTTTAGGACTTGCCCTGTCTCGGGAGCTACTTTTTAGGACTTTTTATTTCTAGGATTTAATTGTTGCAATTTCCATTCCAATAAATGTAATTCATTTGGTGATAATCAATGAAATTACAAGTTATTTTCGTTTTTGAGGGCATGTTGAGGTACATCAAACCAGCCCGGTGATGATATCCAACCGATAAAAGAAAATATAGTCCAAGGAGAATTCTGAGGCCTGGGCTTCTTCATGCTTCCTCGTGTTAAAACTTCTTTTTTGAAAAAAGATTTTGAAAAAAAAATCAAAAGAAATAGAAATACACTGTTTAGCCCTGTTTGTCTTACTGAATCCCCTACTTTATGTTTCAGGGGCAATTTTATGACATGTAAGGGTATGGGAACGGTCCAATCTGATGAATTATGTGCCACCGAACCCGATCTCGATGACGCCGATGAACTCGAAGATTCCTCGAACCTTCAGCGTGATCTAGAGCATCATGAAAAACCTAAAGTCCTAACGGTAGACCAAACTATCACCGTCAACTTGAGTGATTCCGGAGAACCCAAAGAGGTGAAGATAGGGGTAACCCTTCCCGAAGGTGAAGCTAAATGCCTGGTCCAACTGCTGAAGGATTACCAGGATATCTTTACC
Source organism: Syzygium malaccense (assembly GCA_031216405.1). Taxonomy (NCBI): domain Eukaryota; kingdom Viridiplantae; phylum Streptophyta; class Magnoliopsida; order Myrtales; family Myrtaceae; genus Syzygium; species Syzygium malaccense. The sequence goes on along the minus strand of CM062258.1, from coordinate 4,043,757 downwards.
TGGTCGTATGTCGATATGCCAGGTTTAGACCCTTCTATCTTGGAGCATAGTCTACCTATTAATCCGGACATGCCGCCCAAGAAACAGAAGCTGCGAAGAACCAAGCCCGAACTTTCCAAGAAAATAGAGGAGGAGGTCATGAAGCTCTTGAAAGTAGGATTCATTGAAGTCACCCAATACCCCAGCTGGGTGGCTAATATTGTGCCAGTCATCAAGAAAGATGGTCGAGTTCGGGTTTGCATCGACTATCGCGATCTAAACAAGGCTAGCCCTAAAGACGATTTCCCATTGCCAGATATAGACGTTTTGGTGGACAGTACTGTTGAGTTCGAGCTGTTTTCCTTCATGGATGGTTTCTCAGGTTATAATCAGATAAAAATGAAGGACGATGATAAGGAGAAAACGGCGTTCATCACTCCTTGGGGGACATTCCACTATAAGGTCATGCCCTTCGGCCTTAAAAATGCCGGGGCAACATATCAACGGGCAATGGTGACACTCTTCCATGATATGATGCATAAGGAGATCGAGGTCTATGTCGATGACATGATCGCCAAGTCTCGATCTGGAAAGAGTCACGTCGATACCTTGAAGAAATTATTCGAGAGACTTCGTGAGTTTAAGCTCCGTCTCAACCCAGCAAAGTGCATATTTAGAGCAACCTCGGGCAAATTACTTGGGTTCATAGTAAGCAGTAAAGGCATTGAAGTTGACCCCTCCAAAGTGAAGGCTATATGTGAGTTACAACCCCCATCGACCGTGAAAGAAGTGCGAAGCCTCTTGGGTAGATTGAACTACATAGCCCATTTTATTTCCCAGCTCTCTGCAACTGCTAAGCCCTTCTTCAAACTTCTAAAGAAGAATGCTCAAGTTGAATGGGACGATAATTGTCGTGAAGCGTTTAACGAACTAAAGCGGTACCTAATGAAATCACCAGTGCTGGTTCCACTAATGCCGGGTCAACCTTTGATCCTTTACCTCACGATTTATAGTGAGTCTTTAGGTGTGATGCCAGCTCAGAAAAGTCCTGAAGATGGAAAAGAGCGAGCCATTTATTACCTAAGCAAGAAGTTTACCGTCTCGGAGTTGAATTATTCTGAAGCCGAGAAGACTTGCGCTGCGCTAGTATGGGTGCTCCATAGGCTGCGACAATATACACTGCATCACCAGACTTTGCTTGTGACTGAGAACGATCCCATTAAGTATTTACTTGATCAGCCAGCTTTGGTAGGGAAGTTAGCCAAGTGGCAGATTTTAATTTCAGAGTTTGATATCCAGATGAAGCCACAAAAGTCAATTAAAGGTCGAGTAATTGCTGATGTGTTAGTTGAAAATCCTGGAGTCCCTGATGATGATAGATATTCTCCAGAAGATCGCATTTTGGTAATAAAGGAAGACACATGGACCATGTTTTTCGATGGAGCTGTAAACTTGACCGGTTCCGGCACTGGGGCAGTTTTAATATCCCCAGATAGGCAACATTATCCAGTAGCAGCAAAGTTGATATTCCCCTGTACCAACAACATAGCCGAGTACGAAGCTTGTATCGTCGGGCTCCAAGCCGCAGTGGAAATGGGGATAACCAAGTTGAAAGTGTTTGGTGATTCCGCTCTCATTATTCTTCAAACTGTAGGAGCGGAATTGGTAAGCCCACGTTACGGTCCTAGCAAAGACCTCTCGGATTGGTAAAGTTGTACCGTTTGCAAGAATACTCGGACCCTTGTCGACATGATGATAGCGAGATGGAGCGATCCTCAATAAATCAGCCTTTTTCGATGAGAGTGAGTGAAAGCCCTTTTGGACCGGAAGTCCCTCATTCGACATTTTCAAGATATCCGCTTGTGAGTTCGGATTGTCTTGTCATGATTTTTCCCCAGCGAAGTTTGTAATGCTGATTTGACAAAAACATCGTGCATGAAAATCAGTTGAAATCATAGTACATGTGTATATGTGTTCTTGACAGTATCCGAATGCATATTACATGTTACTTAAACTCGTGTCTAACAGGAGACACGCCTTCAGAGTTGGAGATATCACCAAGTAAGTATATCTCTATCCCTAGGATGTCTATGACTATCTAGGTATCCCTAACCTGTTCAAGCAATTGTCAGGTCCCACATTTGATCATTTTTGCAATCTCTAGATGCCTTTGATTGTGTTCAGGTGTCTATTGATCAAACCTTTTCAGGTACTTCTAATGATATCCAGGTACTTTGTCAAGGAACTCTTGAACACTTGGGCTAGCCCCTTTGTTCATCAAATCACAGATTTTCATACAATCTCGAGAAGATTCCCCCGTTACATGACTATGAGCAGGTATAGCCATGGCGGCTAAATCTTTACATATGAGCAGGTATTTGTAAAGGTCGGAATATTCTCCCCAAATCTCAGGTATTCCCCCGCTACTCACCTATGAGCAGGTATAGGTGAAGCGGCTAAATCTTTGCATATGAGCAGGTATATGTAAAGGTCAGAATACTCTCATTATCTCAGATGTTCCCCCGCTACTCACCTATGAGCAGGTATAGGTGAAGCGGCCAAATCTTTGCATATGAGCAGGTATATGTAAAGGTCGGAATATTCTCTCAACCCCAGGTGTTCCCCCGCAGTTCACTTATGAGCAGGTATAAGTGAGGCGGCCAAATCTTTGCATATGAGCAGGTATATGTAAAGGTCAGAATATCCTCTTGATTTCAAAAGTTCCCCCCGTAATTCACTTATGAGCAGGTATAAGTGAAGCGACCAAATCTTTGCAAACACCTATAGAGATGTATAGGTAGTTCATAAAGATCGGAACTGTTCTCACGAATCCAGATGATGATTGGATACGTCGAGCTTTCTTCGTGTGTTTTGACTTAACTGCAGATCACCGAAGTTCATCAATGTATATCAGGCAATATCTATGGGACTGAGCCCATACATTTGCCAAAACAATATACAAGTTAAAGTTGTGCCTCGAATTACGCTATCGTTCATGTCAGGTAAGTAATTCCAGGTATGTTTTCTATTCAAGTCAGCATGCATCATTTCTTAATGCATTGTAAAATGGGACTCATAATCCCGACAAAAACAACATTCATTGCATTTTCATGGTCGAAATTTAGGTATCATTTAGTCTTTGAATGCAACCTCTACGAGCTCACCTTCAAAGAGGGGCAGCTGTTGACACCTAAATTTTGGCGCATCACTTAGTGTAATTTGCATAGAAAATTAGGGATTAAATTTTTAACCCTTAAACAAAAAATATTTAAATCGCATAACATATAGTTTAAATTCATTTTAGATTAATTGCATTTTGCATCGGACTGGCGGTGACGAACGAGCTTAAATTTCATCGAATGGGACTCGGCTCGCTTGAAATGCAAGGACCGGGAATTACAAGTCAAACGGGCTCGGTTGTTTTAATTTGAACTTAATTCAGCCCATTATCATTAATTAATTCAGCCCATTTAAATTAAATTAAAATCTAAGCCCAAGCCTAAGCCCATTAGGACTAGAGAGCCCATCTAATTGACCTAGATTAGCGTTATATATACATCATTAGGTCAGGATTTTGGGGGGCTCTCAGAATTTCAGATCAGAGTTTTTTTTTAGTGTGAAAGCGAGAAAGAGAGAGAGAGGAGGGAGACCGGCGAAAATCCCCGCCGCGCGACGTTGCTCCTTGCCGCGCCTCACCGCCTGCTGCCGCTGCTCCCTGCCGCACCGCCTACTGCTTCCCGCCGGGTGCCACCGCCTGCTGCCGGTGAAGTCGCTGCCTCACGTCGCCCGCCCCGACGCGCGACGCTGCTCCTTGCCGCGCGTCACCGCCTGTCACGTCGCCCCGCCGCCTGCTGCTGCTGCTCCTTGCCGCGCCTCACCGCCTGCTGCCGCTGCTCCCCGCCGCGCGACGCTGCTCCCTGCCGCGTGTCACCGACTGTTACGTCGCCCCGCCGCGCGACGCTGCTCCCTGCCGCGCGTCACCGCCACGCGACGCTGCTCCCTGCCGCGCGCCGCTCCCCGCCGCGCGCCACCGCCTGCTGCCGCGCGTTGCTGCCTCACGTCGCCCGCCCCGCCGCGCGACGCTGCTCCCTGCCGCGCATCACCGCCGCGCGATGCTGCTCCCTGCCGCGCCTCGCCGCCTGCTGCCGCTGCTCCCGTCGCGTACCACCGCCTGCTACCGGTGAAGTCGCTGCCTCACCGTTGCTCGTGTACCGCCGCCTGGACGATTCTGTCGTCGCTGCACGCCTGCACCGCCGCTGTCCGGACAACCACGCCGTTGCCCCGCCGTGTCATCGCCGCGAGCCGCCGTCGCTCCCGACACCGCGCCGCCGGTCCACCGTTCGCCGCTCATCCCAATCCGCAAGTTCGAATTTGGGAATTATCTGCAGATTAGGTAATTGGTCATTATCCGATATTTTTTAGAATATTTAATTTACTAATTTGAATGTTTGAATATTTCATGAATATCGTGTGGAATATTAGATATATTAGGATAATTATCTGATATCCGCAATATTTTTAAAATATTCAAAATTAGGAATTTTTCCTAATTTGGTAACGTATCTGGACGACTATCCGACCTTATCCCTAAGGTACGATACGCGGCGATACGGAAAATCATTATCCTATCCATAATCACTTGGGTACGATAATGATTTTTATCTGCTTTCCAAGTTTGAACGATCGACTTTCCGTCAATATCTGTAACCCTATAGATATGACCGATAATTCGATTTTTGTGCCTAATCCGAGTTTGAAACGAATTTTGCGGATCGCGTGGCTGTTTTAAATGTGGATGCTATCTCTGTTTAAATTGTTTTTTCCTTTTCAAATAAAAAAGAAAATTCAAAAAAAATATCAGTTAGGATTTGAATTTGAGTTTTGCATGTTTAGGAATCCTAAATATATCTAGGCGATAGAGTAATTATTTAATTTAAATTAGGACTTGAGATAATCTATTTCCTAGTTTAAATTAAGTAATATTCTAATCTTAATAGATTATTTAGGTTATTTTTTAATTCCGAATTTTCATGAAAACCCAAAAAAAAAGAATGAATTGCTTTATGGTAGATTATGATAGATTGCATTCTTAATTTAAGTAATTTATTATTTCGAATTTTAACAAAAATCCCAAAAATAAGTCATGTTAGGATATGTTAAGTCATCATAGGTTGCATGTTAATTTAGGCATATTTTTATTCCGAATTTCATTAGAAAATATCAAAAATAAATCATTTGCCCGTCATCAGAATTAGGTCACGTCGTCGCATGACATATAGTTTACATGCTAGGTTGCATTACTTGCATGTCATTTTTGCACGTCATTGCATGTAGATTAGCTTTCATTTAAATAAGCGAAAATCCAAAAATTGAGAGAATTCCTTGTTAATTAGAAATCATATTAGGTTGTTGATGTGATTTTCTAGCTAACAATGTAGATGCTTACGTTGCTTTGAGGTAAGTAATTCTTCCCAAACTTGCAATTTATTCAATGCTTTCTTGGGTGTTAAATTGGTGGTTTGCGCACCCGCATGAACACCTCACATGTTGGTGACTAAGTTAAAATGGATCCAGATTGCTTGCCAAAACATTTTTGAAAAGAAAAGGTACCGAAAGGGCGTTAGACTAAATCTAGCGTAATCAAGTCCCCGGGCTTAGAATCTCTGGTTCGTAGGAATAAAACATACATCCCTATATTTTATTTAGGTTTCTAATCGACCTACCACAAATAGATTAGTGGCGACTCCAAGCATGAAAACATTTGCATGTTAAAAACTTAAACCCTAAGTTGCGAATTGGTAGGGTTTGGGAGGGCCCGAGTTAAGTTTAGTCTTAATAATCCATTAGCCTGAGAGGAAATGTTTAGGTCGCGACAATATCCCTAAATTTTATATCTTATTGCATCATATATAATTTTATCTTAGTTAGAAATCCAGATGAATAAACATAGCATTTGACCATAAGCAAGGATAGAAAAGTCTTAGATAACGGAAGGTTTGGGCTGGGCTAGTATATGACATCGAACTTTTAACACAAGTCTATGTCAGACCTAATTATGAGTCTAACAGGACACGAAAGACCTAAACGCCAGGTCCAAAGTTCGAATGGTAGAAAACCTAATAGTTCTAAATCATGGGCAGATTCAAGAAAAAAAAATTGTTAGGCCACATGTCGAGTCAGATCATGTCTAATCTAAATCATGCACAAATTTCATTCTTAACCATAAATTTATGTCCATGAGGTTGATTATGAAGCATGACCTCATTGAATGACCTTTTGGCAGTTTAGTAGATGACCTACGACAAGAAGTCATCCTTATCCTTTCCCTTATCGTTTTTGCGTTATATACTCACAGTCCGTACGGTCGTATATAGAGGATGTTGCATGACAAAATTGCTAACTACCTGTCAAATTTAATCTACAATATTACCACGTAAGAACAAGCTAAGACCGGTGGATCTTTGCCCTCAACTAAAAATTAATTTTGGAATCTTAACATATATATATATATATATAACCCAACTTTCATTTTTTTGTTAATTACTATATTGCCAATCCATCGATCTTGACATGATGAATTAGATGATACATACCTCAACTTGACTCACTTTGTCATTGGTCGAGCCCGAGTTTTTCTAACTCAAAGTTAATGTCATACTGTTATATTTATAATGTGATCCCACATTTAGGGATATAGTTTTTGAAATAAAACTTATACATTGGGTTATGACCCACTTTTTTTCTTTTAAGTGACGGTTATCTACATACGGTTTTTTCCACGCTTCGTACCCATTCGGTGACAACCGCCCTTTTTGATAACCGCCTTGATGGGAAGCGGTTTATAAAGATGAACATTCATTCTGTAAGGGTCAACACAAGGTCTAACACAAACCCTCTCATTCGGTAATACACCATCGGTACGCGAGGGGATTGGGTTAGTAGAGTGCGCCCGTAATCGCTGTCGAATTGACGTCGAACTACCGTGGATTTTCAACGAACGTAAAGTTGAACAATGGCTGGAGGCCAGTTTATTTTTTATCCTGTTTTCCGCATTTGATTCTAATTGTGATTGAATTTTGTTCTTCAATACATGATTAGAATCCTTCAGTTTTATTCAAACATTTGGTATCAGAGCATGTTTAGTGCCTTTGCCTTGTTTTTTTGTCATTTTTTGGGTATATTTTTTTTGTCGTTTTTTGGGTATATTTTTTGGGGCTTTTGAGATGAACAGTAATTCGGGTATTTTGGGGCTAAGAGGGAAATTGCCAATTCCGGTCAAAATCCGACGACCCACCGCTCGACTCCGGACCGGCACGGTCGCACCGCCATGGAGAAGAATAGCCCTTAGTTAATTTGGCATATCGGTGATCGCCGGAGGCTTTGCGCGGTGGAAGTTGCGGGTTAGGGTTTGTGCATTTTGACGGAATTTTGCTTGATTCGGGCCTATTTCTTGGCCGTTTTCACCGATTTTTGGGTTCATGTGGTCGCGCCGGTGTGTTCTCTGAAACCCAATAATTATTTTGGTATGAGTTGGGCTGCTGGAGGAGACCCATTCAGTCGAAGGCGCAGCGGAACGACGAAGAACGTCAAAAAAAAAATTGGGTCTGCTCGCTCAGAGGAAGAAGGCGCGTGGAGCACAACTGCCAAGCGCGTACGGGCCACGCGCATGGTAGTTACCAGGAGTGCTTGGCACGCGCCCGCGTTGTGACGAAGGTGCGTGCGCGGCACGCCCCCCGTGAATCGGCTAACCCCTCCTTTTACGTTTCTACCCCTTATGTTATTTACTGTTTTGCCCCATTTGGCCGAATTAATTTATAGTTTTGCCATTGGCTGAAGTATTTACAATTTTTCCCTTGGTGGCATTAAATTATTGTTTTACCCTTCATGCATTATTTGCAAATATTTTATGCATGAAATTAAATGTCTAGTGATCCATATATTTAATTAATTAGAGAGTAGCCACAGCATCTTTAATTAATTAAATTATATATTAAGAGCCTTCGGATCACATTTGGAAATGGACATTGATTGTAATTAATTTTATTAATATGATGAATTTTATCCCACAGGAATTTTCATTATATTAATTTGATTAATTAGGTTGAAATATCATATTATTTTTCTTAATTTACCCACAGGGGTTAAGGAAAGGAATATATTATGATAGTTTCTTCATGAAATATATATGAATCTATTTAAATTAAAAACTTAGCCCACAGGCAATTTTTATGTTATGTGATTCATATTTTGTGACATGCTTTACATTGGTAAAACATGATTTATGTATATTTTATCTCAAATTTTGTGACATAAGCATGATTGTTTGATATGCAGTTGTGCAACCTGTGAATTTCTCTGAATTTAAGAGTGATATTTCCATACTGAATGGTGAAAACTATAAAGTTTGGAAGGAGTCAATTCTTCTTCAATTAGGATGCATGGATATTGATTATGCTATAAGAAAAGACGAACTACCTGCTCCTACTGGTACAAGCACTGCAGTTGAGATAGCCCTTTATGAACAGTGGGAGCAATCTAACTGCCTTAGTATAATGTTCATAAGGACTAAAATATCTCCAAGTATTCGTGGTTCGGTCGCTTAGCATAGCAATGCTAGGGCTTTATTGGAGGCCATTGATGCGCAGTTTGAGACGTCAGACAAGGCACATGCCATGACCCTGATAATGAAGCTTTCATCTATAAAGCTCACAAGTGTTAAAGGTGTGCATGAACACATCATGAAGATGAGGGACATTGCAGCTCAGTTGAAAAACCTTGAGGTTGAGATATCTGAATCATTTCTTGTATACTACATTCTGAGCACTCTCTCACCACAGTATGCACCTTTCAAGATCTCCTACAACACACATAAGAATAAATGGTCAATTAATGAACTCATGACCATGTGTGTTCAAGGGAAAGAGAGGCTGATTATGGAATTGGGAAAAAGTGCTCATTTGGCAACACAAGGAAAGAATAAGGGTCACGGCAAGTAGGAAGGGAAAGGTAAAATACCTCCCCAAGCTAACATTAATAAGGAATCCAAATGTTTCTTCTGTAGAAAGAAGGGGTATATAAAGAAGGATTGCGTTAAATTTAAGGCTTGGCTCAAGAAGAAAGGTAATCCAACCTCTTATATTTGTTATGAATCTAATATGGCTAATGTAAGTCACAACACTTGGTGGATTGATTCTGGTTCTACAATCATATTTCAAATTCCTTGCATGGTTTTCAAAACCACAGGAAGCCAGTGGAAAGTGAACAAAGCATTTATTCGGGAAACAAGATGTGTTTGTATGTGTAAGCTATTGGGACATGTAGATTAGTTCTCAACAGTGGCTTTGTTTTGAATTGGCAAAAGGACACCAGAAATGCCATAACTTGTGTACGGAAATCACTTTGGTGCCATAACTTTTTTTCGGATCACTTGAGTGCCAAGTCGGAGGAAAATATATCACTTTAGTGACTCCGACCAAAATTCCGGCCAAAAAGCTGACCTAGCATTTATATTAAAAAAATGGTCTGACTTGTACAAGTGGAAATTATGTGGTTTTTTTTTGAATTTTTTAATTTTTATAAAAATAATAATAATTATAAAAAAAAAGGTTGAAGTAGCGGCGAGGGCTCCCTCGCCGCCGCTGCCACCAACCCACCACCACCGGGAAGGGCCGACGGTGGTGGGCGCGGTGGTGGGCGCAGTGGTCGGCGAGGGCCGGATTCGGCGAGGCGAGACCTCACCGTCGCGACCCAGGCGATGGCGAGGTCTCGCCTCGCCCAGTGAAGGCGAGGCCGACCTCACCGTCGCGACCCAGGCGATGGCGAGGTCGGCCTCGCCTTCGCTGGGCGAGGCGAGACCTCGCCATCACGACCCAGGCGACGGCAAGGTCTGGCCTCACCTTTGCTAGGCGAGGTCTTGCCTCGCCAGATCCCGCCCTCGCCGATCACTGCGCCTACCACCGCTGGCCCTTCCCGGCGATGGTGGGTTGGCGGTAGCAGCGGTGAGGGCTCCTTCGCCACTACTGCAACCTTTTTTTTATAATAAATATAATTTAATTTTTTAAAAAAAAGTACACGTCAGCGGGCTAAACAACGTCGTTTTTGGTTTTTAATGCTGACTGGACCTCTCCAGCAAGCCGTGTCACGCCATATCGGATTTTCGGCGAGGCACGTCAATATTGGCACTAAAATGATCTTTTTTCAAAAAGTTGGTACCAAAGTGATCCGAAAAAAAGTTATGACACCAAAGTGATCTTCGTACACAAGTTGTGGCACTTCTGGTGTCCTTTTGCTATTTTGAATTTGGAAAGGACCTTTTATGTTCCAAGTTTCTCTAGAAACTTAACACTACAAAAAAACATGTAATTTGCGACGGAAATTTGCGACGAACATTTTTCCGTCGCAAAATAAAACACCGTCGCAAAATCCGTCGCAAATTTGCAACAGAAATAAGTTCGTCGCAAATTTACGACGGAATAAAAATCCGTCGCAAATTCCTTCGCAAATTTGCGACGGAAAAATGTTCGTCGCAAAAAAAGTTCGTCACAAAGTTGCGACGGAAAAAAAACCGTTGCTAAATCCGTCGCAAATTTACGACGAAAAGAACATCCGTCGCAAATTTATAATTTACAGCCCATCATATTCCAACTCTCTCGCTCTCTCTCACTCTCTCTCGCTCTCTCTCGCTTTTCTCCCTCTTTCATATGTCTGAAATCAGCAAAATTCGCGCGCACACATATTAATCTCGGTGAAGCTTTTGTACCGGTAAGTATCATAGCTAGCTTCGTGACTATTTCTCGTTGGATTGTAATTTTATATATATATATATATATATATATATATATATGTTTATGTTTGTTTTTTTTCGTATCTGCATCACCGGTTTAACGACCGGCGACACCTCGCCGGACTTAGGACGAAGCCGAACGCCCATGCCGTTTTGCGACGAAAATTGGGATTCCGTCGCAAATTTGCGACGGAATCAAGTGTTCGTCGCAAATTTGCGACGGAAATTGGGATTCCGTCGCGAATTTGCGACGGAATTCGTTTTCCGTCGCAAATTTGCGACGGACACTGGCTTCCGTCGCAAATTTGCGACGGAAAACGAATTCCGTCGCAAATTCGCGACGGAATCCCAATTTCTGTCGCAAATTCGCGACGAACGCTGGCTTCCGTCGCAAATTCACGACGGATGAATTCCGTTTCCATCGCGCATTAGAAATTATTAAAAAATAATTCTTAGGTGATTATTCTTTTTGGATATGTGTCTAATTGAAGGTCTCGCAATCCAAGTGGACGTTGCAATTCTCATCAAATTGACCACTTTTTCCTACCAATATTTCAGTCAAATATTTGGGTAAGTCTTCTTTACATGGCAATTTTTTCTATTTTTGCAATTTCATATTAATTGTTGCGTGAATAACAAAAATTATAATTTCCAAAAATTTATGGTTTTAATTAAGAACAATAGATATGATATTCTAAATATTTTACAAGAATTTTTTATTTTAATACAGACACAATGCAAAGAGAAAGGACTTGGATATATAATAAGAACTTACCTGGACGTCAAAGATTGACAGATGAGTTTCGTACTGGGTTGGAAATATTTTTAGACTTTACTAGTAGCAAATATGATTTCATGGATGGAAATAAGTTAAGGTGTCCGTGTAAAAAGTGCGATAATGGTAAATTTCTTGTGTGTGATCAAGTTAGAGAACACCTTACTAGATTTGAGTTTACTCCGAACTATTATAATTGGACTTCCCATGGTGAACCATTTATATCTGATGAAGGATATGGAAGAAGTGATCAATTTTCAGTTAGGGAAGAATGTGGCTATTATGAGCAATTGAACCCATACGAGAGGATGGTGATTGATGCAGATAGTTATAATTTTGTCACAGAATCAAATCATGCAAGTACTAGTTTTACTCCTACACGTGAACAAGTGGGTACTAGTCATGCTTCACAATTGAAAGATATAGGAGTAACGGGTTTTGATGAGAATGTGAATAATGAAATTTTTCAATCTAATCAGTTCTGGGATATGTTGAAAGCAGCAGATGAACCTTTATGGGCAGGTTGTGAGGACCACACTAAGTTATCGGTGACAGCCCGACTATTAAATATCAAGGCAGAGCATAATGCGTCTGCGGATTGCTTCAACTCTTTTGTTGAAGTAATGCGGGAATCATTGCCTCGTGATAACATCATGCCAAGTGATTTTTATGATATGAAAAAGCTAGTGGATAATTTAGGTCTTCCGGTTGTAAGGATTGATGTATGTAGTAGAGGTTGTATGATATATTAGAGAGATGATGAAAATGGAGAATCTTGCAAATTCTGTAGCCAACCTAGTTACAAGATTAACAGGAGGCCGGGTCGTAATCAGAAGCGTAGACCATGGAAGCAAATGTTTTATCTGCCCTTAATCCCCAGATTGCAAAGGCTTTATGCATCTAAAGCCACTGCTGAACACATGACTTGGCATGCAAATCATGAAACAGAAGATGGTCTAATGTATCATCCTTCAGATGCGGAGGCATGGCAACATTTTGATAGAACATACCCTGAGTTTGCGATGGAGCCTCGGAACATCAGGTTAGGTCTTTATGCCGATGGATTTGCTCCATTTGGGAAAATAGGAAAAAGTTATTCATGTTGGTCAGTTATCTTAACGCCGTACAATCTTCCACCTGGTATGTGCATGAAGACACTTTATATGTTTTTGACATTGATCGTGGCAGGGCCGCAAAATCCGAAAAAGTTGATAGATGTTTATATGCAACCATTGATTGAGGAGTTACAATGGTTATGGGTTGAGGGTGTCCCTACGTATGACGTCTGTACCGATCAAACATTTGTAATGAAGGCTGCCTTTCTTTGGACGATAAATGACTTTCCAGCTTACGGAATGTTATCTGGATGGAGTACAGTTGGGATATTAGGATGTCCGATATGTTTGGAGAGGTCAAAGTCATTCAGATTAAAACATGGAAAGAAGCCCAGCTATTTTGACTGTCACAGATAATTTTTACCGCCAAGTCATCCTTTCAGAAGGATAAGAAAGAGTTCATCAAGAATAGGACTGAAAGAACGCATCCACCATTGAGGTTGACTGGCAATCAAATTTGGGAGCGTGTGCAGGACTTGCCAACTGTTGTTGAGAACCCGCACGGCACGACTTTTGCATACGGAAGTACACATAAGTGGACAAAACGCAGTATATTTTGGGATCTACCATATTGGAAGGCCCATCTTATTCATCATAATCTTGACGTCATGCACATAGAAAAGAATGTTTTCGACAATGTCATAAATACTCTGATGGATGTCGCCGGAAAAACAAAAGACAACTTGAACGCAAGAAAAGATATGAGAGATATTTGCGATCGGCCAATACTAGCTGTGGATGCAAACAGCAGGGGACCAAAATCGAAAGCAGTTTATACATTGGATAAGGAGCAGAGGCGAGTTGTTTGTCAATGGTTGAAATCTGTGCGGTTTCCTGATAGATATGCTTCGAACCTCGGGAGATGTGTTGATTTGAATGAATGCAAGTTCACAGGTTTGAAGAGTCATGATTGTCACATCTTGATGAAAAGACTAATTCCAATAGCTTTGAAGGAAGTTCTACCGAACTTTGTATGGGGCGCCATTACAGAGTTAAGCAATTTCCTCCATGATATTTGCTCGACAGTGTTAAAAGCATCGCACATGGAAAAACTTGAGAGAGATATTCCAATTATTCTTTGCAACTTAGAAAGGGTATTTCCTCCCGCGTTTTTTGATTCGATGGAGCATCTCTTAGTTCACTTGCCTTATGAGATCAAAGTTGTAGGTCCCGTCCAATTTCGATGGATGTATCCATTTGAGAGGTAATGTTTTTTTTTAAATACAGTTCAAATTAGTTTATCATATAATATGTTCCGATAAGTTTCTTTCCATTTCAACTAGATTCTTATATTATTTGAAGAAAAAAGTGAAGAATAAGGCACGTGTTGAAGCTTCAATTTATAATGCATATATTGTGGAAGAAGTGACAACATTTGCATCATACTATTTTGAGCCGCACGTTCAGTGCAAGAGGCGGAGAGCAGGCAGAAATGATGAGGGCCCCATTGATCCCAATTGTACAGCATTCTCTATTTTCAATTATCTGGATCGACCAAGCGGCGCATGTCAGTTTCGTTACTTATCAGGCGAAGAATTTCATGCAGCCCATACTTATATTTTACTGAACTATCCAGAAGTCGAGCCATACTTCAAGTAAGTGTAAATTTGCAAATATATGTTTTGTGTGTCAAATATTTGCTAATATTTAAATGGTTTTTAATATTATGATTTTTCAAACTTCAATGTGTGGACTACAACCAAATGAGTTTGACCGTTTGTGCGATGAACAATTTGCAGCATGGTTCAAGACATATGTAAGTTGCCTATGGACCAAAACCAAGTTATTAAAATTATATACATCATTTAGTAAAATATATATTATTGACTTTGCATGTGTAACCTTAGGTTCACAGTAATTATGATGAAATTGGAGGGCAAGGATTGCTATATCATCTGTCATGGGGTCCACAGTTAAGAGTTCGAAGTTGGCCAGCATATTTCATAAATGGATATAATTTTCATACTCAAGAATATGGAATGGGAAAATCCACAATGAATAGTGGTGTGTCTGTTCGGTCATCCAATTGTGGCAGTGCAGAAGATGATTTTTATGGCTTGTTGGATGAAATTATAGAGATAGAGTACCCTGGACCATTAATGATGCGGGTTGTGTTATTTAAGTGCACGTGGTTCGACCCCGTCAAAGGAATGAAGGTGCATACGAAGTTCAATTTGGTTGAAATAAATCACAAAAAAGGTATATGAAGTATGAACCATTTGTCTTGGCACAACAAGTAATTCAAGTATGTTATGCATCATATCCTAGTTTGAAACGTGACAAAACTGATTGGTGGGCTGTATGTAAAATCAAAGCACGGAGGAAAATTGAGGAACACTGGAAGGATAGAGCCTACCAACAAGAGGAAGTGTGTAACACGGTTGAAATTGAGGAATATAACATACCAACTTTACGAGATCCATGTGGAGTAATGATAGATGTGGATCCAACTGAAATTTGCGAATTAAATGTACAAGAATGTTCAGAATCTGATTTTCAGACAGATGACGAAGACGAAGACGAAGACGAAGACGAAGACGAGGACGAAGACGAAGACGAAGATTAAAATTTTTGTCACAAAACACTACAAATGTGTAATTATTAATGCGACAAGTGTTATTTTGGTTGTTATCATTATTATTCTTGTTATTATTGTTATTGTGCTTTTTTAATTGTCGATTATTCTTTTTATTTTAATTGGTCGTCCGAAATTTTGCCCCTAAATGCCGACAAGTCAAATATTAGTAACGTCCCCTAACATTTCCGATATTCTAATTTCCATTGCAAAATTTGAGATGCCAAAATTTTTGACTGAAAAAAAGACGTAGCAAATTTATGACCTAAATAAATGAGATGCTAAATTTTTAGGCGAAAAAAAGACGTCATAAATTTACAACGATCATTTAGTATGTGCATATTTGCGATGGACATATTGAGTCCGTCGCAAATTTGCGACGGACTATACTGGTCAGTCGCAAATTTTGCGAGTGAATTTTTACCGTTCGAAATTTGTGACGGATATTTATTTCCGTCGCAAATTTGCAACGGATTTTTTTTAACGTCGCATATTTGCGACAGATTTTAATTTCCGTCGGAATTTTTTTGATACATGTGGAAAATTTGCGACGGACAGCGGATTCCGTCGCAAATTTGCGACGGACTTCTTTGTCCGTCGCAAATTTGCGACCGAATCAGCTGTCCGTCGCAAATTTTCGATCGGAAAAAAATTTCCCACAAATTTTCGAGCCGCAAAAATCCCACGCAAAAATTTGCGACGGACTAAAATGGTCCGTCGCAAAAATTTCCGACGAAAATTAAAATCCGTCGAAAATTTGCGACGTAAAAAAATCCATTGGAAATTTGTTTTCCGATTCGAAATTTGCGACAGACAGTTTTAGTCCGTCGCAAATTTTGCGACGGACAGTTTGCGACGGAATTTTCCGGGTCGAAAATATGTCCAAAATTTTTTGTTGGTCCAAAATTTGCGACGGACATAGAAAGTCCGTCGCAAATTTGCGACGAACATTGAAAGTCCGTCGCAAATTTGCGAGGGAATTTTCACGGTCGAAAATATGTCCGAAATTTTTTGTCGGGTCAAAATTTGCGACGGAAGGGTTTTGTCCATCCCAAATTTGCGATGGACCGTTTTAGTCCGTTGCAAATTTGCGAGGAAATTTTCCCGATCGAAAATATGTCCGAAATTTTTTGTCGGGTCAAAATTTGCGACGGACATAGAAAGTCCGTCGCAAATTTGAGACGGACTAAAACGGTCCGTCGCAAATTTGCGACGGAAGGGTTTCTTCCGTCACAAATTTGCGACGGACCGTTTTAGTCCGTCGCAAATTTGCGAGGAAATTTTCCCGATCGAAAATATGTCCGAAATTTTTTGTCGTGTCAAAATTTGCAATGGACATAGAAAGTCTGTCGCAAATTTGCGATGGAAGAGTTCAGTCCGTCGCAAATTTTGGACCGACAAAAAATTTCGGACATATTTTCGATCAGGAAAATTCCCTCGCAAATTTGCGACGGACATAGAAAGTCCGTCGCAAATTTGCGACGGACTAAACCCTTCCGTCGCAAATTTGCGACGGACTTTCTATGTCCGTCGCAAATTTTGGACCGACAAAAAATTTCGAACATATTTTCGATCGGGAAAATTCTCTCGTAAAATTTGCGACGGACTAAAACGGTCCGTCGCAAATTTGCGACGGACCATTTTAGTCCGTCGCAAATTTGCGACGGAGTAAACCTATCCGTCGCAAATTTCGAACCGAAAAAAAATTTCCGACGGATTTTTTTTACGTCGCAAATTTACGACGGATTTTAATTTTCGTCGGAAACTTTTTATCGGTCGAAAATTTGCGACGAAATTTCTATATTCCGTCGCAAATTTGCGACCGACTTGGTTCCATCCGTCGCAAATTAGCAACGGACTTAAAGCGTCCGTCGCAAATTTGCGACGGACAGTTGTGTTCCGTCGCTACTTTGCGACGGACATTTGTGTTCCGTCGCAAATTTGCGACGGACGCTTTAAGTCCGTCGCAAATTTGCGACGGAACACAACTGTCCGTCGCAAATTTGCGACATTTGTACTCACCCTCCCCCCTCCTCCTCCTCCACCTTCCCCGACGCTGCAGATCTGCAGATCTGCGCAGCTCCCCCGCTGCCATCGCCGTCGCAGTCGTGACTGTCGTCGCCATCACCGCCCAGCCTCGCAACCGCCCCGCAGCTCCCCCGCCCATCGCCGGTCGCCCCGCAGGCCCCCCTGCCCGTCGCCGGTCGCGGGCCAGGCGCCCCGCAGCCCCCCGCCCATCCCCCGCCCCCCGCCAGTCGCGCCCCCGCCTCGCCGCCCTCGCCGCGTCCGAGCAGCGGACCGAAGCCTCGCCGCCGCCGACCAGCAGACCGAGGCCGTCGCTGCCCAGCCTCGCCGCCCAGTCGCCCGCTCGCCAGGAGCCGCCCCACGCCGTCGGCCCGCAGCCGCTGCCGTCGCCGTCGCCGCCCACCATCAGCCGGCCGAGGCTCTCGCCGGAGCAGCCCCCCGCCCGTTGCCGCCCTCGCCGGAGCACAGCCACCGTCGCCGGAGCACAACCACCGTCGCCGTCGGCCAGCCGCCGCCGTCGTCACCGTCGCCGCCGTCCAGCCGTCGACGCCGGCGTGCTGCCGCCGGCCGGCCAGCCATCCGCCTCCCAGTCACCGGCCAACGCCGTTGCCGCCGCCCGACGCCGTCGCCGCCGCCCGACGCCGTCGCCGCCGACCAACACCGTCGCCGCCGAGCTCCACCGTCGTTCGCCCCGTCGTGGCCGAGCACCTAACCAACTAGTCACCATTTGGGCCCACACTCGCACCAAGACCGCCACTGTCCGATCGGCCGGTTTTTGTTATCCTTGAACTAAGTAAGCAACTCCCTAAACCCTAGTTAGTATAATTAGGTAATTAGTCGAACTTGTTTAGGGATTATTTAGGATCACTTTTCGTTGGCTAAGTTACGGGTCGATTTCAGGATTGCATGTGGCTTTGATCGATGGTCGACTGGTTAATTTGTCTATTATGTGGATGATTAAACGTTAAATGACGATAAGCTGATTGATTAAGCGTTTTCATAGAAAATGCATGAAAATTGAACAATTCTATAAAAAATCATGAAAAATTACGGAAAATTATAAAAACGGTATATGTTGGCAACAAATATGAAATTTGACCGTAAAAATTTTTAAAAATTTTTACGAAACTAAAATTTCATAATATCACAAAATGGCAAAAATTAATAGTGACCACCCATTTTGAGTGAAATTTATATTTTTTAACGTTCCGGGAATAAAAATATTAAAAATTTAAAAATTTTCATAACCTTATAAAATTGCTTAAAATAAATGTGGCCACCCATTGTGAAGGAAATTTTTATTTTTTTTGGGAAAAAAAATTTTTACAAAAAATTAAAAAAAATATAAAATTTCAAAACTGCACAGAATTACCTAGAAAACATGTCGCCATCAATTTGCAGTGAAATTTAAATTTTTTAAGGTGGCAAAAAAAATTAGAATTTAAAAATTTTCAAAGTTTAACGGAATGGCTTATAATACCTGTGGCCATCCATTTTTAGTTATACTTAAATTTTTTAATGTGCCCTAAAAATTATTAAAATAAAGAAGGACAAAAATTTTGGAAACTTTATCTAATAGCTTAGACTACTTGTGACACCCAATTTTAGGACTGAAAACTTTTTTTATTTCACGGAAAAAAATTTATATTAAAAAATAATAATGTAAAATTTCTAAAAATTTTTATATTTCAAAACTTTAACAAATATCTTAGAATATCGATGGCCACCAACTTTTAGTGAAATTTTTTTTTAGCTCCCAAAAAATATTTAACAATAATAACAATTTTTCTCTTACAAAACTTTGCAAAATGACTTAGAATACGTGTGGCCACCCACTTTCAATGAAATTTAAATTTTTGTATGTGGTTAAAAAAATGTAATCAAAATGAATGCGATTTATATTGTGATGTTTGATACTTGTTGCCACCCATATCGTGCTCATATATTGATGTTTCATATGAAAAAAGATTGGGATTCATAATATATTTGTTCGTAGGAAATTGCACGTCATAAACACTCGACATTGGCTCATTTCAAGGAAACATTTTCTCAGTCTTTCCATCAAAATGGTAAGTTTCGTCATGTACATCATTATGTGTTCGTAATACGTGTCAATAGTTCTTTACATATTCGCATAACCTTCCTACTTGTCAGTATAAATGTGGAGGTCACATGCATAGAAGACAAGCCTCTTCCTCGTCCTCGTCCCCGGCCCTTTCCTCTTCCCCTGTCCCGTCATTTAACCTTCAACCACAATATGGTCCGTCACAATATGGACACGTTGGCCCTTTCTCCAATTTTCAACAACATGTTACGGGACTTGGCCACATGGGAACTGAATATCCTCAAGTTCAATCTCCTGTAGCTGCCTCTCCTTCCTTTCCACCGCATTATTCGGCGGAACAATCGAATAATGACGGAAACACAAGTCAAGAAGATAACCGATTCTTCATATGCCCATTTGGAGATTCGTAAGTACTTCATTTTTTTTAGTATATGTAATATTTAGGGCTTTAGATATAGATGTCAACTGAATTGTCGATGTTGCACAATATCCGTATGATTGCAAATTCACGGATGCTCCGTCTGTTGTGAGGGAATTGAACAAAATAGTAAGAAACTTTTGGATGGGAGAGTATATTACTTACAGAAGTGTTCCACAAGAAGTGAAAGAAATATGATGGAATGAGTTTAAGGTAAGTTTGACATATTTTATTTTCTCACCAATTAAGTTTGGTGTAGTATATTCATGGTCAAGAATGATGTAAAGGACCAGAACAACTCTGTAGTTTTCGATATCTAAAGGACCAGATATTTTCCCCGACATGAACTTTACAAAATCTGTCTATATTTGTCTGGTGCATGGTTATAGATATGTGATCATCAAAATAACTTTCAATTTGTGTTTTTATTCATTGCAGCGGAAGTTCAAGTGGGAGGAAGCGGAAGATAATGAAGTGAGAAGAATTTCCGATAAGAAAGTCAGTGATTTTATGCAAACTGTCATGAATAGAGCGAAGATCAAGCAAGCGAAGCCGTCTTTCATTACAGCTGACAATTGGGCGGCAATTAACAGATTTTGGGCATCTGAACAGAGTCGGCAACTCTGTGAGCAGAATAAGAAGAATCGATCTTCTAGTTCTAGTGATGGGTCAGCCACATATGCTGGGGGCTCTATCAATATTGCGGAGCATCGCAAACGACTAGTAAGTCTGTTAAATGAGTTATAAGTTAATTTAATTCGATTACTCATGTTTACATTTTGTAGGCACATGAATTGGGGACGGAACCGACATTTGCAGCTACATTTGAACGCACATTTCAAAAGAAAGATAAGACATGGACTGGCAATCGAGCAAAAGCTATTAAGGTATGTAAGGTTATACTTTGGCTTATATGTAAACTATAATGAAAACCGTAAATGCTTTCAATATTTATGGTTGATATATATATAGTGATTTTATTTTCATCTACATTGTTATTGTAGGAAAAATATGATGAACTTTTAATGAGCAATGCTAGTGGTAGTGATGATTGTCCTGAGTCCAGGCCATCAGGTGATAATATGGCATTATGGATGGAGGCAACGGGTGGGGTGAAAAAAGAAAAAATATTTGGGATGGGATCATTGTCAAGGATGTATATGCCAAATAATCATGGAAGTTCATCATCCACTGCGACTGGTCGCAGGAGGTCACGACAAGAAGAGCAATTGACCCAAGAAGTGGATCATCTGAAAAATGTACTTGTTCAGAAGGACGAACGAATACATAACTTGGAACGACAAATGGCACTCGTTATGCAACACCTTAACCTCAATCGCTATAACGATCCTTTTGTACCTCCATCCAATCCAATAGGTCATGGGCACAATGATGACCAACCCATTAATGTCGAGAATGCTGATGATGATGATGATGATTTTCTCTAGACTTTCTAGTTAAAATTCTCAAAATCGGGGGTAAGCTTGCTTCATAATCTTGGTTTTTCATAATTTCACTCATATTCATATGTAAGAACATTTATGTTCGTCCTGAAACGTTTTTTTGTTAACCCTCTTGTTATTTTATACCTAGTTCCACATCCATGCATAAACCCTTCTTTTATATTCTGGACTGATTTATGTATCGATATTTCCTCATGTCTCGACAAAAGTGACTACTTTTGGTGTCTTGTCATCGTACCAACGCTGCGTCTTCTTGTGTATGGTTTTTCTGCGTCTTATATGGTTGTCTCGCCTCTTAGTTCATGTTTTGAATGTATTGTAAGCTTGGATATCAAATAGCATCATGTCAGACTCTGCAACTTTCCTTCAGTTATTTGCTTCAATTATATGTCATTGTGGTTGGTTTGTCAGAATTTATGATTTGTTCGTTTTTCTGTTTCAATTATATGTTATATGTTATTGTCTCCTTTGTTTGATATGAACAATAATTTATGGCCAAAATGATGTAAAAATAGCCGAATTTTGCGATCATTACAGTTCGTCGCTAATTTGCGACGAAAATTGCGACGAATTTTGCGACGAAAATTGCGACGAATTTTGCGACGAAAATTGCGACGAATTTTACGACTAAATTTTCGACGGATTTGCGACTAAATTTGCGACGGATTGATATCGTCGCAAATTTGCGATGAAATATTTGCGACGAATTTTGCGACGGATTATATTCGTGGCTAATTTGCGACGAAATTTGCGACGAATTTTGCGACGGATTGAGATCGTCGCAAATTTGCGACGAAATATTCGCGACGAATTTTGCGACGGATTGTATTCGTGGCTAATTTGCGACGAATTTATTTTCGTCGCAATTTTGTGACGAAATTTTAAATTTTCCGTCGCAAAAATTTGCGACGACCTAGTAGCGACGGAATTTTTTCCGTCACAAAATTCGTCGCAAATTCGATTTGCGACGGATTTTTCCACATTTTCCGTCGCAAATTTCGCCGCTAATCCGGTGTTTTTTTGTGTGTAATTTCAGTTTCAAGACTTGTACATTTGGATTACTCTTTTAAATTTTCAGATGCAAACTTCAATTTGTTGTTTAAATATGAAATTATTGGAAACGGTACTTTGTCTGATGGCCTTTTTCGAATTAATTTACATGACAATACCTATTATAATGCGATGTATGTTCATGATAATGCTGGTGTTAAACGATGTGTTGTGAATGAAGATTTCTTTATGTTGTGGCACCGGAGATTGGGACATATCTCCATAGATAGAATTAAACGATTAGTAAATGATGGAGTACTCGGTACTTTGGATTTTACTGATTATGATACTTGCGTGGATTGCATAAAGGGAAAGCAAACCAACAAGACAAAGAAAGGTGCCAAGAGAAGTATAGACATATTAGAAATCATACATACAGACATTTGCAGTCCTGATATGGACTCGTATGGTCAGAAATACTTCATCTCCTTCGTTGATGATTACTCGCGTTACATGTATCTCTACTTGCTTCATAATAAGCATGAAGCGTTGGATGCCTTTAAGGTTTTTAAGGTGAAAGTAGAGAAATAATGCGGTAAGCAAATTAAGATCGTGAGATCAGATGGAGGTGGAAAATTTTATGGTAGATACACTGAAGATGGACAAGTACCTGGTCCATTTGCAAAGTTTCTTCAAGAGAATCCCAATACACTATGTCTAGTTCTCCGAACCAAAATGGCATAGCAGAAAGAAGAAACCGAACTTTATTGGACATGGTGCGGAGTATACTTAGTAGCTCCAGACTTCCTAAGTCCTAGTGGATTGAAGCTCTTAGGCCGGCAGTGTACATACTGAACCGAGTTCCAACCAAGGCTGTCCCAAAGACGCCTTTTGAGTTTTCAAAGGTTGGAAATCAAGTTTACGACATGTACGCGTTTGGGGATGTCCGTATGAAGTAAGAGTCTATAATCCACAGGAAAAGAAGTTGGACCCAAGGACTGTAAGTGGGTATTTCATTGGATATGCCGAAAAATCCAGGGGATACAGGTTTATTGTCCATCTCATACTACTAGGATTGTGAAATCAAGAAATGCTAAGTTTCTTGAAAGTGACTTGATTAGTGGGAGTGATCAATTGAAGGACATTGTTCCTAAGAAAGATCATTCAGATACTCAACCTTTCACTTCAAGTATTAGGTTGGTTGTTGTTCATAATGCCCCTTCAGTTCAGCCGGCTATTGAACAACCAACTATTGAAGTTCCACAACCTGTCGATATTCATCCGGTAGATCCAGTTGTTTAGCAATTACCAGAAACTATTGAACAACCAGTTGAACAACAAGCTCCTCAAGAGAATGTTGATACAACATTAAGAAGATCTACTAGAATGAGGAAATCAGCAATTCCTGGTGATTAGATTGTGTATCTATAAGAGTCTGACTATAATAATGGAGCTGAGAATGATCCTGAAACGTTTTCACAAGCCATGAGTAGTGATGTATCCAATTTGTGGTACAATGTCATGAAGGATGAGATGAGTTCTATGGCATCAAACGAAGTCTGGGATTTGGTTGAGTTGCCTAATGGTGCGAGGGCCATTGGTTGTAAATGGGTCTTCAAAACAAAGGAGGACTCATTGGGCAACATTGAGAGATATAAAAAGAAGGAATCGACTACACGGAGACATTTTCTTCTGTGTCCAAGAAAGATTCTTTTCGTATTATTTTGGCATTGGTTGCCCATTTTGATATGGAATTACATCAAATGGATGTGAAAACGGCGTTCCTTAATGGAGAATTAGAGGAGGAGGTTTA
Source organism: Syzygium malaccense (assembly GCA_031216405.1). NCBI lineage: Eukaryota > Viridiplantae > Streptophyta > Magnoliopsida > Myrtales > Myrtaceae > Syzygium > Syzygium malaccense. The sequence continues at coordinate 4,019,756 of CM062258.1, read as the reverse complement.
TATGAAACAACCTGAAGGATTCTCCTCTAGTAAAGGTGAGCATTTGGTGTGCAAGCTTAAGAAATCTATATATGGCTTGAAACAAGCATCCCGCCAATGGTACTTAAGGTTTCATGATGTCATCTCTTCATTCGGATTTGTAGAGAATATCATGGATCAATGCGTATACCAGAAGGTCAGTGGGAGCAAAATTTGTTTTCTTGTGCTATATGTGGATGATATTCTAATTGCAACCAATGATAAGGGGTTGTTGCATGAGGTGAAACAATTCCTCTCTAAGAGTTTTGACATGAAGGATATGGGTGAGGCATCTTATGTCATTGGCATTAAGATCCATCGAGATAGAGCTCAAGGGATTTTAGGACTATCTCAAGAAACCTATATCAATAAGGTCCTGGAGAGATTTCAGATAAAGATTGTTTACCAAGTATAGTACCCATTGTGAAGGGTGACAGGTTCAATTTGAACCAGTGCCCGAAGAACGATCTGAAAAGGGAACAAATGAAGAACATTCCATATGCTTCTGCTGTCGAAAGCTTGATGTATGCTCAGATTTGCACTCGACCTGACATCGCTTTTGTTGTGGGAATGTTGGGAAAATATTAGAGTAATCCAGGGATGGACCATTGGAAAGCTGCAAAGAAAGTGATGAGATGCCTTCAAGGTACTAAAGGCTACATGCTTATGTATAGACGGACTGACAACTTGGAAGTAGTTGGTTATTCGGATGTGGATTTCTCTGATTGCGTTGATTCTCTAAAATCAACATCAGGATACATTTTTATATTAGCTGGCGGAGCTGTACCATGGAGGAGTGCGAAGCAGACTTTGACTGCTACTTCCACTATGGAGGCTAAGTTCGTTTCTTGTTTTGAGGCTACCTCGCATGGTGTATAGTTGAAGAGTTTCATTTCAGGGCTTAGAATTGCTGATTTTATTTCTAGGCCATTAAGAATATATTGTGATAATTTAGCTGCGGTTTTTACGGCTAAAAATGCCAAAAGTGGCAGTCAAAGTAAGCACATCGACATTAAGTATTTAGCCATAAGAGAATGTGTTAAGGAGAATAAAGTGGTCATTGAACATGTTCGCACTAAATTGATAATAGCCGATCGTTTAACTAAAGGCATGCCACCAATGAAGTATAATGATCATGTAGCTATATGGGAATAGTTCCCATAATGTGATTTATCGTCGTATGGATGACTTTTGTTGTTTGAAATTCTTATTCAGTTGTAATGTTATTCTCAATTTCTGGTGTACAAATTCGGTTGTTTATGAGAATAACAATTATCCTTGGTTCTGGAATAAACATAGGATTTATTCCTTAAGATGTGTTGTCACATATGGGCTAACATTAAAAGAATAAGATGCATTGTGATACATGGAAGATATTACTCGCTCTTAGAGGACATGTCGCCATGATTCATGTGTCTTGTTTCTTTTCTTAAGCATAAGGTTTTCGTGGATTTGGTTGGGTAATCCGTATGATGAAAATGTTGGGATTAAGTGAAAGAATGTTATATTTATAATGTGATCCCACATTTAGGAATATAGTTTTTGAAATAAAACTTATCCGTTGGGTTATGACCCACGTTTTTTCTTTTAAGTAACTGTTATCTACATACGGTTTTTTCCACGCTTCGTACCCGTTCGGTGACAACCGCCCCTTTCAATAACCACCTTGATGGGAAGCGGTTTATAAAGACGAACGTTCATTCTGTAAGGGTCGACACAAGGTCTAACGCAAACCCTCTCATTCGGTAATACACCATCAGTACGCGAGAGGATTGGGTTAGTAGAGTGCGCTCGTAATCGTTGTCGAATTGACGTCGAACTACCGTGGATTTTCAACGAACGTAAAGTTAAACAATGGCTGGAGGTCAGTTTATTTTTTATCCTGTTTTCCGTATTTAATTCTAACTGTGATTGAATTTTGTTCTTCAATGCATGATTAGAATCCTTCAGTTTTATTCAAACACATACTACATTCGGGGATGGATTTAGAACTCTTTTTTAGTGGGGATAGGTTTAGCTGCTGCCTGGACACGTCGCATTCTGTTATATCTCTCTTGATCTCTAATATGGGTATCTTAAGCACATTAGTAAGTATAAGAGAAGAAAAAGAAGTTTGTACAAAAAAAGAATGGGAAATAATAAAAAGGTGGTGGAATAAAACAATATATTTTTATTTAATATAGACGGTCTTGTTTTTTCGTGAATATGTGCAGCTTTTGCATTTTCAATAAATTACAATTTTCACCATTTTCATTTGTGCGCCTAACAGCTTCTCTACCAACTTTTTTCGGAATTCTTGTAATGTAGCGGCAAAATGGGAAAAATTTCAAAAGCTTAAGGAATATCAGTAGGTTTATCTAGAAATTAGTATCAAGTGGATAGAGCTGTTTTTGATAACATGTTCATTTATCTCCTTTGGATAAAAGCCACAAAAATCCTAAACTATGCCCATTGTGACACATTTACCCCAAATTTGTAACTTCTTCTTGTAATACAAAAAATCTCAAACTTATATCAGTATGACACATTTACTCCAAAAATTTGGTGTCACAAAAAAAAAGTTTAGGATTTTTGGTATCACAAAAAAAGAAGTTTGGGATTAATGTGTCACACGGGTATAATTTTTTGGATTTTTGGCATCATAGAAAAAAGTTTGGGATAAATTTGTCACACATGTACAAGTTTGGGGTTTTAGTGTCACAAAAAATAATTTGGGGTAAATGTGTCACAGTAAATAAAGTTTGGATTTTTTTGTGGCCTTTTCCCATCTCTTTTTACAAAATTCTAATTGTCTTGTTGAGTCAATTAATGAGCTACTCACGTAAAGTATATGAAGAAAAGAAAAAATAACAAAAAGTTCCTCAACTTTTGTTTAATATACAGCATTGTTCCTGAACTTTTAATTTTTTGAATGGGGTTCTTGAACTTTCGGTACATGGTTCAATTTAGTTCATGAACTATATAAAAATATTCAATGTTGTCTCTGAACTCGAATTAATATAAAGATAATATTGATATTATCATATAATCTAAGTACTAAATTAAACATTTACCAAAAGTTCAGAGATGACATTGCATGTTGGGTTAAAATTCAGAGACGACATTGAACAAATGAAAAGTTTAGAAATGACATTGCACATTGGGCCAAAGTTCAAGTACCATTTGTGTAATTATCCCTAAAGGAAACCTTCGATCCAACTTCAATTCACATGCTCCATCTCTATTCTCTACTCATAACATTGCTCGTTCCCGTCCACTCCCGAAGCGTTCACCACGTCAAACTTCACATCATCGATCATCTCCAGATTTGAACATGTCCCAAAATTGCTTTGGTTACTACTTAGTACAAACTCATGGGAACATTCGGTTCATGTTCATGAGTCTCGTCACACGATTTCCATAAGCAATCGGAACAGATATTTCCTCATGTTCCCTGTTTTTGTATCCTACAGTGGGAAATCATCGAAATTTCCACAAGCAAATCGGAGCCAATGACATGGTTGGAAAGGTCTTTGCTCTTCTTTCTCCACTTGGCAAAGTTTGACAAATAGCAGACATGCGATTACGACTCCCGACCCGAAGTGGCCAAGTTGGGGTCCGTCGACTTGCGGCATGAAGCTACATAAGATTTGTACCAAAACCCCCCGATTTTTCTATAGTAAGACTTCTTTCTTATATGATCATGTGATGAATGCATAATTGTCAAGGCTAGACCAAGAATCTTATGAAAACGGCGCTAGGTAGGCCAATAAAATTGGGAGGACAAAATCATAACTGCCAACTTGAACTGGGTGTTTAATGTGGTCCACATTTTAAATGCTGAGTTATAATTTATCGTGTTATTTAGTGTATCGATTTTTTAGACCCTCCTCACTCATCTATTTTGTACCAAAACTCAAAAGTTTCATAGAATAGCACTTGTCTACCTAAGTATATCAAGAATGATAATAAAATCAATATACTGAATGAGGTGACAATCCACGCATAGGTGACAGATTTGATTTTTAACTAACCTGTTGGCACTTGATCATGTCGCTGTAACGCCGACGGGTTTTGGTTACTTTACCCAATGGTACACCAAGTTACCCGATGGGTTGAGCTTGATAAGATACCACTTTAACATCATCTCATTGGAACAGAAGCAACTTGTCAGGGTCCCTGGTGCATACATTTTCTCACAAATGGAGACACTCTCCTACCACCCTCACATAAAATTTCTTCGCTCTTTCTTTTCTCTCTACATTGATGCAATTGATAAGGCAATCCACCTATTTATAAGTAGTCCTAAGTCGGTAGAGTCCCCAAGTATTTATTAAGCAATTTGGCAACATGTTTTCTTCACTCTTTCTTTTCTCTCTACATTGACGCAATTGAAAAGGGGAGCCATCTATTTATAAGTTGTCTCCTTAGTTGGTAGAGTCCTCAAGCATTTTCACTAAGCAAGTTGGCAGTTGTTGGCTGATTTTCCTTTGAAAAAATCTGGAGATGGCGGGTAAGAAGGAAAAATCTGGAAAAAGGGGAGACAGAGAGGCGGTGTTTCTTCAATACCCTGTATTTCCGAGGCCGGAAAGGAGCAAGACTAGCTTCGAAGAGCTTCCGGTGGGTGACCACAGGCCCTCGTCAGCCTGGTCGAGCCCCTCGACCACAATCTCTAAGGCCATCTCTTCATCTCGTGTCCTAGGTAAGTCCCCTTCTCAACAGTATCAATCGAGTGGGAACGTGCTGACTGAACGATGCTCATGTCAAGATGCTTGATTAGTTGACTAATCTCTTGATAATTGGTAGTTTTCGGTTCACACAAAAATTTGGAGGTACGGTTAAGAGTCACGCTCACAAATCAAAGACGTGCAAGGCTTATACTTCGAAACATACCTGGAAAGTGGCACATAATAACCACGCGCGAAACCATGAAAATCTTATAGCACGCGACTGCATCCTTCATCTCTTCCTCACAACTCAATAACTCCATCATTAGCGTTCTCCACACGCTAAAAATGAGCTCTGCAATTCGAGAAGAGGAAGGGTTGAAGATGGAGGAGGACATTAGACCCCAAAAGAAGTACGTGGACTCGAGTATGTACAAGCAGCCAGAGAAGGCAACTTCACTGGCCTCGAATACTCGATCCGCCAGAAACATGGAGGCAATAGAGAAGAGGAAGCCCTACTGGACCGCCTCCTACTAGAGACCCGCAAGGGCAACAATCTTGTCCACCTCGCAGCGGAGTCGGGTCACGAGGACGTCATCCAGCAGGTCCTCCGGAAGTGCCCCCAGCTCGCAGCCAAGCCCAACTCCTGCGGCGACACGCCGCTCCACATCGCAGCGCGGACAGGCCGCTCTCACATCGTGGAGGCCATCCTCTTCAAGGCCAAGCTGCACGGGGGGACGCCCACCACCGACACACCAGGCACGCGGCAGATGAAGGAGATGGAAGATGGGGGCAAGGCCGGGATCAAAAGCAGCTTGCTGAGGTTGAAAAACAAGGGAGGGAACACAGCGCTGCACGAGGCGCTGAGGAGTGGGGATAAGAAGATGGGGATGTTACTGTGGAAAGAAGATAGAGAGATGGTGGGGAGCGTGAATGAGGCCGGTGAGAGCGCATTGTTTGTGGCGGCGGAGTTGGGAATTGAGAAAGTGGTGGTGGAGATGGTGGAGTTCTTGGACATGCAACGGGAAGTAGGCGTTTGGCATGGCGCTTTGAGTGGCCCGGACGGCCAGAAGCCCTTGCATGCTGCTGTTCTCGCTGGAAGCAGGGGTACGTCAATCAATACGTGATTAAATATAGCATCTTATTTTCTCAATTAGTAAATGAGGCTTAATAACTTTGTTAAGAAGTGCAGTATTTCTCTAGGACATTTGACATTAAAAAGAAATTTAATAGAAGTGCTTTTGGTAGGTAAATTAAAAGACAAATAGCTCATTTCGTGCTGTTTAGATCATTTTTCATTAATTTCTGATCTCTCCTTTTAGCCTTAAATCTACATATATTAATAAAACTGATTTTTGCAAGTTCCAAGCTTTAATTATGCAGATTCTTTAGCTAAATGCCATCTAACGACAAACATTATTTTAGTTGTTTTTTTTCTTCTTTTCTTCTTTGCACGTCATTAGCCAAAAAATGAAGGATGCATCCATGATTTCTCTAAGTTTCTCTACTGAATTTAGTTGAAACATCTCTATTTATTTTTCATAAAATGTATAATATACTTGACCCAGCTAAGGGGAAAAACTCATATATATAATATGTTAGACAATAAAATTCAAAATATTTTAATTGCGATTTCTATTACTTTCACATGATATTCTTATAGGGAAAAGTGTCAGAAAAGTCCTAAACATTTGCATTTGTGCCAATTTAGTCCTAAATTTTTTATGTGCCAATTCAGTCCTTAACCTTCTGTCTTTGTGCTAATTTAGTCCTTCCGGCTAATTTTGGCCGGATTTTGCTGATGCGGACATAGTTAGCTTACGTGGCACTGCCGACAATGACATGGATAACTTTTAATAATATTTTTTTATTTTTTTATTTTTTTTTCTTTTTTCTTTTTCTTTTTTCTTTTTCTTTTTTTCTTTTCTTTTTTTTTCCCTTTCTTCTTCCTCTAACCGGTCACCGGCGACCGATTGGAGGCCAGGTGGCCTCTAGCGAGCCCCGCCGACCACTGGCGAGGCTCTCCCTCGCCGAATCTGGTGAGGGTTGAGCCTCGCCGGCTAGTGTGAGGCTCACTGGAGGCTAGGGGGCCTCTGGCAAGCTCCAACGGCCAACGCGAGGCTCGAGCCCTCACCAGGGCTCTTCCTCGCGCAGGCCAAGGTCGGCCTCGCTCAGGCCACGTCGAGCCTCACCTGGCCTGGCCAAGCAACGATGACCCTTGCCCAGGTGAGGGCAGCCCGCCCAGCCATGGCCGGTGACCAGTCACCGGCAAAGGGAGGAAGATAGAAAAAAAATTGAAAAAAATATTAAAATATTATTAAAAATTATCCACGTCAGCGTCGGCAGTGCCACGTAAGCCGACCAGCGTCCACATTAGCAAAATCCGGTCAAAATTAGCCGAAAAAACTGAATTGTCACTAATTCAAAAGGTTTAGAGCTAAATTGGCATCAATGTAAAAGGTTTATTACTTTTCTAACACTTTTCCCTATTCTCATAAGCTAGTCGTTCTTTATCTCTTTACTTAGTTTCATGATTACTGTCATTATTGTGGATTCAAAGTATTATTTTTTATGCAAGTCGAATGTGAAAAAGGTATAAAATGGGATTTTTGTTAACGCAAAATTTCTTGATAAATGTCAAAAGACGAACCAGACTTTTCTCTTTCCTTTATAGTGCTCATCCCTGTTAACTAGTCGCACTCTTACAAGTCAAAAGGATATAAGTGGAAAGCACTGTGGAAATTGATTTTTAAAGTAGTTGCATGGAAATAACAACTAACATACTGAAAACATTTAGCAAATACAGAAAACTCTAGGTGTCTGCCGGTCTTTACACTATTCATATAGTTATCTTTTGCACAACGTGTAAGTGTGCGATATACGATTGCAAAATATAACTCACATGACTAGCAAATGTATTTTCTAGAACAGCAGGTTTGGACTGATGCGAAATCAAGTATGATTTGAAGTGTGCGTTTCTAATTTTATAGTGTGTCGGTAGTTAATTACCCCATGCCGCCTTTTAACTTTCTAGTTCAAGCAAACACTATTGTTAAAGGAACTGAAGGAGTTCATTTGTACACGCACTACTTAATTACTTTGAACTTTGTATTATTAACAATCGAAATCAATTGAGGCATCTCTGGGTCTTCTAAAAAAAAAAAGAAACAGAAATGGATTTAAACATGCGTGAATGGTAATTGAGGGATTTTCAAGATGAATTTTTGTTTTTCTTCAAGCTTTATTGACCTACTATAGTATGTAGTGAAACCCATAACAAAATCTTAAAAGACATGTACTTTTGTAATTTGCTGTCCCCATTTTCTTTAATTAGTTTTACGGTAGGATCTCATAGTCAACGTTCAATTTCAACCAGAAATAAAGTATTTTATATTTATATGGCAAACATGACTACACTTTTCAAAGTGTAGCTACAATTAGGTAAGGTAATACAATTTGGGATCATATCTTTCTTCAACCTAGTTTGGTCACCATTTTGTCCAAGCCAACTTTCTAAGGTATACACTCTAGCATTGCCCGTACGTAAACTTAGGTCAGAAAATGCACATTACACACGTCATCTCAATTTCTGAGTAATTTATATGAGAAACAATAAGCTTTTTGCTAAGATAGTATATTGCACGTTCTTTTTCATCACACGGCCTTTTCTAGGCTAGCATGGCCCTTAATGACTCGTCATGAATAGTCAAGTTAGTTTACTTCCCACCAATCATAATTAGGATTATCATGTAGCTACACACCTACATCACTCTCAACTAACCAATCAATGGTGGTAATGGTTGATTGTGTAAAAAGAATTGCGTGTCATATGAAAATCCAAGAAGAAAAAGGGAACTTTGGTTGCAAATTTACCGGGATAAGGACACTAGGGGTACTATAATTTTCGTACGATGCTCACTTGAGTGCCATAACTTTTTTTTTTCTCACTTAAGTGCCATTTCCGGCAAAAAGTGATCACTTGAGTGCCATCGGCTATTTGGCAGCCGGAAAATCCGACGTGGGTGCCAGTTGTACTATGTGGCTTCGCCAGAGTTGACGTGGACAATATTTTAACTTTTTTTGAATTTTTCGTTTTTTATTTTTTATTTTTCCTTTTTTTTTGCAAAATTTTTTTCAATGCCAGCAAGGGTCACCAGCGCAACCCTCGTTGGCTATGAAGGCCCTGGGCGAGGCCGTCGAGGCCTCGCCGGCGGCGAGCCAAGCCACGAAGGCCGTCACCAGATCTGGGTGGCTGCGAGCGAGGCGGCCTCACTAGATCTAGCGAGAGCCTTCGCCACCTCGCCCGCGACCGGCGAGGCCGCCAAGGGCCTTTGCGGCTGCGAGCAAGGCGATGAAGGCTCTCGCCAGATCTGGCGAGGACGCCTCACTCGCTACAGCCCAGATCTGGCGACGGCCTTCGCGGCCTCGCCCAGGGCCTTCGCAACCAATGGTAAGGTGGCCGTCGCCCAATCTAGGCGAGGCTTTCACAGCCGGTGACCCTCACCGACATTGAAATAAAAAAGGAAAATAAAAATAAAATTCAAAAAAATAAAATAAAATAAAATAACATTTAAAAAATCCACGTCGGATGGAAAATTAATAAAAAAAATCAACATATGATGATTTGCCAAAAATAGCACTCAAATGATCTATTTTTGCCGGAAGTGGCATTCATGCGATCACTTTTTGCCTGAAGTGGCACTTAAGTGAGCGAAAAAAAAGTTATAGCACTCAAGTGAGCACCTTAAGAAAGTTATGGCACTCCTAGTGTCCTTATCCCCAAATTTACCTATATAAACTAGGCTTGCTTGAATGAATCAATTACATGTCCCTTAGGAGAAGTTATCATCTGGATGCAGTGATAGAGCAAACTAAACCACATATCAAGAAACCATAACATCCGCAGCCACATCTCCCATTTCTTTGAATTATATTTCTATCTACTCTTAGTCTCTTCTAATGAGTTTCCTCATGTCCTAGGTTGCGTGGAAGCTCTCATACATCTCCAAGGATCGAATATGATCAACAAGCCCGACAATGACGGAAGAACAGCCCTGCACTTCGCAGCAAAAGCCAAAGAGAAAGACATCGCCGCTCTCCTCCTCCGAACCGATCCTTCTTCGGCCTACGCTCGGGACCTCACCCATGGCCAAACCCCGTTGCTCGAAGCCGCCCTGTCGGGCCACCTCTGCGTTATGAGAGAGATCCTTGAGCACTGTCCCGACACGGTCAAGATCGCCAACAAGGAGGGTCAGAATGTGGTTCACCTGGCGCTGAAGTGCGGGCCGAGCCACTCTAAGGAGGTGTTGAGGTTGCCCGAGCTGGTGAGGCTGGTGAACGAAGCCGACGGTTGTGGGGACACGCCACTGCACGCGGCGGCTAAGGACCAGAACTACAGAATGGTGAAGAAGTTGCTGAAGATTCCTGGGGTGGATCTGAGGGCCAAGAATGCCGATGGCCTCACGTTCCTGGATATTTGCGAGTCTCAGTGGCAACACACCAAGAAGAAGGTAATTATTACCTCATCGTATTAAATGATCTTGCGGAACCAAAATCATAGTTCGTGAAAAATGTCGAAACGGATGGGGATTTTGTGTTGGGTTATGTAGGGAACTACCACGAAAACTAACGGATCTTGTAATATAAATTTGACGCGGGACAAAAAGATTTGTCAGAGAAATCAACGGGAACAATAAAAAAACACTCAATAATGTAAGTTTGTCAGAGTTTTGGTATTTACTCCACTAAAAGAGTCGGCCATAAAGAATCTTTTATTAAAACCCATCGTTCCATTCGGTTTTTAATAATATATGGTTGTTAGTAATTTGGTAACGTACAAGATTTTTTTTGAATTTTTTTGTAAAAGTTTGAGCTGGAAATTGGTTAGTACTTTTCTCTATGATATTGTTTGCATTTTTTTCGCTTTAACACGTTGTTGTCGTCACATGTTTTAGTGTCTACCGGTACTTCTTAGTAATTCAAGTACATTAATCATAAATTAATACCACGAAAAACTTTAAATTTGTACATATGTGAAAAGTTATCCTGAACTAATTTTTTGATTACCAAAAACCTCAAACTGATACACCTGTAATAAATTTACCCCAAACTAATTTTTTGACCATCAAAAATCCCAACCTGCTACATTTGTGACAAATTTGTTCTCCGTTAAATTGGATTAATACCACTAAAAATCACAAATTGGTAAACATGTGACAAATAGAGGAGTTAAACCTTAAATTGGTATATCAATCAATTGCCACGTGTCATCCAACCCATCAATTTGATGGTAAAATTTAACGGAAACTAACGGAGGGTAACTTTGTCGTAGATATACCAGTTTGGAATTTTTTGTGGTCAAAAAAATTAGTTTGGGTAAATTCGCCACAAGTGTACCATTTTGGGTTTTCCGTGATATTAACCCATTAATCCATCGGAGCCCATTTATCGGGTTATGTATATTAATCTTTTATTTAAATGTTAGAGATATTCAAATTGATTTACAGAACCACTATAACGTGGCAAACTCGATAAAATTTTATAAACATGCATCCATTTCAGAAAAAATTAAACTACCGCTTCCTCTAACCGTTCTATATAGGTTTACATTGTTTGGCGGGAAATCTAGGTTGTTGACAGTCTTGAAAGATCACACGAGCCTTACCGAGAAATAAAATGGTCCATTTCCATAAGCTGCTTCTATTAACTGCTGATCATAATTGCTCACATGCAGGAATACCTCTACCGATACCTGAAGTCCATCCCGGCCGGCCGAAAGCCTCACACCTGGAACCACTCCGCCAACCTCCTCAACCCCCTCGACAAGCCCGAAGCCGACCTCAAGGGCCACGCCAATGCCCTCTCTGTCGTCGCCACCCTCCTTGTTACCATCACTTTTGCCGCTGCCTTCACATTGCCTGGCGGTTTGATAGATGACGACAGTGGCGCTCATCCACCGCAGCCATCCCCCTCATACAACTTCCACAACTCTCGTGGCCACGCCATCCTCATCTGCCAACCCGCATTCAAGGTCTTCATCCTACTAGCTGACGTCCTCGCCGTCTCTACTTCCCTGATGGTCCTATTCATCTTGATCTCGGCCATGCTTGCCGACCAGACGGTCTTGAAGAGGGCCCTCGTGTACAGCAAGAAGCTGCTCTACCTCTCCCTCGGGGGGACCTTGGTGGCCTTCATGACGGGGCTGTTCAGTGTCATATCGACCGACGTTGAATGGTTGGCGGTTGCCGTGTGCGTCATCGGATCGACCGTCCCATTCCTGATCAAGTATTTCCAGGTCAAGAGCTTCACTTCTACTCCTGTGTTTCTTAATCGGCTCCTCAGCAAGAAGGGCTCGAAGCGGATAGCGCCCGAGCCGCAGAGTCAGATTGAGAGGGTCAGAGATGAATCTGAGTGCTTCGATGAAGCAGCCAAACGTGAAGCAGATTAAAGTGATATACATATACATAAGGTTTTACGTTCCAAGCACCTCCTGTGTTCCTTTTTTGTTGCTTTTAGGTTATCGTTGACTTGTCTCGTTTTTTCCTAACGCAGATCTCATTCATCATTCCGCGCGCTTGCCCAAATAGGTTCAGCTATGCACTACGCACTCAAAGTCGTCTTGACATTCATAGTGAAAGTTGAAACAATTTTCTTCTTTTGTGTTTGCATGTCATTCATCCAGTATATCCTGCATAAATAAAATTCCACACGGACGCAGAAGATTCGAGACTTAAAATTAAGTCGGCTTCAACAAATATTTGCAAGTTCAGGGGAAACTGTCGGCGTACTGCATCAAGAGTTTCTACTTGGCATCTCTCTGACTGTTCATTCATGTTCTGATGCACGCAGATGTTGACATCACTAGAAAAAAAGTTGGTTTTAGCGACGAATTTTGCCACGAAAAATTTGACAAAATTCGTCGCTAAACTAATTTGCGACGAAATTAGCGATGGAATAAAATTTGTCACTAATAGGCCGTCGCAAAATTTTGCGACGGAAAATTTCAATTTTTGCGACAAAAAAAAATTCGTCGCTAATTATTCGTCGCTAATTTGCCACGAAACAAAATTCGTCCCAAAATTCGTCGCTAATTATTCGTAGCAAAATTCGTGACTAATTTGCCACGAACTTTATTCGTGACAAAATTCGTCACTAATTTGCCACGAACTGTATTCGTGGCAAAATTCGTCGCTATTTTTTTCAAAACTTTTTTTGTTGGTCGCGAAATTGCGACGAAATATTTTCGTGGCAAAAATCGTTCTTAATTATTCGTGGCAAAATTTATCGCTAATTTGCAACGAACACATTTCATGGCAAAAGTCGTGGCTAATTTGTCATCAAATTTTTTTTTGTTAGTTTTTTGCAACGAACTTATTTGTGGCAAAATTCATGGGTAATTTAAATTACCCACCAAAATGAATGTATTTCATTTTCTTATTCGATTTTAAATGTAATTTAAAGTAAAATTAATTCCTAGAATTTGTATTTAACATTGATTAAGCACTTAATAACATCAAAATATTATAATAATATGAAAATGAAATACATTCAGCTACATGTACTTGAACATATAGCTCAATGTGATCAAACTATTATAATAATATGAAAATGAAATACATTCATCTACATTTTCATGTACTTGAACATTAGCTCAATGTACTTAAACATCCTTGGCAAATCTCCCCCTCCCCATATCAACACATAGCTCAATGTACTTGAACATAATCCTCTCAAGGGTATTTTGCCATGCTCGGGATCTCTTCGAGGTAATAAGATCGTGAAGTTCTTGCAGAGCATCTTGCCTCTTCTAGGATCCATGCAGAGCATTTTCTAGAATCCACCAATTGCATCAGTGATAAGAATGCCGGATTGGCAATTTAATATCACTTCATACATTTCATTACATTGGTTCAGGGCACCAAAGGAGACATGATCTCGACCCTCATCTACAATTTTCAGTAGAGGATGGTCCATTACCAAGGATTGGCCACAAAGCACTACAATTATTAATTTGCGGTCAGGTCTTTAATGGCAACAAAGCACTACATTATCAACCCCCAAATCCATCATTTCCTAAGTCTTGCACAGTAGGCACATTGGCCACAGAGGATAGAAAAGAATCAGAGACAACGAATCATAATATAACAGATAATTTGCAACTTATGATGGGAGAGTATTGTAACATGGTAGCAGCCAACACCCCTTACCCCCTCCTCCAAACGTCATAAAAAAACCAAAAGCAGAAAGACACATGAGCACCCATGTATTCCCAACACCCAGAGGGAGAAAAATGAAGACAAACGCAGATACCCAGGGAGGCAGAAGAGCATTGCCCATAGCAGGTGGTAGAATTACCTTTCCAACACCTGCGGAAGGTTCTCCATCTGGTCTGGGACGAGGTATGGCCACATTCACCAAATTACTTGCAAAACAAGTATCATTAGAACGAAGAAAAGAGCTTAGATTTTGAAATCTAGGTGAAGATATAAGGCTTTGGAAACTTCTTTCTGAATGTTAGGCCCGATTCTTTAAGCAGAATGTGGAACAAGAAAAGGCTGTAAAACAGAGATACAGCACAAAGAAAGAACAAAAATATTAATATACTTTTGGCGAGTCAAAAACCTCAAAATAAGAGCAGAAATTAACAAGAACTATATAGACAGTTCTTACCAAATTTTCCGCCTTCTTGTCTCATATCCTCCAATATATCTTCATACTCCCCATCATCTTTAAGCTCATCCTCAGTAACTACTTGTGTTAGACATACCACTTTAGTAGCAAGTGCACCAAGTTGATACATAAGCTTCTGCAAAAGTTAAAAAGCCTTGGTAATTTAGACTTGAGGACATAATCGTAACAAGACAAATTAAAAAGAAGAAACCAATGTCACACATTCAATGAACCACATCTCAGGTAAAGTTCCAACTCACAGATGCAAAATAAAATAAAAGCGGAGATGACGCTGAAAAAAACTACTATGAATATACTCGAGAATATGTCAACAATGCTGCTATAATTCACGGAACTGAAATTGCAAGAATTAGCCAAAAAATTGAAATTGTAGAAAAACTTGACCATGCAAAAGCACTCATCAACGATGAATGTAAGAACCTTTCACCTGCAGAGCTATCTGCTGCTGTGCATGCAACAAAACACTCTCCTGTTCAGGTTTTGGTTGGTTTGCACCCTGGTTAGCACGCCTAACAGTGAGAGTCTTGTCGCCCATTTTAATGCCATTGAGAGCTGCACAAGCTATATCCGTGACTGAGAGATCTTGATAAATGCAAAAAGCATAGCCTTTGGAATTTCCAGTCTCCCTGTCTTTCACTAGATCAAAACCCCTAAGAGGACCAAAAGATTCCAGCAGCTCCCTCACTTGCACTTCTGTAAAGTAATATGGTAATCCACCCACAAAAATGCGATCAGGACCTTCAAGCCCACCAGTAGAACCCGGGGTTAAACCAACCGCACCAATATTTAGGTTAGGATTAGGTTGGCTAGGACCAAGAGTTGCTGCAAGGGAGGGGTTGTAATCACTGGACCTCCTGACCTTCACAGGCGCTCCCTGCACAAAAATTCAAACTAGTTAACGTTTTGTCAATGTTGTAGATATATGAATGTCCTTGAAAAAAGGGGCAGATCCACCGCAAGAAAAATTGTAGAATTATGTTAAAAATGTAATTGAACTTACCTCAAAGATAATGCCATCTAAGGCCATTGCATTGCTTGCCTCCTCAACAGATCTCATTTCCACAAAAGCAAACTTCTTTTCATGGTTTATGTAAACATTGACAACAGCATCCCCTGTGCACATAAAAACAAAAGATGAAAATCAATACCATAATAGAAATGTGAACTAAAATAGTTATTAACTCAAGGGCTTAAAATTAAAGTCCTCCTACCTAGACTTGCAGTATTTCCTCCAATAGCAGCCATAACCTGGCTAAAAAAGGTCGCAAGCATCTATCCAACGAAAGCTTCACAAAAATTAACACATGAAGCACTACCTTCTGCAAGTGAAGTCTGAGTGTTCTTGAGCATCTATCCAATGATTGCTTTGTCCTCTCCATTTTCTTCCTTTTCCCCAGAAAAAAAAAAAGGAAGAACACCCAAGAAAGAACTCACGCCGATTCGAGCCTCACCCCGCTATTCACAACAGCATAAAAAAAGGTCCAAAATTGCACGTCTATTCTCAAATTGGAGAACTGGGTCATTCATCAAACACTTGCAAAGCACCCTATCCTGACCCATTTACCCTATAAACTCACAAACATCATCTCCATTTCTCGATCAAGACTATACCCAATTCTAACGAAACAAGAGCAACGACAACCATTAAAATAATCTGACGATATATCTATCAGTTGACACACGAACATACTCGAGAACTTCAATAAGAAGGTCACAAAATCAGAGTAGACGGAATGTACAAACTCGGAATGGGACCGACGGAACGTATTAATCTCGGAATGGGAACGTACCAATCTCGGAATGGCTGGAAACTATTGAGGCCCTCCTCCCACAGGTAGCCGTCCCTCTCGACGGTGGTGATGTTGCCGCCAACGCGGTCCCTGGCCTCGGTGACGACCACGTCGGGGGCCCTGTCGCGGTGCTTCGTGGTGAGCGTCTAGGCGATGCAAAGCCCGCTGCTCCCGCCCCCGACCACCACGCAATCAACCAGTCCCCCGCCGGCAGCCCTCGGCTGGGAGATCGCAGGGCCCTCGGTGACGGAGCACCTGATCTCGGCGGGCGCGTGGGAGGGCTTGTGGGAGAGGAACGGGCGGATGGCGACGGAGGAGGAGGCGACGGCGGCAGTGGCGGTGAGGGTGGCCATCATGGCTGGTGGAGGGGAGGAGGGAGCGACGGAGAGGTGTTTGGCGGAAGGGGGGGGGGATCCGAGGAATAAGAGAGAGAGAGAGAGAGAGAGAGAAATTGGGGTGAGGGCGGGCAAATTTGAGAGAGGGCGGGGAGCAAAATTAGGGAATTTTGCCACGGACATAAGAGTTCGTCGCTAAACAAAGCCACGGACATAAAAAAATGAATTGTGGGCATTTTTACGAAATTCGTGACAAAATCCGTAGCAAATTTTGTCACGGATTTTTCACGAATTTCATAAAAAATGAACATGGGCATGTGTATGGGCATTTTTTTTAAAATCCGTGGCAATTTTAGTCACAAATTTCATGAAAAAATTATTTAGTCATGATTGTGGGATTTTTATGAAATTCGTGGCTAAAATCCGTGGCAAATTTGTCACGGATTTTAGCCACGAATTTTAAAAAATGCCCATACACATGCCTACGTCCATTTTTTACGAAATTCGTGGTTAAAATCCGTGGCAAATTTGCCACGGATTTTAGCCACGAATTTTAAAAAATGCCCATACACGTGTCTACGTCCAGTTTTTATGAAATTCGTGGTTAAAATCAGTGGTAAATTTGCCACGAATTTCATAAAAATGCCCACAATTCATTTTTTTTATGAAATCCGTGGCTAAAATCCATGGCAAATTTGCCACGGATTTTAGTCACAAATTTCATAAAAATGCCCACAATTCATTTTTTTTTATGAAATTCGTGACTAAAATCTGTGGCAAATTTGCCACGGATTTTAGCCACAAATTTTAAAAAAATGCCCATACACCTACCTACGTCCATTTTTTATGAAATTCGTGGCTAAAATCCGTGGCAAATTTGCCACGGATTTTAGCCACGAATTTCATAAAAATGCCCACAATTCATTTTTTTTTATGAAATTCGTGGCTAAAATCCATGGCAATTTGCCACGGATTTTAGCCACGAATTTCATAAAAATGCCCATACACCTGCTTACGTCCATTTTTTATGAAATTCGTGGCTAAAATCCGTGGAAGAATGCCCACAGTTCATTTTTTTTATGAAATTCGTGTCTAAAATCCATGGCAAATTTGCCACGGATTTTAGCCATGAATTTAAAAAAAATGTCCACAATTCATTTTTTTTATGAAATTCGTGGCTAAAATCCGTAACAAATTTGCCATGGATTTTAGCCACAAATTTTAAAAAAAATGCTCATACACATGCCTACGTCCATTTTTTTATGAAATTCGTGGCTAAAATTTGTGGCAAATTTGCCACGGATTTTAGCCACGAATTTCATAAAAATGCCCACAATTCATTTTTTTTTATGAAATTCATGGCTAAAATCCGTGGCAAATTTGCCATGGATTTTAACCACGAATTTTAAAAAAATACCCATACACATGCCTACGTCCATTTTTTATGAAATTCGTGGCTAAAATCCGTGGCAAATTTGCGACGAATTTTAGCCACGAATTTCATAAAAATGCCTGCCATTCATTTTTTTTTCAAATTCGTGGTTAAATCCGTGGCAAATTTGCCACGGATGAAATCGTGGCTAAATCCGTGGCAAATTTGCCACGGATTTAGCCACGAATTTCATTTCTACTAGCCCACACACGCCTAATTCATTTTTTTTCTCGACAATAACGTGTCAGTAACAATAATAGCAATAATAATAATCAACAATAACAACAACAATAATAATAATAACAACAACAACAACAATACTAATAATTACGACAACAACAATAATAATAAATATGACAATAACAATAAACTCTTGTCATAATAATAATTACGACATAATTAGTAAAAAGTCTCAAAAATCTAAATCTTCATCTTCACCTTCGTCTTCATCTTGATCTTCATCTTCTTCTTGAACATCGTCGTCGTCGTCGTCGTCGTCATCATTTTTCTCAGTTTGAACCGTGTTACAAACTTCCTATTGTTGATATGTTGTATCCTTCCAGTGTTTCTCAATTTTTCTTCGTGCTTTGATTTTACATACAGCTAATCAATCAGTTTTGTCACGTTTCAAACTAAGATATAATGCATAATATACTTGAATTGCTTGTTGTGCCAACACAATGGTTCATATTTCATATACCTCTTCTTGTAATTTATTTCAACCAAATTAAATTTCGTATGCACCTTCATTCCTTTGACGGAGTCGAACCATATGCACTTAAATAACACAACCTGCATTAATGGTCCGGGGTACTCTATCTCCATGATTTTATCCAACAAGCCATAAAATTTATCTTTTGAATTGCAACCATTGGATGACTGAACACATACACCATTATTCATTTTGACTTTTCCCATTCAATATTCTCGAGTGTGAAAATTATACTCTTTTATGAAATATGCTGGCCAAGTTTGTACTCTTGACTTTAGACCCCATGACAGATAATATAGCAATTTTTTCTCTTCAACTTGATCATGATTACTGTGAACCTAAGGTCACACACGCAAAGTCAATAATATATATTTAAATGATGTATAAAATATTAATAACTTGATTTTGGTCCATAGGCAACTTACATATGTTTTGAACCATGCTGCAAATTATTCATCGCACAAACGGTCCAACTCATTTGGTGGTAGTTCATACATTGAAGATTGAAAAATCCTATTAACAATTTACATTTATATATTAGTAAATATTTGACACGCAATACGTATATTAGCGACGAATTTATTTTTTGTTGCAAATTACGTCACAAAATTAGCGACGAAAAAAAATAAGTCACTAACTCCGTCGCAAATTAGCAACGAATACTTTTTCGTCGCAAATTCCGTTGCAAATTAGCGACGAATTTTCTTTCATGGCAAATTCCGTCACAAATTAGCGACGACATTTTTTTCCGTCGCAAATTAGCAACGGAAAAAAAATTCGTCGCTAATTTCGTCGCAAATTTGCGACGAATTTTTTTTCGTGGCAAATTCCGTCGCAAATTAGCGACGACTTTTTTTTTCGACGCAAATTAGCAACGGAAAAAAAAATTCGTCGCTAATTCTGTCGCAAATTAGCCACGAATTTTTTTTCGTGGCAAATTCCGTCGCAAATTAGCCATGGATTTTTTTTCCGTTGCAAAATTCGTCGCAAATTTGCGACGAATTTTTTTTTCGTCGGAAATTAGCGACGAAAAATTATTCGTCGCTAATTTCCGTGGCTAAATCCTTATTTTTTTGTAGTGCATTAAGTAATTCCCTGAATGGACTTTTTCCTCTTCTTCGCCAGAATGGTTCTAATTAATGGTGCTCGCGGTTTCTCAATTATCTGCCATGACCACCAATCCAAGTCTCCTGGTATCATTGATTTCTGTTATTTAAATTCAGGCCGTCCTCCAAATGCTCACTCCTCTTGTTCTCTTGTCCATCTCCTGGTACTTCAACGCACGCCTCTTTGGTGCTCTAGCGGGTCCCTCAGCCTCATCTCTCCGTATGATGGCTCGCTGTAAAGGGTAATCACCTGAGCCTAATTCTATCTACCACGTAGTTCTATCTTGGACAGATCCTTTCGCTTGCAGATCTAAGGGCTTCATATTCTCCTCTCAATCGTTAGTCTTCTTTTACGCCGTCAGCACTTTTACTCTCCCTCTCCTTCCTTTTATGCTCTTAAGGATCAGTAGACGAAAATATATTAATTTGGCTCTGCAGAACTTTGTAGCCTGACCACACATTTGAGGCAACGCTCATCATAATTCATGAAATGCAGATAGTCTCAAGTTCAAGAAGTTTTGTTGTGGATTGGATCTCACATGAGTCAGAATGTATTAGGCAACACTTAAATGTCATAATCTAGTTTTCACCTTTTCTTTAATCTCGTTAGGTGCGTTTTTGTCAAGTTGTGGTCATAAAACTCAACGGTTATAACGATGGAAGCACAATAAACGATGACTTGTGACTAATTAAAGGAGAAATTGACACTTGAAATGCCTATGGCGCTCACTTTAATGCCAAAACTTTTCAAGCGATGACTTTAGCGCCATTGCCAATTTGTGCAATCGGAAAATCCAACGTGGCAATTTTTTAACATAAAATATCCGACATGGCTCGCCGGCAAAGTGAAGTCAGCAATTATTAAACATTAACAACTCATTCGGCCATCTATTTACCCTAAATTAACAAATTGGGCCAAAATCCACTATGAACCCTAGCCCTAATTCCTCAAATTGGGGAATTGGGGCAATTACCTTCTGAATTTTTGGGCCAATCAACAGATGAAGAGTGGAAAACAATCATTTTGCTCTCAGGTTCTTCTTTTCCTCTTTGATTTTTCGCTCGTTATATTTAGGAAAACGAATTTCAACGTTATTGGGACCGGGCTTCTTTGGAGCGGAATTTCGTCGTCGACCATCTCCGACCATCTCCGACCATCATGGAAGCTGGTGCCCCGCAAGTAGCTGATCCCTTCAAAAAATTTGTGACAGTAGATAAAAACTTGAATCTCTTTAAATCCAAATGAGCACAATTATCTAATTCAAAAGCTCTAAACCTCACAAAATCAAATTGACCCAAACTCTAACCAAACTTTCCAAGAATTGGATGTTCATCCTTTAGCATGAACTATGACCTCAACTTGTGCTTCGAAACTTGTGAACTTTTTTTAATCAAAATGAACACAATTATAGGTAAATAGATGATTTTAAATCTCTAAACCTCACAAAATCAAGAATTTGACCAGTATGAAATAATACGAGTTGTCTGTGTGTCATAATGCATCCTTTACTTAGAGAGGCACATTCTTTTCCTTGAAAGGAAGGTCCAACTTTTGCATGTCGAACTTAATATATTTCGATCTCAATCATATGCCTAACATTTGAAGAAACTATAATCGTACTTTGGCCGGAGCCTCGGGATCCTATCGCTCATAATTAAAGTAATTGATTAAATCGGGCATGTGTTTAAAATTTGAGCGTTTCGGATTATACAGAGGTGAAAACTGAAGCAAGTTTTTGTTGATGCCTAAATTTTGTCTAGCCATTTAGGGTCTAATTGCATAAAAAAATTAGGGATTAAGTTTTAACACCTAAGCAAAAATATATTCATTAAATTACATGGCACATAGATATTAGGCGCATTTGCATTAATAAAATTTAGTGAAACATGTTTTCCTTTTATTCTATTTTTATTTTATTTTATAAAAAATTATTATAAAAATGATAAAAAAAATTAATTAAAAGAGAGAGAGAGAGAGAGAGAAAAGACAACAGAGGAGCTTTTCCCCAGGGGCGGCTCACCCTCTGCACGGCACTGAAGAGAGGCAAATGGAAGGAAAAGACAAACGGGGGAGCTTTTCCATGAATTGTCAGGGAGGCCTTTCTTTCTCTCTCTTTGGTCTCCATCCACTGACCCACGAAAAAGAAAACACGACAGTGTGCACCCATGCAAAGGGGGAGTCAAGAGAGAGTTTGATTGGAGAGAGAGCGGGGAGGATAAAGCTTGATGAGCAAGAGAAGAGCAGAGGGAGAAGAAAAAGGAAGAACCGTGGGAGTTACCAAAAAGAAAAAACAGAGAGAAAGAGGAGATCGGGAGAGAGTTGAGGGGAATCGGAGAGGTCCGAGTCTCGCTCGCTCGCCGGAGGGCCGCCCGAACTGACGCCGAACCCCCCAGCTGTCGCACCTCGCTCCGATCGGCCGTGAACCAGGTGGGTCTCTCTCGGCCTTCCCCTGTTTGGCCTCCCCTCCCCTGCCTCTCGGGTGCCGGGCACACCGAGTCTATTCGGTGATCGCCCGGCACCACAAGACGAGGAAAATGTTTCTTTGCACCTCCAGGATGCGTTCTTGACCGATCTCCACCAAGAAAAACCTTTAAACCCCACTGAAATCGACTTAGAAACCCATAGTTTTAGTCGCGCAGCACTTGCTCGGTACCCGAGATGAACTCCATGAAAACCGATACTCCAGAGTGTTGATTTACGCATGATTTGCTCTGTTATTGTCACTGGCTTCAAGTTTCTCGCTTTTGTTCATGTGGTTTCGTCGCTGGTCACACATCTACGAGTCGGCCGTGTGCATACGTTTCCTCGTCGGAAGTTTCATTCCCGGTTGCCGGGTGTGTTCGCCATTTGGAACGAAACAGTTAGCTCTCTATCTTCATTTGATGTGTGTATGTCCTCGTGTGTTCAGTGTTACTGTCTGTATGGGGTGGTCGAGGATTTGAGAGCCGAGAAATCAAATTCTTACTCGTTACTGTCGGTTCCGTGACCGGAGTAAGTCGTCGGTATTTTCGCCGGAACGGCAGCCGGCGGTGACGGCGTTCGGCCAGCGCCGGCCGTCGGCGCTGGCGGTCCGAGCCGTCGACCGGCGGTGGGCTTCCTCGGCATGGTCCCGGCGAGGCTCGGTGAAGGCGCCATGAAGAAACAGCTGAGGAAGCTCTCGGTGAAGAAACAAAAGAACGTGCATGGGAGAAGGGAACGAAGAAGAGTAATAAAAAAATAGAAAAAAGAAAAAGAAACAAAAGAAAAAAAAAGGAAAATCAAAAGAAAAGAATAAAAAAATAGAAAGGAGTGGGGAATGGGGATCCCGGGTCATGTGTCAGGCGGATCGGGTTAGGGGACCCGGTCCGGAGTTTTCATTTTATTATTAAAAATATTAAAATATTAAAAATTCCAAAAAAATTCAAAAATGTTTAAAAATCCAAAAAATGTTAAAAGGTCTAAAAAAAGCATTAGAAAAACATTTAAAAAATTCATAAAATTTAAAAAAATTCAGAAAAATTCCAAAAAAAATCCGGAAAATCAAAAAACATTATTTGGGATTTGGAATTGGTTTTTCTTGCCCTTTTGTGTTATTAGTGTCATGTTTAATTATACGTTGCATGGTTCACACACTTCGAATTGCGCGTTTGATTTAACCTCAAACGTGATTGACCATGCATATTAGGTTCAGGTATTGATGGTTGCTTCCATTAGCTTGATTAGGGATGGAATTTTGAGACTTCCAGTTAGTGAGAACACGTTAGCCGGTAATTAAACAAGGTTAGGTACCGAAAGAGCGCTAGTTTGTCAATTAGTGTAGCCAAGTCCCCGTACTCATTGAATATCTGGTTCGTAGAAGTGAAGCATTTCTCCCGTCCTTTACTTGGGTGCCTAATCGACCCACTACAAATCGCCATTAGCCTAACCCCTTAGGCAACGAGGCCGATTCGGGGAGGGCGTGACAGTTTGGCAGAAGGCAACGAACCAAGTTATATTAAAAGTAGCGCGATTTGCATTATCCGCGATAATGCACACAAAGTATATATATGCATCTTTTCAATTCACGTGTATAGAGATGTGTGATTCTCATGGTCCATGAGGTTGACTATGAAGCATGACCTCATTGAATGACCTTTTGGCAGTTTGGTGGATGACGTCCGACAAGAAGTCATCCTTATTCTTGTCCTCATCATTCTTGCGTTATATATTCAAAGTCCATACGGTCGAATACGGAGGATGTTGCATGACAAAATTGTTGGCTAATTGTCAAATTTAATCTACAATGTGACCACGTGAGAACGAGCTAGGACCGGTGGATATTCGCACTCAACTAGAAATTAATTCTAGAAACTTAACACACACACATATAAGGGTTAATATCACAAAAAACTCTCAAACTAGTACACCCGTGATAAATTTACCATCCGTTAATTTTCGTTAAATTTTACCTTCAAATTACTGAGTTGGATAATACGTGACAGTTGACGAGTGTACAAGTTTAAGGTTTTACCCCTCAGTTTGTCGCAGATTTATCAATTTGTCATTTTCATGGTATTAATCCAATTTTATAAAAGGCAAATTTGTCACAAGTGTATCAATTTGCGGTTTTTAGTGATCAAAAATTAGTTTTGGGTAAATTTATCACAGGTTTACCAATTTGAAATTTTGGGTCGTCAAAAAATTAGTTTAGAGTAAATTTGTCACAGATTTATCAGTTTTAGGTTTTTTTGTGATATTAACCCTAGATATAACCCAACCTTAATTTCTTGTTAATTACTATATTGCTGATCCATTGATCTTGACATGATGAAGTAGTTGACACATACCTCTACTTGACTCACTTCATCATTGGTCGAGCTCGAGTTCTTATAACTCAAACATAATGTCAATCTGTTATATCTCTCTCAATCTTTAATATGTGTATCTTAAGCACATTAGTAAGTATAAGAGACGAAAAGATGTTAGTACAAAAAAGAACGGGAAATAATAAGAAATTTGAATAAAATAATATTTTTTTATTTAATATAGGCAGTCTTGCATTTTCATGAATATGTGTAGCTTTTGCATTTTCAATAAATTACAATTTTCGCCATTTTCATTTATGATTTTGATCACTTATATGAAAATATTTAATGTTATTCATGAACTCAAATTAATGAAAAGATAACGTTTTTTTTATAACCGAGGTATCCGCGCGGCCGGCGAGCTAGGGCTCAAACCAGCGGTGATGCCCGACTAGTCCTCGAGGGGGGCTAGCGCAGCATCCCACCGCCACGACCCCCCACTTAAATCACCGATGGGTGAGTTTGAATCCAGGATCTCTCGTGAAAGGAACTGAGCGCAAACCAACGCGGCCACCGATGGGTGGGTATGAAAAGATAACATTTGATATTTTCATATAATAAAAAGACTATATTGAACATTTACCAATAATTCAGAGATAACATTGCATATTAGGCTAAAGTTCCAAGACACCACTAAACAAAATTAAAATTTTAAGATGACATTACATATTGGACCAAAGTTCAAGTATCATTTGTGTAGTTATCCCTAAAGAAAACCTTCAATCCGACTTCTATTCACATACTCCAACTCCGTTATCTACTCACAACATTGCTTGTTCCCGTCTACTCTCAAATCGCTCGCCGCATCAAGTTTCACATCATCAATCATCACCGGATTTTAACATGACCCAAAATCACTTTGGTTAGCACAAACTCATGGGAACATTCAGCTCACGTTCATGAGTCTCGTCGCACGCGATTTCCACAAGCAATCAGAGCCAATATTTCCTGTATTCTTTGTTTTTTTCATCGAAATTTCCACAAGCAACCGTCGCCAATGACATGGTTGAAAGGTCTTTGTTTTTCTATCTCCACTTGGTAAAGTTTGACAAATAGCAAACACACCATTACGACTTTCGACCCGATGTGGCCAAGTTGGGGTCCGTCGACTTGCGTCATGAAGCTACGTAAGATTTGTACCAAAACCCGCCGTCTTTTCCTTAGCAAGACTTCTTTCTTTCTTATATGATCATGTGATGAATGCATAATTGTCAAGGCTAGACCTAAGAATTTTGTGAAAACGGCGCTAGGTAGGCGAATTAAATTGGGAGGACAAAATCATAATTGCCGACTTGAATTGGGTGCTCAATGTGGTCCGTATATTAAGCGCTCATTTATAATAATATATCGCATCGTTTAATGTATTGATTTTTTATAGGCCATCCTCGCTCATCTTATATTGTACCGAAACTCGAAAAAGTATGAGAGAATAGCATTTGTCTACCTAAGTATATCAAGAATGATAATAAATTCAATATACTGAATGATGTAACAATCCACGCATAGGTGACGAATGTGGTTTTTAACTACCTAGTCAGAACCTGATCATGCTCTAGTACTGCTAACAGGGTTTTGATTACCTTAACAAATGGTAAACGAAGTTACCCGATGGGCTGAATTTGATAAGATACCACTTTAATTTAACATCGTCTCATTGGAACAGAAGCGGCTTGTCAGGGTCACTGGTGCATACATTTTCTCACAAATGGAGACCCTCTCCTACAACCCTCACATACATTTTCTTCACTCTTTCTTTTCTCTCTACATTGATGCAATTGATAAGGGGATACACCTATTTATAAGCAGTCCTAAGTCACCTATTTATAAGTAGTCCTAAGTTGGTGGAGTCCCCAAGCATTTATTAAGCAAGTTTGCAACATATTTTCTGCACTCTTTCTTTACTCTCTACATTGATGCAATTGAAGAGGGGAGCCATCTATTTATAAGTAGTCCTAAGCTCCTAACTCCTTAGTTGGTGGAGTCCTCAAGCATTTTTACTAAGCAAGTTGGCAAGTTGCCAGATGTTGGCTGACTTTTCTTTGAAGAAATTCTGGAGATGGCAGCTAAGAAGGAAAAAATCTGGAAAAAGGGGAGAGAGAGACGGGCGGTGTTTCTTCAACACCCCGTGTTTCCGAGGCCGGAATGGAGCGAGACTAGCTTCGAAGAGTCTTCCGGTGGGTGCCCGGGCCCTCGACGTCCCCGTCGAGGCCCTCGACGTCCCCGTCTCTGAGGCCATCTCTTCATCTCGCGTCCTCAATAAGTCCCTTTCTCAACAGTATCAATCGAGTAGGAACGCGCTGACTGAACGATGCTCATGTCAAGATGCTTGAATAGTTGGCTAATCTCCTGACAATCGGTAGTTTTCGGTTCACACAACAATTTTCAGGTACGATTAAAAGTCAATCTCACAAATCAAAGACGCGTAAGGCTTATACTCTGCAACTTACCTAGAAAGCGGCCCACAATAACCACGCCCGAAACCATATAAATTTCATAGCACGCGACTCCATCATCGTTCATCTCTTCCTCACAACTCAATAACTCCATCATTTGTTTTCTCCACACGTTGAAAAATGAGGCCTGCAATTCCAGAAGACGAAGAGATGAAGATGGAGGAGGAAATGTACATGGACTCAAGTATGTACAAAGCAGCCAGAGAAGGCAACTTCACTGGCCTCGAAAACTCAATCCGCCAGAAACATGGAGGCAATAGAGAAGAGGAAGCCCTACTACTAGAGACCCGCAAGCGCAATAATCTCGTCCACCTCGCTGCAGAGTCGGGCCACAAGGACTTCATCCTGCAGGTCCTCCAGAAGTGCCCCCAGCTTGCGGCCAAGCACAACTCCTGCGGCGACACGCCACTCCACGTCGCGGCGCGGACAGGCCTCTCTCACATCGTGATGGCCGTCCTCTCCAAGGCCAAGCTGCAAGGGAAAACGCCCACCACCGACACGCCCTCCACGCGGCAGATGAAAGAGATGGAGGATGGGGGCGCGGCCGGGATCAATAAAAGCTTGCTGAGGTTGGAGAACATGGAAAAGAACACGGCGTTGCACGAGGCGCTGAGGAACGGGAAGGAGGAGGTGGGAATGTATCTGTTCGATCAAGATAAAGAGATGGCGGGGAGCGTGAATAAGTCCGACGAGAGCGCGCTGTATTTGGCGGCGGAGTTAGGGATTGAGAAAGTGGTGAAGGCGATGGTGCAGTTCTTGGACAGGCAACGTGGAGGAGATGTTTGGCATGGCGCTTTGAGTGGCCCGGACGGCCGAAACCCCTTGCATGCAGCTGTTCTTGCTGGAAATATTGGTACGTCAACTAATGCATGCTTAAATGACTAATTTCGCCGCAGTCCTTCCATTTTTTTCAAAGAGATTAATATTAAACATACACATTAAGCACGGCTACCATCCCATGGGCCAATGGGATTGAATTGTTGTTGGCACGACACAAAAGCAAGAAGTTTGATAGAAGTGCCATCTGTCCTTTTAGCCTTAAATCTACGTATATGTTGCTAAAACTGACCTTTGCAAGTTGCAAGCATTAAGGTAGGTACTTATTAATTATGCAAATTTTTAGGTAAATACCATCAAACTGTAAAGATTATATTGGTTGTTTTTTTATTTTCTCTTTGCAAGTCATTAACCAAAAAAACGAGGGATGCGTCCATGATTTCTCTAAGTTTCTCTACTGAATTTAGTTGAAATATCTCTATTATTATTCATAAAATGTATAATATACTTGACCCGGGTAAGGGAAAACCGGTACGTGTAATATGTTAGACGATTTAATTCATACTATTTCAATTGCGATTTCCATTGCTTTCGCGTGATTTTCCTATTTGCTCGTCTCTTTGCTTAGTTTCATGATTATTGTCACTATTGTAGCTTTTTTTTCGTTTGGTCAAACATTATTGTAGCTTCAAAGAGCTATCTTTTATGCAAGTCGAATGTGAAAAGGTATAAAATGAGATTTTAGTAAACGCAAAATTTCTTGATAAATGTCAAAAGAAACCAAATCTTTCTCTTTCCTTTCTAGTGTTCATCCGTGTTAGCTAGTCGCACGCTTAAAAGTTAAAGGAGTTTCATGGAAAGCACAGAGGAAATAGATTTGTAAAGTCTTCGCATGGAAATAACAATCTACTAATGGACTTAAAATATTTACCAAATATAGAAAACTCTACATGTCTACCGGTCTTACCACTATTCATATAGTTATCTATTGCCCAACGTGTAAGCGTGCGATATAAGAATGCAAAATATAGCTACGGAACTCATATGACAAGTAAATGTATTTTTCAAGAAAAAGAGGTTTCGTCTTATGCTAAATTAGGAATGATTTGAAGGGTGTGCGTTTCTATCTGTATAAAGTGTCGGTAGTTGGCTTGCCCACGTCGCCTTTTAACTTTCTAATTCAAGCAAACACTTAGGCAAGAATAATATAGAATGTCCAAATCTATTTAACTTCTCACCAGTTATAAATTAGAGGAAACTTTTTCGGCCATTACAAACGGCACACATTATGTAGCTACACAAACTACAAAGAAACAAGTATCAAAAAAGTCCTGAACTTATTATATTGATACAAACTCGGTCATAAACCTTTCAATTAGATCAAATTAGTCCTAAATATATTCACATTTGTACCAATTAAGTCCATGCGGCCTTTTTTTGCCGGAAATCGCTAACATGGACGCCGGGCGTCCTATATGGTAATTGCAACAAAAAAAATTAGAAAAAGAATATTACATAAAAAAATTAGAAAAAAATACTAAAAAATTGTCAAATTTATCCACATCAGTGCCAGTAGTGTCACGTAGGACGGTCGGCATCCATGTCATTATTTTATGACCAAAATTGACCGAACGGACTTGATTGATACCAATGTAAAAAGGATTATGACTAAATTAGTCAAATTGAAAAGTTTGACTGAATTGATACCGATATAATAGATTTAGGTCTTTTTTGGTACAGCCACTGCTATTGATTTATTTTCTATC
Source organism: Syzygium malaccense (assembly GCA_031216405.1). Taxonomy (NCBI): domain Eukaryota; kingdom Viridiplantae; phylum Streptophyta; class Magnoliopsida; order Myrtales; family Myrtaceae; genus Syzygium; species Syzygium malaccense. The sequence continues at coordinate 3,990,207 of CM062258.1, read as the reverse complement.
TATTCTTCCAACGAGTTCTTCCTCATCTAGGTTGCGTGGATGCTCTCATAAAACTCCAAGGATCAAATATGATCAACAAGCCCGACAACAACGGAAGAACAGCCCTGCACTTCGCAGCCAAATACAAGCATAAAGAAATCGCCGCTCGCCTCCTCCAAACCGACCCTTCTTCGGCCTACGCCAAGGACCTCATCGATGGCCGAACGCCACTGCTCGAAGCCGCCTCCTCGGGCAACCTGTGCCTTCTGAGAGAGATCCTCGAGCATTGTCCCGACACAGTCGAGATCTCTGACAATGAGGGTCGGAATGCAGTTCACCTCGCGCTGAAGTGCGAGTCGAGTTACTCTAAGGAGGTGTTGAAAGTGCCCGAGCTAGTGAAGGTGGTGAACGAAGCCGACTGTCGTCGGGACACACCATTGCACACGGCAGCTAAGGATCATAACTACAAAATGGTGAAGAAGTTGCTGAAGATTCCTAGGGTGGATCTGAGGGCCAAGAATGCCGATGGCCTCACGTTTCGGGATATTTGTGAGTCTAGCTGGCAATACACCATGAAAAAGGTAGTTTTCTTAACTCGTCATTTTAAATGATCTTGCGAACCAAATCATAATTCGAGAAAAATTGTCAAAACAGACGGACTTTTGTGTTGGGTTATAAAGTGAAATAACACGAAAACTAATAATCTCATAATTAAAATTTAACGAAGGACAAAAAATATGTTAGAGACTGTAAAGAAAACTAGAGAATTACATGGTTGGTCTGAGTGTTGGTTCCTATTCCACATGAAGAGTTAGTCGCAAAAAACTTACCATTTTGTTCGGCTTTTAATAATGCATGGTTGTTGTTAATTTGGTAACGTACATGATTTTTACTTAAATTTTGCGCAAAAGGAAATTGGTTTTTACTTTTCTTTACAATAAAAGCAATATGAAAGGAAATTTAAGTTGTTGACTATCTATATACCTTTACATTCTTTGGCGGGAAATCTAGGTTGCTGACGATCTTGAAAAATCACACGAGCCTTACCATGAAATAGAATGGTCCATGTCCGTAACCTGCTTCTATTAGCTGCTGATCGTAATTGTTCATCTGCAGAAATACCTCTGCCAACACCTGAAGAACCTCCCAGCTGATCGAAGGCTTCCTCCCACCTTGAACCCCTCCGCCAAACACCTCACCCCACTCGACAAGCCAGAAGCCGACCTCAAGGGCCACGCCAACGCCCTCACTTACGTTGCCAGCCTCCTTGCTACCATTACTTTTGCCGCCGCCTTCCAATTGCCTGGCGGTTTGAGGCCCGACAATGGTGGCGCTCATCCGCCGCTGCCATCCCCCTCAAGCAACTTCCATGACTCTCCTGACCGCCCACCTCCAAAGAAATTAAGCAGTCCCGGCTACCATGGACCTGGCCACGCCATCCTCATTGGCCAACCTGCCTTCAAGGTCTTCATCCTAGCAGACGTCCTCGCCGTCTCTACTTCCCTGATGGTCCTATTCGTCTTGATCTCGGCTATGCTTGCCGACGAGACGGTCTTGAGGAAGGCCATCGTATACAGCAAGAAGCTGCTCTACCTCTCCCTCGGCGGGACCATGGTGGCCTTCATGACGGGGCTGTACAGCGTCATATCGACCGACGTTGAATGGTTGGCAGTTGCCGTGTGCGTCATCGGGTCGACCATCCCGTTCCTGATCAAGTATTTCCAGGTCAGGAGCTTCACTTCTACTCCTGTGTTTCTTAATCGGTTCCTCAGCAAGAAGGGCTCGAAGCAGATAGCGCCCGAGCCGCAGAGTCAGATTGAGAGGGTCAGAGATGAATTTGAGTGCTTCGATGAAGCAGCCAAACGTGAAGCACGTCCTGTTGAGCTGAGACAACTTTCTAGGCGCATCCCGTCAGGCAGATTAAAGTGATATACGTATACTTAAGGTTTTACGTTCCAAGCACCTCCTGTGTTCCTTTTTTGTCGCTTTTAGGTTAACATTGACTTGTCTCGTTTTTACCTAACACAGAACTCATTCATCATTCCGCGCGCTTGCCCAGATAGGTTTAGCTATGCACTACGCACTCAAAGTCGTCTTGACATTCATAGTGAAAGTTGAAACAATTTTCTTCTTTTGTGTTTGCATGTCATTCATCTAGTATATCCTGCATAAATAAAATTCCACACGGACGCAGAAGATTCGAGACTTAAAATTAAGTCGGCTTCAACAATTATTTGCAAGTTCAGGGGAAACTGTCGGCGTACTGCATCAAGAGTTTCTACTTGGCATCTCTCTGGGCTGTTCGTTCATGTTCTGATGCACGCAGATGTTGACATTAAGTAATTCCCTGAATGGACTTTTTCCTCTTCTTCGCCAGAATGGTTCTAACGGTGCTCGCGGTTTCTCAATTATCTGCCATGGCCACCAATCCAAGTCTGCTGGTATCATTGATTTCTGTTATTTAAATTCAGGCCGTCCTCCAAATGCTCACTCCTCTTTTTCTCTTGTCCATCTCCTGGTACTTCAACGCACGCCTCTTTGGTGCTCTAGCGGGTACCTCAGCCTCATCTCTCCGCATGATGGCTCGCTGTAAAGGGTAATCACCTGAGCCTAATTCTATCTACCACGTAGTTCTATCTTGGACAGATCCTTTCGCTTGCAGATCTAAGGGCTTCATATTCTCCTCTCAATCGTTGGTCTTCTTTTACGCCGTCAGCACTTTTACTCTCCCTCTCCTTACTTTTATGCTCTTAAGTATCAGTAGACGAAAATATATTAATTTGGCTCTGCAGAACTTTGTAGCCTGACCACACATTTGAGGCAACGCTCATCATAATTCATGAAATGCAGATAGTCTCAAGTTCAAGAAGTTTTGTTGTGGATTGGATCTCACATGAGTCAGAATGTATTAGACAACACTTAAATGTCATAATCTATATAGTTTTCACCTTTTCTTTAATCTTGTTAGGTGCGTTTTTGTCAAGTTGTGGTCATAAAACTCAATGGTTGTAACGATGGAAGCACAATAAACAATGACTTGTGACTAAGTAAAGGGGAAATTGACACTTGAAATGCCTACAGAGTTCACTTTAATGCCAAAACTTTTCAAGCGATCACTTTAGTGCCATTGCCGATTTGTGCAATCGGAAAATCCAACGTGGCAATTTTTTAATATGAACTGTCCAGCGTGGCTCACCGGCAAAGTGAAGTCAGCAATTATTAAACATTAACAACTCATTCGGCCATCTATTTACCCTAAATTAACAAATTGGGCCAAAATCCACTATGAACCCTAGCCCTAATTCCTCAAATTGGGGAATTGGGGCAATTACCTTCTGAATTTTTGGGCCAATCAACAGATGAAGAGTGGAAAACAATCATTTTGCTCTTAGGTTCTTCTTTTCCTCTTTGATTTTTTGCTCGTTATAATTAGGAAAACGAATTTCAACGTTACTGGGACCGGGCTTCTTTGGAGCGGAATTTCGTCGTCGACCATCTCCGACCATCATGGAAGCTGGTGCCCCGCAAGTAGCTGATCCCTTCAAAAAATTTGTGACAGTAGATAAAAACTTGAATCTCTTTAAATCCAAATGAACACAATTATCTAATTCAAAAGCTCTAAACCTCACACAATCAAATTGACCCAAACTCTAACCAAACTTTCCAAGAATTGGAAGTTCATCCTTTAGCATGAACTATGACCTCAACTTGTGCTTCGAAACTTGTGAACTTTTTTTAATCAAAATGAACACAATTATAGGTAAATAGATGATTTTAAATCTCTAAACCTCACAAAATCAAGAATTTGACCGGTATGAAATAATACGAGTTGCCTGTGTGTCATAATGCATCCTTTACTTAGAGAGGCACATTCTTTTCCTTGAAAGGAAGGTCCAACTTTTGCATGTCGAACTTAATATATTTCGATCTCAATCATATGCCTAACATTTGAAGAAACTATAATCGTACTTTGGCTGGAGCCTTCGGGATCCTATCCCTCATAATTAAAGTAATTGATTAAATCGGGCATGTGTTTAAAATTTGAGTGTTTCGGATTATACAGAGGTGAAAACTGAAGCAAGTTTGTGTTGACGCCTAAATTTTGTCTAGCCATTTAGAATCTAATTGTATAGAAAATTAGGGATTAAGTTTTAACATCGAAGCAAAAATATATTCATTAAATTACATGGCACATAGATATTAGGCGCATTTGCATTAATATAATTTAGTGAAACATGTTTTCCTTTTATTCTATTTTTATTTTATTTTATAAAAAAATTATTATAAAAATTATAAAAAAATTAATTAAAAAAGAGAGATAGAGAGAAGACAAAAGAGGAGCTTTTCCCCATGGACAGCTCACCCTCTGCGCGCGCACTAAAGAGAGGCAAATGGAAGGAAAAGACAAAAGGGGAGCTCTTCCATGGATTTTGAGGGAGGCCTTTCTTTCTCTCTCTTTGGTCTCCATCCACTTACACACGAAAAAGGAAACACGATAGTCTACACATGCAAAGGGGGAGCCAAGAGAGAGTTATATACATATACATAAGGTTTTACGTTCCAAGCACCTCCTGTATTCCTTTTTTTGTTGATTTTAGGTTAGCTTTGACTAGTCTTGTTTTAACCAAACTCAGAACTCGTATTAATCATTCCGCGCGCTTACCAAATAGCTTTAGTTATGAACTACGCACAAGATTCGAGACTTAAAATTAAGTTGGCTTCAATAAATATTTGCAAGTTCAGTGAAACTATCCACACTAAAAAGGTGAGGCTTTTCATCACACTTATAAATCGACCACCAACCTCTTTCACAACCGATGTGGAACGACCTCAACACTAATGCAAGCAGATGTTGACGTTAAGTAATTCCATTCGGTGCTCGTGGTCTCTCAATTATCTGCCATGATCATCAATCAAAGTTTGCTGGAATCATTGATTTTTGTTATTTAAATTCAGGTAGTCCTCCAAATACTCACTCCTCTTTTTCTCTTGCCCATCTCCTGGTACTTTAACGCACGCCTCTTTGGTGCTCTAGCTTGTACCTCAGCCTCTACTCTCCGCAAGATGGCTCGCTGTAAATCGTAATTGTTGAGGAAAACTCCTATTGATTTTGAAGTTGACAAAACCTTCCATGTTATTATAAATCTGATACTCATTCTGAACTATTTTATTCCAGGTATATATATTTTGGAAGCGCAGAATTTATTAGACGCAGACGCAAAATTTATTCATATGCAGAATTTATTCAGACGCAGAACTCAGAACGAAAAATAACAGCTAGTGATCTGGTATGGATTTCACAGAAGGAAAGTTTTGATTGTATCAATCTCAATCAAATTGATTGACAATCAAATATTACGACAAGTATGCATTACAACGAACAAAGCTCTACTTATGAAACCAAGATTCTAATTATATGGGCGATCAGAATCAGCGGGATTCAGAATCTGTCATCCAACGGCTACACAATCCTTTTTATACAAATCTGTCAATGGTGAAGATTGGAAGATGATACTCTAAAAACTATCCAACGGCTAGTTTGAAAGTAGACGAGTATTTAAGGAGATCAACGAGCAGCAGAAGAAAAAACAGAATCAAGAATCAACAAGTCCAAAGTCTGAGCATACTCCGATCATTTCTCTTGTCTTTCTAAGCCAAAAATTAGAATCTTGAGGGATACTTTGTAAGAGTGATTGTGTGAGATAGAGAGTCTTATCATACACAAGAGTGCCGTCACTCGAAATTTGTAATTCCTCTTAATTACATAATGAAATCCAGCCGGTAGGCTGTCAACATGGGAAAGTGGACGTAGGCTTACTAGAAGCCGAACCACTATAAACTTATGTGCAGTTTTTCTATCCCTTATCTCTTAATTTACATTCTGCACATCAAGAGCACTATCTATATAATCTGTCTTGAATCTGAAGTTTATTCAGACTCAACTGTGATCTTTCATTTCCGCATAAATTGATAAAAATTATTTAAGATCACCTATTCACCCCCCCTCTAAGTGATCCTTGCTAACTACATCAATTGGTATTAAAGCAGATTGCTCATTTATTGAAATATTTTACTTCTGAGCTAACGATCTATACAGCTAGCTTGAGTGCTCCAAGGCTCATTGAAGGACAAAGCAACAACAGACCACAATATTCCGATGGCAAGGAATATAGTATCTGGAAGAATAAGATGAAGGCATTCATAAAGTCAATTGATCACGTGCAATGAGATGTCATCATCAGAGGAGTCAATCCAAAATCTTCTGATTCAAAAGAAAAGATAGACGGAAGCAAAGTAGCAGATCCTCCATTATCTCAAACTGAGATATCTAAAAGAGAAGTTTTAGATTCCAAAGCAATTTATTCTTTCTACTGTGCTTTATCACCTATTGAATATAAAAAAATTGCCTCTTGTGAATCAGCTAAGGAAATTTGGGATGCTCTCCACACTACTTATGAAGGAACAGATCGAGCTAAGGAATCTCAAATCAATCTTTTGCTTGGTCAATATGAATCCTTCAAAATGAAGCCAGGAGAATCAGTAGCTGATATATATGATAGGTTTGCTGACATAGTAAATGGTCTTGCATATCAAGGATAACCGGTCTTAAATGCGATGAAAGTCAACAAACTACTTAGAAGACTGACAAAGCAGTGGGATGATATCAAAACATCTCTTCGAGAGACCCAAAGGATCAAGCCTCTATCAGTAAATGAGTTAATTAGAATTCTTCAATCATATGAGACTGAGCAAAGGATTAAGGAGAATAAATCCAGAGGTAATAAGTCAATTGCATTAAAAACTAATATTGATTCTAATGCAGATTCTGAAGATGAAGATGTTGACGATGAAGAACTAGCTCTCTTCATAAAGAAGTATAAGAAGATGAAGATCAAAGGAAGAAACCTCAAAGAGAAGAAGAATTTTGAGAAGAAGAAGTCTATCGATGAATTAGAGAGATCAAAGGATGTAATATACTTTAACTGCAGGAAACGTAGACATATCAAGCCAAATTGTCCACTTTTGAAAAAGAAAACCAAGTTTGAGAAAGCAAAGAAGGCCTTAAAAGCAGAAATCTAGAGTGATACAGAGTGCAAAGACAATGATGACGATATCTCAAATTTCTGTCTAATGGCTAAGTCAGATTCAGACTCAGATTCTGATTCTGATCCTAAAGTGGAAATTGAGGTAAAGCATTCTGATATGCCTATTGAAGTATCAAATTATATTAATGAATTATGCTTTGAATTTAAGACTGCTCTTAAAAAAATCTCTTCTTTGAAAAAGAAAAATTCATTACTAAGGCAACAGGATGTTTCACAAAAAGAAAAAATCGATTTCCTTCAAAAAGAATTTCATTAAGTTAAGGAAAGTCAAGATTTTCTTTCCAAAGAAAATGCTGTTGTGAAAAAGGAAGTTTCGGAAATTACTTTCAAGTTTTCAAAAGGTTCAGAAACCTTAAAGCATATCCTTTCTATCCAAATTCCTTACTATAACAAATCTGGTCTCGGATTTGTGAAGGAAAATGATAGCTTGATTGATTTTCCAAAGGTCAAGGAGAGATTAAGACAAAGACCTCCTCGACAAGCTTATAAAAACCATTTCAAAATGAATTTTGTCAAACCTGTTGGCCGAAGTGCACTCAGGTGCTCAAAATTTGGAGATCCACAACATTTTGAGAATGAATGTCCTAAAGTTTGGAGACATGTTCGAAGAGACTTTGTTAAGACAGCTTATATTACTACTCAAGGATCCAAGCAAATTTGGGAACCAAAGAAAACTTGAGATGTTGTGAATTTTGCAGGTTACCACAAAGAGAAAAAAAAAGTGGTACCTAGACAGTGGATGTTCTAGACACATGATAGGAGATCCAAGTATATTCGTTGAACTACAAAACCTGAATGGTGGAAAAGTTTCCTTTGGAGGAAATAACAAAGGAAAAATAGTTGGCAAAGGAACGGTTGAAATTGGAGGACTCACAATCAATGATGTTTCATTGGTAAAAGGACTCAACTACAACTTGATAAGCATAAGCCAATCATATGATACAGGTTTCAGAATCAATTTTCAAGAAGATACATGCTCAGAAATAAGCAAAGATTCTTCTCAAACATTCATAGGAAGAAAACATTGCAATATTTATCTTCTAGATATCAATCCAAACTCCACTCATTACTTGATCTCAATCAAAGAGGATGAAGATCTATGACACAGAAGATTGGGGCACATCAGTATGAAACAAATCTCAAAGATCTCAAACAAGAAATTGGTTCGAGGTCTGCCAGATTTGAAATACAAGAAAATAGAGTTATGCAATGCCTGCACTCTAGGAAAACAAGTAAGAAGCTCTTTTAAGTCTATACATCATGTTTCCACTAATCGTGCTTTGCAACTTCTTCATACGGATCTATTTGGACCAACCAGAACATAAAGTGTTGGTGGTAAGAAATATTATTTAGTTATTGTTAATGACTTCACAAGATTTACTTGGGTGTTCTTCCTTACTCATGAAAATGAAGCATTTTCATATTTTTCAAAATTTGCAAAAAGAGTTCATAATGAAAAGGGCTATACCATTTCCTACATTAAAACTGATCATAGGGGAGAATTTGAAAATCAAAGTTTTTTAGATTTTTGTGAGGAAAATGGCTTTCAACACAATATTTCTACTCCATATACACCAGAACAAAATAGTGTTGTGAAAAGAAAAAATCGTTCTTTGCAAGAAATGGCAAGAACTCTGTTGATTGAAAGCAAGATTCTTTTTCATTTTTGGGCAGATGCAGTTTTTATAGCATGTTATATCATTAACAAAGCTTTTCTCAGACCCATTCTTGAGAAAACCCCCTACGAGCTTTACAAAGATAGAAAGCCCAATATTTTATATTTTCGTGTGTTTGGTTGTAAATGCTTTAAACTCAAAAATCCAAATGACCGCTCTAGCAAGTTTAATGAGAAAGCATATGAAGGATTCTTCCTTGGATATTCTACTACAAGTAAAGCATACAGAGTCTTCAACAAGAATTCTCAGATTGTGGAAGAAACAATGAATGTAAGGTTTGATGAAAATATTCAGACTCACAAAGATGAATCTGAACTATCTTTCAATATTCAAGAGTTATCAAAAGCTCAACAAGAATCTTCAAAGATCGTCGAATTCGTAGAAAAAGAAGATACAATCCAGACTCAATCAGAACCTTCAGAGTTTGATGATATTCAGAAGGAAAAATTTGACAGAAACTGAAAACATAAATCCAGTCATCTGAAGAACCTCATCATTGGAGAAATAGAAGATGTCATCAAGACTAGATCTAAACACAAGGAGAACATCAACAACTTAGCGTTGATATCAGAAATAGAACCAAAAGAAGTAGGAGAAGCATTATTAGATGAAAGTTAGATCGAAGCTATGCAGGAGGAACTTCAGCAGTTCAGAATCAATAAAGTATGGGAACTTGTGCCAAGACCAAAAAATCATCCAGTAATTGGAATAAAATGGGTATTCAGAAACAAACTGGATGACAAAAAGAAAGTCACAAGAAATAAAGCAAGACTGGTAGCAAAAGGCTATTCTAAAGAAGAAGACATAGATTATGATGAAACATATGCACCAGTTGCCATGTTAGAAGCCATTAGGCTACTATTAGATTATGCTTATTTCCATAAATTTAAATTGTTTCATATGGGCTTGAAAAGTGCCTTCCTGAATGGATATATCAAAGAAGAAGTATATATGGAACAACCACCTGGCTTCGAAGAATCAAGGAAGACCGATTATGTCTATAAACTAAAAAAGGCCCTTTATGGTATGAAACAAGCACCTCGTGCTTGGTATGAAAGGTTAAATAACTTCATTCTGCAAAATGACTTCACCAAAGGTAAGGTTGATACAACTTTATTTATTAAGAGAAAAGGTAAGGATTTTTTACTTGTTCAAATTTATGTTGATGATATCATCTTCGGATCATCTAACGAACTCCTTTGCAAAGAATTTTCTAAGAATATGCAAAATGAGTTCGAGATGAGTATGATAGGCGAATTAACATTCTTTCTTGGCCTACAAGTGAAACAAACCAAAGATAGTACATTCATTTGCTAAGAGAAGTATGCAAAGGAGATTGTCAAGAAGTTTGGATTGCACAACTGCAAGAAAAAAAACATTCCCATGTCTCATTCTTCCAAACTAGACAAAGATGAAAATGATAAAAAGGTTGATCAGAAGGTATATAGAAGCATGATAGGTTTATTATTGTATCTTACTGCATCTAAACCTGACATACTTTTTAGTGTCTGTATGTGCGTAAGATTTCAATCAGACCCAAGGGAATCACATTTTTCTGCAGTAAAGAGGATAATCAAATACATTAGAACTTATCCAATGTTAGGTCTTTGGTATTCCAAAGATTCAGATTTTACTCTCACTGGTTATTCTGATGTTAATTTAGCTGGATGTAAAGTGGACAGGAAAAGTACTACAAGAACATATCAACTACTTGGGAATATGTTGGTATCCTGGTACTCAAAGAAGCAAAATACAGTTGCACTTTCTACAGCATAAGCAGAATATGTAGCTTTGAGAAGTTGCTGTACACAAATTCTGTGGATGAAGCAGCAGTTGCGAGACTTTGCTATTGAAGATTCAAGTGTTGCAATCAAATGTGACAATACAAGTGCTATTAATCTGACCAAGAACCCAATTCTTCATTCACGTGCTAAGCATATTGAAATCAAGCATCATTTCATTCGAGATCATGTTCGAAATAGTGATGTGAATATTCAATTCATTGATTCTAAGAATCAATTAGCTGATATATTCACAAAACCTCTTGATAAGTCTTCATTTGAGTATATTAGAAATAAACTGTGCATCACTTATCCATTTTCTTGAAGCATCTGTTAGACAAGAATTTTTCAGACTCAAATATTCTCAGTCTGAATATCCTTTTCAGACTCACAAAGAAAGGTAAGTCTTTAATTCAAATTTTGGCGGGTATATTTTTGGCATTTCTGGCAGGACATTTTCATATTTGTTACTTTCGGAAGCAAATCAAGTATGTATTCTAATTTGTCTAATTAATTGTGCTTAAAATATTGTTATGATATTGTCGTGATTGTGTGTGTGCTTCAAAAAGTATATTTCCTTCTTATATATTTGGGTTCACTTATTATACTGTCTAAAAGTGGTTTTTCTTTCCAAAACCTGTCCTCCTCTCTTATAAACCTGTCCTTCCCTTTTCCAAAACCCTATCAGTACGCACTTTTTCTCTCTAAACTTTCTCGATACTCAGAGACTACTCCCCTTCCTTCTCGAAATATTGAATCTTTCTGCTCTAAAAGTGATCAAAATGCCTTTCAAGAGAAGATCTTCGCGTATTCTCAATCAAGATTCCAAGTTTTCAACACTGGTAGAGTTCATGGAAATTTCAGACATAGAATCGGACCAACTTCAAGACCTTTCAAATGCGACACCACCACAACGATCGTCGCCACCAAAAACAACTGGTAAAACTGATTTTCACTTCAATAGCATCAAACATGTGTGGAATGCTTATCAAAGGTTGAAAAGAAGTAATGCTTCTGCATTGATCCTTCGTGAATGTCTGAAAGACAACGGCTTTCTCTCTGAAGCAAGTCTTACGCAAAGTTATTCTCAGTTTTGCACTAAAACTGATCACGATCAGGCAAGCACTACTCCAAAAGAGCCTACTTCCAAAAAGGGCAAGGAAAAAGTCGGAGAATCATCCACTCCTTCTAACAAGAAATTCGTTCAAATAAGCCCTAAATCCACCAGTGCATCCAAATTTGTAATTCCTAATGATGATGCTCGATTCTTTGATATTTTTGAAATGAAGGTTGGCATTGCATCTGGTGTGCAAGGTATTGGAGGATTATTCAGAAGTACTGAGCATAATGTTTACTATAAGTTATTACTTGATCGAGGGGTCATAAACTATCGGACTGTGGATTTCGACTACTTTGAAAAGGCTGGCATCTCAGTGAAACATCTGTTTAAGAAATTGGGGATTTATGAATTTTGTCTGCAATCTGCCAATGTATATGCTGAACTGACTGCCTACTTTTATTCTAATCTTTCCATTTTGTCACCAAACTGGATTCAATTCACGGTTGGTGATAAAAAGTTCAATTTGAAAGCGCAAGAGCTGGCGTTGATAATTGGAGCAAAACATTTCAAGTTTACTCCATTGGAAGTGAGCCTAGAAGATGCTTCCAAGGTAGCTTCAGAGAATCCAAATTTTGCTAAGGCTCTAAACGACATCATTCCTATTCTGATTTGACCAGAAGATCTGTGATCTTACATAAGATCATCATCAACTGCTTAAAGCCTAAAGTAGCCTCTAAAACTGACTTATCCAAATCAGAAATCAAGCTTATTTGGGCAATTTTTAAAGGTTAATCTTTCTCTCTTCCTCATATCATCATTTTCCACATGTACAAAACACTGCAAAAGGACAAGGGACAATTTCTGTATGGTGCTCTCATCTCTCGCATTTTTATATTCTTAAAGATATCTATTCCTGCTGAGATGCGTAAAAACCTTGTACCTTATATATTTGTTGGAGAAAGAATGCTTTCCAAGATGAAGCAATTTGATGGTATAAGGGAAAGAGTAAGCTCAGCAAGAGGAAAGGATGCTCAACCATCAAAGGCACAATCTGTTGGGAAGACAAGTGACAAAGAGAAAGGGCAAAGGAAAAGAACATGAACATCAAGCAAGCAGACTGACTCTCCCAGCCCACTCAAGGTGTACAGGAAGAAACGAAAAATTCTTCTGCATGATGAAAGTGATGAAGTAGAGCACCTTGAAACAAGTCATACTAATGGTTCAGAACATGTTTCAGAACCAACTTCAAAGGCTTCAGAACCAGTTCCTAAAGAACATGTTTCTGTAGACCATGCACCTGTTCAAGGGGAGATTCCACCAGAAGCAGCAATTGGGTTCGATCAGTCTGAACAAGCCAATGTCCAGGAATAACCCTCAGAAAATAAGACCATTCTCTCTCTTCTGCTCGAAATCAAAGATAAGCAAGCTGCACTTGAACAAGATGTGAAAAATTTACAGAGAATTGTTGAGGAAAACAACAAGACTCAACGTCTTCAGGCAGCAACAAACAAAGCAGAACTTGAGGAAGCCATTGCTCTATGCTCAACCAACATGGACAAAGCTATGGGTGAATGTTCTTCGAAGATTGAGAAAGCTGTCTCCATATTGGAAAACTTTCAACTCATTCGAACCCCTTCCAAGAAATAGCCTGTTTTTCACCCTTTTAAAACCATCTCTTTCAAACATTAGTCCTATAATATCTTAAACATTCTTTTGTTGGACTATTTTGATGATCTATATCAATACTTTATTCTGTCTATTATTATTATTTTTGCTGATGACAAAAGGGGGAGAAATTATATGCAGATTTGTCATACTAACATTAATATGCAGATTATATGCAGGTTATATACAAAGAGAGAAAAAGACATAGATATCAATAGAGTTTGCTCTTTCAATTTCAATCTGTGCTTCATGCGCTTAATATGTTTATTTATTTCAAATTAATTTTAAATTGATTCAATCTGCAAGGAAGTTTTGTCACCATCAAAAAGGAAAAGATTGTTGAGGAAAACTCCTATTGATTTTGAAGTTGACAAAACCTTCCATATTATTATAAATCTGATACTTATTTTGAACTATTTTTTTCCAGGTATGTATATTCTGGAAGCGCAAAATTTATTCAGACGCAGACACAGAATTTATTCAGACACAGAAGTTCTTCAGACGCAGAACTCAAAACGAAAAATAACAGATAGTGATCTGGTATAGATTTCACAAAAGGAAAGTTTTGATTGTATCAATCTCAATCAAATTGATTGACAAACAAACATTACGACAGGTATGCATTACAATGGACAAAGCTCTACTTATGGAAATCAAGATTCTGATTGTATGGGCGATCAGAATCAGTAGGATTCAGAATCTGTCATCCAACAGCTACTCAATCCTTTTTATACAAGTCTGTCCAAGGTGAAGATTGGAAGATGATCATTTGAAAGCTATCCAACGGCTAGTTTAAAAGTAGATGAGTATTTAAGGAGATCAACGAGCAGCAGAAGAAAAAACAGAATCAAGAATCAACAAGTTTAAAGTCTGAGCATACTTTAATCATTTCTCTTATCTTTCTGAGCCAAAAATTAGAATTTTGAGGGATACTTTATAAAAGTGATTGTGTGAGATAGAGAGTCCTATCAGACACAAGAGTGCTCTCACTCAAAATTTGTAATTCCTCTTGATTACATAGTGAAATCCAGCCGGTAGGCTGTCAGCGTGGGAAAGTGGACGTAGGCTTACTATAAGCCGAACCACTATAAACTTGTGTGCAGTTTTTCTATCCCTTATCTCTTAATTTACATTCTACACATCAAGAGCACTGTCTATATAATATGTCTTGAATCTGAAGTTTATTCAGACTCAACTGTGATATTTCATTTCTGCATAAATTGATAAAATTTGTTTAAGATCATCTATTCACCCCCCTCTAGATAATCCTTGCTAGCTACATCAGTAATCACCTGAGGCTTAAATTCTATCTACCACGTAGTCCTATGGCAGATGGACAGATCCTTTCCCCTGCAGATCTAAAAGCTTCATATTCTCCTCTCAATTAAAGCATCAAATCTGATTTCAAATTTAAAGCAGATGGATTTCACTATGCCTTGATGCCTCAAGGACTTCATGAAATGTTTGAATTACTTAAGCAATTATCAAACAATAAATTAAAGGTCAATTAGGAAATTGCAAAGGATATGATTAAATAGGAACAGATTATTTTTACATTCTTGGATGCCGTGCTTGCTCGATGACCAGAATTGAACGATAAAGTTCTCGAAGGAAATTAATAAAGTGCGTAGAGAAAGTAAGACTCGACTAGAAAGCTTTTATACTCAAAAGACAACTACTGAACTTAGGATTAATCTAATTCGAATTTGAAATTCAAACCCTAAGCAAAGATCTAATCTTAATGATCTTCTTCCAAACTTGATGGATTCCTTGATTGATGCAGTACGATTCTTGTGCGAAGTATTAAAAGGTCTAGAGAGATATGTGCCTGTGTCGATAAGTGCGCAAACTTTTATTCCTCCTTTCTTATGCGTCTTGATTTTCCTTCACAATAATCTGCAACTGTCTCGTGCTACTTCAGGAAGACTTGTGACCGCTTTCCATTCTTTAGTTATAGTTATCCTTTAGTTAATGGATCTTTCTTGACTCGAACTTCAACTTTCATTCACGTTTCCAGTGGATTAATCGTCACCATGTGTCGTGATCTCCACTTGAACTCTGTTCATTGGCAACTCCCGATGGATGAGCTCTTCAGACCCATCGATGGGTTTCGTGGGCCAATTATATTACCATGACTTTTATGATCGACGATCTTGTTTAGGCATTTAATCGAGTAGGTATTATTGATTAAGTGTATTGCTGTGGTCTCATTCGGGCTATTAGCTTCTTTATGTTTTGGTTTAGATTTTGGATCTAGTGTCAACAAATCTGTACTTGTTAAATAACTAAAATGTAATTAACAGACCCAATTGGGAAAATATAAATGCACATAACACAATGCATGTACGGATTATAACTTTCAACCCAAGTGGCCAATTGGATCCGGTGGCTTCCATGTAAAGCTGTGCAAGATTTGTGGTCCAAAGCTCCACATTTTAGTTTTAGTCAAGATTTGTGATCCTTCAACAAGAAGTCTGGAATAAGGTAAGTCATAGTAGGAAAGTGAGTCACTTCGATAGATTTGAGGGCTGGAAATGATATTCCGATTTGATCATGCAGCTCCATGATGCTATGAAGTAAAAAGAGGTGATGGAGATGGAGTTCTTCTAAATTGGACCAGGGATCACGCCTGGCACCGATTCAGCTGTTCTGATACAAGAGCTGTTGGACACGAGTTTCTCGTATCATTGACGACATATCGCATCGGGCTTTGCTACTTGGTGGGCACGTGCCTCCACAGTTAACAAGAGCTATCGATCTCACATTGCAGTGGCTGTCTGTGGCGGCTAAGTCTTGAGAGACCCAACTTTGGTCAGGATACTTGTGTAGTACTAGAGAACTCGTGTTCGTGAGCAACCAGCCGATCTTTCTCAGCTGAGAATGAGCACAACTGAGGATCATCGGTCTTATGTTGTGTTCTGTGGTGAAGAATTCTGTATATACGCTCGAACCAATCGAGATGTGAAATCTTCTCAGCCTCCTAAACCAATTGAGCATTTCAGAATCCTGAGATGGAATCCCTCCATTCTAATGGTTATGTAGCAATTACTTCAATCCCATCAGCTCTTGAAACGTCGCTTGCCTCAGGTCCTCTGTGCCCTCGCCCATCCATTTGTAGCCGCTGCGTTTCATGTTGAAAACCTCCAAATTCGACAAGTTTGACATTGTTCCTGCTTGAATATTCGCCAAGTTGTAAGTTCGTGAAAGGTCCAACACCCTCAGATTATCCAATTTCTCTGTTCCTTACTGGTAGTTGAGTGATTCGAGTGCCACAGAGGTCAAGGATTTCCAACTTATAAAGCGCTGTTAATGGAGGTAACCTCTCTAGACAAATGCTGTCTCTTAGGAGAAGAGTATGGGGCTCGCTCGCTTCAGTAAGAGGAGGCATTGCTGATATGCTAGTCCCGCCAACATAAAAGATTTTGAGTGATTTTAAACCCCTGCAGAAATTTCTCAGGATGTCTCTGGAGAGGAACATTACCTTGCAGAAGCAAGGTCGTGGCCTTTGGACACCGTAGAACACAATCCAGAAGCTCTACTAACTTCTTCATGAAAGAGATCCTTCTGACAGACCCGTCATCGTTCTTTCAGGAAGATGGGTCAGGCCGATGCCCGATCGTACAAGAGACTGGTAGCTGGTTTCCAAAGAAGACGATATCCATATAGCAACATCCCTAACTACATCATGCATCTTAATGGTGCCTTCACGGGCACCAACTTCTAACAAACAATGATTTCTTAGGTAATCTATTACAGAAATTCCCTTATTAAATGAACTATCGTAATCGTCTTGATCATCTATCAGACCTTCTGTTACTATTTCCATGTTAAGAACACTAGTACTTCAAAAAGAATGGTGCACCAGTGTTTTGGCTTTTCAGAGAGTTCAGGGAGAAAGTGTCTGCAAAAACCGGAGGATATGATCGGAAGTCGCTTCGCACTATTATTTATAGAACTACCGGGATAGCCATAATCGTTGCTTCGCTGCGTAGATCAAAGTGGCAATGATCAAAGGAAGCTACGGCAAAACTCTGGACATAATTGTGGTTTTGTACATTGCACTCGTCATATTTCCTCTAACGTGTTTTCTTTGGTTGAAGCAAGATTGCGTTCAAGAAGTTGAAATCTCTCAAATCCTGAGCTTTTCCCCTCTGAGGTCAGAACTCGAGTGGCTGACTTTTCAGCCACTCAGCCATTTATGCAATAAATGGGCCCAAGCCCAAAGCCCATCATTGACCGATAACTCCAACCGCTTAAGACCAGAGTAAATTAAAATTAAGAACAAAAAAGGAAATGTAGATGGACACAAAGAGGATAAAAAGGAAAGAACATATAGAGAGAGTTGGTTCGTTGAAACGGACGAAGAGGAAAGCCGAAGAGGAGAGAGACAATTTTGCGCTGGGGCACCTCGGACGTCACGATAAGCTGGATTAACTCCGTTTTGCAGTGCCCGGCAAGAATTTGAACCTTTTGTTCATCTAATCAGAGTAATTTTCGGAGTTAGGCCATAAATTCAGAGTTAAGTGAATTTTGAACCGCAAGGTTCAATTGAGAAATTGTCAAGCTGTGAAGTATATGGAGATGATAGTTTAGGGCACTGTGAAGCCATGAAATTTGACAAAAATCGATTATGAATTATGGTTTGACCAAAACAGATCTTTCAAAGTTTCGCACGTGCGAGTTACATGTAAACACGTAAGGGACAAGGATAAATGTTCGTTATGAACGAGTTTCTTCATTAGTGCGAAGGAGTCGCTTAGTTGACGAGTAAGCGTAGTTAAGTCGAGTCTTTCGTATGAGTGTTTTACTTGTATTTTGATATCGTTTTTCAGTTAATTGATAGAAACACAAGTTCTTCCGGTCAAGAAATCTTTGTAGGTTGGTTTTCGGCTTTTCTAAGTGAGTGTTGCCATCTCTTTTTCGAGTTTGCAAACTCATATTTCGAAAGTCATAAAAATTTAATGTATTATAAGTTATGAAAGAGCATATTTGTTACACAAAATTTTGATCGGGTATTTACTACTTTTCGATTATTTAGGAATGTTTTGAGAAACACTTTATGAAAGGCGTTACATATTGCTTGTGAATCTGGCTTATGAAATGAATTCCAAAATGATATGAAAAATATCATGTAAAATATATTCTTTTGATGAATGAAGTTGCGAAAGTGTATATATATACATATATGTATGTTAAAATGTATTATGTTTATTAAATGGATATGGATTTAATTTTGTGGATTATTAGAGAATGAAGGTTTGATGCTCATTATCGCTTTGAACCTGGTCAGGGAAATTAGGTATGCATATTAGTTTGAGGATATTCTTTTGGGCCAAGCCACGTACTGACATACATCTAGGGGTGTACAAAATGAACCACCCGAACCGAGAATCGCTTGGCCCGGACTGGACCGGCCGGTTTGGTCCGATTCCCGATAGTGTTGGTCCAGTTCCTGGTCCCTAAAAGTGGAACCAGTGTTAGAGCAATTCGGTTCCTGGTTCTAGGGGAACCGGACTGTACCGAACTGACTACATATACTTTTTTTTAGTTTTCATTTCTTCAAAAAAGTTAATAAAATGTGAATTAAACCCACATATAATATTTTTCCCTTATCGTCGCACCACAATGACTTTTCATTCATCATCACTTCCGTTGATACGTTGAGATTTGTCAATCTCTCTTGTTGTGGTAAAAAAAAAATATAAAAGTGACTGATTCTATTGGATCGGAATCGGAACCAGACCGGGAATCAATCACCTCTACGTACATCCACCAAAATAGTCTCATTATTCATAAAGGTTGTTCACCTTTATTCTGGATCTAGAATTGCTCCTATTGCCTTAAAAGCTTGTCTTACCAAACACTAGTTTTCTTTTTCTTCCTCAAACGTGAAACAAAGCACAGATTATGACATCCGATCCAACATGAAAGGAATACATGAGAAGTATAATAATGCATATGTTGTATTTTTTTTTGGCCAAAAAAATAAAACCCAGTTGGTTAACCACTTTCCAAGTAATGCAAATACTACTCAATGGGCTTTAGTTGCTCATTTCATTCATCTTACTTACTTTGCATGTTCTTCAGCCAATCACAAGTAAGACGAGAGCATTTACGTTATCAGCACCACATTTTGATAGTGAGATTATTGGATATGAGTTGTTTATGTTTGAGATGAACTTCTGGGTATAGTTGTTAGTTGGAGATGTAATATTCTTTTGATGGTTTATAGAAACTCTGATCCTATAACCAAATGACTCTTTTGTCAAATATATGGATGTATATATATTTGATAACAGGTCAATAATAGTTATGTTTGAAGTTATGTCCTTCGGCTGAAAAACAGTCGTGTTGTTACCCCTATGCTCGTAGAGTTGGGGGTGTGACAATTTGACCCGGGCTATTTCATTTAATGATTGGAATTGCCATATTCGGTGAGTCATTGCTTCACAATGGGAGATTGAGTTGAGAATGCCAAAAGGATAGAAAACCCTAGCATAAAAAGTCCATTTTGTTGATTAAAACAATAAACCCACCCATCGGTGGCCGCGTTGGTTTGCGCTCAGTTCCTTTTACGAGAGGTCCTAGGTTCAAACTTGTCCATCGGTGATTTAAATGGAGGGTCATGGCGGTGGGATGCTACGCTAGCCCCCCTCGAGGACTAGTCGGGCATCATCACTGGTTTATGCTTTAGCTCGCCGGCCGCGCAGACACCTCGATTATCAAAAAAAAAAAATAATAATCTTTCAGGGGTCTTCATCTGCAAAATCAAAACCTTTAGATATAAAGCAAGGATTGTTATGCGCAATACATTGACTATTGAGACATTGTTGGCTCTGACTTTGCTTCTGTGAGCACCGTCCTGGTTTGTTTAGTCAAGTTGACTTGATTCCTGTGGGCAAAAGCTGATTTTTTAAGAACAAATATGGTATGCTCGAGTTGGGCAGGTTTTGCAGATAGCGAGATATTCCATTAACAGACTTAGATTGAGAAATAAAGGCAGTGACTAGTGAGTGACGATTGTTAATTATTGATCCAATCAGAAGAAAATAATAAATCTGGCTGAAGTTTAGGCATAACAATAGAGGAGATTTTTCTAGCTTATCCATGTTCTGATGTGAAGTTTTCTCTTGTGACGATGAGCATGTTACAAGCTGTAAATGGCCATAGACAAGTAAATGCACCGAACGCTGGAACGGGTTCTTCAAATTGATCAAGATTCAATGATGGATTGCATTTCATGAAGCCTGGTCATGAGTTGAGTCTTAGTGAAGGCGGATACGCTTGAGATCATCTTTCGGATCTTCTATCTTGGTAATCACCCCGACTGCAATTACAAGCCACGAATGGCCATAGACAAAGAAATGCACCAAAGGCTACAAAGGGTTTTTCAAAGATTCAATGTCAGATTATATTGGGTTAATACCACGAAAAACTCAAAACCGGTACATCTGTGATAAATTTATCCCGAACTATTTTTTTTACCATCAAAAACTCCACACTGGTACACTTGTGTTGACACCTAAATTTTGCCTAGTTATTTATGATTTAATTGCATAGAAAATTAGGGATTGATTTTTAACCTCTAAACAAAAATATTTTCGTTAAATTACATGGCATATAGTTGTTAAGCGCATTTGCATTAGTAGAATTTAGTGAAACATATTTTCCTTTTATTTTATTTCATTTTTATTTTATGTAAAAAAATCATCATTATAAAAATTATAAAAAATGATAATAATAAAAAAGAGAGAAAAAAAAAGAAAAGAGAGAAAGACAAAAAAAAAAGTGAACTCTGGTACGAAGGGGATCCCTTCCCTGGGCTGATACAAAGGGGTCTCTTGTCTCTCCCTCCCGGAGCTCCACCCCCACTTTCACAAAAGAAGCAAAAAGAAAGAAAAGACAAAAGGGGAGCTCTTCCCATGGACCAACAAGAAAGGGATTCACTTATCTCACGCTACAGGAGAGAGAATTGAGAGTGTACAGAGAGAGGTAATCTTTTTTTTCAGAGATAAGGATGTCTTTCACCAAATGAGCGTGGGGTGGTCCTCAAGAGAGAGGCATTTCACAGAAAAGACAAAATTTTAGAAGCCAGGAGAGATCGAGAAAGGAAAAGCCAAAGAAAAGACAAGAGAGAAACACTTCTCTCCAGAAGATTGAGACGAAAGCCTTTCTTTCTCTCTCTCTGGTCTCCATCCACGGACACACAAAAAAGGAAACACGATAATCTGCACATGAAAAGGGGGAGTCAAGATAGAGTTTGACTGGAGAGAGAACGGGGAGGATAAAGCGAGCAAGAGAAGAGGAAAAGGAGGGGGGGGAGCTCGAAAAAAGGAGAGAATAGAGAGCGGGAGAGGGACCGAGAAAAAAGAAGAGCAAAAAGTGAGAGGAGAGACCGAGAGAGATCTTGAGGGGAATCGGAGAAGACGAAGCTCCGCTCATTCGTCGGAGGATCGCCCCAATCACCGTCGAGCCCCCTCCACCATGCACTAAGAGCCCGCGAACACCTGAGTCAACCATTCTCTCATTTTTGGCCGTCGGAGCTCCTCACAACCAAGCTGAGAAACCCACGAAGAACCCTTCGTTGCAAGAAGGTTGGCGATCATCAGGAGCATTTTTACATGCCGGCAATACTAGCCCGACTGATCTGGAACTCGGCGACTGAACCAGGTACTGACTTGCCCTTTTCTTTCCCCTGTATCTTGGTAGTCTCACGTACCAAGTTCACTAAGTGGTGTCGTGATCCAATCGTGTGATACCGAAGTCAGATTGTAGTGTATAATGACGACTTGAGTCTGTAAGTATCATGTTAGGACAAGAATCACGCCAAAATCAGATTCGGACCTCGCGCTCTTAGTCGCATGCTAACTGCTCGTCGAAATGCTTGAATGAGATATTAGAAGCTCTGAGCACCGAATTTGGGTCTGAAAGTTCCAAACGTTTCTGGGTGAACCGAGATGAATTTTGCGTGATATATAGACGTTTAGAGTTGTATATACCATGTCTAAAGCTAGAAATCGTATCAGATCTCACTAAAGAGTGTATATTTCAACTTGCATACCACATGTTTGATGAAATGTCTCAATGGAAGTCTGGATGATTCTTTGTGGAATCGGTGTCTAGAACTCGGTTTTTGTGCTTATTTAGTACTCGTATTCGTTGAATCAATACTGACTTCGTGTTTTTCTTGCGTTTTGTCACGATTCGCACATCGTCCGAGTTGGCCGTGTTTGCATCTCCCCTCCGTCGGAAAGTTCTTCGTCGCTGATGATGCCTACGATCTGAGGCCGCCACCATCAGTTCACTATTTTCTATTCTATGTTGTGTGCATCTGGTTGTTTAGGCTTAGTGTTTTTCTTGTGGCCGTGAGTTTGGTGGTGGGAGAGTGAGTTTTAGTCGCTGGTGTCGTTTTGTGGCCGGAGTTAGCCGACGGTTCGGTGGGTGTAGCGGTCGGTGGTGAGAGTGAGAACCCGATGTCGGTCGTCAGCGTTCGTGGCATGCGCCGTCGGTCGGAGGCCGAGAAGTGGTCATGGCGTGGTCTCGGCAGAAGAAGAAGTTTCGGTGGTGAACAATATGAAGAAGTTCACGTGCATGGGTAGGGGATGAATAAGAGTAATAAAAAATAGAAAAAAGAAAAAGAAGACCGAAAGGGAGAAAAAAAAAGAATAAAGGGGAAAGGGCAGTAAAAAAAAAAGAAAAAAAGAAAAGAACATGGCAGAAGTGCATGCAAAAGCACGTAGGGGAGGAAAAAATAGTAAAAAAAGAAAGAAAGAAAAAAGAAATGGAAAATGGGATCCCGGGCGGGTCGGAGAGCCAGGTCAGGAAGTTGGGCAGATCGGGTCAAGGGACCCGGTCCGGAATTATTATATTATTAAAAATATTAAAACATTAAAAAATTCAAAAAATATTAAAAAATTAAAAATCCCAAAAAAATTAGAAAATATTTAAAAATCCAAAAAATCCAAAAAAATCTAAAAAAGCATCAAAAATTTCAGAAAATTCAAAAACATTAAAAAATACGGAAAAAATTCCAAAAATTCCAAAAAATTCCGAAAAATCAGGAAATGTTCAGAAATTAGTTTTGGTCTTAATTTCACTAGATTTTAGGTTAAAAGCTTAAAAAATGAAAAATGAGAAAAACCCCCTAAAAAATTCTCAAAAATCGAATAAGCCATTAGGGTTTTACTTTAGGGCTTTTGATTGTCTTTTCTTTTATTGGAGACGATGCTAGCTTGCATGTTGTTTATTTTCTTTTATGGTTATCCGGTTGAGCACCTTTATTACCTTGGTTGTTATTTTCCATTTTTAGCATGGTTAGGACGATCTTAAGCTTCTTCGATAGGCTGCCCGGTACGTTAGTTTGTGATCATTCAAGTTTAGGTACCGAAAGGGTATTAGTTAGATTGCTAATGTAATCAAGTCCCCGAATTTTGGAATCTCTGATTTTCGCACCTATCGAGACGACACTCCCGCGTCTCGATCAGGGTTCCTAGCCAACTCTTGATCATGGTTAGTGGCGACTCTAATTGAATATTTAGTTTAGACAATTCTCGTCACATGAGGTATGAGACTTGGGAGTGCATCAGTCCCTGGATTAATGGACCATTTGATTTGTCTTTCAAACAAATCAATTAACGTTCACATCCTTCGACAAATACCTCTTGGCCTAACCGATTGGCCTAAACCCGATCTTCGATCGGGACGTGTTGGTCACGACAACTTGTAACAATTTTATCCTGAACTAATTTTTTTACCACTAAAAACCCCAAACTGATATACCTGTGACAATTTTATCCCAAATTGGTATATTTGTGATAAATTTATTCTCTGTTAGTGTCTGTTAAATTGGATTAATATCACGAAAAATCACAAATTGATAAACTTGTGGCAAATAAAGGGGTAAAAGCTCAAACTGGTACACCTGTCAACTATCACATGTCATCAAACTTAGCAATTTGACTGTAAAATCTAATTAAAACTAACGGAGGGTAAATTTATCATAGGTGTACCAGTTTGAGATTTTTGATGGTTAAAAAAATAATTCGACGTAAAATTGCCACAGGTATACTAGTGTGGGATTTTTGGTGATCAAAAAAATAATTCGGTGTAAAATTATCACAGGTGTATCAGTTTGAAATTTTTTGTAATCAAAAAAATAATTCACAATAAAATTATTATAGGTGTATCAATTTGTGGATTTTCGTAGTATTAATCCGATTGTATTTCATGAAGCGTGGTCATGAATTGGGCCATAGTGAAGGCAGATACACTTGAGACCATCTTTCGGATCTTCTATCGTGGTAAGCACTCCGACTGCAGTGGGACGAAAGATCGGTGCAGTGGGACGAAAGACCATCCGATGACTTCTGGAATGCTCAGATTACCAACATGATAGATTAAATGTGACAGTAAGGCGTGAAGAGTGGTTCCAATAATTCCATGAACTTGTCATGATGCTACTTTGACAATTGATAGGGACTGATCATGATCTCCGGTCTTCATAGACTGGGGGCCCAATTTGCTGATGTTTTGATATTGGGCCTTGGCCCAATCTGACAACTCAAATGCTAGATCGACCATCTTTAGAAATTAGAAATGAAGACTTCTACCCCAACATGGGAAAAGGCAAATGACCATTTAGCGATCCTTTGAGCAGGAAGATAGGAATTATACAGAAAAAAGTTCTACTAAACCATTAGCATATCGGTAAGAATATAACTCACAGAATTTGAAAAGAAGAAACACTCTATTGGTCTGTATCATATACATATTCTATATATCGCTAAGGATCCAATCTTCTATTTCATTCAACATTTGCTCCGCAATCCAATGTTCTTGAGCAATAACGATAATCAGACTATGACTCCATCAAGACAAGTAATTCCGGCAATGTGAAGAACTAATGTAAATCGCGACTTCACATGACAGAAAAGGTTTAAATATTGACCTATGAACTTGTGGAAGTAGAAGTCCCTACCTAACAAATAGGAGGAAAACTTGTCGTTCTTTTTTTTTAAAGGAACAAGTTTGTTAGACCATTTCTTTTGCCCAGCAAAAGAAGCAAGCGAAAGGGAGCTCTCTCTTTTATTCTTATTCTAGTTTTGAGGGAAGTGCCGACCCTGTACATTCCTCATTCTCTTCCAACAACCGAAGCAAAGAGAGACGGAGAGAGTCACCGTCCAATCAGAAACCCCGTTCCGTCAAAGTCCAAAGTCTCATGTATGCTTCAAAAGTCGTCATCTGGTGGCAAAGCTAAGTATACACCAGACATCAGACAATGCTCTCTCATCTTACTTCCCATCAACCTCCCTCCTTCAACCCCAAGCCAAAACACCCCCCAGGATTAAAAAAATGAGAACACCCAAATGAAAATCCTTTCTGCTGTCACAATCACAGCACATAAATGGTGTAAAGTTGATGTATTTTATTGGTTATTTTGCATATGGTGATTTCGTTCATGGTAAATAAAGGCTGAACACGTGACTATAGCTCAAGACAAGAAAACGGATTGTTTCCTTTAAAAGAACGATGGTGAAATCTTGTTTTTTTAAATCGAGCCGATCATTGAAAGACAGGTGTATCCATTTGATTCTTCTACCGTGATCGAGTTTATCCACCGCATCGGTCATGGAATTGATGGATTAATAGTCGTCGTTTCTCAAGTCCCCCTGTCACTTTCCCTTCAACAACAACCCCCCTCCCCATGTGTAGAATAAACAGACAGTCCTTCAAACATCCATTTCTATTATCCCAACTTCTAAGCAAGTTTTGGTGACCGAAAGCTACCTCAAACCCCCCATCAAAACCCCCTGACCTTTTTGCCTGCATGGTACTCCTTTGCCAACAACATTCTTGTTTTGGCCATTCTTGCCAAACGACTCGGGGAATACACAGAGAAGAGCAGAAACTGGGTCTCTTCTGCTTTTGGTGGTAACTTGTCTTTTTGTTTGGGCTAAATAAAAAGGGATGCAGCTTCATATCTCGCCCAGTTTGCGACACGTGACCGTGCTTCCGGGCAAAGGAGTCAGAGAGTTCATCAATGTCAAGGTCGGGTCGAGACGGGTCTCATACCGCATGCTGTTTTATATGCTGTTGCTCTTCACATTTCTTCTGCGAGTCATTTTTGTTATGACGGCGGTGGATGGCATCGACGGGGAAAGGAAGTGCTCCTCTATAGGTGAGTTCCCACTTAGTTATTGTTTCTAGCATAAAGTTTGAAGTTCATATCGAAACTAATGAATCAAAGCTAGAACTATATATCTACCTGTGAAGAAGCACGATCGGGCCAAGAATGTTAATGAGTTCTTGGAAGCATTTTTCTCTGTTCAGGAAGTAAAAAAGGATAAAGCTACATAAAGATTTCCAAACTTCAGCGCAGAACATATTACTGACTTGTGTGTTTACATAGTTTTACAGACATCAAAATCAAAATGTTCTAAAAAAATCTTTCATCGGTTTGTTGTGCAAAGAATAGTATAGGATCTCGTGGTTCTGTGAACTTCATTTGGTTGTCAGGTAGATTAAATTCGGCAAACATAACACCCTTCAGATTAGAAAGCAAGTGGAAGCAAAGGAATTCATTCATTTTTACCTAAGATATCATGAAATGTAGTTTCAAGTTGATTAATCATAACAGAGGCCAGATATCTAGGACTTTGAGTATGTGATAATCCTTTAATAGGTCACATCATATAAGCATCGAAATATCACAGCGCTTATTTGATGAGTTGAACAAATTTTCATCTAGTGTCTAATTTTGTGAATCTTCTGGTTATGAATGTTATGCTCCTTTTATTTAATATCCCTTATTGGGGTCAACTTCTGTCAACCGTTAGGTCCATCGAATGCAATCATTAACCACCTATAACTACGTCCACAGGACACACTTTAACCAAAAAATTTCCCCCAGGGATTTAGCTCAAAAACTTCCTTATCATACTCAAATTATGTGGCACCGACAGGAAAGACGATTCCATTTAGATTATAGATCAGAGAAGCCTATAGTTTACCAAAGGCTGACATACAATCTGTCTCAACAAGGACAAAGAAATTCAGTCCTCAGATTTATGTAAAGCAGGCTATAAATTATTATGGCAACCACATGAACATGAACACGAGCAATTCTGAAAAGTTCCATCACTAAATAACTTACTCAGAAATCCTACGTGATTATTCATTGATTACCTCTATGGTGGCAGGTTGCCTTGGGAAGAAACTAGGACCGAAAATTTTGCATCGAAGGCTCGAACCAGCAGTAATCTCCTCCCCAACATCTTCATTGCTCAATAAATCTTCTTCAACATCTTCAGTTCAAAGCTTGTGAAGGAAAATAATAACTCTCTTGCCGCTGCCACAAATAATAACTCTCACCCCATTTTACAGGTTCCAGAAGTAATATACCAGATCTTAGACAAACCCATTTCAGAAGATGAACTTAGAGGAAAATCCGAAATCCCCCAAACTTTGGAAGATTTTGTTGCTGAGATGAAGGAAAGCAGATCAGATGCCAAAGCGTTTGCTCTCCGGCTTCGAGAAATGGTACCAACCTGATGTCTGTTCCACATGATCAATAATCCCTAGATGCATATTTAATCTTGACAATTGTTCTTGTTTCATCATTTTGTGTAAATTTACCCCGTCAACAGAACATCATGTCCCTGAAATATTTTTGGAGCTTTAACTGATTAGAAGTTTTTACATTCCAGGTCTCTCTACTTGAGCAAAGGACCCGAACAGCTAAAATCCAAGAATATCTATATCGGCACGTGGCATCTAGCAGCATACCAAAACAGCTTTACTGTCTGACCTTAAAACTTGCCAATGAACACTCAACAAATGCTGCTGCCAGATTGCAGCTTCCATCAGCTGAGTTTGTCCCAGCTCTCATGGACAACTCTTATTTCCACTTTGTCCTAGCTTCAGACAATGTTTTAGCCGCTTCTGTGGTTGCAGCATCGCTTGTCGACAATTCACTCCGTCCCGGAAGGGTTGTCCTCCACATAATAACAGATAAGAAGACCTATTCTCCAATGCAGGCGTGGTTCTCCTTGCACCCTTTATCTCCCGCCATAATTGAGGTCAAGGCACTCCACCACTTTGACTGGTTTGCCAAGGGAAAAGTGCCTGTGTTGGAAGCAATGGAGAAAGATCAGCGTGTTAGGTCACAATTTAGAGGGGGGTCGTCAGCCATTACAGGAAGTAACAGTGACAAGCCTATTGTGGTTGCAGCAAAGCTTCAAGCACTGAGTCCAAAATACAATTCCATGATGAATCACATAAGAATACATCTGCCTGAGGTACGAAGACCACAAGTCCCAGTTGTTTCTTCTCGAAGATGCAATTTATGCTTAATTCAACTTGTTCTTTTGCAGCTATTTCCAAGTCTAAATAAGGTAGTTTTCCTGGACGATGATATTGTGATTCAAACCGATCTTTCCCCTCTTTGGGATATCGATATGAATGGGAAGGTCAACGGAGCTGTTCAAACATGCAAAGGGGAGGATAAGTTCGTGATGTCAAAGCGATTAAAGAGTTATTTGAACTTCTCCCATCCTCTCATAAGGAAGCATTTTGATTCTAACGAATGTGCATGGGCTTATGGCATGAACATTTTCGATCTAGAGGCTTGGAGAAAGAGTAATATAAGTCTTACTTACTATCACTGGCTTGAAGAGGTAAGCACCTCAATATCAAGAATATAATCAGTGCTATGCTATGCTTGTGTGATTTAACCGTTCTACAACACATCAAATATGCACAGGCATACTGTTTGCATAAATACCTTGCTCTATTACATCAGATACATAATAACTGACAGGTTGTAATGAAGGAGATGATAATAGAATATTCTAGGACGTTTCTGTATCATAATAACCTGAAAGTATAATGCAGATGTCTCTGCAACTCATACTGCCTTCAATTTTCCCATGCTCTCTTCTGATAATAACCTGAAAGGATAATGCAGATGTCTCTGCAACTCATACTGACTTCAATTTTCTCATGCTCTCTTCTCGTGCAGAACTTGAAATCCGATCTAAGCTTGTGGCAGCTAGGAACATTACCTCCCGGTCTAATAGCATTCCATGGTCACGTTCACATAATTGATCCCTTTTGGCACATGTTGGGGCTTGGATACCAGGAAAACACAAGTTTTGCAGACGCTAAGAATGCAGGAGTCATCCATTTCAATGGCAGAGCAAAACCCTGGCTAGACATAGCCTTTCCGAAACTTCGGCCACTGTGGGCCAAGTACGTCGATTTTTCTGATAAGTTAATCAAGGGCTGTCATATTAGAGCTTCCTAGAATGCAGTTGGAGGGAAGCTGTCTCACTATGTGGAACATAAGAGCTATTGTATCTGTACATGTCGAGGGAAACAAAAGGGAAGTCCCCAAGCGATTACAACTGAGGGTACATACGAAAGAACAGCTTCAGCATCATGCAAATTTTGGAATCTCTCTCATGCGTTGTAATTTACTCTGTTCTCTCTCTTAGTGGTTTCAATTACAAGATGTCTTCGAATAAGATTCCCTCCAGGCATATCTTCACGGGAATAGTCCACATTGACTACAAAGAAAATTTTCCCTCTTTACATAACCTGCTTTACATAAACCCGAGTAGATTAAATAAAAATTAAGGAGATAATAAGCAATGCAGTCTCAAAAGAATGTAGGGAAGATATTTCACCGCTTCGGAGACTTAAAATGAAATTATTCTCAGACAACCAGCCGAGGAACAAATAAGAAAACAGACATCCTTAAATTGGTCCAGACTTCTTGTTAGGAGCAATCAACCGATAGAATGCAGCACAGAATTCGATAGTCAATCGAGAGTGAGAGGCATCAT
The DNA here is from genome assembly GCA_031216405.1 of Syzygium malaccense. NCBI lineage: Eukaryota > Viridiplantae > Streptophyta > Magnoliopsida > Myrtales > Myrtaceae > Syzygium > Syzygium malaccense. Next base: position 3,960,096 of record CM062258.1, on the reverse strand, counting down.
ATGTAAACAACCAAAAATTGAACTCTATTCTTTTTGCCACAAAAGAAATGCTACTTTCTCCCGGTTACATTGGACACAAGCTCCTTCAAGAACTTTGCAGACTTGGTAATAGGCGAATTGATGGCCATCAAATTATACAACACGGTTTCGACTTCACCGATGGATGGCCGAGATTTGAACCTCGAAACCACCTTCAAACTCCCTTCTTCTTCTTCTTCTTCTTCGACAAGAACAGCCCATCTCTCCCCACTGACGACCCCATCTCTAACGCACTTAAAGATCACTCCTTTCCTCCTGCTCAAAATTCCCTTAACTTCCAAGCCCATGAAGGAATAAATTACCTCAAATGATCCCACAAAACTCCTGAGCTCACCAAAATTCTCTTCTTCATCAAATGCCCATTTGGGATTGAACAGCACAACCGGATTCGGGTACGCTATCTCAGTCGATTCTTTCACCACATTCAACTGCGAAGGTCCTGGAGCTAAAACGACCACCACATCAGCAGAATTGAAGATCTGGACATCATCATCCTCTGTAACTGATGATACGTCTGTATGCGCCACCCGACTTGCTGAATTCGATTTAAAGCCTCCGGCTGAAGATTGTTTGTCAGGCCATAAGAACAGAATCTTGACAGGAAAGCCTTTTCTTTTCACGGGCAAGTCTTGGAACACGTCGGAAACGAGCTGGGACAGCGACTCGGGCGAGTCATCGACGACTGGGATCTCGACCCTGAACCTGGGTTGCTTCAGCTTCTTGAGCTTGCCGGCGAGCTTGGGGTTGTTGAGAGGCTTCTCCAAGGTGGTGGAGAGGCAAGTCCTGGCTTGCCTTATGGCTTCTTCCCTTGAGGCTGGTGGGTTTGGAGAAGCGAGAGAAGCTTGAAGAGAGAGCTTGCTGGTTCGGGTTCTCCGAGGAAGCGTTCGAGGGCAGAGAGTGATGCGGCAAATGGGTTCGTGCGTCGGAAGTTGGAGATACGAGGGAGAGATTTTCTGGGGCAACAACGTTGTTGGTGGACTAGGATCTGCGTGTCTGTTGGTGAGCGTATAAGTTCTGAAGAAAGTAGAAGCCATTTGAGTTCACTCGAGAGTTGAGAAAGAGCAGAGCCTGGAGTACACCAGAGCAGAGGACGATAGCTTCAAGCAGGATGCTGATAAGGTTTCCTTTTATGGCTGGTCGTAAGCCCCACAATTTTTGAAGTAAATGAAGATGGTTTTTTTTTTTGGAGATTATGATGGCATTTACTATTTTTCTAATGTCTACTAGGCAAGATATTTTATAACACTTTCATCTGCTACAGAATTTTTGTAAATCAATTAAAGTCGACGTGAAATCTCACTCACCGATTAATATTTGCAATTGATATGATCCTGAGTAGATCAGTATCTAGACAAATATTTCATCAAGGAATATCATATGATAATTTCTCTTTAAGAAATCCAAGGCAACAACTTCACAATAAATGATTTGCTATGAATTTCAATTCGAAGTCATTTCTGGAATGTCTGGACTGGAGACCCTTTTGCCGAACTGAATAGTTTACAAAACATGATGAGTTTATGGTTTACAAGAAAGTTGAAGCTCACTTAGCAACCAAGAGAACACAAGAAGAAACAGAACTGAGAAATGAATTGGCAGAACTTGTTGCAATTGACATGTGAGGACTGAAGGCTAGCACTATCATTTTGAAGTTCGAACTTTGTACCATCATCCGGCACTTCGACATCAGGAAGAACTAACAGGATCAGTGATGGCAAGATCAATACAGTTGGTCAGAGAAATATGGGCCCCAAATTACTGTGAGCTGCCGACTTGAGCAACGGGGGTGACCGGAGTACATGATCCTGTGAAGTATTTCCAGCAGCGAGAGGCGTGAACTGCCAATGGCGTTCCCGCGGGGGTGGCTGACGAAGGGTACCAACTTGCTCCCGGGAGTTTCGCCTTGATGGGCGAAGGAGGCAGGAACTGCCGGAGGTGGAGTCAAGAATGGTGGTGCATACATGGCTTTCAGTTGCTGCTCCATACTTTTCCTTCTCGTTTTCACCCTTTGCTTCTCGCCACGAAGCTCGTTCTTCTCAGCCTGCTCATGAAAAGGCGCCTGCTAGAAACCACTGTTCTCCCTAGCAGATATATAATATGTGATGTAATCAAGTTGATTACTGTCAAAGTGATAGATGGGATGAAAGAACTTAACATTTGTCACAAGCTGAAACTTACTAACAGTCAATGAGTCACTTTCAACTCTTTGATTTTTCCCGAAAGGCTCAAATTTGAGTCCTTCAACTTTCGGGTTTCACCCCACAACTGAGTTACCATTCGAACAGCACCCATCAATATGGTGGCCTTATCAGCTTGGGAGGCCATCCTGGCTCCAGGATAGTTCCTAATTCCAGGTTACAAGATGCTTAATTAGTTGAAGTCCCTACTTGTGTGTATTCAGAAAAGAGACGGAAAAAAGGAGACTACTTGTCATTTAATCGATCTCTTTACACCCTCGTCCAAACCCGAGATCTTAAATGGATTTTGTCGATATCCATGGTGAGCGGACTTACCCCAATAATAAAATTGCCTATACTCGGTGTCAATCTCATTCTTTGGAGCAACTGGACAGGCCCTCCAACCTATTATCATCTCTATTCGAAGATTGTAGGAATCGAGACTAATTTATCAAAGCGCGTATCAGATATGTATTTATTCATATATGGTTATTTAAGTGGAATTTCCATTTGTGGATCTAGCTCCAAAAGGACCAATTTTTTTCTTGCGTTGATCAAGATTCAAACTGACAATTATCGACTTATAGCAATGTTTCTAATTTCTAAGGAAAGTCAATGCATTGAAATTGGTAACATGTGTTTATCTAATTTCTAAACCAGTGTTCTATAGAAAGCCACAGACTAACAAACCCTACCAAACCAAATAAGAGCTTCTTATAGTCATTTTCGTTTTCGGTGGCAGGAAATGACCAAACAGCCCTCGTTGAAAGGATATCATTCCGGTGGCCACGAACGAGCCGCGCTCTTTTCAAACGGATATAACCGAAATCCAAAAAACACAACCTCGTCTCACTTCTTCACTTCCACTTCAGTCCCTTCCTCCTTCTTCGCTCCCACCACAACAATGGAGCGTCTCGCAAACTTAAACGGCCTCTCGAAGACCCTGCCTTCGCCGCCGGTCCCGACCCTCCCTTACCGTCAAGCCACTCGGAAGAGATCGGCGGTGAACAAACATCCGGGCCTTACTTCGGACAACCTTCGACAACAACATTTGACGCTGCAAGCTTCTCGTAGAACAGCTCTCGGCCTCGCTTCAGTGGCCCTTATCGGGAGCTTCGGCAATGGATTTGCTCTCGCCGAGGACAATGGCTATTGGCTCACCAGCCCCATCCCCGTGCCTCCCGTCTACAATAGTAATCATTTCCTTTTTCGCCGGATCTCCGTCTTAGCAGCTCTGGTTCTGTAATTGATTTTCGATGTCTCTTCTTTGGCATGAAATTTAGGCCAGTTGGTTTTGGCAGTCTTCAATCTGGGGTAATTACTGATGACAACCTTCATTAGTAAAATGACTGTATATCTTGGGACTAGGACGGACCATTCACCTGTCGGAACCAGTTGGACTTAAGATGGACTTGTTTTTTTAGATCTTATCAGAGTGAGCTTGCTTTTTCGTCTTCATAATGTTGATGTCTAGATACATATTCGAATGGAAAGTATTATGTGACAGATCGAACTACATGTACGCTGCATTAGTTTTGGGGCACTAAAGAGTGAAAGAAATCAACACGCCTTCATTCAGGTGTTGTTAACATATTCTTAAACTTCTTAGGGCCCAAGGGTCATAGTCATTTATGAAAAAATGCAGGATGTATCGTTGCCATTCTAGCACTTCATTCAAAACTAAGTAGCTTATCCAGAAATACGTTCTCAATTTCTTATCCTGTCGCATGGACTTTCAGAGATTACAAATGAGAAGACAGGGACAAGGTCTTTCGTGAAGAAAGGAATTTACATTGCGGACATAAAAGTGAAGGGAAGCATGTACAGGCTAAGGAAGTACGCGTTTGATTTGCTAGCTTTAGGAGATTTGATTGGGAAAGATGCGTGGAATTATGTCAGGAAGTATTTGAGGCTCAAGGGGACTTTCATGTACTATGACTTTGATAAAGTGATCTCTGCTGCTTCTGCTTCTGAGAAGCAGCCCCTCACTGATTTGGCCAACAGATTGTTTGACAAATTTGAGATGGTAAGGGTAATTAAATGTGGTTCACAAAGTGACAATCAGATCAATATTGCTCGTTCAGAATCACTCATACAAAGTTGTAAAAAATTGCCTTAGATAATGGAAATGAAATGGTCATCTGGTGTTTTCGAGTGCAGGAGTACAGTAGGCATAATTGAATCTCTTTAGAGTCTTCTGAATCAGAATATGTATATTTACTTGTCTGATTTAAATTTTTAGTATAAGCATCACCTTCTTTAATTTGCATTTGTGCATTAAACTCTGCAATATCAGCAGAAGCAGCCAACGAAGAAGACCTGCTTTGTTTTTTTTGAAAAACGGTTTATTACAGCGCACCATCTTTATGGTCTAACAATGTTCGTTTGCATTTGATTTGGCAGCTTGAAGATGCTGTGAAGAAGGAGGATTTGCCGGAGACGCAATCTTGTTACCAAGACACCAGTATCATTCTTCAGGAGGTTATGGATAGAATGGCCTGAATATGAGGTAATTGTGGATCTGATAGAGATTTTGGTCATTACTTCAAGGGGGAAAACTAGCCCTAATTGGGTGGAGAAATATCATTTTTATTCCATTGTTCATTTTCACTGTATATTGTATTGCGAAGCCACATCATTTCGTCAATGGAGGGGATTAAAACTTGCCTTAAATTGACATATAAAGAGTTATGGCTGTATAACTAGTACCACGTGTTCATAGAGCTGCTTTTCTTGCTCTAAATGTTGGCTGCAGCTTAGATGAATTAGGATCGGCCTATGGTTGCGATGCATCCACTAAATTGTTTCAGTATATTGTACCCTTTGTTGCAAACCGCAACAAAAATCACCCCATATCACTACAAGGCAAACTCTCTACAGATTCTAGCAGAAGGAAAAAGAAGTCTCGGGTATATTGGAACAGAGAAAAGAAATAACGGAGCCGAAATTCACCTCATCAGTACACAAAAGCATTGGGGAAAGGAAAAGAACTGTTTACAATGTGGAGATGCGGGCTATCGATCCTCTGGCATGCTAAGCGAGCTCTCTACCATCTGCCGACATCCCCGTTTCATAATATTGACATAAAAATTTAGTATATATGTGTGCTAACAAGCGCACATGTGGAATTATTTTTACCCATAAGTCCATTTTGGTTTAGGTGCTTTACCTTTGTCACTCAGACACAGTTTAGCACAACAAAACCCTGTCTGATTGTACATGGCAAAGCTACAGTTCTGAGGGTATGTGTGTTGGTTCGAGCCTATCTAAATGCTCTTGTATCTTTCTGAGTTCTGAATGAGCCTAGTATTGCTCGTTTGGTTGCTTAGTGTTTTTTTTTTTTTTGGTAAGATTGGTTGCTTAGTGTTGTTTTTTTGGTAAGAAGGTTGCTTAGTGTTGGTACGTGCATTTTTTAAGAAAGAACCTGCAATCTTTATAAGATACTGATTTTTCAGATACCATGTTGATTGATTAACATTCTGCGTTGGACACTGCACATGGATTCCTTTAACCATTGGCTCGTTCCCAAATATTGTACTTCCCCCTTCCCTCTCTCTCTCTCTCTCTCTCTCTCTCTCTCTCTCTCTCTCTCTCTCTCTGTGATATTGCAAAACCAGTTGCTTAATGATGGATCCTTTAGCATAGTTCTACTAGTAATAGCCATCATTTCTTGCTTTTCCCCTGCCCATTTCCAGCACTACATCCTGCATAATTTGTTAGTTTTTAGTCTACACACTCATCGACTGAATTGAGATGACAATAATGTTAGTGAACAAGGTCAAACCTCAAAAAAATATGCATCAATAGCACCTTAAGGCAACACCCCTTATAGGACGGTTAGTAAGATCATAATCCATGTTATGAAATGCGATTTTAGTCAGATTTAATGTTTTGTTACAGAGGTGGTACACATTAATTAGTACTTACATCGGTTCAGATACATCTGCTGCCCCGCTCTTTCCTGGCAAGGTGTCAGAATGCGAATTGGCTTTCGGGATTCTGATTTCTAGATACTTCTCACTACTCAACTTTGCCTCTATTTTTTTCCAATCTGCATCATCTGGCAGCTCAAGCCTCCTCACGTATCCGTGTTCCCACCAGTGTCCACACCTCCAATCCATGGTCTTGGACTCTCTCTGTGGTTTCCATTGCCCACTAATTTCCACCACCTTTCCGTTATCGGTATAAATCTGAGCACTGTTTTCCCCTAAAGCTGCTTTAAGCATATGGTTATTGTCACGAAACCAACCGTACTATAGTAACAATATTCTGAAACAAATACAGTCTCAATTCATGGCCAACTCTTGCAATATATGCTCACTCTTTCATAGTACGCTATGGATCATATTCATGTGCTTAAAGGACTGGTACTGCAGATAAGTTTCCGGTGAAATAGAGGTGTTCTATAGTCTCCTAACCGAATGATCGTAATAAGTTTTGTTTCTTCTCCTTAGTTCTTACGCTTTAACCTACAAGGACAGCATAAGAAAAGCTCAAAACTTACCTGGAATTTCCGATTTCAACACGTAATCATTATTGGTCTGAAACCAGTCGACAGTGCTCTGGCCGCAGCTGCGAAACTTGGACAACAACACATCTGAATCGAACTCCCACAGAGGGAAAGCATCAGACGGATCAAAGAACTTCCCGAACAAAAAGGGGCTAAACAGCGACCCGTCGCCGAAAACCTTGTGGACCACCGAACCACCCTGGCCGTAGAACTGCTTGAATACTTCCTCATTCAACAATACCGACCACTTTTTGGGGGCATGATCGTCGGTTTTAATATCGAGCTGCCTGCAAGTGCTCATCTCACGGAGCTTAGCTTAGATGTTTGAGCAGGCTTTTCTTTGGGGGCAACTGGGAAGAATTCTTGCCTTTTATATTGGGAAAGAAGAAAAAGAAGTTCCAACAGGAATATTTGGCGGGCTGTAAAGCTAGCGGGAATATTTCCTTTTCCTTATCGCCTCTCTTTCCATTTGGTCAGAAGAAGTTGTGGCAGGCAGGCTAGGCACGCAAGATGCCGTCTGGCCATTTGTGCAGATTCTGTGCGTCTCGATATGAAGAATTGAGAAAGAACCTTTCCACTAGTGCGAGAGGACCGGGAAGGACGCGCGCGCACAGCATCTAGCGGCATTTACAAGTCCTCAACTAGCTTCGCAATTCAAAATTTTAGCAGTTGAGGTGTAACTTTTGCACGCAGTTCATAGTTACCGCTTCATTTCCAGTCCCGCGCTGAACTCAGCAATATATTTGGCGGTGGATTGAGCAAAATCAGAAGCTTGCTTCTTCTTCTTGATTTCGATTCTCTAGCTCGGTGCTTGTTCTTTATTAGAAACTACCTCGGCTGATCTGTCTCTGTGTGAGGCTAGGACTTAATGCTTCATATCATGTGTGCAGAAAACATTACTTTCTTTGGTGGGTTCACATAATATATCACCGGATTCGGCACGAAACCACCTATCAGAGATGCCGATTCCTCTTGATGTGAGAGGAAAACCACGCATGGAAATCAAACAACCGCATCGCCGGGGCGAAGGCGTGTGAAAAGAATCTTTCGGTGTGACTGATCATGTTCCCACGAAATCTCCCTTTACGAAGACAATTCCGAAATCATCCTTCTTTTATGGAAAATGGCTCGCAAAGCAAGGTAGGCATCGGCTTTGGTTAATGTTCTGCAAATTTTCAGCCTCTGAAGTGCATGAATCACTAAAGAGAAAAAAGAAAGAAAGCAAGATAAGTGCCCCGTTCACCATCGGAGGAGGCAATCATTGAAATCCCTTCAGCATCCAGAAGGCCCAGTTCTTTATGATATGAGGAGTGTCTGAGACCCAAAGGCTGAGGCTCATCAAGACATGTCCCTACCAAAAGGTTAAGACATTGAAGACAGCAGGAAACAGATCAAACATCAGATATCAATTCTAACTCTATTAAAGACACCATTAGCTTTATTGGGACGTAATTCATACTCTCCAGCGATAGAAAGGCAAAGGAGTACCGGGAGCCGCCCCGACGGGGTCATAGGAGGCAGCATCCCGTGAAGCCAGAGGGCTTTTATAATTTTGGACTCGTATTTTACTGATAATTTAGGCTTGGACTCATGAATAGCTACTGAGTATATATAATCTCTTTCTTTTGTAATTGATGGACGTAACAAAGAGGTGCGATGTAATGATTATAATAGAATTCTCTACTGGAACGTAACCCTAATTTAAAAGTGAATTAGTATAAAAACCTGCTGTCTCGATTTCTTTTTCTCGTTTTTGGTCTCTATTTCCTTGTGATCATACGCTAAACCCTAACGAGCTTGAAATTTCACTAGAGAATCTAAGTATGTGGCAACATGATGCTCTGGGCATCTTAGCTTCATCCCAACAGACGGCATAAATCGATCTCGAGGTGGATTCGGCGCGGTGACAGAGAGCAACAACACCACCATGTCATACGTCGTTCGATCAGACGGACTTACGACGCGCGTTGCCACGAGCCGTCGGCTTATGTGGGATTGCGGGAGAGTAACGGGTAGTCTCGGTTTCCGTCGAATCCTGCAGAAATTCCTCGCCGCCGGCCGCCGGCCTGGTTTGAATGAAAAGCCCGCAACGACGGTCAACATGCTCTGTACATCTCGTGTGCGAAAGGCTACGCGCGATGGAATAAACAAATGGACGAACGGGAGGCTGTATGTGGCTGGCCTTGTGCTTGTCTTCTTCGTCCTTAAGATATTCGGAGGCTTTAAATAGTCCACTTAATTACATTTACCCTTTTATTTTTTTAAATTTTTTTATTTTTTGCATTTTGCTAATAAATTCGCTAGTTGCTCTAGCTTTGCAGTCAAATAATTTTCATGGATGCTTTTTTTTTGGATTAATACTACGAAAAACCCCAAACTGGTATATATGTAACAAATTTATCCCAAACTGGCACATATGTGATAAATTTAACCTCTGTTTGTTTTTGTTAAATTTTACCTTCACTTTACTGAATTGGATAGCACGTGGCAGTTGACGAGTATACAAATTTGTGATTTTACTGTCCATTTGTCATAGGTGTACCAGTTTATGATTTTGTATAATATTAATCCAATTTAACGGAAATTAACGGAATGTAAATTTGTTACAAATTTACTATTTTTTATTTTTTATAGTCAAAAAATTAATTTAGGGTAAAATTGTCATAAATGTACCAGTTTGAAATATTTTATGGTCAAAAAATTAGTTTTTGGATAAATTTTTCAAAAGTGTACCAGTTTGGAGTTTTTTATAGTATTAACCCTATTTTTTTTTTCATTTCCCCTAAATTTTTCAATATTTTTTGGGAAAAATTGTTGTAAGAAAACTCTCAGATGATTGCGGAAGAAATCATCTTATTCTCGAAGGAAGAAAGGAGAATTGGGGGGCACCAGTGGACGAAGGCATTCTCATTTGACGGCTTTTGTCAAAGTTCAAAATGTCCCAATGCAAATCATTCTTGACTTTTTTTCCCTGATTAAATAATTTGTCCGTTTATATACTTATATCGATAGTAACGTTTAATTCCATTAAAAATCTCAAACCGGTATTTCTATGACACTTTAATCCCGAAACTAGTTTTCATCAAACAAAATCTCATATATGTATTCTCATGACAAATTTATTCCTATATTAATTTCCATCTAACAAAAAAATCAAACCGATATCCCTGACTCATATTGATGGTATGTTTGTTTCAGGGAAAATTTTACGAAAAAGGAAAATGTTTTCCCCTTTTCGATTTAGGGAATTCATTTGTTTTTACTTTAAGCGTGCATATTTTTTTCGATCATAAACGGTTTTCCATCGACTGGTCTTTTTCAGCGGACCAAACGTGTGAAAGTCCAGAAAACTTATTCGCTAAAAATTCGTTCACTTAAACAAACACGTCCGTATCTTCTGTTAGCATTCCATCCAATATCCCGTTAAATGCATTCACATGAGTGCACGTGGAAAACGGCCATAAGACGTATGTACCGTGGAGAATGACGAGCCCGACGTGGAAAAACTTACCTGGGTTAGCCATATATGCATTTCGAACGGAGAGTTGATTTGGGCTAGAGGTTCCGATTTGAAATCTTTTGTGAGACGAAAATTAATTTGAGGTAAATGTCGGTACTGATTCGGGACCGGGCAAATGGACAAAATTTCGTATTTTGGGAACACGTGAGAATCAATTTGCCGTTGTTCCTCAGGTTGCACCAAAACAAAACACGACACCGGGTTAACGGAAAGAAAAAAATTCATCCGACCGTTACGGGGGTGGAAAAGTCAGGGGCCGCGCTGCCCGATTCTTTTTCAAAGCGGGGGTTACCGACACGTGTCCGCCGCCCGCCGCTGTCGACCGACACGGACCCGTGGCGGCCCGCCCCAGGACGACACAGTCGCCATGTTTCGTTCGCTCCTTCCTCTCCTGCGGATTCTTGCGGGACCGACCGATGCCCATCACGCGTTTCCGTCGGTCCGAAAGCATCCAATACGTTCCTCGGGATTGAATATTACTATTGTCGCCATCGAGAGTTCGCAGAATTTGTAGCTCCATATCCTTTCGTCCGGGCGCTTTCGCACGAAGCCTTTCCCGTGGGAAAACTCCCTGCTTTTCGCCGGTTTCCGGCGGGGGGGGGTCAATAGCTTCTTGGGTTGCTCCTGCATTTTTCAGCTGACGTTTTCGTGGGCTACCCCTTTTCTGATTAGATCCGGTCAAACCCGAAGTTACCCGGAAGGGAGCGATTCGTGTGCGGTTCAAATTTGAAATCTTGGGGGCGTCTGGACTTTTGGGTCGGAAGTAATTCTTGCTGGAGCTCCTGTTGTCCGATCGTCGGTGCGTCGGGAACGTTTGTCCGCCTCGTTTGGGTGTAATCCGATCCGATGCTTTGTCCCCTTGCGGAGCGGGAATTCTTGGGTTTGTTAGTTTGGTTGGAATGAGATTGCGGTCTAACTGTCTGATAAATTTAGGCTCCCTGGGTTCTGTTGGGGGTTGATTCTGCGTGCTTCTCGTTTGAAGATATTTCGGTCGTGTGATCAGCTGATACGAGAGTTTGGCAGGTTGGAGAGGCTGCGACGGGTGAAGCTTGCATTGGAACTTGGGTATTTGTGGGATGAAGTTATAAAGGTACTGAGCGGTTTTAGCCATCGAGCAACTGAGAAGGACATCATATGTCGAAAAGAATGATTCAGGGGAAAATGGGTCTGAGAAAAATGGGAGTCTTCATCGTCTTGGTGACTCTGCTTTGCTCTCCTATGGTCTATTGCTCGAAAGAAAGGGAAAGGATGGGAGAAGAAATGCCTCTAAGAGAAGAGTTGGATCCACTTTCTGGGGAGATAGATGAAGACTTGGTATGGAATTATATCTCTTGATTGCTATCCATTGGTAGTTGCAATGTCTATCAGTTTCATAATCTTGATCCTTAGTCTCGAAGAAAATGATCATGTTCTTATGGGATTGGCAAGTTGCTTCCGTTATGGTAGCTAGGGTTCTGTTATCACTCGCACCTTTTTTTCATTGTTCACGGTGGTTGTACAGTTATCAGGTTATGACTTCAGCTGAGTCTCCAACTCCAAACTAAGTTGTTAATTTTCACTGTCAAATAACTGTGCTAAGCATTCAACATGCGCTTGGTTTTGCATCTTCAAGAGTTTAGATGGCTCTATTTACTTACTTGAGACTTGACTAGTACTCTGCCTCTTAGATTTCGTAGTAATGGCGTGCTGCTATTAGGGGACAGGCAGCTCCAAACCCTTTCCTCTATTTGGAGATGCCTGTTTCATACCTCTTTCAAACTGCTGCGTCTTTGTTTCATGCTAGACAGAACGTAATAATTGTCCATTGGGTATTTGTTGGTCAAAACTGGTTACTATAAAATTTCATGCGAATGTGCCTGGTATGCTACATACTCTGTAGACATTTTGAAGTAATGGGCATAAGTTATTCTCTTTTATGAGGATAATACCGGATTTTTGTCCTTTGGCAAAATATCTTGCTGAGTTATGAGAATGTGTTGAAGTCCACTGGGAAATAATTATGCTGCATGATATGTCAGATTTTAGATTGCACTATTCAAGATCGATATTTCTAGTTTGTAGTGTAAAGGCTTTCTTTGAGGTTGAAAAAGTGAATATTATAAAACAGGCGGCACTTGATGGCAGAAAATATGTTTGGCGTAGGTAGGCCTATATTGACTGCCTTCAGTTAGATCTTGATTTCCATCATCTGATGCTCAACCTTACAGATGGAAACTCAAGTATTTTGATCTTGACATGGCAGGTGGAGCAATTATTGATCAATTGTAGGACTCACTTGATTCAACTAAATGATATCGTCGGAGACCTTGATGTATGTCTACTGCAAGGAGCATCCAGCAATAGTAACGATTTCGCTTTAGAATGTAAATCATTTGCAAAAGAAAAGATCCAGCAATATTTTGATATCCATCCCCATGTGAAGCACAGGCTAGTAGCTTGTTTGAGAAAGCATAGCTTTCTGTTCCCAGTTTCTGGAAAAGATGTTGGCTCCAAGAACTGGTACACCAAGTATATCGGGTCCTTGAGTTCTAAGCTTGGCTCTTCTAGAAGGTATTTGGCTAGCGAGTCTCTCCAGAGCAATGCTCCAGCACCTGCCCCATCACCTCAATCAGGATCTCCTGCCTCCAGTCCAGCACCATCTCCTGGTACTCCCGAGTCTAGCGCGTCGCCAAGTCCACCATTTTTTCCTCCCAGCTCTGATGCTCCGACCTCACCATCTCCAGCCAGTCATAATACATCAGCAAGTCCAGATTTTGGCTCAAAACGGAATAATAAAAAATCAGTTGTTCTTGCTGTTGTAATCACGGCATCGGTCACATTAGTTCTTGTAGCAATTCTATTTTTATGCTATCAACGAGTATGCAGGACTGGCTCTCGTGTGGGCCGAAATGACGAAAGGCCCCTCCTCAGCCTAAGCTTAAGCGACTATTCCGTTGGTAACAGAAAATAACTGGATCTCGTTTTCTTTTTCTCCTGAATTGTTTGTTCATTGGTGATAACCACATTTCCTCTTAAAACTATGTTTCACAGGTTCTTCAATTAAGCCTTATGCTTTTGGAAGTTCAATTAAGGAAGATAAGCCTGGTCAACAGACATACCGTAAGGAGAAGCCATCATCTTTAAGCGGCAACTACAATGTTGAATCCAGTGTGCTCAATAGCTTCTCAAGCAAGACCTCTTCAGTAGGAATCAATGTGAATGCTGCAAATCTAAATCCAAACTCCTTGTCACTGCCTCCATTGAAGCCGCCTCCTGGAAGGGCAGGTTCTACCGTTGGTTTTCTAAAGCCTCCTCCTGGCAGGGCAGATCCTCTCCCTCCAGAACCACCTGCTCCTCCTAAACCTCCTGGAATGACAGGCCTTCCTCCTGCTGCTCCGTCACCGCCTCCTCCTCCCGCTGTAAGACCTTCAGCTGTGGGTGCAGGTCCTAAACCTCCTGGACCACCTCCTCCACCTCCTGGACCTCCAAGGGCCAAACCAGGTCCACCACCCCCACCACCTCCAAAGGTTGGTGCAGGTCCACCACGGCCTCCTCTACCTCCTGGAGGTTTGAAAGTACCTCGACCCTCTCCTCCTGGTGCAAATACATCTGATGCGGGTGGATCAGACCACGAAGTTGATGCCCCAAAAGCCAAGTTGAAGCCATTTTTCTGGGATAAGGTCCTGGCAAACCCTGAACAATCAATGGTTTGGCATCAGATTAAGTCAGGGTCATTCCAGTAAGTGCAGAATCTTGTGTCCCACCACCCCATCATGGGGTTTTTTTTTTTTTTTGAGTACACATTGCTTATGAGCTGCTGATGACTATTTTTTCTCTAATGGACAGGTTCAATGAGGAGATGATTGAATCTTTGTTTGGATATGCCCCAGCCGAGAAAAACAAAAATGAACCCAAGAAAGAGTCTTCTTCACAAGATCCTTCAAATCAGTATCATATGATCATTGATCCTAAAAAAGCACAGAACTTATCCATTCTCTTGCGGGCCTTAAATGTAACAATTGAAGAAGTCTGTGATGCCCTCCATGAAGGTGATTATTCTCTTGCTAACTTTCAAAAGCTCATATGCCACATTGCCATAGTCATCCTTGTAAGCCATGTTTATCTTCATGCGCAAGTGATAAATGATGATACCCTTGGTAAGCATAGAGTAAAGAATGGATTTGATCATGAGAAGTCTTAGCGTTGTCAGTTTATCACCTTTTGTTTCTTTTCTGTTTAATCACTTTGTGAAACAATTGCCACAATTCATTTATTTATTCCTCTTGAGGAGTAAATTTGATGGTTGGCATCTTTCCTGATCTATCAGAAAAGCCTATGACGGCGCAGATACTAATATTTCCTGTCAAACGCAAAGTTGGTTACTTTAGAAAGTCATCTTTGACTTGGAATGGGAGGTCTATGTTTTCTTTTTTCCTTGCTCATGATTAGCTAAATTGCTTAGATCTCCTTCTTTGCAGTCCCTTCAATTCTCAGTAGCTGTAAATGTTGATTTGCTGTCCCGTGTTATTGAGAACAATCCTGGAGATATATCTGAATTGGTCGAAGTGATTCAAAACTTTCGGTGCTATCATGTTTGTATGCCTTGGATTTGGTAAAGAAAATAGAATTAAAAGTTATGGCAAATGTATCCAGCATTTTTGCTAACCTTTTGATTAATGTCTGCATTGGCATTTCTCAAAAAAGCTGAGCCACAAGACTAGATAGTGATCCAATTTAATAAAATGTTCAGGCAGACCTGTTACTTTTTGGGCATCATTTGATTAATGTGTTCTAGTTTATTCCGAGTGTTAGGATCGCTTGCACTAAAATCATGTCCTAAACTTTCATTGGACCAGGCAATGAGCTTCCAGTCGAGTTCCTTCAAAGTGTGTTGAAGATGGCTCCTACAACGGATGAAGAACTGAAGCTCAGATTATACAGCGGTGAACTCTCCCAACTTGGTCCTGCTGATCGGTTCCTGAAAGCTCTTGTTGGCATTCCATTTGCGTTTAAACGTATGGAGGCATTGCTTTTCATGAGTACTCTTCAAGAGGAGGTTTCCATAGCTAAGGAGTCCTTTGCAACCTTAGAGGTACATTAGTAGACATCTGAATCTGACCTTTTCATCCAGTTTGCTGCAGTTCTCAAGGAAAGTAATACTCTATCTAATAAAAAAATTTCCGGGGTAACAAGCGCCAATATGGGATTCGCACATTAGGTTCATTCTTTGTGCTAGTGCTAATGGACAGGTTTTTCGTAAGCATGCCTGTAGTGGATGTTATACATTACTACCCCGAAACCCCGTGTGTGGATAGTGACCCTGTTAAAGAATGATGCATTTCTTCGATACGGTGCTTTTGCATTTTTTACTCCTTTCGACGAAACTGCTGCTAATCAGTAGGTGATTATCTACACTTTGACTAGATGTGATTGCGTGCGATAGCTTTTATATGTGAAAGCTCGCTATTTTGGAAAATAGTCAGCCTCTTTTTCAGCTTGTATTCCTTCTACTAGGTGTCACCTTAGGGTCAATCAATGCTAAACCCCAGTCAGTCAGTGCTATACCCCGGCCAGTCTATTGGATAAGCCTCTTCTTGGCTCTTTCCTGTCATCAATTTGTACCGTTCTATCCTATTGTCTTTAACTAAGGGTCCATCTGTGGTTCATGGTGCTATCACTCACCCTGTTTGATGTCAATCTGATGAATGGATAGGCATAGAACAAGGGAGTCAGATAGAGGTTCGTGTTCCTGGGGAAAATAAATTAAAGGAGAATATCAGTAGTCTTTTCTGAGTCATTTCATGTACACAATTTCAATCATAATTTACGAGGGAACTCCGGTTTGCACATGTGCCACTTCAGTTGATGCCCATCTTAGACAGTAATTTGTGATGTGTCCTTAAATCTTCTGCCTCAATTATACTTAGCTACTTAATGAGGTGTATATTTTCTTGAAAGGTTGCATGCAAGGAACTCAGAAACAGCCGGTTATTTCTCAAGCTCCTTGAAGCCGTCCTGAAGACTGGCAATCGCATGAACACTGGAACGTTTCGAGGTGGCGCTCAAGCATTTAAGCTGGACACACTTTTGAAATTATCAGATGTGAAAGGAACCGATGGCAAGACGACGCTGCTGCATTTTGTGGTTCGGGAGATCATCAGATCGGAAGGTGTAAGAGCTGCTCGTGCAGCTAGTGAAGGCCAAAGCCTCTCCAGTGTGAAATCAGATGATCTCCTAGAGGATGTCTCCCATGATTCAGAAGAGTATTACCAAAGCCTCGGTCTTCAAGTGGTTTCAGGCTTGGGCGGTGAACTCAAGAGCGTCAGAAAAGCGGCGAGTATTGATGCAGACAGCTTGACAGGGGGTGTTGCCAAATTGGGGCATTTCTTAATGAAGACCCGCAATTTCTTGAATTCAGAAATGAAGAGTGCTGGGGAAGAAAGTGGATTTAACGAAACACTGAAAAGTTTCGTGCAGAATGCAGAGATT
Source organism: Syzygium malaccense (assembly GCA_031216405.1). Taxonomy (NCBI): domain Eukaryota; kingdom Viridiplantae; phylum Streptophyta; class Magnoliopsida; order Myrtales; family Myrtaceae; genus Syzygium; species Syzygium malaccense. The sequence continues at coordinate 3,943,382 of CM062258.1, read as the reverse complement.
GATGTGACGTGGTTGCTGGAGGAAGAAAAGAGGATAATGGTTCTGGTGAAAAGCACAGGCGACTACTTTCACGGAAATGCCGGGAAGGATGAGGGGTTGAGGCTCTTTGTGATCATTAGGGATTTTCTGATCATGTTAGACAAGGTTTGCAAGGAGGTGAGAGATGCACCAAAAGGGCCAGCAAAAACACAGAAGAAAGAGGGTCCAACGGTGCAATCTTTGTCGGATTCTCGTCAACCAGCCTCTCCTGATCTGCGCCAGCGACTTTTCCCCGCAATTGCTGAACGACGAATAGATAGTTCTAGCTCCGATGATGAAACTTGATGGGGTTCATTTGATTGAGGTAACTCGAGTTCTTCCAGTTAAAGCTGATACTTTTGTCGCATGGCGAGGGAGGTGTTTGTAGTTTTTCTTCTGAAAATGCGTTGTCATGGCCTTTATTCAGGTGGTTGCCGTGGCGAAATTCAGCAGAAGAGACACGAACCAATTCTGCTAGATGCTGCCTATTCTTACTGGGAGATCGTTTGGAGCTCAAGGACATAGCGGGCGCACCCTTGAGGTGATTCACATGGGCTCACGACCAGCAGTTGACATGGATCTCACCAATCACTTTCCCAGTCACGAAGGAGCTACACGAGAAGATGGATTTCTATGGTGGAGTTGAATTTAAACTGCCCGACTTGTTCACCAAGTACTGAAAGAAATGGCACCTTGGCGCTCATCTGCATTCTTTGTAGGAAATTTGTTTGTAGATAATCATGATTTGTAGATTGATAGCAGGGATAGCAGTGGACTAATCCCTACAAAATGAAAGATGGTATCAATTTTGTGACACGAGTCTTCACTTGCTTTTCTCAACGTCGAACGATGTTCTGTATAGTAGATCTGTTTTATCTGTAGTCCGAAAACTCCCCTCTGATGCTTATGGTTAAAAACGCAAGATTGCATTGATCCCTACGTACAAATCATGATGAAAATGACCTGTGGAACGTTGAGGAACTAGACCAAGAGAGTTCATGATAAGTTATAGAGTTCCGCTTCTACTCTCCCACCATAACAACAAGATTAGTTCGCTTGTGTTCCAAAATAAGTAAGAAAAACAGAGCTCTTCCTTAGGAGAGCGCTTGATCACTCACGCCACTCTGTTCAAGCAGAGTGCTCGTTCATACCTCCTATACAAGAAATGTATCAAGGAAGTACCATGACATAGAAAACCAAACTTAGCAGTAAGCACGCGAAGAACTAGAAAGGTTTACAATTCACACCGGGAGAGAAACCCTCTTTTATCTGAGGATCCCTAGAAACTCTGGCTTAAAAGGCGGGCGAATGCGAGTTAGTTGACAGTACAACCTCTGAAAGTAAGATGGGCGAGTGGCAGTCGCTAACTTGGGCCACATTGTTAGATGGAGCTCTAGTTGGTCGTAGAAAAAACACCGAAAAGGGCCTAAAAACCCAGACTCAAGAACCGACAGAACTCAATCAAAATCCGGAGCAAGGACAAGAGGTCCCCAGGTTTCCCAATTCTACCTCAACTTTACATGGCTTCCCTTCCCACAATCAGACGTGCAGCAACCAAAGCTTTACCCTGCACACCCTATTCATCCCATCCCAGTGACAACCGAACCAGTTTTCAGCACATGCAGTTACCAAACCCTCACTAAGGCACAAAAAGAGGAAGCAATAGCCAAACATAACCGAGAGACAAGGTTGCGAGGAACATTGCTCAAGTACCAGGAAAATGTGCATCTGAAAAATCTCCGGAATTTCTTGTATTAAGAAACTAGAAGATGAACAAATATTCACAATCTGTTAAAAAAAAAACCCCTTGAAACACCAACACCCCTAATCTAACCCAACACAAATTCTAACAAGACAAACTCACTCACTGACAAGGTAAGAATCCTACAACAACCTAAATTCGAAATGAGGAAGCAACCTACGAACGAACCCCCCCACTTCAGAACGGTCATCTTCCAAAGCTTTCGACTTTTCGGATCATTCGTCGTCGGCGGCGGCGGCGGAAGACTTGGAGGTCCCGGTCTTCTTCGGCAAGAGCAGGTTGTGGATGTTGGGCATGACGCCGCCGTTCGCGATCGTCACGTCCCCGAGGAGCTTGCTCAGCTCCTCGTCGTTCCTCACCGCGAGCTGAATGTGTCGCGGCACGATCCTGGTCTTCTTGTTGTCCCTCGCCGCATTCCCGGCTAGTTCCAGGACCTGAACACAGACCAAAACCCGCAATAATCACGTCACTTCAGGCCACTAAATCGGACTCCCCGAACAAAACCCTAAAACCTAACCGCTCGCCCTCGAGCGATTTCCCGAAATCCAATTGAATGCTCAAACCGCCGCAGAAGAAGCCAGAAAAAGAAAGAAAGAGAGAGAGCCGAATCCAGGCTTCGGCAGCGCCGTACCTCGGCGGCTAGGTACTCGAGTACGGCCGCGAGGTAGACCGGGGCGCCGGCGCCGACGCGCTCGGCGTACTTGCCGGCCTTGAGGAACCGGGCGATACGGCCCACGGGGAACTGCAGCCCGGCCTTGCTGCTGCGGGACTGCGCCTTCTTCGCCGCCCCGGAGCCTAGGGTTTTGCCTCTGCCGGCCATGGGCAACCGGAGGAAATTCGCACGGCGGCGGGATCGCGAGGCTGCTGCGGGCGGCCGGAGCTGGGGGGGGGTAGTCGAGCGACCGGCGGGAGGAGGGAGGTGGCTGCTTCGAGGAAGATACGACGTGGCTTGGTTTGCGATCTCGGGCACGCGAGGAGTATATATATAGCGCGAGGGATTTGAAATTGGTCCAATGGGAGCGAAGCACGCGGATCGAGGGCGGGGGCCGTTGGATCCCGAGGTATCGGACGGTGGAGATTCGGCTCCAGAGGCCCGGGTCGTATTTTCCGCGAGGTGGCCTTGACGGGCGCGGGCGTGTGGGGGTCGGGTTCGGGTCGGGAGGCGAAATGACGGGAATGGCCTCTGCTTTTCGAAGGGGGGTGTTTGATTACGTGTAGCTGTGCCGAACTGCTCATGATACCCCGGCAGTCACGGGGACGTCTGATCTGACGCGCGCGGGGATTGCCACGTCAGCATGGAATTAGTGTTGTCTTTGCAGAGAAATGACGTGGATCGTACCTAGACGAGTCAAACATACGAGCCAAGTCGAATTTGGGTCATGCGAAAAAATGGTACTCAATATCTATATCGATCCATTTTTTAATAAAATACAAGTATAGCGATTCGAATTTAGACCCGTCAAACGGGTGGATCGGACGGATTTGGGTCGGGTCAGCCCAAATAGACCAATTTTAACCTGTTTTAATCAAAATTTAATTGAATGCAAATTCAGTAACCCATACCAGCTCATACCTAATCCGACTCATATCCAAACTAAAATGAAAATGCAAAATATGAGCACGAGATCGAGTGAGGGCGAGAAAAAATAAAGAAAAAGCTATAGAGGAGGATTGGGTTTAAGAATTTGTAAATCTATGTATGACTTATTTATCACTCATATTATATCTAACTTATTTATGACAACTCAACGAATCATACAAAGGTTAAGAAATGAGTTTACGATCCATTTGAACTCAACTCATACCCAATATAATTCATTTTTATGAACTAGTGTTTTTTTGGTGAAATTATGAGATAATATTACCATAAAAGGCATGTGAAGTTTGTTCATTGGATCGTTAACTCGCAATAACATTAAGGATAAATTATTGATAATATTTAGGGAATATTTTATGTATAACACCGAAGTGGGGCCCATTTCTTAAAAGAATCTCCACAGTGTACATTGCATCACTATGTTATGAATTCGACGCTAAGCCTTTAAACCAGCATCGCCTACAATTGCTCCTCCATTCATGCTGGCTTGACGGCACCAATGCCCGTTCTCTCTTTTCTTACTCACGGCTCTAGCCGCTCCCTCTCGTCTCATTTGCGGCTCTCTAGCTCCTCTCACTCACAGCCCTCTAGCTCCTCACTTGCGGTCATGGACGCTTGAGCTCCAAGCTCTCAACTACGGCCATAGCCATCCGAGAGCTTTGATGTCTCATCAAAGATCAAGTGAATTGAGTGAGCTAAGTTGAGCCACGATATAGCGACTATGGAGGTGGTCAGCCTCGTGCAACCACACCATCAGGGTGAATCAACAGAGGTCGCGACTTTCATGGACATAGGCCACTAGCTTTAGAACCACTCTAGGGGCTTTTCTGAAAATGGCGACTCTACTTGAGGATTTTATTTGAAAATTTTCCGAATTTGTAAGTAAAGATGGTTAGTGGCATGATTGCATCGAGATGGTGAAGTTGTATACTAACTCCTCCAAGAATAACCCCTTGGCCCCCAAATGATTTATGCATACTCATTCATGACTTATTCTAATTCTGTAACACAATTCATTGTACGTTTTAGGGTTATACTCAAAATGATGCGGAGCATGGAAATTAGAAAAAGAAAATCGGTACTTCAAAAAGTGGTGGAGGCAAAATTCTACTACATGAGAAAAAACCAAATTAATCAAAATGGCCCCATAATAAAACAATCATAAAAAATTAATAGTAAAAAGGAAACAGTGGATATGAAGTTATGTGTAAACTAATTTGAAAAGAAAAAAGTTTAAAAAATCTGAAAAGGAGTCAAATGATTGAAGAGGGACAGTGATGTTGATATGTAGGTACGGTTCACAAAATAAGCCCGAATGGCTAATAAGTAGTACGGAATCCAACTAAAATGAGTTAAAATACAATTATAAGTTAAATCCATTTGAATCCACGTTCAATTCGAGTGGCCCGTCTTAAACCCAACCTAATAATACGAGTGGGAAGATGGGTTAGCAAACCTATTTTACCTTCTCTAGTCATATCGTTAAATGCAGACGATGGAATCCTCTGGCGAAGAAAAAGAAAGAAAAGAATTTTTTTCCTTGCAATCTCACTGGAGGTGATCAATGAACAAGTCCAAACAAGACCAAGCCTTTGACCCTTGCGACATAGGTCGGATCTTGGTTAAGTCCACAAACCACCGGGCTCCTGATCGAGACTAGTTCTCAATTGACCCGTCAAAAGATATGGCATGAGATTATGCCTAAAGTATCTTATCACAATTCGCTTGCTAATTGGGCAAATCCCCCCGGAAAAAAAAAACGATTGTGTATTTGTTCTTCAAATATGGATAGGCTTGAATGAGCCCAACCGGCCATTAAGGCCAGTGATTACCTCGAGTTCTTACATGAAAGCATGTCTTAAACTTGATCAACGTAAAACTAATCGATGCGAGCAATCAAATTTGGCGAGTTGGACATGTCTTAGGATGCATATTGTTTAGTCCATTTAGACTAGAGGAGGTATGTATGTCACTTGATCAATGTAAAACAGCTTAACTCGAGCCTCTCAACTCAGTGGTGGGCCTTGATGCAAACACGAAGAGCAAACAAGAAGCCCAGTCATATTTACACTTGGCCCATTAGGATCACGGGCCTTCAGCTTAAAACCCACCATTATCAAGCAAAAGTCTGTTTTCTATGAAGACAGCAGTAATGCAAAATATAATCAGAATTATTCATTAAAAATAATTTGAAAAATGCTTCGTCATATTTCTCATAATTCTTGAATACGATCCGCTTGTTTAAGCAGCCAGATAGTTGAGATTTGTTGTTTATAGTAAAAGATAGGAAAGTGTAATATATGCTCATTACCAAATGAAGAGTACATGCCCACCCTTTATATATAGGGCGAGAAGGCGACTAGGTATTAAGCAAACTACAGCAAACCTAATCACAAATATATATATATAGACACACACATGTAACACCCTCACTAAGCCATAAAATAAGTGAGGTGCCAAAAAAAAAACAGTAACCCGTAGGGTTACCAGCCCAGTTAGCATCTAAATAAGTAGTCAACTCCAATATAGAATGAGTTGAAAAGTGAAGGTCGCGAAATAGCATATCCTTAACATAACAAATAATGCGAATGACTGTAACAAGTGAGTCGTACGGGCGTGGTCATTTACTAACTAACAATGTGAACAGCATAAGCTATGTGAGGTCGAGTAATAATGAGATATATAAGACTACCGACTAGCCATCAAATAGAGGGTAAGATTCGGAAGAGGGGTCCCATCACTGGTATCAAATTTGGTACTTGTCTCAAAAAAGATTTGTAACGACCTTGTTGTCAGTGAGTCTTGCTCAAGAAAGAAGATCAGTTGCATATTTTGCTTGAGAAAGATAATAACTAGATGAATCTGAGGTAATCTTCAAGCCTAAAAAGTAATTGAGTTGCCAAGATCTCTCATCTCAAACTGTTGACTAAGATATTGCTGGGGTTTTGAAATTTCAATACGATCATCTCTAGTAATAATCATATCGTCCGCATATAAGAGCTGCAAAATAGACCAATGAGAAGTGTGTCGAACAAAAAGAGCATGGTTGTTGGGACTAGATGTAAAACCAATGGATCTCATTGTGGAGCTAAACTTGAAATACCATGCACGAGGACACTATTTCAATCCATAAAGTGTGCGACGTAATCGACACACTTGGCAATAAGAATGAGTGTAGCTTCCTCGGTGAGGTCGCCATTTAGGAGTGCATTTTTCACATTCATTTGAAATAGAGATCGGCACTTAACAACGACAACAATAAGAGTGCGAATGACAACATTTCTCTTCCTCGACCCTATTTTTGGCTAGAAATTAAAAAATTCATTTCTCTTTTTCGGACGAGTTTCTGAGTTGAAAGTAGTGTTTGATAACGACACAAAATTTCTGTTCTTAGAATAGAAATTTATTTGATAATGACACAAAATTTCTATTCCTATCGGCTGATAAACAGCAATAGCGACCGGCGATGGCAGGCGGGCAGTGACAGGTGATGGCAGGCGAGCGACGAGCGGCGGAGATAGATGGCTAGCAAAAGGCGGTAGGTGGTGGCGGATAGCTGGTGGCGGACGGCCAACGATGGGCGGCGAGTGGGCTGCGGTGGGCGACAAAGGAGAGCAATAAGAGAAAATTGTTTATGTTCCATAAATTAAAAAAGTAGAAAATTTTACCTTCTCATTTCTCATCCAAATCTATTTCTGGACCAAAATTTATCCCAAAAATAAAAAAGAATGAAATTATTTTATCAAACGAATTTCTATTTTAAATCTGTTCCAAATAACAAAAAAATAGAAAAATAGGAAAACAGAATGGTTATCATTCGTCCCCTAAAAAGACTGCGAACAGAAGTAAGATGCGCAATAGGAGCAAAAGCCTCTTCATCGTCAATGTCATATTCGCAAGTAAAGCCTTTTGCAACGAGACAAGCGTTATAATGGTTCCCAGTACTATCAACTTTTGTCTTAATCTTGTACACCCATGGCCATTCATAACCAAGAATAGATTTACTAGGAGGCAAATCAACTAAATCCCAAGTATGAGATTTGTCTAAAGTTTGCAACTCATCTACCATTACTTGCTGCAAAAAAGGATTAGTATACTATATTCGGGATAATATTTCAAAAAGTACTAAATTTATTGTACGGCAACCTATTCAATCCTAAACAACCTTTTGACGATTTACCAATTTATTCTTAAACCTTTCTTTGTGTCAATTTAGTCTTAAACCATTTGAATATGTCAATTCAGTCATAAACCTATTATTTGGATATTTGGCAGGAAGGACTACATCGATAAATCGTCAAAAGATTTAGGACTAAATTGATAAATCATCAAAAGGTTTAGGACTAAATTGGTAAATTATCGAAAGGAATTGACTAAATTAGCACAACTGAAAGGTTTAGGACTGAATTGATTTCCGTACAACAGATTTATGACTTTTTGGACAATTTTCCCTAATAAATTCAAATTACCAAATGAAGAGTACAAGCCCTCGCTTATGTATCGGGCAAGAAGACAATTAGGTTTAATTACAATTAATGTAGAATACAACTAACCTAACCTCAAATATATACATCTAACACGGTTTTCTATCGAGGGCGAGCTACGAGTTCGCTGACCTTGTCTGTCCGAAGCTGACAACTGAAGAAACGTAAAGAATTACACATAACAGACCATGAACAAAGCATAGACCTCCACCGATTGACAGGAAATGCGGGTGCAAGAACCTGCACGAGCCTTGCATTTTCGAGTTCTCTAGCATGCCGATGACCAGCATCGGGAATCCGACGGCTGCGATGATCCTGTCGGTTGAGCAACGTACTTAGAACTTGATTACAGAGAGCTCGCAAGCAAAAGGTCGACTGGGGTCCAAAAATTGAATAGCATAATCTCAAAGAGAGATCTCTAATGATCTGGTATTCAATATATGAAGTGCTGTCTGTTTAATTTCTAGGGTAAAAGCAAGAAACTGGAGTACTTAAAAGAATCATAGATATGATGCCTATAATATAAAATCTAAGCAAGACGAGATGGGTCGCTTCCAATATAAATGAAAGGAGATACAGGTAATGCGACTCGATTCTCGAGTTCTGCAAAGACCAGTTTGATTCGAGTGAGGAACCTCTAACTTTTTCCCTTCGAAATCCTCTCGAACCGAATGAAACCGTGGGCACGGTTCGGTTCGGTTCGGTTTGGTTCGGTTCGAGTTCGACTTGGTCCGGCTTTCGAACCGTTTACTGGTTACCCTTGACAGCCGAACAATGAAAAAATCTTGGGTGGACTCAAGGATGAAGCGATCTGAAGCGTTGAATGGTAGGTTTCCATGTACAGCCAACAGATCTACAGCTCAAATGAGTCCGTCGCAAGAAACTCAAACTTGCCCACTGGAGACAAAGTAGCAAAGACAAGAAAGGTCAAATGTTTCTATTCCTGTTTTATACTTATTCTTGACCTGTTGTCTGTGTCGTCAGATTCTTTCCTAAGCCGGCCAACCCTGTCCATCGCTCATCGGTTCTATGCATTTTAGAACTCTTTTTTAGAGAACAAGAGAAACTTTTAGATGGTTTTAATCTACTATATTTGTCAAGGCAACCAAACATGTGATCTCCCGCAATCTACGACCGCAGAAATCAAAGTCACGCGAGGAATTTTCGTAAGAAAAATGAGGAACGTGAGAGTTCGATTACGATGTACCAGGAGGAGATGAGGCAAGCGAACCAGAGCTGCCTCTTGGAGGAGGAATTCTCGAGCTCATCCATGGAGCAAATGCAGATACACCCTCCGAGCAAATTCGAGGTGACGTGGGCGAGAGCGAGAAGCACCGTCGCCGCTAGCGCAAGCTCGAATGCGTCGCTCCTCACTTCTTTGCACGCTAAGCTCTTGCTGCTCTTTTGCGCCTGCTTTTTCATCACACGATCTTAATCAAACTGTCGAAAGCAAAAACGCACCCGCATATAGTAAAGAGGACGCGAGTGCTATCTGTACCTTGTTCTTGGCCGCTTCTGCTTCAATAGCCAGAATTCCAGCGAGTATGTCCATAGCAACGACCAAGAGGCAAACAAATGCTCTCACATTGGCCATCTTCTTGAAACTCCAAATCACGAAAATAAGTTTTATGAAGAAGGTGAAGAAGAAGAAGGCTAAAACAGCTACAGCTGGGACCTTTCAGAGGGAGTTATGCAGGCAAGTCTCACATGAGGATACAGTGTGAGTCCGAGTCAAGCGACAGTAAAAGGGTCCAGTCTCGAATCTTGATCGTGACCACCCTCTTTTGTCTCGTTGAATTTCCCCATGCCCATTTTCCGGAATCATCTCATACGGTGATGGACTCGGGAGACACCTTTGTTCAAACGAATCCATCTTCTGTGCAATCATGTCCATCATTCTCCCCGTTGAATCAGACTTTCCTCGTGGGTTTAAAGCGTTCTCGGTTTTGTTTTTTTAGATGCAAATGGTCGCTTATTGCCTTTCCCGTTCGGATACAAAATATACGGGAAAATGTACGTGAACTCGTGTGTCAAAGTTCGTACATTTTGAAAGATTTTAGGTATTGCATGTCACGTGAATCAGCAGATTCAATCTGAGTCATCTTGAACATGCTTTATTCGCTTTCTTCCTTTACATGATGCTTTTTGGATTCTTCACGTTGCTTTTTGTTCTTCCGTCTTTTTCAGTGACTGTTGAACTTTTCTGGCCTGAGCATCATTACTTTCAAGTCTGTACATGAGGTGATTTGCTCTCCCGACATAAACCCAACCGATCATGAGCGCCAAGCATTTACTCGACCAGCAAGGTACAATTTCTTGTCCCAGCAGTGACTCAGCATCGTAAATTTCCAACAGCTGGTCGTGTCGAGTCGTCCAGATCGTATCGAATGCTTAAATTAAATGCAGCAAAGTCCGTATTCGGTCTACAGCATTTTTTTTCACTCGAAACAACCTCGCGGCCGTGTCCATCGACCTCGTGGGTGAACTCTAATCAAAATGCGAATGGACGGAGCGGCTTGCTCGCCGTCGTAGAGATTGTTCGATCCAAAAGCTCACAGATGAACGGTTTCTTTCGACAAAATTCCATAACCATGTTTTCTCCATCGTTCAGCCACACCTTTTGCTTTATCAGCAGTGCCGAATAAACCACGAAGCCTCTGCTGGTTTTGCTTTAAAAGCCTTGGAACCATCCCACTATGAAAAGCCAATGCATTGAGCGCGCATTAGTCACAATCATACAAAACCATGGTTTCTCATTCGCATGGTGGCACCAAATCTGCAGTAATTTACCTGGTGAACACCAGAAGGTGGATAATGAGTTGAACGTGGCCGTACAGGCAAGATCCGGTAGACACGGTGGAACTGCTGGAAGATCCTCCATGGCCTCTTGCTCAAGTGCTCATTAATTTTTGGGCCTTCCCAAGTTCATCAAGGCCTCCTGTTGGGCCTAACATGCCCAAAAGCAGGGAATGAAAAATAGGTTTGGGACCGTTTTGGTCATTTTTCCATTGGTTTGATGACCTCTCGTTTATGTTTGCGTGATCTTTTCTTTTATTTCTCTTCCACTTTTTAAAAGCTTTTAGAGTTTAAAATCAAACTTTTATTTGTTATGGATTGCTTTGAAGGCGTGAACCCCTAAAAATATCTTCATAACTACATTTAAAATCATCCCTAATCATTGGGAAAATTACCGAAAAAATCATACACCTATTGCACTTATGTCAATTCAATCATAAACCTTTTAATTTGACCAATTTAGTCCTATGCCTTTTAACGATTTTTGCCTATTGAGTTCTAAACTTTTCAATTGTGTCAACTTTAGTTCTAAACCTTTTGATAATTTACCTAGTTACCAATTTACATTGGAAATCAATAACATGGTGATCTAGTTAGCGCTAACCGTCCTACGTGGAACGGTTGGCACTGACGTAGATAACTTTATAATTTTTTCTTTTTCTTTTTCTTTTATCGTTTTTCTTCTTTTCTTTTCTTCCAACCCCAAGCTGATGAAAAAAGAAAGAAAAGAATAAACAATAAAAAATTAAAGAATTACAAAAATTATCCACGTCAGCACCAGTCGTGTCTTGTAGAACAATTGGCGTTGACCAAATCGCCTGTTAGCGATTTCCGACCAAAATTAACCAAAAGGACTAAATTTGTAAATAGTCTAAAGGTGTAGGAATCAATTGACAAATCGTCAGAAGGTTTATGACTAAATTAATTAAATTGAAATGTTTAAGACTGAATTGACACAAATGCAACGTGGTTATGACTTTTTTGGTAATTTTTTGCTAATAATTTCATGTTAAAATGTAAAATACTTTTTTTTTAAACTGCTCCAACGACGCAATACCGGTCTTTTTAAGACATGGCACTTTTGTATCATATCTTATCTTGTTCTAATGAAAATAATATAAGTAGTTTTACATTCCCAAAGACCATTGGATATATTGCACTCAAGATGTTGTGGTCTTTATACGAGTGGCTCAACAATCTGTTTAATTAAGGAGCCCCACTTTGAGTGGATTAAGAGCAGTGCTTTACTTTGCTAAGATCTTAATTTAGAGAAATAAACTAAGCCACGTCTAGGCCTTCGTTTTTTTTTTGGTCATAGGCTTCTAGGCCTTTTGAAGTGGTAAGAACGCTGCAATTTGACAACACCACTTGTGCAAACTCCATGTTACTTTCGATAGCTATGATTTCGACACAATAATTGATGAAAAGCTCGTTTCCCACACACAATTCACCCGCGTTGCTGTCACTTACCTAATTGTCAGCGTCCAATGATAACTTTTTAATGCCATCAAGTGTGAATTAGGGAAAAACAAGGTCCCAAAATTGAAGAAAACTACATGTTGAGTCCAATCATACAGCACACTTGCATCCAACCAGTTCCAGGCTTAGTGCCTTCATTTTGTACCTGCACCATCATACATAAGAAAAAGCAGCAATTGGGATGGCAGGAGTGTCCTTTCAAAGGTGTGGAGCATAAAGAGAGAGAACTCTATTCCTTCTTTGAAGTTTGAGGTTCGTGAATGTGACGTCCTGGAGCTCTAGACACCATTAATTTTTAATTTCCGCTTTTTGTACAATTGAGTATCTAGAGATTCGAAAAGATAGAACTCAAATTCGAGTTCTTCAATATACCCAATTAAAATTCATTTTGCTAAAAAAACACAAAATAATGAGTTATAAGCCAACTAAAATTATCGGGTAAATTGTCCAAAAAGTCCTAAACATATTGTATTTTTGCCAATTTTAATTATAAACTTTTCAATATTGCCAATTGAGCCCTAAACCTTTTCGCTTCTTGCCAATTGAGTTCATCTGATCAATTTTGGCTGGAATTGTTGACGTGGATGCCGGTCAGCTTAAGTGGTGCTGATGTGGATAAACTTTAATAATATTTTCAAATTTTCAAATTTTTTCTTTTTTCTTTTTTCCTTTTCCTTTTTCTTTCTTTCTTTTATTTTTTTCTCCCCTTCTTCTTTCTCCAGTTGGTCACCAAGCCTCGACAACTGGCTGGAGGTCAAGGCCAGTGAGGTCGACCTCACTGACCTAAAGCAAGCGTCGCCCTCGTTGGCCACTAGCGAGGTCGACCTCACCGGCCCAACGACCAACTAGAGGATGAAGAAGGGGAGAAAAAAAATAAAAAAGAAAAAAGAACAGAAAAGAAAGATAAAAAATATTATTAAAAATTATCTATGTCAGCGCCACGTAGGCCGGCCGGCATCCACTTTAGCGATTTCCTACCAAAAATAGCCGGATGAACTCAATTTGCAAGAAATAAAATTGTTTAAGATTCAATTGGCAAAAAGTAAAAAGGTTTATAACTCAATTGTCAAAATTAAAAGTTTAGAACTGAATTGGTAAAAGTGCAATAAGTTTATGACTTTTTCGATAATTTTTCGTAAAGCTATCAATTGCTCCACACCACCTCAAATGTTCGATGTATGATTTTTCTAATGCCCCTTAGCGGTTGTATTATTTATCCACCACGATTCCCACATGCATCTCAGCAACTGTATCCATCAGTCTGTGATGAACCATCCCTTTCTCTCTTTTGCAATCGGGTTTCAGAAGAAAAAGAAAAACGATGATGGAAGTTGAGACTTTAAATACGAATCACTCTTTCAAAGTGACTCCCATTATTTGCTGTTAACATAGATGATATGCGAAGTAGCTAGCTAAAGTCCAAATATGCCCAACTTTTTTTCTGTTTCACGCGCATATCTTCATGGCATGCTTCTCATCAAAAGGGGGTCATGAGATCTTGTATGAATATCGACGTTCCTATCGTTCGTTTACGTAGAATTGATAGCGGCAATAGTGACTTCTGGCATTTGATCTTGTGTAAGTATGACATACTCTTCTAGGAAACATGAATTGAAAGTGTTGAATAAAAGTGGATTGAGATAAATAAACAAAAAAGAAGGAGGAGGTAGTTTCCTTTTGGTTGTGTTTAACAAGATAAATTCAAACATCGTAAAATCTGAACAACACAAATTAATTTTACAAAATTTGAAAGAATTCAATAATCATGTCATTATTATCTAGCTTCAATTTAAATTGCGATGTTATTCATTGTTTGGTAATGAACAATAAATTGCGTCTTAAAATTTTAGCAAGGGCAAGCAATCCTCCGGGTTTGTATTTGATAAATCTTTAGTTTTTTCTTGGAATCACAACAATTTATATTCTGGTGAATTTCTACTATACCTACGACCAAAATAGTAAAAGTCACTCAGAGTAATAGCAATATGAGATATTAATTCAACATATCAAGCGACCTGATATATTGTCAATGTTATTTGAACAAGTTTGCGATATTGCTTGAACATTTATTTTGCGCTTTCTTATGTTCGATTTAAATAAATTGGCGTTCATATTCGAGCCACCTTAAGTCCAAGTAGGCAAAGGCGTAACTCCATGTGGCAAAGCCAGATTATCCATTGATTATCATCTGCGTGGTATTAGTTTTTTAAGATGTTTTTTTTTCACACATATGTTTTACAAAAATTGTGAAAACAAAGCATTAATTATAAAAACAAAGCTCTAAAAATATTAATTTTATGCTTACTCCATCGGAAATAAAAACGTCGCCAAACTTTTCGCTCTTGTCTTTCAATCTTTTTCGAAGAAAATTTGAGAAATTATTTCGCGATGAAATTAGTCCGTTCTTATATTAGTATTTCCCTGGAAATTTTCACCACGTGCATATTGAAGCTAGTGATCAGAGTGTGTATCACGAGGGAATTGTAACCTCTAGCATCCGGATGAGAACGAAATGAAATCCAACACATGCCTATCGCTATCCTTTTACCGTCCAAATCACACGTGCTCGGACACGCGTATTTTTAAGCTAGTTATCGGTGGACGAAACTTTTAGGAAACGGTCCAATCCACGTGTCAAATTTTTAAAAATAAGAGGCGCAATCTTTTCATTTAACATTGTCTTGATGGGATGCTCAAAATCTTAATCTTAGGCCCCACACACACACACACATATATATATATATATCTTCTTTTTTTTGTTCAAAGGTCACATATTTCAAAGGGACGAATCTAACGGAGATAAATGCGAGCATTGCTATAAAAATATGACGATCGTAATAACCCCAGTTGAGTAAGGAAAAAAAATGCAAATAGAGAGGGCAATTGCTATTACCTAGAGAGAGCGACCAAGTCCACCACGTTGTTGATTTAAGGACGATGATCACTGCGACGATCTCGAGGTGCCAAATCAGGGACAACAATTATGTGACAATGGTCTCTTGCAATTTCGGCCATCACCCAAGATCTGTTCTCTCCTTTTCTTTTATATTTACTTAATTTTCAAATTTTGTGAATGGCGTTGATAACGAGAGGACTCGATAGCACAAGTAACACGAGCCAATAGATTAGGTCGCGCATATTGTGAATTGGAGAGGACTTAATTGAAGGAAAACGACACAAATTAGCTGATAAAAATAGAAACATCCCAAACTTCTTATCTAACAAATGCCCCCCCAACTTAACGATCGTTTCCTCTCTCCGTCACCGTTAAAATCCCGTCAAAGACGACGTCCGTCAACCCTCTCGTCTTCTATATATAACCCTGGAAGCACTTCCACTTACAGAATGAAATTCTTCATAGACTGACAACAGCAGCGTAGGACTATGTCCCTCGGACACTCTCATCGTCACTCGCAGGTCTCTCTCCATAACAACAAGGACACCAAAATCTTGGGCTTCTCCATGTGGAGCTTCCGGTAACCACTCTCGCTCGACCAGTGTTTCTGTGCATCAGCTTATCATTATCATCGTACCTGCCTTGGCTTTGTATCCTCTGCTTTTGCCTGGCTGTTCTGTAATTTCAGGAGGAGGAAAAGCTGAGTCGAAATGGGTCTGCGTTTCATGTTTCGCTTGATTCTTATATCTTCTTCTTTAAGGGGGTTATGTTTCTGGGGTTGAATTATATTGGTGGGCTGAAAGGTTTTCCTTTCCTTTACCAGCAAGAGCCCCCAGGAACGCAAGTAGAGAGACTCAAAATTTAGTGTTTTTGTTACCCTGCTCTTTCGAATCTCTCTTGTTGGTGGACGATAAGTACCTATTTCTGTTGTTGTTTAGATTATTACTATTTTATAAGGCTAGTAGACATACCCTTTTGTGGAATTGAGGCTTCTTCATGGGTTATGACCAGTAACTTGTTCTCTTCAAATATAGCAGTTCCTTTACAATCTATTTTGATGTTAAGACCATGCTCTGAAATGCTTGTTGAAACCAGGAGGCCCCGGAAATTTGTCGAGCCCTTCGATACAGGAAGTGCTGATGAGAAGTCGTTTACTATTCCTTTCTTTGTTTTGCATAAATTATACTGATAAAAAGCCTTTAAGAGTTGCGTTTACTGCAAATATAGCATGTGCTTGATTCAAGAATTGATGAGTTTCACAACTACCAGTTTTTGATTGGCAATTTCGTAGAACATCATCTCTGTGAAAGCTCTCCCTGAGATAAAGTACTCGTCTGTTGAATCAATTGGCGCTTATCGTTTCTGTGTTCTTGTATATTCTTCATGTCAATGATAGCATGGTTTTGGTTTTTCTGGTGTCCATACACATTTTCTGGTATTAAATTTTATGTCGATTACGGATTGAAATTGTTACAGGAATGTAAATTTTCTGGAATCATCTGTTCATCAGTGAAATCTTGTTAGGTATCTTCATGAATTGATTGAGAATTGTTGCTAGATACACCATGACATTTTTGACCTCATGCTATCAATGCGACGATAATCGAGTGTTGATATGTTTGGTCTGATGCAGTTATTATACATCTTTACTCTTGTCTCTGCCTCTCCTACCTTTTACGTACCTGTGCACAGATGTGTTGTTTTTTTGTCCATTTTGTCTTGTTTAGGTTGGATTCCTCTCTTTCCAAGCTTATTTTTATCACTTGAATAATGAGCTGTTTCCTGGATCAATTGCAGGCAAGTGCTTTTGCATGTGGAGTTTGTCCCAGCAAAGTAATTCCAGATATGTGGCCGACACCGCTTTGCAAGCTCCATATTCCGTGCCTTTCTTATTCGCGACAAGTAATTGATGATTACCAAATGGCCACCCAATGATAAACGCATGGAATTGCACCACCTATTTGGATATGGTCTGACTGATGCTGGCTTACGGTGCTCATCTTCTCACCCTACAGTTACATCAACACCTAACAGGTCATTAAACTCCTTGAAATTTGATATTGGAAGTTCTCCTTGTTTGCCGTTCTCAAGTCAACTCGAAAGTGAGACCCCACCTCCACCGAGAGACAAACGAGAGCAGCAGAGCTCCGCAGAAAATCTTTCCATAAGTAGCGCTTCTTGTAACTACACCCTTGAAACCAACAGCAATCCCGTTTGTTCAAAATCCGACTTTTGCATTGACCCTCTTTCAAACCACGTTATGTCAGGCTCTGATTTGACGTCGTTGTCCGGAAGTTTGAATAGTAGCCCATGGATGAAATTTGCTACAAGGGAATTAGAGGCTACTTTTGACGATGTAGTAACATCGCCATATATTTCTTATTGGGAGGGTAGCATTCCACTTGTTCAGGGTCAAAAACCTAACAAGCGGAGCCAAGAGTGCTATAGGTTGCGGTCTAGTCAGCCTCAAGCATCTGTTGCTTTAAGACATAGGCAATTTAACGAAAATACTCTATTGGAGAAATGGCACAAAGCAATTGATGAATCGCTGTTACGCAGTCGTCCAGAAGATGAGATAAGGCACTTGCTGATTGAGTGTGCAAAAGCCTTGTCAGAGAACAATACAGATGAATTCGATAAGTTGGTCAGGAAGGCTTGGACTGCAGTATCAATATATGGAGGGCGAATTCGGCGTCTAGGTGCTTGCATGGTAGAAGGGCTCGTGGCAAGGAGGATATCTATAGGAACACAGGTTTCCCGTGTCCTTAAATGTAAGGAGCCACAAAGCAAAGACTGGCTCACCTACTTGCATGTCTTGTATGAAATCTGCCCTTACTTGAAGTTTGGTTGCATGGCAGCTAATGGAGCTATTGCGGAAGCTTGCAGAAACGATGACCGCATCCACATAATAGACTTTCGAATCGCTCAGGGAACTCAATGGGTCACTCTGCTTCAGGCGCTCGCGGCAAGGCCTGGTGGGGCCCCACATGTACGGATCACAGGGATCGACAACCCTGTATCTGTATATGCCTGTCGGGGTGGATTGGAGGAAGTGCAGAGGAAGTTGGCTGGAATATCTGAGCAATTCAAGATCCCTGTGGAGTTCAATGGACTGAGTGTGTTTTCCCAGGATGTTACTAGGGACATGCTCGATATAAGGCCAGGGGAGGCTTTGGCCGTGAACTTTCCGCTGCAGCTCCACCGCACCCCAGATGAGAGCGTTGACATGAACAACCCAAGGGACGGGCTTTTGAGGATGGTGAAGTCTCTTTCGCCCAAAGTGATCACTCTAATCGAGCAAGAATCAAATACAAACACAAGCCCATTCCTCATGAGGTTCATCGAGACTCTAGATTACTACTCGGCAATGTTCGAGTCCATAGACATGGCACTGCCGAGGGACGGAAATGATCGGATCAACACGGCGCGGCATTGCCTGGCAAGGGATATCGTCAACATCATCTCGTGCGAGGGAAAGGAAAGGGTGGGGCGACACGAGCTGTTCGGCAAGTGGAGGTCGAGGTTGCAAATGGCCGGGTTCAGTCAATACCCACTGAGCGCTTACGTGAACTCAGTGATTAGGAGCTTGTTAAGGCGGTACTCGGAAAATTTTACAGTGGAAGACAAGGAAGGAGCCATGTTGTTGGGTTGGAAGCAGAGGAGCTTGATATCAGTTTCTGCTTGGCACTGACAAAATAAGTTCTGATCTCTATATCAAAACGAACGCTTAAACACTCAACCTACATCTTGAGCTCGGTAGTTATAGAAGTCGCATACGGTTTGATACTCATACACTTACATGCTGATAAAGTTTGTATGGAGTTCAGCGGATGGACATGGAATGGCGTCATTCCCCGTCGCTGCTTCGTAAATGCATGTGTGGTCCAAGTCCGAGAAATTAGAAAATGAGTACAGCCACACTTCTGTGGAAGTGCGGTTACCTACTTTGTATTAGTTTAATTGCCAGTGGTGTTATAGCTACTTGTCTATGGGATTGGAGGCTTTTTATAACCTTAAATGTGTTGAGCCTGATTTGTCATTAAGTCCACTTTAATCGAACGACATACTTGATTAGTTTCGGAATTGAGGCTTTTCGTGGTATGCGCGTGGTGTGGTAATGGCGGCCTAAATGATTCAATGGTTTGAGAGAGTGCCGCATCACTAGATGAGGTGGCGAGCATTTTTCTAAATAAATCAACTTGCAATTTGACATGTGTATCAAATACCAAAAGGGCGTCGCTATTTCTACCCTTTATATGGCTAAATCCATTCAATTTTCGCCGGAAAATAAATCATGCAATTGCAATTTAAAGCGATGGCCCAAACTTATCTACTTTCATTCTTTTTTTATTTTTTTTATTTCTATGCAGGATCTAGTTGTCATTATTAATATTTCATATGTTTTATTTTTCATGTGGGCACCCCATGTTTATTAAAGGTACTATGATTTCAATTTTTTATTAAATTTTACTTATGTAGAAAACAATTTCGTCAAAAAGGTAAATTTTCAATAAATCCAATTCTTTTCGACGTTGTCTAACAAAATGGTGGATTAATTGACAAGTAGAATCTAGAAAATTTTTAACACGGATACTTTTTTTAACACAATCTCTTATTTATATTAATTTCACATTTGTTGTGTGTATAACCATTAAACTCTTTCTTTTCAATTGTCTTTATACATATAATGGGATGATTGATGAAATAAAAAAAGAAAAACTCTATGAAGAATTCCTAAAATAAAATCATAGCTATATTCTCCGATGTGAAACTTTAAAAGATGAAATGTAATTAAATCACAACATTCATTAAATACGAAATGATTTTTTAAAAGACAGTGAAATCTCATCATTTTGGAATGAAAAAATTAATATCGTTCATTAAGTGTTTCCGAATAAATATCAAGGTGATATGCATAATAAAAATAAAAAGTTTATGAAGATAAGATTGTTTTACAAAATTGTCTATGTTTAACCTTTAGACAATGTGAAAAAAGAACTGGATTTTTTGAAAATCGTTCTTTTCGACAAGATACGAAAGTAAAATCTAAAAATAAAAAGAAAACGTCTTGCCTTTAATATACACGAGATAGCCACGTTAAATAAACACAAACCATGAAGATGTTTAATTATGTCAACTAAATTCTAAATAAAAATAAAAATAATAAAAAGAGGAAAGTAAATAAAGTTGGGCTACCGCTTTAAATTGCAATTGAGCGAGGGAAATTTTACTTTTTTTAGGGAAAAACATGGCGGATCTAGTTATACGACGGGTGGAAATAATGCGGCCCTAACAAAAAAGGGAAAATCTTTGTTTCACTTTGTCTTCCTCCTCCATCCAGCCTCATTGCCTGCTCCTCCATCCAACCATGGTCTGCCCGGCCACCTGAGAATCCGGCTCGGCCGTCTCCACCGCGCAAGCCGCCGCCGTCTCCATCCTCGGCGCCCCCATCAACCCGCCTTGGCCGTCGCGCCCAGCACGAGTTCTCTCCCTTCACCTCTGTTGCCACGCCTCCCTCATGCCTCTAGACCTAGCACGGACGATCTTGCCGGAGATTGCACGCTCGACGGAAAAATAGAGGGAGCGGATCGGCTTGAAGGAGACCCGCCATGACGGCTGCGCCAAACGTGACCCTTGACGGAGCCGACCACAAAGATTGCGATGTAAAACAAAGCCGAACTTCCAGATCTTGGAAGACCCCTTGACGAAACCGACCGCAAACAGAGCCGAACTTCCATATCTGGTGGCGACGACGGCTTGTCAATGGCCGCGCGCGAGCCTTGATGGTGAGGTCGAGATGCCGTGGACGAGCGGCCGCAATGGGTAGCACTACGAGCTCAAAACGCAAAAAGAAATACAACGAAATAGAGGTCATGCTCGAGAAGACGGAGCGGCTGGCGGTGGTCAGCGTGGACGTGGCACCGGCGACTGCCGAGGGAAGCGCGGAGCCTAAGCAGCGCGGTGGCCGGATGAAGGAGGAAGGGAGATGGAAAAGAGGACAGGTACTCTAGTGTTTTTCTTTCGTTAATATCACCAAAAATCTCAAACTGGTACAATTATGATAATTTTATTTCAAATTAATATTTTGACCACTAAAAATCCAAACTGATATATCTGTGATAAATTTACCTTCCGTTAGTTTTCGTTAAATTGGATTTATACCATAAAAAATCGCAAATTGGAAAAACGAAGGATAAAACATGAAATCGGCACATCAGACAACTGCCGTGTGTCATTTAACAAAGCAATTTCACAGTAAAATTTAACGGACACAAACTGAGGGTAAATTTATCACAAGTGTACCAGTTTGAAGTTGTTAGTGAAAAAAAAAATTAATTTTGAGTAAAATTATCGCGGATATACTAGTTTAGAATTTTCCGTAGCATTACCTATTTTTTCTTTTTAATACGAGATAAACGTCAAATCACAAGTGGATTTTACTAAAAAAAAAATGCACACCTCGGCTCGTGGCCGGACCCTCATAAATTACGGAATATTTTCCCCTCACACATGCAAGATCCTTTTTTGGGCCACGATAAGTCAATAAATTAATGGAGCGATCCTCATCAATATGCTGACTGGACCCACTTCATATCGGCGCGCTCAATCAGTAACATCCGATCCTCTCCTAATTAAGGAGAACAACTAAATCAAGCCTTTTTTCCCCCCGAGATGGACTCGCTTTCCATTTCGGCCGGCCCACGCCCACCGTGTGATCCGAAGAACATTCCCCCCACGATGATTCGTACGTCTCCCATCCAACGGCCACCATAAGCCCAAGATCCCCACGTGTCAACCACCAATGATCAGCGCCCCCGTCAACGTCAGCGCACCTTCGGAGAGGCTCCCCCAGCGCAATACGAGGACGCCATAAGTACAGGTGTTGGGCAGCTTGCAGCCATCTCCTCGCCGAGAAAATCCGCGTAGAAAGCCGCGCACCGATGTCCTCCTCCGCAGCGGCACGGCCGTCTGATGATGACCCTCTCCGCGCCCCCCTCCTCCCCCCTCCTCCTCCTCCGGCCGCCGCGGCGGCGGCGGCTGGAGGGGAGGGGCGCGCCAAATCGGAACCCGACAAGATTTGCATCGACGGGATGCTCCAGAAGTACTGCGGCGAGTTCGGGCCGTGGCAGCTGAGGCACTTCGTGCTCACCAGCCTCGCGTGGTCCCTCGAGGCCTTCCACACCATGGTCATGATATTCGCGGACCGCGAGCTGGCCTGGCGGTGCACCGACGCCGCCGTGGGGGGGTGGGGCTGCGACCGGGCAGCGACCGGGGTGTGCGGGATGGACCGGGGCTTGTGGGAGTGGGCGGAGGGCGGCGGGAGCTCCACGGTGACCGAGTGGGGGCTGGTCTGCGGGGAGAAGTACAAGGTGGGGCTGGTCCAGGCCTTGTTCTTCGGCGGGTGCATGATCGGTACGTCCCTCTTCTCAATCAATCCAGAGGTTACTCTAATGTTCTGCTCTTTAGACCTTATTACGTGCTTGCGATGGATGTTTAATTGATTAATTGTTGCTTGGTGCAATATATGGACGATAACTTAATATTTGCCAGCTCTTGCCTCTAGTAATGAGAGATGGAATGTCATGTGTTTCTGATGAATTTCCCCCTTTTTTGTGTCTATTAATTTGAGGGTCGATTGATTTGTGGCCACACACGTCTCTTTAGCCTTTTGGGTCTCTGCTCTTGTCGCCAAGCAGTTTGAATTCAACAGTAGGGACGATGTTCGGGATCACTAGGGTTTGTTGTGGACCGAAAAAGCTTGATGCTGAGCATATCCTATGTTGGTGGATAACGTTACAAAACGACCAGACCCATATCAAAACGTGAGAGACGGGTTTCGGCGGATGTTGTGCAAGCGAGAAATAGAAAATTAATGGTCGGAACGATAAGGGCAGAGAGTTTTATCTTCGACCATGGCCTTTAAATTTTTGTCTTTTGCACATTTTCCATGCCGACCCTAGAAATGGACGTAGTGGGATTCTTATCGACAACTGCGTTTTTAATTATAGCATTGTCGTTATGTGTTGTTTTGTCGTTTTATTGGATTCCTTTGCCGATTAGAAATCGTTGGATAATTGGATGATAATGCGAGATCGTTGCTCCTGTTCTTTGTTCGTGCATCCTGTGTGCTTTATGTATGTAGATTTTGACTTAATCTTATTTTTTTTGTTAATATCACAAAAAATTTTAAATAAGAACACTCATAACAAATTTACCCCAAATTAATTTTTTGACAACAAAAAATCTTGAACTGTTATATTTATGATACATTTACCCTCCGTTAATTTTCGTTAAATTTTACTGTCAAATTACTGAGTTAGATGACACCCGATAGTTGACAAGTATACCGGTTTGGGGTTTTACCCTCCGTTTGTCACATGTGTATTAGTTCGTGATTTTTTGTAGTATTAATCCAATTTAACGGATATTAACAGAAGGTAAATTTGTCATAAATATGCAAATTTAGGGTTTTTGATAGTCAAAAAATTAATTTGGGATAAATCGGCCACGGATGTACTGATTTACGATTTTTGGTGTGTCATAGATATGTTGAATAAGATTTTTTCGTGATATTAATTTTTTTTACTTATTATTGCTAATTTTAGAGCAGAAGTTTTTCTTGCTCTTGCATTGGATTTCGTCCTTCAACTATTCAAATTCAATAGGTGGGCGTGTCTCGACATTTTAATGGATGTGATTTACCACAAAAAAGAGAAACATTTTAGTGGATGTGTTTTGTTTGGTGTCATTGTCATCATCACTTCAAGTGGCAATTGGCAAAGCATATCACATGCCCTGCACGCCTCTTACATACTTCATGGATAGGCCAATCATGTCGGGTGGTGTAGCTTGGTGTTGTCTCGAAAGAAAGCGAGCGAAATTAATATTATAGTCTTGTTAACGAGTTTTTTCGGAATCCTTTATTAAATATGATTAATTACAAATAATTCAACAAAACAACGGGCAAATCTTTCTTAATTGCTTGATTATCAGAGACTCTGCAATATTGTTCCCGAATAAACTGTGTGTTTAAGGAGAGATGAGCGGTAGAATCCAAGAGAAGAGACAAATTTTTGTTTGTTTGTGGGGAGCTTCTTTTCTTTTTCTTTTTTAAAGTGAAGAAAGTGAACTTAGTCTCTCTTTCTGACCGCTACTCCAGCATGGAATGTGTTAACGTTTCATGAAATTTTCTATCACGGTCAAAGAGCACTCTCTGTGCTTGACATGAAAGGTATTAGCATGCATCAGACAAGAGTAACGATGATTTCAAGTAACTGAACACAAAAAAAATGACTGGGGAGTGATTGTGGAATACATGACTGGCTGTGGTTAAGCTTGCATAGCAAGTACTTTTTCAGTCTCACAAATGCAGTATAAATTTTTTGCTTCAGCCGGTTGATGGCAAAGCATTGAACTCAATCACTCTCTTTCTTTTCACCCTTTTCCCAATGACAATCGTCTGATCTCGGCTTGAATGTTGAGTGATAAATGGAAGCAAAATGGCACACACAAAGTTCAAATTAGATTCCTCTAATTAGTTTTCCTTCTCATGCATGAAACTGGAGGAGAGTGCTTTATGAACTGAAACAATTAGAAACATTATGCATTAGCTCATTATCTAATTGATTAATGGAGACACTTCAATTTCTGAGGGATTGTATTCATAATCTGATGACGTCTTATGCCGTATGTTGCAGGAGCCGGGACATTTGGCCATCTCTCGGACTCGTTCTTGGGAAGAAAAGGCTCTCTCACGGTGGTTTGTATCTTGAACGCCATCTTCGGTTGCTTGACGGCCCTCTCTCCGGATTACTGGACCTATTGCCTCCTCCGCTTCATTACCGGATTTAGCACAGGCGGGGTTGGCCTATGCGCTTTCGTACTATCCACCGAGCCTATCGGCCCAAAGAAGCGCGGAGTGGCAGGAATGTCCACTTTCTACTTCTTCTCATGCGGCATCGCTCTTCTCTCCGGCATCGCATATGTGTTTCGCTCATGGCGGGACCTCTACATCGCTTCCTCCATTCCCTCCATGCTCTTCATTGTGGGGGTCCTCCCTTTCATCTCGGAGTCCCCGCGGTGGTATCTTGTCCGGGGGAAGATTGACGACGCCATGAAGCTTATGCGAGCTATTGCGAAAGCCAACAGGAAACACCTCCCCGATGGGGTCATCCTTGCACTTGATGAGGAAGTGAATGAAAACTCGAATGATGGTCGGTCCTGCAAAGATCAAAGGGACAAAAAGGACGTGATAACGGGGTCTCTCATCGATGTGGTGAAGTCACCTGTCACTCGGATTCGCCTTTTCTTGGCCGTGGCAATCAACTTCCTGTGCTCGGTCGTGTACTATGGCATTAGCCTAAACGTCGTCAATCTCGAGACCAACCTTTACCTTAATGTGTTCCTCAACGGGGTGGCTGAAATGCCGGCCTTTACTATAACGGCGCTCTTGCTCGATAAGTTTGGGAGGAAGCCATTGGCGATAGGCACACAGTGGTTCAGTGGATTCTTCTGTCTTATTGGGAGCTTGATGACGATAAATGGGGTATGGAAAGTGGCGAGGATGGTGTGCGGAATTCTTGGGATTTTTGGCATGGCCGGCACATATAATTTGCTCTTTATCTACACGGCGGAGCTGTTTCCGACGGTGGTGAGGAATGCGGCTCTTGGCTGTGGAGCTCAGGCGGCGCAAATGGGTGCGATTTTGGCGCCTTTGGTGGTGGTCTTAGGAGGTGGCTTCCCATTCGCGGTCTTTGCGGTTTGTGCAATTCTGGGAGGGATACTAGCATTTTACCTCCCGGAGACGTTAAATCTGCCTCTGTATGATACAATGGCTGGAATGGAAGGTGGGGAGAGTGTATGAAGGAACACAATTCTGTTGCTTTAAACTAAACTTGAATAATTTAGACTTAAATGACTGTTTTTGGTGATAGGATCTTCCTATTATGTTTTTATTTTTTTTACTTCCTTTGTACAAGAATTGAAGGGTCACGTAGATTACAGCAGCATTGACTACAGGAACACATGACCACTCGCTTCTTCTTTCTCGTCTTCTTTTTTCTTGGTTTTGCCTTTAAGAGAGAGTAGGATGACAGAATCTTTCTCTTAAACAAACTATATTGACCTTCGACTAATAGTGTTTTCCGATTAAGGCATTCAACTCCACATGACGATACTATCAGTATCACTTGACACTAGAGTATTAGGCTATGCTGTTCATGGCTACAAATGGTCAAGCTTTTGATGCAGAGACTTATGAGGGATAAGAATTCCTGACCCTACTACTATCGACATGAGGGATAAGAATTCCTTTGTGCAAGAGCCTCAGCCTCAACAGGTTTTTGAAATAAAAGGCGATATCGATATGCTGATTAGAAAACACGTATGTCTAGCCATCCTGCCTTTATGCAAGACATCAACCTCACCGGTTTTTTGAAATAAAAGGCGAGTTTACCGAAAGACTAGTGCTTAATGAAAAATCTCTGCTTTTCATTCATGTACTTTCACGCATTTCCTAATCAAAGTTTTGTACTTATGATTTGTCTAATCAAGTCATTTTAGTTTCACAATGTTTTATAATCAAATCTCTTTGCACAAAATCCTACCAAATTTAGCCGACGTGGCCGACGGATGATATCAAAGTATGATGCAGATAAAACATGCGGATACTTATGTGGAGGTCCCCTTGTTGGTACTTGGCGAGGCCGACTTTGAGTGAGGCTCACCCTCACTAGATCCGGCGACATTGAGTCTCGCTGGAGGTTGGGGAGGGTCGGCTTTGCCAGCTTCGGTTGAGCCTCGATAGATAGCGAGGTTGGCCCTCGCCAAAGCCTGCCTCGGCTGCCTCGCCCTTGCGAGGCGAGCCTCGCTTAGCTGGTGAGGTCGGCGCTTGCTAGATTCCGGCCAGGGCAAGCCTCGCTGGCACTCCCTTGTGGGAAGGAAAAAAAAATAAAGAAAAGAAAAGAAAAAAAGGAAAAGGAAAAAGAACAAGAATACAAAATTAATAAAAAACTTGGAGATCCTAAGGTTCTCAATTCTTAGTACAAACACAGAATTCCTAATGTGAGTTGTTCAGGACACTGAGGTGCATTACAAAGTCAGGAGCTAATCCTTTTCCCCGTGGCACACTCCTTGGAGTTTGTTGCTTGTTTCCTTACCTTCAAATTCTTTTCCTGAGTTTGTGGCTATAACCCAAAACAGAATTATTCAGTTTTTTACATTTCGGCACCCATCCTAAAGATCAAACATCAGAAAATCCTAGTAAAATGGCCTTTGAAATTCGTGTCATAAATCAAATCCAATGTACAATAATTATGAAAAATATAATCGAATTATTCAGTTTTTTACATTTCAGCACCCATCCTGAAGATCAAACATCAGAAAATCCTAGTAAAATGGCCTTTGAAATTCGTGTCATAAATCAAATCCAATGTACAATAATTATGAAAAATATAATCGAATGTATATTACTGGCACATTTGGCACATTGTTGCCAAACTTTTCCCATTGAGATAGAATTGCTATCTGCCGCATAATCGACGATTACAGGGACTGCGACTCAAGAGTCCAAGTGCCAGAAACCAACATGAAAAAGCAGCGCATCAAGCTTCACGGAACTGTAGGCTGAAAATGATGCAGCCCGAGCACACGGCGAGGAAACTGAGCATTGTTGGGTTGTTGCAAATGAAGTTGATCAGGCACACCACGGACGCCATTGCGTGGGCCAGCGTGTGGAGGTTGTTGGCTGCCTGACGCCTAGTGATTGTCCAGGGCCACTGGGGTCGACGCATATGCCATAGTTGTTGATGCCCCAGTGGTAGACTCCCGATCCAAGGTCCGCCAGGATGTACTCGACCGCTCTTGCCAAAACGGGATCAGCCCACGACAGACTTGGCCAGAGCAACAAGCACGGTGGTGCACCCGCAGGCGAGCCACGCACCGTGGCCCAATGTGGATTTCAACGACGTGTCATTGAGTATTGGGCGGGTTGGCGACATCAGCGGAGTCGGAGCTGTCAACAGCAGCAGTTCCACAGCGAGCTTGGTGGCTTCCAGGCAGTATACACGGCCCTTGCCCTTGGGGACGTGAGCTCGTTCACGGATCACCGAAGAGTGAAGTGACATGTGATGAAATGCAACAGATTATCGTGGCTGCTGTGCAAGAAAGAAACCATCATAGCAGAGAGGCGAGAGATGACGCATGTAAGTCGGAATAAGAGGTCAATGGAGTGGCTCGAATTGTGCTCGCGTGGTCCTTGTTAGGACTCAGACTCTTGTGCCAATTTGGTTCGCACATTCTTTCTAGTTGAGCTGAGCCCCACATAGGCACGCACTACAAAAAAACCGGATTTTTGCCACGAAAATTTGCGACGAAAAAATTTTCGTCGCAAATTTTCGACAAATTTTCCAACGAAAAGAAAATTCGTTGGAAATTTCCAACGAAAAATTTTTCGTCGCAAAATTCGTTGGAAATTTCCAACGAAAAATATTTCGTCGCAAAATTCCTTGTAAATTTCCAACGAAAACTTTTTCGTCGCAAAATTCCTTGTAAATTTCCAACGAAAAATTTTTCGTTGGAAATTTCCAATGAATTTTGCCACAAATTCAAAAAAACCGGTACTATTCGGCATTTTTTATATTCGTTGGAAATTTCCAACGAATTTTCCAACGAGTTCCAAAAAAACCGGTACTATTCGGCATTTTTATATTCGTTGGAAAATTTCCAACGAATTTTCCAACAAATTTGAAATTTTCGGGCAATTATTTCATTGTGTACAATTTTCGTTGGAAATTTCATTGGAAATTTCCAACGAATTTTTTGTCGTTGGAAATTTCCAACGAAATTTCCAACGAGTTCCAAAAAATCGGTACTATTCGGCATTTTTTATATTCGTTGAAAAATTCGTTGGAAATTTCCAACGAATTTTCCAACGAATTTCAATTTTTCGGGCACTTATTTCAGTGTGTACAATTTTCGTTGGAAAATTCGTTGGAAATTTCCAACGAATTCCAAAAAACCGGTACTGTTCGGCATTTTTTTATATTCGTTGGAAAATTCGTTGGAAATTTCCAACGAATTTTCCAACAAATTTCATATTTCCGGGCAATTATTTCAGTGTGTACAATGTTCGTTGGAAAATTCGTTGGAAATTTCAAACGAATTTTCCAACGAATTTGAATTTTTCGGGCCATTATTTTAGTGTGTACAATTTTCGTTGCAAAATTCGTGGGAATAAAGAAAAAGTAGTGTTTTCGTTGCAAAATTCGTGGGAAATTTCTCACGAATTTTGCAACGAAAACACTACTTTTTCTTTATTCATATTTTCGCGCCCAATTCATTCCACATTCACTCACTCTCTCTCTCTCTCTCTCTCTCTCTCTCTCTCTCTCTCTCTCTCTCTCTGCTTCACCTTCGTCTCGCTTCGCCTCCTCCCCCGCCGCCCCCCCTCCTCCGCCTTCACCTGCTCGCTCCGCCTCCCGCTCTGCCTCGTCCCCCGCCGCCCCCCCTCCTCCTCCGGCTCCGGCTCCGACACCATGGACACCAAGATCGGGGCCCTCAACTTCTCCAGATCTGGGCGACGTCGGCTCCCTCCCCCGCGGCCATCCAGGGCGACATCGGCTCCCTCGCCGCCACGGCCATCCAGGGCCAGGCCCCCGCGGCGGTCGGCGCCCCCGACGCCACCAAGGGCCGCCACCTCGCCCGCCGCCTCAACCACCTCATCGCCGTCGCCGGGGAGCTCGAGGTCGCCCAGATCTGGGCGACCTCGGCCCTCGCCGGCGACGAGGCTGGCCCTCGCCGGCGGCGAGGGTGATTTTTTGAAAAAAAAAATTTGTTGGAAAAAAAATTTTCACAATTTTTTGACCAAAAAAAAACATTTGTAATTTTACCAACAAAAAATTTTCGTTGGAAAAAAAATTTCCACGATTTTTCGAAAAAAAAAACATTTGTAATTTTACCAACGAAAAATTTTTCGTTGGAAAAAAAATTTTTCGACTAGAAAAAAAATTTTGTAGTTTTTCCAACGAATTTAGCCACAAATTTTCTAATGAATTTTCCAACGAAATAAAATTCGTCGCAAATTTCCAACGAAAATTGAAATTTTTCGTTGGAAAAATTTCCGACGACCTATTACCAACGAATTTTTTTTCGTTGGAAAATTCGTTGGAAATTCGTTTTCCAACGAATTTTTCCAAATTTTTCGTTGGAAATTTCGTCGGAAAAAACGTGTTTTTTTGTAGTGACGTGTCACGAACCAAAGTTCGACACGTCATCAATCCAAGTGATCGCCACATCATGGATCCAAGAAGGTTCCTTAGAACTGTTAGATCGGCAAAGGGGGTTCGATCTCACCATCGAATTTGTGTGACAAGGATTGAAGCCCTTCATCGTTGGATGGAGTCAATCTCCACCGTTGGATTAATGTGACGAGGATCACTATCTTCCACTGTTAGATTAAATGAATCTCTATCGTCGGATCAATTTGACAAGAATTGACATCCTCTACCGTTAGATCTTGTAGAGGATCAATGGTTATAATTAGAGGGACTTTTTGTATAAATAGGGGAGCCCTCCCCTCATTTGAAGCATCCATTTTCCCTTGAGCAATACAAGCAATATAGAGCTTCTCTCTCTAGAAATTTTCTTTCTTGAGTGTAAAAATGGGAGTGAGATCAAGGCTTACTTAGATCCGATCGAGTGATTCAAAGATCTAATGATTCAAAGATCTAGGTGCCGCACGGTTCGTGACCAAAAGAATCGTCCCGTGACATGCACAAAAGTGAATAGAAGAAATTGTGATGTCCACAGTCCAGCGACTTCTGGCTTTTGCGTGGTGTACTTGTATAAGTCAGTCATTCAACGCTTTGATTAGGGAAAGAACAAAAAACTTGAAAAACATAGTTTTGGCCGTCAGTTCCAGTTGTTTAATAAATTTAACCTTTTGCTTTCCATATTAATTGAATTTATTTAACCGATGATCCATTAGGAAGCTCCAAAAGTAAAATTGCGATCTCTCTCAATGAGGAGTTTCGTGCAAGACTACTCGAGCGGGAAAATTATCATAATTGCTGGTATGGATGCCGACGTTCTATTGGCATAGCTAGAGTCGACGTTGACGATTTTTATAAAATTTTTAAAAACTTTTGAAGTTTTTAATAAATATTTTATTTTCTTTATTTTCTTTATTTTTTTCTTCCTCTGTTGGTTGCCAGGCCTTGTGATTGGCCATAGGAGAGGCCAACCTTGCCGGCCTTAGGCGAGGCTCGAGCTCCCCACGAGTGGCTGGTGGCGAAGGAAGAAAGAAAAATAAGGAAAAAAAATTAAAAATTCGAATTCTTTTTTTTTAAATTGTTAAAATTGTTTATATCAGCAATTTCCGTGCCTAGCATCTAGGGCATCGATGTCCTGGGCTCAACCTCAATAGACTCGGGCACTGTGGACAAACGTTGGAGTTCTCGTGCTCAAGTACAAAGTTTTTGGTTGGAAAATGAATTTCGATCTTTGAATCCTCAATTTAAGTTTGGGTAGAAAAATTAAATTTATTTTCTGTTGAGTAATAAAATATTTTTTGTTGACTCATTTTTTTAGAAAAATGTTTTTAGGTAAGCAATGGGAGCGTTATATCAATTCGAAAGGGCAGCCGAAACGATTTGCACCTCTTTCCTCTTTCGGCGCGGTTTCTGCACGGCTCCTCTCTCTGGACTGGAGAGGACTACGACAACACACACGGCTTGGATGAAGTTCCACAACAAGACCGGGAGTGAGTTCGGCGGAGGCACGCTTCCCATCAAGGTTCCTTCTTTAGTTTTACCGCATTGCTTTTGGCTTGGTCTCTGTTTGGTTTTTGAGTGCGATTCTCGAAGATTTTGGGGGGGTCTTTTTTGATCTCGAGGTCACTGATCACGTGTTTTTGAGGTTTTCTGGTCGACTATTACGTCGGATTTGGTACGGCGGAATGGAATGAGGAAATGATGATTCCAAGTCTTGGTCTTTGTTCGGTGATTTGTGGGATACGGAATGGAAAGGGAATCCTTGTGTTTGAGTGCGGTTCTCGAAGGATTTTGGGAGGTTTGAGCTTGTGGCGGTTTGGTGATGTGGAGAGATTGTCACTGTTCGCGAGCTTGACTGTTAGTGCTTAATTCAATTCGCTACAGTTCGATTTCGTGATAATTCTGGGATATGTGAGGTTGTAGTGGCTTGTTGATGTGGTCTAATGACCCTTGTTCTCCAGCTTTCGCAGTTTTCAAATTAGTTCTTGGTAACTTTGTTGCTTATTTTGAGCTTTCTATCTTGGTTAATTCAAGGTTGATTTTTCTAATGGATTCAAAGTACTGAACTTGATAGAGTTCCTATTTACTTGTGGTATTTTTCTTAACCACTAAGGTGTTCGGTCATACTGTTATGTATAGAGTTGTGAAAGAAAATAATTATCGAAAGGATGGTAGAGAATATCCTACGACTTTTGGGCCATGCACTCGATCCCAATTGTTCCTCTTTTCTCATTCTGCTTAGTTATGTTGGGATCTGAGTCACGGAATTTTTCAGTTCTTACTTCAATATGTTTCTAGCGGATTTCGTCAACTTTCTGAGGTTTCTTTTCTTTTCCTTTCATCTGCTTGTTTGTACTTGATAAAGCTCCTCGAATTGGTTGTACCATGGCTGGTCACTTATGTTTTTTGTTTCTGGCTTTCAAGTGGTTGAAGAAGGATTTAGTGAATTGGTTGCTCATACAAGTATGGTTGTTTCATTTGATGTAAAATTAAATTATCTTATGGAGGCAATTCCAGTCTGGGTGGGTGCTGCCCATTGTTTTCTGCCTCATGTTGATAGTTCTTGTTTTTGCATCTGGTTCTGCTGAATATGGAAACTAACGACCAGTTGTAGGTATCTGGCTCGTAGCCATGAGTTTGGATTGCTCATCCAGGTCAGCAAAGGCCATAGCTGGACATGTATGGATATTTATGTCTTTGCAACCCCATCCCGTGTGACATGGGACTGCTATTTTATCGTCTCGTGAGCACACATTCGAGTTCAAGGAGTGGGAAGGAAAAGCTGAGTTTGAATAAGTAAGCTGCAATTATCTTTTTCTCTTTTGCTCTTGCATATGCATATTGGTGAGTTGTTACATTTGGTTTTCCATTATTTTGATTACGGGTGACAAGTAGAGGAGGGTCAATCTTTCTTATGCAAGCCGGGATGTTAGGGATGCTTCAAATTATCCACTGCCATTGGATGCTCATGTGGTACAGAGATTGTACACTTGCATATGTGTTTATAAATTTTTTGTGGGTGCATTCAGTTTGTCTTAGTCAATTTTTCTAAAACTAAGGCCTTATGTTACTTCCAAGGTATATCTGTCGATGCCCTAAGATTCTTAGACGTCGTAGTTTTTGCTTTTCAACCTGACTGCTAAACAGCAATTTACCCTTACTTTGATAGACCCTGGAATATAATAATGCCATGTGTCAGATCATATCAACATGATCTAGTTGGAATTAGACAATCATGCCATGATTTCGACTGGATTCAATCGAGCATTGTTGACACCTAAATTTTGACTATCCATTTAGAGTTTAATTGCATATAAAATTAGGGGTTAATTTTTAACCCCTAAACAAAAATATTTTCGTTAAATTACATGCCATATAGACATTAGGTGCATTTGCATTAATGGAGTCTATTAGACATATTTTTCTTGTTAAATTTTTTTTAAATTAATTAAGAAAATTTCGAAAAAAAAATCGGGCCCGGACCGACCCAGTTCGACCAAACCAGCCCAGCCCAGCCCAGCCCAGCCACTCAACCTCACTCTCTCCCTCACGCACGCTGGTACAGGACAGATTGGACAAAAGAGAAGGAGGGGGAGGCCTCTACGGGAGGTGCAGAGCATACGAAACGAAGGCGCTGCAGAGGAATACACCGCGCAGCAGCAGCAGCATCCGTCGTCGGGCGTCGACAAGCAGGTGTCAGAGGTGCCCGTGGTCCCCAAAGATAGCCTCCTCTCTCGGCGTTAAAATGAGAGAACGGGGAGAAATCAAGGAGGGGGGGAGAGAACAGAGAACATTCGGGAGTTTTGAGAGGAGAGAAAGGAGAGGTTTTTGGGGGGGCTGGAACGGAGAGAGTTTTTGGGGAAGTCTGAGAGAGGCACGAAGGGGAAGAAACAGGGAAGAAAGAAGAGTTGGAGAGTGAGCAAGACGAGGGAGAACAGAGAGGAGAAAGGAGAAAAAAGGAGAGAGTTTGAAGAGAGAAAGAGGAGACCGTGAGCGAGCCGAGGGGGGTCGGAGAGGTCCGAGTCTCGCCCGCTTGCCGGAGGGCCGCCTGAGCCGTCGCCGAACTCCCCCGGTCGTCGCGCCTCGCTCCGGTTGGCCGTGAACCAGGTGGGTCTCTCTTTTTCTTCCCCTATTTCGCTTCCCCCTCCCCTGCCTCTCGGGTGCCGGGCACACCGAGCCTATTCGGTGGTCGCCCAGCACCACAAGACGAGGAAAATGCTTCTTTTCACCTTCAGGACGTGTTCTTGAGCGATTTCTATCAAGAAAAACCTTTGAATCCCGCTGAAATCCACTTAGAAACCCTTAGTTTTAGGCGCAATCCACTTGTTCGATGAAATGCCCGAATGAAAATCTAAACCGAAGTCACCGCGTCGACCCGTAAAAATCTTAGATTCACGTTTGTTTATTCTGATATTAGTGTTTGGTGGCTGATTCGGTGTTGTTTTGTTGTATTGGTCGTGTGTCCGAGTGGGCCTTTGATGAAGCCTTTGCCAGAGTTGCCATTCTTGTCGCCGGATCCACGCCTGCAGTTGCAGGCCGTCATAGTTCTTTTCCCAACCTTGCATCATGTGTTTTATGTGAGTATATGTTTAGGGTTTTAGATCTGGTTGAGATGTGGAGTTATAAAAAAAAAATAGAAGTCGAGATCGGTATTTGGTCGGCGGTGTCGTCTCGTGCTCGGTACTAGCTGTCGGTTCGGCGGATGTGGCTGTCGGCGGTGAGAGCACGAGCCCAGCGTCAGTCGTCGGAGTTGGCGGCACGTGTCGTCGGTCGGAAGCAGAGAAGCGTTCTCGAAGACGTCTCAGTGAAGAAGAACAATATGAAGGAGAAGGGGAGTTCTGGGAAGGGCACGAAGGAGGGGATGAAGAAAAAATAAAATAGAAAAAGAAAAAGAAACAACCAAAAAAAAAGAGAAAAGAAAAGGAAAAGAGAGAAATTTTTTTTTAAAAATCATCAAATTTTGAAAGTTCGGGCGGGTCGGAAACCCGGGTCGGGCAGTTGGGCGGATCGGGTCAGGGGACCCGGTCCGGAATCTTTATTTTATTAATAAAAATGTTCAAAAATTTAAAAATTCAAAAAAATATAAAAAATATTAAAAATATTAAAAATTCCAAAAAAATTCGAAAATGTTTAAAAATATTAAAAAATTCGAAAATAATTCAAAAATATTAAAAAATTCAGAAAAATTTGGAAAAAATTCCAAAAAATCAGAAAATTAGGAAATGTTCAGAAATTAGTTTTGGGCTTAATTTCACTAGATTTTAGGCTAAAAACTTAAAAAAAAATGAGGAAAAATGAGAAAAACCCTATAAAAAAATTTCTCAAAAATTGGATAAGCCATTAGGGCTTTACCTTAGGGCTTTTGATTGCATTTTCTTTTTATAGATAATGCTAAGTCGCTTGTTGTTTGTTTTCTTCATGATTATCTGGTTGCGCACTTTTAATATATTAATTATTGCTTTCTATTTTTAGAACGATTAGGCGGAATCTTAGTTTTTTCGACAGGTTGCCTGGTACGTTAGCTTGCGAACATTCAAGTTTTGATACCGAAAGGGCACTAGTTAGATCGCTAGTGTAATCAAGTCCCCGAATTTTGGAATCTCTGGTTTTCGCGTGTATCGAGATGATACTTCCGCGTCTCGATCAGGGTTTCTAGTCGACCCTTGATCATGTCTAGTGGCGATTCCAATCGAATGCGTAAATTAGATAATTCTTGTCGCGCGAGGTATGAGGCTTGGGAGAGACTAGGTCATGGGATTAATGAACCATTTGGTTTGTCTTTCAAACGAATCAATTATTGTTCATATCCATCGACAAATACCTCTTGGCCTAGTCCAATTGGGACGGATAGGTCCTGACAAGCATAACAAAAGGGTAAAAATTGAAAAGTGATCTCACCAAATAGCAGATTAGCATGTGATTTTATTGAGTGCTAACATTATGGAAAAGAATTTGACTTAGTTTGAGTGCTAACATTATTGAGTGCTAACATTATTGAGTGCTTCTTATTAGGAGCACTGGGATTTTAGTTCTCTTCTAAGCTAATTGGTTAACTTAATTGAATCAAAGCATAACTTATTAGCCTGGATAATAATCATTGATTAGCCATGAATTATTTTTTGCCAAAGGGCTTTTAAATACGTCGGATAATAAAGAAAACAAGATAATTTATGTGATTATACTTAGGGCACTAGAAGAGACTAATAAGCCTAGTGTTCTTAGGAGCACTGAGATTTTAGTTTCTCTCGTTAACTTAACTTGATAATATTCATTACCATGAAATTTCTAATTGATTTGATTGTTGAATGTATATGAAATGATCTGGGTGGTCATGGTGGTGGCCAAGGATTTGAATAGATTAGTTCTATTTATGATACCAACCATTGGAATAGATTTAGAATCATATGTCCTAGCTAGGCTTATATCGTGTGTCAGAACAAGATTACAAGATCACGTGATCAAACAAGAAACAAGAGACTAATAAGCGGAGTGTTCTTAGGAGCACTTGGATTTTAGTTTCTCTTTTAATTTCCACGTGGCTTGGTCAATTTTGCATTTAATACTTAACAGGTTTCTTTGCCAAAAAATGTTAAAACATGCAACATGCATCCTAAAGTGGGTGCCATTTTGAATTGATTTACTATTTTCGGGGGTATTTTTTGACCATTTTTCAAAGAACCGGTCTAAATTGGTTTTTGATTCATGAAATTTCTAATTTATAAGTGAACCAAATTTAACGAGAGTGCCGGGAGTATGCAACAGAGTATGAATGGGAAAGTCCCCATAAAATGCTTTTTCTTTTTAGCTGGATAAGTCCCCATAAACTAAGCCATGAATTATTTTTTGCTAAATGGCATTTAAATACATTGGATAATAAAGAAAATAAGATAATTTATGTGATTATACTTAGGGCACTAGAAGAGACTAATAAGTCAAGTGTTCTCGGATTTTAGTTTCTCTATATTCATTAGCATGAAATTTCTTTCTAATAGATTTGATTGTTGAATGTT
Source organism: Syzygium malaccense (assembly GCA_031216405.1). Classification (NCBI taxonomy): domain Eukaryota; kingdom Viridiplantae; phylum Streptophyta; class Magnoliopsida; order Myrtales; family Myrtaceae; genus Syzygium; species Syzygium malaccense. The sequence continues at coordinate 3,906,071 of CM062258.1, read as the reverse complement.
GTAAATAGATTGTACACTTGCATGTGTTTTCTAACACTAAGGCCTTGTGTTAAGGCCTTGTGTTACTTCCATCCAAGGTATAAAGGTATATCTGAGATTCTTAGATGCCAAGCTGTAGATGCCTAGATGGCGTGAGATTCTTGGATGCTAGATACGAATAGAAAGCAGTTTCTGCAGTTTCTGCTTCAATGCTTCAACGAGACTGGAAATATTACCGGAACGGTATTTCTTTCCCGTATTTCAAATATATTCTTCTCTTCATAGTAAACTGATGGGGGCTGCGGAGAATTACTATATAAAGAAGAGTTGTAAACTAAAGTAATAGTTTGGGCTTTCTATTTGATTTATCGATTTGATTGTGTTGAAAGGCCAATCGTATCAACATCATGGACACGCATGAGTTGGACCGAAACCAATTGAGTGCACGATTTGGACTGATAAAAAGTGAAAAGCGATCTCACCACCTAGATCTCACCACCCATATCGCATATCAGCATGTCATTCTATTCTATTGAGTGCTACCATTATGCAAAAGAATCATCATATTCATTTTTATAGCCTGGAAAATTGAAAATACCACTAATTTCTACCAAAGTCACAGAAAACAGAAAACAGAGTGTTTAGTTCAACTTTCAGGGATTCTAATGCTTGAGAAAGTCTTCAACTTCTTTGTTGAGGACATGCAATTGTGCTGCCTTCTCTTGTGGAAGAGGTTTTCCTTCCTCGATGGCTTGTTCCACAAGCCAATATGCTTCGAGCATCTCTTCCCACTTGGATTTGAAGTAGTCGACTGTTGGTTTGCTAGCTAGGATGGTTCTTTTTAATTTTTTTTGCAGATGATCGGTCGTAGTCATATCCTCTTGCTGCTGCTGTGTACCTATAATAGATTCAAGCATATAGATTCAACACACACACATTCAAACACAAAGATTGGTGAAAGTTAGGAATTTTTTTTTCTAAATAAATTTCACAAAAAATAGAGGATATACATAGGGTAGATTGTGGCGTAGTACCTAATATGCCAGAATGATCCACTAAAGTGTGTGGACCTATATGATGGGATAAAGACGGTTGAGGTTGAAGAGTGGAATAAAGTGGTTGGGGTTGAAGAGTGGAATAAAGTGGTGGTGTCTGTGTAGCCATAGCCATAGGAGGATGTTGGACTTGCATGAGATGCATTGGAGTATCTTGGTAGGAAGAAAGTTCGAGAGAAAGTTGTAAGAAAGCTTGTAGGTGTTATGAAAAAGAGGGTTGATTTTGTGTAGCTATGGTAGTATTTTGGAGTGATGAAGAAGGTTGAAGATAGATTGGCTGTGGAGTATTTTGGACTTGTTGGGGAGGAGCTTGTTGAAGAGCAGCCAATGGGGCCTGACCTGCTCCCTGTTCTGGTAGCAAGGGAGCGAAGGGAACCTCTGGATCTGGGAGTTGAATTATTTGAATAGAATCCGGAAATAATTTTTGCCGTAGTCACTGATGGATGGACGGGTAGTTTCTGATACCTTTTCCTGCCGACCCTGTCCAGGCCAGGTGCCAGGTGTTCTACGATGTTGGGCACGCATCTCTTGTTTCTTCGATAACATGTTTTACAGTAAGGACATGTCCAAGTAGATTCAGTGACGTCAACATATTTGAAAGCGCTAGCGATATCAGTAGGTCCCCTCCGACTCATATTGATTTTGAACCACCACCTACAATAAGAGAGAGAATGCAATTAAAGTAAGTATAAACCACCAAGATCTCCTGAACTAAATCCTAAGTCTAATCCCACCAGAATAAGTCCTACTACAACCGAAACCCAACTCCCGGCCGTGACCAGACTCAGACTACGAGCATGTGAATGTCCGAATGCCACCAGCCCCGCCCACCAAGCCCACCAAGCCCGCTCCGTGGGTCACCAGCACATGGGTGTTCATGGCCGTCCAGCACCCATGGGTGCTGGCGAAGGCGATCCGGTAGCCTGGGGGTCATGGCCGGCGATGGATGGGTGGGTGAACTAGGTTATGACCAAAAGAAACAATAAGAGTAGAACTAAAGCATATGAGGGTGAATGTGAATGTCCTCCGGTTGGCCACCAAGACGGGGAGCAAACAAAACTGGGGAAACAGAGCAAAAAAGCAAGATTACCTTTCTTCTTTTCCAGCGAGCAACCGTTCTGGCGTTGGTCACTCTCAAGGAGATTCTCGCGTTGGTCACTCTCAAAGAGATGGACTAAACTGGAATCTTAAAGCTCATAAGTAATTCAAGCCCTTTTTAAATATAGCGCCGTCAATGGTAAAAACCGTTATAAAACGCCCTCAGCGGTTATTCTGTTACGCCGGTTTTTCCCTTTTTGAAAAAAGGTCTCAACGGTTTTTCCCCCAGCCCCCTCTCCAGCACGACACGTGCCCTCTCTCTCTCTCTTCATTAATTATTTGTTACACGTCTCTTTCTTTCCTCCCTTTCAAATTTCCCTCACTCTCTCTCCTCTCAAATTTCCACGATGTTTTGTTAATGGGAACGAGAAAATATTGGGTAGCAGTGAGGAGAGGGTGACGGAGGAGAGAAAGCTGAGTGATGGTTAATAGCGGGATCCATCAGTTGGTGGGATTATGCTTAGGGTTTAGTTCAGGAGATCTTGGTGGTTTATACTTACTTTAATTGCACTCTCTCTCTTATTGTAGGTGGCGGTTCAAAATCAATATGAGTCGGAGGGGACCTACTGATATCGCTAGCGCTTTTAAATATGTTGAAGTCACTGAATCTACTTGGACATGTCCTTACTGTAAAACATGTTACCGAAGAAACAAGAGATGCGTGCCCAACATCGTAGAACACCTGGCACCTGGCCTGGACAGGGTCGCAGGAAAAGGTATCAGAAACTACCCGTCCATCCATCAGTGACTACGGCAAAAATTATTTTTGGATTCTATTCAAATAATTCAACTCCCAGATCTAGAGGTTCCCTTCGCTATCTTGCTACCAGAACAGGGAGTAGGTTAGGCTCCATTGGCTGCTCTTCAACAAGCTCCTCCCCAACAAGTCCAAAATACTCCACAGCCAATCTATCTTCAACCTTCTTCATCACTCCAAAATACTACCACAGCTACACAAAATCAACCCTCTTTTTCACAACACCTACAAGCTTTCTTACAACTTTCTCCAGAACTTTCTTCCTACCAAGATACTCCAATGCATCTCATGCAAGTCCAACATCCTCCTATGGCTATGGCTACACAGACACCACCACTTTATTCCACTCTTCAACCCCAACCACTTTATTCCACTCTTCAACCTCAATCGTCTTCATCCCATCATATAGGTCCATACACTTTAGTGGATCATTCTGGCATATTAGGTACTACGCCACAGTCTACCATATGTATATCCTCCATTTTTTATGAAATTTATTTAGAAAAAAAAATTCCTAACTTTCACCAATCTTTGTGTTTGAATGTGTGTGTGTTGAATCTGTGTGTTTGAATCTATTATAGGTACACAGTAGCAGCAAGAGGATATGACTATGACCGGTCATTTGCAAAAAAAATTAAAAAGAACCATCCTAGCTAGCAAACCAACAGTTGACTACTTCAAATCCAAGTGGGAAGAGATGCTGAAAGCATATTGGCTTGTGGAACAAGCCATCGAGGAAGGAAAACCTCTTCCACAAGAGAAGACAGCACAATTAGAATCCCTGAAAGTTGATCTAAACACTCTGTTTTCTATTTTCTGTGACTTTGGTAGAAATTAGTGGCATTTTCAATTTTCCATGAATATGATGATTCTTTTGCATAATGGTAGCACTCAATAGAATAGAATGACATGTTGATATGCGATTTGGGTGGTGAGATCGCTTTTCAATTTTTACCAGTCCAAATCGTGCACTCAATTGGTTTCGGTCCAACTCATGCGTGTCCATGATGTTGATACGATTGGCCTTTCAACACAATCAAATCGATAAATCAAATAGAAAGCCCAAACTAGTACTTTAGTTTACAACTCTTCTTTATATAGTAATTCTCCGCAGCCCCCATCAGTTTACTATGAAGAGAAGAATATATTTGAAATACGGGAAAGAAATACCGTTCCGGTAATATTTCCAGTCTCGTTGAAGCATTGAAGCAGAAACTGCAGAAACTGCTTTCTATTCGTATCTAGCATCCAAGAATCTCACGCCATCTAGGCATCTACAGCTTGGCATCTAAGAATCTCAGATATACCTTTATACCTTGGATGGAAGTAACACAAGGCCTTAACACAAGGCCTTAGTGTTAGAAAACACATGCAAGTGTACAATCTATTTACAACATTCAACAATCAAATCTATTAGAAAGAAATTTCATGCTAATGAATATAGAGAAACTAAAATCCGAGAACACTTGACTTATTAGTCTCTTCTAGTGCCCTAAGTATAATCACATAAATTATCTTATTTTCTTTATTATCCAATGTATTTAAATGCCATTTAGCAAAAAATAATTCATGGCTTAGTTTATGGGGACTTATCCAGCTAAAAAGAAAAAGCATTTTATGGGGACTTTCCCATTCATACTCTGTTGCATACTCCCGGCACTCTCGTTAAATTTGGTTCACTTATAAATTAGAAATTTCATGAATCAAAAACCAATTTAGACCGGTTCTTTGAAAAATGGTCAAAAAATACCCCCGAAAATAGTAAATCAATTCAAAATGGCACCCACTTTAGGATGCATGTTGCATGTTTTAACATTTTTTGGCAAAGAAACCTGTTAAGTATTAAATGCAAAATTGACCAAGCCACGTGGAAATTAAAAGAGAAACTAAAATCCAAGTGCTCCTAAGAACACTCCGCTTATTAGTCTCTTGTTTCTTGTTTGATCACGTGATCTTGTAATCTTGTTCTGACACACGATATAAGCCTAGCTAGGACATATGATTCTAAATCTATTCCAATGGTTGGTATCATAAATAGAACTAATCTATTCAAATCCTTGGCCACCACCATGACCACCCAGATCATTTCATATACATTCAACAATCAAATCAATTAGAAATTTCATGGTAATGAATATTATCAAGTTAAGTTAACGAGAGAAACTAAAATCTCAGTGCTCCTAAGAACACTAGGCTTATTAGTCTCTTCTAGTGCCCTAAGTATAATCACATAAATTATCTTGTTTTCTTTATTATCCGACGTATTTAAAAGCCCTTTGGCAAAAAATAATTCATGGCTAATCAATGATTATTATCCAGGCTAATAAGTTATGCTTTGATTCAATTAAGTTAACCAATTAGCTTAGAAGAGAACTAAAATCCCAGTGCTCCTAATAAGAACACTAGGCTTATTAGTCTCTTCTAGTAACTCAGTTTGGTTTATTTATTATCTAAGCAATGTATTAGCAATGTGCGAGATAAAGTAAACACAATCTCGAAAAGAAAAAGTTGGGCAAAAAATAATACATGGCCTAGTTATAAGCCTCGGGATATATAGACCCCCGTAAGCTTGAATGTAAGATTGAAACTAGAGACTAAAATAATTCTACATAGCACTTCTTGGAATCCGGGGACCCCAGATCATGGATTTCATTCAACATTCAACATTAATTGGTTAACCACATACATTCATTCATTCAAACAATAAATTTCATGAATCAAAAACCAATTTAGATCGGTTCATTGAAAAATGGTCAAAACATTACCGGAAAAATAATAAATCGATTCAAAATGGTACCAAATTAATTTTAGGCGCTTCACTTTACCCACTTTAGCATGCATGTTGTATGTTTTAAGTATTAAATGCAAAATTGACCAAGCCACTGTGGAAATTAACCTATTTATATTTCGGCTTGAAGGCTATTCTAGGCTAACCAACCAATGATTATTAGAAATTTCATTCCACATTCATTCGTTCATTCATCATGTACATTCAACAATCAAATCAATTAGAAATTTCATGGTAATAATTATTAGCCAGGCTAGTTATGCTTAGATTCAATTAAGTTAAGTTTACCAGAGAAACTAAAATCCCAGTGCTCCTCAGAACACTAGGCTTATTAGTCTCTTTTTTTTCCCCGAACCGAACTGAAAGCCAAGCTCAAACCTTAATCTCTGGAAATGCCTACTGGAGCTCCATCTTCCTGGGGTCCAGATCTCCTCCGCCACCGCCGCGGCGAGAGCCGCTCCGCCTCCTCCATTGCCACGCGGCTCCTCGATCCCACGAGAGTTCACCATGGTCCCGAGTAGAGGAACTTGGAGCAGGTTCGGGAGGTCGTCCTCTGCTTGCGAGAGTGAGCGTTCGCCTCCGCCTCGGCATTGCCTGGCAAACGTGGTGGCGTCGAATCTCTGGGTCTTGGTATGGTCGGCGAAGTCCCAGCTCCGGCTACAGCGGCGAAGGACGAGGGCAGAGAGGCTTTTGGAGGAGCGGGCAAGCATGAGGGAGGAAATGTTGGCGGGGAAGGAGGAGTAGGGGACAGAGGGGCAGATGGGTGCGCAGGTCAAGAGAAGGAGGAGTAGGGAACAGAGGGGCAGATGGGTGCGCAGGTCAAGAGAAGGAGGAAGGAGAAGGAGGAGTAGGGGACAGAGGGGCAGATGGGTGCGCAGGTCAAGAGAAGGAGGAGTAGGGAACAGAGAGGCAGATGGGTGCGCAGGTCAAGAGAAGGAGGAAGGAGGAGGAGTAGGGGACAGAGGGGCAGTTGGGTGCGCAGGTCAAGAGAAGGAGGAAGGAGAAGGAGGAGGAGGAGATGGGCATTGTGAACTAGAAGAGCGAGCTCTCTCAGTGCAAGGAGAGTGAGAGAGAAAGAGTGTAGTCATGGAGGTGGTGGGGACTGTAGAGAGAGAGAGAGTGGGTGAGATCAGATCAGAGAGGACGAGGAGGAGAGAGAGAGAGAGGGGATGAATAATGGAGGGGCAGGTGAGAATAAAGAGGAAGAACCGCAAAACCCAACCGAATTTCGCTTTAGGGTGCATCAGTCGGTTCCTTGACACCCGAGCCAAAGGGTTTTTCGACAGGTTGCCATGGATATGCAAATGGTGGATTGGTTCCGTGGTGGGAGTACGAGAGGAACGTCCGGAAACAAAATTGGGCGTGGATCGGTCCAATCACGCGATGGAACCGGCGAGTTAAAGTGAAAAAATGGACGTATTGGATTAAACCTTGGTTAAGAAAAATGTTTCTCAACGATAAAAAGATAATTAGACAAATTGATCACCTCTTCCTCATATCAAATTTTATCACCTATTTACAAAAATAATTAGACACTCAATGCACAAGCTTTGATATAAAATAATAAAAAAAAAGCAAAAAAGAGGGTGGCAATGGAGAGGACGGTTGACCTTGTGCCAGCCAACGTTGTCTGTTGAGTGCTCTCGGCAGCACTCAAGATACCTCGCTTACAATTTCCTCGACCACCCATCAGGTATTTGCTTCTTCTTCATGGGATAATTTTCTTTATAACTATATTGCATTTGCAAATCATGATCAATAAATGAATACCTTGTGATAGGCAAATACTACGTGGTAGATTGTGCCTCCTTTCAAAGGTGAACGGTATCATCATTTAGGGATAGAGTGAGGCAGGCAACAACAGCAAGAGAATTATTCAACCGTAGGCTTTCTTTCGCTAAGGAATGTTATTGAAAGATCATTTGCGCTATTAAAGAATCGCTTCTTCATTTTGAGAGACATTCATTCATTTTCAACTAGAAAGCAATCATGTATTGTAATTGCATGTCGTGCTATCCATAATTACATCCGTGATCAAGACAAGATGTATGAGTACATCATGTATTCCGGAATACTCTTTTGGAAGTGCACAAGATGAGGTTATAGACTATACATCGACCGAGGACGATATCGGGATCAACATACTTAAGAAAGGAATTGCCAATCAATTAGCAAGTGATCATAATATGGCGAAGATTCCATGAAAATGTGTTTCCGGCTTTTGTAATGTATTTCCATTATTTTATATTTGAGGATTTCCTATCTTGACTCTTGTAACGTGATGTGGTATTTTGGAATCTCTTATGTTGGCTCTCGTAATGTGACGTGCTTTGTTTATTTTTCTCCATAAGCATTTGGGATATTATGAGGAACAATGCATACTCACAAATATTGAGAGCAATGATGGTTGAATGCTGAAGACCTGTTCCGGTGCTTGGCTATTTGCATTAATCTTACTGAAATTTGTGTGCGGGCGTACTTAACGTTACGAATCCAACGTAAAAGTTTCTGTGCACTCACTCACCAGCGTCTAAGCTACCGGTGAACTTCTTTTTATCGAATTCTTCTTAAGTATTTTCAAAAGAATAACCTACGATGGACTTTGAGTTAACCCGAGAGTGACGAGCGTCCCAGATCGTGCTCTTTTCTTGAATTGCAAAGTTTGTCTACTTTCTGACTGGACACTTTTGACAACTCTCCATTAGCTTGGCCAAATACAAAAATAGCAGCACGTTTTATCTTAGGAAATTTTAATACAACTTTCCAAATGTACCAGAAAAAAAAACACATGTGACCATAATGATAAAAATAGCAAAACTTTGGTCCATTCTCCTTGTTGTTTTGTTAACACTAGTGTTATGCAAAAGTTGATTGGTTATTCAAAAACAGAGTTGGATGGTCATTTAGTGAAGCGGTGGAAGTGCACCGTTCCAAAAGGTATCAAGTCCTAAAAATTTTTTTTTGCAAAAGTTGGGTGGTTATAGTGGTAAAATCTTGCAATGTTTTTTTTACATTTTGAAGGTCCTATAAAATTTGTCTAAGAGGTTATGCGTTTTTCTTTTTCTTTTTTTATTTTTGGGCCAATCAATCTTTCATCTAGAAGCTTTGTTGATGATTGCAAGGTGCTCAATGCATCACTCTAAAGTTTCCATTTTATTGAGTTACACAAGAAACAGCCCAAGGAAAAAATAACTCACACATTGGAGTGATTTTATTTTTATTTAGTGGACGGCGTGACTTATGCACCCAGTAGAAAAATCCATCACATCCATCATTTCCCAATCATATATAAATATTTATTTATTCACATGGCTATAATATTGCTTATTCTTCAAAGTGCATGTTGAAGAGCCAGAGCTAACGCGTCCACAATGTGCATCAAATTTGCTCTATTATAAAGTTTGGAAATATAACTTTGTGTTGTTAAAAAAACGGATTTCTGTTCTTGAAAGTAGAAATTTGTGTTATTATCAAATGGGTTTCTGTTTCAAGAAATAGAAATTTTATGCTGTTATCAAATGGATTTCTGTTTCAGAAATAGAAATTTTTGGTCGTTGTGAAACGGATTTCTTTTCTTATAAACTCGTCAATCTATTTCTGTTTCAGAAATAGAAAAACGGCCAACCGCCAACGACTAGATCTGGTTGCCGACCAGCCTCGCTTGACCTCAGGTGAGGCGGCCTGAGGCGACCCCCAGGCGGTCGTCGCCGGGGTCGCGCGATCCCCAGGCGGCGGTCGTCGGGGTGCTAGCCCTCAGGCGGCACTGGCCGGCCGCCGGATCAGTTGCTTGGAAGATGATGAATAGTGCGCGATGAACAATGTCCGATTGCATTTCGAAAATGCAACTTTCCAAAACTCCTCATGGGCTCCATTCAGCCAAAGGCCCTTGGAAGCTTCCCAAAAAATTTGCCAAACAACTTAGCATTTGCATAAGAGACTTTACACCCCCAAAAGAAGCTTTCAATTGCTGACCCAAACACGCCTGAATCTGAATCTGAATATTGCACAAATGGAGACGGTAATAATCTCTCACGGCACTCATTATGCCTACTTCATTTTTATTGACATGATAGATTTTTATCCCATCACAAGTTTTATCCTCACTCCCAAGCCAAACGTGGGCCTAGGGTTTTCTATAATTAATTGAGTGCTTTCTTCGTTCTCTCATCTTTCCTATTCCTTGGTTCATCTCGCCGTATCACACCGCTTCCAAATTTCCATGCGAACGAGAACGAGAACGAGATCGAGATCGAGATCGAGGGATAAGAACTCGAGAGGCCGTGGAAATTTTTCTGTAGCCGGAGTCAATCAAGGGTGTGTGTGATCAGGGCCTGAAGGACCAAATTCGACTACCATAGATTAGCAACGGGACCGGAGCTTCCGTCCTCCTCCGCCTCCTCCTGGTATGTTGTCTTTTACCCACGTTATGCATGGCCCGTCTGAATTTCCTGTTGCAACTCGTGACCCTCTATTCTAGGATTTTAACTGTTCATTCTTACTTAAATTTCCAGATCTTCTATATCTGCAAGAAACGTAAGACACTTCAATTGTATGATCGGCCAAATATGGAAGAGAAAATAAGCGATAATCACGTCTGGTCTTGTTTCTGGAGGCTTTCTCCGGAAGGGCGTTCTCTATCACATAAGATGATTTAATGTTTCCGGTGAGCAAAGAGCGAAGACTTTTATTGGGTTTATCAACAATAAGTTACATAATTTGCTTGACCAATGGCTTCCACTTCAATTGTTCTCAACTATAACTAACTAGCTTTGGGAAGCCATACTTGTTGCGTGCAACCAGGATAGTTTACCGTCCATCCTTAGAATTGATCGACATTAAAAGAAATCAAGCAAATTGAAGAACTTGAGAGTGCAGCTGAGCCCGGGCCATGAAATAATTCTGTAACTGGACGAGAGAGGGAGAGAGAGAGAGAGAGAGGGAGGGAGGGAGGGAGGGAGAGGTTTATATGTGTATTGCTATCATATGAAGCTTTACATCAAAGTATAACAACTTGTCGATTCGAATTAAATGCAGCCTATCACTTGCAGAGATCGAGGCAAACAATAAACTCACACAAATTGCTGCTTGTTAGAGGGCAGGAGGGAGGGAGGTGTTCATGTGTTTCTATCACATAAAGCTTTACATCTAAGTTTAATTATGGTCCCACGCAAAGATTGTGGCAAACAATGGACTCGCACCAATTGCTGCTTGTAAATAAGTCCACTTGCTTAGTGAACTTCCTTCGCTAGTGGGCTGAATTGGGAGATGGACAGTCATATCTGTATACATAAAAGCATCAGTTAATTTCAATCTCATGTACCAGGAATCGGGAACATCCTTTCATATTTCATCCTTTTTTTTTTTAACGAATTACTGAAAGTATTTCCAAATTGTGAATAGGATGCATAGGAGGGGCAAGCATGTATTTGTTTAACCACTTTCCAGTGTTTTCTTCTTCTTTTCTCCAAACTACAGAAAATCTTCGATGTGGCAGCAAATTATGTGATGCTAGGAGTTTGGAAACTTCCAAATAAGCAAATTGGACAATTACTTCGGGTTTTGGGAACTATTGACTCTTGAACATCTACCTACCTATCTATCTATATATCTACTTATCTACCCGTGTATGTATAAAACTTTCTAATAAAGCTCGCGCGGGGTAGAGGTTGAGCCGCGTGGCTGGCACGCTCACAAGAGAGCTTGACTCATAATTTCACTTTTCACGCTCCCTTTACCAAATCTTTTATCCTAACAAATCTCCAATTCTGCGTCCTATATATTTGTTATGAATCTATGATCTCACATATATATATATATATATATATATATATTCATGTAGGCTGAAATTTTGAGTTGGTAGGACTAAATCCTGCATCCGAGGCATTGACAGAAAAATTAAGCCGGGCTTGCGTATAAGAAGCAAACATCGCAAACTACAGAAAAGTAGTTTTTAACGTGAAGACCAAAATTTGAGCATTGTTTCCTGTGTTTCTAAAAGAAGAAGTTCCCAAGGCCTTGCTTGTTGGTACCCAGTCACTTGAAACATATCTGTTCACTCTGTGGTATACAAGGGAAATGCTAAGTGCGACATCTAAATTATGGGAGCTTGTTGAGGTTCTGCCTAATAAAAAGTGGAAGTGTAAGCTTTGCGGGTATGAGTATGACGGAGGCGGGACGAGGATCATGGCCCATTTTGCTGGAGTTGGAGGTTATGGGATTCATGGCTGCAAGGTCGTCGATGCCCGAGTGAGATCAGAAGCCCTAAAAGCGTTACAGGGAGAAAGAGTGGTGGAATTGAGCAACAAACAAGGCAATGTTGAAGAGGGTCTGCATCAGCCCGTGACTGCGAGCAATGACGATGCTTCGATAGAGACTTCAATCGCAGCCATACCGTACCTGAGCTATGGTGCAGGTTCATCAGCCTCTCTTCCATTGCCTGAGACGAATTTGCCCAATCAGTCTCATCCTGCTTTAACCGACATGCCACGCCCACTGAATGCTGAAGAGGGAGAACCCAATACAGAGGTTCCACATGGTATGTGCGCATCTCTAAATTTTCCATAAGTTGAAGCTCGTGCAGACTGCTTAATTTGTCTTCTAATCTTCACCTAAGAATAGGAATATAGGCAGGATGCTCAGACTTCTAATAGTTATAGAGAAACAGAAAATAGACAGGAATTAATAGGAAAAGAGGAGTTTAAGAGCCGGTCATTGATAATCATTAGATCTTTGAAAAGGACGAGACAAATGTTTTGAAGTGTGTGGCATTCAAATCTTGGAAAGCCATGGCTCTCCCTATCCCTAATGATCTCCTACATGAGCATTGGCTTTTAAAGTAATGAATAGAGTCATGTGAAACTCTGGAGCTAAAACTCTACCTAAGCACCTCCTGTTAAACCACTTGCCAAATCAAATTGCTCCATGCATTCCACGGAAATATATCAAAGCTTTAAATCAGAGTATATTAACTTGTCAATTCAATACGAATGTGATCTATCGCTGTAGAGATCGAGGCAAACTTTAAACTCACATATTTGATTTGTGAATTTCTTCGCTAGTAGGCTGACTTTGGAGATGGACATTTTTATTAGCACACATAAAAGCGTCAGTTTAATTTCAATCTCATTTACCATGTGCCCAATCCCGAAGTTAGTTCAATACATATGACTAGCTACGATAAAAATAAATGCTATAGCCAAATGACGATGAGCAATATATCGTGAACAGCCTTTAATATTTCATCTATGTTTTCCTAGTGAATCACCAAAGTATCTACAAATTCAAAAAGAGGATGCATGGAAGGGGCAACAATGTAATTGGTTAAAAAGTTTTTTTCCATGGTAAAACTGGTATTTCATGATTGTGTGCATATTCTGCATCTAAGATTGTTGGTGGCCCATATTTGACAAATACATGATATTAGAGGAATATTTGAAAGATTGCAAATAAATGAATATTAGTAAATCAATAAAATTATATTTTAGCATATAATAAAACCATAATAATTAAATGAATAAAATTTTATCCTACCAAATAATTTCCTAAGTTTCATAAGTTTATACGTATAAATATGGCCGAATGCATGATTAGTTATGATTCTCTAATAAAATACATAATTATAAATGGCTCCAATGAGAATTTTTTAATATTTACATTTGAAAATTAGGGGTCAACAAGCACCTAAAATAAGATAAAAGTGCGGTGCTTTGAAATTTTCAATTACTTATATATGATTAGATTATTTATCAAAGATAATTCCTATGACTTTTAATTTTAAATCAGTTTTTTTCCAATGGAGAGATCATGCTATGGGGTCGCCAATATGTCACTATTGTGACATGAATGCCTACATAACATATCGATTATCATATGGGACGTTGTTTATAATATTTTTGTTCGAAAAAGTGAATACAAAGTTACAAATTAGTTATTTCTGCGAGTGTTACATATCTATAAAATATATCTAAGAAGTACCTAATAGTGAATTTTCACTTATACTTGATTTTAGGTGTGAGAAAGCATGTTGCACCGGCTAAGCGTCAACTGGGTACCCGTAGGCTTGCCGACACAAGTATGACATCTCTCAAAAGAAAGCTGGAAGAACTCATCAGCAAGTGCCAAGTGGACATGAACAAGCTAAAGTCGAAGTGGAGGAGGATAGAAGAAGATTATAGGAGTGTAGCGCGGGCAATCAGAGAAGGAATATCTTTTCCACCGGAGAAAGTAGGAGAGGTGGAAGAGTTGAGCAAAGAAGTTGAAGAGATTCTTCTACCGGGATGCAGCAAAATATCTCCCTCGGCGACAATAGAATTAGTAGGCAAAGAAACTCCACGGAAGGTGAATGAGATTTTTTCCTATTTAATGCAGGACAACGTTTCCGTAATTGGTGTTTATGGTATGGGTGGAGTGGGCAAGACGGCCATTTTGAGGCATGTCTATAATAGACTCCTTGAGTATCTTGCCTTGGATGTATTCTGGGTTGCTGTACCTCAGGATTTTAGTGTGTATGCGCTACAAGAAGAGATTGCCAATGCGGTCGGGCTAGACAATCTCTCAAATGAGAAGGATGTGAAGAGAAGGGCGGGCCTATTGTATGGACATTTGAATGTCAAGAATAGATCCATCCTAATTTTAGATGGCCTTTGGATGCATTTTGAAGTTAAGGATGTGGGAATTCCGGTTGAAACGAGCAAACTAAAGCTGGTAGTGACAACCTGATCACTATACTCTGTCAAAAGCAAATCAAGATAGAACTTCTCGATATGGAAGATTCCTGGAGCTTATTTTCGAAGAAGCTTTGCTTTGCAGGAGAACTCTCTCGAGAAGTTGAACAAATTGCAAGGTCTCTTCTTGATAGGTGTTATGGTCTGCCACTTGGGATCATTGAGATTGCAACTCGCATGAGAGGAGTAGAGAAAGTGCATGAATGGAGAGGCATGTTGGGAAAATTAGAAGGCTCCAGGATGGAGCTTGACGTGTTCAAGAGATTGAAACTCAGTTACGTGAACTTGGGTAATGATCAAGTGCAACAGTGTTTCTTGCATTTGATACTTTGTTTTGGAGACGTCTTTGTCGTTTCAGGACATATTAGTAGAGAAGATTTGATAGAGGTGGAATTGCCACCAGGCAAGGATTGCACGATCGGGGTAACGCCATATTGGATAAAATAAGAGGGGCCTACCTGTTGGATCCAGAAAAAGAGTATCAGTCTCTACACCCGTTGAAAAGGGACATGGCATTGAATGTGGTGGCGAGCACAACTCACATGGTTAAGGCCTACATGGGGTTGAAAGAAATACCGGAGGAAGTATTCTGGACCGATTGTCTAGAGAACGTCTTTTTACAAGGCAACGCAATAAAAGAAATCCCATATGGCATGTCACCAAATTGCCCTAAACTGACGAGGCTGTCTTTGAATGGCAATGACATGTTGAGAGTCATCCATGAATCTTTCTTCAGACATCATAAGGGGTTGACGGTTCTAGATCTCAGCAATACCGGAATCACGGAATTGCCGAACTCCATCTCTCAGTTGGAGAGCTTGGAAGCACTGTAACTGCGAAATTGTTTGGCATTAGGTTTTATTCCTTATGTAGGAAAGTTGGCATCCCTAAGAAAGTTGGACCTCGAAGGGTGTGAATGTCTTGAAGAAGTGCCAGAGGGCATGGAGATGTTGGTAAACCTGAGGTACCTCGCACGAGATGGCACGGAGATCAAGACATTACCAGAGGGAGTGTTGGGGAAGCTGGTGAACTTGCAATATCTTGCGATTGATAGGCTGAGGGCAGGAGAAGAGGTAAAATTAACGAAGATGGAGGCACTTCATTGTTTTGTTGCCAATGTGGAAATGTTCAATGCAATGGTAAGGTCTCTCGAGCGAAATAGTTGCCGATGGTACAGCCTGGCGA
The DNA here is from genome assembly GCA_031216405.1 of Syzygium malaccense. NCBI lineage: Eukaryota > Viridiplantae > Streptophyta > Magnoliopsida > Myrtales > Myrtaceae > Syzygium > Syzygium malaccense. The sequence goes on along the minus strand of CM062258.1, from coordinate 3,890,486 downwards.
TGGGTGCACCAGGCGATTGTCGCCTTTGGTGTATGGCGGAGACTGAGAGGAGAGTACTCATCAGTAGTTGCGACCATATTGCTGCGAGTGTAGACGGAACAAGTGGTGATGTCTGTGCTCTGCTTCCAGAAGGTGTGCAATCATTGGAATTGCACAGGTGTCATAAAATGAAGAGAGTAATGGAATGGGAGTGGCTAACCACTGTCCTTCCAAATCTGGAGGAGATTATGATAAATAGTTGCGAGAAATTAGAGGAGATAATACGGGGGCATTGCCAAGCGGAGCCACCTGTCGCCTTACATATCTTGGAGTAAATGGTTGCAACAACATGAAGAGGGTGCTGCTGACGCAATACATGTTCCTCCACCTCCCTTTCCTCCAATCGATATCAGTCAAAGACTGCAAGGGCATAGAGGTGATAATAGGCACCGATGCCAAAACGACGCACTGTTCCTTCCCGAAGTTAATGGACCTGATTCTATGGAATCTTCCTGAGCTGAAGAGCATCTGTGATGGGACCACGGGTTGCGATTCCCTCCGGTGGATTTTTATAAACAATTGTCCGAAACTGAAGAGGATTCCTCTGCAGCTGCCCCTGTTTGACAATGGGCTCCCTTCGCCTCCCCCTTCTCTTCGAGAGATTTGGGTAAATTGGCAGACGTGGGAGTCGCTGGAGTGGGATCATCCCCTTGCCCGTTCTTCACTTGAACACTTGCTCAAGTTTCTTGGTAAGTCACCAACAAATTTTACTTCTTTTATTCTTTCCACATCTCCCTTGGTCCCTTCTCAGGATCGATTCTCCCACGGTATGGGAAGTTCATTTTTTTTCTAACTTTTATAGCAAGTGTTATACCACATATCTGTGCTACACACTGATAAATGAATTCTATTACAGCTTGAAAGTGTAGCATAATGGTCATGTTACTATTAAATGTTAGTTGTTTCGGCGAAGTTCGAAAATTAGGAAAAAAAAAATACTCCCTTAACTTTGATAGAATAACAATGGCAATAGTCCTTGCTCCTCTGTTTTTTTTTTGTTTTTGGCCAAGGCACTCTTCGTACATTTAAAAGATGTTTCTCACACCTCTTCCAGTAAAAAAGCCATTCTGAGTATACAAAAATTTTGCATATGCTGATGCACAAATCCCTCTTTTATAAGTTATCAGTTTTTATGGTCACAAAATGATCACGACATAGAGATGACAAATGATTAATGGCTGCAGAATTCTCATACAAAAAAATTAAAATTGATCATGATAACCTTGTTGGAAAGACGCTAAAGCCTGGTAAAAGTAAAATTTGATGGGGAAGTTCTGCTTTATTGGTTGGGATAGTTTAAGAGAGCATGTTAAATGCTTTTTACCTTTTCTTTTGGTTGCCTTTTCTGTTTTACCTCATCCAGTATTTCTATTTTTTGTTGTCTTTTTCTCAACTGCAAGTGACTAACAAAAATTAATATTTCTGCCCCAGACTGAGGAAGCCGTAGAGGATTTAGTTGAGGATGAATCGTCCTCTGACGGCAGTGGACATCAAACTCGTGGCCATTGCTACATCTACATCCTCCTGCTCGATTGATGCTTTAAATATCTCTGAACCTTGTGACGACACATGCTTAATTTATGCTTTCTTTTCCAATCTACGATAACTATGTCTTGTTTCTGGATTTCTCGATTTGTATTATCCCTTATTTCTACCTAGTTAAACATATCTCTTTCTAATTTCTCTCCACCCCACTTGAATGAATCGCGTAAAGGATTGATCTGGATATGAATTAGATGATCTACTTAGAGTAAGTATAGTCTACTGTTAGAGGTGCTCTTGGTTTGGAGCAGACTAGTGGCTTAATGGCGTCCGCAAGTATAGTCTATCCAGTAAGTATAGTCTACTGGATATGACCGGCTGCGGGAAACTATCAAGCTTTGATCTTGGTTACCAAAGCATGATCTGGCCAAGAAACGTTGAACGAGACTTGAAAAACTGAAGAATATGACAAGCCTGCTATCTCTTCTCTCAGTTTCTTTGATTTCTGGCATTGTTAGGGTTATGGTGGTAATCATTTACGTCCACAGTATCATCTACTCGATTTTGAGTCAAGCTTATACACATGCCACCAGCATATTGTGGAAATTATACGGTACCATGTCATGCAAAAAAGTCCCTGACCTTAATGAAATTTACCAGACAGGCTGCGAATCTCGATCCCGCTGCTCCAAATAAGTGGAGCGATGATCCTAAGTACTAATATCCAGTCCTGTCGCCGGGTTGTTCCTCAATGAAATTACTCTTTCCTCTTCCCGCCTTGCAAAATCAAAGCTAGGCATTGCTAGTAACGCGCTGAACTACATTTTCAACACTAGGCTCTGTTTGTTAACTGTTATAGATCTCACAGGGTGGTTGTGTTGCTCTCAAAGCATTTAGAAAAGCATTCAGGGCCATCAACTGCCTCCTTTTGTTTTTCTAGCAAGAGAAGTACTTGTCTTGGAAGTTTGCATGAAAGTGATGACCCAACTAACACTACCGTTCCTTAGTGTCACGAGAATGGATATGCGATGCAATCCACGGCAAAAGAAATTCAACGGAATTGACGAAGGGGATCGGGTTTATTCAGCGGACGAAGATAAGCAAGCGTACCTCGAAGGCCACCTCGAAGGCCTTGGCGAGAACGTTGCGTAGGTTTTCTATATTAGTGACTTAGCACGAGGTCGCAGGACCTTGTTGCCTTCTAATCAATCTTCATTCGGTTTTTCACGGTCTAATTTGCAGGCTCCGTGGGAACGAGGTTGGTGAGAATCTGGCAATGGCAAGTGGAATCTAAGTAATGATCCATTTGCCGTATCAATTGGTAGTCCAACCGATCTTTAATGTATTAAGATTAGGGTTAATACTACGAAAAACTCCAAACTGGTACACTTGTGATAAGTTTACCCCAAATTAATTTTTTGACCATAAAAAATTCCAAACTGGTACATTTTCGACAAATTTACCCCAAACTAATTTTTTAACCATCAAAAACCCAAAATTGGTATATTTGTGACAAATTTATCCTCTATTAGTTTCCATTAAATTGGATTGATATCATGAAAAATCATAAATTGGTATAGAGGATAAAATCCCAAATTGGTACACTTGTCAGCTACACGTGTCATCTAACTTAGCAATTTGACGGTAAAATTTAATGGAAATCAACAGAGAGTAAATTTGTCACAGGTATACCAGTGTGGGACTTTTAGTGATTAAAAAATTAATTTAGGGTAAATTTGTTACATGTGTACTAGTTTGAGATTTTTCATGATATTAACCCTTAAACTTATTCAAGCAACCGGTGATACTGTAAAATTGTTCATGGTCTGATGACTTCTTATGCCGTATGTTGCAGGAGCCGGGACATTTGGCCATCTCTCGGACTCGTTCTTGGGAAGAAAAGGCTCTCTCACGGTGGTTTGTATCTTGAACGCCATCTTCGGTTGCTTGACGGCCCTCTCTCCGGATTACTGGACCTATTGCCTCCTCCGCTTCATTACCGGATTTAGCACCGGCGGGGTTGGCCTATGCGCTTTCGTACTATCCACCGAGCCTATCGGCCCAAAGAAGCGCGGAGTGGCAGGAATGTCCACTTTCTACTTCTTCTCGTGCGGCATTGCTCTTCTCTCTGGCATCGCTTATGTGTTTCGCTCATGGCGGGACCTCTATATCGCTTCCTCCATTCCCTCCATGCTCTTCATTGTAGGGGTCCTCCCTTTGTTCTCGGAGTCCCCACGGTGGTATCTCGTCCGGGAGAAGATTGACGACGCCATGAAGCTTATGCGAGCTATCGCGAAAGCCAACAGGAAACACCTCCCCGATGGGGTCATCCTCGCACTTGATGAGGAAGTGAATGAAAACTCGAATGATGGTCGATCCTGCAAAGATCAAATGGACAAAAAGGACGTGATTACGGGGTCTCTCATCAATGTGGTGAAGTCACCTGTCACTCGGATTCGCCTTTTCTTGGCCGTGGCAATCAACTTCCTGTGCTCGGTCGTGTACTATGGCATTAGCCTAAACGTCGTCAATCTCGAGACCAACCTTTACCTTAATGTGCTCCTCAACGGGGTGGCTGAAATGCCGGCCTTTACCATAACGGCGCTCTTGCTCGATAAGTTCGGGAGGAAGCCACTGGCGATTGGCACACAGTGGTTCAGTGGATTCTTCTGTCTTATTGGGAGCTTGATGACGATAAATGGGGTATGGAAAGTGGCGAGGATGGTGTGCGGAATTCTCGGGATTTTTGGCATGGCCGGCACTTATAATTTGCTCTTTATCTACACGGCGGAGCTGTTTCCGACGGTGGTGAGGAATGCAGCTCTTGGCTGTGGAGCTCAGGCGGCGCAAATGGGTGCGATTTTGGCGCCTTTGGTGGTGGTCTTAGGAGGTGGCTTCCCATTCGCGGTCTTTGCGGTTTGTGCAATTCTGGGAGGGATACTAGCATTTTACCTCCCGGAGACGTTAAATCTGCCTCTGTATGATACAATGGCTGGAATGGAAGGTGGGGAGAGTGTACGAAGGAACACAGTTCTGTTGCTTTAAACTAAACTTGAATAATTTAGACTTAAATGACTGTTTTTGGTGATAGGATCTTCCTATTATGTTTTTATTTTTTTTACTTCCTTTGTACAAGAATTGAAGGGTCACGTAGATTACAGCAGCATTGACTACAGGAACACATGACCACGCTTCTTCTTTCTCGTCTTGTTTTTTCTTGGTTATGCCTTTAGTAGAGAGTAGGATGACAGAATCTCTCTCTTAAACAAAGAGAAAATGTCTGCAAGAGTAAATCTTTGAAATCACTCATGTTGCCTTAAAGCAGTTGTCATCACGTGATGAGAACACACTATATTAACCTTCGACTAATAGTGTTTTCAGATTAAGGCATTCAACTCCACATAACGATACTGTCAGTATCACTTGACACGAGAGTATTAGGCTATGCTGTTCACGGCAACACGTGGTCAAGCTCTTGATGCAGAGACTTATGAGGGATAAGAATTCCTGACCCTACTACTATCGACATGAGGGATAAGAATTCCTTTATGCAAGAGCATCAGCCCCAACAGTTTTTTGAAGTAAAAGGCGATATCGATATGCTGAAAAGAAAACATGTATGTCTAACCATCCTGCCTTTATGCAGGACATCAACTTTACCAGTTTTTTGAAATAAAAGGCGAGTTTACCGAAAGACTAGTGTTTAAGGGACTAGCCTCATTAGGTGACAGCCAGCTTTGCCCTGATACATTACTTCTACGAGGAAAAATCTCTGCTTTTCATCCATGTACTTTCACGCATTTCCTAATCAAAGTTTCATACTTATGATTTGTCTAATCAAGTCATTTTAGTTTCACAATGTTTTCTAATCAAGTCTCATCGCGCAAAATCCGACCAAATTTAGCCAACGTGGCTGTCGGACGATATCAAAGTATGATGCGGATAAAACATGCGGATACTTATGTGGAGGTCCCCTTGTTGGTACTTGGCAAGGCCGACTTTGAGTGAGGCTCACCCTCACTAGATCTAGCGAGGTTGAGTCTCGCCAGAGGTCGGGGAGGTTCGGCTTTGCTAGCTTCGGTTGAGCCTCGACAAGCAGCGAGGTCAGCCCTTGCCAAAGCCCGCCTCGGCGACCTCGCCCTTGCGAGGCGAGCCTCGCTTAGCTGTTGAGGTCGGCACTCGCTAGATTCCGGCCAGGGCAAGCCTCGCTGGCACTCCCCTGTGGCCAGTCACTGGCCATCGAGGAGGCTGACAACTGAGGAGAAAGAAGAAGGAAAAAAAATGAAGAAAAGAAAAGAAAAAAAGGAAAAGGAAAAAGAACAAGAATAAAAATTTAATAAAAAAACTTGGAAATCCTAAGGTTCTCGGCCTAATTCCAAAAAAAACCTCAAACTTTACACTTTGTCCCAATTATACCATGAACTTTTTTTTGTCTAAAAAAAAACCTCAAACTTTTATCCGAGTCCCAAATCTACCCTACTGTTATAACTCCGTCCAATTAACGTCAAAAAAAAAAAAAAAAAACAGAACCAGCAGCTGCGGCGTGGCCAAGCCTTCGCCGGTGGCCAGGCCGCAGCCGCCGGGAAGGAGCGGCGGGGAGGAGCGGCGGCCCTCGCCTGGGCTTTCCCGAAGGCCGGCGACCCTCGCCGGCCCCGGGCGAGTCGCCGGCGAGGGCCTGCAGCCCCCGATCTGGGGCGAGGGTCGCGCCCTCGCCAGGCCCTCGCCGGGGACTCGCCCGGGGCCGGCGAGGGTCGCCGGCCTTCGGGAAAGCCCAGGCGAGGGCCGCCGACCCCAGGCGAGGCCTCGCCCAGGGTGGGCGACCCCAGGCGAGCTCGCCCCAGATCAGGGTCGGCGGCCCTCGCCGACGACTCGCCCGGGGAGGCCCAGGCAAGGGCCGTCGACCCCGATCTGGGGCGAGCTCGCCTGGGGTCGCCCACCCTGGGCGAGGCCTCGCCTGGGGTCGGCGGCCCTCGCCTGGGCTTTCCCGAAGGCCGGCGACCCTCGCCGGCCCCGGGCGAGTCGCCGGCGAGGGCCCACAGCCCTCGATCTAGGGGAGGGCGCGACCCTCGCCCCAGATCGGGGGCTGCAGGCCCTCGCCGGCGACTCGCCCGGGGCCGGCGAGGGTCGCCGGCCTTCGGGAAAGCCCAGGCGAGGGCCGCCGCTCCTCCCCACCGCTCCTTCCCGGCGGCTGCGGCCTGGCCACCGGCGAAGGCTTGGCCACGCCGCAGCTACTGTTCTGTTCTGTTTTTTTTTTTTTCTGACGTTAATTGGACGGAGTTATAACAGTAGGGTAGATTTGGGACTCGGATAAAAGTTTGAGGTTTTTCTTGAGACAAAAAAAAGTTCAGGGTATAATTGGGACAAAGTGTAAAGTTTGGGGTTTTTTTTGGAATTAGGCCCAATTCTTAGTACAAACACAGAATTCCTAATGTGTGTTGTTCAGAACACTGAGGTGCTTTACAAAGTCATGAGCTAATCCTTTTCCCCGTGGCACAATCCACGGAGTTTGTTGCTTGTTTCCTTACCTTCAAATTCTTATGCTGAGTTTGTGGGTGGCTATAACCCGAAACAGACTTATTCAGTTTTTTACATTTCAGCACCAACCCTGAAGATCAAACATCAGAAAATCCTAGTAAAATGGCCTTTGAAATTCGTCTCATAAATCAAATCCAATGTACAATAATTATGAAAAATATAATCGAATGTATATTACTGGCACATTTGGCACATTGTTGCCAAGCTTTTCCCAGTGAGATAGAATTGCTATCTGCTGCATAATCGACGATTACAGCGACTGAGACTCAAGAGTCCAAGTGCCAGGAACTAACATGAAAAAACAGCACATCAAGCTTCACGGAACTGTAGGCTGAAAATGATGCAGCCCGAGCACACGGCGAGGAAACCGAGCGTTGTTGGGTTGTTGCAAATGAAGTTGATCAGGTACACCACGAATGCCATCGCGTGGGCCAGCGCGTGGAGGTTGTTGGCTGCCTGACGCCTAGTGATTGTCCAGGGCCACCGGGGTTGACGCATATGCCATAGTTGTTGATGCCCAAGTAGTAGACTCCCGATCCAAGGTCCGCCAGGACGTACTCGACCGCTCTCGCCAAAACGGGATCAGCCCACGACAGACTTGGCCAGAGCAACAAGCACGGTGGTGCACCCGCAGGCGAGCCACACACCATGGCCCAATGTGGATTTCAACGACGTGTCATTGAATATTGGGCGGGTCGGCGACATCAGCGGAGTCGGAGCTGTCAACAGCAGCAGTTCCACAGCGAGCTCGGTGGCTGCCAGGCAGTATACACGGCCCTTGTCCTTGGGGACGTGAGCTCGTTCACGGATCATCGAAGAGTGAAGTGACTTGTGATGAAATGCAACATATTATCATTGCTGCTGTGCTAGAAAGAAACCATCATAACAGAGGGGCGAGAGATGATGTATGTAAGTCGGAATAAGTGGCCATGGAACATTTCGGTCTAGTGGAAGACTTGTGGAGAAGAACGGGGAGGGTCAATGGAGTGGCTCGAATTGTGCTCGCGTGGTCCTTGTTAGGACTCAAACTCTCTCGTGCCAATTTGGTTCGCACATACTTTCTCCATGAGCTGAGCCCCACACAGGCACGTGTCACGGACCAAAGTTCAACACGTAATCAATCCAAGTGATTGCCACATCATCGATCCAAGAAGGTTCCTTAGAACCGTTAGATCGGCAAAAGGGGTTCGATCTCACCATCGAATTTGTGTGACAAGGATTGAAGCCCTTCACCGTTGGATGGAGTCAATCTCCACCGTTGGATTAATGGGATGAGGATCACTATCTTCCACTGTTAGATCAAATGGATCTCTATCGTCGGATCAATTTGACAAGAATTGACATCCTCTACCGTTGGATCTTGTAGATGATCAATGGTTGTAATTAGAAAGACTTTTGTATAAATAGGGGAGCTCTCCCCTCATTTGAATCATCCATTTTCCTTTGAGCAATACAAGCAATGTAGAGCTTCTCTCTCTAGAAATTTTCATTCTTGAGTGTAAAAGTGGGAGTGAGATCAAGGCTTACTTAGATCTGATCGAGTGATTCGAAGGTCTAAGTGCCGCACGGTTTGCGACCAAAAGAATCGTCCCGTGATACACGCACAAAAGCGAATGGAAAATGTGATGTCCATATCCAGCAACTTCGGGCTTTTGCGTGGTGTACTCGTATAAGCCACTCGTTCAACGCTTTTGAGGGGTCCACGTGGGACTATATAACTTTGATTAGGGAAAGACTTTTTTTTTGGTCGAATGAAAAAGAAAAAAGAAAAAAAGATCCTTACCAAAAAAAAAAAGAAAAAAAGACATAGTTTTGGCCATTAGTTCCAGTTGTTTAATAAATTTAACTTTTTGCTTTCCATATTAATCGAATTTATTTAACCGATGATCCATTAGGAAGCTCCAATAGTAAAATTGCGAGAGTTATGGAAGTGGTCAAGAAAACTCTCTCTCAATGAGGAGTTTCGTGCAAGACTACTCGAGCGGGAAAAGTATCAAAATTGCTGGGATAGATGCCGACGTCCTACTGGCATAGCCAAAGCCAACATTGATTATTTTTATAAAATTTTTAAAAAACTTTTGAAGTTTTTAATAAATTTTTTATTTTCTTTATTTTCTTTCTTTCTTATTTTCTTTCTCTGTCGGCTGCCGGATCTTGTCAATGGCTAGTGACTAGCCACAGGAGAGGCCAACCTCGCCAGCCTTAGGCGAGGCTTGAGCTCCCCACGAGTAGCCGGTGGCGAAGGAAGAAAGAAAAATAAGGAAAAAAAATTAAAAATTCGAATTCTTTTTTTTTAATTGTTAAAATTGTTTATATCAGCAATTTCTGTGCCTAGCGTCTCAGGCATTGGCGTCCTAGGGTCAGCCTCGATAGACCCGGGCGCCATGGACAAGCGTTGGAGTTCTCATGCTCAAGCACAGAGTTTTTGGTTGGAAAATGAATTCCAATCTTTGAAAGAGGAAATAACTTTCCTGAATTTAAATTTGAGTAGAAAAATTAAATCTTTTTTATTGAATAAAAAAATATTTACTGTTGACTCATTTTTCTAGAAAAATATTTTAGGTAAGCAATGGGAGTGTTGATGTCAATTTGAAAGGGCGGTCGAAACGATTTGCTCCTCTTTCCTCTTTTGGCGCGGCAAGTTTCTGCCTCCAACGGCTCCTCTCTCTGCACTGGAGAGGAGCTTGAAGTTCCACAACAAGACCGGGAGTGAGTTCGGCGGAGACACGCTTCCCATCAAGGTTCCTTCTTTAGTTTTACTGCGTTGCTTTTGGCTTGGTCTCTGTTTGGTTTTTGAGTGCGATTCTCGAAGATTTTGGGGGGTCTTTTTTGATCTCGAGGTCACTGATCATGTGTTTTAAGGTTTTCTGGTCGACTATTACGTCGGATTTGGTACGGTGGAATGGAATGAGGAAATGATGATTCCAAGTCTTGGTTTTTGTTCGGTGATTTGGGGGAAACGGAATGGAATGGAAAACCTTGTGTTTGAGTACGGTTCTGGAAGGATTTTGGGAGGTTCGAGCTTGTGGCGGTTTGGTGATGTGGAGAGATGGTCACTGTTCGCGAGCTGGACTGTTAGTGCTTAATTCAATTCGCTGCAGTTCGATTTCGTGATAATTCTGGGAGATGTGAGGTTGTAGTGGTTTGTTGATGTGGTCTAATGACCGTTGTTCTCCAGCTTTTCGCAGTTTCCGAATTAATTCTTGGTACCTTTGGTGCTTAGTTCGAGCTTTCTATCTTGGTTAATTCGAGGTTGATTTTTCTAATGGATTCAAAGTACTGAACTGGATAGAGTTCCTATCTGCTTGTGGTATTTTTCTTACCCACTAAGGTGTTCGGTCATACCGTTATGTATAGAGTTGTGAAAGAAAATAATTATTGAAAGGATGTTAGAGAATATCCTGCGACGTTTGGGCCATGCACTCGATCCCGACTGTTCCTCTTTTCTCATTTTGCTTAGTTATGTTGGGATCTGAGTCACGGAATTTTCAGTTCTTACTTCAATATGTTTCTAGCGGATTTCGTCAACTTGCTGAGGTTTCTTTTCTTTTCCTTTCATCTGATTGTTTGTCCTTGATAAAGCTCCTCGAATTGGTTGTACCATGGATGGTCACTTATGTTTTTTGTTTCTGGCATTCAAGTGGTTGAAGAAGGATTTAGTGAATTGGTTGCTCATACAAGTATGGTTGTTTCATTTGATGTAAAATTAAATTATCTTATGGAGGCAATTCCAGTCTGGGTGGGTGCTGCCCATTGTTTTCTGCCTCATGTTGATAGTTCTTGTTTTTGCATCTGGTTCTGCTGAATATGGAAACTAACGACCAGTTGTAGGTATCTGGCTCGTAGCCATGAGTTTGGATTGCTCATCCAGGTCAGCAAAGGCCATAGCTGGACATGTATGGATATTTATGTCTTTGCAACCCCATTCCGTGTGACATGGGACTGCTATTTTTTCATCTCGTGAGCACACATTTGAGTTCAAGGAGTGGGAAGGAAAAGCTGAGTTTGAATAAGTAAGCTGCAATTATCTTTTTCTCTTTTGCTCTTGCATATGCATATTGGCGAGTTATTACATTTGGTTTTCCATTATTTTGATTACGGGTGACAAGAAGAGGAGGGTCAATCTTTCTTATGCAAGCCGGGATGTTAGGGATGCTTCAAATTATCCACTGCCATTGGACGCTCATGTGGTATAGAGATTGTACACTTGCATATGTGTTTATAAATTTTTTGTGGGTGTATTCAGTTTGTCTTAGACAATTTTTCTAAAACTAAGGCCTTGTGTTACTCCCAAGGTATATCTGTCGATGCCTTGAGATTTTTAGACATTGGATACGAAGTAGTTTTTGCTTCTCAACCTGACTGCTAAACAGCAATTTACCTTTACTTTGATAGACCCTGGAATATAATAATGCCATGTGTCAAATCATATCAACATGATCTAGTTGTAATTAGACAATCATGCCATGATTTCGACTGGATTCAATTGAGCGTTGTTGACACCTAAATTTTGACTATCCATTTAGAGTTTAATTGCATATAAAATTAGGAGTTAATTTTTAACCCCTAAATAAAAATATTTTCGTTAAATTACATGCCATATAGACATTAGGTGCATTTGCATTAATGGAGTCTATTAGACATATTTTTCTTGTTAAAATTTTTTTTAAATTAATTAAGAAAATTTCGAAAAAAAAAATCGGGGCCGGCCCGACCCAGTTCGACCAGACCAGCCCAGCCCAGCCCAGCCGCTCAACCTCGCTCTCTCCCTCACGCACGCTGGTACAGGACAGATTGGACAAAAGAGAAGGAGGGGGAGGCCTGTACGGGAGGTACAGAGCATACGAAACGAAGGCGCTGCAGAGGAATACACCGCGCAGCAGCAGCATCCGTCGTCGGGCGTCGACAAGCAGGTGTCAGAGGCGCCCGTGGTCCCCAAAGATAGCCTCCTCTCTCGGCGTTAAAATGAGAGAACGGGGAGAAATCAAGGAAGGGGGGAGAGAACAGAGAACATTCGGGAGTTTTGAGAGGAGAGAAAGGAGAGGTTTTTGGGGGGCTGGAACGGAGAGAGTTTTTGGGGAAGTCTGAGAGAGGCACGAAGGGGAAGAAACAGAGAAGAAAGAAGAGTTGGAGAGTGAGCAAGACGAGGGAGAACAGAGAGGAGAAAGGAGGAAAAAGGAGAGAGTTTGAAGAGAAAGAGGAGACCGTGAGCGAGCCGAGGGGAGTCGGAGAGGTCCGAGTCTCGCCCGCTCGCCGGAGGGCCGCCTGAGCCGTTGCCGAACTCCCCCGGTCGTCGTGCCTCGCTCCGGTTGGCCGTGAACCAGGTGGGTCTCTCTTTTCTTCCCCTATTTCGCTTCCCCCTCCCCTGCCTCTCGGGTGCCGGGCACACCGAGCCTATTCGGTGGTCGCCCAGCACCACAAGACGAGGAAAATGCTTCTTTTCACCTTCAGGACGTGTTCTTGAGCGATTTCTATCAAGAAAAACCTTTGAATCCCGCTGAAATCCACTTAAAAACCCTTAGTTTTAGGCGCATTCCACTTGTTCGATGAAATGCCCGAATGAAAATCTAAACCGAAGTCACCGCGTCGACCCGTAAAAATCTTAGATTCACGTTTGCTTATTCTGATATTAGTGTTTGGTGGCTGATTCGGTGTTGTTTTGTTGTATTGGTCGTGTGTCCGAGTGGGCCTTTGATGAAGCCTTTGCCAGAGTTGCCATTCTTGTCGCCGGATCCACGCCTGCAGTTGCAGGCCGTCATAGTTCTTTTCCCAACCTTGCATCATGTGTTTTATGTGAGTATATGTTTAGGGTTTTAGATCTGGTTGAGATGTGGAGTTATAAAAAAAAAATAGAAGTCGAGATCGGTATTTGGTCGGCGGTGTCGTCTCGTGCTCGGTACTAGCTGTCGGTTCGGCGGATGTGGCTGTCGGCGGTGAGAGCACGAGCCCAGCGTCAGTCGTCGGAGTTGGCGGCACGCGTCGTCGGTCGGAAGCAGAGAAGCGTTCTCGAAGACGTCTCAGTGAAGAAGAACAATATGAAGGAGAAGGGGAGTTCTGGGAAGGGCACGAAGGAGGGGATGAAGAAAAAAAAATAGAAGAAGAAAAAGAAACAACCAAAAAAAAGAGAAAAGAAAAGGAAAAGAAAGAAAAATTTTTTTTAAAAATCATCAAATTTTGAAAGTTCGGGCGGTTGGAAACCCAGGTCGCACAGTCGGGCGGATCGGGTCAGGGGACCCGGTCCGGAATCTTTATTTTATTAATAAAAATTTTCAAAAATTTAAAAATATTAAAAAAATTAAAAAATTAAAAATTCCAAAAAAATTCGAAAATGTTTAAAAATATTAAAAAATTCAGATAATTCAAAAATATTAAAAAATTCAGAAAAATTTGGAAAAAATTCCAAAATAATCAGAAAATTAGGAAATGTTCATAAATTAGTTTTGGGCTTAATTTCACTAGATTTAGGCTAAAAACTCAAAAAAAATGAGGAAAAATGAGAAAAACCCTCTAAAAAAATTTCTCAAAAATTGGATAAGCCATTAGGGCTTTACCTTATGGCTTTTGATTGCATTTTCTTTTTAGAGACAGTGCTAAGTCGCTGGTTGTTTGTTTGCTTCATAATTATCTGGTTGCGCATTTTTAATATATTAATTGTTGCTTTCTATTTTTAGAATGGTTAGATGGAATCTTAGTTTTTTCGAAGGCTGCCTGGTACGTTAGCTTGCGAACATTCACGTTTAGATACCGAAAGGGCACTAGTTAGATCGCTAGTGTAATCAAGTCCCCAAATTTTGAAATCTTTGATTTTCGCGTGTATCGAGACGATACTCCCGCGTCTCGATCAGGGTTTCTAGCTGACCCTTGATCATGTCTAGTGGCGACTCCAATCGAATGCGTAAATTAGACAATTCTTGTCGCGCGAGGTATGAGGCTTGGGAGAGCCTCGGTCATGGAATTAATGAACCATTTGGTTTGTCTTTCAAACGAATCAATTAATGTTTATATCCATCGACAAATACCTCTTGGCCTAGTCCAATTGAGACGGATAGGTCCTGACAAGCATAACAGAAGGGTAAAAATTGAAAAGTGATCTCACCAAATAGCAGATTAGCATGTGATTCTATGGAGTGCTAACATTATGGAAAAGAATTTGACTTAGTTTGATGAATATTCATTTTTATAGTCTCCCGCATGGTGCTAAGGTAGAAAAATTGAAAATGCCACTGATTTCCTTCCTATCTACAAAAAAAAAAAGAAACAGGAAATCAAGTTTCATCGAAAATAGAGTAAAAATTGAAAATGCTAGTATCTGATTTCCTTCCTATCTAAAAAAAAAGGAAATCAAGTTTCACCAAAAATAGAGTAAAAATTGAAAATGCCAGTATCTAATTTTCTTCCTATATACAAAAAAAAAAAGAAATCAAGTTTCACCGAAAAAAGAGTATTTGATTTCCTTCCTATCTACAAAAAAAAAAAACAAGAAGTCAAGTTTCACCAATTCTAATGCTTAAGAAAGTCTTCAACTTCTTTGTGGAGCACATCCAATTCTGCTGCCTTCTCTCATGCAAGAGATTTTCCTTTCTCAATGGCTTGTTGCACGAGCCAATATCTTTCTAGCATCATTTTCCAGTTGGATTTGAAGTAGTCCACTCTCGGTTTGCTAGTTAGGATAGTTCGTTTGAATTTTTTTTGCAGATGAATAGTTATATCCTCTTGCTATGTACCTAATATATTCAAACATGCCAAAGTTAGGATTTTTTTTTCTAAATAAATTTCACGAAAAATGGAGTATACATACCGGTAGACTATCCGTCTGGCCGGTGGAAGAAAAGTCTGTACCTAATATCTAATAATGATCTAGTAAAGTTTGTGGACGTATCTAATGGGATGAAGACGATTAAAAAGTTGAATGAAGTGGCTGTGTAGCCATTGGAGGATATTGGATTTGCATTGGTTGCAAATTTGAATAAAGTGGCTGTGTAACCATTGGAATATCTTAGACTTAGATTGGAGAAAGATCTAAGAAAACTTGTAATTGTTGCGAAAAAGACGGTTGATGCTGTGTAGCCATTGGAGTATTTTGGACTTGTAGTTGATGCTATCATGAAGAAAAAAGTTGAAGATTTGGGTAAATTGGCTGTGAAGCCATTGGAATATTTTGGACATGTAGTTGATGTTGTCATGAAGAAGAAGGTTCAAGATTTAAGTACAGTGGCTGTGAAGCCATTGGAGTATTTTAGACTCGTTGAAGAGTTTGTTGAAGAGCTAATGAAGCTTGATGCAATGCAGGCGGTAACTCTCCTGCTCCCTATTATGGTCCAGGTAGAGGAAGCAAGGGAGTAAAGGGAACCTCTGGTTCTAGGAGTGGAATTATTTCACCTACCCTGAATAGAGCCTGGAAATGATTTTTCCGGTAGTCACTGATGGATGGGCAATTTCTGATGCCTACTCTTGTTGATCCCGTCCCCGCCAGGTGGTCTACAATGTTGGACACACATCTCTTGTTTTTTCTGTAACATGCTTTACAATAAAGATATGTCCAAGTAGATTCAGTGACTACAACATAATTGAATGCGATATCATTATGCACCCTCCGACTCATATTGATTATGAACCATCACCTATAATAAAAGAGAGTGCAATGAAAGTAATTTTAAACCACTATGGCCTAAGATCTCTTGAACTAAACCCTAAGCCTAATCCCACCATATTTCATCCAGCCCAGCCCATTAAGTATTATATCCTTAGCCTAGTTTTTACCTAAACCCATAATAAGTCCTAAGTTACAACTAAAACCCAACTCGGGCTTGGAACACCCTTAAAATAAGCTCGGCTCGTGACCAAATTCCCTTTGATAATGACAACCTAGGGCATACGAGCGTGAATGTCTGAATACCCATAAGTGACTACCCTTTATCGTAGACCACCTGGCGGGGACGGGGTCGGCAGGAGTAGGTGTCAGAAATTGTCCATCCATCAGTGACTACGTGAAAAATTATTTTCGGGCTCTATTCTGGGTAGATGAAATAATTCCACTCCTAGAACCAGAGGATCCCTTTGCTCCCTTGCTTCCTCTGCCTAGACCAGAATAAGGAGTATGAGAGTTACTGCCTGCATTACATCAGGCTCCCTTGGCTCTTCAACATGCTCTTCAACAAGTCCAAAATACTCCAATGACTCTACAACCACTGTATATAAATCTTCAATTTTCTTCTTCACGACAGTATCAACTACATGTCCAAAATACTCCAATGGCTTCACAGCCAATTTACCCAAATCTTCAACCTTCTTCTTCATAAAAGCATCAACTACAGGTCCAAAATACTCCAATGGCTGCATAGCATCAATCGTCTTTTTCGCAACAGTTACAAGCTTTCTTAGATCTTTCTCTAATCCAAGTCCAAGACACTCCAATGGCTACACAGCCACTTTACTTAAATTTTCAACCAATGCAAGTTCAATATTCTCCAATGGCTACACAACCATTTCATTCAACTCTTCAACCGTTTTCATCCCATTAGATACGTCCATAGACTTTACTAGATCATTCTTGGATATTAGGTATAGACTTTTTTTCCATCGGCCAGATGAGATAGTCTACTAGTATGTATACTACATTTTTTGTGAAATTTATTTAGAAAAAAAAATCTTAACTTTCACATGTTTGAATCCATTAGGTGCACAGCACGAGGATATAACTGTTCATCTGTAAAAAAAATTCAAACGAACCATCCTAACTAGCAAACCGAGAGTGAATCACGTCAAATCCAGTTAGGAAAAGATGCTAGGAGGATATTGGCTCGTGGACCAAGCCATTAAAGAAGGAAAATCTCTTCCATGAGAGAAGACAACAGAATTGGATGTGTTCCACAAAGAAGTTGAAGACTTTCTCAAGTGTTAGAATCAGTGAAATTGAATTTCTTGTTTTTTTTTTTGGTAGATAGGAAGGAAATCATATACTGACATTTTCAATTTTTACTCTGTTTTCGGTGAAACTTGATTTCCTATTTTTTTTGGTAGATAGGAAAGAAATTAGATATTGACATTTTCAATTTTTACTCTGTTTTCGGTGAAACTTGATTTCCTTTTTTTTTTGGTAGATAGGAAGGAAATCAGATATTGGCATTTTCAATTTTTAGTCTGTTTTCGATGAAACTTGATTTCCTATTTTTTTTGGTAGATAAGAAGGAAATCAGGGACATTGTCAATTTTCTTGCCTTAGTACCATGCAGGAGGCTATAAAAATGAATATTCGTTAAACTAAGTCAGATTCTTTTTCATAATGTTAGCACTCAATAGAGTCACAGACTAATCTGCTATTTGATGAGATCCCTTTTTAATTTTTACCCTTTTGTTATGCTCAATTGAATTCAGTCGAAATCATGGCATGATTGGCTAATTTCAAATAGACCATGTTGATATGATCTGACATATGGCATCATTATATTCCAAAGTCTATCAAAGTAAGGCTAAATTGCTGTTTAGCAGCTAGGTTGAGAAGCAGAAACTACTTCGTATCTAGTGTCTAACAATCTCAGATGTAGCTTGGAAGTAACACAAGGCCTTAGTGTTAGAAAAGTTGTCTAAGATAAATTGAATGCACTCGCAAAAAATTTATAAACACATATGCAGTGTACAATCTTTTTACCACATGAGCGTCCAATGGCGGTGGATAATTTGCATCGATAGTGTCTATCCACCTAAAAAGCATGTTGTGATAACCATGTGGTTTCCCATTCATACTTTGTGCATACTCCCATGCTGCCGTCTCGTTAAATTCGGTTCCCATATCAGATGCAGTGGAAGCAATGCAATGCGGGGATTGGAGTCATCTTTGTTAAACTCAAACTCCCACCATTCACGCCATGATAGCATAGCAATGATATCTTCTCCCTGCAATGACAAGAACAAAACAAAAATTGCATCATCTCCAACACTATGTTGGACTTCTGCAGCACCTGACCCCTTTACAAACACAAAGGAACAGAGCAACTAGCAATAAACCAAATGTGAACTTAAGTTTGTTAATCAAGGTCTACCTCAAGTAAAAGACGTCATTCCACCGAATTCCAACCATAATCATCATGAGTAAGTTGTTGTGTCGTGTATAAAGGTGGTCTTGAAGTTCAATAGGAACAGTTTACACACACTGTATCATTCACTTACTGATGCCACAATAGAGCTTCTAGTAGGAGCTTAAATAGGATCTGCTCTAGGTCATCCTGAACCTGAAGCAACATGTTATCGTTAACTTACTCATACTCGCTTACTTCAATTGTATAATCGGCCAAATATGGAACTGAAGATAAGCAATAATCATGTCTGGTCTTGTTTCTGGAGGCTTTCTCCGGAAGGGCGTTCTCTATCAAATAAGATGATTTAATGTTTCCAGTGAGCAAAGAGCGAAAGCGCGAAGACTTTTATTGGGTTTAGCAACAATTAGTTGCATAATTGGCTTGACCAATGGCTTCCACTTGAATTGTTCTCAACTCCTACTAGGCTTTGGGAAGCCACTGGTCAAGCCATCTTGATGCGTGCAAACTGGATAGTTTACCGTCCTTCCTTAGAATTGATTGACATTAGAAGAAATCGAGCAAATTGAAGAACTCGAGGGTGCAGCTGAGCCCGGGCTATGAAATTATGCTGTAACTGGACGAGCGAGTGGGAGGGAGGGAGGGAGGGAGGGAGGGAGAGGTTTATATGTGTATTGCTATCATGTAAAGCTTTGAATCAAAGTATAACAACTTGTCAATTCAATTTAAATGCAACCCACCACTTGCAAAGATCGAGGCAAACAATAAACTCACACAAATTGCTACTTGTTAGAGGGCGAGAGGGGGTGAGGTGTTTCTGTGTTTCTATCGCATAAAGCTTTAAATCTCAGTATAATAACTGTCCCATGCTAAGATTGTGGCAAACAATAGACTCGCACGCAAATTGCTGCTCGGAAATTAGTTCACTTGATTAGTGAACTTCCTTTGCTAGCGGGCTGAATCGGGAGATGGACAGTTATATCTGTATACATAAAAGCATCAGTCAATTTCAATCTCATGTACGAAAAATTGGGACCATCGCTTCTTATTTCGTCCATGTTTTATTTAACGAATTACCAAAAGTATTTCCAAATTGTGAATAGGATGCATGGGAGGGGCAAGCATGTACTTGTTTAACCACTTTCCAGCGTTTTCTTCTTCTTTTCTCCAAACTACAGAAAATCTTAGATGTAGCAACAAATTATGTGATGCTAGGAGTTTGGAAACTTCCAAATAATCAAATTGGACAATTACTTTGGGTTCTGGGAACTATTGATTCATGAACATCTACCTACCTGTCTATCTATATATCTGCCTATCTATCCATCCATGTATAAAACTTTCTAATAAAGCTCGTGCAAGGTAGAGGTTGAGCCGCGTGGCTGGCACATTCACAAGAGAGCTTAACTCATAATTTCACTTTTCACGCTCACTTTACCAAATCTTTTATCCTAACAAATCTCCAATTCTGCGTCTCATACTTGTTATGAATCTATGATTTCACATATATATTCATATAGGCTGAAATTTTGAGTTGGTAGGACTAAATCTTGCATACGAGTCATTGACAGGAAAATTAAGCCGGGCTTGTGTATAAGAAGCGAACATCGCTAACTACAGAAAAGTAGTTTTTAACCTGAAGAGCAAAATTTGAGCATTCTTTCCTGTGTTTTCAAAAGAAGAAGTTCCCTAGGTCTTGCTTGTTGTTACCCTGTCACTTGAAACATATCTGTTCACTCTTCTGTGGGATACAGGGGAAATGCTGAGTGCGACTTCTAAATTATGGGAGCTTGTTGAGATTCTGCCTAATAAAAAGTGGAAGTGTAAGTTCTGTGGGTACGAGTATGACGGAGGCGGGATGAGGATCATGGCCCACTTGGTTGGAGTTGGAGGTTATGGGATTCAATCAGAAGCCCTGAACGCGTTACAGGAAGAAAGAGTGGTGGAATTGAGCAACAGACGAGGCAATGTTGAAGAGGGTCTGCATCAGCCCGTGACTGTGAGCAATGAAGATGCTTCGAGAGAAACTTCAATCGCAGCCATGCCGCACCTGAGCTACGGTGCAGGTTCATCAGCCTCTCTTCCATCGCCTGAGATGAATTTGTCCAATCAGTCGCTTCCTGCTTTAACCAACATGCCACGCCCACTGAATGCCGAAGAGGGAGAAAACAATACAGAGATTCCACATGGTACGTGCCCATCTCTAAATTTTCCATAAGTTGAAGCTCGTGCAGGCCGCTTCATTTGTCTTCTCTTCACCTAAGAATTGGGATATAGGCAGGATGCTCAGATTTCTTATAGTTATAGAGAAACAGAAAATAGTCAGGATAAGTGGAGGGTCGTGGCGGTGGGATGCTGCGCTAGCCCCCCCGAGGACTAGTCGGGCTTCACCGCTGGTTTGAGCGTAAGCTCGCCGGCCGCGCGGACACCTCGGTTATCAAAAAAAAAAAAAAAGAAGAAAATAGTCAGGAATTAATAGGAAGAGAGGAGTTTAAGAGCCGGTCATTGATAATCACTAGATCTTTGAAAGTGAAAAGACTTGTTTTGAAGTGTGTGGCATTCAAATCTTGCAAAGCCATGGCTCTCCCTATCCCGTCTGATCTCCTACACGAGCATTGGCTTTTAAAGTAACGAAAAGAGTCATGTGAAGAGAGAGGTGAATATGATGTTGGTATCATACAAAGCTTTAAATCAGAGTATGATAACTTGTC
The DNA here is from genome assembly GCA_031216405.1 of Syzygium malaccense. Classification (NCBI taxonomy): domain Eukaryota; kingdom Viridiplantae; phylum Streptophyta; class Magnoliopsida; order Myrtales; family Myrtaceae; genus Syzygium; species Syzygium malaccense. Next base: position 3,869,686 of record CM062258.1, on the reverse strand, counting down.
AATTCAATACGAATGTGATCTATCACATGTAGAGATCGAGGCAAACACTAAACTCGCATATTTGATCTGTGAATTTCTTTGCTAGTAGGCTGACTTTGGAGATGCACATTTTCATTAGCGCACATAAAAGCGTTAGTTTAATTTCAATCTCATGTACCATGTGCCAAATTCTGAAGTTGGTTCTATACATGTGAGTAGCTACGAGAAAAATAAATGCAATAGCCAAAGGACTTCGGTGAGGGCTTTGTGGCCCTCGATTCTCATCCAGTGGCCGGCGACATCCCCTGGTTCTTTGAACCCAAAAAGAAAAAAAAAGAAAGAAAAAAAATAAAAAGGAAAAATAAAGATAAAAATTCGAAAAAAAATTAAAATTTATTCACATCAGCGCTGGCCAATGTCCATGCTAGTAATTTATGGCCAAAATTGGCTGGATGGATTCAATTGGCCAAACTTGAAAAGATTTAGGACTCAATTGGCAAAATTAAAAAGTTTAGGATTGAATTGGCAAAAATGCAATATATTTATGACTTTTTGGATAATTTTCCCTAATTATATTTCAAATTTCCAGTAATCACGTGATTTTGGATTCTGCGCATTATTATTAATTGCCATACATAATGTAAAGTCGGATAAGATTGGATCAGTTATTTCGGGTCCTTAGTTTGGAAAATAGGTAAGGGACAAACATCTCGAGCCCGGTGTTCATCAGACTTAAGGATATGACTAGGATTCCGAGTCTGCAGGGATGACCACTTTGCAATGGTCGTTTGAAGAAACAGGTCCATGTTGAGACAGAGAGCGAAAGGTGGCGAAATCATTAAGCTGGTGGTGCTGCTTAAGAATGGAATTCACTGTAGTGGAGATGGTTGTTCACGCTTCCCAGCCATGGTGGAGTGCCACTTCTTCACAGAGAGCTCCCTCTCGAGGACAATCTGCTGAGTGCCGTATAAACCACCCTGCAAGATGAGAACGCACAGAATCGATGACCGGGGTAGAAAAGCGAAAGGTGAAAGGCATTCATAATTCTTTACCTCAAAATAAATCGGACACGGGCAAATTCAGGTATGAAGAATCATACAGTTCCGATTACTTTGATAGGAGGCAAAGGGGGTTTGGGATGCACAGCGGTCATGAGTCGGGACCAAGCAAGATGGAAGGAGGAAAAAAGGAAGAAGACTAAACGGAGTAAAACAAACTACTGACCTCCCGGCTTGCATCGCCAACTTTGCGAAGTGTTACACACTCACCGCATCTAAGAGCTCCACCTGCAAATTCTACCTGCAAACACTGAAAGTTCGACATATGACTCTGTCAAGCCCTGTCAGTCTGTCTTGCTCATTGGGTAAAAAGCCATCATCACTACTAATGTTGGAGAAGCAAAGCAATGTTAGCTGGCTTGGAACTGTTTGAAATCTGCCTACTTCAAATCACCAAGAAGTTCAGATTTATGTGGCAGTGCTGAAGTTGACAGAGGAAGCAAAGACAACACTCCATTTTCTGTCTTTCCAACTTCAGCATCGATCCAAGCTATTTCATAATCCCCTAGCTGTGTAATCCATCAACATCATACACTCAAACAAGAAAAGAAACAGGGCGATAAAGTTTTATGAAGATGAACTAAAACCTGAGCTCACCTTCTTAAAAAGCACATTCCTCATCAATTTCTCAGAAAGTTGCACCAAATTGTCACAAAACAAGATTCAGAAGACACATTTGCAGCAACACAGTAACTCAGAATACATAGCATGTCTTAAAGGTACCTTATAAGCACATAAATCAGACTGACGTCAATTGTTTCTTTGATTTGAAGAGCATAGACTTGAGGGAAGACATTTTTCAAGCCGTGTTGTTTCAAATGTTCTGTTGCCTTGGCTGATCCTTGCACCATACCTCCAAAAAGTATATTAACTTAATTTGCAAGATCCCAGTTAGCTTTAGCGGTCGTTTAAAATTACAACACTTTGTTTCTGAAAGATATGGACGATCCGGTATATAATTGTTGGCGACAACAGAACTAAGACTTACAAGTGTCTAAGTCAAAGTATCCGGCAACTCCTTGCGCAGCCCTCTGGAAAGATTCTTTCTATTTAAGATGTAATTCGCATCTTTAATTTACTTTTTGTTTAAGGAAAAGGACATTTCAACACATAATTTCAATGATTGAAATGTGTTTGCACAATGGATTTAGAAACAAATGACCATATTTCTTCCTTCCTCTTCAGTTTTTGAAACTAGGAAGTACCATAGGATTCTGATTATTTCTTCCTTTCACATCAATCTGCCAGATGGAATCGCAACTCATGGTCCCATCACATATGCTCTCCAGTTCCAGAAGATCCCTCGGAATCAAGCTTCTTAAATTTGGGAAGGAGGAGTGCGTCATGTTGGGAACAGTGCCTATAATCACCTTCATGCCCTTGCAGTCATCGACCGTTATCTCTCGGAGGAAAGGGACGTGGAGCAACATGTCTTGCGTCAGCACCCAATTCATGCCGTTGCATCCTTTTATCGAAAGAAAATTAAGAAGACAAGTGGCACCGCTTGGCAATGGCCCACTTATTATCTCCTCCAATTTCTCACAATTTTTTATTCTAATGTTACTCAGATTTGGAGGAAGAGTGGCCAGCCACTCCCATTCCACCGCTCTCTTCATTTTAGGACACCTGGACACTTCCATACGGATTAGACTGGGCGCAGCTAACTTGATCCCCTCCAGTTCCTCTGAGCCCTCGATTTTAAACGATTGTAGAAATGGAAGCCCCTGCCCCTCCTCCAAGAGATGCTTCAGTTTGGAACACCCAGCGATATTCAGTTCCCGCAGGTGAGGGAAGTGGACAGCACCCAGCTCCTCCAACTTCTCCCATTCCTTTACGGTCAGCTTCTCCAAATTCGCCAGTGGGCCTACCTCGCTCAAACTTGTCGTCCCACCGCACCGTTCTACTTCCAGTACTCGCACATTTTTTGGAAGTAAAGCGCAGCCATCCCCACCAATTTGTTCATCTACTCTTGTTGCAATACCATGGCAGTTTTTGATGATTATACACCTCCTGTTGTAATGCCGAAAGAAGAAGGGTACTGATGCATTCAACGCCAAATGGTACTGTCGAGAACCGTTTTGCTCGAGAAACCTCACGCATGCGTTAAATGTTTCAACATTTGGAATGCAGCAATAGAGTGCTTCAACCTTCTTTAATTTTATCTCTTCCCTTGCCCTCAAATCTTGAATCGCAAGATATTGCAAGTTCACTAGATTCGGCAACACTCCTTCCGGTAAAGTCTCGATCATTGTGCCACACAGGTCGAGGTACGTCAGCTTTACCAACATCTCCATCCCCTCTGGCACTTCTTGGAGACCTTCACAACATTCAAGGTCCAACTTTCTTAGGGATCTCAATTTTCGCACACAAGGTATATGACGTAATGCCCCACACCCTGTAAGTATCAATGCTTCCAAGCTCTCCAAGTGACAGATGGGGTCCGGTAGTTCCGTGATTCTAGTGTTGCTGAGATCTAGAACCTCTAGCGAATTTAGATGCCTGAAGAAAGATTCCGGGATGACTCCCAACTTGAAATTGTCATTCAATGAGAGCCTCGTAAGTTTCGGACAATTTGGCGATATACTGTATGAGATTTCTTCTATTTCGTTGTCCTGTAAAAAGACTTTCTCTAGACGATCGGTCCAGAATTTTTCCTCTGGAATTTCTTTTAATCCCATATAGGCCTTGACCATGTGAGTTGTGTCCCTCACTAGATGCAACGCCATGTCTCTTATTAACGGGTGTAGGCATGAATATTCTTCTTCTGTATGATCCCATAGGCAATCCTTTCTTAATTTATTCAATATGGTGTTGCCCTGGTCATGCAGTTCTTGCCGAGTGCCAATTCCATGTAACAAACCCTCATCTATGAAAGACTCTATCAACTTTATTTCAGCAGGAAATTGTTGAGATTTCAAACAAAGTATTAAATGCAAGAAACACTCTTGCACTTGAGGATCACCCAAGTTCATGTAACTGAGTTTCAATCTCTCGAACACGTCAAGTTCAGCCATCGAGCCTTCTAATTTCCACAACATACCTTTCCATTCGTACACTTCCTCTAGTCCCCTCATGCGAGTAGCAATCTCAATGATCCCAAGTGGCAACCCTTCACACCTACCCACAATGGACCTCGCAATTTCTTCAATTTCCGGAGGAAGTTCTGTCCCAAAGCAAAGTTTCTCTATAAATAAGCTCCAACTATCAGATGGATCTAGAAGTTCAATTTTGATTTGCTTTTGGCAAAGCATCTTATGACATACATCCAGCGATCGAGTTGTCAATACCAACTTAAGGCCACCCTTTTCAACTGGAATTCCCACATCCTCAACTTCGAAGTGCATCCACAGGCCGTCTAAAACTAATACAGCTCTTTTCTTCCTCAAATGCTTATCCAGTATGCACGCCCTCCACTTCACGTCCTTATACTTTGAGAGATTGTCTAGACCGACTGCATTGGCAATCTCATCTTGTAGTTCATAGACGCTAAATTCTTGAGGTACAGCAATCCAGAATACATCATTGAAGGCAGGATTCTCAAAGAGTACTCTGTTATGGACATGCATTAAAATGGTTGTCTTGCCAACTCCCCCTATTCCATAAATGCCAATGATGAAAATCTCATCCTCCATCAAATAGTCGCAAATTTCTTTGATTTTATCCTCACTTTCATCGCCTACTAGCTTTGCTGTTAGCAGTGGTGAACTTTTCTTACATCCTGCGGCTTGTGTCGTTCCTTTTGGGAAGCTACCATGGCCTAGAATTTCTTCAACTTCTTTGCTCAAGTCATCCACTCGCGCTACTTGTGGCGGAGAAAGAGATTTGCCTTCTCGGAAGGGTTGCACCATACTCCAGTATTCTGCTTTTATCCTGTTCGCTTTTCTACACCATGTCTCCAACTCGTCCATGTCTGCTTCTCGGTTGCTTAGTTCTTCCAGCTTTCTTTTCAGAATTGGCATATTTTTGTTGACAAGCCCACAAATATTTGGGTGACTACCTCCTAGTGCATCATCTGTGCTCGTATCGGACATCAAAGAAGTAACTAGAGTATTTTAACATGAAAGAAGAAATAATCTATTGTGGCGAAATGAAAATTTGATAAAGGATTAAGGGTGTAAATAAAGAATCACGAATTACGGGGGTTGTACAAGCACTTGCCTTGTTGCTGGGCTTCGTCTCTTTATGGTTGAGAGACATTGGGTTTAAATTCTACTTTAGGTTTTGGGTGTGCTGGGTTAAGTTGCTTTTAGGTTTGGGTTGGGACTTTTGGCTCTTTGGATCGTATAGATGGGTTGAACTAATATATGGGTCTGCATGGGAAGTGGTTCTCCGGTTCTCCCTATATTTTACAACAATATATTATGAAAATTGAAATACGTGTTTTACCATAAAGTACCCGTCGTATTTCATAAGAATCTCTCTTTTAAAAAAAATAAATGTGGAATTCTTAATCCATACTTTATAATATGTAAAATATAGGTACTGGATAGCCGTTAGCCATTATGTGACATAGAGAAATTTAATATGAAACTAACTACATTACTCTTATATTGAGAGAAAACAATAAAAATCTTCCAAATAAATAGTTTATTGGAAGGGTTACAAAAATTGTTAGAATTATAAATAATTGCTAATTTGCAACATTAAAAATCATTAAAATTAACATTTCTTTCTTGGACGAAACTCATGATATTGAATGAGGCAAGCACAAATTCTAGGTGAAACAAAATGAATAAAGAATGCAAGAAAAGTACTACTTGCAAGGAGAACGGTAAATCTCTTGCAATTTAGAGTTCTATATGTCACTCTTAGAGGCAGTCCTTAAAAAAATCCTGTTATTATATATTTATATAGATGCTAACATCTATATACCTATTCTTTTAAAAAGTTCAAGCATTACAATATTAGAAAAATTTGGATCAACCCCATAAATTAAAAGTAAAAGTCACCGTAACCAAACCGTTAATTGAATCTTGAAATTAAAATTGAAAAAAGAAGATATACCGAATTTCCACATCTAATGTACAAAAACTCATGACACCACTGCTAAAGAGCTATAATTGCCTTCAAATTGATCTTGGATTGGTGGGTGGCCCATTTGAATGCCACTCACACGTGACGAAATCCAATAGCACTAAGATAAACTGAACCACATACGTTTGATGGGTTGGAGGTAAGGGATGACAATCTTACGTCCCGTATCCTCCTTAGTGTCTCAACAATTTTAACCATACTTAGGGTCTATTTGTTTATAGGAAAACGATTTTATCGTTTTTGGAAAATCATTTTCCGACTTTCTAGTGTTCGGATGACGGACAACTAATCGATTTACGAAAAACGTTTTTTATGAACTGAAAACAACAAGTTTAAATTGAGGAAAAATAACTTCTCCTTTTAATAAGAAATAAATCACTTTCCCTTAACCACCAAATAAATGAAACTAAACATTTTCCTTGAAAATGATTTTTATGGGAAATATTTTCCTCTATCATGGAATTTTCAGTGCAACAAATGCACCCCTTATTCATAAATAATAAATGAAAGAATATTCATATGTCATACAACTTTAGGTCAAGATGATTGAAATACAGTAGTGGATAGATGATTCCAAAAAAAAGGGTAAGGTCATTGAATGTATTGCTAGTTAAAGGCTCACATAGGTGGCACTTGAGTGTGTAACTCATCAATCAAAGGATGATTAGGAGTTAAGAATGAATCATTGAAAAAAGAAAATAATTAATTGTAAGCTGTCATTGAGAATACTTATCTGTGCAGGTGGTATATCCTGTGGACTTCTATTTAATAAACGTGGTATCTTTCTTCTTGTTTTTTGCTAAAATGTGGTATCTTTCTTACATTGATGTGTGCGTGTCATTTGGATAACATGGGAGTTGAAGTTAGCTTTTCCATTGTTAAAATACAATATAAGAAGACTTATCCATAAAGCCTACAAACATAACTCACGTTAGTTGTTCTCTAATCATATGAAAAATAAACTTGCGGATAAGATTTTTGACGAAAAATGAATAATTTGTAAAACATTTTTCTAAAAATAATCACTTCTATCAATTACAAAAATGAAGAAATGAAAAAAAAAATTCATTGTCCAAGAAAATGTTTTGACATTAATTGTGGTCGATAATAAAATATTTTTCATTGAATAATTATTTCAAGCAATACAATCGATTACTTCTAGGAAAACGTTTTTCAAATTATTCATTGTTTGCGAAACAAACAAAACCTATTATGCAAATCTCATTTTTAAAACACCTTGTCAGGGCTTTCCTTGTTCTCTCATCCCATTTCAAACTTCCTACATAATATTATATTCTAGGGGTTGCTCATATAATGAAAGAAGAAAAAAAGATCGCCAGGAAAAGATGCCATTTTTTCATGAAATATAAAAAAATAATGTCTTCTCTTACATATAATGGAAGAACAAAAAATAAATATATATATCTTCAGAGAAACATGTCATTCGTTTAGATGGGAAATAAAAAAGAGTAGTGATAATTCAAACAATTGAAGCTAAAGTAGCCACTTTCAAAAGGACAAAAAAGAAAAGCAAAAGAGTCAAACTTGAAAAAGAGGATTTCTCACTTATTTCTCTCTTTTAGATAACAATAGATTATATTAATTTTATATATTAATACTAGCAGAGATGCCATCTATCTAGAGAATTATCATTTTCAAGGAACGCTATACTTATCACATTTAGAACCACAAACAAAAATCATATGTTTATGCTAACTTATTTTCTGTCATAATATATCTTATCATCCGTTGAGAAGCGGTTGATTCAAATTTTAGGCTCATCTAGTTCTTTTAAGTTTGATCAAATGCACGATTAAAGTTAATTCCTATTTCTGTGCAATTGATAGACATCAAAGATTTATATGAACTATTTTTTTTATACAGCACTATATTTTCAATCACTAATAGTATTCAGCAAAAAACACCAGTGATTTGAACTATTCATTCGTAGTTTTATTTCCAATTAAGGTTTCGTGTTGTTAATTTTCATGAGATGTGTTGCTTGGCCAAGAACTATGAGAAAAATAGGTACACGTCGGACTCGTTGAGGGGGAAACAAGGGAATTTCAACTACTATGAAGTAGTCAAGTCAATGCCAGTCCCCTCAACGCATTTAAAATATTCTGAAATACATGCTTGCCCCTTTTGTGCATCCTCCTTTTTAATTTAGAAGTACTTTTGGTAATTCGTTAGGCAAACATAGATGAACTATGTACTGATATAATTGTCCATCTCCCAAGTCAGCCAACTAGCAAAGAAAGTTCCCTAAAATCAGGTGAACTTATTTACAGGCAGCAATTTGTGCGACAAGTTGTTATACTTTTAATTTGTAGCTCCTGTGTTTCACACGACTCTTATCATTTGTTTAAAAGCGAATGTTCTTTATGTAGGTGATCTGAGGGGATAGAGAGAGCCATGGCTTTTCTAGATTTGAATGTCACCCTTCAAAGCATTTGTCTGCTCATTTTCAAAGAAGCATTTGTTATCATTGACCGACTCTTATCTAACTCCTTTCTTCCAATGAATTCCGGTCTATTTTGTGTTTTCCATTACTAATAGAAATCTGAGCGTCCTGCCTATATCCCTATTCGTAGGTAAGGATTAGAAGACAAATTAAGCGTCCTGCATGACCTTTAACATATGGTCAATTTGGAGATGCACATACCTTGTGGAACCTCTGTATTGGGTTCTCCCTCTTCTGCATTCGCTGGGTGTGGCATGTTAGTCAAAGCTTCAGGTGCAAGGTCTCCGCCGCTGCTGGGATAACTCAAATTCTGCGGCTGAATGTTAGAATCACCAGCTTGAGACTGAGGGGGTTGTGCCCAGAAAGAAAAGTCTCTCTGTGGGATCATGTTTCGAGCAGGAAGAGACTGACGGGGCACATTCGTCTCATGCAATGGAATAAAGGCTGATGAACTTGCACCTCCAGTGCTTATGGCATCAAAGCTCAGGTTCGGCATGGCAGTGAATGAAGTCTCTCTCCACGCATCTTCATCGCTTACCGTCACGGGCTGATGCGGACCCTGTGTAAGGCTAGAACTGATTAAAGGAGGGTACCATGACCCTAGGACATTGCCTTCCAATGTGTTGCTCGACTCCGCTGGTCCTTTATCCTTTAACGCTTTTCGGGCTTCTGATCTCACTTCCCTATCGACGACATTGCAGCCATGAATCCCGTATCCTCCAACTCCGGCTAAGTGGGCCTTGATCCTGGTCACACTTCCGCCATACTCCTTGTTGCAGAAGTTACACTTCCACTTGTTGTTCTGAAGGAACTCTGCATAATCCCGAAAGGAGTCCTTCTCTCTGGGCATTTTCCCCTGCATCCCACAAAAGAATGAGCAAGATATGTTTCAAAGTATGATGTACCGACAAAGAAGACATTGAACCCTACCGGAAGTTTCACGGATATTCACTCAGGGGCTTTGGGGAGGGCAGAAGGGGACCATCTCTCTGGGCTTTGTCCCTGTATCCCACAAAAGGATGAGCACGTGTTTCAAATGGTAACGTAACAAGAAGGAAGAGCGTGAATCCTACCAGGAGTTTCACGCCTACTTAGGGGCTTTGGGGAGGGGAGACGAGCTCTTTTTGGGTAAAAGAATGACCTCAGGGCGTGGAAGATATTCAATTAAGTTTGGACTTCTTTAGAGAAAGGCCCTACTACGGTGACCCCAGCCCCAATTCTAGCCAAATTCTCTTTTCACACTCACACCTGAAGAAAACATGTTCGGTTGGGTTCTGGAAACTTTCTTCTTTTGAAAACACAGGAAACAGATTTCAAATTTTGCTCTTCAGACTGAAAACTACTTTCTGTTGTTTCCAATGTTCTCCTCTCTTTGGAAACGCGGTTTTCTTTTTTGTTCATTGTTCATGCTTGTGCTCTCTCTCTCTCGGGCAATTTCTCAGTCACCGTGGCCTTGCTGCGCTTAATATGGTAGTTCGTCCCCGCAAGCGCCATTCCATCGTTGCTGGTTAAAGTTTTCAAGAGACTGCAACCTCATTTGTAAATCCACCCTCAATGAGCTCAAAATCTTGACCTTGACTCCGCTTTGCAGCAAAATTTGATGGCCCGGGCTCAGCTGCGCCCTCAAGTTCTTCCATTTACATGAATTCTTTGATTGTTAATTACTTCTAAGGATACACGGTAAACTATTCAGTCTACACGCATCAAGTATGGGTTGACCGGTGGCTTTCAGAGCTACTTTAAGTTGAGATTTGCAATGTGGTTCAGACATGGATCTATAGCATTTTGACCAAGCGCTTGACTGACCATTCAGCTAATTATTTAATTTATTTTCTTCTGCTCACCGGAATCATTAACTATCTAATGTAATATAGATCGCATTCCGAAAAAGAAAACACTCCAAAACAGTCGTTTCCAAAACAAGACCTGGCATGATTTAGTTACGAGGTAGTCACCACGACTCTTCATGTTCAATTTTTCGTCGGTCGAAGTCCCAAAAAAGCGCACGAGAGATAGATAAAACAGATATATACGAGTGAGGATGATATGATACGTACCAGAAGAAGAACTAAAGCCGCTCTTGAAATTCTGAGGCACAGATCACGATTACCATCCAAAAAATCCAACCGAGAGTTTGGCTTTGTCTGCCCCAGTGCAATTTTCACAGGAGCAAAAAGCAAGAGGCCATGGTAGTCAGACAAAAAAGAGTTTGCTGGCAAAGAAATGGTGGAGGTCCGGCTTGGGCAAAGTCAAACAAAAAGAGGTTTGCAGAATGCGTATGAGAAAAAAAGAAAAAAAGAAATAGAGACTTGGCCCTGGTCAAAGTCTTCAACCACCGTTTAGCCCCTATGAAGTAATTAATAATAATAATAAAAATCTCAGTTCAGCATCACGCGACTCAGTGACATTATTTGGTGTGACCTTTTAATTGGGTGTGATTTGAAAGTAAATGGTGGAATTTGATTACATAATTATACTATTTTCGTACGTAATAATAAAGTATTAGCTAATTTACGATTCAGTGCAGGAAATTTTTCTGTAATCAATTCTATGACTGATATACATGAAATTTTGATTGGACTGGATGACTGATATCACATTTGATCGGACTATAAAATTTCCATGCAAAAGTGCGTAGGGGCATAAACGGCCATAAAAGTGTTTCCACCTTCTTAAGCTTTGCTTCTTCTGCTGCCTACACTTTCTCGATGTAAAATGTTGCAAATTCACCAAAAAAGGACCTAATTGTCTTGGTGATCTCAGCTTTCCTTCATGAGGAATACGATGTGATTCACAAAAGCCATCCATGTAACATCAATTCCAATCTCTTCCAGTAAGATATAATCTATAACAGTTAAGAAGGAATTGCAGTTTTCAACCTTCTTAGGGTACCAATAATAAGAAAATAATTATGGATAAAGCATTGCACTTGCTAACCAAGCAGCTAAAGCTAGTCTGAAGAGAGCAATTACTGCTTCACGATAAAACTAGACACTTGCATTTCTAGCTCAAAACAAAAGCCAGCTTAAATTGCACATTCAAACTCGACTTCCAGCACCTTTCATCAACGATTGCTTTCATGATAGGGAAATTGGCTGTGGTTATGCAATAGAACTCCAATTGCTCATCCATTTCCGTCAATAAGTTTAAATCACAAGAAGTTAGATGCAGAAGCTGCTCAATCCCCAATCCATTTACCGACGCAGGTTTCTTTAGCATCATGAAATGAGGAAAGAATCGTTTCCTCTGAAGAGAGAAGGAGGACGACAATTATCTATCAAGAATTCTGCTGACTCTGGCTACTTGCTATGGAAGATCAATTCATCAGATCTGATCACCGGAGATCAACTCCGTGGACCCCAATTCCACCACCCCGCCAATCGCAGGGATGCAGACCATGGTCTGCAGCCCGAAATCCATGCCCTGTTTTGCCCTCTCGCAGCCGCAACTGGCGAGCCTGTCTGCTCCCGACACCCAAATTGGGGTCAAACTGAGCAAGGCCTGGGCGGGAAGCCTGTGGCCGTTCACGAAGGACTCTGTCATTGACACAAGGAAGAACCACTCCGTGTCGGCAACTTCCTCTTCAGGGTCGGGCTCTCCGATCAGCAAACTAAGCTCGCATAGCACACTCTTGCGATGCTCCTGATCACCAGCACAGTAAGTTCTGATGTTGAGCTTGTTGTTGGGCTTATCGTCCTCGCCCTTGTATTACCATCGCCAAAGCCGAGGACTGGGACCAGCAGGGATGATGACAAGGCGGCAGATGTAGGGGGTAAGTTGTCATAAGAGGACTCCCAGAAGATGGCATAGGACCAGCTCTCTTGGGAGGTGGACTCGATCAGGGTCCGTAGGTGCTCCTGGTTGAAGGCCGGCACAGAGGGAGGCGGGATGTTGGCAACTGGAACTGTTTTGCTGCATCCCGCAAGTGTCTTCGACTCTTCTTGGAATCTGTCACGAAGTAGAATCTCTGCAACTTCTTTGCTCAATTCTTCCACTTGGGATAATTGAGATGTAGAAAGAGGTCGTCCTTCCCGAAGTGCTTGCACTACACTCCAATATTCTCCTTTTATTCTTTTCACTTTCCTCCACCATGTCTCCAGATTGGCCATGTCTGCTTCTCTGCTGCTTAGTTCTTCCAGCTTTGTTAGGAGATGAGGCATATTCTTGTCGACGACCGCGCCGCTGCATGGTGGCAGACTCTCAAGCGGGCCATCACGTGTCCTCGCATCTGATGTCAATGTGTAGAAATATTCACTTAAAGAGGAAAAGAAAGCTCTGTATGTACATGCTCCCCATTGAATGAACGCAGCCACCTCGTCTGCATCACCCTATTTCTCAAGATTATGTCATTACTTTGAAATAATAGTGTGTTATATTCAATTTCTCATCAAGAAATTGAATATAAATAGTCCAGTTTTGCATTTCACTTTTGGGACATGAAAGTCTATATAAGATATCAGATTACCAACATAAGTCGAAGAACATTAACCAAATAATTATGCAAACCCAGTTAAATTAACGTTTGCAAGGTCAAGAAATATAATTAATAAGAAGTGATGATTTGGTGCTGTAGCTCCTGTGTTGCACATAACTCATTTCATTTGTTTAAAGGCTAATGTTCTTTTATGCAGGGGAAGAGAGGAGATATGCGCCATGGATTTTCAAGATATGAATGTCACCCTGTAAGCATTTCTGTGTTCATACTTCAAAGAACCATTGCTCATCATAGACCGACTCTTAAACTCCACCTTTCCTTTAATTCCTTTGTGTTTTTTGTTACTCCCCCCAAAATCTTAATTCTCGGAGCAAAGTAGAAATTGTAAATATTCAGCTAATTAACAAGCGTCTCGATTATGAATTGGAGGGAGCGAATTTTAGCCTCAGAGTTTGTGACATGTGGGCATGTACGAAAGAGGTTTCGAGCAAGGCGAACGGGTAATGGTCCTTGGGCTTTGCTCCATAAAGTTAATTACGTGAATTGATCTTGGCAAACTAACAGATTGATCTCCCATTTTATAGTTAATTGGACTTAATTCAATGCAACCATTAAAGAATTTAAGCACCCTGGCCATCCCTATTCTTAGGTAACAAGGATTAGAAAACAAATCAAGGCATGAGAAATCAGTGGCAGCACGTGCCTCACCAAGTATGGTGAACTTGCCGATGCACATACCTTGTGGAACCTCCGTATTGGGTTCTCCCTCTTCCGCATTCAGACCTAGAGAGCTGATGTCATCTGGGTTCGGAAAGGGTATGGCAGTGGATGAAGTCTCGGGTTGATGCTGGCCCTGTGTAAGGCTATTGCCTCCTGATCCGTTGCTCGACTCCACCACTTTTCGCGCTTCCGATCTCACTCTACTGTTGATGTCCTTGCAGTCATTGGTCCCATATCTTCCAACTCCGGCTATGTGGGCCTTGATCCTTGTCGCGCCTCCGGCATACTGATTCCCGCAGAAATTACACTTCCACCTTTTGTTCGGCGGTACCTGTACATGCTTCCGAAAAGGGTCCATCTCTCTGGGCATTTCCCCTGTATCTAACACAAGAACAAGCAGATGCGTTTCAAAGGATAACGTATCAACAAGGAAGACCTTGAATCCTAGCAGGAGTTTCACGGATAGTTTTACTCAGGGGAATTTGGGAGGGGAGACGAGCTCTTTCCGGGGGAAGAACGGCGTCAGGGTAATTAAGTTTGGACTTTCTTTAGAGAAAGGCCCTGCTACAGTGACCTCACCCTCAATTCTAGCCAAATTCTCTTTTCATTCTCACACATGAAGAAAACATGTTTGGTTGGGTTCTGGAAACTTTCTTCTTTAGAAAATACAGGAAACAGATTTCAAATTTTGCTCTTCAGACTGCAAACTACTTTCTGTTGTTTTCATGTAAGAGTTTTTTTGATATCGACTAAATTCATTGAGATTATACTTTGATATTTTACGGGATTGATTTAATAAAGTAAGATTTAAAGATTTTTATTTAGTTTAACATGGGACTGGTTAGTGTGGGCCGAGTAAAGCTCAGCATGTGATGAGAGCGCCTGTGATTTAAAACTCTATAAATAATGTTCGAGTCTCTTCTCTAACCTGATGCATAAATAATCTCACATAAAAAGTAAACGCTAATTGTGAGGGACGGTCTCATTGAACCAGTGATTTAGAGGGAAGATCGTCTTTATTCAGCATTAAGAACGATGGATTCTAAAACAGGTGCGCAAATCCCTTTTACTCAATTACTGTATTCTAGATTCTAGTTATGGAGATATTGGGTGCCGTCTCCGGGCCAACATTTCAATGTTCTCTCTTTGCAACCGCAATTTTCTTTCTTGTTCCCTGCTCATGCTTGTGCTTTCTCTCTCTATCGGGCAATTTCTCAGTCGCCATAGCCTTGCTGCGTTGAAAATCGTAGTTCCTCGCCTGCAAGCGCCATTCCATCGTTGCAAGTTAAAGTTTGCAAGAGAGTGCAACCTCAATGGCAAATCCACCGTCAGCGATCTCAAAATCTCGCCCTTGACTCCGCTTACAGCAAAATTTGATGGCCTGGCTCAGCTGCACCCCCAAGTTCTCCCGTTTACATGAGTTGTTTGAATGTCAATTACTTTTAAGGATGCCCAATAAACTCTCCAGTTTACACGGATCAAGTATGGCTTGACCGGTAGCTTCCAAAGCTAGTTTGAGTTGAGATCTACGGTGGGGTTCGGACATGGATCTGTTGCATCAGGGACCAAGCTTGTCTGGCCGCTCAGCCAATTACGCAATTATATTCGATAAAGCAACGTATGTCTTTGCTCACCGGAAAAATTAACTATCCTATCTAATAGAGAACACATTCCAGAAAATAACTCCCAAAACAGTTGTTTCCGAAACAGGACCAAATATGATTTTGGTATGAGTTAGTGCTTAAATTACTGTTCTATATCTGGCCGATTAAACAACTGAAGTGTTCGTTGTTTCTCACAGATATAGCAGATCTGGAAATTTAAGTAGATTTCAAGGTTAAGATCCTACAATAAAGCAAAGATACGTACAAGGAGGAGGACCAAAGCTCCGGTCCAGTTGCTGCACAAACGAAGGCAAGGAATAAAAAACCTTCTGATAAAATACGAAAGGAACAGGAAAATGGGGAGAAGTTTATGGTGGTCTGTCACTGGTGAGAACAGGACACAGACTTACAATGTACAAGTCAAGGAGGGCGGCAGCAACCACTGGGGTTGCCCCAGTTGTCACCTTCAGGGAAGGCGGAGAGTTTGATTTCCTAAAGAAGGGTTGGGAGTAAAGACGTTTAGTTTCAGGTGGGAGTTCGACTTTCGGAACAGCGTAACTCATTGCTCCGACGTCTATTTTGGGTGATTTTGTTTTATTCTGAAAAAATTTCTAAGGAGAGATCATGAAACTAATAAATTACTCGAAAACACTGGGAAAAGACCATTAAAATACTTCTCCGATTTTTTCTCTTTTTCGAAGATATTTGATTGGGCAAAATTTCAGGATCTAAAGATAAATTAACATTTTTTTACACTTATTTTCCTATTGAAAAAAGACATTTTTTTCAAAATTAAAATATGTTTGCACATTGGATTTAGGATCGAAGGACTGTCTTTCTCCCTTCCTGCTCAGTTTTTGAAACTATTAGTATCACGGGATTCTACATGTTCGCTTGGTGGGTTCCTTTTGTCCCTCCCACCTGACAATAATGACGAGACCACCGGACATTGGCCCCTGGCCGAGGGGCATTGATCCCTTCATTTTACATGAGGTGATCAAAGAAAGGAAAATAGGCACGGAATTGCGTCTCAATCCCCTAATTTTACAGTAGTCGCCATTCTTCCACCACAAATCAAGGATTTATTCGTAGCATAAACACAATCGCAGAGACAGCTCAGTTGCGCCGGAAAGTGACGCTGATGATGGAGTTGTGCCGGAAAATGACGCATATATTGATTGACAAGACTAAATGCTTTGTAATTACGTCAATTCCCAATTCCCAATTATAATTCAAGCAAAAAAAAAAAGAAAAAACTTCATCTATAGGGTCTAGTCTAGTTAAATGGGGTCAACCCAACCCAACCCTTAAATTGCCTGAACAATGTTAGAAATATTAAGATTTACTTGGTAAATTGATTTACTTAGTAATGCGACAATCTGTAAGTAGTTGTTTCCATTAGCAAAATATTTTAACCACCCAATAGAAAATCTATCACTGAACTCAGCAAACAAATTCAGTCGACGACTCTTAGTACGCCTACATTAGTTAATTGATTTTGATCATATTTCTGACTAAGCCAAAATTTCAATCAGGATTCAAGCACAAAAAGAGGCTTATTCACAGGTCGGCTCAGGGTGGGTTGACCCAAAGCAACTCGGAAAATTTTTTTGGGTCCGAGTCGGGTAGACCCGGTTTTTTTGCGGGTTGGGAATATTATCCACCTATACCCTATTTTCGAGGGCAGATATTAAGATGTGCTTTTTGGCAAAATTGATCCCGGACCGGTTAACCCGCCCCGGTTTCTCATCCTCGTTAAAATTAAGCAAAAGCACATCTTCCAATCCCATGAATTTCTTATGATAGCTGCCGAATTAGTTCCTGGCTTCTGGCCATCAAGTCACCCCCATTGGGCTACACAATCAAAATCCACCCATTTTTGTAGCTTTTCATGACGTCCTCTTTGACTATGTTGGTCCAAAGCTGACGATCAACTTCCTCCGTTTTCTTCAATTTTTTGTTTCATCGCAAGTTGGCTGTCTAGTGTAGCATCTCATATGAATTAGCGGCTGGCGCATTGGCATTGCATCGTATTCCATGAGCCTTATTTCCATGTGGGGAGGAAGCAGGAGATTTGATGAGTTGAAAGTCAGTGGCTTTGGAATTATTTGGCATTAACTCGTCCACCAAATGAAATTTTTCGCAAACCATCCGACCGTGCCATGCTATGTTTCTCATTTTGGCAATCCATACTCTTTTAAGTGGGTCTCCATACATTTGTGTATTTGGATCTCAGACACAATCTTTCAATGGGAGCTTGTGTGGTCCTTTTAAGGGGCTGATTCTTCAGTCATAAGGCCATTGCAATCACATACTTTTTTTTTTGTCATAAGTCTTATAGAAAGTATCATTGAAACATCAAAGTTTTCAATAAGTGGCTAAGTTCTTTGCTTTGATAATTCGACGGATGCCAACTCTCCCACGATAAGTGCCTCGAAGGGATTAAACAATGCTCCTGCATTCATTTTCTATCCATTTATGTGATTGTGACGTCAAGTCTACGCATCGGGAGGGTCGGTCCAGCTTGGTCCAATAAAGGTAGTAGGCTAGGCTATCCAGTCTATCAAGTCTCTCACATGTGGCCCATTCACACGCGCACGCTCTATTCTTTCTTTATTCACATAGACTTCACCGATACGGTTTATTTGTACCGCTTTCGCAATCCTAGAATGTGCTAGGAAACTCACACAACGTTTTAACCGGCCATGTTGGGCCGGATAAATGGTCATCTTCAATTGTTCTGTTGAATCTGTCCTAAACTCAGTCCATACTGGCCTAGTAACCAAGAATTCAAGCTTCAACCTCATTAACGAAGTAGCTTAGAAGTGCCAATAATTAGAGAGAAATCAACATGACTCGTTCTACGTTAATTTCTTAAAAAATCTTCCATCCGAGGTCAACAATTGCGTGCAATCGCTCAACGTGGTCAACAATTCTTTCACTTGAATTCCATAATGTATTTCTTAATCAATGACCAAGAGCCATTCAAGGTGAAGCTTCATCTGGAGAGGGGTTGAAGGAGAGAGGGATGGAAGTGGTCGTTCCAACCGCAATCGACCACGAAGTTGAAGCCGTCGATGGAGATGGAGTAGGAGAGAGGGTGCTCTTGCAGACGCCACAGAGAGGCGTCCCCTCAACCGATGTTCCCATCTTCAATCTTCTCCAACTGCCAAGTTTTTGAGCTTTTGAGTCTCTGTGACTCCCGTTTAATTGGGGTTTTTGGGCTTATGTTGGAGGGAAAGGGAAAGGGAAAGAGAACTACAAGCAGGAGGAGGAGGGACAACGACCAACGGGCGTCGTCTTGGACATGACTGACATTACACGATTCTCCAAGGATCTTTCCTTTTATCAACTGATGACAAACGATTCATATATGAATTTGCAACTGTTTAACTAGCTTGTTTTTCATTTCCAGAAAAGCATACTGATCCCATGGTCGCCATAAAAAAAAAAAACTTTAGCAGACAAAAAATTTTATATATCTAAAGCTAGCATAATTGGTAATTCAATTTCACTCCACTTTAGCTTTGGTGATATCATCATCCTCTTCTTTTCCGAAAAAGATGCAAAATTATTAAGCCCCAGAATGCTAATAGATGAATTTGTGATTTAAGCCCCATGGAATATAGAAACCCGGTTCACTTAAGTCATTCCATTCCAAGCTTCATAATTTTTTTTATAAATGATTTTTCTTAATGTTTTCTATGTCACTAGCGAGATTGGATAAAAATAAAAACCCAATGTTAGGCTTGCCCCAGCAGGATTTAGAGCATTATTTCTAATCAGGCTTGCTTTGTCAAATAATAATCTCTCACTGACCTTATTTAGGGCCAACGATGAGATTTGCCTAAGCTACAATAAGTTGGAATGAATCGTGGGTGTCGAGGGATCTTGATTAGGCTCCTAGTAATATTTGTCTTACATAATTAATTTGTTCACGCTGGATATTATAATCGATGTATAAAAACGCATAGCTATTGTTGGAAACTGATGCGGAAAAATAAATAGACAGAACACAGAGATTTACGTGATTCGATCACAAGGTGATCTACGTCCACGGGCGAGGCAAAACAATGTTCCACTATAATCAAAGATAGTACAATTTTCAGAAGTCGAAAACAACGACTAAAGCTCACGGCTCACTAAAAACTCTCTGTAAACAAAATTCTTTCTGTACATCAATGAGAAAACCTAGCCGCAGTATAAATAGGGCTCCCAAAAATTTTCCTCGGGGGCGTAGCCCCCGAACCCCCCAAGACATTAGTTCGCTTCCTCCAGCTCGGGCGGTCCGCTATGGAAATTTGTTCACTTGCTGCGGATTGGGCCTATCGGCCCAATCCTTCACGTCGCAAACCAAATCTCAATTTTCTCTCCACTTTCGGGTCGCACAAAAAATATGTCGGGTCGGGTTATGAACCGGACCAAGTATATAAAATTTGAGACATATTTAACAAATCTCCACCTTGGCTTCAATTTCCCAAAATAAAACAATCAAGAAGCCGAACACATTCTCTTGGCATCCCTAAGCCTACGTGAGCTAACTCGGTGTAAGAAACAAGGGCTGCAACAAAAGAACATATCCACTTCAAAAAACACAAATGTAGAACTGTCATTTACCTCTCTACCAAAGCCCCAAAAAAGGGGCAAACTCAACCAAGCATGCCAATCAAGTTCAAGCAATGCTTAAACTTGTTGGCAAGGACTGGCTTGGTCAACATATCAGCAGGATTGTCAGCTGTACCAATTTTCTTTACCGTCATGTTTCTCTCCGCAATTGCCTCTCGAATAAAGTGATACTTGACATCGATGTGCTTAGTCCTCTCATGATATGCTTGATTTCTAATCAAGTATATAGCACTCTGATTGTCACAAAAGACAACCGAATTGTCTTCCTGCTATAGCCCAAGTTCCTGAACAAGATTCCTTAACCAAATACCTTCTTTCACTGCTTCTGCTGCTGCCATATACTCTGCCTCTGTAGTAGACAAAGCAACTGTCGACTATAAGTTTGACCTCCAACTAATAGCCGAACTAGATAGTGTGAAAATATAGCCAGTCAAAGACCTCATTTTATCGAGATCACCTGCAAAATCGGAATCCACAAATCCCACAACTGAGGTATCGTTGGAACTATTTCTTTCAAATACTAGGCCCAACTCTGCGGAGCCTCTAAGATACCTAAGTATCCATTTCACTGCCTGCCAATGAACCTTTCCAGGATGCGCCATATATCTACTAACCACACTAACTGCCTGCGCAATATCTGGACGAGTGTATACCATAGCATACATAATGCTACTAACTGCACTGGAGTATGGGACACGAGACATTGCAGCCTCCTCGACCTTTGATTTAGGTGAATGTAGAGCTGAGAGTCTAAAATGAGATGCCAACGGTGTACTCACAGGCTTAGCGTTTTGCATGCCAAACCTCTCAAGTACCTTTTCAATATAACTCTTCTGCGAGAGATATAACTTCCCTCCTTTTCTGTCCCTCTGAATCTCCATTCCTAAGATCTTCTTGGCAGGACCCAAATCTTTCATCTTGAACTCCTCACTGAGCCGTTTCTTCAAGATCAACACTTCTGACATGTTCTTTGCAGCAATGAGCATGTCATCCACGTATAAGAGAAGATAGACAAAGGATCCATCTGAACCCTTCCTGAAGTAGACACAACTATCATAGTTGCTCCTGTGATAACCGCTCCCTATCATAAAGCTGTCGAATCTCTTATACCACTGTTTTGGTGACTGCTTTAAACCATATAAGGATTTCTTCAATCTACAAACATGATCTTCCTTGCCTCCTACATAATAGCCCTCGGGCTGGGCCATATAAATAGTTTCCTCAAGCTCGCCATGCAGAAAAGCAGTCTTCACGTCAAGTTGCTCAAGCTCTAAATCGAATTGAGCAACTATAGCCAGCAACACGCGAATGGAAGTGTGTTTTACCACAGGAGAGAAAACTTCATCATAATCAATTCCCTCCTTCTGATTGTAGCCTTTAGCTACGAGCCGAGCCTTGCATCTAGCATTTTTAACACCTGGAATTCCTTCCTTTTTCTTGAAGACCCATTTACACCCAATGGCTCTTTTTCCCTTAGGCAACTGCACCAAATTCCAAGTCTGGTTCTTGTGAAGTGATTCAAGTTCCTCAACCATAGCAATAGCTCATTTCTCTGATTCTGTGCAAGTAATAGCTTCCGTATAAGTAGAAAGTTCCTGAATACCCATATCTTCTGCTGTCGTAAGAGCGTAAGCCACCAGATTAGAGAACCCATATTTCTGAGGAGGTCGAGTCTGTCTCCTTTCTCTGCCAGTAGCAATAGAGTATGGCTGCTCCACTTTATCTACAGCTTCCTCATCTGAACTTGAATCAACATGAGCAATTTGCTCATTCAAATCATTCTGAGAGGTCTTTTCTGGAAGCTCCACCTGAACCTCCACCTCATTTGTATCACTCTCATGTTTTCCTGCAGACTCA
Source organism: Syzygium malaccense (assembly GCA_031216405.1). Lineage (NCBI taxonomy): Eukaryota > Viridiplantae > Streptophyta > Magnoliopsida > Myrtales > Myrtaceae > Syzygium > Syzygium malaccense. The sequence goes on along the minus strand of CM062258.1, from coordinate 3,847,909 downwards.
TCAGCAACTTTCCTTTGTTCAAGCATATGCATTTCATTAAATGTAACATCCCTACTAATAATGAACTTAGGTGAGTTAGGTTCCTGGCACCATAAACGATAACCTTTCACCCCATCAGCATACCCAACAAAAATGCATTTCTTTGCTCTAGGTTCTAACTTACCATCCTTAACATGATAATAAGCAGGGCATCCAAAAACCTTTAGATTAGAATAATCACAAGGCTTACCTGACCACATCTCAAAAGGAGTCTTGCATTCTATTGCTGTTGAAGGAGAGCGATTAACTAGATAACAAGCCGTGTTAACAGCTTCAGCCCAAAAATCCTTTTCCATGCCAGCATTAGAGAGCATACATCTCGCTCTCTCCAATAGAGTTCTGTTCATACGTTATGCCACTCCGTTCTGCTGTGGAGTGTGCCTAACTGTACGGTGTCGAACAATACCTGCATCTGCACAAAATTCATTAAAATCGCCACCACAGAACTCAAGACCATTATCGGTCCTAAGATGTTTGATCTTCTTTCCTGTCTGATTCTCAACAAGGGCTTTCCACTTCTTGAAGGTTTCAAATACATCACTTTTTCTTTTCAAAAGATAAACCCAAACCTTCCTGGAATAATCGTCAATGAACGTCACAAAGTAAAGAGCACCACTCTTAGATGGAACCTGTGCTGGTCCCCATAAATCGGAATGGATATAGTCGAGTGTGCTCTTTGTCGAATGAGTCCCTGTACTGAATCTGACTCTGCATTGCTTGCCAAGAACACAGTGCTCACAGAAATCTAGCGAGGTCGTCTGCTCCCCACTAAGTAAACCACGTTTACTCAAAACTGACATGCCACGCTCACTCATGTGGCCCAAACGCATGTGCCATAATTTCGTTCTATCATTATCAGAAACGGAATTACTTGTGCCAATTGAAGGACCCATAACTGTGCTACCTTGCAAATGATACAAGTGATTAACCTTGCTTCCTTTCATCACAACCAGATTACCTTTTGAAACTTTGAGAACTCCACCTCCACCTGAGTACACACACCCAATGGAATCCAAACTGCTCAACGAGATAAGGTTTCTTTTCAAGTCTGGTATATGTCTTACTTCAGTCAAGGTTCTTACTGCTTTGTCGTGGCACTTAATCCGAACAGTACCAATACCCACGACTTTGCATACAGCATCATTCCCCATCAAGACTAATCCACCATTCAATGGCTCGTATGTGGTGAACCATTCCCTATTTGGGCACATGTGATATGATGCTCCCGAATCCATTATCCAAACATCATTGGACAAATTAACAGCAGAGCATGCCGTAAGAACACTGTCTGACGCATTAGACTCGGTTTCGTTTGCAACATTCATCGAATTTTGTCTTTGACCATGCTGCTTATCCTTTTTCTTGAGCGAAGGACAATCTGACTTGTAATGTCCTTTTTTGTGACAATAGTAGCACTCAACATTCATCTTATCTCCAGGTGGCTTAGATTTTGAACGACCAACAGATTTCCCTCAGAAAGCTTTATCCCTGCTCTTGGTTCTGCCTCTCACAAACAAACCATCTGCTTTATTTTCACTGGTATTCCCATTCAATTTTGTTCTCTGTTCTATAGAATTCAAAGATGCGTTAACATCCTCCAAAGTTATGGATTCACGTCCATAAAGCATCGAGTTCACAAAATTCTCGTATGAGGCAGGCAGTGAACATAACACGATCAAAGCTTGATCTTCATCCTCGAGTTTAATATCTAGATTTTTCATATCTAGAACAATTTTATTAAACTCATCCAAGTGTTCTTGAACAGACGTACCTTCGCGCATCTTTAGGATATAAAGACGCTGCTTCAAATAAAGTCTCGATGTTAGAGATTTCTTCATGTAGAGACTTTCCAGTTTCTTCCAGAGACCGGCCGCTGTTTCTTCATCTGCGACTTCTCGCAAAACCTTGTCATCTAGAGACAACTGGATCGCGCTATGCGCCTTCTCATCCATCTCTTCAATCTCAGCCGAGGTCATATCGTCTGGATAATTTCCGTCCAGCGCCCTAACCGTACCCTCTCGTCTCAATAAAGCCTTCATCTTTATTCTCCATAATCCGAAGTTGTTCTGTCCGTCAAAAGATGAGATCTGAAACTTCAAAGATGCCATCTCAAAAAACCCTAGAATCGAACTAGGCTCCGATACCACTTGTTGGAAACTGATGCGGAAAAATAAATAGACAGAACACAGAGATTTACGTGGTTCGATCACAAGGTGATCTACGTCCACGGGCGAAGCAAGACAATGTTCCACTATAATCAAAGATAGTACAATTTTCAGAAGTCGAAAACAACGACTAAAGCTCACGGCTCACTAAAAACTCTCTGTAAACAAAATTCTTTCTGTACATCAATGAGAAAACCTAGCCGCAGTATAAATAGGGCTCCCAAAAAATTTTCCTCGGGGGCATAGCCCCCGAACCCCCCAAGACATTAGTTCGCTTCCTCCTGCCCGAGCGGTCTGCTATGGAGATTTGTTCGCTTGCTGCGGGTTGGGTCTATCGGCCCAACCCTTCACATCGCAAACCAAATCTCAATTTTCTCTCCACTTTCGGGTCGCACAAAAAATATGTCGGGTCGGCTTATGAACCGGACCAAGTATATAAAATTCGAGACATATTTTACACCTATTGTATTGTAGAGCACGGGCGGGGTCGGCCTATGCGCTTTCATACTATCCAACGAGCCTACTGGCCCAAAGAAACACCGGGCGGCAAGAATGTCCGCTTTCTACTTCTTCTCGTGCGGCATCAATCCTTTCCGGCATCACTGTTGTGTTTTCCCTCAGGTGGGCTCTCTATATTGCTTCCTCCATGTTCTTCCTTGCAGGGGTCCTCCCTTTCATCTCAGAGTCCCCACGTGGTATCTTGTCCGGGAGAAAATTGACGAGGCCATGAAGCTTATGCCAGCTATCGCCAAAGCCAACAAGAAACGCCTCCCCAGTGGAGTCATTCTCGCACTCGATGAGGAAGTGAATGAAAATTCGAATAATGTTTGATCCTGCAAAGATTAGATGGACACAAACGATGTGATAACGGGGTCTCTCATTGATGTGGTGAAGTCGCCTATCACACTGATTCGCCTTTTCTTGTCTATGGCAATCAACTTCCTGTGTTCAGTCGTGTACAGTGGCACTAGCCTAAACGTCATCAATCTCCAGACCAACCTTTACCTTAATTTGTTCCTCCAGGGGTGGCTGAAATGCCAGCCTTTATGATACCAACAGTCTTTCTCGATAAGTTTGGGAAGAAGCCGCTGGCGATTGGAACAGAGTAATTAAGCGGATTCTTCTGCCTTATTGGGAGCTTGATGATGCTACACGGGATATGGAAAATGGTGAGGATGGTGTGTGGAATTCTCTGGATTTTTGGCATGGCTGGCATGTACGATTTTCTCTTCATCTACACGGCGGAGTGTTTCCGACCATGGTGTAGAATGTGGCTCATGGCTGTGTAGCTCAGGCAGTGCAAATGGGTGCGATTTTGGTACCTGTCGTGGTGGTTTAGGAGGCAGCTTCCCATTTGCAGTATTTGTGGTTTTTGCCATTCTGGGAGGAATACTAGCGTTTTACCTGTCGGAGACGTTAAACAAGGAGAGAATGCTTGCCACAGTACATCTTTCAAGTAGGCTGTGTTGCCTCGAAGCAATTGCCATCACGTGATTAGAGCACATTATATTGAACTTCGACTCATAGTCGTTTTCAAATTAAGGCATTGTACTCCACATAATGGAACTATCAATCTCACTGACTCGTGAGTATTAGGCTATGTTGTTCACGGCAATATATGGTCAGCTTACAATGCAGTGACTTCCAAGGGATCAAAATCACTAACCCTGCCATCGGTATGTTCAAAGAGAAAACATGTATGTCAAACCATTATGCCACTAATGATTTTAATTTGATCCTCTTGTTTAAGCATCTGAACTATGAATGTGAATGGTATCTGCCTCTATGCAAGAGCATAGAGCCCACCAGTTCTTTGAAGTAAAAAGGCTGAGTTTTACTGCAAGACCACTGCTTCAGGGACTACCCTCACTTGGTAGCACAACCTACTCTATGTTGAACATGCAGAAAATCGCATCTCTCTAACAAGGGAAATTTTTTTGCTTTTCCTATAATTTCGCTTACGTTATTAGACTTTTAAAATGCCTAATCAAGTCTTTCTACTTTCATAAATTTTTTGATTACTCTCCCGACACCAAATCTGACCAATTAGCTAACGAGGCCATCGGACGACACCAAAGTATGATGATAAAGTATGCGGATGCCCACATTGGATGTGGGTGGAAAAATATAGCCATGTAGACAATGTCAGAATTTGATATGGATAAAATTTAGCCAATGTAAGCACCCACGTGGACGTCTATATTAAAAAAAATATATATTATCCACATCATACTAAGAGATCGTTGGAGGCCACTTCAGCTAGATACGGTTAGATTTGACACCGGAGAGACTTAATTAGAAAGTTTGTAAAAGTAAAAGGGCCTAATAAGATCAATTAAAAGTACAAGAAATAGAAAGAAGATAACGGTAAGAGGCAAAACGTAGAATGTTTCCGTCGAAAGACAAGTTGTTTTCAATGGAAGTAAACATTATGATGTGTAGAATCATCATTTTAACAAAGGCATCCTAAGTTGAGACATGTCAATGGAAATAAACAATAACATATTGAATACGCATGCTAACATAGATACACCAGACATTTGCAAGACGGTCACTCTAAAATCAAACCTACGATGGCATATCAGGTTGAGACTTGAGAGAGTATCTATTCAAGCAACGAAAACAAAGGTCGTTGATAAGTAAGGAAGACACACCGAGAAATACAAAAACAGAGATGGTTATCATAGATAGGAAAAGAAGGCATAAACCAAGCATATGTCATCACAGGAACCGGAGGTGCTTTGAACATCAATCGAGCAAGATGACGTAGTAATGGCGATAACTTTGATGTCCGCTACTGTCAGAAGACAATTCATCCTCAGCTCATCATCTGCGGCTTCATCAGTCTGGGTGTAGAATGATTAAATTTTGTTAGTCATTTGCAAAGATCATCATCGTCCTACATAAAATATCGTGCCACATGACTATTAATGAAAAATCTATCAACATATGATGGCGATGCATTTCGAGAGAGCTTACCAAAAACATGACCTGTGGCCCATTCGCTTGATGACACCTACACTCCTGCCTAATTTCTGTCCAATGTTCGCGCTTCCGAAACCTCAGCGTTCAAAGCTTTCACTAGTAACTAAAGAAAACAATCGAAAGAAATTAGAGACTTCTTTTGCTAATCATATTAAAGAGAAAGAACGTAAACAATCCGAAAAAACTAGAGACCTCTCTAGGCAATTGAACTTAATCAAATCAAGCAGAAAGAAATTCAACATGTGCAAATATGCAATTGGAAGTTCAAGAAAAGTATTTGTTTCTAAGGCTCCGTTTATTTCGCAAAAATGAATGATTTGGAAATTATTTTCTAAAGAATGATTGTTTAAAATAATTGGTCAATGAAAATATTTTTCGTTATCGACAACAATATATATCTAATTCATAGATGATGAAAACATTTTTTGTTTATTCATTTTTGCAAGTAATACAAATGATTATTTTTAGGAAAATATTTTTCAAATTATTAATTTTTCGCGAAACAAACGCATCCTAAAAATAAGAAAAACATAATTTACAGTGATTTAATTTTTTGATTACAGTACACTGATTAATTTAAAAATCAAAAAGGAGTTTGAAATTAAAAATAGGAGTACTGGATGAGGTAAAATAGAAAAGGCAACAAAAAGAAAAAGGAAAAAAAGCAGTTGACATGCTCTCTTAAACTGTACCAACTAATAAAGTAGTACTTAGGAATTGACTCGATATTTTGGCACTTTTAAGTACTAGAATATTGCCACTATTATTCTTTAAAAGTGAAGGGATTCTTTTTTCTTTTTTCTTTTTACCTTACTTTTTGAACAATGCCATGGCAACTGATTTTCAATAATAATATAACCATTTTTATGTACTTTCAAGCTGTAATGAAAGTTATACGCAATGGACCTAGTAGTTAATATAAAGTCTTGAACAAAAGGGATTTACCGTAACGTGGGAGATGGATCTTTAGATGAAGAGAATGAAGGAAATGTAAAAGTGTGTGGGTGACTCACTGAAAAATATCGGCGAAGGGTTCAAGTGAGGAACGGGCAGGGGAATGGTCCCACTCCAGCGACTCCCACGTTTGCCGATCTATGGAAATCTCTCGAAGAGAGGGGGGAGGAGAAGGGACGCCATTGTGAAGTGGGCCCAGTCGTAAAGGAATCCTCTTTAGCTTCGGACAATTGAATATAGTATAATATTGGATTGAATCGCAACTCGCGATCCCATCGCAAATACTCTTCAGCTCCGGAAGATTCCATAGAGTCAGTCTTGTTAAATTTGGGATGGAGGAGTGCGTCATGTCAAGATCAGTGCCTATTATCACCTCTATGCCCTTGCAGTCTTCGACTCTTATCTCTTGGAGGAAAGGGAGGTGGGGCAACATGCGAGGCGTCAGCAGTACCCCCTTCATGTTGTTGCATCCAGTTATTTCAAGAATTGTAAGAAGACAAGTGGCTCCGATTGGCAATGGCCCACCTATTATTTCCTCTAATTTCTCACAATCGTATATTCCAATGGACTTGAGATTTGGAAGGCGAGTGGCCAGCCACTCCCATTCCACCGCTCTCTTCATTTTAGGACACTCGGACACTTTCATATGGTTTAGACTGGGCGCAGCTAACTTGATCCCCTTCAGTTCCTCTGAGCCCACGATTTGAAACGATTGTAGACGTGGAAGCTCCTGCCCCTCCTCCAAGAGATGCTTCAGTTTGGAACACCTAGCGATATTCAAGACCCGCAGGTGAGGGAAGTGGAGAGGACCCAGCTCCTCCAACTTCTCCCATTCCTTTATAGTCAGCTCCTCCAGATTCTCCAGTGAGCCTACCTCGCTCAAACTTGTCACCCCACCACCTCGTCCTACTTCCAGTACTTGCACATCTTTCAGAAGTAGATTGCAGCCATCACCACCAATTTCTCCATCTATCCTTGTCGCAATACTGTCACCACTTTGGATAATTATAGGCCTCTTTCGATTGCGCCAATCGTTGAAATCGTCTGCTCCACGACGTTCAAAAAACACAATTGAAAGAAATTAGAGACTTCTTTGACTAATCATATTAATGAGATAAAGAATGTAAACAATCAGAAGAATTAGAGACTTTCTTGGCCAATCGAACCAAATCAAATTAAACAGAAAGAAATTCAATATGTGCAAATATCCAATTGGAAGTTTGAGAAAAGTGTTCCTTTCTAAAAACGAGACAGACTAATTTACACTGGTTTAATTTTTTGCTTAAAATATTGTGATTAATTTCAAAATCTGATTGGACTGTGAAAGCGAAAATAGAAGTAGTGGATGAGGTAAAACAGAAAAGGCAACAAAAAGAAAAGGTAAAAAGCAATTAATATGCTCTCTTAAACTCTCCCAACTCCTAAAGTAGAACTTAAGAAGTGACTCAATATTTTAGCACTTTTAAATGTCATAATTTACCAAAACGAAGAAGAAGTGTAGTATTTTTAAGGTGCAACACCAGGGAAAAAAAAGGGTGAGGACTGTTGTTAGTAGGGTGTTCGATCCGAACCGAGATACGAATCAAACTGAACCAAACCGAAAATTTCGTACATTTTGGTTCGGTTCGATTCTCAATTTGGATAATAAAAAATAACCGTTCTTTTTTTTTTCGATTCGGTTTTTTCCGGTTCGGTTAGGATCAAACCGAACGGAAAAAATAACTTTTCTGTTCCTAACCTCTCGTCTCGACTCTCTTCTTTCTCACCCCTCCCGAATCCTCAAATCCTCTCTCTCTGGCCTTGTTTCACTGCTCAGCCCCTTGAACTTCATTCTCGAGCCGATTGAGCTCGACCTTGACGGGATCTGTGTCATGGAGCAGGTGTCGGCGTCGAAGCTGGGCCAGACCTAGGTCCTCCTGCGGGAGCCGCTCCGGCCCTCCTTGAAGGACGCCGACACCGTGAGGGGCGAGGTGGCCTCTGCCCTGCCATTGCTGCAGCAGGTGGTGAGCTCCGCGGGCGCTCCCCCGTCGCCGGACGCCTCCTCCATCACCGATCTGATCAATGCTCCTTGTCCACTCACGCCCGAAGATCCATCCGCCAGGGTTTCGACCACAGGATGAGAGAGAGAGAGGGGAGAACTGGGAAGAAGGCGACGGTGTTGTAGAGCGAGAGAGAGGGAGTAAAGCGAAATGGCGATGAGAGAGAGAGAGAGTATCTCAAGGTAAATCTCTAAAAAAAAATTTGGGTTTAGAGAGGACTGATAAGATTGGGCTAAAGTCAAAAATCGAAAATCAATAACCGAGCCAAACCGATCTGTCAAACCGAACTATCGAACCAAATCGGTTTTTTGGTTCGATTTATATTCGGTTCGAATCGAGGTTTGATTCGGTTCAAACGAGCACCCCTAACGGTTCGGTTCGATTTTTTAAGAAAATCGAACCGAACCGAACCATTGACACTCCTCTTGCCAGTTTTATTCTTCGAAATTGAAGGGAGTGTTTTCTTTACCTAAATTTCAATAATAATATAACTATTTTGATATACTTTCAAGTTGTAATTAAAGTCATGCGCACTGGGTCTAACGGTTGGTATAAAGTTTGGAAGAAAAGGGAACTCACTGTACCGCGGGAGATGGATCCTTAAAAGGGCACGCGGGAGATGGAGAGGATGAAAGAAAAGTAAAAATTTGTAGGTGACAACTTACCATTAAACCTGACTAAGTGTGAACCTAAAAAGGAACTGGACGCCGATGGCCAATCTATCAAAATACTCCGAAGAGAGGGGGGAGGATACTCCAGCGACTCCCACGTCAGCTGATCTATCCAAATACTCTGAAGATAGAGGGGAGGACAAGAGAACCCGTTGTCACATAGAGGAAGCCTCTTCAGCTTCGGACAATTTTCAATATGAATACGTTGGAATGAAACCCAACTCACGATCCCATCACATGTGCTCTTCAGCTCCGGAAGATTCCGTAAAGTCAGGCGTATTAAATTTGGTAGGAAGGGGCGCGTCATGTCTGGAACAGTGCCTATTATCACCTCTATGCCCTTGCAGTCTTGGACTGTTATGTCTTGGAGATAAGGGAGACGAATCAACATGTCATGCGTCAGCAGCACCCCCTTCATGTTGTTGCATCCATTGAGTTCAAACTCTGCGAGAAGACAAGCGGCACCGATTGGCATTGCTGGCCCACCACCGATTATCTCCTCTAATTTCTCACAATTTCTTATTTTAATGGACCTCAGATTTGGAAGGCGAGTGGCCAGCCACTCCCATTCCACCGCTCTCTTCATTTCAGGACACCCGTACACTTCTGTACTATAAAGAAGAGGTGCCGCTATATTAATCTCCTCTAGTTCCTCTGAGCCCTTAATTTTAAGCCAATGTAGATGTGGAAGCTCCTGCCCCTCCTCCAAGAGATGCTTCAGTTGGAAACACCGAGTGATTTTCAGTCTCCGTAGGTGAGGGAAGCGGACAGCACCCAGCTCCTCCAACTTCTCCCATTCCTCTATCGTCAGCTCCTCTAGATTATCAAGAGGGCCTATCTCGCACAAACTTGTCACCCCATCGCACCATCCTACTTTCAGTACTTGCACATTTTTCGGAAGTAGAGCGTGGCCATCCCCACCAATTTCTCCATCTACCCTTGCCGCAATACTGTGGCAACTTTCGATGATTATGCGCCTCTCGTACTTATCCTTAAAATAGTGGTCTCCTGATTCATTCAACCACAATTCGTATGGTCGGGAGCTATTTTGCTCGAGAAACCTCACGCATGCATTGAATGTTTCAACATTTGAAACAGAGCAATAGAGTCCTTCCACCTTCTCTAATTTTTCCTCTTCCCAAACCGGCCCCTTTTTAATCACCAAATATTGCAAGTTCACCAGCTTCCCCAACACTCCTTTTGGTAACGTCTCGATCCCTGTGCCCCATAGGTCAAGGTACCTCAACTTTACCAACATCTCCATCCCCTCTGGCACTTCTTTAAGCATTGCACACCCATTAAGGTCCAACTTTCTTAGAGATTCCAAATTCTGTATGCAAGGTATATGACATAATTCTTCACACTCTCGGAGCAACAGTGCTTCCAAGCTCTCCAAGTGAGAGATGGCATTCGGTAATTCTGTGAGTCTAGTGTAGCTGAGATCTAGAACCTTCAGCCCCTTCATATGCTTGAATCCTTCTGGTAATGTCTTGATCATTGTGCCTTGTAGGTCGAGGTAACTCAACTTTACCAACATCTCCATCCCCTCTGGCACTTCTTCAAGCATTTCACACCCACTCACGTCCAACTTTCTCAAGGATCCCAACTTTTGTACACAAGGTATACGACATAATTCCTCACACTCTCGGAGCAATAGCGCTTCCAAGCTCTCCAAGTGAGAGATGGCATTCGGTAATTCCGTGAGTCCAGTGTAGCTGAGATCTAGAACCTTCAGCCCCTTCATATGCCTGAAGAAAGATTCGTGGATAGCTTCCAAAAACATATTGCTATTCAACGACAGGCTCATAAGTTTAGGGCAATTTGGCGATATGCCGTCTGGGATTTCTTGTATATCGTTGCCCTGTAAAAAGACTTTCTCTAGACGATCGGTCCAGAACTCTTCCTCTGGAATTTCTTTCAATCCCATTTCGGCCTTGACCACGTGTGTTGTGCTCCTCATTATATGCAATGCCATGCCTCTTATCAACGGGTGTAGAGATATATGTTGCCCATCTTCATCACAAAGGCAACCCTTTCTTAATTTGTCTAGTATGATGTTACCCTGTTCGTACAGTTCTTGCCGGGTGCCAATTCTATCTAACAAACCCTCATCTATGAAAGACTCTATCAACTCTGTTTTACTAGATTTTACATATACTTGTGCTAAATGCAAGAAACACTGTTGCACCTGAGAATCCCCCAAGTTCACGTAACTAAGTTTCAGTCTCTTGAACACGTTAAGTTCCACCCTCGACTCTTCTAATTTCCACAACATGCCTTTCCATTCGTGCACTTCCTCTACTCTCCTCATGTGAGTTGCAATCTCAATGATCCCAAGTGGCAAACCCCCACACTTATCAACAATGGACTTTGCAATTTTTTCGACTTCTGAAGGAAGTTCTCTCCTAAAGCAGAGTTTCTCTCTAAATAAGCTCCAATCATCTTCATTTAATTTTGCTAGAGGTTTTATTTTGATTTCCTTATGGCAGAGCATCTCATGACACACATTCAGTGATCGAGTTGTCAATACCAACTTAATGCCACCCTTCTCAACTGGAATTCCCACATCCTCAAAGTCGAAGTGCATCCACAGGCCATCTAAAATTAATACAGCTCTCTTTTTCTTTAAATTCCTATTCAACATGGACGCCCTCCTTTTCACGTCCTTATCCTTTGAGAGGTTGTCTAGTCCGACTGCATTGGCAATCTCGTCTTGTAGTTCACAGAAGCTAAACTCTTGAGCTACAGTGACCCAAAACACGTCATCGAAGGCAGAATTCTCAAGCATTCTATTATGGACATGCATTAAAATGGCTGTCTTGCCAACTCCTCCCATTCCATAAACACCAATGATGAAAATTTCATCCTCCATTAAATAGTCACAAATCTCTTCGATTGTCTGCTCACTTTTTTTGCCTACTAGCTTTGTTGTTACCAAAGGTGAACTTTTCCTACATCCCGCGCCATGTGTTGTCAACCCTCTTTGGAAGCTACAATAGCCTAGAATCTCTTCAATTTCTTTGCTCAAGTCGTCCACTCTTTCTACTTGCTGCGCAAAAAAAGATTTTCCTTCTCGGAATGCTTGGACCATACTCCAGTCTTTTATCCTTTTTGATTTCCTATAACATGTCTCCAACTCATCCAAGTCTGCTACTCGTTTGCTTAGTTCTTCCAGCTTTCTTTTCAGAGTTGGCATATATTCGCCAACAAGCCCAAAAACACCTGATCGACTATCCATGAGCGCATCATCTGTCCTTGCATCTAACATCAAGGAAATACTTATAGCATTTTATACAAACATAATATTCATAAAAAAAATTCAATTTATGAAAAGAAGAAACCATCAATTACGTCTAAATGAAATTAGATAAACAATATGAGTGTAAATAAAGGATCAAAGTTTCAAGGAAGGCGGGGTATTTGGGGTTGAGCACTTTACCTTGTTCCTGGGCTTGGTCTCTTAATGGGTTGATGAGAGGGTATAGTTGAGGTACGTTGGGTTTAGATTCTACTTTGGGTTTTGGGTCTGCTGGGTTTAGTTGCTGTAGGTTTGGGTTGAGCCTTTTGGCTCTTGGGGTACCTATGGCATGGGTTGAACTGATGTTTGAGTCTGTGTGGGATGGGTTGAATTGATATTTAATTAGGCCTGTATGGGAAGTGGTTCTCCCTATATTTTATATTAATATACAAATATGAAAATTGAAGTATGTATTTTAGCATAAATTACTCGTTTCAATACTTTGAACAAAATAAACTACATTACTGCAATATTGAGAGAAAATAATAAAATCTTTCAAAGAAATACTTTATAGGAAGAGTTACGAAAAATGTTAGAATTTTCAATAAGTGCTAATTTGCAACATTAAAAATTATTAAACCAATCTTTTTTTGCTGGATGAAACTCATGGTATGGAATGGGGCATGTAATCCAAGTTGACAGCAAAATGAGTCGAGAGTGCAAGAAAATACTACTTGCAAAGAGAATCAATCTCTTGCAATTTAGACTCATATGTGTCTCGACCAAAAAAAAAAAACTCCTGTGTGTCACTCTTAAAGGCAACCCTCAAGAAAGAGCTCGTTATTACATAATTATATAGACGCTAACATATATGTACCCATTCTTTCAAAAAGTTCGAGCAGTACAATACTAGAAAAATTTAGATCAATCCCATAAGGCAAAAGTAGAAGTTAAAAATAAAAGTCACCGTAACAAGACCTTAAGTTGAATTTTGAAATTAAAATCGAAAATAAAGGAGATATACCTCGTTTCCACATGTAATGTACAAAGACTAATGCCCCAACACTGTCCTATTAAAAAGGAGCAATACTTGCTTTCAATTTGATCTTTGATTGGTGGGTGATCCATTTGGATGTTACTCACCCGTGACGGTAATTAATAGCACTAAGAAAAACGAAACCACACAATATTGATGGCTTGGAGGCAATGGATTACAATCTCTCGCCCCATTATCGTACTTCAGTTAGTGTCCCAACAATTCCAACCATACTTTAATTAAAAATTTGAAAACAAGTAATATTCATATAACTTAAATTTAATATGATTGAAGGTGTTTTTAGTTAAAGTCTCATATAGGTGCCATTTGAATGTGAAAACAATCAATTGAAGGATGATTTGGAGATAAGTATGAATCATTGAAAGAGCAAATAATTTATTATACGCGATCCGAAAATAGTTATATGTGTGCAAGTGTTATATCTTGTGGACACATATTTAACAAATGGGGAATATTTCTTAGATGGATGTGCTTGTGTCATTTGGATAGCATGGGAGTTGAACTTAGCTCCTCCATCATTCATTATAATACATAATAAGAAGTCTTATCTTACTAATCATATGAGAAATAACTAGCAACGGTGCCATCTTAACCCCATATTTTTCCTAAGGAAACTGGACAAATTAAAAGGGAAAAAAAGAAACATAAAATGATTAACGAGCAAATATTCAATTGATTTTATACTTGTATTATGAACTATTCCAATGTGACGAGACACGGTTCTTTTTACTGAAATTTTATGAAATATTGTCAATCTGTCAAGTTCAAGTTAACCACATTGTATTATGTCGTGTTCAATTTAGGTTCGGTTTTCTCAAAAAAATTTTATTATTTTCGAGTCATGTTTTTTAATTGTATAAAAAATTGTGATCCCTAGTACAAAACACTTTGTATTCATTTTACTTTATACAACTAATTGTAATTTGATTTCTCTTTTCTATTTAGTATCAAAATCCAAATCGAGAGAGAAGTAAAAAGGGAGGCTAGCTTGGATTTTAGTGTGCAATTAAGCGATTCCGCAAATTCATATCAACAAAAATTCACTAGCAAAAGGAAAAAGTATAGCAGAAGGACTAACGCAGGCCATTTTTTAACATAAAAAAGATGGAGGGATGATTTTGATTTTCGGACAAACTAGATGCGCCACCGTTAATATTATTCCTTTAATGAAATAAAAAGACAATCTTTATTCCACTCTTTCTCGCATCCGGCTGCCCACCTCTCTAAATTGAAACTTGTGGTCAATATGCCACCGTTAGAAATTTACTATAACTGCGCAGTCCTCCTAGCAGGACTCTTGCACGATTTGAAAGAGAGAGCCATGGCTTTTCAAGCTTTGAATGTCACCCTTCAAAGCATTTGTCTGCTCATTTTCAAAGAACCATTAATTATCATTGACCCGACTCTTATCAAACTCCTCTCTTCCAATTAATTGCTGTCTATTTTGTGTTTTCTGTTACTAATAGAAATCTAAGCGTCCCGCCTATATCCCTATTCTTAGCTAAGGATTAGAAGACAAAGTAAGCGTCCTGCACGAGCTGTAATATATGGTGAATTTGGAGATGCACGTACCTTGTGGAACCTCTGTATTGGGTTCTCCCTCTTCTGCATTCACTGGGGCTGACATGTTAGTCAAAGCTTCAGGTGCGAGATCTGGACGGCTGCTAGGATAACTAAAATTCCACGGCTGAATGGAAGAATCACCAGCTTGAGATTGAGGTTGTTGTGGCCAGAATGAACAGTCCCTCAGTGGGATCATGCTTTGAGCCGGAAGAGACTGACTGGGCAAATTCGTCTCAGGCAATGGAAGAAGGGCTGATGAACTTGCACCTACAGTGCTCATGACATCAGAGCTCGGGTACGGCATGGCAGCGAATGAAGGCTCTCTCCAAGCATCTTCATTGTTCGCAGTCAAAGGCAGATGCGGACCCTCTTCAACATTGCCTTCTGCTCCGCTGCTCGGCTCTGCCACTCCTTTACCCTTCAACGCATTTCTGGCTTCCGATCTCACTCGGCCGTCGACGTCCTTGCAGTCATTGATCCCATATCCTGCAACTCCGGCTAAGTGGGCCTTGATCCTGGTCACACTTCCGCCGTACACCTTGCTGCAGAAGTTACACTTCCACTTGTTGTTAGGCAGGAACTCCACATATTCCCGAAAGGAGTCCTTCTCCCTGGGCATTTTCTTAGTATCCCTCAAAAGAATGAGCAGATATGTTTCAAGGAAGACCTTGGATCTTTTTGTGGTGAAGAATGGTGCGGGAGCCTGTAAGATATTTAAATGAATTTTGGACTTGGGAATAGGGTGAAAGTCTTCGTCAATCCCCAATTCTTTTAGAAAGAAGGCCCCGCTTCAGTGACCCCACCCTCATTTCTAGCCAACTTCTCTTTTCACTCTCGGATACGAAGAAAACATGTTTGGTTCAACGATGCACACGGTAAAACCGTCCAGTTTACACGCATCGAGTATGGCTTTGACCGGCGGCTTTGAAAGATTGTTAGAGTTGGGATTCGCGACGTGGCTTGGACCTATAGCATCTCTGACAAAGCGGTTGACCGACCACTCAGAAAATTATGGAAGTTATTTATGATAAAGTGCAAAAAAGTATTCGCTCACCGGAAACATTAAATAAAACTGATCGCCTAAGGGTCAATTTAGCAACTTTTCAAATAGTGAAAATTTCTACTTTTTTATTCTCAAAATCAGTTTGAAAATAAAAATTTGTTTTTTAAAATTTTTATGCCGGAGCACAAATTTACAAAAAATTATTCTTAAAATCAGTTTTGGAACATAATCAAGAAGCAAAAAAAAATAGTTTCTTGATTCAGGAAACAATTTTTTCATTTATGATTCTTCTTCTTTCTTGGTTTGTTTGTTGTTCTTCTTCTTCCCGGCCTGCCGCTGGCGGCCGGCGACCGGCAATTGGCCACAAGCCAAGGCACATAATCGTTGTTCTTTTTCTATTCTAGAATAAAAACAAAGGAAAAAACAGAGAAAGAAATATTAAAAAATTCAAAATATTATTAATAAAAAGAAATTTTGTGTAGTTACCAAACACGTTTTTGTTCTTTTTTTATTCTAGAATTGAAATTTTGGGTAGTTACCAAACGCCTTCAAATAATTAGAAATTGTTCCCGAACACGGAATAAAAAAGAATCATTTTTTAGCAAAATCAGTTTTCGGGCATAGAATGGTTGTCATGCGCACCCTAACTCAAAGTTTGCGCCAATTCTATTCCCAGCCCTCTCTAGAAAGATTCTTTCTATGTAAAGATAAATTAACGTCCTTAATTTCAACACATAATTTTAATGATCGAATTGTGTTTGCACACAATGGATTTAGGATTGAAATTAACGTCTTTAATTTCAACACATAAAGAGCAAAGACTTTAAAAGTTATCGTCTAAATCAAAATTTGCATCAATTCTGTGCCCAGCCCTCTAGAAAGATTCTTTCTATCTAAAGATAAATTAACGTCTTTAATATCAACACATAATTTCAATGATCAAAATGTTTTTGCACACGATGGATTTAGGAGTCAAATTATGACCGTTTTTCTCCCTTCCTCCTCAGTTTTGTGAAACGAGGTAGTTTCATAGGATTCTACTTGTTTGCCCGGTGGGTTCTTTTTGTACCCTCTTATCTCACATCAATGACAAGGCCGCTAGACATCGGCCCATGGTTGAGCGGCATCGATGCTCTATTTTACTCTCTAATGGACAATTAATTGTGAGAGAAGGTTCATTCGCCACCATACTTAATCTAACTAGGAGGTATTAAAGCCTGCGCGAATCACGGGTGACGGCTAAATTTAGGCACAATTGCTATAATTTTTCATATTAAGACAGATATTTTAATTTTCTGGATGATAAAATATTAAAATGGATAATTATTGTGGCAAAATGCTTTCGAAATGACCTAAAAAAGTCGCCTGTTTCACAATGCATACCTATTAGAACAAGCAAGCTGTGAATTAGTCATGTCCACAGATTGACGAAATGGTTTTGAGATGTATCAGAGTAGCTTGCACGACATGGGTTGAGGAAATGTACCCGTCTCTAGCCAGTAGCTATCCTCTTATTCACGTATTGATCTCGAGAGAAGGATTTCTACAATCACTAAGGCTGGCGACTGGCGGAGGGAAATAAGGAAAAAAGAAAAAATAGAAAGGAAACGTAAAAAAAGGGAAAGAAAAAAAGAAAAAAGGAAAAAAAATCAGAAAATTTGAAAAAGAATTACTAAAATTGTCAACTTTAGTATTGGCCATACCACGTAGGATAACCGGCACTACTTAAATCACCACATCAGCAATTTCGAGCCAAAATTAGTCGGGAGGACTAAATTGGCAAATCGTAAAAAGATTAGGACTAAATTAGCAAATCGTCAAGATTTAGGATTGAATTAATCAAAATTAAAAGATTTAGAATTGAATTGGCACAAATACAATAGATTTAGGATTTTTTTTTTGTTAATTTCCCCTACAAGTTCCTTCACACTAGCAACCAAAACATCACAGCTACTCAAAGAAAATAGTATCCCATATTGATATTATCGGGGATAATCCTGTGTGATTGTTGGCGCAATCACTAGAAGTAGCATATATTGGAGGATTAGGAACATGATGATCTCGAAGAAACGAACTCAACCATACTCATCTTCTCCTATTATCTAAATTTTCTATTCTTTATGAGGTGATATTCGTTGTTCGTGGCTTATGACTGAACGTATTTACTTTAAATCCGCTCCACTTGTTATTATATAAAAGTATCATTTGAGACTTCATGTCGTTCATCGTTAATGAAATATACATTTTTCTCCTTAAATTGAAGGGAAATTTGGGGCCCTAAGGGGGGCAGGGGCCACCACTAGCCCCAGCGGTCCTGCACCTTCCTAGGTCTGTCAATGCCCCTAGATATTTTTGCCGACCACATTTATTAAGCAGGTGAAAACCGATGTATTTGGAAAAGTAGGTACAATAATATAACGGTAAATTCCAAAAAAATCTCTAACTTTATGTCAAGTTTTAAATCTGCTCCGAACTTCTCAAACTTTATCGTAAAAAAATTGTCAAAATTCAATTAATTTTCAAAAATATATCATATTGATCTAATTTTAACTTGATGTTGTCCTTTCACGTCGATAACAAATTCACATCAGTAAAGCAATGAAGCGATAGGTATATATCAACGTTACATTTTCACTTCGATAACAAATTCAATCCAATAAAAATTGTCAAAATTCTCTAAAATAAAACCGTTATAAGATATGAAAGTTAGGGACGATAATAAATTTATCCCAAAATTTTTTTAAAATTTAAAGGATAATTTAAATTTTAGGTTCAGTATAAATTTTTTCCGAACTTTTTTTACCTAAAAAAAAGTTCTATTATTTTGTCGATGCGAATTTATTATCGATATAAAAGTGCCACGAATAAAGGCACCTTCTGATCAAGAACGAAACGAACAGGAAAATGGGGAGACGTTGATGGTGGTCCGCTGAGTTGCGTGTGGAATAAAATATAGTTACTGGTGAGAACAGAATAAAGATTCACAAGGGTACAAGTCAAAGTTGGCGGCGGCAACTTTATGCACAGCCCTGTCTAAAGATAAATTAACATCTTTAATTTACTTTTCTTTATAGAAAAAGGGCATTGCAATACACAATTTCTTTCAATGATTAAAATATGTTTGCACAATGAATTTATGATCAAATGGACCATTTTCCTCCCTTCGTCCTCAGTTTTATGAAACTAGGTATCCGCGTGGGGGGTTACTTTCGTCCCTCCACAAACCACAAGTACTTATTTATAGTCAATGATCGAGTTGGCAAGCAATTAGCCAGTGGTCAGTGCATGACACGCAGTTTTCTCTAAAATCTGCTTAGAAACTAAGAACAACATTTCATGAATATGAATAATAAAAGTATATAAGCAAGACTAGGATAGAAGCTTCACAAAGGAAATGTCCAATTTTGGAGTCGAAGCGAGCAGTTACACAGGAAAAACACTAACGAAATAAAAGCTTTGATTTTTAATGTGACACCTATCCAACTTTAGAGCTCAACTAAAAGGAGACATCTTTTGAAAGTTATATCAATTGTATATTTCCTTAGGATATTACACGAATATTGACTGATAAGACTGAATGTTTTGTAATTATGCCTATTCCAAATTTCTGATTATCATTCAAGCGAACGGGATCAAGCCTAGTTTAATGGGGTCAATTCGATCTTACCAGTGAATTGCAAGAGTAGTGTTAGAAATACTAAGCTTTGCCTAGTAAATTAATTTACTTAGTGATATGACAATTCATAAGTAATTATTTTCGTTGGCAAAATCTTTTGACCACTTAATAGAAAATCTACCACTCGACTCAACAAACAAATTTGGTCGACAAGTCTTAGTATGCCTAGATTATCAGAATTCTTTCGATCATATTTCTAACTATTCAAAATATTTCAATTAGGACTCAAGCACAAGGGTAAAAAAAAAGATTCTTCACGTGCGGTTGACCCGAAGCAACCCGGAATTTCCAAATTGGATTGACCCAAATTTTTTTGCGTGTTTGGGTAAAAGTCTTTTAGAAAGAAGGCCCCGCTTCAGTGACCCCACCCTCATTTCTAGCCAACTTCTCTTTTCATTCTCAGATATGAAGCAAACGCGTTTGATTGGGTTCTGGAAATTTTGCTGTTCAGATTTGCGACTACTTTTCGGTGTTTTTTCAATGTTTTATTCTCTTCGGGAACGTGGTTTTCTTTCTCGTTCAATGTTCATGGGTGTGCATTCTTTCTTGGGTAATCTCTCTCTATCATGCACTCTCCCTTCAGCCCCTAATCTCGTCCTTGACTCCGCCCGCTAACAGCAAAATTCACGGGTCAGCCGCACCCTCTAGTTTTTCCATCTACTTGGGTTCTTTACAAACTAAGTCTAAGGATACATGGTAATCTCTCCAGTTTACACGCATCAAGAATGGCTTGACTGACTGACTACTCAGCTAATTATGCAATTTATATTTTATAAAGCAATAAAAGTCTTCATTCTGTGCTCACCGGAAACATTAACTATCTTATCTAGTAGAGAACATATTCCGGAAAAAATCTTCAGAACTGTTGTTTCTGAAACAAGACCAGATATGACTTTGGTACGAATTAGTGCTTCGTTTTTCTGTTCTGTATTGGGCCGATTAAACAACTGAAGTGGTCTTTGTTTCGTACAGATATAGGATATCTGGAAATTTAAGTACATTACAGGTTAAAGTCCTCCGATAGGGTATCACGAGTTGACACAGAAAATTCAGACAGGCATACATAACGAGGGTAAAAGATACGTACAAGGAGGACTAAAGCTCCGGTCCAGTTGCTGCACAAACAGAGGCAAGAAAAAGAAAACTTCTGATAAAGTACGAAACGAAGAGGACAATGGGGAGAAGATGATGGTGGTCTGCTGAGTTGCGTGAGGAACGAAATAAAGTTGCCAGGGAGAACAGGACAAAGACTTGCAATGGCACGAGTCAAAGTGGGCGGCAACTTTCTGCACAGCCTGTCTAAAGGTAAATTGACATCTTTAATTGATTTTTCTTTGTAGAAAAGGACATCGCAACGCATTTCAATGATTAAAATATGTTTTCACATTGGATTTAGGACAAACTGACCTTTCTCTCCCTCCCTCCTCAGTTTTATGAGACTAGGTAGCTCCATAGGATTCTACTTGTTTGCTCGGTGGGTTCCTTTCGTCCCTCGCATGCGACACCAATGACGAGGCCACCAGACATCGGTCGGCCCATGGTTGAGGGGCATCGACCCCTTATTTTCCAAGAGGTGATCAAGGAAAGAAAAATAAGCGCGGAATTGCACCTCAATCCCCTATTTTGCAGAAGTCACCATCCTTCCGCCACAAATTAAGGATTTATTCATAGCTTAAACATAGCTGCGAAAACAGCTTAGTTGTGCCAGAAAATGACGCAGATGACTTGAGTTGGCAAGCACTAAGCCAGTAGACATTGCGTGACAGCCGGTCCTTCTCGATCTACCTTGAAACTAAGAACAACTTCTAAAGAGTATTAACAGTGAGAATTCATAGGCACAATTTAGGGTCGAAACTTCGCAAAGAAAATGATCAATTTGTGAGTGAATGTGAAATGTTACATAGAATTATGATAGAAATACACTTATGAAACAAAAACTCTTACTTTAAAATGACACTATCCAACTTTAGTTGACCTAAAAAGCGACATCTCTAGACAGTGATATCAATTGAATATTTCTTTAGGAAATTACTCATATATTGAAAGACAAGACTGAATGCTCTGTAATTATGCATAATTCAAGCATAAAAAAATATCTTCACATATAGGGTCAAGTCTAGTTAAACAGGGTCAACCCGACCCAACCCTTGAATTGCCTGAACAATGTTAGAAATACTAAGATTTAGCTAGTAAATTGATTTACTCAGAGAGGCGACAATCTGTAATAAGTTATTCCCGTTAGCAAAATCTTTTAACCACCCAATATTAAATTTATCACTTGACTTAACAAACAAATTCAGTCCGGATTCTTAGTATGCCTAGATTAATAGAGTTATTTTGACCATAATCAAAATCCCACGCATTTTTATAGAAACACAATTTGAGCATAAGAAAATCAAACTTTTCATGACGTCCTCTTTGATAACGACACAAAATTTATGTTCCCGGCGGACCGACGACAGATGGTGGCGGGCAAGTGGCAAGCGGCAATGATGGACGACGGAAGGTGGCAACCGGCGAGTGGGCGATATTGGGACCTATTTCTGCGCTAAAAATTTGTCTAAAAAATAATGAAATTGCATTACCAAATGAATTTTTGTTGTAAACCTGTTTCTGGGAACACAAAAATAAAAAAAAATAGAAAAATAGAATGATTATCATTTGCGCTTGTGGCTAGCGCATTAGCAGTGCATTGTATTCCATGAGCCTTATTTCCATACGGGAAGGAAGCAGGAAATTTGATGCATTTAAAGTAAATGGATTTGGAATTATTTGGCAGTAACTTGTCCCCCAAATGAAAATTTTCGCAAACCGTTCCACCATGCCATGCTGTATTTCTGATTTTGGCAATCCTTACTCTTTTAAATGGATCTCCATACATCTATGTATTTGGATCTCGACACATTCTTTCAATGGGAGCTTGTACGGTCCTTTGAAGGGGCTGATCCTTCCGTCACAATACCATTGCAATCACCTAATTTTTGTCGTAAGTCTTATAGAAAGTATCAATAAACTTCAAAGTTTTCAATGAATGGCTGAGTTCTTTACTTTCCTAATTCGATGTACGCCAACTCTCCCAGGAACGGTGCCTCGAGGGATTACAGCGTATGCGCTCTATCCTTTCTTTTTCACTTAGAATTCGGAAATTCGGTTTATGAGTACCACTTCCATAATCCTAGAAATGTAGTGGAAAACTAACAACGTTTTAACCGGTCAAGTTGGCCCGGATAAATGGTCATCCTAAAATGTTCTATTGAATCCGAGCTGAACTCAGTCCATACTGGCCCAGTAACCAGGAATTCAAGCTCCAACCTGATTAACGGAGCAGCTTAGAAGCCCCAACAATTAGAGGGCATCGGCATAACTCGTCCGACGCTAATTTCCTAAAAAATCTTCCATCCGAGGTCAACAATTGCGTGCAATAGCTCATCGCGGTCCGCTTTCGAAATGCTTCCTGTAGCTGCGACCAATCTGCCCGATATCGTCTTCCACTTGACTTCCACAATGGATTTCTTAATCAATGACCAAGAACAGGAAAACAAGGATATGATAATGTAGTTTAATGAAACTTTGACTGAGTGCTCTTTTTGCACATCTGCTTTTTTGGTGACGTGACGAAGTTTCTCGCTGCATGTGAACAGACTTTTCTTTGTCAACACGGTGGGAATTCGGTCGAGGACCGGAACTTCGCTGATGGAGCTTCAAACTAGAATCATGACCTCTTAGAAAGACGGAAAGAAGGAACCCAATTAGTCTCAAAGTTCACAATTTTATATTTAAGCTCGTTGATGAGTGCGTTTTGATCACTAATTTATGGTTCGATAACATTGGAAATTAATATCTAGTCATTTGACTTGTCCAAAAGCATTTAAACAGGACCTCAAAAGGAACTGGTTTTAATGTTGTCCGGATGGCAAGATGGTTGGAACAGACTGCATTCCACCTCCAGGCTTCAGTTGGAAGACTCTGATGCAAACGGCAGTTTGGGTTCTCTGTCCACCCTAGAAAAGTGCGCAATGAAGACAGAAGTCAAGGTGTTGATTGATGCTGTGGACTATGAAGCAATCCATGTGGTCGCCTTTACAATATATAAGATCATGAAAAATCCGTCAGTTGCTAGTCAAAGTAACGAGCTTTAGTAAACGTATCATTCTAAGATGTATTCTTACCAATCATCCTCCCTCTCATTTCCGCTACTGTTAGTCAAATGCTGATGTTTGATGCGGAAAACGCAGAATTTTGTCCAATCAAAAAACCATTCACCAAGTCTACACTTCTCATATTTTTCGTCTATAATTACATTAATTACCGCAAATAGCAGTCCCTTTATCCCTCCAAAAGCACACCTTGAACCATGAACACCCGAAAGATGGATGTCCGGTGTGTTTTGCTTGCCACAGGAAGCTTGGTTTTGTGCTTCTCAGGCTTCGCGGCTGCAGTTGACACTGTCGATGCATCTCAACCGTTAAGTGATGGTGAGACAATAGCTTCGAGTGGGGGAACTTTTGAACTGGGGTTTTTCAGTCCAGGCAGTTCGAGGGGCCGTTACTTGGGAATTTGGTACAAGAACATCCCACTTAGAACTGTTGTTTGGGTTGCAAATAGAAGCAATCCAATTAACGGCTCTAGCGGCACGCTGATGATCAATAGCACAGGCAATATAGTCCTCCTAAGCCACAACAGCAGTGTTGTTTGGTCTGCGAACACTTCCGAACAGGCCGAGAATCCAGTTCTACAGATCTTAGATAATGGAAATCTTGTGCTGAGAGATGGCAAGAATGACAGTTTGGATACTCATTTGTGGCAAAGCTTCAATTACCCTACCGACACTTTTTTGCCAGAGATGAAGCTTGGATGGGACTTGAAGACCGGTCTCAATCGGCAATTATCTTCCTGGAAGAGTCCAGATGACCCGTCACCAGGAGACTTCACTTGGGGGATGGCCAACCGTAATTTCCCTGACATCGTAGCATGGAAGGGCTCCGACAAGTACTTCAGGACCGGACCATGGAATGGCCTTCGTTTTAGCGGGGCGCCGCAACAAGGGTCCAATTCCATTTTCTGGTATAATTTCGTATCCAATGCAGAAGAAATTTACTATGTGTATCATAACACCAACAAATCTGTGCTCGTAAGGACTGTCTTGAATCAAACAAATTACTTGTGGGAGCGGTCCGCGTGGAGCGAAGCGACTCAAAGCTGGAGGCTCTTCCTCACTGTTCCAAAGGACTACTGCGACACCTATGGCATTTGCGGTGCCTACAGCAAATGCATAACTAACCAGCTGCCATATTGCCAATGCTTAAAAGGATTCACACCCAAAAATCAGGATCAATGGAACTCCACTGACTGGTCACAAGGATGTGTTTGGAATGAGCCTCTGAACTGCAGCATCAGTGATGGATTCATAAAGTATCGCAACATGAAATTGCCGGACACTACTCATTGTTTAGTGGATAGTACCTTGAGCCTCGACGATTGCCGGACCAAATGCTTGAACAACTGTTCATGTACAGCATATGCAAACTCAGATATCAGAGGACGAGGAAGCGGATGTGCAATGTGGTTCAGTGATCTGATAGATATGAGACAGTATCCAGATGCTGGGCAGGTTCTATATTTGCGGATGCCAGCTTCTGAAATAGGTACTATCTTCTTTTGGCATCTCTTAGAAAAGTAGATCTCGTACTAGATTTCCGTTTCATCTATCATTCTTTTTCCTTTCAAATGTGAGCACACCTTTCAATAATTACCCATCATAATTGACATTTATATGTTTTTTATGTGAACTTTTCAATTGAGCAGGGAAGAGTAATTCCAAGGTGTGGATAGTTCTGGTAGTTGTATTAGCAATTGCCATAGCTATTGCCATGCTAGTCGCCATCTGTTATGCCCACAGAAGAAGGAAAAACTTCAGAGGTACATATTTCTTCTCATGACTCTCCTCACAATACTTAGTTTTCATGCCAAAGAGAAAATTTGTGGTCAAGGAAAAGAGAAAAGAACATCGAAAATTATTGCTCTAAATTTGATAACTAAAAATTTGGCATAGTCAGAGAGTTGCATTATACCGCAGAAAATAGTTTGTTCACTCGTTTGATCAGAAGTGGGACTTACAGTGCTTCCCTGCCTTCTTTTTACTTGAACTAAGTACCACCGATTTTCCATTTTAGAGATAGCAGAAAATATATCTGAAGGTCAAGAGAGTGAACACCCTGATGATGACTTGGAGCTCCCATTATTCGACCTACACGCAATTGCTGAGTCCACAAACAATTTTTCGATGAGGAACAAGCTAGGTGAAGGCGGTTTTGGACCTGTATACAAGGTAAAACAAAATTTGGAGTGTACTATCCGAAACATAGCACAATTCCTGCTATTAGAATTGACTCTTCCATTGTTATTTTTTTCCAGGGTATACTTGTAGATGGACGAGAAATCGCTGTGAAGAGACTTTCTAGTAGCTCTAGGCAAGGACTAAGGGAGTTCAAGAATGAGGTCATACTAATTGCGAAACTTCAGCACCGAAATCTAGTAAAGCTTCTTGGTTGTTGCATTCAGGGAGACGAAAAAATGCTGATCTACGAATACATGCCCAACAAAAGCTTGGATGCCTTTATTTTTGGTAAACTAGTTGATTCATTTCGGGTTTAGATACAAAATGTGGCTATTGCCTGGAAAAGAAAAGTTCATGGGACATGGAACTGACTTGACTCAAACTCGACAGATAAAGAGAGAAGTAAGTTATTGGATTGGCACAAGCGGTTCAATATTATCTGCGGTGTTGCTAGGGGCCTACTTTATCTTCATCAAGATTCGAGGTTGAGGATAATCCACCGGGATCTCAAAGCGAGTAATGTCCTTCTTGACAACGAGATGAATCCAAAAATTTCAGATTTTGGCATGGCTAGGATATTTGGAGGAGACGAGACAGAAGGAAATACCAACAGAGTGGTTGGGACATAGTAAGTATCTTGCAGTATTCTATGCAGAGAGTGAAGAGGGTGGTGCTGATTCCCTTTTAATGCATGTTCTGATATTTTCTTCTGTTTCTCAGTGGCTATATGGCACCCGAATATGCCATCGATGGGCTATTTTCAGTTAAATCGGATGTGTTCAGCTTTGGCATTTTGGTCCTCGAAACTCTAAGTGGAAAAAGGACCAGGGGATTATATCATTCGAACCACAGTCTGGTCGGCCATGTGAGTAATTTATGTTGCATAATTTTTGAAATTTTAAGTAGCTTTATGGTCCAATGAAGTTCATGAAATTTTTCATTTGTAGGCGTGGGAGTTGTACCAAGCAGGCAAATCTTCCGAACTGATCGATTCGTGCTTGGTGGAAACATCCGATTTATCTCAAGTGTTACGATGTGTTCATATCGGTCTCCTCTGTCTGCAAGAACATCCCGAGGATAGGCCTAGCATGTCGTCTGTTGTGACAATGTTGAGTAGTGACAACTCGCTGGCTGTGCCTCGACAACCAGGTTTCCTCGTGGAGAGGAACCCACACAGAGGAAATTCGTTGTCTGGCGTTGACTCTTCTGTAGTCAATGAAATCACTTTTACACTTCTAGAGGCCCGATGAGAAGAGGGGAACATGTCACAGTTTTGCATTTTTCTGACTTGTATAGTTCATTAATGTGCATTATGACTTCTTCAGAATTCTTGTTATCATTTGAGCCTGTGCCACCGTAAATGGTTTGTATGTGTCACACTTGACAAACTTGTGATAGGACATAAACCTGATAGTTTACATTAGATCTATTAAAGAAAATGATCAGCTTTTAAGACTTTGATAATGATTCAACAGTTTCATGATGCAACTCAATTGTTCTCTAATACAGAAATACCAGCAAAACTGCTTAATTGATTCTGATTTCAACCTCTGATCTGATCTGCCAACTGAGATCTATCTCAATGTTCCTAATTTCTCTCACTCGTTTTATTGACTGTGTTTCTTCGGTGGAAGTCAAATGATATAGTGAATTCTAGTTCCATAATTTGCATTGAGATTTCGCATCCTGAAAGAAATCATAAGCGGTCATGGAATCCACCTGAAGTACTCTTCTTTTGCCGGTGAGAGTTCTCTAAAACAAAAGACACTGTCACATACCATGAGTAGTTAGAAACCAACCGCAGTTATATGCAGACAACACCTGTACTAAAGTGACATCTTCTGCAGTGAATCTCAAAGGCTCACTAACAATGAAATGGCCAAGCAAAACGTTTCGTAGCCCCGGATTACACGTGTACAAAGTTGCTGGATCTTCAATCGAGCCTCAATAAGTGTAAAAGTAATTTCATTAACTGATGATGATTTATGCTTGCTGGATGAGGGATTTTCTCTATGCTGATTTCTGTCTACCAGGAAAACTGATCGCTAAAGATTCACTTCCGAGAAAAGAAACATTTAATCCCTCCACCTTCGAATCAAGAGAACAAATCCTGTGGCCTTTCTGGTTCAGCATGAACTGCTTCCCCCTACTGCTGTTGACAGAATTTCGGACGGTTCAGTGTAATGCTTAGAATTGCTATTATCCCAAAACTCAATCTGTCATCATTCGGTCAACATCATCTGGCAGAAAATGAATAGAAAATTGTTTGCTTTTCATTGAACCGGCAATGACAGACTGAATATCGGGTTAGTCGCAATTTTAAACATTTCTTGAAACTAAAAGAACATTGCTTGCTTTTCTTGTTTAGAGAGCAAACCATTCTTCACTCTAGCTTTTAGTCCTCTAAACAATTTACAGTAGATGGAATCCGACTGGTTTTTCAATAACTTGCATTCCATTTACACACAGGATTAGTCCATTAATTGCAGTACTGTTCAAAGTTAACTCAGTTTCACACTTGGCCTCTTAAGTTCAAAAGTCCATATAATTTACCCTAAAATACGTATTTTTATGCAAACGAATCAGTTGGCATCAATTGTCGCACTCTAATTTAGAAAGACAGATAAACAGGATTTATTCACCTAAAATGAGGTTGAAGGACCAACATCAATCAGATGAGCGCTTCATTTAAGCAAAAGCAGAATCCTTCAAGAAGTGCAGAACTTATTAAACCATTAGACGAGGACCTCAATTATGTTAGCTTCATGATACCATTTCAGCCCATCTTTTTGGCCAAATGACCCGAAATCCGCTCATAAGTCCTCTTCAATGACCAAGAATCAATTGGAATGATGAAATATTATGGAGACTGAAAGAGCACTAAATCTTTCCTGCACTAAACCAGCATCTTATTCAAATCGAAAGAAAAATCAGCCCTATCTAACAAGCACAACCTCCTTAGTGGCTTACTTTGTCTCTATATCTGTTTCATAGATGTCCCACCACACTAAATGCCAGCTAAAATTTCACCGTTGTGCTGTATATATATGTTAAGTTGTCAAACGACTGAGAGAAGAGAGTACACATCATTCTGTGCAAGTTTGGTCCTTTTCCATCAACTGATAGGCATACGGCTAATGTCATGCATTAACCACTAAGATAAACAATCTCTTCTTATTTTCTCTTTCTTTCATAGACACACTTAACTACCAAAATAATCAGAGCATGGTCATAAATCTGGACAAGAATTTACAGAACCGTGTCAATGGGTCTTCTATCGACCCTCTAGGAATGTAAAGCTTACTTCATTGGCTGACAACGATTCAACCTTGCTGGATGAGGAACTTTCTTTACGTGGATATCTGTCTATGAGGAAACCTGGTTGTTTGGGCACAGGCAGTGTATTCTCACTGCTGAACATCATCAGGATATGTGACATCGTTGGCCTATCCTCTGGATGCTCTTGCAGACACAACAGAGCAATATGAATGCACCGCAACACTTCAGATAGAGTGCATGTATCTACCGAGTCCATATCAATTAGTTCGATCGATCTGCCTGCTTTGTACATTTCCCAGGCCTAAAATACACCAATGAAGACCAATCATTTTTTAAGCAACTCTGGTCAGTAGATAAACCAAAGAATTCAAGTACTTAAACTTACATGTCCAATGAGGTTGCTCTCCGAATGATATAATCCTCTGTTTCTTTTTCCACTTATAATCTCTAGGACCAAAATGCCATAACTGAAGACATCTGATTTAACTGAGAACAGCCCGTCGATTGCATATTCAGGTGCCATATAGCCACTGAGGGACACGATTGAAATTGGACAGCATTAAATACGGAAGCATAACAACTTTTCCACACTAGAAAATGAGCAGAAGCAACACTTACTAGGTGCCCGCCACTCTACTTGTATTCCCTTCTGTTTGATCCCCACCAAACATTCTAGCCAGGCCAAAATCTGAAATTTTTGGGTTCATCTCAGCATCAAGTAAGACATTACTTGCTTTTAGATCTCTATGAATAATCCTCAATCTTGAATCTTGATGAAGATAAAGAAGGCCCCTTGCAACACCGCAGATAATGTGGAACCGCTTACTCCAATCCAATAGTCTACCTCTAGCCGGATCTAGCACGTTGTCGTTCAACTTCAGTCCAATTTCCAATTATGTTTACAATAAAAAAAACAACATATTCAAATTTGAACCAAATATAGTTACTAAATTACCAAAGATAAAGGCGTCCAAACTTCTGTTTTCCATGTACTCATAGACAAGCATTTTTTCTTCTCCCTGAATGCAACAACCAAGAAGCTTTACTAGATTTCGGTGCTGGAGTCGTGCAATCAATGTGACTTCATTCTTGAACTCCTTCAATCCTTGTCTAGAGATAGTTGAAAGTCTCTTCACAGCAATTTGTCGTCCATCTACCAGTGTACCCTGAAATGTCACATACTGTAAGATCTACAATAGTAAATACATCTCCATGTTTCTGATCATCCAATCAAAATAGTTCCAGTTACCTTATATACAGGTCCAAAACCACCTTCACCGAGCTTGTTTTCGATGGAAAAATTGTTTGTGCATTTTGCAAGTGTAATTAGATCAAAGAGTGGGAGCTCCAGGTCATCCTCGGTGCCTTCATTCACTAACACTTCTGTCACATTTTCGGTTCTCTCTGAAATAGAAAAGATTCATTATTGCAATGCAAGAGACAAGAGAAGGCTGATAAATAGTTTGGGTAATTTTAACACTAATTACTCCATTTAATTAAGAAAAAACATGATCTAAAGTGTGTACACATTAACGACAGAGTCAATTATCATATAATGAGGTAGCTTTTTAACCGATTAATGAAAAACAGTGAAGCTTATGTAGGGAATAAACATTCAATTCAGGACATAGATCAAAAGAGTGAGCAGATGATCTTAGGCTATTACTGTTTGGCTGTGTTTCTCAATTTATATACTGCCTGTTCCCACTTTATGTGCCTTTGGCATATCAGTGAGATTAAGAACCAAAAAGGTCCACTTCTTCTTCAATACAGTTGCCTCTACCATCAAATCAACCTTTACTTCTACGGTTGGGAGATGTTACACAGGCCCACTGGTTGCATGTATATTCACTAGAGGAAGTATGAGAACTCCATTCAAGCACATGATATGACCAGCAAACTGAAGATCCAACACTCATGTAGCTCAAATAAAAAAATTGGTAATCTGCAGTCAGTAAGGCAGGAAAGTCAACACCACTAGGATGAACCCTCTTGAAATTTGGCAACTGTCGCCTCAAATATGCTTACTGTAATGCAATAAGTGGAGCAGCTCAATATGTCTCAACTATTCTCTATCATGTAAATCCAGGAAAAAAATCACCTAGTAAAAAAAACCTTTAAAGTTCTGTCACAATGGGACATCATGGAGCTCTGTATATGCTAATCAAACTTGAAGATTGCTATAGGTCTTCTTTTGTTCGTAACCTAAGGGAAGTTAAAATATTGAAGCAGCAATTCATCTATTCAAACATTGAATAAAACAAAAAGCTGCAGTAATTTTAACTTGCTAACAACTTAAGAAGTACTTGTACCTCCAGAGTTCATCCTGCTCCTGAAAACACAATAGAGGGCCGTGAGCATGGCAGCAAGTAATCCAATTGTTGGTATGAAAATAGCAGTTATCAACAGTTTGCGGTTACTCTTCCCTGCTCCATTGAATTGCACATGAAGAGCATATATGTCAAAAATAATCAAGAACTTACTATAATCATCCAGTTCCCTGATAAGATCTTTTAAGTGGCCATATTGAGTTGATACCTATTTCAGAAGCTGACATCCGAATGTATATGTCTTGGCCGCCACTTGGAAACTGTCTCATATCAATAAGATCACCAAACCACAACACACAACCGCTGCCTTTCCCTCTGATATCTGAATTTGTGTACGCTGTACATGAACAGTTCTTTAAGCATCTCGTTCTGCAGTCCTTGAGGCTTAAGCTGCCATCCACCCAAGTATGTGTTGTAGCTGGCAATTTCATCTGAGTATTTTTGATAAATCCATCACCATCATTGCAACTCAAAAGCTCATCCCTGGCACATCCTTGTGACCAATCGTTTGAGTTCCACTTGTCCGGATACTTAGGCGAAAATCCTTTCAGGCACTGGCAATACGGCAACTTATCGGTCAAGCATTTGCTATAGGCACCACAAAGGCCGTAATTGTCACAATAGTCCTTTGGAACTGAAAGGAAGAGCATCCAGCTTTGAGAATCTTCATTCCAAGTGAAGAGTTCCCATAGATAGTTAGTTTGATTCACAACAATCCTAACGAGCTCCGATTTGTTCTCCACATCGAATGTATGGTACACCTCAGTTCCATTGTATACGAACTTATATGAAAAGACAGGATTAGCTCCTGACTGTGGTGCGCCGCTGAAACGGAGTCCATTCCAAGGTCCACTTCTGAAGTACTTAGTTGATCCCTTCCATGCTACAAGCTCAGGGTAGTTACTTCTCTCCAACCCCCAAGTGAAATCTCCAGGAGACGGGTCATCAAGACTCTTCCAAGAAGTTAAGTGCCGTTCTAGACCGCTATTTGCATCCCATCCAAT
Organism: Syzygium malaccense; assembly: GCA_031216405.1. NCBI lineage: Eukaryota > Viridiplantae > Streptophyta > Magnoliopsida > Myrtales > Myrtaceae > Syzygium > Syzygium malaccense. The sequence continues at coordinate 3,815,569 of CM062258.1, read as the reverse complement.
CTTCATGTTCGGCAAAAATGTGTCAGATGGGTAATCAAAGCTTTGCCATAAATAAGTATCCGGACTGTCATTTCCGTCGTCTCTCAGCACAAGATTTCCACTATCCAAGAGCTGTAAAACTGGAGTCTGGGCCTGTTTCGTAGAGTTAGTTGACCAAACGACGCTCTTATTCTGGCTGAGGAGGACCAGCTTGCCTGTGCTGACAACCATCAAAGTGCCTGAAGAGTCATTGATTGGGTTGCTTCTGTTTGCAACCCAGACAACGGTTTTTACAGGGACATTCTTATACCAAATTCCCAAGTACCGATCCGTGAGATTACCTGGACTGAAAAATCCCAATTCGAAGGTTCCATCACTCGAAACTAGTGTCTCCCCATCACTGATTGATTGAGATGTATTTACTGTGTCAACAGCAACCGAGAATCCCGAGAACCAGATCAAGCTTTCCGTGAAAAGCAGAAGACAGAGGATGTCCATGTGCGTGGCTTACAGCTTTAAGCCCTCTCTTGGAAGAACAGAGAACTTCATGGCAATTAATCTAGGGCAAGAAACTGAGTGGAAACCTAACAAATGATGATGAAATGGGCTAGAATGTCTCTTTTTTCAAAAACAAAAATCAACCCTTGACAGATAGCAGTAGGCACACATAAAGTATTGTCACCTGATAATGACAGGTTGAAAGAAGTCCTCCATCACGATTTGCATATTACTACTTTACACGAATGTGCAAATGGGTACTGGTAACGCTGCTGATTTGGTGTTGAAAAAATTGAATCTTTGGTAGACGCTTTCTTCAAAGCGGGAGAAAGCAAATGGACTGGCCTGCTGATTTTTGCTTTCCAACCGCGTTTCACGCTACAGAAGTCAACATGCGTTCAGAGATGGTCAAATGGGATGTTTATAATGGCATCAGCGACATCTAAAGTCAACAATGATCGGCTAAAATGAATAAAAGAATGCTTAGTTTTCTTAATGAAGAGAAGAAAGCATTCTTGCCTCTGGCTTTTGTCCTCCCCAACAGGTAGGTGGAGTCCACCTGCGCGTTGAATTAATGCATTCCCACTTACACGTTCCGATCTAGAACTATCGAAAACAACGTGATAAAAGAATTTATAATTTGAGACCAGTTACCCCATGAGGACTATTCCATGGCACATTTTCTTCCTGGGCCAATAATTGCTTTAATCTCCAAGTATAGCATTTGAAGCGGTTGAGGATTTCGTGAAGCTTAAACATTACTTACGGATGTTGGCACTCCGGATAAGAGTGTCAACAAATAAAAACACCAGTTACTCGTGTAACATGAGGCCAGAAGGGGTTAACAACAATCCTAAGCAATGCTTAGGGTCTGTTTAGCATTAAACTAGATTCTTCAAGAACTGAAAGAGGAACGACAAGATGCATAATAAGGACATCTTAAGGACCATTTCTGCTGTTTTAGCTTCATCTAAGGACCATCTTCTTGGGTGAAAGAATGAAACATTGCTGCCCCGTTTTCATTCAGAATGACCAAGAATCAACAAAGATAATGCAAACTCAAGGCAACTAAAGGAATGACAATTCCTGTTTTGGAAGATTGGAGCAACTTATTATATGCCAAATCAACACCAGCTCTATTTACTAAGCCAGTTGGAACTTTGAATTGTCGCCATCATCATCCGAAGATTGGTACCATCTAACCTATATATCATTTAATGGCTCAATTGCTCATTGATATTTCATAAGAACTGCAGTACAGTAGCCGAATTCGAGTTCAGATAGAACTCAATTTCAAGGTGAAGGATGTCCAAACCATGTGCCACCAAACGATCACACAGTCGTCCACGCGCACACACAAAACAAAATCGAGGCAAGGAGAGGAGCTGCTCAAAGCAAAGCATACTGCAATCCCATTTATTCTGTTGTTTTTTCTCTGAACAATCCCATGCCAGATCAAGAATCGGTAAGCAATTAGGAATACAACAAGAGCAGCGCATAGCGTGTCAATAAGGGTCAGACAAAACAAAAAAGAAGAAAAATCAAGAAAATCAAGAAGATCCTCAGAACTCCTTCCGGAGGGCCTCTTCCAACAAGAACTCCGACTCCTCCATCAGCTCGGGGCTTAATCTGAACATCAAGACGCAGAACTCCATCTGGTTGAGCGCGCCGTCGCCGTCGAAGTCGCCTTCCCTCAGCATGCAGCGCAGGTCGTCGTCGCTCAAGTCCTGCAGCCCCAGGAGGGCGGAGTTCCTCTTGAGGCTGTCGAACGTGATGACCCCTCGGTCGCCGTCCACCAAGAGGTTGAACCCATTACACAGCTCCCCGATCAGGCCCTCGCCACCCAGCTTGTGGGCCATGGTGGGCAAGAAGTCGTGGAAGCTCGACTCGGCTCTCTGGGACGCCATTGAAGAAGGAGGAGGAGAAGAAAGATTCGAGCTTTGTGCGGAAAGATCGATGCTTTGGGAGGTTGGGGAAGATGGATGTTGAAGGAGGCATTGTGGGAGTGGGGTGTAGATATAGAAGGGAGAAGGGTCAATGGAAGTTCCGAGAAGGGAGCGGCCATGGAAGACAACTAAGGTCCAGGTCGGTCTATTCGGTTTTGAGAAGCTGGTTTCTTGGAAGGTGAAGGGGAAGTTCCTTCCTTTCTTTGCACATTGGGGAGCTCGTGCGGCGGCCAAAAATGAAAAATTTAATCTATATGAAAAGAAATAGCCTCTGAATTTTTGCGAAATATATAATATGATCCCTAAAATTTCAATACATATTCAACGTGGTCTTTAAATTCTTGATACTTATTCAATTTGATCCCTGAATTACATGAAAATGCTTAATATAATCCTTTCAATAATTTAAGATCAAAAACGACATTGAACGTTTTCATATAATCCACGGATTAAATCGAATATGTACAAAAAGTTTCAAGACTATATTAAGTAAATTAAAAATTCAGGGACTACATTACATAATGGGTTAAAATTTAGGGATCACATTAAATAAATTAAAAATTTAGGGATCATATTACGTATTGAACTAAAATGTAGGACCATGTGTCATTTTTCCTGTTAATAATGTCATAATGGCGTATCTGCATTCATCACATCACCATCTCTTTTTGGCCGGCACTTATTTTATTTTGTTTTATTTTATTGATTTGGTATCCAGTGCAGTATCCTGACTTTTACCTTTCTTTTCTTTTCTTTTTTCACTTTTATTTTGCAGCATCTGAAATTTAATTATTAAATTATGAGGTATGGCAGAATTCGATCTGAGCTGTGGTAAGCAGTTGAAAATCCAACATATACAGCAGTTTTCATTGGAAACCTCTACTCCTTGTTCTTTTCTGGTTATTCTTGATTCTTTTCTTTGGTGTGTGATGGCCGTGTGTTTGTCGGCCGAAGCATCATAATGCGTTCCAATTGCTGCTTAAAAAGTGGGCCGCGGAATTTTAATGGGTCAATGTCAATGATGGACAGCTGATGCGTCTCGAGGACGGCCTGATGGGAACTCGGTTCATTGAAAAGGTCAATGGATGACTTTTACCCCGTCTGCTCGTTTGGTTTGGTGCTAAGCCAGCTCTTTCCGGTATCTTCCTTTTTGCGATTCTCTTTTGCTTTCTCAAGAGATGGAAACGTTGGGAAACTTTCCTGACATTGCTGTCTATCTGACTTTTTCTTCCTTGGGAAGGAGGCAAAGTTGCATTTGAAGTACAATACTTACGAGAGCAGATTACTCTTTAACGTTTCTTAGATCGGTAGGTTTGTTTGTCTTCCTTTCTTTTCTTTGCAATTTCCTGGGAATTAGTACATGTTTTGAGTCTTCTGACCACATGGCAGTTCTGCAGTTGAATATTGGTCTTTAGAGCGCATGTGATAAATGAGCAATAATTTTCCAGCCATCGGCTCTGATGCAGATTTTCTTCTTCTAACATGATCTCCTCTTCTAGTCGCGGGGTGCGGAAAGAGTTGACACGGAAGAGAAGCACTCTGTTCTCCGGAGCAAGATCACAACTGGTAAGTCCATTACATATAAAATTAAAGTCACCATGAATATACGTAAGACTAAGTTATGGGGTCTCATCACTAAAGTTTGTGGAAACGGTCGTAGACCATTGTATCAGACTTTTAGTTCAGTAGCCAGCTATCCAAAAGTGTACTTATCCACTCTCACTTTTATCGTTGCTCTATTGGTTACATACTCCGGCTTTAGCAGTATTAACAAGAGGCCTTTTCCTTTTATCTAGTATACAGAAAGAAGAAAATCTAGACATACAGAAATGACCTTGGAGTACATTGAAATGCCAATTAGGTCACGTTTTTCTCACGTCGGGGATTAAACCTACTAACAGATGATGGAGTGTCTATCGGGGTGCTGGCATTGTGATTGTCACCGCACAATTTGTATAATAATCTTCCCTTGTTGAAGCTGGACTTGCGTTTTCGGGGCTTCTTTCCATGAAGAAACCTGGTTGCTTAGGTTGAGGCAGAACCATTCCTTCGCTTCCCAGCATGGAAGCGACCGCTGACATGGCTGGCCTGTCTGCGGGAAACTTTTGGACGCACAACAAGCCGACGTGGATGCATCTTTCTACTTGAGACTCAACGGCAGAGTCGCACAATGATTCGTTGAGAATTTCCAAGGGCCGGCCTTGGGTCCAAAGCAACCATGCCTTTATGACAAATCAAATTATACCGTTAAGCTAGCATGCTTGTCATTGAAAGAAGAACTGACTATGTTAATATATCTGCATGAATGAGACAAAGACAGAATTACATGCACCAGGAAGCACAAGCAAATGTTCTCTTCTAGCTCAACTTACGTGCCCAAGAAGGTTGTGGTGGTGGTTCGGATGGCAGAACCCTCTATTCTTTTTGCCGCTTGTAATCTCTAATAAGAGCACTCCAAAGCCAAACACATCGGATTTCACGGAAAACTTCCCATCGAAAGCATACTCTGGGGACATATAGCCGCTGCAGTAAGCACATCATTCATTCATTAGTTCTCTAAAGCACTAACTTGAGCACTCGTGCGAGGTAATATGAACTTACTAGGTTCCCATCACTCTGCTAGTTTTTGCTTCTTTTTCATCACCACCGAAGATCCTAGCCAAGCCAAAGTCTGAGATTTTAGGATTTAGGTTGGCGTCTAGCAAAATGTTGCTCGCCTTTAAGTCTCTGTGAATAATTTGAAGTTTTGAATCTTGGTGGAGATACAGTAGTCCTCGTGCAATTCCCATAACAATGTCAAATCTTTTTTTCCAAGCCAACGAGAAGCTTTTATCCTGATCTGCACGTAACCAAACGACACAGTAGCTTCAAATGACTGATCATGGCACTACTTGCCACGTCTATTTACTCTGCAAGCTACAGAGCTCATTTGAACAGACTGAGATGAAGAGGGTCATACCAAAAATGAAACGATCTAAGCTTCCATTAGGCATAAATTCGTAAATTAAAATTCTTTCCTCTCTGTCGGTGCAGCAGCCCACCAGTCCTACGAGATTCCTGTGCTGTAGTTTTGCAATCAGAACTACTTCGTTCATAAACTCTTCAAGACCTTGTCCCGAATTCTTTGACAGCCTCTTTACTGCTATTTCTTGATCCACCGAAAGATTGCCCTGCATAATCATTATTTCAATCATTTCTTTGCCTCTTTTGCATGAACACTTAGCTACAGAATGTACACAGGTTACCTTGTAGACAGGGCCAAAGCCACCCTCTCCAATCATATTCCTCCTAGAGAAATTGTCGGTAGCAGCAGCGATTGTAGCAAAATCATATAACGGCAAGTCAAAGTCATCTTTTCCACTTCTCCAACCTAATAAATTTGAAAATCAGACATAACAGAACTACAATATGACATAGATTTAAGACAGAAATAGATCATAGCCCCTTCAATGAAAGGAAACTGAATTTGGTTGATAAATAGGTTTACCTCTACCCTTCAGTCTTCTCCTCGAGTAAATAACCCAAATTGCCACGGCCAGAATGAACAATCCCGAAATGGCTGGAATCCCTATGATGATCAATCTTTTCTTCTTGTTGGGACTTTGGATTGCGTCTAGATAGAGAAAAATGGAGGTCATTAGTTATGTTATCTACGGTTCTGTTCCATAAGCTAAGGGTCTGCACTCATGATCCTTTGAAAGGAAAAAAAAAACAAGCCAAACGAATTAAATGAAGCGGGAACAAATTGCAGGTTACAAGAATATGAAATATCCACACATAACCATCCAATAGACTAAAGACTTCAGCAAGATCAGCTCTGCCAGTTTGAAGACGGATGTACCTAGTTCAGAAGCTGGTAATCGTATGAATATATCCTGCTCGTAGTGAACTTGAAATTCTCTAATATCGATTAGGTTGCCAAACCACATTAGGCAGCCACTACCTCCCCCTGTAACATCTGAATTAGCATAAGCTACACATGAACAATTCTTCAAGCACTTGGCCTTGCAATCATTGAGGCTCATGTTCTTGTCCAACCAGAAATCTATCAGGTCAGGCAGCTTCACCCCAGAAAGTTTCAAGAAGCCCTCTCCATTTGAACAATTAAGGGGTAGTATTCTCACACAGCCCGAAGACCAGTTAAGCACGTCCCATTCCTCCCGTGACTTGGGCGTGTACCCGTGTAAGCATTTGCATATAGGAGCCTGGTTAATTCTGCAGAAACCATTGGCACCACACTTCGCATAATTGTCACATAAATCATTTGGAATTGAGTACATAATATCCCATGCAGTGCTCCAATTCATATACACGAGTCGTTGTAGTAATCCAGACTGGTTTAACGTGACTCTTGTAACGACTCCATCTGATGGAGGCTCATACATGAAATATATCTCGCTCATGTTGTAAATTAGTTCAGGCTTGGAGACTGAACTTGGTTCCATGGAAGCACCACTGAATTGAGCTCCATTCCACGGTCCTGTCCGAAACTTTATTACCGAATCTGTCGAGACTAATTCCAATTGTGGCAACCCCTGAATGTTTAGTCTGTACATATAGTCTCCGGGGGACGGATCGTCTGCGCTTCTCCAGGAAGTCAGGTACGTCTCTAAACCAGTTGCCAAGTTCAACCCCATGTTCATACTAGCCAATAGTGTGTCAGATGGGTAATCGAAGCTCTGCCATGAATATTTATCAGAACTTGAACTGCTATTCTCTCTAAGAACGAGATTTCCCGAGTTCAAAAGCTGAGCAACCGGATTGGTAAGTGTACCCGAGGAATTTGAAGACCAAACGACACTCTTTGACTGGTTGAGAAGAGCAAGTGCTCCATCATTAGTAATTGTGAGAGAACCATTTGAATCGGCAAGCGGGTTGTTCCTGTTGGCGACCCAGACGACCGTCTCGGGAGTGATCTTGTACCATATCCCCAAGAACCTGTTCTTGGAGTTGCCAGGAGAGAAGAAGCCGAGCTCAAAGCTTTGGCCTGAGGAAACAAGTGTCTCTCCATCACTAATGGACTGGCCTGAACTTAACGAGTCACCTGCATCTGACAAGCCTAGCACCGAAAGAAAGACAATAAAAGAGTACAAGAAGGTGAAGAGAGAATAACTTTTCATTTCAATGCCTTCGAATGATTTTCTCTTGCTCTTCCTCATATATACACCTTCCCTTAAACAAGAGGCCAGCGAATTCATGCCAGAGGCTGAGTTGACCCCACTGTTTCAAATTAACATTTCAGTTGCCTCTATGGGACTCATGCTCTTCGCTCTAACGCAAAATTCTGGAGCAGCTTCGGGATGACATGGATGATTGCTCAAGCTGTCAACAATGTCAGTATCAAAAAATTTAGGGAGAAAGCATAGTCAATTATTAGATAGGTGAGAAAGTAAGCAATGCATCTTAATTCCATTTATTTTTATAGTAGCCCTTATTTGGCTAGTGGTCACACCACGACATATTAGTTTGACTTGGAGCTTCCACAAAATCAAAATAAACTGTCGTGTTAACTTCGGTCCTTTTCAGTGCAATTGGAGCTCTCTATCATTTAGCTTCGCGATGCTTTCTTGTAATAGGGATTCATAGCAAAACTATCATCATCTGGGGAAATTAAACGATTCAACACTAAACTGCGTTTGATGAAGCATGATCAGGGGCTTGAGCCTTAGCGAAGGCGACTTTTTATCTCGATAACTGTCCAGTTGTATCGAAACTGGGATACTGCCATTACCCGATTGGATCAGTCGAGGTCTCTCAAGAGACCCGAGCACTCAATGTCATGAAAAAAGAAGAGTATGGTTTGATGGACTCGTGAACAAAGAATTGCTTCCTCAGGCTCAAGTACATTGACCAGGTTTTCCATAAACTTGTGATTTGATTAAGTATAAATCCTATCTTTGACTTTTCTAAAGCTGCAACGGACTAATTTAAAAAAAAAAACAGCACTAACTTAACATCAAGTGATAATTTTGATCTGAATTTTTTTTGTCTCAATAACAAGCATTAACTTTTACTCTAGTCCCAAATCGTCCCCTGTGATGTAAACTTATTTAAGTGAAGGTTGTGATTTCTTATGAGATAAAAAAAAATTCGATTCAGAATTATCACTCAAGATAAAATTGGCGATTTTTTCTTGTAATTAGGCCAAGCCGCAACTCGTTCATATACATTCTGTGAAAGTTTATATTTTTTTTTGTCAATTTGCCCATTATTTGCCTCTAAACAAAACCCCAAAAAATAGCGTCTACTAGCTAGAAAAGGAAAAACATTAATGACCTTGTTTTTTTTTCTTTCCACCAATTATGGCCCAACATAAGTCTTATCTCGCGGTCATTGCTCCCGTGTTGATTGATGCAATAAATGTCAATTTATATGGGCGACAAGGCATGTCTAAAGTCAAATCCCTGTACCTGTTTCCTGAGAAAAACCTTGGTCTATAACACGAGTTTCTAGATCCACCCGTTCCGTTAATTCTGTACTGCAACCCGTGCCAATGAATTCTCTGTATGTGCAGAAACTGAGCTATGGTCATAGAGGAGACTCAGAAATGTTCTTACGGCTGCTAGACCAAATGTAATGGACACCGAAGGAACACATTGATGACTATTTCTTGATTCGCAGCTGAGGGGAGATGGTTCAACTATTCCGTGTCCAAAATACCCTCAATTGAAGTCTATGGATCCTCTGACCAAAAAAAAAAACAGTCTATGGATCCATCTTAATTGGCACCACATGTAACGAGTTTCGACTCGGGATTTCATGTGCAATCTCTTGTTCATTTCAATAAGAAATATATGACATTATCATAGATTGAGTTTTCACAAAATCCACATGAGATGTGCTTATCAATTTTTCAACTTTTGATTTTGTAACTAAATCACGCGTATGACTATCGTAGTCAAGTACTTCTTGTTAGGGACTACAGAAACGTAAGATATTCTTAAGTATTTTGGGTAACACATTCATCTGAAATTTAATTTCAATAGATGATTTTGGTTCATTTATACACTTCCAAGACTAAAAATTACAGAGAAAACTGAAAACTGCGATTAATATGGACCTCAAATGGGAAGTGCTAATTGGAGATGATGTGGTGCCTGTTTTCAGATCATCTTATTTGTCAAACACATAAATTATGATTTTTCAGCTGGTTAAGGCTTCAACGAGTCTAATGTTCGACATCTGCATCAAGCCTGTAACTGGAATTTTTTTGCTAAGGCTCTACCCATTAGAGACAATTAACCAATTCCACTTTCGATCGAACGGGTTCTAGATTTTATTTCCTTGCATATATCATTGACTCCCTGGGTACTCATATATTTGAAACTCCATCTGACACTTTCGTGACACATACAGATGCGAACCTCATTGTGCAAAGACATCACCACGGTCATTGAGCATCGCCAAGCATCATCCTGTTTGTTTTGGCTTTAAATCTGAAAGATTTCCTTGTTAAGCCACTTGAACAAGAATTCCAGGAGATTTACAAACATGCCGAATCAATAGTGTGTCTATCGAGCTTCTGGCATTGTTATAGTCACGAGACATGTATAGAGTTCCATCGGTGAAATCAAATCCGAGCTTGTTGGACTTCTTTCCATAAAGAAACCAGGGTGCTTAGGCTGTGGTAAGATTGCTTCCTGATTCACCAGCATGAAAACAACAGAAGACATTGTTGGCCTATCTGCGGGAAATTTCTGGACACACAACAAACCCACTTGTATAGATCTCTCTACTTGGAATTCAATGCAGGAGTCGGCTAAAGAATCATCCATAAGTTCCAAGGCCCTGCCTTCATTCCACAGCAACCATGCCTAAGAACACAAACAGATGAGCTCACTCTCCAATAACAGTAGACGACTCAACTTTAATATGAAAAGACTCGTACATCGAAGACATTCAAAGTGTTTGGAAAACAGCATTACTTATCCTAAGCTTCAACTTACATGTCCAAGAAGGTTGTGGTGCTGACTTGGATGGCAGAATCCTCTGTTCCTTTTCCCACTCACTGTCTCTAACAAAAGCACGCCAAAGCTAAATACATCGGGTTTCACCGAGAATTTTCCATCAATGGCATACTCTGGGCACATGTAGCCACTGTATTAAAAAAATCACATTTCAGTTCTCCCAATGCCATGGAAAGTATGAACTTTGGAACTCATGAAGCGAGATGGCTAACTTACAAAGTACCAATTATTCTTTTTGTTCTTGCTTCTTTTTCATCACCTACAAAAATTCTCGCCAATCCAAAATCAGAAATTTTTGGATTTAGGTTGGCATCCAATAAGTTGCTTGTTTTGAGGTCTCTATGAATGACTTGAAGTTTCAAATCTTGGCGGAGATAAAGGAGCCCTCGTCTGATTCCAATTATTTAGTTAAAGCGCTTTTCCCATGCCAAGGAAAAGGGTCTGTTGCAATCTGCAGACATTCAAACTCAATATAAGCTTCAAGTGTTTGTTCCTTGCTGTTTTATATATATGACTCATGGAAGGAATCAATTTTGAAAGACTAATATCTTTGTGCAGTGAAAAAAAATCAATAAGAATTAAGAGGATCAAACCAAAAATAAAATTATCCAAGCTTTTATTCGGCATGTATTCGTAAATCAACATTCTTTCTTCTTTCTCAATGCGGCAGCCAAGAAGCCCAACGAGATTCTTGTGTTGAAGTCTGGCAATTGAAGCTACTTCGTTCATGAACTCTTCGCGACCTTGTCCTGAATTCTTTGACAACCTTTTCACTGCTATTTCTTGGTCTGTTGAAAGATTTCCCTGCATGATTTTCAGCGTATGCCATCTTCTGCCATAAACTATATTAATATCATGTTACCTTGTAGACCGAACCAAAGCCTCCTGATCCAATCATATTCGTTGGGGAGAAATTATTAGTAGCAGCAGCAATTGTATCCAAATCAAATAATGGAAGGTCAATGTCATCCTTTGCATGCCTCGAGTCTACAGAAACAATTATTGAATATAACAGAACATGAAGAAATTGAACCAAAAAAAAAAAAGGAAGAGGAGAATTTTCTAATGACCAGGCAATGTACTTTCACTATGTGAAGCAAATTGTTTACCTCGTACTTTTGATACTCTCTTCCAGGTTATTGTTACAGCCCAGAGGTTAATACCCAGCAAGAGCAATCCAGAAATGGCTTAAGTCACTACGATGGTCACCAGACTTTTCCTTTTGGTGGGTACATGGATCAAATCTGGAGTACCAAATGATAATTACTTCTAAATAGCTAGTAGATATTGCCACTATAAGCTGAGAAATATGTAATAGACTACAACGTCAATCCAGTATTTGGGAGAATTCCCTATGAAACAGCTGGCGGACAGCAAAATGTAAAAGCAATAGCTATATTAGTTATGAAATTAATGTACCTAATTCTGAGCAGATAGACGTATATGTAAGTCTTGCTCATAGATGGCACCTTCAAATTCACTGGTATACATTAGGTCCCTGAACCACATTAGAAAACCGCTCGCTCCTCCTCTGACATATGAATTAGCATAATCTGTACACGAACCGCTCCGAAATTTCATGACTGAAGCATTGTTGAATACTTCGAATTGGGGCAACCCATGAATCCTTAACCTGCAGGTGTACTCTCCAAGGGACGGATCATCCCTGCTTTTCCAAGAAGTCAGGTACTTTTCAGTACCGGTTCTGAAGTCCCATCCGAGTTTCATACCAGACAAAAGGGTGTCTGATGGGTGGTCAAAGCTCTGCCATGTATAGTCGTCAGAACTCAAACTGGCATTCTCTCTGAGAACAAGATTCCCAGACTCCAAGCGCCGTGCAACTGGATTTCTTAGAACCCTGGATGAATACGAAGACCAAATGACACTTTTTGATCGGTTGATAAGAATCAAATTCCCCTTGTGGCTAAATGTGAGAACAACCCCTGAATCATTGAGTGGGTTGTCTCTATTAGCAACCCAGACAACTGTTTCAGGGGTCATCTTGTACCATATCCCCAAGAACCTGTTCCTGGAGCTTCCTGGGGAGAAGAAGCCAAGCTCAAAGCTTTGGCCTGAAGAGACCCGTGTCTCTCCATGGTTCATGGACTGGCCTGAACAAACTTTGCTAACATTGCCATCTATCTGACCTTCTTTCCTTAACAAGCAGGCAAAATTGCATTTGAAGTGCAATGTCTATGGGAACAAATTACTCTTTAACGTTTCTTAGATTGATAGCTTTTTGTCTTCCTTTCTTTTCTTTGCAATTTCCTCGGAATTAGTATATGTTTCGAGTCTTTTGACCACATTGCCATTCTGCGATTGAATGCTGGTCTTTAGACCACGTGTGATGTATAAGCAATAATTTTCCGGCAATCGGAGAGCTCTGTTGGCTCATCACATGATTTGATAAACCTTTTTTTATCTTGAAATCAGTGGCACTAATGCATATTGTTCTCTTTAACATCTCCTCTTCTAATTGCGGGGTGCAGAAAGAGTTGAAAAGGGAAGAGAAGCACTCTGTTCTCGAGAGCAAGACAGTGGCAAGTCCACTACATATCTAATTAATGTCACCAAAATATACATTAGACTATTTTATGGGGTCTCTGTTGAGATGCACCTATGAGTTGTATTAGACAGTTTTATATTGGACAATTGCTATGGTGCAGCACAGTTAATATATTATAGTTGGTCCATAATTTATTAACTTAAACTTTGAGTGAACGTGGGTCCAATTAGATATTGATGGGCTGGGATTTGAACTCTCATTGGTGATCTCTCTAGGTGCAGTATCGGGCTTCTGCTTAGTATTAGTGCCGATTGTCGATTGGTTGGCTGGTGTAAATAGTTTCATCACTAAAGATTGTGGAAACTGTTATAGACCATTGTATCAGACAATTAATTCGGTGGTATTTAACCACTTACACTTTTATCATTGTTCTATTGGTTCCAGTATCCCGCATTTACAGTACCAACAAGAAGCTTTTCCCTTTATCAAGTATACGCCAAGAAGAAAATCTAGACAGAGAAATGTCTTTGTAGGACATTGAAATGCTAACTAGGTCTATGTTTTTCTCGTATTGGGTACAAAACCTCAATGATAGATGATGATGTGTCTACCGGGCTTCTGGCATTGTGATGCTCACCGCACCGTACGTATAAAAACCTTCCCCAGTTGAAGTTGAACTCAAGTTTTCCGGACTTGTTTCCATGAAGAAACCCGGCTGCTTAGGTTGAGGCAGAACCGTTCCTTCGCTTCCCAGTATGGAAGCTACCGTGGACATGGCCGGCCTGTCTGTGGGAAACTTTTGGACGCACAACAACCCAACTTGGATGCATCTTTCTACTTGAGGCTTGATTGCAGAGTCGCACAATGATTCGTTGAGAAGTTCCAAGGCCCTGCCTTGGGTCCAAAGCAACCATGCCTATGACAGATCAAATTGTACCATTAACCTAGCTGGCTTGACATTGAAAGAAGAAACTGACTATGTTAATACATCCGTGTGAACCAGACAAAGACAAAGTTACATGCACCAGAAAGCACAAGCAATGTTTTCTTCTAGCTAAACTTACGTGCCCAAGAAGGTTGTGGTGGTGGTTTGGATGGCAGAACCCTCTATTCTTTTTGCCACTCACAATTTCTAATAAGAGCACGCCAAAGCTAAATACGTCGGATTTCACAGAAAACTTCCCATCAAAAGCATACTCTGGGGACATATAGCCGCTGCAGTAAGCAGATCATTCATGCATTAGTTCACTAGAACACTAACTCGAGCGCTCGTGAGAGATAACATGAACTTACTAGGTTCCCATTAATCTGCTAGTTTTTGCTTCTTTTTCATCACCACTGAAGATCCTAGCCAAGCCAAAGTCCGAGATTTTAGGATTTAGGTTGGCATCCAGCAAAATGTTGCTCGCCTTTAAGTCTCTGTGAATAATTTGAAGTTTTGAATCTTGATGGAGATAGAGAAGTCCTCTTGCAATTCCCATTACAATGTCAAATCTTCTTTTCCAATCCAACGAGAAGCTGTTATCCTTAGCTGCACGTCACCAAATGACACAAAAGCTTTGAGTGACTGATCTTACTTGCTATGCCTATATACCGTACGAGCTATAGAGCTCATTTGAACAGACTGAGATTGAGAGTGTCATACCAAAAATGAAATGATCTAAGCTTCCATTAGGCATATATTCATAAATCAAAATTCTTTCCTCTCTTTCAGTGCAGCAGCCCACAAGTCCTACGAGATTCCTGTGCTGAAGTTTTGCAATCAGAACTACTTCATTCATAAACTCTTCGAGACCTTGTCTGGAATTCTTCGACAGCCTCTTTACTGCTATTTCTTGATCCACCGAAAGATTGCCCTGCATAATCAATAAGTCAATTATTTCTGTGCCTGTTGCATGAACGCTTAGCTACAGACTGTACACAGGATACCTTGTAGACAGGGCCAAAGCCGCCCTCTCCAATCTTATTTCTCCAAGAGAAATTGTCAGTAGCAGCAGCGATCGTAGCAAAATCATGTAACGGCAAGTCAAAGTCATCCTTTCCAGTTCTCCAACCTAATTAATATGAAATTCAGACATAACAGCACCACAATATAACATAGACTTGAGACAAATTGATCATAGCCTCTTTAATGAAAGGAAACTGGATTTGGTTGATAAATAGGTTTACCTCTCGCCTTCAGTGTTCTCCTCCTGTAGATCGCCCAAATTGCCATGGCCAGAATGAAAAATCCCAAAATGGCTGGAATCCCTATGAAGATCAATCTTTTCTTTATTTTGGGAGTTTGAATCGCACCTGGATAGAGAAAAATGGAGGATATTAGTTTTGTTAGCGAAGATTCTGTTCCATAAGCTAAAGTTCTGCACTCACGATCCTTTGAAAGGTAAAAAAAACAAGCCAAACGAACTAAATGAAGCGGGAACAGATTGCAGGTTACAGGAACATGAAATACCCACACATAACCATCCAATAGACTAAGGCTTAAGCAAGATCAGCTCTGCCAGTTTGAGGATGGACGTACCTAGTTCAGAAGCTGGTAGTCGTATGAACATATCCTGCTCATAGTGAACTTCTTGAAATTCTCTAATATCGATTAGGTTACCAAACCACATTAGGCAGCCACTACCTCCTCCCGTAACATCTGAATTAGCATAAGCTACACATGAACAATTCTTCAAGCACTGGGCCTTGCATTTATTGAGGCTCATGTTCTTGTCCAACCAGAAATCTATCAAGTCAGGCAGTTTCACCCCAGCAAGTTTCAAGAAGCCCTCTTCAATTGAACAATTAAGGGGTAGTATTCTCACGCAGCCCGAAGACCAGTTAAGCATGTCCCATTCCTCCCGTGACTTGGGTGTGAACCCGTGTAAGCATTCGCATATCGGAGCCTGGTTAATTCTGCAGAAACCATTGGCACCACACTTCGCATAATTGTCACATAAATCATTTGGAATTGAGTACATAATATCCCATGCAGTGCTCCGATTCATATACACGAGTCGTTGTAGTAATCCAGACTGGTTTAACGTGACTCTTGTAACGACTCCATCTGATGGAGGCTCATACATGAAATATATCTCGCTCATGTTGTAAATTAGTTCAGGCTTGGAGACTGAACTTGGTTCCATGGAAGCACCACTGAATTGAGCTCCATTCCACGGTCCTGTCCGAAACTTTATTACCGAATCTGTCGAGACTAATTCCAATTGTGGCAACCCCTGAATGTTTAGTCTGTACATATAGTCTCCAGGGGACGGATCGTCTGCGCTTCTCCAGGAAGTCAGGTACGTCTCTAAACCAGTTGCCAAGTTCAACCCCATGTTCATACTAGCCAATAGTGTGTCAGATGGGTAATCGAAGCTCTGCCATGAATATTTATCAGAACTTGAACTGCTATTCTCTCTAAGAACGAGATTTCCCGAGTTCAAAAGCTGAGCAACCGGATTGGTAAGTGTACCCGAGGAATTTGAAGACCAAACGACACTCTTTGACTGGTTGAGAAGAACAAGTGCTCCATCATTAGTAATTGTGAGAGAACCATTTGAATCAGCAAGCGGACTCTTCCTGTTGGCGACCCAGACGACCGTCTCGGGAGTGAACTTGTACCATATCCCCAAGAACCTGTTCTTGGAGTTGCCAGGAGAGAAGAAGCCGAGCTCAAACCTTTGGCCTGAAGAAACTAGTGTCTCTCCATCACTAA
Source organism: Syzygium malaccense (assembly GCA_031216405.1). Taxonomy (NCBI): domain Eukaryota; kingdom Viridiplantae; phylum Streptophyta; class Magnoliopsida; order Myrtales; family Myrtaceae; genus Syzygium; species Syzygium malaccense. The sequence continues at coordinate 3,798,973 of CM062258.1, read as the reverse complement.
TGGACTGGCCTGAACTTAGGGTGTCACCCGCACTTGACAGGCCTAGCACCGAAAGAAAGACCATAAATGGGTACAGGAAGGTGAAGAGAGGATGCCTTTTCATTTCAATGCCTTCCAATGACTTTCTCTTGCTCTTTCGGATATATGCCTTCACTAAAATAAAAGGCCAGCGAACTTATGCAGTCGATCATGACGACTATCGGGGGATTATGTGCTTCGAGGAACTGTAGAGGTTGAGTTGACCCCACTGTTCCAAATAAAAACATTATTTGCCTCTATGTTACTCAAACTCTTCGCTCTAACGTAAAATTCTGGTGCAACTTAAATTGGCATGGATGATTTTTCAAGTTGTCACCAATGTCAGTATAAAAAAATTTAGAGTGAAAGCATAGTCAATTATTAGACACGTGACAAAGTAAACAATGCATCATAAATCCATTAATTTTTGGGACGGATAATTTATTGTAGCAATAAGGAAGTTTTCATAGTAGCCCTTGTTAAACGTGGTCATATCACGCCATATTAATTTGAATTCAAGCTTCCACAAAATCATAATAAATTTTCATGTACGCTTCAGTCCTTTTCAGTGCAATCGAAGCTCTCCATCATGTAGCTTCGCGATGCTTTCTTATATCAGGGATTGATAGCAAAACTATCATCATCTAGGGTAATTAAATGATTCGACACTAAACTGCGTCTGATGAAGCATGATCAGGGGCGCGAAGGCAACTTTTATCTCCATAACCATCCAGTTGCAGTGAAACTGGGAAACTGCCATTACCCGATTGGCTTGGTTGAGGTCTCCAAGAGACCCGAGCACTCCATGTCGTGGAAAAAGATGAGCATTGTTTGATGGCCTAATGAAAAAAAGAAATTGCTTCCTCAGGCTCATGTACATAACAGGTTTCCTTGAACTTGTTTTGGTTTGACTAAGTAATCTTGACTTTTCTGGAGCTGCAACTCGATGAGATACGTTCTGCGAAACTTAATATATTTTTTTTCAATTTGCCCATTATTTGTCTCTAAAGAAAACCCCAAAAAATAGCATCTGCTAGGCTAGAAAGGACAACAAGTGATGACCTAGTTTTTCTCTGTTCCTCCCATCAATTGGGACCCAACATGAGTCTTTTTCTTGCGGTCATTATTCCGTGTAGATTCTTGCACTGAAGTCTATGGTCTTCACGCCAACCCCCAAATGACTGCAGAAAAAATGCGACCCGGTACTTCTTATTATTTTGTTGGCCTTTTCTGTCGAGAGAGCAAAGCTGATAGCAACAATCAGGAGAGAAGCAACGTGATAGATGCTGAAAAGTAGAAATACACGTCCAAATTATACGGTCGATATGGCATGTCTAAAGTCAAATCCCTGGTCCTACTTCCTGAGAAAAACCTTGGTCATCCTCAGTCCACGTTTGCCACAAGCCCGCTATGTCTATACCATGAGTTTCTAGATCCACCTGGTCCGTCAATTCTGTACTGCAACCGATGCCAATGAATTTTCTGCACGAAACTGAGCTATGCTTGTAGAGGGGGGAATTACCCAAAAAGTCTTAAACGTATTACACTTGTACTAATTCAATACTATGAGTCATCGACATCTAGTTCATAGGCCAGGCTTCCATTTTTCTCTGGTTAAATTGGTTTTTGAGGTGCAAATCATGCTGCTTACAATTATGATTTCCAAGGAAGAATCAGTAATGTCATCCGCAGGTTGCGGTTTTCACGTAATGCTATGTCTGCATACAGACCAAAAAAAAAAAGTCCGCATAATTTCTGGCTATTTTATTTTCATGATACAAGCAAATTTTACTTCAATGTTCCTTCTCTTGGATTTGCATTTAATACTATCACATTCAGTTAAAAATACACAAAGAAATTATAAAAAAAGCCATAAATTTATTGTACTGGTACCAATTCAGTCATAAACCTTTAACTTTGGCAAATTTGGTCCTAAACCTTTTTACAATTTTCCAATGTAGTCAATCTGGCCAAATTTGGCTAGAAATTGATAAGGTGGACGTCCACCGTCTTACGTGACACAGCCGACACTGACATGACAATTTTTGAAAATTTTAAATTTTTTTCCTTTCCTTTTTTTTCTTTTTTATTATTAAGGGCCAGCAGGGGCTAGGACCGTGAACCCTCGCCAGCAGCGCGCGAGGGCAGCGGGCCCTTGCCACGAGCCCTCACCGGCCACCTTTTCTCAACCAACCACTAGAGTCCCTTCATGGCTGAATGTTAGAACACCATTTGAATCAGTTCGTTGGCTGTCTCTATTAGCAACCCAAACAACTGTCTCAGTAGTGATCATGTTTTATTCTTGGAGCTTCCAGGGGAGAAGCCAAGCTCAAACCTTTGGCCTGAAGAGACCAATGTCTCTCCATCTTTCACAGACTAATCTGAACTCAAAGTATCAACTCCAAATGACAACCCAACAATGACATAAAGATGATAAAACAATAAATGCAGGCGGCAAAAGGTGTTTTTTGCATTTGATTGAAGACTTCAACCGATCTTCTGTTGCTCCTCATAATTAAATCCATCTTTGTTCCAGATCAGGGAAGGCAGAAGGGTCAGACGAAGTCCACCTTGCAGGTTGCCACAAGATCAAGAAGATTGACATTAACAGCAGTGACGTGTACGTTAAGATGAGTTATGTGTCAACTAATTTAAAATATCTTCTGGTCCAGAAGAAACTAAAGTCAGAGCAAGAATTTCTGCGTAATTTTTCTACGACTAACATCCACCTTCTTGTGATGTAACAGTCAAAGTAAACAATTTCAGTTTGACCTGGATGTTTCCAAGGTTGTTGACCATGTCCTATTATCACTCCTGTCTCTATTTTCTCAGAATCCACTGCCCGATGCGCTTTCATACAATTGGATTTGTTGCAAGCGATATTGAATGCTGCGAATGTACTGACGTCTCGCTCATTTGTCCGACTTCATGTGTGCTGGTTTAATTTTTTTTTTTTTTGGTAAGAGTGTGCTGGTTTAAGTTTTTTTTTTTTTTTTTTTGATAACCCAGGGAACCCCCGCACGGCCGACAGCCGGGGAGTAAACCCTGGGGGCGACACGTGCTAGCCACCACACACGTGCCACCGGTTAAGTCACCCTGCGGCGCCCGGGATTCGAACACTCAACCTTTTGCGAGAGGAAGAGTGCGCGCTCCAGCAGCGCCACCCAGGTGGGTGGTGTGCTGGTTTAAGTTTGTCTTTGAATAATGCAAATTTTGGAATGGTTATGACTATGATTTCCAATGTCATTCGTACAGTACAGTCTTCATGTGATGTTATGTCTGCATAAATCCCAGCTAGTCTATTTTTATTACAAACAAGGTTATTTCCCTTCCAGATTCAAAGTTTCCATATTTTTGTCAACAGTTCGTTCTCCTATATTCGCATTTAATCCTGTCCCATTCAGTTAAAAATCAGCAGCAGAAGCTATAGCTTGAGAATAAATCCCCAGAGATTAACAAAATCAAAGAACACATCAGAAGAAAGAACATTGCTATCATATACTTCTACTTGAATGTCCAAAATGGTTGCGGTGGTGACTTCGAGTATGGATCTCCTCTATTCCTTTTACCGCTAACTATCTCTAACAAAAGCAATCCAGATCCACATTCGTCAGATTTCACGCAACATTTCCCACCAAAGGCCTACGCTGGTGGCATAGCCACTACCGAACATTCATGTCTCGAAACTGTCCTAAAGTCGACCAGCGAGCATCTAAGAAACAAGACTGCAGACTTTCTAAGTATTAGTATTTGTACTTCTCGTTTCTGCTTCTTTCTCGTTGCCAATCCTAGGTCTGAAACTTTAAGATTTAGAACAGCGCCCGAGAAGTACATTGCTTGTTTTCAGGTCCTTGTGAATGACTTCAAGTTTTGACTCTGGGTGGAAATAGGGAAATCACGCAATTGACGAGACAATTTCGCTTTTTGAATGACCAAATGGCAGATCATCCTCCCGGATGCTCTGTTCTTCAATTTGGCTCCTCACACCTTTTTGTCTCAAGCATGAAAGTTGCACATGCAAAAGTATGTCTTGGAAACAAAATCAATTTACCAGGCCCTATGCTCTTATTCCACAAGCTAATCCCCGGTTACCATGGTGTTTATGTTAAGCGTCAGAGGCGCGGCAACAATATTGATTTGATGAAAGAAATTTTTTGAAGGTGAAACGATCGCAATTCGCGCTTTTCTATTGCATGTCTCAATTACAAGAGAAATAGACTATATATAGGCCATAGTTTGATTCGAAATGGGAAACCTCTTTCTAGGAAACCTATTCTAATTAGGAAACCTACTTGACTTAGAAAACTTTCCTAAAATATAATTAGAAACAATATATCACAATATTTTATCTTATTTTATCTCTTAATATCTCACCATATATATGAAAAATCAAAATATGGAAATACGAACAGACTCAAAAAAGAAATAAGTACTAACAAATTTGGTTTAATTTCTAACACTCCCACTTAAACCAAATTCTCTTCCATCGATCATTCCAAGCAGGCTCTTGAACTTTCGAAAAGCATCGATCTTGAGAGGTTTAGTAAAAATATCTGCTACTTGATGTCCGGTCTTCATATGCAATACTCCAACTTCATTCTCTTTAACCTGTTCTTGGATGAAGTGATATCGAACATCGATATGTTTACTTCGTTCATGAAAAACTGGATTTTTCGCCAAAGCAATAGCAGAAATATTATCAACAAAAATCTCCGTTGCTTTCTTCTGCTCCATAAGAATATCTTTGAATAGTCTTCTCAACCATATTGCATAACAAATACATGAAGATGCAGCTACATATTCAGCTTCACATATCGACAGAGTAACACTTGATTGCTTCTTTGATGACCACGTGAAAGCAGTGTCGCACAAGAAAAATACAAATCCCGTGGTGCTTTTTCGATCGTCGATATCTCCACTATAATCACTATCCGAATAAGCTCTAAGTTTAAAAGATTCAGAGCAATAATAGTGTAAACCATGAGAAATAGTACCTTTGATGTACCGAAATATTCTCTTTGCAGCTTTAAGATGAGATGATTTCGGCTTCTCCATGTATCGACTAACAATTCCAACACTATACATAATATCCAGTCTCGTGCATGTCAAGTATCTCAAACTCCCAATCAAGCTTCTATAATATGTTGAATCAACATCGGCACCATCATCAAACTTCGAAAGCTTGGTTCCACACTCCATTGGTGTATTGACCGACATACAGTTCTTCATGTTGAATTTTTCAAGGATATTTTCTGCATATCCTTTTTGGGAAATAAAAATCCCATCGGCACTTTGCTTCACTTCGATACCAAGAAAATAATTCATGAGACCATTATCGATCATCTCAAATTCTTTCACCATCGATGCCTTAAAAGGATCAATCATCGCCAAATTATTTCCTGTAAAAACAAGATCATCAACATATAAACAGGCGAGCAGAATATCACCTTTTTCTTACTTCAAATAGAGTGCATGCTCATATGGACATTGAGAAAATCCATTCGCCTTGAAATATGCATCAATTCTGGAATTCCATGCTCTCGGTGCTTGTTTAAGCCCATATAGAGCTTTCTTCAACCTCAGTACTTTATCTTCATGACCTTTCACAACAAACCCCTCGGGTTATTCAACATAAATTTCTTCTTCAAGGATGCCATTCAAGAATGCTGATTTAACATCCATTTGATAAATCCGCCAATTATTTTGAGTAGCAATGGAAATAATTAATCTAATCGTTTTCATGCGGATCATAGGGGCAAAAACTTCATCATAGTCGATTCCAGCTTTTTGCTTGTATCCCTTCGCGACTAATCTAGCTTTGTACCTTGTCACTTCACCTTTCTCATTCTTCTTGGCCTTGTACACTCATTTAACACCAATTGATTTCTTATCCTTCAGAAGATTAGCAAGCTCCCATGTTTGATTTTTCTCGATGGCTTCAATTTCTTCGTTCATGGCTTTTCTCCACTTTTCTTCTTTAGCCGCATCATCATAAGCAAATGGTTCATAATCTGCAAGAAGACATATAAGATGAAGCTCTTCGGTAGTTTCGTAAATTTCAGACAATCTTCTTGATCTTGGCAATAGCGGTTCATCGACACTATTTGAAGAGGATGGTGTTGATGAACTTGAATAAAATGTTGGAGAGGAAGGTGAATGTTGATCTTTCAACTCCGTTTGATTGGAATCATTACGAACATTTGCTTCTTCTTTTGGATTTTCTTCCCATGTTCTATTTTCATCGAACTTGACATCTCTACTTACATACACTTTTAAAGTGTTAAGGTCAAATAATTGATAGGCTTTGGATGATGAGTCATACCCGATAAACATGAGCTTTTTGCTCTTGTCTTCAAATTTCGATCTTTTTTGATCTGGAACATGAGCATAGGCAATGCTCCCAAAAATTCTCAAGTGCGAAACACTTGGTGTTCTCCCGGTCCATGCCTCTTGTGGAGTTACGCCTTCAAGTCCATATGTTGGACATCTATTTTGAAGATAGATGGCACACGAAACAGCTTCCGCCCAAAGTTCCTTGGACAAATTTTTGCTCTTCAACATGCTTCGAACCATATCAAGAATGGTTCTATTTTTCCGTTCAGCCACACTATTTTGTTGAGGAGAATACGGGGCCATCAAGAAACGCCGAATACCATTATTTTCAAAGAATTTGTTGAATATGGCTGAGGTGAATTCTCCACCACGATCAGTCCTCAAAGCCTTGATAAAATAGCCACTTTCCTTTTCAGTCAGGTTCTTGAATTGTTTGAAAGTATCAAACGCTTCTGTCTTTTCTTTCAAAAAATATATCAAAGTTTTTTAAGTAAAATCATCAATAAAAGTAACAAAATATCGATAATTACCATATAAGTGAGGATTGATTGGGCCACACAAATCAGAATGAATCAACTCAAGCGGTTTCTTCGCTCGATAAGTCGCTTCCTTCAGAAAGCTAGTTCTGGAATGCTTGCCGATAACACACCCTTCACATAATTGATCGGGATGATCAATATGTGGTAAGCCATAAACCATCTTCTTGCGAGAAAGCAAATTGAGTCTGCCAAAATTGAGATGGCCGAACCTCAAATGCCACAACCATGAAGGATTATCTATGCACACCTTTAGACATCGAGGCATCTCACTCTTTATATTAAGAATAAACATCCTGTTCTTCGACATCTTCACATTTGCAATCAGTTTATTATTTCGATCTCTCAACATAAGATTAAGATCTTTCATATGAACAGTATAACCTTTATCTAGAAATTGTCCCAAACTCAATATATTGCTTGACATTTTTGGAACATAATAAACATTAGTAATAAACTGACGTGCACCATTCTTTAAGAGAATCAAAATTGTACCTTTCTCTTCAACAAGAATTTTAGAGTTATTACCGTATGAGACATTCCCTTTAATTATCTCATCTAACTCGGCAAACATCTCCTTTTTCCCACACATGTGATTACTTGCGCCGATATCCAAATACCACGTATCGCTTTGACCTTCTTCATATTCTTTGAATGCCAATAAGAGAACTTGATCAGTATCATTCACCAAGTTCGCCTTTTCGTCTGCTCTGCTACTTTCTTTGTTCCAGTAGTTAGAAGCATAATGGCCAAGTTTATTATAATGATAATATCGGATTTTAGATTTATCATACCATTGGCTTGTCGAGTTCTTTCCTCTTTCACGAACGCCTCTTTGGTACTGGTATCCTCCATCACTTCGAGTAGGATCTCCTCTGCTTCGTCCATGACCTCTTCCTCAAAAGTGACCTCGGCCACGACTTCGATCATGATCTTGATTTGTCCCGCGATTTTGTACAGGATCTCTTCTTTGCTCCTTCTCATCTCGTATGGGCAATTGCGTTTAGAGAACTTCCTCCACCAGCTCAATCTTTTTCTTTCTTAATCTTTCTTCATGGGCTTGTAATAAACCCATAAGTTCATCGACTGTCATGGCATCCGAGTCTTTGGATTCTTCAATTGCAATAACAATATGATTATACTTCTTGTCTAAGGACTGAAGTATTTTCTCAACAACACGAACATCGGAAACGTCTTCTCCGTTTCTTTTCATCTGATTAACAATTGCCAAAATTCTTGTGAAATAATCAGCAATCGATTTAGATTCTTTTATGTAAATTACCTCGAATTCGCCTCTCAAGGTTTGAAGGTGAATCTTTTGAACTTTTTGAACTCCTTGATGTGTGTTTTGAAGAATCTCCCATGCCTCTTTAGCAGTAGTGGCGTTCGAAACTTTTTCGAATATGGAATCATCTAACGCTTGATAGATGATTGATAGGGCATATTGATCTTTCGTTCGAGCCTTCTCCAAGGCATTCCTCTGGTTCTGATTCAATGTGGCTTCATCCTCTGGCTCATTATAGCCAGTGTTAACAAGTTCCCACACACCGTAGGCGCCGAGTAGAGCTTCATTGTAATAGCCCAGTTACCATAATTTTCTTTGGTAAGACGAGGATATTGAAGAGGAAGTTGATTATTCGTTGAGGCCATGATCACGAACCGTAAGCTCTGATGCCAATTTGTTGAGCGTCAGAGGCACGGCAACAATATTGATTTGATGGACGAAATTTTTTGAAGGTGAAACGATCGCAATTCGCGCCTTTCTATTGCATGTCTTAATTACAAGAGAAATAGACTATATATAGGTCATAGTTTGATTCGAAATAGAAAATCTTTTTCTAGGAAACCTATTCTAATTAGGAAACCTACTTGACTTAGGAAACTTTCCTAAAATATAATTAGAAACAATATCTCACAATATCTTATCTTATCTCTTAATATCTCACCATATATATGAAAAATCAAAATATGGAAATACGAACAGACTCAAAAAAGAAATAAGTACTAACAAATTTGATTTAATTTCTAACATTTACCACATCACAAATAACAGAAGAAATGAGAAATTTATAATCGTTATCATTCTGTGAGGCTCGGTCCGTTTCTACCTTTGTTGCGAATGCTGGAAATACGGACATAGGGAGATTGTACCAATGGTTAACACTATCATGTACAAGATTTTCAACACTCAACTGAATGAAGCCGGGTCTAGTGGGACACTTGAAAACGTTTAGTCTTTTGATCAAACATTGCCATAGTTATCTTCTGTCCATAAACTTATAAGAACCCATTAGATACTTTCCTCAGCCACAGGCAGCTATGAACCTCATTGTGCCAAGACGTCCCGGTGGCTATTGATATCCTCAGGTGCCATCCTTTGCGTTCTGAATTTAAGTGCTAGAATTTCCCTGCTAAAACCACTCGGGAGAGAAAGGAGCCGGACAACATTCCAATCACTGGTATCTCTATCGACCTTCTGGCATTGTTATGGTGATGAGATTATCTGTATAGAGTTCTCTCGGTGAAGTTGCACCTAAGTTTGTTGGACTTCTTTCCATGAAGAGACCGGGTGGTTTAGGGTGTGGCAATATTGCTTCTTCATTTGCTGACATGAAAACCACGGAAGACATTGATGGCCTATCACCAGGAAATTTTTGGACACATAACAAACCCGCATGTATGCATCTCTCTACTTGAGATATAATGGAGGAGTCAGCTAAAGAATCATCCAGAAGCTCCGATGCCCTGCGTTCATTCCAAAGCAGCCATGCCTGGAACAAAGTAGCTGATCAACAAATTGCTCGATCGCCCATGACAATAGAATTGAAATGCAATCTCAGATTACCAGCGTATCAAAGTAAATTTTATATTTCAGGCAGCACTACTGGCTACCCGCTTTAACTTACATGTCCAAGAAGGTTGTGGTGGTGGCTTGGATGGTAGAATCCTCTGTTCCTTTTGCCACTAACTATCTCCCATAAGAGCACTCCAAAGCTAAACACATCAGATTTAACAGAGAATTTTCCATCAAAGGCATACTCAGGGGACATGTATCCACTGCATTAAGAAAATCACATCTCAATTAGCCCATCTATTCGATCTCATTAACTTTTGAACACATGAACTAAGATAATCAACTTACTAAGTTCCGATTATTCTTCTTGTTCTTGCTTCTTTTCATCACCTCCAAAAATTCTTGCTAATCCGAAATCGGAAATTTTGGGATTTAGGTTGGCATCCAGTAAAATGTTGCTTGTTTTAAGGTCTCTATGAACGACTTGTAGCTTTGAATCTTGGTGGAGATAAAGGATTCCGCGTCCAATTCCAATAATAATCTCAAAGCGCCCATCCCATGGCATCGAGAAGCGTTTGTCGTGATCTGTGGACATTCAACAACCCCATATAAGCTTCAAGTGTTCGATATCTTGCACTGATATATGCACATTGTCCAAAATTGGTGCATATATCATTGACTCCTCGGCACTCATCTATTTGAGACTCCATCTGACACTTTCGCGACACATACAGATGCGAACCTCATTGTGCAAAGACATCCCCATGGTCATTGAGCATCGCCAAGCATCATCCTGTTTGTTTTGGCTTTAAATCTGAAAGATTTCCTTGTTAAGCCACTTGAACAAGAATTCCAGGAGATTTACAAAAATGTCGAGTGAATAGTGTGTCTATCGAGCTTCTAGCATTGTTGTAGTCACGAGATGACTTGTATAGAGTTCTCCCGGTGAAGTCAAATCCGAGCTTGTTGGACTTCTCTTCCATATAGAAACCAGGGTGCTTAGGCTGTGGTAAGATTGCTTCCTGATTCGCCAGCATGAAAACAACAGAAGACATTGTTGGCCTATCTGCGGGAAATTTCTGGACGCACAACAAACCCACTTGTATAGATCTCTCTACTTGAAATTCAATGCAGGAGTCGGCTAAAGAATCATCCGTAAGTTCCAAGGCCCTGCCTTCATTCCACAGCAACCATGCCTAAGAACATAAACAGACGAGCTCACTCTCCAATCACAGTAGACGACGCAACTTCAATAAGAAATGACTTGGACATCGAAGACATTCAAAGTGTTTGCAAAAGAGCATTACTTATCACAAGCCTCAACTTACATGTCCAAGAAGGTTGTGGTGGTGACATTGATGGCAGAATCCTCTGTTCCTTTTCCCACTCACTGTCTCTAACAAAAGCACGCCAAAGCTAAATACATCGGATTTCACCGAGAATTTTCCATCAATGGCATACTCCGGGCACATGTAGCCACTGTATTAAAAAAATCACATTTCAGTTCTCTTAATGCCGTGGAAAGTATGAACTTTGGAACTCATGAAGCAAGATGGCTAACTTACAAAGTACCAATTATTCTTTTTGTTCTTGCTTCTTTTTCATCACCTCTAAAAATTCTTGCCAATCCAAAATCAGAAATTTTTGGATTTAGGTTGGCATCCAATAAGATGTTGCTTGTTTTGAGGTCTCTATGAATGACTTGAAGTTTCGAATCTTGGTGGAGATAAAGGAGCCCTCGTCTGATTCCAATTATAATGTCAAAACGCTTTTCCCATTCCAAGGAGAAGGGTCTGTTGCAATCTACAGACATTCAAACTCAATAGAAGCTTCAAGTGTTTGTTCCTTGCTGTTTTATATATATGACTCATGGAAGGAATCAATTCTGAAAGGCTAATATCTTTGTGCAGTGAAAAAAACCAGTGACAATTAAGAGGATCAAACCAAAGATAAAATTATCCAAGCTTTTATTCGTCATGTACTCATAAATCAACATTCTTTCTTCTTTCTCGATGCAGCAGCCAAGAAGCCCAACAAGATTCTTGTGTTGAAGTCCGGCAATCGAAGCTGCTTCATTGATGAACTCTTCGCGACCTTGTCCTGAATTCTTTGACAACCTTTTTACTGCTATTTCTTGGTTTGTTGAAAGATTTCCCTGCATGATTAACTTTCACCGTATGCCATCTTCTGCTATAAACTATATTAATATCATGTTACCTTGTAGACTGAACCAAAGCCTCCTGATCCAATCATATTCGTCTGAGAGAAATTATTAGTAGCAGCAGCAATTGTATCCAGCTCAAATAATGGAAGGTCAATGTCATCCTTTGCATGCCTCGAGTCTACAAACACAATTATTGAATATAACCGAACATGAAGAAATTGAACGAAGAAAAAAGAAGAAAGAGAATTTGTAATGACCAGACAGTGTACTTTCACTATGTGAAGGAAATTGCCGATTGTTTACCTCGTATTTTCGATACTCTCTTCCAGGTTAGTGTTACAGTCCAGAGGATAATACCCAGCAAGAGCAATCCAGAAATGGCTGAAGTCACTCCTATGGTCACCACCAGTCTTTTCCTTTTGGTGGGTATTTGGATCAAATCTGGAGTACCAAATGATAATTACTTTTAATATATCTAGTAAATATTATCACTATAAGCTGAGAAATATGTAATAGACAGCAACGTAAATCCAGTATTGGGGAGAAGTCCCTATGAAACGGCTGGTAGACAGCAAAAAAAAAAGCAATAGCAGCTATGAAATTCATGTGCATAATTGTGAAGCAGATAGACGTATATGTAAGTCTTGCTCATAGATGGCATCTTCAAATTCACTGGTATCCATTAGGTCCCCGAACCACATTAGACAACCGCTCCCTCCTCCTCTGACATCTGAATTAGCATAAGCTGTACAAGAGCAGTTCTTTAAGCACCTGACCCTGCATTCTGCAAGGCTTATATTCTCGTCTAGCAAGAAGTCTATCAGATCAGGTAGTTTCACCCTCGAAAGCTTGAAAAATTCTTCTCCTTTTGAACAATTTACAGACACTTCCTCACACAACTGCCTGACCAATCGAGCATTTGCCACTGCTCTGGTACCTTTGGTACGAAACCTGCAAGCAATCACATCTCGAATATATGTTGCTTCTGCAAAAACCATTGGCTCCACATAGCGCATAGTTTTCACATGGATCAATAGGGTGTGAGTACATGACAGTCCAACTGACACCTCCTTTCTTCCTCGCCAGACGCTGCAACAAACCTGACTCATTCAAGACGATTCTGGTGAGGATCCCATCCTTTAAAAGGTCATACTCAAAATACACATCCGTCTGGTTATAAACAAAGATTTGCCGCGAAATGGGATTCACTCCGATGGAGAGACCGCTGAATTGGATGCCATTCCACGAACCACTCCGAAATTTCATGACCGAAGCATTGTTGAATACTTCAAATTGGGGCAACCCATGAATCCATAACCTGCAGGTATACTCTCCAGGGGACGGATCATCCCTGCTTTTCCAAGAGGTCAGGTACTTTTCAGTACCGGTTCTGAAGTCCCATCCAAGTTTCATACTGGACAAAAGGGTGTCTGATGGATGGTCAAAGCTCTGCCATGAATAGTCATCAGAACTCGAACTGGCATTCTCTCTGAGAACAAGATTCCCAGACTCCAAGAGCTGTGCAACCGGATTTCTTATAACCATGGATGAACAACGAAGACCAAATGACACTTTTTGATTGGTTGAGAAGAATCAAATTCCCCTCATCGCTAAATGTGAGAGAACACCCCCTGAATCATTGAGCGGGTTGTCTCTATTAGCAATCCATACAACTGTTTCAGGGGTTATCTTGTACCATATCCCCAAGAACCTGCTCTTGGAGCTTCCTGGGGAGAAGAAGCCAAACTCAAAGCCTTGGCCTGAAGAGACCCGTGTTTCTCCATCGTTCATAGGCTGGCCTGAGCTTACAGTGTCGGCTCCAAATGACAAGCCCAAGAATGACAGGAAGATCATGAAAAAGCAAAAGCAGGACAAGAAAGGAGCCTTTTGCATTTTGCGGAAGCTTTCCTCTGGTCTTCACCGTATCGTCCTCATAATTAACTCATGATCACTCTTTCCTTCTCTTCACGGACAAAAAACTTGAGAAATGAAGAAGGGGTAAGTCAGATGTGTGTGTCCATGTCGTTGCCCTCAAGATTATGGAGACTGGAGAGTCGGTTCTTGGAGCTTTACAAGAGGGAATGTGACCGGCCGCGCCAAGAAGTCTAGAGGCCAGGAAATTTACAGAAAAAAGTTCTAAATCGATTACAATTGTGCTAATTCAGTCTTAAATTTTTTTGTATCAATTGAGTCATAAACCTTTTATATTTGTGTCAATTCAATTCATCCGGTCAATTTTGGCCGACCAGCAGTGACGCGGATAATTTTTAATAATATTTTTTTGAATTTTTTAATTATTTTTTCTTTTTTTCCCTTCTTCTCGATCCAACGATCAGCCAGAGGCAAAGGTCCATCTGAGCTTTCTTCTTTTGTGTTTCTTGTGCAATTTGATGCTCCTCCAGTTCAGGTATTGCTCCATGGAAGATGTCAGCTTCCGCCACGGTGCTTCATCTGCGCCTCTCGTCAATCTGAACCGTTGAAAAAGGAAATAATTTCAATAAATCAACAGTAGTCATACGCTCCAGGGATTCTACTGTCCTGTTATCAAGAAGCTGGATAATGTCTCTTACAATAGAAAATATATGTTTTTTAATAGAAAATATATGTTGGTAACTTATTCTTGTGGGTAACACTTGTCGTCAGACAATAATCTATTTTTACTATTAATATAGTTATAAGTACATAATATGAGAATGTTAGCACTTCGTAATTAGTCTGTAATTATCATAAGTGATGGTACCTATGCTTACTAATTACCCTCAATGATGGTAATTCATTAGTAATCATACCAAACATTAAGCAATTATATTCTGTTAACTATCAAGTTATTAACAATGTGTTATCAAGATAACGTAATTATTATTACATAAATTACTTAATTATCAATTGTTAATATATTTGTTAATAATGTAACATGTGATTCTGTCAAAATAAATAGAATCGGTGTTATCATCATATAAATAATACAAATATATTTAGTTATAATTAATATAAGTTTTAATTCCAATTGATAATCTAACGTGGGTAGAGTGAGTGAGAAAAAAGAGATGAACATTTTGAGAATAGTTGTTACTATCATGCTGTAATAGCTATCAGACAAGAGGGATCATGTTATAGTTATTACTATTTAGATTGTCATAGGGATTACGTTTTAACAGTTAGGAAAAAAATCACTAAAAAATCTAAATAATACCTATTGTGACACATTTTCCCTAATCTAATTTTTGTGATACAAAAAAAATCATAAACTTATACTTTTGTGACACATTTATCCTAAATTTTTTTTTGTGACATAACGGGGAGGATTCTTAATTTCCGTCATGTTCTTAGTCACATGGAGGATTTTTATTTTCCATCATTTTTTTCCATTGAAGTAATTGGTGATCCCTCCTTTACTGAATATTCGAATTGAGTTTTGAATTAAGTGAAATCTCGAAGTCAAACTGAATCAGTCCCGTCAAACCTGTCTATTCTCATTGAATATTGGAGATCTTAATTTTCAGAACTTGACTACAACCATGCCCTAACGGTACTAGAAAGAAGGATGCACATTTCAGTTTGACCTGAGATCCCAAGTTTATTGATTATGTTGTCTGTATGATCATACTGGTCTCTTTTTCATTAAGTCGTGATAGCACCGTGCAATGTGTTTTTATTGAATCGAAATAATTCAATGCTACGAATCATCAACATCTTGCTCATAGGCCAGGTTTCCACTTTTTTCTCTGGTTAAATTGGTGCTTGAGGTGCAAATCATGCTGCTTACAACTATGATTTCCAAGGAAGAATCAGTAACGTCATCCCCAGGTTGCGGTTTTCACGTAATGCTATGTCTGCATAATTTCTGGCTACTTTATTTTATACAAGCAAATCTTACTTCCCTTCGATGTTCCTTATCTTGGATTCACATTTAATACTATCACATTAAGCCGAAATATAGCGGAAAAATTACCGAAAAAATTCTAAAACTGTCACGCTTATGCTAATTTTGTCTTAAAATCTTTCAACTTAGCAAACTTAGTCATAAAACTTTCGACAATTTGCCAATATAGTCTATCCGGCCAATTTTGGCCAAAAATTGATGAATATTAGAACACCATTTGAATCAGTTGGTTGATTGGTCTTTAGCAACCCAAACAACTGTCTCAGGAGTGATCTTCTTTTAAAGCCCAAGTACCTGTTCTTGGAGCTTCCAGGAGAGAAGAAGCCAAGCTCAATTCTTTGGCCTGAAGAGACCAATGTCTCTCCATCTTTCATAGACTGGTCTGAACTCAGAGTATCAGCTCCAAATGACGACTCAACAATGACACAGAGATTATAAAACAATAAAAGCAGGTGACAAAAGGAGTTTTTTGCATTTGATTGAAGCCTTCAACCGATCTTATGTTGCTCCTCATAATTAAATTAATTTCTGTTTCAGATTAGGGAAGGCAACTGGTTCGTCTTTAGCAGAAAGTCTTTGGGGAAACGCGAAGCCCTTTAGCTTAAAGGGATTTGGTGATATGCAGTGACGTGCAAAGGCCTTTAGCGGAAAGTCCACCTTGCAGGTTCCCACAAGATCAAGAAGATTGACATTAAGAGCAGTGATGTGTACATTAAGACGAGTCATTCGTCAGCTCATTCAAAATTTCTTCTTGTTCAGACGAAACCAAAGTCAGAGCAAGAATTTCTGCGAAATTTCCTTCTACGACTAACATTCACCTTCTTGTGACGTAGCAGTCAAAGTATGCAATTTCAGTTTGACCTGGATGGTTCCAAGATGGTTGACCATGTCTTATTATCACTCCGGTCTCTATTTTCTGATAGTCCACTGTACAATGTGCTTTCGCACAATTGGATTTGTTGCAAGCGATATTGAATGCTACGAATCTACTGATGTCTTGCTCATTTGTCCGACTTCATGTGTGCTGGTTAAGTTTGTCTTTGAGTCATGCAAATTTTGGAATGGTTATTACAATGATTTCCAAGGAAGAAAGAACAATGTCCTTCCTACAGTACAGTCTTCATGTGATGTTATGTCTGCATAGACCCCAGCTAGTCTGTTTTTATTACAAACAAGGTTGTTGCCCTTCCAGATTCAGAGTTTCCATATTTTTGTCAACAGTTCTTTCTCCTATATTCGTATTTAATCCTGTCCCATTCAGTTCAAAATCAGCAGCAGAAGCTCTATAGCTTGGGAATAAATCCCCAGAGGTTAACAAAATCAAAGAAATTGACACATCAGAAGAAAGAACATAACTATCATATACTTCTACTTGATTGCCCAAAATGGTTGCGGTGGTGACTTCGAGTGTAGATCTTTTCTATTCCTTTTACCACTAACTATCTCTTACAAAAGCAATCCAGATCCACATTCATCAGATTTCACGCAAAATTTCCCATTAAAGACATATGCTGGTGGCATAGCCACTATCGAACAATCATGTCTCGAAACTGTCCTAAAGTCAACCAGCGAGCATCTAAGAAACATATTATTTGTACTTATCGGTTCTGCTTCTTTCTCGTTGCCAATCCTATGTCTGAAATTTTAAGATTTAGAATAGCGCCCAAAAAGTATATTGCTTGTTTTCAGGTCCTTGTGAATGACTTGAAGTTTTGACTCTTGGTGGAGATAGGGAAATCATGCAATTGCCGAGACAATTTCGCTTTTTTAAAGACAAGTGGGAGATCATCCTCCCGATGCTCTGTTCTTCAATTTAGCTCCTCACACCTGTCTCAAGCATGAAAGTTGCACATGGAAAAGTATGTATTGGAAAAAAAATCAATTTACCAGGCGCTATGCTCTTATTCCACAGGCTAGTCCCTGGTTACCACGGAGTTCACCACAGCACAAATAACAGAAGAAATGAAAAATTTCTAATCGTTATCATTCTGTGGGGCTCAGTCTGCTTCTACCTTTGCTGCACATGCTGGAAATACGCACATCGGAAGATCATACCAATAATTAACACTATCATGTACTAGATTTTCAACACTCAACTGAATGAAGCTGGGTCTAGTGGGATGCTTGAAAACTTCAAGTCTTTTGATCAAACATTTGCGATAGATATCATCTGTCCATAAGCTTATAAGAACCCATTAGATTCTATCCTCAGCCACAGACAGGTACAAACCTCATTGTGCCAAGACGTCCCTGTGGCTATTGATATCCTCAGGTGCCATCCTATGTGTTCTGAATTTAAGTGCTAGAATTTCCCTGCTAAAACCACTCGGGAGAGAAAGGAGCCGGACAACATTCCAATCACTGGTATCTCTATCGACCTTCTGGAATTGTTATGGTGATGAGATTGTCTGTATAGAGTTCTCTCGGTGAAGTTGCACCTGAGTTTGTTGGACTTCTTTCCATGAAGAAACCGGGCGGTTTAGGGTGTGGCAATATTGCTTCTTCATTTGCTAACATGAAAACCACGGAAGACATTGATGGCCTATCACCAGGAAATTTTTGGACACATAACAAACCCACATGTATGCATCTCTCTACTTGAGATATAATGGAGGAGTCAGCTAAAGAATCATCCAGAAGCTCCGATGCCCTGCGTTCATTCCAAAGCAGCCATGCCTGGAACAAAGTAGCTGATCAACAAATTGCTCGATCGCCCATGACAATAGAATTGAAATGCAATCTCAGATTACCAGCGTATCAAAGTAAATTTTATATTTCAGGCAGCACTACTGGCTACCCGCTTTAACTTACATGTCCAAGAAGGTTGTGGTGGTGGCTTGGATGGTAGAATCCTCTGTTCCTTTTGCCACTAACTATCTCCAATAAGAGCACTCCAAAGCTAAACACATCAGATTTAACAGAGAATTTTCCATCAAAGGCATACTCTGGGGACATGTATCCACTGCATTAAGAAAATCATATCTCAATTAGCCCATCTATTCGATCTTATTAACTTTTGAACACATGAACTAAGATAATCAACTTACTAAGTTCCGATTATTCTTCTTGTTCTTGCTTCTTTTGCATCACCTCCAAAAATTCTTGCTAATCCGAAATCGGAAATTTTGGGATTTAGGTTGGCATCCAGTAAAATGTTGCTTGTTTTAAGGTCTCTATGAACGACCTGTAGCTTTGAATCTTGGTGGAGATAAAGGATTCCGCGTCCAATTCCAATAATAATCTCAAAGCGCCTATCCCATGCCAACAAGAAGCGTTTGTCGTGATCTGTGGACATTCAACAACCCCATATAAAATTCAAGTGTTCGATATCTTGCACGGATATATGCACCACATAGTTATAAGACTTATGAGAGGTATCAATCTATAGAAACTAATCACATGTGAATGGAAAAACCAAGAAGAATTAAGAGGCACGGACCAAAGATAAAGTTATTCAAGCTTTTATTTGGCATGTATTCGTAAATCAACATTCTTTCGTCTCTGTCAATGCAGCAGCCAAGAAGGCTGACGAGATTCCTGTGTTGAAGTTTGGCAATCAAGGCTACTTCATTCCTAAACTCTTCAAGTCCTTGCCCAGAATCCTTCGACAACCTTTTCACTGCTATCTCTTGGTCTGTGGAAAGATTTCCCTGCATAATTGGCTTTCAGAATAGGCCATCTTCTTGTATAAACTTAATTTAATGTCGCACGGATCATGTTACCTTGTAGACTGAACCAAAGCCTCCAGCTCCAATCAAATTTCTTGGAGAGAAATTGTTAGTAGCAGCAGTAATGGTATCAAGATCGAAAAGTGGTAAGTCAATTTCATTCCTCAAGCCTAGTAACAAAATTATTGCCATCAGTAGACCTTATATAATTGAAAGAAATAAACTGGCTCATTTTGCTGCTACATGCTGTTTTACCTCCTATTTTCATTCCTCTCTTCCAGATTGTAATCCCAAGGGTAATGCCCAGCAATAGCAATCCAGATATGGCTGAAGCTACAGTGGTGATGACCAGCTTTCTCTTCTTGGCGGTATCACGAAAGGAATCTGCAATAGCAAAGGATAATGACTTCAAATATCTTCAATTAATATCCTGTAGCATAAGCTGAGCAGCCCAAATTTCTATTTTGGCCCGTTAAAATCAGTACTCGACAAGCTCTAATAAAATGAGAAGTACGTATTTGTGCCTCACATGACATTAGGAGGAAAACACATCAAAGCAATAGCTCAATCAGTTATGAGATTCACGTACCTAATTCTGTTGCTGATAGACGTATATGTAGATCTTGCTCATAAGAAGCAGCTTCGTAGTCACTAACATCAATTAGTTCCGCGAACCACATGAGGCACCCACTCCCTCCTCCTCTAATATCTGAATTAGCAAAAGCAGTACAAGAACAATTCTTCAAGCACTCAACCTTGCATTCCTCGAGGCTCATGCTCTTGTTCAACGAGTAGTCAACCAGATCAGGTAGCTTCACCCTTGAAAGTTTGAAAAACCCTTCTCCTTTAGAACAATTCACGGGCACCTTCCTCATGCAGCCACCAGAAAAATAAAGCATTTGCCACTCTTCCGGCGACTTGGGTGCGAAACCCTGCAAGCACTCGCATCTCGAGTATCTGTTACTTCTGCAGAAACCATTAGCTCCGCATAAACCGTAGTTGTCACATGGATCACTGGGAATCGTGTACATGACAGTCCAACTAGCACTATCTTTCGGCCTCACAAGTCGTTGTAATGACCCGGACTCATTCAGACTGACTCTGGTGATAATTCCATCATTCAGAGCTTGATAAGCGAAATAGACATCCGTCTGGTTGTCAACCAACATTTGTCTCGAGATGGAATTCGCGGCCACTGAGAGACCGCTGAACTGGACTCCATTCCACATGCCACTACGATATGTCTTTGTCGAACCATTCCTGAATATTACAATCTGTGGCAGCCCTTGATCGGTTAATGTACTGGTGTAGTCGCTAGGGGAAGGGTCATCCACGCTTTTCCACGCGGTCAGATACCATTTGAACCCGGTTCTCAAGTTCAACCCCAGTTTCATATCGGCCAAAAGCGTGTTGCACGGGTAATCAAAGCTTTGCCACGAATAGGCATCACTGGGATTCGAACTGATGTTATCCCGAAGAACAAGGTTTCCAGACTCCAGGAGCCGTGCAACAGGATTGGTTAGAACCCCAGACGAATTTGAAGACCAAACAACACTCTTCGATTGGTTCAGAAGAACTAGATTCCCCTCATGGCCAAACGTGAGAACACCACTCAAATCAGCTAGTGGGTTGTCTCTATTCGCTACCCAAACTACTGTTTCAGGAGTGATCTTGTACCATATCCCCAAGTACCTGTTCTCGGAACTTCTAGGAGAGAAGAAGCCAAGCTCAAAGCTTTGGCCTGAGGAAACCAATGTCTCTCCATCTTTCATAGACTGGCCGGAACTCAAGGAGTCAGCTCCAGAAGATAAGCCCCCCACAAATGACACAAAGATGATAGAACAGTAAAAGCAGGTAGAGAAAGGAGCTATTTGCATTTTATCGAAGCCTCCCACCTATCTTCTCCTGCTTTTCCTCGTAATTTGTATATTAAGCCAGAGGAGGAAGATGGGTGTAAAGTCCAAGCCGAACGCTGGCACCTATCAAGAAGAGTGAAATGTCGAACCGGAATTATGTAATAGTGGGGGTTTGACCTAGTCAAAAACAAAAAAACTTGACAGCGAAAAAAAAAAGGCGGCCACCACCTCAAGAGACCGAGACATAAAAAGCAAAGGGAAGTCGTGAGTTTAGAGGAAAAAGAGGGGAAGGAAGGGAAAAAAAGCGAGAACTCTTCAGCTAATTGATCTTTCCAATATAGGAATGGTTTGCTACTTGAGGCGACAATGTTTTACACATTCCATTGGAATGAACAAATTCTACCCAAAAGTGATAGTGTATGAAAGAGGATGCCGGCATGCAAATTTAACACACGTGTTCTGTGATAACCATAGATTAACTCATTTGAAGTTTTGTATGCTTTGACCCGTCTTATACCAAACCTCACAGTTTTGTCATTTGGCGTATATGTGGGCACTTTTCCTGGAGGTCATCCATTTTGATAGTGCTCCCATCTAAGCACAACGTTGGAGTTCCAATGTTAAACTTGTTGTTACTTGGGCATCCTAGAAGCCTGTTAGGAGTTGCTTCTTGTCATTGGAGGGTGTCTCGTTCTAATACTATATTGTGACACTCCTAGATTAACTCAAGTATTATCCGTTTTGATCCATCCCATATAAAGCCTCACGATTTTGTCATTTGGTATAGAAGTGAACACTTTCCCAGGAGGTCACCCATCCTGAGAGTTTTCCCACTTGAGCATGCTTAACATTGGAGTTTCTATTATATTTCAGTGGTTTGCCCATAATTGGGTGTATTTGAGAGGCACACTTTGAAGGGGTGTGAGTGGTTGTTTTTTAAGTTAAAATAACTTCCTAATAAAAAAATCACATATATAGAAAAGAACGTAGAGTGAAACGAGCGTTCTCCTCTCTATCAGAATAATACATAAAAGGTCT
The DNA here is from genome assembly GCA_031216405.1 of Syzygium malaccense. Taxonomy (NCBI): domain Eukaryota; kingdom Viridiplantae; phylum Streptophyta; class Magnoliopsida; order Myrtales; family Myrtaceae; genus Syzygium; species Syzygium malaccense. Next base: position 3,776,683 of record CM062258.1, on the reverse strand, counting down.
CCATCTAACTTCAATTTTTGTCAATTAGTACGGACATGTCATCCTAAACACTCTTTTCTTTGCTGTGCAAGTTCTCTTTGCAGGAAAAATGGAAGAAAAGTTGTGATCAAACTTTCTTTTTTGATTATCAAGTTTTGATGATAGAAGTATATTCGTCTCATTCTAATTGTACTCACTGGATATCCTTATTTAAGAACTAATTTTCCTTTGGTTGTCATTAATTATCTTGTGACATGCATTCTGTTTCTCTTCACACTTACTTGAAGTTCTTTTGTGGAGAACTTCAAATCGGGGCCACCTGTTAATATTTATGCCATAGGCGTAGTCTCCAGAGGAAGGATCATCCATGCTTCCTCAAGAAGTCAGATATCGTCCAAAAACTGGCTCTCAAGCTCCATCCAACTTTCATACCAGCTAAACGGTTCATAAAATGTACCGGACCAAAGAAGATATTATTCCCAACATGCATCTGAAACTTCCAAAGAATATAAATCACACGTTAAATCATGCAGAATGTCGAAACTGTGTAAGATTTAGAAGGAAAAATCTGCATGTGCTTGTGCCATGCAAGCTATGTTCTAGGCACTGGCAACCTTCTAGAAAGCTGTCAGGATAGAATTTTCACTGGCAACCTTATAGAAAGCCGTCAGGATAGAATTTTCAGTTGACTAGACTGGTCAACTCACATGTCCTGCATGTATAGATTGGTAAAGATCCGTTCTTGGTCGCGTGCATCACATTTCTTACTTTTAGGACACGTCAGTTGAACGATTCTTCATCTTTCTTTGGCCTTCCACTTAATGATTAACTTGGACCCGATTACGCGTTGATGTTTGAACTATGCTACCCTATATATCTCTCGACTTACCGTAATGGATTACATTCACTGTGCGTTTATCTATGTCATCGTGGCATTAACCACGGGGCATCATAGATGGCCTTTGGTTGAGTCGTGATGTGAAATCGTAAGCACCTTAGCATGAAAAACGTATTCAAGTTCCTATGACGGACTGTTGTTTGATGTTTGCATACAACCGAACTTTTAATTACGGACTTCTCAATTTCACATCAAGGTACTAGATAGACCTCAATGAGATCCGCACCTTGGTCCCTCACTTGTCACTTCAGTCTGAGCTGAAAGCCCACAAAATTGAAAGTCTTGGGACAATTTGTCCTGGCTCTTAAAGAGTTGAGGCACGTCATAGTCCGTGGAAACGTGAGAAACTTCTCAAACGTTACCACGGGGCCCTTCTGCTGGGCATCATAGCGGTCATAAAGACGATACAAACTGTTGACCCTTTTGGGAGGAAAAATGTCAAAAAAATCTTAAATTTTTTGTATTAGTGTTAATTTAGTCATAAATCTTTTTTCTGTGTCAATTCAGTCCTAAACCTTTTGCATTAGTGTCAATTCAGTCCTAAACCTTTGTTTGGTACCAATTAAGTCCTAAACCTTTTAAATTGATGCCAATTCAGTCCTAAACCTTTTGTTTTTGTGCCAATTTAGTCATTCCAGTCAATTTTGATCTGAATTTGCTGACGTGGACCCTTGTTGGCCGGCGGCCGGTCACCGGCACCGACGTGGACAACTTTAATAATATTTTAATATTTTTTTGAATTTTTATTTTTTTTCCTTTTTTTTCTTTTATTTTCCACTTTTTTTTTGTCCCCCCCTCCTTCCTCTGGCCGGTTGCCTGTCCGGTGACCGGTCAGAGGCCAAAGGCCGGCGAGCTCAACCTCGCCGGCCACTGGCGAGGGCGGTGGCCTTGCCCGGCGAGGGCTGGAGCCTTGCCACGGTCGGGCGAGGACTGAATTGACCGGAAGGGCTAAATTGACCGGAAGGACTAAATTGGCACAAAAAACGAAAGGTTTAGGACTGAATTGGCATCAATTTAAAAGATTTAGAACTTAATTGGCACCAAAAAAAGGTTTAGGACTAAATTGACATTAATGCAAAAGGTTTAGAACTAAATTGATACCAAAAAAAGATTTAGGACTGAATTGATACTAATGCAAAATGTTTAGGACTTTTTCGGCACTTTTTCCAACCCTTTTGTTGTTGACTTTTTTTGTCTGTTTTGGGTCCATCAACTATGTACATTTGACAAATCTAAACTTAGAATCTCCCAATTAAACGATGATAATTTCAGCTTTTGATTGCTTCAGTTTTCAAGGATCGTTTTATTGCCGCTGATCGCAGCTTCTTTTCAAAGACAAGCAACTCTCCTAAGGACTTAGTTGACTAACGGGGGCTTCTAATTGCGGACGATTACCGCGACGATGAATTTCTTTTCATTACATTTTGGGTTCTCTAAGTACTCTGGCTTAGAGAAATTTATCTGCCGGTCTGTCCTTTAAACTTTCTGCTTGTCCAGCTGAAATGATTTGAGTGTAGTTTGAAGGAAGATATAGATTTGTGAAGCTACCATTAGTTGTTAGTTTTCTCAATTTTTCCCAACCAAATTAAAAAGGGGAAAAATACCAAAAACCATCCTTACATTTCACCCAATTACCCCTACCTTTTATTTTTAAATAATAGCACTTACCATCCTCTAATAAGACAAGATCTAAAGTGATCTCCAATGACAAACCTCAAGATATTAGTTAAAAAAAGTTTCGAGTTTGAGTCCATTAGGCAAAACCCAATCCAAGATTGATTTAAGGAAAGTCCACAAAAGTTTAAGTTTTTTGTGGATGTCTGAAATCAAGAAAAGCAAATTACAAATCGCAGTGGGCGCAAGCAAAGAAAAATAGAAAAGGAAAGGCTCATATCCGCTTGCCTATTTTGACTCAGTTGGATTTCTTTGACCGGTCTAACTTGGGACTTCCTCTGGCGGTGGCATATATCATTGCATTTGCGGGTTTCTCTTGGGCATGTCTTGCTTGCATGTATATTGCAGTTAGCGCCGTGATCGTTTAGCAGTGGTTCTCGTCCAATTGTTGAAGTTCTCGTGACAATTGTTGGAGAAACTATTCAAGAATTGTGTCCTGATTAGTTAGCGTTTGATAACCAAAATCTTGGGATAATATTTGTGTAATTCTTTTATGATATTGAAGATTATTTCATGAGAAATTGTGAGGTTAAACAATGTGTGAGTTATTGGGGGTTAGGAAACATTGAGAGTATTTAAGTAACTCGAGTGTAGTTGTATGATCTATTGTAGTGCTTGACCTATGGTGAAATTCTTTGTTTCTCTCTTTGTGAACGTAGGTCACATCGACTAAACCATGTAAATTTGATACCCGATTTATTTTCTTGTTTTGTTTATTTTATTGTTCGATTACTTGCTTTCGCAACAATTGATATCATAGTTAGGCTTGATTGAGTTAAAGCAAATCGATGGCGACAGAAGAAGGAAAAATAAAAATCAACATAGTTGATGGGAAGGATTTTAGTTTCTGGAAGATGCAGATTAATGATTATCTGTATCTGAGAAAACTGCACTTACTCATGTCTGGGGAGAAACCTAAGTCGATGAAGCAAGCTGAATAGGAATTGTTGGATAGACAAGCATTGGGTGTTATTCAGCCGACGTTGACTCGCAACATTGCGTTTGACAACGTGAAAGAGAAGACCACAGCGGGACTGATGAAAGCCCTGTCGAACATGTACGATAAGCCCTTTGCGATCAACAAGGTCTGTTTGATACGACGTGTGTTTAACTTGAAGATGAGCGAAGATGCATTAGTTGCTAATCATATATAACGTCCCCAATTTGGACAGAGACGAATAAGGGAAAATGGCCATGGAATTGGTGAGTGGATTGATTTGAGAGTCGGTCATGGATGGGATGGTATGGTCGAAATAGATATTTAAAGGATCGGTCATGGTTCGATCGAAGGATCATCCATGGATTCGTCAATGGATCGACAATGAAATGACTTCTCAATCATGCAAGTCGATTAGAATGATTCGACCATGGATCGACCTTTCTACCATATGGATCATTAGTGGGACGATCCCGAACGGCCATGGATTGATGCCGTGCGAACATGAGCCGGTCGCGGGTGAGTTCGCTCAACCATGCACTGATTGTAGGCACCCATGGACCGATCCTATCGTGTTTGATTCCACGCGACTAGCTCGATTGGGATTGGCATCGAGACGTGTTGGAACAAACCTCGCTTGGCGGGTCGGTATTGAGGCGTACCGATCCAAAGCTTTGTTTGGTGTAGGTCGGCGTCTTGACCGATCGGTTCGGGCCACGAACCTGGTGCCATGCTCGGCATGATGTACGGTTTCGGAAAGGTAAAGTATATTGTACACTTGGCATGATTCACGTCTTCAGGCCTTGCTTGTATCGGCTAATAAGAAGCCGGATTGTGATGTTTGTTTGCATGGTCACACAAGGAATAAACCTAACCGTCACCCTTGGATTAGGAGACGTTGCCCAATTAAGTTCGAATGCTCGACGAGTTCGTTGTTGGAGGATTGCTATCACTCTTAGATTAGGGGACGTTGCTCGATTAAATTCGAATGCTCAACGGGTTCGTTGTCGGAGGATCACTATCACCCTTGGATTAGGGGACGCTGCCCGATTAAGTTTGAATGCCCGACGGATTGGTTGTCAGAGGATCGCTGTCACCCTTGGATTAGGGGATGTTGCCCGATTAAGTTTGGATGCTTGATGGATTTCGGATGGTAGCCGTTACCCTTGGATTAGGGAACGTTTCTCGGTAGATTCCGGAAGAACTGTGTGAACGGTTGTAATAATAAATGAACCCTTTTATGCATGCTCTTTGTTTTAGTATGATGGCTTTAAATTGTGTGAACCTTCCTTTGTGCATGCTCTTGTTCTAGTGTGATGCTGTTATTCATGTGTACGCCATTTATGTATCATGCTTGATGTTCTCTTAGTAGATTCGTGAACCATGAATAGTACATAAGCAAGGTAAAATACTCATTTGTTATTGATTTGCCATCGACACTTGATGCGGTTATGTTTACGTGCTTGTTCGATGGTGAGGTATCCTCCTATCCGAGATTAGTAAGTTTACTTTCTAAGACCTCGACTCACTCCGTTGTTTTTCAGATTTGTAGGCATGGAAGTCTCACACCAGTTTTGAGAGCTGTAGTCACGCTAGAGGAGATAGGAATTTCCCCCAACCTATGCGGATACACGTAGTGTGTTGAAAAGGTAAAAAGACCTATGGAAAGGGGCTTGTAAAATACACTCATGTAATATATATGCCATTCTATAAATATAAGGTTTGCTCATGGTGCTTGTCTTAATCCTATTGTTTGTTTGATTATCCCGAATTCATGCTTCCGCTTACATCGCTTTTAAAGAAAAATAATAACGAACGGGACATCATGCTCTTAATGAGAAGAAAAAAACAAGAAATGGGACGACGACGCACCTAGAACGTCGCATCAATAACCCCGAAGTGAGGACGTTACATCATATCCATGAATTCAATGTGATCGTTAGTCAATTGAGCTCATTTGATATTTATTTTGAAGATGAGGTATATAATTTGATTCTATTATCCTCATTGCCTGATAGTTAATATATTACTCTTACTGTTATTAGTAATTCCTTTGGATCAACAAGCTTGACATTTGATGAGGTTCACAATTTGATTCTGAGTGAGGACATCCATAGGAAAGAATAAGGTGAACATGTATCTACTATTTTAGAAAGTGAAAATAGAGGAAGAACTGGTATACGTGTTAGCAAGAGCAGTATAAACTTGAACAGACATAGTCAGTTTAGGATTAGTGGTACTGTTTGTTGGAGTTGTGGCAAGAGGGGGCATTTTAGAAGGGATTGCCTTAAGCTGAAGAATGAAAATGATAAAGGAATTAGAGTTGAGTCTGCAGATGATGTTGAAGTTGTAGTTGATGGTAATTTAGATAGTGTTGATTATGTCTTGTCTATCGCTGATTATTCATCATTTGATGGATGGATTATGGATTCTGGTTATTCGTTTTACATTACACCAAATAGGAACTGGTTTACTATTTATCAATGTATGGATAAAAGTAAAGTGTAGTTTGGGAACAACGCTCAATGCGACGTTGTGGGTGTCGGCGATGTTAAAATCAGAATGCATGATGGTATTATATGGACATTGACAGAAGTGAGCCATGTTTTAAAGTTGAAGAAGAACATGATTTCCTTAAGTGCCCTGGATTCAGTTGGGTGTGGGTATACTTCAAAAGGTGGAGTTCTAAAGGTTGTTCGAGGTGCCTTGGTGATAACGAGATGAATCAAGCACAATGGACTATGTGAGCTTCAAGATGAGACAATGACAAGACATCATATGTGTATGTTCGAGAGTCTGAATTATGGCATATGCGTTTGTGGCACATTAGCGAAAGAAGCCTAAAGGTTGTAAGTGAAAGGAATCTGCTATATGGTTATGTTGCTGACGAATTGAATGTATGCAGGTACTGTGACATAGGTAAACGACGAAAAGTGTAGTTCAACAGGCTGTCAGAGAAACCACGGAGATTGCATAGTTAATTTACTTGGATGTTTGCAGATTGTTACTATTTCTTTCTATGAAGAGTGCCAGTTTTTTGCTAACAACTGTGTATGACTACTTGAAGAAGACCCGGGCGTTTATGTTTAGGCACAATTTTGATGCTATTGTTAGGATCAGGCAGTTGAGAGATTTGACCGAAAAGGAGATTGGTAAAATAATCAAGCATGTACGGATTGACAGTAGTATGAAGTTTTGCTCGGAGCTGTTAAATGAATTCTACATGAAGGAAAACATTGTGAGATACTGCACTAGTAATAGTGAATAATAACAGGTTGTAGAGTTGATGAGTAGAACATTACTAGAGACGACCCATAAAATGTTATTTAGTATTGGTATGGCTGGGAGATTCTTAGTGGATGTGCCTACTAGGCGAGCTACTTGGTGAATAGACTCCCATCGATAGAGATTGGATGTCGGACTATCGAAGAAGTGCGATCAAGTAACGTTGCTGATTATTTTGTTATTAGAATATTTGGTTGCCCATGTTATGTTCAAGTGAGTGATGATAAGCTCGATTAGAAAGGTAAAAAAGTGCATGTTCCTAGGTTATGCACAAGGTGAGCAGGGTTATAGGTTGTGGTGCCAGAACAAAATTCACATTTTATTAATATAGAAGTTACATTTGACGAGTATCTAATACTTTTGGCTATGAATGTTTGTGGTAGTGTTCATACGGATCCAAACGGTGTTCAACTCGATGGAAAGGTAAGAAAGTACATGTTCCTAAGTTATGCATAAGGTGAGCAGGGTTATAGGTTGTGGTGCCGGAATTAAATTCACATTTTATTAATAGAGAAATTACATTTAACGAGTCTCTAATACTTTTGGCTTGGAGTATTTGTGGTAGTGTTCATACAGATCCAAACGGTGTTTAGCTTGATGTAGAGTTGCAACCAGAAACTTCACAAGTAGTAGGTATTAGCGAAGTAATCGACACAGATGGTGCTAGCCTGCAGAACTAATGGTGGCCATAACTATTGAGTTTGATAAGGTATGTATTTGATCTCCTAATATATATGAATGTAACGATGGTTTTCCTTTATCTGTGGTTGAGGAGGTTGTGTTGGAAAATCCTAGTGGAGTAGTTAAAGGTGCAAATGAAGTTGGCGTTCTAATAAGGTCCGCGATAATGGCAAAGTTCAAGCGAGACTTGGACTTGAAAGATATCTGTGGTGATTGAGCCTATGAGAGGTTGTGGGAGAGTAGCAGTGAAATTCATATTTTCATATAAGCAATTGTAACTTGGCTCAAATATCGAATCAAGATGGAGATTATTAAAATATGTCTCGAGTTTAAGCTCGTTAAACGAAACCTGACCCGAGATTGATTAAAGGAAACTCCACGAAAGTTGAAGTTTTTTGTGGATGTGTGAAATAGAGGAAATCAGGTTTCGAATCGGGATGGGCACAAGCAAAGAAATATTAAAAAGGAAAGGCTCATGTCCACTTGCCTATTTTGACTTGGTTGGACTTCTTTGACCGGTCTAACTTGGGACTTCCTCTGGCGATGGCACATATCAATGTATTCGAGGGTTTCTCTTGGGCGTGTCTTGCTTGAATGTATATTGCAATTAGCACCGTGATCATTTAGCAGTAGTTCTTGTCCAATTGTTGAGTTCTCGTGAAAAATTGTTGGAGAAACTATTCAAGAATTGCATCATGATTAGTTAGTGTATAAAAACTGAAATCTTGTAGTAAGATTTGTGTAATTTCTTCGTGAGATTAAGAGATTATTTCGTAAGGAATCGTGGGACTAAAGCCTGTGTGAGTTATTAGATGTAATTGGGGCTTAGGAAATATTAAAAGTGTTTGATTGACTTTTAGTGTGGTTATAATCTCCGTTGTGTTGCTTGATCTATAGTGGAATTATTTACTGCTCTTCTCATGGACGTAAGTCACATTGACCGAACCACATAAATCTGGTGTCTAATTTATTTTCCTGTTCAGTCTATTTTATTATTCGATCACTTAATTCCTCTTACAGACGAGAGTGATAACACTAAATCTTGATAGGTCTCAGTATCTTGGAATCACTTGTCTCACTATCTCAAAGTCACTCTTTTTACACCTCTCAAAGATTACAATTTTGAAACTCACTAAGACAAGTGTATAAGATAGAAGCTCTCGAAGATTCAAATTGTTGTTTAGCAAATGTTTTCTATAACTCGAGAACCTGATGAAGCAACATTAAAGTCTAGCTCACTGTACCTCTCACACATTGAAGTGCTTAGTTCACATGTAATTATTACCAGCCCATATTTAATTAGGAAGACTCTTGAACACAACTATGCACAGTTCCGAAGCAACTCTTAGAAAGATTGATGATCATGGTAGGACAACTAGGAGCTGAAACAAAACGTGCATTCATTGGCCTCCTCTTTCCTTAGTACAAACCAAACTAATGGTATGATAAACAAAAGTTTTAATTTGACTCACTCTCTTATTTATATTTCCTTATGTTATTCCTTCCTCGTGCAAGATACTAATATTTCCCTTTCCATGTTAAGCCCACATGGGATATCTCTTATCTAATCTGTCATTATGGTATTCTATAATTGTTTCTTGTCGATTCTGATTCCACCTTGAATACTACATGAATTTTGGATTTCATGACAAATTTGCCTACAATAATATCATTAATCAAAGGATTGCCGGATTCCTACATTATCCCTCTTCTTTTGAGAGCCTAGGAAAGTCATCTAACGTTTGAGTTCTGTTTGTTTCACGAAAAATAAATGATTTGAAAAATATTTTTCTAAAAATGATCACCAGTATCACATGAATGTGAACTACTCCTTTTAGAGATTGAGCAAGGTGAATTCTCGTATGATCGTGACACAATTTGTCCTTTTTTAATGCTATCTTTCTTGTCTCATCCCATCTCCTTTTGCCCATTTTTCTTGATAAGCTCAAAGCTCGATGAGTCTTCATGTTTGCTCTATACCTCACTGTAGTATAGATCGATCTACCATGTGTTTCTTAATACCGTCAAGATCATAAAAAGGACTCTAGCTGAACTGTGACTATGAAAGGTTTTTAAAAAAGGGATAAGTGCATTATGTGTTTTAAAACTTGACACGAAAATGTAATCAAGTCCTCAAATTTTCAAAAAATGAAAATAAGTTCTAAAACTTATCACAAAAGTGCAATCTAGCCCTAAAACTTTCAAAAAGTACAATCAAGTCCTAACACCTATTATGAAAGTGCAATCGAGTCCTAAAACTTTTAAAATGTGCAATCAATGGAAGGACTTGATTAGATCAATTTGACAAATTTTAGGACTTCATTGCACTTTTTGAAAGTTTTAAGACTCAATTGCACTTTTGTGACAAGTTTTAAGACTTAATTGTACTTTTTGAAAGTTTTAGTACTCAATTACACTTTAGTAACAAGTTTTAGTACTTGTAATACACTTATTCCTAAAAAAAGGGTACATAACAAATGAATATCAAGAATTATGTATTAGATATCAATCATTAAACGATTCTTTTCATCGTTAGATTGGGTAATAAACTAGTCTGAAATTCCACATTGCTTTCCTGTTTTTTGTTTCCCCTTTCTCTGGTAAAAAATAATTGCTTTGTTTACAGACGGACAAAATGGAACATTGCCACTGGTGGGGGCTCTTCCTCTGGATGTCGGCTGTCATGAGACGATAAATTTGACAATTTCAACTGGGGAACTCCGGAGTCCAGGCAAGTCAATGCTAGCCCCACATGCTAAAGAATCTGTTGAATTTCAGATAACGACTGAACTAGATGATAACATCAGGACAATAGAATTTCACTCTTTCATCATTTTGATTGATGCACTGAAAGTGTTGTCGGACCCATTCAATTAAAACCAAACAATAGATACTTTATGTTGTTTATAAATGTGGAAGTACTTCATTGGGATAGTACATATCGATGTATTCGTATAAGAATGAAGTGAAGCAGTAAATATAATTACTTGCTCCCATAAAAGGTTAGATAGTCGATACTATTTATCTCCACGCATAATCATTGGCAATGGACTTCAATAAAAAGGCCTTCACCAAGTTGCTGATCTAAAATTCTAAGTTGCACACTGCGGGGGACATCCTTGACGGGGGGTTTATCGACCTTCCGGAATGGTGATTGTAACGATATTCCTTGTGCCCAATTCTTCCCTTATTAAAGATGCCTCTGTGCTCGATGGAACTCTCTCCATGAAGAACCCGGGCTGTTTAGGCTTTGGCAAGATTGCTTCCTCATTCGCTAACATGAAAACGACTGAAGACATTGTTGGCCTGTCTCCAGGACACTTTTGGACACATAGCAAACCGACATGGATGCATCTCTCTACTTGGGATGCAATGAAGGAGTCGCATAGAGATTCATGTAGAAGCTCCAAGGACCAGCCTGCGCTCCACAGCAACCACGCCTAGGACAAATCCATCCATATCAATAAACGTCACATAAAAGACATGAGTTTATACAACCATACCGTACCGACTTACATGACCAAGAAGATTGTGTTGATGATCAGGATGGCAGAACCCTCTGTTCCTTTTGCCACTTACTATCTCTAGCAACATTACACCAAGGCTAAAAACGTCGGATTTCACAGAGAATTTTCCGTCAAAAGCATATTCCGGGGACATATAGCCACTGCATTAAGAATATTGCAAAACTTAATCTACCCAATGTTCATGAACAGTTGCTCGTTAATCAAGATGAGAAACTTACTAGGTACCAACGATTCTTCTCGTTCTTGCTTCTCTTACATCGCCTCCAAAGATTCTTGCAAGGCCAAAGTCTGAGATTTTAGGATTGAGATCAGCATCTAACAATATATTGCTTGTTTTGAGATCTCTGTGAATGACTTGTAGTTTTGAATCTTGATGAAGATAGACAAGTCCTCTCGCAATTCCTAAAACTATGTCAAAGCGACTCTTCCACGCTAATAAGAAGCTTCTGTCATCATCTGCACACAGCCATGTAAGTCTTATCATTTGAGCTCGGCACACTAAAGAAAATGAGTTCATCGATTAGCATTTGGATGTATGTCCATGCAGAGGCACAAATAACATAGACTAATGTCATGGGGGTCAAGTGAAAAGGAAATGAAAAGGATCAAGGAGGTCGAACCGAAAATGAAATAATCCAAGCTTTTATTTGGCATATACTCGTATATTAACATCCTTTCTTCTCCCTCGATGCAACAGCCAAGAAGTCCGACAAGATTCCTATGCTGATGTTTGGCAATTAGGAGTACTTCATTCATAAACTCTTCCAGATCTTGTCTTGAACTTTTGGACAGCCTCTTCACCGCTATTTCTTGACCCATGGAGAGATTTCCCTGCTTTTTTGTTTTCCAATTACATAAGCTCATTGTGTTATGTAAACTTGCAAGTTCATAACTCATTACCTTGTAGACTGAACCAAAGCCACCCGCTCCAATCATGTTGGTCTGTGAGAAATGTCCGGTAGCAACGGCAATGGTAGAAAAATCAAAGAATGGTAGATCTAGGTCTTCTTTCTGACTTTGCAAGCCTGCAAGGATAAGATCGCATGAAAGTTATAATAATTGGTCATGGTCCGACAACAGAATTTCAAGACAAATCTTCACTTTAAAAAGGGGACTGGATTGTGAAGCTCACCTCTTCTTTTCATTCTACTGTTCCACCTAATACTCAATGCTATACCTGCAATGACTAGTCCAGAAATGACTGTAGCCACTGTGATAGTCAGCGGTATCTTCTTATTGACAGGGCTGTGGATGGAATCTAGAATAGCCAAGAAAACGTGTATTAACTAATTTTGAGAAGATATTGTGTTCATAAGCTGATGAACATAACGAAAAATAGTGCAGCAAAAGGATAAGCAAACGAGTAATAAATAGTTGGGTACAAGATGATGATTGATCCAGAATTTACTATATACACAATTGAAAAAAAAAAAGCAAGATCAATGCAAAGTAAAAAAGCGATTGGTAACTGAATCATTTTCTAGTATCTACCTAACTCAGAAGCAGGTAATCTTATGTAGATATAATGTTCATATTTGGCTGGATCGGATTCTCTTATATCAATGAGATTGCCGAACCACATCAAGCAGCCACTCCCTCCTCCTCTAACATCTGAATTAGCATAAGCCGTGCAAGAGCAGTTCTTTTGACACTCCACCTTGCAATTCTCCAGGCTCATATTCTTGTTTAACCGGAAGTCTGTCAAGTTGGGCAGATTCAGCATCGAAAGTTTCAAAAAGCCCTCTTCATTAGAGCAATTCAACCGGGCTTTCCTAATGCATCCACTAGTTGAATTAAGTACTTGCCACTCTTCTTGGGACTCGGGCATGAAACCCTGCAAGCACTGGCATCTAGGGTCTCTGTTACTTCTGCAGACACCATTAGCACCACACTGTCCATAGTTATCGCATGGATCACGGGGAAATGAGATCATGACATCCCATGTAGAGCTCTCTTTCTTCCTTAGAAGACGTTGCGTAAGACCAGACTGATTCAATGCGAATATGGTCATGATATCATCCCTTGAAGATTCAAACTCAAAATATACGTCTGTTTCATTGCAAACAAACAACGGCTTGAAAAGGGTACTCTCAGTCGCTGGAGTTCCCGTGAAACGGAATCCATTCCATGGCCCTGTCCGAAATGTTTTTGTGGAGCCTCTTTTGAGCATTTCAAATTGGGGCAACCCATCAACATTTATTCCGTAGGTATAGTCTCCAGAGGATGGATCATCCGTGCTTTTCCAAGAAGTCAGATGCCATTCAAAACCAGTTTTGAGGTTCCATCCTATACGCATACCAGCTAAAAGGGTGTCAGTTGGATAGTCAAAGCTCTGCCATGAGCATTCTCCAGAGTGTGAGCTGGTATTCTCTGAAACAAGGTTACCAGAATCCAACAACTGTGCAACTGGGTTTCTTAAAACCTTGGATGAATTCGAAGACCAGATGACACTCTTCGATCGGTTGAGAACAACCAGATTCCTCTCATCGCTAAATGTGAGAACACCATCTGAATCAGTAAGCGGGTTGTTTCTGCTGGCGACCCAAACGACTCTTTCAGGGCTAAATTTGTACCATATCCCCAAGTACCTATACTTGGAGTTTTCTGGAGAGAAGAAACCAAGCTCAAAGCTTTGGCTTGAAGAGATCAATTTCTCTCCATCTTTAATGGACTGACTTGAACTTATGGTATCAGACGCGATTGAAAAGTTCAGCACAAACATGAGGGAAATAGAGTAAAAAGAAAGGGAAATATGGAAGCATTTCCAATGCCATAGAGCCTTCTGTTAATGTTTTCCTTGGCTCCTCCCTCTCAATGACAAGTTTTAAACTCAAAGGTTCTCACCAAGAATATCTAGCCGGAGACTACCTGACGGGATGTTCTGTAGTTTTATTGCAGAGTCCATCACAAGCAATTCGTAGTAGGATAAAAAATCAAGGGCCGTGGAATAGTCAAGCTGTCAAGAGTTGAATAATCACGCCCCTCTCCTCATGGCCCAATTACGGCCTGCGGGACAGAGACGGCCTAATTCCAAAAAAAAAGCATCAATTTTAGGTTGAAGGATAATTTTAGCCCGAACTTTTTTTTATCTCATAAAAAAGTATCAATTTTAGGTCGAGGGACAATTCTGGCATGGACTTTTTTTATCCTGTAAAAAAGTACCAATTTTAGGTCGAGTGACAATTCTTGTCCTAATTTTTTTTATCTCATAAAAAATAACCAACTTTCACTCTGATCCCAAATCTGGCCCCCGTTGACTTTCTGTTTAAGTCACCATTGTTTGAGAAAAAAAGGTTATGGTGGAGCTTGGCGAATTTCATCCATGACATCTGTTGATAGGCGATGGTTAGCTTCAGATTACGTCTGACCAGAGAGATTCAATCTGGAGATATTTTTGACTTGCCGGTGAAGTGAATGAGGCGAACAGTTTCACCGTTATTCTTTAAATTGTGGCTCGGAGAATAAGACAATAAATATTACTTTAAATCCAACCAGAAAGCCACGTGGATTTATTGCTAAGGTGGAATAGTCAAGTTAGATAATCAATGGTTCTAAGTTAATGAAAGCCAGATTTGGGATTTAAGTGAAAGTTGGTGCTTTTGTATGAGACAAAAAAAAGTTGGGGACAGAATTGTCACTTGACCTAAAGTTGGTGCTTTATTATGAGACAAAAAAAGTTCGGGCCAAAATTGTCCCTCGACTTAAAGTTGATGCTTTTTTATAGGACAAAAAAAAGTTTGAGTCAGAATTATTCCTCGATTTAAAGTTAGTGCTTGTTTTTGGAATTAACCCGGACAGAGATAGGGTGACAACTAATAAATCTTCCCCGAGCAGGACTACGGATGGAGTTGGTCCCCAAGGCCTATTTTTCAGCCAAAATTATTCGGGTTGTGCTAATCTAAAGGAATACGTGACAACACAAGTTTGGCAACTAGTGAGCGATTTTGTGATATTTCTAACTCTATAAATTCAGAGCAATCTCAAATTATAAGCACAACCAAGGACTTACGTGTCCTTTTGTTGCAGTTCCTGGATGACCTCTGATTACAAGCATTTACACGGTTACGTATGGTCGTTTCGGCTACTTTGCCTAACGTGGAAACAGAAGTACTGAGCGACAAGAAACAAAATCATTAACTGATCATTCCTCCGCGGTCAATGGTGCATTCGCATGTTATGCAATTCATTATCTACTGAACCTTGCATAAATCAAGAATCAAACAAAGTTAGCCTTGGCATGTCTCAGATCTGTTTATAATTCCTCGGAAGAACCCATTCAAGCTTCCAGCATTGTCATCGTGGTAGCATTAACCGTATGGACTAAAATTTGCGCCTTTTTGAACTACTAGGCTGTTTAGGTTTAGGCAAGATTGCGACTTCATTTCCTAACTAGGGATCGACAGAGGAAATTGCAGGTGTATCACTGGCGAACTTGTAGATGCATACAAACTTCCTGAATACACCTTGCCGCCACACTAAGACAATTTGGGCTACAAAGATGAGTGAAGACTATGAGAGACTGTTGCCATTTTGAAGATTAGCCTCCAAGTGGGAAATTATTGCAGTTGTGGAGTTTGATAGAGGAAAGTGCTGTTAAACAGGGTATACATATATAATTTCCACTGTAACTTTGTCATAAACTCATGCTGTATATTGGAGAGATATCTTTTGTAATTGTAACTTGGTAACCGAAAAGATTGCTTAATACGGCATCGTAATTTTTCCTATTATGATTCTGAAGGGTTGCCACATAAAAATTCCTGCGTCTTCTTATGGGATTTTTTCACTTTTACCTTTCACGTTTCTAACCGCCTCTGCTGCAGTACTCCATTTGGAGATTGAGCAAGGTGAACTCTTCTGGGGTCGGGACACATTCTTGTCCCTTCAAATGCTATCTTTCTTGTGTCGTCCCATCTCCTTTTGCCCAATTTTCTTTCAGATTAGCTCAAAGCTGAATGAGTCTTCATGTTAGCCCTATGCCTTATAGTATATATTGATTTACCATGTGTTTCTTAATACCATGAAGATTATAAAAATGTACACGTCCAAAGACGTGCACTAAACAAACAGTCAAGAATTATGTATTAGATATCAATCATTATCCGATCTTTTCGTCTATAGACGAGGTAATAAATTAGTCTGAAAGTCCAAATTGTTCTGTTTTGTAATTTTTTTTTGTGTTCTCTTTCTTGGGTAAAAATTTTAATGCTTTGTTTATAGAAGGACAAAATGGGACATTGCCATTGGGGCTTGGGGCCTATTTCTCTCACACGTTGCCATTGGACTCTTCGGCTGCATATTGGCGGTCCCGAGATGATATATGATTTGGCCATTTTTTCCTTTTTGGTCAGTCATCTATATATTTGACAAATTCAGATAATGACTTACATAGATAATAAAATCAGGGGAAAATTCCAATTAAGGACCCCAAGTGGGGTCAAATTCTCAAAAAAGGGCCCAAAGTGAATATTGTGTCAAATAAGGGCATGAAGTGCTCAATCAGTCTCAAATAAGGACCCGAAGTGCCCAAAACGTCTTAAAAAAGGACCTGGGTCCCTCGCCGGCCGGAATACCCGCCGGCCGGCGAGAAAGTTACTGTTCCGGCACCGGAACAGTAACTTTTTAAAATTTTCTTTTGTTTTTCCTGTTCTGTTTTTTTATTTTCGTTTTCCTTTTTTTTTATTTTCCTCCGCCGGCCATAGCCGGGGCCGGCGGAGGTCGCCGGCCTCAGGCGAGGGCCGCCCTCGCCGGCATCGGGCGAGGGCCGCCCTCGCCTGGGCTGGGCGAGGCCGGCCTCGCCGACATCGGGCGAGGTCGGTCTCGCCAGTTGCAGGCGAGGCCGGCCTCGCCCGACGCCGGCGAGGTCGAGCCCTCGCTAGATCTGGCGAGGCTCGACCTCGTCGGCATCGGGCGAGGCCGGGCCTCGCCGGATCTGGCGAGGCTCGCCCTCGCCAGCGGCCAGCGAGGCTTGCCCTCGCCTGCAACTGGCGAGGCTGGCCTCGCCCGACGCCGGCGAGGTCGAGCCTTCGCCAGATCGGGCGAGGCTCGAGCCCTCGCCAGATCGGGAGAGGCTCGCCCTCGCCGGCGTTGGGCGAGGCCGGCCTCGCCCGACGCCGGCGACCTCCACCGGCCTCGGCTATGGCCGGCGGAGGAAGAAAAAAAAAGGAAAACGAAAATAAAAAAACAGAAAAGGAAAAACAAAAAAAAATTTAAAAAGTTACTGTTCCGGTGCCGGAACAGTAACTTTCTCGCCGGCCGGCGGGTATTCCGGCCGGCGAGGGACCCAGGTCCTTTTTTGAGACGTTTTGGGCACTTCGGATCCTTATTTGAGACTGATTGAGCACTTCATGCTCTTATTTGACACAATGTTCACTTTGGGCCTTTTTTTGAGAATTTGACCCCACTTGGGGTCCTTAATTAGAATTTTCCCTAAAATCAGGATAATAGAACTTGTTACTCTTATTATTTTGATAAATGGCCTGATGGTGTGGTTGGATTCATTCTATTAAGACCAAGCAATAGATACTCTGCACTGGGAGAGTACATGTCCAGGTTTCGTATAAGGATAAATTGAAGCAGTAAATATAACCATTTGCTAATTTAAAAGGTTAGAGAGCCCATATTGTTTATGTTATAGCCCGGCCTGATGAGAGCGGGGAATGCTCGTTGGGGCCAGAGGGCTCAGACATGGAGCAGCTCCTGGCAGGCTTCTAAGATGGCGAAAGGAGCAGGAATGAACCGAATTGCATATCAAACATGGGCAGAGTGTGCTTGAGATATATATATGAAAATTGGAATTAACTCGCGGAATAACGGCAATACTTAGCTTTGGAATTCTAATAAGTATAGTGACCTTAAAAATGGGAACTTTTACTTTTCGTGGCTTTTCTGTTTTGTGTTTCTCAAGTAGCAAGCACCAAAATACCATCGGTCATGGAAGGAGCAAGACACCAGTGTTGACTCAGTCCGATACGGTGCACATGGATAGAAAACCAACAGATTGTAACAGTAACAAGTCTATAGAGAATCAAGCATTTGAAAGAAGTACAGACACGTTATGATCCACCGATCTGAACTGAACTCTCCAGCTAATTGATCTTTCCTAGATTGAAATGTTCCGCTTATTAAGGCGACAACGATTTCCACATTCCAATGGAGTTAACCCATTCTACCCCGAAATTGATAGTGTATAGAAAAGGATGCCCGGCATGAAAATTCAACACGCTTGTTCATTGCTCTAGACCATACTAAAAGCACAAGTCAAGAGCGACAACTTCACAAGACCGGCAGTTATCACAAGTCCCCACTGATGTTTGAATCAGAGGGCATTACGCAAATATAGGGTTCACATTACATTGCTCCACCATTCCTTTCAGGTCAAAGAGAAAGTCATAGTTTTGTGTCCGCTGTAAAGCTAGATCCCGGAAATCTCATGTCACCGCTAAAAGTTGCGTGCAAATATTCCTCAATGCCCATCTTAATCAGACAAATATCTGATTCATGAGATATTTTGTTGACCACATCAGCTATATAAAATGCTAGTTAAAATCTAAGTAGACGGTCTAAATATGAAGTTATTAGCGAAGAGTAACTCGTGCGATGCGCGAACTAGAAAATAACTTCCATGTTTATCAGTTAGTACGAACATGTAACCGTAAACACTCTTTTTCTTTGCTATGCAAATTCTCTTTGCAGGATAAATGTAAGAAAAGGTTCTGGTCAAACTTTCTCTTATGATTATCAAGTAGTTAATGATTTATAAAAATGGATAAACGTACTGAAAGTCTTAACACTTATCACGAAAGTGCAATTTAATCCTAAAACTTATCACGAAAATACAATCGAGTCCTAAAATTTTCAAAAAAATGCAATCAAGTCCTTCTGTGGATTGCACTTTTTGAAAGTTTTAAGACTTGATTTGACTAATTTGATAAGTTTTAGGACTTGATTACACTTTGTGAAAATTTTATGACTCAATTGCACTTTGGTGCAAGTTTTAGGACTTAATTATATTTTTCGAAAGTTTTAAGACTCAATTGCATTTTTGCGTCAAAATTTTAGGACTTCCAATGCACTTATACCAAAACTGTATGTCTTGTTCCAATTATCTTCACTTTATATCCTTATTCAAGAACTAATTTCCATTAGGTTGCCATTAGTTATTCTGTGAAATGCATTTTGTTTGTCTTTGCACTTGCATGAAGTTCTTTTGTGGAGCACTTCAAATTAAGGCCACCCATTAATAACTATAAGATAGGCAGTCTCCGGAGGAAGGATCATGAAATGTCCACGACCAAAGAAGATATTATTCCTAACATGCATATGAAACTCCCAAAGAATATAAATCATACGTTAAACCTGTCACTTGCAGAAGGCAAAAAAGAAAATTCTACCGATCTGATCGCTCCTCGATTGTCAATGGTTATTTGGACCTGCATACATTGGATTTTATACCAATCGCACGAATCAAGAAGTCTTGCAATGAATGAAATAAATTATCAATGGCATTTCTCAGATCTATTTGCAATTCCTCGCAAAAAATGCACTATCGACGATCTAACATCGTCAGTGTGACCGTATTAACAGTATGGACTTCTTCATTTGTCTGGGTTGCGCTCAAGTCCGTTGAACTCCTTTCCAAAAAGAAACCAGGCTGTTTAGGTCGAGGCAAGTTTGCACTTTCATTTCCTAACATGGCAACTACAGAGGACATCGCTGGTCTATCATTGGGGAACTTCTGCACGCATAACAAGCCTACATGAATACATCTTCGTACTTGAGGTTCCACCGGATCATACAAGTACCCATCAATGAGTTCCTTGGCCCTGTCTTCACTCCAAAGCAACCGTGCCTGAAAAAATCACATCCCGGGATTAGTCATGCAAGGCGAACAGAGGGAGATAAGGGAGAGAGGATAACAGATGCTCTGGCGCTTTCTCTGACTTGTCCAAGAAGGTTATGATGATGATTTGGGTGGCAGAATCCTCTGTTTCTTTTGCCGCTTACAATCTCTAACGACATCACACCAAAGCTAAAGACATTTGATTTCACAAAGAATTTTCCGTCGAAGGCATACTCAGAGGCTAGGAAGCACGGACTCTCTCCGGGGGCTTCCGTGTCGTGTCGGACATTGACACTCATCCGACACTCTTTTTTTATTATTTATTTATTTATGAATTTGAATCATATTAATTTGATTGAAATAATCATAAAAATGATCATTTATAATGTATATATGAAAATATACATTAAATATACAATGTGTCCCAACACGTTATATTTCTTTATTTTTTGAGAAATGACGTGTTGACGTATCGTATCGTGTTGTGTCGCGTCGCGTGCTACTTAGCTCAGAGGACATATAGCCATTGTAATGACAAAGTGATTGTTATTAGTCTTCTAACATAACAAGCATTCCTGTTTAGAAATTTTCTGAAGAGACGAGTTCTTACTAAGTTCCTATGATTCTCTTTGTCTTTGCTTCTCTCTCATCACGTGCGAAAATTCTTGCTAACCCAAAGTCTGAGATTCTAGGGCTTAGGCTGCCATCCAATAATATGTTGCTAGCTTTAAGATCCCGGTAAATTACTTGAAGTTTAGAATCATGGTGGAGATAGAGAAGATCTCTCGCAACCCAACGATAATGTCAAAACATGTTTCCCAGTCTAACAATAAGCATCCTTCATTCGCCGTCGGTCTTGATCCAATTAATTCCACTTTAAGGAATAACGGGCTTGATCCAATTAATTCCATTGAGCTCGGAAACATTCGCTCGAATCCATTCGCCGTTGGTCCAATAGATATGCAAACTATATGAGCCTAATTAACTATTAATGAAATGCTTCTAATATCTATATGCAATTTAACTAATATTTTTTATTTAGGGGTCGGGGTCAATCCCTAATTTTCTATGCAATTGTTCCTAAATGACTAGTTAAAATTTAGGTATCAACAGGGAGTAGGAAGAAGAATCTGGAGATTCTAGAGATATCAATCAAAATCACAAGATGATTCATGAAGATGCTAGAATCAAGCGATTGACAAGTTTCGTAATATAATGATATTTTTATTTATTATTTTCCATTGTTGTATTGTTTCCATACGAAGTGTAACATTTGTAATATCTATATATAATGAAAATCATCTCAACAATGATACGTTTGAGATCAAGAATCAAACTCATTTGTTCTTTTAAAAAGAAGCCCAGTTCAAAGCTTTGGCCAGAAGAGACCAATGTCTCTCCATCTTTCATAGACTGGCCAGAACTTAATGTGTCAGTTGCTGTCGATACGCGGAAGACCGATGGGCAGACAATGAAAAGGCAGATTCCATGCCTAAACTAAATCATGCGGAACCGCAAAATCGTGTGACATTTAGAAGGAAAAATGCATGTGCTCTTGCCAAGCAAGCTAAGTTCTAGGAGACGGACAGGAATGGATTGCGATCACCACTGGCAACCTTCTAAGAAGCTGTCAGGATAGAATTTTTCAGTTGACTCGACTCGTCAACTCACATTTCCTGCAAGTATCGAACGGTAGAGATGCTTTCTAGTTCACG
This sequence comes from Syzygium malaccense, assembly GCA_031216405.1. Taxonomy (NCBI): domain Eukaryota; kingdom Viridiplantae; phylum Streptophyta; class Magnoliopsida; order Myrtales; family Myrtaceae; genus Syzygium; species Syzygium malaccense. The sequence goes on along the minus strand of CM062258.1, from coordinate 3,755,145 downwards.
TGGACCACATTTCTTGCTTTTAGGACCCGTCAGTCGAATGCTTCTTCTTCTTTATTAGGCCTTTCGCTTGATGATTAGCTCGTCCCTGAATACGCATTCGTGTTTGAACTATGCATCGTGAATGACTGTAATCGAGTACATTCACTGTGCGTTTATCAATGTGATCGTGGCATTAGCCACGGGGCATCATAGATGGGCTTTGGCTGAGTTGTGACGTGAAATTTTAAGCACCTTAGCATTAAAAATGTATACAAGCATAGTCGGAGAACATATTAAATTATGTCTCGAATTTGAATCCATGCACGAAACCTGACCCGGTTGGAGGATGTATATCTATTTGTTAAACTGAATCGGTTAAAAGGAAGAAATCCCAAGAAATCCACTTTCTTGTTTGGATTAGAATTTCTCCACCTATCTAGCGAAGGAGCACACGTATTTTGGATCTTCGGTTTCTATGGTCAGAGGACTTTTGCGAGTGTGTTTATTATTGTTAGAGATATTTCAAAGACGCTATGGGATTTTTTAGAAAGTAAGCCACCGCACGAAAAAGAAAAGAAAGAACGTGCAGGACGTTCTTGCTTCAGCCGGTGATTTGTTGTGTGAGTTTTATATTCAATTGAGTTGTTTTTTTTTTTTTTTTGGTAAGAAAATTCAATTGAGTTGTTTATTTGTAAATATTATGAGTTTTGGCTTAGTCTAAGGTATGAAAAACATTCTAATATGTGAGCGATCTCAACTCTGATTCTCAGATTATTAGTGGATTATTTTTCACTTGCTCTCATTTTAGAGGACACTCGGACCGAATCACGTAAATTAATGGTATTATTATTTATTGTTCCTCATTTATTTCTCTGAGAATTTCATATTGATTTAATTGCAAAATCTGATATTTTCCGTATTAATAATACAATAGATAGACTTCAAAGCGATCCACACCTCGGGCTTTCACTTGTCAATTGAGTCTGAACTGAAAACCCGCAAAATTGAAAATTTTGGGACAACTTGTCCGGGTCAAATCTATGGAAACGTGAGAAACTTCTCAAAACTCAAAACTCACCGTGGGGCCCTTCTGCTGACCATCATAGCGGTCATAAGACGATACATACATTTGACCCTTTTCTAGTTTTTTTTGCTTGTTTTTGTTCCATCAACTATTTACGTTTGACAAATTTATGATCTGTTTGGTAACGTTTCTATTTCCAGAAATAATTTTTAGGACTCAATTGGTAGGCTTAGGACAGAATTGACGCAAGTGCAGTAGATTTAGAATATTTTTTGTACTTTTCCCAATATGATGTAGATAAAAATTAACCGATATGGACATCACTTTGGAAAAATTTGATCTATGTCACACTTCAACGTCGTTCGATGGTCATTTTAACTGAATTTGGTCAGATTTGGTGTTAGAGGGATTTAATTAGAAAATTTGTAAAGTAGGACTCATATAAATGTAGACTTAGAATAGAAAAAAAGTGCAAGTACGTAAGGTAATTGTGTTCCTGGTTGACGTTACCTACATCCTAAGAGAAATTTGACTTGCCCCCGATAATCAAGACTGTTGAATTGGACGAAGCTCCCTTAAGATCCATCATATTCAATGTTCTGGAAGCAAATTCACACTTATCTAATGCATTTGATCCCCAAATTAACTTCATGCAATTTTCTCACAAAATACAAGCTAAACTGCTAGAGTAGAGAAGAGAGTTGGAGTACTTTTAATGCGGACATCTTAAGTGAGAGAATCTCATGAAGATTGGTGACGTACCATAGTAGTGAAATGTGAAACCTTCCTAATCCAGGACCTCTTCCTCGTTTGGTTAATCGTCTGAATAAGGCGGTCCCCAAAAAAGAATCGTCTAATAAATTTAGTAATTAGTTGCTGATCAAATGGGCTTCAAGGAATTCATCAAAATCTTTATCATTAAAAAAAAAGGTAGAAAAAGATCATCCAACCTCAAGTTCTTTAACATAGGTCAGATTCGCAAGTAGACTAGGGAGGAGGTTTCAAGATTCCGCAACTGCATTTCGTGTAGATTCAGGATTTGATGTAAGGTTCGCAGGTTCATGACTAAAAGGCAAGAATCTCTAGTTTATTTACCTGGAGGTGAAATTGGAGCTTCAACTCTTACTTTGTCGTCGTTAAAATTTTATTTTGATGAGGTTTTTCACTGGTTCAACGTCAATACGCACAGTGCACTGAATATAATTGCCACCAAGGCGCCAAATTAGGAGTTACCACCCCTAAGTGAAAATATCTAGGAGAAGCTGTTGCTAGGACGACGTTCGGATTCCCCCGATGTTTTGTCCATAGGGACTTCAAGAAAGACTAGACCAACAAAAGGCAGCGACAGAGCGCGACAACATCAGGTTTTCCCGAAGAGACATACTTGAGCCTTCAGGTCAGTGAACGACAATACAGAACTCCCAAGATGCCTAACTAGGATTTACCTCTCTCTCTCTCTCTCTGTCTCCCCACTCGCATCTCTCCCGATTCTTCCCAATCTCTCTTTCTTCTTCTCTGTATTGAGATTGATTGTTCATTACTGTGAATCTTTTTTTGGTTTTCGTGACCAGAAAGAGCAAGCACAACCCGAGATTGAGACGTCCTGATAGCCAAGAAGCCATCAGATCCACACCCCAAGTCTGAACAAGTGAGGATGTCTCGCTTTTGCTGTTTATTTTTTGACCTCCCTGAAGTTGCCGATGGGCATAGCTTCCCTTCTTAGGACTGGTTGAACTTTTGGGTCATCTGCTTATCTCATTGTATCCGGTGGTCCTGAAGAATGCAGAAGTAATCGGTCAGATTTTGTGCTCATATCCTGCATGCTGTTACCACATTAGTGTTTAGGGTGCTTTTTATCTAGGATTTTTGTTCGATCATGAAGAAGGGCGAGATTGGTCGTTCCTCTTTCAGTGCTTTCAGAAAAATGGCAAAATGCTCTAGGAGTGATTGAACTTGTGAAATGGAGCCTGATGATGGTTAGAGCTTGGCATGATGCGCACTTCTGCAGCTGATTTCCTCGGAATTTGCTTTCTAGGATTCTGAAAGGAGCCAGTAAATGGGCATCATGTGGTTTTACTCGAATTAAAAAGCTTTGACTGCTCAGTTTTCATTCTGGGCAAGTTTGCTCAGTTTTTCTTTGGCTGTTCCAGGATAGTTTTGCAAAGTCCCAAGGCAAATGCCCAGGAAAAATGATGATGTTGCTTTCACTAGGACCAGAACTTCAGTTCTCGACATCCCTATCTTTCCCCGCATCACATTGGGCAAGGTATCCTGCATTTAAGACTTTACTTCTCAAACATTTTATGTCGAAGAATTTGCAGGCATCAGTCTAACTATCCTAGCTTGACCACCGGGGTGCAGTATCCAGGAAAGGTGTTTTGCTTTTTTGTGTTTTCTGGATTCAATCGGAGTTACTTCATTTTATTATTGATTTGGTAATGCTGATACCTAGTACAAGAAGTTTGTCAACTCGATTGGGTACACGGCAAAAGTTCACGGTGGCTCTGAGTTTTTTCCTTTGGAGTTACTTATCTTGCCTTTTACTTTGTTCAGTGTATTTCCAGCCTGAACTTGTCATCTAGTTGTATCAAATGCGGTTATCATTATATCAACTGGAAGTGCATATATTGATACCTTCTATTAACTGACTATAAACTTTCACAATGCATGAACAGGTGCCATCAACCTACCATAGGGAGACAAAAAGATCAGTAATTTCACCTTCCTTCAGGTCACAGTACTTCAGTAACTATCATCTGACTGCCTCAGAGAACACCTTATTTTCAGACGGAAGAGACTTGTTATTGATTACTTATATCACTATGATCATGTTGGGGGGAAATCTCCTGCCATGGAGTAGGCGGAAAAGTTTTGAGCAAATTTGCTAGCTGAAATCCCTAGCTTCCTGAAGACTGTGGTACGGTCTAATGTTTGAATGAGAGAAGTCCTGGGAGGAAAATGAGATTTTCACTTCTCCATTCCTTCCGTGCAGCATCTTCCCATGCCATTCTTCAAGATGCCGTTCTATCTGAGAAAGAAATGGATGACAGTTCACCTTAAGATATGATGACTAATACAGTGCTGCTGGATTGGATTTCTATTCGACTTATTTGACATTTCATATACTAAGTCATACGTCATCACTTTCATGCAAATTATCTTGCTAGAAAAACAAAAGGAGGCAGTTGATAATCCAGAATGCTTTTCTAAATGCTTTGAGAGCAACACAACCACCCTGTGAGATCTCTAACAGTTAACAAACAGAGCCTAGTATTGAAAATGTAGTTCAGTGCGTTACTAGCAATGCCTAGCTGTGATTTTGCAAGGCAGGAAGAGGAAAGAGTAATTTCATCGAGGAATAACCCAGGGACAGGACTGGATATTAGTATTTAGGATCATTGCTCCACTTATTTGGAGCAGCGGGATCGAGATTCGCGGCCTATCTGGTAAATTTCATTGAGGTCGGGGACTGTTTTTGCATGACATAGTACCGTATAATTTCCACGATATGCTGATGGCATGTGTATAAGCTTGACTCAAAATCAAGAAGACGATACTGTGGATGTAAACAATTACCACCATTACCCTAACAATGGCAGAAATCGAAGAAACTGAGAGAAGAAATCGCAGGCCTGTTATATTCGTAAGTTTTTCAAGTCTCGTTTTACGTTTCTTAGCCAGATCATGCTTTGGTAACCAAGATCAAAGTTTAATAGTTTTCCAACAGCTGATCATATCCTTTCATCATAGATCTTACTGTAGGTACACATCGTGAGAGGGAATGGTTCCAAAGGGGCTTTCGGTCAGGATTCACCCTGAAAACAAAATGATTCTGGTAAACTGTGTAGATCTTCACATTTTCCCCTCCGCTATATTTTTCAAATGCTTCTGTAAAGTTTCTGAAACTAATGTTCCAATGTTTCCCAAAATGTTTAAAGAAAACCGCATGCCCAAGGAAGTCATTACCCAATGAGAAGTCCCAGAGCTCAGGACTCAATTCACAAGACACATCTCTAGACAATGATCGAAGCAAAAGCTTGATGGTTTTAGATACTAATCCCCCGTGCACACCTGATCAGCCTCCAAGTTGAGCGACAAGGTCGGTCCAGATACCACATGGGACGGGACTCTCAAACTCAATATCTGCCATTGATTGCGGATTGGCAACAAGAAACAGCAGTCTGTTCATCAATTTAGCGCCTCAAACCTTTTTGTCTCAAGCATGAAAGTTGCACATGCAGCGTATGTCTAGGAAACAAAATCAATTTACCAGGCCCTATGTTCTTATTCCACAAGCTAATCCCCGGTTACCATGGTGTTCACCACAACACAAATAAAAGAAGAAATGGAAAATTCCTAATTGTTATCATTCCGTGGGGTCAGTCGCTTCTACCTTTGTTGCACATGCTGGAAATACGCACATAGGGAGATCATACAATGGTTAACACTATCATGTACTAGATTTTCAACACTCAGCTGTATGAAGCCAGGCCTAGTGGGACACATGACAAAGTCTAGTCTTTTGATCAAACATTTGCCATAGATATCATCTGTCCAGAAACTTATAAGAACCCATTAGATACTTTCCTTAGCCACAGACAGGTACAAAACTCATTGTGCCAAGACGTCCGTGTTAATTTGATATCGTCAGGTGTCATCCTTTGTGTTCTGAATTTAAGTGCCAGAATTTCCCTGCTAACCAGAGGACAAGAATGGGTTTCTGTACGACACCCTTCTCAAGAGCATTAAGTTCAAGTTGGCTGCTGAGATGACTTCTGCGACCGTCAACATTGCGGATGCAATTAAAGCTAGCATCATGCGCTCTATTTCGAGAGAAATAGCCTCTAGTCTGCTCCAAACCAAGAGCACCTCCCATAGTAGATTATACTTACTCTAAGTAAATCATCTAAATCATATCCAGATCAATCCATTACACGATTCATTCAAATGTGGGTGAGAGAACTAGAAAGAGCAATGTTTAATGAGGTAGAAATAAGGGATAATATAAACCGAGAAATCTAGAAACAAGACATAGTTATTGTAGATTGGAAAAGAAGGTATCAAATTAAGCATATGTCATCACAGGATTCAGAGGTCCTCTAAACATCAATTGAGCAGGATGATGTAGCAATGGCGATAAGTTTGATGTCCACTGCCGTCAGAAGATGATTCATCCCCAACGGGATCCTCTATGGCTTCATCAGTCTGGGGCCAGAACTATTAATTTCTATTAGTCACTTGCTATATAGTTGAGAAAAGCCAACAAAAAATTAGAAATACTGAACGAGGTAAAACAGAACAGGCAACAAAAAGAAAAGGTAAAAAGCATTTAACATGCTCTCTGAAACTATCCCAACCAATAAAGTAGAACTTCCCAATCAAATTTTACTTTTACGAGGCTTTAGCATCTTTCCAACAAGGGTGTCAAGATCAATTTCAATTTTTTTGTATGAGAATTCTGCAGCCACTAATTATTTGTTATCTCTATGTAGTGATCGTTTTGTGACCACAAAAACTGATTACTTATAATAGAGGGATTTGTATGTCAGCATATGCAAAAATTTTGTATACTCAGAATGGCTTTTTTTGGAAAGTCAGTGTGAGAAACGTCTTTTAAATATACAAAGAGTGCCATGGCCAGAGAAAAAGAAACAAGAGCAAGGACTATTGCTTTTGTTATTCATTCAGAGTTAAGGGAGTATTTTTTTCTTTCTAATTTTTGAACATCGCCGAAACAACTAAGGTTTAATAATAACACGACCATTATGCTACACTTTCAAGCTGTAGTAGAATTCATTTATCAGCATGTAGCACAGGCGTAATTGCTAGTTTCTAAGCAGTTATGTGGACACTTGCTATAAAAAGTTAGGAAAAAAATGAACTTCCCATACTGCGGGAGAACCGATCCTTAGAAGGGACCCAGGGAGATGGAAAGGATAAAAGAAGAAGTAAAATTGGTGGCTGACTTACCAAGAAACTTGATGAAGTGTTCAAGTGAAGAACGGGCAAGGAGATGATCCCACTCCAGCGACTCCCACGTCAGCCGATTTATCCAAATCTCTCGAAGAGAAGGGGGAGGAGAAGGGAGCCCATTGTCAAGCAGGGGCAGCTGCAGAGGAATCCTCTTCAGTTTCGGACAATTGTCTATAGAAATACACCGGATAAAATCGCTACTCATGGTCCCATCACATATGCTCTTCAATTCCGGAAGATTCCATAGACCCAGGTTCATTAACTTTGGGAAGGAACAAACGGCGCCTATTATCACCTCTATGCACTTGCAGTCTTTAATTGATATCTCTTGGAGGAAAGGGAGGTGGAGCAACATGTCTTGCATCAGCAGCACCCTCTTCATGTTGTTGCATCCATTTACTTCAAGATATGTAAGGTGACAAGTGGCTCCGCTTGACAATGGCTCACGTATTATCTCCTCTAATTTCTCACAACTATTTGTTATAATCTCCTCTAGATTTGGAAGGCGAGTGGTCAGCCACTCCCATTCCATCACTCTCTTCATTTTATGACACCCGGACAATTCCAATGATTGCACACTTTCCGGAAGCAGAGCGCAGCCATCACCACCTGTTCCGTCTACACTCGCAGCGATATGGTCGCAACTATCAATGAGTATACTCCTCTCAGTCTCACTCCCACACCAAAGGCTGAAATCATCTGGTGCACCCATTGCGAGCCTGTACTGTCATGAACTATTTCGCTCGAGAGACCCCACGCAAGCATTGAACATTTCCACATTGGAAACAGAACAATGAAGTGCCTCCACCCTCGGTAATTTTACCTCTTCTCCTGCCCTCAGCTTTTTAATCACGAGATATTGCAGGTTCACCAGCTTCCCCAACACTCCCTCCGGGAATGTCTCGATCTCTGTGCATCTAGGGCGAGGTACCTCAGGTTTACCAACTTCTCCATGCCCTTTGGCACTTCTTCAAGACTTTCACATGCTTCGAGGTCCAATTTTCTTAGGTATCCCAACTTTCCTACATAAGGAATAAAACGTAATGCTGAACAACTTTTCAGTAACAGTACTTCCAAGCTCTCCAACTGAGAGATGGAGTCTGGTAATTCAGTGATTCTGGTGCTGCTGAGATCTAGAACCATCAGCCCCTTTAGATGTTTGAAGAAAGATTCATGGATGACTCCCAAGTTGAAATTGTCATTCAAAGACAAACTCATCAGTTTAGGGCAATTTGGTGATATGCCGTATGGGATTTCTTCTATTTTGTTGCCTCGTAAAAAGACTTTCTCTAGACGATCGATCCAAAATACTTCCTCCGGTATTTCTTTCAATCCCATATAGGACTTAACCATGTGAGTTGTGCTCGGCACTATATTTAATGCCATGCCCCTTGTCTACAGGTGTAGATACCGATGCCCTTTTTCTGGATCCAACAGGCAGGCCCCTCCTATTTTATCCAATATGGTGTTACCCCGATCCTGCAGTCCTTGCCTAGTGCCAATTCCACCTAACAAACCCTCATCTACGAAAGACTCTATCAAATACTCTCTATCAGCTTTTGAAAGGAGTTGTCCAGAAAAAAGTATTAAATGCAGGAAACATTGTTGCACTTGATCATTACCGAAGTTCAAGTAACTGAACTGCAGTCTCTTGAACACGTCAAGGTCCATCCTGGAGTCTTCTAATTTTCCCAACATGCCTCTCCATTCATGCACTTTCTCTACTCTTCTCATGCATGTTGCAATCTCAATGATCCCAAGTGGCAGACCATAACACCTATCAAGAAGAGACCTTGCAATTTGGTCGACTTCCCAAGAGAGTTTTCCTGCAAAGCAAGCGTCTTTGAAAATAACCTTCAAGAATCTTCCATATCTAGAAGTTCTATCTTGATTTGCTTTTGACTGAGCATCATACGACACACATCTAGCGATCGAGTTGTCGCTACCAACTTTAGTTTGCCTGTGTCAACCGGAATTCCCACATCCTTAACTTCAAAATGCATCCAAAGGCCATCTAAAATTAGGATGGATCTATTCTTCACATTCAGATGTCCATACAATAGGCCCGCAATTCTCTGCACGTCCTTCTCATTTGAGAGATTGTCTGGTCTGACTGCATTGGCAATCTCTTCTTGTAGTGCATAAACACTAAAATCCTGAGGTACATCAACCCAGAATACATCCAACAAATGATCCTCAAGGAGTCTATTATAGACATGCCTCAAAATGGCCGTCTTGCCCACTCCACCCATACCATAAACACCAATTATGGAAACATTGTCCTGCATTAAATAGGAAAAAATTTCATTCACCTTCCGTCGAGTTTCTTTGCCTACTAATTCTTCTATTGTCACCGAGGGAGTTGTTTTACTGCATCTAACAAGTGCAGTTGCCTCTTGTCGAAGTCTGCCTGGAACTAGAAGAATCTCTACAACTTCTTTGCTCAACCCTTCCACCTCTCCTACTTTCTCCGGTGGAAAAGATATTCCTACTCTGATTGCCCGCGCTACATCCAATATTCTCCTTCTATCCTCCTCCATTTTGAATTTAGCTTGTTCATGTCCGCTCGGCGACTACTAATGAGTTCTCCCAGCTTTCTTTTGAGAGATGCCATATTTGTGTTGGCAACCCTATGGATGCCTGGTTGACTCCTAGCCGGTGCAACATGCGTTCTCGCACCTAAACTCAAGTATAAGTGATAATTCACTATTAGATACTTCTTAGATATATTTTATAGATATGTTACACTCACAGAAATAAATAAAATGTAACTTTGTATTCACTTTTTCAAACAAAAATATTATATACAACATATCATACGATAATTAATATGTTATGTAGGCATTCATGTCACAATAGTGAAATATTAATGACCCCATATCATGAGCTCTCCGTTGGAGAAAAAAAAACTGATTTAAAATTAAAATGGATAGGAATGATCTTCGATAAATAATTTAATCATATATAAGCCAATGCTCATGTAGGAGAACAGAGGGGATAGGGAGAGCCACGGCTTTTCAAGATTTGAATGCAACACTTCAAAACACTTGTCTTTTCATTTTCAAAGATCTAGTGATTATCAATGACCAACTCTTACCAAAAAAAAAATGACCAGCTCTTAAAACTCCTCTATTCCTATTAATTCCTGACTATTTTCTGTTTCTCTTTAACTAATAGAAATCTAAGCATCCTGCCTATATTCCTAGTCTTAATTGAAGATTGGAAGACAAATCAAGCATCCTGCCCGAGCTTCAACTTATGGCAAATTTAGAGATGCACACATACCATGTGGAACCTCTATACTGGGTTCTCCCTCTTCGGCATTCAGTGGGCATTGCATGTTGGTTAAAGCAGAAAGAGACTGATTGGGCAAATTCATCTCAGGCAATGGAAGAAAGGCTGATGAACCTGCACCTGTTCACAATTTGGAAATACTTTGGTAATTTGTTAAATAAAACATGGACGAAATCTGAAACGGTGTTTCCAATTTTTGGTACGTGAGATTGAAATTGACTGATGCATCAATGTATACAGATATAACTGTCCATCTCCCAAGTCAGCCCGCTAGCAAACGAAGTTCACTAATCAGGTGGACTTATTTACAAGCAGCAAGTTGTGCGAGTCTATTGTTTGCCACAATCTTTGCATGGGACAGTAATTAAACTTAGATTTAAAGCTTTATGTGATAGAAACACATATACACCTCCCGCCCTCTAACAAGCAGCAATTTGTGTGAGTTTATTGTTTGCCTGGATCTCTGCAAGTGATAGGCTGCATTTAAATCGAATCAACAAGTTGTTATACTTTGATTTAGAGCTTCACATGATAGCAATACACATATATACCTCTCCCTCCCTCCCTCCCTCCCTGCCTGCCTCTCGCTCGTCCAGTTACAGCATTATTTCATGGCCAGGGCTCAGGTGCAACCCCGAGTTCTTCAATTTGCTCGATTTCTTCTAATGTCAATCAATTCTAAGGATGGACGATAAACTATCCAGTGTGGACGCATCAAGTATGGCTTGACCAAGTATGGCTTCCCAAAGCCTAGTTGGAGTTCGAGAACAATTGAAGTGGAAGCCATTGGTCAAGCCAATTATGTAACTTATTGTTGCTAAACCCAAAGAAGTCTTCGCTCTTTTGCTCACCGGAAACAATTTAATTATGTTATGTGATAGAGAACGCCCTTCCGGAGAAAGCCTCCAGAAACAAGACCAGACGTGATTATTGCTTATCTTCTGTTCCATATTTGGCCGATTATACAATTGAAGTGTCTTATGTTTCTTACAGACATAGAAGATCTGGAAATTTAAGTAAGAATGCGCAGTTAAAATCCTAGAATAGAGGGCTGACGAGTTGCAACAGGAAATTCAGACAGGCCATGCATAACGTGGGTAAAAGATTACGTACCAGGAGGAGGAGGAGAAGGAGGAGGAGGACTGAAGCTCCGGTCCAGTTGCTAATCTCTGGTAGTCGAATTTGGTCCTCCAGACCCTGATCACACACACCCTTGATTGACTCCGTCTACAGCAAAATTTCCATGGCCTCTCGAGTTCTTATCCCTCGATCTGCATCTCGTTCTCGTTCTCGTTCGCATGGCAATTTCGAAGCGGTGTGATACGGCGGGATGAAAGAAGGAAGAGGAAAGACGAGAGAAGGAAGAAACCACGCGATTAAAGTACAAGAGAAACTTTAGAAACCGAGAGTGCCCCCTCGATTGCCGTTCTCTCGCACATCTGCACCGTTCGATTCTTCAAACGAGCAAAGGACCACCATCGTTGGATTATTTACGTAAGTGGAAAGCAAACTAATTTCGGATATATCGCCGTCTCTCACGTCCGAGGTCCCCCCGTGACGAGGGCGACGTTTGCTGGCGGTACAAGACGGGAGGATGTTTGGAGCCGACCCACCGAGCGGCCGCGCCGGGATCGGAGGGCCAGCGACGGTACGTCGCCGTTGGGCCGCCCCGGTCACGATCCCCGACGCCGGTGTCCGCCAGCGCCTTGATCATCGCCGGACCGGCGCCGTATAGCCTGACCTTCCCGATCGTCGTCGACCCCAGGAGCCTCGCCGTGGACTCCGAATATGGGACTCGATGGGCGAGAAGCTCCGCCACCCATTTCTCGCAAGGACTCGACTCGCTCGGTAACTCGGGCGAGATTCAGCTCAGAAGCTGGGAATTTTCGCTGCTCAACTGGTGAAGAATCTTGTTTGAAGACAGAGAGGACGTGCGCGAAGTGCGCGAAGTAGAAAAAGAGATGATCTGCAGGGGAGAGTGGCAAGTGACAGCTTATCATCAGCTCATCGTATCTTGGGCCAAGTAGAAAGCCCCGTGGGTAGTCCGGTCCATCCATCGTTGAGGATTGTCAGCAGATTACGGCCCAAATGAGGAGAGTGTCTCTAGCCTTTCGTTCCAGGGAAGCTAATCAGCCCCGCAGACTTGGTTGCGAAGGCATACCGAAATGAGTCTCTGACCCCGAATTGGATTTCCGTGTTACCCCCAGCCTCTTGGGTCTTTGTTATGTTATGATTTCGAACCCTCCTGTGGTCTACTTTCAAGTTATCAATGAAATTGAGGCACTTTTCCGATCAAAAAAAATAAAAAAAAACCTAGCGAAGAATCTACCCAGAGAGAGAGAAGGGGGAAGAGAACATTGGGCAGATCATTATGGAAAAAGCGCAGAAAAAATAAAAAATAAGAAAATCGAAAACCGAACTATCCGATCCGAACCGAATTGCGCTTTTCGGTTCGGATCTGATCGGTTCGTGCCGCCTTTCGGTTCGGAGCAAGCGCACATCTAAATGGTTCGGTTCGATTTTCATAAAAATTCGAACCGAACCGAACTATCGACACCCCTACCAGAAAGTTACTAACAATTATTGCAGACTTACTTCTTAGTCTATATGTAAACTTACTTTTCTATATGAAAAGTTACTAAAGATGTATCGAAAAAAAAAAACTAATTATTTCTTGATTACTTGATTTTGATATTGGCATTTCGATAATTTTTATAGGGAAGTACAATTATTGCGACCCTTGTTATGGGTAAAATGCTAAATCTTTCAAAATCTTTCTCATTTGAAAAACTTTGGAAATCCCATCTCCTGCAGGCTTCTCACTCAAACCCTTCCGACCATGTATCCGGGAGGTCGACCTCGGAGCATGAAGACTCTTGACCTACATGAGTTCACGTAAATCTGGGATGGCCTAATGAACAGCGGAAGCACTTCTTGTGTATATATAGAATCAAGCGTATGTATGAGGTACATACACACTGTGATCTACTGATCTGAACTGAACTCTCCAGCTAATTGATCTTTCCTGGATTGAAATGTTACACTAACCATGGCGACAATGATTATTCTACCCGAAATTGATAGTGTATACAGGAGGATGTCGGCGTGCAATTTGCAAATTCAACACGCGTGTTCATTGTTCTAGGCCGTACTTAAAGCACAAGAAGCCGTGCACCGTACATAAAAGTCAAGAGCCTCGACTTCACAAGACCTGCAGTTATCACAAGAAAAGTCCCCGCTAATGTTTGAATCAGACGGTGTTATACGTGTATAGGGTCCACGTTACATTGCTCCACCATTCCTTTCGGGTCAAGGATAAAATCATGGTTTTGTGTCCGCTGTAAAGCTAGATGCCAGAAATCTCTTCTCGCTACTAAAAGTTCTAGCAGATATTCCTCACCTATCTTCTCGACAAAATTCTGTTGATTTCTTATACCCCTAGATTATGTTAACCACAACCTCCTACTTATTTCCCATCTTAATCAGATAAAAATCAGATTCATGAGATTCCGTTAATTTCATCGACTATGTAAAACGCTAGTCAAGATCCAAGTAGATGGTCCAAATATGAAGTTACCAGAGAAGAACTCGTGCCATGCACGGACTAAAGAAAATGTTGCGAAAGCCAAGCGATTGAACAATAAAATTGACAGAATAAGAAAATAAATCAGACACCAGATTTACGTGGTTCGGTCGTAGTGACCTACGTCCACGGGGAAAGCGACATGGAATTCCACTATAGATCAAGCGATACAATGGAGATTACAACCGCACTTGAGTCACTTAAACACTCTAAGTGTTTCCCAAGCCTCAATTACACCAAATAACGCACGCAGTGTTTAGCCCCACAATTCCTCACGAAATAATCTCTCAATTTCGCAAAAGAATTATACACTAATCTTGACACAAGATTTAATCGCTACGAACACTTGAGCTCTTGCTATAATTCCACGAACAAAATCACAAAGATTGTCCACCGCCAAGCACTCGCACACCAGCGATGCTTCAAGAATAACTTCACGTATTCATCAACAAGTGCGTGCCAATCTTGTGGCAAAAGAACAGCCCATATATATCCCAAGAAGTGAACGTACGGTGGCCGACTCCAGCTTGGAAAGGGATTCCATGCAATCCTAATGGAATGCGGTCAACAAAGTCAACTTTCCTCTTCTTCTCTTTGACCGACTCAAGCACGGAATTTCCTTGATTTCCTTGTTTGTTTATTTCCTATAATTGACCCAATTAATAAACCCACCGAAGTCCACTTTCCATGGTCGAAAGGTCCAACAAAGGACTTTCCTTTTCTATCCTTTTATTTCACGATTCGGACTCCAACGTGAGAATAGCAAAATTGATGTGTTCGTATATTTCCTGTTACTCAATTTCGAAGATCCGCAAAATATCCAATTCGAAATATTTAGATTTTTGTTTCGGGCTGAAACTTCGATACAAGCTTCTCAACCGCAGATAAAGCAAAACCATCATTGCATCCATATCCATCAGGAGATCGAATACGCATCTTGTCAATATCAGCAGTTATAGCAACTGTTGGCTCAATAGGCTTTACCTTGCTACAAGCACCATCTATGTCGATTGCTTCGCTAGCACCCGCTACCTCAGGAGTTTCTGGTTGCAACTCCACCTCAAGCTGAACACCGTCCAAATCCGTATGAACGCTACTATTAGCACTCCTAGCCAGAAGTACTGAAAACTCGTCAAATGTAACTTCTTTGCTGATAATAGGTTAATTTAATTCCGAGTACCATAACTTATAACCCCACTCACCTTGTGCATAACCTAGGAACATGCACTTCATTGTCCTTCCATCGAGCTTACCATCACTAACTAGAACATAACATGGACAATCAAATATTCTAATAACAGAATAATCAGCAAAGTTACCTAACCGAACTTCTTCAGGAGTCCGACATTCAATCGTAGTCGATAGGAATCTATTCTTCAGGTAGCTCGCCGTATTAAGCACATCCGCCAGGAATCTCCTAGCCATACCAGCACTAGAGAGTATTTTATGGGCCGTCTGTAGCAACGTTCTGCTCATCAATTCTGCAACCTGTTGTGGTTCATGGCACTAGTGCGGTGTTTCACTATACCTTCCTTCATGCAGAATTCGTTTAATAGCTCCGAGCAAAACTTCATACTACTGTCAGTCTGCACCTGCTTGATCGTTTTACCAGTCTCTTTTTCGATCAAAGCTTTTAACTACTTGATCCTGACAACAGTTTCAAACTTCTGCCTTAGCACAAACATCCAAGTTTTCCTCAAGTAGTCATCAACAACTGTTAGCATAAATCTGGCACTCTTCCTCGAAGAAAATCGCGACAACCTGCAAACATCCAAGTGAATCAATTCTATAATTTCTGTGGTTTTTCTGACAACCATACTGAACTGCACTTTCTGCCGTTGATCTAAATCACAGCACCTGCATACATTCAGTTCGTTAGTCACATAACCACATAGCAAATTTCTTTCACATAAAACCTTCAAGCTTCTCTCGCTAATGTGTCCCAAACGCATATGCCACAATTCAGACTCTCGAACAGATGTATCCGACGTCTCCGCAGCGAATTCCGTCACTGTCTCACCTTGAAGCTCATATAGGCCACTATGCTTGATTCTTTTTATTATCACCATGGTACCTTGAAAAACTGTCAAAACTCCACCTTCTGAAGAATACCGACACCCAGCTGAATTCATGGCACTCAAGGAAATTAGATTTTTCTTCAACTCTAGAACATGCCTCACTCCGATCAATGTCCACACAATACCATCATACATTCTGATTCTGACATTATCAACACCAATAACATCGCATTCATAATTGTTCCCCAATTGTACTTTATTACTATCCGTGCACTGATAAGTAGTAAACCGATTCCTGTATGGTATAACGTGAAAAGAACAGCCAGAATCCATAATCTATCCATCAAACGATGAATTATCAGTGGCAGACAAGACAAAATCAGCATTATCCGAATTGCTATTTGCTATAGCAGCAGCATTATCCGCAGACTCAACTCTAATTCCCTTACCCTTCTCATTCTTCAGCTTAAGGCAATCCCTTCTTAGATGCCCCCTCTTGCCACAGCTCCAACAGACAATACCACTAGTCCTAGACTGACTTTGTCTATTCAAGGTCATACTACTTCTGCTAATACGTGTACCAATTCTTCCTCTATTTTCACCTACTAAAGCAGCAGATACATGTTTGCCAGATTCTCTTCTACGAATGTCTTCACTTAGAATTAAATCTCGAATACCATCAAACGTCAGACTTGTTGACCCAGAGGAATTACTAACAGCAGTAAAAGTAGTATTCCAATTATCAGGCAATGAGGATAATAGAAGCAAAGTACGTACCTCGTCTTCAAAGTCAATGTCAACTGAACTCAATTGACTAACGATCACATTGAATTCATTAATATGATCAGCAACCGATGCACCTTCGCTCATCTTTAAGTTAAATAGACATCGTATCAAATAGACTTTGTTGATTGCAGAGGGCTTCTCGTACATGTCCGACAGGGCTTTCATCAAACCCGTAGTGGTCTTCTCATTCACAATGTTAAACACGACGTTACGTGCCAACGTCAGCCGAATAACACCCAAAACTCGTCTATTCAGCAATTCCCAATCAACTTACTTCATCGTTTCTGGCTTCTCCCCAGACAAGGGCAAGTGCAATTTCATCTGATATAGATTATCCTCAATTTGCATCTTCCAAAAATCAAAATCTTTTCCATCAAATCTGTCGATTCTCACTTTTCCTTCTTCTATCGCTATCGATTCGCTTTAACTCAGCCAAGCCAGGCTCTGATATCAATTGTTGCAGAAGCCAATCGATCGAACAATAAAATTGACGGAATAAGAAAATAAATTCGACACCAGATTTACGTGGTTCGGTCATAGTGACCTACGTCCACGGGGAGAGCGGCATGGAATTCCACTATAGATCAAGCGATATAATGGAGATTACAACCGCACTCGAATCACTGAAACACTCTAAGTGTTTCCCAAGCCTCAATTATACCTAATAATGCACGCAGTGTTTAGCCCCACAATTCCTCACGAAATAATCTCTCTATCTCGCAAAAGAATTGTACACTAATCTTAACACAAGATTTAATCGCTACGAACACTTGAGCTCTTGCTGTAATTTCACGAACAAAATCACAAAGATTGTCCACCGCCAAGCACTCGCACACCAACGACGCTTCAAGAATAACTTCACGTATTCATCAACAAGTGCGTGCCAATCTTGCGGCAAAAGAGCAGCCCATATATATCCCAAGAAGTAAGCGCACGGTGGCCGACTCCAGCTTGGAAAGGGATTCCATGCAATCCTAATGGAATGCGGTCAATAAAGTCAACTTTCCTCTTCTTCTCTTTGACCGACTCAAGCACGGAATTTCCTTGATTTCCTTGTTTATTTATTTCCTATAATTGACCCAATCAATAAACCCACCGAAGTCCACTTTCCATGGTCGAAAGGTCCAACAAAGGACTTTCCTTTTCTGTCCTTTTATTTCACGATTCGGACTCCAACGCGAGAATAGCAAAATTGATGTGTTCGTATATTTCCCGTTACTCGATTTCGAAGATCCGCAAAATATCCAATTCGGAATATTTAGATTTTTATTTCGGGCTCAAACTCAAGACATATTTTCAACAGAAAACCTTCTATCTTTTATTAATTAGTATGAGCGTGCTATCCTAAACACTCCTCTTATTTGCTACGTAGATTCTCTTTGTAGGAAAAATGTAAGGAAAAGTTATGATTAAACTTTCTTTTTTGATTATCAAGTTGTTAATGATAGAAAAATATGACTCATTCTAATTATTTTCATTGTATATCCTTATTCAAGAACTAATTTCCCCTAGGTTGTCATTAGTTATTTTGTTGGATCTATTTGCAATTCCTCACAAAAACGCACTACCGACCATCCAACATCGTCACCGTGAGTGCATTAATAGTATGGAGTTCTTCATGCCTCAGGCTTGCGCTTAAGTCCATTGAACTTCTTTCCATGAAGAAACTAGGCTGTTTAGGTCGAGGCAAGCTTGCACTTTCATTTTCTAACATGGCGACTACAAAGGGCATCACTGGTATATCGTTGGGGAACTTTTGCACAGATAAGAAGCCGACATGGATGCATCTTTGTACTTGAGGTTTTACCGAATCATACAAGCACCCATTAACGAGTTCCATGGCTCTGTCTTCACTCCAAAGCAACCATGCCTGAAAAGATCGCATCTCAGGCTTAGTAATGCAAGACGAAAAGAGGGAGATAAGGGAGAGAGAACAACGTGTGCTTTGGATCTTTTCTCCTACGTGTCCGAGAAGGTTATGGTGATGATTTGGGCGGCAGAATCCTTTGTTTCTTTTGTCGCTTACAATCTCTAACAAAAGCACACCAAAGCTAAAGACATTGGATTTCACAAAGAACTTTCCATCGAAGGCATACCCAGGGGACATATAGCCACTGTAATGACAAAATGATTGGTATTATTCTTCAAACATAACATGCAGTCCTATTTTGCGATTTTCTGGAACAACAAATTCTTACTAAGTTCCAATGATTCTCTTTGTTTTTGCTTCTTTCTCATCACATGCAAAAATTCTTGCCAACCCAAAGTCCCAGATTCTAGGGCTTAGGCTGCCATCCAATAAAATGTTGCTAGCTTTGAGATCTCGGTGAATTACTCGAAGTTTAGAATCATGGTGCAGATAGAGAAGTCCTCTCGGAATCCCAACGACAATGTCAAAACGTTTTTCCCAGTCTAACAATGAGCATCTTTCACGATCTGCATATGCAGATAAGTATAGTTTAGTCAACCAGAGAAATTAAATATGGTGCACAGATAGCATCATGATCAAGTAACATCTTTGACAAATGGTCTAGAGGCCTAACTGTTCGCTCGTTTTCATGAGGAATATCCTTCACCGAAACTTCGGTCTTCGGTTTTTATTAAAGTAGGTTCCGTGGTTTGATTACTAGGAGAGTTGTGGTGAAAAATAAGGTGTGATACAGGATTGTATGGAATGGATAGAAATCGGATGGATTGAAAATAGATCTGGGATCAACAGAGTTCCAAGCTACGTTACAATACTCTTATGAAAGCTATAAAGGACTTGAAAGTTAACTAAAGCTACAGAATCTGTAAATACAGGAAGTAAAGATGCATAGGAAGCTAAAGTGCAAATAAGCTTGAGTGTTTTTGCATTGTTCCTCTTCCTCTTTGCTTCCTCTGAGTATTTGTATCTCCTCCTATCCTGCAACTGCTCGTCGGTTACTTTCATGTTTTCAAACTTTGAATATTTTGGCGCTTCCAATAACTGCCTTTTCCAACCACGTTTTCCAGTTTTATTGTCCGCCTGTTGACACCTAAATTTTAGCAACCATTTAGTATAATTTGCATAGAAAATTAGGGATTAAATCTTTAACCCCTAAACAAAAATATTTAAATTACATAACATGTAGTTTAAATTCATTTTAGATTAATTGCATTTTGCATCGGACTGGCGGTGACGAACGAGCTTAAATTTCATCGAATGTGACTCAGCTCGCTTGAAGTGCATGGGCCGGGAATTACAAGTCAAATGGGCTCGGTTGTTTTAATTTGAACTTAATTCAGCCCATTCTCATTAATTAATTCAGCCCATTATCATTAATTAATTCAGCCCATTAATTCAGCCCATTTAAATTAAAGCCCAAGCCTAAGCCCATTAGGACTAAAAGCCCATCTAATTGACCTAGGTTAATACTATATATACATTATTAGGTCAGGATTTTTAGGGGGGAGACACAATTTTCACAGCAGAGAATTTTTGAGAGCACGAGAGACACACGTGAGCGAAAAAAAAGAGAGTGAGAAAGAGAGAGGGAGAAGGAGACCGGCTCCCACCGCCGCCGCGCCCGCGTGGTGCCGCCTTCCCCCGCCGGCATCGCGCCTCACGCCACCGCCGCCGCTGTCGCCCCTCCCCGCGCGCGACGCCGACACCGCCGGTGCTGCTGCTCGCCGCTGCTCCTCAGGCCGACGCCGTGCCTGCTGCTGCCGTTGCCGCTGCCGCTGATCCCCTCCCGCCAACGCCGACGCCGCTGCTGCTTGCTGCTGCCGTTGCTGCTGCCGCTGATCCCCTCCCGCCAACGCCGACGCCGCTGCTGCTTGCTGCTGCCGTTGCTGCTGCCGCTGATCCTCTCCCGCCGACGCCGCTGCTGCTTGCTGCTGCCGTTGCCGCTGCCGCTGATCCCCTCAGGCCGACGCCGCTGCTGCTTGCTGCTGCCGTTGCTGCTGCCGCTGATCCTCTCACGCCAACGCCGACGCTGCTGCTGCTTGCTGCCGAGCCCGACGCTGCTGCTGCCGTCCTCGCCGGAGCCGTCGTACGCCGGTGCCGCCTTGCTGTTCCGTCGCTGCGCCCTGCCGACGTCCCAGCCGCTGTCCCCGCCAAGCCCGACGCTGCTGCCGCCGTCCTCGCCGGAGCCGTCACACGCCGGCGCTGCCTTGCTGTTCCGTCGCCGCCGCTCCGTCGTCGTTCCCGTCACCGCGCCGCCAAATCCGCCGTTCACCGTTCGTCCCAATCCGCAAGTTCGAATATGGAAATTATCCGCAAATTAGGTAATTGAACATTATCTAATATTTTTAGAATATTTCGTTTCTTATTTTTTGAGTGTTTGAATATTCTGTGAATATTGCGTGGATTGCTAGATATCTTAGGATAATGTTTGCCTTTTTCGCAATATTTGAAAATATTCAAAATTAGGAATCTTTCCTAATTCAGTAACGTATCTGGACAATTATCCGACCTTATCCCTAAGGTATGATACGTGGCGATACGGAAGATCATTATCCTATCCCTAATCCCTTGGATACGATAATGATTTTTATCTGCTTTCCAAATTTGAACGATCGACTTTCCATTAATATCTATAACCCTGTAGATATGACCGGTAATTCGATTTCTGCGCCTAATCCGAATTTGAAACGAATCTTGTGGATTGCATGGTTGCTTTAAATGTGGATGCTATTTCTGTTTAGATTATTTTCCTTTTCAAATAAAAAGAAAATTCAAAAAAATATCAGTTAGGATTAGAATTTGAATTTTGCATGTTTAGGAATCTTAAATATATCTACACGATAGAGTAATTATTCAATTCAAATTAGGATTTGAGATAATCTATTTCCTAGTTTAAATTAAATAATTTTCTAGTCTTGATAGATTATTTAGGTTATTTTTTATTCCGAATTTTCAAGAAAACCCTAAAAATGAATTGTGTTATGGTAGATTAGGATAGATTGCATTCTTAATTTAGGTAATTTATTATTCCGAATTTTAACAAAAATCCCAAAAAATAAGTCGTGTTAGGATATGTTAAGTCATTATGGGTTGCATGTTAATTTAGGCATATTTTTATTCCGAATTTCACCAGAAAATACCAAAAATAAATCGTTTGCCCGTCATCAGAATCAGGTCACGTCGTCGCATGACATATAGTTTGCATGTTAGGTTGCATTGTTCGCATGTCAATTCTTGTACGTCATTGCACGTAGGTTAGCTTTCATTTAAATAAGTGAAAATCAAAAAATGTGGAGTGAACTGCTTGTTAATTAGAAATCATATTAGGTTGTTGATGTGATTTTCTAGCTAACCATGCAGATGCTTACGTTGCTTCGAGGTAAGTAATTCTCCTAATCTTGCAATTTATTTAATGCTTTCTTGGGTGTTAAATTGGTGGTTTGCGTACCCGCATGAACACCTCACATGTTAGTGACTAAGTTAAAATGGATCCAGATTGCTTGCCAAGATATTTTTGAAAAGAAAAGGTACCGAAAGGGCGTTAGACTAGATCTAGCGTAATCAAGTCCCCGGGCTTAGAATCTCTGGTTCGTAGAAATAAAACATACCTCCCTATGTTTTATTTAGGTTTCTAATCGACCTACCACAAATAGATTAGTGGCGACTCCAAGCATGAAAACATTTGCATGTTAAAAACTTAAATCCTAAGTTGCGAATTGGTAGGGTGTCGCGACCTAAAAAAAATCGGGTTTCGATCTTAGGCTAATGGATTACTAGATCAATTAAATTAACTAACCTAGCTCGAGTTCTCCCAAACTCTACCAAATCGCAACTTAGGTCCAATTGTGAGCATGCAAATATTTTCAACGGGAGTCGCCACTAATCATTTAGGGTAGGTTGATTAGAAACCTAAATAAAATAGCGGGAGTACTATTTTATTTCTACGAACCAGAAATCATAAATTCGGGACTTGGTTACGCTAGATTCCCTAACGCCCTTTCGGTACCAATTTCGAGAAAAATACTCAATTTGACAATTTTGATAAATCCTAACTTAGAGTTCAAAGGTGTAGAAATTTCTTTTTGATTTTTACTTGTTTAAATGAAAGCTAACCTATATGTAATGACGTGCAAAAATTGACATGCGATTAATGCAACCTAACATGCAAACTATATGTCATGCGACGACGTGACCTATTTCTAATGAAGGGCAAATTATTTTTTGTATTTTTTTTAATGAAATTCGGAATTAAAAATGCCAATTATCTAAACATGCGATTTTAAACTAAAGAAACTGACCTAATCTAAAGCAATCTTTTTGGAATTTTTTTTATCGAAATTCGAAATTAAAATCAAGTAAAAAAATATAACCGCGAAATCTTTCGAATTAAATTTCGATCTGAAGCCTGACAGATCGACCCTAAAATTCGAAATACCCGCTATGGAAATAATTCTATCTAAAGCCTGATAGATAGATTTATTTCCACGTGTGCGGTTGCGGATTAGGAAATTTTCCTAATCGATCACATCTTGAAAAATTCTGATATCTTAAATATCTGGGATATATTTAAAAGATTTTGAAAATTCTAAGTTCTATCCAAATTTGGTAAGCAACAGATATCCAAGATTTCAAAAAAAGGAAACAAATCCTAATTGAGATAATGCTTATTATTCAAATATACAAAATTAGATATCAATAAGCACAAATTAGGCAACAAAATATTCAAATCAAATCGAGATAGGATAATTACCTAATCCAAAGATTTGTTTCCAAATTTGAATCACCTGCGGATCGGAAGGAACGGTGGCCGGCGGTGCACGGAGGTGGCTACGGCAAACGGCGATGCACGAGCGGCGGTGGCGTGCAGGAGGGCGGCGTGGTGTCTCGTCGGTGTTGCTCACGGTGGTGATTCGGTTCGTGGCGTGGGGCAAGCGGCGGAGCAACGACTTCGGAGAATGTTGGTGTTGTAGTGGGGCAAGCCTCGTGAATCGGGGCTAGACGAGCGAGCAACTGACGTCGCAGTGGTGAAATCAGAACAGCGGTTGTCCTCACGATCCAGCGCGGGTTCGTCGGCGCTGGTGCAACAACTAAGGCGAGACTCTTCAACTGGAGGCGTGACAATGTCAGCAGCAGAGAACAGCAATGTTGTCGCTGGAACAGGGAGTTCGGCTACGTTGGATTGTCACCAAGGAAAGCAGCACCAAGTTGTAGAGTCAGAGGAATTTGGTTGTGACTATGAAGACGCACGCCCGAGAAAAGGGACAATTCTTCTCTCCCTTTTTACTATCTTCTGTTTTCTCCTCCTTTGTGTGAAGTGAAGGCAAAAGAAAAGTCCCCCCGATGATGATGATCCAGCACTTCTCTTTTTGTTCTCTCGATGGTGGATGCCAAGGAGAGTTGCCTGTTCTCTTCTCCCTTCCCTTCTTCTTTGACTTTTCTTTTTATCTTTCTCTCGCAGTGGAGTGGAGAACGTGGGTCTCTCCTTTTCTTTTGTCTCTTTCGGCCGTGTGTCTGGTGGGCAGAAACCAGGCGTGCTCTCCGGTGTCTAGCCTTTCAATCTCTCACGCTTTTTCTTCCTCTGTCTTGTGTCTTAGCCGTGTAAAAAAAATTGTATGGCCTCCCTCACGTGCTCTCTCTAAAACTCTGATCTTGAAAATTATCTGAGCTTCCCCCCTAAAATCCTGACCTAATGATGTATATATAACACTAACCTAGGTCAATTAGATGGGCTTTCTAGTCCTAATGGGCTTAGGCTTGGGCTTAGGCTTTAATTTTCATTTTAATTCCAAATTTGTTGAATTAATTCGGGCTTTTATTCAATTAACTTGATGGACTAATTTAAGCTCAAATTAAGACAACCGAGCCCTTTTCACGTGTGATTTTCGGCCTTTGCCTTCCGAGTGAGTCGAGTCTCGTTCGATTCCCGAGCTCGATTTACGTGATGAATTTTAAGCTCGCCCGCAACCGCCGATCCGATGCGGAATGCAATTAATCTATATGAACCTAAACTATATGCTATGCAATTTTAATATTTTTATTCAGGGGCTAAAAAAATCGATCCCTAATTTTCTATGCAATTAACACTAAATGATGCGCCAAAATTTAGGTGTCAACATAGGGCTTGGGAGGGCTCGAGTTAGGTTTAGTCCTAATAATCCATTAGCCTGAGAGGAAAAATTTTAGGTCGCGACAGCTTGGCGACTCCGCTGGGGAATTGAGTTAAAACTCTTAGTGGACTTAGGCCAGTTTTTCTTTTCAAAAAAATATTTTTGCTTGGCAGCGAGGATCCCAGGTACGTCCCTAACATTTTAGGTGTTAAATGTTTTTGCAGTATGGGAGGTATAAGGGGAGGCGTGATTGTTAACCCTTGTTTTGCAGGGAGGTGTTTGAATGAATGGTTTATTTTATGCACGAAGCGCTGTATGATATAACCTGCTGTGCATGCCTTGCATTTACACTACACCGCACACACTACCCGCTGCCGGACCTGGGCGGCACAGGTTTAGGATGGTACTAAGAAAATGGACACCTCGACCACACCCGTGTGGTATAGGTCGCCTTTCTTGGTCCCGAAAGTTCTTTCATGGTGTCATTGAATACCTGCCACGGTTGCGCCCTTTGCAACCCGGGTCGGCTCTTTGACTAAGCCGGAGTCAGGGGAATCCCAGCCTAACCACCACCATGACTGGTTTAGCTCGGTAATCCTCATGTCTCCATTTTGCAAGCCAGAGTCTAGGTAGAAATCGAACCTCACGTTTCATGCGCATGTCTATGTGATTGCCATCATTCTACCGGGTGAAGTAAGATTTCTAAACCTTTATCTCGCAATTTATTTATGTTTCGTATTTTCTTTGGTCGGTCCATGATGGGTCTAGATCGATTTTCAATTCGAAAGTAATAATCATTGAGTCCTTTGAAAATAAAAAAAAAAGAAGAAAGAAAGCTCTCTCGGAGAATTTATTTTCAATCTGTCTTTATTTTCCTAGATGTGTCATAGGTAATTATTTTCCTACGAAATTTGCTGTCATCTTTCTTTTACAGAAAAAGGGGGGCTTTAGAGAATTTGTTTTCAGTCCATAGTTTCTAGGGAGTCTCACTTTTTGTTTTTCATAGTTTTATGATTAGGGATTTTGGTGCTTCTATTTCCTAGGTTGTGTCTAGGGCGTCATTTATATTTCTTTGCCCATATCACTTTTCATAAAGTCTCGTCCATAAACGAATATTGTCATGAATAAACAAAAAAAGACTAGAAGCGTGTCATGGACCAACCTTGTCTTGACCATATGCTTATTTGGTTCATTTCTTTTACATCAGGTAGCTACGGACCGATCACGGTCGCCCATTCGTACACGGTCGAGAGCCAGAATGGCCGATCAAACCGACTTGCAAGAACGTGTTATTGGTGTGGAAGACCACATCAAGCAGCTTGTCATCGCGATGCAACAAATGTCCGCTGAGATCAAAGCTCTCCGGTCGGTTCCTGTTTCGACACCTCCCGAAGCGTCAGTCCCAAAGCAGAAGATCAGAAAAAGTGTCGATGTTGACGGAGATGACGATATTCCTGACTTAGAAGATGACCCTGTCCAGATCATCATCAACAAGGACAAACCTGATGAGCGGGTCAATAAACTTGAAGAAAGAGTGAAGCAGCTGGAAGGTTCGCAGGATTCACCTTCGATTGATCTGTCCCTTTACTCACAGATCAAAATCCCAAAGAAGTTCAAAATGCCGGATTTCGACAAGTACAATGGCACCACATGTCCGAAAGCCCACCTACAGCTCTATCACGTGCAAATGACTTCGTACGTTGATAACGAACTCCTGATGATTCATGCCTTTCAAGCAAGTTTGACGGGTCCTGCTTTGAGCTGGTATCTCATGAAGAAGATAAATGGCCTCAAAACTTGGAAAGAAGCCAGTGAAGCATTCTTGAAGCAGTACAGATTCATAACAGACATCATTCCTACCCGTGATGATCTCGAACGCGCCCAGATGAAAAAGACTGAGTCCTTCAAAGACTATGCTATCAGATGGAGAAATTTAGCTGCTCAGGTTGTCCCAGAACCCATAGATAGTGAGTTAAAGAGGATGTTCATGAAAACTCTCCCGTTCGAATACCGTAATCGGATGGTTGCCATTCCGACTGACAACTTCAACCAACTCATCCCCATGGGCGAACAAATTGAAATAGGGTTGAAAGATGGATGGTTTGTCGAGCCGCCCTCCTCGACCAGAAGATTTGGTGCGAGAAAAGAGAAAGAACCGGCAGCTGAAGTGAATGTGGCTTATAACCAACCGAGCCGGCGGAATGCTAACTCCGCCCCAGCAATCCAAGTAGTAGAAGCTCAGCAACAAAACTCGAGTCGTCAACCTTTTCAGAGGAGGAACAACAAGAGGCAATTCACTCCCCTCCCCGGGTCGTTGTCTCAAGTGTTGACGGTGCTCCAGAAGAAAGGTTTGCTCACTACTGAGCCAAAGCGGCCCAATCCTGAGCGGTTCTATAACTTCGACCCGTCAAAGAAATGTGATTATCACATGGGTGAGCCGGGACACTCAACCGATGATTGCTATGCCCTCAGGCACCAAATCCAAAACCTCCTAGACACAAAGGCGTTCTCATTTCAACCTGCTAAGCCGAATGTTCAGAGCAACCCACTCCCTGATCACGCAGGCAATGTGAATGCCATATTTAGCTTCAATGCTAGTCGAATCAAGAATGTTAAGGTGTGTACTACCAACATCTACGGTGAGTTAGTGAAAGCCGGTTGTTATCCAAGTAATGAAGACCTGCCCCTGGCTCTCATGAGAGAAAGAGTCTCAAGAATGGTAAAAGCTGGGATGATTGTTTATGCTGACCACACTGGCATCGTCTCCACTATCTCCGAAGTGGTTATTAATTGGGAGGAGGAGTTTGCTACATTGAACATCAGGAGCGACAAGGGCGACCCTCTGCCTGAAGACATGCCTCCGCTTGAAGACGCGTCCGATAATGAGGAGATCACTGTAAGCACGCCTACAACTGATGAAGGGATAGTGATCGAGATACCTCAACCGTATGAGTACAGTGACAATAAGGCGGTTCCCTGGTCCTACAGTCTCGATGTCGACTTAGTTACCAGATCTGGGCGTTCCTACGGCCAAGCTAATGCCCAACCTGCAAAACCCGTCACTGATGAAGAAGCCAAGGAATTTCTAGCCGTGATTAAGGCTAGCGAGTACAACATAGTTGAACAATTGCGCAAGCTGCCCGCGCAAATCTCCCTGCTTGAGCTGCTCCAGACATCTGTCATGCATCAGAAGGCCTTAATGAAGGTGTTAAGTGAAGTCCACGTGCCAGAAACGATCGATCATGACAAATTAGAGGAATTTGTGGGCTCTATACTCCTTAAGGACCTCATAGCCTTTTCAGATGAAGAGTTCCCTCTAGAAGGGAGGGGGCATACCAGGGCACTCTATATTTCCGTCAAATACAAGGCCTCACATGTTGCCCGGGTACTCATTGACAACGGGTCAGCCCTAAACATCTGTCCTTTGGCGACTTTACACCGCCTTAAGATAGATCCTTCTAGGATAAGTTCTGCAAGAACCTCCGTACGAGCCTTTGACGGAACAAAGAAAGAAGTGATGGGAGAAATACACCTTGACATACAGATAGGACCAACGATTTTCAATGTCCTATTTCAAGTTATGAACATTCCCACTGCATTCAATTTTCTGTTGGGTCGTCCATGGATTCATACTGCTGGAGCTGTGCCATCCAGTCTACATCAGATGGTAAAGTTCGTCGTGGAAAGAAAGTTAGTCACGGTCCACGGTGAAGAAGAACACCCAATCTACCACGCAACGGCTATCCCCTATGTTGAGCCTGATTGCAAAATAGAATCGAGCTATCAGTCGCTGGAGCTCGTATCAACCATACATGCGTCAAGAGGATCATCACCGCCTATTCCTGAGGTGTCAAATGCTGCGGTCATGATTGGGAGAGTAATGATCTCTCACGGCTTTACTCCAGGTGAAGGCCTTGGTAGAAATAGTCAAGGCATCCGCCAACCGGTGGAAGTTTCTCAGAGGCCCCGCATTACTGGGTTGGGATACCTGGGGTCGAGTGAGCCGAACAATGTGGCACGTGGACGTGGACGTGGTCGAAGAAATGGTCAAAATAGATTACGATCCGAAGAAGAGCCAAATGATGAAGAACGTGGGCGTGGTAGGTTGCCTCCACACCTCCGTACCACATTCCCAGGCCCTGCAAGAATGATGCATGAAGAGAAAGAGGTGATCGACACTCTGGGGCAGCCGAGCGGCAAGTTCGACTATTATGTCAAATACTCAGCACCCCCGAGCTTCTATGTTGACCCCCGTGACATTGTCCCGGATGGATGGGGAGGTATGGATGATTCAACACCTCTAGTGACAGAAGATTCTGATGATGCAATGGAGGGAATCACCGCCCTGTTCGATAATTTCTTAATTGGAGCCATCGAGGAAGGACCGTTGAAGGGAATGGGCATTGGCCCGCAAGAGTAACACATTTACCTTTTTCGCACATTCCCCTACGCGGGAATTTTTACTGCTTTTTAGGACTTGCCCCGTCTCGGGAGCTACTTTTTAGTACTTTTCATTTCTAGGATTTGATTGTTGCAATTTCCATTCCAATAAATGTAATTCATTTGGTGATAATCAATAAAATTACAAGTTATTTTCGTTTTGAGGGCATGTTGAGGTACATCAAACCAGCCCAGTGATGATATCCAACCGATAAAATAAAATATAGTCCAAGGAGAATTCTGAGGCCTGGGCTTCTTCATGCTTCCTCGTGTTAAAACCTTTTCGAAAAGAATTTCAAAAAATCAAAAAATCATTAAAAATACACTGTTTAGCCCTGTTTGTCCTACTGAACCCCCTACTTTATGTTTCAGGGGCAGTTTTGTGACACGTAAGGGTATGGGAACGGTCCAATCTGATGAATTATGTGCCACCGAATCTGATCTCGATGACACCAATGAACTCGAAGATTCCTCGGACCTCCAGCGTGATCTAGAGCATCATGAAAGACCTAAAGTCCTAACGGTAGACCAAACTATCACTGTCAACTTGAGTGATTCTGGAGAACCCAAAGAGGTGAAGATAGGGGCAACCCTTCCTGAAGGAGAAGCTAAACGCCTGGTCCAACTGCTGAAGGATTACCAGGATATCTTTGCCTGGTCGTATGTCGATATGCCGGGTTTAGACCCTTCTATCGTAGAGCATAGTCTACCTACTAATCCAGACATGCCGCCCAAGAAACAGAAGTTGCGAAGAACCAAACCTGAACTTTCGAAGAAGATAGAGGAGGAGGTCATGAAGCTTTTAAAAGTAGGGTTTATTGAAGTCACCCGATACCCCAGCTGGGTGGCTAATATTGTGCCAGTCATGAAGAAGGATGGTCGAATTCGGGTTTGCATCGACTATCGCGATCTAAACAAGGCCAGCCCTAAAGACGATTTCCCATTGCCACATATAGATATTTTGGTGGACAGTACTGCAGGGTTTGAGCTGTTTTCCTTCATGGATGGTTTCTCGGGTTATAATCAGATAAAAATGAAGGATGATGATAAGGAGAAAACGGCGTTCATCACTCCTTGGGGGACATTCCATTATAAGGTCATGCCCTTCGGCCTCAAAAATGCCGGGGCAACATATCAACGGGCAATGGTGACGCTCTTCCATGATATGATGCATAAGGAGATTGAAGTTTATGTCGATGACATGATCGCCAAGTCTAGACCTGGGAAGAGTCACGTTGATACTTTGAAGAAATTATTCGAGAGGCTCCGTGAGTTTAAGCTCCGTCTCAATCCGACCAAGTGCGTATTCGGAGCAACCTCGGGTAAATTACTTGGGTTCATAGTAAGCAGTAAAGGCATTGAAATTGACCCATCCAAAGTGAAGGCTATATGTGAGTTACAACCCCCGTCGACCGTGAAAGAAGTGCGAAGTCTCTTGGGTAGATTGAACTACATAGCCCGTTTTATTTCTCAGCTCTCAGCAACTGCTAAGCCATTCTTCAAACTTCTAAGGAAGAATGCTCAAGAGAAATGGGACGAGGATTGTCGGGAAGCGTTTAACGAACTAAAGCAATACCTGATGAAACCACCAGTGCTAGTTCCACCAATGCCGGGCCAGCCTTTGATCCTTTACCTCACGATTCATAGTGAATCTTTAGGTGCGATGCTAGCCCAAGAAAGTCCTGAAGATGGGAAAGAGCGAGCCATTTATTACTTAAGCAAGAAGTTCACTGTCTCGGAGTTGAATTATTCTGAAGCCGAGAAGACTTGCGCTGCACTAGTATGGGTGCTCCATAGGCTGCGACAATATACGCTGCATCACCAGACTTTGCTTGTAACTGAGAACGATCCCATTAAATATTTACTTGATCAGCCAGCTTTGGTAGGGAAGTTAGCCAAATGGCAGATTTTAATTTCAGAGTTTGATATCCAGATGAAGCCACAAAAGTCGGTTAAAGGTCGAGTAATTGCTGATGTGTTAGCTGAAAATCCTGGAGTCCCTGATAATGATAGATATTCTCCAGAAGATCATATTTTGGTAATAAAGGAAGACACATGGACCATGTTTTTCGATGGAGCTGTAAACCTGGCTGGTTCCGGCACTGGGGCAGTTTTAATATCCCCAGATGGGCAACATTATCCAGTGGCAGCAAAGTTGGTGTTCCCCTGTACCAACAACATAGCCGAGTACGAAGCTTGCATCCTCGGACTCCAAGCCGCAGTGGAAATGAGGATAACCAAGTTAAAAGTGTTTGGTGATTCTGCTTTGATTATTCTCCAAACTGTGGGAAAGTGGAAGACGAGAGACACCAAACTAGTGCCATACCATGAATACCTCGAAGAAATCATAGAGGAATTCGAAAATATCTCTTTTGAGTACTTGTCGAGGTCTCATAATCAGTTTGCTGATGCGCTAGCTACGTTATCATCCATGTTGCAAGTGATTGATGGGTTAGAGGTAGAACCCTTGAAGATTGAAGTCCTGACAAAGCCAGCCTACTGTATGGTTGTGACCGGGGAGCCTGACGAAAAGCCATGGTATTACGATATCATGAGTTACATCCAGAAACAAGAATTTCCTGAGGGAAGCACCCCGGCTGACAGGAAGTACATAATGAAAATGGCTTCAAAATTCTTTGTTAGTGGTGAAAAGCTGTACAAAAGATCATATGATTCAATCCTATTGAGATGTGTGGATGCGGTTGAAGCTACCAGAATCATGCAAGAAGTACACGAGGGGATATGTGGTCCACACATGAATGGCCACATGTTAGCTAAGAAGATTATGAGGTTGGGATATTATTGGCTCAGTCTTGAGAGTGACTGCATCCAACATGTTCGAAGATGTCATCGCTGTCAAGTTCATGGGGATAAAATAAATGTTCCCCCGACGGAATTACATCAGCAGTCTGAGCCATGGCCCTTTTCAATGTGGGGCATCGATGTGATTGGCCCGATTAATCCCAAGGCATCAAATGGACACCGATTTATCTTGGTCGCGATTGACTATTTCTCTAAGTGGATTGAGGCGTCATCTTATGCAAATGTCACCGCAAAGAATGTTGTAAAATTCATCAGGCGGGACATAGTCGCTCGCTATGGTGTCCCTGAGGCTATTGTCACTGACAATGGGACAAACCTGAACAACAAGTTCATTGATCAGTTGTTCAACGAGTTCAAAATCCGGCACCTGAATTCATCTCCCTATCGTCCACAGATGAATGGAGCAGTTGAAGCCGCCAACAAGAACATCAAGAAGATCTTGGCCAAAACGGCTGAAAACTATCGTGACTGGCATGAAAGGTTGCCATTTGCGCTAATGGCGTATCGAACTTCGATCCGAACCTCTGTCGGAGTAACCCCTTTTTCATTAGTATATGGCATGGAAGCAGTCCTACCCGTCGAAGTAGAGATCCCTTCCTTACGAGTATTGTCTCAAGTGGAGTTGTCCGAGGCGGAATGGATGCGACAAAGGCATGAGCAGTTAAACCTAATTGATGAGAAGCGATTGAGAGCCATTTGCCACGGTCAAACCTATCAGCAGAGGATAGCTAGATCCTTCAATCAAAAGGTGCGTCCAAGACACTTCGAGGTAAATGATCTAGTCCTAAGGAAGGTGCTGCCAGTCTTTCCTGTTCCTGGAGGAAAATTTGCCCCAAACTACATTGGTCCGTATGTGGTTAAAAAGGTGCTTCCTGGAGGTGCCCTGATTCTCGCAGAAATGGATGGTCGTGAGTTTTCCACTCCTGTTAATTCTGATGCTGTGAAGATATATTATCCTTGATAAGATCTAACATTTTTGCGGTGAAAGTTTTCAAGTGTTTGGTTTTATATTCCGAATTGCAAACATTTCACTCATGAATAAATGAGTTCAATCAATTTAAAGATGGAATGTCGGCCTTGGCTTAAAATGTGCTTGATCATTTTGTTAGTCTACATTGTCAATTTCAAAAGGGGAATCTATTTAGACAATATGATAACTCATATGGAATGAATTGAATGTGTTGAATGAGGTACATCGGGATGAGGAAAGGCAAGCCATATCCTATACACAGTCCCATGCACTAATCCCCAGTGAGTTGAGTGGAAAGATTCCATGTCTGCAAGGTAAAGGGTTATCTCGCAAACGGTACGACAACCGAAATGATGAGAGGCGGTTCATTTCTCTATCCCAAACACTACAGGTTATCCATTGTTTCGCCATTTTGAGCCTAAACACTTGGAGAAATTCATTCAAATTACCCCTGTCAAGAACCACCCCACATCGGGGCAAACTGGAGGTAAGTCAACATCATAAGGTGAAAAATGAGTAGAAATTTTCATGCTCTCACTTGCATCAATCTTCGAGTGTTGCTTTTTCAGATGAACTCACGTGAAGTTCAAGTGCCTTAGGATGACGAAGAGCATTTCTTTCTCTATCCTATACACACTTTATCCTTTGCTAAGCCCAATTGAGCCTGCAAATTCATTTCTTAAACCCAGTTGGTGATCATCCCCCACACTGGGGCAAGGCAAAAGTCATCATTGTTCAAGCAGCATATCCAGAGCGCCGATAAAAGACAAGACCCCGAGAGTCCAAATGTTAGTCATTCGGTCAAAACAAGCCAAAGTGTGGCTAGCCAATGTATGCATTGTAGACAGTGTATGTCAAAAAAAAAAAAAAAAAAAACTAGAGGGCATGGAAAAGCAGTGTGCCTGGTAAAAGCAAGGCCGATGCCCGTGAAAAAAAAAAAAAATGGAGAAAAGTGACGACTTTAGAAAATGTTTAGATGTGTCAAAGTCACAAAAGTATCCAAAGTCTTGAGGAGTCACGTGGTAAACTCTTGAAGCCAATGGAACATCTACTGAGAAGACAATCCCTGGTGAAGAAGAAGACCGGTGACAATGCCAAGATGATCACCAACTTGTTCATCCCAATTATACACATTTTGAGCCTTATGATCCATTCATTTCTCAACCCATGAGCCTAGCCTGCGTTACGTCCCTTGCAAAGTCTCTTCAGATTAGGGCACTTGAACTAACGTAGAGTTTCTGATGTTTATAAGCTTAGCTCGAAGAAGTGCGAGCAAGTCCATTTCTATCTCATTTTGCAGGTTCTTGACTTGTAAACCCGGAGACAATTGCAGAGTATTTTCTTTCAATAGCCTCGACTCGAAGAGTCTCTTTTGCTAAGCCATTGACCAAGCCCTATGTTACAGTCCTAACAAAGACCTCTCAGATTGGTAAAGTCGTACTGCTTGCGAGAATACTCGGACCCTTGTCAACATGATGACGGTGAGATGGAGCGATTCTCCATAGATCAGCCTTTCGATGAGAATGAGAGAAAGCCCTTTTGGACCAAAAATCCCTCATTCGACATTTTCAAGATACCCGCTTGTGAGTTCGGATTGTCTTGTCATGATTTTTCCCCAGCGAAGTTTGTAATGCTGATTTGACAAAACCATCGTGCATGAAAATCAGTTGAAATCATAGTTCATGTGTATATGTATTCTTGACAGTGTGCGAATGCATATTACATGTTACTTAAAATCGTGTCTAACAGGAGACACACCTTCAGAGTTGGAGATGTCACCAGGTAAGTATGTCTCTATCCCTAGGATGTCTATGACTATCTAGGTATCCCTAACCTGTTCAAGCAATTGTCAGGTCCCACATTTGATCATTTTGGCGATCTCTAGATGCCTTTGATTATGTTCAGGTATTTATTGATCAAACCTTTTCAGGTACCTCTGATGATATCCAGGTACTTTGTCAAGGAACTCTTGAACACTTGGGCCAACCCCTTTGTTCATCAAATTACAGATTTTTATACAATCTCGAGAAGATTCCCCCGTTACATGACTATGAGCAGATATAGCCATGACGGCCAAATCTTTACATATGAGCAGGTATATGTAAAGGTCGGAATATTCTCCCAAATCTCAGGTATTCCCCCGCTACTCACCTATGAACAGGTACAGGTGAAGCGGCCAAATCTTTGCATATGAACAGGTATATGTAAAGATCGGAATATTCTCCCAAATCTCAGGTGTTCCCCCGCTACTCACCTATGAACAGGTATAGGTGAAGCGGCCAAATCTTTGCATATGAGCAGGTATATGTAAAGGTCGGAATACTCTCTTTATCCCAGATGTTCCCCCGCTACTCACCTATGAACAGGTATAGGTGAAGCGGCCAAATCTTTGCATATGAACAGGTATATGTAAAGGTCGGAATATTCTCTCAACCCCAGGTGTTCCCCCGCAGTTCACTTATGAGCAGGTATAAGTGCGGCGGCCAAACCTTTGCATATGAACAGGTATATGTAAAGGTCGGAATATCCTCTTGATTTCAAAAGTTTCCCCCGCAATTCACTTATGAGCAGATATAAGTGAAGCGGCCAAATCTTTGCAAACACCTATGGAAATATATAGGTAGTTCGTAAAGATCGGAACTATTCTCACGAATCCAAATGATGATTGGGTACGTCAAGGTTTCTTCGTGTGTTTTGATTTAACTGCAGATCACCGAAGTTCATCAATGTATATCAGGCAATACCTATGGGACTGAGCCCATGCATTTGCCAAAACAGTATACAAGTTAAAGTTGTACCTCGAATTGCATTATCTCACTCCTGTCAGGTAAGTAATTCCAGGTATGTTTTCTACTCATGTCAGCATGCATCATTTCTTAATGCATTGTAAAATGGGACTCATAATCCCGACAAAAACAACATTCATTGCATTAGCATGGTTGAAATTTAGGTATCATTTAGTCTTTGAATGCAACCTCTACGAGCTCACCTTCAAAGAGGGGCAGCTGTTGACACCTAAATTTTAGCAACCATTTAGTATAATTTGCATAGAAAATTAGGGATTAAATCTTTAACCCCTAAACAAAAATATTTAAATTACATAACATGTAGTTTAAATTCATTTTAGATTAATTGCATTTTGCATCGGACTGGCGGTGACGAACGAGCTTAAATTTCATCGAATGTGACTCAGCTCGCTTGAAGTGCATGGGCCGGGAATTACAAGTCAAATGGGCTCGGTTGTTTTAATTTGAACTTAATTCAGCCCATTCTCATTAATTAATTCAGCCCATTATCATTAATTAATTCAGCCCATTAATTCAGCCCATTTAAATTAAAGCCCAAGCCTAAGCCCATTAGGACTAAAAGCCCATCTAATTGACCTAGGTTAATACTATATATACATTATTAGGTCAGGATTTTTAGGGGGGAGACACAATTTTCACAGCAGAGAATTTTTGAGAGCACGAGAGACACACGTGAGCGAAAAAAAAAGAGAGTGAGAAAGAGAGAGGGAGAAGGAGACCGGCTCCCACCGCCGCCGCGCCCGCGTGGTGCCGCCTTCCCCCGCCGGCATCGCGCCTCACGCCACCGCCGCCGCTGTCGCCCCTCCCCGCGCGCGACGCCGACACCGCCGGTGCTGCTGCTCGCCGCTGCTCCTCAGGCCGACGCCGTGCCTGCTGCTGCCGTTGCCGCTGCCGCTGATCCCCTCCCGCCAACGCCGACGCCGCTGCTGCTTGCTGCTGCCGCTGATCCTCTCCCGCCAACGCCGACGCCGCTGCTGCTTGCTGCTGCCGTTGCTGCTGCCGCTGATCCTCTCCCGCCGACGCCGCTGCTGCTTGCTGCTGCCGTTGCCGCTGCCGCTGATCCCCTCAGG
Source organism: Syzygium malaccense (assembly GCA_031216405.1). Lineage (NCBI taxonomy): Eukaryota > Viridiplantae > Streptophyta > Magnoliopsida > Myrtales > Myrtaceae > Syzygium > Syzygium malaccense. Next base: position 3,718,344 of record CM062258.1, on the reverse strand, counting down.
CCGACGCCGCTGCTGCTTGCTGCTGCCGTTGCTGCTGCCGCTGATCCTCTCACGCCAACGCCGACGCTGCTGCTGCTTGCTGCCGAGCCCGACGCTGCTGCTGCCGTCCTCGCCGGAGCCGTCGTACGCCGGTGCCGCCTTGCTGTTCCGTCGCTGCGCCCTGCCGACGTCCCAGCCGCTGTCCCCGCCAAGCCCGACGCTGCTGCCGCCGTCCTCGCCGGAGCCGTCACACGCCGGCGCTGCCTTGCTGTTCCGTCGCCGCCGCTCCGTCGTCGTTCCCGTCACCGCGCCGCCAAATCCGCCGTTCACCGTTCGTCCCAATCCGCAAGTTCGAATATGGAAATTATCCGCAAATTAGGTAATTGAACATTATCTAATATTTTTAGAATATTTCGTTTCTTATTTTTTGAGTGTTTGAATATTCTGTGAATATTGCGTGGATTGCTAGATATCTTAGGATAATGTTTGCCTTTTTCGCAATATTTGAAAATATTCAAAATTAGGAATCTTTCCTAATTCAGTAACGTATCTGGACAATTATCCGACCTTATCCCTAAGGTATGATACGTGGCGATACGGAAGATCATTATCCTATCCCTAATCCCTTGGATACGATAATGATTTTTATCTGCTTTCCAAATTTGAACGATCGACTTTCCATTAATATCTATAACCCTGTAGATATGACCGGTAATTCGATTTCTGCGCCTAATCCGAATTTGAAACGAATCTTGTGGATTGCATGGTTGCTTTAAATGTGGATGCTATTTCTGTTTAGATTATTTTCCTTTTCAAATAAAAAGAAAATTCAAAAAAATATCAGTTAGGATTAGAATTTGAATTTTGCATGTTTAGGAATCTTAAATATATCTACACGATAGAGTAATTATTCAATTCAAATTAGGATTTGAGATAATCTATTTCCTAGTTTAAATTAAATAATTTTCTAGTCTTGATAGATTATTTAGGTTATTTTTTATTCCGAATTTTCAAGAAAACCCTAAAAATGAATTGTGTTATGGTAGATTAGGATAGATTGCATTCTTAATTTAGGTAATTTATTATTCCGAATTTTAACAAAAATCCCAAAAAATAAGTCGTGTTAGGATATGTTAAGTCATTATGGGTTGCATGTTAATTTAGGCATATTTTTATTCCGAATTTCACCAGAAAATACCAAAAATAAATCGTTTGCCCGTCATCAGAATCAGGTCACGTCGTCGCATGACATATAGTTTGCATGTTAGGTTGCATTGTTCGCATGTCAATTCTTGTACGTCATTGCACGTAGGTTAGCTTTCATTTAAATAAGTGAAAATCAAAAAATGTGGAGTGAACTGCTTGTTAATTAGAAATCATATTAGGTTGTTGATGTGATTTTCTAGCTAACCATGCAGATGCTTACGTTGCTTCGAGGTAAGTAATTCTCCTAATCTTGCAATTTATTTAATGCTTTCTTGGGTGTTAAATTGGTGGTTTGCGTACCCGCATGAACACCTCACATGTTAGTGACTAAGTTAAAATGGATCCAGATTGCTTGCCAAGATATTTTTGAAAAGAAAAGGTACCGAAAGGGCGTTAGACTAGATCTAGCGTAATCAAGTCCCCGGGCTTAGAATCTCTGGTTCGTAGAAATAAAACATACCTCCCTATGTTTTATTTAGGTTTCTAATCGACCTACCACAAATAGATTAGTGGCGACTCCAAGCATGAAAACATTTGCATGTTAAAAACTTAAATCCTAAGTTGCGAATTGGTAGGGCTTGGGAGGGCTCGAGTTAGGTTTAGTCCTAATAATCCATTAGCCTGAGAGGAAAAATTTTAGGTCGCGACACCGCCAAAACTTAATCTCAACTGCTAAGATGATTTCAAATCTGGATAAGTAACTTCCCATATTATGCTCGTGCTCACTATCTCCGCTTTTGCTCATAACTTGTTATCGTGATTTACGTGGCTGGATTGTAATTCTTCAATGTATTCCCGAAGTGTGAGTCTCCCGAATTTCGGGAAAGGGTCGCTGTCCTGAGGCATTAATATTCCACCATCTCGAATTATAACTCTCCATCTTTCGGTAAATATACATATTTTCATCACTTACCGAACTCGAGACACGATACCATTCACACTTGCTTCTCAGCATATTTCCGAATTTGGTCCAGACGTGTTTCGGAAGATGGCTGATTTTCATTATAGGCCAGATTCGGCACTTATGCCGATTCTTATTTTGGTGTCAACATGTGCCCCCTTTTAAAAGGATTAAAAGAACTTTTAATTCTTTTAAATGTCAAAAGGAAAGACACTTACGTTTTATTATTGCTGTCGCTTCGTCACCTTGCTTCGCGCGCTCTACCTTTTCTTCTTCAAAATACTTCTTCTAAAAATTATTCCTTTCTTCATGTCCTTACATTCTCACCTTTTCGACTCTCTGCGCTCTCTCTCGATAGTCACCTGAACCCAATGGCTTCCAAGGCTTCCAAGGAGCAAACTTTTTCTTTTTTTGCCTCGGACTCTCTTGATCGCTACCATATATTCCGAGATTCTGAAGATTTCAACGAAGAATTTCATCCGTTCTCCGTGGAGAATGATTTGGAAGATTCTTTCATCCTTGGTCCAGCAGTGCATAATCAGTTCTCTATTCTAAGGTGCTTATCAAGCCACTTCCCACGTCATCAATTTGAAGTGCTTCCAGTCCACGAGTCATCCATTTTGGCATATCAGTGGCACTCTCGTCCTCCTCGCCTTAGGGCTTTTTCTGTCTTTGAGCCAGACTTCTACCGGTGGTATCTCTGTCACGCCTCAAACCCTAACGGGCGCGCGATCATCCCTTGATGGTCGATCATTGAATGCGACGTCCCAGGCACGTCGCCGACCCAACCCAAATATCAGAGATTAGGCACGCGCGGAAACAATAGAAACAACCTAGACAATTAATAATGACACGGGGTAACAATAGCACAAAACAATAATTGTAATTCCTACACTTGGCAGATACATACGACATCCGCAAAAAGACAATCCCCAAGCTAGGCCACAACAACAGAGCCACATTCCTCAAAAGGGGCAATGGTTCGCAAATTTAACTCCTCTACAAAAAGGGGGGGAAACTCAAAATACCGGGTACTTGACCCATCCTCGATCTCCGAGATACCCTTGCAGCGTCTCCAATCACTCATGGTCGTGGATCTGAAATGGTTATATAATAACCGTGAGAACGAGTCTCAATAAGCAACCCCCTATACCCCACGTAGGCCAATGCGTACCCAGACAAGTCATTCGTGCAATCTACCCCAAAACATATAGAATTCGCATCATTATACTTACCTGGCCATCAAGCCTATGTGAACTCTGCACGTTAGTCATCATGTGATAATGCAATAATAGTAATTAAATAACACATCACAATTACTCAAATACCAACCACACTTGCACTCAATCAATCCAACTAATTCAACCAGCCAATTCAATCACACGCTCAACTCGCCAATTCAACCACACGCTCAACCAGCCAATTCAACCACACGCTCAACCAGCCAATTCAATCACACGCTCAACCAACCAATTCAATCACACGCTCAACTCGCCAATTCAACCACACTCAAATCGCATGCGTGACCGCACATCTTTCTCACAACCCGCGCCACTACGCCTCAAGTCCATTCTCACTGCCCGCGCTACTGCGCCTCAGGCCCAATCTCACAGCCCGCGTAAACACGCCTCAGGCTCATTTGGCACACCGGCTACTCATGCTTTCACACGGACCGCTATCAACACGTCCCAAGTCCGTAGCCCTTCGATCAATCCGGACTCAATTTCCAACGACCGACGTAAACACATCCAGGTCCAACACACCTTTAACGGGCCACCGTCAACACGTCTCAAGCCCGCATCCATTTGGCACATCGGCCATTCATGCCTTCACACGGACCGCCGTCAACATGTCCCAAGTCCGTCTTTCCATTTGGCACACCGGCCATTTAAGCCTTTACACGAACCGCCGTCAACACGTCCCAAGTCCGTAGCCCTCCGATCAATCCGGGCTTGCAATCGACAGACATGCACACGCCATTCAATTCAATCAATTTCAGGCCAATACTACCAAGCGATCCATAATCACAATTCAATCCAAATCACGACACGCCACACCAAGCGATCCATAATCACAATTCAATCCAATTCACAACACGCCACACCAATCCACAAACTCGACGTTTAATCGGCCACATACGAACATCCAATCCATCCACGAATGCCACAACAAGCCAATCATTGACCCACCAACATTAGCTACTAATATGCATCCAAAACCATTCAAGTCGACCACAATCCAACGTCAATTTCCCCCACACACGCCACGACAACACGGTCATTTAGCCCACCATAAATAGCCACTAAGTAAGCCCCACAAATATCACAATTTAATATAATAATTACGCACATGCAAATATTGACCCTACTCCACGTTTAGCCCCTAAATTGGTACTAATTAACCCCTAGACAAGTCTAATAATACCCAATGTACTAGGTAGGGTTTAGGAAGTCACTTACCAAGTTTTGGCCCGGGGAAAAACGGCTCGGGCCTAAAATGGCCCGGGTGAACAATGCCGAACTAGGCATGGGCGTGGGCCAACGGGCACGCTGGCCGGCCAACGCGGGCACAATGGCCGATTGGCGTGCCTGGCACGCGGGCACGGTGGCCAAATGGCGTGCCCGGGGCGCATGGCTGAGCGGAATGGGCAACGTGCCCAAGCGATGGGCTGGCTGAACGGGTAACGCGCCTGGGCGACGGGCAAGGCGATGGGCACGACGGGCGAGCGGGCGCGCGGCTTGGTCGCGTGGGCAACGGGCCGGCCACGGCCTGGGCGAGCCCGGGCACGGCTGGGCTGGCCGGCTGGGCTGGCTGGCCGAGGCTAGCCGGGGCGGCAACAACAGCGACGGCGGCGGCGACGGCGATGGCGGCGGCGGCAAGTGGCGATGACGGAGCGGCACGGCGCGGCGACCACGGCGACAGCGGTCAGCTACGATGGCGACGCGGCGACGGCGAGCTGGAGGGGAGGTGAAGGTCGGCCGGGGCGGCGAGGATGAGGAAGAGAGGGGCTGGGGCCGAGGGAGGCGACGGCGACGAGCTTGCCGGGCGACGGCGGCACGGCGGCGTCGCAGGCGGCGGGGCGAGCGGGGGCACGGCGGCGTCGCGGGCGGCCGGGCGACGCCGGACCGCGGCGGGCTCGACGGCGACTTGCTGCTGCGCGCGACTGGAAGAAGAAGAACAGCCAAGCCGGAGGAGGAGGAACGGTCGGACGGGCGGCTGTGCGACGGCCAGCGGGGTGGCGATGCTAGGCGGGCTGCTGGCGATGATCAGGCGGTGACGAGCTCGGGCGGGCAGCGAGCAGGAAGCAGGAGGAGCGATCGGGCGAAGGAAGAGAAAGGAAGAAGAAGAAGAGAAGAAAAGAAGAAAGAAAAGAAAAGAAAAGAGAGAGAGAGAGAGAGAGAGAGAGAGAGAGAGAGAGAGAGAGAGTCCAAAGGTACTCGAGCGCGATCCGACGGTCCGATTTCAAATCCGGAAATAATCTAACGGTCCAAATTAATCCTAGAATATAATAAGGGACAAAGGCTAAATTAATTAAATCAAACTACCCCGAGGGAGGTCTACTAGTCCAAATTCGCATCCGGTCAAAAATCCACTTTTCACATATTCCTGACAATCTCGACGCTGGCCACAACAATATCGACACCGCCCAATTTAATTCGTCCCGAAACTCCCGAAAATCGACTGCCAAGTTCGAGGTCTAAATAATGGCTAAATTCGATCGAGTGCGATTCTAGCAAAATCTCTATTTTAAAAACAAGAACCCGAGAGTGATCAATTCCCGGGCGAAATTCTATTATAAGCTCACTGACGAATGACACGTTTTATAAATCCCGAAAATGAGCCAAAATTCGGAATGTCACAATCTCCGACTCCTCCCATCTAAGGGTCCCCTTTGGGATACCTTCTCAATTCATAATGCTCTATGTCTTAGCTGTTTTGATTATCATTTGAATCATGAACTAATCGGAGCATTATCTTGCTTTTGGTTGCCTTCCACTAATTGCTTCTTTTTCCCTTTCTCTCCTATGTCGGTAACTCTGCTTGATGTATACTGCCTCATTGGACTCTCTCCTTTAGGTACAGACCCATCTACCTTGTCTCCCGATTCTCGTTCAATATTTAGTAAATTATCTGATTTTGAAATGGCCCATGGAGCATTCATAAAAAAGTACTTCAAAAAGGAGAGTATAGTTACCGACGAGGAGCATACTGCTTTCCTTCTATACTGGCTCTATAAATTCCTTTTCTGTCATCCCATAGTTAGGATTTCAAATGATTTTGTTGTTGTTGCCTCCACTCTAGCATCAGGGACCCCACTGGCTTTGGGCAAAATCATTTTAGCTTTGCTGTATCGGGATTTAACCCATGCTTCTTTCTCTATTGCTTTAGAAGAAGTTAGTGAAGTTTTTGGTGGTCCTCTCTGGCTCCTTCAAGCATGGGCGACTTTCTGTTTACCTGCCTGGTTTTTTAAGGATCAAGTTATCTAGCCCCTTTCGATCTCCATTCCTGACCATCCAGTTTGTCAGGCCTTGAGTAGAAAATTAATCTCTGTTGCCGAAGAGCCATCTTCTTATCTTCGGTATTTTATTTCTCAAATCTATTCTGCTGAGGAGAACCCATATTCCTTCACTCCTTTCTTTGTTTCCCGATTCAAGTCCTACCTCCTTACTTTCCAGAAAAATAGGAGTGACTTTTGGCAGACCGTTCTGACTTCTGTTGATCTTCCTGTAAGATTTTCAACAAAAGGCAGATTCGTTGCTGGTTTTGAAATTTACTCTCCCAAATACTGTGCCAGACAGCTTGGGCTAATTCAAGGGGTTCCTGTTCTAGCCCTGTATACCTTTTCTTATACTTCCTTCGACAAAATATCATGCAAGCTAAAAGATAACCAACCTTTTGTTGAACTGACCACACTAGTTCGGGGTATTTATCGATTATTTCGTGTTGTCGAATTCATTGGACATCCCAACCGTTCTTCAGTCGATTTCGATCTCTGGTGGGATGGTTATCGAAAGATCGTATTTTCAGATCCTCTGGATCAAATTCTTCTGAAGATAAGGGACATTATTCCTCTTACATTGTCAAAAACAATCGAAGTTGCCAATGTACCTTCAACTAAACCAGCAGAGACTTCTAAAGGTAACTTGATTCTGCTTTTCCATATCCATGTATTTTGTTTGATACTCAACTTCCAATCTGACTTTTATTCTTACAGTGAGTAAGAAAAGAAAAGCTTCTGACTCACCTGCTCCAAAGAAACTATCAGCAAAACATAGTGTGAGGAGAGTGATTATTCGATCCTCAGAATCACCTCCAGAGAGCTCTCCAACAATGAATCAATCTCCAAAACCCACACTATGAGCCATGATAAAGCCACGTACTCCGAAAGATAATTCTTATGCCTTACTTTTGAAGGTTATTACAGCACTAACTTGTTTATCTTCTGATTAATTCAGGAACTCTTAAGACCTATCAGCCCAGTACTACTTCTTCTGCTTCCTTTCCTAGCAAGGATCTTAGCCCACCAGCTTCAAGTCATTTACCGATGATACTCGCTCCTTTGACAGAGGCTGAATTGATTCAAGAATAACCCTCTGTTCTAACTCTGAAAGAGAGTATTCCACCAAAGGATACTCTTGCCTCTGCTGTAGAATCTGAAAAAGATCTTACTTCGTCTTTCATCGGTAAATATTATTATCTTTTATTTGATTCAAGATTTTATGCTGTTGTCTAACATGCATAGGCCAACATTTGCAGTTACTGTTGAGACTATTCATGTGCTTCAAGAAATTTCAATTTCTACAGGAGCATTAAGTGTACCACTACTTGCATTTACCAATGAACCCATTCCTGTACTTCAAGAGACTCCAATTTTTGAAAGAGCATCAAGTACACTACCACTTGCAAACACTGATGAGCTTCAAGAGACTTCAACTTCCGAAAGAGCTACTTATACAATTACTATTTTGCCTCCCTCCACATCTCGTGCTGTACCTAGGCCACCTGCCGAGATAGAAATTTTTTCTCAAGTTGAACATGCTGAAATTCCTAGAGAAATAGCCAGAGCTAAATGGGAAAAGCATCAATGACTTTGATAAAGAATGCCAGGCAAGTATTCTCTTTCAAGAAGTATGCTCTGGTAATCCATCCTTTGTTTTATCTGAGCCTTTTCAGGACAAGATTGATCTCTTTGCCGTCTGCTTTGTGGATGCTGTGAGCACAATAAGAGTCAACCTGGATCAACTTCCTCGCCTTCTCTTTGGGGAAAACAGAAGATTGACAATCCAAGATGAGCTTGCACGTAAGCGTGAAGATGCTCGTCTTTTCTACAACAATTTCAAAGTTGAAGAGAGCAAACTTCAATGCTTGGAGGACAGGAAAGAAGAGCTTGAGGTAGAGCTGAGGATGGTGAATGCTCGGTTGGAAGAACAGAAGCTCACAGTTTCAACTTTCTGTCCTACACTCAGGGGCAAAATGAAGCAATGTCGAGAGTTGGAAAAAGAGTTTGATGCTTCTATTGGAATGGTTAGAGTTCATGAAAAGAAGAGAGCTGAGATTATGGATGAAAACCATAGACTTGATACTAAATTGAGAGACTTTGTAATCGAGGTTAAAACTCTGTTGGCCAAATGGCAATGAATTGAAAGTCTTGCTTGCTGAATTTTGATCTCCTTTACATTCACTGAATATCCCGATGATATAAACTCCCGATGCTGTACTCTGTTCACATCAACAATTTACCCTCGTAACCAAAGGTTAAATCTAATCTTCATTTGGTTCCTTTGACATTTAAACTGACTCAAAGAAAATTGCTCCATTTCAACTTTCATAACTTAAAGGTCAAATAATAACCTTCTTTTTTGCTTATCCTCTCTGAAATTACTGACTTAAAAAATAACTGATTGTCTACCCGCATAAGCCATGTTCAGCCTCTATCTTAGTTTTCCAAAAAGAACTCTGGCACATTACTATTTACGATCTGCTCCATATCCTTTACCTTATAACTGTTCAAGCTACCAAATCTTTCCTGAGAACTTACAGTCCTGTTCATGATGTTTTCACATGATTCTTCATCTCAATTACTTCTTTAGTCCCAATCACAAAGACGTCGCATTTCCTATGAAGGTAAATTTTCCACTGAACATTGCCAGATTTGGATTTTGACAACTGTTTAACATGGATAACTTATTTGTTTCACTGTCTAGGTGATCGATCCTTACGGAGGCATCTGCATGAATTACTATCTCAAGAGCATCATGCCTTATTATTGAAAAGCAAGTATAAGGTAGAAGTTACCGATCTAGCCAACTTCTTTAGATCCAAAGTGTTTCTGTTTGTAGATTCTGCCTTCTTAGACTGGTTTGGGAGCTATGCTCTTCATTCCCTGCTAGTTTTGATGAATTCGAGCATAATGTGAGGGAAATTTGGAATTTGGAGCCTACTATTGTGGAAGTCGACGCCCTTCATCTTCAAATTGAGGAAGAATCTTCCCGATTACGAAATTCCAAAGAAAAATATGCTCAAGCTCAGGACTCCTGCACTCAAGCTAGAGATGACGTTGAGATGACACGTCAACTTGTCAATTTCCTTTCCAATTATCATCATGTGGAGCGGAGGATACTCAGAGATGAAATTTCCCAAGTCAAGTCTATGGTTGAAGCTGCTTCAAACAAGTAAAGACGATTGTTTCAAGAAGCTTATGAGAAGTTTGAAATTGTTTGCTTTCATTCTCGTCACCTGGAGTATCTCGAGGGACAACAATCTAAACTCCATTAGGATCTTGCCTTGCATTCTCATTATGTAGCTGAAAACCTCAAACTTGTTAATGATTTGAAGACTTTTGTCATCAAGATTAGAATGTATTTTCATTTCGAATGAATAAATTAATTTCCTTGTGTTTCCCAGATTGATAGATGATATTTCTTCAAAAATTTCCCATTTATAGAACGTGATAGTTCTTTTCCATTGCCATCCATCAATCGGTATGCATTCCCATTAAACACTTCAGTAACCAAATATTGACCTTCCCAATTTGATGACCATTTACTGAATTCTCTGTTTTGGAGGTTAAATGGCAAAATTGCTTTCCACACTAAATCTCCCACAATAAACTGTTTGACCTTAACCCTTTTATTAAAAGCTCTGGCCAGTATTCTCTTTTGTGCAATCAACTGATCCAAAGAAGCCGCACGAACCCCATTTAGCTCATCCAAATTTATGTACATCTAATCTCTATAATTTTTAGACAACATCTCGCTCTGCAATTGGACTCTTAAAGATTGTACTGTTATTTTCATCGGTAAAATTGCTTCCTGTCCATATGTAAGTATATAAGGACTAACACCTATGCTCGATCTTCATGATGTTTGGTATGCCCACAAAACCATTGACAATAAAACATCCCATTCTCTTAGATTTTCTTCTAGATATTTTTTGATCAGTCCAATAACAACCTTATTAGTTGCTTCAGCTTGTCCATTCGCCTGGGGATAATATGGTGTGGAGTAGACCATTTTGATTCTTTTTAATCGTGCAAATTCTATCACTTTACTTCCGGTGAATACTGTTCCTTAGTCCGCAGTAATCGACTCGGGTAAGCCAAACCGATAAATTATGTTTTCTTCAATAAACTTAACCACAGTCTTCTGTGTAATACTCTTATATGGAATGGCCTCCACCCACTTTGTAAAGTAATCCGTAGTCAATAAAATATAACTATGCTTATGAGAAGAGGGTGGATAGATCTTACCTATTATGTCCATTGCCCATCCCCTAAATGGCTATGACTTTATGATAGAATGGAGCTCCATAGCAGGTACATGTTGCAACGGCCCATGCTTTTGACACGAGAGACATGCTTTGACATAGTTGATACAATCCTGCGTCATTGTTGGCCAAAAGTATCCATACCTTTTTAATAGCCATCTCATCTTGATTCCTGCTTGATGAGCTCCACATATACCTTTATGTACTTCTGCCATCACCAATTTTGCATTATCTTTATTAAGACAGCGTAAGAGTAATCTATCTGAGGATTTTCGATATAATTCTTGTCCTAATATAACATATTTCTGGGCTTGCATCCTTAGCTTTCGATCTTTCGAATCTGGATTCTTCAAATATTCAATGATGATTTGTCTCCAATCCTCTTCTCGAACCACTTTGCTAACTACTATCGATATCTTTCTATGTTCAATAGAAGATACCGACAGCGTTATAGTAGTCACGATGTCTGCCATTTCTTTTGATGTTCGGTATCCAGAAGCTACTTGAGCCAACTTGTTAGCCTCGAAATTCGTATATCTTCTCACATGAACTATGTTGTACTCTCTAAATTATTCTAACTGCCTCTTGGCCAGATAGTAATAACCAATCAAATTTTCATTTGAGTATTGGTATTCTCCCTTTAACTGTTTCACGACTAATTATGAATCACCAAATACTTTGATAAATTGTACTTTCAGCTCAATCAATATCCCCAAGCCAATAATCAGTGCTTCCTATTTAGCTTAATTATTTGAACATTCAAAGTCTAACTTACAGACGCACCTTGTAAGTTTTCCATCGGGAGAAATTATTATCAATCCTGCTTCAGCCATACTCTTAACACGCGATCCATCGAAGTACATAGTCCATGGTAGCACTTGACTGAAGCTCTGCTCATTTTCTTCCATTTGTAAACATGGGTATTCGGTAAGAAAATCGGCAATGGCTTGACCTTTTACTGCCTTGATCGGCACATATGTTCAATCAAATTCAGACAAGATAAATGCCCACTTGGCTATACGCCCTTTTATCACAGGTCGGGATAACATGTATTTTATTATATCAGTCTTGCCGATCACATGCACTTTAGTTGGCAATAAATAATGTCTTAACTTCATACAAGCAAAGTATAAAGATAGACATAATTTTTCAATTGCGGTATATCTTTTTTCAATATCAGTTAGTATTCTGCTTAAATAATATACTGCTTGTTCTTTTCCACTTTCATTCTCTTGTGCCAACATACTCCCGATAGTTATATCGGTAGCCGATAAGTACAATTTCAGTAGTTTATTTGCTTTTGGCGGCACTAATACAGGAGGATTCATTAGATAGGCTTTGATCAAATCAAATGCCTTTTGCTGTTTCTCTCCCCATACAAATTCGTCCTGATTCTTAAGACGCAAAAGTTGTGTCATCGGCTCCATTTTGACAGACAAATTGGCAATGAATCTTCTAAGAAAATTTATTTTCCCAATCATCATTTGTAATTGTTTCTTGAACGTAGGATGGGAAATCTCCATGATAGCCCTTGCTTTGTTCTTATCAATTTCAATTCCCCTTTGATTGACCAAGAATCCCAAGAAATTTCCTGCTCGTACTCTAAAGGTGCACTTGATTGGATTCATTTTCAATTTGTACTTCCTCATCCTGATGAATGCCTGTTTGAGATAATCCAGATGATCTTCTTAGGCTGACTTAACCACCACATCGTCAATATAAACTTCTAAGAATTTACCGATCATATCATGAAAAATAAAATTCATTGCCCGTTGGTATGTGGCTTCTGCATTCTTCAATCCGAAAGGCATAACTACCCACTGAAAAGTCCCGATCGTACTAGGACATCTAAATACTATCTTCGAGACGTCTTCCTTAGCAATAAAAATCTGATTATAACCCGAATGACCATCCATCAAGAATAACATCTCATTTCCCGACGTCGAGTCTACTAACATATCTGCCATGGGCATTTGATAATCATCCTTTGGAGTAGCATTATTTAGATCCTGAAAATCAATACATACTCTCAACTTCCCATTCTTCTTTTTCACAGGGACAATATTTGAAATCCACTCGACGTACCTGGCTGTTTCAATAAATTTTGCCTTCAGCAGCCTTTCTATTTCCTCTTTTACTTTATCAACTACATCAGGAGCAAATCTTCTTGCTAGCTGCTTATGTTGATGAAATCCCTTCTTGATTGGAAGATGATGTTCTACAACATCTCTTGATAAACCAGGCATTTCATGATAGTCCTATGCAAAGCAATCCTTATACTCTTTGATTAGGTTAATCAACTTGTCTTTCATGCCCCCTTACAAAAATGTATTTACATACACTGGGCGGAAAAGACCAGGTTCTCCTATATCAACATCTAGTAATGGATCTTGAGCCTCCATTGTTCTGTCTTCTTTGACTAATACATCTTCCCATTCATCAATACAATATGAGGCTTCAACATTTTGTTTTGCCATTTTCGCCAAGTGTGTGAAGTACCTTTCACAAACTTCTTACAATACGAACTCGTTTTCCATAAAGAATGTGTAATTCTTCTAATGCCAAGCTTGATTTGGGGATCCATTCAGTTTTCCTATCCCCGAAGCGGCAATAAGTAAAGGACTATGGATCTATCTTTGGTAATTCAATAGCATAACGCTCATAAAGACAATCTCAATGTTCTTGACAAATGTTAGTCCACCCGATTGAAGCACATCTCGAATCTGCCTCAACATATTCCACTTTCTCGCCATTCCAAAATGCCAATATTTGATGCAAAGTTGAAGTATACACTGATTAGAGTGTATCCAATCTCTTCCAAGTAGCAGATTATATGAACCATCGGACTCTACTACAAAGAATGTCATTTCAGCCGACTTGGACCCTATGATTAAATCAAGAACTATTGCCCCTTGACTTCGGTAACCTCCCTAAGAAAATCAGATAACTGAACATTAGATGAGATGATGTCATTATCATCTTTCCCTAATTTCTTGAAGTATTTGTAAGACATGAGATTCAAGTAGCTCCAGCATCTATAAAGATTTTACCGATAGACTTATCATTGACCCTTCCTGAAACAATTAAGGATCTTAAATGTTTTGCTCTTTCAGAAGGTACTTTATCAAACTTGATGGCTTCTTTGTCGGGAAACTGAAATTCTATCATGGTTATCTTTTTTTCTGAAATATGTTCGATATTTTCCTCCGTTATCAAATTAGTTCCATACTTTGCTGGAAGTCTAGCGTGGACCATGTTTATCCGTATTGGAGAATCATATTTCTTCGATATCTTGGAATAGCCAGTTCGGTAACTTCTGCCATCCTTTTGTGACAATTTAGGATCCAAGTCTTTTGTTCCACCTTCCTTTGTTGCTTTGGATTGAAAGCTACAGTAATCTACCTGAAATTAATTGTTTGTGGACCCTGAGTAATTCCTTTCTCTTTTTTCATTTCGATGTGAGAGCTACTTCCCGAATCACCTGGTTCTAGTTTACTCTGATCTTTTTCATCGGGATTTCTTCTCCATACCCAATTACCTTTCCTGCTGACAGATGTGAAAGGCAAACCTTACCTTGCCATACCTTTGACTTGGCCATTCTCAAAATTCCTTTGCCTATTTCTTATTCGCTAGAAACGCCTCTTAATAGTTCTATAAGATGCCTGTCCCGGCGATTTAACTATTGACCATTTTCCTTCAGGAGGATCATACGGCACATTAACAATTTTTCTTCTGTGGATTTCCTGAGATTTTAATGGTGGTGGATCATCAAAGTCATCTCCCCAACCGGTTGGCTCAACTGGCAATGATGGAGGCGGATAATCATCCGTATTTTCATAATAGACCACATAGTCAAACTTCTCACTAGGTTCTCCAAGCAATCCGACTTTAGGATCACCTTCCTTATATCGCTGCCATAAACTCTTTTTCTCTGCAGGCTTCGGTAATATTTTGTTTTCTTCATGAACTTGTGTAATTGACTCCCGAATTGGGGGGGCTAGTTGAGATGAACCAGGATGGTATTCCTTCCTCTCATGCCTATGACTAGCATCTTTTCTTTCAAGCACTTGTGCTGTCTGTCTTAGGTAAATTTTCTCTTCTCTTGTTTGTACCGAAGAGTTTTCGGTAGTTACAATATCAGATTTTACCCGTGGTTCGCTTATCCTGTGAATAAATGATCTCGATCTGTATCTTCCTCTCGTTCCCCTCATGAATTGAAACTTGGGAAACTCCCGATTCAACTCCCGATCTTGTCGAATTAACTCCTGGTGGCAGCGAGTGCAAAGTTGTTTGTTGTCATCATCTGTCGTCTCTCGTATATTAACCATGCTGATCATTTTCGGGAAAGGATCTGAATCTACTTCCATTAGGGCCTTGCCTTTGTCTTCGGCAAATTTAATCTTGCCTTGGCGAATTGTCTCTTGGATTATCTTTCTAAACACAATGCAATTCACCGTATCATGAGTTGTAGAGTGATGCCATTTGCAATATCTCTTATCTGCTATTTCCTCCTTTGACGGGATTACTTGTCCTTCATATAATTTGATCATTCTATCTTTCAACAGCAGTTCAAATATTTCATCTAACTTGTAGATATTAAAGGAATAGTTATTTGTTTCCTTAGCCTTGAACTTGGACATATCTCTCACTCTGGCCGGTTTAAGTGCTGGGCACACATATGGTTTTTCAAGTACCATAGTTGCTACAGCTATCTCATTCTCCTCTTCGGCTATCCCACCATGTTCGGTACTTTCGACAAATGCAACTGCTTGCCGATTATCCTTATTCGGCTTCTTATCTTTCTCCTTCAACAAATGTTCATACTTAGAAACCCGAGCGTTTAACCAAAAGAGCTTGTCAAATGCTTGTCCTTCAAATCTTTCCTTAAGATTAAACCTCAAGCCGTTAAAAGCCAAATCTGTGAACTCCTTCTCAGTGAGTGACGTTAAATATCGGTTTCTGGATTTCTTGAAACGGGCAATAAACTGATTTACTGTTTCGGTATTATATTGGTACATCCTGGCCAAATCGGCTACCGTTACCTCTGGTACCGTTCGGTAAAACTAAGAATGAAACTGCCTTTTCATCTCAGCTCATGTTTGAATAGAATTCGCAGGCAAATTTGTATACCAAGTAAACGCTGTTCTTGATAAAGACAATGGGAACAACCTTAACCTTAGATACTCATTAGTTCTAGCTTCTCCACATTGTGCCAGGAATCGACCCACATGCTCCACAGTCGATTGATCTTTCTCTCCAGTAAATATAGCAAAGTATGGCATCTTGAAACCCCTTGGATATGGTATATTATCAAACCAATCGGGATGTGGCTTCCTTTATACTGGCCTTGGCAATCCTCTTTCTACTCTCAACTATTGCATCACCAACTCTGCAACTCTATCTGGGTTTCATGGCCTTAAATTTTACTGGTCTAACCAAGGATCTTTACCCTTAGGATCAAACTGTTGAGGTCGATTCACCCCTTGCTGCTCCATGTTAAAATTAACGAGTGGTGGTGGCCTATAAAGAGAGTTTTCTATCACATGAGGATATGGTTGAGGCGCAGGTGGTCTGATATGATCAGCATTAGGCATATTTTCTGGTGGAGGTACATTCATCATTAGTGGTGCATTTGTGATCATGGGATTAACCAAATTAACATTATTAGGGACATTTTGAGAAAAATTATAAGCACTCACACCATTCATAAGGTTTATAGGGGTATGATTCTCTGGCCTTGGTATAATTCTAACAGAAGGTTGAGAATTTGATCCTCCATTGCAGTTATACCCCATATGAAGAGGTCTCGAAGTTGGTGGTAACAATGTTGCTCCCTGAGAATTTGTATAAAAGGGTGGAACATGAGAAGATGAACTGGGACGTGATATTACCTCATTCATAGCATTGATCACCATGGGATTTATCACATCTGTCACATGTCACACTGTATGATTGGTAAGCTCGTTCTGCTGTTCTTCAAACAGCCTTTTCATCGTGGCTATCAAGGTATTATCTGGTGCCAACACGTGGGCTTGTTCTTCAGTTAATTGTCAAGGAATATCGGCACTTTCTTCTACTTGATTAGCAGCAGAATGCTCAGAACGTGCTCTCTCAACTGGATTGTTGATGTTATCCACTGGTATTCCTTCAGATTGCCTGGTTCTCACCATTTCTCTAAATCTTACCATGCGTGTCCTACCGGGCATACCAAAAAGATGTTCACTCGTTTTCACGAGGACTATCCTTCACCGAAACTTCGGTCTTCGGTTTTTATTAAAGTAGATTCTGTGGTTTGATTACTAGGAGAGTTGTGGTGAAAAATAAGGTGTGACACATGATTGTATGGAATAGATAGAAATCGGATGGATTGAAAATGGATCTGGGATCAACAGAGTTCCAAGCTACGTTACAATACTCCTATGAAAGCCGTAAAAGACTCAAAAGTTAATTAAAGCTATAGGAAACTGTAAATACAAAAAGTAAAGATGCATAGGAAGCTAAAGTGCATATAAGCTTCAGTGTTTTTGCGTTGTTCCTCTTCCTCTTTGCTTCCTCTGAGTATTTGTATCTCCTCCTATCCTGCAACTGCTCGTCGGTTACTTTCATGTTTTCAAACTTTGAATATTTTGGCGCTTCCAATAACTGCCTTTTCCAACCACGTTTTTCCAGTTTTATTGTCCGCCAAAATTGATCTCAACCGCTAAGATGATTTCAAATCTAGACAAGTAACTTCCCATAATATGCTCGTGCTCACTATCTCCACTTTTGCTTATAACTTCTTGTTATCGTGATTTACGTGGCTGGGTTGTGATTTTTTAATGTATTCCCGAAGTGTGAATCTTTCGAATTTCGGGAAAGGGTTGCTGTCCTGAGGCGTTAATATTCTACCATCCCGAATTACAACTCTCCATATTTGGTAAATATACATATTTTCATCGCTTACCGAACTCGGGACACAATGCCATTCACACTTGCTTCTCAGCATATTTCCGAATTTGGTCCAGACGTGTTTCGGAAGATGGCTGATTTTCATTATACGCCAAATTCGGCATTAAAGCCGATTTGGCACTTATGCCGATTCTTATTTTGGTGTCAACACTAACCAAAGATAAAATAATCCAAACTCTTGTTTTCCATGTACTCATAGACCAAAATCCTTTCCTCCCTCTCCATGCAACAACCTAGAAGCCCCACAAGATTCCGGTGTTGAAGTTTGGCTATTAGAATTGTTTCATTCTTAAACTCTTCAAGACCTTGTCTTGAATTTCTTGACAGTCTCTTCACTGCTACTTCTTGTCCTGTGCAAAGATTTCCCTGCATATTGTGGTTTTGGGTATACATGTTAAAAAATGAAATATCATCACTCTGTTTGCAGTAACTGTGTCTTGGAATATGCATGGCTCATCACCATGTAAACTTGGCCAAAGCCACAAGCTCCAATCAAACTATCCTCGGAAAAACCATTTGTAGCATTAACAATGGTAGCCCGATCAAAAAGTGGCAAATCAACATCTTCCTCCTTGATTTTCCAACCTGAAAAAGACCTTAAGGGCCTTGAGCTCACTTTGCATATTTTGGAGGTATACATTCACAGAACCAGTTGCACTGAGCTTTGTTCTTTATTCTGCAATTCCAGATTCGAAACCAGTACACCATGGCCGATAGAAACAAAGCAGCAATAGCTGACATCAGTAAGGCAATGACCATCTTTTTCTTCTTGGCAGAACTATTAGGGAAATCTATGATAGAGAAGACAAATGAGATTAAATGCTATACGCTGGTTAAAAGATAGAATGTCTAGAGAAAAAAGCAATGAATGGCAAAATAAGTACCTAGTTCAGATTTTGGTAGGCGGATGTATAGAGTTTGCCCATGGTTATCTTCTTCGTACTCCTTAATGTCAATTAGGCTTCCAAGCCACAGGAGACAACCGCTACCTCCTCCTCTAACATCTAAATTAGCATAAGCTGCACATGAATAGTTATTTAAGCACTTGGCCTCCCATTCCTCGAGGCTCATATTTTTTGTTCAGCCAGAACTCTAACAGGTCAGGAATTTTCACTTTGGAAAGTTTGAGGAACCCTTCTTCCTTCGAACAATTTATTGGCACTCTTCTCATGCATCCACTGGACCAATTAAGGACATCCCATTCTTCTGGAGACTTTGGTACAAACCCCTTTAAGCAATCGCATATGGAAGCTCTGTTAATTCTACAGATACCACTGGCTCCACAAGTACCGTAAGCATCGCATGGATCGTTGGGCACTGAGTACTGGAGCGACCCTGAATGGTTCATTGTAAGTACTCTTGCGATATATTCACTTTTTCTGACTTCATGTACAAGAAAGATCTCACTTTCACCATAGAAGAACACTATCTTGGTCACTGCATTCGGTCCCACTGGAGCACCACTGAACTGTATTCCGTTCCACGGTCCTGTCTGATATTTCTTGCTGGATCCTAAGCTGCTGACAATTTCGGGTTAAGGCAACCCGTGAATGTTCAACCTGTAAGTATAATCTCCAAGGTAAGGATCATCCATGCTTTTCCAAGAAGTCAGACGCATTTCTAAACCTATTTTCAAGTCCCATCCTAATTTCATACTAGGTAGGAGTGTGTCGGACGGATGATCAAAACTCTGCCATGAATAATCATTAGAATTCAGACTGGTATTCCCTCTGAGAACAAGATTTCCAGTGTCTAAGAACTGGGCAACCGGATTTTTAAGAACCCTGGACAAATTAGAAGACCAGATGACACTCTTTGATGGGTTGACAAGAACTAGATCTCCATCATGGCTAAATGTGAGAGCTCCATGTGAATCAGTGAGCGGATTGCCCCTGTTGGCAACCCAAACTACTGTTTCCGGAGTGATCTTGTACCATATGCCCAAGTACCTTTTCTTGGAGTTGCCAGGAGAGAAGAAGCCGAGCTCAAAGCTTTGGCCTGAAGAGACCACTGTCTCTCCATTTTTCATAGACTGGCCGGAATTTAAAGTGTCAGCTGCAGTCGATAAGCCGAAGACTGACAGGCAGACAATGAAAAGGCAGATGAACAAAGTAGGTGTTTCCATCCCTAAACTAAATCATGCATAACCGCGAATCAGAATAAGATTTAGAAGAAAAAATACATGTTCTTGTGCCATGCAAGCTAAAATCTAGGATTTGGAGAGAAATAGGATTGTGATCATCACTGTCTGCCTTCTAAGAAGCTGTCAGGATAGAATTTTTCAGTTGGCTCGACTGGTCAACTCACATGTCCTGCAAGATTGGTGGAGATCCTTTCTAGGTCGCGCGCATCACATTTCTTATTTCTAGGACACGTCGGTCAGAAGATTCGTATTCTTATTTTGGCCTGATGCTTGATGATTGGCACATAACTGAATTCGCATTCATATTTGAACTATACCACGCACATTGCAATCTACTGTAATTGATTATGTTCACCGTGCGTTTATCAATGTCATCGTGGCATTAACCACGGGGCATCACAGACGGCCTTCGGCTAAGTCGTGATGTGAAATGTGAAATTGTGAGTACTCTAGCATTAAAAACGTACACAAGCAAAGTCGTATAACAGATTGTGATTTGATTTTTGAACATTACCGGACTCTTAATTGCGGACTTCTCAGTTTGTCGCATCAAGCTACTAGATAGAACTTAAAGAGATGCCCACCTTGGTCTTTCATTTGTCACTTCAGTCTGACCTGAACACCCACAAACTTGAAAATTTTGGGACATTTGTCCGGGCTCTTAAAGAGTCAAGGCACGTTAAAATCTATGGAAACCGGAGAAACTTCTCAAAAGTTACGATGGGGCCCTTCTGATGAGCATCATACATAGCGGTCATAAGATGATACACACCTTCGCCCTTTTGTTGATTTTTTTTTCCTGTTTTGGTCCATCAACTATTTTGCATTTGACAAATTTAGACTTGGAACCTCCCAAAATATATTAATCACAATTATTCATTACATTTAAGATTTTCACTGCTTCAGTTTTTAAATGCCAAAGCATTTAGTTGACTACTGTAGGATTCTAATTGCTAATGATTATCGCCATGATGAATTTCTTTTCAATTTTTTTAGGTTCTCTAAATACTCTGGCTTAGTACAGTACAAGAGGATAAGTGGGAATATAGGATGAAATGTGGGGATGGATTGGATATTTACTCTAAAAAAACATCAGTTCTATCATTTGACAATGCATATCGTCATAAAGACGATCCACGTCATTATGAACGAGAAACTCGTTTGCTACTCGAGTCTTGAAGCTTGTTGGCCTTCATCTCGTGCTAAATAGTCCTCAATATGCAAGCAAGCGACAGATTCATATCCACACATATCACAATGCTTTCACAAACTTTTCAGATTGTTGTTTAGCAAAAGTTTTCTATAACTGGAGAACCTGATGAAGCAACGTTGACGTCTAGCTCACTGTACCTCTCACACTTTGAAGTGCTTAGTTCACATCTAATTATTACTAGCCCAAGTTTAATTAGGAAGACTCTTGAACACAACTATGCACAATTCTGAAGCTAATGTTAGAAAGATTGATGATCAAGGGAGGACAACTAGGAGCTGAAACAAAACCTGTACTCATTGGTCTCCTCTTTCCTTAGTTCAAACCAAACTAATGATATGATAAACAAAAGTTTTAATTTGACTAGCTGTCTTATTTATATTTCCTTATGTTATTCCTTCCTCGGGCAAGATACCAATATTTCCCTTTCCATGTCAAGCTCACACGGGATATCTCTTATCCATTCTGTCATTATGGTTGTCTATAATTGTTTCCTGTCGATTCTGATTCTACCTTGAATACTACGGGAATGTTGGATTTCATGAAAAAATTTCCTGGAATAATATTATTAATCAAAGGAACGCGGGATTCCTTCCTTATCGCTCTTGTTTTGAGAGCCTAGGAAAGTCATCCAACATGTGATCGGTACTTAAAATTATGTTCGGGAAAAGGAAGCTATGAAGTCTTATATAGTCATATTAGAATCTCATGATTTGTCATTTACCTATACCTAGCAAATAAATATGATGTAAAACTTTGGTGTATAAGAATATCTTTCAGGAAAGGTGGCTAAGGTCATCTTGTTTGGGTTCACTTTTGTCTGCTCTACCATCTTACATACAACTAGTAGCATGCACGTGCGTTGCACAAACATGTATTTTATCATTTGTGTAGGATGAACTATATATTAAAACACAGTATTGGTTACATTGTATCTTATTTCATATGAATCTTCCTTTTTGAACCAAATAAAGATGAAACTCTCAGTTCATATGTATATTAATGTAAAATATAAGAAGTCGGTAACAGTTAGAAAATTATTCCTAAGTATTATGTGACATATATAACTTTATATGTGATGGACTACATTAATGTAATGTTGAGGTAAAATAATAAAAATCTTCCAAGGAAATATTTAATAGGAAGAGTTACAAAAAGTGCTAAAGTTTTCAATAAATGCTAATTTGGGACATAAAAGCTCAGTAAAACTATTTTTAGTTACTGAACAAAACCAGCAAGGAGAAAAATCAATCTCTTAAAGGCAATCCTTTGTTGTGCAAAGCAAACCATTGAATAATAAAATAAACAAAACAAGAAAATAAATTGGATATCATATTTACATGGTTTGGTCGGTGTAACCTACATTCACGGGAAAAACAACACAATATTCCACTATAGATTAAGTGATACAACGGAGAATATATCTAACTCAAGTCACTCGAACACTCTTAGTACTTTCTAGGCACTAATTACACCCTATAACTATAACAGCCTGAATTTCGATGTAATTCCGGGATCAATAAAATTGACATTAGTTCGCATTTCATTTTAGTAAGTCTCGCCCAGAACTGATCACTCTAGGGATACTAACCAAAAGGGGTATGGCTAACTAGGAAGATGGTACGTGGACCAGGGACCCGATTGCGAATCGGACACCGATCTTGAGAAATGATGAGGGAATATTTTGGGCCAACGTGGGCCGATCTTAGGAAAAGTGACGGATTTGGTTTGGCCAAGGCCAACGATGTACAATCGGATCGCGGGTGATTCCGCAAGTCCGAGAATACACGTGGCCAACTAGTCCCGAACTTGAACCGAATGATCGCGACATCTGAAACTAGCGATAATTCTTCTCATTCTCTGAGTGATCGAGATCGTCATGACTCGGATAACCCTAGGTCGATACGCGTAAATCCTAAACAGCCGCTCGTTAGTAAGAGACCTTAAAATTTGAAATCTAACGAGTTTTGATCACGAAATTAGACCCGGACTTCGGTGTCGACTTTCGAGGGCTTAAGAGATTATTTTCACGATTCTGATGTCATATTATGCTGGCCACACACGTTTGGGGTGAGTACGGTCGAAAAATGGAATTTCGACCCGAAAGTCAAAAATTACGATTTTGCCCCTATAGGCGCCAACGTTGGTTTTTGGGGTCGTTTGAGGTTATTTTTCGAGGCCGATGACATTTTGGGGTGGCCACGCACATTTAAAGTTGTTACGATCAAAAATTGGAATTTCGGCTCAGAAGTGAAAAATAATATTATTTTAATCCTTAGGACTTTGCAATTGATTTTCAAGGGCTTAAGAGGCTATTTTCACGAATCCGACGCCATATTATGTTGGCCACACATATTTAGAGTTGATTTGGACAAAAATTGGAATTTCACCCGTGACCGGAAAAATGACCATTTTGCCCCTGGGCTATTTTTGGTCCGAATTTTTGGAAAATTATTTGGGATAATTATTAAGAGTTTTCAGCTGCATTATTGGACCTAAAGATCATTTTTCTCATCAATTATTGGGCTGAAACGAACGAGGGCCGTCGGATTTGGGGTATTTTGGTCAAATGGCCCAGATCGGCGACACATGGCGCAAGTAGGCTGTGATATTTGACCAGATCAGACCAGTTTCTCTCTCCTCCCAGCTCCCATTCAGCCAGAACTCTCTCCCTCTCTCCCGAATCCCTCCTCCTCTGTTTTCCCTCTCCCTTGGCCGTTCTCGCCGGAGCTCACCGGAGCCATGCCAACCGCCGTCCACTGGTGCCGCTGCTCCGCCTGACCTCGCCTCACCACCCTCACCCCATCCCCCTCTTTCTCTCTCTCTCTCTCTGGCCATCTGTACGCCGTCCGTACGGCCACCGCGCCAGCCACCGCTACCTCGTCGGCTATCGTTTCCCCCCAGTCCGTACAGTATCCGTATGGTTCCCGTACGGTCCGTACAGTCACCGTCTGTACGCCGCGTCCGTACGCTGCCGGCCGCCCATCCGTACCGCCATCGCCGTCGTCGCCTCCGAAATGCCGCCTCTGATTTTGCCGTTCACCAGCAATTGGCCGCTCGTTTCTCGTCGTCGTGGACTAGAAATTAGGTGAGTATATTTTCTAAACTCGGATTAGGACTGATAGTGCATTTCTTGGACTGGGTTGAGTATGATCAGTGTACATTGGGAGAAATTAGTGAGTTGAATAATAGTAATTGTGACTGGAGTAATATTGGTAATTTATTGGGCTAGCATGGACTAGTTGAGGATTAGGTGACTGGGCTGTTGAGTATGCCCGGGCTGACTGAATTGATGATTGTGTGCTCAATTTTGGTGAAATTGAATAGTGCCATGTCGTGTGCTCGTGTGGCCGACTCATGCGAAGTGTGATCGACCATTTGATGGCTTGAGTGGGTTATTGAATTACACATTGTGAATTTGGGTCGCACGATATTAATAGGCCAAGTAAGCATGTGGCTGGTAAATTAGGCACTGTGGAATGACTTTGATTGAACTGTGTGCCTGTGCCTATGCTATGTGGATGCTCATGTTGCATTTCATGGCACGCGTTATGAATGCCGAGAATGAGGCTTGTGATGAAATTGTGCGAGACTGCGTGCCTGTCATGAGCATGTGATCACCTAAAATACCCTCATGCGTGTTACGCGGGGTTCAGATAATAACTGGTCGTGTGTATGTGTGATCACAATTTCGCCCCGATGTGTGTTACGCGGGGTGTGCCGTCCTGATGCGTTTTACGCGGGACGATACCCGGTACGTCCGAAAGACGACCAACCTGATGCGTTTTACCCGGGCTTTGCTTCGTGAGGAGAGCAGTATTGCGCCTGATGCGTTTTAACGCGGGCTAGAAGACACTGGGCCGGGGGCGTTTTACGCTGGCCACGGAGTGTTGTGATTTTAAAGTAAAGAGACCTCATGCACTTTGTAGCAGGTCATGGTAAACGAGATAACATAATTAGGCCAGTGCGTGGTACGAGACAGAATGTGGACATTTGCATGCATAAGAATGCATGGGCTGGCGTGTGAGTGTGCAGGACTCGGCGAACGGCACGCGATATTATCACTATTGAGTATGAACATGCGTTTGACGTATGTGTGAACTGAGTGCTCTCGCATGTAGTTTGATTTTATTATTATTGAGAATAACCTGCAGGGTCCGCCAGGTAAGTGATCTGGGCCCGAGAGCTTAGATCAGAAGTTGTTTATGAGTTGAGATTGCAGTATTTGTTGTACGTTGTCGGTCAGGAGATTGCATGTTAGCCTAGCCTAGGTTTAGGGGGTTATACTTGCTGAGATTCGTCTCACGATTGTAATAACCCAACTTTTCAAACCCCCAGCAGTAGGATGCCGAGGTCACGACCTCTTTTTCGAATACCGCATTTTATCCAACGGTCATCGAGCGTGCACCTCTGTGGAGACGGAGCATCTTATATAAGATATTACTCGGTGTTGTTTGTAAACGTGGGAGAGTCGTATTACCACATCTAGGAGTATGTGGCTTGGTGTTACAGAGGAACCGACGAAGTAATCGGACCCCCGCTTAGAACCTTTGATGTCCCGGTGGACGTGAACGATGTCATGATCCCGTAGATAGCAAGTGGCGAGATCTCAGATCCTCCAACTCCACCTGATTGGAGTAGCCAGGGCGAGACCGTGGACGAACTTGCTGCCATGGTGTCGCGACCTAAAAAAATCGGGTTTCGATCTTAGGCTAATGGATTACTAGATCAATTAAATTAACTAACCTAACTCGAGTTCTCCCAAATTCTACCAAATCGCAACTGAGGTCCAATTATGAGTATGCAAATATTTTCAACGGGAGTCACCACTAATCATTTAGGGTAGGTTGATTAGAAACCTAAATAAAATAGCGGGAGTACTATTTTATTTTTACGAACCAGAAATCATAAATTCGGGGACTTGGTTACGCTAGATTCCCTAACGTCCTTTCAGTACCAATTTCGAGAAAAATACTCAATTTAACAATTTTGATAAATCCTGACTTAGAGTTCAAAGGTGCAGAAATTTCTTTTTGATTTTTACTTATTTAAATGAAAGCTAACCTATATGTAATGACGTGCAAAAATTGACATGCAACCTAACATGCAAACTATATGTCATGCGATGACGTGACCTATTTCTAATGAAGGGCATATTATTTTTTGTATTTTTCCAAATGAAATTCGGAATTAAAATGCGAATTATCTAAACATGTAATTTTAAACTAAAGAAATTGACCTATTCTAAAGTAATCTTTTTGGTATTTTTTTTATTGAAATTCGAAATTAAAATCAAGTAAAAAATATAACCGCGAAATCTTTCGAATTAAGTTTCGATATGAAGCCTGACAGATCGACCCTAAAATTCGAAATACTCGCTATGGAAATAATTCTATCTAAAGCCTGATAGATAGATTTATTTCCATGTGTGCGGTTGCGGATTAGGAAATTTTCCTAATCGATCACATCTTGAAAAATTCGATATCTTAAATATATTGGATATGTTCAAAAGATTTTGAAGATTCTAAATTCTATCCAAATTTGATAAGTAATAGATATCTAAGATTTCAAAAAAAAGAAATAAATCCTAATTGAAATATTGCCTATTGTTCAAATATGCAAGGTTAGATATCAATAAGCACGAATTAAGCAATAAACTATTCAAATCAAATCGGGATAAGATAATTACCTGATTTGCAGATTTCTTTCCAAATTTGAATTTGCAGCGGATCGGGATTGCGGATCGAAATGGTGACCGGTGGTGCGTCGGGAGCAGCGGCACGACATCGAGAGTGGCAGCGGCTTGCAGTGGTAGACGATAGCAGCGACAAGCAGTCTTCGGAAGTCGCGGAACAGCAGCAGCTCACCACGGGAGGGCGACGAACGTCGAGGATGGCAGCAACTTCGGAGGATGTTGGCGTTGTGGTGGGGCAGGCCTCGCACGGAACGCAACCAAAGGAACAGCCGGCGTCGGGGTTAGCCTGGTGCAAGCAAGGGTAGCGACCCAGCCGCAGCGATGGTATGGGTGCAACGGCGACAGCAGCAGCGAGATCCTCAAGCGCCGTGAAGGAAGCAGCAGCAGAAACTGGGGGCAGAATTTATTGACCAAAATTCCACGAACATGGACTGGTGGAATTGCTAGACACCTGGACTCCTTGAAGATCACTTTGGAATTGGCTTTGGCCACTAGCAGCAGTGGGGAAGAGGTTGATGTTGATCTTTTGCCAAGGAAGAGCTTGCGGCAGTGAGGCTCTCGACGATAGCAACTTGTCGTTGGTGTAGCAGGAGTGTCGGGCGTGAGATGCTTCGCGACCTGGCTGCTTCGTTTTCGGACAAAGGTGTAGTGTTCGTGAAGGTTGTTGGTGACGGTGAAAAAGCACGCCGGTATGGAGGGTCTCCTTGGTTGTGAGGCGGTACGGCGGTGAGGTAGACGCGTGCGCGACCGACTCTCTCTTTCTTGCTCCTTGCTCTCGCTCACGTGTGTCTTTCGTGCTCTCTCTGAAAATTTCGCTCTGAGAATTATGAGAGCCCCCCTTAATTATGACACATAACGATGTATTTATAATGTAAACCTAGGTCAATTAGCTGGGCTTTCTAGTGCTAATGGGCTTAAGCTTTAATCATCATTTAATTTCAAGTAAGCTGAATTAATGTGGGCTTTTATTTAATTAAGCTTGATGGGCTAATCTAAGCTCAAATTAAGACAACCAAGCTCTTTTACGTGTGATTTTCGGCCCTTGCCTTCCGAGTGAGCCTAGTCTCGTTCGGTACCCGAGCTCGATTTACGTGATGAATTTTAAGCTCGCTTGCCATCGCCGATCCAATGCGGAATGCAATTAATCTATATGAACCTAAATTATATGCTATGCAATTTTAATATTTTTGTTCAGGGGTTAAAAATTTAATCCCTCATTTTCTATACAATTAACACTAAATAATGCGCCAAAATTTAGGTGTCAACAGCTGCCCCTCTTTGAGTGGAGGCTCGCAGAGGTTTCGCTCAAAGACTGAGACCTAAATTTAAACTATGAAAAATGATGAATGATGATTTTTTTTTAATGATGCATGATATGCAATCAATAAGGAACGTATGCTAAGGCTTTTCACTTCATGCGGAGCGGTGAAAGAGTCTTACATACGGATCGCACAAAAAGCGTCCAAGCGGGGGAAAGCTTTATAATGCTTTTACTTCCCTCGAACTCCAAACTTCTAGTCTATTGGGAATATGGTTCTCAAGGTACTGGATTGCCTACCTATTACCTGTAATTTCCTACAGATGCGAAATAGCGTATGATGTGAAGAAAGAATGGGATGTGTTGCCTATACCACTAGGCAATCACGAAAAGGACCATGTCACCTCTTCCATTGGATGAGCATGGAATGGGGTGTGCTTCGTACTCCACTTAACAACACTAAGAGAGAAATTATGTCGCCTGTCCTACTGGGCAAACATGAAATGGGGTGTGCTTCGTACTCCACTTAGCAACACCAAGAGAGGAATTATGTCGTCTGTCCTACTGGGCGAACATGAAATGGGGTGTGCCGCGTACTCCACTTAGCAACACCAAGAGAGAAATTATGTCGCTTGTCCTATTGGGCGAACATGAAAATACGGTGTGCCGCGTACTCCACTTAACAACACCAAATGTGAAATTATGTCGCTTGTTCCACTTGGTGAACATATGAGAGAGAATTTCTCCTATTCCGAATAGAGAAACGATGAAAAATAATTAGCAGACGTACCTGAATTCTTCTTATGACGGAGCCAATGGCATCGCTCCTATTTTTACCTGAGAAAAGCGCAAAGGCAGAGAAAACATAATTCATGAATCTGCTTGCATTACCAAGCTTTACTAGGGAATTTATTAATAAGAACAATCATTTCATCCTTTTGACATTTTGATCATATTAAATGAGAGACCTTTAATCAGAAAGGACTTTCCACTCACTCTCAGTGAAAGGCTTTTGACTCGACCTTTGATGCGGGTATAAGAATCACTCGAACTCTCTTCATCGTGCTTGACAAGGGTTTGGATATTCTCAAAATCAGTATGACTTGGCCAATCTGAGAGGTCTTTATAAGGACTAAAATGCAGACTTGGTCAAAGGTTTCACAACGGGGACTCATGAGAGTCATAGCTTCCAAAGAATTGATATTACCAGCTGCTCCTGGTTTACAAGTCAGGAATGCTGCAAAAATGAGATAGAAAAATCTTGCTCGCATTTTTTCGAGCAACATTTATGAACATTTGAAATTCTACGTTAACTCAAGTGCCCTATTCCGAAGAGACTTCGATAAAGGCTGTAACGTAGGTTCGGGTAGGCTTGAAATGAATGGCCTATTTCCATCAAAAGGGATATTATGAACATGGAGATTGGTGATCGTCCCATCTAGTAATTGCTCCACAAATGAACCTTCAAATGGTCTTTTCCTTGAAGAATGATCTTGCATATCGATTCAGTTCTTGCTGAAGCTTTTCTCTCTCTCTTTTTTTTTAGAGAGAGATTTTCTTTTCTTCGAGAGATTTTTCCGAGAGAGAGAACTTCGATTTGATGGAGTCCTTTGCATCCTTTCTGATAAATTTTCTTTCGAGCTCCCATTTGCCCCAAGTCATCTTGAACTTATCTCGAGATGATTTCATTTGTTTATCACAAGAATAATCACCAATCGAGTTGAAATGAATTCACCACTCAAATTGGGTATGCAAAGGATATAATGTGTAGGGATATAGAAAGAAATGCTCTTCGTCATATCTAAGGCACTCGAGCTAACACAGAACTTGCATGCAATAAATATACTTGAAGATTGATGCAAGTGAAAGCAAGAAAATTCTAACCATTTTGAACTTTTTAAGAAATTGCCCTAGTATGGGGTTGTTCCCGACAGGGGTAAGAAATGAAACTCCGTTCAAAGGGGTTAAGCAAATGATAACCTGTAGTGTTTAGATAGAGGAAATGAATGCCTCTCATTATTTTGGTTATCATACTTTTCGTGAGATAATCCTTTATCTTGTCAGCACGGAATTTTGACTCAACTCGCACTAGAGATTATTATTCAGGACGTGTATGGACATGACTTGCCTTTCGTCATCTTGAAGTCTCTCATGCAATATGATCGCTTCATTAGGACAGAAACAGATTGCCAAATCAAAAGCCTTCCTCAAACAAAGCTTAGTAACATCAATTGATTCATAAAATTCAACTTGATACTTGATAGAAACAAAGTCAGAATGAGTACAAATCAAGTGTAATACTTCTTCACAGAATCAAAATTAATAGGACTGGAAAAAACACGACCATCCATCTCGGCTAAAATCAAAGCACCTCCTAGAAGGACTTTCTTCACAATGTACGGGCCGCCATAATTTGGGGCGAATTTTCCTTCTGCAAGAGGAACTATCGGCAATAACTTCTGCAGGATAAGCTCACCTACCTGAAAATGTTGAGGCTTGACTTTCTTGTTGAAAGATTTATCAACTTGTTGTTGGTAGCACCGGCCATGACATAGAGCTCTAAGTCTTATCTCATCAATCATGTTCAACTGGTCCAACCTCTGCTGGATCCAATCTGCTTCTGACAATTGTACCTATGAAAGAATACGTAACGAAGGAATTTCAACCTCAACAGGTAGAACTGCTTCCATACCGTACACAAGAGAATATGGAGTTGCCCCTGTAGATGTCCGGGTAGAAGTCCGATATGCCATAAGTGCAAAAGGTAATCTTTCATGCCAATCACGATAGTTCTCAGCTGTTTTAGCCAAGATTTTCTTGATATTCTTGTTGGCTGTTTCGACCGCTCCATTCATCTGCGGACGATATGGAGAGGAATTCATATGCTTGATCTTGAACTCCTTAAACAGATCATCCATCAATTTATTATTTAGATTCGACCCATTGTCAGTAATTATGGTCTCAGGTGTACCATATCGAGCAATGATGTCTCGACGAATGAACTTCACCACATTTTGGGCCGTCACTGTCGTATAGGACATAGCTTTGATCCACTTCGAAAAATAATCGATAGCGACCAAGATAAACCGATGTCCATTTGACGCTTTAGGATTGATTGGGCCAATCACAGCAATGCCCCACATAGAAAATGGCCATGGTTCAGACATCTGATGCAATTCATTCGGGGGAGTATTAATCTTGTCATCATGGATCTGGCATTTGTGACAACTCCGGACATGCTGAATGCAATCACTTTCTAAAGTGAGCCAGTAATAACCTATCCTCATTATCTTCCTTGCCAGCATATGACCATTCATGTGCGGGCCACATACTCCCTCATGCACTTCTAGCATCAAGCGAACAGCCTCGGTTGAATCAACACGCCTTAATAAAATCGAATCATAGGACCGCTTGTATAGGCATTCTCCGTTCAAGAAGAACTTCGACGCCATTTTCCTGATATACTTTCGGTCAGATGCGGTACTTTTCTCAGGAAACTTCTGTGTTTGAAGATATACCTTGATATCATGATACCACGACTTGCCGTCAGGCTCTTCTGTCGTGGCCATGCAATAAGTCGGTTTCTGTAAGATCTCTATCTTTAAATGTTCAACTTCTAATCCACTTGTCACTCGTAGCATTGCCGATAGCGTAGCCAGAGCATCGGCAAAATGGTTTTGAGTCCTTGACAGGTATTCAAACGAAATGTCTTTAAACTCTTCCACCAACTCCTCTAGATAGGCGTGATAGGGCTGCAACTTAGTATTTCTAGTTTGCCACTTACCAACGGTACGAAGAATAATGAGGGTTGAATCTCCAAACACCTTAAGTCGAGCTACTCCCATTTCAATTGCAGCTTGTAGCCTAAGGATGCATGCTTCATATTCAGCGATATTGTTCGTGCAAGGAAATATCAGTTTCGCCGCCACTGGATAATGTTGTCTGCCTAGGGATATTAAAACTGCCCCGATACCTGATCTTGACAAGTTTACGGTCCCATCAAAATACATGGTCCATATATACTCATCAATTGGCATGACTCTATCCTCTAGCGGACCCAGATCCTCATTTTCCCAGGATTTTCGGCCAGGACGTCAGCAATTACTCGTCCTTTGACTGATTTTTGAGACAAGAATTGAACATCGAATTCTGAGATGAGAATCTGCCATTTTGCCAATTTCCCAACCAAAGCGGATTGATTGAGTAAGTATTTGATTGGATCACACTCTGTTATAAGCAATATCTGATAGTGCAAAGTGTATTGCCTCAACCTGTGTAGCACCCAGGCCAATGCTGCGCACGTTCTTTCAGCTTCGGAATAGTTCATCTCAGAGGTGGTGAACTTTTTACTCAAATAATAAATCGCACGCTCTTTTTCCATCCTCTTCACTTTTCTGAGCAAGCATGGTACCTAAGGACTCACTGTGGATTGTAAGGTACAGGATTAGATGTTGCCCCGGCGTTGGTGGAACAAGCACCGGTGGATTAATCAAGTAGTGCTTAATCTTGTCGAACGCCAGTTCACACTCTTCATCCCATCTAACCAGCGCATTCTTCTTGAGGAATTTAAAGAAAGGTTTCGCTGTCTCAGATAGCTGAGAAATAAATCTAGCTATATAGTTTAGTCTACCCATTAAGCTATGAACTTCCTTCACCGAAGAGGAAGATTTTATTTCACAAATGGCCTTCACTTTTGATGGATCAATCTCAATCCCTTTGTTGCTGACAATGAAGCCGAGTAGTTTGCTAGAGGCTGCCCCGAATACACATTTTGCCGGATGGAGGCGCAATTTGAACTTGCGAAGCCTATCGAATAATTTCGTCAAGGTTTCTACGTGATCTTCTCCACGTCGAGTTTTTGCAATCGTGTCGTCAATATAGACCTCAATCTCATTATGCATCATGTCATGGAACAACGTGACCATTGCCTGCTGGTAAGTTGCCCCAGCATTTTTGAGATCAAAGGGCATCATCTTGTAATGAAATGTCCCCCATGGAGTGGTAAATGCTGTTTTTAACTTATCATCCTCATTTATCAAGATTTGATTATAACCTGAAAAATCATCCATGAAGGAAAATAGTTCGAACCCGGCTGTGCTGTCTACAAGCACATCAATGTGCGGGAGTGGAAAATCATCTTTAGGACTAGCTTTGTTCAGATCTCGGTAGTCAACACACACTCGAACCCGACCGTCTCTCTTCAACACTGGGACTATATTAGCGACCCATTCTGAGTATTGGGTAGTCACAATAAATCCCACGTCAAGAAGCTTCATGACCTCTTCCTTGATCTTCTTTGCCAGTTCTGGCTTAGCTCTTCGCGACCTTTGCTTCACAGGCTCAACCGGAGGATCAGTCAGTAGACAATGTTCGACAATCAATCGATCGAGACCCGGCATGTCAGCATAAGACCAGGCAAAGATATCTTGATAATCTTTCAACAACTGGGTCAAGCGTTTGACCACATCTTCAGGAAGACATGTACCAATCTTCACCTCTCTAGGATTCTTAGTGTCGCCGAGGTTGATCACCACGGTTTCTTCGGCAGTCAGAAGTTTAGATTTCTCATGAATTTTCAAGTTCCGTCGTATCTCTTCATCATTCGGATTAGAATCGTCTGAGTCATCAGACTGACTTGCATCACATGTATGAGGATCCACGATTCCCGTCCCTTCGCATGCCTCCAGATTAGTATCTCGCGAGCTAGTGTCCGTTTCCTCCAACCGTCCTTTCTCGATAGCTCCAATAAAGAAATCATCGAACAGGGTAGTGATTCTCTCCATTGCATCATCAGGATCTTCTGTCACTAGAGGTGTTAGGTCATTCATACCTCCCCATCCATCCGGGACAATGTCGCAGGGGTCAACATAGAAGCTCGGGAGCGTCGAGTATTTCACATAATAATCGAACTTGCCGCTTGGTTGCCCCAAAATGTCGATCACCTCTTTCTCTTCATGTATCATTCTTACAGGACTCGGGGGTGTAGTCCGGATGTTTGGAACTATGAGAAGATTGTCTCGGCCTTGGCAGAGCCACGAAGCACGGAATGTGAATGCCCCAGTATCTAAAAGGTCCTGAACCTTGTGCTTTAGAACATAGCAGTCATCAGTGGAGTGATCGACTTCTCCCATGTGATAGTCACACTTTTTGGATGGGTCGTAGTTGGAGAATCGCTCAGGATTAGGCCGCTTCAGCTCAGTGGAAAGCAAGCCCTTTTCCCAGAGGATCGTCAATACTTGGGATAGAGACCTGGGGAGAGGAGTGAATTGTCTTCTAGCGTCTTGTCGTCGATTAGAGAACGGGTGTCTTGGTGGGATGTCTTGACATCCAAGGAGTAGTCGTGCTTTGCTTTGCTGAGGTCGCGATGTTGGAATGAGTGGATCCCGATCACCTTGTTCGTGCTTTACAAACTTTGGACGTAAGGTGCTCAACTCCTTAGGGTCAGGGGACTCAATAGTACTGCCAGGTATGACTGCTTTGTCATTTGAGTCGGTGCTGAAGGGCTTCGTTTGAATCATTACCCTTGGCCCTTAAGGAAAGGGAAGGGTCATGGTGAGTTGTTTCAAGCAGTCCGACAGATACGCCGTTTGCCTCGAGAGTTGTTGGAGTATGACAGCGGCTTGCTTCAGGTCCTTCTCGATATTAGCGAGGCGGTTCAGCACTTCACTCTGAGCACTTTCTCTCATGGCCAGGCGAGAACGGCCGGTGGTCGACGATCCATAATCACTTAGCTTGAGTATCAACTTCCTTGCGGTGGTGGCTCACAGCTAGGGGTGTTTCGGCTTGGCGGCTGGCCGTCGTACGGGGCTCTAAGAAACAAAGACAAGGACGGCATTTATGCAGAGAAGCCGCAGTCGTCGCGAGAACGGCAAGTGGTGGATGGAGCTGCGGTTTATGTTGGGCGGTGAGCTCACGGTGGCGGAGGAGCAACAACGAAGGAACTCGGCGAGGTTGCCCCTTGGCAAGGCTCGAGCGATGGATCGATAACTGTGGATGATCCGTAGTCACCTGATTCAAGAGAAATGAACTAAATAAGCACATGGTCAAGATAAGGTTAGTCCATGACACGCTTTCTAGTTTTTTTTATTCTTCATTTATTCATAAAAATACTCGTATATGAACGAGACTTTATGGAAAAGTGTTCTAATCAAAGAAATATAAATAACACTCTAGACATAACCTAAGAAATAGACGCATCAAAATCCCTAATCATAAAACTAGGAAAACCAAAAATTAAGACTCCCTAGAAACTATGAACTGAAAACAAATTCTCTAAAGCATTTTTTTTATTATAAAAACGATGACAACCTCTTGTGAAAATAATGACCTATGACACATCCAGGAAGATGAAGACAGATTGAAAATACATTCTCCAAAAAGCCTTCTTTCGTTTTTATTTTTCATTTTATTTTCAAAGGACTCAATGATTATTACTTTCGAGTTGAAAACCGAACTAGACCCATCATGGACCGACAAAAAAAAAACGAGAAAATAAGTAAACTACAAGATAAAAGTTCAGAAGACTTACTTTACTAGGTAAGACCATGACAATCACATAGACATGCACATGAATCGTGAGTTTAAATCTTAATCTATCTATCCTAATGGCTTTTGCAAAGTGAAATGATGAACGGAACGACACGTCGCAGCCTCGCGCACAATCATCATGACTAGTCGCAGCCTCGCATACAATAGTCATGACTAGTCGAGTCCAATCACTTCTGCTTGGTTCGGTCGACAAGGGCAACCTCCATGCGTAGCAGCCTCACGTGCATGAGGACGACCCTTGAGCCATTATTTTGAAAAATTTTCGGGATCTAAATCGGATAACCTTTAGCGAAGTCTTACCACCAAGGTTAAAGAACCATCTAAATACCATCTTAGTACTATGGGTGTGACCCAGGTCCGGTCACAGGTTGTGTGTGGTGTAGTGCAAATACTGTAAATCATGCACAACAATTATATGCAAACACCACTTCAATAGTACGAAAATTAAACCAAATTCCAATCCACCAAACCTGTAAAACAAAGGGTTAGCCAATCACTACTCCCCTTATAACTCCCATCCTACAAAACCATTTAACACCTAAGAATGAGAATTCAATCAAATTTTGCTAAAACGAGTGATTTTTCAATGAAAATTTTCTGGCCTAAGTCTCCCTTAAATTTTCAAAAAAATTCAAATCTCCCCAGCGGAGTCGCCAAGCTGTCGTAACCTAAAAAAATCGGGTTTCGATCTTAGGCTAATGGATTACTAGATCAATTAAATTAACTAACCTAGCTCGAGTTCTCCCAAACTCTACCAAATCGCAACTCAGGTCCAATTGTGAGCATGCAAATATTTTCAACGGGAGTCGCCACTAATCATTTAGGGTAGGTTGATTAAAAACCTAAATAAAATAGCGGGAGTACTATTTTATTTCTACGAACCAGAAATCATAAATTCGGGGACTTGATTACGCTAGATTCCCTAACGCCCTTTCGGTACCAATTTCGAGAAAAATACTCAATTTGACAATTTTGATAAATCCTGACTTAGAGTTCAAAGGTACAGAAATTTCTTTTTGATTTTTACTTATTTAAATGAAAGCTAACCTATATGTAATGACGTGCAAAAATTGACATACGATTAATGCAACCTAACATGCAAACTATATATCATGCGACGACGTGACCTATTTCTAATAAAGGGCATATTATTTTTTGTATTTTTCCAAATGAAATTCGGAATTAAAATGCCAATTATCTAAACATGCAATTTTAAACTAAAGAAATTGACCTATTCTAAAGCAATCTTTTTGGTATTTTTTTATCGAAATTCGAAATTAAAATCAAGTAAAAAATACAACCGCGAAATCTTTTGAATTAAGTTTCAATATGAAGCCTTACAAATCGATCCTAAAATTCGAAATACCCGCTATGGAAATAATTCTATCTAAAGCCTGATAGATAGATTTATTTCCATGTGTGCGGTTGCGGATTAGGAAATTTTCCTAATCGATCACATCTTGAAAAATTCGATATCTTAAATATATTGGATATGTTCAAAAGATTTTGAATATTCTAAATTCTATCCAAATTTGACAAGTAATAGATATCTAAGATTTCAAAAAAAAGAAATAAATCCTAATTGAAATATTGCCTATTGTTCAAATATGCAAGATTAGATATCAATAAGCACGAATTAGGCAACAAACTATTCAAATCAAATCTGGATAAGATAATTATCTGATTTGCAGATTTCTTTCCGAATTTGAATTTGCAGCGGATCGGGATTGCGGATCGGGATGGTGACCGGTGGTGCGTCGGGAGCGGCGGCGCGACGTCGAGAGTGGCGGCGGCTTGCGGTGGTAGACGATAGCAGCGACGAGCAGTCTTCGGAAGTCGCGGAACAGCAGCAGCTCACCACGGGAGGGCGATGAACGTCGAGGATGGCAGCAACTTCGAAGGATGTTGGCGTTGTGGTGGGGCAGGCCTCGCACGGAACGCAACCAAAGGAACAGCCGGCGTCAGGGTTGGCCTGGTGCAAGCAAGGGTAGCGACCCAGCCGCAGCGATGGTATGGGTGCAACGGCGACAGCAGCAGTGGGATCCTCAAGCGCCGCGAAGGAAGCAGCAGCAGAAACTGGGGGCAGAATTTGTTGACCAAAATTCCACGAACATGGACTGGTGGAATTGCTAGACACCTGGATTCCTTAAAGATCACTTTGGAATTGGCTTTGGCCACTAGCAGCAGTGGGGAAGAGGTTGATGTTGATCTTTTGCCAAGGAAGAGCTTGTGGCAGTGAGGCTCTCGACGACAGCAACTTGTCGTTGGTGTAGCAGGAGTGTCGGGCGTGAGATGCTTCGCGACCTGGCTGCTTTGTTTTCGGACAAGGGTGTAGTGTCCGTGAAGGTTGTTGGTGACGGTGAAAAAGCACGCCGGTGTGGAGGGTCTCCTTGGTTGTGAGGCGGTACGGCGGTGAGGTAGACGCGTGCGCGACCGACTCTCTCTTTCTTGCTCCTTGCTCTCGCTCACGTGTGTCTTTCGTGCTCTCTTTGAAAATTTTGCTCTGAGAATTATGAGAGCCCCCCTTAATTATGACACATAACGATGTATTTATAATGTAAACTTAAGTCAATTAGCCGGGCTTTCTAGTCCTAATGGGTTTAGGCTTTAATCATCATTTAATTTCAAGTGAGCTGAATTAATGTGGGCTTTTATTTAATTAAGCTTGATGGGCTAATCTAAGCTCAAATTAAGACAAACAAGCTCTTTTACGTGTGATTTTCGGCCCTTGCCTTCCGAGTGAGCCGAGTCTCGTTCGGTACCCGAGCTCGATTTACGTGATGAATTTTAAGCTCGCTTGCCACCGCCGATCCAATGCGGAATGCAATTAATCTATATGAACCTAAACTATATGCTATGCAAGTTTAATATTTTTGTTCAGGGGTTAAAAATTTAATCCCTCATTTTCTATACAATTAACACTAAATGATGCGCCAAAATTTAGGTGTCAACACATGGTTGAGGAGGTCGAGGAGCCTGAAGTGCTGTACGCTGACCCGGAACCCTTGGACCATCAGGACGAGGAAGAGCCAGTAGCCATGGAGATAGATTGGGAGCGGGATGGAGAGGTTGTGGAGCTGGGATCCGATCAAGAAATAAGAGCTGAGGAGTCCGAGTCTCAGGAGAGCTCGTCAGAAGAATCATCAGAGTCCGACCCGGACTGGGCTCCCTAGGTTGGCATTGGTCTTAGGTAGAGCGAGATACACCTTTTTGACTGAAACCTGTCTTAGCCCTATCCAGTAACCCTAGCCACTTTCCCCTTTTTGACCGAGTGGCTTTTGACTGTGTGTTTTCTCTGCTAGTACGGTGTCAACGGATATTGTAAAAAGTTTTCTATAGTAATATTAGAGTGTACATTTTCTGAAGTATTTGATTGCTGTTTGGTTATCCTGGTCTCCTTTATTAACTGTCAGGGTTTGTTTATATATTACTTTCGTGTGTGTTTGATCTCTGATTGGGCGTTGGGTCGGCGACGCTTCCTGGGACGTCGCACACCATTATCGACCGGAGGTGGGATGTCACGCTTCGTTAGGGTATGGGACGTGATAATAACTCATAGTGCTTAACCTCACAATTTCTCACAAATAATCTCTCGATTTTACAAAGGAATTATAGAAATCATAAGACAAGATTTTCACGGCTTCAAACACTCGAGACACAATTTACGAGTACAAACTCGTCTTGGATGCTCTTGACAAAGAAGACCTACTTCTCATATAGACAATAATTGGATAAAAAACAAGAAAATTTTAGGAAACATATTCCTCCAAGGAAACCATTGAAAATAGGAAACATCCTAGAATTGGGAAATTTTCCTTTTTTGTGCTTAAATTCGAGACACAATTTCAAAAACTATCACCTTGGCTTGACGTTTGTGCCAAGTTACAATTGCTTTGTTGTTTGGTGCTACTTTCCCACATACCCTCTTGGGCTCCTCAACTGCTACCTTGGACCTAGTTAGAACACCAACTTTACCTACTTTACAAAGATTTTCTGACTCAACTTTCTCTGCCACAAATAATGCAAAACCATTATTGCATTCATATTTGTCAGTAGATCAAGCACGCACCTTGTCAAACTCAACAGCTTCAGGAACTGGTGGCTTGATAGGCTTTATCTCGCTATAAGCACCATCTATGTTGATTACTACATTAGTACCTGCTACCTTAGGAGTTTCTGATTGCAACTCTACCTTGAGCTAACATCATCCAAGTCCGTATAAACGCTACAACACTCGCTCCTATGGAAAAGTACTAGAGATTCATCAAATGTAACTTTTCTACTAATAATAAGTGAATTTAATTCCAAGCACCATCATGCACTTTCTTGCCTTTCTATCGAGCTTATCATCGCTCACTCGAACATAATACGGGTAACAAATATTCTAAGAACATAATAATAAACAATGTTACTTGACAACACTTCTTCAGGAGTCCGACATTCAATTGCAGTCAATGGGGATATTAATTGAGTTGTGGCTGCTCATCTCATTCATTCACAATCTTTGTCAGGTTTTTTAGCTAGCAACAAGTAGGACGGGATTAATATAGTCGGGGAATTTTTGGTAGTTGAATCTTGGGTATGAGTGGAAATAGTTGGACATATATATGAGATGGCTTTGTTGAGATTTTGTTTGTTAATTTGGAAAAGTATATATCATTTTTATTGACTTCATAACTCTAAAGCGATAATCAGATAACTATTTTATCATATATATATATATATATATACACATATATATACATAGAGATATATGTTTGATAATAGGTTGATGTTGGTTAGTTTGATACCGTGTCCGAGTAGGAGGACGACCAACCATCTCATTCCCCTGTATTTATGGGAGTGGGGGTGTGATATTGACAATCAAATCCATCTTTATCCTCATTTTTTCTGACCCCTTCCCACTTGTCTTTCTCGTTTTCTTGCGGAAATCTTTGATGTCCATCTATTTTTGTGCATCTGATTCTTGCTTCATATTCCATCCAAAATACGATAACATGTCAGCTTCTCCACAATGTTTATTCATTTTGAAGGATAAATGATGAAAAAAATAAGCCTTTAAATTCGGTCTACCAAGTCGTACTTAACCCGCTTAAGTAACATTTTCATAAAATATCAATTTCATGTGATGTGATGATCTAAGCACACCAGGTTTGCATGGTGCAAACAAGAAATCTTCCTTTGACCCATTTTTCTTTATAATTAACTCAAAACTGAACAAGTCTTCATGTTTGCCATATATCTCACTGTAGTATATATTGATTCACCATGTGTTCTTCAATACCATCGAGATCATAAAACGGAGTCTAGCTGAACCTAGACTATGATAGTACGTCAAAAGAAGTGTACAAAACAAAGAGTCAAGAATCATGTATTAGATATCAATCATTATCCGATCTTTTTTGTAAATTAGTCTAAAAGTCTACATTGCTTTGTCTTTATTATTATTTTTTTTTTTTGCTCTTTCCTGGGTAAGACGCAATAGCTTTGGGAACATTGCCATTGGGGCCTATTTCTCACAAGTTGCTATTGGGCTCTTCAGCTAGGCATCGGCGGTCATGAGACGATACATGATTTGGCCCCTTTTTTCTTTTGGTCAATCAATTACATATTTGACAATTTCAGACAATGACTTAAGGAGATTGTAAAATGAGGACAATAGAATTTGTTACTCTTACTATTTTGATTAATGCACTGAGAGTGTTGTTGGACTCATTCAGCTAAGACCAAGCAATAGATACTCCGCGTTGGGAGAGTTCATACCTAGGTTTCATATAAGGATAAAGTAAACGAGTAAGTATAACAATTTGCTCATATAAAAGGCTAGAGAGTCGATATTATTTATCTCTACAAATAATCATTGGCAATGCACTTTCAATAAAAAGGCTTCCACCAAGTTGCTTGAGCCACTGAATCATAAAAACTTGAATCCTTTATTGTAGCCCTCGTTCTGCGCTAAACAGTCCTCAATCTGCGAGGAAGCAACAGATTCGTGTACACAATCTTCTGATCCTTTATACCTTCGTGCGCCATGAAAGCTGATCTAAAATTCTATAAAATTGCACATTATGGGGAACATCCTCGATGGGAAGTTTATCGACCTTCCGGCATGGTGATTGTAACGATATTCCTTGTGCATAATTCTTCCGTCATTGAAGATGCCTCTGTGCTCGGTGGAACTCTCTCCATGAAGAACCCGGGCTGTTTAGGCTGTGGCAAGATTGCTTCCTCATTCGCTAACATGAAAACGACTGAAGACGTTGTTGGCCTGTCTCCAGGAAACTTCTGGACACATAGCAAACCAACATGAATGCATCTCTCTACTTGAGATGCAATGAAGGAGTCACATAGAGATTCATGTAGAAGCTCCAAGGACCTGCCTGCGCTCCAAAGCAACCATGCCTAGGACAAATCCATCCATGTCATTAGACATCACATAAAAGACATGAGTTTATACAACCATACTGTACTGACTTACATGCCCAAGAAGATTGTGTTGATGATCAGGATGGCAGAACCCTCTGTTCCTTTTGCCACTTACTATCTCTAGCAAACTTACACCAAGGCTAAAAACGTCGGATTTCACGGAGAATTTTCCGTCAAAAGCATATTCCGGGGACATATAGCCACTGCATCAAGAATATTGCAAACTTAAATCTGCCCAATGTTCATCAACAGTTGCTCGTTAATCAAGATGAGAAACTTACTAGGTACCAACAATTCTTCTCGTTCTCGCTTCTCTTACATCGCCTCCAAAGATTCTTGCGAGGCCAAAGTCTGAGATTTTAGGATTGAGATCAGCATCTAACAATATATTGCTTGTTTTGAGATCTCTGTGAATGACTTGTAGTTTTGAATCTTGATGAAGATAGAGAAGACCTCTCGCAATTCCTAAAACTATGTCAAAGCGACTTTTCCACGCTAACAAGAACCTTCTGTCATCATCTGCACGCAGTCAACCCAATGTAAGTCTTAACATTTAAGCTCAGCACTCTAAAGAGAATGAGTTTATCGTTTAGCATTTGGATGTATGTCCATGCAGAGGCACAAATGACATACAGACTACTAGCATGGGGGTCGAGTGAAAAGGAACTGAAAAGGATCAAGGAGGTCGAACCGAAGATGAAATAATCCAAGCTTTTATTTGGCATATACTCATATATTAACATTCTTTCTTCTCCCTCGATGCAACAGCCAAGAAGTCCGACAAGATTCCTATGCTGAAGTTTGGCAATTAGGAGTGCTTCATTCATAAACTCTTCGAGACCTTGCCTTGAACTTTTGGACAGCCTCTTCACCGCTATTTCTTGACCCATGGAGAGATTTCCCTGCTTTTTTTTTTCCAATTACATAAGCTCATTGTGTTATGTAAAGTCGCAAGTTCAGAACTCATTACCTTGTAGACTGAACCAAAGCCACCCACTCCAATCATGTTGGTCTGCGAGAAATGTCCAGTAGCAACGGCAACGGTAGAATAATCAAATAATGGTAAATCAATGTCTTCCTTCTGACTTTGCAAGCCTACAAGGATAAGATCACATGAAAGTAATATTAATTGGTCACGGTCTGACAACAGAATTTCAAGACAAATCTTCACTTTAAAAAGGGGACTAGATTATGAAGCTCACCTCTTCTTTTCATTCTGCCCTTCCATATAATACTCAATGCTATACCTCCTATGACCAATCCAGAAATGACTGAAGCCACCGTGACAGTCAACAGTATTTTCTTATTGACAGGGCTGTGGACTGAATCTAGAATAGCCAAAAAGTGTGTTAACTAATGACAGAAAGTAATATGTTCAAAATCTGATGAATGTAACCAAAAATACTGCAGCAAAAGGATAAACAAACGAGTAATAAATAGCTGGGTACGAGATCATGATTAATTTAGCATTTACTATGTACACAAACAAGAAGAAGAAAAAAGCAAGATCATCGCAGCGTAGGAAAGCAATTGCTAACTGAATCATTATGTACATATATACCTAACTCAGAAGCAGGTAATTTTATGTAGATATTTTGTTCATAGTTGACTTGTTCAGTTTCTCTTATATCAATGAGATCGCCGAACCACATCAAACAGCCACTCCCTCCTCCTCTAACATCTGAATTAGCATAAGCCGTACAAGAACAGTTCTTTAGACAATCCACCTTGCACTCCGCAATGCTCATGTTCTTGTTTACCAAGAAGTCTACCAGGTCAGGTAGCTTCAACATTGTAAGTTTTAGAAAGCCTTCTCCGTGAGAGCAATTCAACTGAGCTTTCCTAATGCACCCACTGGTT
Organism: Syzygium malaccense; assembly: GCA_031216405.1. Classification (NCBI taxonomy): domain Eukaryota; kingdom Viridiplantae; phylum Streptophyta; class Magnoliopsida; order Myrtales; family Myrtaceae; genus Syzygium; species Syzygium malaccense. Next base: position 3,674,404 of record CM062258.1, on the reverse strand, counting down.
GAATTAAGTACTTCCCACTCTTCTTGGGACTTGGGCATGAAACCCTGCAAGCACTGGCATCTAGGGTCTCTGTTACTTCTGCAGACACCATTAGCACCACACTGTCCATAGTTATCACATGGATCACGGGGAAATGAGATCATGACATCCCATGTAGAGCTCTCTTTCTTCCTTACAAGACGTTGTATAAGACCAGACTGATTCAATACGAATATGGTGATGATATCATCCCTTGAAGATTCAAACTCAACATATACATCTGTTTCATTGTAAACAAACAACGGCTTGAAAAGGGTACTCTCAGTCGCTGGAGTTCCCGTGAAACTGAATCCATTCCATGGCCCTGTCCGAAATGTTTTCGTGGAGCCTCTTCTGAGCATTTCAAATTGGGGCAACCCATTAACATTTATTCCGTAGGTATAGTCTCCAGAGGAAGGATCATCCGTGCTTTTCCAAGACGTCAGATGCCATTCGAAACCAGTTTTGAGGTTCCATCCCATTTGCATACCAGCTAAACGGGTGTCAATTGGATAGTCAAAGCTCTGCCATGAGCATTCACCAGAGTGTGAGCTGGTATTCTCTGAAACGACGAGGTTACCAGAATCCAACAACTGTGCAACTGGGTTTCTTAAAACCCTGGATGAATTTGAAGACCAGATGATACTCTTTGATTGGTTCAGAACAACCAGATTCCTCTCATGGCTAAATGTGAGAACACCAGTTGAATCAGTGAGCGGGTTGTTTCCGTTGGCGACCCAAACTGCTTTTTCAGGACTAAATTTGTACCATATCCCCAAGTACCTATACTTGGAGTTTTCTGGAGAGAAGAAGCCAAGCTCAAAGCTTTGGCCTGAAGAGACCAATTTCTCCCCATCTTTAATGGACTGACCTGGACTTAAGGTATCAGATGCGATCGACCGGTTCAGCACAAACATAACATAGACAGAGTAAAAGAAGAGGGAATATGGAAGCTTTTCCAATGCCATAAAGCCCTCTGTTAATTTTTTCTCTGGCTCCTCGAGAAAATATTGGGTACCCAGTGATTCTAGGTCAGCAAAAAACAAGTCCATTCTTCGTCGCCATGTGTCCCCCGCTGGCCCACCTGCCAGAAAAATTTCTCTCTTCTGCTTTTTCTCCTCGCCTCTATCTTCAGCACTTGATTTTCTTCTCTCTTTTTTGCCGCCACCATGGCCATGGAGCTTGAGCTTGAGCTTGAGCTTGAGCCCAACATCTCGGCCTCCACTGCCATATAGCTCGAGCTCGCAGTTGCGAGCATGTTCGAGCTTCAAGCTCGCGGCCATGGCTGGCCATGGTCGCTCGAGTTTTGAATTCCGTCGATAGCCGCTAGATCTAGAGACTTATGGCCAAGGTTACTCAATCCAGAGTCTCGCCGTCGCCATAGTCGCAGAGCTCGGGTTCGAGCCTAGAGCGCGAGCTCGAGCACAACCGTTCGACCATGGCTGCCATATGTTGAGCTGGCGGCCATGGCGGCCCGAGTTGCGACGACTTGCGGCTATGGATGCTCAAGCTCAAGCTCACAAAAGCCATGTAGATGGAGCTTCGAGCTTGCGGCTATGGCAGTTAGACCCAGAGTCTCGTGGCCATGGACGCTTGATTTGAAAACTTGCAGCATCCATGGACGCGGAGCTCGAACTTGAGCTAACGGCATAGCCGAGAAGAAACCACAATGAAGAGAGAGAAGAGCGGAGAGAGAGAGAGAGGAGAGAAAGCAAGTGCAGGAGAGAGAGTTTTTTCTGGCAGGTGGGCGCGCGAGGGACACGTGGCGCACGAAGAATGGACTTGTTTTTGCTGACCTGGAATCACTGGGTACCCAATATTTTCTCATTCTGAGTAGGACATGAAATCAAGGGTAATGGAATGTAGACGACCAAGTTAAGCTGTCAAGTGTCTTTAGTGGGAGACTTATGATGTCAATTCGTGCAAATGCGAGCTAGTCAATCCCACTCCTCACACTAGCCAATCAACCAGGTAAGTTGGTCAGTTGAAAATCGTATGATCCAAATTGATTCATTTTTATGTAATACAATGTTAATAACTCATATTCATTTCAATCCAAACCCAATGCATACTCTATCCAACCCGCGCTTCAATTCTTAGCAATTGTTGTTTTTTAAACTGTTGTCTCTGAAAAATGGGTTGACTCTATGGACTAGTTCGCCAAGTCGATGAGAGAGCTTGGTTGCTTGGTTCGGGTCTTGGGCTAGGACTTCTCACTGTCCATGAGCAACGTGAAGACACGCGTGAGCGTCACACCGACAGACAAGAACACCTTCTTGGAGTAGTTCTATGGTATTTGGGTTTGTTGACTTGGTCCAATGAATTGGCTAGTAAAAAAAGAAAAAAGAAAACGAACTGCTTGATGTAAAGCAAAGAGACATGGACTGAGAGACAAAAGGGTAAGAAGAAAAAGAGAGTGATCGCAACAGAGAGGAAAAAGGAAGAAGAGGAAAGGGAAAGGAAAAAGAGAGAAACTCGTGCGTACACACCAATCAGACATCGCTAAACCTGGATTTATATCGATTTGCAATGCCCAGTAAAGACTTGAGCCATTTATTCGTCTAATCGGAGTAGTTTTCGAAATTAAGGCACAAATTCGAACTTATGTGAAATTTGAGTTGCAAAGTCTAATTTTAGAGTAGTAAGTTGTGGAATTACATGGAAATTATGGATTATGGCATTATAGAGTTGTGGGTTTGGACGGGAGTTGATTTAAAGTAATGCTTTAGTCAAAGCAAAATTTTAGAGTTTTGCGTGCAAGCTCCGCTTCGCGCATAACTTTGAATAATCGCTTTAGGCAAGCATTTGTTGACGCGTGGAAGTCATTTTGTTTGTGTTTAAGCTTAATTAAACCGATTAATTGATAGCATTATGAGATTGTCGACGCATATAGTTATGTTGTTTGATTTTGGGCATTTCCAAGTAAGTAGAGCTATCTTTTCATTGAGTTTGTATCCTCATATTTTGAAAGCGATATGAATTAGATATATCATGAGCCATTAAAAGCATGTCTGTTGCATAAAATTTGGATCGAGCATTTATTAATTTTCGGTTATTTGTGAATGCTTTGAGAAACATTTTATAAAAGGCGTTTCAAAAGGTTACTGGTTTATGAAATGAAATCCAAAATGATTTGAGAAATGTTTTGTAAAATATATTCTATTTGATGAATTGAGTTGCAAAAGATTATATGTCTTGGTTTGTGATATTGATTCTATATTGGCTTTATGGATTTTGGATGATATTGTTGTGGGTTTGTGTTGATGCTCAATATCTCTGTGAACCCATTGAAGGATTTATGGGTATGCATACTACTTTTAGGATATCCTCATGGATCGGTTACAGGCAATAGAGGTGGAGACCTAGCCAAAGAGGAATCTTGGTCACATTTGTCATTGGAGCTTTTATGCGTGATCGTGTTTGGCTATCTAAGTATAAGATTGGTCAATGGAATGAATTATTGATGCATGATTAGATAGAGATTAAGTCTGTTCATGGATGTTTGAATTATGATAGTGGATTAAATGAATATTTTCTGATTTTGTATAATGCTTTGTTGAAAGGATACAACTCATTTTTTATCTTGTACATATACTATATTCTGGATTTGGGTTAAATGAGTTGTGGTTTGGTTTTGTAAATGTGCCCAGCGGATGCTCGATCTGTTTAGAGGAGATATACTACTCATTATGTTGTGGTTACTTATTCCATTTGTCTTTCATGTTTTTCATTTTCCTCGACTAGCAGTCGATAGTACGAAAGCACTATCGGACAGGGGCTTTTGAGAGTTGGATTTTGGGTATGGTATGAGGAAGTTGTATATGTGGCTGTTGATAGTTGTTGGGTTTGGCTGACTTTTGAGATGTAACTATTCTTTTTAATGGATTACAAAAACTCTGATTTTGTAATCAATCTACTAGCTTATCGTATATATAGATGGAAATATATATTTTTTGATAACAGGTTGTTAGTTGTGTTTGAGATTGTGTTCTTCGGGTGGAATGATGGCCGTATCATCCTCCATTCTTGTTGGTTTCGCAGTGTGGCAAGTTCGGGGGTCGGGTTATATACTTAAAAAATTAGGCTTACATCCATATGTTTTGGACTTTTGAGATAGGATAAAACATATCATATCTCGAATTTTATTCGGACGACCAAACATAGCCAAAGAGAATGCTGGTCGTTCCATACACATCGGGTAGGTAATTAACGAAAACACACGTTTGTACTTTTGGGGATCACCGTACCGCCTATGCTTTGGAGATTTTCGAAAGTAAGATAAGAATGGAAATGAAAATGCAATTAGGTAGAGGCGACCGGATCCTTACCTACCACAGCTCAACCCAAATAGCTCGTATTTTGAAGGCATTATTTAAACCCGTTTTCCTTCTTCTAATTTTGCCATTTTGATGTCAATTTCCTCTTTCTGGTCTTTTGCAAATTCAACGCGCGTTTTCTGTGTCCTAGACCATATTTAAAGCACGAGAAAACGAGTCGCGCAAATACAAGTCAATAGCGCAGCTTCTCAAGACCTTCAGTTATCGCGAGAAAGTCCCCCTCCCCACCCACCAATGTTTCAATCAGAGGGTCCACATCACTTTCCTCCACCATTCCTTTCAGGTCAAAGAGAAAATTGTAGTTTTTGCTGTCCACTGCGAAGCTACATCCTAGAAATGTAGGAAGAAGTTCGGATCAAACTTTCTTTTTCGATTATCAAATCTTAACAATAGAAAAAATATGTCTGGTCATAGTTATTTTCACTGTATATCCTTATTGAAGAACTAATTCCCCTTGGGCTGTCATTAGTTGTTCTGTGATATGCATTTTGTTTCTCTTCACACTTACATGAGGTTCTTTTCTGGAGCACTTCAAGTTGCGGCCACCCATCAATATTTATACCATTGGCACAGTCTAAAGAGGAAGGATCTACTCATGGTTCCCCAAGAAGGCAGATATCGTTCAAAAACCGGTTCGCGATCTCCATCCTACTTTCATACTAGCTAAAAGGGTCATGAAATGCGGAAGATCAAAGAAGATATTACTCCCGACGTACATATGAAACTTCTAAAGAATATAAATCATATGTTCAAACTGTCGCTTGCAGAAGGCAAAAGAGAAAACTCTACCCATCTGATCGGTCCTCTGTGGTCAATGGTTTTCTGGACCTGCATACATTGGACTTTATACCAAGAGCACAAACCAAGAAGTCTTGGACAATGAATGAAATAAATGATTCGTGGCATTTGTCTGATCTATTCGCAATTCCTCACAAAAGTGCACTATCGACCATCCAACATCGTCACCATGACTGCATTAACAGTAGGGAGTTCTTCACGCCTCAGGGTTGCGCTTAAGTCCGTTGAATTTCTTTCCATAAAGAAACCAGGCCGTTTAGGTCGAGGCAAGCTTGCACTTTCATTTCCGAACATGGCGACAGCAAAGGACATCTCTGGTCTATCGTTGGGGAACTTCTGCACGCATAACAAGCCGATACGGATGCATCTTTGTACTTGAGGTTCCACCGAAACATACAAGCACCCATCAACGAGTTCCATGGCTCTGCCTTCACTCCAAAGCAACCAGGCCTGAAAAAAATCGCATCTCGGGCTTTGTAATGCAAGACGAAAAGAAGGAGATAAGGGAGAGAGAACAACACGCGTACATGTCCAAAAAGGTTATGGTGATGAATTGGGTGGCAGAATCCTCTGTTTCTTTTGCCGTTTACAATCTCTAACAAAAGCACAACAAAGCTGAAGACATTGGATTTCACAGAGAATTTCCCATCGAAGGCATACTTAGGGGACATGTAGCCACTGTAATGACAAAATGATTGGTATTAGTCTTCTAACATAACATGCGGTCCTATTTAGAGATTTTCTGGAACAACGAATTCTTACTAAGTTCCAATGATTCTCTTTGTATTTGCTTCTTTCTCATCACAGGCAAAAATTCTTGCCAACCCAAATTCCAAGATTCTAGGGCTTGGGCTGCCATAAAAAAAAATGTTGCTAGCTTTGAGATCCCGGTGAATTACTCAAAGTTTAGAATCATGGTGTAGATAGAGAAGACCTCTCGGAATCCCAACGACAATGTCAAAATTTTTTTCCCAGTCAACCAGAGAAATTAAGTTTGGTGCACAGATAGCATCATGATCCAGTAACATCTTTGAATAAAGGGTCTAGAGGCCTAACCAAAGAAAAAATAATCCAAACTCTTGTTTTCCATGTACTCATAGACCAAATCCTTTCTTCCCTCTCCATGCAATAACCTAGAAGCCCCACAAGATTCCGGTGTTGAAGTTTGGCTATCAGAATTGTTTCATTCTTAAACTCTTCGAGACCTTGTCCTGAATTTCTTGACTGTCGCTTCACTGCTACTTCTTGTCCCGTGAAAAGATGGCCCTGCATAATGCGGTTCGAGTAGACATATCAAACAATGAAACATGATCACTCTGTTTGCAGTTAACTTTGTTTTGGAATATGCATGGCTCATCACCTTGTAAACTGGGCCAAAGCCACCAGCTCCTATCAGATTATCCTCAGAAAAACCATTTGTAGCATTAAAAATGGTAGCCAGATCAAAAAGTGACAAATCAACATCTTCCTCCTTGATTTTCCAACCTGAAAGAGACCAGTTACTACAAAAATCTTAGCCGAAGCATATGTTAACCTCACTAAAGGGCCTCAAGGTCTCTTTGTATATATTGGTATATATTGGAGGTGTAGATCCATAGATCCAAAGTTACTGACCTTCGCTCTTTATTCTGCCTCTCCTGATCCGATGGCAGAACACCATGGCCACTACAAGAAAAGCAGCAATAGCTGACATCAGTATGCTTGTGACCATCCTTTTCTTCTTGGCAGAGTTATGATGGACATCTAGGATAGACAAGACTGAGAAGATTAAATGCAATCTTCTAGAGTGCTGTTCCTGAATAAGCTGGTTAAAGATAGAATGTCTACAGAAAAAAGCAATGATTGGCAAACTAAGTGCCTAGTTCAGATTTTGGTAGGCGGATGTATGGAGTTGGCTAATAGTTATCTTCTTCGTACTCCTTAATGTCAATTTGGCTTCCGAACCTCAGGAGACAGCCGCTACCTCCTCTAACATCTGAAGTAGCATAAGCTGTACATGTCACACCCCAAATCCTACACCCTAATTACATTTATAATTTATTTGTTGGTCTCTCCTCTAAACTTTCTGCTTGTCCAGCTTATATAATTTGAGTGTAATTTGAAGGAAAATTATATTCATGGAGCAACCTTGCAAGGCACTAATTACACCCTATAACTCATAGTGTTTAACCTTACAATTTCTCACAAAATAATCTCTCAATCTTACAAAGGAATTACAAAAAATCATAATACAATATTTTCATGGCTTCAAACACTCGAGACACAATTTACGAGTACAAACTCTCTTGGATGCTCTTCACAAAGAAGAACTACTTCTTATATAGACAATAATTGGATAAAATACAGGAAAATTTTGTGAAACATATTCCTCCAAGGAAACCATTAAAAAATAGGAAACCTCCTAGAATTAGGAAAGTCTCCTTTTTCGTGCTCAAATTCGAGACACAATTTCAAAAATTTTCACCTTGGCTCGACATCTGAGCGAAGTTACAATTGCTTTGTTGTTCGCTGCTACTTTCCCACAGACTCTCATGGGCTCCTCAACCGCTACCGTGGATCTAATTAGAACACCAACTTTACCTACGTCTTTAGCTACTCTACAAAGATTTTTCGGCTCAACCTTCTCTGCCACAAATAACGCAAAACCATTGTTGCATTCATATTTGGCGACAGATCAAACACGCACCTTGTCAAACTCAATAGCTTCGGGAATCGGTGGTTTTATAGGCTTTACATCGCTTTAAGCACCATCTGTGTCGATTACCATATAGTATCCGCTATTTTAGGAGTTTCTAGTTGCAACTCCACCTTGAGCTAAACATCATCCAGGTCCGTATAAACACTACAACACTCACTCCTATCCAAAAGTACTAGAGATTCGTCAAATATAGCTTCTTTGCTAATAATAGATGAATTTAATTCCGGGCACCAATATGTACTTTCTTGCCTTCTTATCGAGCTTACCATCACTCACTCGAACATAATACGGGTAACACAATATTCTAAAAACATAATAATAAATAATGTTACCTGACCACACTTCTCCGGGAATCCGACATTCAATTGCAGTCGATGGGGATATTCACTGAGTCGTGGTTGCTCAACCCATTCATTCACATTCTTTGTCAGGTTTTTCAGCTAGCAACAAGTAGGATGGGATTAATATAGTCAGGGAATTTTTGGTAGTTGAATCTTGGTCATAGTGGCAATAGTTGGATATATGTATGAGATGGTATTTGTTGGGATTTAGTTTGTTAATTTGGAAAAGTATATATCATTTTTATCAACTTTAGAACCCTAAAGCGATAACTAGATAACTGTTTTATCAGATATATAGATGGAGATATATGTTTGATAATAGGTTGATGTTGGTTAGTTTGATACTACGCCCTCCGAGTAGGAGGACGACCAACCATCTCATTCTCCTATACTTATAGGAGTGGGGATGTGACATTGACAATCAAATCCATATTTATCCTCATTTTTCTGACCCTTCCCACTGGTCTTTCTCAATTTCTTGCTGAAATATTTGATGTCCATTTGTTTTTGTGCGTCTGATTCTTGCTTCGTATTCCATCCAAAATACGATAACATGTCAGCTTCTCCAAAATGTTTATTCGTCTGGAAGGATCAATTATAAAAAAAGAAGAAGAAGCCTTTCAATTTGGTCTGCCAAGTCGTATATAACCCGCTTATGTAACATTTTTGTAAAATATCAATTTCATGTGATGTGATGATCTAAGCACACCAGGTTTGCATGGTGCAAACAAGAAATCTTCCTTGTACCCATTTTTCTTTATAATTAGCTCAAAGCCGAACGAGTCTTCATGTTTGCCCTATACCTCACTGCAATATATATTAATGCACAATGCGATTCTTAATGCCATTAAGATCATAAAAACGGACTGTAGTTGAACCTAGATTTTGATAGTACGTTAAAAAAAAGTGTACATAACAAATAGTCAAGAATCTTGTATTAGATATCAATCATTATCCGATCTTTTTTGTAAATTAGTCTAAAAGTTGACATTGCTTTGTTTTTTTTTTTCTCTTTCTTGGCTAAGAAGCAATAGCTTTTGGAACATTGCCATTGGGGCCTATCTCCAACAAGTTGCTATTGGGCTCTTCAGCTAGACATCGGCGGTCATGAGACAATACATGATTTGGTCCCCTTTTTCTTTTGGTCAATCAACTACATATTTGACAATTTCAGACAATGACTTAAAGGAGATTACAAAATGAGGACAACAGAATTTGTTACTCTTACTATTTTGATTAATGCACTGAAAGTGTTGTTGGACTCATTCAGCTAAGACCAAGCAATAGCTACTCTGCATTGGGAGAGTTCATATCTAGGTTTCATATAAGGATAAAGTAAACCAGTAAGTATAACAATTTGCTCATATAAAAGGCTAGAGAGTCGATATTATTTATCTCTACAAATAATCGTTGGCAATGAACTTTCAATAAAAAGGCTTCCACCAAGTTGCTTGAGCCACTGAATCATAAAAACTTGAATCCTTTATTGTATCCCTCGTCCTGCGCTAAACAGTCCTCAATCTGCGAGGAAGCAACAGATTCGTGTACACAATCTTCTGATCCTTTTTACCTTCACGTGCCAAGAAAGGTGATCTAAAATTCTATAAAATTGCACATTACGGGGAACATCCTCGATGGGAAGTTTATCGACCTTCCGGCATGGTGATTGTAACAATATTCCTTGTGCATATTTCGTCCCTCATTGAAGATGCCTCTGTGCTCGGTGGAACTCTCTCCATGAAGAACCCGGGCTGTTTAGGCTGTGGCAAGATTGCTTCCTCATTCGCTAACATGAAAACAACTGAAGACATTGTTGGCCTATCTCCAGGAAACTTTTGGACACATAGCAAACCAACATGAATGCATCTCTCTACTGTTGGGACTTTGGAATCCAAAACCCATAAAATTGAATGAAAAGTGTGTAGATGAAAGTGTCCCATATTAAATAGAAGAGAGATGGGAGATGGGTTCAAATAGTTGAGCTTTACAAATGAGTTTAGGCCCTAAGAGGCACCCCGCTTTTGTGGAAGGGAGAGGACTTACACCAACCTAGGTCGGTCCCCCGAGCGCGCGCGCACCACCACCGTCGTCCGTCCGGCCGGCTCGGTTCGGGGTCCACACTCTATCGGAATGTATTTATTTATTTTTTGACAAACAAACATGGTTGTTCATGAGTTCGTGAGGTGAGCTGAGGTGAGGTTCGCCCGAACGAAAACCAAAGCCCTTCGCGACTATTCACGAACCGAACCGGTTCAAGTGGACCTTCGCTGCTCTTCACGAACCCCGAACCCTCGCAACTCTTCATTTTTCACCACTTCAATATGACTGAACAGTTTAGTTCGGGTAAGTGACATTTCGTGACATGCGATTATTCTGCAAAATTGCATTCGAAGGAGTCCTCCGAATACGTACCGCTTCGGAGGAATGAGATATGTTCTATCCTGGGAAACGATTGTCCGATATCCTCGGGTACTGATTGAGGGGCCAAATTCGTCTTCAGGACACGACGTTATTTCATTAGGCTCGGATCAACATTCTGCTTATTTGGTTGTGCTGCTTTCAGGTTAGTTTACCTAACGTTTAATTTTAATTTCTGGTATACGAACTTAGCCGAACAACAATCTTAAGACGAATTTGCTTCGGTTCTGTTCGTATGCTTCTCAGTTAATACAAGTATTCTGTATAGTTCGTATGTTCCTTGTCATAGTCGTATAGGAATACATTCTGTTCCTATTAAAATTTTCGTTTTTGTTGATATTAAAATTTTCAATTCTGTTCGTGAACAGATTTTTCATTTATGTTTATATTAAAATTTTCAATTCTGTTCATGAACAAACGATTCTGTTCATAGTCATATAATTCTGGTTCTGGTTGTGAATATGTTCTGTTTTTATATTTCAGAAATGGCTTCGGCTTCGACTCCAATTAACCTTATTCCGAATCACGGAGAAAAGCCAGAAAAGTTCAATGGTACGGATTTCAAGATATGGCAACAAAAGATGTTATTCTATCTCACGACCTTGAACTTGGCTAGATTCCTCAATGAGGATGGTCCTAAATTAGACGTTGGAGAGACAAATAAAGAAAAGGTTACTGCAGTTGATGCATGGAATCATTCTGACTTCCTATGTCGCAACTATGTCCTCAACAGTCTGGATAATACTCTTTATAACGTCTATAGTTCGCTTAAAATGGCTAAGGAGTTATGGGATAGTTTGGACAAGAAATACAAAATCGAAGATGCCTGATTGAAGAAATTCATTGTCGGTAAATTTTTGGACTTCAAGATGGTTGATTCAAAGACCGTCTTAAGTCAGGTTTAAGAGCTTCAAGTGATCATGCATGATATTCATGCTAAAGGAATGACTCTAAGTGAGTCATTTCAAGTGGTTGCCTTCATTGAAAAATTGCCACCATCTTGGAGAGATTTCAAAAATTATCTCAAACACAAGAGAAAGAAGTTGTCATTTGAAGACTTGATTGTTCGGTTGAGGATAGAGGAAGATAATAGGAATTCCAAGAAGAAAGTTGGCAGCAATATGGCGGTTTCAAGAGCCAATGTTGTTGAGGAAGAATCAAAACCCAATAAGAAGAGGAAAAACTATGGACAAGGATCCACCCAAGGCTTGAAAAAATTCATTGGCAAATGCTACAACTGTGGAAAGTCTGGACATCGTGCCAAAGATTGTAGAGCCAAGAAAAGAAAGGTGACTTAGGCGAATGTGGTGGAACAGATTTCCAATGGTCTTAATGATATCAATCTTACTGCTATGATATCCGAGTGCAACATGATGGGAAACCCCAAAAAATGGTGGATTGATACCGGAGCAACTCGTCATATTTGTGCCAATAAATTAATATTCTCATCTTACATGCCTATGGAAGGTGATGAAAAACTCTACATGGGTAATTCATCGACCTCTAAGGTTGAAGGTGTTGGAAAGGTTGTTCTAAAGATGACATCTGGGAAAGTTGTGACACTAAACAATGTGCTACATGTGCCAGACATACGCAAGAATTTAGTGTCCGGATCTCTTCTTAGCAAGAATGGCTTCAAGTTGGTTTTTGTATCCGATAAGTTTGTACTCTCCAAGAATGAGATGTATGTAGGAAAAGGTTACCTTAGTGATGGCCTTTTCAAGTTGAACGTAATGACTATTGTACCCAATGATGTTATGAATAAAGTTGTTTCTGCTTAGATGCTTGAGTCTCCTAATTTATGGCATGCTAGATTAGGACACATTAACTATAAGTCGATAAAGAAATTAATGAACATGGGGTTATTGCCAAAATTCGATTGTTCAAGTGAGAAATGCCAAGTGTGTGTTGAATCTAAATTTTCTAAACCTCATTTCCATTCTGTAGATAATAGAGTTTCAGAACCTTTAAATTTAATACACACAGATATGTGCGATATGAAATCAATACCGTCAAGAGGTGATAATGAGTATTTTATCACATTTATAGATGACTGCTCGAGGTATTGTTATGTTTATTTGCTTAGTAGCAAAGATGAGGCTGTGAATGCTTTTAGAACTTATAAGTTCGAAGTTGAAACTCAGTTGAATAAGAAAATTAAAATAATAAGGAGTGATAGAGGAGGTGAATATGAATTTCCTTTTGAGGAAATTTGTACCAAGTTTGATATCGTTCATCAAATGACTGCTCCTTATACACCACAATCAAATGGAGTGGCGGAAAGAAAAAATCGGTCTTTAAAACAATGAATGCATTGTTGAATAGTTCCGGTTTACTATAGAATTTGTGGAGGGAAGCCGTTTTGACGGCGAATTTTATTTTAAATAGAGTGCCCCACAGAAAAACACAACAAACTTCCTATGAGAAATGGAAAGGCAGAATGCCTAACTTGAATTATCTCAAAGTGTGGAGGTGTTTGGCTAAGGTTGCAGTTCCTAAGCCTAAAAAGGTTAAGATAGGACCAAAGATTGTTGACTGTGTTTTTATCGGATATGCTCAGAATAGCAATGCATATCGTTTTCTTGTTCACAAATCAGAGATCCTAGATATACATGTTAATACGATCATTGAATCAAGGGACGTTTAGTTCTTTGAAAATATATTTCCGTATAACATAATATATAAGTCAATTGATAATAATAAGAGGTCTCGAGACACTATATCTAGAAGTGATCTAATGGAGGATGAATCTAGACGTAATAAAAGACAAAGGACTTCCACGTCTTTTGGACCTGGTTTCTTAACTTACCTGTTAGAGAATAAGCCTCGGACATTCAAAGAAGCTGTGACATCACTAGAAACCCCGTTCTGGAAAGAAACTATCAATACTGAAGTTGAATCTATCCTGTCAAACCATACATGAAAATTGGTTGACCTTCCTCCTGGTAATAAACCACTACAATGTAAGTGGATTTTCAAAAGGAAAATGAAAGCGGATGGTACTATTGATAAATATAAGGCTAGGCTTGTAGTTAAATGATACAAGCAACGAAAAGGTCTTGATTATTTTCATACTTATTCACCTGTTACTAGAATTACATCTATAAGGATGCTAATTGCTATAGCAGCGGTGTATAAGCTTGAAATCCATCAAATGGACGTTAAAACGACATTCTTAAATGGGAATTTGGAAGAAGAAATATATTTGGAACAACCCGAAGGGTTCATTGCCCCAGGACAAGAGAAGAAAGTATGTCGGCTTATCAAGTCACTCTATGGATTGAAACAAGTACCAAAACAATGGCATGCTAAATTCGACCAAGTCATATTGTCGGATGGCTTTAAGATTAATGAGTGTGATAAATGTGTATATGTTAAGACCACTCATAATGGTTTTGCCATTTTGTGTTTATATGTAGACGACATGCTTATTATGGGCAGCGATAGTGAGGTTGTTAAGGCGACCAAACGCATGCTCACAAGTAAATTTGATATGAAAGATATAGGGGTTGCAGATGTTATTTTAGGAGTTAAAATCCATAAGACATATGAAGGATTAGCTTTATCACAATCCCATTATATTGAGACGATTCTTGAAAAGTACAAGAATCTAGAGATTATGCAAGTAAAGACTCCGATAGATGTTAATTTACATCTTTCAAAGAATACTGGTGAAAGTAAGGCTCAAAATGAGTATGCTACTATACTAGACAGTTTAATGTATGTCATGAACTGTACTAGGGCGGACATAGCTTGTGCTGTGAGCAAGCTAAGTTGATTTACAGTTAGTCCAAATGAAAATCATTGGAAAGTTATGAAACGTTTATTGGGCTACTTAAAGTATACTCAAGATTATGCTTTGCATTATACAGAATATCCAACGCTACTTGAAGGATACTGTGATGCAAATTGGATAACCGGCACTAAAGACACAAATCGACAAGTGGATATGTATTCACACTTGGGGATGCGGCAGTGTCTTGGAAATCATCCAAACAAACTTGTATTGCTAGATCCGCTATGGAATCAGAATTTATTGCTTTGGATAAAGCCGATGAAGAAGCAAAGTGGCTTCAAAATTTCTTGGAAGATATTCCTAATTGGCCTAAACCAGTGCCCGCTATTTGTATACATTGTGACAATCAAGCGACAATAGGAAGGGCAAGGATTATCATGTACAACGGTAAGTCTCGACACATACGTCGAAGACATGACACAGTAAGACAACTTCTTTATAGTGGAATTATCACCATTGACTATGTAAAGTCAAAAGATAATGTTGCGGATTCATTGACAAAAGGCCTAACTAGAGAGATGGTTGTGAAAATATCAAGGGGAATGGGTTTAAGGCCTATAAACAAGTCATCATAGCGAAAACCCTACCTAATTGACTGGAAATCTCAAGATCTGGGTTCAAAGGAACAACTAAGTTATGAAGACAGTATAGAGTACTGTTAAATTTTTTACTCATTCCCGAATGAGACAGTACTAATATGTGAAGGTTAAGCAAAAGCTTTTAATGATTCTGAATTGAGTATGTGATATACTATATGTTCAGAAATCACCTATGTGAGTGTGAAGTGAGGGCCGCTTCTGTGAGAATTGAAAAGGCCGAATTCTCTAAAATACTCATGAGACCAGACGGTGTTTATTGCCAAAACGAACACAACTATGAGAACCAATTTTGTTCGATAAACAGTTATGTGATTTCTATTGTCTAGGCTTACACCAAAGGTTGACAGTTCAAAGACATTAAGTCTACTGATTGACCGTGTAAGTCCGATAGGTTTCACTAAGGAAAGTTCAAAGTCTCAGACTACTTATCCTGATGCAACGTTTTCTCATGGAATAATCGCATTTTGCATCTCATGCATACACGGAGAGTCATGATATCAAAACTTTTCATTCATGTGGAGGATTGTTGGGACTTTGGAATCCAAAACCCTATAAAATTGAATGAAAAGTATGTGGATGAAAGTGTCCCACGTTGAATAGAAGAGAGATGGGAGATGAGTTCAAATAGTTAAGTCTCACAAATGGGTTTGGGCCCTAAAGGGTATCCCACTTTTGTGGAAGAGAGAGGACCTACGCCAAGCTAGGTCGGTCTCTCCCGCCGCCGCCGCCCGTCTGGCCGGTTTGGTTCCACACTCTATCGGTTTTTATTTTTTCCGAACAGACACGTTGTTTAGAATGTATTTATTTATTTTTTGACAAACAAACATGTCTGTTCATGAGTTCGTGAGGTGAGGTTCGCCCGAACGAAAACCAAAGCCCTTCGCGATTGTTCACGAACCGAACCGGTTCAAGTGAACCTTCGCTGCTCTTCACGAACCCTCGCAACTCTTCATTTTCGCCACTTCAATATGACCGAACAGTTTAGTTCGGGTAAGTGACACTTCGTGACATCGGCATT
The DNA here is from genome assembly GCA_031216405.1 of Syzygium malaccense. Taxonomy (NCBI): domain Eukaryota; kingdom Viridiplantae; phylum Streptophyta; class Magnoliopsida; order Myrtales; family Myrtaceae; genus Syzygium; species Syzygium malaccense. Next base: position 3,658,381 of record CM062258.1, on the reverse strand, counting down.
CCCGCGAGACATTTTCGACGCACTCTATGCATATTCACTCGTCATTGTCATTTTGTGCGATTATTCTGCAAAATTGCATTCGAAGGAGTCCTCCGAATACGTACCGCTTCGAAGGAACGAGATTCGTTCTATCCTGGGAGACGATTGTCCGATATCATCGGGTACTGATTGAGGGGCCAAATTCGTCTTAAGGACATGACATTATTTCGTTGGGCTCGGATCAACATTCTGCTTATTTGATTGTGCTGCTTTCAGGTTAGTTTTCCTAACGTTTGATTTTAATTTCTGGTATACGAACTTAGCCGAACAACATCTACTTGGGATGCAAGGAAGGAGTCGCATAGAGATTCATGTAGAAGCTCCAAGGACCTGCCTGCGCTCCACAGTAACCATGCCTAGGACAAATCCATTCATGTCATTAGACATCAGATAAAAGACACGAGTTTATACAACCATACTGTACTACTTACATGCCCAAGAAGGTTGTGTCGATGACTAAGATGGCAGAACCCTGTGTTCCTTTTGCTACTTACTATCTCTAGCAAAATTACACCAAGGCTAAAAAACATCGGATTTAACGGAGAATTTTCCGTCAAAAGCATATTCTGGGGACACATAGCCACTGTATTAAGAATATCACGACTCAAATTTGCCCAAAGTTCATAAACAGTTGCTCATTGATCAAGATGAGAAACTTACTAGATACCTACAATTCTTCTCGTTCTTGCTTCTCTTTCATTGCCTCCAAAGATTCTTGCAAGGCCAAAGTCTGAGATTTTAGGATTGAGGTCCACATCTAACAAAATGTTGCTTATTTTGAGATCTCTGTGAATGACTTGGAGTTTTGAATCTTGATGAAGATAGAGAAGTCCTCTTGCAATTCCTAAAACTATGTCAAAGCGACTATTCCACGCTAAAAAGAAGCTTCTGTCATTATCTGCACACATTTAGCCATGTAAGTCTTAACATTTGAGCTGTGGCACTCTAAAGAAAAAAAGTTCATCGATTAGCATTTAGATGTACGTCCATGCAGAGGCACAAATGACATACAGAATAATGTCATGGAGGTCAAGGGAAAAGGAAATGAAAGGTTCAAGGAGCTTGAACCGAAAATGAAATAATCCAAGCTTTTATTCGGCATATACTCGTATATTAACACTGTTTCTTCTCCCTCCATGCAACAGCCTAGAAGTCCAACGAGATTCCTATGTCGAAGTCTGGCAATTAGGAGTACTTCGTTCATAAACTCTTCGAGACCTTGTTTTGAACTTTTGGACAGCCTCATCACCGCTATTTCTTGACCCATGGAGAGAATCCCACGCATTTTTTTCAATAACATAAGCTTCTCGTGTTCTGTAACCTCGCAAATTCATAGCTCATTACCTTGTAGACTGAACCAAAGCCACCCGCTCCTATCATGTTGGTCTACGAGAAATGTCCAGTAGAAAAATCAAATAATGGTAAGTCAATGTCTTCCTTCCGACTTTGCAAGCCTACAAGGATGAACACCATCTTTCACGTGGAAGTGTACTCAATTGGTCATGGCCCGACAGCAGAACTTCAACACAAATCTTCTCAGTAACAAGGGGACTGGATTAGGAACAAGCTTACCTCTTCTTTTCATTCTGCTCTTCCACATAATGCTCAATGCTATACCTGCTATGAACAATCCAGAAATGAATGAAGCAACTGCGACAGTCAACAGTATTTTCTTAGTGACAGGGCTGCGAATGGAATCTAGAATAGCCAAGAAAAAGCGTGTAAACTAATTTCAGAAAATATTATGCTCATAAGCTGACGAATATAAGTAAAATATTGCAGCAACTAATTTCAGAAAATATTATGTTCATAAGCTGATGAAGGTAACCAAAAATAGTGCAGCAAAAGGACAAGCAAACGAGTAGTAAGTAGTTGGGTACAAGATCATGATTAGTCCAACATTTACTATGTACACAATTAAAACAAAAAGCAAGATCATCGCAGCGTAGAAAAGCGATTGTTAACTGAATCACTATGTGCATATCTACCTAACTCAGAAGCGGGTAATCTTATGTAGAAATTTTGTTCATAGTTGACTTGATCGGATTCTCTTTATATCAATGAGATCGCCGAACCACATCAAACAGCCACTCCCTTCTTCACTAACATCTGAGTTAGCATAAGCCGTACAAGAACAGTTCTTTAGACACTCCACCTTGCACTCCGCAATGCTCATATTCTTTTTTACCAAGAAATCTATCTGGTCAGGTAGCTTCAACGTTGAAAGTTTTAGAAAGCCTTCTCCACGAGAGCAATTCAACTGAGCTTTCCTAATGCACCCACTAGTTGAATTTACTTGCCACTCTTCTTGGGACTTGGGCATGAAACCCTGCAAGCACCGGCATCTAGGGTCTTTGTTACTGCTGCAGGCACCATTAGCACCACACTGTCCATAGTTATCGCATGGATCACGGGGAACAGGACCATGACCTCCCATCTAGAGCTCTCTTTCTTCCTTAGAAAACGTTGCATAAGACCAGACTGATTCAATGCGAATATGGTGATGATATCATCCCTTGAAGATTCAAATTCAAAATATACATCTGTTTCATTGTAGACAAACATCGGCCTGTAAAAGGTAATCTGAATCACTGGAGTTCCCGGGAAACTGACTCCATTCCATGGCCCTGTTCGAAATGTTTTTGTGGAGCCCCTTTTGAGCATTTCAAATTGGGGCAACCCATTAATATTTTTTTCCGCAGGTATAGTCTGCAGATGAAGGATCATCCGTGCTTTTTCAAGAAGTCAGACGCCATTCGAAACCAGTTTTGAGGTTCCATCCCATTTGCATACCAGCTACAGGGTGTCAGTTGGATAGTCAAAGCTCTGCCATGAGCATTCACCAGAGTGTGAGCTGGTATTCTCTGAAACGACGAGGTTACCAGAATCCAACAACTGTGCAACTGGGTTTCTTAAAACCCTGGATGAATTTGAAGACCAGATGATACTCTTTGATTGGTTCAGAACAACCAGATTCCTCTCATGGCTAAATGTGAGAACACCATTTGAATCAGTGAGCGGGTTGTTTCTGTTGGCGACCCAAAGGACATTTTCAGGACCAAAATTGTACCATATCCCCAAGTACCTATACTTGGAGTTTTCTGGAGAGAAGAAGCCAAGCTCAAAGCTTTGGCCCGAAGAGACCAATTTCTCCCCATCATTAATAAACTGACCTGGACTTAAGGTATCAGATGCGATCGACAAGTTTAGCACAAACATGACATAAACAGAGTAAAAGAAGAGGGACTGTGGAAGCTTTTCCAATGCCATTAAGCCTTCTGTTAATTTTTCCCTAGCTCCTCCCTCTCGATGAAAAGTTTTAAACTCAAAGGTTCTCACCAATAATATCAAGCGGAAGCCCACCGGATAGGATATTCTGTAGTTTTATAACGGAGTCTTATCACTAGCAACTCCCAATGGGATAAGAAATCGAGGGTCATGGAATGTAGTAGACGACCAAATTAAGCTGTCAAGTGTTTTTATCGGGAGACTAATGATGTCTATTCACGCAATGCACGAAAGTCATAACCGTCCGTTCACGGCTCAATTACAGTCCAAGGACGGAGACAGGGTGACAACTAACAAATCTTCCCCAAGCAGAACTAAAGGAAAATTTCAATTAAGGGGTGGGGTCCTTTTCTCAAAAAATGATCCAAAGTGAACATGATATCAAATAAGGGTTTGAAGTGCCAAATTAGTCTCAAATATAGGCCCGAAGTGCTCAATTCGTCTCAGGTAGGGGCCTGAGTTGGCCGGCCAGTCAAAGCTCGCTAGCCGGTGAGCACAGTTACTGTTCCGGCAATCGAAACAGTAAATTCATCTCTGTTTTATTTTTTTTTCCTTTTTCTGTTTTTTTTCCTTCTCTTCCCTCTGCTGGCCATAACCGAGGGCCGCGCAGACCTCCGCCGGCCTCAGGCAGAGGTCGCCCTCGCCGGCGTCAGATGACGACCGCCCTCGCCTGGGCTGGGCGGGCGAGGGTCGCCCTCGCCTGGGCTGGGCGGGCGAGGGTCGCCCTCGCCTGGGCTGGGCGGGCGAGGGTCGCCCTCGCCTGGGCTGGGCGGGCGAGGGTCGCCCTCGCCGGCGTCGGGCGAGGGTTGCCCTCGTCGGCGTCGGGCAAGGGCAACCCTCGCCTTTGCCCGCCCAGCCTAGTCGAGGGCTGCCCTTGCAGCCGTCATGTGAGGGCGAGGGTTGCCCTCGCCGAATCTAGCGAGGGTTGCCCTCGCCGAATCTAGCGAGGGTCGCTCTCGCCCGCCCGACGCCGGCGTGGGTGGCCCTTGACTGTGCGGGCAACCCTCGTCGACGTTGGGCGAGGGCGGCCTCCATCTAAGGCCGGCGACTTCCGTTGGCCCCGGCTATGGCCGGCGGAGGGAAGAGAAAAAAAATAAAAAAATGAAAAAAAAAAAAGACGAATGTACTGTTCAGAAATAGTAATTGTGCTCGTTGGCCGGGGAGATTTGACCGGCCGGCGAACCCAGACCCTTACCTGAGATGAATTGAGCACTTCGGGTCCCCTATTTGAGACTAATTAGGTACTTCAAATCCTTATTTGATATTATGTTCACTTTAGATCCTCTTTTAAGAAAAGGACCCCACTTGAGGTCTTTAATTGGAATTTTCCCTAGGACTAATGATGGAGTTGGTCACTTGGGCCTATTTTTCAATCTAAAGGAAGACGTGACAACACAAGTTTGGCAACTAGTAAGCGATTTTGTAACGTGTGTTGTAAAGGTTGGGCCACGCCCACAAGCCCAAGCAGCCACTTAAGCCCATAAGACCATTTAAGTCTTGGATACGTTCGTTTCGCAAAAAATGATTGATTTAGAAGATATTTTTTAAAAAATGATCATTTATATCGTTTAGAAAAATAAATGAATGAAAAATTTTTTCACCGCCCACAAAAATAATTAGGTATAAATTGTTATCGATGATGAAAGTATTTTCTGTTGACTAATTTTTCTAAACGATATAAGTAATTATTTTTTGGAAAATATTTTTTAAATCATTCATTTTCCGTAAAATGAGCGCACCCTGCTATTGGTCAGAAAGCATCGATTGATGCCGAATATGCCTATTGCATGTGATTGGTAAGTGTTTCCTTCTTGTTGTTTTCCTCTTGCAAGTTAGTTTTTGTTCTAGGAATAAAAATTTGTAGACCTGGCTATGTTGGTTTCGATGATGACGCTCCGGTCGATATTGAGCTGTTCAATGGTGATAATTAGGCTCCTCACATCCCTAGGAACTTGTAGGATTTTATGGATATTTCCTGTTTGAGAGAAATTTATTTTTGGACATCCTTGGGACATGCTGTATAGTAACTCGACCAGCAGCTTTTCCGTGCCGAAATTTGTCGATTGCTAGCTAGATTGGATCGGAAAATCTTAGGATCTTTAGTACTTCGAAGATGCTTCCTTTTGACATTAAGCTCATTTAAATCGTAGTACAGTGGAGAGAATTGTGGCGTGACCAAATTTGACGTAAGAGATGCACATGGCAGACAACAATCAATGCTCTGCTATGGTTGAGCTTTTCTTTGGAGCACAGAAGTTGTTTTGTTGACGAATAAAAGTCAAGTCGTTGTTAAAGTAGAGCTCTTCTTGATTTTGATATAGTTTTCTCGCTTAATTGATAAGATTTCGAGTTCGTCAGCACGAGTAGCTTACGTTGTTTGATTTAGCAACCCTAGATGAGTGGTGCGTCTTTGAATTTGTAAACTCTTGGCTTAAAAGTTATCGGAATTTGATATATTGTGAGTTACAAAATAGTGTGTTTGTTGCATAAAAACCTAGATCGTACATTTAACATTGTTTGGTTATTTGTGAATGGTTTGAGAAGTGTTTTTGCGAATCTATTTATGAAATGAATTCTTAAATAATTTGAGAATTCCTTTACGAAAGGTATTCCGACTGATGAAATGAGTTGTGAAAGAATCTATGTTTTGGTTTGTAAAACCGATTTATGATATAGATTTTGGATTTAATTTTATGGATTATTGGAAGATAATGTTAGTAGTTTGATACTCATTATCGCTATGAATCCACTGAGAGGATTTTGGGGATGCATACTCTTTAGGATTTTCTTGTGAACCGAGCCATCGGCAATATAAATGGAGACTTAGCCAAAGAGAAAACTTGGTCGCCTTTGTCACAGGGTGTTAAGCATGACTATAGTTGGATATTGGGTATTAGATTGATCAATGGAGTGCACTATTGATGTGTGATTTGATGAGATTGGTCAATGGTCTAGTCCATTGACGTTTGCTTTGTTTTTATCAATGGAGTGAGTATTTATGACACCGACATAGTTATGTTGAAGTGATATGACTCATTTTGTCTTTGTACACATATTATATACTAGATTTTGGATAAATGAGTTTGGGTACCGTTCTATAAAATATGTATAGTGGTTGGTCTAACTGTGAAAGAAATATATACTGCTTATTGGGCTGGGGTTATTCATACCATTAATCTTACATCTTTTTCAGGTATTGAGCTAGCACCAAGTAGGATGAGAGCTGCCATCAATTGGGGAAACTTTTGGTAGTTGGATTTTTGGGTACGAGTCCGGATAGATATATAAACGTTCGATGTTGTCATTGTTGGGTTAGCTAAATTCAGAGATCTATATATTCTTTTGAGGGACTTAGAACTCGGATCATTGTAATCATTAATTAGATATAGAGATGGAGGTATATCTTGAGATAACAAGTTAAAGTTGGTGATGTTGAGGCTCCATCCGAGGCACGTCCATGTCATTCCCCTATTTTTGTAGGACTGGGGTGTAACATGTGTGATCCCATCACTTCAGGGCAATCTCAAACTATTGGACAACCAAGGACTTGCGTGTCATTTTGTTGCAGTTTCCGGATGGCCTCTGATCACAAAAGTGTTGTTGGACTCATTCAATTAGGATCAAACAATAGATACTCTGCAAATGGCGAAAAAACTTTATATTGTTCATAAACGTGGAAATACTTCCACTGGGAGATCACTTGTCCATGTATCGTACAAAAATAAAGTGAAGCAGTTAATAACTAAATATAACTACTTGCTCATATGAAAATTTAGAGAGTCGATATAATTCTCTACGAAAAACCATTGGCAATCAATTTAAATAGAAAGGCCTATACCAAGTTAATTGACACTTCTGAATTATTAAAATGCGAATCCTTTGTTGTAGCCCTCGTCTAATCAGTCCTCCATCTACGAGGAAGCCGACAGATTCGTGTACACAAATATCACATATTCATGGAAGAGGCAACTGCAATCCATGCCTTCAGAACCTTTTCAGATTGTTTTTAGCAGTGTTTTCTACAATTTGAGAACCTGAAGAAGCAACGTCAAAGCGTAGGTCACTGCACCTTCACACATTGAAGATTATAGTGATTGCAGACCCTCTACTGATCCTTGCAACCTTCATGCACCGAGAAAGCTTTTCTGAAGTCCACACTGTAGGGAACTTCCTCGATGGGAAGTTCATCGACCTTCCGGCATGGTGATTGTAACGATATTCCTTGTGTACGATTCTTCCCTTATCGAAGATGCCTCTGTGCTCGATGGACCTCTCTCCTTAAAGAACCCGGGCTGTTTAGGTTGTGGCAAGATTGCTTCCTCATTCGCTAACATGAAAATGACTGAACACATTGTTGGCCTATCTCCAGGACACTTTTGGACGCATACCAAACCGACTTGAATGCATCTCTCTACTTGGGATGCGATGAAGGAGTCGCATAGAGATTCATGCAGAAGCTCCAAGGACCTGCCTGCGCTCCACAGCAACCATGCCTAGGACAAATCCATTCATGTGATTAAACATCACATAAAAGACGAGTTTATACAAACCATACTGAACTACTTACATGCCCAAGAAGGTTGTGTTCATGATCAGGATGGCAGAACCCTCTATTCCTTTTGCCGCTTACTATCTCTAGCAAAATTACACCAAGGCTAAAAACGTCGGATTTCACGGAGAATTTTCCATCATAAGCATATTCTGGGGACATATAGCCACTGCATTAAGAATGTCATGTCTTAAATCAACCCAATGTTAAAAAAAAAACCTACTCAATATTCATGGACAGTTGCTTGTTAATCAAGATGAGAAACTTACTAGGTACCAATGATTCTTTTCGTTCTTGCTTCTCTTTCATGGCCTGCAAAGATTTTTGCGAGGCCGAAGTCTGAGATTTTAGGATTGAGGTCAGCATCTAACAATATATTGCTTGCTTTGAGATCTCTGTGAATGACTTGTAGTTTCGAATCTTGATGAAGATACAGAAGTCCTCTGGCTATTCCTAGAGCTATGTCAAAGCGACTTTTCCATGCTAACAAAAAGCTTCTGTCATCATCTGCACCCATTCAACCCAACGTAAGTCTTAACATTTAAGCTCAATAATCTAAAGAAAATGAGTTCATCGGGTAGCATTTGGATGTATGGCCATGCAGAGGCACAAAGGACATATAGATTAATAGCATGGGGGTCGAGTGAAAAGTAAATGAAAAGGATGAAGGAGCTCAAACCGAAGATGAAATAATCCAAGCTTTTATTTGGCATATACTCATATATTAACATTCTTTCTTCTCCCTCGATGCAATAGCCAAGAAGTCCGACAAGATTCCTATGCTGAAGTTTGGCAATTAGGAGAACTTCATTCATGAACTCTTCGAGACCTTGTCTTGAACTTCTGGACAGCCTCTTCACTGCTATTTCTTGACCCGTGGAGAGATTTCCCTGCATATTTTTTTTTTCAATTAAGCTTATCGTGTTCTCTAAACTTGCAAATTCGTAGCTCATTACCTTGTACACTGAACCAAAGCCACCAGCTCCAATCATGTTGGTCTGTGAGAAATGTCCAGTAGCATCGGCAATTGTAGAAAAATCAAATAATGGTAAATCAATGTCTTCCTTCTGACTTTGCAACCCTACAAGGATGAACATTATCTATCAAATGAAAGTAATAATTAATTCTTCATGGTCCGACAACAGAATTTCAACCCAAATCTTCACAGTAAAAAGAGGACGGGATTACCAACAAGCTTGCCTCTTCTTCTGATTCTGCTCTTCCTCATAACACTCAATGCTATACCTGCTATTAACAATCCACAAATGACTGAAGCCACTGTGATAGTCAACAGTATTTTCTTATTGACAGGGCTGTGGATGGAATCTAGAATAGCCAAAAAAAGTGTGTTATCTAATAACAGAAACCAAAAATAGTGCAGCAAAAGGATAAACAAACGAGTAATAAATAGTTGGGTACGAGATCATGATTAATCAACCATTTACTATGAACACAAAGAAAAAGAAAAAAGCAAGATCATCACAGCGTAGGAAAGCAATTGCTAACTGAATCATTATGTACATATATACCTAACTCAGAAGCAGGTAATCTTATGTAGATATGATGTTCATTGTTGACTTGTTTGGATTCTCTTATATCAATGAGATTGCCGAACCACATCAAACAGCCACTCCCTCCTCCTCTAACATCTGAATTAGCATAAGCATTACAAGAACAGTTCTTTAGACACTCCATCTTGCACTCCTCAAGGCTCATATTCTTGTTTATCCAGAAGTCCACCAGGTCAGGTAGCTTCAACATCGAAAGTTTTAGAAAGCCTTCTCCGTGAGAGCAATTCAACTGAGCTTTCCTAATGCACCCACTGGTTGAATTAAGTACTTCCCACTCTTCTTGGGACTTGGGCATGAAACCCTGCAAGCACTGGCATCTAGGGTCTCTGTTACTTCTGCAGACACCATTAGCACCACACTGTCCATAGTTATCGCATGGATCACGGGGAAATGAGATCATGACATCCCATGTAGAGCTCTCTTTCTTCCTTAAAAGACATTGCACAAGACCGGACTGATTCAATGTGATTATGGTGGTGATATCATCCCCTGAAGATTCAAACTTCAAATATACGTCTGTTTCATCGTGAACAAACATTTGCCTGAAAATTGTACTCTCAGTCACTGGAGATCCCGTGAAATAGAATCCATTCCATGGCCCTGTTCGAAATGTTTTTGTGGAGCCTCTTTTGAGCACTTCAAACTGGGGTAGCTCATTAACTTTTATTCCGTAGGTATAGTCTCCAGAGGAAGGATCAATCGTGCTTTTCCAAGCAGTCAGATGCCATTCAAAACCGGTTTTGAGGCTCCATCCTATTCGCATACCAGCTAAAAGGGTGTCAGTTGGATAGTCAAAGCTCTGCCATGAGTATTCGCCAGAACGTGAACTGGTATTCTCTGAAACGACAAGGTTACCCGAATCCAACAGCTGCGCAACTGGGTTTCTTAAAACCCTGGAGGAATTCGAAGACCAGATGACACTCTTCGATTGGTTGACAACAACTAGATTCCTCTCCTCGCTAAATGTAAGAACACCATCTGTATCAGTGAGTGGGTTGTTTCCGTTGGCGACCCAAACGACTTTTTCAGGGCTAAATTTATACCATATCCCCAAGTACCTATACTTGGAGTTTTCTGGAGAGAAGAAGCCAAGCTCAAAGCTTTGGCCTGAAGAGACCAATTTCTCTCCATCCTTAATGGACTGACTTGAACTTATGGTATCAGACGCGATTGAGAAGTTCAGCACAAACATGACAAAGACAGAGAAAAGGAAGGGGGAATAAATAAGCTTTTCTAATGCCATGAAGCCCTCTGCTAATTTTTTCCCTGGTTCTTCCCACTCAATGACAAGTTTTAAACTCAAAGGTTCTCACCCAGAATATTTAGCTGAAGCCGACCTGACAGGATATTCTGTAGCCTATATCATTAGCAATTCCCAATAGGATATGAAATCAAGGTTCATGGACTGTAGACGACCAAGTTAAGCTGTCTAAGTGTTTTTACTGGGAGACTTATGATGTCAATTCGTGCAATGCGAGCTAGTCATGCCCACTCCTCACGCTAACCAGCTAACCAATCAACCTTGTGGGTTGGGTCAATCGAAAATAGTATGATCCAAATTGATTTGTTTTTATGTAATATGCTAGCGACCCATAATCATTTTGATATGAACCCAATTCATACTCTATCAACCCGAGCTCTAATTCTTAGCAATTTTTTCCTTAAATTGTTGGGAAAATTTCAAATTGGTACTCAAAGTGGGGTTATTTTCTCAAAAAAGGTTCCAAAGTGAACATAGTATCAAATAAGGTCTGAAATGCCTAATCAATCTCAAATAGGGGCTCGAAGGGCCTAATTAGTCTTAAGTAAGGGCCTGGGTTCGCCGGCCGATCAAATGTTTACCGGCCGGCAAGCACGTCATTATTCCGGTGATCGGAACAAGGGTAATTTCTTCTTTTACTTTTTAAATTTTTTTGGTTTCTTTTCTCCTTTTTCTAGTTTTTTTCTTTTCCTTTTCCTGTTCTTCTTTTTTTTTTCCTCTTTTCCCTCCGCCGACCATAGCTAGGGCCGGCGAAGGTTGCCAACCTTGGGCGGAGGCTACCCTCACCAGCGTCGGGCGAGGGCCGCCCTCACCTAGGCTGGGCAGGCGAGGGTCGACCCTCGCCAGATCCGTTGATGACGAGGGTTGCTCTCGCCGGATCTAGCGAGGGTCACCCTCGCTCGCCTAGCCTAGGCGAGGCGACCCTCGCCCAACGCCGGCGAGGGCGACCCTCGCCCAACCCTAGGTTGCCCTCGCTGGTGTCGGGCGAGGGCAGCGCTTGCCTGATGCCGGTGAGGGCAGCCTCTGCCCGAGGCTGACAACCTCCGTCGGCCCCAGCTATGGCCCGCGGAGGGAAAAGAGGAACAAAAAAAAAAGAAGAAAAGGAAAAGAAAAAAAACAGAAAAAGGAAAAAAGAAACAAAAAAAATTTAAAAAGTAAAAAACGAAATTGCCCTTATTCCGATCGTTGGAATAGTGACGTGTTTGCCGGCCGGTGAGTATTTGACCGGCCGGCGAATCCAGGCCCTTACTTGAGACTCATTGGGCACTTTGGACTCTTATTTGAGACTGATTGGATACTTGAGACCCTTAGTTGACAATATATCAACTTTTGACCCTTTTTTGAGAAAATGACCTTACTTTGAGTACCGATTTAAAATTTTTCCTAAATTGTTGCCTCTAAAAAGTGAGCGACTTAGCCGAGTTGGTGAGAGAGCTTGGTCGCTTGGCTCGGGTCTTGGTCTAGGACTTCTCATTGTACATGAGCATCGTGAAGACGCGTAAGCGTTACGCTGACGGACAAGAACACCTGCTTGGACTACTTCTATAATATTTGGGTTTGTTGACTTGGTCAAATGAAGTGGCTAATAAAAAAAGAAAAAAGAAAAAGAAGACTGCTTTATTCAACGCAAAGAGATTTGGACCGAGAGAAAAAAGGGGAAGAAGAAAAAGAGAGTGATCGCAACAGAGAGGAAAGGGGAAGAAGAGGAAAGGGAAAGGAAACTGAGGGAAACTCATGCGTACACGCTACGGAAATCTCGTCAAGCTAGATTTATCTCGATTTGAAATGTCCGATAAGGAGTTAAGCCATTTGTTTGCCTAATTGGAGTAGTTTTCGGAATTGTGGCGCAAAATCAAAATTAAGTGAAATTTGAGTTGCAAAGTCTAATTTTGGAGTAGTCAAGTTGTGGAATGACATAGAAATCATGGATAATGGCATTGTAGAGTCGTGGGTTTTGACGGGAGTTGATTTGAAGTAACGGTTTAGTTAGAACAAATTTTTAGAATTTTGCATGCGACCTCTGCTTTGAGGATAGCTTTGAATAATCGCTTTACGCGAGCGTTTGTTGATGCATGGGAATTAGTTTGTTAGTATTTAAGCTTAGTTTAGTCAATTAATTGATAGGATTACAAGATCGTCAACACATATAGCTACATAATTTAATTTAGGGCATTTCCAAGTGAAGAAAGCTATCTCTTCATTGAGTTTGTATACTCATATTTCGAAAGAGATATAGATTAGATATATTATGAGCTATTAAAAGCATGTCCGTTGCATAAAATCTGGACCGAGCATTTACTATTTTCGATTATTTGTGAATGCTTTGAAAAATGTTTTATGAAAGCCGTTTTGAAAGATTACTGGTTTATGAAATGAACTACGAAATGGTGTGAGAAATGTCTTTTGAAATATATTCTATTTGATGAACTAAGTTGTAAAAGATTATATATTTTGGTTCGTGATATTGATAATGAATTGATTTTGTGGATTTTGGAGGATTCTGTTGTGGGTTTGTGTGGATGCTCAGTATTTCTGCGAGCCCATTAAATGCCATATTAGTTTTAGAATATTCTTGTGGGCCAGTCACTGGCAATATAGGTGGAGACTTAGTTAAGGGAAAATCTTAGTCACCTTTGTCATGAGGGCATTATGTGTGATCGTGTTTAGATATCTAAGCACAATATTGGTCAGTAGAATGGACCATTGACATGTGATTTGAGTTTGATCAATGTAATGGTAGAGATTGATCCATGGATGTTTGAATTGTGGTGATAGATTAAATGAGTGTTTCTAATTTGTATAATGCTTTGTTGAAAGGATAAAACTCATTTTTCATCTTGTACGTATATTATATTCTGGATTTGGATTAAATGAGTTGTGGTTTGGTTTTGTTAAATGTGCATAGTGGATGCTCAATTTATTTAAAAGAGATGTACTACTCATAAGTTGTAGTTACTCATTCCATTCGTCTTTCATATTTTTCAGGTTTCTCGACTAGCAGCCGATAGTACGAAAGCTCTATCGACAAGAACTTTTGGGAGTTGGATTTTGGGTATAGTCTGAGGGAGTTGTATATATGTCTGTTGATAGTTATTGGGTTTAACTGAATTTTGAGATGTAAATATTCTTTTTAATGGATTATAAAAACTCTGATCTTGTAACCAACTTGCTAGTTTATTTTATATATATATATTCATAATAGGTTGTTGGTTGTGACTGAGGTTGTGCTCTTTGAGTGGAAGGATGGTCGTGTCATCTCCATTCTTATTGGTTTCGGGGCGTGATAATTTCGGTGGTTGGGTTATATATATTTAAAAATTAGGCTTTTGTTTTCTAACATCCATATGTTTTGGACTTTTGAGCACCCACTTAATCATTAAAGAGAATGCTAGTCGTTCCATACACGTCGGATAATTAACGAAAACACATACGTTTGTACTTTTGGGGATCACCGTACCGCCTCCACTCCGGAGATTTTCGAAAGTAAGATAAGAATGGAAATGAAAATGCAATTAGGTAGAGGCGACCGGATCCTTACATAACACGGCTCAACCCAAATAGCTCGTATTTCGAAGGCATTATCCAAACCCGTTTTCCTTTTTCTAATTTTGCCATTTCGATGTCAATTTCCTCTTTTTGGTCTTTTGCCAATCTAGCACGCGTTTTCTGTGCCCTGGACCATATTAAAAGCACCAGAAACCGAGTAGCGCAAACACAAGTCGACAGCGCAGCTTCGCAAGACCTGCAGTTATCGCAAGAAAGTCCCCTTCCCCACCCACCAATGTTTCAATCAGACGGTATCATACATATTCCTTACAGGTCAAAAAGAAAACTTTAGTTTTTTTGCTGTCCACTGTGAAGCTACATCCCAGAAATGTAGGAAGAAGTTCGGATCAAACTTTCTTTTTTGATTATCAAGTCTTAACAATAGAAAAAATATATCTGGTCATAGTTATTTTTACTGTATATCCTTATTCAAGAACTGATTCCCCTGAGGCTGTCATTAGTTGTTTTGTGAAATGCATTTTGTTTCTCTTCACACTTACATGAGGTTCTTTTCTGGAGCACTTCAAGTTGGGGCCACCCATCAGTATTTATACCACAGGCACAGTCCACAGAGGAAGGATCTACTCATGGTTCCCCAAGAAGGCAGATATCGTTCAAAAACCGGTTCGCGACCTCCATCCTACTTTCATACTAGCTAAAAGGGTCAGAAATGCAGAAGATCAAAAAAGATATTACTCCGATGTGCATATGAAATTTCTAAAGAATATAAATCATATGTTCAAACTGTCGCTTGCAGAAGGCAAAAGAAAAAACTCTACCGATCTGATCGCTACTCTCTGGTCAATGGTTTTCTGGACCTGCATACATTGGACTTGATACCAAGCGCACAAACCAAGAAGTCTTGGATAATGAATGAAATAAATGATCAACCGCATTTGTCAGATCTATTCGCAATTCCTCACAAAAATGCACTATCGACCATCCAACGTCGTCACCGTGACTGCATTAACAGTGTGGAGTTCTTCATGCCTCAGGGTTGCGCTTAAGTCCATTGAACTTCTTTCCATGAAGAAACCGGGCTGTTTAGGTCGAGGCAAGCTTGCACTTTCATTTCCTAACATGGCGACTACAGAGGACATCGCTGGTCTATCGTTGGGGAACTTCTGCACGCATAACAAGCCGACATGGATACATCTTTCTACTTGAGGTTCCACCAAATCATAGAGGCACCCATCAACGAGTTCCATGGCTTTGTTTTCACTCCAAAGCAACCATGCCTGAAAAAAATCGCATCACAGGCTTAGTAATGCAAGACGAAAAGAGGGAGATAAGGAAGAGAGAACAACATATGCTTTGGATCTTTTCTCGTACATGTCCGAGAAGGTTATGGTGATGATTTGGGTGGCAGAATCCTCTGTTTCTTTTGCCGCTTAGAATCTCTAACAAAAGCACACCAAAGCTAAAGACATCGGATTTCACGGAGAATTTCCCGTCGAAGGCATACTCAGGGGACATATAGCCACTGTAATGACAAAATGATTGGTATTAGTCTTCTAAAATAACATGCGGTCCTATTTAGAGATTTTCTGGAACAACGAATTCTTACTAAGTTCCAATGATTCTCTCTGTTTTTCCTTCTTTCTCATCACATGCAAAAATTCTTGCCAACCCAAAGTCCGAGATTCTAGGGCTTAGGCTGCCATCCAATAAAATGTTGCTAACTTTGAGATCCCGGTGAATTACTCGAAGTTTAGAATCATGGTGTAGATAGAGAAGACCTCTCGCAATCCCAACGACAATGTCAAAACGTTTTTGCCAGTCTAACAATGAGCATCTTTCACGATCTGCATATGCAGATAAGTATAGTTCAGTCAACCAGAGAAATTAAGTTCGGCGCACAGATAGCATCATGATCAAGTAACGTCTTTGAATAAAGGGTCTAGAGGCCTAACCAAAGATAAAATAATCCAAACTCTTGTTTTCCATGTACTCATAGACCAAAATCCTTTCCTCCCTCTCCATGCAACAACCTAGAAGCCCCACAAGATTCCGGTGTTGAAGTTTGGCTATCAGAATTGTTTCATTCTTAAACTCTTCAAGACCTTGTCCTGAATTTCTTGAGAGTCTCTTCACTGCTACTTCTTGTCCTGTGAAAAGATTTCCCTGCATATTGTGGTTTTGGGTAGACATGTTAAACAATGAAATATTATCACTCTGTTTGCAGTAACCGTGTCATGGAATATGCATGGCTCATCACCTTGTAAACTGGGCCAAAGCCACCTGCTCCTATCAGACTATCCTCAGAAAAACCATTTGTAGCATTAACAATGGTAGCTAGATCAAAAAGTGGCAAATCAACATCTTCCTCCTTGATTTTCCAACCTGAAAAGACCAGTTACTACAAAAATCTTTTTTGAAATATATGTTAACCTCACAAAAGGGCCAAAGGTCTCTTTTGTGTATTCTGGAGGTGTACATTCATAGAACCAGTAGGACTGACCATTTCTCTTTATTTGGCAATTCCAGATACGACGGAAGTACACCATGGCCGATAGAAACAAAGCAGCAATAGCTGACATCAATACAGCGATGACCATCCTTTTCTTCTTGTCAGAATTGTGAAGGAAATCTAGGATCAAGAAGACTGTTAAATGCAATTTTCTAGGGTGCTGTTCCTGAATAAGCAGGTTAGAAGATAGAATGTCCAGAAGCAATAATTGGCAAAATAAGTACCTAGTTCAGATTTTGGTAGGCGTATGTATAGAGTTTGCCCATAGTCATCTTCTTCGTACTCCTTAATGTCAATTAGGCTTCCAAACCACAGGAGGCAGCCGCTACCTCCTCCTCTAACATCTGAATTAGCATAAGCTGTACATGAACAGTTCTTTAAGCACTCAGCCTCGCATTCCTTGAGGCTTATGTTCTTGTTCAACCAGAACTCTAACAGGTCAGGAAGCTTCACTTTTGAAAGTTTGAGGAACCCTTCTTCCTTCGAGCAATTTATTGGCACTCTTCTCATGCATCCACTGGACCAATTAAGGAGATCCCATTCTTCTGGAGACTTCGGTACAAACCCCTTTAAGCAATTGCATATGGGAGCTCTGTTAATTCTACAGATACCACTGGCTCCACAAGTACTGTAAGCATCGCATGGATCATTGGGCACTGAGTACATGATATTCCAGGCATAGCTTCTTTTACTTGCAACATAAAACTGGAGCGACCCTGAATGGTTCATTGTAAGAACTCTAGGGATAAATTCGCTTTGCCTGGCTTCGTACACAAAAACAAAAAAGATCTCATTTTCACCATAGAAGAGCACTGGCTTGGTTACTGGATTTGAACTCATTGTTGCACCACTGAATTGTATTCCGTTCCACGGTCCCGTCCGATATTTCTTGCTGGATCCTATGCTGACGAGTTCACCTTGAGGCAACCCGTGAATGTTCAGCCTGTAAGTATAATCTCCAGGGGAAGGATCGTCCATGCTTTTCCAAGAAGTCAGATGCCTTTCTAAACCAAGTTTTAAGTCCCATCCTAATTTCATACCGGGTAGTAGTGTGTCCGACGGATGATCAAAACTCTGCCACAAATAGTCATCAGAATTCAGACTGGTATTCTCTCTGAGAACAAGATTTCCAGTGTCTAAGAGCTGTGCAACCGGATTTTTCAGAACCCGGGACAAATTCGAAGACCAGACGACAATTTTCGATTGGTTGACAAGAACTAGATCTCCAGCATGGCTAAACGTGAGAAATCCATGCGAGTCAGTGAGTGGATTGTCCCTGTTGGCAACCCAAACTACTGTTTCCGGAGTGATCTTGTACCATATGCCCAAGTACCAGTTTGTGGAGTTGCCAGGAGAGAAGAAGCCGAGCTCAAAGCTTTGGCCTAAAGAGACCAACGTCTCTCCATCTTTCATAGACTGGCCTGAACTTAATGTGTCAACTGCAGTTGATAAGCCGAAGACTGACAGGCAGACAATGAAAAGGCAGATGAAAAATTTAGGTGCTTCCATGCCTAAACTAAATCATGCAGAACCGCAGAACTGTGTGATATTTAGAAGAAGAAAATGCATGTGGTTGTGCCAAGCAAGCTAAGTTCTGGGAGATGGACTGGAATCGATTGCGACACCACTGGCAACCTTCCAAGTAGCTGTCAGGATAGAATTTTTCAGTTGACTCGACTGTGTTGAGGAAAACTCCTACTAGTTTTGAAGTTGACAAAACATTCTATTTTCATTGAAAAATCTGATACTTGTTCTGAAGTTTTGTTTTCAGGTGTAAATGTATATACATATGAAAACTCAGAAAGAAGTTATTCAGACTTTACGAGGCTGGAAATATAAATCTTTTGTAACCCACAGAATCTAAGTTCTGAGATGCAGACGCAGATGCAGACGCAGATGCAGACGCAGAATTTATTCAGATGCAGATGCAGACGCAGAATTTATTCAGACGCAGATGCAGACGCAGAATTTATTCATACTCAGATGCAGATGCAGAATTTATTCAGACACAGATTCAGACGCAAAGTTCAGAACGAATTATAACAGCTAGTGATCTGGTATGGATTTCACAGAAGGAATGTTTTGATTGTTTCAAACTCAATCAAATTGATTGACAATCAAATATTACGACAAGAATGCATTTCAACGGACAAAGCTCTACTTATGGAAACCAAGATTCTGATTGTATGGGCGAACAGAATCAGCGGGATTCAGAATCTGTCATCTAACGGCTACTCAATCCTTTTTATACAAATCTGTCCACAGTAAAGATTGGAAGATAATCCTCTGGAGACTGTCCAACGGCTAGTTTGGAAGTAGAGGAGTATTTAAGGAGATCAACGAGCAGCAAGAAAGCAGATAGATTCAAGAATCAACAAGTCCAAAGTCTGAGCATACTCCATTCATTTCTCTTGTTGTTCCGAGCCAAAATACTGAGATCTTGAGGGTTACTTTGTAAGAGTGACTGTGTGAGATAGAGAGTCCTATCATACACAAGAGTGATATCACTCAAAATCCGTAAATTCCTCTTGATTACATAGTGAAATCCAGCCGGTAGGCTGTACGCGTGGGAGAGTGGACGTAGGCTTGTTATAAGCCGAACTACTATAAATTTGTGTGCAGATTCTCTATCCCTTATCTCTTACTTTACTTTCTGCACATCATAAGCTTCATCTGTCTTGCATCTGAACTTTATTCAGACCATTCTGTGATTTATCTTATTTCCGCATAAATATATTTAAAATTGTTTGAAGTCACCTATTCACCCCCCTCTAGGTGATTCCTGCTAGTCACATCAATTGGTATCAGAGCCAAGTTGCTTATTTATTGAAGTGTTTTACTTCTGAGCTAACGATCTACATGGCTAGCTTTGGTGCTCCAGGGCTTATTGAAGGTCAGAGTAATAACAGGCCACCATATTTTGATGGCAAAGAATACAACGTTTGGAAGAATAAGATGAAGGCATTCATAAAGTCAATCGATCATTCGCTATGGGATGTCATCATTAAAGGAGTCAAACCAAAATCCTCTGATTCAAAAGAAAAGGCAGAAGAAAGCAAATCAGCAGATCCTCCTTTATCTCCAGCTGAAATCTCTAAAAGAGAAACTCTAGATTCCAAAGCAATTTATTCTCTTTATTGTGCTTTATCTCCTATTGAATATAAAAAGATTGCTGCCTGTGAATCTGCTAAAGAAATCTGGGATACTCTCTACATTACTTATGAAGGAACAGATCGAGCCAAGGAAACTCAAATCAATCTTCTGCTTGGTCAATATGAATCCTTCAAACTGAAGCCTGAAGAATCAATTGCTGATATGTATGATAGGTTTACTGACATAGTAAACGGTCTTGCATATCAAGGACAACCAGTCCCAGATACATTGAAAGTCAACAAACTACTGAGAGGACTGACAAAGGAATGGGATAACATCAAAACATCTCTTCGTGAGACACAAAGGATCAAGCCTCTATCAGTGAATGAGTTAATTGGAACTCTTCAATCATATGAGACTGAGAAACGAAATGAGGAGAACGAAACCAGAGGTAATAAGTCCATTGCATTGAAAACTAACATTGTTTCTGATGCAGATTCAGAAGATGAAAATGTTGATGATGAAGAATTAGCTCTCTTCATAAAGAAATACAAGAGAATGAAAATCAGAGGAAGAAATCTCAAAGGGAAGAAGCCCCTTGAAAATAAGAGGTCTGTCGATGAGACAGAAAGATCAAAGGATGTAATATGCTTTCACTGTAGGAAACGTGGACATATCAAGCCTAACTGCCCACTCCTGAAAAAGAAAACAAAATTTGAGAAAGCAAATAAGGCTTTGAAGGCAGAAACCTGGAGTGATACAGAGTGTGAAGACAGTGATGAAGATATCTCAAACTTCTGTCTAATGGCAGAATCAGATTCAGACTCAGACTCTAATCCTAGAATGGAAATCGAGGTAAAACCTTCCGAAATGACTATTGAAGTGTCGAATTACATTGATGAATTATGCTTTGAATTCAAGACTGCTCTTAAAAGAATCTCTTCTTTGAAAGAGGAAATTTCTTCTCTGAGGCAACAGGATATCTTACAAAAAGAAAAGATTGATTTTCTTCAAAAAGAATTTTACCTTGTAAAGGAAAGTCAAGATCACCTTTCCAAAGAAAATGCTGTTTTGAAAAAGGAAGTCTCAGGAATTACTTCTAAGTTTTCAAAAGGTTCCGAAACCTTGAAGCATATCCTTTCTATTCAAATTCCTTACTATAACAAATCTGGTCTAGGATTTGTAAAGGAAAGTGATAGCCTGATTGATTTTCCAAAAGTCAAGGAGCGATTAAAACAAAGACCTCCTCGACAAGCTTACAAAAATCATTTTAAAAAGAATTTTGTAAAACCTGTTGGCCGAAGTGCTCTCAAGTGCTCAAATTGTGGAAATCCACAACATTTCGAGAATGAATGTCCTAAGGTCTGGAGACCTGTTCGAAGAGATTTTGTTAAGACAGCCTATACTAATGCTCAAGGACCCAAACAAATCTGGGTACCAAAGAAAACTTGAGAAGTTTTGATTTTTGCAGGTTACCACTAAAAGAAAAAGAAAGTGGTACCTAGACAGTGGATGCTCTAGACATATGACAGGAGATCCAAGCATATTTGTTGATCTACACAATCTGAATGGTGGAAAAGTTTTATTTGGAGGAAATACCAAAGGAAAAATAGTTGGCAAGGGGACAGTTGAAATTGGAGGACTTACAATCAATGATGTATCATTGGTAAAAGGACTCAAATATAACCTGATAAGCATAAGCCAACTGTGTGATACAGGTTTCAGAATAAACTTTCAAGAAAATACATGTTCAGGGACAAGCAAAGATTCTTCTCAAACATTTACAGGAAGAAGACATGGTAATATCTATCTTCTGGATGTCAATCCAAACTCCACTCATTGTTTGATCTCAATCAAAGAAGATGAAAACCTATGGCACAGAAGGTTGGGACATATCAGTATGAAACAAATCTCAAAGGTCTCAAACAAGAAACTGGTTCGAGATTTACCAGATCTGAAATACAGAAAAACAGAACTATGCAATGCATGCAGCCTAGGAAAGCAAGTAAGGAGCTCTTTTAAATCTATACATCAAGTTTCCACTAATCGTGATTTGCAGTTACTTCATATGGATCTGTTTGGACCAACCAGAACTCAGAGTATTGGTGGTAAGAAATTCTGTTTAGTAATTGTTGATGATTTTACAAGATTCACATGGGTGTTCTTTCTTGCTCATAAAAATGAGGCATTTTCATACTTTTCAAAATTTGCAAAAAGAGTTCAGAATGAAAAGGGCTATACTATTTCCTGCATTAAAACAGATCATGGGGGAGAATTTGAAAATCAAAATTTTTCAAACTTCTGTGAGGAAAATGGCATTCAACACAATTTTTCAACTCCATATACACCAGAACAAAATGGTGTTGTGGAAAGGAAAAATCGTTCTTTGCAAGAAATGGCTAGAACTCTTTTGATTGAAAGCAAGATTCCTTCTCATTTCTGGGCAGATGCAGTCTCTACAGCATGTTATGTCATAAACAGGATTTTTCTCAGACCTATACTTGAGAAAACCCCCTATGAGCTTTACAAAAGTAGGAAGCCCAGCATATCATACTTTCGTGTGTTTGGTTGTAAATGTTTTATTCTCAAAAATCCAAATGATCGTACTGGAAAGTTTGATGAGAAAGCAGATGAAGGAATCTTCCTTGGATATTCAACCACATGCAAAGCATACAGAGTCTTCAACAAGAATTCTCAGACTGTGGAAGAATCAATGAATGTAAGGTTTGAAGAAAATATTCAGACTCACAAAGATGAATCTGAATCATTTTCCAACATTCAAGAGTTAACAGAGGATCATCAAGAATCTCAAAAATTTGAAGAATCCTCTAGAGAAAAGGATAAGGATAAAATCGAGACTCTACCGGAAGATTCAGAGTCTGCTGATATTCAGAAGGAAAAATTTGACAAAAACTGGAAACATAAATCCAGTCATCCGAAGAATCTCATCATCGGAGAAATAGAAGATGGTATCAAGACAAGGTCCAAACAAAAGGAGAACATCAGCAACTTAGCATTAATATCAGAAATAGAGCCAAAAGAAGTTGAAGAAGCCTTATCAGATGAAAGCTGGATAGAAGCTATGCAGGAGGAACTTCAGCAGTTCAGAATCAATGAAGTATGGGAACTTGTACCAAGACCCAAAAACCATCCAGTAATTGGAACAAAATGGGTATTCAGAAACAAACTGGACGATAAAGGAAAAGTCACAAGAAACAAAGCGAGACTAGTTGCAAAAGGCTATTCTCAAGAAGAAGGCATAGACTATGATGAAACATATGCACCAGTTGCAAGGTTAGAAGCAATTCGACTTTTATTAGCTTATGCTTGTTCCCATAACTTTAAATTGTTTCAGATGGACGTCAAAAGTGCCTTCCTAAATGGATTTATTAAAGAGGAAGTATATGTGGATCAACCACCTGGTTTCGAAGAACCAAGGAAAGGTGATCATGTCTACAGACTCAAAAAGGCCCTTTACGGTCTGAAACAGGCACCCAGAGCTTGGTACGAAAGGTTAAGTAACTTCCTTCTGCAAAATGAATTCACCAAAGGTAAGGTTGACACAACTTTGTTCATTAAGAAAAAGGGTAAAGATTTTCTACTTATTCAAATTTATGTTGATGATATAATCTTTGGATCATCTAATGAATTACTCTGTAAGGAATTCTCTAAAGATATGCAGAACGAGTTCGAAATGAGCTTGATGGGAGAACTGACATTCTTTCTTGGCTTACAAGTAAAACAAATCAAAGATGGTATTTTCATCTGCCAAGAGAAGTATGCCAAGGAGATTATTACGAAATTTGGACTGCAAAATGGTAAGAAAACAGACACTCCAATGTCACACACATCCAAATTGGACAAGGATGAACACGGTAAAAAGGTGGATCAGAAGGTATATAGAAGCATGATAGGTTCTTTATTGTATCTTACTGCATCTAGACCTGACATACTTTTTAGTGTTTGTATGTGTGCAAGATTTCAATCAGATCCAAAGGAATCACATCTCTCAGCAGTAAAAAGAATAATCAAATACATTGGCACTTATCCAATGCTAGGTCTTTGGTATTCCAAAGATTCAGATTTTACTCTCATTGGATATTCAGATGCTGATTTAGCCGGTTGTAAAGTGGACAGGAAAAGTACCACAGGGACTTGTCAATTGCTTGGAGATATGTTGGTATCTTGGTACTCAAAGAAACAAAATACAGTCGCTCTTTCCACAGCAGAAGCAGAATATGTAGCATTGGGAAGTTGCTGTGCACAGATTTTGTGGATGAGGCAGCAGTTGAGAGATTTTGCTGTTGAAGAATCAAGTGTTGCAATCCGATGTGACAACACAAGTGCTATTAATTTGTCCAAAAATCCTATTCTTCATTCACGTGCAAAGCATATAGAAATCAAGCATCATTTCATTAGAGATCATGTTCAAAATGGTGATGTGAATATTCAATTCATTGATTCTAAGAATCAATTAGCTGATATATTCACCAAACCTCTTGACAAATCTTCATTTGAATATATTAGAACCAAATTATGCATTACTTATCCATTCCCTTGAAGTGTTTAACAGAAAGGAATTTTTCAGACTGAAGGGCTCTTGGTCTGAACATTTTTTCAGACCCTCAACAAAGGTACGTACATAGCTTAAAATTTGGCGGGAATACTTCTGGCAAAATATTTTCACATTTGGAAGCAAATCGGGTACGTATCCTAATTTATCTGATTACTTATGCTTAGAATATTTTATTTATATTATTCTGATCTTTTGCGCTTCCAAAAATATATTTCTTTTCTACCTGATTAAGCTTATGTTTACTTTGCAAAAATAACCTTTTGCCTCTGTAACCCGCTCTATTCGTTTATAAACCCGTCCTACCTTTTTCAAAACCCTATCTGTACGTTTTTCGTCCTTCTCAAAACCCTCCGATAATCAGAGACTCTCCTCGTCTTCCTCCTACAAAGATCGGAACTTTCTGCTCTTAGAGTGATCAAAATGCCGTTCAAAAGGAGATCCTCACGCATTCTGAACCAAGACTCTAAGTCTACCGCACCAGCAGAGTTTATGGAGATATCATATACAGAGTCAGAGCGTCGTGAAGAACTCTCTGGGGAGACACCACCAAAGCGATCGTCTCCACCAAAATCCTCCGGTAAATCTGATTTTCGCTTTCGGAGTATTAAACACGTATGGGAAACGTATCAAAGGTTGAAAAAGTATAATGCCTCGGCATCGGTTCTTCATGAATGTCTGCGAGACAACAATCTCTTTTCTGAAGAACATCTTGTACAAAGTTACACTCTTTTTTGTTCCAAGCCTAAGGAAACTCCAGTAAATGCTGCTACAAGAGAGCCCTCTTCCAAAAAGGGCAAGGAGAAAATTGGAGAATCCTCCACTCCCCCTGTACAGAAATCTGCTCCTATTAGCCCTAAATCGAGAACAGCCTCGAAGTTTATTATTCCTGATGATGATGCTCGTCTCTTTGAAACTTTTGAGATGAAAGTAGGAGTAGCATCAGGTGTACCTGGTAAAGGTGGATTATTCAGAAGTTCGGAGCACAATCTTTGCTACAAATTGCTACTTGCTAGAGGGATTATAAACCACCGAACTGTGGACTTCGACTTTCTAGAGAAGGCTGACGTTTCAGTAAAACACCTGTTTCAACAATTAGGCATGTATGAATTTTGCCTTCAATCTGCAGATGTATTTGCTGAACTCACTGCCTATTTCTATTCAAATCTCTCTATCTTGTCGCCCAACTGGATCCAATTCACTGTTGGTGACAAGAAATTTGATCTCAAAGCTGAATTATTGGCAAAGATTATTGGAGTACCACACTACAAGTTTACTCCACTGGCAGTAGCTATTGAAGATGCTTCTAGGATTGCTTCTGAAAATCCTAACTTCACTCAAAGTTCCAATCGCCATCTCTCTTATTCTGACTTATCCAGAAGATCAGTTATTTTGCACAAGATCATCATCAACTGCTTACGGCCCAAGGCAGCCTCCAAAACTGACCTGTCCAAATCAGAAATCAAGCTCATCTGGGCTATCTTGAAAGGTCAACCTTTTTCTCTTCCTCACATCATCATATTTCACATGTACAGGACACTACATAAAGAGAAGGGACAACTACCGTATGGTGCCCTAATCTCTCGGATTTTCATGTTTCTTCAAATATCAATTCCTAATGAATTGCGTAAAAGTCCTGTTCCCTGTATGTTTGTTGGAGAAAGGATGATCTCCAAAATGAAACAGTTTGATGATGTAAAAAGTATACTAAAAGGAAAGGAGGCTCATCAATCTGAAGCAAGATCCTCTGTAAAGTCTAGCATAAGAAAGACAGAACAAAAACAGAAGGCACATTTAGCAAGCAAGAAGACAGCTTCTTCGACCCCACTTAAAGTGTATAGCAAGAAAAGAAAGATTCTTCTGCATGATGAAAGTGACGAAGCAGAAGCAGAAAACACTGATACAGGTCGTGTTGATGCTCCAGAACATGTTTCTGAACCAACTCCTACAGAACATGTTACAGAAGATCCAGCACCTGTTCAGGGGGAGAATCCACGAGAAGCAACTATGGAGTTCGATCAGCCTGAACCAGCTCATTTCCAAGATCAGCCTTCAGAAACTCAGAACGTTCTCTGTATTCTGCTAGAAATTAAGGACAAGCAAGCTGCTCTGGAACAAGACATGAAAAATCTGAAGAAAATTGTTGAGGAAAACTACAACAATCAACGTCTTCAAGCAGCAGCGGATAAAGCAGAACTTGGGGAAGCCATTGCCCTGTGCTCATCCAATATGGATAAGGCTGTAGGGCAGTGTAGTTCGAAGATTGAGGAGGCTGTTTCTATTTTGGAAAATTTTCAACTGATTCGTACTCCGTCAAAACATTAGCCTGTTTTCACAAACATTCTTTCTCAAAGTCTTATTTATTTTCATTTTTGGTCTGTAAATTAACTAACACTTCTTGTTAGACTATTTGCTCAATATATATAAATGCTTCCTACCATCTGTCATTTACTTTTTTGCTGATGACAAAAATGGGGAGAATTTATTTGATGCAGATTATATGCAAGCTATCTACAAAGAAAGAGAAGATACCAAATTTATTTGATGCAGATTATATGCAGGCTATCTACAAAGAAAGAGAAGACACAGATATCAACAGAGTTTGCTCTCTCAAATTTAAATCTGTGATCCATGCGCTATATATGCTTACTTACTTCAAATTAAACTCACATTGATTCAATCTGCAGAAAGTTTTGTCACCATCAAAAAGGGGGAGATTGTTGAGGAAAACTCCTACTAGTTTTGAAGTTGACAAAACATTCTATTTTCATTGAAAAATCTGATACTTGTTCTGAAGTTTTGTTTTCAGGTGTAAATGTATATACATATGAAAACTCAGAAAGAAGTTATTCAGACTTTACGAGGCTGGAAATATAAATCTTTTGTAACCCACAGAATCTAAGTTCTGAGATGCAGACGCAGATGCAGACGCAGATGCAGACGCAGAATTTATTCAGATGCAGATGCAGACGTAGAATTTATTCAGACGCAGATGCAGACGCAGAATTTATTCAGACTCAGATGCAAACGCAGAATTTATTCAGACACAGATTCAGACGCAAAGTTCAGAACGAATTATAACAGCTAGTGATCTGGTATGGATTTTACAGAAGGAATATTTTGATTGTTTCAAACTCAATCAAATTGATTGACAATCAAATATTACGACAAGAATGCATTTCAACGGACAAAGCTCTACTTATGGAAACCAAGATTCTGATTGTATGGGCGAACAGAATCAGCGGGATTCAGAATCTGTCATCTAACGGCTACTCAATCCTTTTTATACAAATCTGTCCACAGTAAAGATTGGAAGATAATCCTCTGGAGACTGTCCAACGGCTAGTTTGGAAGTAGAGGAGTATTTAAGGAGATCAACGAGCAGCAAGAAAGCAGATAGATTCAAGAATCAACAAGTCCAAAGTCTGAGCATACTCCATTCATTTCTCTTGTTGTTCCGAGCCAAAATACTGAGATCTTGAGGGTTACTTTGTAAGAGTGACTGTGTGAGATAGAGAGTCCTATCATACACAAGAGTGATATCACTCAAAATCTGTAAATTCCTCTTGATTACATAGTGAAATCCAGCCGGTAGGCTGTACGCGTGGGAGAGTGGACGTAGGCTTGTTATAAGCCGAACCACTATAAATTTGTGTGCAGATTCTCTATCCCTTATCTCTTACTTTACTTTCTGCACATCATAAGCTTCATCTGTCTTGCATCTGAACTTTATTCAGACCATTCTGTGATTTATCTTATTTCCGCATAAATATATTTAAAATTGTTTTAAGTCACCTATTCACTCCCCTCTAGGTGATTCCTGCTAGTCACATCAGACTGGTCAACTCACATTTCCTGCAAGTATCGAATGGTAGAGATCCTTTCTAGGTCACGTGGACCACATTTCTTGCTTTTAGGACCCGTCAGTCGAAAGCTGCTTCTTCTTTTTTTGGCCTTCCGCTTGATGATTAGCTCATACCTGAATACGCATTCACGTCTGAACTATACTATACTATACATCCCGATTTACTATAATTTGAGTACATTCAGCGTGCGTTTATCAATGTCTTCGTGGCATTATGAGGGCATCACAGACGACATTTGGCTGACTGGCGTGTGAAACTGTAAGTACTTGAGCATTGAAAACGTATACAAGCAAGTCGGATGACGGATTGTTATTCGATGTTTGAATATAAACGGACTTTTAATGACGGACTTCCCATTATTCCGTCAAGCTACCAGATAGACCTCAAATAGATCACCAACACCACCCACAAACCCACCCCCCCCCCCCCCCTCGGGTCTTTCACCCCTTGGTCTTTCACTTGTTAGTGAAGTCTGAGCTGAGTGCGATGGAACAATTTGTCCTGCCTCTTATAGAGTCAAGCACGTCAAGATCTGTAGAAACGTGAGGAACTTCAAAAGTTTACCATGGGGCCCTTCTGCTGGGCATCATAGCGGTGACTTATCTTTGACCCTTTTTTTGATTTTTTTTTTGAGCTTGTCCACCAGCTATTTTACAGTTGACAAATACAGACTTGGAACCCCCCAAAAATATCAATGACGAAGCACTTGGTTGACTACCGTGGGCTACTAATCGTGGACGATTACCGCTATGATGAATTTCTTTTCATTTTATTTAGTTTCTCTAATTGTTGTGGCTTCGAGAAATTTATTTGTTGGTCTGCCCTCCAAACTTTCTGCTTGTCCAGCTGAAATGATACGAGCGCAACTTTGAAGGACGATAGAGATTCTTGAAGCAACCTCAATTGTTAGTCGTTCGTAATTTTTCCCAACGAAATTAAAGAATGGAAAATACCAAAAATCATCCTTACTTTCCACCCCATTACCACTTACCCCTCCTCTATTTTTAAGAATACCACTTACCATCCCCTAAATAAAATCTCGTTGCTAAAAAGACCAAATTGCCCCTCTTTGGAATTTCTGATCCTCCAAGTCTCTCACAAAATCTTAAGCCTCCGCCACTGACAAACCCTAACCTCTTTCATCACCCATCACATCGTCTGCCGCCACCACTGCCATGGCGACGGTGGGCAATGGCGACCAGCGGTGACTACTAAGTTTAAGGTTCAGTAGTTATGTTTTGAGTTTGGTTTTGGGGGGTTTGGGTGTGCTAAGAAATTTAGGACCTGGAAGGGGGCAGTTTTGGAAATGAGATTGCACTATTGTAAATAAGGCAACACATGAAGATGTAAAATGGTCTCCAATGACAAAACTCAGAGATATTAATTGGTGTTTTTAGAAGTACATGAAGGTAAGTGGTAATAGGATCAAATGTGGGGATGGTTTTTTGGTTGTTACCTTAAAGGGCTGTTATATCATTTGACAATGCATACCGTTATAAAGACTATCCATGTCGTTACGAATGAGAAAGTCCTTCAATACTCTCGAGTCTTGAAGCCTGTTGGCCCTCTTCTCGTGCTAAATAGTCCTCCATATGCGAGCAAGCTACCGATTCATATCCACACACATCACAGTGCTTTCACAAACATTTCAGATTGTTTTTCAGCAAATGCTATCTAAAACTCGAGAACCTGATGAAGCAACATTAAAGCCTAGGTCACTATACCTCTCACACATTGAAGTGCTTAGTCATGGTGATTGGAGACCATCTTCCTTTTTATACACCGAGAAAGCTGGTTTAAATTCCATGCTGCGGGGAAGTTCCTCGAAGGAAAGTTTATCGACCGTCCGGCATTGTTATAGTAACGATATTCCTTGTGTGCAATTCTTCTTTTATCAAAGATGCCTCTGTGCTCGACGGACTTCTCTCCATAAAGAAGCCGGGCTGTTTAGGCTGTGGCAAGATTGCCCCTTCATTCTCTAACATGAACAGAACTGAAGACATTGATGGTCTATCTCCAGGAAACTTTTGGACACATAACAAACCAACATGAATGCATCTCTCTACTTGGGATGCAATGAAGGAGTCGCATAGAGATTCATGTCAAAGCTCCAAGGCCCTGCCTTCACTCCGAAGCAACCATGCCTTGAACAAATTCATTCATGTCATTAGACAGTATCATTATAAAGCTTGTTAGAAAACATGTCTGCCAGTACATAATAGACGTGAATTTATGTAACCATACACTACTTACGTGCCCAAGAAGGTTCTGGTGATGATCTTGATGCCAGAATCCTCTATTCCTTCTGCAACTTACTATCTCTAGCAAAAGTACACCAAAGCTAAAAACATCGGATTTCACTGAGAATTTTCCGTCAAAAGCATACTCTGGAGACATATAGCCGCTGCAATTAGAAAATAAGGACTCAAATTTTCCAAGGTTTATGGGAAAACAACCATCTATCCAAGGTCGATGGAGGAGTGCTCGTCAGTTGAGATGAGAAACTTACTAGGTACCGATAATTCTCCTAGTTCTTGCCTCCCTTTCATCACCCCCAAAGATTCTTGCAAGACCGAAGTCTGAAATTTTAGGATTCAGGTCGGCATCTAACAATAAATTGCTTGCTTTGAGGTCTCTGTGAATGACTCGTAGTTTTGAATCTTGGTGAAGATAGAGAAGTCCTCTCGCAATTCCTATGACTATGTCAAAGCGACTTTTCCATGCCAAGGCGGAGCTTTTGTCATCATCTGCACAAACTCAAAACATATGAGTTTTACGCTTGACCCTCTGAAGAAAATGAGTACATCGATTAGCATTTGGATGCCTGTCCTTTCGGACAAAATTGACAGACTGATAGTATTGGGATGGGATCAAGTGAAAAGAAAATGAATAAGGATCAAGGAATTCGAACCAAAAATGAAATTATCCAAGCTTTTATTTGGCATATACTCATATACTAGCATTCTCTCTTCTCCCTCCATGCAATAGCCAAGAAGTCCGACAAGGTTCCTGTGCTGAAGTCTGGCGATTAGGAGTGCTTCATTCATGAACTCTTCGAGACCTTGTCCTGAACTTTTGGACAGCCTTTTCACTGCTATTTCTTCGCCCGTGGAGAGAATGCCCTGCATTTTTCCTTTAGTTTCATAAGCTTATCCTGTGCTATAAGCTTGCAACTCCATAGACCATTTACGTTATAGACTGTACCAAAGCCACCAGCTCCAATCGTGTTGGCCTGAGAGAAATGTCCAGTCGCAACTCTAATGGCAGGAAAATCAAATGATGGTAAGTCAATGTCTTCCTTTCCACTTTGCAAGCCTAGAATGATGAACATTGTCAATTAAATTATTAATAGTTGGTCAGAATCTAAAAACGTACAATGCAAATCTACACTTTATGAAGGGGACTGGATAAGAACAAGCCTACCTCCTCCTTTCATTCTGCTTTTCCGCATTATGCCCAATGCTATACCTACTACAAACAATCCGAAAATTGCAGAAGCCACTGTGACAGTCACCAGTCTTTTCTTATTGAGGGGGCTGTGGATTGAATCTAGAATAGCCAGGAAAAAGTGCGTCAACTAATTTTGGAATATATTTTGTTCATAAGCTGATGAAGGTAAGAAAAAATGCAGTAAAAGATTACAAAATGAGTAATAAATAGTCGGGTACCAGATCAGGATTGACCTAGCACTTACTATGTACATGATGCAAAATAAGGGAAAAAAGAAAAAAGCATGATCATGGCAATGTCAAAAGCAGTTGCTAACTGAATCAGCATGTTTATATCTACCTAACTGAGAAGCAGGTAGTCTTATGTAGAGATTTTGCTCATAGTTGACTTGTTGAGATTCTCTTATATCAATAAGATCCCCAAACCACATTAAACAGCCACTACCTCCTCCTCTAACATCTGAATTAGCATAAGCCCTGCAAGAACAGTTCTTTAGGCACTCAACCTTGCACTCCTCAAGGCTCATAGTCTTGTTTAACCGGAAGTCTATCAGGTCGGGCAACTTCAGCTGCGAAAGTTTCAGAAACCCCTCCTGGCGAGAGCAATTCAATTGAACTTTCATTATACACCCACCGGTTGAGTTAAGCATCTGCCACTCTTCTAGGTTCTTGGGCATGAAACCCTGCAAGCACTGGCATCTTGGATCTTTGTCAATTGTGCAGACACCATTAGCACCACACTGCCCATAAATGTCGCATGGTTCATGTGGCATTGAGACCATAACGTCCCATGT
The DNA here is from genome assembly GCA_031216405.1 of Syzygium malaccense. NCBI lineage: Eukaryota > Viridiplantae > Streptophyta > Magnoliopsida > Myrtales > Myrtaceae > Syzygium > Syzygium malaccense. The sequence continues at coordinate 3,625,882 of CM062258.1, read as the reverse complement.
AGAGCTCTCTTTCTTCCTTAGAATACATTGCACAAGACCAGACTGGTTCAATCTGACTATGGTGATGACATCATCGCTTATAGATTCAAACTCAAAATACACATCTGTTTCATTGTAAACAAACATGGGCTTAAATAGGGTAATTTCAGACTGCGGAGTACCTGGGAAATGGACTCCATTCCGTGGACCAGCTCGATATTTTTTTGTGAAACCTTTGTAGAGCACTTCCAATTGGGGCAACCCATTAACATTTATTCCATAGGTATAGTCTCCAGAAGAAGGATCATCCATGCTTTTCCAAGAAGTCAGATGCCATTGGAAACCGGTTTTGAGGCTCCATCCCATTCGCATACCAGCTAAAAGGGTGTCAGTTGGATAGTCAAAGCTCTACCATGAGTATTCACCCGAATATGAACTGGCATTCTCTGAAACAACAAGGTTACCAGAATCCGACAGCTGTGCAACTGGGTTTCTTAAAGCCCTGGATGAATTCGAAGACCAGATGACACTCTTTGATCAGTTGAGAACAACTAGATTCCTCTCATCGATAAATATGAGAACACCATTTAAATCAGTGAGTGGGTTGTTCCCGTTGGCGACCCAAACGACTGTTTCACGACTAAATTTGTACCATATCCCCAAGTACCTATTCTTGGATTTTTCTGGAGAGAAGAAGCCAAGCTCAAAGCTTTGGCCAGAAGATACCAATGTCTCGCCATCTTTAATAGACTGACCTGAACTAAAGGAATCAGATGCGATCGACAATTTCAGCACCGAAATAAAAATTACAAAAAGAGAGTGAAAAGAGGGGAAAATGAAAGCTTTCCAATTTCCATAAAGCCATCCGCCATTTTTCCTTTGATCCTCCTCGTCAGTGCCAGTTTTAACAATCAAAAGATGCTTACCATGAATATCTAGATGAATTCTACCTTACAGAATGTTCTGCAAACCAGCAACTCCCAGTGGGATATGTACACTTGGTCGAGAAAGGTTGATCAGAAGACATGCAATGGCTATTCACGCAATGAAAGAAAGTCATATCTCTATCTTCACGACTGAGACAGGGCGACGACTAACCAGTCTTCCCCAAGCAGGACTATTGATGGTGTTGAACTAGCCCATATTTGCAGTTCAACATCTTCTGGAAGGAATATTTAGGCTCTGTTTGGGAGATGAAGGAAAGTGGAAGTGATGAAATTTTGGGTAGAAAATGGAGAAGAATTTAAAATTTTTGTGAGAGAGGATGTAGGGAACTTTGAATTTTCATATTCTTTCTACTCACATTTTCTTCACCCCGACACTCCCAACCACAACACTAATGCTTGAAGACCAAAATGGTGAACCTGCCAACTCCTATAGACACAAGCGCGAGATGCAAGAAAAGAGGAAGAAGTCTTTAATTTCCCTTGAACAAATTTGGCTAGCACATGTTCTTCAAGGAGCAGAAGTTTGAGCAGGAAGAGCCACTTTTGAAATAGTAGTTTCTAAGCCATAAATAAGATCATTTGGTAAGCCATTGAGAGTGAGCCTTAGATAGCCAAGGTGCTTTGGAATAAGAGAGAAGGAGAAAGAGTTGGCTCGTTGATAAATGAGAGAGAAGGTGAGAATAAAGAGTTGAGAATGCTTGTTTGCATTACGTAGTTTGTTCCAAGTGTTGTGTGTGGTGAAAGTGAACAAACTCTGATAGCTGCGTAAGGTCTTGCACTATCCACAAATTTTGTGTGTAACATGAATTAGTGTGAAATACAAAAACCAATGCTGTTTGACATCAATTATCATTTCTTGTTCCGCTTAGCGTATGTGCTCTGTGTACAGTAATGTAACAGTTATCTCTATTGGAAAGATCAAGACGCCAATGTTGACTCTTAGTCAGACATGCTGTAGTGGATTGAAAAACCATCATATTTACAAGTCTATGGATGACCAATAAATAGAAGATATGACTAATAAATAAAACCATCATATGACTAACCCACTACGATCTGCTGATCTGGACTCTTCATCGCATTGGTCTTTCGAAGATAGGAATGGTTCACCCACATTTCAATGGCGTTAATGTTGGAGCTGTGTCCCAGTGCTGCTGTTGTTTGTCTTGTCATTTTAGTCATTTCTGGTTTGCAATCAAATTTGAAGAGTTAGGCAGTTAGTTTGTTAGCTATTTTCTAGGAAGTGGAACAAGTCAGTTTATTTTGCACGTTTGTGTGCAGTTAAAATAGGTTCCTATTAAGCTTGTTCTTGACAGTTTTTGTTATGTTAATATATTTTAAGTCTTCAATTCCATCTCTCTCTGTAAAATCAGAAAACTGTGAAGTCTGGTTTGTTTTCATCTTCATTAACAATTGGTATCAGAGCTTTTGTAGGATCTTAAGGGACTGTGAAGTGAGGGTAAGCGAGCCTGCAAAGATAAAGCTAATGGAGGCAGGATCAAGTGGATTCTCTGCAATGGCTACTCCAGTCTTTACTGGGGAAAATTATCAAGCTTGGGCTGTCAAGATGACAGCATTCTTGGAGGGTCATGATCTATGGGAGGCTGTGGAGAATGATTATGAAATTGATCCACTTCCAAACAATCCGACCTTGAATCAGATAAAGTTCCATAAAGAGAGAACCACAAGAAAAGCCAAGGCAAAGTCTTGCCTGTATGCTGCTGTCTCACCCCTTATTTTCACAAGGATCATGAGATGTGATTCTGCAAAGGCAATATGGGATTGCTTGAAGGATGAATACGAGGGAGATGAGAAGATAAGAAGCATGAAGGTGATGAATCTCTTAAGGGAGTTTGAGAGACAGCAGATGAAGGATTCAGAGTCAGTGAAGGAATACTCTGATAGGCTGATTGGGATAGCTGAAAAGATCAGAGTTTTAGGGACTGACTTGAAAGATGAAAGGCTGGTTCAGAAGATCCTGGTGTCTCTTCCAGAGAAGTTTGAAGCCACCATAGCTTCTCTGGAAAATACAAGAGATTTAGCTGACATAAAGCTTGCAGAATTGTTAAGTGCCCTGCAGGCACAGGAGCAAAGAAGACTGATGAGAAGAGAAGAGCCTGTAGAGGGTGCACTGCAAGCTAAATTGAAGTTCAATGATGGAGGCAAAGGGAAGAAATGGAATCAGTCAAAAGGAAATACATGTGACTTCAAGTTTGCAGCGAAAGAAGGAAGTTCTAGTGGGTCTGGCAAATGGAAGAAGAACAAGAAGCCTTGTCAACACTGTGGTGGAACTACTCATCAGTCCTTTAGATGCTGGAGGAGACCTGATGTTAAGTGCAGAAGATGTCACAAGATGGGTCACATGGAAGCAATCTGCAAAGAGAACAATCACCAGCAAGCAGGAGAAGCACAGATAGCAGTGAATGAGACTGAGGAAGAATGCTTGTTTGTGGCTTCATATTCTGGTTCTCCTGTTGAGAATGATGCATGGCTGGTGGATAGTGGCTGTACCAATCATATGACTAGCAATTTGAAGCTGTTTAGAAGTCTAGACAAGTCAGTCAGGTCCAAAGTCAGAATTGGCAATGGACAATATATCGAAGTGCAAGGGAAGGGTACAGTGGCTATTGAAGGAAATCAGGAGGAGAAGCTGATCAGAGATGTTCTCTTTGTGCCAAAAATTGACCAGAATCTATTGAGTGTTGGTCAATTAGTTGAGAGGGGCTATAAGGTGAAGTTTGAAGGAAAGGAATGCCTTATTGATAATGCAAATAGCAAAGAAGTGTTGAGAATGCCAATGAAAGACAAGTGCTTCCTGTTCAAGCCACAGGAAATGCAACAAATGGCTTTGAAGTGTAAAGAAGAAAATGCAGAGCTATGGCATAAAAGGCTTGGACATGTTCATAGGAAGAACATGTTGTTTATGCAGAGGAATAGCTTGGCAGATGACTTGCCAAGTTTGGAGGAGGAATTTCCACAATGCAGAACTTGTCTTCTTGGCAAGCAAGCCAGATTTCCTTTCAAAGGAGGAGGCTGGAGAGCATGTGAGAAGCTGCAATTAGTCCACACAGACTTATGTGGACCTATGTCTGAGTCATCTCTCAATGGTAGCAGGTATTTCATTACTTTCACAGATGACATGACTAGGATGAGCTGGATTTACTTTTTGCAAGCCAAGTCTGAAGTTGCTGATGTGTTTGTGAAGTTCAAAGCCTTAGTTGAAAATCAGAGTGGGAAAAAAATCAAAATGCTCAGGTCTGATAATGGTTCTGAGTATACTGCTCACAAGTTTAAGTTAAACTGTGAGGAAGTAGGTATTATGCAGCAGTTCACTGCCCCCTATTCACCTCAACAGAATGGGGTCAGTGAGAGGAAAAACAGAAGCATTATGGAAATGGCCAGATGTATGATGCAGGAGAAGATGTTACCTAAGAAGTTCTGGGCTGAGGCAGCTAGTACTGCAGTGTTCTTGTTGAACAGATTGCCCACAAAGGCCTTAGAGAGGTCAACACCTTTTGAAGCCTGGTATGGTGTTAAACCTTATGTAAAGAATTTAAAAGTTTTTGGGTGTTTGTGTTATACGCATGTTCCTCAAGTTAAGAGGGACAAGCTGGATCAAAGAGCTGAGCCTGGAGTCTTCATTGGATACAGTCTACATTCAAAGGCTTATAGGATTTTTCAGCCTATGACAGGGAAGGTGACTGTGAGTAGAGATGTTGTTTTTCTAGAGGAAGATGAGTGGAATTGGATAGAAGAAAAGAGTGCAAAATAGAAGATATCTGCAGAACAACAACCTACAACAACTGTACAGGTTGATGAAGCTGTGAATGGATTGGAAGATACTATGGATGATATGCCAGTAAGAGGCACAAGGTCACTTGTTGAAGTTTATGAAAGAAGCAATGTGGCAGTGCTCGAACCAGCTAACTTTGTGGAAGCTAAGGAGGATCAGAAGTGGATTGCAGCAATGCAGGAGGAGTTGACAATGATTCAGAAAAACCACACATGGGAGCTTGTTGACAGACCATTTGACAAGAATGTGATTGGGGTTAAGTGGGTGTTCAGAACAAAACTTAATCCTGATGGTTCTGTCAATAAACACAAAGCTAGACTAGTTGTGAAAGGCTATGCTCAGATATGGGGAGTAGATTATTCTGAAACTTTTGCGCCTGCTGCAAGACTTGATACAATCATGCTACTATTAGCTGTTGCAGCAGAGAAGGGGTGGCCTATATTTCAGCTAGATGTCAAGTCTGCATTTCTGAATGGAGAGCTCGAAGAGGAGATTTTTGTTGAGCAACCTGAAGGCTTCAGTGCCAAAGGGCAAGAAGGGAAAGTATACAGATTGAGGAAAGCTCTATATGGACTGAAGCAGGCTCCAAGAGCTTGGTACGAAAAGATAGACAGATATTTGCAGGATTTTGGCTTTGTAAGAAGCTTAAGTGAGTTCACTCTTTATGTCAAGAAGGTGCATCACAGCATTGTAATTCTGTCACTCTATGTAGATGATTTGTTGGTGACACGGAATGATGTGGAACTGATAGAGAGGGTGAAGCAAGGTCTGTTTGCAGCTTTTGAGATGTCAAATTTGGGAAAGATGGCTTATTTCTTAGGTCTAGAAATCAAACAAACTTCACACGAGATTTTCATATGCCAAAAGAAATACATGAAGGAAATTTTGAAGAAGTTTCACATGGAAGATTGCAAAAGTGTCAGTACTCCTATGGCTGCTAAGGAGAAGCTGCAAAAGAATGATGGAACAGAAGCGGTAGATGCTTCAATGTATAGAAGCTTAATCGGATGTCTCATGTATCTCACAGCAACTAGACCAGATATTTTATTTGCTGTGAGTGTCTTATCCAGGTTCATGAGTAGTCCTAGTCAGTTACATTTGGTCGCTGCAAAAAGGGCCTTGAGATACATCAAAGGAACATTGTTCTTTGGTGTGAAGTTTAGGAAAGGCCAGAAGTTTAAGTTGCAAGGTTTTTCTGATAGTGACGGGGCTGGCTCAGTAGATGACATGAAGAGTACATCTGGGTACTGCTTCACTCTTGGTTTTGCTTGTTTCTCCTGGTGTTCCAAAAAACAGGAGATTGTAGCTCAGTCCACTGCAGAGGCTGAGTTTATAGCAGCTACTGCAGCTGCAAATCAAGTTTTGTGGCTGAAGAAGATAATGAAGGATCTGTGGTTGAGTTCTGGTGATTGCAATGAAGTTTATGTGGACAATCAGGCTGCTTTAGCAATATCACATAATCCAGTTTTCCATGGCAAAACCAAGCATTTTAAGATCAAATTCTTCTTTCTACGTGAAGTGCAACAAAGTGGTGAAGTTAAGTTGGTTTATTGTAGATCAGAAGATCAGCTTGCAGACATGTTCACAAAGCCACTTCAGGTTGAAAGATTTGAGCTGTTAAGAAAAAAAATTAGAGTTTGCAGCAGCAACTGATCCAAGGAGGAGTGTGTTGGAGCTGTGTCCCAGTGCTGCTGTTGTTTGTCTTGTCATTTTAGTCATTTCTGGTTTGCAATCAAATTTGAACAGTTAGGCAGTTAGTTTGTTAGCTATTTTCTAGGAAGTGGAACAAGTCAGTTTATTTTGCACGTTTGTGTGCAGTTAAAATAGGTTCCTATTAAGCTTGTTCTTGATAGTTTTTGTTATGTTAATATATTTTAAGTCTTCAATTCCATCTCTCTCTGTGAAATCAGAAAACTGTGAAGTCTGGTTTGTTTTCATCTTCATTAACAGTTAACAGCTACTCTGCAAAGGTGGCACTGTACAACTGAGGATGCCGAGGTGCGAATGCATATGCTTATTGTCTTACTGTCATAGAAGTCAGAGAGATACATGTATCATAGATATTAGATGAAGGTGTCAGCTTCATTAGAACTGCAGTTGTTACTAGAAAGTCCCCACTAATGTTTTTTTTTTTTTGGTAAGGTAAGAAATGTATTGACTTTCCAAAGCGATACTTACAAGAGGTGTAACCGAAACACAAAAACCTCGTACCTAGAGCAACACATAGGGTGTCCCAAAAGGTGCAAAGGTGTAACGGTAAAGAAGGTAAGCGCAATAAACGCAAGATACAGCAAGGCCAAAGAACCGACCGCTAAACTGCAAAAGCAGAGATGCCACAGCCCCAAGGGGATTACTCAAAAATGGTAGACGATATGCCCCATCTGCCTTGGACCCTGCGGTTACAAAGATTGTCTTCAACCGGTTTGAAAGACAAACCTCTATCCTTAGTGAGTTTAGTAAGATGTTGCCGTAGAGCCGGCACAAAAAGTGGTTGATTCCCGAAAAGGATATTGTTCCGAGTTGTCCAGATAATGTGGCATAATGCTGCAAATGAGAAGCGTGCAATGCGCTGGTGGAAACTATGGCCGCCTATGCAACGGATTGCCCACTGAAGATTATCTTGCCAAGATTGATTTCTCCACGATAAATGACATTTGTTAGCCCAGAACCGTGCTAGGGAAGCCGTAACAGGGCATCTAAAGAAGAGATGATCAACAGAATCTAGTCGACATTTGCAAAATGCACAAGCACCATCCAATATTCTACGATAATTAAGCAAAACAACCTGTGTAGGAAGCCTATTTAGAGATATGAGCCACAACAAGAACCCATACCTCGGCGCAATGTTCTTGTCCCAAACAAATGAATGCCAAGTAACAATAGGTTTGCATAGTCTGATCTGTTCCCACGCCGAACCCACCGAGAACATGCCCGACGAGTGGCCTTTCCACAGTAACTGGTCAGGTCTTTGTGGATTCAGTACTGGGATAGCATCTGGCCAGGAATTGAAGGATTGCAGCATATTAGAGTTATGCCATGAGCCAGTCACAAATTCCCGAACAGAAGCTTCTCTAGGGATGCCGGAACAATAAATGTCCCTACTGGAAAAGAAATCCGATAAAGGACCTTTGGGGTGCCATGAGTCAAACCAGAAAGATGTGGTAGCACCGTCTCCAATTTGCCATTTGAAGAACATTTGGAAATCCCGACGAATATCTAGGATTTTTTTCCAAGCCCAAGAACAAAAAGTCGGCTTGGGTACCATCCAAAAACTCTTCTTCTTCAGAAAAATGGAGTGGATCCATTTGCACCAAATGGATTCTTTATCAGTGAATAGAATCCATATATGTTTTAGCATTGCAGCATGATTACAGTCACGAAGTCTGCGAATACCCAATCCACCTTCCTCTTTAGGCAGACAAACATCACTCCATGGGACTCTAGCACCCCCAACTCCAAGGTCCGGCCCCTTCCATAAGAATTGTCTAAGGACCAATTCTATTCTAGCAAGAACAGACAGTGGAAGTGTGAAAACACTTGCCCAGAAAACTTGAATGCCATGAAGAACAGACTTAATTAATTGTAATCTTCCAGCAAAAGATAAGAATCTATGTGACCAAGACCGAGCTCGTGCAGCGATAGAATTCACTAAAGTATTACAGTCTGCCTTACTCAATCTGGTAGAAATAACTGGAACCCCAAGGTAACGAAAAGGGAGCTGACCTTCACTGAAACCAAAAGCATTTCGTATCTGGCTGCGTGTATCCGAAGTACCTCCAGAGAAGAATATCTCGCTTTTGGTGGCATTAGGCTTCAATCCAGACCACTGTGAAAACCGGTCGAGGCCTTCCTTCAACAGGTTCGTTGATATAATATTCCCCTCCGCAAATAATAGGACGTCATCAGCAAAGAACAAGTGTGTTAACCCCACAGGCTTACACCTCCAATAATATTTGAATCCCGAGCACCGTGCCTGATTGTTGAGGATACCAGAAAGTACTTCCATCACAAGTGTAAAGAGGTATGGAGACATCGGATCTCCTTGGCGTATACCTCTATTACTAGTAAAAAAACCATGTAATTCTCCATTAATGGATATGGAGAAAGTAGGGGAAGATACACATGCCATGATAAGTTTAACAAATAACTGAGGGAACCCAAAGGTGTGAAGTGCCCTCTCCAAGAAACCCCAGTCTAATGTGTCATAGGCCTTCTGAAAATCAACCTTAATTGCACACTTAGGCCGATAAGGCTCATGGTGAAACCCTACAAATAGCTCCTGAGCAAGAAGTATATTGTCGCCTATCCTCCGTCCCTTAACAAAAGCGTTTTGGGAGTTGCTTATAATGGATGGAAGGACAGCAGCTAGCCTATTTGCCAAAATCTTGGTGATACACTTATAAACAGTGTTACAGCATGCAATAGGCCTAAAGTCATTCATAGATAAGGCATTAGGTTTCTTAGGCACAAGAGTGAGAATCGTCGTATTGATCTCCTTTAACAACTCCCCTGATCGAAAGAAAACCTTAATGGCCCGCACTACCGAAGTCCCCACAGTGTCCCAAGAGGATGTAAAGAAATCAACATTAAAGCCATCGGGACCAGAGGCCTTACCTTTGGCAAGGGAGAACATTGCATTCCGAATTTCCAAGTCTGTAACTTCTCTTGACAGAGAGCAGATTTGATCCGCATTAAGTGTAGAAGCCACCACAGCCCGAATATCATCACCGGAGGGCAGCACAATTGAAGGACTCGCCTTAAGGAGTGTTTCAAAATATGAGATGATATGGTTGTGAACCATACAGGGCTCCGAAATAACAGCACCAGTATCATCCGATACCGAGAGGATTCGATTATGAAGTTGGCGCTTGTTAACAAAATGGTGAAAGTATTTGGTGTTCAAGTCCCCTTCTTTCAACCATTTAATCCTTGATTTTTGTTTGAAGAAACTTTCCTCCTGGAGTCTGAGAGTCGAGAATACCTGGAGCTGTTCCTTTTCCAAATTTGCCAGGTCCAAATTAATAGGGTCCAGTGCTAGGGCGTCTTGAGTAGACTTTAAAGCAGCCCTAGCATGAGAGGTGCGCGACGAGATGTCAGAGAAAGAATCCTTATTGAGCTGCCTGAGACGCCCTTTAAGCATTCTTAGTTTTTGGCAAAGGATAAACATCGGGGTGCCATCAACACGAGTATCCCAAACCTGAGAGACAATCGTTGGAAAAGAAGGGTGAGACATCCAACAATTAAAAAATTTAAAGGGCTTCCTTGAGGGAGTGGGAGGTGCAATTCTAACAATAATAGGAGAGTGGTCAGAAACTCCTTGAGCTAGAAAGTTGGCCTCCGAGAAGGAGAACGAGCTGAGCCATTTATCGTTGATCAACGCTCGATCAATTTTCCTTTGCTTACGAGCGGCACCAGAAGACGTCGCCCATGTAAACTGGTGGCCTATGTATCTTAAATCGTCAAGACCAGCTTGATCTAGACAATGGCCAAATTCATCAAATGCCGGAATCCAGTTATTGGAACTACCCAGCCTATCCGAGTCATTACGGATTGCATTAAAGTCGCCAGCAACCAACCAAGGTTCAGCCTCAAAATTATCACTGGATCTCACAAGATCAGCCCATAGAGACCGCCTAGCAATGAAAGTATGCTCCCCATAAACAACCGAGAAGAAACACGTCTTATTGAGCGCCAAAATACGGACACAGCCGTGAATAACTTGAGAGGAGTTCGAAATCACCTGCAAGTCTATCTCATGGGGTTGCCATCCAATCCAAATACGTCCCCGAGGAGAGCAATTATAATTGGCAGTCCAAGCCCATCCAGGTAAAAGTCCAGTGGAAGTCTTTTCAAAAAGAGACGGACTAATTTTTGTCTCAAGTATACCAATACAAGAGATATTATGAGTTCTAATAAAAGTTCTAACTTCAGCTTGCTTGAGGGGTGCACGAAGGCCCCTAATGTTTCATATACCAAAAAACATGTAGATGATAGGAAAGGACTACCTCTTTTTAGTGCCACCCCGATTCCTAGGTTTCGGTTTGGCCACCTTAGTAGAGGGATGATTATGTGCTGCAGCAGGTTTTGCATCTAGTGTAAGCACTGGAGCTTCAGAGTTGCCCTGGTCAGGTTCAACTTCCGGAGGCTTAGTACATTCAGCAACGGGGTCAACCCTGGACAGAGGAGGAGGTGCAAGATCAGCAAGGGGCCTTTTCCCTCTAGGCGTAGGATCAGGGGAGGATGAGTCCTCTTCCTGATCACTACCAATACTGCTCGCAGGGTCCTCATCATTCGTTTCTGATCCAGAAGATGCCACAGAATAATCCTTAGAGGATAGATCAGTTTCGAGGACAGCAAGTTTGTTTAAAGCCTCATTAGAGAGGCTTGGACCAGGCTCATTAGTAGTCCGGGGGGGTACTTGAGCAGAGGATGGATTCACTTGTCCCCGCTTCTTTTTAACCGTCTCCCATGCACCTTCCACGGGGGAAGGCTTAGAAGTACCAGCAACAAGAGCAGGATTGGTGTTAGGACTTCCAGTAGGCGCCTCAGCAGGTACAGTGCACCTATGACCGAACGTACCGCAGGTCATACACGATATAGGGCGCCACTCATACTCTACTTTTATCGTCCATGTTTCGCCATTTAAAATAACGTCCACAGAATCTAAAAGGGGCTGAGTTGCTTTAACTTCTACACATACCCTTGCATAGGAAATCATTCTCATTCTTTCCGTCTGCATATCAACATACAAGGGTTTACCAATTGGACTGGCGACAGCACTGATACCCGAAGCCGACCACAAGGCATAAGGAAAATTCCTTAATTTGATCCAAACCGGGAGGGCTTGGTGCTGGTTTTTGTTCAGCTTCAGAGCCGGATGCCACTGTTGCAGTATCATAGGCACCCGAAGGATGGTGATGGGGCCACAGTCCAATATTTTCCTGCGAAAGGCTTCATCAGGTATATGGAAAAAGTAAAAACCGTCCGTATTAGCCAAGACGTCCACCACTTGTGTACCCCACAAACTCTGGACAGCATTCTCTGTCAGTTTAAATGGCAATTTCTTGCCAACAAAATAACCAACAATGCATTCTAGCCACATTGGGTTAGTCTCTTCCAGGATGTCCTCTGAGATTCTCACCATTGGTTTCCCATTTTCCATAGACGGGGGAATATAAGATAGAGAATACCCCTTCAATGCTGATTTTGCAACAGCTGCCCATGAGCGTTGAGCTTGCTGAGTTGGGTCACCACTTGGTGTTTTTGCCACCGCTTCAGTTCTGGAGTACACCCCAGCAACATTTGAGTCATTTCGAGGACCCCTAACCATATTTCTTCCCCTACTTCTGCTGCGCCTATAAGGCTTCTGTCCCTACTGGGTATGTTGGACAGTCGGGGGAATTACTGGGATAGAATCCCCCACAGCCGAATGGGATCTGCTACGTCCACGCCTATCAGGACGCTTTACCTGAGGAGTCAATGCACCAGCCTTTGAGGAACCTGGAGCATCAACTCTTGCATTTTCCCCAGAAGGGGAGTGACTGTGGATGGCTTTGGTTAAGCCAGTCTTAGCATCAGAAAGATGCTTAGGGGTCTTGGAGACGCCCTTTCCTTGCTTAGGTTCAGCTACCACCATAGGAGCCTTCGTACCAGCCATGCCCAAATTTAGGGAAAAACAGCCATGATCTCAAGATAGAAAAACAGTAGGGAGGCCACCGAGAACACCAGGAAACTCCGTGTTAATACCACAAAATACAAGAGCAGCCACAGCAACTGACCCAGCCCAGCACTAAATTCACACAGAATCTGTAGGTTGGAGAGCCAGACGCGATATAGCCCAGGCGTATGAACAGTACCCGAAGAACATCAACTAAACCCAGAAACACAAATCTGAGAAACCACCACAAAGGGCCTTCGTAGGAGTAATCCGTCACTCCAGTTGCACGGTCACAACTGACGAAGCCCAGTTCCAAAGGCACAGCAAAAATCGACAAGCTGACCACACAGAACCGAGAGAGAGAGCCACTCGGGTGAACAGGACACAAGAACAGCAGAGAGTTGAATTCCAGGTCTGCTTACCTGAATAGCTGAGGCATTCTCAAGCTAAAACCACTCGCCCAGAGTTAGGGTAGCTGCTTGCGACTCACAGCACAAGAGAAACACCAAGGGTCGACGGTCAGTGGGCACAAAATCGAAGAAACCCTATCGGATGAACTGTGCGAGATAATGCCAGAATCGGGGATGAGTCCCACTTTGCTGAGCCAGCCGCAAGCGAATTCCACTCTCCCAGAGCTAGAATAGCTGCTGGCGACACACAGCACCAAGGAACACCGAGAGCCAACGATCAGCGAACCCAGAATCGAAGAAACCACAGGCGGATGAACAGTGCCAAGCTTCGCCAGAAACGGGAGAGAGTCTCCCTTGAACCGGGTGAACAGTACCAGACGCAATTGGAAAGAGTCCCCACTAATGTTTGAATCACAAAAAAAACCAAGTTGCTTATGCATGCGTGGGCATCAAAACTTCCAATTTAATATGAATGCCATCAGATTGCCTCCTGTCTTCAAATAATGTCACAGAAGAAAGGGTCCGGAAGGTATTTTGTTCATTATTCCTCAGGTGACATGACAACATTAAAATTTCGTGTCTACTGCGAAGCTGGAACACAAAAGGCTCATGCTACCCCTTAAAATACTAGTAAATATTCCCCCACATCGCTAAATGCAAGAACTCCATCCGAATCGGTGAGTGGATTGTCTCTGTTGGCAAGCCAACCAACTGTTTCAGGACTAAATTTGTACAATATCCCCAAGTGCCTGTCCTCGGTGTTGCCAGGAGAGAAGAAGCCAAGCTCGAATCCTCGGCCTGAAGAGACCAATATCTCTCCATCTTCCATACACTGGCCTGAACTCAATGTACGACAACCCCAACAATGACACAAAGATGGCAGCAACAATAACAGAGTCAAAATGGAAACTTTTCCATAGCCATGAAGCCTTCCATCAATTTTTCCCGTGATCGCCCCCATAAATGCCCCCTTTTTCAGCTCAGTTAGCTACTTTAAGCATGGAGTCCTTACCACTCATACGAAACATACGAGAGCGAGATTCTGGAGCCTTCTGGCTGCGGCCGAGGGGATGAACGGCCAATTCACGGTGGAGTCAAATCGAGGTCCATCGAAGATGACGACCTCGGAAGTGAAAGAAGCAATCTCTCTCTTAAAAATGACTTCTTGTTTTTTCCAAGGATGGAACGTATACAGAGAAAAATGGGCTGCGGAAGTTCCGTCTCCAATGAAGTTTCGAAGTTCATTTTCCAGGAGACATGGTCTCTCTGTCTCTGTCGTGCAAGAAAGTCAAATCCCCGTACCCGCCTCTCCGCTTTTTTCTCGAGAAAACTTGTGTTATTGCGCGACATGCTGTAAATTCACAGCAACAATATCCCGTTCAAAACTTTCTCGGGACGAAAAAGGGATAATGGTATAAATAGTTTTTGAATTTTAATTCAATATGTAATGTGGTTCTTGAATTTTTAATTTATTCAATATGATACTTGAACTTTGGGTATATATTAAATTTAGTCCCTGAACTATATGAAAATATTCAATGTAATTCAAGTTGAATGATTATATTGAATAAATTAAAAGTTCAGGAATCACATTGTACATTGAATCAAAATTCAGGGACTATTTGTGTTATTTTCCGAAATAAAAGTGATGATCCAAAAATGAGTATGACAACATCATAACGTGGACGGTGATCGTGTTATGTTCTATTGGAATGACAAGCAAAAAAACACATTTCACGATTTGATTGCCATGTCATTGATTATTTTAGGGTTAATATCATAAAAAATTACAAATTGATATATATGTACCACATCTTCAAAAAAAAATCTTAAACTAGTACAACATGCCACATTTACCCCAAATTAATATTCGTATCATAAAAAAAATACCAAACTAGAGTAAATGTGGCACAAATGGATTAGTTTGAGATTTTATGTAACACAAAAATTTGTTTGGGGGTAGATGTTGCACAAGCATACCATGTGGCAGGAGTGTACATGTTTGAGATTTTTTATGACGTAGAAATTAATTTTGGGTAAATACGTCACGAGCATATCCATTTAGAGCTCTTGATGGTATTGACCCTAATTTTTATCACATTTATCTATAAAACATGATATAATACCCGTGCGATATATGCATTGATTGAATAGTTAAAAATAATAGAACCATCTCATTGACATCCGCAAAATATAAAAGAGAAATAATTAAAATTTTCTCAAAAATGGAAACAACATAGCTTCACACAGATGGTTATTTTGAAGTCACCTCTATGTGCAGGGGGGATAACATCAACAGGGCAATAATGCCTTCAAACCTAATGGGCGAATGGGAAACTATACTGGCCTCTTGCGCAACCTGCAATCGATCGGATGGCAGTTGACAATGATCAGTTAACGGTCGAACATTCGACCAACCTCTTTGTTAATATTGCTCGACATTAAGCAGTCAACGGTCGATATTTATACCGCACTAGAGCTGTCAACTTCTCTTCTCTACTTCTACTCCTGTCCTGATGTCATCTATTTAACACTTCCCGCCTAGCAAGGAATAAAGCACGTATCCAGGTAAGCGTTGTATACGAGTTGGGTTCAGTTTTGCCTTATTTGATTTTGCTCTCTGAACTGCTCAAGTTGTTAAGAAACAGTAGGTCAAAAAGAAAGTTTGGAAACAGTAAAGTTTCAAGGAGACCGTATTGTGCTCTGTACTCTTTGTTCGTAATGAGAATGTATATTGTGCAGTGGCAACACCATATGTCATCGTGACGGAATATGATTGAGTCGAGCATGCGTCTCTAAATTTATAGTTGAAAGACATGATTTACAATGTCAACGAAGTAAACGAACATGATTGCTTAGATGATGCAGGTAACTCCACCATATGTGTGAGAACAACATATCAATATCTACGAACATGTCCATCTACACTGCCTACAAACAAGTGAAATGACAGTTTATTCATCCTAAAACCTATCTGGTGCAGGTTGCCCTTGTGTGTCAAATTTTCACCTTTTTTTTGCAGCCCACGCTTTATGTTCAATGAATTTAGAACCCGAGAAACAACAGTTGATGTTTAAGTCGTTGGATCTTTCACTGGCAAAAATTGGTTTGTGATAGTGATGGAGACCATCCTCTGTAACTTTCGTCAATCTAAATTCTGGAAAAACCATCCACCACAGCATGTCTATCAGCCCTCCGGCATTGTAATCGTCACAAGATTACGCGTCTCAGGTCTTTCCCTCACCGGAAATGCATTTGAATTTCCTGTACTTTTCACTCCATGAAGAAACCGGGCTCTTTAGACCGTGGCAAGATTGCTCCTGCATTTGCTAACACAGAAACAACACCAGGCATTGTCGGCCTATCTTCAGGAATCTCTTTTGGACACACAACAACCCCACCTGAATGCATCTCTCTGCTCATGATTTCATGGAATCATCGCATAAAGATTCGTCAATGAGCTCCAATGCACTGCCTTCACTCCATAGCAACCATGCCTAAAAGCAATAAAAACTCATCATTGACGCATCTGCACGTCAAGTAAACCAGAAAACTCAATTGTTTCACATTTGTTCTCTTCCAATATTAACCCTAGAGCACAATTCAAATATTATAACAGTTGAGTACTAAAAGACCAGGAATAAAGCAACATTTTTCTAGATATAGATCATAAGCAAGGATGTGCAACAAAGACTATGCATTTCATTTTTGAACGGGGTTAGATTGCTCTCAGCTTTGATGCGTTCTTTATTTTGTTCTCTTGCTGTATTCAATTTCACCAGAGCACGCAGAACATTTCTTTGCATTACTGAATTGAAGGTTCATGTGTTTTAAATATTTATTATAACTATGTATGTTATTTTCAATCGTGTTCGTTGTTCACTCTAGATGATTTCGGTTTGTCGATCCCATCTTCATTCAAATGCTTTTAAAAATTGCAAACTGCTATTGCATGATTTTCAATTCAAAATTCCAATCACAGGTACCTGCTTCTCACGCAATCCCAATTGTACCTATTTTATACGCTAGCGCTTGCCGAGGATTTTTTCTTTTTGGCCATAAAGCCGAAACTGTCTACGCTAACCTTCCCTACTAGAAGGAATCAAGTTCTAACCCCCGAATTAGGTTTGTACAACTTAATAAAAGTAGTTCTGATTTGAAATGAGATAGTCCTGCTGTCCTATGCACCTGCTTTCTTTGTTTCTAGCTTAAATAGATTAGTTAGGCTCCCTCTTACTTTTAAACCAAGTCCTAATATTTCATGTTTGCCCATGGATAAAAAGATGTCATACTAATCGATGAATCAATTTTCAATGAATTGGTTTCATGTCTCAGAATACAATTAAATGGGCTCCAATCGGTCCACTGAACTGGATGTAGTAGAGTCCTCAAAAATCGATACCCTTTAACCCCAATGCTTGGTTTGAATGGCCTAGATCCCGTGTTCAAATCGTAGCATTGCTTATTCAAAATAAATTTGGAGGCCAAGTCAAGCTGAAAAGTTTGGCTACCCGTGCTTTTAGTTTCTTGGGGGTGGTGGGGAAGGCTAGCTCACTAAATCCACTATATGTGAGCTAACAACAGATTTATATTCACAAATGTCCCATCTACAAATCTACAATCACAAAAAGTGAAAGTTGTATGTATATTCATCCTAAAACCAGCCTGCTGCAGGTTGCCCTTGTATGTCACATTTTCACACTTTTCGGAATATATATGCTTTCAGAAACTTGGGCAATTACTGTTTTCCTGATCTTTTCTCCTGAATTAGAGGACCTGAAAAGCTACAGTTGATGATTAAATCGTCGGGTCTTTCATCAACAAAAATGCTTTCTGATAGTTATAGAGGTCATCCTCTATATTCTTAGTCCTTCATGCCCGAGAAAGCCGATCTAAATTCTGCAAAATCAGAGACATCCTCGATGGCATCATGTCTATTGACCTTCTGGCAATGTGATCGTAACAAGATTACGGGTGTCAGATTTTTCCCTTACTAATGATGCATCTGAGTTTCCTGAACTTCTCTCTGCAAAGAAACCGGGGCTCTTTTGGCCTCAGCAAGGTTGCCCCTTCATTTGCTAACATAAAAACAACAGTGGACATTGTTGGCCTGTCTCTAGGGAACTTTTGTACGCATAACAAGCCCACCTGAATGCATCTCTCTGCTTGAGATTCGATGAAAGAGTTCCATAAAGAATCGTCAATTAACTCCAAGGCCCTTCCTTCACTCCATAGCAACCATGCCTAAAAGCAATAATTTACTCATGATTTTCTGATCTGTACGTCAATTAAACATTTGAAACAAAACATGTCTACCAGAACATAAAGAAAATGAGATTTTCGATAAAACAGAATAGCAGATCATGTTTAGCAAATAAAAAAGAACAAGAAAAGAGCACTACTTACGTGCCCAAGAAGGTTGTGATGATGGTCAAGATGCCAGAATCCTCTATTCCTATTTCCGCTTACTATCTCTAACAAGAGCACACCAAAGCCAAAAACATCAGATTTCACGGAGAATTTGTGGTCGTGAGCTATTTTAGCCTATCTGTTAGGCATTTTTATTTTATATATATTTTTTCCTAGTATAGAATCCTTCCTATTGTATATCTCATAATTAGGGTTGTCATATGTCCTATATATATAACAGGATTGAGCATTGTAAATGTACAGAAACATTATTCACTGAATACGAAAAGGAGAGTCTTTTTCTACATGGTATCAGAGCCCTAGGGTTTGATCCTTGGGGTACTGTACGTCAATCATCGACTACGGCGGTCCGACGTGCTTCTTACCCGATCTTCTTCATCGCAATTTAGTTTGCGAAGCTGATCTCATGGCCGACAAACAGCCGAGTTTTCCAACTGATCAAGCAGATGCTAGTGCCTCTGCTACTGCCATTCTGGCAGACCTGACCGCTGCGATGAAGCAGCTCTTGACCCAGCAGGCCGCGCCGCCGCGCGTTGAACCTCCTGTTGCACCGATTGCTGTCAAGCTTGATGGCAAAAATTATGGCGTATGGTCCCAGGTTGTTGAGATGTATGTCTCGGGCAAAGACAAACTGGGCTATTTGAATGGTGATTCTCCTGAGCCTCCTGCTACTGATCCGTTTTTCAGACAATGGAAGACCGATGATTCTACAGTGAAAGGTTGGCTTATCAATTCTATGGACCCAGCCTTGATACCAAACTTTATTCGGTTTCCTACTGCCAGAGCCGTATGGGATGCTGTTGCAACGACCTTTTTTGATGGATCTGACATCTCCCAAATCTATGATGTTAAGAGGCAGGTTTCTCGATTGAAGCAAGGCGGCGGACCCATCGAGAAATATTACAATAATCTTCAAGGGCTCTGGCGTGAGATTGATTTCCGCCGTCCTAATCCTATGCAATGTCCGGCCGATATTCTGAGGTACAATGCCATTGTCCATGAAGATCGAGTTTATACTTTTTTGGATGGTCTTGATGACCGCCTGGATAATGTTCGTGCTGATGTTCTGAAGATGGATCCATTTCCCACTCTTGAGCAAGCTTATGCCCGAGTCAGGCGAGAGGATATGCGCCAATCTGTCATGCTCTCCAATCCTATTGAGGTCACCTCTGGTTCTGCCATGGTGTCACAGCGGAGCAAGGGTAATCAGTTAATGCTTTCTGCCCGGGGACCTCGCCCTAAACCTGGTGTGCCAATTCAATCCGAGGGATGCTCTCACTGTGGGAATCCTAAACATGCAGCAGCATCTTGTTTTAAACTACACGGTTATCCAGACTGGTGGGATGATTTTCAGACCAAGAAGAAGAAATCAGGCTCCCAAAAGGGGCGGAATGGAGGGCAAGCCTCATTAGTGACTAGCGGCTTGTCATTAATTCCCATGGAGCCTGAATCTGCTAATGCCGAATCTGTTGAAGGTAATTGTGGGTTTGTCTTTGCTAATGGACATGGTGATGGTCATCATGGGTGGATAATCGATTCTGGCGCTACAGATCATATGACTCCGGAATTTGGTGACCTTCTTACATCTACTACACCATGTCGAGATCATATTTACAATGCTAATGGATATAGCTTTCCTGTGACGGCTGCTGGGCGTGTGTCTATCACACCTTCTCTCACTCTATCCCATACCTTGCTTGTTCCTTCATTGTCTAATCGTCTGTTATCAGTTGGACAGCTTACTAGTGAGTTGAACTGTGTTGTGCTTATGTACCCTGATTTTTGCCTGTTTCAGGACATTCTCACGAAGGAGATAATTGGGCGTGGTACTAAGAGGGAGGGGCTGTATTTCGTGGATGAAATTACTTCTGGACGGACATATCATTCTCGTGGACAGTTAGCTCAAGAGAAGGAACTTTGGTTATGGCACCGTCGGTTAGGTCACCCATCCTTTGGGTATTTACGGCATTTGTTTCCCAAGTTATTTCATGGTCTATCGAACTCTAGTTTTCAGTGTGATACATGTATTTTGGCAAAGAGCCATCGCACTTGTTTTCCTCCCAGTTTGAATATAAGTTCTACTCCTTTTTCCTTAATTCATTCTGATGTATGGGGTGCGTCTCCTATTACTACTGTATCTGGGTTTCGATGGTTTATCATCTTTGTTGATGATTGCACACGTATGACTTGGCTATATTTGATGAAACATAAGAATGAGGCTGAAGCTATCTTTCGGACTTTCCACCGTATGATTCAAACTCAGTTTGGGGCCAAACTTCAGGTTCTCAGGTCTGATAATGGTGGCGAATACTTAAGTAAACCTCTTGCAGCTTATTTTCAAGAACATGGTTTGATACATGAAACTTCTTGCCCTCAGACTCCTCAGCAGAATGGTGTTGCTGAGCACAAGAATCGCCATCTTCTTGAAACCACTCGAGCACTCTTGGAGGGTAGCCATGTTCCCCATCGTTTTTGGGATTCTGCAGTAGTCACAGCTGCTTATTTGTTGAATCGCATGCCTTCCCGCATTCTGAGCTATCGCACGCCAATGCAAGCACTTGCTACCCATGTTTCTCTTCCTTCGGTTCTTACATTGCCTCCTAAGGTGTTTGGGTGTGTCGCTTATGTCCATCTTCACAAAAATCAGCGGACCAAACTTGACCCTTGTGCAGTCAAATGTGTGTTTCTTGGTTATGGCCCTTCTCAGAAAGGGTATCGGTGTTATGATCTGGCCGGAAAGCGCTCGTATGTCACCATGGATGTAACATTTATAGAGACAGAGTCCTATTTTCCTTCCCCCCAGTGTCTTGTTCAGGGGGAGACTAGTTGTAGAACCAGACATTGGTGGGAGGTAGGAATTGCAGGAGCGACGGATGGGTGTGCACGGCCACATGATTTTGAGGCTGCACGTGATTCTGAGGCTGCTGAGGCTGAAGATTTTGAGCTACTGCCGCATGATTCTGAGGCTGCACGACCAGACAACACTGAATTACTGCATGGGTCCGAACAGGTGTCAACAGATACACAGCTGCAACAGCTGCAACAGTCCTCTTTGTCTTTGCCCTCTTCCCCCTCTTCAGTACCACTCCAAGCTCCTGAGAATGTACCTGAGGTAAGTACTTCTACTGTACTTGATTCTTTTGAAAATACTGATGTGCTTACTAGTTATAAACTACCCGATAGACATAATAGGGGTAAACCACCGAATCGGTATTCTCCAGATGTAGAGGACCGCAGGTCTCGATACCCTATTGCAGACTATGTGTCTGCCAAGAGGCTGTCCACACCACTACAAGCCTTCGTGTTTACGATTTCCTCAGTTCAAGTTCCAAACAGAGTTGAAGAAGCCATGAAGGATCCAAAATGGCTTCAAGCGATGGAGGCAGAGATGGAGGCGTTGGAGAAAAATCGAACTTGGAAACTTGTGGAACTACCAAAGGATAAAACGCCGGTTGGATGTAGGTGGGTGTTCACAGTCAAACATAAGGTAGACGGCACTATTGAGAGGTATAAGGCGCGACTAGTAGCTAAAGGGTATACACAGACTTATGGGGTGGATTATCAGGAAACATTCTCTCCAGTTGCAAAGTTAGACACTATAAGAGTGTTGTTATCTCTGGCTGCAAACTTGGACTGGCCTTTGCATCAATTTGATGTGAAGAATGCATTTCTTCATGGAGATTTAGAGGAGGAGATCTATATGGAGCTTCCACCTGGATATAGATGTGCAGATAAGCCAAACATGGTTTGTAGGCTGGAAAGATCATTGTATGGGTTGAAGCAGTCCCCTCGTGCATGGTTTGGTCGCTTTAGCTCAGCTATGAAAGGGTATGGATACTCCCAAAGTAACTCAGATCATACTTTGTTCTTAAAAGGTGCTCAAGGAAGAATGACAGCTCTTATCATATATGTAGACGACATGATTATTACAGGCAATGATAGTGCAGAGATTATGAGACTGCAGGAATTATTATCTAGGGAGTTTGAGATGAAGAACTTGGGAGGTCTGAAATATTTCCTGGGAATCGAGGTTGCTAGGTCGAAGGAAGGGATTTACTTGTCTCAGCGGAAGTATGTTCTTGATCTTTTGACCGAAGTTGGCATGCTAGATTGCAAGCCTGCAGACACTCCTATGGTACAAAACTGTAAGCTTGGAGAGTACCCTGATCAAACGCCTACTAATAAAGAGAAATACCAAAGGTTAGTAGGTCGATTGATTTACTTATCACATACACGTCCTGATATTGCTCATGCAGTAAGTGTAGTGAGTCAGTTCATGCATGCACCTAGTGAGGATCATATGAGTGCTGTGTGGCGCATCATTCGATATTTGAAGTCAGCTCCAGGAAAGGGGTTGCTATTTGCAAAGAATGGCCACCTTGAAATAGAAGGTTACACAGATGCAGATTGGGCTGGAAGTGTGACAGACAGGAGGTCTACATCTGGATATCTTACATTTGTGGGAGGCAACCTAGTTACATGGAGAAGTAAGAAACAAAAGGTTGTAGCTCGGTCTAGTGCAGAAGCTGAATTCAGAGGTGTAGCAAAGGGGTTATGCGAACTTCTATGGCTTCGGAAGCTGTTAACTGAGCTCGGGTATCCACCGGGTTTGGAAATCAAATTGTTTTGTGATAATAAAGCAGCCATAAACATTGCTCATAATCCAGTTCAGCATGATAGAACCAAACATGTGGAGATTGACAGACATTTCATCAAAGAGAATTTGGAGGCAAAAGTGATCCAGTTACCATTTGTCAAGTCTGAAGACCAGTTAGCTGATATATTGACAAAGGCTCTATCAAGTAAAGAATTTCATTGCTCACTTATCAAGTTAGGTATCAAAGACATCTTTGCACCTACTTGAGGGGGAGTGTGGTCGTGAGCTATTTTAGCCTATCTGTTAGGCATTTTTATTTTATATATATTTTTTCCTAGTATAGAATCCTTCCTATTGTATATCTCATAATTAGGGTTGTCATATGTCCTATATATATAACAGGATTGAGCATTGTAAATGTACAGAAACATTATTCACTGAATACGAAAAGGAGAGTCTTTTTCTACAGAATTTTCCATCAAAAGCGTACTCTGGAGACATGTAGCCACTACATGAGGAAAATCATGCTTCAGTTCCTCCAACTACTAATCGATGAATCATTGCATGCATGAATTGATATCAGAAACTTACTATGTACCAATTATTCTTCTCGTCCTTGCCTCGGTGTCATCTCCTTGAAAGATCCTCGCCAGGCCGAAATCTGAAATTTTTGGATTCATGTCTGCATCTAACAAGATATTGCTTGTTTTAAGGTCTTTGTGGATAACTTGTAGTTTTGAATCCTGGTGGAGATAGAGGAGTCCTCGGGCGATTCCTAAATCAATGTCAAGTCATCTTTTCCATGCCAAAGAGGAGCTTCTCTCATGATCTGCACACACTCAACTCCATGGAAAAGTAGTTAATTGCATTTGAGCTGTAGTTTCTGGTGGAGGAATCGATGAACAAAACAGAAGTACGAGGAGTTGAGTGAAAAGGTACAGAGAAACATTAAGTGGCTCTGACCAAAAATGAAATAATCCAAGCTCTTATTTGGCATATATTCATAAATTAGCATCCTTTCTTCTCCCTCAATGCAGCATCCGAGAAGTCCGACAAGATTCCAATGCTGAAGTCTGGCAATTAGAAGGACTCCATTCATAAACTCATCAGGACCTCATCCTGAATACTTCGACAACCTTTTAACTGTTACTTCTTGTCCTGTAGAAAGATTTCCCTACATGTATTTTATTAATTGTTAGTCTATATAGATGTTTAAGTTTACTGATTATAGCTCATCACCTTGTAGACTGAACCAAAGCCGCCAGCTCCTAGCTTGTTTGTTTGAGAGAAATGGTCAGTAGCAACAGCAATGGTAGTGAAATCTAACAATCGCAAGTTAATCTCATCTTTCCCACTCCACAAGCCTAAAAGGAGCGTAGATTAGTCAAGGGGATATACCAGATCAAGTCTCGAAAAAGAAATGAAATAATAACGCAACTTTGGATGGTATGAAGTAAAATTTTCATATATTGGTTGATTTGACTTACCTGCCCTTTTCATTCTTCTCTTCCAGATTATAATCAATGTCATGCCCACAATGAGCCATCCTGAAATAGCCGAAGCCACTGTGACAATCACCAGTCTTTTCTTGGCTGAACTTCGGATTGAATCTAGCATATCGAGGAGATAATGATTCAGTCCAGCATTCACAAAGCACCAATGCAAGGCAAGATTAGAACAAAATAGAAAAGCATTACCAGGCCCAATTAAGATAAGAATGTACCTAATTTGGAAGCAGTTACTCGTATGTAGAGGTTTTGCTTCTTGTTAATCTCTTCAGCTTCTTGTTGGCTGTAAAAGAACTCAACTTCTTTAATATCAATGAGATCACCGAACCACAGTAAGCAGCCTGCTCCTCTAACATCAGAATTAGCATAAGTCGTGCAAGAACAGTTTTTTAGACACTCAGCCTTGCATTCCTTGAGTCTCATATTCTCACATAGCCGGGAATCTATCAAATCGGGTAATTTCACCTGTGGGAGTTGTTGACACCTAAATTTTGGCAACCATTCAGTGTAATTTGCATAGAAAATTAGGGATTAAATTGTTAACCCCTAAACAAAAAATATTTAAATGGCATAACATATAGTTTAAATTCATTGCATTTTTTTGCATCGGACCGGCGGTGAATGAACGAGCTTAAATTTCATCGAATGGGACTCGGCTCGCTTGAAATGCAAAGGCCGGGAATTATAAGTCAAACGGGCTCGGTTGTTTTAATTTGAATTTAATTCAGCCCATTATCATTAATCAATTCGGCCCATTAATTCAGCCCATTTAAATTAAAGCCCAAGCCTAAGCCCATTGGGACTAAAAGCCCATCTAATTGACCTAGGTTAATACTATATATTCATCATGAGGTCAGATTTTTAGGGGGGACACAATTTTTCAGATCTGAATTTTCGAGAAAGTGTGAGAGTTGAGAAAGAGAGAGAGAGAGAGAAAGAAGCCGGAGCCACCCTACGGCGCCGTGCCCTTCGCGCCGCCGCCGGAGCCCCCCACGTCGCCGTGCTTTGCGCCGCCGCCCTGCCGCCGCCCGTCGCTGTGCGCCGCCGCTGCAGCCCTCCGTCGCCGTGCACCACTCCCGCCGTCTGCCGCGCACCGCTTCCCGCCGCGTGGAACATCCCCGCCGCCTGCCGCGCGCCGCTTCCCTCCGAGCATCACCGCGTGCTGCCGTCCCTCGCTGCACCTGCTGCCGCCGCTGCTGCACCTGCTGCCGCCGCTACACCTGCTGCTGCCGCCTCTCTCGCCGGTGCTGCCCCTCACGCGCGACGCCGACGCCGCTGTTGCTTGCTGCTGCCGCCGCCTCGACGCCGCTGCTGCACCTGCTGCCGCCGCTACACCTGCTGCTGCCGCCTCTCTCGCCGGTGCTGCCCCTCACGCGCGACGCCGACGCCGCTGTTGCTTGCTGCTGCCGCCGCCTCGACGCCGCTGCTGCTTGCTGCTGCCGCTTCCCCCCACGCCGACGCCGACGCCGTACCTGCTGCTCCCTGCCGCGCGACGCCGACGCCGCTGTTGCTTGCTGCTGCCGCTGCTTCCCGTCTGCCGCTGCTGCTGCCCTCTGCCGCGCGACGCGGTGACGCCGCGTCCGCTTCCTGCCGACGCCGTTGCTGCCGTGCTCCACACCGCCTGCCGCTGCCGCCGCCTCGACGTCGCTGCTGCCGTTTCCCCCGACGCCGCGCCGCCGGCCCGCCGTTCGTCGTTCATCCTGATCCGCAAGTTCGAATTTGGAAACTATTTGCAAATTAGGTAATTAGATATTATCTGATATTTTTCAGAATATTTAATTTACTAATTTGTGCTTTTGAATATTGCGTGAATATCGTGTAGAATATTAGATATGTTGGGATAATTATCTGATATCTGCAATATTTTTAAAATATTCAAAATTAGGAATCTTTCCTAATTCAGCAACGTATCTGGACAATTATCCGACCTTATCCCTAAGGTATGATACGTGGCGATACGGAAGATCATTATCCTATCCCTAATCCCTTGGATACGATAATGATTTTTATCTGCTTTCCAAATTTGAACGATCGACTTTCCATTAATATCTATAACCCTGTAGATATGACCGGTAATTCGATTTCTGTGCCTAATCCGAATTTGAAACGAATCTTGTGGATTGCGTGGCTATTTTAAATGTGGATGCTATCTTTGTTTAAATTATCTTTCCTTTTCAAATAAAAAAGAAAATTTAAAAAATATCAGTTAGGATTTGAATTTGAATTTTGCATGTTTAGGAATCCTAAGTGTATCTAGACGATAGAGTAATTATTTAATTCAAATTAGGATTTGAGATAATCTATTTCCTAGTTTACATTAAATAATTTTCTAATCTTAATAGATTATTTAGGTTATTTTTTATTCCGAATTTCCAAGAAAACCCTAAAAAATGAATTGTTTTATGGTAGATTAGGATAAATTGCATTCTTAATTTAAGTAATTTATTATTCCGAATTTTAACAAAAATCCCAAAAATAAGTCGTGTTAGGATATGTTAAGTCATTATGGGTTGCATGTTAATTTAGGCATATTTTTATTCCGAATTTCACCAGAAAATACCAAAAATAAATCATTTGCCCGTCATCAGAATCAGGTCACGTCGTCGCATGACATATAGTTTGCATGTTAGGTTGCATTGTTCGCATGTCAATTCTTGTACGTCATTGTACGTAGGTTAGCTTTCATTTAAATAAGTGAAAATCAAAAAATGTGGAATGAATTGCTTGTTAATTAGAAATCATATTAGGTTGTTGATGTGATTTTCTAGCTAACCATGCAGATGCTTACGTTGCTTCGAGGTAAGTAATTCTCCTAATCTTGCAATTTATTTAATGCTTTCTTGAGTGTTAAATTGGTGGTTTGCGTACCCGCATGAACACCTCACATGTTAGTGACTAAGTTAAAATGGATCCAAACTGCTTGCCAAAATATTTTTGAAAAGAAAAGGTACCGAAAGGGCGTTAGACTAGATCTAGCGTAATCAAGTCCCCGGGCTTAGAATCTCTGGTTCGTAGGAATAAAACATATCTCCCTATGTTTTATTTAGGTTTCTAATCGACCTACCACAAATTGATTAGTGGCGACTCCAAGCATAAAAACATTTGCATGTTAAAAACTTAAACCCAAAGTTGCGAATTGGTAGGGCTTGGGAGGGCTCGAGTTAGGTTTAGTCCTAATAATCCATTAGCCTGAGAGGAAGAAATTTTTAGGTCGCGACAGCTTGGCGACTCCGCTGGGGATTTGAGTTAAAACTCTTAGTGGACTTAGGCCAGTTTTTCTTTCCAAAAAATATTTTTGCTTGGCAGCGAGGATCCCAGGTACGTCCCTAACATTTTAGGTGTTAAATGTTTTTGCAGTATGGGAGGTATAAGGGGAGGCGTGATTGTTAACCCTTGTTTTGCAGGGAGGTGTTTGAATGAATGGTTTAGTTTATGCACGAAGCGCTGTATGATATAACCTGTTGTGCATGCCTTACATTTACACTACACCGCACACACTACCCGCTGCCGGACCTGGGCGGCACAGGTTTAGGATGGTACTGAGAAAATGGACACCCCGACCACACCCGCGTGGTATGGGTCGCCTTTCTTGGTCCCGAAAGTTCTTTCGTGGTGTCATTGAATACCTGCCACGGTTGCACCCTTTGCAACCCGGGTCGGCTCTTTGACTGAGCCGGAGTCAGGGGAATCTCAGCCTAACCACCACCATGACTGGTTTAGCTCGGTAATCCTCATGTCTCCATTTTGCAAGC
Source organism: Syzygium malaccense (assembly GCA_031216405.1). Taxonomy (NCBI): domain Eukaryota; kingdom Viridiplantae; phylum Streptophyta; class Magnoliopsida; order Myrtales; family Myrtaceae; genus Syzygium; species Syzygium malaccense. Next base: position 3,597,809 of record CM062258.1, on the reverse strand, counting down.
CAGAGTCTAGGTAGAAATCGAACCTCACATTTCATGCGCATGTCTATGTGATTGCCATCATTCTACCGGGTGAAGTAAGATTTCTGAACCTTTATCTCGCAATTTATTTACATTTCGTCTTTCTCTTTGGTCGGTCCATGACACTAGGTCGGTCGCAAGTCTTGGTCTATACACTATGGGAGGGGCAGACATCCGGATTCTTGATGCTCCTAAGGACGAGCTCCGTGCCTGGTGGAATCTACTCAATCCGACCAATCGCAAGCTAGTTGAGGGCCACATCGGGAGGCTGCTCCCCCTACTGGAGGTCAAAGTCCGTACCGGCCTCGTTCGAGCATTAGCGCACTTCTGGTGTCCCGAAACTTCTACCTTTATATTCGGTAAGCACGAGCTCACCCCGACTTTGGAAGAATATAGCGTACTCATTGGAAAACCGTTGGAGTCGGAATTAGTCACACCACCTTTGGGAATTGATTCTACTTTAATGTTGGCTGAATTTTTGAATGTCGGAAAAGATGAATTGGGAAAAGTGTTAAAAGCAAATCGTGGCACATGCCCATTTTCATTCCTGAGTCAGTGTTTTGAAAAAGCTACATCTTTTCAAAAAGGCAGAATCTTTTTGCTCGCATTTTTCGGATTCGTGATTTTTCCTTACTGTAAGAATGCATGTGATCCGACAATCGCGTGGTTGGTCCAACAGGTCTGTCTTGAAAAGAATTTTATCAACACCATTTTAGCCGAGACTTTCATTTCCCTCACTAAATTTAAGCAACATGTTGACAAAACGTTTCATGCCCCCCTCGAACTTTTGCAAATTTGGTTTTTATCTCATATAAAAGGGTGTGGCGATTTACTCACAATACCTGAGCTTAGTGATTCTAGCCATCCAGTTTTAAGGTACAAAGAAAAACAAGGGGATGCACCCGATTATCATTACTCTGAATGGATCATTTTCATGAAAAACGCTAGACCCCAAGGTTTCCAATGGCATGCTAATTGGTTCAAAGTCGAGAAAGCTCGGCTTACATGTAATGGTATTGGACCGGTTCCACTATTGGGTTTCACTGGCGCGATCGAATACTACCCCGCCAGAGTGTCTCGTCAGTATCAGATTCTCCAAGGGCTCCCTCCGGCGTTACAACCAGAACTCCTACAAGTCGACTTCGCCGATGATGATAAAGACCACGAAGCGACCGTAGCCCAGCTCAATAAGATGTGGAGGAAGTGTCGTGTGTTGAAGATAGCACGGCCCGAAAGAGAACTAAAGGGAGAACAGAAGTCCTATTTCGCGACAACCCAGTACATTCGTCGGCACAAAATCCCGCAAGATTGGCTCCCGAAGATACCTAAGGTGCCTCTCAAGTCCGCCAATCGCTCAGAGAACAATCGCCTCAAAAGGAAGGCCGAAGAAGCTGAAGAAAAAGCATCCAAGATAGCTCGAGCTTATGAGCAACTGAAGAAGGAAGTCGCCTCCCATATGTCTATAGATCAAGCTAAATAAAAAAGCTCGAAGTTCTTTTCTTATCTCAGTTTCAGTTTTAAAGTTTGTTTAGGAATTGAGTCATTTGTCTTTATATTCAGTTCAATTTCAAGTCATTAATTGGTGTAAAAATTTTCGCCATTTCAATAAAGAGGTCCTTTCAATTCAAAGCGGTTAGACCAATGTCATGGATTGGCGTATCATTTCGCTTAACACTCATGTATGCCTGTTTCATTTCGAAATTAGGTAGCTACGGACCGATCACGGTCGCCCATTCGTACACGGTCAAGAGCCAGAATGGCCGATCAAACCGACTTGCAAGAACGTGTTATTGGTGTGGAAGACCACATCAAGCAGCTTGTCATCGCGATGCAACAAATGTCCGCTGAGATCAAAGCTCTCCGGTCGGATCCTGTTTCGACACCTCTCGAAGCATCAGTCCCAAAGCAGAAGATCAGAAAAAGTGTCGATGTTGACGGAGATGACGATATTCCTGACTTAGAAGATGACCCTGTCCAGATCATCGTCAACAAGGACAAACCTGATGAGCGGGTCAATAAACTTGAAGAAAGAGTGAAGCAGCTGGAAGGTTCGCAGGATTCACCTTCGATTGATCTGTCCCTTTACTCACAGATCAAAATCCCAAAGAAGTTCAAAATGCCGGATTTCGACAAGTACAATGGCACCACATGTCCAAAAGCCCACCTACAGCTCTATCACGTGCAAATGACTTCGTACGTTGATAACGAACTCCTGATGATCCATGCCTTTCAAGCAAGTTTGACGGGTCCTGCTTTGAGCTGGTATCTCATGAAGAAGATAAATGGCCTCAAAACTTGGAAAGAAGCCAGTGAAGCATTCTTGAAGCAGTACAGATTCATAACAGACATCATTCCTACCCGTGATGATCTCGAACGCGCCCAGATGAAAAAGACTGAGTCCTTCAAAGACTATGCTATCAGATGGAGAAATTTAGCTGCTCAGGTTGTCCCAGAACCCATAGACAGTGAGTTAAAGAGGATGTTCATGAAAACTCTCCCGTTCGAATACCGTAATCGGATGGTTGCCATTCCGACTGACAACTTCAACCAACTCATCCCCATGGGCGAACAAATTGAAATAGGGCTGAAAGATGGATGGTTTGTCGAGCCGCCCTCCTCGACCAGAAGATTTGGTGCGAGAAAAGAGAAAGAACCGGCAGCTGAAGTGAATATGGCTTATAATCAGCCGAGCCGGCGGAATGCTAACTCCGCCCCAGCAATCCAAGTAGTAGAAGCTCAGCAACAAAACTCGGGTCGTCAACCTTTTCAGAGGAGGAACAACAAGAGGCAATTCACTCCCCTCCCCGGATCGTTGTCTCAAGTGTTGACAGTGCTCCAGAAGAAAGGTTTGCTCACTACTGAGCCAAAGCGGCCCAATCCTGAGCGGTTCTATAACTTCGACCCGTCAAAGAAATGTGATTATCACATGGGTGAGCCGGGACACTCAACCGATGATTGCTATGCCCTCAGGCACCAAATCCAAAACCTCCTAGACACGAAGGCGTTCTCATTTCAACCTGCTAAGCCGAATGTTCAGAGCAACCCACTCCCTGATCACGCAGGCAATGTGAATGCCATATTTAGCTTCAATGCTGGTTGAATCAAGAATGTTAAAGTGTGTACTACCGACGTCTACGGTGAGTTAGTGAAAGCCGGTTGTTATCCAAATAATGAAGACCTGCCCCTGGCTCTCATGAGAGAAAGAGTCTCAAGAATGGTAAAAGCTGGGATGATTGTTTATGCTGACCACACTGGCATCGTCTCCACTATCTCCGAAGTGGTTATTAATTGGGAGGAGGAGTTTGCTACATTGAACATCAGGAGCGATAAGGGCGACCCTCTGCCTGAAGACATGCCTCCGCTTGAAGACGCGTCCGATAATGAGGAGATCACTGTAAGCACGCCTACAACTGATGAAGGGATAGTGATCGAGATACCCCAACCGTATGAGTACAGTGACAATAAGGCGGTTCCCTGGTCCTACAGTCTCGATGTCGACTTAGTTACCAGATCTGGGCGTTCCTACGGCCAAGCTAATGCCCAACCTGCAAAACCCGTCACTGATGAAGAAGCCAAGGAATTTCTAGCCGTGATTAAGGCTAGCGAGTACAACATAGTTGAACAATTGCGCAAGCTGCCCGCGCAAATCTCCCTGCTTGAGCTGCTCCAGACATCTGTCATGCATCAGAAGGCCTTAATGAAGGTGTTAAGTGAAGTCCACGTGCCAGAAACGATCGATCATGACAAATTAGAGGAATTTGTGGGCTCTATACTCCTTAAGGACCTCATAGCCTTTTCAGATGAAGAGTTCCCTCTAGAAGGGAGGGGGCATACCAGGGCACTCTATATTTCCGTCAAATACAAGGCCTCACATGTTGCCCGGGTACTCATTGACAACGGGTCAGCCCTAAACATCTGTCCTTTGGCGACTTTACACCGCCTTAAGATAGATCCTTCTAGGATAAGTTCTGCAAGAACCTCCGTACGAGCCTTTGACGGAACGAAGAAAGAAGTGATGGGAGAAATACACCTTGACATACAGATAGGACCAACGATTTTCAATGTCCTATTTCAAGTTATGAACATTCCCACTGCATTCAATTTTCTGTTGGGTCGTCCATGGATTCATACTGCTGGAGCTGTGCCATCCAGTCTACATCAGATGGTAAAGTTCGTCGTGGAGAGAAAGTTAGTCACGGTCCACGGTGAAGAAGAACACCCAATCTACCACGCAACGGCTATCCCCTATGTTGAGCCTGATTGCAAAATAGAATCGAGCTATCAGTCGCTGGAGCTCGTATCAACCATACATGCGTCAAGAGGATCATCACCGCCTATTCCTGAGGTGTCAAATGCTGCGGTCATGATTGGGAGAATAATGATCTCTCACGGCTTTACTCCAGGTGAAGGCCTTGGTAGAAATAGTCAAGGCATCCGCCAACCGGTGGAAGTTTCTCAGAGGCCCCGCATTACTGGGTTGGGATACCTGGGGTCGAGTGAGCCGAACAATGTGGCACGTGGACGTGGACGTGGTCGAAGAAATGGTCAAAATAGATTACGATCCGAAGAAGAGCCAAATGATGAAGAACGTGGGCGTGGTAGGTTGCCTCCACACATCCGCACCACATTTCCAGGCCCCGCAAGAATGATGCATGAAGAGAAAGAGGTGATCGACACTCTGGGGCAGCCGAGCGGCAAGTTCGACTATTATGTGAAATACTCGGCACCCCCGAGCTTCTATGTTGACCCCCGTGACATTGTCCCGGATGGATGGGGAGGTATGGATGATTCAACACCTCTAGTGACAGAAGATTCTGATGATGCAATGGAGGGAATCACTGCCCTGTTCGATAATTTCTTAACTGGAGCCATCGAGGAAGGACCGTTGAAGGGAATGGGCATTGGCCCGCAAGAGTAACACATTTACCTTTTTCGCACATTCCCCTACGCGGGAATTTTTACTGCTTTTTAGGACTTGCCCCGTCTCGGGAGCTACTTTTTAGTACTTTTCATTTCTAGGATTTGTTTGTTGCAATTTCCATTCCAATAAATGTAATTCATTTGGTGATAATCAATAAAATTACAAGTTATTTTCGTTTTGAGGGCATGTTGAGGTACATCAAACCAGCCCGGTGATGATATCCAACCGATAAAATAAAATATAGTCCAAGGAGAATTCTGAGGCCTGGGCTTCTTCATGCTTTCTCGTGTTAAAACCTTTTCGAAAAGAATTTCAAAATAAAAAAAAAAAATCAAAATACACTGTTTAGCCCTGTTTGTCCTACTGAACCCCCTACTTTATGTTTCAGGGGCAATTTTGTGACATGTAAGGGTATGGGAACGGTCCAATCTGATGAATTATGTGCCACCGAACCTGATCTCGATGACACTAATGAACTGGAAGATTCCTCGGACCTTCAGCGTGATCTAGAACGACATGAAAGGTCCAAAGTTCTCACTTCAGACTGAACCATCACTACTAACCTGAGTGATTCCAGAGAACCCAAAGAAGTGAAGATAGAGGCAACCTTTCCCGAAGGTGAGACGAAATGCTTGATCCAGTTGCCGCATGAGTAGGTAAGTCTTTCAACCAAAAAGTACATCAAAGACACTTTGAGGTAAATGATCTAGTCCTAAGGAAGGTGCTGCCAGTCTTTCCTGTTCCTGGAGGAAAATTTGCCCCAAACTACATTGGTCCGTATGTGGTTAAAAAGGTGCTTCCTGGAGGTGCCCTGATTCTCGCAGAAATGGATGGTCGTGAGTTTTCCACTCCTGTTAATTCTGATGCTGTGAAGATATATTATCCTTGATAAGATCTAACATTTTTGCGGTGAAAGTTTTCAAGTGTTTGGTTTTATATTCCGAATTGCAAACATTTCACTCATGAATAAATGAGTTCAATCAATTTAAAGATGGAATGTCTGCCTTGGCTTAAAATTGTGCCTGATCATTTTGTTAGTCTACATTATCGATTTCAAAAGGGGAATCTATTTAGACGATATGATAACTCATGTGGAATGAATTGAATGTGTTGAATGAGGTACATCGGGATGATGAAAGGCAAGCCATATCCTATACACAGTCCCATGCACTAATCCCCAGTGAGTTGAGTGGAAAGATTCCATGTCTGCAAGGTAAAGGGTTATCTCGCAAAAGGTACGGCAACCGAAATGACGAGAGGCGGTTCATTTCTCTATCCCAAATACTACAGGTTATCCATTGTTTCGCCACTTTGAGCCTAAACACTTGGAGAAATTCATTCAAATTACCCCTGTCAAGAACCACCCCACATCGGGGCAAACTGGAGGTAAGTCAGCGTCATAAGGTAAAAAATGAGTAGAAATTTTCATGCTCTCACTTGCATCAATCTTCGAGTGTTGCTTTTTCAGATGAACTCACGTGAAGTTCAAGTGCCTTAGGATGACGAAGAGCATTTCTTTCTCTATCCTATACACACTTTATCCTTTGCTAAGCCCAATTGAGCCTGCAAATTCATTTCTTAAACCCAGTTGGTGATCATCCCCCACACTGGGGCAAGGCAAAAGTCATCTTTGTTCAAGCAGCATATCCAGAGCGCCAACAAAAGACGAAGACCCTGAGAGCCCAAATGTTAGTCATTCGGTCAAAGCAAGCCAAAGTGTGACTGGCCAATGTATGCATTGTAGACAGTGTGAGTCAAAAAAAAAAAAAATAGAGGGCATGAAAAAGCAGTGTGCCTGGTAAAAGCAAGGCCGATGCCCGTGAAAAAGGAAAAAATGGAGAAAAGTGACGACTTTAGAAAATGTTTAGTTGTCTCGAAGTCACAAAAGTATCCAAAGTCTTGAGGAGTCAAGTGATGAGTCAAGTGATGAACTCTCGAAACCAATGGAGCATCTACTGAGAAGACAATCCCTGATGAAGAAGAAGACCGGTGACAATGCCGAGATGATCACCAACTCTCACCCCAATTATACACATTTTGAGCCTTATGATCCATTCATTTCTCAACCCATGAGCCTAGCCTACGTTACGTCCTCTACAAAGTCTCTTCAGATTAAAGCACTTGAACTAACGTAGGATTCGGATGTTTATAAGCTTAGCTCGAAGAAGTGCGAGCAAGTCCATTTCTATCTCATTTTGCAGGTTCTTGACTTGTAAACCCGGAGACAATTGCAGAGTATTTTCTTTCAATAGCCTCGACTCGAAGAGTCTCTTTTGCTAAGCCATTGACCAAGCCCTATGTTACAGTCCTAACAAAGACCTCTCAGATTGGTAAAGTCGTACTGCTTGCGAGAATACTCGGACCCTTGTCAACATGATGACGGTGAGATGGAGCGATTCTCCATAAATCAGCCTTTCGATGAGGATGAGAGAAAGCCCTTTTGGACCGAAAGTCCCTCATTCGACATTTTCAAGATATCCGCTTGAGTTCGGGTTGTCTTGTCATGATTTTTCCCCAGCGAAGTTTGTAATGCCGATTTGACAAAACCATCGTGCATGAAAATCAGTTGAAATCATAGTTCATGTGTATATGTGTTCTTAACAGTGTGCGAATGCATATTACATGTTACTTAAAATCGTGTCTAACAGGAGACACACCTTCAGAGTTGGAGATGTCACCAGGTAAGTATGTCTCTATCCCTAGGATATCTATGACTATCTAGGTATCCCTAACCTGTTCAAGCAATTGTCAGGTCCCACATTTGATCATTTTTGCAATATCTAGATGCCTTTGATTGTGTTCAGGTGTCTATTGATCAAACCTTTTCAGGTACTTCTGATGATACCCAGGTACTTTGTCAAGGAACTCTTGAACACTTGGGCTAGCCCCTTTGTTCATCAAATCACAGATTTTCATACAATCTCGAGAAGATTCCCCCGTTACATGACTATGAGCAGATATAGGCATGGCGGCCAAATCTTTACATATGAACAGATATATGTAAAGATCGGAATATTCTCCCAAATTTCAGGTATTCCCCCGCTACTCACCTATGAGCAGGTATAGGTGAAGCGGCCAAATCTTTACATATGAACAGATATATGTAAAGATCGGAATATTCTCCCAAATTTCAGGTATTCCCCCGCTACTCACCTATGAACAGGTATAGGTGAAGCGGCCAAATCTTTACATATGAACAGATATATGTAAAGATCGGAATATTCTCCCAAATTTCAGGTATTCCCCCGCTACTCACCTATGAACAGATATAGGTGAAGCGGCCAAATCTTTGCATATGAGCAGGTATATGCAAAGATCGGAATACTCTCATTATCTCAGATGTTCCCCCGCTACTCACCTATGAACAGGTATAGGTGAAGCGGCCAAATCTTTGCATATGAACAGGTATATGTAAAGGTCGGAATATTCTATCCACCCCAGGTGTTCCCCCGCAGTTCACTTATGAACAGGTATAAGTGCGGCGGCCAAACCTTTGCATATGAACAGGTATATGTAAAGGTCGGAATATCCTCTTGATTTCAAAAGTTTCCCCCGCAATTCACTTATGAACAGGTATAAGTGAAGCGGCCAAATCTTTGCAAACACCTATGGAGATATATAGGTAGTTCGTAAAGATCGGAACTGTTCTCACGAATCCAGATGATGATTGGATACGTCGAGCTTTCTTCGTGTGTTTTGACTTGACTGCAGATCACCGAAGTTCATCAACATATATCAGGCAATACCGATGGGAACTGAGCCCATACATTTGCCAAAACAACATACAAGTTAAGGTTGTGCCTCGAATTGCGCTATCGTCAGGTAAGTAATTCCAGGTATGTTCTCTATTCAGGTCAGCATTGCATCATTTCTTAATGCATCGTAAAATGGGACTCATAATCCCGACAAAAACAACATTCACTGCATTTGCATAAGTGAAATTTAGGTATCATTTAGTCTTTGAATGCAACCTCTGCGAGCTCACCTTCAAAGAGGGGCAGCTGTTGACACCTAAATTTTGGCAACCATTCAGTGTAATTTGCATAGAAAATTAGGGATTAAATTGTTAACCCCTAAACAAAAAATATTTAAATGGCATAACATATAGTTTAAATTCATTGCATTTTTTTGCATCGGACCGGCGGTGAATGAACGAGCTTAAATTTCATCGAATGGGACTCGGCTCGCTTGAAATGCAAAGGCCGGGAATTATAAGTCAAACGGGCTCGGTTGTTTTAATTTGAATTTAATTCAGCCCATTATCATTAATCAATTCGGCCCATTAATTCAGCCCATTTAAATTAAAGCCCAAGCCTAAGCCCATTGGGACTAAAAGCCCATCTAATTGACCTAGGTTAATACTATATATTCATCATGAGGTCAGATTTTTAGGGGGGACACAATTTTTCAGATCTGAATTTTCGAGAAAGTGTGAGAGTTGAGAAAGAGAGAGAGAGAGAGAAAGAAGCCGGAGCCACCCTACGGCGCCGTGCCCTTCGCGCCGCCGCCGGAGCCCCCCACGTCGCCGTGCTTTGCGCCGCCGCCCTGCCGCCGCCCGTCGCTGTGCGCCGCCGCTGCAGCCCTCCGTCGCCGTGCACCACTCCCGCCGTCTGCCGCGCACCGCTTCCCGCCGCGTGGAACATCCCCGCCGCCTGCCGCGCGCCGCTTCCCTCCGAGCATCACCGCGTGCTGCCGTCCCTCGCTGCACCTGCTGCCGCCGCTGCTGCACCTGCTGCCGCCGCTACACCTGCTGCTGCCGCCTCTCTCGCCGGTGCTGCCCCTCACGCGCGACGCCGACGCCGCTGTTGCTTGCTGCTGCCGCCGCCTCGACGCCGCTGCTGCACCTGCTGCCGCCGCTACACCTGCTGCTGCCGCCTCTCTCGCCGGTGCTGCCCCTCACGCGCGACGCCGACGCCGCTGTTGCTTGCTGCTGCCGCCGCCTCGACGCCGCTGCTGCTTGCTGCTGCCGCTTCCCCCCACGCCGACGCCGACGCCGTACCTGCTGCTCCCTGCCGCGCGACGCCGACGCCGCTGTTGCTTGCTGCTGCCGCTGCTTCCCGTCTGCCGCTGCTGCTGCCCTCTGCCGCGCGACGCGGTGACGCCGCGTCCGCTTCCTGCCGACGCCGTTGCTGCCGTGCTCCACACCGCCTGCCGCTGCCGCCGCCTCGACGTCGCTGCTGCCGTTTCCCCCGACGCCGCGCCGCCGGCCCGCCGTTCGTCGTTCATCCTGATCCGCAAGTTCGAATTTGGAAACTATTTGCAAATTAGGTAATTAGATATTATCTGATATTTTTCAGAATATTTAATTTACTAATTTGTGCTTTTGAATATTGCGTGAATATCGTGTAGAATATTAGATATGTTGGGATAATTATCTGATATCTGCAATATTTTTAAAATATTCAAAATTAGGAATCTTTCCTAAATCAGCAACGTATCTGGACAATTATCCGACCTTATCCCTAAGGTATGATACGTGGCGATACGGAAGATCATTATCCTATCCCTAATCCCTTGGATACGATAATGATTTTTATCTGCTTTCCAAATTTGAACGATCGACTTTCCATTAATATCTATAACCCTGTAGATATGACCGGTAATTCGATTTCTGTGCCTAATCCGAATTTGAAACGAATCTTGTGGATTGCGTGGCTATTTTAAATGTGGATGCTATCTTTGTTTAAATTATCTTTCCTTTTCAAATAAAAAAGAAAATTTAAAAAATATCAGTTAGGATTTGAATTTGAATTTTGCATGTTTAGGAATCCTAAGTGTATCTAGACGATAGAGTAATTATTTAATTCAAATTAGGATTTGAGATAATCTATTTCCTAGTTTACATTAAATAATTTTCTAATCTTAATAGATTATTTAGGTTATTTTTTATTCCGAATTTCCAAGAAAACCCTAAAAAATGAATTGTTTTATGGTAGATTAGGATAAATTGCATTCTTAATTTAAGTAATTTATTATTCCGAATTTTAACAAAAATCCCAAAAATAAGTCGTGTTAGGATATGTTAAGTCATTATGGGTTGCATGTTAATTTAGGCATATTTTTATTCCGAATTTCACCAGAAAATACCAAAAATAAATCATTTGCCCGTCATCAGAATCAGGTCACGTCGTCGCATGACATATAGTTTGCATGTTAGGTTGCATTGTTCGCATGTCAATTCTTGTACGTCATTGTACGTAGGTTAGCTTTCATTTAAATAAGTGAAAATCAAAAAATGTGGAATGAATTGCTTGTTAATTAGAAATCATATTAGGTTGTTGATGTGATTTTCTAGCTAACCATGCAGATGCTTACGTTGCTTCGAGGTAAGTAATTCTCCTAATCTTGCAATTTATTTAATGCTTTCTTGAGTGTTAAATTGGTGGTTTGCGTACCCGCATGAACACCTCACATGTTAGTGACTAAGTTAAAATGGATCCAAACTGCTTGCCAAAATATTTTTGAAAAGAAAAGGTACCGAAAGGGCGTTAGACTAGATCTAGCGTAATCAAGTCCCCGGGCTTAGAATCTCTGGTTCGTAGGAATAAAACATATCTCCCTATGTTTTATTTAGGTTTCTAATCGACCTACCACAAATTGATTAGTGGCGACTCCAAGCATAAAAACATTTGCATGTTAAAAACTTAAACCCAAAGTTGCGAATTGGTAGGGCTTGGGAGGGCTCGAGTTAGGTTTAGTCCTAATAATCCATTAGCCTGAGAGGAAGAAATTTTTAGGTCGCGACAGGAGTTTCATAAATCCCTCTCCACGAGAACAATTCAACAGAGTTCTCCTTATGCACCCCTCCGTTGAATTCAGCGTGTCCCACTATTCTTGTGACTTAGGCATGAAACCTCGCAAGCACTGGCATCTTGGGATTTTGTTGATTCCACAAACAGCGTTCAGACCACACTGTCCGTATCTCTCACATGGGTCATCAGGGAGCGAGTACATCACTTCCCACTTAGTGCTTCCTTTCCTCCTTAGAAGACACTGCAGCAAACCGGACTGACTTAACGTGACTTTGACAGTAAAATCATCCTTCAAAGATTCAAATGCAAAATAGGCACTGGTTTCATTGTAAACAAAGATGGGCTTGACAACGATATTTGCCTCCAAGGAAACGCTGCTGAAATGGACTCCATTCCAGGGTCCTGCTCGATATACTTTGACAGAATCCTTACAGACTATTTCAAGCTGAGGTAACCCTTCATTTGTGTATCTGAATGTAAAGTCTCCAGGGGAAGGATCGTCTGCACTTTTCCAAGAAGTCAGATTATGTTCCAAACCGGCTTTGAAGTCCCATTCCACTTTCACACCAACCAAAAGTGTGTCGGAGGGGTAGTCAAAGCTCTGCCATGAATAATTCGCAGAATCCAAGCTGTTGCTTTCTGTTAGAACAAGGTTACCAGAATCCAGGAGCTGTGCAACTGGGCTTCCAAGAACCCTGGATGAATTTGTCCACCCAAGGACGCTCTTCGACTGGTTGAGGAGAATGAGTTCACCTTCACTGCTAATTTCCAGAGTGCCATTTGAATCAGTGAGCGGGTTGTTCCTGTTGGCAACCCAAACAACCGTTTGAAGACTCATCTTGAACCATATCCCTAGGTACCTGTAATTCGAGTTTCCATGAGAGAAGAAACCAAGCTCAAAATTTTGTCCTGAGGAAACCAATGACTCTCCATCTATAATAGACTGGGCAGGACTCATGGTGTCCACTGCAATTGATAGCCCTGGCAGCGACAGAATGGCAATGGAAGTGTACAAGAAGTAAAGAGACTCTTCCATTGAAATATTTTGGACTGCTCTACAAGAAATATGTAGACGGCGACAATGTCATGATATAGGAGAAAGCATCAAGGTCAGTGACTGAAGAGCATATGTGCCAAAAAAGCCGTGGGTCGCCCGAGTGCTCGCTGTTATGCCTCCAAACTATCTATAATTGTTGAGCTCCTGCTAATCAACATGACCAAAAACATCGGAAGTACCTCAATCGATCAGTGGGTGGTTCTTTATACAAGTAACACAAGCACACTATCTCCTTCGCTTGACGGTGGACATGAGCTTGTCATAATCACCATGTCGTTATCGATTAGCGTCCTCGTCATTTATCACCTTTGATCGTTGATTTATGTAGGCCTTATGTTCATCTTCTTTCCCTGTTCGCACGTGGCATCATCTGAGCAACACAATCATAGTCAATTTCTTTGCCTTCAATGGTAGGGAACTTTGCAAGGAACATGACAAAGACCACCCCTCAGGAGCTTCCACCTATCAATGACAGTTTGTCAAAACTCATCCCTTCGTCCGGAGAATTAACAAAAAAAGTCAAAAGTTCCACATCCGGGGCTCGTAGTTTCCAGAGATTGATCACCGACATGCTAATAGTAACATAATACTATACATCTTCCTCTGGGTCGTTCACATAGCTCTTCTTCCACCTATCAGTGACAGTTTGTCAAAACTCGCCCCTTTGTTTGGAGAATTAATGTCACGTCCCGTACTCTAACGAAGCGCGACATCCCACTTCCGGTCGATTCGTATGCGACGTCCCAGGAAGCGTCGCCGACCCAACGTGATCAAGCAGAAATCAAACACATGCGGAAGCAATACATAACAAACTCTGACTATTATAAAATACGAGCCAAGGATAGCCAAGCAATAAACAACGATCAACGCCGAAAATATGTACATACTTATTTTACTATTTAAAACTCTTTTTACAGTGTTCACTACAACCGAAGAGGAAACACCAATGACTGGGAATAGTCAAACAACCACTAAGTCAAAAAGGGAAGTGGCTTGGGAGGTCAATTACTCAAGGAGGGCTACGGTCAAAAAGTCACTTGCCCTTTACTGCTAGCTATGGCTCAGGATGCTCCTAGGGATTCCAGTCAGGATCTAAGGATTCCGAGGATTCATCCGACTGCTCCTCTGACTCCATATCTGCTGCTGCTGCTGCTGGTACTCTCTCGTCCTTGGCTCCTACGGCTGGGGGTTTGAAAAGTTGGGTTATTACAACCGTGAGGCGAATCTCAGCGAGTATAACCCCCTAAACCTAGGCTAGGCTAACATGCAATCTCCTGACCGACAACGCACAACAAATACTACAATCTCAACTCATAAACAACTTCTGACCTAGGCTCTCGGGCCCAGATCACTTACCTGACGGACCCTGCAAGTTATTCTTAATAATAATAAAATCAAACCACATGCGAGAGCACTCGGTTCACACGAACGTCAAGCACATGTTCATACTCAATAGTGATAATATCGCGTGCCATTCACCGAGTCCTGCACACTCGCACACCGGCCCATGCATTCTTATGCATGAAAATGTCCACATTCTCTCTCGTATCACGTACTAGCCCAATTATGTTATCTCGTTTATCATGACATGCTACAAAGTGCATAAGGTCTCTTTACTTTAAAATCACTACACTCTGTGGCCAGCGTAAAACGCCCCCGGCCCAATGTCTTCTAGCCCGCGTCAAAACGCATCAGGCGCAACACTGCTCTCCTCACGAACCAGAGCCCGCGTAAAACGCATCAGGTTGGTCGTCTTCCGGACGTACCGGGCATCATCCCGCGTAAAACGCATCAAGACGGCACACCCCGCGTAACACGCATCAGGGTATTTTAGGTGATCACATGCTTATGACAGGCACGCAGTCTCGCACAATTTCATCATAAGCCTCATTCTCGGCATTCATAACACGTGCCATGAAATGCAACATGAGCATCCACATAGCATAGGCACAGGCACATAGTTCAATCAAAGTCATTCCACAGTGTCTAATTCACAAGCCACATGCTTACTTGGCCTATTAATACCGTGCGACCCAAATTCACAATATGTAATTCAATAACCCACTCAAGCCATCAAATGGCCGATCACACTCCGCACGGGTCGGCCACACAAGCACACGACATGGCACTAATCAATTTCCCCAAAATTGGGCACACAATCAACAATTCAGTCAGCCCGGGCATACCCGGTAATCCAGTCACCTAATCCTTAACTAGTCCATGCTAGTCCAATAAATTACCAATATTACTCCAGTCACAATTACTATTGTTCGACTCACTAATTTCTCCCAATGTACACCGATCATATTCAACCCAGTCCAGAAAATGCACTATCAGTCCTAATCCGGATTTTGGAAATACACTCACTTAATTTCTAGTCCACGACGACGAGAAACGAGCGGCCGATTGCCAGTGAACAGCGAAATCAGCGGCGGCGTTTCGGAGGCGGCAACATTGGTACAGACGGGCGGCCGGCGGCGTACGGACACGGCATACGACGGCAACTGTACGGACCGTACGGACACCGTACGGACTGGGGGGAAAAACAGTGGCCGGCAAGGCGGCGGTGGCTGGCGCAACGGCCGTACGGACGGCGTACGGACACCCCCCGTACGGACGGCGTACGGACACCGGAGGGAGAGTGAGAAAGAGGGGGACGGGATGAGGGTGGTGAGGCGAGGTCAAGCGGAGCAGCGACACCAGCGGACGGCGGCCGGTGTGACTTCGACGAGCTCCAGCGTACGGCGAGGAAAACCGGCGGAGGAGGAGGAAAACGGGAGAGGGGGAGAGCTGGTCGGGGGGCTTGCTGGCCGAAATGAGGGAGGAGAGACAGAGAAAGGTCAGCTGGTCAAATATAGGGGGATAGGAGCGACACGTGTCGCCGATCCGAGCAATTTCCCAAAATACCCTTTGATCCAACGGCCCTTATTCGTCTTTATCCAATAATTGTAGGGTAAAAATGTTCAAAGTCCAATAATGCATAAAACCCTTAATAATTATCCCAAATAATTTCTCAAAAATTCGGACCAAAAATAGCCCAGGGGCAAAATCGTAATTTTTGACTTCCGGGTCGAAATTCCATTTTTCGACCGTACTCACCCCAAACGTGTGTGGCTAGCATAATATGATGTCAGAATCGCGAAAATAATCTCTTAAGCCCTCGAAAGTCGACATCGAAGTTCGGGTCCAATTTCGTGATCAAAACTCGCTAGATTTCAAATTTTAAGGTCTCTTCCTAACGGGGCGGCTGTTTAGGGTTTACGCGTATCGACCTAGGGTTATCCGAGTCATGACGGTCCCGATCACTCGGAGAATGAGAGGAATCATCGCTAGTTTCAGAGGTCGCGATTGTTCGATTCAAATTCGGAACTGGTCGACCACGTGTACTCTCAGACTTGCGGAATCACCCGCGATCCGATTGTACATCGTTGGCCTTGGCCAAACCAAATCCGTCACTTTTCCTAAGATCGGCCCACGTTGGCCCAAAATATTCCCTCATCATTTCTCAAGATCGGTGTCCGATTCGCGATCGGGTCCCTGATCCACGTACCATCTTCCTAGTTAGCCATACCCCTTTTGGTTAGTATTCCTAGAGTGATTAGCTCTGGGCGAAACTTACTAAAATGAAATGCAAACTAATGTCAGTTTTATTGATCCCGGAATTACGTCAAAATTCAGGCTGTTACAATTAACAACCCTGGGAAAAGTCAAAAGTTCCACATCCGGGGCTTGCGGTTTCCAGGGATTGATCATTGACATGCTAATAATACACAATACTGTACATCCCCCTCTGGGCTGTTCACATTGCTCTGCAGACAAGTGTGTCCTAAGCCGATTCCTAACATTCCATGCGTGGGAATACGAAATATATAGATCTGTAGTGATAATTGCTTAAAACCATCAATAAAATTCAAAGCCTGTTGGTTATTAAATTTTGACCATTAACATATTTAGTCTGTAACGTGTTAGTAAGTGACTAATATATTATAGGCACACCGACAGTTATTTAGCATATATATCATGTTAATAAGTTACCAACAATTTTGTGAAAATTGAAACAGATATTTGATTACTTTAAATTACCAACTGTAGTTATAAACTACCAATATTTACTTGCGTAGCTAACCATCGTATTAGAGTTACTAACTTTTGTTGCAAATTACCAACTCCTATTGGAGTCCATTTACTAAATTTCATGTGACTGTGTCAAAATTGTCAATTGTTCCAAGAACTTACCAATATTTATTTGATGAGGTTACCAAGTTACTCACTCTTATAGCATATTAGTCATATCAATTTGAGTGATTTACCAACTTTTCACGGATATTTAACTTTACTAACTCTTATTTGATTAAGTTAGCAAGTTCTTAAATTTCTACCCGTTTTAACAATTAACCAACATCTGTTTTTGCGGATGTTATCAACATTCGAAATTGCAT
Organism: Syzygium malaccense; assembly: GCA_031216405.1. Classification (NCBI taxonomy): domain Eukaryota; kingdom Viridiplantae; phylum Streptophyta; class Magnoliopsida; order Myrtales; family Myrtaceae; genus Syzygium; species Syzygium malaccense. Next base: position 3,580,622 of record CM062258.1, on the reverse strand, counting down.
ATGATTTACCAACTCTTATTGGAGTCCAATTACCAATTTTAATTAACTGTAACTTTTACACATTGGAAAGCTCTCCAAACAAATGTAAGCAAATTATTTTGAACACTTGGTACTTTTAAAACAATCAAATAGGAGATGTTCAGCGACTCAAATAGAGTTGGTAATTTTATGTAAGAGTTGATAACATAAGCTCCACAAATTGATTGAGATGTAGCCGGTAATTTTGAAAAACAGTTGGTGATTTCGTATAAGATCGATGATTTCAACACGTTGTAAGCTTTTCAAATTAACATGGTATATTGTGGAATCATCTCACTCGAATAAGAGTTAATAACTTTTCTCCGGTGGCTAAGTTGCCATGTATGTCAATAAACTATTGGATCAGTTGGTACAATCGAAACAATAAAATAAACGTTGATCAACAAACTCAAACATTAGTCGATTTCATATAAGAGTTGGTAAATTAAACGCTTCGAATAAATGTTGGTGGTAATTTTGTTTAAGAATTAGTAACTTTAACATGTTGTTTTTGACCCAAAAAAAAGAACATGTTAACTTTAACAAGTAAATATGAATAAATTATAGCAACATTTGGTAAGTTCAAAAACAATCACTTTGACGGAAACCTTGCTGACTATCTCAGGTTTAGGTAACCCGTCTATTTTCTATCTGAATGTATATAGTCTCCAGGGAGGATCGTCCGTGCTTCTCCGGTAACTCCGATGGTGTTTTAAACGTGTTCTAAACTTCCAGCCCACTGTCATACTAACCGAAATCGTGTTGGGATGTTTCATCAAAGCTCTGCCATGAGTAATCAGCAGAATCTTAACTGTTGCTTTCCCTATAAACAAGGTTGCTAGAATCTAGGAGTTGTGCAACTGGGTTTCCATGAATTTGCTGATTGAATGACGCTCTTTGATTGGTCGAGAAGAACAAGTTCACCTTCTTTGCTTATTTCCAGAAATCAGTGAGTGGACTGTTCCTGCTAGCAACAACCCACAAAACCGTTTCAGGACTCTCCAAGAATCATATCCCCGAGAAACTATTGTTTGAGCTTCCAGCAGAGAATAAACTGAGCTCAAACTTTCGGCCCAGGGAAACTAATGTGTCTCCCTCTTTAATAGATTGAACTGAACTCGGGGTGTCAACTGCAGTTGATAGGCGCAGCAGTGACAGAAAAAACGATGGTCATTTTTAATAAAATTCCGGCTAGAAGCATACAAGTGCTATAATGTGCCTCTCCATGGGTGTCTGGTAACCACGTATGCAAGGGTATAGAAGTGCAAAAGAAGCTGACGATAGGAGGATCTGCCATCGCAGACCCTTCTGTTTGACCAGCAAGAGAAAGTAAACAACTTGATAAAGATTCAAACGTTTCAGAATAGCATAATAGGATAAGATATAGAAAACAGATACCCTGTTTGGTGCAGGGCAAGTTCTAGGAATGCCTCATTGGATTGAGTTAGGTCACGCAATAATACCAGTCACACAAATGGTAGTGCATTGGTCTCCATCCTTCCTGTAATTGTCATGGACCAAATCTAATTGACTCGAATTGGTGAAACAGTGAGTTTTATTAATAATCACCTCAGGCTTTCTGTTTTGCCTCCGTTGTCAACATCCTTGTTGCACTAGTCCAAGCTCGCATACGACCAAATGATGCGGAAAGTCGTAACGCAGTCCCATCAGACAGAGATACACCTTGGATACTAGATGGCCTCCATGCCGTGAAGGTTCATAATCTGATACCCTTCACGACGTTGGCTCAACCTTCGATTGTTACAGCCCCGAAAAGCAGCCTTTCGTCTTCTTCGCCGGTTGGCATCGTTAATTGACCAAATTCTTAGCCCTGACATAGAATGTCAATTGTGTACGAGACCTTTTTCAGATTGAATCAAGAAGATCCGCGCACCTGATCTTTAACCCAACAATTGTATCGATATTTTCAGGCTAAAGTTTCCTTTTATTAGGTGAAGTTATGCTCTCCAAAACTCGAAGTGTTTGAATCATTCATCCTCGTCCCTTCTACAGATTGAAAACTGATGACATGAGAAAAGTCTATTTTTCATGGAGAAAAAGGAGAAAAGGAAAAGGTGACAGAAACATCAGTGAAGCTAAAATCTGTCAGCTTGGCAAGAACCTGCTCATCGGATTGCGATTACTCATATTCTTACGTTGGAACAGTCATAACACGCAATCTCGGCTTGCAAATTCCAATGACTGGTCACTGTGGAGAAGGTGGTCCAAAGAAAACAAAACAAGATATTATAGTTTAATTGGAATTTTTTTTAACCGGCCAGAATTTATTAGAAAAAATAAATTTCAAATAAGGATATAAAGTGAGGCCGTTTTCTCAAAAGATGACTCGGAGTAGACTTTATCACAAATAAGAATTTGAAGTTTACCATCTTAGCTTCAAATAGAGCCCGAACTAGCCAACCAGCCAAATATTCGCTAGCCGCCTTTTCGCCATAGCAAGAGCTGGGGCAATTTTTCCCAAAATTTTCTCTGATACCCAAATTGAAGCTGGAGTTCGTGCTAACCAATTCAACAATGACCAAAACCCTATAAATAAAAAAAGCCTCAAATTGAATTCCCTACTCATGTTTTCTCCCTCTCCCGCTACAGTTGATGAAAACATTTGGGCAACTATTTGCTAGTGGAAGACAAAGCCATATTCTCGTTTTTAGTTTTAGTTTTTCGCTGGTGAAGCAGTTGCACTTCTGATGAACGACCATCTCACCAGCAAAGCCACCTTGGGTCGGCTTCCCACAAGTGTAAACATCATAATAAGGGACATTGCAAAACCTTATTAGGTGTTGCCGGCGGCTTAATTTGTTTGAAAGTCCAATTATAGTTCGTTGTATCACTATATATATGAACTCAATAGACCAAACTATATATATAGCTCTGCTAAAGAAAACATCAATTTTGTGAAAGTCAAAATAGCGGACATAAAGAAAAATATTAACGGCCTTCCTATGTCAGCTAATTGCTAACAATGGCACTTTGAGCTTAATTGTACTTACAAACCACAATAAAAAACTTAATTGAATATTTTAAGTCAATTTTATTTATAAGTTACCAAACAAGCTAAATCTCTTAGGTGCTGAAGTTTTTAATTTTATCATTTAATTGGGTTATTAGACAAACCCTATTCAATATAATAAACATTTAAAAATAAACTACAATCTTGCCTATTTTATTGTTAGAAGCCTAAAGCCTATCAATAATGTTCATCATTCCATATGTGGTAACAAGTTAATATTATCCAATACTCCATATTCAGCTATTATAAAAAAAAATACGGCTTGTTTCTTTGATTTAAATAAAAGTAAAAAATATATTTTGTTTGCTTTATCGCCAAAATTTAAAGTATTATTTAAAATTTCAAAAGAATATGAAAAGATTATATGTGAATCTAGTTGTCAAAAATTGAGCATTGTGAAAATTTTCAGACTTTCGGTTTTTAGAAAAACCAAAGTAGGTTAGTCATGATATATAGATTAAGGACAAGTTTGATAACATAATTAAGTGCTGAAAATTGAAAGTTTAGCGGTAAATGTTAAACTTGCTCAGTAACCTTAATTAGCATTGACTTGATAAACTCAATTAAGTCAAAAATCCATTTAACGTGGTAAGTAAGGGAGGGAGGATTAAATAATAAAAAGTAGTTGGCAACTAAAATTGTCAAATATATAGCTAAAACCTACGAATAATTGTCTTCATTATAGCTTTGTAAGAAATCAGTATCATTTAGCTATAACTTTACAATTATCACCGAGCAAATTTTTATTTTTATTTTCAATACTTAAAATTCAGTACCGAAACTTTCAGTACCCTGTTTGACAAGTTTATTATTGAACTTTACAATATCACATGCTTCTTCTGTCCTTTGTACCCGAGATGACCTGCCTCCAATCTGCAGAAACATCCTCAATGACATTTCTATCGACCTTCTGGCAATGTGACCGTAATAACATTGGCTGTGTAGGCTTCTTCCTTAACTAAAGATGCATCTGAGCTACCTGAACTCCTCTCCACGAAGAAACCAGGCTCTCTAGGCAGTGGCAAGGTTGCTCCTTCATTTGCCAACATGCAAATAACACTGGACATTATTGGCCTATCTTCAGGAAACTTTTGGACACATAGCAAGCCCACCTGAACGCATCTCTCAGCTTGAGACTCCACGACAGAGTCGCATAAAGATACATCTACAAGTTCCATGGCCCTCCCATCACTCCATAGCAACCATGCCTGAAAAATTTAAACCTTTCATGATTACCACTATCTGTGCATCAAAAAGAAAACACGTCTACGGGAACAAAGAACAAATGGGATGAGGTTTTAGGAGAAACAGAATATCTAATCTCGTTTAGGGAAAAAGAAAATGGGGCAGATTTTAACAATCATCTACCACTTACGTGCCCAAGAAGGTTGTGATAATGATCAGGATGTTGGAATCCTCTATTCCTTTGGTTACTGACAATCTCTAACAATAGCACACCAAAACTAAAAACGTCAGACTTCACAGAGAATTTTCCGTCAAAGGCATACTCTGGGGACATGTAACCACTGCATCAAGCAAATCAGGCTTCAGTTTCTCAAAATACTGATGGATAGTGCCGTGTTCGAATGAATCAAGATGAGAATCTTACTATGTACCAACTATTCTTCTAGTCTTTGCCTCTTTGTCATCACCTTGAAAGTTCCTTGCTAGGCCGAAATCCGAAATCTTTGGATTCATGTCATAATCTAACAAAATGTTACTCGCTTTAAGGTCTCTGTGGATAACTTGTAGTTTTGAATCCCGGTGGAGATAGAGAAGTCCTCGGGCGATTCCTAAAACAATGTCAAATCGCCTTCTCCATTCCAAAGAGGAGCTTCTGTCATGATCTGCACACACACAAGCCCATCAAAAACTAATTAGGTTGTTTGCATTTAGCTATATTTTCTAGTGATGGAATCAACAGACAGAACAAAAGCATAAGGAATCGAGTGAAAAGGAATTCAGAAAGATGAAGTGGTTCTAACCAAAAATGAAATAATCCAAGCTTTTATTTGGCATGTATTCTGTCGCGACCTAAAAAATGGTTCCTCTTAGGCTAATGGATTATTAGGACTAAACCTAACTCGAGCCCTCCCAAGCCCTACCAATTCGCAACTTTGGGTTTAAGTTTTTATCATGCAAATGTTTTCATGCTTGGAGTCGCCACTAATCAATTTGTGGTAGGTCGATTAGAAACCTAAATAAAACATAGGGAGATATGTTTCATTCCTACGAACCAGAGATTCTAAGCCCGGGGACTTGATTACGCTAGATCTAGTCTAACGCCCTTTCGGTACCTTTTCTTTTCAAAAATATTTTGGCAAGCAGTTTGGATCCATTTTAACTTAGTCACTAACATGTGAGGTGTTCATGCGGGTACGCAAACCACCAATTTAACACTCAAGAAAGCATTAAATAAATTGCAAGATTAGGAGAATTACTTACCTCGAAGCAACGTAAGCATCTGCATGGTTAGCTAGAAAATCACATCAACAACCTAATATGATTTCTAATTAACAAGCAATTCATTCCACATTTTTTGATTTTCACTTATTTAAATGAAAGCTAACCTACGTGCAATGACGTACAAGAATTGACATGCGAACAATACAACCTAACATGCAAACTATATGTCATGCGACGACGTGACCTGATTCTGATGACGGGCAAATGATTTATTTTTGGTATTTTCTGGTGAAATTCGGAATAAAAATATGCCTAAATTAACATGCAACCCATAATGACTTAACATATCCTAACACGACTTATTTTTGGGATTTTTGTTAAAATTCGGAATAATAAATTACTTAAATTAAGAATGCAATTTATCCTAATCTACCATAAAACAATTCATTTTTTAGGGTTTTCTTGGAAATTCGGAATAAAAAATAACCTAAATAATCTATTAAGATTAGAAAATTATTTAATGTAAACTAGGAAATAGATTATCTCAAATCCTAATTTGAATTAAATAATTACTCTATCGTCTAGATACACTTAGGATTCCTAAACATGCAAAATTCAAATTCAAATCCTAACTGATATTTTTTGAATTTTCTTTTTTATTTGAAAAGGAAAGATAATTTAAACAAAGATAGCATCCACATTTAAAATAGCCACGCAATCCACAAGATTCGTTTCAAATTCGGATTAGGCACAGAAATCGAATTACCGGTCATATCTACAGGGTTATAGATATTAATGGAAAGTCGATCGTTCAAATTTGGAAAGCAGATAAAAATCATTATCGTATCCAAGGGATTAGGGATAGGATAATGATCTTCCGTATCGCCACGTATCATACCTTAGGGATAAGGTCGGATAATTGTCCAGATACGTTGCTGAATTAGGAAAGATTCCTAATTTTGAATATTTTAAAAATATTGCAGATATCAGATAATTATCCCAACATATCTAATATTCTACACGATATTCACGCAATATTCAAAAGCACAAATTAGTAAATTAAATATTCTGAAAAATATCAGATAATATCTAATTACCTAATTTGCAGATAGTTTCCAAATTCGAACTTGCGGATCAGGATGAACGACGAACGGCGGGCCGGCGGCGCGGCGTCGGGGGAAACGGCAGCAGCGACGTCGAGGCGGCGGCAGCGGCAGGCGGTGTGGAGCACGACAGCAACGGCGTCGGCAGGAAGCGGACGCGGCGTCACCGCGTCGCGCGGCAGAGGGCAGCAGCAGCGGCAGACGGGAAGCAGCGGCAGCAGCAAGCAACAGCGGCGTCGGCGTCGCGCGGCAGGGAGCAGCAGGTACGGCGTCGGCGTCGGCGTGGGGGGAAGCGGCAGCAGCAAGCAGCAGCGGCGTCGAGGCGGCGGCAGCAGCAAGCAACAGCGGCGTCGGCGTCGCGCGTGAGGGGCAGCACCGGCGAGAGAGGCGGCAGCAGCAGGTGTAGCGGCGGCAGCAGGTGCAGCAGCGGCGTCGAGGCGGCGGCAGCAGCAAGCAACAGCGGCGTCGGCGTCGCGCGTGAGGGGCAGCACCGGCGAGAGAGGCGGCAGCAGCAGGTGTAGCGGCGGCAGCAGGTGCAGCAGCGGCGGCAGCAGGTGCAGCGAGGGACGGCAGCACGCGGTGATGCTCGGAGGGAAGCGGCGCGCGGCAGGCGGCGGGGATGTTCCACGCGGCGGGAAGCGGTGCGCGGCAGACGGCGGGAGTGGTGCACGGCGACGGAGGGCTGCAGCGGCGGCGCACAGCGACGGGCGGCGGCAGGGCGGCGGCGCAAAGCACGGCGACGTGGGGGGCTCCGGCGGCGGCGCGAAGGGCACGGCGCCGTAGGGTGGCTCCGGCTTCTTTCTCTCTCTCTCTCTCTTTCTCAACTCTCACACTTTCTCGAAAATTCAGATCTGAAAAATTGTGTCCCCCTCTAAAAATCTGACCTCATGATGAATATATAGTATTAACCTAGGTCAATTAGATGGGCTTTTAGTCCCAATGGGCTTAGGCTTGGGCTTTAATTTAAATGGGCTGAATTAATGGGCCGAATTGATTAATGATAATGGGCTGAATTAAATTCAAATTAAAACAACCGAGCCCGTTTGACTTATAATTCCCGGCCTTTGCATTTCAAGCGAGCCGAGTCCCATTCGATGAAATTTAAGCTCGTTCATTCACCGCCGGTCCGATGCAAAAAATGCAATGAATTTAAACTATATGTTATGCCATTTAAATATTTTTTGTTTAGGGGTTAACAATTTAATCCCTAATTTTCTATGCAAATTACACTGAATGGTTGCCAAAATTTAGGTGTCAACAGCTGCCCCTCTTTGAAGGTGAGCTCGCAGAGGTTGCATTCAAAGACTAAATGATACCTAAATTTCACTTATGCAAATGCAGTGAATGTTGTTTTTGTCGGGATTATGAGTCCCATTTTACGATGCATTAAGAAATGATGCAATGCTGACCTGAATAGAGAACATACCTGGAATTACTTACCTGACGATAGCGCAATTCGAGGCACAACCTTAACTTGTATGTTGTTTTGGCAAATGTATGGGCTCAGTTCCCATCGGTATTGCCTGATATATGTTGATGAACTTCGGTGATCTGCAGTCAAGTCAAAACACACGAAGAAAGCTCGACGTATCCAATCATCATCTGGATTCGTGAGAACAGTTCCGATCTTTACGAACTACCTATATATCTCCATAGGTGTTTGCAAAGATTTGGCCGCTTCACTTATACCTGTTCATAAGTGAATTGCGGGGGAAACTTTTGAAATCAAGAGGATATTCCGACCTTTACATATACCTGTTCATATGCAAAGGTTTGGCCGCCGCACTTATACCTGTTCATAAGTGAACTGCGGGGGAACACCTGGGGTGGATAGAATATTCCGACCTTTACATATACCTGTTCATATGCAAAGATTTGGCCGCTTCACCTATACCTGTTCATAGGTGAGTAGCGGGGGAACATCTGAGATAATGAGAGTATTCCGATCTTTACATATACCTGCTCATATGCAAAGATTTGGCCGCTTCACCTATATCTGTTCATAGGTGAGTAGCGGGGGAATACCTGAAATTTGGGAGAATATTCCGATCTTTACATATATCTGTTCATATGTAAAGATTTGGCCGCTTCACCTATACCTGTTCATAGGTGAGTAGCGGGGGAATACCTGAAATTTGGGAGAATATTCCGATCTTTACATATATCTGTTCATATGTAAAGATTTGGCCGCTTCACCTATACCTGCTCATAGGTGAGTAGCGGGGGAATACCTGAAATTTGGGAGAATATTCCGATCTTTACATATATCTGTTCATATGTAAAGATTTGGCCGCCATGCCTATATCTGCTCATAGTCATGTAACGGGGGAATCTTCTCGAGATTGTATGAAAATCTGTGATTTGATGAACAAAGGGGCTAGCCCAAGTGTTCAAGAGTTCCTTGACAAAGTACCTGGGTATCATCAGAAGTACCTGAAAAGGTTTGATCAATAGACACCTGAACACAATCAAAGGCATCTAGAGATTGCAAAAATGATCAAATGTGGGACTTGACAATTGCTTGAACAGGTTAGGGATACCTAGATAGTCATAGATATCCTAGGGATAGAGACATACTTACCTGGTGACATCTCCAACTCTGAAGGTGTGTCTCCTGTTAGACACGATTTTAAGTAACATGTAATATGCATTCGCACACTGTTAAGAACACATATACACATGAACTATGATTTCAACTGATTTTCATGCACGATGGTTTTGTCAAATCGGCATTACAAACTTCGCTGGGGAAAAATCATGACAAGACAACCCGAACTCAAGCGGATATCTTGAAAATGTCGAATGAGGGACTTTCGGTCCAAAAGGGCTTTCTCTCATCCTCATCGAAAGGCTGATTTATGGAGAATCGCTCCATCTCACCGTCATCATGTTGACAAGGGTCCGAGTATTCTCGCAAGCAGTACGACTTTACCAATCTGAGAGGTCTTTGTTAGGACTGTAACATAGGGCTTGGTCAATGGCTTAGCAAAAGAGACTCTTCGAGTCGAGGCTATTGAAAGAAAATACTCTGCAATTGTCTCCGGGTTTACAAGTCAAGAACCTGCAAAATGAGATAGAAATGGACTTGCTCGCACTTCTTCGAGCTAAGCTTATAAACATCCGAATCCTACGTTAGTTCAAGTGCTTTAATCTGAAGAGACTTTGTAGAGGACGTAACGTAGGCTAGGCTCATGGGTTGAGAAATGAATGGATCATAAGGCTCAAAATGTGTATAATTGGGGTGAGAGTTGGTGATCATCTCGGCATTGTCACCGGTCTTCTTCTTCATCAGGGATTGTCTTCTCAGTAGATGCTCCATTGGTTTCGAGAGTTCATCACTTGACTCATCACTTGACTCCTCAAGACTTTGGATACTTTTGTGACTTCGAGACAACTAAACATTTTCTAAAGTCGTCACTTTTCTCCATTTTTTCCTTTTTCACGGGCATCGGCCTTGCTTTTACCAGGCACACTGCTTTTTCATGCCCTCTATAATTTTTTTTTTTTTTTTGACTCACACTGTCTACAATGCATACATTGGCCAGTCACACTTTGGCTTGCTTTGACCGAATGACTAACATTTGGGCTCTCAGGGTCTTCGTCTTTTGTTGGCGCTCTGGATATGCTGCTTGAACAAAGATGACTTTTGCCTTGCCCCAGTGTGGGGGATGATCACCAACTGGGTTTAAGAAATGAATTTGCAGGCTCAATTGGGCTTAGCAAAGGATAAAGTGTGTATAGGATAGAGAAAGAAATGCTCTTCGTCATCCTAAGGCACTTGAACTTCACGTGAGTTCATCTGAAAAAGCAACACTCGAAGATTGATGCAAGTGAGAGCATGAAAATTTCTACTCATTTTTTACCTTATGACGCTGACTTACCTCCAGTTTGCCCCGATGTGGGGTGGTTCTTGACAGGGGTAATTTGAATGAATTTCTCCAAGTGTTTAGGCTCAAAGTGGCGAAACAATGGATAACCTGTAGTATTTGGGATAGAGAAATGAACCGCCTCTCGTCATTTCGGTTGCCGTACCTTTTGCGAGATAACCCTTTACCTTGCAGACATGGAATCTTTCCACTCAACTCACTGGGGATTAGTGCATGGGACTGTGTATAGGATATGGCTTGCCTTTCATCATCCCGATGTACCTCATTCAACACATTCAATTCATTCCACATGAGTTATCATATTGTCTAAATAGATTCCCCTTTTGAAATCGATAATGTAGACTAACAAAATGATCAGGCACAATTTTAAGCCAAGGCAGACATTCCATTTTTAAATTGATTGAACTCATTTATTCATGAGTGAAATGTTTGCAATTCGGAATATAAAACCAAACACTTGAAAACTTTCACCGCAAAAATGTTAGATCTTATCAAGGATAATATATCTTCACAGCATCAGAATTAACAGGAGTGGAAAACTCACGACCATCCATTTCTGCGAGAATCAGGGCACCTCCAGGAAGCACCTTTTTAACCACATACGGACCAATGTAGTTTGGGGCAAATTTTCCTCCAGGAACAGGAAAGACTGGCAGCACCTTCCTTAGGACTAGATCATTTACCTCGAAGTGTCTTGGACGCACCTTTTGATTGAAGGATCTAGCTATCCTCTGCTGATAGGTTTGACCGTGGCAAATGGCTCTCAATCGCTTCTCATCAATTAGGTTTAACTGCTCATGCCTTTGTCGCATCCATTCCGCCTCGGACAACTCCACTTGAGACAATACTCGTAAGGAAGGGATCTCTACTTCGACGGGTAGGACTGCTTCCATGCCATATACCAATGAAAAAGGGGTTGCTCCGACAGAGGTTCGGATCGAAGTTCGATACGCCATTAGCGCAAATGGCAACCTTTCATGCCAGTCACGATAGTTTTCAGCCGTTTTGGCCAAAATCTTCTTGATGTTCTTGTTGGCGGCTTCAACTGCTCCATTCATCTGTGGACGATAGGGAGATGAATTCAGGTGCCGGATTTTGAACTCGTTGAACAACTGATCAATGAACTTGTTGTTCAAATTTGTCCCATTGTCAGTGACAATAGCCTCAGGGACACCATAGCGAGCGACTATGTCCCGCCTGATGAATTTTACAACATTCTTTGCGGTGACGTTTGCATAAGATGACGCTTCAATCCACTTAGAGAAATAGTCAATCGCGACCAAGATAAATCGATGTCCATTTGATGCCTTGGGATTAATCGGGCCAATCACATCGATGCCCCACATTGAAAAGGGCCATGGCTCAGACTGTTGATGTAATTCCGTCGGGGGAACATTTATCTTATCCCCATGAACCTGACAGCGATGACATCTTCGAACATGTTGGATGCAGTCACTCTCAAGACTGAGCCAATAATAACCCAATCTCATAATCTTCTTAGCTAACATGTGGCCATTCATGTGTGGACCACATATCCCTTCGTGTACTTCTTGCATGATTCTGGTAGCTTCAGCCGCATCCACACACCTTAATAGGATTGAATCATACGATCTTTTGTACAGCTTTTCACCACTAACAAAGAATTTTGAAGCCATTTTCATTATGTACTTCCTGTCAGCCGGGGTGCTTCCCTCAGGAAATTCTTGTTTCTGGATGTAACTCATGATATCGTAATACCATGGCTTTTCGTCAGGCTCCCCGGTCACAACCATACAGTAGGCTGGCTTTGTCAGGACCTCAATCTTCAAGGGTTCTACCTCTAACCCATCAATCACTTGCAACATGGATGATAACGTAGCTAGCGCATCAGCAAACTGATTATGAGACCTCGATAAGTACTCAAAAGAGATATTTTCGAATTCCTCTATGATTTCTTCGAGGTATTCATGGTATGGCACTAGTTTGGTGTCTCTCGTCTTCCACTCTCCCACAGTTTGGAGAATAATCAAAGCAGAATCACCAAACACTTTTAACTTGGTTATCCTCATTTCCACTACGGCTTGGAGTCCGAGGATGCAAGTTTCGTACTCGGCTATGTTGTTGGTACAGGGGAACACCAACTTTGCTGCCACAGGATAATGTTGCCCATCTGGGGATATTAAAACTGCCCCAGTGCCGGAACCAGCCAGGTTTACAGCTCCATCGAAAAACATGGTCCATGTATCTTCCTTTATTACCAAAATGCGATCTTCTGGGGAATATCTATCATCATCAAGGACTCCAGGATTTTCAGCTAACACATCAGCAATTACTCGACCTTTGACTTCTGTGGCTTCATCTGGATATCAAACTCTGAGATTAAAATCTGCCACTTGGCTAACTTCCCTACCAAAGCTGGCTGATCAAGTAAATACTTAATGGGATCGTTCTCTGTCACAAGCAAAGTCTGGTGATGCAGTGTATATTGTCGCAGCCTATGGAGCACCCATACTAGCGCAGCGCAAGTCTTCTCGGCTTCAGAATAATTCAACTCCGAGACAGTGAACTTCTTGCTTAGGTAATAAATGGCTCGCTCTTTCCCATCTTCAGGACTTTCTTGGGCTAGCATCGCACCTAAAGATTCACTATGAATCGTGAGGTAAAGGATCAAAGGCTGGCCCGGCATTGGTGGGACTAGCACTGGTGGTTTCATCAGGTATTGCTTTAGTTCGTTAAACGCTTCCCGACAATCATCATCCCATTTCACTTGAGCATTCTTCCTTAGAAGTTTGAAGAATGGCTTAGCAGTTGCTGAGAGCTGAGAAATAAAACGGGCTATGTAGTTCAATCTTCCCAGGAGACTCCGCACTTCTTTTACGGTCGACGGGGGCTGTAACTCACATATAGCCTTCACTTTGGAGGGGTCAATTTCAATGCCTTTACTGCTTACTATGAACCCAAGTAATTTACCCGAGGTTGCTCCGAATACGCACTTGGTCGGATTGAGACGGAGCTTAAACTCACGGAGCCTTTCGAATAATTTCTTCAAAGTATCAACGTGACTCCTCCCAGGTCTAGACTTGGCGATCATGTCATCGACATAAACTTCAATCTCCTTATGCATCATATCATGGAAGAGCGTCACCATTGCCCGTTGATATGTTGCCCCGGCATTTTTGAGGCCGAAGGGCATGACCTTATAGTGGAATGTCCCCCAAGGAGTGATGAACGCCGTTTTCTCCTTATCATCGTCCTTCATTTTTATCTGATTATAACCCGAGAAACCATCCATGAAGGAAAACAGCTCGAACCCTGCTGTACTATCCACCAAAACATCTATATGTGGCAATGGGAAATCGTCTTTAGGACTGGCCTTGTTTAGATCGCGATAGTCGATGCAAACCCGAACTCGACCATCCTTCTTCATGACTGGCACAATATTAGCCACCCAGCTGGGGTATTGGGTGACTTCGATGAATCCCACTTTCAAAAGCTTCATGACCTCCTCCTCTATTTTCTTGGAAAGTTCAGGCTTGGTCCTTCGCAGCTTCTGTTTCTTGGGCGGCATGTCTGGATTAGTGGGTAGACTATGCTCCACGATAGAAGAATCTAAACCCGGCATATCGACATACGACCAGGCAAAGATATCCTGGTAATCCTTCAGCAGTTGGACCAGGCGTTTAGCTTCTCCTTCAGGAAGGGTTGCCCCTATCTTCACCTCTTTGGGTTCTCCAGAATCACTCAAGTTGACAGTGATAGTTTGGTCTACCGTTAGGACTTTAGGTCTTTCATGATGCTCTAGATCACGCTGGAGGTCCGAGGAATCTTCGAGTTCATTGGTGTCATCGAGATCAGATTCGGTGGCACATAATTCATCAGATTGGACCGTTCCCATACCCTTACGTGTCACAAAATTGCCCCTGAAACATAAAGTAGGGGGTTCAGTAGGACAAACAGGGCTAAACAGTGTATTTTTATTGATTTTTTTTTTTTTGATTTTTGAAATTCTTTTCGAAAAGGTTTTAACACGAGGAAGCATGAAGAAGCCCAGGCCTCAGAATTCTCCTTGGACTATATTTTATTTTATCGGTTGGATATCATCACCGGGCTGGTTTGATGTACCTCAACATGCCCTCAAAACGAAAATAACTTGTAATTTTATTGATTATCACCAAATGAATTACATTTATTGGAATGAAAATTGCAACAATCAAATCCTAGAAATGAAAAGTACTAAAAGTAGCTCCCGAGACAGGGGCAAGTCCTAAAAAGCAGTAAAAATCCCCGCGTAGGGGAATGTGCGAAAAAGGTAAATGTGTTACTCTTGCGGGCCAATGCCCATTCCCTTCAACGGTCCTTCCTCGATGGCTCCAATTAAGAAATTATCGAACAGGGCGGTGATTCCCTCCATTGCATCATCAGAATCTTCTGTCACTAGAGGTGTTGAATCATCCATACCTCCCCATCCATCCGGGACAATGTCATGGGGGTCAACATAGAAGCTCGGGGGTGCTGAGTATTTGACATAATAGTCGAACTTGCCGCTCGGCTGCCCCAGAGTGTCGATCACCTCTTTCTCTTCATGCATCATTCTTGCAGGGCCCGGGAATGTGGTGCCATTGTACTTGTCGAAATCCGGCATTTTGAACTTCTTTGGGATTTTGATCTGTGAGTACAGGGACAGATCGATCGAAGGTGAATCCTGCGAACCTTCCAGCTGCTTCACTCTTTCTTCAAGTTTATTGACCCGTTCATCAGGTTTGTCCTTGTTGACGATGATCTGGACGGGGTCATCTTCTAAATCAGGAATATTGTCATCTCCGTCAACATCGACACTCTTTCTGATTTTCTGCTTCGGGACTGATGCTTCGAGGGATGGCGAAACAGGAACCGACCGGAGAGCTTTGATCTCAGCGGACATTTGTTGCATTGCGACGACAAGTTGCTTGATCTGGTCTTCGACACCAACAACACGCTCTTGCAAGTCGGTTTGATCGGCCATTCTGGCTCTCGACCGTGTACGAATGGGCGATCGTGATCGGTCCGTAGCTACCTGATGTAAAAGAAATGAACCAAATAAGCACATGGTCAAGACAAGGTTGGTCCATGACACGCTTCTAGTCTTTTTTTGTTTATTCATGACAATATTCGTATATAGACGAGACTTTATGAAAAGTGATCTAGGAAAAGAAATATAAATGACGTCCTAGACACAACCTAGGAAATAGAAGCACCAAAATCCCTAATCATAAAATTATGAAAAACAAAAAGTGAGACTCCCTAGAAACTATGGACTGAAAACAAATTCTCTAAAGTCCTTTTTTTTGTAAAAGCAAGATGACGGCAAACTTTGTAGGAAAATAATTACCTATGACACATCTAAGAAAATAAAGACATAGATTGAAAATAAATTCTCTAAAAGAGCTTTCTTTCTTTCTTTCTTTCTTTTTTAAAAAGGACTCAATGATTATTACTTTCAAATTTAAAACCAACCTAGACCTATCATGGACCGACCAAAGAAAGTACGAAACATAAATAAATTGCGAGATAAAGGTTCAGAAATCTTACTTCACCGGGTAGAATGATGGCAATCACATAGACATGCGCATGAAACGTGAGGTTCGATTTCTACCTAGACTCTGGCTTGCAAAATGGAGACATGAGGATTACCGAGCTAAACCAGTCATGGTGGTGGTTAGGCTGGGATTCCCCTGACTCCGGCTTAGTCAAAGAGCCGACCCGGGTTGCAAAGGGTGCAACCGTGGTAGGTATTCAATGACACCATGAAAGAACTTTCGGGACCAAGAAAGGCGACCCATACCACGCGGGTGTGGTCGGGGTGTCCGTTTTCTCAGTACCATCCTAAACCTGTGCCGCCCAGGTCCGGCAGCGGGAAGTGTGTGCGGTGTAGTGTAAATGCAAGGCATGCACAACAAGTTATATCATACAGCGCTTCGTACATAAAATAAACCATTCATTCAAACACCTCCCTGCAAAACAAGGGTTAACAATCACGCCTCCCCTTATACCTCCCATTCTGCAAAAACATTTAACACCTAAAATGTTAGGGACGTACCTGGGATCCTCGCTGCCAAGCAAAAATAATAATTTTTTTTGAAAAGAAAAACTGGCCTAAGTCCACTAAGAGTTTTAACTCAAGTTCCCCAGCGGAGTCGCCAAGCTGTCGCGACCTAAAAAATGGTTCCTCTTAGGCTAATGGATTATTAGGACTAAACCTAACTCGAGCCCTCCCAAGCCCTACCAATTCGCAACTTTGGGTTTAAGTTTTTATCATGCAAATGTTTTCATGCTTGGAGTCGCCACTAATCAATTTGTGGTAGGTCGATTAGAAACCTAAATAAAACATAGGGAGATATGTTTCATTCCTACGAACCAGAGATTCTAAGCCCGGGGACTTGATTACGCTAGATCTAGTCTAACGCCCTTTCGGTACCTTTTCTTTTCAAAAATATTTTGGCAAGCAGTTTGGATCCATTTTAACTTAGTCACTAACATGTGAGGTGTTCATGCGGGTACGCAAACCACCAATTTAACACTCAAGAAAGCATTAAATAAATTGCAAGATTAGGAGAATTACTTACCTCGAAGCAACGTAAGCATCTGCATGGTTAGCTAGAAAATCACATCAACAACCTAATATGATTTCTAATTAACAAGCAATTCATTCCACATTTTTTGATTTTCACTTATTTAAATGAAAGCTAACCTACGTGCAATGACGTACAAGAATTGACATGCGAACAATGCAACCTAACATGCAAACTATATGTCATGCGACGACGTGACCTGATTCTGATGACGGGCAAATGATTTATTTTTGGTATTTTCTGGTGAAATTCGGAATAAAAATATGCCTAAATTAACATGCAACCCATAATGACTTAACATATCCTAACACGACTTATTTTTGGGATTTTTGTTAAAATTCGGAATAATAAATTACTTAAATTAAGAATGCAATTTATCCTAATCTACCATAAAACAATTCATTTTTTAGGGTTTTCTTGGAAATTCGGAATAAAAAATAACCTAAATAATCTATTAAGATTAGAAAATTATTTAATGTAAACTAGGAAATAGATTATCTCAAATCCTAATTTGAATTAAATAATTACTCTATCGTCTAGATACACTTAGGATTCCTAAACATGCAAAATTCAAATTCAAATCCTAACTGATATTTTTTGAATTTTCTTTTTTATTTGAAAAGGAAAGATAATTTAAACAAAGATAGCATCCACATTTAAAATAGCCACGCAATCCACAAGATTCGTTTCAAATTCGGATTAGGCACAGAAATCGAATTACCGGTCATATCTACAGGGTTATAGATATTAATGGAAAGTCGATCGTTCAAATTTGGAAAGCAGATAAAAATCATTATCGTATCCAAGGGATTAGGGATAGGATAATGATCTTCCGTATCGCCACGTATCATACCTTAGGGATAAGGTCGGATAATTGTCCAGATACGTTGCTGAATTAGGAAAGATTCCTAATTTTGAATATTTTAAAAATATTGCAGATATCAGATAATTATCCCAACATATCTAATATTCTACACGATATTCACGCAATATTCAAAAGCACAAATTAGTAAATTAAATATTCTGAAAAATATCAGATAATATCTAATTACCTAATTTGCAGATAGTTTCCAAATTCGAACTTGCGGATCAGGATGAACGACGAACGGCGGGCCGGCGGCGCGGCGTCGGGGGAAACAGCAGCAGCGACGTCGAGGCGGCGGCAGCGGCAGGCGGTGTGGAGCACGACAGCAACGGCGTCGGCAGGAAGCGGACGCGGCGTCACCGCGTCGCGCGGCAGAGGGCAGCAGCAGCGGCAGACGGGAAGCAGCGGCAGCAGCAAGCAACAGCGGCGTCGGCGTCGCGCGGCAGGGAGCAGCAGGTACGGCGTCGGCGTCGGCGTGGGGGGAAGCGGCAGCAGCAAGCAGCAGCGGCGTCGAGGCGGCGGCAGCAGCAAGCAACAGCGGCGTCGGCGTCGCGCGTGAGGGGCAGCACCGGCGAGAGAGGCGGCAGCAGCAGGTGTAGCGGCGGCAGCAGGTGCAGCAGCGGCGTCGAGGCGGCGGCAGCAGCAAGCAACAGCGGCGTCGGCGTCGCGCGTGAGGGGCAGCACCGGCGAGAGAGGCGGCAGCAGCAGGTGTAGCGGCGGCAGCAGGTGCAGCAGCGGCGGCAGCAGGTGCAGCGAGGGACGGCAGCACGCGGTGATGCTCGGAGGGAAGCGGCGCGCGGCAGGCGGCGGGGATGTTCCACGCGGCGGGAAGCGGTGCGCGGCAGACGGCGGGAGTGGTGCACGGCGACGGAGGGCTGCAGCGGCGGCGCACAGCGACGGGCGGCGGCAGGGCGGCGGCGCAAAGCACGGCGACGTGGGGGGCTCCGGCGGCGGCGCGAAGGGCACGGCGCCGTAGGGTGGCTCCGGCTTCTTTCTCTCTCTCTCTCTCTTTCTCAACTCTCACACTTTCTCGAAAATTCAGATCTGAAAAATTGTGTCCCCCTCTAAAAATCTGACCTCATGATGAATATATAGTATTAACCTAGGTCAATTAGATGGGCTTTTAGTCCCAATGGGCTTAGGCTTGGGCTTTAATTTAAATGGGCTGAATTAATGGGCCGAATTGATTAATGATAATGGGCTGAATTAAATTCAAATTAAAACAACCGAGCCCGTTTGACTTATAATTCCCGGCCTTTGCATTTCAAGCGAGCCGAGTCCCATTCGATGAAATTTAAGCTCGTTCATTCACCGCCGGTCCGATGCAAAAAAATGCAATGAATTTAAACTATATGTTATGCCATTTAAATATTTTTTGTTTAGGGGTTAACAATTTAATCCCTAATTTTCTATGCAAATTACACTGAATGGTTGCCAAAATTTAGGTGTCAACATATTCATAAATTAACATTCTTTCTTCACCCTCGATGCAGTAGCCAACAAGTCCAACAAGATTCCGGTGCTGAAGTCTGGCGATTAGAACGACTTCATTCATAAACTCATCAGGACCTTGCCCAGAAAATTTTGACAGCCTTTTCACTGCAACTTCTTGTCCTGTGGAAAGACTTCCCTGCATGTATTTTACTCATTGAGGGCCTCTGTTGTTATTTGAATTTATTGATTTATAATTGATTACCTTGTAGACCGAACCGAAGCCGCCCGCTCCTAGCTTGTTTGTTTGAGAGAAATGGTTGGTGGCAACAGCAACAGTAGCGAAATCATATAATGGCAAGCCAATGTCATCTGTCCCACTTGGCATGCCTACAAGGGCTGTAAACTAGTTTCTCAAACCATACCATAATCTTAACAAGAAAAAAGCAATCCAGAATTTGACCACGTAAAGTAAAAGAAACGTGTTTAGCATACCTCGTCTTTTCATTCTTCTCTTCCAGATTATGATCAATGTCATGCCCACTATAAGCAATCCCGAAATGCCTGAAGCCACTATGATAGTCACCAGTTTCTTGGATGGACTGTGGATTGAATCTAACATATAGGACCAAGTGAAGTAACTAATTTCAGAGAAAGAGTTCATCCGAAAGCTGATGAATCCATCTCTATTAGAGGAACTTGAACACGAGATATAAACAGTAAGGAATAGAACAGTAGTTCAGTCATGTAATGACAGAGGACGCTTTGACGTAATCAAAGATTGGAACAAACAAGAAAAAAGCAATTGCTAAACCAATTAGCCAATGCAGACAAAATACATGTATTTACCTAATTCAGAAGCAGGTAGCCGTAGGAAGAGATATTGCCCATTATCAACCACGTCAATTTCCTTAATATCAATGAGATCGCCAAACCACATCAAGCAGCCTGCCCCTCTGATATCCGAATTAGCACAAGCCGTGCAAGAACAATTCTTTAGACACTCAACCTTGCACTCCCCAAGGCTCATATTCTTGAATAGCTGGAAATCTACCAAGTCAGGTAATTTCACCTGCGAAAGCTTCATAAAACCCTCCCGCTGAGAACAATTCAATGGAATTTTCCTTATGCACCCCTCTGTCGAATTAAGCATGTCCCACGCCTCTTGTGACTTGGGCATAAAACCCTGCAAGCATAGGCATCTTGGGCTTTGGTTAACTCTGCACACGCCATTAGCGCCACACTGTCCATAGCTGTCACAAGGGTCACGAGGGACCGAGTACATCAAATCCCACACCGTGCTTCCACTCTTCAATATACGACACTCCATAACACCATCCGACCTTAATGTGCCTTTGGTAGCGATATTGTCCTTTAAAGTTTTAGCCTTATAATAGGCACCCGTTTCGTTGTAAACAGCGATGATTTTAAAGACGATATGCGTCTCGTTGGAATCACCACCAAATCCAACTCCATTCCATGGCCCGGTTCGAAATAATTTGACTGACCCCCTGCTGACTATTTCAAGTTGAGGTAAGCCGTCAATTTTGTATCCATATGTATAGTCACCAGGGGAAGGATCATCTTTACTTCTCCAAGAAGTCAGATGACGTTCCAAACCGGTTCTAAAGTTCCATTCCATTGTTATACCATCCAACATCGTGTCTGATGGGTAATCAAAGCTCTGCCATGAGTAATCAACAGAACCTGAACTGTCGCTTTCCCTAAGAACAAGGTTACCAGAATCTAGGAGCTGTGCAACCGGGTTTCTGATAACCTTGGTTGAATTCGTTGACCAAATGACGCTCTTTGATTGGTTGAGAAGAACAAGTTCACCTTCATTACTTATTTCTAGAGTACCATTTGAATCGGTGAGTGGACTGTTCCTGTTAGCAACCCAAACAACTGTTTCAGGACTCACCACGAACCATATCCCTAGGAAGCTGTTTCTTCCGGCAAAGAAGAAACCAAGCTCAAATTTTCGGCCCTGGGAAACTAAAGTCTCTCCTTCTTTAATAGATTGAACTGAACTCAAGGTGTCACCTGCACTTGACAGGCGCAGCAGTGACAGAAGGACGATGGAAGTGCAAAAGGAGCTGAAGATAGGAGGATCTGCCATTACAAACCCTTCTGCATGATCTGTGAGATGAAGCAAATAACTAGATAAAGATTCAAACTTTTCAGAATAGCATATCGGGATAAGAAATAGAAGACAGATACCTTTGTTTGGTGCACAGCAAGTTCTGGGACTCGCTGATTGGATTGAGTCGGGTCATGCAAGAAGACCAGCCCCTCAAATGTTCGTGGACCAGTCTCCAACACACTAAAATCTGTCAGGCTTGGCAAGAACCTGGTCATCGGACTGCGATTAGTCATATTCATACGTTGGAACGGTCATAACACGCTATTTGGGCATGCAAATTCCAACGACGACATTTCCGTATGGTCGTTGTCGTAGAAGAAGGTCTAAAGAAAACAAAAAAGATTTTATGGTTCACCTGAAACTTTTTTTACTGGTCAGAAATTATTGAAAAATGCTCAGATGTATTAAGACTGGCTTTTCAAATGGATATTATAGAGCCTTATTAGATGTTGCAGGCGGCTTAATTTGTTTAAGAGCATAATTACAGTTCGTCGTACCTCTATATAGATGAATCTGATAGACCCAGCTTAATATATCAAGTACTGCTAAAGAACCCATTAACTCTGTGAAAGTCAAGATAGTGGAATAAACTTTCCGTCGCACTAGACAATTAGGTCCTAGAAATTTAATTTTGCTCCGCAAATCGCAATCTATTAAAGGCCTTACTGTGTCCTCAAATAGCTAATGATGGTCCTTTTCATTTTCATCTCCCTAGTTAATCAGCCCATCCGTGCCCAGGGGGCTGTAAAAGTAAATTGCCCATGTACGTATATAAGTGAATTAACATTGAAAGAAATTCATCACTTGCAAATTTGTCCCACGAAATATTATATACATAATTTCACATATATTCATAAAAATATATTAATTTCTGCTGTTTACGATTTGTGTCCTGTCTTTCTCCGAACGGAACGCTAGAATTCTACGTGATAAGGGTACATGAGACAACACCCTTTTGTCCTTCTCTCAATCCAACAAAGAAACCACTCAAAAATGAAAGAAAGATAAGGAAGTTTCAGTAAGCAGTTGGCTCCAATCTAGCTCTTGCGCCTTAGCGAATTGATTATTTGGCCTTTGTGTATAATATAGTTTCGAGGCTCACATATACATTCTCGTAATTCGGGAAAGCTACATTACCATAATTCATCCATTCTGCGATTTGCCCATTTTGCTCGTTTCAATTTCCCTATCATCCACGTGAATTATTTACAATTCTGGAAAAAATATATATTTTTTACTCCAATTCAAGTGGGAGTTATTTCAACTCTGTACATAGCGAACTTATAATTGATTAATGAGGTTTAAAATTGAACATACAGAGAAAATTCATAAGGACTGCACATGAATGGTAAAGTGCCGAATGGTTCTCTAAAAGAATGCAGGGATTTTTTTTTTGGTCACGAATAATGCAGGGATTAAATAATTCACTTTTAAATGGATCTTTTAACAAAGTGGACTAGTATTTTCAGCAAAAAAAATAGAAAATTGGCTCCGATCTAGCTCTTCCACCTTAAATCAAAGAGTACAAAGACCAAATTGAACAATGACTAATAATTTAGGACGAACTTTGATATCATCCTTCCTATTTAAATCTGGAGCCCATTGGTTGAATGAGCTTAACGAATTAGAAGCTCGACACTTGCATATCCAACTTCATTTCACACCAATAACTCTAACAAGAGATTGAAGTCTCCTAAAAGCGCATTGTCATATAGAACACTGTCATTCTGGAATTTGCCCATTTTATTCCTTTCATGTTCCCTCTCATCCTTGTGGGCTTCAATGGCGGGATCTAATAAGCCGCTCGCTGTATAGAGAACTCGTGACTTGCTCGTAAAAGATGCAAAGTTCTTGTAGATTGCGAGGAGACAAGGGGAAAATTGTCTAAAAAATCATAAACCGATTGCACTTCTGCTAATTCAGCCCTAAACCTTTTAATTTTGCCAATTGAGACCTTAACCTTTTCATGTTTTGCCAATTGAGTCCATCCGGTCAATTTTGGTTGAAAATCGCTGACGTGGGCACCGACCGCCATAAGACGGCTAGCGCTAGCATGAAAAATTTTTGAAAATATTTTAATATTTTTATTCAAATTTTTATTTTTTTTATTTTTCCTTTTTCCTTTTTTCTTTTCTTTTTTTATTACTAAAAATTCAAAAAATCAAAATATTATTAAAAATTATCCACGTTAGCACCGGTCGTACCATGTAAGATGACAAACATCCATATCATCGATTTCCGGCAAAAATTGGGCGAATTGACTCAATTGACAAAACATGAAAAAAGATTAAGGACTCAATTGACAAAATTAAAAAGTTTAGAACTAAATTGATAAAAATGTTACAGGTTTAAGATTTTTCGGACAATTTCTCCAAAGACAAGCGAAGGGCATGCGAGAGGAGGCAAAATCCAATGCTTCTCAAAAGACGCTGATACGGGAGACGAGACGAAATGAGAATCGTCATTGTTGTTGGGGTCATCGTCAAAGTCAATGCTAAACCAAAGGAGGGGATATCCTTTCATTTTCAAGTGCTGGCCACGCGTTTGACAAAATGGCCATGTGGATTGAGACAATGTTCAAGCGCATGAAATAAGAGCCACATGTTGCCTTCGGTTTTAATCGTTCAATTCTCGCATTTACATGAACACCGACGTAGGAAAAAGAAAAACCGCGATTAAGAAAAGAGCAATCGGCATCTCCAACTTGTATCGATTGAAGGGACGAGAAAAAACGGAAGTATGATGCCGAATTATAGCTATTAGCCCATGTGAAGCCAATCTTAACAAAAATACAATGCTGAATTATTGCTCTTAGCCCATGCGAAACGAATCTTTTGATGGCACATAAGACAAAGATTATAGCTGCAGACAGCAATGAGCTCAATGACCCGAGCCCAGTATTATTATTGAACGATAATCAAGCTGAATTGTTGTTTCCAGTTGATCCCAGGAACGAGCTCCGGCTCGCTCGTCGGATCAGTAGCGAATCCTAAGGAGAGATCTACCCCGGCGGGTTGCTCGCTAACTGATACTTGGTTTTTGCTTTATACGTTCTGCTTCTAGTTTGATTCTGATTAAAGTTTTTCGCGAATTATAGTATTCTATTTTGATGACATGAGTAAGCTCTGTTCAACAATTGAGTAGGGACTAGTGAGAAACGCACATGCCTTACCGGTGGACGCGTGGAGAGAGAAAAAGCCATCGCGATAGACCTTGCTGTCCGCTTTGGGTGCTCCGTGAAGGTGATGTTCCGTTTCTTCACAACTTCCATGGTCATGCATCTGGGATTTGAATTTCTAGGAATTTCAATAGATGTGAGAATGCGTTTGATAGCTTTACCAGTTTTGGCGGAAGCCAAAGAATTATGAAATGTGAGATGTGGGGTTAGACCTACAATCCTCTTGAGACGAGCTAAAAGTTATTGGACAATTATTAGGTTCGTAACAAGATTTCTACACACTTTGAAGATAATAATGTAATTGGGTTTTCCACATATCAATCACTCAGCGGTTAATGTTTAAATCAATTCTCAATCTGATAATAGATTTAATAACAGTCCAAATTCTCTTTTTGGTTTCTTCTACTATGTTTTTTGAACTTATGAAAAGCATGCGTTCTTTATTAATAGGATAACATAAGCACGTATAAAACACACATTCAAATAAAGTGATTTGATTTTCTTCTTATTTTGTATCTATTTTTTTTTCATGTAATTATATGTTCAAGAACATCAGGTTTACGCCAAACTGACCTAATGTAGCTAAATAATCTCGATTTCTTCTCAATCATAAGATGCCATATTGAATATAGCAAATTGTAATCTAAATTTTTACATGATTTTTTTGGTCAAAATTTTTTTACATGATTGTTGGATGGGTGTAATTTAATATGTGAATTTTGCTCAAGTAAAACATACTTCAGGCAAACTTATGATGACAAACTTTTGTTCCAATTTTTTCCCCGTACTTTTAGGACAATCTCACAATGAGCAAGCTTTTGACAAATTTTGCTTTACTTGCAACATATTTAACCGGATACCCTGCTTACAAACAAATCCATAATCAACATAGGTTCCCAAATGGACCCGACAAAGAGTATAGCCTCTCCCAAGGGGGCTAAGGCCGACAGCTTAAAAACCGCATGCCGCTTGCCTAATTCTCCATAAATGCAGGAGTAAGCCACACCAATGGTATGCTTCCTCTCCCTCTATAAATTCCATACCTTACGCTCTCTAGTCCCATGCTAATTTAAGCATCGGAGGATTCTTCATGGGCCAGAACCTGGGAACTTCTTCTCTTTGTGGTGTGCAGGTTCAAGGCACGATTTACAGAAAAATAAAATAAAACTAAAGCTTGTGCTTGTTACAACTCCAAGGGAAAAAGAATAAACATAATTACCAGCTCACTACACTTTGAAGAAAAGTTGGCAAGCTTCGAGACCAAATAAGCCTCAAGTCATTCGTGGGGCGATTTTCTTGCATCCGTGGATGTAGAATATGTATTATCCATGCAATATGCAACTTTCTAAGTACTTATTCCTCCTCTTTTCTTTGCAACTCGCAAGCCTATATGTTCATAGCTCGTTAACGCATCAGAAGTGAATTCTAAAGTCATTCTTAATCATAAGCTCCACTGCTCATAGTCAAGAAGTGTGATACCAATGGCCGAGTCTGTTGTTTTATTCGTGGGGTAGACAATAGGAAAGCTGCACATCGATGAGGCCAAACTCTAGTGGGGCGTGGAGAGCAAGGTCAAGGACCTGCAAAAGGAGCTGGAGCTGATTCAGGGCTTTATGAGGGATGCGGATGCGAGACGAGCACAAACAAGCCGTTGGAGTATGGGTCGCGCAACTCCGAGACATTGCCTATGATGCCGAGGATGTAATAGAGAGATACATCCTCAGATTCGCACAGAAGAAGGGACAAAACATCATCAAAGAATATGATTGCTTCGTGCCGAAGTGCACATGCTTGCATGTTCATGTGGTGGGGACAGAGATTGAGGGCTTAAAATCCAGTATCTCCGATCTTAGAGCAACGATGCAGGTCAATTGCATTCAACCTGTGAATGATGGCGAACGTAAACAGGACGAGAGCTTTGATGCTAAAACGTAGTTATGCCTATTTCGAGGAAGATATTGTTGGGAGGGCAGATAGCATTAAGGTGTTGGTGAAAGCGTTGAAGGATGGAAAACAGCGCCGAGTCCTTTCTATATGGGGAATGAGTGGTTTGGGTAAGACTACACTTGTTAAGAAAGTCTTTGCTCATGATGAAGTGAAGAGCAATTTCAATGGTTTCGCTTTGGCTTGCATATCTAAAAATTTCCATGTGGTGGGACCGGTGCTAACGTGGAAAATTTTTAATAATATTTTGAAATTTTTTAATTTTTAAAAATAAAAAAGAAAAGGAAAAAGGAAAAATAAATAAAAAAATTAAAATTTTGAATAAAAAAATTAAAATATTTTCAAAAATTATTTACGTTAGCTCTGACCATCCTATGGCCATGCCCCATAGGACAACAGGCGTCCACGTCAGCAATTTCCAATCAAAATTGGTCGATTGGACTCAATTGGAAAAACGTGAAAAAGTTAAGGACTTAATTAGCAAAATTAAAAGGTTTAGGGGCTGAATTAGCAAAAATGCAATAGATTTTTGACTTTTTAGATAATTTTCCCCTTGTCCCCTTGCAATCTGCAAGAACTTTGCATCTTTTACGAGCAAGTCACGAGTTCTCTATATAGCGAGCGGATTAATAGATTCCGCCATTGAAGCCCGCAAGGATGAGAGTGAACATGAAACAAATAAAATGGGCAAATTCCGGAATGACAATGTTTTATATGACAATGCACTTTCACGAGACTTCAATCTCTTGTTAGAGTTATTGGCGCGAAATGAAGTTGGATATGCAAGTGTTGAGCTTCTAATTCATTATGTTCATTCAGCCAATGGGCTCTAGATTTGAATAGGAAGGATGATATCAAAGTTCGTCCTAAATTATTAGTCATTGTTCAATTTGGTCTTTGTACTCTTGGATTTAAGGTGCAAGAGCTAGATCGGAGCCAATTTTCTATTTTTTTTGCAGAAATAGTAGTCCACTCTGTTAAAAGATCCATTTAAAAGTGAATTATTTAATCCCTGCATTATTCGTGACCCAAAAAAAAAATCCCTACACTCTTTTAGAGAACCATACAGCACTTTCTCATTCATGCGCAATCCTTCCACATGTATTTTCTTTGTATGTTCAATTTTAAACCTCATCAATCAATTATAAGTTTGCTATGTACAAAGTTGAAATAACTCCAACTTGAATTGGAGTAAAAAATATTATTTTTTTTCCAGAATTATAAATAATCCACAGGGATGATAGGGAAATTGAAACGAACAAAATGGGCAAATCGCAGAATGGATGAATTATGATAATGTAGGTTGTCCGAATTACGAGAATATATATATGTGATCTTCGAAACTATAATATACACAAAGGCTAAATAATCAATTCGCTAAGGTGCAAGAGCTAGATTAGAGCCAACTGCTTACTGGAACTTCCTTATCTTTCTTTCATTTTTGAGTGGTTTCTTTGTTGGATTGAAAGAAGGACAAAAGGGAGTTGTCTCATGTATCCTTATCACGCAGAATTCTAGCATTCCATTCGGAAAAAGACAGGACACGGCATATAAACATTAGGTTCATTTACATTAATAGGATCTATTAGAACATATTTTTTCTTGTTTCTTTTTAAAAAATTAAATTAAAATTAAATAATTAAAATAAAAAATAAAATAAGATATATTTCGGGCCGGTTTGATCCGGTTTGGATTGACCGAGTCCGACCGGCCCTTTTTCGTTCCCTATTTCTTTCTCTGCGCAGGCCGGCCCACTTTCCCTTTCCTCTTGGCCCGGCCTGCGACTGTTCTTCTTCCCCAAACGCCATCCACGCGCTCTGGGGGAAGGAGAAGCCACAGCAGGAGCAGAGAGACAGGGGAGCAGGGGCAGACCGGCGTGATCTGCGGGCCAGAATCAGGCCGGCCACGGCAGTTGGCGGTGGCAGGAAGCCATGCGCGCCTGCCGTGGCTCTTAAGAGCCGGAGTGAGAGAGAGAGATTCGGGGGAGAAGGGGGTGAGACCGTGAGAGACGGAGAGGACCGGAGAAGCTGAGAGAGGGCTGAGAGACCAAGAGTAGAAAGGGAGGCCGAGCGAGTGGCCGCGTCTGAGTCCCGGCCGACGACCCCCGGCCGGCGTTTACCCCTATCCCTCACACCGAGCACGGTAAGACATTTTTTCGTTTTTTTTCGTTTGATTCGGGGTCAGTCTCCCGGGATGTTGGCTCGAAGGCATGCAAGGTGACCGGACGTAGTCCAATCTATCACGTTCGCCCTCATTCGCCACCGTCGAGCCGAATTGGGAGTGCCGCAAGCGGCCGACTCTCCTTCCCCTGTTTCCACTGCTTGTGCCCTGTTTTCGGGCTCACTGGCCGGAGCTCGTGGCCGTCCGGCTCGCGCGAGTTCCGGCCCGTGACGTCCTCATGCTTGCTTCTGCGTTCCTGTATGTCTCGAGTCGAGAACCCCAGCCGAGTTTGAGTCTTGATCGAGCCGAAATCGTTCATTTTTACAACGCACTCCAACAGTTCGTTAAAATGTTCCAAAGAGATCTGTTTTCTTGATTTGCCTCGTTCTTGGCCGGTTCACGGCCGGCGGTGACGCGGGCGAAGGAGGCTTGCGGTTCGGGCGGCAGTCCGGGCGGTGGCCCTGGCGCCAGTCCGGACAAAGCAATTTTTCGTTTTTATTTTTATTTTTTTCCAGGTGAAGCAGTTGCACGTCTGATAAATGACCATCTTACCAGCAAAGCCACATTGAATCGGCTTCCCGCAAGTGTAAAGATCGTTGTAAGGGATATTGCAGAGCCTTATTAGGTGTTGCAGGCAGCTTAATTTGTTCAAAAGTCCAATAATAATTTGTCGTATCACAATATATATGTAAAAAACAGGCCAAACTTTGTATATCAAGCTCTGCTAAAGAAAAAATATCATTTATGTGAAAGTCAAAATAGCGGACATAAAGAAAAATATTAACGGCCTTCCTGTGTCAGCTAATTGCTAACAATGGCCCTTTGAGCTTAATTGTATTTACAAACCACAAAAAAAACTTAATTGAATATTTTAAGTCAATTTTATTTATAAGTTACCAAACAAGCTAAATCTCTTAGGTGCTGAAGTTTTTAACTTTATCATTTAATTGGGTTATTAGACAAACCCTATTCAATATAATAAACATTTAAAAATAAACTACAATCTTGCCTATTATATTGTTAGAAGCCTAAAACCTATCAATAATGTTCATCATTCGATATTTGGTAACAAGTTAATATTATCCAATACTCCATATTCAGCCATTATAAAAATAAATACGGCTTGTTTCTATGATTTAAATAAAAGTAAAAAATGTATTTTGTTTGCTTTATTGCCAAAATTTAAAGTATTATTTAAAATTTCAAAAGAATATGAAAAGATTATATGTGAATCTAGTTGTCAAAAATTGAGCATTGTGAAATTTTCAGACTTTCGATTTTGAAGAAAAAAACCAAAGTATGTTAATCATGATATATAGATTAAGGACCAGTTTGATAACATAATTAAGTGCTGAAAATTGAAAGTTTAGCGGTAAATGTTAAACTTGCTCAATAACCTTGATTAGCATTGACTTGATAAACTCAATTAAGTCGAAAATCCATTTAACATGGTAAGTAAAGGTGGATTAAATAATAAAAAATAGATGGCTACTAAAACTGTCAAATATATTGCTAAAACCTACGAATAATTGTCTTTATTATAGCTTTGTAAGAAATCAGTAACATTTGGCTATAACTTTACAATTATCACCGAGCAACTTTTTATTTTTATTTTCAATACTTAAAATCAGTACCGAAACTTTCAGTACCCTGTTTGACAAGTTTATTATTGAACTTTACACTATCAAATGCTTCTTCTGTCCTTTGTACCCGAGATGACCTGCCTACAATCTGCAGAAACATCCTTAATGACATTGGCAATGTGACCGGAATGACATTGGCTGTGTAGGCTTCTTCCTTAACTAAAGACGCATATGAGCTACCTGAACTCCTCTCCATGAAGAAACCAGGCTCTTTAGGCAGTGGCAAGGTTGCTCCTTCATTTGCCAACATGAAAACAACACTGGACATTATTGGCCTATCTTCGGGAAACTTTTGGACACATAGCAAGCCCACCTGAACGCATCTCTCAGCTTGAGACTCCACGACAGAGTCGCATAAAGATACATCTACGAGTTCCATGGCCCTTCCTTCACTCCATAGCAACCATGCCTAAAAAAATTTAAACCATTCATGATTACCACTATCTGTGCATCAAAAAGTAAACACGTCTACGGGAACAAAGAACAAATGGGATGAGGTTTTAGGAGAAACAGAAGATCTGATCTCGTTTAGCGAAAAAGAAAATGGGGCAGATTTTAACAACCATCTACCACTTACGTGCCCAAGAAGGTTGTGATAATGATCAGGATGTTGGAATCCTCTATTCCTTTGGTTACTGACCATCTCTAACAATAGCACACCGAAGCTAAAAACGTCAGACTTCACAGAGAATTTTCCGTCAAAAGCATACTCTGGGGACATGTAACTACTGCATCAAGCAAATCGGGCTTCAATTTCTCAAAATACTGATGGATAGTGCCGTGTTCGAATGAATCAAGATGAGAATCTTACTATGTACCAACTATTCTTCCAGTCTTTGCCTCTGTGTCATCACCTTGAACGTTCCTTGCCAGGCCAAAATCCGAAATCTTTGGATTCATGCCATAATCTAACAAAATGTTACTCGCTTTAAGGTCTCTGTGGATAACTTGTAGCTTTGAATCCTGGTGGAGATAGAGAAGTCCTCGGGCGATTCCTAAAGCAATGTCAAATCGCCTTTTCCATTCCAAAGAGGAGCTTCTGTCATGATCTGCACACACACACAAGCCCATCAAAAACTAATTAGGTTGTTTGCATTTAGCTGTATTTTCTAGTGATGGAATCAACAGACAGAACAAAAGCATAAGGAATCGAGTGAAAAGGAATTCAGAAAGATGAAGTGGTTCTAACCAAAAATGAAATAATCCAAGCTTTTATTTGGCATGTATTCATAAATTAACATTCTTTCTTCACCCTCAATGCAGCAGCCAACAAGTCCAACAAGATTCCGGTGCTGAAGTCTGGCGATTAGAACGACTTCATTCATAAACTCATCAGGACCTTGCCCAGAAAATTTTGACAGCCTTTTCACTGCAACTTCTTGTCCCGTGGAAAGACTTCCCTGCATATATTTTACTCGTTGAGGGCCTCTGTTGTTATTTGAATTTATTGATTTATAATTGATTACTTGTAGACCGAACCGAAGCTGCCCGCTCCTAGCTTGTTTGTTTGAGAGAAATGGTTGGTGGCAACAGCAACAGTAGCGAAATCATATAATGGCAAGCCAATGTCATCTGTCCCACTTGGCATGCCTACAAGGGCTGTAAACTAGTTTCTCAAACCATACCATAATCTTAACAAGAAAAAAGCAATCCAGAATTTGACCACGTAAAGTAAGAGAAAGGTGTTTAGCTTACCTCGTCTTTTCATTCTTCTCTTCCGGATTATGATCAATGTCATGCCCACTATAAGCAATCCCGAAATGCCTGAAGCCACTATGATAGTCACCAGTTTCTTGGATGGACTGTGGATTGAATCTAACATATAGGACCAAGTGAAGTAACTAATTTCAGAGAAAGAGTTCATCCGTAAGCTGATGAATCTATCTCTGTTAGAGGAACTTGAACATGAGATATAAACAGTAAGGAACAGAACAGTAGTTCGGTCAGGTAATGACAGAGGACGCTTTGACGTAATGAAAGATTGGAACAAACAAGAGAAAAGCAATTGCAAAACCAATTAGCCAACGCAGATAAAATACATGTATTTACCTAATTCAGAAGCAGGTAGCCGTAGGAAGAGATATTGCCCATTATCAACCACGTCAATTTCCTTAATATCAATGAGATCGCCAAACCACATCAAGCAGCCTGCCCCTCTGATATCCGAATTAGCATAAGCCGTGCAAGAACAATTCTTTAGACACTCAACCTTGCACTCCCCAAGGCTCATATTCTTGAATAGCTGGAAATCTACCAAGTCAGGTAATTTCACCTGCGAAAGCTTCTTAAAACCCTCCCGCTGAGAACAATTCAACGGAATTTTCCTTATGCACCCCTGTCGAATTAAGCATGTCCCACGCCTCTTGTGACTTGGGCATAAAACCCTGCAAGCAGAGGCATCTTGGGCTTTGGTTAACTTTGCACACACCATTAGCGCCACACTGTCCATAGCTGTCACAAGGGTCACGAGGGACCGAGTACATCAAATCCCACACCGTGCTTCCACTCTTCAATATATGAATCTGCATAACACCATCCGGCCTTAATATGCCTATGATAGTGACATTGTCCTTTAAAGTTTCAGACTTAAAATAGGCACCCGTTTCGTTGTAAACAGCGATGGTTTTAACGACGATATTCGTCTCGTTGGAATCACCACCAAATCCAACTCCATTCCATGGCCCGGTTCGAAACAATTTGACTGAACCCCTGCTAACTATTTCAACTTGAGGTAAGCCGTCGACTTTGTACCCAAATGTATAGTCACCAGGGGAAGGATCATCTGTACTTCTCCAAGAAGTCAGATGACGTTCCAAACCGGTTCTAAAGTTCCATTCCATTGTTATACCATCCAACATCGTGTCTGATGGGTAATCAAAGCTCTGCCATGAGTTATCAACAGAACCTGAACTGTCGCTTTCCCTAAGAACAAGATTACCAGAATCTAGGAGCTGTGCAACTGGGTTTCCAATAACCTTGGTTGAATTCGTTGACCAAATGACGCTCTTTGATTGGTTGAGAAGAACAAGTTCACCTTCATTGCTTATTTCCAGAGTGCCATTTGAATCGGTGAGTGGACTGTTCCTGTTAGCAACCCAAACAACCGTTTCAGGACTCACCACGAACCATATCCCTAGGAAGCTGTTCTTTGAGCTTCCGGTAGAGAAAAAACCAAGCTCAAATTTTCGGCCCTGGGAAACTAAAGTCTCTCCTTCTTTGATAGATTGAACTGAACTCAAGGTGTCACCTGCACTTGATAGGCGCAACAGTGACAGAAGGACGATGGAAGTGCAAAAGGAGCTGAAGATAGGAGGATCTGCCATTACAAACCCTTCTGCTTGATCTACGAGATGAAGCAAATAACTAGATAAAGATTAAAACTTTTCAGAATAGCATATCAGGATAAGATAAAGAAGACAGATACCTTAGTTTGGTGCAGAGCAAGTTCTGGGACTCGCTGATTGGATTGAGTCGGGTCATGCAAGAAGACCAGCCACTCAAATGTTCGTGGATCAGTCCCCAAAACGCTAAAATCCGTCAGGCTTGGCAAGAACCTAGTCATCGGAATGCGATTACTCATATTCATACGTTAGAACGGTCATAACACGCTATTTGGGCATTTAAATTCCAACAACGACACTCCCGTATGGTCGTTGTCGTAGAAGAAGGTCTAAAGAAAACAAAAAAGATTTTATGGTTCACCTGGAACATTTTTTACTGATCAGAAATTATTGAAAATTCTCAGATGTATTAAGACTGGCTTTTCAAATGGATATTGTAGAGCCTTATTAGATATTGCAGGCGGCTTAATTTGTTTAAAAGCACAATTACAGTTCGTCGTACCACTATATAGATGAATCTAATAGACCCAGCTTTATATATCAAGTATTGCTAAAGAACAACTCTGCGAAAGTCAAGACAGTGGAATAAACTCTCCGTCTCTCAAGACAATTAGGTCCTAGAAATTTAATTTTGCACAACAAATCGTAAATTGATAATGGTGGTCCTTTTTATTTTCATCTCCCTAGTTAATCAGCCCATCCATGCCGAGCAGGCAGTGAAAGTAAATTGCACATGTACGTATATAAGTAAATTAACACTGAAAAAAAATTCATCACTTGCAAATTTGACCCACGAAATAAAATATATATATAATTTCTCATATATTCAAAAATATATTATTTGCTTTTTTTTTTTGGTACATGAACTTTTTTTTGGGGCAGTCACATTAGCATTATCCTAGGCAAAATTATCTTTAGTGAGGGTATGTTGGTGTGCTCGTCAAATGGTATGTAAAACCTTTTAAATTCATGTTTTACATGTATTGTTTGAATGTATATGATTAACAGAGAAGCATCCAGTGAAGGAGTCCCTGGATGGTCAAAGAAACAGTGCTTAATCAACTCTCCTCTAGCCTAATTGCCTTAGAAAGGAGAAAGTATTCACAGGAAGAGTTTGTGGTGTGGTGTGATTCATATGGTGTTGGAGATGGAGCTGGCATCAATCTAATGCAGGCTTTGATTTGGCATGTACTCATAAATCGACAAGGTTTCTTCTCCCTCAATGCAGCAGCCGAGAAGTCTGACAAGATTCCGGTGCTGAAGTCCGGCAATAAGAAGTACTTCATTTGTGAAATCATCAGGACCTCGTCCTGAATATTTTGACAGCCTTAAAACAAAAGAGCGATCCAGAATTTAAAAACATGTACTAAAATATTTGTATTTTAGCGTACCTCGTCTTTTTGTTCTTCTCTTCCAGATTACAATTAAGGTTGTGCATACTATAAGCAATCCCGATATGGTCACCAGTTTCTTGGATGGACAGTAGATTGAATCTAGCATATTGGAAGATGGGAACTAACGAATTTCAGGGGAAAAAAAGCAACTGCAAGTTGATGAATCTAGCTTCACCGGAGAAACTTGGAAATAAGAAATAAGCAGTAAGAACAAGGAAGCGATTCAGTCTGGCATTGACAAAGGATACATCGATGTAGTGCGAGACTAGAACAAAAGAGAAAGGGCAATTGCTAAACCAATAAGCCTGTTCGTAAAATTCTGCACGTGTCAACGAACGTGTTGAACAAGTAATACAATGATTAGAAGAGTATCGTCCCACAGAGATTGATAATAATAAACTAATTAAATATTAAAAATAGACTAATTCTAAAATTTATCTAACAGATCAAAATATAATTGAGAATAAATAAAAATTGACGATTTTTAAAAACGAAATTTTATAAACTAAAGGCAGATAATCAATCAGGTAAAATATGTTAGAACATCCGATTTCACCGTAACCACTAGATATGAATTTCGGATCATTATGCATACAAGAACGATATCAAGCATGTGATAGCGGAATTTCCTAATCTATTTACTATCCTATCTTTAGGTATAGCAAACCTACTCAGTTTATCAATTCACTATATTTCTATGTGAATTTAAATAAACATAAGCGCATTAAAATTTGTGAATATTCCCGGTTTACAATGAATCTTTTGGACCACCTTATCACCGAAAGCTACACAAATAACATGGTATATTTCTATCCACATTTAATTCATGGTTATATATTATAAGGAGCAATTACATATTATCACTTCTCAGTCTCAAATATGCACATCGGATCATTCAAGTGGTGGTCAATCACCTAAACGCATTAAGTACAATAATATATAACTCACATGAATGAAATTACTTGTAAAGCATAAAAAGCATGAAATTCATATAATCATGGTTAGGCTACATCGTAGCTCTAACAAAGAAAATTAGAACATAATAGAAGAAGAAATGAAAATAGAAATTAAATCAAACATCTTGAATCAAAGAACAAGAATTCTGTCACCACTTTTGTCTTCTCTTCAAAATACTTGAAAAACTCTCAGAACACTGAAAACAAAAACGATCTCTCTCTCTCTAAAAAAACTCCATATTCCCCCAAGTTATCCTATTTATACAATAACGTCGAAGACTCCTCTCACAAGGCAATTACTTCTTTTTTCGCATAAAATTAGGGAATAAATCGCAGAATTTCCAATGTGATATCCACATTCTAACTCTTCTCTGGGTCACATATTCCTTTCCTTCTTTTTTACCATATTTTCCTTATTTTCTCCATATCTCAATATTCTGCATAAACAAGGAAATATTAAGTAAATAAAAGGAAATCCAAATATATTCTAACAAATATTGCATTATTTATTGCCTAAAGTAGATAAAATAACTCTATTTTTATAGAGTTATCAAAGCCAATGTAGATACAATATACGTATTTACCTAATTCACAAGCAGGTAGACGTTGGTAGACTTTGCTCATTATGAACCACTCCAAATTCTTTAATATCAATGAGATCACCAAACCACATCAAGCAACCTGCACCTCCTACACCCGAATGAGCACAAGCCGTGCAAGAACAGTTATTTAGACACTCAACCTTGCACTGCTCCGGGCTCATATTCTTGAATAGCTGGAAATAGGTCGGGTCAGGTAATTTCACCCAGGAAAATTTCATAAAACCCTCTCCACGAGAACAATTCAATGGAATTTTCCTAATGCAACCCTTGGCGAACTAAGCATGTACCACTATTCTTGCAACTTAGGCATAAAACCCTGCAAGCACAGGCATTTTGTACATTCCTTAACTCTGCACACACCATAAGCACCCCACCTTCCATAGCTGTCACATGGTCATGCGGGGAATGAATACATTAGGTTCCACTCCGTGCATCTTTATTCGATGTTTGAATATAAACGGACTTTTAATGACGGACTTCTCGGTATCACATCAAGCTACTAGATTGACCTCAAAGAGATCGCCCCACCTTGGTCTTTCACTTGTTACTGTAGTCTGAACCGAAAGCGATGGGACAATTTCTCCTGCATCTTATACAGTCAAGCACATCAAGATCTGTCGAAATGTGAGAAACTTCTCAAAAGTTTACCATGGGGCCCTTCTGCTGGGCATCATAGCGGTCATAAGACGATACATACCTTTGACCCTTTTGTTGAGTTTTTTTCTATATTTGAGCTATTTGCGGGCATCATCAGCTATTTGCAGTGGTTTTTTTGCTAAAACCATCAGCTATTTACAGTTGACAAATTTAGACTTGGAACCGCCAAAATAAATTAGTGACGATTGTTCATTGAATTTTAGCTTTTAACTGCTTCAATTTTCAAGAATCGGTTTATTGGCACTAATTGCTGCTTCTCTTCGAAGATAATGAAGTATGCCTAAGCACTTAATGTGGTAAGTAAGGGAGGCTTAAATAATAAAACTTAGATGGCAACTAAAATTGCAAAATATATTGCTAAAACCTACGAATAATCGTCATTATTATAGCTTTGTATGAAATCAGTATCATATAGCTAGAACTTTACAATTATCACCAAACAACTTTTTATTTTTATTTTCGATACTTAAAATTGAGTACTGAAACTTTCAGTACCCTGTTTGACAAATTCATTATTGAACTTTACACTATCATATGGTTCTTCTGTCCTTTGTACCCGAGATACCCGGTCTACAATCTGCAGAAACATCCTCAATGGCATTTCTATCGACCTTCTGGCATTGTGACCGTAATAACATTGGGTGTGTAGGCTTCTTCCTTAACCAAAGATGCATATGAGCTACCTGAACGCCTCTCCATGAAGAAACCAGGCTCTTTGGTCTGTGGCAAGGTTGCTCCTTCATTTGCCAACATGAAAACAACACTAACCATTGTCGGCCTATCTTCAGGAAACTTTTGAACACATAGCAAGCCCACGTGAACGCATCTCTCTGCTTGAGACTCCACGACAGAGTCGCATAAAGATACATCTATGAGTTCCATGGCCCTCCCTTCACTCCATAGCAACCATGCCTAAAAATTTTAAACCATTCATGATTACCAATAGCTGGGCATCAAAAAGAGAACATGTCTACGGGAACAAAGAACAAATTGGATGAGGTTTTAGGAGAAGCAGAATATCTGATCTTGTTTAGCGAAAAAGAAAATTGCAGATTTTAAAAATCATCTACCACTTACGTGCCCAAGAAGGTTGTGATAATGATCAGGATGTTGGAATCCTCTATTCCTTTGGCTACTGACCATCTCCAACAAAAGCACACCGAAGCTAAAAACGTCGGACTTCACAGAGAATTTTCCGTCAAAGGCATACTCTGGGGACATGTAACCACTACGTCAAGCAAATCGGGCTTCAGTTCCTCCAAATACTAATGGATAGTGCAGTGTTCGAATGAATCAAGATGAGAATCTTACTATGTACCAACTATTCTTTGAGTCCTTGCCTACGTGTCATCTCCTTGAAAGTTCCTTGCCAGGCCAAAATCCGAAATCTTCGGATGCATGTCACCATCAAACAAAATGTTACTCGCTTTAAGGTCTCTGTGGATAACTTGTACTTTTGAATCCTGGTGGAGATAGAGAAGACCTCGGGCGATTCCTAAAACAATGTCAAATCGCCTTTTTCCATGCCAAAGAGGAGCTTCTATCATGATCTACACACACTCACCCCATCAAAAAGTAATTAGGTTGTTTGCAGTTAGCTGTATTTTCTGGCGAAGGAATCAACGGACAGAACAAAAGCATAAGGAATCGAGTGAAAAGGAACTGAGAAAGATCAAGTGGTCCTGACCAAAAATGAAATAATCCAAGCTTTTGTTTGGCATGTATTCATAAATTAACATTCTTTCTTCACCCTCAATGCAGCAGCCAACAAGTCCAACAAGATTCCGGTGCTGAAGTCTGTTGATTAGAATGACTTCATTCATAAACTCATCAGGACCTTGCTTGGAACGCTTTGACAGCCTTTTCACTGCAACTTCTTGTTCGGTGGAAAGTCTTCCCTGCATGTATTTTACTCACTGTGGGCCTCTATTGTTATTTGAATTTATTGATTTACAACTGATTACCTTGAAGACAGAACCGAAGCCGCCCGCTCCTAGCATGTTTGTTTGAGAGAAATGGTTGGTGGCAACAACAATAGTAGCAAAATCATATAATGGCAAGTCAATGTCATCCGTCCCACTTGGCAAGCCTACAAGGGATGTAAACTAGTTTCTCAAACTATACCATAATCTCAACAAGAAGAAAAGCAATCCTGAATTTGATTACATGATGTAAAAGAAAGGTATTTAGCTTACCTCGTCTTTTCATTCTTCTTTTCTTGATTATGATCAATGCCATGGGCACAATAAGCAATCCCGAAATGGCTAAAGCCACTATGATAGTCACCAGTTTCTTGAATGGATTGCGGTGTTCTAGCATATAGAAGGTAGTGAAGTAACTAATATTAGAGAAAGAGTTCATCTGTAAGCTAATGAATCTATCTCTGTTGGAGGAACTTGAACATGAGATGTAAATAGCAAGGAACAGAACAGTAGTTCAGTCAGGTATTGACAGAGGACGCTTCGACGTAATGAAAGATTTGAACAAACAAGAAAAAAGCAATTGCTAAACCAATTAGCCAATGCAGATAAAATACATGTATTTACCTAATTCAGAAGCAGGTAGCCGTATGTAGAGACTTTGCCCATTATCAACCCCGTCAATTTCCTTAATATCAATGAGATTGCCAAACCACATCAAGCAGCCTGCTCCTCTAATATCCGAATTAGCATAAGCCGTGCAAGAACAATTCTTTAGACACTCAAGCTCGCACTCCCCAAGGCTCATATTCTTGAATAGCTGGAAATCTACCAGGTCAGGTAATTTCACCTGTGAAACCTTAATAAAACCCTCCGGACTAGAACAATTCAATGGAATTTTCCTTATGCACCCCTCTGTTGAATTAAGCATGTCCCACTCTTTTTGTGACTTGGGCATAAAACCATGCAATCAAAGGCATTTTGGGCTTTGGTTACCTCTGCACATGCCATTAGCGCCACATAGTCCATAGGTGTCACAAGGGTCATGAGGGAGCGAGTCCATCATATCCCACTTAGTGCTTCCACTCTTCAGTAGATGACACTGTATAACACCATCCGGGCTTAATATGAATTTGGCAGTGATTTCGTTCTTTAAGGTTTCAAATGCAAAATAGGCATCCGTTGGGTTGTAAACAAAGATGGGGTTAATAATGGTATTTCCCTCCATGGAAAGACTGCCGAATTTGACTCCATCCAATCGCCCAGTTCGATATACTTTGACGGAACCTTTGCTGACTATTTCAAGATGAGGTAACCCATCGATTTTGTATCTGTATGTATAGTCTCCAGGGAAGGATTGTCTGTGCTTCTCCAGGAAGTCAGATGATGTTCCAAACCGGTTCTGAAGTTCCATCCTACTGTCATACCGACCAAAATCGTGTCTGATGAGAAATTAAAGCTCTGCCATGAGTAATCAACAGAAACTGAATTTTTGCTTTCCCTAAGAACGAGGTTACCAGAATCTAGGAGCTGTGCAACTGGGTTTCCAAGAACCTTGGTTGAATTCGTTGACCAAATGACGCTCTTTGATTGGTTGAGAAGAACAAGTTCACCTTCATTGCTTATTTCCAAAGTACCAGTTGAATCGGAAAGTGGACTGTTCCAGTTAGCAACCCAAACAACCGTTTCAGGACTCACTACAAACCATATCCCCAGGAATCTGTTCATCGAGCTTCCAGTTGAAAAGAAACCAAGCTCAAATTTTCGGCCCTGGGAAACTAATGTCTCTCCCTCTTTAATGGATTGAACTAAACTCATGGTGTCACCTGCACTTGATAGGTGCAGCAGTGACAAAACGACGATAGAAGTTCAAAAGGAGCTGAAGATAGGAGGATCTGCCATGGCAAACCCTTCTATTTGATCTACGAGATGAAGCAAATAACTAGACAGATTCAAACTTTTCAGAATAGCATATCAGCATAAGATATAGAAGACAGGTACCTCTGTTTGGTGCAGAGCAAGTTCCAGGACCTCCTGATTGGATTGAGTTGGGTCACGTAAGAAGACCAGCCACTCAAATGTTCGTGTATGGGTCTCCAATCTTCCTGTAATGGTCAAGGACCAATCTAAATGATTCGAATTGGTGAAAATGTGAGTTCTATTAATGTACCACTTCACGCTTTCTGTTTTGCCGCCATTGTCACCATCCTTGTTGCACCAGTCCAAGCTCGCATACGACCAAATGATGTAGAAAGTAGTAACACAGTCACATCGGGTGGAGATACACCTTGGATACTAGATGGCCTCCATGCCCTGAAGGTTCATAATCTCACGCCCTCTATGAGCTCGACTCGATCCGTTTGGTCTTCTTCTCCACGTGGCGTGTTAAGTGACCAAATCTTTCGCCTGGAGGTAGAATGTCTATTGTGTGCGAGATTTTTTTCAAGATTGAATCAAAAAAATCTTTCACCTGGCCAATTGTGTCGATAAGTTCAGTCTAAAGTTCCCTTAGCTGAAGGTAAAACTCGCCAAAACTCAAAAATGTTTGAATAATTCATCCTCGTCCCAACTACAGTTTGAACATTGATATCTTGAGAAGATTCAAATTACAAGTCGACAACGACGGGGACGACATCAGACAAGCTAAAATCTGTGTGACTTGGCAAGAACATGGTCATCGGATTGGAATATTTATATTCATAACGGTCGTAACACGCTGTATGATTGGGCTTGCAAATTCCAAAGACGACACTCCGTATGGTCGCTGTATGAGAAGAAGGTCTAAAGAAAAACAAACTAAAATTTTGTGGTTCACCTCGTACTTCTTCTGCTGGCCACAAAAATTTTTGAAAACACTACGTGTATTAAGACTAGCCTTTCAAATTGATATTGCAGAGCCTCGATAGCTGTTGCAGGCGGCTTAATTTGTTTAAAAGTTTAATTACAGTCCGTCGTATCACTATATAGATGAA
The DNA here is from genome assembly GCA_031216405.1 of Syzygium malaccense. Classification (NCBI taxonomy): domain Eukaryota; kingdom Viridiplantae; phylum Streptophyta; class Magnoliopsida; order Myrtales; family Myrtaceae; genus Syzygium; species Syzygium malaccense. The sequence goes on along the minus strand of CM062258.1, from coordinate 3,538,385 downwards.
TTTAATTGACCAAAATTTATATATCGAGCAATGCTAAAAAGAGATATCCTCTCTGCCAAAGTCAAAATGGTGGGCATAAACTCTCTGTCTCTCTAGAGAATTAGGTCCTAGAAATTTGATTTTTCCCAGCAAATCGTAATCTTTTAGCGGCCTTACTGTGCCGTCTAATCGCTAATGATGGCCCTTTTTCTTTTTATCTCCCTTGCTAATCAGCCCATCCCGTCTAAAATGCACTTGTACGTATATAAATGAATTAATACTGAAAGAAATTTATCACTTGCAACATTGTTTTGCGCAATATTATATATATAATTTTTTTCATAAATCCTATGAAAACTATCAACTAATTTTTTGTTTTCTACATCAATAGTTGTTTTTGGGTGAGTCACATTTGCACCATCTTAGGCAAAATTATTTTTCCAGAACCCATTTTGGGTTGCTCATAAAAAGGTATGTAAAAACTTCTAAATTCATGTTGGACATGTATTATTTGAAAGTTTATGACTAACAGAGAAAGCATCTAGTGAAGGAGTCCCTGCATGGTCAAAGAAACGGTGATTAATCAACTCTCATGCAAGCCTAACTGCCTTAGAAAGGAGAAAGTACTCACAGGAAGAGTCTGGTGTGGTGTGGTGTAGTGTGTTTTGATTCATACGGTGTTGGAGATGGAGCTAGCATCGATCTAATCCAGGCTTTTAATTGGCATATATTCATAAATCAACATGCATTCTTCTCCCTCAATGCAGCTGCTGAGAAGTCTGACAAGATTTTGGTGCTGAAATCCGGCAACTAGAAGGACTTCATTCATAAAATCATCAGGACCTTGCCCTGAATATTTTGACAGCCTTAAAAAAAAAGAGCAATCCAGAATTTAAACACATGGAGTAAAATATTTATATTTTAGCGTATCTCGTCTTTTTATTCTTCTCTTCCAGATTTCAATTAAGGTTGTGCATAATATAAGCAATCCCCATATGGTCACCAGTTTCTTGGATGGACAATAGATTGAATCTAGCATATTGGAAGAAGCGAACAAACTAATTTTAGGGGGGAAAACAACTGTAAAAAGTTGATGAATCTAAACTTCACCTGAGGGACTTGGAAATAAGAAATAAGCAGTAAGAACATGGAAGTGATTCAGTCTGGCATCGACAAAGGATACATCGATGTAATGCGAGACTAAAACAAAAGAGAAAGGGCAGTTGCCAAACCAATATGCCAATGCAGACACGATATACATACTTACCTAATTCAGAATAAGGTAGACTTTGCTCATTATCAACCACTCCAATTTCTTTATTATCAATGAGATCACCAAACTACAAGAAGCAACCTGCTCCTCCTACGTCCGAATGAGCATAAGCCGTGCAAGAACAATTATTTATACACTCAACCTTGCACTCCTCCAGGCTCATATTCTTGAATAGCTGGAAATAGGTCGGGTCAGTTAATTTCACCTGGGAAAATTTCATAAAACCCACTCCACGAGAACAATTCAATGGAATTTCCTAATGCACCCCTCTGGCGAACTAAGCATGTACCGCTATTCTTGTAACTTAGGCATAAAACCCTGCAAGCACAGGCATCTTGTACATTCCTTGACTCTGCACACACCACAAGCACCGCACCTTCCATAGCTGTCACATGGTCATGCGGGGAATGAGTACATTAGATTCCACTCCGTGCATCTTTATTCGATGTTTGAATATAAACGGACTTTTAATGACGGACTTCTCTGTATCACATCAAGCTACTAGATAGACCTCAAAGAGATCCCCCCACCTTGGTCTTTCACTTGTTACTGTAGTCTGAACTGAGTGCGATGGAACAATTTGTCCTGCCTCTTACAGTCAAGCACGTCAAGATCTGCGGAAACGTGAGAAACTTGTCAAAAGTTTACCATGGGGCCCTTCTGCTGGGCATCATAGCGGTCATAAGATGATGCAAACCTTTGACCCTTTTGTTGATTTTTTTCTATTTTTGATCTTGGTTCATCAGCTATTTACAGTAGACAAATTTAGACTTGGAAGATCCCAAAATATATCAACGACAATTGTTCATTGAATTTGAGCTTTTAACTGTTTCAATTTTCAAGAATCGGTATATTGCCACTAATTGCAGCTTCTCTTCAAAGACAAGGAACTATGCCTAAGCACTTAGTTGATCACGATGATCAATTTATGTTCATTTTATTTAAGTTCTCTAGGTACTCTGGCTTAGAGAAATTATATGTTGGTCTGTCCTTTAAACTTCCTGCTTGGACAGCTGAAATGATTTAGTGTAATTTGAAGGAAAATCTAAATTCATTGAGGTACCTTAGTTTTTATTTATTCGCAAGTTTTCCCAACAAATAAAAGAAGCAAATATACCATAAAACATCATTACTTTTCACCCCATTACCACTCACCATCCTCTATTTTTGAAAATACCACTCACCATCCTTCAAAAAAAATTTCATTGCTAAAAAGACCAAATTGCCCCTCCTTGGAATTTCCAATCCTCAAAGTCTCTCGCAAACTCTCAGCCTCCATCACCCGCAAAACCTTCACCTCTTTTATCACCCACCACATCTTTTGCCGCTGCCGCTGCCGTCACGATGGTAGGCTGTAACAGCCTGAATTTCGATGTAATTCCGGGATCAATACAATTGATATTATTTCGCATTTCATTTTAGTAAATCTCGCCCAGAGCTGATCACTTTCGGGATACTAACTAATAGGATATGGCTAACTAGAAAATGGTAAGTGGACTAGGGACGATCGTGAATTGGACACCGATCACGAGAAATGATGAGAGAGTATTATGAACCAATGCGGACCGATCTTAGAAAAGGTAACGGATTTGGTTTGGCCAAGGCCAACGATGTACAATCGAATCGCAGGTGATTCTGCATGACCGAGAGTGCACATGGCCAATTAGTCCTGAACTTAAACCGGACGATCGTGACATTTGGGACCAGTGATAATTTCTCATTCTCTCAATGATCATGACCGTCATGACTCGAATAACCCTAGGTAGATACGCATAACCTCTAAACAGTCGCCCGTTAGTGAGAGACCATGAATTGAAAATAGAGCGAGTTATGATCACGAAATTGGACCCGGACTTCGGTATCGATTTTCGAAGGCCTGAGAAGCTATTTTCATGATTTTGACGTCATATTACGCTGGCCACACACGTTTGGGGATAGTACGGGCGAAAATTGGAATTTCGACCCGGAAGTCAAAAATTACTATTTTGCCCTTGTGGGAGCCGACGTTGGTTTTTGAGGTCGTTTGAGGTTATTTTTCGAGGCCGATGACATTTTGGTATGGCCACGCACATTTAGAGTGGTTACGGACAAAAATTGAAATTTTGGCTCGGAAGTGAAAAATAATATTATTTTATTTCCGAAACTTTGCAGTCGATTTTCGAGGGCTTAAGAGGCTATTTTCGCGATTCCGACGCCATATTATGCTGGCCACACATATTTGGAGTTGATTTCGCCAAAAATTGGAATTTCGCCCCGGGACCGGAAAAATGACCATTTTACCCCTAGGCTATTTTTTATCCGAATTTTTGGAAAATTATTGGGATAATTATTGATGGTTATCAGCTGCATTATTGGGGCTAAAGACCAGTTTGCCCATCAATTATTTAGCTAGAACGAACGTCGGCCGTCGGATTAGGGGTATTTAGGTAAAACGGCCCGGATCGGTGACACGTGACGCCTACCAGCTCTATTATTTGACCAGATCAGATCAGTTTCTCTCTCCTCTCCCCCTCATTTGGCAAAACCACCCCATAATAGCCCTCCTCCCCCATTTTCTCCCTCTTTCTCTCCCTTGGCCATTTCGCCGGAGCTTGCCGGAGCACCGCCGGAGCCGCCGCTCGCCAGAACTGGTTGCTGGTCTACTGTGGCTGTCCGCACCTCGCCGTCCCCATCCCCCTCTCATCCCGTCTTCTCTCTCTCTCTCTCTCTCTCTCTCTCTCTCTCTCTCTCTCCTTTCGGCCAAAGGACCGCCGGAACAAGCCGCCGTCGCGCTGGAGCTCAATTGGCCAAGCTGCTGCTGCCACTACCTCCAGCCAGCCCGTACGTCACTGTTCATCGCCGTCCTCCTACAGGTCGCCCCGTACGCGTCCGTACGGCCCGTATAGTTCCGTATAGTCCGTACGGTTGACCGTACGCCGTCCGTACGGTGTCGCCGGGAAACGCCACCGTCGATTTCACTGTTCATCAGTGTTCGGCCGCCATTCCTCGTCGTCGTGGCCTAGAAATAAGTGAGTATACTTCCTAAACCCGGATTAGGACTGATAGTGTATTTTTCTGGACTGGTTTAGGTATTATCGATATATATTTCAGACTGAATTGAGGACAGATTGGTGGAAATAAAATTCGAGAAATTTAGTGGGATTATTATAGATAATTATTGGGCCCGGATTGAGGAAATAGCGGCTTTCCATATTTTTTAGGAATGTATCAGATTTTATGGGACAACAAGAATTATAAGCTGAATGGCCGGGATTACCCAGAGTGATTAGCTGTTGATTAATTGGTGATTTATGGTGCTTAATTGTGAAATGCCATGGTGCGTGCTCGTATGGCTGAATCGTGCGGAGTGTGATTGGCCAATTGATGGCTTGAATTGTGTTTTTGGAATTAGGCCGCACGGTACTAATTGGCCAAGTGAGCATGTTATTTATAAAATTGGGCACTGTGTGGTGGCTTTGATTTGATTGAGTGCCTGTACTTTGTTGATGCTCATGTTGTATTTTTCATGGTCACGCATTATGTATGCCGAGAGTGGGGCATGTGATGGAATTGTATGAAAATGCGTACATGTCATGAGCATGTGATCACCTAATTGCTCGATGCGTTTTACGCCGAGTTCAGATAAAAATTGGCAGTGTGCCGTGTGATCACTTAAGGCCTTCGGGTCGTGTCGTCCTCATGCACTTTGTAGCAGGACGATGCCCGGTACGTCCGAAAGACGACCAGCCTCATACACTTTGTAGCAAGCTTTGGTTCGTAAGGAGATTGGTGTTGCGCCTCATGTACTTTGTAGCAGGCTAGAGACACTGGGTCATGTGATGCGTTTTTACGCTGGCCGCGGAGAGTTGTGGGCCTTCGGGTCGGATTAATAATTGTGGGCCTTCGGGTCGTGGCCTTCAGATCGTTATAATAAATTCAACATTTGCCAGTGTGCTAGTGTGGGCCAATGGGCCGAGATATGAATTTAGCATGAACATAACACATGCATGCATAGAAATGCATTGGCTAGTATGTGAGTGTGTGGGATTCGGTGAATGGCTTGTGATACGAACACTGATGAGCGTGAGCATGCATATGACGTACGTATGAATAGCGTGTTCATGTATGTGAGTTGAGAATTACATTGAAATGCTAACTTGCAGGGGTAGCCAGGTAAGTGATCTGGGCTCGAGGGCCCAGGTCGGAGAATGATTGTGATTGGTATTGCTATGTTGATTGTTTTATGCCTGTCGGGAGAATGCATGTTAGCCTAGCCTAGGTTTAGGGGTTGTACTCGCTGAGATTCGTCTTACGATTGTAATAACCCACATTTTCAGACCCCCGGCTTTAAGGATGGCAGGTGTGCCGATTCGTTTTGGGAGGAGCCCCGGCTAAATATGGTGTGGACTGCCGTGCCTCGTACCCTCTTTTGGTTGGTGGTTGTTGGCTCGTTTTGGCTTTTATAAATGTATATGGGGGCAGACATGAATATTGTATATAGTTTGATAGTAAAGAAATGTATATGTTTTTAATATGATGGTTTTAGTACTATGTTATCCTTGGTTATCTTGTTTGTGTACGGGTTTATATATATATATATATATAATTATATACGTCGCTTCCGCATGTGAGATGTTTATCTGATTGTTGGGCATTGGGTCGGCAACGCGTCCTGAGATATCGCATCAAATTCGACCTCTTCGTGGGATGTTTGCGCTTCGCGGGGTACAGGGCGTGACATCCCCTTTTGAATTGGTATTAGAGCAAGGTCAGCTCGATCTAATTAGGTCGAAGTCTGAAGTGATAAGGAGAGATGAGACCTTGGGTAGCCAGTAGGGTGACCTCGTGTGCTACATGATTCTCCTGACAGCTTGTGATTGTGTTTGAATTGCTTGGCTGTTTGACCCGTAAAGTGCAGGTGCGGCAGGACCCGAGGTGAGTATGCGAATCCCTTGGGTGAAGTGTTACGTTGTTAGGCCGCATGCTGATTGTTTGATTGTTGTTAATACATGCATATGACTTAGACTGGGTTAGATTGGTTTAAGTCATTAATTTCTCAGTGGAATTATAGCAGGTAGGAGAGTGGTAGGAGACTGATACCATGAGCAGCGAAAGAAGAGGTATAGGAAGAGTCCCAAGAAGGGGCGCTGGAAGAGGATCAAGAGGTAGAGGTCGTGCTCGGGCTAGAGCGGTAGAAGATATTGATATGGGTGCTAGAGTAATAGAAAACCTTGGAATTAATGTTGGAACTGCAGTGGACCCCAGAGTTGATATTCGACCCGAGGAAGATCTGCGTATGGAAGGAGTTCTTAGGGTATTAGAAAAGATTGGGAATGTGATGGATAGGCAAGTTCAAGAGCGAGATAATGCGACCGCCTAGGCTGCTGAGGCTGTAGCAGCTGCTGCTGCAAATGAGAATCAAGCTAATGTTGGGCAGGCTCAGGCAGCTGGAATTAGGCAGATGCATCAGCTTGTAAAGCAATTCTTAAAGTTAAAACCGCCTAAGTTTATGGGAAAAGGTGACCCCGAGGCTGCACCGAAGTGGGTAGAGGAACTAGAAAAGGCGTTTGAGGTATTAGGGTGCACCGAGCAAGAGAAAGTGACCCTAGCCGTTTATCAGTTGCAGGAAAATGCTAATAATTGGTAGAAAGCCACCAGGGGTCGAGTATTTCCGGAAGGTGTTGCCCAGACTTGGGCCATGTTTATTGAAAATTTTTATGGGAAATACTTATCGGATAGTGCTAAGGAAAGGAAGATAGCAGAATTTGTGCGATTCTGCCAGGGTCAGATGACTGTCGGTCAGTACGAGGCGGAATTCGCTAGATTGTCTAAGTTTGCGCCGAGGATGGTGGAACATCCCGAGGATAAGGCGCGAAAATTCCGGGAAGGATTGAGACCTAACATTCGTACCCTGTTAATACTGTCCAATTTGAGAACCTATGAGGACATTTACGATAGAGCTCAGGCTCTTGAGCGGGATCAGGTGGATAGGGCAGCCGCATCTAGATCGCCGTTTGCCCAGAACAGAGACAACCGCCGTTTGGGGAAGAGACCAATGACAGGGAATAGGCGCTTCGTCCCGCCAATTAGGAGGAACCTTGGGAAACCGAACCCTCCCCCGAGTCGATTTGGGGCTTGTTTTAAGTATGGGAGTTTGGAGCATCAAATAAAAAATTATCCCCAACAGCGCCGTTCAGTACCACCAGGGCAACCGCAGCAAACCAGAATAGGAAATCAAGCCGGGAATCCCCCACCGGCTAATCAGAGCAAGCCGCCAGCACAAGGGCGAGTTTATGCTATGGCGCGTAGAGAGGCGGAGGATACGCCGGGTGTGGTTACAGGTACGATTTCTTTATGTGATCCTGCTGCCTATGTATTGTTTGATCCGGGGGCGATCCATTCATTTATTTCAGAGCAGTTTGTTAGATTGGTTGGAATTAAACCTGTTGTGCTTGAGCCCATGCTTTGTGTGACAACCCCATTAAATGATAAAGTGTTAGTGTCATTGGGGTGTCCTAATTGTAAAATAGTGATTGGGGATAGAGGAGAAAGCATCGACTTGGCAGTGTTGGCCATGTTCAATTTTGATGTAATAATTGATATGGATTGGCTGTCTAAACAAAATGCCGTAGTGGATTGCGGCAATAGAGTGATCCAGTTTAATCCAATTGGATATCCTAGGTTTGAATTTCAGGGAAATCGAGGAGGAACCTCGATCCCTTGGATTTCCTCGCTTGAGACAACTAAATTATTGGACGAAGGATGCGAGGGATATTTGGTGAACGTGGTAGATCCGACAGTGACAGAACTTAAGTTGGAAGAGATCAGTAATGTGCAATTTCCCCGAGGTATTTTCTCAAGAATTGCCGGGTTTGCCACTAGAGCGAGAGGTAGAATTTGTGATAGAATTGGCACCAGGCACAGAGCCGATTTCAAAGGCACCGTATCGGATGTCCTTGACAGAGTTGAAAGAACTGAAGGTCCAAATGCAAGAGTTGTTGGACAAAGGTTTCATTCGTCCTAGTGTGTCTCCATGGGGAGCACCAATTCTATTTGTAAGAAAGAAGGACAGGACATTGAGGTTGTGTATTGATTATCGGCAGTTGAATAAGGTGACAATCAAGAATAAGTATCCACTACCGAGGATCGATGACTTATTTGACCAGTTGCAAGGGGCGTCCGTATTTTCTAAGATTGATTTACGAACCGAGTACCATCAGTTGAGAATCCGAAAGGAGGACATTCCTAAGACCGCTTTTAGGACGCGGTATGGGCACTACGAGTTTACAGCGATGCCCTTCGGATTGACCAATGCCCCTGCAGCTTTCATAGACTTAATGAACAGAGTGTTCAAGGAATTCTTAGACAGTTTCGTCATAGTGTTTATTGACGACATATTAGTGTATTCGAAAAGCCTAGAGGAACATAAGGTACATTTGACGGAAGTATTACGGACTTTGAGAGAACACGCGCTCTTCGCCAAGTTCAGTAAGTGTGAGTTTTGGCTAAGTAGAGTGGTGTTTCTTGGTCATATAGTCTCGGGAAATGGAATTTCCGTGGACCCGATGAAAATTGAGGCAGTGATGAAGTGGCTAAGACCGACCTCAGTAACAGAAATCCGAAGTTTTTTGGGATTGGCTGGATATTATCGACGTTTTGTACTCGTCGATAGCTATGCCATTGACACGATTGCTTAAGAAGGAATCAAAATTCGAATGAGACGATAAGTGTGAAAAGAGTTTTCAGGAGTTGAAACATAGGCTTACAACTGCCCCAGTTTTAACCATTCCGGCTGGACCAGGAGAATTCGAGATTTATAGTGATGCTTCGCTAAGAGGACTTGGTTGCGTCCTGATGCAGTATGGAAAAGTAGTCGCTTATGCATCGCGCCAGTTGAGCCCCAATGAGATGAATTATCCGATGCATGATTTGGAATTAGCTGCTATCGTTTTTGCCCTCAAAATCTGGAGACATTATTTGTGTGGAGAAAAATTCTAGATTTATATTGATCATCAAAGCCTCAAGTACTTGTTTTCGCAGAAAGAGTTAAATATGAGGCAGCGCCGATGGATGGAACTTCTAAAGGACTACGATTGCGACATATTGTACTACCCTGGTAAGGCGAATCGAGTTGTTGATGCCCTAAGTCGCAAGTCTAATATGGCGCATCTGATGGTCAAGGAGTGAACATTATTGAAAAGGCTCAGAGATTTAAAGTTTAAATTTGAAGTGAGCCAAGCGTTTAACCTGCTAGCTGCATTAAGGATTGAGCTGGAGATTCAAGTTAGAATCAAGGAACTGCAATCTACGGACCAAGAGATCCAAAAGATTGTCGGGTTGGATGCTATTAAGCAGAAGTCAGACTTCCAAGTGAGCGAGAATGGAATTTTGAAGTTCTAAGGAATGATGTGTGTGCCTGATGACGTAGAACTTAAGGAGGAAATCTTAGCGGAAGCTCATAGGAGCAATTACAGTATACACCCAGGCAGCACAAAAATGTACCAGAATCTGCGATAACATTATTGGTGGAATGGAATGAAGGCGGATGTGGCCAAACATGTGGTCAAGTGTTTGACGTGCCAACAAATGAAGGCACAACACTGCAAGCCAGATGGCTTATTGAGATCGTTGGAGATTCCTAAGTGGAAATGGGAACACATCACGATGGATTTTGTGACAGGATTGCCTCGAAGCCAAAGAGGACATGACTCGATATGGGTCATAGTGGATCGCTTAACGAAATCAGCGCACTTCCTGGCAGTACGAAAGGACTTTGAGTTGGAAAGGTATGCAGAGTTGTATGTGCGGCAAATAGTACGTCTTCATAGAGTGCCAGTGACGATCACATCGAATCGTGATTCAAGGTTTACGGCCAATTTTTGGAAGAGTTTGCAAGAGGCCATGGGAACCAAGTTACAATTCAGTACGACCTATCATCTACAGACAGATGGCCAATCGGAAAGAACGATTCAAACTCTGGAAGATATGTTGAGAGCCTGTGTAGTGGACTTCCGGGGCAAATGGAAAGAGCAATTGCATCTAGTGGAATTTGCCTATAATAACAGCTACCAACAGAGTATTCAAATGGCACCTTTTGAAGCCTTATATGGCCGAGCTTGTAGAACGCCATTATGCTGGGATGAAATTGGTGAGCGTAGTATCACAGGCCCAGAGTTAGTACAACATACGGTCAAAGCTGTTGGAATTATTCGGGATAGACTGAGGACAGCACAGAGTCATCAGAAGAGTTACGCCGATCGGAGACGACGACCTTTGGAATTCCAAATCGGAGACCATGTATTTCTTAAAGTATCACCTATGAAAGGACTGTCTCGATTTGGCAAGAAAGGAAAGTTTAGTCTAAGGTACGTCGGGCCATTTGAAATATTGGAAAAGATTGGCGATATGGCTTATCGACTTGCCTTGCCGCCTAATCTATCCCAAGTACATAATATTTTCCACGTGTCGATGTTAAGAAAGTATAAACCAGATCCGACTCACGTTCTAAGGTATGAGGAGATAGACGTGAACGACAAAGTGTCGTACGTGGAAAGACCAGTCAGGATCTAAGACTGAAAAGATCGGGTGTTGAGGAACAAGACGATCCCGATAGTCAAAGTCGTCTAGGAGCACCACGGAACGGAAAGTGCCACTTGGGAAAGCGAAGAGGCCATGAGACGTCAACATCCCTAGTTGTTTGAGTAGATTAAGGTATATTGCAAATTTTGAGGATGAAATTTTTGTAAGGGGGGAAGAATTGTAACAGCCTGAATTTCGATGTAATTTCGGGACCAATAAAATTGGTATTATTTCTCATTTCATTTTAGTAAGTCTCGCCCAGAGCTGATCACTCTCGGGATACTAACCAATAGGGTATGGCTAACTAGAAAATGGTACGTGGATCAGGGACCCGATCGTAAATTGGACACCGATCACGAAAAATGATGAGAGAGTATTATGAACCAATGCGGACCGATCTTAGGAAAGGTAATAGATTTGGTTTGGCCAAGGCCAATGATGTACAATCGAATCGCAGGTGATTCTGCATGACCGAGAGTGCACGTGGCCAACCAGTCCTGAACTTAAACCGGACGATCGTGACCTTTGAGACTAGTGATAATTTCTTATTCTCTCAATGATCATGACCGTCATGACTCGGATAACCCTAGGTCGATACGCGTAACCTCTAAACAACCGCCCATTAGTGAGAGATCCTGAAATTGGAAATAGAGCGAGTTATGATCACGAAATTAGACTCGGATTTCGGTATCGATTTTCGAAGGCCTGAGAAGCTATTTTCATGATTTTGACGTCATATTACGCTGACCACGCACGTTTGGGGATAGTACGGGCGAAAAATGGAATTTCGACCCAGAAGTCAAAAATTACTATTTTGCCCCTATGGGAGCCGACGTTGGTTTTTGAGGTCGTTTGAAGTTATTTTTCGAGGCCGATGACATTTTGGGGTGGCCACGCACATTTAGAGTGGTTACGGATAAAAATAAGAATTTTGGCTCGGAAGTGAAAAATAATATTATTTTATTCCCGAAAACTTTGCGGTCGATTTTCGAGAGCTTAAGAGGATATTTTCGCGATTCCGATGCCATATTATGTTGGCCACACATATTTGGAGTTGATTTAGCCAAAAATTAAAATTTCTCCCCTGGACTGGAAAAATGACCATTTTACCCCTGGGCTATTTTTTGTCCGAATTTTTGGAAAATTATTTGGGATAATTATTGATGGTTATCAGCTGCATTATTGGGGCTAAAGACCAGTTTGCCCATCAATTATTTAGCTAGAACGAACGTCGGCCGTCGGATTAGGGGTATTTTGGTCAAACGGCCCGGATCGGCGACACGTGGTGCCCACCAGCCCTATTATTTGATCAGATTAGATCAGTTTCTCTCTCCTCTCCCCCTCATTCGGCAGAACCACCCCAGAACAGCCCTCCTCCCCCATTTTCTCCCTCTTTCTCTCTCTTGGCCATTTCGCCGGAGCTTGCCGGAGCACCATCGGAGCCGCCGCTCGCCGGAACTGGTTGCTGGTCTGCTGTGGCTGTCTACATCTCGCCGTCCCCATCCCCCTCTCATCCCGTCTTCTCTCTCTCTCTCTCTCTCTCCCCTTCCGGCCAAAGGACTGCTGGAACAAGTCGCCACTGCGCCGGAGCTCAATCGGCCGAGCTGCTGCCACCGCGACCTCCAACTAGCCCATACGTCGCTGTTCATCGCCGTCCCATATAGGTCCCCCGTACGGCGTCCGTACGGTCCCCCCCGTACAGTCCGTATGGTCCCCCCGTACAGTCCGTACGGCTGACCGTACGCCGTCCGTACGGTGTCGCTGGGAAACACTGCCGCCGATTTCACTGTTCATCAGTGATCGGCCACCGTTTCTCATCGTCGTGGCCTAGAAATAAGTAAGTATACTTTCTAAACCTGATTAGGACTGATAGTGCGTTTTTCTGGACTGATTTAGGTATTATCGGTGTATGTTTCACATTGAATTGAGGACTGATTGGTGGAAATAAGATCCGAGGAATTTAGTGGGATTATTATAGATAATTATTGGACCCGAATTGAGGAAATAGCGGTTGTCCATATTTTTGAGGAATGTACCGGATTTTATGGGACAACAAGAATTATAAGCTGAATGGCCGAAATTATCCAGAGTGATTGGCTATTGATTAATTGGTGATTTATGGTGCTTAATTGTGAAATGCCATGTTGCGTGCTTGTGTAACTGAATCGTGCGAAGTGTGATTGGCCAATTGATGGCTTGAATTGTGTATTTGGAATTGGGCCGCACGGTACTAATTGGCCAAGTGAGCATGTTATTTATAAAATTGGGCACTGTGTGGTGGCTTTGATTTGATTGAGTGCCTGTACTTTGTTGATGCTCATGTTGTATTTTTCATGGTCACGCATTATGTATGCCGAGAGTGGGGCATGTGATGGAATTGTATGAAAATGCGTACCTGCCATGAGCATGTGATCACCTAATTGCTCGATGCGTTTTACGCCGAGTTCAGATAAAAATTGGCAGTGTGCCGTGTGATCACTTAAGGCCTTCGGGTCGTGCCGTCCTCATGCACTTTGTAGCAGGATGATGCCTGGTGCGTCCGGAAGACGACCAGCCTCATGCACTTTGTAGTAGGCTTTGGTTCACAAGGAGATTGGTATTGCGCCTCATGCACTTTGTAGCAAGCTAGAGACACTGGGCCATGTGATGCGTTTTTACGCTGGCCGCGGAGAGTTGTGGGCCTTTGGGTCGGATTAACAATTGTGGGCCTTCGGGTCGTAGCCTTCGGATCGTAATAATAAATTGAACATTTGTCAGTGTGCTAGTGTGGGCCAGTGGGCTGAGATATGAATTTAGCATGAACATAACACATGCATGCATAGAAATGCATTGGCCAGTATGTGAGTGTGTGGGATTTGGTGAATGGCTTATGATACGAACACTGATGAGCGTGAGCATGCGTATGACGTACGTATGAATAGCGTGTTTGTGTATGTGAGTTGAGAATTACATTGAAATGCTAACCTGCAGGGGCAGCCAGGTAAGTGATATGGGCTCGAGGGCCCAGGTCGGAGAATGATTATGATTGGTATTGCTATGTTGATTGTTTTATACCTGTCGAGAGAATGCATGTTAGCCTAGCCTAGGTTTAGGGGTTGTACTCGCTGAGATTTGTCTCACGGTTGTAATAACCCATATTTTCAGACCCCCGGCTTTGAGGATGGCAGGTGTGCCGATTCGTTTTGGGAGGAGTCCCGGCTAAATATGGTGTGGACTGCCGTGCCTCGTACCCTCTTTTGGTTGGTGGTTGTTCGCCCGTTTTGGCTCTTATAAATATATATGGGGTAGACATGAATATTGTATATAGTTTGATAGAAATGAAATGTATATGTTTTTAATATGATGGTTTTATTACTGTGCTATTCTTGGTTATCTTGTTTGTGTACGTGTGTGTGTGTGTATATATATATATATACGTCGCTTTCGCATGTGAGATATTTATCTGATTGTTGGGCGTTGGGTAGGCGACGCGTCCTGGGACGTCGCATCAAATTCGACCTCTTCGTGGGATGTTCGTGTTTCGCGGGGTACGGGGCGTGACATGGGCAGCAGCAACCGGTGGTGATAACTAAGCTTAAAGTTCAGTAGTTATGTTTTGAGTTTGGTCTTAGGGTTTTGGGTGTGGCAAGAAATTTAGGACTAGGGCGGGCGCTTTGCACCTTTGTATATAAGGCAAGATGTGAAGATGTACAACTCAAGATGTTAATTGGCTACATTCAAAGTACATGAAGGTAAGTGGTAATAAGATTAAAGGTCATGTTTTTTCCACTCCACCTTTATCTTAGACACTCCATTTTCTTCTGTTTTGACCATATTATCCCTTGTGGGGCTCACAACTTCTTATATAACTCTACAAAAATTCATTTTTTATTATTTAGTTAACTATTTTTGTTTTGTTTCTTTCTTTTTTCATTGCGGGTCCCACTTTTCTTCTTCTTTCTTTTCACGTCTTTGACGTCTCAGTTCTTTGCTCTTGCAAATCGTCTTTTTTTTTCTCTTGCTAGCCATTCTCTTCTCTCTACGCCTCTCACTCCTCCTTCTTATTCCCCAAACCCACGGTCCTCTATTTTCTATCTATGATGTCAACCCTATTATCCTCTACACTTTCGCTAGCATGGGCTTGGGCTCATCGATGACCTTCCCAACAAGCCCTTTTTTTCTGCCACACGCAGGCGGTGGAAGAGTAGACCGCATTGTTGTCGATTCTAATACAACATACCACATTTGCTCATAAAGCAAAATACACACCGCGGGAGAATCAGTTAGGTCTACCTCATGGCTGTAGCCTAATTTTAGGTACAAGAGGCGTCCTTTAGCATCCACTCTAGATTTAAACCCGATACCTACAATCTTGAGCAAGCGAAAGAATTTGGCCACCATTGTCGTCAAAGAAAATAGATTACTCAATTCCCCTTGAGATCAAACAACCAAATTAAGCATACCCTGCATTATTATTTCTAACAAGTTAATTAATGAGAAGCAACGATAGCATTCCAAAACTGATGATAAAGAACTTATGTAAACCATAGTAAGAAATTGAACCCAGAGGGAGGCACAAGTATGCTACAGATTACAAAGCAATTGCACAATTCATTCACAAACACTATTTTGATGCGCCCTACGCTCGAAACACAAGATTGAAACACAAGATCAAGCATTTCCACTACCTAAAACTCAAATTCACTTTTAACAAAAGATATCAAGAAACACTCAATAGCGAACGGAATGTGCATGATTCGAGACTAGGAAAACAAAAAGAAAAAAATAAGCTTTCGTCAGAACTGTATCTCCGATAGCGAATGAGGAGCGCGCTGATTGTTGAAGGAAGCAGTTCTTTTGAGAATTGCATATGCAGGAGAGATTGGCGTAGAAAAAGAATAAAATGGAGTGGGAGGCATAGAAGGAAGAGAATGGCCTACAAGAGAGAAAACACAAAGACGATTTGCAAGACCGGAGAACTGAGACGTCAAAAGCGTGAAAAGAAAGAAGAAGATGGAAAGTAGGACCCACAAGGAAAAAAGGAAGAAACAAATAAAAAGTTGACCAAATAAAAAAATCATTTTTATAGAGTTTTATTAGAATTGGTGAGGCCCACGATAGATAATATGGTCAAAACAAAAAAAAATTAAAGTTTCTAAGCCAAAGAAGGAGTGGAAAAAATGTTGCCCGTTAAAGATAAATATGGGATGGTTTTTTGGTGTTTGGCTTAAATGAAAAAAGGTTGTTTTATCATTCGATGGAAAAATTACCAAAAAAGTCTTAAACCTATTGTAATTGTATCAACTCAGTCCTAAATTTTTTATTTTTTTATCAATTAAGTCCTAAGCTTTTTGCTTTTGTGCCAATTCAGTCTACTCGGTCGATTTTGGCCGGAGATCGTTAATATAGACGCTAGCTGCTCTAAGTAGACATTTTTAAATAATTTTTCGAATTATTTTTTATTTTCTTTCTCTTTTCTATTTTTTCTTCAATTCTTCTTCTAGCCACCCAGCGACTAGCCAGAGGCGAGGGCCGGTGAAGTCGGCAGGTTGACCTTGCCCAGACACTAGCGAGCGTCACCATGGCTGGGTGAGGCTCATTGCTAGGTGAGGTTAACCTCGCTATCGAATGAAGTAGATGAATGAACGATTTTGATAGAGTTTGGTGCTCAAATTGAAGCAGAACTGAGCATATTCTAGGATTTTGTTTTGTGCTTGAGTTCATCGAGTGCGACGATTTCTCATTGTTTGAACAGCAAAACTCAACGAGCACTGCCATGGCGCCGAGCTCACACCAGTCCAAGCTCGAATACGACCAAATGACGCGGAAAGTCGTAAAGCAGTCCCATCGGACGGAGATACACCAGGGATACTAGATGGCCTCCATGCCGTGAAGGTTCATAATCTGAGACCTTTCACGACGTTGACTCACCTTCGACTGTTACCGCCCCGAAAAGCAGCCTTTTGTCTTCTTCGCTGCGTGGCATCGTTAATTGACCAAATTCTTAGCCCTGACATAGAATGTCAATTGTACACGAGACTTTTTTCTAGATTGAATCAAGAGGATCCCCGCACCGATCTTTAACCCGACGAATTGTATCGACAATTTCAGGCTAGAGTTTCCTCTTGTTAGGTGAAGGTATGCTCTCCAAAACTCAAAATGTTTGAATCATATTCATCCTCGTCCCTTCTACAGATTGAAAATGGATGACATGAGAAAAGTCTATTTTACATGGAGAAAAAGGAGAAAAGGAAAAGGTGACAAAAACATCAGTCAAGCTAAAATGTGTCAGGCTTGGCGAGACCCTGCTCATCGGATTGCGATTACTCATATTCATGAGTTGAACGGTCATAACACACACTCTGGGCTTGCAAATTCCAACGACTAGTCACTGTGGAGAAGGTGGTCCAAAGAAAACAATACAAGACATTATGGTTCAACTGGAAATTTTTTTAACTGGCCAGGATTTATTAAAAAAAATAAATTTCAAATAATGATATAAAGTGAAACCGTTTTCTCAAATGATGCCTAGAAATGGACCTCATATCAAATAAAGGTTTAAAGTAAACATCTTAGCCTTAAATAAGGCCCGAACTTACCGGTCGGTCTAATGTTTGCTAGCGGGCTTTTCGACATGGCAAGAGTTGGGGCAATTTTGCCCAAAATTTTCTGTTGATACCCAAATTGAAGCTGGAGTTCGTGCTAACCAATTGAACGATGACCAAAACCCTAAAAATAAAAAAGCCTCAAATTGAATTCGCTATTCATGTTTTCTCCGTCTCCCGCTACAGTGACGAATGCACTTCTGATGAACGACCAACTCACCAGCAAAGCCTCCTTGGGTCGGCTTCCAACAACTATAAACATCGTTGTAAGGGTCATTGTAGAGCCTTATTAGGTGTTGCAAGCAGCTTAGTTTGTTTGAAAGTCCAATTATAGTTCGTTGGATCACAATATATATATATATATATATATATATATATATGTGAATTCAATAGACCAAACTTTATATATCAAGCTCTCCTAAAGAAAATATCATCTTTGCGAAAGTCAAAATAGCGGACCTAAAGAAAAATATTAACACCCATCCTGTGGCATCTAATTGCTAACAATGGCCCTTCAACTTAATTGTGTTTACAGACCAAAAAAGACTTACTTGAATATTTTAAGTCAATTTTATTATAAGTTACCAAACAAGCTTAATCTTTTAGGTACTGAATTTTTTAATTTTCTCATTTAATTGGGTTATTAAACAAGCCCTATTCAATATAATAAAAATTTAAAAATAAACTACAATCTGGCCTATTATATTGTTAGAAGCCTTAAACCTATCAATAATGTTCATCATTCCATATTTGGTAACAAGTCAATATTATTCAATACTCCATATTCAGCTACTAAAAAAAATGGCTTGTTTCTTTGATTTATATAAAAGTAAAAAAAATTATTTTGTTTCCTTTATAGCCAAAATTTAAAGTATTATTTAAAATTTCAAAAGAATATGAAAAAATTATATGTGAATCTACTTGTCAAAAATTGAGCGTTGTGAAAATTTTCAGACTTTCGGTTTTGAAAAAATAACCATGATATATAGATTAAAGACCAATTTGATAACATAATTAAGTGCTGAAAATTGAAAGTTTAGCACTTAATGTTAAACTTGCTTAATAAACTTAATTAGCATTGACATGATAAACTCAATTCAGTCAAAAATCCATTTAATGTGGCCAGTAAGGGAGGATTACATAATAAAAAATAGATGGCAACTAAAATTAACAAATATATTGCTAAAGCCTACGAATAATTGTCATTATTATACCTTTGCAAGAAATCAATAACATTTAGCTGTAACTTGACAATTATCACAAAACAACTTTTTATTTTTATTTTCAATACTTAAAATTGAGTACTGAAACTTTTAGTGCCCTGTTTGACAAATTTACTATTAAACTTTACACTATCATATGCCGGTCTACAATCTGCAGAAACATCCTCAATGGTATTTCTATCGACCTTCTGGCAATGTGACCGTTAGAACATTGGCTGTGTAGGCTTCTTCCTTAACTAAAGATGATTTTGAGCTACCTGGACGCCTCTCCGTGAAGAAACCAGGCGCTTTAGGCTGTGGCAAGGTTGCTCCTTCATTTGCCAACATGAAAACAACACTAGACATTATTGGCCTATCTTCAGGAAACTTTTGAACACATAACAAGCCCACGTGAATGCATCTCTCTGCTTGAGACTTAACAACAGAGTTGCATAAAGATACATCTACGAGTTCCATGGCCCTCCCTTCACTCCATAGCAACCATGCCTAAAAAATTTAAACCATTCATGATTACCACTATATGTGCATCAAAAGCAAAACACGTCTACGGGAACAAAGAACAAATGGGATGAGGTTTTAGGAGAAACAGAATATCTGATCTTGTTTAGCTAAAAAGAAAATGGCAGATTTTAATAATCATCTACCACTTACGTGCCCGAGAAGGTTGTGAGAATGATCAGGATGTTGGAATCCTCTATTCCTTTGGCTACTGACGATCTCTAATAAAAGCACACCGAAGCTAAAAACATCGGATTTTACAGAGAATTTTCCGTCAAAGGCATATTCTGGGGACATGTAACCACTGCATCAAGCAAATCAGGCTTCAGTTTCTCAAAATACTGATGGATAGTGCCGTGTTCGAATGAATCAAGATGAGAATCTTACTATGTACCAACTATTCTTCTAGTCTTTGCCTCTGTGTCATCTCCTTGAAAGTTCCTTGCCAGGCCGAAATCTGAAATCTTTGGATTCATGTCATAATCCAACAAAATGTTACTCGTTTTAAGGTCTCTGTGGATAACTTGTACTTTTGAATCCTGGTGGAGATAGAGAAGTCCTCGGGCGATTCCTAAAAAAATGTCAAATCGCCTTTTCCATTCCAAAGAGGAGCTTCCGTCATGATCTGCACGCACTCAACCCCATAAAAAACTAATTAGGTTGTTAGCATTTAGCTGTATTTTCTAGTGATGGAATAAACAGACAGAACAAAAGCATAAGCAATCGAGTGAAAAGGAATTCAGAAAGATGAAGTGGTTCTAACCAAAAATGAAATAATCCAAGCTTTTGTTTGGCATGTATTCATAAATTAACATTCTTTCTTCACCATCAATGCAGCAGCCAACAAGTCCAACAAGATTCCGGTGCTGAAGTCTGGCGATTAGAATGACTTCATTCATAAACTCATCAGGACCTTGCCTAGAAAATTTTGACAGCCTTTTCACTGCAACTTCTTGTCCTGTGGAAAGACTTCCCTGCATGTCTTTTACTTATTGAGGGCCTCTATTGTTATTTTAATTTATTGATTTATAATTGATTACCTTGTAGACTGAACCAAAGCCGCCCGCTCCAAGCTTGTTTGTTTGAGAGAAATGGTTGGTGGCAATAGCAACAGTAGCGAAATCATATAATGGCAAGTCAATGTCATCTGTCCCACTTGCCATGCCTACAAGGGCTGTAGACAGTTTCTCAAAGCATATCATAATCTCAACAAGAAAAAAGCAATCCGAATTTGATCACATGAAGGAAAAGGAAGGTATTTAGCTTACGTCGTCTTTTCATTCTTCTCTTCCAGATTATGCTCAATGTCATGCCCACTACAAGCAATCCCGAAATTGCTGAAGCCACTATGATAGTCACCAGTTTCTTGGATGGACCGTGAATTGAATCTAACATACAGGAAGAAGTGAAGTAACTAAATTCAGAGAAAGAGTTCATCCGTAAGCTGATGAATCTATCTATGTTAGAGGAACTTGAACATGAGATATAAACAGTAAGGAACAGAACAGTAGTTCAGTCAGATATTGACAGAGGACGCTTCGACGTAATGAAAGATTGGAACAAACAAGAAAAAGCAATTGCTAAACCAATTAGCCAGTGCAGATAAAATATTTGTATTTACCTAATTCAGAAGCAGGTAGCCGTAGGAAGAGATATTGCCCATTATCAACCACGTCAATTTCCTTAATATCAATGAGATCGCCAAACCACATCAAGCAGCCTACCCCTCTAATATCCGAATTAGCATAAGCCGTGCAAGAACAATTCTTTAGACACTCAACCTTGCACTCCCCAAGGCTCATATTCTTGAATAGCTGGAAATCTACCAAGTCAGGTAATTTCAACTGCGAAAGCTTCTTAAAACCTTCCCGACGAGAACAATTCAATGTAATTTTCCTCATGCACCCCTCTGTGGAATTAAGCATGTCCCACGCTTCTTGTGACTTGGGCATAAAACCCTGCAAGCAGAGGCATCTTGGGGTTTGGTTAACTCTGCACACGCCATTAGCGCCACACAGTCCATAGGTGTCACAAGGGTCATGAGGGAGCGAGGACATCAAATCCCACTCCCTGCTTCCACTCTTCAATAGATGAACCTGCATAACACCATCTGAGCTTAATGCGAATTTGACAATGATATTGTCCTTTAAAGTTTCAAACTTCAAATAGGCACCCGTTCCATTGTAAACGGCGATGGTTTTAACGGCGATATTCGGCTCGCTGTGTATACCACCGAATTCAACTCCATTCCATGGCCCGGTTCGATATACTTTGACTGACCCCTTCCTGACTATTTCAACTTGAGGTAACCCGTCTATTTTGTATCCGGACGTATAGTCACCAGGGGAAGGATCATCTGTACTTCTCCAAGAAGTCAGATGACGTTCCAAACCGGTTCTAAAGTTCCATTCCACTGTCATACCGTCCAACATCGTGTCTGATGGGTAATCAAAGCTCTGCCATGAGTAATCAACAGAATCTGAACTGTTGCTTTCCCTAAGAACAAGGTTACCAGAATCTAAGAGCCGTGCAACTGGGTTTCCCATAACCTTGGTTGAATTCGTTGACCAAATGACGCTCTTTGATTGGTTGAGAAGAACAAGTTCACCTTCATTGCTTATTTCCAGAGTACCATTTGAATCGGTGAGTGGACTGTTCCTGTTAGCAACCCAAACAACCGTTTCAGGACTCACCACGAACCAAATCCCTAGGAAGCTGTTCTTTGAGCTTCCGGCAGAGAAGAAACCAAGCTCAAATTTTCGGCCCTGGGAAACTAAAGTCTCTCCTTCTTTAATAGATTGAACTGAACTCAAGGTGTCACCTGCACTTGACAGGCGCAACAGTGACAGAAGGACGATGGAAGTGCAAAAGGAGCTGAAGATAGGAGGATCTGCCATTACAAACCCTTCTGCATGATCTACGAGATGAAGCAAATAACTAGATAAAGATTCAAACTTTTCAGAATAGCATATCGGGATAAGAAATAGAAGACAGATACCTTTGTTTGGTGCAGAGCAAGTTCTGGGACTCGCTGATTGGATTGAGTCGGGTCATGCAAGAAGACCAGCCACTCAAATGTTCGTGGACCAGTCTCCAACACACTAAAATCTGTCAGGCTTGGCAAGAACCTGGTCATCGGATTACGATTAGTCATATTCATACGTTGGAACGGTCATAACACGCTATTTGGGCATGCAAATTCCAACGACGACATTTCCGTATGGTCGTTGTCGTAGAAGGTCTAAAGAAAACAAAAAAGATTTTATGGTTCACCTGAAACTTTTTTTACTGGTCAGAAATCATTGAAAAATACTCAGATGTAGTAAGACTGGCTTTCAAATGGATATTATAGAGCCTTATTAGATGTTGCAGGCGGCTTAATTTGTTTAAGAGCACAATTACAGTTCGTCGTACCACTATATAGATGAATCTAATAGACCGAGCTTAATATATCAAGTACTGCTAAAGAACCCATTAACTCTGTGAAAGTCAAGATAGTGGAATAAACTTTCCGTCTCACTAGACAATTAGGTCCTAGAAATTTAATTTTGCCCCGCAAATTGTAATCTATTAAAGGCCTTACTGTGTCCTCAAATAGTTAATGATGGTCCCTTTCATTTTCATCTCCCTATTTAATCAGCCCATCCGTGCCGAGGGGGCCGTAAAAGTAAATTGCCCATGTACGTATATAAGTGAATTAAATTAACATTGAAAGAAATTCATCACTTGCAAATTTGTCCCACGAAATATTATATACATAATTTCACATATATTCATAAAAATATATTAATTTCTGCTGTTTACGATTTGTGTCCTGTCTTTCTCCGAATGGAACGCTAGAATTCTGCGTGATAAGGGTACATGAGACAACTCCCTTTTGTCCTTCTCTCAATCCAACAAAGAAACCACTCAAAAATGAAAGAAAGATAAGGAAGTTTCAGTAAGCAGTTGGCTCCAATCTAGCTCTTGCGCCTTAGTGAATTGATTATTTAGCCTTTGTGTATAATACATTCTCGTAATTCGGGAAAGCTACATTACCATAATTCATCCATTCTGCGATTTGCCCATTTTGTTCGTTTCAATTTCCCTATCCTCCATGTGAATTATTTATAATTCTGGAAAAAATATATATTTTTTACTCCAATTCAAGTGGGAGTTATTTCAACTCTGCACGTAGCGAACTTATAATTGATTGATGAGGTTTAAAATTGAACATACAGAGCAAATTCATAAGGACTGCGCATGAATGGTAAAGTGCCGGATGGTTCTCTAAAAGAATGCATGGATTTTTTTTTTTGGTCACGAATAATGCAGGGATTAAATAATTCACTTTTAAATGGATCTTTTAACAAAGTGGACTAGTATTTTCTGCAAAAAAAAATAGAAAATTGGCTCCGATCTAGCTCTTGCACCTTAAATCATAGAGTACAAAGACCAAATTGAACGATGACTAATAATTTAGGACAAACTTTGATATCATCCTTCCTATTTAAATCTGGAGCCCATTGGCTGAATGAACTTAACGAATTAGAAGCTCGACACTTGCATATCCAACTTCATTTCACGCCAATAACTCTAACAGGAGATTGAAGTCTCGTGAAAGCGCATTGTCATATAGAACACTGTCATTCTGGAATTTGCCCATTTTATTCCTTTCATGTTCCCTCTCATCCTTGTGGGCTTCAATGGTGGGATCTAATAAGCCGCTCGCTATATAGAGAACTCGTGACTTGCTCGTAAAAGATGCAAAGTTCTTGCAGATTGCGAGGAGACAAGGGGAAAATTGTCTAAAAAATCATAAACCGATTGAACTTTTGCTAATTCAGCCATAAACCTTTTAATTTTGCCAATTGAGTCCTTAACCTTTTCACGTTTTGTCAATTGAATCCATCCGGTCAATTTTAGTTGGAAATCGCTGACGTGGACACTGGCCACTATAAGATGGCTAGCGCTAGCGCGAACAATTTTTGAAAATATTTTAATATTTTTATTCAAAATTTTATTTTTTATTTTTCCTTTTTTCTTTTCTTTTTTTATTACTAAAAATTCAAAAAAATCAAAATATTATTAAAAATTATCCACGTTAGCACAGGTCGCACCACGTAAGACGACAAACATCGACATCATCGATTTCTAGCAAAAATTGGGCGGATTGACTCAATTGACAAAATATGAAAAAAGATTAAGGACTCAATTGATAAAATTAAAAGGTTTAGAACTAAATTAATAAAGATGTAACAGGTTTAAGATTTTTTGGACAATTTCTCCGAAGACAAGCGTAGCGCATGCAAGAGGAGGCAAAATCCAACGCTTCTCAAAAGACGCTGACACGGGAGACGATCGAGACGAAATGAGAATCGTCATTGCTGTTGGGGTCATCGTCAAAGTCAATGCTAAACCAAAGGAGGGGATATCCTTTCATTTTCAAGTGCTGGCCACGTGTTTGACAAAATGGCCATGTGGATTGAGACAATGTTCGAGCGCATGAAATAAGAGCCACATGTTGCCTTCGGTTTGAATCGTTCAATTCTCGCATTTACATGGACACCGACGTAGGAAAAAGAAAAGCCCCGATTAAGAAAAGACCAATCGGCATCTCCAACTTGTATTGATTGAAGGGACGAGAAAAAACGGAAGTATGATGCCGAATTATAGCTATTAGCCCATGTGAAGCCAATCTTAACAAAAATACAATGCTAAATTATTGCCCTCAGCCCATGCGAAACGAATCTTTTGATGGCACATAAGACAAAGATTATAGCTGCAGACAGCGATGAGCTCAATGACCCGAGCCTAGTATTATTATTGAACGATAATCAAGCTGAATTGTTGTTTCCAGTTGATCCCAGGAACGAGCTCCGGCTCGCTCGTCGGATCAGTAGCGAATCCTAAGGAGAGATCTACCCCGGCAGGTTGCTCGCTAACTGATACTTGGTTTTTGCTTTATAAGTTCCGCTTCTAGTTTGATTCTGATTAAAGTTTTCGGCGAATTATAGTATTCCCTTTTGATGACATGAGTAAGCTCTGTTCAACAATTAAGTAGGGACTAGTGAGAAAAGCACATATTACCAGTGGAGGCGTGGAGAGAGAGAAAGCCATCGCGATAGACCTTGTTGTCCTGCTTTGGGTGCTCCGTGAAGGTGATGTTCCATTTCTTCACAACTTCCATGGTCATGCATCTGGGATTTGAATTTCTAGGAATTTCAATAGATGTGAGAATGCGTTTGATAGCTTTACCAGTTTTGGCGGAAGCGAAAGAATTATGAAATGTGAGATGTGGGGTTAGACCTACAATCCTCTTGAGACGAGCTAAAAGTTTTTGGACAATTATTAGGTTCGTAACATGATTTCTACACACTTTGAAGATAATAATGTAATCGGGTTTTTCCACATGTCAATCACTCAGCGGTGAATGTTTAAATCAATTCTCAATCTGATAATAGATTTAATAACAGTCCAAACTCTCTTGTTTGTTTCTTCTACTATGTTTTTTGAACTTATGAAAAGCACACGTTCTTTATTAATAGGGTAACATAAGCACATATAAAACGCACGTTCAAATAAAGTGATTTGATTTCTTCTTATTTTGAATCTATTTTTTTTTCATGTAATTATATTTTCAAGAATATCAGGTTTATGCCAAACTGACCTAATATAGCTAAATAATCTCGATTTCTTCTCAATCATAAGATGTCATATTGAATGTAGCAAATTGTAATCCAAATTTTTACATGATTTTTTTGGATCGAAATTCCTTTACATGATTGTTGGATGGGTGTAATTTAATATGTGAATTTTGCTCAAGTAAAACATACTTCAGGCAAACTTATGATGACAAACTTTTGATCCAATTTTTTCCCGGTACTTTTAAGACAATCTCACCATGAGCAAACTTTTGACAAATTTTGCTTTACTTGCAACATATTTAACCGGATACCCTGCTTACAAACAAATCCATAATCAACATAGGTTCCCAAATGGACCCGACAAAGAGTAAAGCCTCTCCCAAGGGGGCTAAGGCCGACAACTTAAAAACCGCATGCCGCTCGCCTAATTCTCGATAAATGCAGGAGTAAGCCACACCAATGGTATGCTTCCTCTCCCTCTATCAATTCCATACCTTACGCTCTCTAGTCCCATGCTAATTTAAGCATCGGAGGATTCTTCATGGGCCAGAACCTGGGAACTTCTTCTCTTTGTGGTGTGCAGGTTCAAGGCACGATTTACAGAAAAATAAAATAAAATTGAAGCTTGTGCTTGTTGCAACTCCAAGAGAAAAAGGATAAACATAATTACCATCTCACTACACTTTGAAGAAAAGTTGGCAAGCTTCGAGACCAAATAAGCCTCAAGTCATTCGAGGGGCGATTTTCTTGCATCCGTGGATGTAGAATATGTATTATATATGCAATATGCAACTTTCTAAAGTACTTATTCCTCCTCTTTTCTTTGCAACTCGCAGGCCCATATGTTCATAGCTCGTTAACGCATCAGAAGTGAATTCTCAAGTCATTCTTAATCATAAGCTCCACTGCTCATAGTCAAGAAGTGCGATTCCAATGGCCGAGTCTGTTGTTTTGTCCGTGGGGCAGGCAATAGGAAAGCTGCTCACTGATGAGGACAAGCTCTAGTGGGGCGTGGAGAGCAAGGTCAAGGACCTGCAAAAGGAGCTGGAGCTGATTCAGGGCTTTATGAGGGATGCGGACGCGAGACAAGAGCGCGAACAAGCCGTTGGAGTATGGGTCGCGCAACTCCGAGACATTGCCTATGATGCCGAGGATGTAATAGAGAGATACATCCTCAGAGTCGCACAGAAGAAGGGACAAAACACCGTCAAAGCATATGCTTGCTTCATGGCGAAGTGCACGTGCTTGCATGTTCATGTGGTGGGGACAGAGATTGGGGGCTTAAAATCCAGCATCTCCGATCTTAGAGCAACAATGCAGGTCTATGGCATACAACCTGTGAATGATGGCGAACGCAAACAGGCGAGAGCTTTGATGCCAGAACGTAGTTATGCCTATTTCGAGAAGGATATTGTTGGGAGAAAGATATAGTATTGAGGTGTTGGTGAAAGCGCTGAAGGACGGAAAATAGCACCGAGTTGTTTCTATATTGGGAATGGGTGGTTTGGGTAAGACGACATTTGCTAAAAAAGTTTTCGCTCATGATGAAGTGGAGTAATTTCAATGGTTTTGCTTCGGCTTGCATATCTAAAAATTTCCATGTGGTGCTACTGGTGCTAACATGAATAATTTTTAATAATATTTTGAATATTATGAATTTTTAGTAATAAAAAAGAAAAGGAAAAAGAAAAAGAAATAATAAATAATAAATAAAATTTTGAATAAAAATATTAAAATATTTTCAAAAATTATTCACATTAGCGCCGGCCATCCTATGGCCATGCCATAGGACAAAATTAAAAAGTTTAAGGCTGAATTAGCAAAAGTGTAATTGGTTTATGATTTTTTAGACAATTTTCCCCTTGTCCACTCGCAATCTGCAAGAACTTTACATCTTTTATGAGCAAGTCACGAGTTCTCTATAGAGCGAGCGGATTAATATATTCTGCCATTGAAGCCCACAAGGATGAGAGGGAACATGAAACGAATAAAATGGGCAAATTCTAGAATGACAACGTTCTATATGACAATGCGCTTTCATGAGACTTCAATCTCTTGTTAGAGTTATTGGCGTGAAATGAAGTTGGATATGCAAGTGTTGAGCTTCTAATTCATTAAGTTCGTTCAGCCAATGGGCTCCAGATTTAAATAGGAAGGATGATATCAAAGTTCTTCCTAAATTATTAGTCATCGTTCAATTTGGTCTTTATACTCTTTGATTTAAGGTGCAAGAGCTAGATCGGAGCCAATTTTCTTTCTTTTTTTTTCAGAAAATACTAGTCCACTTTGTTAAAAGATCCATTTAAAAGCGAATTATTTAATCCCTGCATTATTTGTGATCAAAAAAAAATATCCCTGCATTCTTTTAGAGAACCATCCGGCACTTTATCATTCTTGCACAGTCCTTCCTCATGTATTTTCTTTGTATGTTCAATTTTAAACCTCATCAATCAATTATAAGTTTGCTACATACAAAGTTGAAATAACTCCCACTTGAATTGGAGTCAAAAATATTATTTTTTTTCCAGAAATATAAATAATCCACAGGGATGACAGGGAAATTGAAACGAACAAAATGGGCAAATCGCAGAACGGATGAATTATGTTAATGCAGCTTTCCCGAATTACGAGAATGTATATATGAGCTTCGAAACTATATTATACACAAAGGCTAAATAATCAATTCACTAAGGTGCAAGAGCTAGATTGGAGCCAACTGCTTATTGGAACTTCCTTATCTTTCTTTCATTTTTGAGTGGTTTCTTTGTTGGATTGAAAGGACAAAAGGGAGTTGTCTCATGTGTCCTTATCACACAGAATTCCAGCATTCCGTTAGGAGAAAGACAGGACACGGCATATAGACATTAGGTTCATTTGCATTAATAAGATCTATTAGAACATATTTTTTCTTGTTTTTTTAGAAAAATTAAATTAAAATTAATTGATTAAAAAAATAAAAATATATTTCGGGCCGGTTTGACCCGGTTCGGGGTGGACCGGGTCCGACCGGCCCTTTTTCGTTCCTTACTTCTTTCTCCGCGCGGGTCGGCCCACTTTCCCTTTCCCCTTGGCCCGGCCTGCAACTGTTCTTCTTCCCCAAAGGCCATCCACGCGCTCTGGGGGAAGGAGAAGCCACAGCAAGAGCACAGACACAGGGGAGCAGGGGCAGACCGGCGTGATCTGCGGGCCGGGATCAGGCCGGCCACAGCAGTTGGCGGTGGCAGGAAGCCATGAGCGCCTGCCGTGGCTCTTAAGAGCCGGAGTGAGAGAGAGAGAGAGATGCGGGGGAGAAGGGGGTGAGACCGTGAGAGACGGAGAGGACCGGAGAAGCTGAGAGAGGGCTGAGAGGCCAAGAGTAGAAAGCGAGGCCGAGCGAGTGGCCGCGTCTGAGTCCCGGCCGACGACCCCCGGCCGGCGTTTACCCCTTTCCCTCACACCGAGCACGGTAAGGCATTTTTTCGTTTTTTTCGTTTGATTCGGGGTCGATCTCCCGAGGATGTTGGCTTGGAGGCGTGCAAGGTGACCGGACGTAGTCCAATCTATCATGTTCGCCCTCATTCGCCGCCGTCAAGCCGAATTGGGAGTGCCACAAGCGGCCGCCTCTCCTTCCCCTGTTTCGGCTCCTTGTGCCCTGTTTTCGGGCTCACTGGCCGGAGCTCGCGGCCGTCCGGCTCGCGCGAGTGCCGGCCCATGACGTCCTCATGCTTGCTTCTGCGTTCCTGGATGTCTTGAGTCGAGAACCCCAGCCGAGTTTGAGTCTTGATCGAGCCGAAATCGTTCATTTTTACAACGCACTCCAACAGTTCGTTAAAATGTTCCAAAGAGATCTGTTTTCTTGATTTGCCTCGTTCTTGGCCGGTTCACGGCCGGCGGTGACGCGGGCGAAGGAGGCTTGCGGTTCGGGCGGCAGTCCGGGCGGTGGTCCTGGCGCCAGTCCGGACAAAGCAATTTTTCGTTTTTATTTTTATTTTTTTCCAGGTGAAGCAGTTGCACGTCTGATAAATGACCATCTTACCAGCAAAGCCACATTGAGTCGGCTTCCCGCAAGTGTAAAGATCGTTGTAAGGGATATTGCAGAGCCTTATTAGGTGTTGCAGGCAGCTTAATTTGTTCAAAAGTCCAATAATAATTTGTCGTATCACAATATATATGTAAAAGACAGGCCAAACTTTGTATATCAAGCTCTGCTAAAGAAAAAATATCATTTATGTTGTTGACACCTAAATTTTGGCAACCATTTAGTGTAATTTGCATAGAAAATTAGGGATTAAATTGTTAACCCCTAAACAAAAAATATTTAAATGGCATAACATATAGTTTAAATTCATTGCATTTTTTTGCATCGGACCGGCGGTGAATGAACGAGCTTAAATTTCATCGAATGGGACTCGGCTCGCTTGAAATGCAAAGGCCGGGAATTATAAGTCAAACGGGCTCGGTTGTTTTAATTTGAATTTAATTCAGCCCATTGTCATTAATTAATTCAGCCCATTATCATTAATTAATTCAGCCCATTAATTCAGCCCATTTAAATTAAAGCCCAAGCCTAAGCCCATTAGGACTAAAAAGCCCATCTAATTGACCTAGGTTAATACTATATATACATTATTAGGTCAGAATTTTAGGGGGGCTCACTCATAATTTTCAGATCAGTTTTTTTTAGAAGGTGAGAGTGAGAAAGAGAGAGAGAGAAAGAGACCGGCCGCGCACCGCCCCCTCGTCGCTGCGCTCGCCTGCTGCCCGCCGCGCGACGCCGTGCCTGCCGCGCCTCACGCCCACCGCCGTCGTTGCCGCTGCTTCTCGCGCGACGCCGCGCCTGCCTGCTGCCGCCTTGCTGTGCCTGCTGCCGCCGAGCCCGACGTCCTAGCCGCTCCCAGCCTGCGCTGCTGCCGCCTTGCCGTGCCTGTTGCTGCCGAAGCCCGACGTCCCAGCCGCTCTCTGCCAGGCGCTGCTGCTTCCCGCGCATCTGCCGTTGCCGCTGCCGCTGATCCTCACGCCGTCGCCGCCGCTGTTGCTTGCTGCTGCCGAGCCTGCTGCTTCCCGCCGCGCGACGCCGACACCGCCGGTGCTGCTGCTCGCCGCTGCTCCTCAGGCCGACGCCGATGCCGCTGCTGCTTGCTGCTGCCGCTGCCCTTCCCGCCAACGCCGACGCCGCTGCTGCTTGCTGCCGAGCCCGACGCTGCTGCTGCCGTCCTCGCCGGAGCTGTCGTACGCCGGTGCTGCCTTGCTGTTCCGTCGCTGCGCCCTGCCGACGTCCCAGCCGCTGTCCCCGCCGAGCCCGACGCTGCTGCCGCCGTCCTCGCCGGAGCCGTCACACGCCGGCGCTGCCTTGCTGTTCCGTCGCCGCCGCTCCGTTGTCGTTCCCGTCACCGCGCCGCCAAATCCGCCGTTCACTGTTCGTCCCGATCCGCAAGTTCGAATTTGGAAATTATCCGCAAATTAGGTAATTGAACATTATCTAATATTTTTATAATATTTCGTTTCTTAATTTTTAAATGTTTGAATATTCTGTGAATATTGCGTGGATTGCTAGATATCTTAGGATAATGTTTGCCTTGTTCGCAATATTTGAAAATATTCAAAATTAGGAATCTTTCCTAATTCAGCAACGTATCTGGACAACTATCCGACCTTATCCCTAAGGTATGATACGTGGCGATACGGAAAATCATTATCCTATCCATAATCACTTGGGTACGATAATGATTTTTATCTGCTTTCCAAATTTGAATGATCGACTTTCCATTAATATCTATAACCCTATAGATATGACCGATAGTTCGATTCTTGTGCCTAATCTGAATTTGAAACGAATCTTGTGGATTGCGTGGCTATTTTAAATGTGGATGCTATCTCTGTTTAGATTATTTTCCCTTTTTCAAATAAAAAAGGAAAATTCAAAAAATATCAGTTAGGATTTGAATTTGAGTTTTTTGCATGTTTAAGAATCCTAAATATATCTAGAAGATAGAGTAATTATTTAATTTAAATTAGGACTGGAAATAATCTATTTCCTAGTTTAAATCAAGTAATATTCTAATCTTAATAGATTATTTAGGTTATTTTTTAATTCCGAATTTTCATAGAAATCCCAAAAAAGAATGAATTTGTTTTATGGTAGATTAGGATAGAT
Source organism: Syzygium malaccense (assembly GCA_031216405.1). Lineage (NCBI taxonomy): Eukaryota > Viridiplantae > Streptophyta > Magnoliopsida > Myrtales > Myrtaceae > Syzygium > Syzygium malaccense. Next base: position 3,506,511 of record CM062258.1, on the reverse strand, counting down.
TGCATTCTTTATTTAATTAATTTATTATTTCGAATTTTAGCAAAAAATCCCAAAAATAAGTCATGTTAGGATATGTTAAGTCATCATAGGTTGCATGTTAATTTAGGCATATTTTTATTCCGAATTTCATCAGAAAATACCAAAAATAAATCATTTGCCCGTCATTAGAATTAGGTCACGTCGTCGCATGACATATAGTTGGTATGCTAGGTTGCATTACTTGCATGTCATTATTGCACGTCATTGCATGTAGATTAGGTTTAATTTAAATAAGTGAAAATCAAAAAATGTGGAATGAATTGCTTGTTAATTAGAAATCATATTAGGTTGTTGATGTGATTTTCTAGCTAACCATGCAGATGCTTACGTTGCTTCGAGGTAAGTAATTCTCCTAATCTTGCAATTTATTTAATGCTTTCTTGAGTGTTAAATTGGTGGTTTGCGTACCCGCATGAACACCTCACATGTTAGTGACTAAGTTAAAATGGATCCAAACTGCTTGCCAAAATATTTTTGAAAAGAAAAGGTACCGAAAGGGCGTTAGACTAGATCTAGCGTAATCAAGTCCCCGGGCTTAGAATCTCTGGTTCGTAGGAATAAAACATATCTCCCTATGTTTTATTTAGGTTTCTAATCGACCTACCACAAATTGATTAGTGGCGACTCCAAGCATAAAAACATTTGCATGTTAAAAACTTAAACCCAAAGTTGCGAATTGGTAGGGCTTGGGAGGGCTCGAGTTAGGTTTAGTCCTAATAATCCATTAGCCTGAGAGGAAGAAATTTTTAGGTCGCGACAGCTTGGCGACTCCGCTGGGGACTTGAGTTAAAACTCTTAGTGGACTTAGGCCAGTTTTTCTTTTCAAAAAATATTTTTGCTTGGCAGCGAGGATCCCAGGTACGTTCCTAACATTTTAGGTGTTAAATGTTTTTGCAGAATGGGAGGTATAAGGGGAGGCGTGACTGTTAACCCTTGTTTTGCAGGGAGGTGTTGGATGTATGGTTTATTTTATGCACGAAGCGCTGTATGATATAACCTGTTGTGCATGCCTTACATTTACACTACACCGCACACACTACCCGCTGCCGGACCTGGGCGGCACAGGTTTAGGATGGTACTGAGAAAATGGACACCCCGACCACACCCGCGTGGTATGGGTCGCCTTTCTTGGTCCCGAAAGTTCTTTCGTGGTGTCATTGAATACCTGCCACGGTTGCACCCTTTGCAACCCGGGTCGGCTCTTTGACTGAGCCGGAGTCAGGGGAATCTCAGCCTAACCACCACCATGACTGGTTTAGCTCGGTAATCCTCATGTTTCCATTTTGCAAGCCAGAGTCTAGGTAGAAATCGAACCTCACATTTCATGCGCATGTCTATGTGATTGCCATCATTCTACCGGGTGAAGTAAGATTTCTAAACCTTTATCTCGCAATTTATTTATCTTTCGTCTTTTTCTTTGGTCGGTCCATGACATTAGGTCGGTCGCGAGTCTTGGTCTATACACTATGGGAGGGGCAGACATCCGGATTCTTGATGCTCCTAAGGACGAGCTCCGTGCCTGGTGGAATCTACTCAGTCCGACCAACCGCAGGTTAGTTGAGGGCCACATCGGGAGGCTCCTCCCCCTACTGGAGGTCAAGGTCCGTACTGGCCTCGTTCGAGCATTAGCGCACTTCTGGTGTCCCGAAACCTCTACCTTTATATTCGGTAAGCACGAGCTCACCCCGACATTGGAAGAATATAGCGTGCTCATTGGAAAACCATTGGAGTCGGATTTAGTCACACCACCTTTGGGAATTGATTCTACTTTAATGTTGGCTGAATTTTTGAATGTCGGAAAAGATGAATTGGGAAAAGTTTTAAAAGCAAATCGTGGCACATGTCCTTTTTCATTCCTGAGCCAGTGTTTTGAAAAAGCCACATCTTTTCAAAAAGGCAGAATCTTTTTGCTAGCGTTTTTCGGGTTCGTGATTTTTCCTCACTGTAAGAATGCATGTAATCCGTCAATCGCATGGTTGGTCCAACAGGTCTGTCTTGAAAAGAATTTTATCAACATCATTTTAGCAGAGACTTTCATTTCCCTCACTAAATTTAAGCAACATGTTGACAAAACTTTTCATGCCCCCCTCGAACTTTTGCAAATCTGGTTTTTGTCTCATATAAAAGGGTGCGGCAATTTACTCACAATATCCGAGCTTAGTGATTCTAGCCATCCAGTTTTAAGGTACAAAGAAAAACAAGGGGATGCACCTGATTATCATTACTCTGAATGGATCATTTTCATGAAAAATGCTAGACCCCAAGGTTTCCAATGGCATGCTAATTGGTTCAAAGTCGAGGAAGCTCGGCTTACATGTAATGGTATCGGGCCGGTTCCACTATTAGGTTTCACTGGTGCGATCGAATACTACCCCGCCAGAGTGTCTCGTCAGTATCAGATTCTCCAAGGACTCCCTCCGGCGTTACAACCAGAACTCCTGCAAGTTGACTTCGCCGATGATGATAAAGACCACGAAGCGACTGTAGCCCAGCTCAATAAGATGTGGAGGAAGTGTCGTGTGTTGAAGATAGCACGGCCCGAAAGAGAACTAAAGGGAGAACAGAAGTCCTATTTCGCGACAACCCAGTACATTCGTCGGCACAAAATCCCGCAAGATTGGCTCCCGAAGATACCTAAGGTGCCTCTCAAGTCCGCCAATCGCTCAGAGAACAATCGCCTCAAAAGGAAGGCCGAAGAAGCTGAAGAAAAAGCATCCAAGATAGCTCGAGCTTATGAGCAACTGAAGAAGGAAGTCGCCTCCCATATGTCTATAGATCAAGCTAAATAAAAAAGCTTGAAGTTCTTTTCTTATCTCAGTTTCAGTTTTAAAGTTTGTTTAGGAATTGAGTCATTTGTCTTTATATTCAGTTCAATTTCAAGTCATTAATTGGTGTAAAAATTTTCGCCATTTCAATAAAGAGGTCCTTTCAATTCAAAGCGGTTAGACCAATGTCATGGATTGGCGTATCATTTCGCTTAACACTCATGTATGCCTGTTTCATTTCGAAATTAGGTAGCTACGGACCGATCACGGTCGCCCATTCGTACACGGTCGAGAGCCAGAATGGCCGATCAAACCGACTTGCAAGAACGTGTTATTGGTGTGGAAGACCACATCAAGCAGCTTGTCATCGCGATGCAACAAATGTCCGCTGAGATCAAAGCTCTCCGGTCGGTTCCTGTTTCGACACCTCCCGAAGCGTCTGTCCCAAAGCAGAAAATCAGGAAAAGTGTCGATGTTGACGGAGATGACGATATTCCTGATTTAGAAGATGACCCTGTCCAGATCATCGTCAACAAGGACAAACCTGATGAGCGGGTCAATAAACTTGAAGAAAGAGTGAAGCAGCTGGAAGGTTCGCAGGATTCACCTTCGATTGATCTGTCCCTTTACTCACAGATCAAAATCCCAAAGAAGTTCAAAATGCCGGATTTCGACAAGTACAATGGCACCACATGTCCGAAAGCCCACCTACAGCTCTATCACGTGCAAATGACTTCGTACGTTGATAACGAACTCCTGATGATTCATGCCTTTCAAGCAAGTTTGACGGGTCCTGCTTTGAGCTGGTATCTCATGAAGAAGATAAATGGCCTCAAAACTTGGAAAGAAGCCAGTGAAGCATTCTTGAAGCAGTACAGATTCATAACAGACATCATTCCTACCCGTGATGATCTCGAACGCGCCCAGATGAAAAAGACTGAGTCCTTCAAAGACTATGCTATCAGATGGAGAAATTTAGCTGCTCAGGTTGTCCCAGAACCCATAGATAGTGAGTTAAAGAGGATGTTCATGAAAACTCTCCCGTTCGAATACCGTAATCGGATGGTTGCCATTCCGACTGACAACTTCAACCAACTCATCCCCATGGGCGAACAAATTGAAATAGGGTTGAAAGATGGATGGTTTGTCGAGCCGCCCTCCTCGACCAGAAGATTTGGTGCGAGAAAAGAGAAAGAACCGGCAGCTGAAGTGAATGTGGCTTATAACCAACCGAGCCGGCGGAATGCTAACTCCGCCCCAGCGATCCAAGTAGTAGAAGCTCAGCGACAAAACTCGAGTCGTCAACCTTTTCAGAGGAGGAACAATAAGAAGCAATTCACTCCCCTCCCCGGATCGTTGTCTCAAGTGTTGACGGTGCTCCAGAAGAAAGGTTTGCTCACTACTGAGCCAAAGCGGCCCAATCCTGAGCGGTTCTATAACTTCGACCCGTCAAAGAAATGTGATTATCACATGGGTGAGCCGGGACACTCAACCGATGATTGCTATGCCCTCAGGCACCAAATCCAAAACCTCCTAGACACGAAGGCGTTCTCATTTCAACCTGCTAAGCCGAATGTTCAGAGCAACCCACTCCCTGATCACGCAGGCAATGTGAATGCCATATTTAGCTTCAATGCTGGTCGAATCAAGAATGTTAAGGTGTGTACTACCGACGTCTACGGTGAGTTAGTGAAGACCGGTTGTTACCCAAGTAATGAAGACCTGCCCCTGGCTCTCATGAAAGAGAGAATCTCAAGAATGGTAGAAGCTGGGATGATTGTTTATGCTGACCACACTGGCATCGTTTCCACTATCTCCGAAGTGGTTATTAATTGGGAGGAGGAGTTTGCTACATTGAACATCAGGAGCGACAAGGGCGACCCTCTGCCTGAAGACATGCCTCCGCTTGAAGACGCGTCCGATAATGAGGAAATCACTGTAAGCACGCCTACAACTGATGAAGGGATAGTGATCGAGATACCTCAACCGTATGAGTACAGTGACAATAAGGCGGTTCCCTGGTCCTACAGTCTCGATGTCGACTTAGTTACCAGATCTGGGCGTTCCTACGGCCAAGCTAATGCCCGACCTGCAAAACCCGTTACTGATGAAGAAGCCAAGGAATTTCTAGCTGTGATTAAGGCTAGCGAGTACAACATAGTTGAACAATTGCGCAAGCTGCCCGCGCAAATCTCCCTGCTTGAGCTGCTCCAGACATCTGTCATGCATCAGAAGGCCTTAATGAAGGTGTTAAGTGAAGTCCACGTGCCAGAAACGATTGATCATGACAAATTAGAGGAATTTGTGGGCTCTATACTCCTTAAGGACCTCATAGCCTTTTCAGATGAAGAGTTCCCTCTAGAAGGGAGGGGGCATACCAGGGCACTCTATATTTCCGTCAAATACAAGGCCTCACATGTTGCCCGGGTACTCATTGACAACGGGTCAGCCCTAAACATCTGTCCTTTGGCGACTTTACACCGCCTTAAGATAGATCCTTCTAGGATAAGTTCTGCAAGAACCTCCGTACGAGCCTTTGACGGAACGAAGAAAGAAGTGATGGGAGAAATACACCTTGACATACAGATAGGACCAACGATTTTCAATGTCCTATTTCAAGTTATGAACATTCCCACTGCATTCAATTTTCTGTTGGGTCGTCCATGGATTCATACTGCTGGAGCTGTGCCATCCAGTCTACATCAGATGGTAAAGTTCGTCGTGGAGAGAAAGTTAGTCACGGTCCACGGTGAAGAAGAACACCCAATCTACCACGCAACGGCTATCCCCTATGTTGAGCCTGATTGCAAAATAGAATCGAGCTATCAGTCGCTGGAGCTCGTATCAACCATACATGCGTCAAGAGGATCATCACCGCCTATTCCTGAGGTGTCAAATGCTGCGGTCATGATTGGGAGAGTAATGATCTCTCACGGCTTTACTCCAGGTGAAGGTCTTGGTAGAAGTAGTCAAGGCATCCGCCAACCGGTGGAAGTTTCTCAGAGGCCCCGCATTACTGGGTTGGGATACCTGGGGTCGAGTGAGCCGAACAATGTGGCACGTGGACGTGAACGTGGTCGAAGAAATGGTCAAAATAGATTGCGATCCGAAGAAGAGCCAAATGGCGAAGAACGTGGGCGTGGTAGGTTGCCTCCACACCTCCGCACCACATTCCCAGGCCCTGCAAGAATGATGCATGAAGAGAAAGAGGTGATCGACACTCTGGGGCAGCCGAGCGGCAAGTTCGACTATTATGTCAAATACTCAGCACCCCCGAGCTTCTATGTTGACCCCCGTGACATTGTCCCGGATGGATGGGGAGGTATGGATGATTCAACACCTCTAGTGACAGAAGATTCTGATGATGCAATGGAGGGAATCACCGCCCTGTTCGATAATTTCTTAATTGGAGCCATCGAGGAAGGACCGTTGAAGGGAATGGGCATTGGCCCGCAAGAGGGCAATTTTGTGACACGTAAGGGTATGAGAACGGTCCAATTTGATGAATTATGTGCCACCGAACCTGATCTCGATGACGCCAATGAATTCGAAGATTTCTCTGACCTCCAGCATGGTCTAGAGCATCATGAAAGGCTTAAAGTCCTGACGGTAGACCAAACTCTCACCATTAACCTGAGTGATTCCGGAGAACCCAAGGAGGTGAAGATAGGGGCAACCCTTCCCGAAGGTGAGACGAAATGCTTGATCCAGTTGCCGCATGAGTAGGTAAGTCTTTCAACCAAAAAGTGCATCAAAGACACTTTGAGGTAAATGATCTAGTCCTAAGGAAGGTACTGCTAGTTTTTCCTGTTCCTAGGGGTAAATTTGCCCCAAAATACATTGGTCCATATGTGGTTAAAAAGGTGCTTCCCGGAGGTGCCCTGATCCTCGCAGAAATGGATGGTCGTGAGTTCTCCACTCCTGTTAATTCTGATGCTGTGAAGATATATTATCCCTGATGGAATTTAACATTTTGCAGCAAAAGTTTTCAAAAGTTTGGTTTTATACTCTGAATTGCAAACATTGCATTTATGAATAAATGGTTTCAATCAATTTCAAGTTAAGATGTTTGCATTGGCTTTAATTTCTGCATGGTTATTTGTCAACCTGTATTATCGATTTCAAAAGGGGAAATCTATTTGGACAATCTGATAACTCATGTGGAATGAATTGAATGTGTTGAATGAGGTACATCGGGATGATGAAAGGCAAGCCATATCCTATACACAGTCCCATGCACTAATCCCCAGTGAGTTGAGTGGAAAAATTCCATGTCTGCAAGGTAAAGGGTTATCTCGCAAAAGGTACGGCAACTGAAATGACGAGAGGTAGTTCATTTCTCTATCCCAAACACTACAGGTTATCCATTGTTTTGCCACTTTGAGCCTAAACACTTGGAGAAATTCATTCAAATTACCCCTGTCAAGAACCACCCCACATCGGGGCGAACTGGAGGTAAGTCAGCATCATAAGGTGAAAAATGAGTAGAAATTTTCATGCTCTCACTTGCATCAATCTTCGAGTGTTGCTTTTTCAGATGAATTCACGTGAAGTTCAAGTGCCTTAGGATGACGAAGAGCATTTCTTTCTCTATCCTATACACACTTTATCCTTTGCTAAGCCCAATTGAGCCTGCAAATTCATTTCTTAAACCCAGTTGGTGATCATCCCCCACACTGGGGCAAGGCAAAAGTCATCATTGTTCAGGCAGCATATCCGAAGCGCCGATAAAAGACGAAGACCCTGAGAGTCCAAATGTTAGTCATTCGGTCGAAACAAGCCAAAATGTGACTGGCCAATGAATGCATTGTAGACCGTGTGTGTCAAAAAAAAAAAAAAAAGCTAGAGGGCATGAAAAAGCAGTGTGCCTGGTAAAAGCAAGGCCAATGCCCGTGAAAGAAAAGAAAAGAAGAAGAAAAAAATGGAGAAAAAGTGACGACTTTAGAAAATGTTGAGATGTGTCAAAGTCACAAAAATATCCAGAGTTTTAAGGAATCAAGTGATGAATTCTCGAAACCAATGGAGCATCTACCGAGAAGACAATCCCTGGTGAAGAAGAAGACCAGTGACAATGCCGAGATGATCACCAACTCTCACCCCAATTATACACATTTTGAGCCTTATGATACATTCATTTCTCAACCCATGAGCCCAGCCTGCGTTACGTCCCTTGCAAAGTCTCTTCAGATTAGGGCACTTGAACTAACGTAGAGTTTCTGATGTTTATAAGCTTAGCTCGAAGAAGTGCGAGCAAGTCCATTTCTATCTCATTTTGCAGGTTCTTGACTTGTAAACCCGGAGACAATTGCAGAGTATTTTCTTTCAATAGCCTCGACTCGAAGAGTCTCTTTTGCTAAGCCATTGACCAAGCCCATGTTACGGTCCTAACAAAGACCTCTCAGATTGGTAAAGTCGTACTACTTGCGAGAATACTCGGACCCTTGTCAACATGATGACGGTGAGATGGAGCGATTCTCCATAAATCAGCCTTTCGATGAGAATGAGAGAAAGCCCTTTTGGACCGGAAGTCCCTCATTCGACATTTTCAAGATATCCGCTTGAGTTCGGGTTGTCTTGTCATGATTTTTCCCCAGCGAAGTTTGTAATGCCGATTTGACAAAACCATCGTGCATGAAAATCAGTTGAAATCATAGTTCATGTGTATATGTATTCTTGACAGTGTGCGAATGCATATTACATGTTACTTAAAATCGTGTCTAACAGGAGACACACCTTCAGAGTTGGAGATGTCACCAGGTAAGTATGTCTCTATCCCTAGGATGTCTATGACTATCTAGGTATCCCTAACCTGTTCAAGCAATTGTCAGGTCCCACATTTGATCATTTTGGCGATCTCTAGATGCCTTTGATTATGTTCAGGTATCTATTGATCAAACCTTTTCAGGTACCTCTGATGATATCCAGGTACTTTGTCAAGGAACTCTTGAACACTTGGGCCAACCCCTTTGTTCATCAAATTACAGATTTTTATACAATCTCGAGAAGATTCCCCCGTTACATGACTATGAGCAGATATAGGCATGACGGCCAAATCTTTACATATGAGCAGGTATATGTAAAGGTCGGAATATTCTCCCAAATCTCGGGTGTTCCCCCGTTACTCACCTATGAACAGGTATAGGTGAAGCGGCCAAATCTTTGCATATGAGCAGGTATATGTAAAGGTCGGAATACTCTCTTTATCCCAGATGTTCCCCCGCTACTCACCTATGAACAGGTATAGGTGAAGCGGCCAAATCTTTGCATATGAGCAGGTATATGTAAAGATCGGAATATTCTCCCAAATCTCAGGTATTCCCCCGCTACTCACCTATGAACAGGTATAGGTGAAGCGGCCAAATCTTTGCATATGAACAGGTATATGTAAAGGTCGGAATATTCTCTCAACCCCAGGTGTTCCCCCGCAGTTCACTTATGAGCAGGTATAAGTGCGGCGGCCAAACCTTTGCATATGAACAGGTATATGTAAAGGTCGGAATATCCTCTTGATTTCAAAAGTTTCCCCCGCAATTCACTTATGAGCAGGTATAAGTGAAGCGGCCAAATCTTTGCAAACACCTATGGAGATATATAGGTAGTTCGTAAAGATCGGAACTGTTCTCACGAATCCAGATGATGATTGGATACGTCGAGCTTTCTTCGTGTGTTTTGACTTGACTGCAGATCACCGAAGTTCATCAACATATATCAGGCAATACCGATGGGAACTGAGCCCATACATTTGCCAAAACAACATACAAGTTAAGGTTGTGCCTCGAATTGCGCTATCGTCAGGTAAGTAATTCCAGGTATGTTCTCTATTCAGGTCAGCATTGCATCATTTCTTAATGCATCGTAAAATGGGACTCATAATCCCGACAAAAACAACATTCACTGCATTTGCATAAGTGAAATTTAGGTATCATTTAGTCTTTGAATGCAACCTCTGCGAGCTCACCTTCAAAGAGGGGCAGCTGTTGACACCTAAATTTTGGCAACCATTTAGTGTAATTTGCATAGAAAATTAGGGATTAAATTGTTAACCCCTAAACAAAAAATATTTAAATGGCATAACATATAGTTTAAATTCATTGCATTTTTTTGCATCGGACCGGCGGTGAATGAACGAGCTTAAATTTCATCGAATGGGACTCGGCTCGCTTGAAATGCAAAGGCCGGGAATTATAAGTCAAACGGGCTCGGTTGTTTTAATTTGAATTTAATTCAGCCCATTGTCATTAATTAATTCAGCCCATTATCATTAATTAATTCAGCCCATTAATTCAGCCCATTTAAATTAAAGCCCAAGCCTAAGCCCATTAGGACTAAAAAGCCCATCTAATTGACCTAGGTTAATACTATATATACATTATTAGGTCAGAATTTTAGGGGGGCTGACTCATAATTTTCAGATCAGTTTTTTTTAGAAGGTGAGAGTGAGAAAGAGAGAGAGAGAAAGAGACCGGCCGCGCACCGCCCCCTCGTCGCTGCGCTCGCCTGCTGCCCGCCGCGCGACGCCGTGCCTGCCGCGCCTCACGCCCACCGCCGTCGTTGCCGCTGCTTCTCGCGCGACGCCGCGCCTGCCTGCTGCCGCCTTGCTGTGCCTGCTGCCGCCGAGCCCGACGTCCTAGCCGCTCCCAGCCTGCGCTGCTGCCGCCTTGCCGTGCCTGTTGCTGCCGAAGCCCGACGTCCCAGCCGCTCTCTGCCAGGCGCTGCTGCTTCCCGCGCATCTGCCGTTGCCGCTGCCGCTGATCCTCACGCCGTCGCCGCCGCTGTTGCTTGCTGCTGCCGAGCCTGCTGCTTCCCGCCGCGCGACGCCGACACCGCCGGTGCTGCTGCTCGCCGCTGCTCCTCAGGCCGACGCCGACGCCGCTGCTGCTTGCTGCTGCCGCTGCCCTTCCCGCCAACGCCGACGCCGCTGCTGCTTGCTGCCGAGCCCGACGCTGCTGCTGCCGTCCTCGCCGGAGCTGTCGTACGCCGGTGCTGCCTTGCTGTTCCGTCGCTGCGCCCTGCCGACGTCCCAGCCGCTGTCCCCGCCGAGCCCGACGCTGCTGCCGCCGTCCTCGCCGGAGCCGTCACACGCCGGCGCTGCCTTGCTGTTCCGTCGCCGCCGCTCCGTTGTCGTTCCCGTCACCGCGCCGCCAAATCCGCCGTTCACTGTTCGTCTCGATCCGCAAGTTCGAATTTGGAAATTATCCGCAAATTAGGTAATTGAACATTATCTAATATTTTTATAATATTTCGTTTCTTAATTTTTAAATGTTTGAATATTCTGTGAATATTGCGTGGATTGCTAGATATCTTAGGATAATGTTTGCCTTGTTCGCAATATTTGAAAATATTCAAAATTAGGAATCTTTCCTAATTCAGCAACGTATCTGGACAACTATCCGACCTTATCCCTAAGGTATGATACGTGGCGATACGGAAAATCATTATCCTATCCATAATCACTTGGGTACGATAATGATTTTTATCTGCTTTCCAAATTTGAATGATCGACTTTCCATTAATATCTATAACCCTATAGATATGACCGATAGTTCGATTCTTGTGCCTAATCTGAATTTGAAACGAATCTTGTGGATTGCGTGGCTATTTTAAATGTGGATGCTATCTCTGTTTAGATTATTTTCCCTTTTTCAAATAAAAAAGGAAAATTCAAAAAATATCAGTTAGGATTTGAATTTGAGTTTTTTGCATGTTTAAGAATCCTAAATATATCTAGAAGATAGAGTAATTATTTAATTTAAATTAGGACTGGAAATAATCTATTTCCTAGTTTAAATCAAGTAATATTCTAATCTTAATAGATTATTTAGGTTATTTTTTAATTCCGAATTTTCATAGAAATCCCAAAAAAGAATGAATTTGTTTTATGGTAGATTAGGATAGATTGCATTCTTTATTTAATTAATTTATTATTTCGAATTTTAGCAAAAAATCCCAAAAATAAGTCATGTTAGGATATGTTAAGTCATCATAGGTTGCATGTTAATTTAGGCATATTTTTATTCCGAATTTCATCAGAAAATACCAAAAATAAATCATTTGCCCGTCATTAGAATTAGGTCACGTCGTCGCATGACATATAGTTGGTATGCTAGGTTGCATTACTTGCATGTCATTATTGCACGTCATTGCATGTAGATTAGGTTTAATTTAAATAAGTGAAAATCAAAAAATGTGGAATGAATTGCTTGTTAATTAGAAATCATATTAGGTTGTTGATGTGATTTTCTAGCTAACCATGCAGATGCTTACGTTGCTTCGAGGTAAGTAATTCTCCTAATCTTGCAATTTATTTAATGCTTTCTTGAGTGTTAAATTGGTGGTTTGCGTACCCGCATGAACACCTCACATGTTAGTGACTAAGTTAAAATGGATCCAAACTGCTTGCCAAAATATTTTTGAAAAGAAAAGGTACCGAAAGGGCGTTAGACTAGATCTAGCGTAATCAAGTCCCCGGGCTTAGAATCTCTGGTTCGTAGGAATAAAACATATCTCCCTATGTTTTATTTAGGTTTCTAATCGACCTACCACAAATTGATTAGTGGCGACTCCAAGCATAAAAACATTTGCATGTTAAAAACTTAAACCCAAAGTTGCGAATTGGTAGGGCTTGGGAGGGCTCGAGTTAGGTTTAGTCCTAATAATCCATTAGCCTGAGAGGAAGAAATTTTTAGGTCGCGACATATGTGAAAGTCAAAATAGCGGACATAAAGAAAAATATTAACGGCCTTCCTGTGTCAGCTAATTGCTAACAATGGCCCTTTGAGCTTAATTGTATTTACAAACCACAAAAAAAAACTTAATTGAATATTTTAAGTCAATTTTATTTATAAGTTAACAAACAAGCCAAATCTCTTAGGTGCTGAAGTTTTTAACTTTATCATTTAATTGGGTTATTAGACAAACCCTATTCAATATAATAAACATTTAAAAATAAACTACAATCTTGCTTATTATATTGTTAGAAGCCTAAAACCTATCAATAATGTTCATCATTCCATATTTGGTAACAAGTTAATATTATCCAATACTCCATATTCAGCCATTATAAAAATAAATACGGCTTGTTTCTATGATTTAAATAAAAGTAAAAAATGTATTTTGTTTGCTTTATTGCCAAAATTTAAAGTATTATTTAAAATTTCAAAAGAATATGAAAAGATTATATGTGAATCTAGTTGTCAAAAATTGAGCATTGTGAAATTTTCAGACTTTCGGTTTTGAAAAAAAAAACCAAAGTATGTTAATCATGATATATAGATTAAGGACCAGTTTGATAACATAATTAAGTGCTGAAAATTGAAAGTTTAGCGGTAAATGTTAAACTTGCTCAATAACCTTGATTAGCATTGACTTGATAAACTCAATTAAGTCGAAAATCCATTTAACATGGTAAGTAAAGGTGGATTAAATAATAAAAAATAGATGGCTACTAAAACTGTCAAATATATTGCTAAAACCTACGAATAATTGTCTTTATTATAGCTTTGTAAGAAATCAGTAACATTTAGCTATAACTTTACAATTATCACCGAGCAACTTTTTATTTTTATTTTCAATACTTAAAATCAGTACCGAAACTTTCAGTACCCTGTTTGACAAGTTTATTATTGAACTTTACACTATCACATGCTTCTTCTGTCCTTTGTACCCGAGATGACCTGCCTACAATCTGCAGAAACATCCTTAATGACATTTCTACCGACCTTCTGGCAATGTGACCGGAATGACATTGGCTGTGTAGGCTTCTTCCTTAACTAAAGATGCATATGAGCTACCGGAACTCCTCTCCATGAAGAAACCAGGCTCTTTAGGCAGTGGCAAGGTTGCTCCTTCATTTGCCAACATGAAAACAACACTGGACATTATTGGCCTATCTTCGGGAAACTTTTGGACACATAGCATGCCCACGTGAACGCATCTCTCAGCTCGAGACTCCACGACAGAGTCGCATAAAGATACATCTACGAGTTCCATGGCCCTTCCTTCACTCCATAGCAGCCATGCCTAAAAAAATTTAAACCATTCATGATTACCACTATCTGTGCATCAAAAAGTAAACACGTCTACGGGAACAAAGAACAAATGGGATGAGGTTTCAGGAGAAACAGAAGATCTGATCTCGTTTAGCGAAAAAGAAAATGGGGCAGATTTTAACAATCATCTACCACTTACGTGCCCAAGAAGGTTGTGATAATGATCAGGATGTTGGAATCCTCTATTCCTTTGGTTACTGACCATCTCTAACAATAGCACCGAAGCTAAAAACGTCAGACTTCACAGAGAATTTTCCGTCAAAGGCATACTCTGGGGACATGTAACCACTGCATCAAGCAAATCGGGCTTCAGTTTCTCAAAATACTGATGGATAGTGCGGTGTTCGAATGAATCAAGATGAGAATCTTACTATGTACCAACTATTCTTCTAGTCTTTGCCTCTGTGTCATCACCTTGAACGTTCCTTGCCAGGCCGAAATCCGAAATCTTTGGATTCATGCCATAATCTAAAAAAATGTTACTCGCTTTAAGGTCTCTGTGGATAACTTGTAGCTTTGAATCCTGGTGGACATAGAGAAGTCCTCGGGCGATTCCTAAAGCAATGTCAAATCGCCTTTTCCATTCCAAAGAGGAGCTTCTGTCATGATCTGCACACACACGCAAGCTCATCAAAAACTAATTAGGTTGTTTGCATTTAGCTGTATTTTCTAGTGAAGGAATCAACAGACAAAACAAAAGCATAAGGAATCGAGTGAAAAGAAATTCAGAAAGATGAAGTGGTTCTAACCAAAAATGAAATAATCCAAGCTTTTGTTTGGCATGTATTCATAAATTAACATTCTTTCTTCACCCTCAATGCAGCAGCCAACAAGTCCAACAAGATTCCGGTGCTGAAGTCTGGCGATTAGAACGACTTCATTCATAAACTCATCAGGACCTTGCCCAGAAAATTTTGGCAGCCTTTTCACTGCAACTTCTTGTCCCGTGGAAAGACTTCCCTGCATGTATTTTACTCGCTGAGGGCCTCTGTTGTTATTTGAATTTATTGATTTATAATTGATTACCTTGTAGACTGAACCGAAGCCGCCCGCTCCTAGCTTGTTTGTTTGAGAGAAATGGTTGGTGGCAACAACAACAGTAGCGAAATCATATAATGGCAAGCCAATGTCATCTGTCCCACTTGGCATGCCTACAAGGGCTGTAAACTAGTTTCTCAAACCATACCATAATCTTAACAGGAAAAAAGCAATCCAGAATTTGACCACGTAAAGCAAAAGAAAGGTGTTTAGCTTACCTCGTCTTTTCATTCTTCTCTTCCAGATTATGATCAATGTCATGCCCACTATAAGCAATCCCGAAATTCCTGAAGCCACTATGATAGTCACCAGTTTCTTGGATGGACTGTGGATTGAATGTAACATATAGGACCAAGTGAAGTAACTAATTTCAGAGAAAGAGTTCATCCGTAAGCTGATGAATCTATCTCTGTTAGAGGAACTTGAACATGAGATATAAACAGTAAGGAATATAACAGTAGTTCGGCCAGGTAATGACAGAGGACGCTTTGACATAATGAAAGATTGGAACAAACAAGAGAAAAGCAATTGCAAAACCAATTAGCCAATGCAGATAAAATACATGTATTTACCTAATTCAGAAGCAGGTAGCCGTAGGAAGAGATATTGCCCATTATCAACCACGTCAATTTCCTTAATATCAATGAGATCGCCAAACCACATCACGCAGCCTGCCCCTCTAATATCCGAATTAGCATAAGCCGTGCAAGAACAATTCTTTAGACACTCAACCTTGCACTCCCCAAGGCTCATATTCTTGAATAGCTGGAAATCTACCAAGTCAGGTAATTTCACCTGCGAAAGCTTCTTAAAACCCTCCCGCTGAGAGCAATTCAACGGAATTTTCCTTATGCACCCCTCTGTCGAATTAAGCATGTCCCACGCCTCTTGTGACTTGGGCATAAAACCCTGCAAGCAGAGGCATCTTGGGCTTTGGTTAACTTTGCACACGCCATTAGCGCCACACTGTCCATAGCTGTCACAAGGGTCACAAGGGACCGAGTACATCAAATCCCACACCGTGCTTCCACTCTTCAATATATGAATCTGCATAACACCATCCGGCCTTAATATGCCTATGATAGTGACATTGTCCTTTAAAGTTTCAGACTTAAAATAGGCACCCGTTTCGTTGTAAACAGCGATGGTTTTAATGACGATATTCGTTTCGTTGGAATCACCACCAAATCCAACTCCATTCCATGGCCCGGTTCGAAATAATTTGACTGACCCCCTGCTGACTATTTCAACTTGAGGTAAGCCATCGACTTTGTACCCAAATGTATAGTCACCAGGGGAAGGATCATCTGTACTTCTCCAAGAAGTCAGATGACGTTCCAAACCGGTTCTAAAGTTCCATTCCATTGTTATACCATCCAACATCGTGTCTGATGGGTAATCAAAGCTCTGCCATGAGTAATCAACAGAACCTGAACTGTCACTTTCCCTAAGAACGAGGTTACCAGAATCTAGGAGCTGTGCAACTGGGTTTCCAATAACCTTGGTTGAATTCGTTGACCAAATGACGCTCTTTGATTGGTGGAGAAGAACAAGTTCACCTTCATTGCTTATTTCCAGAGTACCATTTGAATCGGTGAGTGGACTGTTCCTGTTAGCAACCCAAACAACCGTTTCAGGACTCACCACGAACCATATCCCTAGGAAGCTGTCCTTTGAGCTTCCAGCAGAGAAGAACCAAGCTCAAATTTTCGGCCCTGGGAAACTAAAGTCTCTCCTTCTTTGATAGATTGAACTGAACTCAAGGTGTCACCTGCACTTGACAGGCGCAACAGTGACAGAAGGACGATGGAAGTGCAAAAGGAGCTGAAGATAGGAGGATCTGCCATTACAAACCCTTCTGCTTGATCTACGAGATGAAGCAAATAACTAGATAAAGATTCAAACTTTTCAGAATAGCATATCAGGATAAGATAAAGAAGACAGATACCTTAGTTTGGTGCAGAGCAAGTTCAGGGACTCGCTGATTGGATTGAGTCGGGTCATGCAAGAAGACCAGCCACTCAAATGTTCGTGGATCAGTGCCCAAAACGCTAAAATCCGTCAGGCTTGGCAAGAACCTGGTCATCGGAATGCCATTACTCATATTCATACGTTAGAACGGTCATAACACGCTATTTGGGCATTTAAATTCCAACAACGCACTCCCGTATGGTCGTTGTCGTAGAAGAAGGTCTAAAGAAAACAAAAAAGATTTTATGGTTCACCTGGAACATTTTTTACTGATCAGAAATTATTGAAAATTCTCAGATGTATTAAGACTGGCTTTTCAAATGGATATTGTAGAGCCTTATTAGATATTGCAGGCGGCTTAATTTGTTTAAAAGCACAATTAAAGTTCGTCGTACCACTATATAGATGAATCTAATAGACCCAGCTTTATATATCAAGTGTTGCTAAAGAACCTATTAACTCTGTGAAAGTCAAGATAGTGGAATAAACTCTCCGTCTCTCAAGACAATTAGGTCCTAGAAATTTAATTTTGCACAGCAAATCGTAAATTGCTAATGATGGTCCTTTTTATTTTCATCTCCCTAGTTAATCAGCCCATCCATGCCGAGCAGGCAGTGAAAGTAAATTGCACATGTACGTAAGTAAATTAACACTGAAAAAAAATTCATCGCTTGCAAATTTGACCCACGAAATAAAATATATATATAATTTCTCATATATTCAAAAATATATTATTTGCTTTTTTTTTTGGTACATTGACTTTTTTTGGGGGCAGTCACATTAGCATTATCCTAGGCAAAATTATCTTTAGTGACGGTATGTTGGTGTGCTCATCAAATGGTATGTAAAACCTTTTAAATTCATGTTTTACATGTATTGTTTGAATGTATATGATTAACAGAGAAGCATCCAGTGAAGGAGTCCCTGGATGGTCAAAGAAACAGTGCTTAATCAACTCTCCTCTAGCCTAATTGCCTTAGAAAGGAGAAAATATTCACAGGAAGAGTTTGTGGTGTGGTGTGATTCATATGGTGTTGGAGATGGAGCTGGCATCAATCTAATGCAGGCTTTGATTTGGCATGTACTCATAAATCGACAAGGTTTCTTCTCCCTCAATGCAGCAGCCGAGAAGTCTGAAAAGATTCCGGTGCTGAAGTCCGGCAATAAGAAGTACTTCATTTGTGAAATCATCAGGACCTCGTCCTGAATATTTTGACAGCCTTAAAACAAAAGAGCGATCCAGAATTTAAACACATGTACTAAAATATTTGTATTTTAGCGTACCTCGTCTTTTTGTTCTTCTCTTCCAGATTACAATTAAGGTTGTGCATACTATAAGCAATCCCGATATGGTCACCAGTTTCTTGGATGGACAGTAGATTGAATCTAGCATATTGGAAGATGGGAACTAACTAATTTCAGGGGAAAAAAAGCAGCTACAAGTTAATGAATCTAGCTTCACTGGAGAAACTTGGAAATAAGAAATAAGCAGTAAGAACAGGGAAGCGATTCAGTCTGGCATTGACAAAGGATACATCGATGTAATGCGAGACTAGAACAAAAGAGAAAGGGCAATTGCTAAACCAATAAGCCAATGTAGATACAATATACGTATTTACCTAATTCACAAGCAGGTAGACGTTGGTAGACTTTGCTCATTATCAACCACTCCAAATTCTTTAATATCAATGAGATCACCAAACCACATCAAGCAACCTGCACCTCCTACATCCGAATGAGCACAAGCCGTGCAAGAACAGTTATTTAGACACTCAACCTTGCACTGCTCCGGGCTCATATTCTTGAATAGCTGGAAATAGGTCGGGTCAGGTAATTTCACCCAGGAAAATTTCATAAAACCCTCTCCATGAGAACAATTCAACGGAATTTTCCTAATGCACCCCTTGGCGAACTAAGCATGTACCACTATTCTTGTAATTTAGGCATAAAACCCTGCAAGCACAGGCATTTTGTACATTCCTTAACTCTGCACACACCATAAGCACCGCACCTTCCATAGCTGTCACATGGTCATGCGGGGAATGAATACATTAGGTTCCACTCCGTGCATCTTTATTCGATGTTTGAATATAAACGGACTTTTAATGACGGACTTCTCGGTATCACATCAAGCTACTAGATTGACCTCAAAGAGATCGCCCCACCTTGGTCTTTCACTTGTTACTGTAGTCTGAACCGAAAGCGATGGGACAATTTCTCCTGCATCTTATACAGTCAAGCACATCAAGATCTGTCGAAACGTGAGAAACTTCTCAAAAGTTTACCATGGGGCCCTTCTGCTGGGCATCATAGCGGTCATAAGACGATACATACCTTTGACCCTTTTGTTGAGTTTTTTTCTATATTTGAGCTATTTGCGGGCATCATCAGCTATTTGCAGTGTTTTTTTTTGCTAAAACCATCAGCTATTTACAGTTGACAAATTTAGACTTGGAACCTCCAAAATAAATTAATGACGATTGTTCATTGAATTTTAGCTTTTAACTGCTTCAATTTTCAAGAATCGGTTTGTTGGCACTAATTGCTGCCTCTCTTCAAAGATAATGAAGTATGCCTAAGCACTTAATGTGGTAAGTAAGGGAGTATTAAATAATAAAACTTAGATGGCAACTAAAATTGCAAAATATATTGCTAAAACCTACGAATAATTGTCATTATTATAGCTTTGTAAGAAATCAGTATCATATAGCTAGAACTTTACAATTATCACCAAATAACTTTTTATTTTTATTTCCAATACTTAAAATTGAGTACTGAAACTTTCAGTACCCTGTTTGACAAATTCATTATTGAACTTTACACTATCATATGGTTCTTCTGTCCTTTGTACCCGAGATAGCCGGTCTACAATCTGCAGAAACATCCTCAATGGCATTTCTATCGACCTTCTGGCATTGTGACCGTAATAACATTGGGTGTGTAGGCTTCTTCCTTAACCAAAGATGCATATGAGCTACCTGAACGCCTCTCCATGAAGAAACCAGGCTCTTTGGGCTGTGGCAAGGTTGCTTCTTCATTTGCCAACATGAAAACAACACTAGCCATTGTCGGCCTATCTTCAGGAAACTTTTGGACACATAGCAAGCCCACGTGAACGCATCTCTCTGCTTGAGACTCCACGACAGAGTCGCATAAAGATACATCTATAAGTTCCATGGCCCTCCCTTCACTCCATAGCAACCATGCCTAAAAATTTTAAACCATTCATGATTACCAATAGCTGGGCATCAAAAAGAGAACATGTCTACGGGAACAAAGAACAAATGGGATGAGGTTTTAGGAGAAGCAGAATATCTGATCTTGTTTAGCGAAAAAGAAAATGGCAGATTTTAAAAATCATCTACCACTTACGTGCCCAAGAAGGTTGTGATAATGATCAGGATGTTGGAATCCTCTATTCCTTTGGCTACTAACCATCTCTAACAAAAGCACACCGAAGCTAAAAACGTCGGACTTTACAGAGAATTTTCCATCAAAGGCATACTCTGGAGACATGTAACCACTGCGTCAAGCAAATCGGGCTTCAGTTCCTCCAAATACTAATGGATAGTGTGGTGTTTGAATGAATCGAGATGAGAATCTTACTATGTACCAACTATTCTTTGAGTCCTTGCCTCTGTGTCATCTCCTTGAAAGTTCCTTGCCAGGCCGAAATCCGAAATCTTCGGATGCATGTCACCATCTAACAAAATGTTACTCGCTTTAAGGTCTCTGTGGATAACTTGTAGTTTTGAATCCTGGTGGAGATAGAGAAGTCCTCGGGCGATTCCTAAAACAATGTCAAATCGCCTTTTCCATGCCAAAGAGGAGCTTCTATCATGATCTGCACACACTCAACACCATCAAAAAGTAATTAGGTTGTGTGCAGTTAGCTGTATTTTCTGGCGAAGGAATCAACGAACAGAACAAAAGCATAAGGAATCGAGTGAAAAGGAACTGAGAAAGATCAAGTGGTTCTGACCAAAAATGAAATAATCCAAGCTTTTGTTTGGCATGTATTCATAAATTAACATTCTTTCTTCACCCTCAATGCAGCAGCCAACAAGTCCAACAAGATTCCGGTGCTGAAGTCTGGCGATTAGAACGACTTCATTCATAAACTCATCAGGACCTTGCTTGGAACGCTTTGATAGCCTTTTCACCGCAACTTCTTGTCCTGTGGAAAGTCTTCCCTGCATGTATTTTACTCATTGTGGGCATCTATTGTTATTTGAATTTATTGATTTACAACTGATTACCTTGAAGACAGAACCGAAGCCGCCCGCTCCTAGCATGTTTGTTTGAGAGAAATGGTTGGTGGCAACAACAATAGTAGCAAAATCATATAATGGCAAGTCAATGTCGTCCGTCCCACTTGGCAAGCCTACAAGGGATGTAAACTAGTTTCTCAAACTATACCATAATCTCAACAAGAAAAAAAGCAATCCTGAATTTGATTACATGATGTAAAAGAAAGGTATTTAGCTTACCTCGTCTTTTCATTCTTCTCTTGATTATGCTCAATGCCATGCCCACAATAAGCAATCCCGAAATGGCTGAAGCCACTATGATAGTCACCAGTTTCTTGAATGGATTGCGGTGTTCTAGCATGTAGAAGGTAGTAGAGTAACTAATATTAGAGAAAGAGTTCATCTGTAAGCTAATGAATCTATCTCTGTTGGAGGAACTTGGACATGAGATATAAACAGCAAGGAATAGAACAGTAGTTCAGTCAGGTATTGACAGAGGACGCTTCGACGTAATGAAAGATTTGAACAAACAAGAAAAAAGCAATTGCTAAACCAATTAGCCAATGCAGATAAAATACATGTATTTACCTAATTCAGAAAGTAGCCGTACGTAGAGACTTTGCCCATTATCAACCCCGTCAATTTCCTTAATATCAATGAGATTGCCAAACCACATCAAGCAGCCAGCTCCTCTAATATCCAAATTAGCATAAGCCCTGCAAGAACACTTCTTTAGACACTCAACCTTGCACTCCCCAAGGCTCATATTCTTGAATAACTGGAAATCTACCAGGTCAGGTAATTTCACCCGCGAAATCTTCAAAAAACCATCCCGACTAGAACAATCCCATTGAGGAATTTTCCTTATGCACCCCTCCGTTGAATCAAGCATGTCCCACTCTTTTTGTGACGCGGGCACAAAACCTTTCAAGCAGAGGCATTTTGGGCTTTGGTTACCACTGCACACGCCATTAGCGCCACACAGTCCATAGGTGTCACAAGGGTCATGAGGGAGCGAGTCCATCATATCCCACTTAGTGCTTCCACTCTTCAGTAGATGACACTGTATAACACCATCCGGGCTTAATATGAATTTGGCAATGATATCGTTCTTTAAGGTTTCAAAGGCAAAATAGGCATCTGTTGCGTTGTAAACAAAGACGGGGTTAATAATGGTATTTCCGTCCATGGAAAGGCTGCCGAATTTGACTCCATCCAATGGCCCAGTTCGATATACTTTGACGGAACCTTTGCTGACTATTTCAAGTTGAGGTAACCCATCGATTTTGTATCTGTATGTATAGTCTCCAGGGGAAGGATTGTCCGTGCTTCTCCAGGAAGTCAGATGGTGTTCCAAACCGGTTCTGAAGTTCCATCCAACTGTCATACCGACCAAAATCGTGTCTGATGGGAAATCAAAGCTTTGCCATGAGTAATCAACAGAACCTGAATTGTTGCTTTCCCTAAGAACGAGGTTACCAGAATCTAGGAGCTGTGCAACTGGGTTTCGAAGAACCTTAGTTGAATTTGTTGACCAAATGACGCTCTTTGATTGGTTGAGAAGAACAAGTTCACCTTCATTACTTATTTCTAGAGTACCATTTGAATCGGTGAGCGGACTGTTCCTGTTAGCAACCCAAACAACCGTTTCAGGACTCACCACGAACCATATCCCTAGGAAGCTGTTCTTTGAGCTTCCGGCAAAGAAGAAACCAAGCTCAAATTTTCGGCCCTGGGAAACTAAAGTCTCTCCTTCTTTAATAGATTGAACTGAACTCAAGGTGTCACCTGCACTTGACAGGCGCAACAGTGACAGAAGGACGATGGAAGTGCAAAAGGAGCTGAAGATAGGAGGATCTGCCATTACAAACCCTTCTGCTTGATCTACGAGATGAAGCAAATAACTAGATAAAGATTCAAACTTTTCAGAATAGCATATCAGGATAAGATAAAGAAGACAGATACCTTAGTTTGGTGCAGAGCAAGTTCAGGGACTCGCTGATTGGATTGAGTCGGGTCATGCAAGAAGACCAGCCACTCAAATGTTCGTGGATCAGTGCCCAAAACGCTAAAATCCGTCAGGCTTGGCAAGAACCTGGTCATCGGAATGCCATTACTCATATTCATACGTTAGAACGGTCATAACACGCTATTTGGGCATTTAAATTCCAACAACGACACTCCCGTATGGTCGTTGTCGTAGAAGAAGGTCTAAAGAAAACAAAAAAGATTTTATGGTTCACCTGGAACATTTTTTACTGATCAGAAATTATTGAAAATTCTCAGATGTATTAAGACTGGCTTTTCAAATGGATATTGTAGAGCCTTATTAGATATTGCAGGCGGCTTAATTTGTTTAAAAGCACAATTAAAGTTCGTCGTACCACTATATAGATGAATCTAATAGACCCAGCTTTATATATCAAGTGTTGCTAAAGAACCTATTAACTCTGTGAAAGTCAAGATAGTGGAATAAACTCTCCGTCTCTCAAGACAATTAGGTCCTAGAAATTTAATTGTGCACAGCAAATCGTAAATTGCTAATGATGGTCCTTTTTATTTTCATCTCCCTAGTTAATCAGCCCATCCATGCCGAGCAGGCAGTGAAAGTAAATTGCACATGTACGTATATAAGTAAATTAACACTGAAAAAAATTCATCACTTTCAAATTTGACCCACGAAATAATATATATAATTTCTCATATATTCAAAAATATATTATTTGCTTTTTTTTTGGTACATTGACTTTTTTTTGGGGCAGTCACATTGGCACTTTCTTAGGCAAATTTATCTTTAGTGAGGGTATGTTGGCGTGCTCATCAAATGGTATGTAAAACCTTTTACAAATAATACATTTCACATACCCATTTTAAATCAATAGATATACATCGTTTCGCAATACCATTCCCAAAACATATCTTAAACCATTTACAAATACCAAAATATAGTAATGCCCGATCCATACTTTTATGCAATAAATATGTTCTTTCACAACTCATTATATATCGAGTCTCTTCCGCTTTCAAGACATGAGTTTAGAATTTCATAGAAGAGAAAACATCACTCACTTGGAATCCCCAAAAATAAAACAACGATGACGCTCACTCGAACCGACGATTTCGTAATCCTAACAATTAAATGAAAATCGACGTCAAAACTAAATAAAATACTACGATAACTACGAAATGGATAAACGATGCTTAAACGCTAACAAGACAACTCAAAGGCGCCCACAAATCGCTTGTCCAAAGTGATTATCCAAAACCTTCCGCAACGCGAAGCTTGAGCGCGCAACTTGATCACATCATAAATTTCTCCACCGAATTCCGTTTCAAGCGAGCTTATAGTCAAATCGCTTGTCCAAAGTGATTATCCAAAACCTTTCGCAACGCGGAGCTTGAGCGCGCAACTTGATCACATCATAAATTCCTCCACCGAATTCCGTTTCAAGCGAACTTATAGTCAATAAAAAGCCCATTAAGAGCACTACAAGAACCCCAACTTGGCCGTTCCAAAATCAAGCCGAAAACCGACGAAAATCGGCCGAAAAGCTTCTGATCGCGCACTGTTCACCATACGCGGCCAACTTCAAAAATTCATATCCGGTAAACCGTATGTCCAAATTGAGTTCTATAAAATCCCACGGCCCCACAACACTCTAAACTATCAATTCTATATATATTTATAGCTTAACAACTCAAAAATTGGACTTCACCGTTCAAATATCACATAACTCCGAAATATGAGCCCTAACCTGGAAAATACTGCGGTTGAATGAACGAGAGACGCGAGCACTAACCGAGCGT
Organism: Syzygium malaccense; assembly: GCA_031216405.1. Classification (NCBI taxonomy): domain Eukaryota; kingdom Viridiplantae; phylum Streptophyta; class Magnoliopsida; order Myrtales; family Myrtaceae; genus Syzygium; species Syzygium malaccense. The sequence continues at coordinate 3,481,593 of CM062258.1, read as the reverse complement.
TGTATTACGAAGTCGAATCAGCTTGGTGAGACCCCGTGACACCAAACCTTTTCTCTCTTCTTTCTTCTTCATCTTCTTCTTTCCCTTTTTTCCCTTTCTTCCTCTGTTTCTTGACGAGGGAGCTCTTTAACAGAGCTCTTTATTCCTCTGTTGACTGAGTCAACACTTTCTTTTTCCTTTTTTTTTTGACTGGGTCAAAACCCATATATTATAGGTACGGTCATAACACGTTATTTGGGCATGCAAATTCCAACGACGACATTTCCGTATGGTTGTTGTCGTAGAAGAAGGTCTAAAGTAAACAAAAAATATTTTATGGTTCACCTGGAACTTTTTTTACTGGTCAGAAATTATTGAAAATACTCAGATGTATTAAGACTGGCTTTTCAAATGGATATTGTAAAGCCTAATTAGATGTTGCAGGCGGCTTAATTTGTTTAAAAGCACAATTACAGTTCGTTGTCCCACTATATAGATGAATCTAATAGACCAAGCTTTATATATCAAGTACTGCTCAAGAACCTATTAACTCTGTGAAAGTGAAGATAGTCGAATAAACTTTCCGTCTCTCTAAACAATTAGGTCCTAGAAATTTAATTTTGCCCAGCAAATCGTAATCTATTAAAGGCCTTACTGTGTCCTCAAATTGCTAATGATGGTCCTTTTCATTTTCATCTCCCTAGTTAATCAGCCCATCCGTGCCGAGCAGGCTGTAAAAGTAAATTGCACATGTAAGTATATAAGTGAATTAACACTGAAAGAAATTCATAACTTGCAAATTTGTCCCACCAAATATTATATATATAATTTCTCATATATTCAAAAAAAATATTAATTGCTCTTTTTGTTATGAGCAAAAGCCACCAAAAATCTAAAATTATGCCTACTGTGACACATTTACCCTAAACTTTTTTCCGTAGCACAAAAAATCCCAAACTTGTATCTAGGTAACGCATTTATCATCCATCAAAGTTTTTTTAATGAGAACCGTTAAAAATTAACCTACATGGACGCCAAAAAACAAGCAGTATTGATATGGCGCTCACGTGAGTTAAGTGAAATAAAAACAACATTGTTTTGGCTGAAAAATCTTTTAACGAAACCTTAATAGAGAGTAAATGTATCACATAAGTACAAATTTAAGGTTTTTTATGTCACAAGAAAAAGTTTGAAGTAAATATGTCACAGTGTGCATAGTTTAGATTTTTGATATGACAAAAAAAATTCGGGGTAAATGTACCGCAATGGCCATAGTTCGAGGTCTTTTGTGACTTTTTTCTTTTTGTTTTTGTACATCAACCTTTTTTTGCACGAGTCACATTAGCACTATCTTAGGCAGAATTATCTTTCGAGAGGGTATGTTGGAGTGCTCATCAAATGGTATGTAAAACCTTTTAAATTCATGTTTTACACGTATTGTTTGAATGTATATGATTAACAGAGAAGCATCCAGTGAAGGAGTCCCCGGATGGTCAAAGAAACAGTGCTTAGTCAACTCTCCACTAGCCTAATTGCCTTAGACAGGAGAAAGTATTCACAGGAAGAGTTTGTGGTGTGGTGTGATTCATATGGTGTTGGAGATGGAGCTGGCATCAATCTAATCCAGGCTTTGATTTGGCATATACTCATAAATCTACAAGGTTTCTTCTCCCTCAATGCAGCAGCCGAGAAGTCTGACAAGATTCCGGTGCTGAAGTCCGGCAATAAGAAGTACTTCATTTGTGAAATCATCAGGACCTCGTCCTGAATATTTTGACAGCCTTAAAACAAAAGAGCGATCCAGAATTTAAACACATGTACTAAAATATTTGTATTTTAGCGTACCTCGTCTTTTTATTCTTCTCTTCCAGATTACAATTAAGGTTGTGCATGCTATAAGCAATCCCGATATGGTCACCAGTTTCTTGGATGGACAGTAGATTGAATCTAGCATATTGGATCCTTACCAAAAAAAAAAAAGAATCTAGCATATTGGAAGATGGGAACTAACTTATTTCAGGGGAAAAAAAGCAACTGTAAGTTGATGAATCTAGCTTCACCGGAGAAACTTGGAAATAAGAAATAAGCAGTAAGAATGGGGAAGCGATTCAGTCTGGCATTGACAAAGGATACATCGATGTAACGTGAGACTAGAACAAAAGAGAACGGGCAATTGCTAAACCAATAAGCCAATGTAGATACGATATACGTATTTACCTATCAGAAGCAGGTAGACGTTGGTAGACTTTGCTCATTATCAACCACTCTAAATTCTTTAATATCAAGGAGATCACCAATCCACATCAAGCAACCTGCACCTCCTACATCCGAATGAGCACAAGCCGTGCAAGAACAGTTATTTAGACACTCAACCTTGCACTGCTCCGGGCTCATATTCTTGAATAGCTGGAAATAGGTCGGGTCAGGTAATTTCACCCGGGAAAATTTCATAAAACTCTCTCCACGAGAACAATTCAATGGAATTTTCCTCATGCACCCCTCTGGCGAACTAAGCATGTACCACTATTCTTGTAACATAGGCATAAAACCCTGCAAGCACAGGCATTTTGTACAGTCCTTAACTCTGCACACACCGTAAGCACCGCACCTTCCATAGCTGTCACATGGTCAAGCGGGGAATGAATACATTAGGTTCCACTCCGTACATCTTTATTCGATGTTTGAATATAAACGGACTTTTAATGACGGACTTCTCTGTATCACATCAAGCTATTAGATAGACCTCAAAGAGATCGCCCCACCTTGGTCTTTCACTTGTTACTGTAGTCTGAACCGAGAGCGATGGGACAATTTCTCCCGCATCTTATAGAGTCAAGCACATCAAGATCTGTGGAAACGTGAGAAACATGTCAAAAGCTTACCATGGGGCCCTTCTGCTGGGCATCATAGCGGTCATTAGACGATACAAACCTTTGACCGTTTTGTTGATTTTTTTTCTATTTTTGAGCTTGTTCCATAAGCTATTTACAGTTTTTTTTTGCTAAAACAATCAGCTATTTACAGTTGACAAATTTAGACTTGGAACCTTCCAAAATAAATCAATGTCGTTGGTTCATTGATTTTCAGCTTTTAACTGCTTCAATTTTCAAGAATCGGTTTATTGCCACTAATTGCTGCTTCTCTTCCAAGATAATGAACTATGCCTAAGCACTTAATGTGGTAAGTAAGGGAGGATTAAATAATAAAATTTAGATGGCAACTAAAATTGCCAAATATATAGCTAAAACCTACGAATAATTGTCATTATTATAGCTTTGTAAGAAATCAGTATCATATAGCTAGAACTTTACAATTGTCACCAAACAACTTTTTATTTTTATTTTCAATACTTAAAATTCAGTACTGAAACTTTCAGTACCCTGTTTGACAAATTTATTATTGAACTTTACACTATCATATGCTTCTTCTATCCTTTGCAACCGAGATAGCCAGTCTACAATCTGCAGAAACATCCTCAATGGCATTTCTATCGACCTTCTAGCAGTGTGACCGTAATAACGTTGGGTGTAGGCTTCTTCCTTAACTAAAGATGCATATTAGCTACCTGAACTCCTCTCCATGAAAAAACCAAGCTCTTTAGGCTGTGGCAAGGTTGCTCCTTCATATGCCAACATGAAAACAACACTAGACAATGTCGGCCTATCTTCATGAAACTTTTGAACACATAGCAAGCCCACGTGAACGCATCACTCTGCTTGAGACTCACCAACAGAGCCGCATAAAAATACATCTATGAGTTCTATGACCCTCCCTTCACTCCATAGCAACCATGCCTAAAAAATTTAAACCATTCATGATTACCACTATCTGCGTATCAAAAAGAAAACATGTCTACGGGAACAAGGAACAAATGGGACAAGGTTTTAGGAGAAACAGAATATCTGATCTTCTTTAGCGAAAAAACTATAGCAGATCTTTATAATCCTCTACCACTTACATCCCCAAGAAGGTTGTGATAATGATCAGGATGCTGGAATCCTCTAATCCTTTTGCTACTTACTGTCTCTAACAAAAGCCCACCAAAGCTAGAAACGTCGGACTTCACAGAGAATTTACCGAACCATTGCATCAAGCAAATCAGACTTCAGTTCCTCCATATACTGATGGATAGTGCACTATTCACATGAATCAAGATAAGAAACTTACTATCTACCAACTATTCTTCTCGTCTTTACATCTATTTCATCTCCTTGAAAGTTCCTTGCCAGGCCAAAATCTGAAATCTTTGGTTTCATGTCAACATCTAACAAAATGTTACTTGCTTTAAGGTCTCTGCAGATAACTTGTAGTTTTGAATCCTGGTGGAGATAGAGAAGCCCTCGGGCAATTCCTAAAACAATGTCAAATCACCTTTTCCATGCCAAAGAGGAGCTTCTATCATGATCTACACACACTCAATCCCATCAAAAACTAATTATGCTGTTAGCATTTAGCTGTTTTTTTTTCTGGCAAAGGAATCAACGGACAGAACAAAAGCATAAGGAATCGAGTGAAAAGGAACTGAGAAAGTTCAAGCGGTTCTGAACAAAAATCAAATAATCCAAGCTTGTGTTTGGCATGTATTCATAAATTAACTGTCACACCCCGAAATCTACCAGAATGGGGGATGACACAGTCGTCCTTCCAACCCAAGGTCGCAGCCTCAAACCACCTAAAATTCTCCACGACATCGCTCTCGCTCTATTTGCTACTAACTAAAGAACCTGAAAAGATTGGGGAAAGAGATGGGTGAGCAACCATAGCTCAATAAGCAGTGCGTATCTCTTCTAAGCAGATCGAGCAACTACTATGCATGAATACATAAAGTCATACGAGAATTTCAAGAGTCAAACTCAAGTTATAAAGTACATATCGAGTCACATAAGAGTTATTTCATTTCAACAAGTTTTATACAATTCAGAAAATACTCATTTAAATCATCATAAACATCAATGGTTAAGTTCATTGATCAATCTCTATTAAAAACCATATCAATGGTCTATTCCATTGACTAATCTCAAATTACACATCAATGGTCTATTCCATTAACGAATCTCATATCATATCAAACGTCGATAGTCCACTCCATCGACCAATCTATTACTCAATATCTAACCATGGTCACGACATAAAGCCTTGTAACAAGGCTACCAAGATTCCCCCCTTGGCATGATCTCCACCTACAAAGCCGGTGGCTCTATCCAGAAAGATATTCTAAACCCGGTATGCATACCCCAAAACCCCTCAATGGGTTTACAGTTATATTGAGCATCAAACAATCATCATCCAATATTAGAAATCCAATCCAGAATATATTTCACAAACCAAACAAATAACTTTCTAGCAACACGGCTCATCCGCTGGAAATACGTTTCGTAGAGCATTTCTTGAATCATTTTCGAGCTCATTTCACAAACTAGTTCATAACGCAATACACTTATGTGTCCTTTCGCAATACATTTCCAAAAACGATTCCCAAATCATTCTCAAATATTAAAAAGTAGTAAATGCTAGATTCAAGCATTTACGCAATAATAATGCTATTTAACTCATAACATATCTGATTCATATCGGTTTCGAAATATGAGTTTACAAACTTAAAGAAGAAATAGCACCACTCACCTGGAATCCCCAAAAATCAAACAACGATCCTCACTCGAATCGACGATATCGTAATCCTAACAATTAAATAAGAATCGACGTCAAAACCAAGTAAATACTAAGATAACTACGGAATGGCTAAACGACACTTAAACGATAACAAGAAAACTCAAAGGCGCCCACAAATTGCTTGTCCGAAGCGATTATCCAAAACCTTCTGCAACGCGGAGCTTGAGCGCGAAGCTTGATCGCATCATAAATTCCTCCACCGAATCCCATTTCAAGCGAGCTTATAGTCAATAGAAAACCTATTTAGAGCACTACAAAAACCCCAACTTGGCCGTTCCAAAATCGAGCTGAAAACCGACAAAAATCGGCCTAAAAGCTGCTGGTTGCCCACTGTTCACCTTGCATGGCCAACTTCAAAAATTCATATCTGGCAAACCGTAAGTCCAAATCGAGTTCCGTAAAATCCTATAGCCCCGCAACACCCTAAACTATCAATTCTATATATATTCATAGTTCAACGACTCAAAAATCGGACTTCACCATTCAAATATCACATAACTCCGAGATATGAGCCCTAACCCGGAAAATACTCCGATTGAATGAATGAGAGACGCAAGCACTTACTGGTCGTTGTGTTACGAAGTCGAATCGGCTTGACGAGACCCCATGACACCAAACCCTCTACCTCTTCTTTCTTCTTCTTCTTCTTCTTTCTCTTTTCCTGTCTTTCTTTCTTTTCCTTTCTCTCTGTCTCGGCCGAGCAAGCTCTTGGCTTAAATGAGAAAAACAAAGCGTCACTGTAGCAACTTTTGACTTTCTGATTTTTTGACTTTTTTATTTACTGGGTCAAAATCCATATATTACATTCTCCCCTCCTTACAAAAATTTCGTCCTTGAAATTTACACTTATCTCAATCAACAAACAAATAAGGATATTTGCGTATTTCCTCATCCTAAAAATTCCCAATAAACCTCCTTGTGTGATTTTGCCATTAGATTTTCACATATATTCTCAATTTCTTCTTGTTGAGAATACATTTTGTCACAAGCTAGGAATTCATGAATCACTCTATTTATTCGATTATGCTACAATCTGGTATTTTCATTACTCCATGTTGTTCCATAATTCCACTAATAGCACCTCCCAATTCCCTTTGGAAGCATATAGGTTTGACAAGAACATGTGGAAACCATCATGGTTTGGCTGAAGCTCACCAAGCCTTCTTCCTATCCTCTCTCCCTTTTCAATGTGATCGTGATTTCTACGAGCTCCGAGAAAGGCTCTCCAAGTAGAAAGATCTGGTGCTATAGGCTTGCTCTCAATAAGCTCCTTTGCTTCTTCTTTTTTTTTTTTTTAACTTACCGGCACGTCTCAAAAGGTCCACCATGCTCCCATAATGTTTGACGTTAGGTTCTATCTTGTATTTCTTGTATCATAGAATCAAAGTAAAAGCATCCCTGCTCATATGTCTACATACTCCAAGAACTCCAATAAAGGTTATGTCATAGGTGTTCTTCATCGCTAGAAAGATGTTTAGTAACCTCCCTATCAAGCCATTCATTGACAACCCAAGAATCACAGCTTTCCATGTGGAGACACCTTTGTCCTCCATTAACTAGAAAATATCCGATGCATTTTCAACACAATTACGCTGCACCTACATGTTTATTATCGCACCCAAAATAACATTATCTTTGAGACAATTTTTTTTATGACCATTTTCCTTTATCAAGGGCAGCCAAGTGGGTACAAGCTGAGATGATGCTCACCAAAATGGTTTCATCAAGTTGCATTAATGTAATCTGCATCTCTTGAAACAACTCCAAAGTATCTGAGAAACGGTCATGTTGAGCATCTCCAAATATCATCGCACTCCTAGATACTATTTCCTTCTCTAGCATCGAAACAAATAATGTCTTGGTGTCTTCGATCAAAGTTAGCAGTTTGCAATTTGTCCAACTCTTTGATTCAAAAAGAATAGCAACACCTCCACCTGATGCTATACACTCTTCTATAGCTACCTTTGCGGCATTCAAGGCATATGTAACCCTATCCTTCTTCTCACGTACTTCTGCTTCACTAACTTTTCCAATCTTTAACAATAGCCACAACATCATATAGTTTTGTCAATATCCCTTGCAAACCTAATTTGTTCACTTGTCTCCTCTATGGACTTCTTGTCACCAACACCATCAAGGATAATTGTGTCATCTTTAGACACCATGACCTTCTTGCAAGGTCCAAGAATCTCAAGATCTACCTTCTTTAGGTTCATCCTAAAAACCACCAAAGTCAATGATGCAGGATCTCAACATGTCATTTAGCGTATAGATCAATCTCTCTAATTGTCCATTTATCTGTAGGTGAAAAGCTATACCGAAATTGAGTTTAGTACCCAACGCTTCTTATAAATTCTTTCAAAGTTAAACACGAATCTGGATCCCTATCAGAATCGACACTTATTAAAATTCCACGAAGCTTCACTATCTCATTGATATATCACTTTGCCATATCTTCTAGTGAAAGGCCAAATTGATATGACAAAAAAATGCATGGACTTGGTCAATCAATCAACAATCACTCATGTAGCATTCAAGTCCAATTTGCTCATATCCTCAACAATAGACTTCCAAGTAGCAAGTAAAGTTGTCACTTCCAGAAGACTTACAAGGCATTTGCTACTATGCTTGCCTTGCTTGTATTAATGGACGAACAAATCATACTCTTTCAAAAGCTCCAACCATCTCCTCTGCCTCATGTCCAGTTCTGCTTAAGTAAAAATATACCGTAAGCTCTTGTGATCCACAAAGACTTTGCATTTTTTGTCATACTAGTAATGCTGCCACGTGATCTCAACTGTCTACAAGCATAAGCCCACCTTTACCATTTGCATCACCAAAATTTTGAAATTCCTTTTTCCGTCCACTACTATCAAACATTTTCTAATTTCACATCTATTGCTTAGTCTTCCCATTTCGCATTACTATTCTCAAATCAATCCTCCGAAAATTATTATTTACAATTTGTCGTGCCTAAAAAATCACACTACTGAAGTAGTCTAGCATCCAAACACCTCTTCTTCTTTTCTTTTATCAATTCCTATATAGTCTCTAATATCTCCAAAGTATCATCAATTAACAAAATATCACTACGACAATGTTCTTTAGTAGCATAAAGCCCATAATCATTCGCCATAACTTGAAATATAATCCGTAGAATATCCATCAAATCAAAACATATCACAACTTGAATTTTCACAAATTATCGATTCTCCTTTCAACATTCCATTCATTTCAATTACGTACATAGTCCAAGAATATCACATCATTCACTTGAAGATCCGTGCAAATCAACTCTTATTTATTGCACAAAAACTTTCGAATACTTCTCGTGCTCTTACTAACACCTCGAGAAGAGATTATTGATATCATTATTTCAAAATTTGCCAATCTAATACCATAAGATAATTAACTCTTAATACTCTCAAGACAAGATCCACTTATTCAAATTTCCAATATCAACTGTCTCCCCGAACAATTTACCCATAAATCTTATCTAAGAATATTAACACTTAAGATATCATCATTTACGATTAAATGCTTACAACTTTCCAAATCACTGAGATAAGAACAGATCTAGTTTCCATTAAATTCAATGGTCTCGAGTTCTCAACTTAAAGAATCATCACTTAAAATTATCTCTCCTTAATTCAAAGATCGAAGCACTCGACTTGTGTTACCATTTTATCGAAAACCACAACTGAAATTGACAGTCTCCACTAGTTCCACAAAAATTCTTCGGAGTAAAATCATAACCTGCAATTCAAAATTTCACAAGGTGATCACATCTATTTATCATAAGTAAATCCCAGTCTTACATATCAATTCAAGCTTATAATTTCTAAGATCAATTCTTATCATACCAAATATCGCCACGTATCAAAACTTCCACTATAAATTCCCTTTTTCTAACTAAGAAAAATAATCTATCTCAACCAGTCACGATGTAATTCTCAAAATCTCAACTTACTATTCAGAGATCACAACTTATCAGAACAATGATCATGACTTAGCACTTCTATAACATTAGTAAAGCAATTCTACTGACCAACTGCTTCAAATCCTCAAGTGCTATTTGTCTTCCTGCACGCTCTTCTAGTACATCAATATATCTTCGGTGAACACCACAATAAATCTATTTATACACTCTTTTAATACTCTGTTCATCAAAAACACGAAAGGTAGAAGGCACATTTATTAATCCGAGAGGCATGATAAGAAATTCCTAATGCCATACCTTGTTCCGAAAACAATTCTAGGCACATCATCTTCTCTTCTTTTTCAAGTTCAGAAAGTGCCATTCAATGTGGTGTCTTAAGGAAAATGATGCACCCAAAATCCATTCGATACAGAAATCAATTTCTTTATCAGAAGACAAATTCGATAGATTCTCAAGAAACACATCTAATAACAACAATACTTTCCAGCTTCACAATATTCTTTTCAGTGTCTTTTATATCAACCACATAATCACATCAATATCATAATGTGAGGATAACCAATCAATAGCCTGAAATAACATCAAAATCATGTATATTCAACTCCACTAGATTTCCATGCAACTCTTTATCAACCATCCGAAACACACTTCTTCAACACAAGATTCGCAACTAAGAAATCACTACTTTACAAAGTGAAGTATGCTTCTTTGAATCAGGATTGATAACGGTTGGGTCTCAAAATAAATCATACATCCCGGTACTTGACAAAAGATTGACGCGCTTTACACACTACCTCACAACGTCTAATAAAATCTACCCAATAAAAGATCATAACCTAAGCTCTGATACCACAAGATATCACACCCCGAAACCTACCAGGATGGGGGATGATACGACCGTCCTTCCAACCCAAAGACGTAGCCTCAAACCACCTAAAATTCCCCACGACATCGCTCTCGCTCTATTTACTACTAACCAAAGAACTTGAAAAGATTGGGAAAAGAGAGGGGTGAGTAATCATAACTCAATAAGCAATGCGTATCTCTTCTAAGCAGATCGAGCAATCACTATGTATGAATATATAAAGTCATACCAGAATTTCAAGAGCCAAACTTAAGATATAAAGTACATATCAAGTCACATAAGAGTTATTTCATTTCAACAAGTTTTATATAATTCAGAAAATACTCATTTAAATCATCATAAACATCAATGGTCAAGTCCATTGATCAATCTCTATTAAAAACCACGTCAATGGTCCATTTCATTGACTAATCTCAAATCACACATCAATAGTCTATTCCATTGATGAATCTCATATCACATCAAACGTCGATGGTCCATTCCATCGACCAATCTATTGCTCAATATCTAACCATGGTCACAACATAAAACCTTGTGACAAGGCTACCAAGATTCCTCCTTGACAAGGTCTCTACCTACAAAGTCGGTGGCTCGGCCCATAAGGATATCCTAAACTGGGTATGCATACCCCAAAACCCCTCAATGGGTTCACAGTTATATTGAGCATCAAATAATCATCATCCAATATCAAAAATCCAATCCAGAATACATTTTACAAACCAAACAAATAACTTTCTCGTAACACGGCTCATCCGTCGGAAATACGTTTCGTAGAGCATTTCTTGAATCATTTTCGAGCTCATTTCATAAATTAGTTCATAACGCAATACACTTATGTATCCTTTCGCAATACATTTCCAAAAACGATTCCCAAATCATTCTCAAATACTAAAAAGTAGTAAATGCTCGATCCGAGCTTTTTTACAATAATAATGCTGTTTAACTCATAACATATCTGATTCATATTGGTTTCGAAATATAAGTTTACAAACTCAAAAAAAAGATAGCACCACTCACCTGGAATCCCCAAAAATCAAACAACGACGCTTATTTGAACCGACGATCTCGTAATTCTAACAATTAAACGAGAATCGACATCAAAACCAAGTAAAATACTACAATAACGACGAAATTGTTAAATGACGCTTAAACGCTAACAAGACAACTCAAAGATGCCCACAAATCGCTTCTCCGAAGCGATTATCCAAAACCTTCTGCAGCGCGGAGCTTGAGTGCGAAGCTTATCGCATCATAAATTCCTCCACCGAACCCCAATTCAAGCGAGCTTATAGTCAATAGAAAGCCCATTTAGAACACTACAAAAATCCTAACTTGGCCGTCCCAAAATCAAGCTAAAAACAGACGAAAATTAGCCTAAAAGCCGCTGGTCACCCACTGTTCACCTTGCGCGGCCAACTTCAAAAATTCATATCCGGCAAACCGTAAGTCCAAATCGAGTTCCGTAAAATCCCATGGCCCTGCAACACCCTAAACTATCAATTCTATATATATTCATAGCTCAACGACTCAAAAATCGGACTTCGCCGTTCAAATATCACATAACTCCGAAATATGAGCCCTAACCCGGAAAATACTCCGATTGAATGAACAAGAGACGCAAGCACTTACCGGGCATTGCGTTACGAAGTCGAATCGGCTTGGTGAGACCCGTGACACCAAACCCTCTCTCTCTTCTTTCTTCTTCTTCTTCTTCTTTCTCTTTTCCTATCGTTCTTTTCCTTTCCTTTCTCTCTGTCTCGGCCGAGCAAGCTCTCAACTTAAATGAGAAAAACAAAGCGTCGCTGTAGCAACTTTTGACTTTCTGACTTTTTGACCTTTTTTTTTTTAACTGGGTCAAAACCCATATATTACATTAACTTTCTTTCTTCTCCCTCAATGCAGCAGCCAACGAGTCCAACAAGATTCCGATGTTGAAGTCTGACAATTAGAACGACTTCATTCATAAACTCGTCAGGACCTTGCCTGGAACATTTTGATAGCATTTTCACTACAACTTCTTGTCCTGTGGAAAGTCTTCCTTGCATTTACTTTACTCATTGTGGGCGTCTATTGTTATTTGAATTTATTGATTTATAACTAATTACCTTGTAGACAGAACCGAAGCCGCCCGCTGCTAGCATGTTTATTTGAGAGAAATGGTTGGTGGCAACAACAATAGTAGCGAAATCATATAATGGCAAGTCAATGTCATCCGTCCCACTTGGCAAGCCTACAAGGGATGAATAGTAGTTTCTCAAACTATACTGTAATCTCAACAAGAAAAAAAAACCAAACCTGAATTTGATTACATGATGTTGACACCTAAATTTTAGCGACCATTTAGTCGTAATTTGCATAGAAAATTAGGGATTAAATTTTTAACCCCTAAACAAAAATATTTAAATTGCATAACATATAGTTTAAATTCATTTTAGATTAATTGCATTTTGCACCGGACTGGCGGTGACGAACGAGCTTAAATTTCATCGAATGGGACTCGGCTCGCTTGAAATGCAAGGGCCGGGAATTACAAGTCAAACGGGCTCGGTTGTTTTAATTTGAACTTAATTCAGCCCATTGTCATTAATTAATTCAGCCCATTGTCATTAATTAATTCAGCCCATTTAAATTAAATTAAAATCTAAGCCCAAGCCTAAGCCTATTAGGACTAGAGAGCCCATCTAATTGACCTATATTAGCGCTATATATGCATCATTAGGTCAGGATTTTGAGGGGACCTCTCATAATTTCAGATCAGAAATTTTTAGAGTGTGAGAGTGAGAAAGAGAGAGAGAGAGAGACCAGCGAAAACTGCCGCCGGCCGGAGCCACCCCACGTTGCCGTGCACCGCCGCGCTCCACACCGCCGCGGCTCTGTTCCTCCGTCGCCGTGCGCCACCGCCTGCTGCCGTTGCTCCCCGCCGCGGCTCTGTTCCTCCGTCGCCGTGCGCCACCGCCTGCTGCCGCTGCTCCCCGCCACGCGTCGCTGCCGCACGCTGCTGCTCTCCGCCTGCCGCTGCTGCTTCCGTCGCCGTGCGCCACCGTCTCCTGCCGCTGTGCCCTGCCGCGCGCCGCCGTGCCCCCACACCGCCACTGCTGCTTACCGCCGCTGCTCCGCCTCTTCGTCGCTGTGCACTGTCGTCCGGACCTTTGCAACACGCCGACGCCGCTGCCGCCGCGCTCCGCCCCGAAGTCGCCGCACCGCCTGCTGCCGTTGCTCTCTGCCGCGCGCTGCTGCTTCCCGCCGTGCGCCACCGCCTGCTGCCGCTGCTCCCTGCCGCGCGTCGCTGCCCCACCGTCGCACGCCACTTTCCGGAGCCGTGCCACGCTCGGCGTCGCTCATGTGCCGCCGCCTGGACGATCCTATTGTCGCTGCACGCTTGCACCACCGCTGACCGGACAGCTACCTGTCGCCCCGCCGTGCCATTGCCGCAAGCCGCCGTTGCTCCCGACACCGCGTCGCCGGTTCACCGTTCGCCGTTCATCCCGATCCGCAAGTTCGAATTTGGGAATTATCTGCAAATTAGGTAATTGGACATTATCTGATATTTTTCGGAATATTTAATTTACTAATTTATGTGTTTGAATATTTCGTGAACATCGTGTGGAATATTAGATATATTAGGATAATTATCTGATATCCGCAATATTTTTTGGAATATTCAAAATTAGGAAACCTTCCTAATTCAGCAACGTATCTGGACGACTATCCGACCTTATCCCTGAGGTACGATACGCGGCAATACGGAAAATCATTATCCTATTCATAATCACTTGGGTACGATAATGATTTTTATCTGCTTTCCAAATTTGAACGATCGACTTTCCGTCAATATCTATAACCCTATAGATATGACCGATAGTTCGATATTTGTGCCTAATCCGAGTTTGAAACGAATTTTGCGGATTGCGTGGTGGTTTTAAATGTGGATACTATCTCTGTTTAAATTGTCTTTCCTTTTCAAATAAAAAAAGAAAATTCAAAAAATATTGGTTAGGATTTGAATTTAAGTTCTGCATGCTTAGGAATCCTAAATATATCTAGACGATAGAGTAATTATTTAATTTAAATTAGGACTTGAGATAATCTATTTCCTAGTTTAAATTAAGTAATATTCTAATCATAATAGATTATTTAGGTTATTTTTTAATTCCGAATTTTCATGAAAACCCTAAAAAAAGAATGAGTTGCTTTATGGTAGATTAGGATAGATTGCATTATTAATTTAAGTAATTTATTATTTCGAATTTTAACAAAAATCCCAAAAATAAGTCATGTTAGGATATGTTAAGTCATCATAAGTTGCATGTTAATTTAGGCATATTTTTATTCCGAATTTCATTAGAAAATACCCAAAATAAATCATTTGCCTGTCATCAGAATTAGGTCACGTCGTCGCATGACATATAGTTTGTATGCTAGGTTGCATTACTTGCATGTCATTTTTGCACGTCATTGCATGTAGATTAGTCTTCATTTAAATAAGTGAAAATCCTAAAAAATATTGAGTGAATTGCTTGTTAATTAGAAATCATATTAGGTTGTTGATGTGATTTTCTAGCTAACAATGCAGATGCTTACGTTGCTTCGAGGTAAGTAATTCTTCCAAACTTGCAATTTATTCAATGTTTTTTTGGGTGTTAAATTGGTGGTTTGCGCACCCGCATGAACACCTCACATGTTGGTGACTAAGTTAAAATGGATCCAGATTGCTTGCCAAAACATTTTTGAAAAGAAAAGGTACCGAAAGGGCGTTAGACTAGATCTAGCGTAATCAAGTCCCCGGGCTTAGAATCTCTGGTTCGTAGGAATAAAACATACCTCTTTATGTTTTATTTAGGTTTCTAATCGACCTACCACAAATAGATTAGTGGCGACTCCAAGCATGAAAACATTTGCATGTTAAAAACTTAAACCCTAAGTTGCGAATTGGTAGGGCTTGGGAGGGCCCGAGTTAGGTTTATTCTTAACAATCCATTAGCCTGAGAGGAAAATTTTAGGTCGCGACAGCTTGGCGACTCCGCTGGGGACGTGAGTTAAAACTCTTAATGGGCTTAGGCCAGTTTTTCTTTTCAAAAAATATATTTTTGCTTGGCAGCGAGGATCCCAGGTACGTCCCTAACATTTTAGGTGTTAAATGTTTTTGCAGAATGGGAGGTATAAGGGGAGGCGTGATTGTTAACCCTTGTTTTGCAGGGAGGTGTTTGGATGAATGGTTTATGTTATGCACGGAGCGCTGTATGATATAACCTGCTGTGCATGCCTTGCATTTACACTACACCGCACACACTACCCGCTGCCGGACCTGGGCGGCACAGGTTTAGGATGGTACTGAGATAGCGAACACCCCGACCACACCCGCGTGGTACGGGTCGCCCTCCTTGGTCCCGAAAGTTTTTTTTCAAGGGGTCATTGAATACCTATCACGATTGCACCCTTTGCAACCCGGGTCGGCTCTTTGACTAAGCCGGAGTCGGGGGAATCCCAGCCTAACCACCACCATGACTGGTTTAGCTCGGTAATCCTCATGTCTCCATTTTGCAAGCCAGAGTCTTAGTAGAAATCGAACCTCACGTTTCATGCGCATGTCTATGTGATTGCCATCATTCTGCCGGGTGAAGTAAGATTTCTGAACCTTTATCTCGCAATTTATTTATGTTTCGTCTTTTTCTTTGGTCGGTCCATGACATTAGGTCAGTCGTGAGTCTTGGTCTATACACTATGGGAGGGGCAGACATCCGGATTCTTGATGCTCCTAAGGACGAGCTCCGTGCCTGGTGGAATCTACTCAGTCCGACCAACCACAAGCTAGTTGAGGGTCACATCGGGAGGCTGCTCCCCCTACTGGAGGTCAAAGTCCGTACCGGCCTCGTTCGAGCATTAGCGCACTTCTGGTGTCCCGAAACCTCTACCTTTATATTCGGTAAGCACGAGCTCACCCCGACGTTGGAAGAATATAGCGTGCTCATTGGAAAACCATTGGAGTCGGAGTTAGTCACACCACCTTTGGGAATTGATTCCACTTTAATGTTGGCTGAATTTTTGAATGTCGGAAAAGATGAATTGGGAAAAATTTTAAAAGCAAATCGCGGCACATGTCCTTTTTCATTCCTGAGTCAGTGTTTTGAAAAAGCCACATCTTTTCAAAAAGGCAGAATCTTTTTGCTAGCATTTTTCGGGTTCGTGATTTTTCCTTACTGTAAGAATGCATGTAGTCCGTCAATCGCATGGTTGGTCCAACAAGTCTATCTTGAAAAGAATTTTATCAACACCATTTTAGCCGAGACTTTCATTTCCCTCACTAAATTTAAGCAACATGTTGACAAAACTTTTCATGCCCCCCTCGAACTTTTGCAAATCTGGTTTTTGTCTCACATAAAAGGGTATGGCGAATTACTCACAATATCCGAGCTTAGTGATTCTAGCCATCCATTTTTAAGGTACAAAGAAAAATAAGGGGGTGCACCCGATTATCATTACTCTGAATGGATCATTTTCATGAAAAACGCTAGACCCTAAGGTTTCCAATGGCATGCTAACTGGTTCAAAGTCGAGGAAGCTCGGCTTACATGTAATGATATTGGACTGGTTCCACTATTGGGTTTCACCGATGCAATTGAATACTACCCCGCCAGAGTGTCTCATCAGTATCAGATTCTCCAAGGACTCCCTCCAGCGTTACAACCAGAACTCCTCCAAGTCGACTTCGCCGATGATGATAAAGACCACGAAGGGACCGTAGCTCAGCTCAATAAGATGTGGAGGAAGTGCCGTGTGTTAAAGATAGCTCGGCCCGAAGGAGAACTAAAGGGAGAGCAGAAGTCCTATTTCGCGACGACCCAGTACATTCGACGACACAGAATCCCACAGGATTTGCTCCCGAAGATACCCAAGGTACCTCTCAAGTCCGCCAATCGCTCAGAGAACAATCGCCTCAAAAGGAAGGCCGAAGAAACTGAAGAAAAGGCATCCAAGATAGCTCGAGCTTATGAGCAATTGAAGAAGGAAGTCGCCTCCCATATGTCTATAGATCAAGCTAAATAAAAAGCTCGAAGTTCTTTTCTCATTTCAGTTTCAATTTTTAAAATTTGTTTAGGAATTGAGTCATTTGTCTTTATATTCAGTTCAATTTCAAGTCATTAATTGATGTAAAAATTTTCGCCATTTCAATAAAGGGGTCTTTTCAATTCAAAGCGGTTAGACCAATGTCATGGATTGACGTATGATTTTGCTTGACACTTATGTATGCCTGTTTCGTTCCAAAATTAGGTAGCTATGGACCGATCACGATCGCCCATTCGTACACGGTCGAGAGCCATAATGGCCGATCAAACCGACTTGCAAGAGCGTGTTATTGGTATGGAAGACCAGATGAAGCAACTTGTCATCGCGATGCAACAAATGTCCGCTGAGATCAAAGCTCTCCGGTCGATTCCTGTTTCGGCATCCCTCGAAACATCAGTCCCAAAGCAGAAAAATCAGAAAAAGTGTCGATATTGACGGAGATGACGATATTCCTGATTTAGAAGATGACCCCGTCCATATTATCGTCAACAAAGACAAACCTGATGAACGGGTCAACAAACTTGAAGAAAGAGTGAAGCAGCTGAAAGGTTCGCAGGATTCACCTTCGATCGATCTGTCCCTGTACTCACAGATCAAAATCCCAAAGAAGTTCAAAATGCCAGATTTCGACAAGTACAATGGCACCACATGTCCAAAAGCCCACCTACAGCTCTATCACGTACAGATGACTTCGTACGTTGATAACGAACTCCTGATGATCCATGCCTTTCAAGCAAGTTTGACGGGTCCTGCTTTGAACTGGTATCTCATGAAGAAGATAAATGGCCTCAAAACTTGGAAAGAAGCCAGTGAAGCATTCTTGAAGCAGTACAGATTCATAACGGACATCATTCCTACCCGTAATGATCTCGAACGTGCTCAGATGAAAAAGACTGAGTCCTTCAAAGACTATGCTATCAGATGGAGGAATTTAGCTGCTCAGGTTGTCCTAGAACCCATAGACAGCGAGTTAAAGAGGATGTTCGTGAAAACTCTCCCGTTCGAATACCGTAATCGGATGGTTGCCATTCCGGCTGACAACTTCAATCAACTCATCCCCATAGGCGAACAAATTGAGATAGGGCTGAAAGATGGATGGTTTGTCGAGCCGTCCTCCTCGACCAGAAGATTTGGTGCGAGAAAAGAGAAAGAACCGGCAGCTGAAGTGAATGTGGCTTATAACCAACCGAGCCGGCGGAATGCTAACTCCGCCCCAGCAATCCAAGTAGCAGAAGCTCAGCAACAAAACTCGAGTCGTCAACCTTTTCAGAGGAGGAATAATAGGAGGCAATTCACCCCCCTCCCTAGATTGTTGTCTCAAGTATTGACAGTGCTCCAGAAGAAAGGCTTGCTTACTACTGAGCCAAAGCGGCCCAATCCTGAGCGGTTCTATAACTTCGACCCGTCAAAGAAATGTGATTATCACATGGGTGAGCTGGGACACTCAACCGATGATTGCTATACCCTCAAGCACCGAATCCAGAACCTCCTAGATACGAAGGCTTTCTCATTTCAACCTGCTAAGCCGAATATTCAGAGCAACCCACTCCCTGATCACGCAGGCAATGTGAATGCCATATTTAGCTTCGATGCTGGTCGAATCAAGAATGTTAAGGTGTATACTACCGACGTCTACGGTGAGTTAGTGAAAGCCGGTTGTTACCCAAGTAATGAGGACCTTCCCCTCGCCATCATGAGAGAAAGAATCTCAAAAATGGTAGAAGCTGGGATGATTGTTTATGCTGACTACACTAGCATCGTTTCCACTATCTCCTAAGTGATTATTAATTGGGAGGAGGAGTTTTCTACATTGAACACCAGCCAGGACGAGGGTGACCCTCTGCTTGAAGACATGCCTCTGCTTGAAGACGCATCCGATAATGAAAAGATCATTGTAAGCACGCCTACAACTGACGAAGGGATAGTGATCGAGATACCTCAACCGTATGAGTACAGTGATAATAAGGCGGTTCCTTGATCCTACAGTCTCGATGTCGACTTAGTTACTAGATCTGGGCGTTCCTACGGCCAAGCTAATGCCCAACCTGCAAAACCTGTTACTGATAAAGAAGCCAAGGAGTTCCTAGCCGTGATTAAGGCTAGCGAATACAACATAGTTGAACAATTGCGCAAGCTGCCCGCACAAATCTCTCTGCTTGAGCTACTCCAGACATCTGTCAAGCATCAGAAGGCCTTAATGAAGGTGTTAAGTGAAGTCCACATGCCAGAAACGATCGATCATGACAAATTAGAGGAATTTGTGGGTTCTATACTCCTCAAGGACCTCATAGCCTTTTCAGATGAAGAGTTCCCTCTAGAAGGGAGGGGGCATACCAAAGCACTTTATATATCCGTCAAATACAAGGCCTCACATGTAGCCCGGGTACTCATTGACAACGGATCAGTCTTGAACATCTGTCCTTTGGCGACTTTACACCGCCTTAAGATAGATTCTTCTAGGATAAATTCTGCAAAGACCTCCGTACGAGCCTTTGACGGAACGAAGAAAGAAGTAATGGGAGAAATCCACCTTGACATACAGATAGGACCAACAATGTTCAATGTCCTATTTCAAGTTATGGACATTCCCACTGTATTCAATTTTCTGTTGGGTCGTCCATGGATTCATACTGCCGGAGCTGTGCCATCCAGTCTACATCAGAAGGTGAAGTTCGTTGTGGAGAGAAAGTTAATCACAGTCCACGGTGAAGAAGAGCACCCAATTTACCACGCAACGGCTATCCCCTATGTTGAGCCGGATTGCAAAATAGAATCGAGCTATCAGTCGCTCGAGCTCGTATCAACCATACATGCGTCTAGAGGATCATCACCGCCTATTCCTGAGGTGTCAAATGCTGCAATCATGGTTGGAAGGGTAATGGTCTCTCATGGCTTTACTCCGGGTGAAGGCCTTGGTAGAAATGGTCAAGGTATCCGCCAACCGGTGGAAGTTTCTCAGAGGCCCCGCATTACTGGGTTGGGATACCTGGGGTCAAGTGAGCCAAATAATGGGGAACGTGGACGTGGACGTGGACGTGGTCGAGGTCGAGGTCAAGGTCGAAGAGACGGGCAGAATAGACAGCGATTCGAAGAAGAGCCAAATGGTGAAGAACGTGGGCGTGGAATTACCCAAAATAACGGAGAGCTTGGGCGTGGTAGGTTGCTTCCACACATCCGCACCACATTCCCGGGCCCTGCAAGAATGATGCATGAAGAGAAGGAGGTGATCGACACTTTGGGGCAACCAAGCGGCAAGTTCGATTATTATGTGAAATACTCAGCACCCCCGAGCTTCTATGTTAACCCCCGTGACATTATCCCGGATGGATGGGGAGGTATGGATGATCCAACACCTCTAGTGACAGAAGATCCTGATGATGCAATGGAGGGAATCACTGCCCTGTTCGATGATTTCTTCATTGGAGCTATCGAGGAAGGACCGTTGGAGAAAATGGGCATTGGCCCGCAAGAGTAACACATTTACCTTTTTCGCACACTCTCCTACGCGGGAATTTTTGCTACTTTTTAGGACTTGCCCTGTCTCGGGAGCTACTTTTTAGGACTTTTCATTTCTAGGATTTGATTGTTGCAATTTCCATTCCAATAAATGTAATTCATTTGGTGATAATCAATGAAATTACAAGTTATTTTCGTTTTGAGGGCATGTTGAGGTACATCAAACCAGCCCGGTGATGATATCCAACCGATAAAAGAAAATATAGTCCAAGGAAAATTCTGAGGCCTGAGCTTCTTCATGCTTACTCGTCTTAAACCTTTTTGAAAAGAATTTCAAAAAAAAAATCAAAAGAAATAAAAATACACTGTTTAGCCCTGTTTGTCCTACTGAACCCCCTACTTTATGTTTCAGGGGTAATTTTGTGACACGTAAGGGTATGTGAACGGTCCAATCTGATGAATTATGTGCCACCGAACCTAATCTCGATGACACCAATGAACTCGAAGATTCCTCGGACCTTCGGCGTGATCTAGAGCATCATGAAAGACCTAAAGTCCTAACGGTAGACCAAACTATTACTGTCAACTTGAGTGATTCCGGAGAACCCAAAGAGGTGAAGATAGGGGCAACCCTTCCCGAAGGTGAAGCTAAATGCCTGGTCCAACTGCTGAAAGATTACCGGGATATCTTTGCCTGGTCGTATGTCGATATGCCGGGTTTAGACCCTTCTATCGTGGAGCATAGTCTACCTACTAATCCGGACATGCCGCCCAAGAAACAGAAGCTACGAAGAACCAAACCTGAACTTTCGAAGAAGATAGAGGAGGAGGTCATGAAACTTTTGAAAGTAGGGTTTATTGAAGTCACCCGATACCCCAGTTGGGTGGCCAATATCGTGCCAGTCATGAAGAAAGATGGTCGAGTTCGCATTTGCATCGACTATCGCGATCTAAACAAGGCCAGCCCTAAAGACGATTTTCCATTGCCACATATAGACGTTTTGGTGGACAGTACTGCAGGGTTCGAGCTGTTTTCCTTCATGGATGGTTTCTCGGGTTATAATCAGATAAAAATGAAGGACGATGATAAGGAGAAAACGGCGTTCATCACTCCTTGGGGGACATTCCACTATAAGGTCATGCCCTTCGGCCTTAAAAATGCCGGGGCAACATATCAACGGGCAATGGTGACGCTATTCCATGATATGATGCATAAGGAGATCGAGGTCTATGTCGATGACATGATCGCCAAGTCTCGACTTGGGAAGAGTCATGTCGATACCTTGAAAAAATTATTCGAGAGACTCCGTAAGTTTAAGCTCCGTCTCAACCCAGCAAAGTGCATATTTGGAGTAACCTCGGGCAAATTACTTGGGTTTATCGTAAGTAGTAAAGGCATTGAAGTTGACCCCTCTAAAGTGAAGGCTATATGTGAGTTACAACCCCCATCGACCGTGAAAGAAGTGCGAAGCCTCCTGGGTAGATTGAACTACATAGCCCGTTTTATTTCCCAGCTCTCCGCAACTGCTAAGCCCTTCTTCAAACTTCTAAAGAAGAATGCTCAAGTGGAATGGGACGATGATTGTCGAGAAGCGTTTAACGAACTAAAGCGGTACCTGATGAAACCACCAGTGCTAGTCCCACCAATGCCGGGCCAGCCTTTGATCCTTTACCTCACGATTTATAGTGAGTCTTTAGGTGCGATGCTAGCCTAGAAAAGTCCTGAAGATGGAAAAGAGCGAGCCATTTATTACATAAGCAAAAAGTTCACCGTCTCGGAGTTGAATTATTCTGAAGCCGAGAAGACTTACGCTGCGCTAGTATGGGTGCTCCATAGGCTGCGACAATATACACTGCATCACCAGACTTTGCTTGTAACTGAGAACGATCCCATTAAGTATTTACTTGATCAGCCAGCTTTGGTAGGGAAGTTAGCCAAGTGGCAGATTTTAATTTCAGAGTTTGATATCCAGATGAAGCCACAGAAGTTAGTTAAAGGTCGAGTAATTGCTGATGTGTTAGCTGAAAATCCTGGAGTCCCTGATGATGATAGATATTCTCCAGAAGATCGCATTTTGGTAATAAAGGAAGATACATGGATCATGTTTTTCGATGGAGCTGTAAACTTGGCCGGTTCCGGCACTGGGGCAGTTTTAATATTCCCAGATGGGCAACATTATCCAGTAGCAGCAAAGTTGGTGTTCCCCTGTATCAACAACATAGCCGAGTACGAAGCTTGCATCCTCGGACTCCAAGCCGCAATGGAAATGGGAATAACCAAGTTGAAAGTGTTTGGTGATTCTGCTTTGATTATTCTCCAAACTGTGGGAGAGTGGAAGACGAGAGATACCAAACTAGTGCCGTACCATGAATACCTCGAAGAAATCATAGAGGAATTCGAAAATATCTCTTTTGAGTACTTATCGAGGTCTCATAATTAGTTTGCTGATGCGCTAGCTACGTTATCATCCATGTTGCAAGTGATTGGTGGGTTAGAGGTAGAACTCTTGAAGATTGAAGTCCTGACAAAACCGGCCTACTGTATGGTTGTGACCAGAGAACCTGACGAAAAGCCATGGTATTACGATATCATGAGTTACATCCAGAGACAAGAATTTCCTGAGGGAAGCACCCCGGCCGACAGGAAGTACATAATGAAAATGGCTTCAAAATTCTTTGTTAGTGGTGAGAAGCTGTACAAAAGATCATATGATTCGATCCTATTGAGGTGTGTGGATGCGGCTGAAGCTACCAGAATCATGCAAGAAGTACACGAGGGGATATGTGGTCTATACATGAATGGCCACATGTTAGCTAAGAAGATCATGAGGTTGGGTTATTATTGGCTCAGTCTTGAGAGTGACTGCATCCAACATGTTCGAAGATGTCATCGCTGTCAGGTTCATGGGGATAAAATAAATGTTCCCCCGACGGAATTACGTCAGCCGTCTGAGCCATGGCCCTTTTCAATGTGGGGCATCGATGTGATTGGTCCAATTAATCCTAAGGCGTCAAATGGACACCGATTTATCCTGGTCGCGATTGATTATTTCTCTAAGTGGATTGAGGCGGTATCATATGCAAACGTCACTGCAAAGAATGTTGTAAAATTCATCAGGCGAGACATAGTCGCTCGCTATGGTGTCCCTGAGGCTATCGTCACTGACAATGGGACAAATTTGAACAACAAGTTCATTGATCAGTTATTCAACGAGTTCAAAATTCGGCACCTGAATTCATCTCCTTATCGTCCACAGATGAATGGAGCAGTTGAAGCTGCTAACAAGAACATCAAGAAGATCTTGGCCAAAACGGCTGAAAACTATCGTGACTGGCATGAAAGGTTACCATTTGCACTAATGGTGTATCGAACTTCGATCCGAACCTCTGTCGGAGCAACCCCTTTTTCCTTAGTGTATGGCATGGAAGCAGTCCTACCCGTCGAAGTAGAGATCCCTTCCTTGCGAGTCTTGTCTCAAGTGGAGTTGTCCGAGGCAGAATGGATGCGACAAAGGCATGAGCAGTTAAACCTAATTGATGAGAAGCGATTGAAAGCCATTTGCCACGGTCAAACCTATCAGCAGAGGATAGCTAGATCCTTCAATCAAAAGGTGCGTCCAAGACACTTCGAGGTAAATGATCTAGTCCTAAGGAAGGTACTGTCAGTCTTTCCTGTTCCTGGAGGAAAATTTGCCCCAAACTACATTGGTCCGTATGTGATTAAAAAAGTGCTTCCTGGAGGTGCCCTGATTCTCGCAGAAATGGATGGTCGTGAGTTTTCCATTCCTGTTAATTCTGATGCTGTGAAGATATATTATCCCTGATAAGATCTAACATTTTTGCGGCGAAAGTTTTTAAGTGTTTGGTTTTATATTCTGAATTGCAAACATTTCACTTATGAATAAATGGGTTCAATCAATTTAAAGATGGAATGTCTGCCTTGGCTTAAAATTGTGCTTGATCATTTTGTTAGTCTACATTATCGATTTCAAAAGGGGAATCTATTTAGACAATATGATAACTCACGTGGAATGAATTGAATGTGTTGAATGAGGTACATCGGGATAATGAAAGGCAAGCCATATCCTATACACAGTCCCGTGCATTAATCCCCAGTGAGTTGAGTAGAAAAATTCCATGTCGGCAAGGCGAAGGGTTATCTCGCAAAAGGTACGGCAATCGAAATGACGAGAGGCGGTTCATTTCTCTATCCCAAACACTACAGGTTATCCATTGTTTTGCCACTTTGAGCCTAAACGTTTGGAGAAATTCATTCAAATTACCCCTGTCAAGAACCACCCCACATCGGGGCAAACTGGAGGTAAGTCAGCGTCATAAGGCGAAAAATGAGTAGAAATTTTCATGCTCTCACTTGCATCAATCTTCGAGTGTTGCTTTTTTCAGATGAATTCACGTGAAGTTCAAGTGCCTTAGGATGACGAAGAGCATTTCTTTCTCTATCCTATACACATTTTATCGTTTGTTAAGCCCAATTGAGCCCGCAAATTCGTTTCATATAAACCAAGTTGGTGATCATCCCCCACACTGGGGCAAGGCAAAAAGTCATCATTGTTCAAGCAGCATATCCGAAGCGTCGATAGAAGACAAGAATCCTTGAAAGTTTAAATGGCGAGTCATTCAGTCAAATATAGCTGGCCAGTATTTACATTGTAAAAAAAGGGAGGCAAGAAAAAGCAGTGTGCTTGGTAAAAGCAAGGCCAATGCCCGTGGAAAAAAAAAGAAGAAAAAATGGAGAAAAAAGTGACAACTTTGGGTTAGAAAATGTTGAGATGTGTCAAAGTCACAAAAATATCCACAGTCTTAAGGAGTCAAGTGATAAGCTCTCGAGGCCAATGGAGCATCTATCGAGAAAACAATCTCTGGTGAAGAAGAAGACCGGTAACAATGCCGAGATGATCACCAACTCTCACCCCAATTATACACACTTTTGAGCCTTATGATCCATTCATTTCTCAACCCATGAGCCTGGCCTATGTTACGTCCTTTACAAAGTCTCTTCAGATTATGGCACTTGAACTAATGTAGAGTTTCTGATGTTTATAAGCTTAGCTCGAAGAAGTGCGAGCAAGTCCATTTCTATCTCATTTTGCAGGTTCGTGACTTGTAAACCCGGAGACAATTACAGAGTATTTTCTTTCAGTAGCCTCGACTCGAAGAGTCTCTTTTGCTAAGCCATTAACCAAGCCCATGTTACGGTCCTAACAAAGACCTCTCAGATCGGTAAAGTCGTACTGCTTGCGAGAATACTCAGACCCTTGTCAACATGATGATGGTGAGATGGAGCGATTCTCCATAAATTAGCCTTTTCGATGAGAATGAGAGAAAGCCCTTTTGGACCGGAAGTCCCTCATTCGACATTTTCAAGATACCCGCTTGTGAGTTCGGATTGTCTTGTCATGATTTTTCCCAGCGAAGTTTGTAATGCTGATTTGACGAAACCATCGTGCATGAAAATCAGTTGAAATCATAGTACATGTATGTGTTCTTGACAGTATGCGAATGCATATTACATGTTACTTAAAATCGTGTCTAACAGGAGACACACCTTCAGAGTTGGAGATGTCACCAGGTAAGTATATCTCTATCCCTAGGATATCTATGACTATCTAGGTATCCCTAACCTGTTCAAGCAATTGTCAGGTCCTACATTTGATCATTTTTGTGATCTCTAGATGCCTTTGATTGTGTTCAGGTGTCTATTGATCAAACCTTTTTAGGTACTTCTGATGATATCCAGGTACTTTGTCAAGGAACTCTTGAACACTTGGGCTAGCCCTTTTGTTCATCAAATCACAGATTTTCATACAATCTCGAGAAGATTCCCCCGTTACATGACTATGAGCAGGTATAGGCATGGCGGCCAAATCTTTACATATGAGCAGGTATATGTAAAGGTCGGAATATTCTCACCAAATCTCAGGTATTCCCCCGCTACTCACCTATGAGCAGGTATAGGTGAAGCGGCCAAATCTTTGCATATGAGCAGGTATATGTAAAGGTCGGAATATTCTCTCATTATCTCAGATGTTCCCCCGCTACTCGCCTATGAGCAGGTATAGGTGAAGCGGCCAAATCTTTGCATATGAGCAGATATATGTAAAGGTCGGAATATTCTCTCAAATCTCAGGTATTCCCCCGCTACTCACCTATGAGCAGGTATAGGTGAAGCGGCCAAATCTTTGCATATGAGCAGGTATATGTAAAGGTCAGAATATTCTCTTGATTTTAAAAGTTTCCCCCGCAATTCACTTATAAGCAGGTATAAGTGAAGCGACCAGATCTTTGCAAACACCTATGGAGATGTATAGGTAGTTCGTAAAGATCCGAACTATTCTCACAAATCCAGATGATGATTGGATACGTCGAGCTTTCTTCGTGTGTTTTGACTTAACTGCAGATCACCGAAGTTCATCACCGTATATCAGGCAATACCTATGGGACTGATCCCATACATTTGCCAAAACAACATACAAGTTAAAGTTGTGCCTCGAATTACGCTATCGTTCATGTCAGGTAAGTAATTCCAGGTATGTTTTCTATGCAAGTCAGCATGCATCATTTCTTAATGCATTTAAAAATGGGACTCATAATCCCGACAAAAACAACATTCATTGCATTCGCATAGGTGAAATTTAGGTATCATTTAGTCTTTGAATGCAACCTCTGCGAGCTCACCTTCAAAAAGGGGCAGCTGTTGACACCTAAATTTTAGCGACCATTTAGTCGTAATTTGCATAGAAAATTAGGGATTAAATTTTTAACCCCTAAACAAAAATATTTAAATTGCATAACATATAGTTTAAATTCATTTTAGATTAATTGCATTTTGCACCGGACTGGCAGTGACGAACGAGCTTAAATTTCATCGAATGGGACTCGGCTCGCTTGAAATGCAAGGGCCGGGAATTACAAGTCAAACGGGCTCAGTTGTTTTAATTTGAACTTAATTCAGCCCATTGTCATTAATTAATTCAGCCCATTTAAATTAAATTAAAATCTAAGCCCAAGCCTAAGCCTATTAGGACTAGAGAGTCCATCTAATTGACCTAGATTAGCGCTATATATGCATCATTAGGTCAGGATTTTGAGGGGACCTCTCATAATTTCAGATCAGAAATTTTTAGAGTGTGAGAGTGAGAAAGAGAGAGAGAGGGAGACCGGCGAAAACTGCCGCCGGCCGGAGCCACCCCACGTCGCTGTGCACCGCCTGCTGCCGCTGCTCCCTGCCACGCGTCGCTGCCCCACCGTCGCACGCCACTTTCCGGAGCCGCGTCACGCCCGGCGTCGCTCGTGTGCCGCCGCCTGGACGATCCTATTGTCGCTGCACGCTTGCACCACCGCTGACCGGACAGCCACCTGTCGCCCCACCGTGCCATTGCCGCGAGCCGCCGTCGCTCCCGACACCGCGTCGCCGGTTCACCGTTCGCCGCTCATCCCGATCCGCAAGTTCGAATTTGGGAATTATCTGCAAATTAGGTAATTGGACATTATCTGATATTTTTCGGAATATTTAATTTACTAATTTGTGTGTTTGAATCTTTCGTGAACATCGTGTGGAATATTAGATATATTAGGATAATTATCTGATATCCGTAATATTTTTTTGGAATATTCAAAGTTAGGAAACCTTCCTAATTCAGCAACGTATCTGGACGACTATCCGACCTTATCCCTGAGGTACGATACGCGGCAATACGGAAAATCATTATCCTATCCATAATCACTTGGGTACGATAATGATTTTTATCTGCTTTCCAAATTTGAACGATCGACTTTCCGTCAATATCTGTAACCCTATAGATATGACCGATAGTTCGATATTTGTGCCTAATCCGAGTTTGAAACGAATTTTGCGGATTGCGTGGTGGTTTTAAATGTGGATACTATCTCTGTTTAAATTGTCTTTCCTTTTCAAATAAAAAAAGAAAATTCAAAAAATATTGGTTAGGATTTGAATTTAAGTTCTGCATGCTTAGGAATCCTAAATATATCTAGACGATAGAGTAATTATTTAATTTAAATTAGGACTTGAGATAATCTATTTCCTAGTTTAAATTAAGTAATATTCTAATCATAATAGATTATTTAGGTTATTTTTTAATTCCGAATTTTCATGAAAACCCTAAAAAAAGAATGAGTTGCTTTATGGTAGATTAGGATAGATTGCATTCTTAATTTAAGTAATTTATTATTTCGAATTTTAACAAAAATCCCAAAAATAAGTCATGTTAGGATATGTTAAGTCATCATAAGTTGCATGTTAATTTAGGCATATTTTTATTCCGAATTTTATTAGAAAATACCAAAAATAAATCATTTGCCTGTCATCAGAATTAGGTCACGTCGTCGCATGACATATAGTTTGTATGCTAGGTTGCATTACTTGCATGTCATTTTTGCACGTCATTGCATGTAGATTAGTCTTCATTTAAATAAGTGAAAATCCTAAAAAATATTGAGTGAACTGCTTGTTAATTAGAAATCATATTAGGTTGTTGATGTGATTTTCTAGCTAACAATGCAGATGCTTACGTTGCTTCGAGGTAAGTAATTCTTCCAAACTTGCAATTTATTCAATGTTTTCTTGGGTGTTAAATTGGTGGTTTGCGCACCCGCATGAACACCTCACATGTTGGTGACTAAGTTAAAATGGATCCAGATTGCTTGCCAAAACATTTTTGAAAAGAAAAGGTACCGAAAGGGCGTTAGACTAGATCTAGCGTAATCAAGTCCCCGGGCTTAGAATCTCTGGTTCGTAAGAATAAAACATACCTCCCTATGTTTTATTTAGGTTTCTAATCGACCTACGACAAATAGATTGGTGGCGACTCCAAGCATGAAAACATTTGCATGTTAAAAACTTAAACCTTAAGTTGCGAATTGGTAGGGCTTGGGAGGGCCCGAGTTAGGCTTATTCTTAACAATCCATTAGCCTAAGAGGAAAATTTTAGGTCGCGACACATGATTTAAAAGAAAGGTATTTAGCATACCTTGTCTTTTCATTCTTCTTTTCTTGATTATGCTCAATGCCTGCCCACTATAAGCAATCTCGAAATGGCTGAAGCCACTATGATAGTCACCAGTTTCTAACAAACAGGAAGAAGTGAAGTAATTAATTTCAGAGAAAGAGTTCATCTGTAAGCTGATGAATCTATATCTATTAGAGGAACTTGAACATGAGGTATAAACAGCAAGGAACAGAACAGTAGTTCAGTCAGGTATTGACAGAGGACGCTTCGACATAATGAAAGATTGGAACAAACAAGAAAACAGCAATTGCTAAACCAATTAGCCAATGCTGATAAAATACATGTATTTACCTAATTCAGAAGCAGGTCGCCGTAGGTAGAGACTTTGCCCATTATCAACCACGTCAAATTCCTTAATATCAATGAAATCGCCAAACCACATCAAGCAACCTGCTCCTCTAATATCTGAATTAGCATAAGCCGTGCAAGAACAATTCTTTAGACACTCAACCTTGCACTCCCCAAGGCTCATATTCTTGAATAGCTGGAAATCTACCAGGTCAGGTAATTTCGCCTGCGAAAGCTTCATAAAACCCTCCCGATGAGAACAATTCAATGGAATTTTCCTTATGCACCCCTCTGTTGAATTAAGCATGTCCCACTCTTCTTGTGACTTGGGCATAAAACCCTGCAAGCATAGGCATTTTGGGCTTTGGTTAACTCTGTACACGCCATTAGCGCCACACAGTCCATAGGTGTCACAAGGGTCATGGGGGAGTCCATCATATCCCACTTAGTGCTTCCACTCTTCAGCAGATGACACTGTATGACACCATCTGGGCTTAATATGAATTTGGCAGTTTTATCGTTCTTTAAGGTTTCAAACACAATAGGCATCCATTGCGTTGTAAACAAAGATGGGGTTAATAAAGGTATTTCCCTCCATGGAAAGACTGCCGAATTTGACTCCATCCAATGGCCCAGTTCGATATACTTTGACGGAACCTTTGCTGACTATTTCAAGTTGGGGTAACCCATCGATTTTGTATCTGTATGTATAGTCTCCGGGGGAAGGATTGTCCGTGCTTCTCCAGGAAGTCAAATGATGTTCCAAACCGGTTCTGAAGTTCCATCCTACTGTCATACCGACCAAAATCGTGTCTGATGAGAAATCAAAGCTCTGCCATGAGTAATCAACAGAAACTGAATTGCTGCTTTCCCTAAGAACGAGGTTTCCAGAATCTAGGAGCTGTGCAACTGGGTTTCCAAGAACGTTGGTTGAATTCGTTGACCAAATGACGCTCTTTGATTGGTTGAGAAGAACAAGTTCACCTTCATTGCTCATTTCCAGAGTACCAGTTGAATCGGAAAGTGGACTGTTCCGGTCAGCAACCCAAACAACCGTTTCAGGACTCACTACAAACCATATCCCCAGGAATCTGTTCATTGAGCTTCCAGCTGAAAAGAAACCAAGCTCAAATTTTCGGCCCTGGGAAACTAATGTCTCTCCCTCTTTAATGGATTGAACTAAACTCATGGTGTCACCTGCACTTGATAGGTGCAGCAGTGACAAAACGATGATGGAAGTGCAAAAGGAGCTGAAGATAGGAGGATCTGCCATTGTAAACCCTTCTATTTGATCTACGAGATGAAGCAAATAATTAGACAGATTCAAACTTTTCAGAATAGCATATCAGCATAAGATATAGAAGACAGGTACCTCTGTTTGGTGCAGAGCAAGTTCCAGGACCTCCTGATTGGATTGAGTTGGGTCACGCAAGAAGACCAGCCACTCAAATGTTCGTGTATGGGTCTCCAATCTTCCTGTAATGGTCAAGGACCAATCTAAATGATTCGAATTGGTGAAAAAGTGAGTTCTATTAATGTACCACTTCACGCTTTCTGTTTTGCCGCTATTGTCACCATCCTTGTTGCACCAGTCCAAGCTCGCATACGACCAAATGATGTAGAAAGTAGTAACATAGTCCCATCGGGTGGAGATACACCTGGGATACTAGATGGGCTCCATGCCGTGAAGGTTCATAATCTCACGCCCTCTATGACCTCGACTCGATCCGTTTGGTCTTCTTCTCCACGTGGTGTGTTAAGTGACCAAATCTTTCGCTTGGAGGTAGAATGTCTATTGTGTACGAGACTTTTTTCAAGATTGAATCAAAAAAATCTTTCACCTGGCCAATTGTATCGATAAGTTCAGTCTAAAGTTCCCTTAGCTGAAGGTAAACTCGCCAAAACTCAAAAATGTTTGAATAATTCATCCTCGTCCCAACTACAGTTTGAACATTGATATCTTGAGCAGATTCAAATTACAAGTCGACAACGACGGGGACGACATCAGACAAGCTAAAATCTGTGTGACTTGGCAAGAACATGGTCATCGGATTGGAATATTTATATTCATAACGGTCGTAACACGCTGTATGATTGGGCTTGCAAATTCCAAAGACGACACTCCGTATGGTCGCTGTATGAGAAGGTCTAAAGAAAAACAAAATAAAATTTTGTGGTTCACCTCGAACTTCTTCTGCTGGCGACAAAATTTTTGAAAACACTACGTGTGTTAAGACTAGCCTTTCAAATTGATATTGCAGAGCCTTGATAGCTGTTGCAGGCGGCTTAATTTGTTTAAAAGTTTAATTACAGTCCATCATATCACTGTATAGATGAATTTAATTGACCAACATTTATATATCGAGCAATGCTAAAAAGAGATATCCTCTCTGCCAAAGTCAAAATGGTGGGCATAAACTCTCTGTCCCTCTAGAGAATTAGGTCCTAGAAATTTGATTTTTCCCAGCAAATCGAAATCTTTTAGCGGCCTTACTGTACCGTCTAATCGCTAATGATGGCCCTTCTTCTTTTTATCTCCCTTGCTAATCAGCCCATCCCGTCCAAAATGCACTTGTACGTATATAAATGAATTAATACTGAAAGAAATTTATCACTTGCAACATTGTCTTGCGCAATATTATATATATAATTTTTTTCATAAATCCTATGAAAACTATCAACTAATTTTTTGTTTTCTACATCAATATTTGTTTTTGGGTGAGTCACATTTGCACCATCTTAGGCAAAATTATTTTTCGAGAACCCATTTTGGGTTGCTCATAAAAAGTTATGTAAAAACTTCTAAATTCATGTTGGCCATGTATTATTTGAATGTTTATGACTAACAGAGAAAGCATCTAGTGAAGGAGTCCCTGCATGGTCAAAGAAACGGTGATTAATCAACTCTCATGCAAGCCTAACTGCCTTAGAAAGGAGAAAGTATTCACAGGAAGAGTCTGGTGTGGTGTGGTGTGGTGTGTTTTGATTCATATGGTGTTGGAGATGGAGCCAGCATCGATCTAATCCAGGCTTTTAATTGGCATATATTCATAAATCAACATGCATTCTTCTCCCTCAATGCAGCAGCTGAGAAGTCTGACAAGAGTTTGGTGCTGAAATCCGGCAACTAGAAGGACTTCATTCATAAAATCATCAGGACCTTGTCCTGAATATTTTGACAGCCTTAAAAAAAAAGAGCAATCCAGAATTTAAACACATGGAGTAAAATATTTATATTTTAGCGTACCTCGTCTTTTTATTCTTCGCATCCAGATTTCAATTAAGGTTGTGCATAGTATAAGCAATCCCCATATGGTCAACAGTTTCTTGGATGGACAGTAGATTGAATCTAGCATATTGGAAGAAGTGAACAAAGTAATTTGAGGGGGGAAAACAACTTTAAAAGTTGATGAATCTAAATTTCACCTGGGACTTGGAAATAAGAAATAAGCAGTAAGAACATGAAAGTGATTCAGTCTGGCATCGACAAAGGATACATCGATGAATGCGAGACTAAAACAAAAGAGAAAGGGCAATTGCCAAACCAATAAGCCAATGCAGACACGATATACATACTGTTGACACCAAAATAAGAATCGGCATAAGTGCCGAATCGGCTTTAATGCCGAATTTGGCGTATAATGAAAATCAGCCATCTTCCGAAACACGTCTGGACCAAATTCGGAAACATGCTGAGAAGCAAGTGTGAATGGCATCGTGTCCCGAGTTCGGTAAGTGATGAAAATATGTATATTTACCGAAATATGGAGAGTTGTAATTCAGGATAGTGGAATATTAATGCCTCAGGACAGCGACCCTTTCCCAAAATTCGGGAGATTCACACTTCGGGAATATATTGAAGAATCACAGCCCAGCCACGAAAATCACGATAACAAGAAGTTATGAGCAAAAGCGGGGATAGTGAGCACGAGCATATTATGGGAAGTTACTTGTCCAGATTTGAAATCATCTTAGCGGTTGAGATCAAGTTTTGGCGGACAATAAAACTGGAAAAATGTGGTTAGAAAAGGCAGTATTGGAAGCGCCAAAATATTCAAAGTTTGAAAACATAGAAGTAACCGACGAGCAGTTGCAAGATAAGAGAAGATACAAATACTCAGAGAAAGCAAAGAGGAAGGGGACGGACAACACTGCAAAAACACTCAAGCTTATCTGCACTTTAGTTTCCTATGCATCTTTACTTCCTGTATTTATAACTTCCTGTAGCTCTAGTTAACTTTCGAATCCTTTACAACTTTCGTAGGAGTATTGTAACGTAGCTTGAAACTCTATTGATCTTAGATCAATTTTCAATCCATTCGATTTCTATCCATTCCATATAATCCTATGTCACGCTTTGTTTTTCGCCACAACTCTCCTAGTAATCAAACCACAAAACCTACTTTAATAAAAATCGAAGATCGAAGTTTCGGTGAAGGATATTCCTCGTGAAAACGAGCGAACATCTTTTTGGCACGCCTAGTGGGACTCGCGTGGTAAGATTTGGAGAAATGGTGAGAACCAGGCAATCTGAAGGAATACCGGTGGATAACATCAACAATCTAGTTGAAGGAGCACGTTCTGAGCATTCTGCTGCTAATCAAGTAGAAGAAAGTGCCGATATTCCTCGACAATTAACTGAAGAACAAGCCCGCACGTTGGCACCAGATAATACCTTGGTAGCCAAGATGAAAAGGCTGTTTGAAGAACAGCAGAACATGCTTACCAATCATATAGTGTGACACGTGACAGATGTGATAAAACCCATGGTGGTCAATGTTATGAATGAGGTAATATCACGTCCCAGTTCATCTTCTCAAGTTCCGCCCTTTCATGCAAATCCTCAGAGAGCAACATTGTTACCACCAACTTCGGGACCTCTTCATATGAGGTATAACTGCAATGGAGGATTAAATTCTCAACCTCCTATTAGAATTATACCAAGGCCAGAGAATCCTACCTCTATAAACCTTGTGAATGGTGTGAGTGCTTATAATTTTCCTCAAAATGTCCCGAATGATGTTAATTTGGTTAATCCCATGGTCGCAAATGCATGACCAGTGATGAATGTACCTCTACCAGCAAATATGCCTAATGCTGATCATATCAGACCACCTACGCCTCAACCGTATCCTCATGTGATAGAAAACTCTCTTTATAGGCCACCACCACTCGTTAATTTTAACATGGAGCAGCAGGGGGTGAATCGACCTCAACAGTTTGATCCTAGGAGTCAAGATCCTTGGTTAGGCCAGCAAAATTTAAAGCCATGGAATCCATATAGAGTTGCAGAGTTGGTGATGCAAGAGTTGGGAGCAGAGAGAGGATTGCCAAGGCCAGTATATAAGAAGCCACATCCCGATTGAGTTGATAATATACCATATCCAAGGGGTTTCAAGATGCCAGACTTTGCTATATTTACTGGAGAGGAAGATCAGTCAACTGTGAAACATGTGGATCGATTCCTGGCATAATGTAGAGAAGCTGGAACTAATGAGTATCTGAGGTTAACGTTGTTCCCATTGTCTTTGTCAAGAACATCGTTTACTTGGTATACAAATTTGCCTGCGAATTCTATTCAAACATGGGTTGAGATGGAAAGGCAGTTTCATTCTCAGTTTTACCGAACGGTGCCAGAGGTAACGGTAGCCGATTTGACCAGGATATACCAATATAATACCGAAACAGTAGACCAGTTTATTGCCCGATTCAAGAAATCTAGAAACTGATGTTTAACGTCACTCACTGAGAAGGAGTTCACAAATGTGGCTTTTAACGGCTTGAGGTTTAACCTTAAGGAAAGATTTGAAGGACAAGCCTTTGACGATCTCTTTCAGTTAAACATCCGGGTTTCTAAGTATGAACATTTGTTGAAAGAGAAAGATAAGAAGCCGAATAAGGACAATCGGCAGGCAGTTGCATTTGCCGAAAGTACCGAACATGGTGGGATAGTCGAAGAGGAGAATGAGATAGCTGTAGCAACTATGGTATTTGAAAAATCATATGTGTGCCCAGCACTTAAACCGGCCAGGGTGAGAGATGTGTCCAAGTTCAAGGCTAAGGAGACAAATAACTATTCCTTTAGTATCTACAAGTTAGATGAAAATATTTGACCTGCTATTGAAAGATGGAATGATCAAATTATCTGAAGGACAAGTAATCCCGTCAAAGGAGGAAATAGCAGATAAGAGATATTGCAAATGGCATCACTCTACAACTCATGATACGGTGAATTGCATTGTGTTTAGAAAGACAATTCAAGAAGCAATTCGCCAAGGCAAGATTAAATTTGCCGAAGACAAAGGCAAGGCCCTAATGGAAGTAGATTCAGATACTTTCCCGAAAATGATCAGCATGGTCAATATACGAGAGACGACAGATGATGACAATAAATAACTTTGCACTCGCTGTCACCAGGAGTTAATTCGGCAAAATCGGGAGTTGAATCGGGAGTTTCTTAAGTTCTAATTCATGAGAGGAATAAGAGGAAAATACAGATCGAGATCATTTGTTCCCAGGATAAGCGAACCACGGGTAAAATCTAAGATTGTAGCTACCGAAAACTCTTCGGTACGAGCAAGAGAGGAGAAAATTTACCCAAGACAGACAGCACAAGTGCTTGAAAGAAAAGATGCTAGTCATAGGCATGAGAGGAAGGAATACTACCCTGGTTCATCTCAATTAGCCCCCCCCAATTCGATAGTCAATTATGCAAGTTCATGAAGAAAACGAAACATTACCGAAGCCTGCAGAGAAAAAGAGTTTATGGCAGCGATATAAGGAAGGTGATCCCAAAGTCGGATTGCTTGGAGAACCTAGTGGGGAAGTTTGACTATGTGATCTATTATGGAAGTACGGACGATTATCCACCTCCATCATTGCCAGTTGAGCCAACCAGTTGGGAAGATGAATTTGATGATCCACCACCATTAAAATCTCAGGAAATCCACAGAAGAAAAATGGTTAAGGTGCCGTATGACCCTCCCGAAGGAAAATGGTCAATAGTTAAATCGTCGGGACAAGCATCTTATAGAACTATTAAGAGGCGTTTCCAGCGAATAAGAAATAGGTAAAGGAATTTTGAGAATGGCCAAGTCAAAGGTAGGGCAAGACAAGGTTTGCCTTTCACATCTGTCAGCAGGAAAGGTAATTGGGTATGGAGAAGAAATCCCGATGAAAAAGATCAGAGTAAACCAGAATCAGGTGATTCGAGAAGTAGCTCTCACATCGAAATGAAAAAAAGAGAAAGGAGTTGCTCAAGGTCCACAAACAATTAATTTTGGGCAGATTACCGTAGCTTTCAATCCAAAGCAACAAGGGAAGGGAACAAAAAGACTTGAATCCTAAATTGTCACAAAAGGATGGCAGAAGTTACCGAACTGGCTATTCCAAGATATCGAAGAAATATGGTTCTCCAGTACGGATAAACATGGTCCACGCTAGACTTCCAGCGAAGTATGAAACTAATTTGATAATGGAGGAAGATATCGAACATATTTCAAAAAAAGAGACAGCCATGGCAGAATTTCAGTTTCCCGACAAAGAAGCCATCAAGTTTGATAAGGTACCTTATGAAAGAGCAAAACATTTAAGATCCTTGATTATTTTAGGAAGGATCAATGGTAGGTCTGTCGGTAAAATCTTTGTAGATGCTGGAGCTACTTTGAACCTCATATCTTACAAATACTTCAAGAAATTAGGGAAAGATGATAATGACATCATTCCATCTAATGTTCAGTTATATGATTTTCTTGGGGAGGTTACCGAAATCAAGGGGGCAATAGTTCTTGATTTAATCATAGGGTCCAAGTCGGCTGAAACGACTTTCTTTGTAGTAGAATCTGATGGTTCATATAATCTGTTGCTTGGAAGAGATTGGATACACTCTAATCAGTGTATACCTTCAACTTTGCATCAAATATTGGCATTTTGGAATGGCGAGAAAGTGGAATATGTTGAGGCAGATTCGGGATATGCTTCAATCAGGTGGACTGACATTTGTCAAGAACATCGGGATTGTCTTTATGAGCGTTATACTATTGAATTACCAAAGACAGATCCACAGTCCCTTGCTTATTGCCGCTTCGAGGATAGGAAAGCTGAATGGATCCCCAAATCAAGCTTGGCATTAGAAGAATTACACATTCTTTATGGAAAACGAGTTCGTATTGCAAGAAATTTGTGAAAGGTACTTCACACACTTGGCAGAAATAGCAAAGCAGAATGTTGAAGCCTCGGATTGTATTGATGAATGAGAAGATGTATTAGTCAAAGAAGACAGAATAATTGAGGCTCAAGATCCATTACTAGAGGTTGATATAGGAGAACCTGGTCTTTTTCGCCCAGTTTATGTAAGTACATTTTTGCAAGGAGGCATGAAAGAGTATAAGGATTGCTTGCATGGGACTATCATAAAATGCCTGGTTTATCAAGAGATATTGTAGAACATCGTCTTCTAATCAAGAAGGGATTTCATCCACATAAGCAGCTAGCAAGAAGATTTGCTCATGATGTAGTTGATAAAGTCAAAAAGGAAATAGAAAGGCTGCTGAAGGTAAAATTTATTGAAATGGCTAGGTACGTAGAGTGAATTTCAAATATTGTCCCTGTGAAAAAGAAGAATGGGAAGCTGAGAGTATGTATTGATTTTCGGGATCTAAATAATGCTACTCCAAAGAATGAATATCAAATGCCCATGGCAGATATGTTAGTAGACTCGGCGTCGGGAAATGAGATGTTATCCTTGATGGATGGTCATTCGGGTTATAACTAGATTTTTATTGCTAAGGAAGACGTCCCGAAGACAGTATTTAGATGCCCTGGTGCGATCATGACTTTTCAGTGGGTAGTTATGCCTTTCGGATTGAAGAATGCAGGAGCCACATACCAACGGGCAATGAATTTTATTTTTCATGATATGATCGGTAAATTCTTAGAAGTTTATATTGACGACGTGATGGTTAAGTCAGCCCAGGAAGATCATTTGGATTATCTCGAGCAGGCATTCATCAGGATGAGGAAGTACAAATTGAAGATGAATCTAACCAAGTGCGCCTTTGGAGTACAAGCAGGAAATTTCTTGGGATTCTTGGTCAATCAGAGGGGAATTGAAATTGATAAGAACAAAGCAAGTGCTATCATGGAGATTTCCCATCCTACGTCCAAGAAACAATTACAAATGGTGATTGGGAAAATAAATTTTCTTAGAAGATTTATTGCCAATTTGTCTGTCAAAATGGAGCCGATGATACAACTTTTGCGTCTTAAGAATTAGGACGAATTTGTATGGGGAGAGAAACAGCAAAAGGCATTTGATTTGATCAAAGCCTATCTAACGAATCCTCCTGTATTAGTGCCGCCAAAAGCAGGCAAACCATTGAAATTGTACTTATTGGCTATCGATATAACTATCGGGAGTATGTTGGCACAAGAGAATGAAAGTGGAAAAGAACAAGCGGTATATTATTTGAGCAGAATACTAACTGATGTTGAAAAAAGATATACCGCAATTGAAAAATTATATCTATCTTTATACTTTGCTTGTATGAAGTTAAGACATTACTTATTGCCAACTAAAGTGCATGTGATCGACAAGACTGATATAATAAAATACATGTTATCCCGACTTGTGATAAAAGGGCGTATAGCCAAGTGGGCATTTATATTGTCCGAATTTGATTTAACATATGTGCCGATCAAGGCAGTAAAAGGTCAAGCCATTGCCGATTTTCTTACCTAATACCCATGTTTACAAATGGAAGAAAATGAGCAGAGCTTCAGTCAAGTGCTACCATGGACTATGTACTTCGATGGATCGCGTGTTAAGAGTATGGCTGGAACAGGATTGATAATAATTTCTCCTGATGGAAAACTTACAAGGTGCGTTCGTAAGTTAGACTTTGAATGTTCAAATAATCAAGCTGAATATGAAGCATTGATTATTGGCTTGGGAATATTGATCGAGCTGAAAGTACAATTTATCAAAGTATTTGGTGATTCACAATTAGTGGTGAAACAGTTAAAGGGAGAATACCAATGCTCAAATGAAAATTTAATTGGTTATTACTATTTGGCCAAGAGGCAGTTAGAACAATTCAGAGAGTACGACATAGTTCATGTAAGAAGAGATACGAATTTCGAGACTAACAAGTTGGCTCAAGTAGCTTCTGGATACCGAATATCAAAAAAAGTGGCAGATATCGTGATTACTATAACGCTGTCAGTACCTTCTATTGAACATAGAAAGATACCGATAGCAGTTAGCAAAGTGGTTCGAGAAGAGGATTGGAGACAAACCATCATTGAATATTTGAAGAATCCAGATTCGAGAGATCGAAAGCTGAGGATGCAAGCCTAGAAATATGTTATATTAGGAGAAGAATTATACCGAAAATCCTCAAATGAATTACTCTTACGCTGTCTTGATGAAGATAATGCAAAATTGGTGATGGTAGAAGCACATGAAGGTATATGTGGAGCTCATCAAGCAGGAATCAAGATGAGATGGCTATTAAAAAGGTATGGATACTTTTGACCAATAATGACGCAGGATTATATCAACTATGCTAAAGCATGTCTCTCCTGTCAAAAGCATGGACCGTTGCAACATGTACCTGCTATGGAGCTCCATTCTATCATAAAGCCATGGCCATTTAGGGGATGGATAATGGACATAATAGGTAAGATCATCCACCCTCTTCTCATAAGCATAGTTATATTTTATTGGCTACGGATTACTTCACAAAGTGGGTGGAGGCCATTTCATATAAGAGTATTGCACAGAAGACTGCGGTTAAGTTTATTGAAGAAAATATAATTCATCGGTTTGGCTTACCCGAGTTGATTACTGCGGACCAAGGAACAGTATTCACTGGAAGTAAAGTGGTAGAATTTGCACGATCAAGAGGAATCAAAATGGTCTATTCCACACCATATTATCCCCAGGCAAATGGACAAGCTGAAGCAACTAATAAGGTTATTATTGGACTGATCAAGAAACACCTAGAAGAAAATCTAAGAGAATGGGATGTTTTATTGTCAATGGTATTGTGGGCATACCGAACATCACGAAGATCGAGCACAGGTGTCAGTCCTTATATGTTTACATATGGAGCAGATCGTGGATAGTAATGTGCTAGAGTTCTTTTTGGGAAACTGAGATAGAGGCTGAACGTGGCTTATGCGGATAGACAATCAGTTATTTTTTAAGTCAGTAATTTCAGAGAGGATAAGCAAAAAGGAAGGTTATTATTTGACCTTTAAGTTATGAAAGTTGCAATAGAGCAATTTTCTTTGAGTCAGTTTAAATGTCAAAGGAACCAAATGGAGATTAGATTTAACCTTTGGTTACGAGGGTAAATTATTGATGTGAACAGAGTATAGCGTCGGGAGTTTATATCATCAGGATATTTAGTAAATGTAAAGGAGATCAAAATTCAGTAAGCAAGACTTTCAATTCATTGCCATTTGGCTAACAGAGTTTTAGCCTCGATTACAAAGTCTCTCAATTCAATCTCAAGTCTATGGTTTTCATCCATAATCTCAGCTCTCTTCTTTTCATGGACCTTGACCATTCCAATAGAAGCATCAAACTCTTTTTCCAACTCCCGACATTGCTTCATTTTGCGCCCAAGTGTAGGACAGAAAGTTGAAACTATGAGCTTTTGTTCTTCCAATTGAGCATTCACCATCCTCAACTCTGCCTCAAGCTCTTCTTTTCTAGCCTCCAAGTATTGAAGTTTGCTCTCTTCAACTTTGAAATTGTTATAGAAAAGACGAGTATCTTCAAGCTTACGTGCAAGCTCATCTTGGATTGCCAATCCTCTGTTTTCCCCAAAGAAAAGGCGAGGAAATTGATCAAGGTTGACTCTTATTGTACTCACAGCATCCACAAAGCCAACGGCAAATAGACCAATCTTGTCCTGTAAAGGCTCAGATAAAACAAAGGATGGATTACCAGAGCATACTTCCTGAAAGAGAATCCTTGCCTGGTGTTCCTTATCAGAGTCATTGATCAACTTTCCATAGCCAAGTTCCAACAAGTTAAGGAGCTTTTCCCATTTAGCTGTGGCTATTTCTCTAGGAATTTCAGCAGACATTAATAAAGTTGAGGACTCTAGAGAATCAGGAGCTGTGGAAAAGCCAGGATGAGTACTTGCTAATATCCTTTCCATTTCTGCCTGTTCAGCTTGAGAAAATTTTTTTATCTCGACAGGTGGACTAGGTACAACACGAGATGTGGAGGGAGGCAAAACAGTAATTGTATAAATAGCTCTTTCGGAAGTTGAAATCTCTTGAGGTTCATCAGTGTCTGCAAGTAGTGGTGCACTTGATGCTCTTTCAAAAATTGGAGTCTCTTAAAGTACAGGAATGGGCTCATCGGTAATTGCAAGTAGTAGTACACTTGATGCTCCTGTAGAAATTGGAACTTCTTGAAGCACAGGAATAGTCTCATCAGTAACTGCAAATGTTGACCTATGCATGTTAAACAACAGCATAAAATCTTGAATCAGATAAAAGATAATAATATTTACCGATGAAAGACGAAGTAAGATCTTTTTCAAATTCTACAGTAGAGGCAAGAGTATCCTTTGGTGGAATACTCTCTTTTAGAGTTGGAACAGAGGGTTGTTCTTGAATCAATTCAGCCTCTGTCAAAGGAGCGAGTATCATCGGTAAAGGACTTGAAGCTGGTGGGGTAAGATCCTTGCTAGGAAGGAAAGCAAAAGAAGCAGTACTGGGCTGATAGGTCTTTAGAGTTCCTGGATTAATCAGAAGATAAACAAGTTAGTGCTGTAATAACCTTCAAAAGTAAGGCATAAGAATTACCTTTCGGAGTACGTGGCTTTTTCATGGCTCGTAGTGTGGGTTCTGGAGATTGATTCATTATTGGAGAGCTCTCTGGAGGTGATTCTGAGGATTGAATAATCACTCTCCTCACACTACGTTTGCTGGTACTTTCTTTGAAGCAGGTGAGTCAGAAGCTTTCCTTTTCTTACTCACTGTAAGAATAAAAGTCAGATTGGAAGTTGAGTATCAAACAAAATACATGGATATGGAAAAGCATAATCAAGTTATCTTTAGAAGTCTCTACTAGTTTAGTTGAAGGTACATTGGCAACTTCGATTGTTTTTTACAATGTAAGAGGAATAATGTCCCTTATCTTTAGAAGAATTTGATTCAGAGGATCTAAAAATACGGTCTTTCGATAACCATCCCACCAGAGATCGAAATCGGCTGAAGAACGGTTGGGATGTCCAATGAATTCGACAACACGAAACAATCGATAAATACCCCGAACCAGTATGGTCAGTTCAATAAAAGGTTGGTTATCTTTTAGCTTGCACGATATTTTGTCGAAGGAAGTATAAGAAAAGGTATACAGGACTGGAACAGGAACCCCTTGAATTAGCCCAAGCTGTCTGGCATAGTATTAGGGAGAATAAATTTCAAAACCATCAACGAAT
Source organism: Syzygium malaccense (assembly GCA_031216405.1). Taxonomy (NCBI): domain Eukaryota; kingdom Viridiplantae; phylum Streptophyta; class Magnoliopsida; order Myrtales; family Myrtaceae; genus Syzygium; species Syzygium malaccense. The sequence goes on along the minus strand of CM062258.1, from coordinate 3,437,814 downwards.
TTGCCTTTTGTTGAAAATCTTACAGGAAGATCAACAGAAGTCAGAACGGTCTGCCAAAAGTCACTCCTATTTTTCTGGAAAGCAGAGAGGTAGGACTTGAATCGGGAAACAAAGAAAGGAGTGAAGGAATATGGGTTCTCCTCAGCAGAATAGATTTGAGAAATAAAATACCGAAGATAAGAAGATGCTCTTCGACAACAGAGATTAATTTCCTACTCAAGGCTTGACAAACTGGATGGTTAGGAATGGAGATTGAAAGGGGCTGGATAACTTGGTCCTTAGAAAATCAAGCAGGGAAATAGAAAGCCGCCCATGCATGAAGGAGCCAGAGAGGACCACCAAAAACTCCATTAACTTCTTCTGAAGCAATAGAGGAGGAAGTATGGGCTAAACCCCGATACAGCAAAATTAACATGATTTTGCCCAAAGCCAGTGGAGTCCCTGATGCTAGAGTGGAGGCAACAACAACAAAGTCATTTGAAATCCCAACTATGGGATGACAGAAAAGGAATTTACAAAGCTAGTATAGAAGAAAAATAGTATGCTCCCCGTCGGTAACTATACTCTCATTTTTTAAGTACTTTTTTATGAATGCTCCATAGGCCATTTCAGAATCAGATAATTTACCAAATATTGAATGAGAATCGGGAGACAAGGTAGATGGGTCTGTACCTAAAGGAGAGAGTCCAGTGAGGCAGTATACATCAAGCAGAGTTACCGACATAGGAGAGAAAGCGAAAAAGTAGCAATTAGTGGAAGGCGACCAAAAGCAAGATAATGCTCCGATTAGTTCATGATTCAAATAGTAATCAAAACAGCTAAGACGCAGAGCATTACGAATTGAAAGGTTATCCCAAAGGGGACCCTTAGACGGGAGGAGTCGAAGATACCACTGGTAGAAGTCTGGCTCAAAGACAGAAAAAGCCCTAAGGCGAGGAGGACGAGAGTGCCACTTATATGCCAAGATGGATAACTCGTGGACTGGAAGCACTTCAAATTGATGACGTGAGAAGTGGCTTGATAGGCACCTTGGAACAGAGAACTGATTGTGCACTGCTGGACCAAGAATGAAAGAATCTTCCAAATCATTCTCCACAAAGAATAGATGAAATTCTTCGTTGAAATCTTCAAAATCTCGGAATATATGATATCGATCAAGAGCATCTGAGGTAGAAAAAGAAAAAGTTTTCTCCTTGGAAGCCTTGGAAGCCATTAGGTTCAGATGACTATCGAGAGAGAGCGCAGAGAATTGAGAAGTTGCATAGAGTCGAAAAGGTGAGAATGTAAGGGCACGAAGAAAGGAACGATTTTTAGAAGAAGTGTTTTGAAGAAAAAAAGGTAGAGCGCGCGAAGCAAGGTGACGAAACGACAGCAATAATAAAACGTAAGTGTCTTTCCTTTTGGCATTTAAAAGAATTAAAAGTTCTTTTAATCCTTTTAAAAGGGGGAATATGTTGACACCAAAATAAGAATCGGCATAAGTGCCGAATCGGCTGTAATGCCGAATCTGGCGTATAATGAAAATCAGCCATCTTCCGAAACACGTCTGGACCAAATTCGGAAACATGCTGAGAAGCAAGTGTGAATGGCATCGTGTCCCGAGTTCGGTAAGTAATGAAAAGATGTATATTTACCGAAATATGGAGAGTTGTAATTCGGGATAGTGGAATATTAATGCCTCAAGATAGCGACCCTTTCCCGAAATTCGGGAGATTCACACTTCGGGAATACATTAAAGAATCACAGCCCAGCCACGAAAATCACGATAACAAGAAGTTATGAGCAAAAGCGGGGATAGTGAGCACGAGCATATTATGAAAAGTTACTTGTCTAGATTTGAAATCATCTTAGCGGTTGAGATCAAGTTTTGGCGGACAATAAAACTGGAAAAACGTGGTTAGAAAAGGCAATTATTGAAAGCGCCAAAATATTCAAAGTTTGAAAATATGGAAGTAACCGACGAGCAGTTGCACGATAGGAGGAGATACAAATACTCAGAGGAAGCAAAGAGGAAGGGGACGAACAACACTACACAAACACTCAAGCTTATCTACACTTTAGTTTCCTATGCATCTTTACTTCCTGTATTTACGATTTCCTATAGCTCTAGTTAACTTTCGAGTCATTTACAATTTTCATAGGAGTATTGTAACGTAGCTTGAAACTCTGTTGATCTAAGATCCATTTTCAATCCATTCGATTTCTATCCATTCCATACAATCCTGTGTCACACTCTATTTTTCGCCACAACTCTCTTAATAATCAAACCACAGAACCTACTTTAATAAAAACCGAAGATCGAAGTTTCAGTGAAGGATATTCCTCGTGAAAACGAGCGAACACGTACTTACCTAATTCAGAAGAAGGTAGACTTTGCGCACTATCAACCACTCCAATTTCTTTATTATCAATGAGATCACCAAACCACAACAAGCAACCTGCTCCTCCTACGTCCGAATGAGCATAAGCCGTGCAAGAAGAATTATTTAGACACTCAACCTTGCACTCCTCCGGGCTCGTATTCTTGAATAGCTGGAAATAGGTCGGGTCAGTTAATTTCACCTTGGAAAATTTCATAAAACCCTCTCCACGAGAACAATTCAATGGAATTTCCTAATGCACCCCTCTGGCGAACTAAGCATGTACCGCTATTCTTGTAACTTAAGGCATAAAACCCTGCAAGCACAGGCATCTTGTACATTCCTTGACTCTGCACACACCACAAGCACCGCACCTTCCATAGCTGTCACATGGTCATGCGGGGAATGAGTACGTTAGATTCCACTCCGTGCATCTTTATTCGATGTTTGAATATAAACGGACTTTTAATGACGGACTTCTCTGTATCACATCAACCTACTAGATAGACCTCAAAGAGATCCCGCCACCTTGGTCTTTCACTTGTTACTGTAGTCTGAACTGAGTGCGATGGAACAATTTGTCCTGCCTCTTATAGAGTCAAGCACGTCAAGATCTGTGCAAACGTGAGAAACTTGTCAAAAGTTTACCATGGGGCCCTTCTACTGGGATGATGCAAACCTTTGACCCTTTTGTTGATTTTTTTTTTCTAGTTTTGATCTTGGTCCATCAGCTATTTACAGTTGACAAATTTAGACTTGGAAGATCCCAAAATATATCAACGACAATTGTTCATTGAATTTGAGCTTTTAACTGTTTCAATTTTCAAGAATCGGTATATTGCCACTAATTGCAACTTCTCTTCAAAGACAAGGAACTATGCCTAAGCACTTAGTTGATCACGATGATCAATTTATGTTCATTTTATTTAAGTGCTCTAGGTACTCTGGCTTAGAGAAATTATATGTTGGTCTGTCCTTTAAACTTCCTGCTTGGACAGTTGAAATGATTTAGTGTAATTTGAAGGAAAAATCTAAATTCATTGAGGTACCTTAGTTTTTATTTATTCGCAAGTTTTCCCAACAAATAAAAGAAGCAAATATACCATAAAACATCATTACTTTTCACCCCATTACCACTCACCATCCTCTATTTTTGAAAATACCACTCACCATCCTTCAAAAAAACTTTCATTGCTAAAAAGACCAAATTGCCCCTCCTTGGAATTTCCAATCCTCAAAGTCTCTCGCAAACTCTCAGCCTCCATCACCCACAAAACCTTCACCTCTTTTATCACCCACCACATCTTTTGCCGCTACCGCTGCCGTCGCGATGGTGGGCAGCGGCGATCAGTGGTGATAACTGAGCTTAAAGTTCAGTAGTTATGTTTTGAGTTTGGTCTTAGGGTTTTGGGTATGGTAAGAAATTTAGGACTAGGGCGGGCGCTTTGCACCTTTGTATATAAGGCAAGATGTGAAGATGTACAACTCGAGATGTTAATTGGCGTCATTCAAAGTATATGAAGGTAAGTGATAATAAGATTAAAGGTCATGTTTTTTCCACTCCACCTTTATCTTAAACACTCCATTTTCTTCTGTTTTGATCATATTATCCCTTGCGGGGCCCACAACTTTTTATATAACTCTACAAAAATTCATTTTTTATTATTTAGTTAACTATTTTTGTTTTGTTTCTTTCTTTTTTCCTTTCGGGTCCCACTTTTCTTCTTCTTTCTTTTCACGTTTTTGACGTCTCAGTTCTCTGCTCTTGCAAATCGTCTTTTTTTTTTCTCTCGCTAGCCATTCTCTTCTCTCTACGCCTCTCACTCCTCCTTCTTCTTATTCCCCAAACCCACCGTCCTCTATTTTCTGTCAATGATGTCAACCCTATTATCCTCTACACTTTTGCTAGCATGGGCTTGGGCTCATTGATGACTTTCCCAACAAGCCCTTTTTTTCTGCCACACGCAGGAGGTGGAACAGTAGACCGCATTGTTGTCGATTCCAATACAACATACCACATTTGCTCATAAAGCAAAAGACACACTACGGGAGAATTAGTTAGGTCTACCTCATGGCTGTAACCTAATTTTAGGTACAAGAGGCGTTCTTTAGCATCCACTCTAGATTTAAACCCGATACCTACAATCTTGAGCAAGCGAAAGAATTTGGCCACCATGTCGTCAAAGAAACTAGATTACTTAATACCCCTTGAGATCAAACAACCATATCAAGCATACCCTACATTATTATTTCTAACAAGTTAATTAATGAGAAGCAACGATAGCATTCCAAAACTGATGATAAAGAACTTATGTAAACCATAATAAGAAACTGAACCCAAAGGGAGGCACAAGTATGCTAGAGATTACAAAGCAACTGCACAATTAATTCACAAACACTATTTTGATGCGCCCTATGCTCGAAACACAAGATTGAAACACAAGATCAAGCATTTCCACTACCTAAAACTCAAATTCACTTTTAACAAAAGATATCAAGAAACACTCAATAGCAACCGGAATGTGCATGATTCGAGACCAGGAAAACAAAAAGAAAAAAAATAAGCTTTCGTCAGAATTGTATCTCCGATAGCGAATGAGGAGCGCACTGATTGTTGAAGGAAGCAGTTCTTTTGAGAATTGCATATGCAGGAGAGATTGGGGTAGAAAAAGAATAAAATGGAGTGGGAGGCATAGAAAGAAGAGAATGGCCTACAAGAGAGAAAACACAAAGACGATTTGCAAGACCGAAGAACTGAGACGTCAAAAGCGTGAAAAGAAAGAAGAAGATGGAAAGTAGGACCCGCAAGGAAAAAAGGAAGAAACAAATAAAAAGTTGACCAAATAAAAAAATCACTTTTATAGAGTTTTACCAGAAATGGTGAGGCCCACAACGGATAATATGATCAAAACACAAAAAAAAAATGAAGTTTCTAAGCCAAAGAACGAGTGGAAAAAACACCGCCCGTTAAGGATAAATATGGGATGGTTTTTTGGTGTTTACCTTAAATGAAAAAAGGGTTGTTTTATCATTCGATGGAAAAATTAACAAAAAAGTCTTAAACCTATTGTAATTATGTTAACTCAGTCCTAAATTTTTTATTTTTTTGTCAATTGAGTCCTAAGCTTTTTGCATTTGTGCCAATTCAGTCCACCCGGCCGATTTTGGCCGGAAATCGTTAATATAGACGCCGGCCGTTCTAAGTAGACATTTTTAAATAATTTTTCGAATTATTTTTTTATTTTCTTTCTCTTTCCTATTTTTTCTTCACTTCTTCTTCTAGCCACCCAACGACTAGCTAGAGACGAGAGCCGGTGAAGTCGCCAGGTCGACCTTGCCCAGACACTAGCGAGCCTCACCATGGCTGGGTCATTGCTAGGCGAGGTTAACCTCGCTGTCGAATGAAGTAGATGAATGAACGATTTTGACAGAGTTTGGCGCTCAAATTGAAGCAGAACTGAGCAGATTCTAGGATTTTGTTTTGTGCTTGAGTTCATCGAGTGCGACGATTTCTTATTGTTTGAACAGCAAAACTCGACCAGCACGGCAATGGCGCCGAGCTTGCACCAGTCCAAGCTCGAATACGACCAAATGACGCGGAAAGTCGTAAAGCAGTCCCATCGGACGGAGATACACCAGGGATACTAGATGGCCTCCATGCCGTGAAGGTTCATAATCTGAGACCTTTCACGACGTTGACTCACCTTCGACTGTTACCGCCCCGAAAAGCAGCCTTTTGTCTTCTTCGCTGCGTGGCATCGTCAATTGACCAAATTCTTAGCCCTGACATAGAATGCCAATTGTAAACGAGACATTTTTCTAGATTGAATCAAGAGGATCCCCGCACGGATCTTTAACCCGACGAATTGTATCGATAATTTCAGGCTAGAGTTTCCTCTTGTTAGGTGAAGGTATACTCTCCAAAACTCAAAATGTTTGAATCATATTCATCGTCGTCCCTTCTACAGATTGAAAATGGATGACATGAGAAAAGTTTATTTTACATGGAGAAAAAGGAGAAAACGAAAAGGTGACAAAAACATCACTCAAGCTAAAATCTGTCAGGCTTGGCGAGAACCTGCTCATCGGATTGCGATTACTCATATTCATGAGTTGGAACGGTCATAACACACACTCTGGGCTTGCAAATTCCAACGACTAGTCACTGTGGAGAAGGTGGTCCAAAGAAAACAAAACAAGATATTATGGTTCAACTGGAAATTTTTTTAACTGGCCAGAATTTATTAAAAAAAATAAATTTCAAATAAGGATATAAAGTGAAACCGTTTTCTCAAATGATGCCTAGAAATGGACCTCATATCAAATAAGGGTTTAAAGTAAACATCTTAGCCTCAAATAAGGCCCAAACTTGCCAATCGGCCTAATGTTTGCTAGTGGGCTTTTCGACATGGCAAGAGTTGGAGCAATTTTGCCCAAAATTTTCTGTTGGTACCCAAATTGAAGCTGGAGTTCGTGCTAACCAATTGAACGATGACCAAAACCCTAAAAATAAAAAAGCCTCAAATTGAATTCGCTATTCATGTTTTCTCCGTCTCCCGCTACAGTGACGAATGCACTTCTGATGAACGACCAACTCACCAGTAAAGCCTCCTTGGGTCGGCTTCCTGCAACTATAAACATCGTTGTAAGGGACATTGTAGAGCCTTATTAGGTGTTGTAAGCAGCTTAGTTTGTTTGAAAGTCCAATTATACTTGGTTGGATCACAATATATATATATATATATATATATATGTGAATTCAATAGACCAAACTTTATATATCAAGCTCTCCTAAAGAAAGTATCATCTATGCGAAAGTCAAAATAACGGACCTAAAGAAAAATATTAACGGCCTTCCTGTGGCATCTAATTACTAACAATGGCCCTTCAACTTAATTGTGTTTACAAAAAAAAAACACTTACTTGAATATTTTAAGTCAATTTTATTTATAAGTTACCAAACAAGCTTAATCTTTTAGGTACTGAATTTTTTAATTTTCTCATTTAATTGGGTTATTAAACAAGCCCTATTCAATATAATAAAAATTTAAAAATAAACTACAATCTTGCCTATTATATTGTTAGAAGCCTTAAACCTATCAATAATGTTCATCATTCCATATTTGGTAACAAGTCAATATTATTCAATACTCCATATTCAGCTACTAAAAAAAATTGCTTGCTTCTTTGATTTATATAAAAGTAAAAACAATATTTTGTTTCCTTTATCGCCAAAATTTAAAGTATTATTTAAAATTTCAAAAGAAAATGAAAAAAATATATGTGAATCTACTTGTCAAAAATTGAGCGTTGTGAAAATTTTCAGACTTTCGGTTTTGAAAAAAATCAACGTGAACCATGATATATAGATTAAGGACCAATTTGATAACATAATTAAGTGCTGAAAATTGAAAGTTTAGCACTTAATGTTAAATTTGCTTAATAACCTTAACTAGCATTGGCATGATAAACTCAATTAAGTCAAAAATCCATTTAATGTGGCCAGTAAGGGAGGATTACATAATAAAAAATAGATGGCAACTAAAATTAACAAATATATTGCTAAAGCCTACGAATAATTGTCATTATTATTCCTTTGTAAGAAATCAATAACATTTAGCTGTAACTTGACAATTATCACGAAACAACTTTTTATTTTTATTTTCAATACTTAAAATTGAGCACTGAAACTTTTAGTACCCTGTTTGACAAATTTACTATTAAACTTTACACTATCATATGCCGGTCTACAATCTGCGGAAACATCCTCAATGGCATTTCTATCGACCTTTTGGCAATGTGACCGTTAGAACATTGGCTGTGTAGGCTTCTTCCTTAACTAAAGATGATTTTGAGCTACCTGGACGCCTCTCCATGAAGAAACCAGGCTCTTTAGGCTGTGGCAAGGTTGCTCCTTCATTTGCCAACATGAAAACAACACTAGACATTATTGGCCTATCTTCAGGAAACTTTTGAACACATAACAAGCCCACGTGAATGCATCTCTCTGCTTGAGACTTAACAACAGAGTTGCATAACGATACATCTATGAGTTCCATGGCCCTCCCTTCACTCCATAGCAACCATGCCTAAAAAATGTAAACCATTCATGATTACCACTATCTGTGCATCAAAAAGAAAACATGTCTATGTGAACAACAACCAAATGGGATGAGGTTTTAGGAGAAACAGAATATATGATCTTGTTTAGCGAAAAAGAAAATGGAGCAAATTTTAACAATCATCTACCACTTACGTGCCCAAGAAGGTTGTGATAATGATCGGGATGTTGGAATCCTCTATTCCTTTGGCTACTGACCATCTCTAACAAAAGCACACCGAAGCTAAAAACGTCGGACTTCACAGAGAATTTTCCGTCAAAGGCATACTCTGGGGACATGTAACCACTGCATCAGGCAAATCAAGCTTCAGTTTCTCAAAATACTGATGGATAGTGCAGTGTTCGAATGAATCAAGATGAGAATCTTACTATGTACCAACTATTCTTCTAGTCTTTGCCTCTGTGTCATCACCTTGAAAGTTCCTTGCCAGGCCGAAATCCGAAATCTTTGGATTCATGTCATCATCTAACAAAATATTACTCGTTTTAAGGTCTCTGTGGATAACTTGTAGTTTTGAATCCTAGTGGAGATAGAGAAGTCCTCGGGCGATTCCTAAAACAATATCAAATCGCCTTTTCCATTCCAAAGAGGAGCTTCCGTCATGATCTGCACGCACTCAACCCCATCAAAAACTAATTAGGTTGTTAGCATTTAGCTGTATTTTCTAGTGATGGAATCGACAGACAGAACAAAAGCATAAGGAATCGAGTGAAAAGGAATTCAGTAAGATGAAGTGGTTCTAACCAAAAATGAAATAATCCAAGCTTTTGTTTGGCATGTATTCATAAATTAACATTCTTTCTTCACCATCAATGCAGCAGCCAACAAGTCCAACAAGATTCCGGTGCTGAAGTTTGGCGATTAGAACGACTTCATTCATAAACTCATCAGGACCTTGCCCAGAAAATTTTGACAGCCTTTTCACTGCAACTTCTTGTCCTGTGGGAAGACTTCCCTGCATGTATTTTACTCATTGAGGGTCTCCATTGTTATTTGAATTTATTGATTTATAACCAGTTACCTTGTAGACCGAACCGAAGCCGCCCGCTCCTAGCTTGTTCATTTGAGAGAAATGGTTGGTGGCAACGGCAACAGTAACGAAATCATACAATGGCAAGTCAATGTCATCTGTCCCTCTTGGCATGCCTACAAGGGCTGTAAACTAGTTTCTCAAACCATACCATAATCTTAACAAGAAAAAAGCAATCTTGAATTTGACCACATAAAGTAAAAGAAAGGTGTTTAGCTTACCTCGTCTTTTCATTCTTCTCTTCCAGATTATGCTCAATGTCATGCCCACTATAAGCAATCCCGAAATGGCTGAAGCCACTATGATAGTCACCAGTTTCTTGGATGGACTGTGGATTGAATCTAACATATAGGACGAAGTGAAGTAACTAATTTCAGAGAAAGAGTTCATCCGTAAGCTGATGAATCTATCTCCGTTAGAGGAACTTGAACATGAGATATAAACAGTAAGGAATAGAACAGTAGTTCAGTCAGGTATTGACAGAGGACACTTCGACATAATGAAAGATTGGAACAAACAAGAAAAAATCAATTGCTAAACCAATTAGCCAATGCAGATAAAATACATGTATTTACCTAATTCAGAAGCAGGTAGCCGTAGGAAGAGATATTGCCCATTATCAACCACGTCAATTTCCTTAATATCAATGAGATCGCCAAACCACATCAAGCAGCCTGCCCCTCTAATATCCGAATTAGCATAAGCCGTGCAAGAACAATTCTTTAGACACTCAACCTTGCACTCCCCAAGGCTCATATTCTTGAATAGCTGGAAATCTACCAAGTCAGGAAATTTCACCTGGGAAAGCTTCTTAAAACCCTCCCGATGAGAACAATTCAATGGAATTTTCCTTATGCACCCCTCTGTTGAATTAAGCATGTCCCACGCCTCTTGTGACTTGGGCATAAAACCCTGCAAGCAGAGGCATCGCGGGCTTTGGTTAACTCTGCACATGCCATTAGCGCCACACAGTCCATAGGTGTCACAAGGGTCATGAGGGAGTGAGTACATCAAATCCCACTCCCTGCTTCCACTATTCAATAGATGACACTGCATAACACCATCTGAGCTTAATGCGAATTTGACAATGATATTGTCCATTAAAGTTTCAAACTTAAAATAGGCACTTGTTCTGTTGTAAACGGTGATGGCTTTAACAGCGATATTCGTCCTGTTGGGAACACCACCAAATCCAACTCCATTCCATGGCCCGGTTCGAAATACTTTGGCTGACCCATTGCTGACTATTTCAAGTTGAGGTAACTCGTCGATTTTGTATCCGAATGTATAGTCACCAGGGGAAGGATCATCTGTACTTCTCCAGGAAGTCAGATGACGTTCCAAACCGGTTCTAAAGTTCCATTCCACTGTTATACCGTCCAACATAGTGTCTGATGGGTAATCAAAGCTCTGCCATGAGTAATCAACAGAACCTGAACTGTCACTTTCCCTAAGAACAAGGTTACCAGAATCTAGGAGCTGTGCAACTGGGTTTCTGATAACCGTGGTTGAATTCGTTGACCAAATGACGCTCTTTGATTGGTTGAGAAGAACAAGTTCACCTTCATTACTTATTTCTAGAGTACCATTTGAATCGGTGAGTGGACTGTTCCTGTTAGCAACCCAAACAACCTTTTCAGGACTCACCACGAACCATATCCCTAGGAAGCTGTTCTTTGAGCTTCCGGCAGAGAAGAAACCAAGCTCAAATTTTCGGCCCTGGGAAACTAAAGTCTCTCCTTCTTTGATAGATTGAACTGAACTCAAGGTGTCACCTGCACTTAACAGGCGCAACAGTGACAGAAGGACGATGGAAGTGCAAAAGGAGCTGAAGATAGGAGGATCTGCCATTGCAAACCCTTCTGCTTGATCTACGAGATGAAGCAAATAACTAGATAAAGATTAAAACTTTTCAGAATAGCATATCAGGATAAGATAAAGAAGACAGATACCTTAGTTTGGTGCAGAGCAAGTTCTGGGACTCGCTGATTGGATTGAGTCGGGTCATGCAAGAAGGCCAGCCACTCAAATGTTCGTGGATCAGTCCCCAAAACGCTAAAATCCGTCAGGCTTGGCAAGAACCTAGTCATCGGAATGCGATTACTCATATTCATAAGTTAGAACGGTCATAACACGCTATTTGGGCATTTAAATTCCAACGACACTCCCGTATGATCGTTGTCGTAGAAGAAGGTCTAAAGAAAACAAAAAAGATTTTATGGTTCACCTGGAACTTTTTTAACTGGTCAGAAATTATTGAAAAATACTCGGATGTATTAAGACTGGCTTTTCAAATGGATATTGTAGAGCCTTATTAGATGTTGCAGGTGGCTTAATTTGTTTAAAAGCACAATTACAGTTCGTCGTACCACTATAAGATGAATCTAATAGACCCAGCTTTATATATCAAGTATTGCTAAAGAACCTATTAACTCTGTGAAAGTCAAGATAGTGGAATAAACTCTCCGTTTCTCAAGACAATTAGGTCCTAGAAATTTAATTTTGCACAGCAAATCGTAAATTGCTAATGATGGTCCTTTTTATTTTCATCTCCCTAGTTAATCAGCCCATCCATGCCGAGCAAGCAGTGAAAGTAAATTGCACATGTACGTATATAAGTAAATTAACACTGAAAAAGATTCATCACTTGCAAATTTGACCCACGAAATAATATATATAATTTCTCATATATTCAAAAATATATTATTTGCTTTTTTTTTGGTACATTGACTTTTTTTTGGGGCAGTCACATTGGCACTATCTTAGGCAAAATTATCTTTAGTGAGGGTATGTTGGCGTGCTTATCAAATGGTATGTAAAACCTTTTACAAATAATACATTTCACATACCCATATCAAATCAATAGATATACCTCGTTTTGCAATACCATTCCCAAAACATATCTTAAACCATTTACAAATACCAAAATATAGTAATACCCGATCCATACTTTTATGCAATAAATATGTTCTTTCATAACTCATTATATATCGAGTCTCTTCTACTTTCAAGACATGAGTTTAGAATTTCATAAAAGAGATAACACCACTCACTTAGAACCCCAAAAATAAAACAACGACGACGCTCACTCGAACCGACGATCTCGTAATCCTAACAATTAAACGAAAATCGACGTTAAAACTAAATAAAATACTACGATAACTACGAAATGGCTAAACGATGCTTAAACGCTAACAAGACAACTCAAAGGCGCCCACAAATCGCTTGTCCAAAGTGATTATCCAAAACCTTCCGCAACGCGGAGCTTAAGTGCGCAACTTGATCGCATCATAAATTCCTCCACCGAATTCCGTTTCAAGCGAGCTTATAGTCAATAAAAAGACCATTAAGAGCACTATAAGAACCCCAACTTGGCCTTTCCAAAATCGAGCTGAAAACTGACGAAAATCGGCCGAAAAGCTGCTGGTCGCGCACTGTTCATCCTACGTGGCCAACTTCAAAAATTCATATCCGGTATACCGTATGTCCAAATCGAGTTCCGTAAAATCCCACGGCCCTGCAACACTCTAAACTATCAATTCTATATATATTCATAGCTCAACGACTCAAAAATTGAACTTCACCGTTCAAATATCACATAACTCCAAAATATGAGCCCTAATCCGAAAAATACTGCGATTGAATGAATGAGAGACGCGAGCACTTACCGGGCGTTGCATTACGAAGTCGAATCGATCCCGTGGCACCAAACCCTTTCTCTCTTCTTTCTTCTTCTTTCCTTTTTTCCCTTTCTTCCTCTGTTTCTTGCCGAGGGAGCTCTTTAACAGAGCTCTTTATTCCTCTGTTGACTGAGTCAGCACTTTCTTTTTCCTTTTTTTTTTACTGGGTCAAAACCCATATATTATAGGTACGGTCATAACACGTTATTTGGGCATGCAAATTCCAACGGCGACATTTCCGTATGGTTGTTGTCGTAGAAGAAGGTCTAAAGTAAACAAAAAAGATTTTATGGTTCACCTGGAACTTTTTTTACTGGTCAGAAATTATTGAAAATACTCAGATGTATTAAGACTGGCTTTTTAAATGGATATTGTAAAGCCTAATTAGATGTTGCAGGCAGCTTAATTTGTTTAAAAGCACAATTACAGTTCGTTGTCCCACTATATAGATGAATCTAATAGACCAAGCTTTATATATCAAGTACTGCTAAAGAACCTATTAACTCTGTGAAAGTCAAGATAGTCGAATAAACTTTCCGTCTCTCTAAACAATTAGGGCCTAGAAATTTAATTTTGCCCAGCAAATCGTAATCTATTAAAGGCCTTACTGTGTCCTCAAATTGCTAATGATGGTCCTTTTCATTTTCATCTCCCTAGTTAATCAGCCCATCCGTGCCGAGCAGGCTGTTAAAGTAAATTGCACATGTACGTATATAAGTGAATTAACACTGAAAGAAATTCATCACTTGCAAATTTGTCCCACTAAATATTATATATATAATTTCTCATATATTCAAAAAAAATATTAATTGCTCTTTTGTTACGGCCAAAAGCCAACAAAAATCCAAAATTATGCCTACTGTGACATATTTACCCTAAACTTTTTTCCGTAGCACAAAAAAATCCCAAACTTGTACCTGGGTAACGCATTTATCATCCATCAAAATTTTTTCAATGAGAACCATTTAAAATTAACTTACATGGACGCCAAAAAACAAGCAGTATTGATATGGCGCCCACGTGAGTTAAGTGAAATAAAAACAACGTTATTTTGGCTGAAAAATCTTTTAACGAAACCTTAATAGAGAGTAAATGTATCACATAAATACAAATTTAAGATTTTTTATGTCACAAGAAAAAGTTTGAAGTAAATGCGTCACAATGTGCATAGTTTGGATTTTTGATATGACAAAAAAAATTCAGGGTAAATATACCGCAATGGCCATAGTTCGAGGTCTTTTGTGACTTTTTTCTTTTTGTTTTTGTACATCAACCTTTTTTTTGCGCGAGTCACATTAGCACTATCTTAGGTAGAATTATCTTTTGAGAGGTATGTTGGAGTGCTCATCAAATGGTATGTAAAACCTTTTAAATTCATGTTTTACACGTATTGTTTGAATGTATATGATTAATAGAGAAGCATCCAGTGAAGGAGTCCCTCGATGGTCAAAGAAACAGTGCTTAATCAACTCTCCTCTAGCCTAATTTCCTTAGAAAGGAGAAAGTATTCACAGGAAGAGTTTGTGGTGTGGCGTGGTGTGGTGTGGTGTGGTGTGGTGTGGTGTGATTCAAATGGTGTTGGAGATGGAACTGGCATCAATCTAATCCAGGCTTTTATTTGGCATATACTCATAAATCTACAAGGTTTCTTCTCCCTCAATGCAGCAGCCGAGAAGTCTGACAACATTCGGCTGCTGAAGTCCGGCAACTAGAAAGACTTCATTCATCAAATCGTCAGGAACTTGTCCTAAATATTTTGACAGCCTTAAATCAAAACAGCAATCGAGAATTTATACACATTTAGTAAAATATTTGTATTTTAGCGTACCTCGTCTTTTTATTCTTCTCTTCCAGATTACAATTAAGGTTGTCCATACTATAAGCAATCCCGATATGGTCACCAGTTTCTTGGATGGACAGCATATTAGAAGATGTGAACTAACTAATTTCAGGGGAAAAAAAGCAACTGTAAGTTGATGAATCTAGCTTCACAAGAGAAGCTTGGAAATAAGAATAAACAGTAAGAACAGGGAAGTGATTCAGTCTGGCATCGACAAAGGATACATCGATGTAATGCGAGACTAGAACAAAAAAGAAAGGGCAATTGCTAAACCAATAAGCCAATGTAGATACGATATAAGTATTTACCTAATTTAGAAGCAGGTAGACGTTGGTAGACTTTGCCCATTACCAACCACTCCAATTTCTTTAATATCAATAAGATCACCAAACCACAACAAGCAACCTGCTCCTCCTACATCCGAATGAGCTTAAGCTGTGCAAGAACAATTCCTTAGGCACTCAGCCTTGCACTCCTCCGGGCTCATATTCTTGAATAGCTGGAAATAGGTCGGGTCAGGTAATTTCACTTGGGAAAATTTCATAAATCCCTCTCCATGAGAACAATTCAATGGAATTTTCCTAATTCACCCCTCTGGCAAACTAAGCATGTACCACTATTCTTGTAACTTAGGCATAAAACCCTGCAAGCACAGGCATTTTGTACATTCCTTAACTCTGCACACACCACTCAGTGCATCTTTATTCGATGTTTGAATATAAACGGACTTTTAACGGCGGACTTCTCTGTATCACATCAAGCTACTAGATAGACCTCAAAGAGATCCCCCCACCTCGGTCTTTCACTTGTTACTGTGGTCTGAACCGAGTGCGATGGAACAGTTTGTCCTGCCTCTTATATAGTCGAGCAAATCTTCTCAATAGTTTGCCATGGGGCCCTTCTGCGGGGCATCATAGCGGTCATAAGACGATACATACCTTTGACCCTTTTGTTGTTATTTTTTTCTATTTTTGAGCTTGGTCCATCAGATATTTTCATTTGACAAATTTAGACTTGGAAGCTCCCAAAATAAATTAACGACGATTGTTCATTGAATTTCAGCTTTTGCCTGCTTCAAGAATCGGTCAATTACCACTATTGCAGCTTCTTTTCAAAGACAAGGAACTATGCCTAAGCACTTAGTTGATCGCGATGATCAATTTATGTTCATTTTATTCAGGTTCTCTAGGTACTCTGGCTTACAGAAATTATCTGTTGGTCTGTCCTTTAAACTTTCTTCTTGGCAGCTGAAATGATTTAGTGTAATTTGAAGGAAAATCTAAATTCATTGAGGTACCTTAGTTTTTATTTGTTCGCAAGTTTTTCCAACAAATAAAGGAAGCAAATATACCATAAAACATCATTACTTTTCACCCCGTCACCAGTTACCATCCTCTAGTTTTAAAAATACCACTCATCGTCCTCCAAAAACTTTCATTGCTAAAAAGACCGAATTGCCCCTCCTTGGAATTTCCCATCCTCAAAGTCTCTCACAAACTCTTAAGCCTCCATCACCCACAAACGTTCACCTCTTTTGTCACCCACCACATCTTATGCCGCTGCCGCTGCTATCGCGATGGTGGGCAGCGGCGACCGATGGTGCTAACTGAGCTTAAAGTTCAGTAGTTATGTTTTGCGTTTGGTTTTGGGGTTTTGAGTGTGGCAAGAAATTTAGGACCTGGGCAGGTGCATTGCCCTATGGTAAATAAGGCAAAATGTGAAGATGTACAACTCGAGATGTTTAATTGGCGTCATTAAAAGTATATGAAGGTAAGTGGTAATAAGATTAAATGTAGGATGGTTTTTTGGTATCTACGTTAAAGGGAAAAGGGATGTTTTATCATATGACAGGAAAATTACAAAAAAAATCTTAAACCTATCGTAATTATATCAATTCAGTCTCAAACATTTTATTTTTTTACCAATTGAGTCCTAAAATTTTTGCATTTATGCTAATTCAATCCATCCGGCCGAATTTGGCCAGAAATGGTTGACATCCATTCTACTAGCGCGGTCGGCGCTAATGCAAACATTTTTAAATAATTTTTTGAATTTTTTGAATTTTTTTATTTTCTTTCTTTTTTCTTCGCTTCCTCTTCTAGCCACCCAGCGACTGGCTAGAGGCAAGGGACGGCGAGACTGACAATTTTGCTAGAGTTCGGTGCTAAAATTGAAGTAGAACCGAGCATATTCTATGGTTTTTCTTTTTGTGCTTGAGAGCATCGAGAGCGACGATTTCTTACCGTTTGAACAGAAAAACTCGACGAGCACACAGCCATGGCGCCGAGCTTGCACCAGTCCAAGCTAAATGTCCGTGGATCGTTCTCCATCCTTCCTGTAATCGTCCCAGACCAAATCTAAATGACTTGAATCGGTGAAACGTGAGTTTTATTGATGCATCACTTATCGCATTCTCTTTTGCCTCCACTGACAACATCCTTGTTGCACCAGTATAAGCTCGCATACGACCAAATGATGCGGAAAGTCGTAACGCAGTCCCATCGGACGGAGATACACCTTGGATACTAGATGGCCTCCATGCTGCGAAGGTTCATAATCTGATACCCTTCACGACGTCGACTCGACCTTCGATTGTTACAGCCCCAAAAAGCGGCCCTTCGTCTTCTTCACCGCGTGGCATCGTTAATTGACCAAATTCTTTGCCCTGACATAGAATGTCAATTGTATACGAAACTTTTTTCAAGATTGAATCAAGAAGATCCCCGCACGGATATTTAACCCGACAAATTGCATCAATAATTTCAGGCTAAAGTTTCCTCTGGTTAGGTGAAGGTATGCTCTCCAAAACTCAAAGTGTTTGAATCATTCATCCTCGTCCCTTCTCCAGATTGAAAATTGATACCATGAGAAAAGTCTATTTTACATGGAGAAAAAGGAGAGAAGAAAAAGGTGACAAAAACATCAGTCAAGCTAAAAATCTGTCAGGCTTGGCAAAGAACCTGCTCATCGAATTGCGATTACTCTCATATTCATACGTTGGAACGGTCTTGACACGCAATCCGGGCTTGCAAATTCCAACGACGGGTCACTGTGGAGAAGGTGGTCCAAAGAAAACAAAACAAGATATTATGGTTCGACTGGAAATTTCTTTAACTGGCCAGAATTTATTGGAAATAATAAATTTCAAATAAGGATATAAAGTGAAGCTGCTTTTCAAATGATGGCTCGGAGTGGACATAGGGTGCAAGCTAAGGACATTACTATATGAATGAGACTTCATCCTTATCACAAGCGATACCTCAAATTCCAAAAATGCTCCTCTAGTCCAAAGCTTGGTAAACAGCGCCGTGGGAAATCAAAGATAAGGAAAGCATCTCTTAGGAAAAGAGAGTTCCTTTGAAGAAAGTGGCTCGGGTAATTCATGACTGGCTGACCAATCCTTTAGAAGGGCGGGTCCTCCCCGACTATACCGGGGCAAGTGAGATATCTCAAATGAGGATTTAAAGTTACCATCTTAGTTTCAAAGAGAGCCCGAACTTGCCAGCCAGCCAAATGTTTGCTAGCGGCCTTTTCGCCACGGCAAGAGTTGGGGCAATTTTTCCCAAAATTTTCTCTGATACCCATATTGAAGCTGGAGTTTGTGCTAACCAATTGAACAATGACCAAAACCCTAAAATTAAGAAAAGCCTCAAATTGAATTCGCTATTCATGTTTTCTCCCTCTCCCGCTACAGTTGATGAAAACATTTGGGCAACGTTTTGCTAGGGGAAGACAAAGCAATTTTTCGTTTTTATTTTTATTTTTTTCCAGGTGAAGTAGTTGCACGTCTGATAAACGACCATCTTACCAGCAAAGCCACCTTGAGTCGGCTTTCTGCGAGTGTAAACATCGTTGTAAGGGACATTGCACAGCCTTATTAGGTGTTGCAGGTGGCTTAATTTGTTTAGAAGTCCAATTATAATTTGTCGTATCACTATATATATGTAAAAAATAGGCTAACCTTTATATATCAAGCTTTGCTAAAGAAAAATATCATCTATGCGAAAGTCAAAATAGCGGACATAAAGAAAAATATTAACAGCTTTCCTGGGGCATCTAATTGCTAACAATGGCCCTTTGAACTTAATTGAATTTACAGACCACAGAAAAAATTACTTGAATATTTTAAGTCAATTCTATTTATAAGTTACCAAACAAGCTTAATCTATTAGATGCTGAATTTTTCGATTTTATCTTTGAATTGGGTTATTGAACAAGCGCTGTTCAATATAATAAACATATAAAAATAAACAACAATCTTTCCTATTATATTGTTAGAAGCCTAAAACCTATCAATAATGTTCATCATTCCATATTTGGTAACAAGTCAATATTATCCAATACTCCATATTCAGCTATTATAAAAATAAATACGGCTTGTTTCTTTGATTTAAATAAAAGTAAAAAATGTATTTTGTTTGCTTTATCGCCAAAATTTAAAGTATTATTTAAAATTTCAAAAGAATATGAAATGATTATATGTGAATCTAGTTGTCAAAAATTAAGCATTGTGAAAAGATTATAGATCAAGGACCAGTTTGATAACATAATTAAGTGCTGAAAATTGAAAGTTTAGCACTAAATGTTAAACTTGCTCAATAACATAAATTAGCATTGACTTGATAAACTCAATTAAGTCACAATTCCATTTAATGTGGCACGTAAGGGAGGATTAAATAAAAAAAAATAGATAGCTTTGTAAGAAATCAGTGACATATAGCTAGAACTTTACAATTATCACCGAACAACTTTTTACCCTATTTGACAAATTTACTATTGAACTTTACACTATCATATGCTTCTTCTGTCCTTTGTACCCGAGATAGCTGGTCTACAATCTGCAGAAACATACTCAATGGCATTTCTATCGACCTTCTGGCATTGTGACCGTCATAACATTGGGTGTGTAGGCTTATTCCTTAACTAAAGATGCATCTGAGCTACCTGAACTCCTCTCCATGAAGAAACCAGGCTCCTTAGGCTGCGGCAAGGTTGCTCCTTCATTTACCAACATGAAAACAACACTAGGCATCGTCGGCCTATCTTCAGGAAACTTTTGAACACATTGCAAGCCCACGTGAACGCATCTCTCTGCTTGAGACTCCACGATAGAGTTGCATAAAGATACATCTACGAGTTCCATGGTCCTCCCTTCACTCCACAGCAACCATGCCTAAAAATTTTAAACCATTAATGATTACCACTATCTGGGCATCAAAAAGAGAACATGTCTACGGGAACAAAGAACAAATGGGATGAGGTTTTAGGAGAAACAAAATATCTGATCTTGTTTAGCGAAAAAGAAAATGGCAGATTTTAAAAATCATCTACCACTTACGTGCCCAAGAAGGTTGTGATAATGATCAGGATGTTGGAATCCTCTATTCCTTTGGCTACTGACCATCTCTAACAAAAGCACACCGAAGCTAAAAACGTCGGACTTCACAGAGAATTTTCCGTCAAAGGCATACTCTAGGGACATGTAACCACTACATCAAGCAAATCGGGCTTCAGTTCCTCCAAATACTGATGGATAGTGCAGTGTTCGAATGAATCAAGATGAGAATCTTACTATGTGCCAACTATTCTTTGAGTCTATGCCTCTGTGTCATCTCCTTGAAAGTTCCTTGCCAGGCCGAAATCCGAAATCTTCGGATGCATGTCACCATCGAACAAAATGTTACTCGCTTTAAGGTCTCTGTGGATGACTTGCAGTTTTGAATCCTGGTGGAGATAGAAAAGTCCTCGGGCGATTCCTAAAACAATGTCAAATCGCCTTTTCCATGCCAAAGAGGAGCTTCTATCATGATCCACACACACTCAACCCCATCAAAAACTAATTAGCTTGTTTGCATTTAGCTGTATTTTCTGGTGAAAGAATCAAAGGATAAAACAAAAGCATAAGGAAATTAAACAAGTGAAAAGAAAATCAGAAAGATCTAGTGGTTCTAACCAAAAAATGAAATAAGCCAAGCTTTTGTTTGCATGTATTCATAAATTAACATTCTTTCTCCACCCTCAATGCAGCAGCCAACAAGTCCAACAAGATTCCGGTGCTGAAGTCTGGCAATTAGAAGGACTTCATTCATAAAGTCACCAGGACCTTGCCTGGAATATCTTGACAGCCTTTGCACTGCTACTTCTTGTCCTGTGGAAAGACTTCCCTGC
The DNA here is from genome assembly GCA_031216405.1 of Syzygium malaccense. NCBI lineage: Eukaryota > Viridiplantae > Streptophyta > Magnoliopsida > Myrtales > Myrtaceae > Syzygium > Syzygium malaccense. Next base: position 3,416,614 of record CM062258.1, on the reverse strand, counting down.
ATGTATTTTACTCATTGAGGACCTCTGTTGTTATTTGAATTTATTGATTTATAACTGATTACCTTGTAGACCGAACCGAAGCCGCACGCTCCTAGCTTGTTTGTTTGAGAGAAATGGTTGGTCGCAACAGCAACAGTAGCGAAATCATACAATGGCAAGTCAATGTCATTTATCCCATTTGGCATGCCTACAAGGGTTGTAAACTAGTTTCTCAAACCATATCATAATCTCAACAAGAAAAAAGCAATCCGAATTTGACCACATGAAGGAAAAGGAAGGTATTTAGCTTACCTCGTCTTTTCATTCTTCTCTTCCAGATTATGCTCAATGTCATGCCCACTACAAGCAATCCCGAAATGGCTGAAGCCACTATGATAGTCACCAGTTTCTTGGATGGACCATGAATTGAATCTAACATACGGGAAGAAGTGAAGTAACTAAATTCAGAGAAAGAGTTCATCCGTAAGCTGCTGAATCTTTCTATGTTAGAGGAACTTGAACATGAGATATAAACAATAATGAATAGAACAGTAGTTCAGTCAGGTATTGACAGAGGACGCTTCGACGTAATGAAAGATTGGAACAAACAAGAGAAAAGCAATTGCTAAACCAATTAGCCAGTGCAGATAAAATATTTGTATTTACCTAATTCAGAAGCAGGTAGCCGTAGGAAGAGATATTGTCCATTATCAACCACATCAATTTCCTTAATATCAATGAGATCGCCAAACCACATCAAGCAGCCTGCCCCTCTAATATCCGAATTAGCATAAGCCGTGCAAGAACAATTCTTTAGACACTCAACCTTGCACTCCCCAAGGCTCATATTCTTGAATAGCTGGAAATCTACAAGGTCAGGTAATTTCACGTGCAAAAGCTTCTTCAAACCCTCCGGACTAGAACAATTCAATGGAACGCACCCCTCTGTTGAATTAAGCATGTCCCACGCTTCTTGTGACTTGGGCATAAAACCCTGCAAGCAGAGGCATCTTGGGGTTTGGTTAACTCTGCACATTGCATTAACTCCACACAGTCCATAGGTGTCACAGGGGTCATGAGGAAACGAGAACATCAAATCCCACTCCCTGCTTCCACTCTTCAATAGATGACACTGCATAACACCATCTGAGCTTAATGCGACTTTGACAGTGATATCGTCTTTTAAAGTTTCAAACTTAAAATAAGCACCCGTTCCGTTGTAAACAGCGATGGCTTTAACGGCGATATTCGGCTCGCTGGAAACACCGCCTAATTTAACTCCATCCCATGGTCCAGTTCGATATACTTTGACTGACCCCTTGCTGACCATTTCAAGTTGAGGTAACTCGTCGATTTTGTATTCGAATGTATAGTCACCAGGGGAAGGATCATCTGTACTTCTCCAGGAAGTCAGATGACGTTCCAAACCGGTTCTAAAGTTCCATTCCACTGTCATACCGTCCAAAATCGCGTCTGACGGGTAATCAAAGCTCTGCCATGAGTAATGAACAGAACCTGAACTGTCGCTTTCCCTAAGAACAAGGTTACCAGAATCTAGGAGCTGTGCAACTGGGTTTCCGATAACCTTGGTTGAATTCGTTGATCAAATGACGCTCTTTGATTGGTTGAGAAGAACAAGTTCGCCTTTATTGCTTATTTCCAGAGTACCATTTAAATCAGTGAGTGGACTGTTCCTGTTAGCAACCCAAACAACCGTTTCCGGACTCGCCACGAACCATATCCCCAGGAAACTGCCCTGTGGGTTTCCAGCAGGGAAGAAACCGAGCTCAAATTTTCCTCCCGGAGAAACTAATGTCTCTCCCTCTTTAATAAATTGCGCTGAACTCAGGGTGTCAATTGCACTAGACAAGCGCAGCAGTGACAGAAGAACGATGGAAGTGCAAAAGAAGCTGAAGACGGGATAAACTGCCATTGCAAACCCTTCTGCTTGATCTACGAGATGAAGCAAATAACTAGATAAGATTCAAACTTTTCAGAATAGCATATCAGGATAAGAAATAGAAGACAGAAATCTTCGTTTGGTGCAGACCAAGCTCTGGGACTCGCCGATTGGATTGAGTAAGGTCATGCAAGAAGACCAGCCACTCAAATGTTCGTGGATCAGTCTCCAACACGCTAAAATCTGTCAGGCTTGGCAAGAACCTGGTCATCGGATTGCGATTACTCATATTCATACGTTGGAACGGTCATCACACGCTATTGGGGCATTTAAATTCCAACAACGATCTCCCGTATGGTCGTTGTAGTAGAAGAAGGTCTAAAGAAAACAAAAAAGATTTTATGGTTCACCTGGAACATTTTTTACTGGTCAGAAATTATTGAAAATACTCAGATGTATTAAGACTGGCTTTTCAAATGGATATTGTAGAGCCTTATTAGATGTTGCAGGCGGCTTAATTTGTTTAAAAGCACAATTACAATTCGTCGTACCACTATATAGATGAATCTAATAGACCCAGCTTTATATATCAAGTACTGCTAAAGAACCTATTAACTCTGTGAAAGTTAAGATAGTCGAATAAACTCTCCGTCTCTCAAGACAATTAGGTCCTAGAAATTTAATTTTACACAGCAAATCGTAATCTATTAAAGGCCTTGCTGTGTCCTCAAATTGCTAATGACGGTCCTTTTTAGTTTCATCTCCCTAGTTAATCAGCCCATCCATGCCGAGCAGGCTGTAAAAGTAAATTGCGCATGTACCGAATTAACACTGGAAGAAATTCATCACTTGCAAATTTGTCCCACGAAATATTATATATATAATTTCTCATATATTCAAAAAAATATTAATTGCTCTTTTTGTTATGGGCAAAAGCCACAAAAAATCTTAAATTATGCCTACTGTGACACATTTACCCTATACTTTTTTCCGTGGCACCAAAAATCCCGAACTTGTACCTACGTAACACATTTACCCTCCGTTAGAGTTTTGTCAAAGAGAACCGTTAAAAATTGGCCTACATGGACGTCAAAAAACAAACAGTATTGACATGATGTCTACGTGGCTTAATTGAAATAAAAACGACGATATTTTGGCTCAAAAATCATTTAACGAAACCTTGACAGAGGTTAAATATATTACATAAGTACAAATTTGGGGTTTATCATGTCATAAGAAAAGTTTTAGGTAAATATATCACAATAGGTATAGTTTGGATTTTTTATGTCACAAAAAAAATTCAGGGTAAATGTGTTGCAATGCCATAGTTTGACGTTATTTGTGACCTTTTCCCTTTTGTCTTTGTACATCAATTTTTTTTGGGTGAGTCACGTTAGCACTGTCTTAGGCAGAATTATCTTTCGAGAGGGTATGTTGGAGTGCTCATCAAATGGTATGTAAAACCTTTTAAATTCATGTTTTACATGTATTGTTTGAATGTATATGATTAACAGAGAAGCATCCAGTGAAGGAGTCCCTGGATGGTCAAAGAAACAGCGCATAATTTTTTTTTCTTTTCTTTCTTTTTCTTTTTTTTTGTTGCTTTTGCTTTCTTCTTCCTCCAACCAGCCGCCGGTCTAGCGACCGGCTAGAGGCTAGGGCCAGCAAGGGACCTCGTCGGCCTCTGGTGAGCCCTGCCGACCACTGGCAGGCTTGCCCTCGCCAGTGATGGTGAAGGCGAGCCTCGCCTAGCAGCTAGGCAAGGCACGACCTTGCCGGATCTAGCGAGGTCGGGCCTCACCCATGGCCAGCAAGGCTCGACCCTCACCGACCCAGTGCTAGGCTACCCTCGCCACCCCTAGCCTCCAGCCGGTCGCCGGATTGGCGACGGCCGGAGGAAGAAGAAAGGAAAAGCAAAAAAAAAAAGTAAAGGATTTAAAAATTAAATAAAATATTCAAAAAAATATTAAAATATTATTAAAAGTTATCCATATTATTGCCGATGGTACCATGTAAGTCGATCGGTATCCACATCAGCAATATCTGGCCAAAATTAGTCGGACGGACTGAATTGGCACGAAGACAAAAGGTTTAGGATTGAATTGGCACAAAAAAAAGGTTTAGGACTAAATTGACACTAATACAATAAGTTTAGGACTTTTTTGACGCTTTTCCCAAGTTTTATTTAAGCCAAGCCTCAGCCCATTTTTCAATTCTCTTAGCATTGGAAAAGAGATAAATAAGCGAACAGAAGGAAAAGAAAGAGAAGAGGACCGTAAAAAAAACAAGAAAGAAAGAAAGGGAAGAACGGAGGCCGATGAACAGTCAAGCAAGAAATAGGAGGGTTAATACCACAAAAAACCTTCAAACTAATAGGTTTATGACAAATTTCCCTAAACTAATTTTTTGATTATGAAAAACCCCAAACTGATATTTCTGTGACAAATTCACTCTAAACTAATTTTTTAACAACTAAAAATCACAAACCGGTACACTTGTGATAAATTTACTCTCTATTAGTTTCTATTAAATTGGATAATATCACAAAAAACTGCAACCTAATACACCTGTGACAAATGGATGGTAAAACCCCAAAATGGTATACTTGTCAATTGTCACATATCATCCGACTCAATAATTTGACAGTAAACTTTAACAGAAATTAACGGATGGTAAATTTATCATATATGTACCAGTTTGGAGTTTTTTATAATATGAACCCAAATAGGAAAGGGGTTCATCGTATCCATGCGTTGGAGGCCTTCACAAGTGAGATTAACTCCATTTTACAGCACACAGTAAGGATTCATGCTCTTTAATCATCTAATCGGACTAATTTTTGGAGTTGACCCCTAAATTCGGATCCATGTATTTTTAAGTTTCTGGGTCTAATTTAGCAGTTGCTTGGCTGTGAAATTATGTGGGAATGATATATTAGGGTAATGTGGAGCCATAAGATTTTACAGAAGTGGATTCTGAGTAACAATTTCATCAAAATGAATTTTTACAGTTTTGCACGCTTTGCTGCTCGGTTTCCAATTTATGTTTTTGGTGATAATTTTCGCTTGGTTCGGCCTTCTTTTGAGTCGGTGGAATTTACAATTTTTTAGCACTTTGATTAGGTTCTCGGTTGACAGTAAGCACACTTGAATTTGAGTTCAGTAGAGAGAGATATGATGCGAGAGTTGCTATTCATCGGAGTTGGCCGTTCTTGAGATTTTTTGTTGGCCCATAGTGAATGATTTGACTCAGAAATAGTGTCACCTAGTTGAGTCTTAGTTAAGGTGATTATTTACTTGAGTTATGATATCATTTCTCGTTGTAGGATTTCGAGTTTGTCTACTTGAGATGACTTTTGTGGTTTGATTTAAACTTTTCCAAGTGAGTGATGCTTATTTCTTCTTTAAATTTGTAAACTTATGTCTTGAAAATGATGGAGATTAAATACATTATAAGTTATTAAATGACTTTTATTGTATAAAATCTATATTTACTACTCTTGTGATCATTTTAATTTGGCATGGTAAAGCATTTTTAGAAATTAATGAATTGATTCTTTGTGAAGAAGGTTTGATAAATGCTTTATGAAAGGAATTGCAAAGCGCTATATGTATTAATTCGCAGACATGGTTTATGAATTGTGCTCCATTTTGAAAAAGTGTATGTTTTGGTTTGTGTAATGCATTCTAATTTATTATATGGATTCTAGATTAGGGTGAACTATTGGAAGATGATTGTATTATACTCATGATCTCTGTGAACTCGGTTATGGTTTTCTGTGTATTCATATTGGTTTCAGGATATCCTTCTAGACTGAGCTACCGGCTAATAGTAGGTGGATGCCTACCAATGGGAGAATCGTGGTCACCTTGTCACTAGATGTTATGCCATACCATTATTGATAGTGAGTGTCACGATCTAATCTTCAAGGGCCACCTCGAGGAAGTACGTTTAGAGGTATTTTATTGAACTCTCCCTAAGTTCATACCTCACGTGACATTAGTTGTTTAAATCTATTTGTTCAATAGAAGTCACCACTAGCCACAATTAAGGGTCGGGTAGAAACCCTAATCGAAATACGGGAGTGCTATCTCGAAAACATATGCAATCAAAGATTCTTAGGGATCGGGGACTTAATTACACTAGTTTTTCAACTAATGCCTTTTCGGTACCTAAACTCGACTATTTGCTAACCAAAATATCACGGCAATCTTTTACTAATCAAGAATTTTGAATTTTCATCCTAGCCATTCTAAAAGGGAAAAACAACAATCAATGAATTTAAAGCGCGCAATCAAATGAAATCAAAATGAAAATGACAAACAACGACTTAACATCGTCTCTAAAAAAAATCTAAGGTAAAGCCCTAAAGGCTTATTCAATTTTGGGTTCAATTTTTGTTCAAGCCAAAAGTTCTTATTAAAAGTCCAAAACTAGGAGAATTCTACATTTTTTAGCTTTTCTCACATTTTTTTATTTTTCTGAATTTTTTATGTTTTATTTTTTTATTAATTTTTTTTATTTTTATTTTTATTTTTTTAAAATGGATTTCGGACCGGGTCAAGGGAAACCGATCTGATTTGCTAGTCTGACCCGGACCCAGAAGGTCCAGGTTGGGATGAAGTCGGGCTAGCCATAAGGTCCAATTCGCCCTAGTCCGATTGGTTTGGGCCATTTCAACAAACCAAGCCCAAATTTCTGATTTTTCTTTAAACGGTTCAAGCCCCAAACTAAAATAAATCCACATGCTCGGCCCAACTCAATAATACTTCCAGCCCATGGTGCTTCCGATCGGACCCAGTTCTCAACCCAATTCCGGATCCAACCCGGTTGTATTTATTATACCCCTTTTATTGGGAAAATTTCAATTAAGGACCCCAAGTGGGGTCAAATTTTCAAATAAGGACCCAAAGTGAACATTATGTCAAATAAGAGCCTGAAGTGCCCAATCAGTCTCAAATAAGGACCCGAAATGCCCAAAAAGTCTCAAATAAAGACATGGATCCCCGGCCGGCCAAAATACCTGCCGGCCGGCGAAAAAGTTACTGTTCCGAGAACAGTAACTTTTTCATTTTTTTTATTAATTTCTTTATATTTTTCCTTTTCTATTTTTTTTTTCTTTTGCTTTTGCTTTTCCTTTTCTTTTTTTTTTCTTCTCTTCCTCCGCCGGCCATAGCCGGGGCCAGCGGAGGTCGCCGGCCTTAGCCAAGGCCGCCCTCACCGGCGTTAAGCGAGGGCTGCCCTCGCCTGGGCTGGGCGAGGCCGGCTTCGCCAGTTGTGGGCGAGGCCGGCCTCGCCATTTGCAGGCGAGGTCGAGCCTCGCCAGCGGCCGGCGGGGCCGAGCCCTCGCCTGATGCCGGCGAGGGCGACCTCGCCCAGCCTAGGCAAGGGCGGCCCTTGCCCAACGCTAGTGAGGGTGGCCTCGCCTGAGGCCGGCGACCTCCGCCCGCCCCGGCTATGGCCGGCGGAGGAAGAGAAGAAAAAAAAAGAAAAGGAAAAGGAAAAGAAAAAAAAACAAAAAAGGAAAAACATAAAGAAATTAATAAAAAAATGAAAAAGTTACTGTTCCGGTGCCAGAACAGTAACTTTCTCGCCCGCCGGCAGGTATTTTGGCCGGCCGAGGACCCAGGTCCTTATTTGAGACTTTTTGGGCACTTCGGGTCCTTATTTGAGACTGATTGAGCATTTTATGCTCTTATTTGACACAATATTCATTTTGGGTCATCCACTTGGGGTCCTTAATTGGAATTTTCCCCCTTCTATTTTTATATTGTTTTCTTTTTCTTTATTTTCTCCTCCCTTTCTCTAGTTTTCTTCCCCGATGGTCTTCTTTCTCACTGAAACTTCTTCCGAAAACTCATCTTTCTCACACCTTCGCTAAGCTTCACCAAAAAATCTCATATCAAAACTCCGACCACCACCAATCTATTCTCCGATGCTAAGTCACCGCCAGTGAATTGTCCCAGGCCACTAGTTGGCTAATGATTTCTACATTACGGACTAACTCCGGCGAGAAATTCTCAAATTCGAAAATTATGTATACTAAAAAACTCTATCAATTGTAGCACACAGAATATGTATATACGTACCAAAGAATGAGAAATGGACTGACTGGAGCGGCCTCTAACCGCGGGCAACGCTCCGGCTAAAGGGAGATGAATTCCGTGGAAGGTTCCATTAATGGCCGACTCGAACAAACGGTGCATATGCCATCAGAAATCAAAGAAAAAACAAAGATAACTTGATGTCAGGATCCATACTAGAACGAATCGAGGTTCCAAAGCAATGATTTTACAAAAAATAAAAACAAATTCGGTGTCTCTTCTAGACATTTCGTCAAACAGTTAATATGCAATTTTAAAAAGGAGATTCCGATTTGATTCCGATATGATTCTCAATCAAGAAGTGATGTACAGATGCCTAAATCATATTATTCTACAACAAATAGCCTTATTTCATCAGATTTTCACACAAACTCGAAAATCGAATCAACGTCTCTCGGCCAAAACAGTACATATACGAGAAAGAAGTCTTACCTGGTTTGGAAGCAGCGCAAAGTCTTCACAATCATCTACGAACAGGACCGCAACGGAACTAGGCGTCTTCCGGCACGGCCAAATTACGACGAACAACAATGGCTCGTGTGTCCGAAGCGACGAGCAACGGTATCTCGTGCGTCCGAAATGACGATTAACGGGGATTGTTTTCCGGCAACGGTGAACAGACGATGGAAAAAGGGGAAGAGATTTTCCAGAATTCCTCTACGCGAGTAGAGGAACCGAACGCTCTCTTCTCCAAGAAACCCTTCTTCCTCGGCGATTTTTTTCTCCCCCACCCCTTCCCTCTTCAGTCGAGTGAGTACGTATCTTCCCGCGCCTCCCCTATGCATTCTGTTTTTCTGATAACGACTTCTACAGCTCAGCAAGCTTCTAGAACCTTACCTAGATTTGCTTCCGTCACATGTTCGTTTCGTCACCGCCACTCTCACTCACAGATGCTCCCTCTATTCATCACCATCTTCTTCTCACAGGCGTGAGCAAGCAAAAGAGATCACGAGTGTGAGACTGGCTGAGGTAAGAAGAAATGGGCTGAAAGGAAATAAATTGGGCTTAAAGACAAAATAAAGAAAAAGAAAAGAGAAGAGGGGGTCGAATTCGGCCTAAGCGAGGAAAGAAAGATAGACCAAACGCGCAGCGGGCCGAATGCGCATATTGGGCTCAATCGGTCTTGGTAGAACAAGAGTTTTTTTTTTACTTATTTATTTATTTAATTTTTTTTAAATTGAGGTGTCAACAGTAAATATGAGATTGATCAATGGAATGAACCATTCACGTTTGATTTGAGATTGATCGATGGATGGACCATTAATGTGTGATTCGATGTTGTCGATTTAAATGAGTATTTCTGATACATAAAAAGCTATATTATATTGAAATAAAGTATAATCGATTTGTACGCATGTTATAATATGTCTTTGAATTATTTAGCTTCTGGTAGATATGTACTACTCACTAAGCTGTGGTTACTCACTCCACTCCTTCCGGATCTTTTTCAGATTCTTCGGCTAGCACCAAGTAGAACGAGAGCGATATTGACATAGAATTTTTGTAACTAAACTTTTAGGTATGAGTTGGGATATTTTGATATATGAACGAAATGGTATTTGTTGAGGTTTAGTTTGTTTGTTGGGGAACATATATATTCTTGATGGATTTTAAAAACTCCAATTCTGTAACCAACTCGCTGTTTTATCAGATATATCACTATTTATGTTGTATTAATCTAGTAATTTGGATAAATGTTAGACCGTGGTTACGGAAAAGGTCAATGTGAACAAACTTGGAACATTTCCAATTACTTTTTAATTAAGCCTAGTACGTGCGCTGGTAATCGGACGCGAGTATGGACCAAAAGGGCTAGAAATCATTCACATGCAATGGATGTGTGGCATCAATTAATACCGTCTTCGTGTTACTTCTTTTGGCTTTCTTTTCTTTATTCCCATTTGAGGAGTGAAATTACTTCGTTTTGTTTCGTCTGGTGGTTAGTACAACGCGGGTATGTTATGTCCTAACAATGATATTTTGGAACGTAGAAACTTGAAATAAACTATCACAGATCTGTATGTCGAGCCCTAGTCACAAGATCCAGAATGCTTTTTGGACAGGTTTTTGGTGTAAATTTTTTGGGACAAGTTTAAGAGTTCTGGCAAAAAAGCCTAAAATAGCACGATCGGTCCCTAGTCAAAGCCTAGCCCTATCCAACCCGAAGATTTGCATATGAAAAATTTATGTGACTTTTCTTAGCTTCCACTTTTGGAAAAGTCAAAACATCAAAGGGGACAAAGAAAAATTTGAAACGTCAAAGAAGCAGAAAGTGGAAGCCTTCAGTTTATGGAAAGGGGCCGAGAGCTCGGCCGCAGAGAGAAGAAAGGAAAAAGAGAGAAAGGAAAGACAGAAAAGAAAGAAGAAGGGAGAAAGAAGAGAGGTTTCGCGTATATTTCATGGAAGTTTCGTCAAATCCGATTAACTATGTATCGCAACACCCGGTAAATGCTCGCGCCCTTTGTTTGTCTAATCGGAGTAATTTTCGGAATTATGTCATATATTCGAAATTTTGGGTAGTCTGATTATTGAGTTGTTGAGCTGTAGGATTTCATGGAAATGGTAGATTATGGCATTGTTATTTTCCCAGGGTTTTTTTAACTTTTCCCAGGGTTGCCTATTACATTGTTAGAAGCCTAAAACCTACCAACGATGTTCATCATTCCACATTTGGTAGCAAGTTAATCTTATTCAATACTCCATATTCAGCTATTATCAAACAACATGGCTTGTTTGTTTGGATTTAAAATATAAAAAAAACGTTTTCCTGACAATTTTTAAAGAATTTTTCGAATTAAAAAAATATGGGAATCTACTTGTTAAAAATTGAGTGTTGTGAAAGTTTTTGGAATTTCGGTTAAAAAAATTATCAAAGTGCGCTGAAAACTTATAATTTAGCACTTAATGAGGTTAAACTTGGCTGATAACTTAGCATTGAGTTGATATACTCAATTAAGTCAAAAATCCACTTAATGTGGTAAGTAATGGAGGGATTACTTAATTCATTCAACAATAAAAAAAAATTGATGGCAACTAAAATTGCCAAGATTGTCATTGCTATAGCTTTGGTAAGAAATCGAAAAAATTTAGCTATTACTTTTCAATTATAGTCAAATGATTTTGTATTCTATTTTCAACACTTAAAAATTAACTACTTCAATTTTCAGTACCCTGTTTGACAAATTTGTTATTGAAATTTACACCATCATATGCTTCTTCTGCCCTTTGAACCCGAAAAAAACCAGTCTACAATCTGCAAAGACATCCTCGACGGCATTCTATCGACCTTCTGGCAATGTGACCGTAATAACGTTGAGCGTGTAGCCTTCTTCCTTAACTAAAGATGCATCTGAGCTACCTGAACTCCTCTCCATGAAGAAACCAGGCTCTTTAGGCTGGGGCAAGGTTGTTCCTTCGTTTGCCAACATGAAAACAACACTGGACATTGTCGGCCTATCTTCAAGAAACTTTTGGACACATAGCAAGCCCACCTGAACGCATCTCTCTGCTTGAGACTCGACGACAGAGTCGCATAAAGATACATCAATGAGTTCCATGGCCCTTCCTTCACTCCATAGCAACCAAGCCTGAAAAATTTTAACTATTCAAGATTACCACTACCTGTGCATCAACAAGAAAACATGTCTACGGGTACAAAGAACATATGGGATGAGGTTTTAGGAGAAACTAAATATCTCATCTTGCTTAGCAAAAAAGAAATGGCAGATCTTAATAATCCTCGACCACTTACGTGCCCAAGAAGGTTGTGATAACGATCAAGATGCTAGAATCCTCTATTCCTTTTGCTACTTACTGTCTCTAACAAAAGTACACCAAAGCTAAAAACGTCAGACTTCACAGAGAATTTTCCGTCAAATGCATACTCTAGGGACATGTAACCACTACATCAAGCAAATCAGGCTTCAATTCCTCCAAACACTTGTGGATAGTGCACTGTTCGAATGAATCAAGATAAGAAACTTACTATGTACCAACTATTCTTCTCGTCTTTGCCTGTGTCATGTTCTTGAAAGTTCCTTGTCAGGCCAAAATCCGAAATCTTTGGATTCATGTCAACATCTAACAAAATGCTGCTTGTCTTAAGGTCTTTGTGGATATATAACTTTTAGTTTTGAATCCTGGTGGAGATGGAGAAGTCCTCGAGCGATTCCTAAAACAATGTCAAATCGCCTTTTCCATTCCAAAGAGGAACTCCTATCATGATATGCACACACTCAACCCCATCAAAAACTAATGAAGTTGTTAGCAGTTGGCTGTATTTTCTGGCAAAGGAATCAATGGATAGAACAAAAGCACAAGGAATCACGTAAAAAGGAACTCAGAAAGATCAAGTGGTTCTGACCAAAGATGAAATAATACAAGCTTTTGTTTGGCATATATTCATAAATTAACATTCTTTCTTCTCCCTCAATGCAGCAGCCAACAAGTCCAATAAGATTCCGGTGCTGAAGTCTGGCAATAATAAGGACTTCATTCATAAACTGATCAAGACCTTGTCCTGAATATTTTGACAGCCTTTTTACTGCTACTTCTTGTCCTGTGGAAAGGCTTCCCTGCATGAATTTTACTCATTATGGGCCTCTTTAGTTATTTGAAATCATTGATTTATAACTTATTACCTTGTAGACCGAACTGAAGCCGCCTGCTCCCAGCTTGTTTGCTTGAGAGAAATGGTTGGTGGCAACAGCAACGGTTGCAAAATCATATAATGGCAAGTCAATGTCATCCATCTCACTTGGCAAGGCTACAACTACAAGGGATGTAAATTAAATTCTCAAACCATACCATAATATTAACAAGCAATCCGGAATTTGACCACATGAAGTAAAATAAAGGTAGTTAGCTTACCTCGTCTTTTCATTCTCCTCTTCTAGATTATGCTCAATGCCATGCCCATTATAAGCAATTCCAAAATGGCTGAAGCCACTGTGATAGTCAACAGTTTCTTGGATGGACTGTGGATTGAATCTAGCATAAAGGAAGAAGTGAAGAAACTAATTCGGAAAAAGAGTTGATGTGTAAGCTGATGGATCTATCTCCATTAGATGAGATATAAATTGTCAAGCCCCGAACCCCCATCGAGCTCGCGACATCCCCTGCTACGGTCGAATAGTTGCGACGTCCCAGGAACGTCGCCGACCCAACCCAAACATCAGAGCCACGTGCGGAAGCGAGAATAAAAACCCCGGACAGAAAGATGACAACAACGGGATAGAACACCAACTACAACATTTTATACAGCCACTGCACCAAATATACAAACATTATATTACAAACATAATTAGCAAACTAGCATTCGAAGTCACCGTCATAACAAAAGATCAGGGTCTGGTTAACCTAGCTTCGCTACAGGTCGACTTATATCACACAACCCCTAAACTTTACCCTCGGGAAGCTACTGGTTACCATCTTCCATTCTGCTCCTGATTCTTTGGCTTGCCTCCGAAATTCACCTACAGCTGCACTGGGCACCGAAGGCTGCTCTTCGTACTTCAAAAAGAGAAGGCGGTTCTCCGGGTTTACGGCTGGGGGTCTGAAAGTGGCGATTATACAACCGTGAGACGAATCTCAATAAGTGTATAACATCAAACCCCACGTAGGTACTTACGTACCGCCAGATGAAACATGCGTAACACACAACAATCAACCAAACTAGCAATCATACGCGACTCTACCTGGAATCCATCATGCACATCTCTGCACGTTAGTCAACCACACAGCCAGTATGCCACAGAAATACATCACAACCGCGCGCGTGCCTCGATTATAGAGCAAAACCCACTTGGGCACGTCCCATACCATGCTTAGCAGTTTTTACCCCATAATCGAACATCACACCATGCGATACAAACACACTCGCATACCAACTCACACCACACGTCACTTTCTTAATTTCACTCGTCTCGCCAATTCTTCCTTATTCTCAACCTTTCCACCACTACCGCGCCCGCGTAAAACGCATCAGGCCAACAGTCTTCTGACCACGTTAGGCATCGTCACCTCGTCGGGCCGGGCATCGTCACCTCGTCAGGGACGGCATCGTCCCGCGTAAATGAACACGCCTCAAACGGAATCCTACACACACTTTCCTTCTACCGCGCCAGCGTAAAACGCATCAGGCCAACGGTCTTCTGACCACGTCAGGCATCGTCACCCTGTCGGGCCGGGCATCGTCACCTCGTCAGGGACGGCATCGTCCCGCGTAAACGTACACGCCTCAGGACAGATCCTTTCCAACCAACCCTACATTTCCGTACCCTCGTTCCACTCAAACCACACTTACATACGGCTAACAGTCGCACGACCAAACATACACATTTCACACACATTTCACAATTCACGTCCTCGTCACACGAACACGCCACCCAATCACACATTCTTGGCATGCGAACACATTGCGCAATCGCACCGCCACACCACCACACCTCACGGCCACACACACGAGGCACACGGCCAAACCACATTCAGTCTAGAATACATTTCAAACCAGCCCACGACCATAACTCGCACAACCACATATACAATTCGATTCAAGGCAATACCTCACCAATCAGTTGCACAATTCAGCCGTAATCATTTCACACCATCTCAGCCCTATTCGAGCCTGTTGACACCTAAATTTTGGCGCATCACTTAGTGTAATTTGCATAGAAAATTAGGGATTAAATTTTTAACCCCTAAACAAAAAATATTTAAATTGCATAACATATAGTTTAAATTCATTTTAGATTAATTGCATTTTGCATCGGACTGGCGGTGACGAACGAGCTTAAATTTCATCGAATGGGACTCGGCTCGCTTGAAATGCAAGGGCCGGGAATTACAAGTCAAACGGGCTCGATTGTTTTAATTTGAACTTAATTCAGCCCATTATCATTAATTAATTCAGCCCATTTAAATTAAATTAAAATCTAAGCCCGAGCCTAAGCCCATTAAGACTAGAGAGCCCATCTAATTGACCTAGATTAGCGTTATATATACATCATTAGGTCAGGATTTTGGGGGGACCTCTCAGAATTTCAGATCAGAAATTTTTAGAGTGTGAGAGTGAGAAAGAGAGAGAGAGAAGGAGACCGGCACGCCCCCGCCGCCGGAGCCATCCCACGCCGTGCGCCGCCACTGCTGCCGCTGCTCCTCCCGTCGCGCGCCACCGCCTGCTGCCGCGCCTCACGCCGCGCGACGCCGCTGCTGCCGCTCCACACCGCCTGCTGCCGCGCCTCACGCCGCGCGACGCCGCTGCTGCCGCTCCACACCGCCTGCTGCCACGCCTCACGCCGCGCGACGCCGCTGCTGCCGCTCCACAACGCCTGCCGCTGCTGCTTCCTGCCGACGCCGCTGCTGCCGCTCCACACCGCCTGCCGCTGCTGCTTCCCGCCGACGCCGCTGCTGCCGCTCCACACCGCCTGCTGCCGCGCCTCACGCCGCGCGACGCCGCTGCTGCCGCTCCACACCGCCTGCCGCTGCTGCTTCTCGCCACCGCCCGCTGTTGCCGCTCCACACCGCCTGCCGCTGCTGCTTCCCGCCGACGCCGCTACTGCCGCTCCTCCCGTCGCGCGCCACCGCCTGCTGCAGCGCCTCACGCCGCGCGCCACCACCTGCTGCCGCTGTTGCCTCACGTCGCCCGCCATCACCGCTGTCCGGATAGCCACGCTGTTGCCCCGCCGTGTCATCGCCGCGAGCCGCCGTTGATCCCGACACCGCGCCGCCGGTCCACCGTTCGCCGCTCATTCCGATCCGCAAGTTCGAATTTGGGAATTATCTGCAAATTAGGTAATTGAACATTATCTGATATTTTTCAGAATATTTAATTTACTAATTTGTGCATTTGAATATTTCGTGAACATCGTGTAGAATATTAGATATATTAGGATAATTATCTGATATCTGCAATATTTTTTAAAATATTCAAAATTAGGAATATTTCCTAATTTAGCAACGTATCTGGACGACTATCCTACCTTATCCCTAAGGTACGATACGCGGCGATATGGAAAATCATTATCTTGTCCATCATCACTTGGATATGATAATAGATTTTATTTGCTTTCCAAATTTAAATAATCAACTTTCTGTCGATATCTATAACCCTATAGATATGACTGTTAGTTTGATTTTTGTGCCTAATCCGAGTTTGAAATGAATTTTGCGGATCGCGTGGTTATTTTAAATGTGGATGCTATCTCTGTTTAACTTGTCTTTCCCTTTCAAATAAAAAAAGAAAATTCAAAAATATCAGTTAGGATTTGAATTTGAGTTTTGCATGTTTAGGAATCCTAAATATATCTAGACGATAGAGTAATTATTTAATTTAAATTAGGACTTGAGATAATCTATTTCCTAGTTTAAATTAAGTAATTTTCTAATCTTAATAGATTATTTAGGTTATTTTTTAATTCCGAATTTTCATGAAAACCCCAAAAAAGAATGAATTGTTTTATGGTAGATTAGGATAGATTGCATTCTTAATTTAAGTAATTTATTATTTCGAATTTTAACAAAAACCTCAAAAATAAGTCATGTTAGGATATGTTAAGTCATCATAGGTCGCATGTTAATTTAGACATATTTTTATTCCGAATTTCATTAGAAAATACCAAAAATAAATCATTTGCCCGTCATCAGAATTAGGTCACGTCGTCGCATAACATATAGTTTGCATGCTAGGTTGCATTACTTGCATGTCATTTTTGCACGTCATTACATATAGGTTAGCTTTCATTTAAATAAGCGAAAACCCAAAAATTGAGTGAATTCCTTGTTAATTAGAAATCATATTAGGTTGTTGATGTGATTTTCTAGCTAACAATGCAGATGCTTACGTTGCTTCGAGGTAAGTAATTCTTCCAACTTGCAATTTATTTAATGCTTTCTTGGGTGTTAAATTGGTGGTGTGCGCACACGCATGAACACCTCACATGTTAGTGACTAAGTTAAAACGGATCCAGATTGCTTGCCAAAACATTTTTTTGAAAAGAAAAGGTACCGAAAGGGCGTTAGACTAGATCTAGCGTAATCAAGTCCCCGGGCTTAGAATCTCTGGTTCGTAGGAATAAAACATATCTCCCTATGTTTTATTTATGTTTCTAATCGACCTACCCCAAATAGATTAATGGCGACTCCGAGCATGAAAACATTTGCATGTTAAAAACTTAAACCCTAAGTTGCGAATTGGTAGGGCTTGGGAGGGCCCGAGTTAGGTTTAGTCCTAATAATCCATTAGCCTGAGAGGAATTTTTAGGTCGCGACAGCTTGGCGACTCCGCTGGGGAATTGAGTTAAAACTCTTAGTGGACTTAGGCCAGTTTTTCTTTTAAAAAAATATTTTTTGCTTGGCAGCGAGGATCCCAGGTACGTCCCTAACATTTTAGGTGTTAAATGTTTTTGCAGAATGGGAGGTATAAGGGGAGGCGTGATTGTTAACCCTTGTTTTGCAGGGAGGTGTCTGAATGAATGGTTTATTTTATACACGAAACGTTGTATGATATAACTTGTTGTGCATGCCTTGCATTTACACTACACCGCACACACTTCCCGCTGCCGGACCTGGGCAGCACAGGTTTAGGATGGTACTGAGATAGCGAACACCCCGACCACACCCGCGTGGTACGGGTCGCCCTCCTTGGTCCCGAAAGTTTTTTTCAAGGGGTCATTGAATACCTACCACGGTTGCACCCTTTGCAAACCCGGGTCGGCTCTTTGACTAAGCCGGAGTCAGGGGAATCCCAGCCTAACCACCACCATGACTGGTTTAGCTCGATAATCCTCATGTCTCCATTTTGCAAGCCAGAGTCTAGGTAGAAATCGAACCTCACGTTTCATGCGCATGTCTATGTGATTGCTATCATTCTACCGGATGAAGTAAGATTTCTGAACCTTTATCTCGCAATTTATTTATGTTTCATCTTTTTCTTCGGTCGGTCCATGACATTAGGTCGGTCGTGAGTCTTGGTCTATACACTATGGGAGGGGCAGACATCCGGATTCTTGATGCTCCTAAGGACGAGCTCCGTGCCTAGTGGAATCTACTCAGTCCGACCAACCGCAAGCTAGTTGAGGGCCACATCGGGAGGCTGCTCCCCCTACTGGAGGTCAAAGTCCGTACCGGCCTCGTTCGAGCATTAGCGCACTTCTGGTGTCCCGAGACCTCTACCTTTATATTCGGTAAGCACGAGCTCACCCCGACATTGGAAGAATATAGCGTGCTCATTGGAAAACCATTGGAGTCGGAGTTAGTCACACCACCTTTGGGAATTGATTCTGCTTTAATGTTGGCTGAATTTTTGAATGTGGGAAAAGATGAATTGGGAAAAGTGTTAAAAGCAAATTGCGGCACATGTCCTTTTTCATTCCTGAGTCAGTGTTTTGAAAAAGCCACATCTTTTCAAAAAGGCAGAATCTTTTTGCTAGTATTTTTCGGGTTCGTGATTTTTCCTTACTGTAAGAATGCATGTAGTCCGTCAATCGCATGGTTGGTCCAACAGGTCTATCTTGAAAAGAATTTTATCAACACCATTTTAGCCGAGACTTTCATTTCCCTCACTAAATTTAAGCAACATGTTGACAAAACTTTTCATGCCCCCTCGAACTTTTGCAAATCTGATTTTTGTCTCACCTAAAAGGGTGTGGCGATTTACTCACAATATCCGAGCTTAGGGATTCTAGCCATCCCGTCTTGAGGTATAAAGAAAAACAAGGGGGTGCACCCGATTATCATTACTCTGAATGGATCATTTTCATGAAAAACGCTATACCCCAAGGTTTCCAATGGCATGCTAACTGGTTCAAAGTCGAGGAAGCTCGGCTTACATGTAATGGTATTGGACCGGTTCCACTATTGGGTTTCACCGGTGCAATTGAATACTACCCCGCCAGAGTGTCTCGTCAGTATCAGATTCTCCAAGGGCTCCCTCCAGCGTTACAACCAGAACTCCTCCAAGTTGACTTCGCCGATGATGATAAAGACCACGAAGCGACCGTAGCTCAGCTCAATAAGATGTGGAGGAAGTGTCGTGTGTTAAAGATAGCTCGGCCCGAAGGAGAACTAAAGGGAGAGCAGAAGTCCTATTTCGCGACGACCCAGTACATTCGTCGGCACAGAATCCCGCGGGATTTGCTCCCGAAGATACCCAAGGTGCCTCTCAAGTCCGCCAATCGCTCAGAGAACAATCGCCTCAAAAGGAAGGCCGAAGAAGCTGAAGAAAAGGCATCCAAGATAGCTCGAGCTTATGAGCAATTGAAGAAGGAAGTCGCCTCCCATATGTCTATAGATCAAGCTAAATAAAAAGCTCGAAGTTCTTTTCTCATTTCAGTTTCAGTTTTTAAAATTTGTTTAGAAATTGAGTCATTTGTCTTTATATTCAGTTCAATTTCAAGTCATTAATTGGTGTAAAAATTTTCGCCATTTCAATAAAGGGGTCCTTTCAATTCAAAGCGGTTAGACCAATGTCATGGATTGACGTATGATTTTGCTTAACACTCATGTATGCCTGTTTCGTTCCAAAATTAGGTAGCTACGGACCGATCACGATCGCCCATTCGTACACGGTCGAGAGCCAGAATGGCCGATCAAACCGACTTGCAAGAGCGTGTTGTTGGTGTGGAAGACCAGATCAAGCAACTTGTCATCGCAATGCAACAAATGTCCGCTGAGATCAAAGCTCTCCAGTCGGTTCCTGTTTCGGCATCCCTCGAAGCATCAGTCCCAAAGCAGAAAATCAGAAAAAGTGTCGATATTGACGGAGATGACGATATTCCTGATTTAGAATATGACCCCGTCCAGATCATCGTCAACAAAGATAAACCTGATGAACGGGTCAATAAACTTGAAGAAAGAGTGAAGCAGCTGGAAGGTTCGCAGGATTCACCTTCGATCGATCTGTCCCTGTACTCACAGATCAAAATCCCAAAGAAGTTCAAAATGCCGGATTTCGACAAGTACAATGGCACCACATGTCCAAAAGCCCACCTACAGCTCTATCACGTACAGATGACTTCGTACGTTGATAACGAACTCCTGATGATCCATGCCTTTCAAGCAAGTTTGACGAGTCCTGCTTTGAACTGGTATCTCATGAAGAAGATAAATGGCCTCAAAACTTGGAAAGAAGCCAGTGAAGCATTCTTGAAGCAGTACAGATTCATAACGGACATCATTCCTACCCGTGATGATCTCGAACGTGCTCAGATGAAAAAGACTGAGTCCTTCAAAGACTATGCTATCAGATGGAGGAATTTAGCTGCTCAGGTTGTCCCAGAACCCATAGACAGTGAGTTAAAGAGGATGTTCGTGAAAACTCTCCCGTTCGAATACCGTAATCGGATGGTTGCCATTCCGGCTGACAACTTCAACCAACTCATCCCCATAGGTAAACAAATTGAAATAGGGCTGAAAGATGGATGGTTTGTCGAGCCGTCCTCCTCGACCAGAAGATTTGGTGCGAGAAAAGAGAAAGAACCGGCAGCTGAAGTGAATGTGGCTTATAACCAACCGAGCCGGCGGAATGCTAACTCCGCCCCAGCAATCCAAGTAGCAGAAGCTCAGCAACAAAACTCGGGTCGTCAACCTTTTCAGAGGAGGAACAACAGGAGGCAATTCACCCCTCTCCCCGGATCGTTGTCTCAAGTATTGACAGTGCTCCAGAAGAAAGGCTTGCTTACTACTGAGCCAAAGCGGCCCAATCCTGAGCGGTTCTATAATTTCGACCCGTCAAAGAAATGTGATTATCACATGGATGAGCTGGGACACTCAACCGATGATTGCTATGCCCTCAAGCACCGAATCCAGAACCTCCTAGATACGAAGGCTTTTCTCATTTCAACCTGCTAAGCCGAATGTTCAGAGTAACCCACTCCCTGATCAAGCAGGCGATGTGAATGCCATATTTAGCTTCGATGCTGGTCGAATCAAGAATGTTAAGGTGTATACTACTGACGTCTACGGTGAGTTAGTGAAAGCCGGTTGTTATCCGAGTAATGAGGACCTTCCCCTTGCCATCATGAGAGAAAGAATCTCAAGAATGGTAGAAGCTGGGATGATCGTTTATGCTGACCACACTGGCATCATTTCCACTATCTCTGAAGTGGTTATTAATTGGGAGGAGGAGTTTGCTACATTGAACACCAAGAGCGACAAGGGCGACCCTCTGCCTGAAGACATGCCTCCGCTTGAAGACGCGTCCGATAATGAAGAGATCATTGTAAGCATGCCTACAACTGACGAAGGGATAGTGATCGAGATACCTCAACCGTATGAGTACAGTGATAATAAGGCGGTTCCTTGGTCCTACAGTCTCGATGTCGACTTAGTTACCAGATCTGGGCGTTCCTACGGCCAAGCTAATACCCAACCTGCAAAACCTGTTACTGATAAAGAAGCCAAGGAGTTCCTAGCCGTGATTAAGGCTAGCGAATACAACATAGTTGAACAATTGCGCAAGCTGCCCGCACAAATCTCTCTGCTTGAGCTACTCCAGACATCTGTCAAGCATCAGAAGGCCTTAATGAAGGTGTTAAGTGAAGTCCACGTGCCAGAAACGATCGATCATGACAAATTAGAGGAATTTGTGGGTTCTATACTCCTCAAGGACCTCATAGCCTTTTCAGATGAAGAGTTCCCTCTAGAAGGAAGGGGGCATACCAAAGCACTTTATATTTCCGTCAAATACAAGACTTCACATGTAGCCCGGGTACTCATTGACAACGGATCAGCCTTGAACATCTGTCCTTTGGCAACTTTACACCGCCTTAAGATAGATCCTTCTAGGATAAATTCTGCAAAAACCTCCGTACGAGCCTTTGACGGAACGAAGAAAGAAGTAATGGGAGAAATCCACCTTGACATACAGATAGGACCAACAATGTTCAATGTCCTATTTCAAGTTATGGACATTCCCACTGCATTCAATTTTCTGTTGGGTCGTCCATGGATTCATACTGTCGGAGCTGTGCCATCCAGTCTACATCAGAAGGTGAAGTTCGTTGTGGAGAGAAAGTTAATCACAGTCCACGGTGAAGAAGAGCACCCAATTTACCACGCAACGGCTATCCCCTATGTTGAGCCGGATTGCAAAATAGAATCGAGCTATCAGTCGCTCGAGCTCGTATCAGCCATACATGCATCTAAAGGATCATCACCGCCTATTTCTGAGGTGTCAAATGCTGCAGTCATGGTTGGAAGGGTAATGGTCTCTCATGGCTTTACTCCGGGTGAAGGCCTTGGTAGAAATGGTCAAGGTATCCGCCAACCGGTGGAAGTTTCTCAGAGGCCCCGCATTACTGGGTTGGGATACCTGGGGTCAAGTGAGCTAACTAATGGGGCACGTGGACGTGGACGTAGACGTGGTCGAGGTCAAGGTCGAAGAGACGGGCAGAATAGACAGCGATTCGAAGAGGAGCCAAATGGTGAAGAACGTGGGCGTCGAATTACCCAAAATAACGGAAAGCTTGGGCGTGGTAGGTTGTTTCCACACATCCGCACCACATTTCCGGGCCCTGCAAGAATGATGCATGAAGAGAAGGAAGTGATCGACACTTTGGGGCAACCAAGCGGCAAGTTCGATTATTATGTGAAATACTCAGCACCCCCAAGCTTCTATGTTGACCCCCGTGACATTGTCCCGGATGGATGGGGAGGTATGGATGATCCAACACCTCTAGTGACAGAAGATCCTGATGA
The DNA here is from genome assembly GCA_031216405.1 of Syzygium malaccense. Taxonomy (NCBI): domain Eukaryota; kingdom Viridiplantae; phylum Streptophyta; class Magnoliopsida; order Myrtales; family Myrtaceae; genus Syzygium; species Syzygium malaccense. The sequence continues at coordinate 3,393,937 of CM062258.1, read as the reverse complement.
TGCAATGGAGGGAATCACTGCCCTGTTCGATGATTTCTTCATTGGAGCTATCGAGGAAGGACCGTTGGAGGAAATGGGCATTGGCCCGCAAGAGTAACACATTTACCTTTTTCGCACACTCCCCTACGCGGGAATTTTTACTACTTTTTAGGACTTGCCCTGTCTCGGGAGCTACTTTTTAGGACTTTTCATTTCTAGGATTTGATTGTTGCAATTTCCATTCCAATAAATGTAATTCATTTGGTGATAATCAATGAAATTACAAGTTATTTTCGTTTTGAGGGCATGTTGAGGTACATCAAACCAGCCCGGTGATGATATCCAACCGATAAAATAAAATATAGTCCAAGGAGAATTCTAAGGCCTGGGCTTCTTCATGCTTCCTTGTGTTAAAACCTTTTTGAAAAGAATTTCAAAAAAAATAATAAAAATAAAAAAATATACTGTTTAGCCCTGTTTGTCCTACTGAACCCCCTATTTTATGTTTCAGGGGCAATTTTGTGACATGTAAGGGTATGAGAACGGTCCAATCTGATGAATTATGTGCCACCGAACCTGATCTCGATGACACCAATGAACTCGAAGATTCCTCGGACCTCCAGCGTGATCTAGAGCATCATGAAAGACCTAAAGTCCTAACGGTAGATCAAACTATCACCATCAACTTGAGTGATTCCGGAGAACCCAAAGAGGTGAAGATAGGGGCAACCCTTCCCGAAGGTGAAGCTAAACGCCTGGTCCAACTGCTGAAGGATTACCAGGATATCTTTGCCTGGTCGTATATCGATATGCCGGGTTTAGACCCTTCTATCGTGAAGCATAGTCTACCCACTAATCCGAACATGCCGCCTAAGAAACAGAAGTTGCGAAGGACCAAGCCTGAACTTTCCAAGAAAATAGAGGAGGAGGTCATGAAGCTCTTGAAAGTGGGATTCATCGAAGTCACCCAATACCCTAGCTGGGTGGCTAATATTGTGCCAGTCATGAAGAAAGATGGTCGAGTTCGGGTTTGCATCGACTATCGCGATTTAAACAAGGCTAGCCCTAAAGACGATTTCCCATTGCCACATATAGACGTTTTGGTGGACAGTACTGCTGGGTTCGAGCTGTTTTCCTTCATGGATGGTTTTTCATGTTATAATCAGATAAAAATGAAGGACGATGATAAGGAGAAAACGGCGTTCATCACTCCTTGGGGGACATTCCACTATAAGGTCATGCCTTTCGGCCTTAAAAATGCCGGGGCAACATATCAACGGGCAATGGTGACGCTCTTCCATGATATGATGCATAAGGAGATTGAGGTCTATGTCGATGACATGATCGCCAAGTCTCGACCTGGGAAGAGTCACGTCGATACTTTGAAGAAATTATTCGAGAGACTTCGTGAGTTTAAGCTCCGTCTCAACCCAGCAAAGTGCATATTTGGAGCAACCTCAGGTAAATTACTTGGGTTCATAGTAAGCAGTAAAGGCATTGAAGTTGACCCCTTCAAAGTGAAGGCTATATGTGAGTTACAATCCCCATCGACCGTGAAAGAAGTGCGGAGCCTCCTGGGTAGATTGAACTACATAGCCCGTTTTATTTCTCAGCTTTCCGCAACTACTAAGCCCTTCTTCAAACTTCTAAGGAAGAATGCTCAAGTGGAATGGGACGATGATTGTCGGGAAGCGTTTAATGAATTAAAACGGTACCTGATGGAACCACCAGTGCTAGTCCCACCAATGCCAGGCCAGCCTTTGATCCTTTACCTCACGATTTATAGTGAGTCTTTAGGTGCGATGCTAGCCCAGAAAAGTCCTGAAGATGGAAAAGAGCGAGCCATTTATTACCTAAGCAAGAAGTTCACCGTCTCGGAGTTGAATTATTCTGAAGCCGAGAAGACTTGCGCTGCGCTAGTATGGGTGCTCCATAGCCTGCGACAATATACATGGTGGTGGTCGAATTCACCAAAAATAATTCCTACTCTCTAAATCACAAATAAATTGTACTTAGGGTGAGCAGAGTCGAATCCACAGAGACTGACAAATTGTTAATCCTTTGAAAACCAAGTAAACAATAAAAGTGAAATTAAAAAGGGGGTTTATGCAGAAAAGACTTAAATAAAATAAGCAAACAGAAATTAAAGAAAATCAGATTATGCAACATCTAGCAAAGGTAATCTCATTCAAGTTCGGAAGTTGATCATTGAGTCACGCGAATAATCTCAAACACTACAATAGACTGGTTATGGTTGTTGAAATGCTTCTAACAACCTAATTTTTCCTTAATATTAGATTAACCGGACACGCGCCTGTGATTAATCCCTTATTAACGAATAACCCCGACGTGCGCCAAGGATTCAATTCGCTAATAGCATGAAAAGCGAGAAAAACCCAACCCTAGCCAATAAATCACACGCGTAACTTATTCAAGCTAGATCATATATTCTCATAATACAACTTGAAAATCTGATTTTAATCAAGTCATATTATTTGCCATTATTATTAAAACACCTAAACAATTACGGGTTTGGGTATTTCAATTGGCAAACTATCACCCTGTCAATTGCACAACGAGCTCTTATTGTAACAACCAACAAAGTAATGGTAAACAATAAAACAGAGAATATATAAGTACTGCAGAAATTAAGAAGGAGGATTAAGTTTAGATCTCACAACTTGAATGAACTTGAACTTTGATAATCCTTTGCTAGATTAAAAAGGAGTTAGCCACACATGGCTACAAAATGCGCAAAAGAGAAAATAATATGTTTCTGAATTTTCTGGAGTCCAGTCTCCCCTCCTCTCTTGCGTTTAACCTCTTAAATAAAAAAGAGAAACTCTAGAAAAAGAAATTCTATCCAACATGGAAAGAGAAAATAAAAGGCAAAAACTTCTCCCTAATATCCCTAATTAAGAGTTCTATTTAAGTACAAAAATCCCTCTCAATCAGATCTGGAAAATATGGAAATTAATGGCCAAATCACATCCCCAAATTCTGCGCCAGCTTTGCATCCGCGCGATCTTAAGCCGTGAGTACGGATCTTTGGAAATTGGATCTTTTATATGCAGAATCCCAACCAACAGCTCAAAAACACATCAAAAGCGTCCAAAATCTTTGCGATTGCATCATTCACCATCACCTAATCACAATGCATAAAACCAAATAAATTCCACTCTATTTATTCGAATATTTGCCCAAAATATCACCAAATATAATCAAAATATAAGTTAAATATACACATCATCAAATTCCCCCACACTTATCCAATGCTTGTCCTCAAGCATAACCCAAATCTGTCAACCAACAACGTCCAGCCATCACTCGCACCAATCCCTCATTAATCCATGATTCAACATACTAAAAAAAATAATAAACTCAACATAACCAACAAGTTTCAATTTCTCAAGTAATAAATAACTGATTTTAATAATTCTTATCATCATAAAACACAAGGCTCGAACATTTTTAGAATATTCACACAAATGAGCTTCATATAAGTTAATGCATAAAGAATCATCTCTCAACCTGCCAAGTCACAAATCTCTCACAAATTCAAGCAATAAACAAGAAATTGAGGTGCTTTTAAATTATTGCAACACTTTTAGGCTTGCCCAGGGTGTCATAGACCTTTTGACGCGAAAGTAGACCAGTTGTGGTGGTTACCCCCGGTTACTCAGCCTATCACAATCCTAAGTGGCTACTAGCACTGCTCATATTCTGCTAATTTTTTTTTTTGGCCTGAGTGTCAACATGGGGCGCATGAAGACCCCTGGTTACTCAGATAGAGCAGAACAGCGGAGCAAACATAATCAAACATAATACTTTTCTCTCTTTTTTTTTTTTTTTTGCAGCAACCTCATTTCCATCACACTTTCACATGTGAATAATTATGTGACTAGGCAAGTTTAGTGAAAATTCTATATGCATATGACGTAGATTTAAATCAAGCAAGTTAAGCATATTTCACCTCATTAATTCAAGCCTCATATTTTATGATAAGAAGAACGACCAAAATCAACCATTTACTTCACGAAAAATTAAGAATAAATCTGGCTATATTAAGTTTATTACATAATCTAGCATATTTTATCAATTCAAGACAAGAAGAGTTGCACAAATTCAAACTAGAAGTTAATGATTTAACTAGATAAAAGCTATGGTCAGGGACAAACAAAGTGATAAGCAAGTTCCTCCCCCACATTTAATACACACATTGTCCTCGATGTGTAGGAAAAAGAAAAGCACAAATGGAAAAGAAAGAGGAGTTCAACTTCCCTGAATGGTCGAGGATATGGAATCACGGCAATTTAAGATGGGCAGCTGAAGTGGACAGTGAAACCGTGTTCGTGTCGGGAAAATCGGACAAGGCACTGTTCCTGGCCTGGTGGGCTGCATCTTCAAATCGCAAGGTATTTTGAAGCGCTTGTGGTGGTGTTGATGGAGAAGCATGAGTAGACATGTATGATGGTAAATAAAAGAACAGAAAATTATGGTAAATTATTAGAGAAGATGACAATAAATAAAATGAACTAGAAATAAGGCGTGGGCACGCCTTAAACTTGGGTTGCCTCCCTTAAGCGCCCTTGTTTAACGTCCTAGGCTAGACGATCTGCATTTTCATTCCCCCTCATTAACCCCGTCCAGGGTTATTTCCTTTTTCCTATGAGCCTGAAACCCTTCATAAAATGGCTTGAGACGATGTCCATTTACTTTAAAAACCTTGTTTGTCTCTAGGCTCTGTATCTCCACTGCACCATGAGAAAATACATTAGTAACAATAAAAGGACCAATCCACTTGGACCTTAGTTTTCCAGGAAATAATTTCAAACGGGAATGATAAAGTAGAACTTTTTGTCCAATTGAAAATTGTTTCCTAGAAATTATTTGGTCATGAAAATTCTTTGTCTTTTCCTTGTAAATTCTGGAGCTCTCATATGCATCAATTCTAATCTCCTCCAGCTCCTGCAATTGTAATTTCCTATGTTCACCAGCCTGATCCATCTTCATGTTGCATTGCTTGATAGCCCAATAAGCGCGGTGCTCTAACTCCACAGGGAGGTGACAAGGCTTACCAAAAACAAGACGATATGGAGACATGCCTATAGGAGTCTTGTAAGCTGTACGATAAGCCCAGAGTGCATCATCCAACCGTAAGCTCCAGTCTTTTCTATTTGGATTGATTGTCTTTTCAAGTATGGACTTAATTTCTCTGTTCGACACTTCGGCTTGTCCATTCGTCTGTGGATGGTAGGCAGTGGAGGTGCGATGAGTTACGGCATATTTGGTGAAGAGTGCTTCCATGATGCGATTGCAGAAATGAGTTCCTCTATCACTGATAATTGCCCTTGGCGTTCCGAACCTAGCAAAGATGTGAGTTTTGACAAAATCTGCTACAGTCTTAGCATTGTCGGTTCGTGTAGCCTTGGCTTCCACCCATTTAGAAACATAATCTACAGCAAGCAGAATATAAGTATGCCCAAATGAAGATGGAAAAGGACCCATAAAATCAATACCCCATACATCAAATATTTCACAAACAAGTATAGGAGTGAGTGGCATTTGATCTCTGTGTCCTAAATTACCAGTTCTTTGACAATTAGCACAGGACTTACAGAACATATAAGCATCACGAAATAAAGAAGGCCAATACAACCCGCACTCTAACACTTTGCGTGCTGTTCTCTTGGGTCCAAAATGACCTCCACAAGCATAAGAATGACAAAATTTCAGAATTGACTCAACCTCTACCTCAGAAACACATCTCCTAATAACTTGGTCAGAACAATGTTTCCACAAATAAGGATCATCCCATACATAATACTTAGCATCCCTTTTTATCCTATCTTTTTCAGACCTAGTTAATTCATTAGGGAAGGTACCGGCTACTAGGTAATTTACAATATCAGCATACCAAGGAGCTGTACTTTGCACAGAAAATAAATACTCATCGGGAAAGTCATCTTGCAAAGGTTGTGCTTCTTCAGCGATAGGTAATCGACTAAGATGGTCAGCAACCAGATTTTCAGACCCCTTTTTGTCTCTTATCTCCAAATCGAATTCTTGTAACAAGAGAATCCATCTGATCAGCCTCGGTTTTGCCTCCTTCTTCTTGAGTAAGAATTTCAATGCTGCATGATCAGAATAAACAATCACTTTAGTGCCCAATAAATAAGAACGGAATTTTTCTAAAGCAAATACAATAGCTAAAAGTTCTTTTTCCGTCGTGGAGTAATTGTACTGAGCACTATCCAGTGTCCTTGAGGCATAGTATATGACATGTGGATCCTTCTCAATTCGCTGTCCTAGAACCGCGCCCACGGCTTTGTTGCTTGCGTCACACATGATCTCGAAAGGGTAATTCCAGTTTGGTGGCTGGATAATTGGTGCAGAAACCAACATTCCTTTAAGAGTATCAAAAGCTGCCTTGCACTCTTCATTGAACTCAAATGGGACATCTTTTTGCAATAATTGACACAAGGGTTGAGTGATTTTGGAAAAATCCTTGATGAAGCGCCTATAAAAACCTGCATGCCCAAGAAAAGAACGCACCTCCCGCATACTCGCGGGGTAAGGCAAGGATTTAATAACGTCTATTTTAGCTTTATCTACTTCAATTCCTTTAGCAGACACAATATGTCCCAAAATTAACCCTTGATCGACCATAAAGTGACATTTTTCATAATTCAACACAAGATTAGACTCCAAACACCTCTTCAAAACTTTTGTAAGGTTAGCCAGGCACTCATCAAAAGAATTAGCATAAACAGTGAAATCATCCATAAATACCTCTATGATTTTTTCAATATAATCAGAAAATATGCTAACCATACACCTTTGGAAAGTGGCTGGGGCGTTACAAAGCCCAAACGGCATCCTCCGGTAAGCAAAAGTTCCAAACGGGCAGGTGAATGTTGTCTTTTCTTGATCTTCGGGTGCAACCGGAATTTGGTAGAAACCTGAATATCCATCAAGACAACAATAATGAGTTCTACCAGCCAACCGTTCAAGCATTTGATCAATAAATGGAAGAGGAAAATGATCTTTTCTAGTTGATGCATTTAATTTTCTATAATCTATACAAACCCGCCACCCGTTTTGAACTCGAGTGGGCACCAACTCACCATCTGTATTCTCAATCACTGTTATACCTGTTTTCTTGGGTACTACCTGAATTGGGCTTACCCATTTGCTATCAGAAATTGGATAAATCATACCAGCATCTAACAATTTCAAAATTTCTTTTTTTACAACTTCCATCATAGGCGGATTCAAACGCCTTTGAGCCTCCCTAATAGGCTTGCTATTTTCTTCCAACAGGATCCTATGCATGCATGTAGATGGACTTATTCCTTTGATATCTGCAATTGTCCATCCTACAGCCATTTTATGTTCTTTTAACACTTCAATCAACTCCTTCTCTTCTTCCTTGCTGAGTTTACTTGAGATGATCACTGGGAGAGTATCCCCTTCACCTAAAAATGCATACTTCAAATGGTTGGGCAGCGGCTTTAATTCCAATTTAGGAGGCTGCAAAACAGAAGGTAAAAGAATGGTGTGAGATGTGGGCAAGTCCATAGAAGGACTAAATCTTACCTTAGGCTTAAGTGCCTCCAATTCGTACACTACTTCTTGCAATTCATCATCAATTAAAAACTTTCTTTCAACCTTACCAATGCTGTCCAAACTTATACTTTTGCAAAGCGCAACCATCAACTTGTCATCCTCACTTAACTCAAATGTCTTTTGAGTTAATGGCTCAATAATGTCAATGCTGAAAACACAAGATACATCATCAGGATATTTCATGGCATCATAAACATTAAATTTAATCACATCACCATCAAATTCCATAGTTAATGTACCATTATGCACATCGATCTTTGTTCTAGCAGTACTAAGGAAAGGTCTTCCTAGCAGAATATCAGATGAGTTTGAGGATTTGTCATCCTCCATATCTAAAATAAAGAAGTCTGCTGGAAAAATCAAACCATTGACCTGAACTAACACATCCTCTAACACACCTTTGGGGTAAATAATTGACCTATCGGCAAGTTGAATTACTACCCCAGTTTCTTTTAATGGACCAGCATTTAAAGAAGAATAAATGGACCATGGCATCACATTAATTGAAGCTCCCAAATCACACATAGCCCTTTTTATTCCCACATTCCCAATAGTGCAAGATATAGCAAACATACCTTGGTCTTTGCATTTGGGGGGTAGTAATTTCTTTTGAAGAACAGCAGATACATTTTCCCCCACACTTACCTTCTCATACCCGGTCAACTTTTTCTTATTAGTGCACAACTCTTTAAGAAATTTTGCATACCTGGGTATTTGCTTAATTACATCAAGCAAGGGTATATTCACCTCCACCTTTCGGAATGTTTCAAGAATTTCTTCCTTTTCCTTTTCCTTCTTTGATTTGGCTAATCTTTCTGGAAAAGGAGGTTTGGTCTCCAAAATTTTGGGCTTCTCAGGTACAGACTTCTCAGGCTGCTCCATATGTTTCTTAACTATCACCTCTGTTTCTTTCTCTGATTGCAAGCCGTACTCACGTCTTTTTCCAGCAATAGGTTCCAGCTCTTTTCCACTTCTCAAGGTAATTGCGCTCGCATTTTCTTTTGGGTTCACTATTGTTTGAGAAGGCAATTTTCCTTGAGACTCCAGCTTGCTTAGGGACGTTGCCAATTGGCTAACTTGATTCTCCAAATTTTGTATGCTCGCCCTTGTCTCCTGTTGAAATTGTTGAGTGTTAGTTGCAAGAGATTTAACTATCTCTTCAAGAGACATACCTGGTGCTGAAGAATTTTGCTGCGGTGGGGCTGATGGTCTTTGTTGAAATTGTTGGAAATTTTGCGCTCTAGATCCATAACTAAAGTTTGGGTGATCTCTCCATCCCGGATTGTATGTATTTGAGTATGGATCATACTTCCTTTGTGGTAGACTAGGAAAATTCCCAACAACATTTGCTTGTTCAGGGGTATCATCTTGCAAAGTAGGGCACATATCCGTAGAATGACCAGTATAAGCACAAATCCCACACACTTTGGCTTGTTGTATATTCCCTGCAACCAAATTTTGAACCAAAGAGGTTAGTTGATTGATTTTGCTCTCAAGGGAAGATGCATTTACCTCATTAACCCTTCTTGAGGGTTCTTGGTGAGACCCAAATTGCTGGGAATTGGCAGCCATGGTAGTAATTAAATCACGGGCAGCTTGGGGTGTCTTGTTGACAATAGCTCCTCCACTTGCTGCATCCATCATCTTTCTCTCCATGGATAATAATCCTTCATAAAAATACTGAATAAGGGTCTGATCTGGAATTCCATGTTGGGGACAGCTTGCACACAATCTTTTAAATCTCTCCCAATATTCATGGAGAGTCTCCGTATCCCGTTGCTTAATCCCACAAATTCCTCTTCTTATTCCAGCGGCTCGGGAGGCAGGAAAGAACTTGTCAAGAAAAATATTTATCATGTCTGTCCATGAAGTAATAGTCCCAGGAGGTAGATAAAATAGCCATTCCTTGGCTGCATCAGCTAGAGAAAATGGAAAGGCCCTCAACTTAATTTGCTCTTCCGTTACTCCTTGTGGTTTCATGGTGGAACAAACTATATGAAATTCTTTGAGATGTTTATGAGGATCTTCATTCTCTAATCCACGAAAAGTGGGCAGCAAGTGGATTAAACCTGATTTCAACTCAAATGGAGCCTCCATATTTGGGTAAGTGATGCACAAAGGCTGTTGATTGACTGGAGGGGCCGCTAATTCTCTTAAAGTCCTATTTTCTTCAGCCATCTTTTCTTCTTGATCAGATTCGCCGGAAGAGTAAGGCGGTTCAGGGGATGCTTTGTCTTTAGGCGCCGAAATTGTAGATGAAGACGCTTGTTTTCTTAATTTTGCTTCTTTTCTTAACCTCTTAGCTGTCTTCTCTATCTCAGTATCGTACTGGAGTTCACCTGTACGATCAGACCTGGTCATCAAAGAATAAAATCAATTAAAATCAGTCCCCGGCAACGGCGCCAAAATTTGGTGGTGGTCGAATTCACCAAAAATAATTCCTACTCTCTAAATCACAAATAAATTGTACTTAGGGTGAGCAGAGTCGAATCCACAGAGACTGACAAATTGTTAATCCTTTGAAAACCAAGTAAACAATAAAAGTGAAATTAAAAAGGGGGTTTATGCAGAAAAGACTTAAATAAAATAAGCAAACAGAAATTAAAGAAAATCAGATTATGCAACATCTAGCAAAGGTAATCTCATTCAAGTTCGGAAGTTGATCATTGAGTCACGCGAATAATCTCAAACACTACAATAGACTGGTTATGGTTGTTGAAATGCTTCTAACAACCTAATTTTTCCTTAATATTAGATTAACCGGACACGCGCCTGTGATTAATCCCTTATTAACGAATAACCCCGACGTGCGCCAAGGATTCAATTCGCTAATAGCATGAAAAGCGAGAAAAACCCAACCCTAGCCAATAAATCACACGCGTAACTTATTCAAGCTAGATCATATATTCTCATAATACAACTTGAAAATCTGATTTTAATCAAGTCATATTATTTGCCATTATTATTAAAACACCTAAACAATTACGGGTTTGGGTATTTCAATTGGCAAACTATCACCCTGTCAATTGCACAACGAGCTCTTATTGTAACAACCAACAAAGTAATGGTAAACAATAAAACAGAGAATATATAAGTACTGCAGAAATTAAGAAGGAGGATTAAGTTTAGATCTCACAACTTGAATGAACTTGAACTTTGATAATCCTTTGCTAGATTAAAAAGGAGTTAGCCACACATGGCTACAAAATGCGCAAAAGAGAAAATAATATGTTTCTGAATTTTCTGGAGTCCAGTCTCCCCTCCTCTCTTGCGTTTAACCTCTTAAATAAAAAAGAGAAACTCTAGAAAAAGAAATTCTATCCAACATGGAAAGAGAAAATAAAAGGCAAAAACTTCTCCCTAATATCCCTAATTAAGAGTTCTATTTAAGTACAAAAATCCCTCTCAATCAGATCTGGAAAATATGGAAATTAATGGCCAAATCACATCCCCAAATTCTGCGCCAGCTTTGCATCCGCGCGATCTTAAGCCGTGAGTACGGATCTTTGGAAATTGGATCTTTTATATGCAGAATCCCAACCAACAGCTCAAAAACACATCAAAAGCGTCCAAAATCTTTGCGATTGCATCATTCACCATCACCTAATCACAATGCATAAAACCAAATAAATTCCACTCTATTTATTCGAATATTTGCCCAAAATATCACCAAATATAATCAAAATATAAGTTAAATATACACATCATCAATACACTACATCACCAGACTTTGCTTGTGACTGAGAACGATCCCATTAAGTATTTACTTGATCAGCCAGCTTTGGTAGGGAAGCTAGCCAAGTAGCAGATTTTAATTTCAGAGTTTGATATCCAGATGAAGCCACAGAAGTTAGTTAAAGGTCGAGTAATTGCTGATGTATTAGCTGAAAATCTTGAAGTCCCTGATGATGATAGATATTCTCCAGAAGATCGTATTTTGGTAATAAAGGAAGACACATGGACCATGTTTTTCGATGGAGCTGTAAACTTGGCCGGTTCCGGCACTAGGGCAGTTTTAATATCCCCAGATGGGCAACATTATCCTGTATCAGCAAAGTTGGTGTTCCCCTGTACCAACAACATAGCCGAGTACGAAGCTTGCATCCTCGGACTCTAAGCCGCAGTGAAAATGGGGATAACCAAGTTGAAAGTGTTTGGTGATTCTGCTTTGATTATTCTTCAAACTGTGGGAGAGTGGAAGACGAGAGACACCAAACTAGTGCCGTACCATGAATACCTCGAAGAAATCATAGAGGAATTCGAAAATATCTCTTTTGAGTACTTATCGAGGTCTCATAATCAGTTTGCTGATGCGCTAGCTACGTTATCATCCATGTTGCAAGTGATTGATGGGTTAGAGGTAAAACCCTTGAAGATTGAAGTCCTGACAAAACCAGCCTACTGTATGGTTGTGACCGGAGAACCTGATGAAAAGCCATGGTATTATGATATCATGAGTTACATCCAGAGACAAGAATTTCCTGAGGGAAGCACCCCGGCCGACAGGAAGTACATAATGAAAATGGCTTCAAAATTCTTTGTTAGTGGTGAGAAGCTGTACAAAAGATCATATGATTCGATCCTATTGAGGTGTGTGGATGCGGCTGAAGCTACCAGAATCATGCAAGAAGTACACGAGGGGATATGTGGTCCACACATGAATGGCCACATGTTAGCGAAGAAGATCATGAGGTTGGGTTATTATTGGCTCAGTCTTGAGAGTGACTGCATCCAACATGTTCGAAGATGTCATCGCTGTTAGGTTCATGGGGATAAAATAAATGTTCCCCCGACGGAATTACATCAGCCGTCTGAGCCATGGCCCTTTTCAATGTGGGGCATCGATGTGATTGGCCCAATTAATCCCAAGGCATCGAATGGACACCGATTTATCCTGGTCGCGATTGATTATTTCTCTAAGTGGATTGAGGCGGCATCTTATGCAAACGTCACCGCAAAAAATGTTGTAAAATTCATCAGGCGAGACATAGTTGCTCATTATGGTGTCCCTGAGGCTATCGTCACTGACAATGGGACAAATTTGAACAACAAGTTCATTGATCAGTTGTTCAACGAGTTCAAAATCCGGCACCTGAATTCATCTCCTTACCATCCACATATGAATGGAGCAGTTGAAGCCGCTAACAAGAATATCAAGAAGATCTTGGCCAAAACGGCTGAAAACTATCGTGACTGGCATGAAAGGTTATCATTTGCACTAATGGCATATCGAACTTCGATCCGAACCTCTGTCGGAGCAACCCCTTTTTCCTTGGTGTATGGCATGGAAGCAGTCCTACCCGTCGAAGTAGAGATCCCTTCCTTACGAGTATTATCTCAAGTGGAGTTGTCCGAGGCAGAATGGATACGACAAAGGCATGAGCAGTTAAACCTAATTGATGAGAAGCGATTGAAAGCCATTTGCCACGGTCAAACCTATCAGCAGAGGATAGCTAGATCCTTCAATCAAAAGGTGCGTCCAAGACACTTCGAGGTAAATGATCTAGTCCTAAGGAAGGTACTGCCAGTCTTTCCTGTTCCTGGAGGAAAATTTGCCCCAAACTACATTGGTCCGTATGTGGTTAAAAAGGTGCTTCCTGGAGGTGCCCTGATTCTCGCAGAAATGGATGGTCGTGAGTTTTCCACTCCTATTAATTCTGATGCTATGAAGATATATTATCCTTGATAAGATCTAACATTTTTGCGGCGAAAGTTTTCAAGTGTTTGGTTTTATATTCTGAATTGCAAACATTTCACTTATGAATAAATGGGTTCAATCAATTTAAAGATGGAATGTGTGCCTTGGCTTAAAATTGTGCTTGATCATTTTGTTAATCTACATTATCGATTTCAAAAGGGGAATCTATTTAGACAATATGATAACTCACGTGGAATGAATTGAATGTGTTGAATGAGGTACATCGGGATGATGAAAGGCAAGCCTTATCCTATACACAGTCCCGTGCACTAATCCCCAGTGAGTTGAGTAGAAAAATTCCATGTCTGCAAGGCGAAGGGTTATCTCGCAAAAGGTACGGCAAGTGAAATGACGAGAGGCGGTTCATTTCTCTATCCCAAACACTACGGGTTATCCATTGTTTTGCCACTTTGAGCCTAAACGTTTGGAGAAATTCATTCAAATTACCCCTGTCAAGAACCACCCCACATCGGGGCAAACTGGAGGTAAGTCAGCGTCATAAGGTGAACAATGAGTAGAAATTTTCATGCTCTCACTTGCATCAATCTTCGAGTGTTGCTTTTTCAGATGAATTCACGTGAAGTTCAAGTGCCTTAGGATGACGAAGAGCATTTCTTTCTCTATCCTATACACATTTTATCCTTTGTTAAGCCCAATTGAGCCCGCAAATTCGTTTCATATAAACCCAGTTGGTGATCATCCCCCATACTGGGGCAAGGCAAAAGTCATCATTGTTCAAGCAGCATATCCGAAGCGTCGATAGAAGACAAGAATCCTTGAAAGTTTAAATGGCGAGTCATTCAGTCAGATATAGCTGACCAGTGTTTACATTGTAAAAAAAAAAACTAGAGGGCATGAAAAAGCAGTGTGCCTGGTAAAAACAAGGCCAATGCCCGTGAAAGAAAAGAAAAGAGGAAGAAGAGAATGATAAAAAATGGAGAAAAGGTGACGACTTTGGATTAGAAAATGTTGAGATATGTCAAAGTCACAAAAATATCCATAGTCTTAAGGAGTCAAGTGATAAGCTCTCGAGGCCAATGGAGCATCTACTGAGAAGACAATCCCTGGTGAAGAAGAAGACCGGTAACAATGCCGAGATGATCACCAACTCTCACCCCAGTTATATACATTTTGAGCCTAATGATCCATTCATTTCTCAACCCATGAGCCTAGCCTGCGTTACGTCCCTTGCAAAGTCTCTTCGGATTAGGGCACTTGAACTAACGTAGGATTTGGATGTTTATAAGCTTAGCTCGAAGAAGTGCGAGCAAGTCAATTTCTATCTCATTTTGCAGGGTTCTTGACTTATAAACCCGGAGACAATTGCAGAGTATTTTCTTTCAATAGCCTCGACTCGAAGAGTCTCTTTTGCTAAGCCATTGACCAAACCCATGTTACGGTCCTAACAAAGACCTCTCAGATTGGTAAAGTCGTACTGCTTGCGAGAATACTCAGACCCTTGTCAACATGATGATGGTGAGATGGAGCGATTCTCCATAAATCAGCCTTTTCGATGAGAATGAGAGAAAGCCCTTTTGGACCGGAAGTCCCTCATTCGACATTTTCAAGATATCTACTTGTGAATCTGGATTGTCTTGTCATGATTTTTCCCCAGCGAAGTTTGTAATGCTGATTTGACAAAACCATCGTGCATGAAAATCAGTTGAAATCATAGTGCATGTGTATATGTATTCTTGACAGTGTGCGAATGCGTATTACATGTTACTTAAAATCGTGTCTAACAGGAGACACACCTTCAGAGTTGGAGATGTCACCAGGTAAGTATATCTCTATCCCTAGGATATCTATGACTATCTAGGTATCCCTAACCTGTTCAAGCAATTGTCAGGTCCCACATTTGATCATTTTGGCGATCTCTAGATGCCTTTAATGATGTTCATGTGTCTATTGATCAAACCTTTTCAGGTACTTCTAATGATATCCAGGTACTTTGTCAAGGAACTCTTGAACACTTGGGCTAGCCCCTTTTGTTCATCAAATCACAAATTTTCATACAATCTCGAGAAGATTCCCCCGTTACATGACTATGAGCAGGTATAGGCATGGCGGCCAAATCTTTACATATGAGCAGGTATATGTAAAGGTCGGAATATTCTTCCCAAATCTCAGGTATTCCCCCGCTACTCACCTATGAGCAGGTATAGGTGAAGCGGCCAAATCTTTGCATATGAGCAGGTATATGTAAAGGTCGGAATATTCTCTCATTATCTCAGATGTTCCCCCGCTACTCACCTATGAGCAGGTATAGGTGAAGCGGCTAAATCTTTGCATATGAGCAGGTATATGTAAAGGTCGGAATATTCTCATTATCCCAGGTGTTCCCCCGCAGTTCACTTATGAGCAGGTATAAGTGAGGCGGCCAAATCTTTGCATATGAGCAGGTATATGTAAAGGTCAGAATATCATCTTGATTTCAAAAGTTTCCCCGCAATTCACTTATGAGCAGGTATAAGTGAAGCGACCAAATCTTTGCAAACACCTATGGAGATGTATAGGTAGTTCGTAAAGATCCGAACTATTCTCACGAATCCAGATGATGATTGGATACGTCGAGCTTTCTTCGTGTGTTTTGACTTAACTGTAGATCACCGAAGTTCATCAACGTATATCAGGCAATACCTATGGGACTGAGCCCATACATTTGCCAAAACAACGTACAAGTTAAGGTTATGCCTCGAATTACGCTATCGTTCATGTCAGGTAAGTAATTCCAGGTATGTTTTCTATGCAAGTCAGCATGCATCATTTCTTAATGCATTTAAAAATGGGACTCATAATCCCGACAAAAACAACATTCATTGCATTTGCATAGGTGAAATTTAGGTGTCATTTAGTCTTTGAATGCAACCTCTGCGAGCTCACCTTCAAAGAGGGGCAGCTGTTGACACCTAAATTTTGGCGCATCACTTAGTGTAATTTGCATAGAAAATTAGGGATTAAATTTTTAACCCCTAAACAAAAAATATTTAAATTGCATAACATATAGTTTAAATTTATTTTAGATTAATTGCATTTTGCATCGGACTGGCGGTGACGGCCGAGCTTAAATTTCATCGAATGGGACTCGGCTCGCTTGAAATGCAAGGGCCGGGAATTACAAGTCAAACGGGCTCGGTTGTTTTAATTTGAACTTAATTCAGCCCATTATCATTAATTAATTCAGCCCATTTAAATTAAATTAAAATCTAAGCCCGAGCCTAAACCCATTGAAACTAGAGAGCCCATCTAATTGACCTAGATTAGCGTTATATATACATCATTAGGTCAGGATTTTGGGGGGACCTCTCAGAATTTCAGATCAGAAATTTTTAGAGTGTGAGAGTGAGAAAGAGAGAGAGAGAAGGAGACCGGCACGCCCCCGCCGCCGGAGCCATCCCACGCCGTGCGCCGCCACTGCTGCCGCTGCTCCTCCCGTCGCGCGCCACCGCCTGCTGTCGCGCCTCACGCCGCGCGACGCCGCTGCTGCCGCTCCACACCGCCTGCCGCTGCTGCTTCCCGCCGACGCCGCTGCTGCCGCTCCACACCGCCTGCCGCTGCTGCTTCCCGTCGACGCCGCTGCTGCCGCTCCACACCGCCTGCTGCCGCGCCTCACGCCGCGCGACGCCGCTGCTGCCGCTCCACACCGCCTGCCGCTGCTGCTTCTCGCCACCGCCCGCTGTTGCCGCTCCACATCGCCTGTCGCTGCTGCTTCTCGCCGATGCCGCTGCTGCCGCTCCTCCCGTCGCGCGCCACCGCCTGCTGCCGCGCCTCACGCCGCGCGCCACCACCTACTGCCGCTGCTCCTTGCCGCGCGCTGTTGCTTCACGTCGCCCGCCATCGCCGCTGTCCGGACAGCCACGCTGTTGCCCCGCCGTGTCATTACCGCGAGCCGCCGTTGATCTCGACACAGCGCCGCCGGTCCACCGTTCGCCGCTCATCCCGATCCGCAAGTTCGAATTTGGGAATTATCTGCAAATTAGGTAATTGAACATTATCTGATATTTTTCAGAATATTTAATTTACTAATTTGTGCGTTTGAATATTTCGTGAACATCGTATAGAATATTAGATATATTAGGATAATTATCTGATATCTGCAATATTTTTTAAAATATTCAAAATTAGGAATATTTCCTAATTTAGCAACGTATCTGGACGACTATCCTACCTTATCCCTAAGGTACGATACGCGGCGATATGGAAAATCATTATCTTGTCCATCATCACTTGGATATGATAATAGATTTTATTTGCTTTCTAAATTTAAATAATCAACTTTCTGTCGATATCTATAACCCTACAGATATGACTGTTAGTTTGATTTTTGTGCCTAATCCGAGTTTGAAATGAATTTTGCGGATCGCGTGGTTGTTTTAAATGTGGATGCTATCTCTGTTTAACTTGTCTTTCCCTTTCAAATAAAAAAAGAAAATTCAAAAATATCAGTTAGGATTTGAATTTGAGTTTTGCATGTTTAGGAATCCTAAATATATCTAGACGATAGAGTAATTATTTAATTTAAATTAGGACTTGAGATAATCTATTTCCTAGTTTAAATTAAGTAATTTTCTAATCTTAATAGATTATTTAGGTTATTTTTTAATTCCGAATTTTCATGAAAACCCCAAAAAAGAATGAATTGTTTTATGGTAGATTAGGATAGATTGCATTCTTAATTTAAGTAATTTATTATTTCGAATTTTAACAAAAACCTCAAAAATAAGTCATGTTAGGATATGTTAAGTCATCATAGGTCGCATGTTAATTTAGACATATTTTTATTCCGAATTTCATTAGAAAATACCAAAAATAAATCATTTGCCCGTCATCAGAATTAGGTCACGTCGTCGCATAACATATAGTTTGCATGCTAGGTTGCATTTTTGCACGTCATTTTTGCACGTCATTACATATAGGTTAGCTTTCATTTAAATAAGCGAAAACCCAAAAATTGAGTGAATTCCTTGTTAATTAGAAATCATATTAGGTTGTTGATGTGATTTTCTAGCTAACAATGCAGATGCTTACGTTGCTTCGAGGTAAGTAATTCTTCCAACTTGCAATTTATTTAATGCTTTCTTGGGTGTTAAATTGGTGGTGTGCGCACCCGCATGAACACCTCACATGTTAGTGACTAAGTTAAAACGGATCCAGATTGCTTGCCAAAACATTTTTTTTGAAAAGAAAAGGTACCGAAAGGGCGTTAGACTAGATCTAGCGTAATCAAGTCCCCGGGCTTAGAATCTCTGGTTCGTAGGAATAAAACATATCTCCCTATGTTTTATTTAGGTTTCTAATCGACCTACCCCAAATAGATTAGTGGCGACTCCGAGCATGAAAACATTTGCATGTTAAAAACTTAAACCGTAAGTTGCGAATTGGTAGGGCTTGGGAGGGCCCGAGTTAGGTTTAGTCCTAATAATCCATTAGCTTGAGAGGAATTTTTAGGTCGTGACAGAGCCTATCAAACCACAAATTCCAGCCACTAAATCAGTCCACAACCACCAATTATCCAGCCTCTATCTAAAACCCAAAACAGCTACATAATTCCAATCAATTATACAAATTAACCGCGATCGCTCCACACATCACAGCCATCATCGAGCCTCCAAATTCTCACAAATTTCTTCGCCAAATCGGTCCCCAAATCAGCCCACGACTACCAAATACCAACCTTCATCTCAGCCCCCAAAACAGCCACATAAACCCCTAAACCGAACCCTAAACATGTCCTACGATACCCGAAGTCCTAGGTAGTTTTCGGGGAAGACACTTACCTAAGAAAAATAGGGCAAGTTGGCTGGACAAGGGGCCGGAACAGTAGCAGCAGCGGCGGCGGCGTTGCCGGCGACGTACGGACGCCAGCGTACGGATACCCGTACAGACACTCTATGGACACCGTACGGAACGGCAACGTACGGCAACGTACGGGCAGCTGGAGGGTCACAGCGACAGCGGCTCGGTCGTTTGAGCTCTGGCGCGGCGGCGGTCGGCCTCTAAGCGGCGGTACGCTGCGGTACACGGCGGTTCCTTGCGCCGAATGGGGAAAAAGAGAGAGAGAGAGAGGCGAGATGGGGCGGTGCTGCTGGTGGGTGGTGGCTGGATGAGGCAGCAGCAGCGACGGCGGCCGGCGAACAGCGGCGGCACGGCGGCAGTTCGGCAAGCTCCGGCGGGTGGCAAGGAAAACCGGCAAAGGAGGAGGAAAACGTGGGGGAGGGGCTGATCTATGGGGGGTTCTGGCCAAATGAGGGAGGAGAGAGAGAGGGCTGGTCAGACCGGTCAAATATAGGGGGCTAGGGGGCACCATGTGTCGCCGATCCGGACGATTTGACCAAAATACTCCTAATCCGACGGTCCTCGTTTAATCCTATCCAATAATTGGGGAGCAAAAGTGTCCAAGGTCCAATAATGTAGCTGAAAACCCTTAATAATTATCCCAAATAATTTCTCAAAAATTCGGACAAAATTTAGGCCAGGGATAAAATGGTCATTTTTCCGGTCCCGGGGCGAAATTTCAATTTTTGTCCAAATTAACTCTAAATATGCGTGGCCAACATAATATGGCGTCGGAATCGTGAAAATAGTTTCTTAAGCCCTCGAAAATCGACTGCAAAGTCCTGGGAATTAAAATAATATTATTTTTCACTTCCAAGCCAAAATTCCAATTTTTGACCGTAACAACTCTAAATGTGCGTGGCCACCCCAAAATGACATCGGCCGCGAAAAATAATCTCATACGGCCTCAGAATCAACGTCGGGGTCTAGAGGGGCAAAATCATAATTTTTCCGGTCCCGAGCCGAAATCCATTTTTTTGCAGAAAAGGGTGGCCCCAAGGTTGGCCAAGCGCAAAACGTCATCAGCCGTCCAAAATTGTCACTTTCAAAATTCTCAATTCCCGGGCCCGAATTCCAAGAAATGACTAAAATCGAACAATCGCAACTTTAGCTTATCTCTGGCTAACGGGTGGCTCATTGGGATTACGCGCTCTCGACCCGTGACCGACACCAAGTCAAATCACGTTTAAGTTTGCTCGAACCAAGACAACCTCGATTGTCATGTGATTGTGAGGGTCTGTAGCTAGTTCCCTTCGGACACAATCAATCAAATAGATCGCTCTCTGTTGGTCCAAAACATTCCTTCGACAATCCTTATGGTCGAAGATCGAACCCAGATCGAGTTCTTTGATCGTGCGAACTCAATCCCGTAATGGCCTTACCCCTACGGTTAGCATCCCGAGAATGCGCGGGTCCCGGGTGAGATCTCACTATAGTGCATTGGTCAATTTCATTCCTTAAATCCCGGGAAAAGGATCGAAAATTCAGTCTGTTACGTAAATACTAAGTAAAAGAACAGTAGTTCAGTCTGGCATTGACAAAGGACACATCGATGTAATGAAAGTTTAGAATAAAGAAGAAAAAAGCAAATTGACCAAACCAATTAGCTAATGCAGATTCAATATATGCATTTACCTAATTCAAAAGCAGGTAGCCGTAGGAAGAGATATTGCTTATTTTCAATCTCGTCAATTTCCTTAATATCAATGAGATCACCAGACCATATCAAGCAGCCTTCTCCTTTAATATTCGAATTAGCACAAGCCATGCAAGAACAATTCTTTAGACACTCAATTTTGTACTCCTCAAGGCTCATATTCTCGAATAGCTGGAAATCTACCAAGTCAGGTAATTTCACTGGTGAAAGTTTCAGAAAACCGTCGCCACGAATGGAATTTTCCTTATGCACCCTTCTGTCAAATTAAGCATGCCCCACTCATCTCGTGACTTGGGCTTGAAACCCTGCAAGCAAAGGCATCTTGGTCTTTGGTTAACTCTGCACACGCCATTAGAGCCGCACTGTCCATAGCTGTCACAAGAATCATGAGGGAATGAGTAAATTAGATCCCACTCCGTGCTTCCACTCTTCAGTAGATGACACTCAATGGTACCATCCCGACTTATCACAACTTTGGCAGTGATGTCTTCCTTTAAAGTTTTAATCGTTAAATAGGCATCTGTTGAATTGTTAACAATGACGGGGTTAACAACACTATTCGCCTCCATGGAAGCACCGCTGAATGCAACTCCATTCCATGGCCCAGTTCGATATACTTTGACGGAACCCTTGCTGACGACTTCAATTTGAGGTAACCCGTCGATTTTGTATGTGTATGTAAAGTCTCCATGGGAAGGATCGTCCGTACTTGTCCAGGAAGTCAGATGATGCTCCAAACCAGTTCTAAAGTTCAACCCCAGCTTCATTCCGACTAAAAGCGTGTCAGACAGGTAGTCGAAGCTTTGCCACGAATAGGCTTCATGAGTACTTGCACCGGAATTATCCCAATGAACAAGATTTCCCGAATTCAGGAGATGCGCAACTGGATTCCGGAGGATCCTGGACGACTTTGAATACCAAACAACAGCATTTGACTCGTTGAGAACAACCAGATTGCTCACATTGTTAAATGTGAGAACACCATCACGATCGGCTGGCGGGTTGTTTCTGTTAGCAACCCACACAATCGTTTCAGGGCTGACTCTGTACCACGTACCCAAGTA
This sequence comes from Syzygium malaccense, assembly GCA_031216405.1. Taxonomy (NCBI): domain Eukaryota; kingdom Viridiplantae; phylum Streptophyta; class Magnoliopsida; order Myrtales; family Myrtaceae; genus Syzygium; species Syzygium malaccense. The sequence continues at coordinate 3,372,075 of CM062258.1, read as the reverse complement.
GCTCATACTCGAGTTGCCAGGAGTAAAGAATCCTAGCTCAAAGGTGAGGTCTGAAGAAACCAATGTTTCTCCATAACTGATGGATCGGTTCGTGCCCAAAGTATCTGCTGCAAGTGACAAACTGATTGCAGGGACGACGATGAAAATGGAGAATGCGATCCTTGCCACTGTTTGCAAATGTTCTCTTCTAAGTACTAACTCCATCTTTATATGCAAATCATTCCGAAATTATCCCCAACATGAACACAATTCAAACGGGTCCTCAAGGTCTAAACATTTTTTATTCCTTCCCGCTAATATTTATCGGTTCCACTTTGTTTATAGCAGCTTTTTTGAATTCCAGTCCGATAATAAGGGGTAGGTACTCATGCTCGCGGACCACTTTTCATTTCGGCCATGTTCATATCCTAAGTAGTATTGACATCGACACGCGACACGCAACACGACATAACACGTGACAGTCATTTTTCAAAAAATAGATAATTTCGACACGTTGGGACACGTTATATATTAAATATATACTTTTATATATACATAATAAATTATTATTTTTAAATTTGATTCAAATAAGTAAATAAATGATAAAAAAAAAGCCCAGAATGAATTTACCCTATAAACATTATACACATGCGAGCTTAGTAAACATAAATTTTCAAAAAATAATTATGTGTAAATAAATAAATTAGTTAAGAAACTAAAAGTAGATAATCAAATTAGAAAAAAAGGAAAGTAGAAGATCAAAAATAAAAAAAGCAGCCCATTGTTGGAAGCCCAGCCCACTTTCATTTGTCAAAACCCTAATAACATCTGCGCCTCCTGCTCTCTCTAGCTTCCTCCTTCGCACGACCTGCAGCCTCCTGCCATCTCTTCCTTCTCCTCCGTCGCCGGCGAAGCGCAAGGCAAAGGATATGATGCCGTGAAGGGCGTCGTCCTCGGCGCCGGAGATGAGGGACGTGGAGGGCATCGTCCTCGGCACCAAAGATCTGGCACCTTCTTCCTCATCTATCTCTCTCGGCTGCACCTTTCTTCCTCATCTCTCTCGGTAACGAAGGGACACGCGTGTCGCCAGCGTGTCCAATGCATTGACTGCGTGTTGGATGTCCGACACCTGTTAACTGCGTGTCCGAGTGTGTCCGAACGTGTCCGAACGTGTTGGACGGTGTAGGACACTCTGGCTCCTAGAGCGTGTCGGTGCTACATAGTTCATACCTCGTTCTTTTTCAGTTAAATTATTCAATGTCGGCTGAAACAAAGAAAGTTTCACATAAGCATGACACGTTTGTCTCTACCAAACCCATCATCCCTGGTCAGGGATAATTTCAGGGTCAACCGTGCCCGTTTTGATACGACATGCGAAGTTAGCAATTCCTTAGTGGGTCGGTTTAACCCTTCCAATGGTTTGGACGGTACGGCAAAACCGGATTGGAGGCTGTAACGTAAAGTAGGGATTATTAAGATGAGATAGGCGATTTGTCCGTTCAAGAGTCATTTATATATGAGAATTTTCGTGGATGTCACTCATCCAAGAAATAACTCTTGAACGAACAAGAGTCACAAGATTATATTTTGATGTTCGATATGAGTACTCCGATGTTCCTTTAAGACGGATCTATCGTCTAATAATTATAGTTTAAGATATTGATGAGTACAATAAATGGATTCTTCAGACAGTGCATTTAAAATTAATCACACCTAAGTTGTTGGCCACCTTGACACATACCCTTCTGCCCGTGCATCGTCCTGCACACCGAAGTAGATCAAGAAGGGACTATAACGATGATGACCAATATTTGTGAAGTTAGACCATAGACCACTGTTATAGTTCCATCCGTTAAGAAGCCCGCAATAGGCTTTAGCCGGTGTAGAGCTATCCGGGTACAAGCCTCCGTCTTTCACCTTCGGATCTTTAATCCATTTTAGGATTTTTCATGTGATTACTTGAACCATATATGATCTTAAATTTAGTACTTTGGCTAAATGTTAGACCATGCATGGTTAAGGAAAAGGTCGATGCGAACATTTTTAAAGAGCCTTATTAGATGCAGCAGACAGCCTAATATGTTTAAGAGTTCAATTACAGTTCGTCATATCACTGTATAGATAGAAGTTAATAGCCCAAACTTTATAATCAGGCATTGCTAAAAAAAATATATCCTCTAGGTGATGGTAAAAAAAAAGTTGACATAAACTCTCCGTCTCTCTAGAGTACAGGTCCTAGAAATATAATTTTGCCGAGCAAACTGTAGTCTATTAATCTGCCCATGCATCCGTGCTGAGCTGGTTGTAAAAGTAAATTGCACATGATATTATATGAGTGAGTTAACACTGAGAGAAATTTATCACTTTATATATATATATATATATATATATATATATTTGGGTGAGTCACATAAGCACTATCTTAGGCAAAATTAATTTTTTAAGTCTATTTTGAAGTGCTCATCAAAAGGTATGTGAAGAATTTCGAATTCATGTTTTACATGTATTGTTTGAATGTTTATGATCAACAGAGAAGCATCTAGTGAAGGAGTCCCTGCATGGTCAAAGAAACAGTAATTAATCAACTCTCTTGCTCGCCTAGCTGCTGGAGAAAGTATTCACAGAGAGAGTCTGTGGTGTGGTGCGATGCGGTGTGATTCATGTGGTGTTGGAGATGGAGATGGCATCACTCTAATGAATGATTCATTCAGTTGAAAATTCCAAGGAATGGACTTCCCAGGTTGAGTTAAGATATATCATCAAATAATTCACGGGCTCAGGCTCAGACTTCAAGCACAGAAATTGTCAATTACGGCACTACATTATTACTTGCCCGTTATTTCCTGGCAGAGGAATCGGCGGACAGAACAAGAACCATAAGGAATCGAGTCAAAAGGAACGGAGAAAGATCAAGTGGTTCTGACTATCAGTGAAATAATCAAGACTTTTTTTCGGCATATTTCATAAATCAACATGCTTTCTTCTCCCTTAATGCAGCAACCAAGAAGCCTAACAAGATTCCGGTGCTGAAGTTTAGCAATTAGAAGGACTTCATTCCTAAACTCATCAGCACGTTCTCCTGAATATTTCGATAGCCTTTTTACTGCTACTTCTTGGCCAGTAGAAAGACACTTCCCTGCATGTATTTTGCTCATTGGGAGCTTGTGTTGTTATTTGAATTCACTCATTATACATTGTCCACTTTGACCAGTCTTATACAGAGTCTTACGGTTTTGTCCCTTGAAGTTCCAATGTTAAACATTGTCGTTATGTTAAAAGGCATCTCTCTTATGAGTTAATTTCCGTCACACACACACACACACACACACACACACACACACATATATGCCAAGAATGCTCTCCCCTCAATGCGCAACTTAGTCCATTCTTGTCTTTTTTGCCATCCCAGAAGCCTGCCAAAAATCGCTCCTAGTCTAGGCCTCTAGCCCCGGTGAAGGAAATTGACATGGTTGTCTAGTTTCTTAATATCACCCAACCACATCAAGCCAAACCCTAAATTTAGTTAGTTCACTTCTTCCAATATGCTAAATTCAATATGCAATCCCTCCAAGAAATTGGCGATTTTTATAGTACTTCGGCCTTATGGATACTTCTTATAGTGTAACGACCCGGTCTAATGAGTACATTGAACAAATTAAAAGTTCATAGACTGCTTGTATTATTATCCCATACTTTTATCGTTTTGTTGGCATTTCCTGTCAAGGTCAAACTACTGTGCGTCCGCTCAGGACGTTCTCCTAACTATATAGAGAATCAGGTCATAGAATTTTCAATATCTGATTTTGGACGATAGTTTCTTATTGATTTCTTTTTAATTCTTGGACGGGTTCTCTGAACATTTGGACATCATCTAAAAATGTTCGTACTTTCACAATGAGAGATCACGCGTTAATTGTGGTTTCATCTCAGTTGAAATAACAGAAGACGTAGCGTAGGAAAATGATCCTTTGTTTGATTGCTTTGAGATTTCCTCATAAGTGACATTGAGCAAGCATGCAATAGAAGAAAGAAAGGACCACTCGATTCAAATGAAATGGTTTTTATACACGAGTTCAGGTGTAACTGTAACTCTCAAATTCTATTCAATTCCAGACTATACTAAGCCGCAAAATTCACTGGCCTCTTCTATTCAACTCAGCACAAGTCCTGGCATGATCTGTTGTACGCCTTTTAATTAGATGATCTCTTAGATAGTGGATCTTTCATAAAATCCACACTTAAAATACGGAGTTTCTGATTGGACGCAGAAGAATATGACTCCTGAAAACCAAGCTACTAAAGTTTCAAGAAAATTGGGATGCTGTCACTGCTACTGGTAACTCGTGACGAGATGGTACAATTTTCTGAGTCACATAACTTTGTTAGACTAGCTTTGAACAAGTGCCTTAAACAATTTTTGTCAACACTAAAGATAAAAAGATGAGAGGCATGCCATCATATGTCAACATTGGGGATAAGAAATGAGAGGTGTGGTGATTCCATGTAGAAAATACAACGTATTCTGCTCCGGCACGTTGTAATTTGCCTCTGCTAAACCAAATATGGATCCAAAATCTCTGTGAACACAAAGCCTAATAATGTATCGCAATATGAAAGTTTCAACTCTATACCACAGAATGCCTACCGACATTCCGGCATAGTCAGAGTGACTGCATTTTGCGTATTCGAGTCTCCCTTTGATGAGGCCCCATCAGAGCACACCGAGTTTCTTTCCGTGAAGTAACCGGGCTCTTTAGGTTCAGGCAGCACCCATCCACAATTGAGTATCATACAAACTGCAGATGACATAGCCGGCCTATCTTCAGGGAACTTTTGGACACACAACAAGCCCACTTGAATGCATCTTTCTACTTGGGTTCTGTTAAATGAGTTGTGCAGGCATTCATCCATTAATTCCAAGGCCCTACCTTTACTCCAAAGCAACCACGCCTGAAGAAAATTGAGAACTCGGGTGCTTAGTCATTGAGAATTTGCCCCAGATGAACGTGTAAAAGATCAAAGAGAGATGGAAAGCCAGTGTTAATTGTGTCTGTTTACTTACATGTCCAAGCAGGTTGTGGTGATGGCTTGGATGGGAAAATCCTCTGTTCCTTTTGCCGCTGATTATCTCCAATAGGAGCACGCCAAAGCTATATATGTCCGACTTGAAAGAGAATTTCCCATCGAAAGCATACTCAGGGGCCATGTAGCCACTACATTTTGGGAAAAGAAGGTTTTTAGGCTTTGGTCCTCTAATGATGTGTTCTTCATGTCAAGAACCAAGAAAAGAACCGAAAAGGGAAGACTTACTAAGTTCCAATGACTCTTTTTGTTCTTGCTTCTTTTTGGTTAGCTCCAAAGACTCTTGCCAAGCCAAAGTCAGAGATTTTAGGGTTTAGGTCACCATCTAGTAATATGTTGCTTGTTTTTAGATCTCGGTGGATTACTTGAAGTTTGGAATCATGATGAAGATAGAGAAGTCCTCTTGCAATACCGACCACAATGTCAAACCGTCTTTGCCATGTCAACAGAAGGCTTTGATCTTGATCTGTGGACAGCTCAAAATTCGCACAGTCAATCTCAAAAAACCAAAAAGCCTAATGAAAAGCGTTGACTTCAATTGGTATCACTATGAAAGAGTATCATTTGATCAGTAGGGAATTAAAACGTGAAATTGTCTAACCAAATATGAAGTAATTCAAGCTCTTTTTGTCCATGTACTCATAAATCAAGATTCTCTCCTCTCCCTCAATGCAACAACCCAAAAGTCCGACAAGATTCCGGTGTTGAAGCCGCGCTATCAAGAGTACTTCATTCTTGAACTCTTCAAGACCTTGCCCTGAACTCTTTGACAGCCTCTTGACTGCTACTAGCTGCCCTGTATGAAGTTTTCCCTACACAATAGCAGCATCTTTTTTTATAATGCATCATCAGTTCGGCAAAAAATTCTATATGATATAAGCTAAACTATGTACCTTGTAAACAGGACCGAAGCCGCCAACCCCAATCATATTGTCATCAGAGAAATTGTTCGTGGCACTTACAAGGGTGGCCAGATCGTATAATGGTAAATCGATGTCTTCTTTTGTGATTCCTAGATCATGTAAAGTAATATTCATCTTTTGCATAAGCATAGGACTATGACAACGAGCTAGCGCGCCTATTAAACAAATTGAAGCAATGCAACTTTGAGTTTGTTGAAACTGATTGCGGAAAAACAAGTAGACAGAACACAGAGATTTACGTGGTTCGATCACAACGTGATCTACGTCCACGGGCGAGGCAAGACAATGTTCCACTATAATCAAAGAGAGTACAATTTTCAGAAGTCGAAAACAACGACTAAAGCTCACGGCTCACAAAAAACTCTCTGTAAACAAAATTCTTTCTGTACATCAATGAGAAAACCTAGCCGCAGTATAAATAGGGCTTCCAAAAAATTTTCTCCGGGGGCTACGCCCCCGAACCCCCCGAGACATTAGTTCACTTCCTCCAGCTCGGGCGGTCCGCTATGGAGATTTGTTCGCTTGCTGCGGGTTGGGCCTATCGGCCCAACCCTTCGCGTTGCGAACCAAATCTCAATTTTCTCTCCACTTTCGGGTCGCACAAAAATATGTCGGGTCGGGTCATAAACCGGACCAAGTACATAAAATTCAAGACATATTTAACAGAGTTTATAATGAAATCAGCCTTAATCGAAGATCAGGCTTACCTTCTATCGTGATTCTCCTTTTCCTATGCTTTAGACACCACAATGCAGTTCCGACCAAAAGCAATCCACCAATTATTGAACTCAATACAACAGCAACCATAATTATTTTGCCCCTGGTGTGGTCACGAATGGCATCTAGAGTGGAGAAAAAGAGCGGTGAAGATTAACTCTTCCCCGTTTCTCTTGCCCAAATAACTAGCATTTCAATAATTCAGGAGAAATAAGTCAATTAGCATAAGTATGCATACCTAGTTCAGAACCTGATAGGCGTATGTATAGAGTTTGCCCGTAATTCTGTTCTTCGAACACTCTCATGTCGATCAAGTCCCCAAACCACATGAGACAGCCCCTGCCTCCTGCTCTGATATCTGAATTAGCATAAGCCGTGCACGAACAGTTCTTCAAGCACTCGTCCTTGCATTCTTTGAGGCTCATACTCTTGTTCACCGTAACCTCCAACAGGTCAGGCAGTTTGACTTTTTTAATTTCCAAGAACCCTTCTCCTTTTGAACAATTCGTGGGTATTGTCCTCTTGCATCCGCTGGAAAAATTAAGGACTGTCCATTCGTCAGGCGACTTAGGCATGAACCCTTTCACACATTTGCACAAGCTAAGGCTGCAGATGGCATTAGCACCGCACTTGCCATAGGAATCGCAGGGATCACTAGGGAACTCATACATAACAGTCCACGTGGCGCTTCTTGATCTATTCATCAACAAAACCTGCAGCACTCCCGAATAGTTTAATGTCATTATCGAGAAAAACTGACTGTTCTGAACCTCAAACATGAAAGAAATCTCAGTTTCATTGCACACAAATGTGGGCAGAGTAGCTCGATTTGGTGTAAAGGAATCACCAACAAATTGAACTCCATTCCATTCCCCAGTTCGAAATTTTATGCTAGGGACATCCACTTGGACTAATTCATACTGAGGTAGAACCTGACTGTAGTTTAACCCAGAGACATAATTTCCAGGAGAAGGGTCATCCATGCTTTTCCAAGCAGTCAGATGCCGTTTGAGACCCGTTTTCAAGTTCAACCCCAGCTTCATACCAGCTAAAAGCGTGTCAGATGGGTAATCGAAGCTTTGCCACAAATAGGCTTCATCAGAACTCGAACTGGAATTATCCCAAAGAACAAGATTTCCAGAATTCAGGAGCCGCGCAATTGGATTTGAGAGGACCCTGGATAACTTCGAAGACCAAACAACACCTTTCCACTGGTTGAGAACAACTAGATTGCCCACGTTGCTAAATCTGAGAACACCCTTAGGATGGGCTATCGGGTTGTTTCTGTTAGCAACCCACACAACCCTTTCAGGACTGAACTTGTACCATATACCCAAGTAGCTCATACTTGAGTTGCCAGGAGTAAAGAATCCTAGCTCAAAGATTTGGTCAGAAGAAACCAATGTTTTTCCATAACTGATGGACTGATACATGTCCAAAGTATCGGCTGCAAGTGACAGACCGATAGTAGGGACAATGATGAAAATGGAGAATGTGATCTTTGCCATTGTTTGCAAATGTCCTCTTCTAGGTTCTAACTCCATCTTTATATGCAAATTATTCCAAACTTATCCACAACATGACCACAACTCTAACGGGTCCTCAAAGCCTAACATTTTTTGTTGCTTTCCGCCTAAAGATTTACGGGTTCCTTGTACCAGTTTCGCCGCATATTCCTATGGGTCTCTGTTCTCAACTCTGACGACCGATCTTTTTCCTTCTCCAAGTTCTCCATGTTCCACTTTATCCACTTTGTTTATAGCAGCTTTTTTGGATTCCAGATGGATATTAAGAGGCAGGAACTCATACTGACGGACCACTTTTCACTTCGGCCATGTTCACACCTTGTGCTTTTCCAGCTAAATCCTTCAATGTCCGATGAAACTCAGACATTTTGACATGAACAGTAACGCGGTTGTCTCTATAAAACGCATCACTCCTGGTCTAGGATGATTTCAGGGTCAACGGTTTGGACTTTCATGAAACGACGCGCGAAATTAACAACTGGGCGGCGTTTGGGTGCATTTTCTTCGCACGTCGTTTTAACCCTTCAAATGGGTTGGACTGTATGGCAAAGAAAATAAAACACCAATAGCCGCCATTTGCGTAGGTTGTAACGTAAAGAAGGAATTACGAAGAATAAGATGGGCGATTTCTCCCTCCAACTGTGAGCATGCGGAGCGATATGATAAGAAAAAGCATGAAAATTAATTTACATGATCATATATCTTTTTTTCGATATTCGTATAAGAGAAAACTCTTAAATTTATTTAACATTGACTAATTGTCTGATAAGTCTAATGTAAAGTATTGATATAAGTATTCGGTGAAAAAGCCTAACACAGCTTGATCGGGCCCCAGTCACAGCCCGGCCTGGCCCGAAGATTTGCATATAAAAAATTTTACGATGGATAGGGTTGGCAAAAATTTAAGACCAACCTTAAAGCTCAGCTTGATCCCGCTCAATGATCACCTTTAATTTAAAATTAAATTAGTGCATGTTTACATGATTTGTCGATATATAATATGGACAATCATTCTGAAAATAATTAAACAAACTTAATCTGTGATTGTCATATGATTTTACTATTTGTACCCTGTAGATGATAAAACAAAAGTAAGGGTGCAATCAAATATGATATGATGTGCCATAGTTCAATAAGATCTAAAGTTAGATTTATCTGACTTTTCCTACCTTCCACTTTTAAGCAGCTCTTCCCATCTTTGTGCTTGTTATAGAAATCATGCTTCTTCAGAGAAACTAAGAGACTATGTACCAGTTCAGGCAATTCAACTAGCAAAAGTTTCATAAAACCCTCACCACGACAACAATAGAAATGGAATTTTCCTCATGCGCCCCTCCGTCAACTTAAGCTAATCCCATTCTTCTTACGACTTAGGCATAAAACCCTGCAAGCAGGGGCATATCTGATACCTTGCAATCATGCCTTGCTAAACCAAGTATGGATACAAAATCTCTTTCAACAGAAACTGAGTAAGTTATTGCAATATCAAAGTTTCGACTCCAGTAGCACAAGATGCCTACCGGCCTTCCAACATAGTCAAAGTGACTGCATTTTGCGTATGTGAGTCTCCCTTTGATGAGATGATGTGCCTTTGGAGTACCCTGAGTTTCTTTCAATGAAGTAACCAGGCTCTTTAGGTTCAGGCAGGACCCATCCACAACTGAATATCATACAAACTGCAGACGACATTGTGGGCCTATCTTCAGGGAACTTTTGGACACACAACAAGCCCACTTGAATGCATATTTCCACTTGGGTTCTGTCAAATGAGCTGCGCAGACATTCATCCATTATTTCCAAGGTGCTACCTTCTCTCCAAAGCAACCATGCCTGAAGATAAATTGGGAACTCGTGTGCTTAGTCATTGAGAAATCCCCCGAATGATCATGCAAAATATCAGATAGAGATGGAATGCTGGGGTTACTAGCGCCTGTTTCACTTGCATGTTCGATGAGGTTGTGGTGGTGGCTTGGATGGGAAAATCCTCTGCTCCTTTTGCCGCTGATTATCTCCAACAGGAGCACGCCAAAGCTATATATATCCGACTTCATAGAGAATTTCCCATCACAAGTGTTGACACCTAAATTTTGGCAACCATTTAGTGTAATTTGCATAGAAAATTAGGGATTAAATTGTTAACCCCTAAACAAAAAATATTTAAATGGCATAACATATAGTTTAAATTCATTGCATTTTTTGCATCGGACCGGCGGTGAATGAACGAGCTTAAATTTCATCGAATGGGACTCGGCTCGCTTGAAATGCAAAGGCCGGGAATTATAAGTCAAACGGGCTCGGTTGTTTTAATTTGAATTTAATTCAGCCCATTGTCATTAATTAATTCAGCCCATTATCATTAATTAATTCAGCCCATTAATTCAGCCCATTTAAATTAAAGCCCAAGCCTAAGCCCATTAGGACTAAAAAGCCCATCTAATTGACCTAGGTTAATACTATATATACATTATTAGGTCAGAATTTTAGGGGGGCTCACTCATAATTTTCAGATCAGTTTTTTTTAGAAGGTGAGAGTGAGAAAGAGAGAGAGAGAAAGAGACCGGCCGCGCACCGCCCCCTCGTCGCTGCGCTCGCCTGCTGCCCGCCGCGCGACGCCGTGCCTGCCGCGCCTCACGCCCACCGCCGTCGTTGCCGCTGCTTCTCGCGCGACGCCGCGCCTGCCTGCTGCCGCCTTGCTGTGCCTGCTGCCGCCGAGCCCGACGTCCTAGCCGCTCCCAGCCTGCGCTGCTGCCGCCTTGCCGTGCCTGTTGCTGCCGAAGCCCGACGTCCCAGCCGCTCTCTGCCAGGCGCTGCTGCTTCCCGCGCATCTGCCGTTGCCGCTGCCGCTGATCCTCACGCCGTCGCCGCCGCTGTTGCTTGCTGCTGCCGAGCCTGCTGCTTCCCGCCGCGCGACGCCGACACCGCCGGTGCTGCTGCTCGCCGCTGCTCCTCAGGCCGACGCCGACGCCGCTGCTGCTTGCTGCTGCCGCTGCCCTTCCCGCCAACGCCGACGCCGCTGCTGCTTGCTGCCGAGCCCGACGCTGCTGCTGCCGTCCTCGCCGGAGCTGTCGTACGCCGGTGCTGCCTTGCTGTTCCGTCGCTGCGCCCTGCCGACGTCCCAGCCGCTGTCCCCGCCGAGCCCGACGCTGCTGCCGCCGTCCTCGCCGGAGCCGTCACACGCCGGCGCTGCCTTGCTGTTCCGTCGCCGCCGCTCCGTCGTCGTTCCCGTCACCGCGCCGCCAAATCCGCCGTTCACTGTTCGTCCCGATCCGCAAGTTCGAATTTGGAAATTATCCGCAAATTAGGTAATTGAACATTATCTAATATTTTTAGAATATTTCGTTTCTTAATTTTTAAATGTTTGAATATTCTGTGAATATTGCGTGGATTGCTAGATATCTTAGGATAATGTTTGCCTTGTTCGCAATATTTGAAAATATTCAAAATTAGGAATCTTTCCTAATTCAGCAACGTATCTGGACAACTATCCGACCTTATCCCTAAGGTATGATACGTGGCGATACGGAAAATCATTATCCTATCCATAATCACTTGGGTACGATAATGATTTTTATCTGCTTTCCAAATTTGAATGATCGACTTTCCATTAATATCTATAACCCTATAGATATGACTGATAGCTCGATTTTTGTGCCTAATCCGAATTTGAAACGAATATTGTGGATTGCGTGGTTATTTTAAATGTGGATGCTATCTTTGTTTAAATTATCTTTCCTTTTCAAATAAAAAAGAAAATTCAAAAAAATATCAGTTAGGATTTGAATTTGAATTTTGCATGTTTAAGAATCCTAAATGTATCTAGACGATAGAGTAATTATTTAATTTAAATTAGGACTTGAGATAATCTATGGCCGAGTTTAAATTAATCAATTTTCTAATCTTAATAGATTATTTAGGTTATTTTTTTATTCCGAATTTTCAAGAAAACCCTAAAAAATGAATTGTTTTATGGTAGATTAGGATAGATTGCATTCTTTATTTAAGTAATTTATTATTTCAAATTTTAACAAAAATCCCAAAAATAAATCATGTTAGGACATATTAGGTCGTCATAGGTTGCATGCTAATTTAGGCATATTTTTATTCCGAATTTCACCAGAAAATACCAAAAATAAATCATTTGCCCGTCATCAGAATCAGGTCACGTCGTCGCATGACATATAGTTTGCATGTTAGGTTGCGTTGTTCGCATGTCAATTCTTGTACGTCATTGCACGTAGGTTAGCTTTCATTTAAATAAGTGAAAATCAAAAAATGTGGAATGAATTGCTTGTTAATTAGAAATCATATTAGGTTGTTGATGTGATTTTCTAGCTAACCATGCAGATGCTTACGTTGCTTCGAGGTAAGTAATTCTCCTAATCTTGCAATTTATTTAATGCTTTCTTGAGTGTTAAATTGGTGGTTTGCGTACCCGCATGAACACCTCACATGTTAGTGACTAAGTTAAAATGGATCCAAACTGCTTGCCAAAATATTTTTGAAAAGAAAAGGTACCGAAAGGGCGTTAGACTAGATCTAGCGTAATCAAGTCCCCGGGCTTAGAATCTCTGGTTCGTAGGAATAAAACATATCTCCCTATGTTTTATTTAGGTTTCTAATCGACCTACCACAAATTGATTAGTGGCGACTCCAAGCATAAAAACATTTGCATGTTAAAAACTTAAACCCAAAGTTGCGAATTGGTAGGGCTTGGGAGGGCTCGAGTTAGGTTTAGTCCTAATAATCCATTAGCCTGAGAGGAAGAAATTTTTAGGTCGCGACAGCTTGGCGACTCCGCTGGGGAGTTGAGTTAAAACTCTTAGTGGACTTAGGCCAGTCTTTCTTTTTCAAAAAAATTATTTTTGCTTGGCAGCGAGGATCCCAGGTACGTTCCTAACATTTTAGGTGTTAAATGTTTTTGCAGAATGGGAGGTATAAGGGGAGGCGTGACTGTTAACCCTTGTTTTGCAGGGAGGTGTTGGATGTATGGTTTATTTTATGCACGAAGCGCTGTATGATATAACCTGTTGTGCATGCCTTACATTTACACTACACCGCACACACTACCCGCTGCCGGACCTGGGCGGCACAGGTTTAGGATGGTACTGAGAAAATGGACACCCCGACCACACCCGCGTGGTATGGGTCGCCTTTCTTGGTCCCGAAAGTTCTTTCGTGGTGTCATTGAATACCTGCCACGGTTGCACCCTTTGCAACCCGGGTCGGCTCTTTGACTGAGCCGGAGTCAGGGGAATCTCAGCCTAACCACCACCATGACTGGTTTAGCTCGGTAATCCTCATGTTTCCATTTTGCAAGCCAGAGTCTAGGTAGAAATCGAACCTCACATTTCATGCGCATGTCTATGTGATTGCCATCATTCTACCGGGTGAAGTAAGATTTCTAAACCTTTATCTCGCAATTTATTTATCTTTCGTCTTTTTCTTTGGTCGGTCCATGACATTAGGTCGGTCGCGAGTCTTGGTCTATACACTATGGGAGGGGCAGACATCCGGATTCTTGATGCTCCTAAGGACGAGCTCCGTGCCTGGTGGAATCTACTCAGTCCGACCAACCGCAGGTTAGTTGAGGGCCACATCGGGAGGCTCCTCCCCCTACTGGAGGTCAAGGTCCGTACTGGCCTCGTTCGAGCATTAGCGCACTTCTGGTGTCCCGAAACCTCTACCTTTATATTCGGTAAGCACGAGCTCACCCCGACATTGGAAGAATATAGCGTGCTCATTGGAAAACCATTGGAGTCGGATTTAGTCACACCACCTTTGGGAATTGATTCTACTTTAATGTTGGCTGAATTTTTGAATGTCGGAAAAGATGAATTGGGAAAAGTTTTAAAAGCAAATCGTGGCACATGTCCTTTTTCATTCCTGAGCCAGTGTTTTGAAAAAGCCACATCTTTTCAAAAAGGCAGAATCTTTTTGCTAGCGTTTTTCGGGTTCGTGATTTTTCCTCACTGTAAGAATGCATGTAATCCGTCAATCGCATGGTTGGTCCAACAGGTCTGTCTTGAAAAGAATTTTATCAACATCATTTTAGCAGAGACTTTCATTTCCCTCACTAAATTTAAGCAACATGTTGACAAAACTTTTCATGCCCCCCTCGAACTTTTGCAAATCTGGTTTTTGTCTCATATAAAAGGGTGCGGCAATTTACTCACAATATCCGAGCTTAGTGATTCTAGCCATCCAGTTTTAAGGTACAAAGAAAAACAAGGGGATGCACCTGATTATCATTACTCTGAATGGATCATTTTCATGAAAAATGCTAGACCCCAAGGTTTCCAATGGCATGCTAATTGGTTCAAAGTCGAGGAAGCTCGGCTTACATGTAATGGTATCGGGCCGGTTCCACTATTAGGTTTCACTGGTGCGATCGAATACTACCCCGCCAGAGTGTCTCGTCAGTATCAGATTCTCCAAGGACTCCCTCCGGCGTTACAACCAGAACTCCTGCAAGTTGACTTCGCCGATGATGATAAAGACCACGAAGCGACTGTAGCCCAGCTCAATAAGATGTGGAGGAAGTGTCGTGTGTTGAAGATAGCACGGCCCGAAAGAGAACTAAAGGGAGAACAGAAGTCCTATTTCGCGACAACCCAGTACATTCGTCGGCACAAAATCCCGCAAGATTGGCTCCCGAAGATACCTAAGGTGCCTCTCAAGTCCGCCAATCGCTCAGAGAACAATCGCCTCAAAAGGAAGGCCGAAGAAGCTGAAGAAAAAGCATCCAAGATAGCTCGAGCTTATGAGCAACTGAAGAAGGAAGTCGCCTCCCATATGTCTATAGATCAAGCTAAATAAAAAAGCTTGAAGTTCTTTTCTTATCTCAGTTTCAGTTTTAAAGTTTGTTTAGGAATTGAGTCATTTGTCTTTATATTCAGTTCAATTTCAAGTCATTAATTGGTGTAAAAATTTTCGCCATTTCAATAAAGAGGTCCTTTCAATTCAAAGCGGTTAGACCAATGTCATGGATTGGCGTATCATTTCGCTTAACACTCATGTATGCCTGTTTCATTTCGAAATTAGGTAGCTACGGACCGATCACGGTCGCCCATTCGTACACGGTCGAGAGCCAGAATGGCCGATCAAACCGACTTGCAAGAACGTGTTATTGGTGTGGAAGACCACATCAAGCAGCTTGTCATCGCGATGCAACAAATGTCCGCTGAGATCAAAGCTCTCCGGTCGGTTCCTGTTTCGACACCTCCCGAAGCGTCTGTCCCAAAGCAGAAAATCAGGAAAAGTGTCGATGTTGACGGAGATGACGATATTCCTGATTTAGAAGATGACCCTGTCCAGATCATCGTCAACAAGGACAAACCTGATGAACGGGTCAATAAACTTGAAGAAAGAGTGAAGCAGCTGGAAGGTTCGCAGGATTCACCTTCGATTGATCTGTCCCTTTACTCACAGATCAAAATCCCAAAGAAGTTCAAAATGCCGGATTTCGACAAGTACAATGGCACCACATGTCCGAAAGCCCACCTACAGCTCTATCACGTGCAAATGACTTCGTACGTTGATAACGAACTCCTGATGATTCATGCCTTTCAAGCAAGTTTGACGGGTCCTGCTTTGAGCTGGTATCTCATGAAGAAGATAAATGGCCTCAAAACTTGGAAAGAAGCCAGTGAAGCATTCTTGAAGCAGTACAGATTCATAACAGACATCATTCCTACCCGTGATGATCTCGAACGCGCCCAGATGAAAAAGACTGAGTCCTTCAAAGACTATGCTATCAGATGGAGAAATTTAGCTGCTCAGGTTGTCCCAGAACCCATAGATAGTGAGTTAAAGAGGATGTTCATGAAAACTCTCCCGTTCGAATACCGTAATCGGATGGTTGCCATTCCGACTGACAACTTCAACCAACTCATCCCCATGGGCGAACAAATTGAAATAGGGTTGAAAGATGGATGGTTTGTCGAGCCGCCCTCCTCGACCAGAAGATTTGGTGCGAGAAAAGAGAAAGAACCGGCAGCTGAAGTGAATGTGGCTTATAACCAACCGAGCCGGCGGAATGCTAACTCCGCCCCAGCGATCCAAGTAGTAGAAGCTCAGCGACAAAACTCGAGTCGTCAACCTTTTCAGAGGAGGAACAATAAGAGGCAATTCACTCCCCTCCCCGGATCGTTGTCTCAAGTGTTGACGGTGCTCCAGAAGAAAGGTTTGCTCACTACTGAGCCAAAGCGGCCCAATCCTGAGCGGTTCTATAACTTCGACCCGTCAAAGAAATGTGATTATCACATGGGTGAGCCGGGACACTCAACCGATGATTGCTATGCCCTCAGGCACCAAATCCAAAACCTCCTAGACACGAAGGCGTTCTCATTTCAACCTGCTAAGCCGAATGTTCAGAGCAACCCACTCCCTGATCACGCAGGCAATGTGAATGCCATATTTAGCTTCAATGCTGGTCGAATCAAGAATGTTAAGGTGTGTACTACCGACGTCTACGGTGAGTTAGTGAAGACCGGTTGTTACCCAAGTAATGAAGACCTGCCCCTGGCTCTCATGAAAGAGAGAATCTCAAGAATGGTAGAAGCTGGGATGATTGTTTATGCTGACCACACTGGCATCGTTTCCACTATCTCCGAAGTGGTTATTAATTGGGAGGAGGAGTTTGCTACATTGAACAGCAGGAGCGACAAGGGCGACCCTCTGCCTGAAGACATGCCTCCGCTTGAAGACGTGTCCGATAATGAGGAGATCATTGTAAGCACGCCTACAACTGATGAAGGGATAGTGATCGAGATACCTCAACCGTATGAGTACAGTGACAATAAGGCGGTTCCCTGGTCCTACAGTCTCGATGTCGACTTAGTTACCAGATCTGGGCGTTCCTACGGCCAAGCTAATGCCCAACCTGCAAAACCCGTTACTGATGAAGAAGCCAAGGAATTTCTAGCTGTGATTAAGGCTAGCGAGTACAACATAGTTGAACAATTACGCAAGCTGCCCGCGCAAATCTCCCTGCTTGAGCTGCTCCAGACATCTGTCATGCATCAGAAGGCCTTAATGAAGGTGTTAAGTGAAGTCCACGTGCCAGAAACGATCGATCATGACAAATTAGAGGAATTTGTGGGCTCTATACTCCTTAAGGACCTCATAGCCTTTTCAGATGAAGAGTTCCCTCTAGAAGGGAGGGGGCATACCAGGGCACTCTATATTTCCGTCAAATACAAGGCCTCACATGTTGCCCGGGTACTCATTGACAACGGGTCAGCCCTAAACATCTGTCCTTTGGCGACTTTACACCGCCTTAAGATAGATCCTTCTAGGATAAGTTCTGCAAGAACCTCCGTACGAGCCTTTGACGGAACGAAGAAAGAAGTGATGGGAGAAATACACCTTGACATACAGATAGGACCAACGATTTTCAATGTCCTATTTCAAGTTATGAACATTCCCACTGCATTCAATTTTCTGTTGGGTCGTCCATGGATTCATACTGCTGGAGCTGTGCCATCCAGTCTACATCAGATGGTAAAGTTCGTCGTGGAGAGAAAGTTAGTCACGGTCCACGGTGAAGAAGAACACCCAATCTACCACGCAACGGCTATCCCCTATGTTGAGCCTGATTGCAAAATAGAATCGAGCTATCAGTCGCTGGAGCTCGTATCAACCATACATGCGTCAAGAGGATCATCACCGCCTATTCCTGAGGTGTCAAATGCTGCGGTCATGATTGGGAGAGTAATGATCTCTCACGGCTTTACTCCAGGTGAAGGTCTTGGTAGAAGTAGTCAAGGCATCCGCCAACCGGTGGAAGTTTCTCAGAGGCCCCGCATTACTGGGTTGGGATACCTGGGGTCGAGTGAGCCGAACAATGTGGCACGTGGACGTGAACGTGGTCGAAGAAATGGTCAAAATAGATTGCGATCCGAAGAAGAGCCAAATGGCGAAGAACGTGGGCGTGGTAGGTTGCCTCCACACCTCCGCACCACATTCCCAGGCCCTGCAAGAATGATGCATGAAGAGAAAGAGGTGATCGACACTCTGGGGCAGCCGAGCGGCAAGTTCGACTATTATGTCAAATACTCAGCACCCCCGAGCTTCTATGTTGACCCCCGTGACATTGTCCCGGATGGATGGGGAGGTATGGATGATTCAACACCTCTAGTGACAGAAGATTCTGATGATGCAATGGAGGGAATCACCGCCCTGTTCGATAATTTCTTAATTGGAGCCATCGAGGAAGGACCGTTGAAGGGAATGGGCATTGGCCCGCAAGAGTAACACATTTACCTTTTTCGCACATTCCCCTACGCGGGAATTTTTACTGCTTTTTAGGACTTGCCCCGTCTCGGGAGCTACTTTTTAGTACTTTGCATTTCTAGGATTTGATTGTTGCAATTTCCATTCCAATAAATGTCATTCATTTGGTGATAATCAATAAAATTACAAGTTATTTTCGTTTTGAGGGCATGTTGAGGTACATCAAACCAGCCCGGTGATGATATCCAACCAATAAAATAAAATATAGTCCAAGGAGAATTCTGAGGCCTGGGCTTCTTCATGCTTCCTCGTGTTAAGACCTTTTTGAAAAAAATTTCAAAATAAATAAAAATCAAAAGAAATAAAAAATACACGGTTTAGCCCTGTTTGTCCTACTGAACCCCCTACTTTATGTTTCAGGGGCAATTTTGTGACACGTAAGGGTATGGGAACGGTCCAATTTGACGAATTATGTGCTACCGAATCTGATTTCGATGACACCAATGAACTCGAAGATTCCTCGGACCTCCAGCGTGATCTAGAGCATCATGAAAGACCTAAAGTCCTAACGATAGACCAAACTATCACTGTCAACTTGAGTGATTCTGGAGAACCCAAAGAGGTGAAGATAGGGGCAACCCTTCCTGAAGGTGAAGCTAAACGCCTGGTCCAACTGCTGAAGGATTACCAGGATATCTTTGCCTGGTCGTATGTCGATATGCCGGGTCTAGATTCTTCTATCGTGGAGCATAGTCTACCCACTAATCCAGACATGCCGCCCAAGAAACAGAAGTTGCGAAGGACCAAGCCTGAACTTTCCAAGAAAATAGAGGAGGAGGTCATGAAACTTTTGAAAGTGGGATTCATCGAAGTCACCCAATACCCCAACTGGGTGGCCAATATTGTCCCAGTCATGAAGAAGGATGGTCGAGTTCGGGTTTGCATCGACTATCGCGATCTAAACAAGGCCAGTCCTAAAGACGATTTCCCATTGCCACATATAGATGTTTTGGTGGATAGTACAGCAGGGTTCGAGCTGTTTTCCTTCATGGATGGTTTCTCGGGTTATAATCAGATAAAAATGAAGGACGATGATAAGGAGAAAACGGCGTTCATCACTCCTTGGGGGACATTCCACTATAAGGTCATGCCCTTCGGCCTTAAAAATGCCGGGGCAACATATCAACGGGCAATGGTGACGCTCTTCCATGATATGATGCATAAGGAGATTGAGGTTTATGTCGATGACATGATCGCCAAGTCTCGACCTGGGAAGAGTCACGTTGATACCTTGAGGAAATTATTCGAGAGGCTCCGCGAGTTTAAACTCCGTCTCAATCCAGCCAAGTGCGTATTCGGAGCAACCTCGGGTAAATTACTTGGGTTCATAGTAAGCAGTAAAGGCATTGAAATTGACCCCTCCAAAGTGAAGGCTATATGTGAGTTACAACCCCCGTCGACCGTGAAAGAAGTGCGAAGTCTCCTGGGTAGATTGAACTACATAGCCCGTTTTATTTCTCAACTCTCAGCAACTGCTAAGCCATTCTTCAAACTTCTAAGGAAGAATGCTCAAGTGAAATGGAATGAGGATTGTCGGGAAGCGTTTAACGAACTAAAGCAATACCTGATGAAACCACCAGTGCTAGTCCCACCAATGCCGGGCCAGCCTTTGATCCTTTACCTCACGATTCATAGTGAATCTTTAGGTGCGATGCTAGCCCAGGAAAGTCCTGAAGATGGGAAAGAGCGAGCCATTTATTACCTAAGCAAGAAGTTCACTGTCTCAGAGTTGAATTATTCTGAAACCGAGAAGACTTGCGCTGCGCTAGTATGGGTGCTCCATAGGCTGCGACAATATACACTGCATCACCAAACTTTTCTTGTGACTGAGAACGATCCCATTAAGTATTTACTTGATCAGCCAGCTTTGGTAGGAAAGTTAGCCAAGTGGCAGATTTTAATTTCAGAGTTTGATATCCAGATGAAGCCACAAAAGTCAGTTAAAGGTCGAGTAATTGCTGATGTGTTAGCTGAAAATCCTGGAGTCCCTGATGATGATAGATATTTTCCAGAAGATCGTATTTTGGTAATAAAGGAAGACACGTGGACCATGTTTTTCGATGGAGCTGTAAACTTGGCCGGTTCCGGCACTGGGGCAGTTTTAATATCCCCAGATGGGCAACATTATCCAGTAGCAGCAAAGTTGGTGTTCCCCTGTACCAACAACATAGCCGAGTACGAAGCTTGCATCCTCGGACTCCAAGCCGCAGTGGAAATGAGGATAACCAAGTTAAAAGTGTTTGGTGATTCTGCTTTGATTATTCTCCAAACTGTGGGAGAGTGGAAGACAAGAGACACCAAGCTAGTGCCGTACCATGAATACCTCGAAGAAATCATAAAGGAATTCGAAGATGTCTCTTTTGAGTACTTATCGAGGTCTCATAATCAGTTTGCTGATGCGCTAGCTACGCTATCATCCATGTTGCAAGTGATTGATGGGTTAGAGGTAGAACCCCTGAAGATTGAAGTCCTGACAAAGCCAGCCTACTGTATGGTTGTGATCGGGGAGCCTGACGAAAAGCCATGGTATTACGATATCATGAGTTACATTCAGAGACAAGAATTTCCTAAGGGAAGCACCCCGGCTGACAGGAAGTACATAATGAAAATGGCTTCAAAATTCTTTGTTAGTGGTGAAAAGCTGTACAAAAGATCATATGATTCGGTCCTATTAAGGTGTGTGGATGCAGCTGAAGCTACCAGAATCATGCAAGAAGTACACGAAGGGATATGTGGTCCACACATGAATGGCCACATGTTAGCTAAGAAGATTATGAGGTTAGGTTATTATTGGCTCAGTCTTGAGAATGACTGCATCCAACATGTTCGAAGATGTCATCGTTGTCAGGTTCATGGGGATAAGATAAATGTTCCCCCGACGGAATTACATCAGCAGTCTGAGCCATGGCCCTTTTCAATGTGGGGCATCGATGTGATTGGCCCGATTAATCCCAAGGCATCAAATGGACATCGATTTATCTTGGTCGCGATTGACTATTTCTCTAAGTGGATTGAAGCGTCATCTTATGCAAACGTCACCGCAAAGAATGTTGTAAAATTCATCAGGCGGGACATAGTCGCTCGCTATGGTGTCCCTGAGGCTATTGTCACTGACAATGGGACAAATTTGAACAACAAGTTCATTGATCAGTTGTTCAACGAGTTCAAAATCCGGCACCTGAATTCATCTCCCTATCGTCCACAGATGAATGGAGCAGTTGAAGCCGCCAACAAGAACATCAAGAAGATCTTGGCCAAAACGGCTGAAAACTATCGTGACTGGCATGAAAGGTTGCCATTTGCGCTAATGGCATATCGAACTTCGATCCGAACCTCTGTCGGAGCAACCCCTTTTTCATTAGTATATGGCATGGAAGCAGTCCTACCCGTCGAAGTAGAGATCCCTTCCTTACGAGTATTGTCTCAAGTGGAGTTGTCCGAGGCAGAATGGATGCGACTAAGGCATGAGCAGTTAAACCTAATTGATGAGAAGCGATTGAGAGCCATTTGCCACGGTCAAACCTATCAGCAGAGGGTAGCTAGATCTTTCAATCAAAAGGTGCGTCCAAGACACTTCGAGGTAAATGATCTAGTCCTAAGAAAGGTACTGCCAGTCTTTCCTGTTCCTGGAGGAAAATTTGCCCCAAACTACATTGGTCCATATGTGGTTAAAAAGGTGCTTCCCGGAGGTGCCCTGATCCTCGCAGAAATGGATGGTCGTGAGTTCTCCACTCCTGTTAATTCTGATGCTGTGAAGATCTATTATCCCTGATAAGATCTAACAATTTTGCGGCGAAAGTTTTTAAATGTTCGGTTTTATATTCTGAATTGCAAACATCTCATTTATGAATAAATGGTTTCAATCAATTGAAAAATGGAATGTGTGCCTTGGCTTTAAATTATGTTTGATCATTTTGTCAGTCTGCATTATCGATTTCAAAAGGGGAATCTATTTAGACGATATGATAACTCACGTGAAATGAATTGAATGTGTTGAATGAGGTACATCGGGGTGATGAAAGGCAAGCCATATCCTATACACAGTCCCGTTCACTAATCCCCAGTGAGTTAAGTGGAAAAATTCCATGTCGGCAAGGCGAAGGGTTATCTCGCAAAAGGTACGGCAACCGAAATGACGAGAGGCGGTTCATTTCTCTATCCCAAACACTACAGGTTATCCATTGTTTTGCCACTTTGAGCCTAAATATTTGGAGAAATTCATTCAAATTACCCCTGTCAAGAACCACCCCACATCGGGGCAAACTGGAGGTAAGTCAGCGTCATAAGGTGAAAAATGAATAGAAATTTTCATGCTCTCACTTGCGTCAATCTTCGAGTGTTGCTTTTTCAGATGAATTCACGTGAAGTTCAAGTGCCTTAGGATGACGAAGAGCATTTCTTTCTCTATCCTATACACACTTTACCCTTTGTTAAGCCCAATTGAGCCTGCAAATTCATTTCTTAAACCCAGTTGGTGATCATCCCCCACACTGGGGCAAGGCAAAAGTCATCATTGTTCAGGCAGCATATCCAGAGCGCCGACAAAAGACAAGACCCCGAAAGTCCAAATGTTAGTCATTCGGTCAAAACAAGCCAAAGTGTGGCTAGCCAATGTATGCATTGTAGACAGTGTATGTCAAAAAAAAAAAAAAAAAACTAGAGGGCATGAAAAAGCAGTATGCCTGGTAAAAGCAAGGCCAATGCCCGTGAAAAAATGGAGAAAAGTGACGACTTTAGAAAATGTTTAGTTGTCTCGAAGTCACAAAAGTATCCAAAGTCTTGAGGAGTCAGGTGATAAACTCTCGAAACCAATGGAGCATCTACTGAGAAGACAATCCCTGGTGAAGAAGAAGACCGGTGACAATGCCAAGATGATCACCAACTTGTTCATCCCAATTATACACATTTTGAGCCTTATGATCCATTCATTTCTCAACCCATGAGCCTAGCCTGCGTTACGTCCCTTGCAAAGTCTCTTCAGATTAGGGCACTTGAACTAACGTAGAGTTTCTGATGTTTATAAGCTTAGCTCGAAGAAGTGCGAGCAAGTCCATTTCTATCTCATTTTGCAGGTTCTTGACTTGTAAACCCGGAGACAATTGCAGAGTATTTTCTTTCAATAGCCTCGGCTCGAAGAGTCTCTTTTGCTAAGCCATTGACCAAGCCCTATGTTACAGTCCTAACAAAGACCTCTCAGATTGGTAAAGTCGTACTACTTGCGAGAATACTCGGACCCTTGTCAACATGATGACGGTGAGATGGAGCGATTCTCCATAAATCAGCCTTTCGATGAGAATGAGAGAAAGCCCTTTTGGACCGGAAGTCCCTCATTCGACATTTTCAAGATATCCGCTTGAGTTCGGGTTGTCTTGTCATGATTTTTCCCCAGCGAAGTTTGTAATGCCGATTTGACAAAACCATCGTGCATGAAAATCAGTTGAAATCATAGTTCATGTGTATATGTATTCTTGACAGTGTGCGAATGCATATTACATGTTACTTAAAATCGTGTCTAACAGGAGACACACCTTCAGAGTTGGAGATGTCACCAGGTAAGTATGTCTCTATCCCTAGGATGTCTATGACTATCTAGGTATCCCTAACCTGTTCAAGCAATTGTCAGGTCCCACATTTGATCATTTTGGCGATCTCTAGATGCCTTTGATTATGTTCAGGTATCTATTGATCAAACCTTTTCAGGTACCTCTGATGATATCCAGGTACTTTGTCAAGGAACTCTTGAACACTTGGGCCAACCCCTTTGTTCATCAAATTACAGATTTTTATACAATCTCGAGAAGATTCCCCCGTTACATGACTATGAGCAGATATAGGCATGACGGCCAAATCTTTACATATGAGCAGGTATATGTAAAGGTCGGAATATTCTCCCAAATCTCGGGTGTTCCCCCGTTACTCACCTATGAACAGGTATAGGTGAAGCGGCCAAATCTTTGCATATGAGCAGGTATATGTAAAGGTCGGAATACTCTCTTTATCCCAGATGTTCCCCCGCTACTCACCTATGAACAGGTATAGGTGAAGCGGCCAAATCTTTGCATATGAGCAGGTATATGTAAAGATCGGAATATTCTCCCAAATCTCAGGTATTCCCCCGCTACTCACCTATGAACAGGTATAGGTGAAGCGGCCAAATCTTTGCATATGAACAGGTATATGTAAAGGTCGGAATATTCTCTCAACCCCAGGTGTTCCCCCGCAGTTCACTTATGAGCAGGTATAAGTGCGGCGGCCAAACCTTTGCATATGAACAAGTATATGTAAAGGTCGGAATATCCTCTTGATTTCAAAAGTTTCCCCCGCAATTCACTTATGAGCAGGTATAAGTGAAGCGGCCAAATCTTTGCAAACACCTATGGAGATATATAGGTAGTTCGTAAAGATCGGAACTGTTCTCACGAATCCAGATGATGATTGGATACGTCGAGCTTTCTTCGTGTGTTTTGACTTGACTGCAGATCACCGAAGTTCATCAACATATATCAGGCAATACCGATGGGAACTGAGCCCATACATTTGCCAAAACAACATACAAGTTAAGGTTGTGCCTCGAATTGCGCTATCGTCAGGTAAGTAATTCCAGGTATGTTCTCTATTCAGGTCAGCATTGCATCATTTCTTAATGCATCGTAAAATGGGACTCATAATCCCGACAAAAACAACATTCACTGCATTTGCATAAGTGAAATTTAGGTATCATTTAGTCTTTGAATGCAACCTCTGCGAGCTCACCTTCAAAGAGGGGCAGCTGTTGACACCTAAATTTTGGCAATCATTTAGTGTAATTTGCATAGAAAATTAGGGATTAAATTGTTAACCCCTAAACAAAAAATATTTAAATGGCATAACATATAGTTTAAATTCATTGCATTTTTTTGCATCGGACCGGCGGTGAATGAACGAGCTTAAATTTCATCGAATGGGACTCGGCTCGCTTGAAATGCAAAGGCCGGGAATTATAAGTCAAACGGGCTCGGTTGTTTTAATTTGAATTTAATTCAGCCCATTGTCATTAATTAATTCAGCCCATTATCATTAATTAATTCAGCCCATTAATTCAGCCCATTTAAATTAAAGCCCAAGCCTAAGCCCATTAGGACTAAAAAGCCCATCTAATTGACCTAGGTTAATACTATATATACATTATTAGGTCAGAATTTTAGGGGGGCTCACTCATAATTTTCAGATCAGTTTTTTTTAGAAGGTGAGAGTGAGAAAGAGAGAGAGAGAAAGAGACCGGCCGCGCACCGCCCCCTCGTCGCTGCGCTCGCCTGCTGCCCGCCGCGCGACGCCGTGCCTGCCGCGCCTCACGCCCACCGCCGTCGTTGCCGCTGCTTCTCGCGCGACGCCGCGCCTGCCTGCTGCCGCCTTGCTGTGCCTGCTGCCGCCGAGCCCGACGTCCTAGCCGCTCCCAGCCTGCGCTGCTGCCGCCTTGCCGTGCCTGTTGCTGCCGAAGCCCGACGTCCCAGCCGCTCTCTGCCAGGCGCTGCTGCTTCCCGCGCATCTGCCGTTGCCGCTGCCGCTGATCCTCACGCCGTCGCCGCCGCTGTTGCTTGCTGCTGCCGAGCCTGCTGCTTCCCGCCGCGCGACGCCGACACCGCCGGTGCTGCTGCTCGCCGCTGCTCCTCAGGCCGACGCCGACGCCGCTGCTGCTTGCTGCTGCCGCTGCCCTTCCCGCCAACGCCGACGCCGCTGCTGCTTGCTGCCGAGCCCGACGCTGCTGCTGCCGTCCTCGCCGGAGCTGTCGTACGCCGGTGCTGCCTTGCTGTTCCGTCGCTGCGCCCTGCCGACGTCCCAGCCGCTGTCCCCGTCGAGCCCGACGCTGCTGCCGCCGTCCTCGCCGGAGCCGTCACACGCCGGCGCTGCCTTGCTGTTCCGTCGCCGCCGCTCCGTCGTCGTTCCCGTCACCGCGCCGCCAAATCCGCCGTTCACTGTTCGTCCCGATCCGCAAGTTCGAATTTGGAAATTATCCGCAAATTAGGTAATTGAACATTATCTAATATTTTTAGAATATTTCGTTTCTTAATTTTTAAATGTTTGAATATTCTGTGAATATTGCGTGGATTGCTAGATATCTTAGGATAATGTTTGCCTTGTTCGCAATATTTGAAAATATTCAAAATTAGGAATCTTTCCTAATTCAGCAACGTATCTGGACAACTATCCGACCTTATCCCTAAGGTATGATACGTGGCGATACGGAAAATCATTATCCTATCCATAATCACTTGGGTACGATAATGATTTTTATCTGCTTTCCAAATTTGAATGATCGACTTTCCATTAATATCTATAACCCTATAGATATGACTGATAGCTCGATTTTTGTGCCTAATCCGAATTTGAAACGAATATTGTGGATTGCGTGGTTATTTTAAATGTGGATGCTATCTTTGTTTAAATTATCTTTCCTTTTCAAATAAAAAAGAAAATTCAAAAAAATATCAGTTAGGATTTGAATTTGAATTTTGCATGTTTAAGAATCCTAAATGTATCTAGACGATAGAGTAATTATTTAATTTAAATTAGGACTTGAGATAATCTATGGCCGAGTTTAAATTAATCAATTTTCTAATCTTAATAGATTATTTAGGTTATTTTTTTATTCCGAATTTTCAAGAAAACCCTAAAAAATGAATTGTTTTATGGTAGATTAGGATAGATTGCATTCTTTATTTAAGTAATTTATTATTTCAAATTTTAACAAAAATCCCAAAAATAAATCATGTTAGGACATATTAGGTCGTCATAGGTTGCATGCTAATTTAGGCATATTTTTATTCCGAATTTCACCAGAAAATACCAAAAATAAATCATTTGCCCGTCATCAGAATCAGGTCACGTCGTCGCATGACATATAGTTTGCATGTTAGGTTGCGTTGTTCGCATGTCAATTCTTGTACGTCATTGCACGTAGGTTAGCTTTCATTTAAATAAGTGAAAATCAAAAAATGTGGAATGAATTGCTTGTTAATTAGAAATCATATTAGGTTGTTGATGTGATTTTCTAGCTAACCATGCAGATGCTTACGTTGCTTCGAGGTAAGTAATTCTCCTAATCTTGCAATTTATTTAATGCTTTCTTGAGTGTTAAATTGGTGGTTTGCGTACCCGCATGAACACCTCACATGTTAGTGACTAAGTTAAAATGGATCCAAACTGCTTGCCAAAATATTTTTGAAAAGAAAAGGTACCGAAAGGGCGTTAGACTAGATCTAGCGTAATCAAGTCCCCGGGCTTAGAATCTCTGGTTCGTAGGAATAAAACATATCTCCCTATGTTTTATTTAGGTTTCTAATCGACCTACCACAAATTGATTAGTGGCGACTCCAAGCATAAAAACATTTGCATGTTAAAAACTTAAACCCAAAGTTGCGAATTGGTAGGGCTTGGGAGGGCTCGAGTTAGGTTTAGTCCTAATAATCCATTAGCCTGAGAGGAAGAAATTTTTAGGTCGCGACAACAAGCATACTCCGGGGCTATGTAGCCGCTACATTTCACAAAAAGAAGGATTTTAGACTGCAGCCCTCTGTCATGATGAGTGCTTCATCTCAAGAACCAATAAAAACACAAAAAAGGAGAAACAAAAAAAAATGACCTTACTAAGTTCCGATCACTCTTTTTGTTCTCGCTTCTTTTTCGTTAGCTCCAAAAATTCTTGCCAAGCCAAAGTCTGAGATCTTAGGGTTTAGATCTCCATCTAGTAATATGTTGCTTGCTTTAAGATCTCGGTGTATTACTTGAAGTTTGGAATCATGGTGGAGATAGAGAAGTCCTCTTGCAACACCAACAACAATGTCAAACCATCTTTTCCATGTCAATAGCAGGTTTTGTTCTTGATATGTGGATGGCTCAAAATTGCCATGATCAATCTCAAAACAGTAACTAATGAAAAGTGCTACCTTAGATCGGTATCACTGTGAAAGAGTATCATTTGATCAGTAGGGAATTAAAAAGCGAAATTGTCTAACCAAATATGAAGTAATTTAAGCTCTTGTTGTCCATGTACTGGTAAAGCAAGATTCTCTCCTCTCCCTCGATGCAACAACCTAGAAGTCCGACAAGATTCCAGTGTTGAAGTCGGGCTATCAAGAGTGCTTCATTCTTGAACTCTTCAAGACCCTGCCCTGAACTCTTTGATAGCCTCCTGATTGCTACTTGTTGTCCTATCTGAAGATTTCCCTACACAATAGCAGCATATTATTTATAATGCGTCATGAGTTCGGCGCAAATTCTATGTCATATGCGGTAAACTCAGTACCATGTAAACAGGACCGAAGCCGCCAGCCCCAATCCTATTGTCATCAGAGAAATTGTTCGTGGCACTTACAACGGCGGCCAAATTGTATAATGGTAAATCGATATCTTCGTTTTTAATTTCTAGATCAAGTAAAGTAATATCCGTCAGTTTGCATCAGCATAGGACTATGACATCAAGCTAGTGCCTATTAAACCGATTAAAGCAACGCAACTCTGACCCTCCGTTTGCTTCACGGAAAATGAACGAATTAAAAAATATATTTTTTTAAAATGATAACTTGCATTGCTTGAAATAATTAGTTATTGAAAAATGTTTTTATTACCAATAACAATTTATGTCTAAAAATTTTCATAAATGATAAAAATATTTTTTATTTATTTATTTTTGTAAGTGATACAATCGATCATTTTTAGAATTTTTTTTAAAATTATTAACTTTTCGTAAAACAAACGTAACATGAGTTTATAACAAAATCTGCCTTAGTTGAAGGTCGGGCTTACCTCTTGCGCTGGTTCTCCTTTTCCTATGCTTTACGCACCACAATGCAGTTCCGACCGAAAGCAATCCACCAATGATTGAACTTGATATGACAGCATCGATAATTATTTTTCCCCTGGTGCGGTCACGAATGGCATCTAGAGGAGAGAAAGAGTTGCGAAGATTAACTCTTTTCACATTTCTCTTGCCCAAATGACAAGTTAACAGTAATCAGCATAAGAATGCATACCTTGGTCGGAAGCTGATAGGCGTATGTATAGAGTTTGCACGTCGTTCCGTTCTTCGAACACTCTCATGTCGATCAAGTCTCCAAACCACATGAGACAGCCCCAGCCTCCTCTGTTATCTGAATTAGCATAAGCTGTGCACGAACAATTCCTCGAGCACTCGTCCGCACATTCCGCGAGGTTCATACTCCTGTTCAGCGTAATGTTCAGCAGGTCGGGCAGTTTAACCTTTTCAATTTCCAAGAAGCCGTCTCCTTTTGAACAATTCGTGGGTATTTTCCTCCTGCATCCGCCGGAAAAATCAAGTGATGCCCATTTGTCTGGCGACTGGGGCACGAACCCTTTCACACATTCGCACGAGCTAAGGCTGCAGATGGCATTAGCACCACACCTACCATAAGTATCGCACGGATCACGAGGGACTTCCAATATGATATTCCACGTGGCGCTTCTCGATCTATTCACCAGAAAAACCTGGATCACTCCCAAATAGTTTAATGTCATTTTCCAGAAGAGTTGACTATTAAGAACCTCAAACGTTATGGAGATTTGAGCTTCATCGTTCACGAAGATGGGCGCAACAGCTGGATTTGGTATAGGGGGAATGCCAACAAATTGAATTCCGTTCCATTGCCCGGTTCGAAATTTTTTGCTATGCACATCCTCTTGGACTACTTCATACTGAGGTAGACCCTGACGGTAGTTTAAAAAATTTACGTAATCTCCGGGAGAAGGATCGTTCATGCTTTTCCATGCAATCAGACGCCATTCGAGGCCTGTTTTCAGATTCAACCCCAGCTTCATACCGGCTAAAAGAGTGTCAGTCGGATAATCGAAGCTTTGCCATGAATATGCTTCATCAGCACTCGAACCAGATTTTTCCCAAAGAACAAGATTTCCCGAATCCAGGAGTTGCGCAACTGGATTCCGAAGGACCCTGGACGAATTCGAAGACCAAACAACACCATTCGACTGGTTGAGAACAACCACATTGCCCACGTTGCTAAATCTGAGAACACCGTTACAACCAGATCGCTGGCCATGGCAAGCTCGACCCTCACCATGACCGGCGAGGGCCAGCCTTGTCGCCGGTGAGCTCGAGGTCGCCCAGATCTGGGCGACCTCGAGCTCGCCAGCCATGGCGAGCGTTTTGGGCGAGCTTGAGGTCGCCCAGATTTGGCCGAGTTCTGGGCGAGCTCGAGCTCGCCGGCCATGGCGAGCTCGGCCCTCGCCATGGCTGGCGAGGCCCAGCCTCGTCGTCGGCGAGCTCGAGGTAACCCAGATCTGGGCAACCTCAAGCTTGCCGGCCATGGCGAGCGTTCTGGGCGAGCTCGAGGTCGCCTAGATCTGGCTAAATTCTGGGTGAGCTCGAGCTCGCCGGCCATGGCGAGCTCGGCCCTCGCCATGGCCGGCGAGGCCCAGCCTCGTCGTGGGCGAGCTCGAGGTCGCCCAGAACTCGCCCAGATCTGGGCGAGCTCAAGCTCGCCCGCCATGGCGAGGGCCTAGCTCACGGCGGTCGCGCTCGACCTCGCCGCCGCGAACATGACGGACACCGTCCCCTTCATCGGCCGGATGCTCGACGGCGACGGGGGGAGCTTGGGCCCGGCGGTGGAGCAGTAGGTGGATGCGGTGAAGCAGTACGGCGACGGACACCGCCCCCTTCATCGACCAATACGCGGACGCGATGGAGCAGGTGGAGGCGTCAATCGCAGAGAGAGAGAGAGAGAGAGAGAGAGAGAGAGAGAGAGAGAGAGAATGTGAAAATTCAGAATCCTTGCGGGAATAATGAGCGCGAAAATGTTGAATAAGGAAGGAGTAGGGTTTTCGTTGCAAAATTCATG
The DNA here is from genome assembly GCA_031216405.1 of Syzygium malaccense. Lineage (NCBI taxonomy): Eukaryota > Viridiplantae > Streptophyta > Magnoliopsida > Myrtales > Myrtaceae > Syzygium > Syzygium malaccense. The sequence goes on along the minus strand of CM062258.1, from coordinate 3,340,707 downwards.
GGAAATTTCCCACGAATTTTGCAACGAAAATTGTACACACTAAAATAATTGCCTGAAAAATTGAAATTCGTGGGAAAATTCATTGGAAATTTCCAACCAATTTTCCCACAAATTTAAAAAATACCGAACAATACCGGGTTTTTTTTAATTTGTCGCAAAATTCGTTGGAAATTTCCAACGAAAAATTTTTCGTCGCGAACTTCGTTGGAAATTTCCAATGAAAAATTTTTCGTTGGAAATTTCCAATGAATTTTGCGACGAAAATTGTACACACTAAAATAATTGCCTGGAAAATTGTAATTCGTGGGAAAATTCGTTGGAAATTTCCAACGAATTTTCCCACGAATTTAAAAAATGCCAAACAATACCGGGTTTTTTTGAATTTGTCGCAAAATTCGTTGGAAATTTTTCGTTCGAAATTTCCAACGAATTTTCCAACGAATTTTCCCACGAATTTAAAAAATGCCGAACAATACCGGGTTTTTTTGAATTTGTCGCAAAATTCGTTGGAAATTTTTCGTTGGAAATTTCCAACGAATTTTGCGAATTTTTCGGGTCATATGTGAGTCTCCCTTTGATGAAGCCCCATCTGAGTTTCTTTCCGTTAAGAAACCGGGCTCTTTAGGTTCAAGCAGGACCAAACCACAATTGAGTATCACACAAATTGCAGAGGACATAGCCCGACTGTCTTTAGGGAAGTTTTGGACACACAACATGTTAAATATGTCTTGAATTTTATGCATTTGGTCCGGTTCATGACCCGGCCCGACATATTTTTGTGCGACCCGAAAGTGGAGGAAAAATTGAGATTTAGTTCGCGATGTGAAGGGTTGGGTTTTTTAGGAGCACTATTTATACTGCGGCAAGGTTTTCTCATTGATGTACATAGAGAATTTTGTTTACAGAGAGTTTTGTGAGTCGAGAGCTTTTGTCGTTGTTTCGACTTCTGAAAACTGTACTCTCTTTGATTATAGTGGAATTTTGTCTTGCCTCGCCCGTGGACGTAAATCACCTTGTGATCGAACCACGTAAATCCCTGTGCTCTGTGTTTGCTCTTCCGCATCTATTTCGCAACACAACAAGCCCACTTGAATGCATCTTTCCACTTGGGTTCTGTCAAATGAGTTGTGTAGGCATTCTCCATCATCTCCAAGGCCCTACCTTCACTCCAAAGCAACCATGCCTGAAGAAAAATTGGTAACCCGTGTGCTTGGTCATTGAGAAATCACCCTGAATGATCGTGCAAAAGATCTGAGAGAGATGGAATGCCAATGTTAGTAGTGCCTATTTACTTACATGTCCGAGGAGGTTGTAGAGATGGCTTGGATGGGAAATTCCTCTATTCCTTTTACCGCCGATTATCTCCAACAAGAGCACATCAAATGTGACATCCTGAAAATTGGTCCATTTGGGATTTATAAAATACTGAGTTTTATGAATGTACTCGTAGTTAATTCTCGCCCGGAACTGATCATTCCTGGGATACTAACCGTTGGGGAAGGGCTAATTAGGGATTTAAATTCGTGCAACTAAGAGAAAATTCGATCGTAAATTGATTTTCGACCATAAAATCGCTAAGGTGACATTTTGAGCCACTGTAGGCCAATCCAAGGATAGACAAGGGTCAGTTCGCCACTGTCATAGTAGTGGATCGCGGGTGATTCCACCGGACCACGAAATGAATTGACGAATGATCTTGAATTTATACCGAACGATCGTACCCCTCAGATCTAGCGATCAATCCTCGCAATTTAAATGACAACCGAAGTCGTCACGAACCAAATGAACTTGCACGTGACTTGATTTATTATCAGTCACGGATTGAATATGCGAATTTCCCCAACAAGCCGCTCGTTTGTCTGAGAAACGCTCGAGTTGCGTTTAATAAAATTTAATTATTTAATTGAGCCCAAATTGGACATCGAAAAAATTTGGAAGTTACAACGGGACGTTAGGACGACGTTGCGGTTGGAACGTGCAATTTTAGATTGTCCCGAATCCTTCAGAAAAATTCAATTTCGGCAAGAAATGAGGAAAGTGACCATTTTACCCTTGGGATTTAATAAAGGGCATGTTTTATGAGGGAGGGGCATTTTGGTCATTTCGCCCTAACTTTTTGATTGGACATTTTTGCCCTTAGAATTTTATGAAATTCTCAAATCGCCCTTGGATATGTTGGGCAAGATTCGATCTCGGCCGTCGGTTTCAAGATAAGATCGAATATGGGCCGTCGATTTTAGTCCAATTTCTCTTTCTCTCTCTCCTCATTCTCCCCCACTCTCTCTCTCCTTCGGTCCCTCTCCCCCTCATCGACCAGACCAGCCGCCCCCCCTCGCCGTATGCCGCACCACCGCTGTCCGGCCACCGCCCGCCGAGCCATGCCATCCACATCGCCGTACCGCACCGCCACCACCGTCCCACGCCGTCCGTCTCTCTCTCTCCCCCTCTCTCCCCCATGTGGCCGTGAGACACGGCCGAGAAGACCGAGGCCGTCGCCGCCATCGCCGTCTGCCGTGCCAAGCCGCGCCGCCGTCTTCGTCGATCACCGCCGCTTTTCGCTCTAGCCGCGTTAATCTAGAGTGTCGATAAGTCGCGCCCTAAACTCTATTTAGGACGTCGGGTATCGACGGATAATTTTCGGGTGAAATCCGGTTTAATTAGGTGCGAAATTGTATGATTTTAGGAGCGGAAATAATTGGCGGGCCTTAGGATTAAAAATTGGATGAGTTCAGTGGATTTTTAGGGGCCGATCGTTGGCTGGAATTGGCTGATTTAGGTGCTGTGAGGTTCGGTTCGGTATGCAAATTAGATATTTAGAACCGGCAATTAATGGTGTGAAATTGTCGTGAAGAGCTGGAACTAATTTGACGCAGTTTGGACATGGAAAAATGTCAATTTGTATGTTGATGGTGTGTTTGTACTGTAATTGAACTATGGTGATGAAATTGGAAGCAATATTGGGCAATTGATTGGTTGAAATGTGCTTGATTATGTGTACGCTTGGGCCAAATTGAATTAATCGTCAATTGGCCATATTGAATGTTCATTGAGCATGAAATTGTGTGTGAATTGAGGTATGCACGGGCCACGTGTGATTGGCCAATGTATTGGCATGCGAGTACTAAGTGTGTAAATGAACGACAGCTTGTGAGTAGTGTGGCATGTGCGATCATGGGAATATTTCCGTCCTGAGGCGGTACGATTACGCGAGATGATGCCCGGTATTACCGGAGGACGGCCAACCTGAGGCGGTACCATTACGCGGGTTATATCGTAAGTGGTAGGTGTTGAGCCTAAGGCGGTACGACTACGCGGGCAAGATACATGGCCTGAGGCGGTATCATTACGCGGGCCAAGAGTACTAGAAATATAGCCAACCTGAGGCGGTACCATTACACGGGTTGTGCACTGGGAGAACGGATGTTGAGCCTGACGCGGTACCATTACGCGGGCAAGATACATGGCCTGAGGCGATATCATTACACGGGCCCAAGAGTGTTGTGTATATGGGATGATCGCAGTGTACCTGAGGCGGTTTCATTATACGGGTCACTGGCGAGTAGTGTGGAAAAGAATGTGATGAGGCAAGCGTGAATGCGTGACTTGGGATTCGAACATGCATGTGATTGGAAAATATAATATTATGGCTAACTTGCAGGTTGCACGCTGGGAATGCCGAGTAAGTACTGATTGTGTGCCTGCTATGCGATGTTTGAGTGTGTGATTGTGTTTGTGATTGTCTGGAGGTACGTGATAACCTAGGTGGGGTTTAGGGTGTGTGCTTGCTGAGATATATTCTCATGGTTATTTCAACCAAACCTTTCAGAACTCCGGCAGGAACAATGAATCCTCCTCCGCCGCCGCCGCCAGAGCGTTTTGGAGTACCGGTGCACACCGAACATGGAGTTTTAGAGTTTTCTATGGCTGATCATATGACCTAGATTAAGCACACTACGGTAGTATTTGTAGACGTAGGATTACCCCTATGGGAGCTCCATACATACACCGCATGGTTCTTTAGGGACGAAGTAAATGAGTTCTGTCCTGTCTGAGGATTTGACGTCCCTTTTGATTTAGTTGGGGACTGGGACCCGGCTGCTGTACCTCCTCCTGACGGTGAGTTGACTAGTGCGGAAACTAGTCTAGCGCAATCTGGACTGCATGCAGCGCCTGCGGCACAGGAATCTTCAAGGGCTGAGCACGAACTGGAGCCCGAAGGATCACAAGCAGAATACGATCCGATGGATGTGGATTTGGAACCGATCCCTGAGGAGGAACCATTAGAGGAAGAACACGAGGCCGAACCCGAGAATGAACCTGCTGAGCCTGAGGACGAGCCGGAAGGAGAATCCGAGTATATACTCCCGTATAAACAATGGGCTAACCCTGAATTTGTACCCGAGGACGTATCCGACGAGGAACCTGTCGAAGAGGATCAGGACGAAGTTTCAGCTGAATCGGGCGATATAAATCACCCAATCGATTTTGAGGCCGAACCGGAGTCCTCGGAGGAGCAGACCGTCCAGGGGGACTCAGATTCGGATGATGAGGAGTCTGATTCAAAGTGGACACCAAGTAAGGGGCGTAGGGGCTAGCATAGAGGTTTAGAAATAGGTTTTTGGAGGTGTGCCATTTTTTAAGATAGGACACCAGGTCATCGATCCTTTTTGTTATCGATGATTTATAGTACAGTGTGCATATGTAAATGGCGGTTTGTAAATTGTGAATATTTTATAAGTTTGGTAAATGGAAATGAATATATGCATTCTCCCTGATTTTCCCCAGTTTCAAATTGTCCGGGTTATGTCACACCTCGATCCCCATCGAGCTCGCGACATCCCGCTACAGGTCGAATTTGTGCGACGTCCCAGGAACGTCGCCGACCCAACCCAAACATCAGAGCCACATACGGAAGCGAATATAAAAACCCCGGACAGAAAGATGACGACAACGGGGTAGAACACCATAACAATCAAACAACAATATATTCATACAACACCAAATATACAAACATTATATTAAAAATATATACATCACGCTAGCATCCGAAATGACCGTTATAACAAAAAATCAGGGTCTGGTTAACTTAACTTCCCTATGGGTCAACCCGATTTACACAATCCCTAAAATGACCTAGGAAAAAAAAACCTAAGGATCGCCCTCTTCCATTCTGCTTCTGAATCTCTGGCTTGAACCTCCGGAAACTCACCTGCAGCTCCACTGGGCACCAAAGGTAATTCCTCGAACTTCAAAAAGAGGAGGCGGACTTTCCGGTTTTAAGGTTGGGGGTCTGAAATTGTGGATTATACAATTATGAGACAAATCTCAATAAGTGTACAACCCCAAACCCCACATAGGCATTCACGTACCGCCAGACGAAAAACACGCATAACACACTACGATCAATCAATCTAACAATCACACATGAACCTACCTGGAACCCATCATGCACGTTCCTGCACATTAGACCATAATACAGCCAGCACGTCACAGTAAGGAATCACAGATGCGCGTGTGCCTCAATTATAAGACAGAAACCACTTGGGCACGTCCCATACCGTGCCTAACAGTTTCTATCCCATAATTAAACATCACATCACGCGATACAAACACACTCGCACACCAACTCACACCACACGTCACTTTCTTAATCTCACTCGTCCCGCCAATTCTCGCTCATTCTCAACCTTTCCACCACTACCGCGCCCGCGTAAAACGCATCAGGCCAACGGTCTTCTGACCTCGTCAGGCATCGTCACCCCGTCAGGCCGGGCATCGTCACCTCGTCAGGGACGGCATCGTCCCGCGTAAACGAACACACCTCAGGACGGAATCCTACCTCTCCCTTTCTTTAATTATCGTGCTCGCATAAAACGCATCAGGCTAACGGTCTTCTGACCTCGTCAGGCATCGACACCCCGTCGGGCTAGGCATCATCATCTCGTCAGGGACGGCATCATCCCGCGTAAACGTACACGTCTCAGGGCGGATCCCCTTTTTTCAACCAATCCTACCTTTCCGTGCCCTCGTTCCACTCAAACCACACTTACACACGGCCAACAGTCATACGACCAAACATACACACCTCACACATATACATAGCCACGCACCAATTCACATCTCACGTACACTTCATAAACACACATTCCCGTCACACGAACACCACACGATCACCCACACTCGGCACACGAACTCGTTACGCAATCACACCACCAAACTAGCGGCCACACACATGATGCACACGGTCACACTACCACGCCACATTCAGTCCACTATCACTCGGAAAATCAGCCAATCGCCACCAGTCGCACAATCATTCCAACAAATCCATACAAGCCACAAAACCACCAATCAAGCACGCAATTTAACCACAATCGATCCGCAACATCACAGCCATATCCAAGCCTTCTAAACCTCACCTAATCAGTCCCGAATCAGTCCACAACAACCCGAATATCCAGCCTTGTTTTACACTCCAAAACAGCCATAATAATCACCTAAACCGAGCCCTAACTCAGCCTCTTAAACTTTGAAATTTCATTGCCAAATCAATCCACAACCATCAAACAATCAGCCACTCATTCAGTCCCAAAACAGCCCCTAAAACAGCCCCTAAAACAGCCACAAATTTTACCTAAATCGTCACACGAACTGTTAAATATGTCTTGAATTTTATGTACTTGGTCCGGTTTATGACCCGACCCGACATATTTTTGTGCGACCCGAAAGTGGAGAGAAAATTGAGATTTGGTTCGCGACGCGAAGGGTTGGGCCGATAGGCCCAACCCGCAGCAAGCGAACAAATCTCCATAGCGGACCGCCCGAGCTGGAGGAAGCGAACCAACGTCTCGGGGGGTTCGGGGGCGTAGCCCCCGAGGAAAATTTTTGGGAGCGCTATTTATACTGCGGCTAGGTTTTCTTATTGATGTACAGAGAGAATTTTTTCGAGAGTTTTGTGAGCCGTGAGCTTTTGTCGTTGTTTCGACTTTCGAAAACTGTACTCTCTTTGATTATAGTGGAACATTGTCTTGCCTCGCCCGTGGACGTAGATCACGTTGTGATCGAACCACGTAAATCTCTGTGTTCTGTCTATTGTTTTTCCGCAAACAGTTTCAACACGAACACACACCACTTAATCACACGCTCTTGGCACGCGAACTCAATACGCAAATGCACGACCACACCACCACACCTCACGGCCACACACCTACGGCACATTACCACACCACATTCAACCCAAGCATAATCCAAATCAGCTCACAATCACAAATCACACACCCACGTACACGATTCAATTCATAGCATAATCCTACCGATCGATTGCACCATTCAATCCCAATCCAGCCACAACATCACAGTCCTACCCGAGCTTTCTATACCTCAAATTTTCGTCGCCAAATCAGTCCGCAACCGCCAAATAACCAGCCTCTCAATTCAGCCACAAAATCCCCTAAACCGAACCCTAACCGAGTCTAGCAATACCCAAGGTCCTAGATAGTTTTTTGGGGAGACACTTACCCTATAAAAACAGGACACTCGGCTGGACAGGGGGCTGGGATGGCCAGAACAGCGGCGGCGTCGCCGGTGACGTACGGACGTCAACGTACGAACACCCGTACGGACGACCGTACGGACGCCGTACGGACGACCGTACGGACGCCGTACGGACAGCGACGTGCGGCAACATACAGGCGGCTAGAGGGTCACTGCGACAGCAACTCGGTCGTTTGAGCTCCGGCACGGCGACAGTCGGCCTCCAAGCGGCGGTACACGGCGGTTCCTTGCGCCGAACGGGGAAAAAGAGAGAGAGAGAGGCGAGATGGGGTGGTGCTGCTGGTGGGTGGTGGCTGGACGAGGCAGCAGCAGCGATGACGGCCGGCGGACAGCGGCGGCACGGCGGCGGTCCGGCGTGCTCCGGCGGGTGGCGAGGAAAACCGACGGAGGAGGAGGAAAACGTGGAGGAGGGGCTGGTCGTGGGGGGGGTTCTGGCCAAATGAGGGAGGAGAGAGAGAGGGCTGGTCAGACCGGTTAAATATAGGGGCTGGTGGGGTGACACGTGTCGCGATCCTACGCGATTTCCCATTTTGCCCTTGATCCAATGGCCTAAATTCAACCCAATTCAATAATTGAGGGGCAAAGAGGTCAATTGTCCAACAATTGAGCTGAAAATTCAGACTTAATTATCCCAAAATTATCTCAAAATTTTCGGAACTGAAAATGGCCCAGGGGCAAAATGGTCATTTTTCCGATCTCGGGTCGAAATTCTATTTTTCGCCCGTACCTACCCCAAATATGTGTGGCCAACATAATATGGCGTCAGAATCGTGAAAATAGCTTCTTAAGCCATCGAAAATCGACTGCAAAGTCCTGGGGAATAAAATAATATTATTTTTCACTTCCAAGCCAAAATTCCAACTTTTGACCATAACAACTCTAAATGTGCGTGGCCACCCCAAAATGACATCAGCCTTAAAAAATAATCTCATACGGCCTCAGAATCGACATCGGTGACCAGTGGGGCAAAATCGTAATTTTTCGGTCCTGAACCGAAATATATTTTTTTGCAGAAATGGGTGGCCCCAAGGTTGGCCAAGCCAAAAACATCATCGGCCGTCCAAAATTGTCACTTTCAAAATTCTCGATTCCCGGACCCAAATTCCAAGAAATGACTAAAATTGAACAATCGCGACTTTAGCTTATCTCTGGCTAACGGGTGGCTCATTGGGATTACGCGCTCTTGACCCGTGACCGACACTAAGTCAAATCACGTTTAAGTTTACTCTACCCAGGATGATCTCGATTGTCATGTAATTGCGAGGGTCTGTCGCTAGTTCCCTTTGGAGACGATCAATCAAATAGATCGCTCTCTGTTGGCCCAAAACATTCCCTCGTCAATTCTCATGGTCAAAAGTCGAACCAAGGTCGAGTTCTTTGGTCATGCGAACTCAATCCCGTAATGGCCTTACCCCTAAGGTTAGCATCCCGAGAATGCGCAGGTCCCGGGTGAGATCTCACTATAGTGCATTGGTCAATTTCATTCCTTATATCCCGGGAAAAGGATCGAAAATTCAGTCTATTACAGGTTAATTGTGATTTCCTCTATTGACTTAAACCTCTGATAATTATAAGTGAGGTCGGCGATACCCTGAGATGCCGCATTGATCGACTAGAGAAATGATGGCGCGACCTCGATGGGATTCGGGGCGTGACATCAAAGCTATATATGTCCAACTTCAAAGAAAATTTCTCATCCATAGCATACTCAGGGGCCATGTAGCCGCTGCATTTCGCAAAAAGGTTTTAGGCTGTAGCCCACTATAATAATGAGTGCTTCATGTCAAGAACCAAAAGAAAAGACTCACTAAGTTCCAATGACTCTATTTGTTCTCGCTTCTTTTTCGTTAGCTCCAAAGATTCTTGCCAAGCCAAAGTCGGAGATTTTAGGATTTAGGTCGCCATCTAGTAATATGTTGCTTGCTTTAAGATCTTGGTGGATTACTTGAAGTTTGGAATCATGGTGGAGATAGAGGAGTCCTCTTGCAATACCAACAACAATGTCAAACCATCTTTGCCATGTCCATAACAGGCTTTTTTCTTGATATGTGGACGGTTCAAAATTCGCATGGTCATTCTCAACAAAATAACTAATGAAAAGCGCTAACTTAGATCAAAACCACTAAGAAAGAGTATCATTTGTCTGACCAAATATGAAGTAATTCAAGCTCCTGTTGTCCATGTACTCGTAAAGCAAGATCCTCTCCTCTCCCTCAATGCAACAACCTAGAAGTCCGACAAGATTCCGGTGTTCAAGTCGTGCAATCAAGAGTACTTCATTCTTAAACTCTTCAAGACCTTGCCCTGAACTCTTTGATAGCCTCTTGACTGCTACTGGCTGTCCTATCTGAAGCATTCCCTACAAAATGGCAGCATCTTTGTTATATGCATCATCAGTTTGGCATAGAATGATATACATGAAACTCTATACCTTACAAACAGGGCCGAAACCCCCAGCCCCAATCATATTGTCATCAGAGAAATTGCTCGTGGCACTTCCAATGGCGGCCAGATCATATAATGGTAAATCGATGTCTTCTTTTGTGATTTCTAGACCTAGTAAAGTAATATGCATTGATTTGCATTAGTATAGGACTACGGCAACGAACCAGCGCGCCTATCAAACCAATTGAAGCAATGCTACTTTGAGTTATTAACGAAATCTGTCTTAATCGAAGACCATGCTTACCTCCAATCTTAATTCTCCTTTTCTTATGCTTTACACCCCACAATGCATTTCCGACCGCTAGCAGTCTACCAATGATTGAACTTAATATGACAGCTACTAAAATTATTTTCCTCCTGGTGCGGTCACGAATGGCATCTAGAGTAAAGAAAAAGAGTTGGGAAGATTAACTATTTCCAAACTTCTCTTGCCCAAAGAACAAGTATTTCAATAATTTAGCAGAAAAAACGTCGATTAGCATAAGTATGAATACCTAGTTCAGAAGCTGATAGGAGTACGTATAGTGTTTGCACGTAGTTCCCTTCTTCAATCACTCTCATGTCAATTAAGTCCCCGAACCACATGAGGCAGCCACTGCCTCCTCCTCTGACGTCAGAATTAGCATAAGCCGTGCACGAACAATTCTTCAAGCAAGAGTTCTTGCATTCCTTGAGGCTCATACTCCTGTTCAGCGTTACCTCCAACAGGTCGGGGAGTTTAACTTTTTTAATTTTCAAGACCCTTCCCCTTTTGAACAATTCTGGGGCGTTGTCCTCTTGCATCCACTAGAAAAATCACGGACCGTTCATTCGTCAGGCAACTTGGGCATGAACCCTTTCACGCATTTGCACAACCTAAGGCTGCAGATGGCATTAGCACCGCACCTGCCATAAAAATCGCACGGATCACTAGGATATTCGCTCATGACATTTCACGTTGCAGTTTTCTATCTATTCGCCAAAAACACCTGCAGCACTCCCAAATAGTTTAATTTCATTCTCGAAAAAAATTGATTGTTCTGGACCTCAAACAAGAAGTATATCTCAGTTTTATTGTACACAAACGTGGGCACTTTAGCTGGATTTGGTGCAAAGGAAACGCCACCAAATTGAACTCCGTTCCAATCCCCGGTTCGAAATTTTATGCTATGCACATCCACTTGGGCTAGCTCATACTGAGGTAGACCCTGACTGGAGTTTAACCCACCGACATAATCTCCAGGAGAAGGATTGTCCATGCTTTTCCACGCGGTCAAACGCTGTTCGATACCCGTTTTCAAGTTCAACCCAAGCTTCATGCCGGCTAAAAGTGTGTCAGATGTGTAATCGAAGCTTTGCCATGAATAGGCTTTATCAGAACTAAAACTGGAATTATTCCAAAGAATAAGATTTCCGAATCCAGGAACTGTGCAAGTGGATTCCAGAGGACCCTGGATGACTTCGAAGACCAAGCAACGCCGTTCAACTGGTTGAGAACAACTAGATTACCTACATTGCTAAATGTGAGAACACCGTTTGGATCAGCTAACGGGTTGTTTCTATTGGCAACCCACACAATCGCTTCAGGACTGAACTTGTACCATATGCCCAAGTAGCTCATACTTGAGTTGCCAGGAGTAAAAAATCCTAGCTCAAAGGTTAGGTCCGAAGAAACCAACGTTTCTCCATAGCTGATGGACCGGTTTGTGCCCAAAGTGTCAGCTGCAAGTGATGAACCGATTACAGGGACGATGATGAACATGAACAATGTGATCATTGCCATTGTTTGCAAATTTCCTCTTCTAACTCCATCTTTTTATGCAAACCATTCTAAACTTATCTAGAACATTGAACACAATTCAAACGGGTCCTGAAAGTTCTAAACATCTTTTATTACTTGCCGCTTTAAGATTAATCGGTTCCTTGGACCGGTTTGCGCGCATATTCCCTTGGTTTTCTGTTCTTAACACTGACTACGTATATTTTTCCCTCTCCAAGTTCTCCATGTTCCACTTTATCCACTTTGTTTATAGCAGCTTTTTTGAATTCCAGTTGGATATTAAAAGGCAGGAACTCCGACTGACGGACCACTTTCACTTCGGCCATGTTCATACCTCGTACTTTTCCAAGTAAACATGATTCAATCGTCAGATGAAACTCAGACAATTTGACATGGGCATAACTCGATTATCTCTATCAAACCCAGGGTCAACCATGCCCGTTTGGACTTCATGAAACGACAAGCGAATTTAACACTTGAGCGGCGTTTGGGCGCACTTTCTTCGCCTGGGTCGTTTTAACCCTTCAAATGGGTTGGACCGTACGGCAAAACGACTTAAACGGCAGAAAATTTGCGGAGGCTGTAACGTAAAGGATTTATGAAGAATGAGACAGGTGACTTGTTCACTCAAAGAATTACATATGTATATATATATATATATATATATATATGAGGTTTTTGCGCACGTCACTCGTCCAACATGAGTATATAAAGTGATAAGATAAAAAAAAGCATGGAAAATGATTTACAAGATTATATTTTTTTATGTTCGATATGTGTAAATGAGATAACTTTTACATTCATTTAAGAGTGACCTATCATTTAATAATTATAGTTTAAAACATTGATCTGGATAATTATAATTTAAGAAATGACTAATTTGGTGCAAGGGAAACGCCAGCAAGTTGAATTCCATTCCATCACCCACTTCAATAGTTTTTGCTATGCACATCCACTTGGACTACCTGACACTGAGGAAGACATTGACTGCAGTTTGACATAATCTCCAAGGAAAGGGTCACCCATGCTTTTCCACGCAGTTAGACGCCGTTCGAGACCCGTTTTCAAGTTCAAGCCCAGCTTCATACCAGCTACAAGTGTCAAACGGGTAATCGAAAATTGGCCACGAATAGGCTTCATCGGTATTCGAACTGCAATTATCCCAAAGAATAAGATTTCTCGAATCCAGAAGTTGCGCAATTGGATTGCAGAGGACCCTGGACGAGTTTGAAAACCAAACAAACACCATTCGACTGGTTGAGAACGACTAGATTGCCCACATTGCTAAATGTGAGTACACCGTTATGATTGGCTAGCAGATTGTTTCTGTTAGCAACCCACACAGCCGTCTCAGGATGAACTTGCACCATATGCCCAAGTAGCTTATGCTCGAGTTGCTAGGAGTAAAGAATCCTAGCTTAAAGGTTAGGTCCGAAGAAATCAATGTTTCTCCATAACTGATGGACCAGTTGGTGCCCAAAGTATTGGCTGTAAGTGACAAACCGATCATGAGGACGAAGATGAAAAATGGAGAATGCGATCTTTGCCATTGTTTGTAATGATAAAACTAAGCATGATCTAATTATGCATTGAAGAATGTAAATTCATGCATAAGAGAATCAAACGCCAAAAAATAAAAATATGAACCGTAACCTCCAACGATTGATTAAGCTTGGTTGGAACTGAATTCGCTGAGCTTTGACAAAAAAAAATAAGGCACTGGTAATCCAATATTCTCTCTCAACTTGATGGTGTGTTTTTCTTTACGAGAGAGCTTGGCTTAGATCTGTTTCTCATATCCCATTTTTAGCTTTTATAACATCCTTCCATCAAGGTTGTTATTTAAATTGTGGGAAGTTATCACACAAGGATATGAAGGGGCGATAATTATCACACACAATCAATTATATTAATTGTAATTGATCATATTAATAGGAAGAGGTGACGGAGAAGTGAGGATATGAAGATGTGATAATTATCACATAATTAATTACATTAATTGTAGTTAATCACATTAGTAGGAAGAGGTGACGGTTATCACAAGGACATGAAGAGGTGAAGAACGCGAAATAACTCAAGCGAGGAGGAACAACGTAGGTCCAGAAAGCGGGATCACGACATCAAAATGACAACATGTGAATGTCATCTTCCAAGTTCTAACTCCTCCTTTATATGCAAATCATTCTAAACTTACTAACAACATGAACACAATTCAAACGGGTTGCTTTCTGCTTTAGGATTCATCGGTTCCTTGTGCCGGTTTCCGCGCATAATCCCTTGATTCTCTGTTCTTAAACTCTGACTACTTATATATTTTTCTCTTCCAGTTCACCTCCATGTTCTACTTTATCCACTTTGTTTATGGTACATTTTTGGATTCCAGTTAAAATATTAAAGGCAAGAGCTCATACTGACCAACCACTTTTCACTTCGGCCATGTTCATACCTCGTACTTTTCCAGCTAAACCCTTCAACAAAAGATGAAACTCAGACATTTTGATATGAACGATAACAGTTTTGTCTCTATCAAACACGTCACTCCTGGTCAAAGATGAAACGACATGCGTAGTTAACAATTGAGAGGCATTCGAGTGCACTTTCTACGCGGGTCATTTTAACCCTTCCGACGAATTGGACGGCATGGCAAAAAGAATTAAACGGCAGCAGTCGCATTTGTGGAGGATCTAAAGTAAAGAAGGTATTACGAAGAATAAGATAAGTGATCTGCTCGCTCAAAAAGTTCTTTAGTTTTCGAACTTATCGCACAAGTCATTCATCCAATGATTCTAAAAATTGAAAAGATAAAAATGTAAAGCGTGGAAAATGATTTACAAAGTTACATTACTTCATATTCGATATGCATAAATGCGAAAACTCCGAAGAAGCCCACGCAATGCTATATTAGGATTTTCATACGATTACTTGTACTATTTTATGTTCTTTTAAACTAGTACTTCGACTTAATGTCAGACCGGGGTTAAGGAAAAGGTTAATGCGAACAATCTTGGAACATTTCCGTGGACTTTTCAATTTAACCTAGCACATGCAGGAATATAGGACCTGAGTCTGGACCAAGAAGGCTAAAATCATTCGTCAGCAATGGGGGAAAAGTGTAAAAAAAAGCCCTAAACCTTTTGCATCGGTGCCAATTTAGTCCTAAACCTTTTTTTTATGCCAATTCAGTCCTAATCCTTTTGCATTTGTGCCAATTGAGTCCTGAACCTTTTTTTTGTGCCAATTTAATCCTAAACCTTTTGCATTGGTGCCAATTCAGTCCTAAACCATTTGTATTGGTGTCAATTCAGTCCTTCCGATTAATTTAGCTCAAAAAGATTTATGACTAAATCAGCACAAATACAAAAGGTTTAGGACTGAATTGGCACTAATGCAAAAGGTTTAGGACTCAATTGGCACCAAATAAAGATTTAGGACTCAATTAGCACTAATGCAAAAGATTTAGGACTGAATTGGCACAAATGCAAAAGGTTTAGGACTGAATTGGTACCAAAAAAAGGTTTAGGACTGAATTGGCACAAATGCAAAAGGTTTAGGATTGAATTGGCACCAAAAAAAGGTTTAGGACTCAATTGGCACCAATGCAAAAAGTCTATGACTTTTTTGACCACTGCGCCCACCACCGCCGGCCCTTCCCGGAGGTGGTGGCTTGGCGGCAGTAGCGGCGAGGGCTCCTTCGCCGCTGCTGCAACCTTTTTTTTAAATAATAATAATAATATTATTATTATTATTATTTTAATTATTATTATTTTTCTAAAAATTAAAAAAAAAAAAGCCATGTAATTTTCACGTGTACAAGTCAGACCATTTTTTTTATTATAAATGCCAGGTCAGCTTTTTGGCCGGAGTCACTAAAGTGATCTATTTTCCTTCGACTTGGCACCAAAGTGATCCGAAAAAAAGTTATAGCACCAAAGTAATCACCGTACACAAGTTATGGCACTTGTGGTGTACTTTTGCCTTGAGAAATCGTCCCAAATGACCGTGTGAAAGATTAAAGAGATGTGGAATGCTAGGATTACTAGTGCCTGTTTACTTACATGTCCGAGAAGGTTGTGGTGATGGCTTGGATGGGAAAATCCTCTGTTCCTTTTGCCGCTGATTATCGCCAACAAGAGCACGCCAAAGCTGTATATGTCCGACTTTAAAGAGAATTTACCATCTAAAGCATACTCTAGGGCCATATAGCCGCTGCATTTAAGTAAAAGAAAGCTTTTAGGCTATCGTCCTATGTTATAATGAGCGCTTCATGTCAAGAACCCAAAAAAAAAAAACACAGAGAAAAGACTTACTGAGTTCCAATGACTCTTTCGGTTCTCGCTTCTTTTTCATTAGCTCCAAAGATTCTAGCCAAGCCAAAGTTGGAGATTTTAGGGTTTAGGTCGCCATCTAGTAATATGTTGCTTGTTTTAAGATCTCTATGGATTACTTGAAGTTTGGAATCATGGTGGAGATAGAGAAGTCCTCTTGCAATACCGACAACAATGTCAAACCGTCTTTGCCATGTCAACAACAGGCTTTGTTCTTGATCTGTAGATGGATCATGATTCACACGGTCAATCTCAAGAAAAATAACTAAGAAAATTTGTAAGTGAGATCAGTATTACTATGAAGGAGTATCATTTGATCGGTAGGGAACTAAAAATTGAAATTGTCTAACCAAATATGAAGTAATTCAAGCTCTTGTTATCCATGTACTCGTAAAGCAAGATTCTCTCCTCTCCCTCAATGCAACAACCTAGAAGTCCAACAATATTCCGGTGTTGAAGTCGTGCAATCAAAAGCACTTCAGTCTTAAACTCTTCAAGACCTTGCCCCGAACTCCTCGATAGCCTCTTGACAGCTACCAGCTGTCCTGTTTGAAGATTTCCCTACACAATAGCAGCATCCTTTTTACATTGTGTCATCAATTCGGTGCAGAATTCTATATGATATAGGCTAAATTACGTACCTTGTAAACAGGACCGAACCCACCAGTCCCAATCACATTGTCATCAGAGAAGTTGTTCGTGGCCCTTACAATGGCGGCCAGATCATATAATGGTAAATCGATGTCTTCTTTTGTGATATCTAGATTATGTAATATCCGTTGATTTGCATCAGTACAGGACTATGACAACGAGCTAGCGCACCTATTAAACCAATAGAAAGGCAGCTTTGAGTTATGACGAAATCTGCCTCAATCAAATATCAGGCTTACCTCCAATACCGATTCTCCTTTTCCTATGCTTTACACACCACAATGAAGCTCCGACCAAGCAATCCACCAATGATGGAACTCAATATGATAGCGACGATAATTACTTTCCTCCCGGTACGGTCACGAATGGCATCTAGAGTAGAGAAAAAGAGTTGCGAAGATTAACTATTTCCACATTTCTCTTTCCCAAATAACAAGTACTTCAATAAGTAAAACAGAAAAATAGTTAATAAGCATAAGTATGCATACCTAGTTCAGAAGCTGATATGCGAACGTATAGTGTTTGCCCGGGGTTCTGTTCTTCGAACACTCTCATGTCGATCAAGTCCCCAAACCACATGATACAGCCCCTGCCTCCTCCTCTGATATCTGAATTAGCATGAGCTGTGCACGAACAGTTCTTCAAGCACTCCTCCTTGCATTCCTGAAGGCTCATACTCTTGTTCACCGTAACCTCCAACAGGTCCGGCAGTTTAACCTTTTTAACTTCCAAGAACCCTTCTCCTTTCGAACAATCCGAGGGTATCGTCCTCTTGCATGCTCTCAAAAAATCACGGACCATCCATTCATCGGGTGACCTAGGCATGAACCCTTTCACACATTCGCACAAGCTAAGGTTGCAGACTGCATTAGCTCCGCACCTGCCATAAGAATCGCACAAGCCGCTGGGGAACTTGTGTATGACATTCCACACAGTGCTTCTCAATCTATTCGCCACAAAAACCTGCAGCATTCCCAAATAGGTTAATGTCATTCTCAACAAAAGTTGACTGTTCTGAACCTCAAACATGAAGGACTTCTCAGTTTCATTGTACACGAACATGAGCACATTACCTGGATTTGGTGCAAAGGAAACATCAAAGAGTTGAACTCCGTTCCATTCCCCAGCTCGAAATACTTTTCTATGCACATCCACTTGGACTAGGTCATACTGAGGTAGACCTTGACTGCTGTTTAACTCATAGATATAATCTCCAGGAGAAGGGTCGTCCATGCTTTTCCACGCAGTCAGACGCAGCTCGAGACCCCTTTTCAAGTTCAACCCCAGCTTCATACTAGCTAAAAGTGTGTCGGACAGGTAATTGAAGCTTTGCCACGAATAGGTTTCATCAGACCTGGAACTGGAATTATCCCAAAGAACAAGATTTCCCGAATCTAGGAGCTGCGCAACTGGATTCCAGAGGACCCTGGACGACTTGGAAGACCAAACAACATCATTCGACTGGTTGAGAACAACTAGATTTCCAAAATTGCTAAATTTCAGGACACCGTCACGATCGGCTAGCGGGTTGTTTCTGTTAGCAACCCACACAACTGTTTCAGGACTGAACTTGTACCATATACCCAAGTAGCTCATACTCGAACTCCCAGGAGTAAAGAATCCTAGTTCAAAGGTTAGGTCCGAAGAAACCAATGTTTCTCCATACCTGATAGACCAGTTTGTGCCCAAAGTATCAGCTACAAGTGACAAACCAATGGAAGGGATGAAGATGAAAATGGAGAATGTGATTTTTGCCATTGTTTGCATATGTCCTCTTCTAAGTTCTATGTCCATTTTTATATGCAAATCATTCTAAACTAATCCACAACATGAACACAATATAAACGGCTAATTCCAAAAAAAAAAACAGCACCAATTTTACCTTCTGACCTGAGCTTTTTTTGTCTCAATAAAAAGCACCAACTTTTACTCAAGCGCTAAATATGGCCCCTTTGATATGAAATTTTCAAATTATTCAGGCCAAATATGGGATTTAAGTGAAAATTTGTGATTTTTTATTATACAAAAAAAAATTCGTATCAGAATTGTCACTTATAATAACGTTTGTGCTTTTTTCAAAATTATGCCCAATTTAAACGCCTCCTCAAAGTAACATTTTTTTATTGCTTCCGCCGTAAGTTTTACTGGATCCTTGTACCGGTTTTCGTGCATATTCCCTTGGTTCTCTGTTCTTAACTCTGGCTCCGTTCGTTTGGCGGAAAATATTCTTTCGGAAAATATTTTTCGGATTTTCCGGTGTTCGGGGGGCGGAAAACATTTTCCGTGGGAAAATATTTTCCTTCCCCCCTTACAAAATAGCATAAGTTTATGGAAAATGACTTCCGCTTCTTCAAAAGCGGAAATTATTTTCCGAAACTTCTTCTTCTTCTTCTTCACTAAGATTGCCGGTTGCCCCCGCCGCCGTCGATCGCCCGCCACCGCCGGTAGCCGGCTGCCGGTCGGCGGCGGCGTCGGTCGCCGGCCGCCGCCGTCGGTCGCCGGCCACAGCCCGCCGCCGCCGGTCGCCCGCCGCCGTCGGCTGCCACCACCGGTAGCCGGTCGCCCGCCGCAGTCTAAAAATATTTTTCAAAACTTTTTTATATTAGTCGCCGAACACTGGAAAATTATGTTCCGGGAAAACGTTTTCCAAGAAAATGACTTCCGGAAAAATATTTTCTAAAAGAAGAATATTTTCTGCCAAACGAACGGAGCCTCTGACTACTCATATTTCTCCTTCTGCAAGTTCTCGATGTTCTACTTTATTCACTTTGTTCATAGCAGCAACTTTGCATTCCACTTGGATATTAAAAGGCTGGAACTCGACCACTTTTTACTTCGGCCATGTTCATCCAGCGTACTTTTCCAACCAAATCATAAGTTAATCCAACATCAGATGAAACTCAGATACTTTGACATGAACATATAACACGTTTGTCTCTATCGAAAACATCGTTCCTGGTCAAGGATGACTCAGGGTCAGCTATGAACTCCTTGAGAAGTTAACACTAGAGCGACGTTTGGGTGAACTTTATTGATGGATCGTTTTAACCATTCAAATGGGTTTGACGGTCTGGCAAAAAGAAATAAAAAGCAGCGGCCGCCATTCTTAGAGGCTGTAACAGTATATACAGTGACAAGATGGAAAAAAAACATGGAAAATGATTTGCAAGATTATGTTTTTTGAAGTCTTAACCATTCATATGATATATTATAGTTTAGAAAATTGACTACATATCAGTGAAAGATCATAGACCCTCTTATATAGTTCCATTCACAGGAAAATTGTTCAACAAGTCCTAAAATGATTGTACGGAAGTCAATTCAGTTCTAAATCTTTTAATTATGCTAATTTAGTCATAAACATTTAGAAAAATTGCCAATTTTGTTCGAAACCTTTCAATTATGTCAATTTAGCCCTAAAACTTTTGATAATTTGCTAATTTAGTTATAAACATTTTGACGATTTATCAATATAGTCCTGCCGACCAAATATTCAAATAATAGGTTTATAATTAAATTGGCAAATTTTCAAATGATTTAGGACTAAATTGACACACAAAAAAAAGGTTTATAACTAAATTGGCAAATCATCAAAAAGTTTAGGACTGAATTGGCACAATTAAAAAGTTCAACTGGCCTAAAGCTATCAGGGTACAAGCAACTAAGAAAGGGCCCTTTCTTTCACATTTGGATCTTCAATCATTGTCCAAAATGGGGGACAAATTTTGTAGGATGCCTGTCTTTGGATGTTCATGTGATTACTTGAACTGTTTATGTTTTTCTAATCTTGTACTTCGACTACATATTGGCCGTGTTTAAGGAAAAGGTCCATGCGAACAATAATTGGAACATTTTTATGACTTTTCAATTTGACCTTGTACATGCATGTGTCACGGATTGTGATTCTCTCGTACTCTTGTACCCTTGTGAGTGGTGCTCGGAATTATCGGGTGAAGAGTGAGGATGCAAAAGGGATAAATACAATTGGGTCGTAAGAGTGGTGTCAGGACGATGAGTACTAGAAGTTATAGAATGGAAATAATATACCCTTAAGAGCTCTGAAGGCGGGGTTGGCCTCCCGTGCACAAACTGGTTGAAAGCTGATATCGCTCTTTTGATTAGGCCATGGCAAGCCAAAACCAATTGTGATGCCTAAAGTATTCTAGGTGTCTCGCTCAATGAACTAGACACCGAGCTTAGTTGGGCGTGATACGATCCGATACGAGAAAACTATTCGCCGTATTGTTCTTTGGAACAACTATAGAACGAGGGTTGGCCTAGTGTAAACGACCCACCATGCACCGCATGGGCTATTCCACGGCCAAGGAACTGTCAGCCTATGAAAGATGGTATTAGAGCAGGATCTCTCCAGTAGTTGAGTGAGTCAAAGAAAACCTGTGGTCTACCCAATCCTACAAGGGCGAAGAGTGAATTGCCAAAGCCAAAAAATGCTCAAAAAAAAAATGCGACTCTCAACCAGCTTGTAGGATGACAATGGGGGCACAGAAAAGGATCAATTCCTCACTAAATAGGAAAACATTTCTGAATCAATTTGGTGAGTCTCAAGAAAGGTCTACTACCACGATATCAACAAGGAGAAAAACCTCCATTGGTTTACTGAGATTATGAGAATCCAAAAGTTGGCGAAGAATGATGCTGCCAAAATGGTGCAGTTGGCGAATGTCACACTTGTCAGGGAAAGCACAAGTAACCGAGGGTGCCAAACGGCTCTGATCGAGAAAAGCTACCTGTGGAGAAAAGTTGTTTTGTTGGGCAAGCGTCACCACTTATGTAAGTCCCAAAAAAGCGGTAATGATGGTCAAGAAGTGACGCAGGGAAGCAACAAAATAGCTCGCAACAAAGGCGTTGCTGAATTGAGTGGGGAGAATGTCATGGATCGTAATTTTATCATGCTCACGTACCATTGTAAATGGTGCTCGAGGTTATTGGGTGAAGAGTGAGGATACAGAATGGAGGAATACAACCGGGTCATACAAGGGGTATCAAAACGGTTGGTGTTAGGAGTTCTAGAATGGAAAGAATATACCCTTAGGAACTCTGAGAGCAGGATTGGCCTTTTGTGCACAAACTGGTCGGAAGCTAATGTCGCTCTTCTGATGAGACCATGGCAGGTCGAAATCAATTGTGATGCCTAAAGTACTTTGCATGTCCCACTCAATGGACTAGAAGCCCGAGCTTAGTTGGGCATGGTACAATCCGATACGCGGAAGCGATTCACCATATTGTTCTTTAGAACAACTATAGAACGAGGGCTGGCCTTGTGTGAATGACCCACCAGGCGTCACACGGGCTATTCCGCGGCCAAGGAACAGCCGGTCCGTGACACATGCATATAGCACGCAAGTATGGACTAAAAAGGCTAAAAAAGACCAGCACACGTAATGCTTATTATCAATTAATACCTTCTTCGAGTTACTTCTTTTTTCCCCTTTTGGGGGGTGAAATTACTTTCTTTTGTTTCATCCGTTGATTGTTACAATTTGGAGGGAAAATAACTAAAAAAGTTTTAAACCTATTATACTTGTATCAATTCACTCATAAACTTTTCAATTTGACAATTAAGTCCAAACTTTTTCGCTTTTTGCCAATTAAATCTATCTGGCTAAGTTTAATTGGAATTCACTAACATAGACACCAAAAGTGCCACGTTGGACGGCCGGTGATGGCGTGGACAATTTTTTTATAGTTTTTTAAGAATTTTTTTACTTTTTATTATTTTTTATTCTTCTCCTTTTCTTGAAATAAACTATCATGGATCTGAGTGTCCAGCCCCAGTCACAAGGTCTGGAAGACTTTTTGGACAAATCTAAGTAAGAGTATTGGGTGAAAAGACCTAACACGGCCCGATCCTAGCCAAAGCCTAGCACGGTCTAACCCAAAGATTTGCATGTAAAAATTTTATGATAGATAGGTTTGGAAAAAATTTAAGACCAATGTTAATACCTATCCAGGTTGAGCCCGCTCAATGATCATCTCTAACTTGAAAATGAAATTAGTGCGTATCGATATATAATTGACAATCATTAGGAGAATAATTTTACCTAAAGTTAGATTTATTTGACTTTTCTTAGCTTCCACTTTTAAGTGGCTCTTCCCATCTTTGTGCTTATATAGAAATCATGCTTATTAATAGAAATTATAAGACTTATATACCAATTCAGGTAACTTCACCTGCAAAAGTTTCATAAAACCTCTTTATCGAACTGAGCAAGTCCCACTCTTCACGTGGCTTAGCCATAAAACCCTGCAAGTAGTGGCATCTTTGATACATTGAAATGGCCCAGCTAAACCAGATATGGATACAAGTTCCCCCGAAAAACCTAGTAATCTATCGCAATACCAAACTTTCAACTCTTATGGCCCAAATGCCTACCGACCATCTAGGGGGAAGAACAGCATTGGTGTCAAAACTTGTGTACGGATGCCACTTTGATGCCAAAACTTTCAATCGGATCACTTAAGTGCTAAAAGTTGTGAAAAACGATCACTTAAGTGCTACTTCGCCGGAAATCCGACGTGGCATTTTTTTATTAATTTCTCAAGCTGATGTGGCTCGCCGGATGCTGATGTAGCTCGCCGGAGGCCGGCCCTCGCCGAGGCCACGGCGGCCTCGCTGGGCCTCGCCAGGAGGAAGGCGACGCCGGGCGAGGCCGGCCATGGCCGGTGGCCGGTGGCCAGACGCCGGCAATCGGAAATAAGAAGAAAGAAAAGAAAAAAGAAAAGAAAGAAAAAAAAATAAGAAAAAAATATTTAAAAAATTAAATTATACACATGGAAATGCCATGTGTCATTAAAATTTAAATATAAAAGTCATGTATTAAATTTGATCAGAATTTCTCGTCGTTGGCACTTAAGTGATCATTTTTTCTCCGATTTGGCACTTAAGTGATCGCCGGCGTAAACTTTTGGCACTTAAGTGATCCAAATGAAAGTTTTGGCACCAAAGTGGCCTCCGTACACAAGTTTTGGCACAAATATTGTTCTTCCCCTAACCATCTAGCATGGTCAGAGTGACAATATTTTGCGTGTGTGAGTCCCCCTTTGATGAAGCCCCATCTAAGTTTCTTTCTGTGAAGAAACCGGGCTCTTTAGGCTCAGGCAGAACCAAACCACAATTAAGTATCATACAAATTACATATGACATAGCTGGCCTATCTTCAGGGAACTTTTGGACACACAACAAGCCCACCTGAATGCATCTTTCCACTTGGGTTCTATCAAATGAGCTGTGTAGGCATACCTCCATCATCTCCAAGGCTCTACCTTCACTCCAAAGCAACCATGCCTAAAGAAAAATTGGGAACTCGTGTGCTTGGTCATTGAGAGATCACCCTGAATGACCGTGTGAAAGATACGAGAGAGATGGAATGCCAGTGTTAACAGTGCCTGTTTACTTACATGTCCGAGAAGATTATGGTGATGGCTTGGATGGGAAAATCCTCTATTTCTTTTGCCGCTGATTATCTCCAACAGGAGCACTCCAAAGTTATATATGTCCGACTTCAAAGAGAATTTCCCATCCATAGCATACTCAGGGGCCATGTAGCCGCTGCATTTTGCAAATACAAGGTTTTTAGGCTGTGGTCCTCTGCAATTGTAACAGCCTGAATTTCGATGTAATTCCGGGATCAATAAAACTGACATTATTTCGCATTTCATTTTAGTAAGTCTCGCTCAGAGCTAATCACTCTAAGGATACTAACCAAAAGGGAATGGCTAACTAGGAAGATGGTACGTGGATCGGGGACTCGATCGCGAATCGAGCACCGATCTTGAGAAATGATGAGGAAATATTTTGGGCCAACGTGGACCGATTATAGGAAAAGTGACGGATTTGATTTGGCCAAGTCCAACAATGTACAATCGGGTCGCGGGTGATTTCGCAAGTCCGAAAGTGCACGTGGCCAACCAGTCCCGAACTTAAACCGAACGATCGCGACCTATGAAACTAGTGATAATCCCTCTCATTCTCTGAGTGATCGGGACCGTCATGACTCGGATAACCCTAAGTCGATACGCGTAAATCCTAAACAGCCGCCCATTAGTGAGAGACCTTAAAATTTGAAATCTAGCGAGTTTTGTTCACGAAATTGAACACGAACTTTGATGTCGACTTTCGCGAGCTTAAAGGACTATTTTCACGATTCTGACGTCATATTATGCTGGCCACACACGTTTGGGGTAAGTACAGTCGAAAAATGGAATTTCGATATGGAAGTCAAAATTTACTATTTTACCCCTGTGGACGCCGACATTTGTTTTGAGGCCATATGAGATTATTTTTCGAGGCCGATGCCATTTTTGGGTGGCCACGCATATATGGAGTGGTTACGGTCAGAAATTGAAATTTTGGCTCGGAAGTGAAAAATAATATTATTTTAATCCCCAGGACTTTGCAGTCGATTTTCGAGGACTTAAGAGGCTATTTTCACGAATCCGACGCCATATTATGTTGGCCACACTCAATTAGGGTTAGTATAGACAAAAATTGAAATTTCGCCCGGGGACCGGAAAAATGATCATTTTGCCTCTAGGTTATTTTTGGGTTTCGAATTTTGGGATATTCTTAGATTAATCAGGTCTGAAAAATCAGCTCAATTATTGAACTTTGGATATTTTTGCCCTTCAATTATTAGATAAAGACAAATAAGGGCCGTTGGATCAAGGGTATTTTGGAAAATTACTCAGATCGACGACACGTGGCACCCTTAGCCCCCTATAGTTGACCGGTCTGACCTTTCTCTCTCTCTCTCTCTCTCTCCTCCCTCATTTTCGGCCAGCAGCCCCCCCAACCAACCCCTCCTCCATGTTTTCCTCGTCCTCCGCCGATTTTCCTCGCCACCCGCCGGAGCTCGTCGCCGCCGCATGCGCCGCCGCCCGTCCAGCCGCTCCGCCGTGCCGTCGCCTGACCTTGCCACCAGCCGACCGACTCTCTCTCTCTCTCTCTCTCTCTCTCTCTCTCTCTCTCTCTCTCTCTCTCTCTCTCTCTCTCTCTCTCTCTCTCTCTCTCTCTCTCTCTCTCTCTCTCTCTCTCTCTCTCTCTCTCTCTCTCTCTCTCTCTCTCTCTCTCTCTCTCTCTCTCTCTCTCTCTCTCTCTCTCTCTCTCTCTCTCTCTCTCTCTCTCCCGTTTTCTCTCTTTCTCTTGGCCAAGGAACGCCGGAGCATCGACGGACCGCCGTTCCGTCGCCGTCCAGCCATGCCGTACGTCACCGTAGGCCGCCGTCCGTACGACGTCCCCCCCGTACGCGTCCGTACCGCCGCCCCGTACCGTCGTCCGTACGCCACCGTCCGTACCGCCGTCACCGTCGCCGCCTCTGAAACGCCGCCGCTGATTTCGCCGTTCACCGGCAATCGGCCGCTCGTTTCTCGTCGTCGTGGTCTAGAATTAGGTGAGTGTATTTTCCTAAACCCGGATTAGGACTGATAGTGCATTTTCTGGATTGGGTTGAGTATTATCGGTGTGGATAGGAAGAAATTAGAGCACCGTATGGTGAGGTATATTATTAGGTTAATATTTGTGATTTATTGGGCTAGCACGGACTGATTGAGGATTAGGTGACTGGACTGTCGGGTATGCTCGGGCTGAATGATTTGTTGATTGCTGCGCCCAATTGTTGCGAAATTGAATAATGCCATGTCGTGTGACTGTGTGGCCGACTAATGCGAAGTGTGATTGGCTAATTGATGGCATGAATTCGACTGGATGCCTGAAGTTATTGTTGCTCATGGTGTATTGTACTGCATTGCATGGCCACGTATTATGAATGCCGAGAATGAGGCGTGTGATGAAATTGTGCGAGAATGCGTGCCTGTCATGAGCATGTGATCATCTAATTATGCCCTGATGCATTTTACGCGGGATTCAGATAAAAACGGACTGTGTGTATGTATGATCACGATTCGCCCTGATGCGTGTTACGCGAGGTATGCCGTCCTGATGCGTTTACGCGGGACGATACTCGGTTCATCCGGAAGACGATCAACCTGATGCGTTTTACGCGGGCTCTGGTTCGTGAGGAGATCGGTGTTGCGCCTGATGCGTTTTACGCGGGCTAGAGACACCGGGCCATGACCACTTTGGCGCGGACCGTGGAGTGTTGTGGGCCTTCGGGTCGATTGATATACATATACATATATATATGTATACATATATATATGTATATATATATATATATACATAAATGAGCATTGTGCCAACGTGCATTGTTCGAGCTGAATCATAAGTATGGCAAATGTGTGCCAGCGTATGTGGCTGATGTGTGTGCCGATGACTTATGTGTGAGACAGGCACTGATGAGCATGAGCATGTGTATGACGCACGTGTGAGTGAGTGTGATTGCGTCTATGCCATGATTATTGTGATTATATAATATGCCTAACCTGCAGGGTCAATGTGATGAACGGTCTGGGCCTGAGGGCCTAGATCATTGGTTGTGTGTAGTATGGTTTGTTGGTCAGGAAATTGCATGTTAGCCTAGCATAGGTTTAGGGGTTTATACTAGCTGAGATTCGTCTCACGGTTGTAGTAACCCACATTTTCAAACCTCCAGCCGTAGGATGCCGAGGACACCACCACTTTTTGGGATAACGCATGTCATTCAGCTGTCGTCGAGCGTGCACCCCTGTGGAGACGGGACAGCCTATGTGAGATACTACTCAGTGTTATTTGTGAATATGAGAGAGTCTTACTATCATACTCAGGAATATGTGGCTTGGTGCTACATAGGAGCTGATGGCGTGACTGGACCCCCTCTCAGAACTTTTAACGTTCTGGTAGATGTGAATGATGTCATGATCCCGCAGATGGCAAGTAGTGAAATTTCAAATCCTCCAATCCCGCCTGATTGGAGCAGCCAGGGCGAGACCGTGGATGGACCTGCTGCCATGGTCGAGGAGGTTGAAGAGCCCGAAGTGCTGTATGCTGATCCGGAACCCTTAGACCATCAAGCCGAAATTGAGCCAGAGCCGATGGAATTAGACCCGGAGCAGAACGGAGAAGTGGCGGAAATAGGATCGGATGAGGAGATAGGAGCCGAGGACGAGAGAGTAGCAGCAGCAGATATGGAGTCAGAGGAGCAGTCGGATGAATCCTCGGAATCCTCAAATCCTGACTGGAATCCCTAGGAGTACCTTGAGCCATAGCTAGCAGTAGAGGGCAAGTGACTTTTTTACTGTAGTCCTCCTTGAGTAGTTGACCTCCCGAGCCACTTCCCTTTTTGACTTAGCGGCTGTTTGGTTTTTCCCAGTCGTTGGTGTTTCCTCTGCGATTGTAGTGAATACTGTAAAAAGAGTTTTAAAATAGTAATATAAGTATGTACATATTTTCTGCGTTGATCGTTGTTTATTGCTTGGCTATCCTTGGCTCGTATTTTATAATAGTCAGGGTTTGTTATGTATTGCTTCCGCATGTGTTTGATCTCTGCTTGAACACGTTGGGTCGGCGACGCTTCCTGGGACGTCGCACACGAATCGACCAGAGGTGGGATGTCGCACTTCATTAGCGTACGGGACGTGACAGCAATAATGAGTGCTTCTTGTCAAGAACCAAAAGAAAAGACTTACTAAGTTCCAATGACTCTGTTTGTTCTCGCTTCTTTTTCGTTAGCTCCGAAGATTCTTGCCAAGCCAAAATCTGAGATTTTAGGGTTTAGGTCGCCATCTAGTAATATGTTGCTTGCTTTAAGATCTCGGTGGATTACTTGAAGTTTGGAATCACGGTGAAGATAGAGAAGTCCTCTTGCAATACCGACAACAATGTCAAACCGTCTTTGCCATGTCAACAACAGGCTTTCTTCTTGATCTGTGGATGGTTCAAAATTCACATGATCAATCTCGACAAAATAACTAATGAAAAGTCCTAACTTAGATCAGTATCAATATGAAAGAGTATTATTTGATCAGTAGGGAGCGAAATTGTTTGACCAAATATGAAGTAATTCAAGCTCTTGCTGTCCATGTACTCGTAAAGCATGATCCTCTCCTCTCCCTCAATGCAACAACCTAGAAGACCCACAAGATTCCGGTGTTGAAGCCGTGCAATCAAGAGTACTTCATTCTTGAACTCTTCAAGACCTTGTCCGGAACTCTTTGATAACCTCTTGACTGCTACTAGCTGTCCTGTCTGAAAATTTCCCTACAAAACAGCAAAATCGTTGTTATATGCGTCACCAGTTCGGTGCAGAATGATATGTACAAAACTCTGTACCTTATAAACAGGACCGAAGCCGCCAGCCCCAATCATATTGTCTTTAGAGAAATTGCTTGTAGCACTTGCAATGGCGGCAAGATCATATAATGGTAAATCGATGTCTTCTTTTGTGATTTCTAGACCTAGTAAAGTAATATGCATTGATTTGCATTAGCATAGGACTATGACAACGAACTAACGTGCCTATATCCAATTGAAGCGAGGCTACTTTGAGTTTATAATGAAATCTGCCTTAATCGAAGACCAGGCTTACCTCCAATCCTAATTCTCCTTTTCTTATGCTTTGCACCCCACAATGCAGTTCCAACCGCTAGCAATCCACCAATGATTGAACTCAATACGACAGCTACTAATATTATTTTCCTCCTGGTTCGGTCATGAATGGCATCTAGAGTAAAGAAAAAGAGTTGGGAAGATTAACTATTTCCAAACCTCACTATTTCCAAACTTCTCTTGCCCAACGAACAAGAATTTCAATAAATTAGTAGAAAAAAAGTCAACTAGCATAAGTATGAATACCTAGTTCAGAAGCTGACAGGCGTAAGTATAGAGCTTGCACGTACTTCCCATCTTCGAGCATTCTCATGTCAATCAAGTCCCCGAACCACATGAGGCAGCCACTGCCTCCTCCTGTGATATCTGAATTAGCATAAGCCGTGCACGAACAGTTCTTCAAGCACTCGTCCTTGCATTCCTTGAGGCTCATACTCCTGTTCAGCGTTACCTCCAACGGGTCGGGCAGTTTAACTTTTTTAATTTCCATGAACCCTTCTCCTTTTGAACAATTCGTGGGTATTGTCCTCTTGCATCCACTGGAAAAAACACGGACCGCCCATTCATCCGGCGACTTAGGCATGAACCCTTTCACACATTCGCACAAATTACTGCTGCAGATGGCATTAGCACCGCAGCTGCCATAAAAATCGCAAAGATCACTAGGGAACGCGAGCATGACATTCCACATGGCACTTTTCGATCTATTGACCACAAAAATCTGCAGCACTCCCAAATAGTTTAATTTCATCATCGAGAAAAGTTGCCTGTTCTGAACCTCAAACATGAAGGAGATCTCAGTTTCATTGTACACAAACATGGGAACATAAGCTGGATTTGATCCAGCGGGAAGGCCAACAAATTGGACTCCGTTCCATTGCCCTGTTCGAAATATTTTTCTATGCCTATCCACTTGGACTACTTCATACTGAGGAAGACCCTGACTGTAGTTTAAACTGTGGACATAATCTCCAGGAGAAGGGTCATCCATGCTTTTCCACGCAGTGAGACGGCGTTCGAGACCCGTTTTCAGGTTCAACACCAGCTTCATACCCGCTAAAAGCGTGTCAGATGGGTAATCGAAGCTTTGCCACGAATAGGATTCATCAGAACTTGAAAAGGAGCTGTCCCAAAGAACAAGATTACCTGAATCCAGGAGCTGCGCAATTGGATTCCGGAGGACCCTAGACGACTTTGAAGACCAAACCACACCATTCGACTGGTTGAGAACAACTAGATTGCCCACATTGGTGAATGTGAGAACACCGTTACGGTCCGCTATCGGCTTGTTTCTATTAGCAACCCACACGACCGTTCTAGGACTAAACTTGTACCATATACCCAAGTAGCTCATACTCGAGTTGCCAGGAGTAAAGAATCCTAGCTCAAAGGTTAGGTCTGAAGAAACCAGTTTTTCTCCATGACTGATGGAACGGTTTGTGCCCAAAGTATCGGTTGCAAGTGACAAACCGATCGTAGGGACGATGATGAAAATGGAGAATGTGATCTTTGCCATTGTTTGCAACTGTACTCTTCTAAGTTCTAACCCCATCTTTATAACCAAATCACTCTAAACTTACCAACAATGTGAACACAGCTCATACGCACCACTTTTCACTTAGGCCGTGTTCATACCTTGTACTATTCCAGCCGAATCATTCAACGTCAGATGAAACTCAGACACTTTGACACGAACCTAACGCGTTTGTCTCCGTCGAACCCATCATTCCTTCTCAAGAATGATTCCAGGGTCAACCAAGCCCGTTTGGCCTTCAAGAAACGACATAGGACGTCAACACTCGAGCGGCGTTTGGGCGCACTTTCTTCGCACGTCATTTTAAACCTTCAAATGGGTTGGACGGTATTGCAAAGAGAATTGAACGACAGCAGCCGCCATTGTGACGTGGAAAAAGGACAAATCTGAAGAATTAGATAGGTGATTATATATCCGGCTTCTCACGCGCCATGTCACTCGTCCGTTGATGAGAATTTTAAAGTTCTAAGATTTGATCAAAACAGAATGGTAAATCACTTTTAAGGCGGTAAACTTTTTTATGTTCGATATGTGTGAACGAGAAAATTTTGATATTCATTTAAGATGAGCCCATCGTCTAATAGTTATAATTTAAAACATTGATATAGGCCATTATAATACCAAAAAGAAAATTAACTATCCAAATCTGATGTAGCCAGCAAGATTTACCTAGGGGGTGAATAAGGCTGCGCATGGCAACTTGCCAAATAATGTTTGATTCTGTTCTTTTATTCCCAGAATCAGTTTGGGAACAGAAATTCGTTTGTTTAATTTTTTGATTCTGGGCACAAATTCTTGCAAATTTGTGCCCATAATCAGTTTTAAAGCAAAATCAAGAATAAAAAAAAAATAACTTCTTGATTCTGGGAACAAAAATGAGAATCAGTTTTTTTTTCTTCTTCTTTCTTGGTTTTTAACGTAGCTTCTAATGTCCAGCGCAAGGGCCACCCTCGCCATATCTGGAGAGATTAAAATATTTTAATAAAAAAATTATTAATAAAAAAATTTTACCGGCCATGGCCAGCGACCAAGCCATGGCGAAAAAAATTATTATTAATAAAAAAAATTTTACTAGCCATGGTGAAAAAAATAAAAAAAAAATTTCAATAAAAATATTTTTTATTAAAATATTTTAATAAAAAATATTATTAACAAAAAAATTTATTCATAAAAAAATATTTTACCGGCCATGGCTAGCGACCAGGCCATAGCGAAAAAAATAAAAAAAATATTTTCAATAAATATTTTACCGGCCATGGCTAGCGACCAGGCCATGACGAAAGAAAAATTAAAAAAATTTCAATAAAAAAAATTTTAGTAAAATATTTTGCAGGCCATGGAGGAGAACAAAAAAAGAAAATAAAAAAAGAAAGAAATATTAAAATATTTAAAATATATTAATAAAAAGAAATTTTATGCTATTACCAAATGCATTTATTTTTTTTTTTTTTATAACCCAGGGAACCCCTGCACGGCCGACAGCCGGGAGGTAAACCCTGGGGGCGACACGTGCTAGCCACCACACACGTGCACCGGTTAAGTCATCCTGCGGCGCCCGGGATTCGAACACTCAACCTTTTGCGAGAGGAAGAGCGCCACCCAAGTGGGTGGTTACCAAATGCATTTATGTTCTTTTACTATTTCAAGAATGGAAATTTTGGGCCGTTACCAAACACCTTCAAATGCTCAGAATCAGTTCCCGGGCACATAATCAAAAAGAATCATTTCTTAGCAGAATCAGTTCTCGGGTATAGAATCGTTGCCATGCGCACCCTAAGTAATTTAAAACTTTTTGATCAATTTTTAAATCGAAAACAAATGATCAATATTAAAATCTAAAAAACAATCAGAATTTGTGACAAATGTGCTAGTGTGTAGTATATATATAAACTAAGAGTTTAGGGGTAGAAAAACTGTACACAAAAGATTATAGTGGTTCAGTTTAAATCAAGCCTACGTCTACTCTCCCACGCTGACAGTCTATCGACTGGATTTCACTATGTGATCAGGAAGGATTACAAGTTCTAAGTGATATCACTCTATTAATGATAGAACTCTCTATCTCACATAATCACTCTTATAAAACGTCTCTCAAGATTTCAGTGTTTTGCTCAAGAAAGACAAGTAGTAGAATCGGAGCATGCTCAGACTTGAACTTATTAATTCTTGATTTTGTTCAATGCCTTCTGCTGCTCGCTAATCTCCTTTTATACTCCTCCACTTCCAAACTAGCCGTTTGACAGTTTTCATAGGATCATCTTTCAATCTTCACCTTGGACAGATTTGTATAAAATCGATTGAGTAGCAGTTAGTTAACAAAATTTGAATCCCGCTAAATCTGATTGCCTATACAACCAGAATCTTGGTTTCTATAAGTAAAGTTTTATCCATTGTGAGATATGTTTGCCTTAATGTTTGATTGTCAATCAATTATAACCTTTTAAGATTGAGTCAATCAAAACTTTCCTTTTGCGAAATCATGACAGATCGCTAGCCGTTATATTCATTTTGAATAATTTCTGGTTCAGAACTTAAGTCAGTGTGGATCTTCAGTAAGGTCTAAATCTTTCAAAGATAGAGTCTGAAGTTCTTTATCTGCTTAATATAACATCTAAGTGACTTTTTAGTAAAGTCTGAACTTCTCGTTTTAAAAGCCATAAAGTCTGAAATTTTCCTTCTGGTCCTCGTAAAATCTGAGCGTCCAGAAGTTTAGTTATCTTGAAGTATTAAAGTTACCACTTTCAGAATATGTATACCTAGATCAAAATACTTCATAGCGCATATCAGACTTACAAAATTAACATAGATAATTTTGTCGACTTCAAATCCATTAGGAGATTTCCTCAACAAAATCAATAATCACGGACTTGGATCATGGATTATACAATAATTGGGCTATACGAATTGCCTATCGATGCGCACGTAATGCCTTCGTGGCATCAATTGATACCCCCTTCGTGCTACTTTGTTTCGTTTTTTTTTTTCCCTTTTGGGGTGGAAATTACTTTGTTTTGTTTCGTGCGTTGATTATTACAATTCGGATATATTCCTTTCATAAGCCAACGACATTTTGGAAAAATGGTAACTTCAAATCACGGATTTGACAACCTGGACCCAGCCATAAGGTCCCAATGATTTTTTGTGCAAGTTTGAGTGAGAGCATTTGATGAAAAAGCCTAGCTCAGCCCTATTGAGCCCAAGTCAAAATCCCTATCCGATCCAGCCCGAAGATTTGCATAAAAAAAAGGGAAAAAGCCACAAAAAATCCCAAACTTTGCCACTTGTGACACATTTACCCCAAACTTTTTTTTGTGACACCAAAAACCCCAAACTTTACTATTTGTGACACATTTACCCCAATGTACATTGTCTATGGGCATTTTCGTCTTTTTGCTTTTTTCTTTTTTTTATTTTTTTTTCCTTTCCGGCGAGGGCTCCCTCGCCGGATCCGGCGAGGGCGAGCCTCGCCGGCGCCGGGCGAGGGTCGCCCTCGCCTGGGCGAGCGAGGGCGCGGGTCGCCCGACGCCGGCGAGGGTCGCCCTCGCCAGATCCGGCGAGGGCGAGCCTCGCCGGCGTCGGGCGACCCTCGCCGGCGTCGGGCGAGGGTCGCCCTCGCCTGGGCGAGCGAGGGCGAGGGTCGCCCGACGCCGGCGAGGCTCGCCCTCGCCGGATCTGGCGAGGGCGAGGCTCGCCCGACGCCGGCGAGGCTCGCCCTCGCCGGATCTGGCGAGGGCGAGCCTCGCCGGCGCCGGGCGACCCCTCGCTGGCGTCGGGCGACCCTCGCCCTCGCTCGCCCTCGCTCGCCTAGGCGAGGGCGAGGCTCGCCCGACGCCGGCGAGGCTCGCCCTCGCCAGATCCGGCGAGGGCGAGCCTCGCCGGATCCGGCGAGGGCGAGCCTCGCCGGCGTCGGGCGACCCTCGCCTTTGCTCGCCCAGGCGAGGGCGAGCCTCGCCCGACGCCGGCGAGGCTCGCCCTCGCTCGCCCAGGCGAGGGCGAGGGTCGCCCGACGCCGGCAAGGCTCGCCCTCGCCAGATCCGGCGAGGGCGAGCCTCGCCGGCGTCGGGCGACCCGCGCCCTCGCTCGCCCAGGCGAGGGCGACCCTCGCCCGACGCCGGCGAGGCTCGCCCGGCGCCGGCGAGGGAGCCCTCGCCGGAAAGGAAAAAAATAAAAAAAAAAGAAAAAAGCAAAAAGACGAAAATGCCCATAGACAATGTACATTGGGGTAAATGTGTCACAAATAGTAAAGTTTGGGGTTTTTGGTGTCACAAAAAAAGTTCGGGGTAAATGTGTCACAAGTGACAAAGTTTGGGGTTTTTTGTGGCTTTTTCCCTAAAAAAAATTTATGATCAACAGGTTTAAGTAAAAACTTAAGAGTTAAGACCGTTCCGGGCCCCACTCAACTCGAGCCCGTTCAATGAACATCTGTAATTTAAATGGTTTGTCAATATTATATTAGCGACAATCATTGGGAAAATAATTTTACCATTTAATCTTTGATCGTCATATGATTTTATTATTAGTACTATATAGATGATAAAAAAAATGAGGGGTGCAATCAAATATGATATCATGTGATATATTTAGACAAGATCTAAAGTTAGATTTATTTGACTTTCCTTGGCTTCTAACTTTTAAGTAGCTCTTTCTCATTTATATGGGAAAAATTGTCTAAAAGTCCTAAACCTATTGCATTTTTGCTAATTCAGTTCTAAACTTTTTAATTGTGCCAATTGAAACCTAAATATTTTCACATTTTACTAATTGAGTTCATCCGATCAATTTTAGCTGGAAATCGCTGACGTAGATATTGGCCGTCTTACATGGCATAACCGCCGCTGACGTAAACAATTTTTAATAATATTTTATTATTTTTAAATTTTTTTCCTTTTTTTTTCTTTTCATCTCTTTTCCTTCTTTACTTTTTTTTTCCTTTTCTCCTTTTTTCTTTTTTTCTTTTTTCCCTCCGCTGGCCTCATACGAGGCAACGCTTGCTTGGATGAGGGTTGCCCTCGCCAGCCTGGCCCAAGCAAGGGCGACCCTCGCAAGATCAAACAAGAGTTTGCAATCACCAGCCCAAGCGCGTGCGGCCCTCACCTGAGGCTGGCAACCTCCACTAGCCATCGATAAGGCCCAGCAAAGGCAAAAAAGAAAAGAAAGAAAAAAAGAAGAGAGAAGGAAAAAAGAGAAAAAGTAAAGAAGGAAAAGAGAAGAAAAGAAAAAAGGGAAAATTTTATCAAAATTCAAAAAAATTCATTAAAATATTATTAAAAATTGTTCACATATCAGTTGTGCCACGTAAGACGGCCAATGTCCACATTAGCATTTTTCGGCCTAAATTGACCGAATGAACTCAATTGACTAAATGTGAAAATGGTTAGGACTCAATTAGAATAATTAAAAGGTTTAAAATTGAATTGGCAAAAGTGTGATAGGTTAGAATTTTTTAGACAACTTTTCCCATTTTTGTGCTTGATATGGAAATCATGCTTCTTACGAGAAACTATGTGAGACTTATCTGAATGTATCAGTATTCTCTCAAGTAAATATATGAGTCAATTGGGCCTCAAATCATGACTTGTGATTTTAATAAATACATGGATGGTTGAGTTGCATTTGAGGTGATATGCTGTGATTTCAATGAGACTTTTTACTAGATGGAATAAGTTCACCCTTCCTAATTGAACAGAAAGGATCTCAATCTTTTTCGACTACTCATCGTTTTTTTGTTAAAATCAGAAGCAACATACATCTCCTTTTGCTATTTGCAGATTAAACTTTGAATTGTTAATGATGACTAACGATATTTGCATGTGACAGATGGCCAAAGCATATACGCTTGTATATGGATTATTCTAGCTAGTATCGATAGATCATATATGATTTGAAATCATTAGTGGAAATAAAATCTTTATTTTCTCTAAGATCATTGCGAAAAGCATATATTATAATTCTACAGGAAATGAAAACAAAATCATTAAAAAATTTATTTCTCTTTTCTCAGAAGCACACACAGACAGTTCAAATCAAGATACATATTGATATAGGTGGTTATCTGATATGCAAGTCACATATGCCTTGATTTCAAGTTCACTTCTGTGAACAGATCAGTGTTTAAAAAAAATTTTTGTCACTAATGACAGGCATACAGAATCAAAACTAAGGACTATCCAACAACTTACATAGCACAGCAATGAGCGTTGATCTCTCTCTCTCTCTCTCTCTCTCTCTCTCTCTCTCTCTCTCTCTCATGCAAATCTAAAAGGGTAGTGAAAGCTCTGCGAAGGTAGGTCGAATAAAATAAAAGGGATGTCCACGAATCTGTCACAGGAGCATGTAAGCTTTCTTGAAGCAACTGCGAAAAAGGCATGCGAGAAGCTGATATGCATGTACTTTAGCTGAAGGAAACTGCAGAGAAACTTCCTCTGTCAGTGAACTTCTCCTTCAAAAGATCCACGACAAATTGTTCGTCACGCTGCTCTCAGTATCACGCCCCCTCTTATTCAAATGAAAATCGAAGCACAAAACCCAAAAAAGAGGAGAAAGATCTATCACAAGCTTTCTCGTCCATCCACTTATATTGTAATTCCTCAAAATATCAATATATGTGTGAAAAAGCAAACTTGCGATCTTATAATAAACACAAGTGTCTTCGTATCCAATGCCACGACATCAATCATAATAGTACGAGTATGTACAAAATACTCTTTTATCGTCATGCACCGCCATGGCGTTGCCAGCTATTGTTCATCTATTTTCCTTTTTTATTTGCTTTGAACTTAGATTATGCATGCCGAAAAATTGTTCAATGAACCTAGCACACATATTGAATTTAATTTGAACCGTCAGATCTTATGGGACCCACATGAGACCGACCTTTACACTCATGGAATCTTATGGATGCGCGTAAGCGAAAGCAACAAGAGATTTAATTGCATATCATGATTGAGTAGTGACTTATCAACATGTAGCACAAGCCAGTCATATGGCACGATAACCTACTTAACCTACCGATATTGACAATCAAATATATCTATCAGCACTTCATGATAGATATAAGTTGATGATTAAATAGCTCACGGCATGACTTGGATCCTTAGTTGGTGATTACGCTAGTAACCTCACCAAGGGGTTATTTCCAACCAACAAGGGATTCCTGCACCCTGTCTACTAATGTGGCGGACTGCCAAACTGTGTTCCTTATTTTAATATACTAGTACCCACACGTCCTGCTTCCCCCAATCCCCCCTATATATATCTTCCCCTAGAGGAGGGAATATCATCTTGTTGCTTCACGTCTATGGGATGCCGAGGTCCGCACGAAATCTCATACGAAACAGTTTTACCTAATGCTTAGGAGGACTTCATGGTAAATATAAGCCGAAGAATAAATAGCTCATTGGTAGAGAAGAGACTAGGAAAACGAAAAGCCAAGGTCTTCGATCCATCATCAACTGGCTATTTTGCTTGCACTGATACGACAAACTAGTGCGAAGGACAGTGAAGGATACGGCTTGTACGAATGACATGGGACCACCAAAACGAA
Organism: Syzygium malaccense; assembly: GCA_031216405.1. NCBI lineage: Eukaryota > Viridiplantae > Streptophyta > Magnoliopsida > Myrtales > Myrtaceae > Syzygium > Syzygium malaccense. The sequence goes on along the minus strand of CM062258.1, from coordinate 3,302,394 downwards.
GATGAAACCCTAGCATTTAGTGAATACAATGTCGAACATTGCCTCAACTAGCTAGCCAAACCTACAGCGGCATGCATGGACCGGTTTGATTTGGTGGTATGTTCTTGATGAACGACATGATATGTTGACAGGATGGCTTCGATAAAATGCTTGAAATTTGATAGGACCATGTTACGTTGGCAACATAGAGTTTAGGGTTGAGATTTGTCGAATTTAGAGAGAGATAAATGGGATTTCCCTTAAGATCATGACATGTTATCATATTTAAAAGAAGTTGAAAATGATTATCGTGATTAAGTCAAGGATTCCAGAGAATCTCAGCTCACTTAGGCTCACTCAGCATGATTTTTCTTACTTTTGAGATCATTTTTAAGAGAGATTCTCCTACGGTAGTTGAAAGTTGAAACTACGGTTTATTTGAAAAAAAAAAAGATTATATATACTCATGTCTCGATTTTCCTGATTGGTTCATGTTCTTTGGAAATTTAAAATAGTTAAGATTTAATTGCAAAAGAAAATTTCATTATTGAACTGGGTCTAAAGATCCTTGCCTATCTGACTTGCAACTCAAAAATTTAAAACCATTATATTGTAAGAGCAGGCATAAATAAGGTTCATATATACTTCATTGCCGAGTAAAATTTCTCTACGGCTTGAACCAGTTTCTGATGCCGTGTCCAAAAATTTACATTCATATGTTCTAGCTATTAAGTTGTCACAGTATGCACACAAGATCCATACTCACTCCATTTGGGTAAGGTGGAACTCCGGCAAATAGAGAGATTCATCATCCATCCATATATACAAATAGTTTCCTCATTTCACATTTTCAAAGTGTGTGCAATGCAGATCATGTGTCAAACGACATAACGTACATGTGACACTCCAACATCTCGATATGGCTGTACACTACTTCCCCTTAAATGTTTGTTTGCTTCTTGATTTTGTTTACTTGTGGATATTAAGTTTTACAGCCAGAGAAATTGCACTACTTTCCTTAGGTGCTCTCCTCTTTTAGAAATCAATTCAAGTACTGATGAAACATCAGATTACACATGATCCTTATAATTAATTGCTATTTCCATAACCCAATCTTAGTAGATAGCTTAAGACCCAAATATAAAGCCCCGAATGAGCGGCGGTGATCAGTATGAGCCGCCGGTTTCGTTGACGGGGAACACGGAATTCACCTTCACCGCGACGTTGATCTCTCTCTCTCTCTCTCACTGTGTGCAGATGCGTTTACGCCTCTCCTGTACACTTGATAACACAAGAGCTGACGTGTGCTTCATTAAAGAGTGAATCTGACTTAACGCGCCCATGCAACTTCCAGGAAAGAGAAGGCCTCTCCACGGATCAGGAGATAGGAAATAAACAAATAAAGTAAGCAAACCAGAAAATGAAAGATGGTCGAAGCTCCCTCTTTCAATTAGATTCATCAAATCCGTTCACAGTCCCCCAGTTCGTACCTGCTATTCCTTGGTTTTAAATGCCCCTCCCTCTTTCCACGAACATTCCATCCATCTCTTTCTCTCTCTCAAAAATCATTTTAAAAACCCTTGCTTGCTCTCAACACCGTCACTCCCCAGCTGAGATCACACCCACCACTCTACCCGAGAACACAACACGACCCTCTTTTCCCTTGTCTGTTTGAATAAGTTCAAACACCAGAGTCTCTCATTAACCTCCAAATTCTTGATCATATTTATATTCATTCAATGGCTGCTTATGAGAGCACGATGAGCGCGGTTGACTTCGAGGACTACTTCCCCTCGATGATCGTCAGGCTCGGGGCCGAGGGCTTCATCGGCGAGCTCTGCAATGGGTTCCAGCTCCTGATGGACTGCGAGAAGGGCCTGATCACGTTCGAGAGCCTGAAGAGGAACAGCTTCCTGCTAGGGTTACAGGACATGGGCGACGACGAGTTCGTGTGCATGCTGCGAGAAGGCGATTTGGACGGGGATGGCAATCTGAACCAGCTGGAGTTTTGCATCCTCATGTTCAGATTGAGCCCTGGGCTGATGGACGGGTCCAAGCAGTGGGTGCAAGCTGAGGTAGATCATGTCATGATTTGAGTAATAATTTATAATAATAAGGCACCGTTTGTTTCGCAAAAAATAAATTTTTTGGAAAATATTTTTTTGAAAATAATCACTTGTATCACTTACCAAAATAAATAATTGAATAATATTTTCATCGTACACGAAAATATTTAAACTTAAATTATTATCTATAATGAAAATATTTTTCATTAGCTTATTATGTCGAGCGATACAAGTGATATCATTTTTAGGAAAATATTTTTCAAATCATTTTTTTTCGCGAAATAAATGGATCCAATAGAGGTAACGATGTAATCCTCTCTCCTTATTAGTTTTTTTGCCAAACTTGTTGCCAATAAAATTGGTAATTCCCGTTGTGATCTCGAACGAGCAAAGAGGAATAAGACCCGATCCTCAATTTTCGGACTTAGATTTTGGCATGGAAAAATCTCGTGCATGGATTTGCAGGTGTATGTTTTGGTTTTCGATTGATGATAGAACTAGAATCATGGGGCATGCTGCTTCTTCGACGGCCGTTTCTTTCGGTAAGAGAAAGAAATATAATGACTATCTAGATAGATATCAATTTAAAACACATCCAAAAGTGAGTTTTAAATTTTTTTTTCTAAACTTTTTAGCATTTGGTATTTGACTCTTATTTAATATTGACCACTATGATATTTTTGTAATCTTATATATTTTACTCATCGTTGGGGGGATCTACCCCACCCTAAGGGTATTAGTGACTTCTTTTATTGTGTGTTGGGTCATGCTGTCGAGAATCGTATGATTTCTTTTTCCTCTTTTTCAAGATCACGCAACTACTTTTACATGAAAAAATAAAATATGAGAACTCAATCTTCCCAAGATAAGTCCTTAAGCTCGAACTTTAACCTTAAAGTTCATAAATGTCGATACACTAAGATCTTCTTATTCAATAAAAAAAATCGATGGTTTCCGTTGATCAATTTTGTCAAAAAAAATTTCGTTAAACTAGCATTGTAAAATTTGTCACTTGTTGATGCACGATCCCATCTCGAAAAATTTATCGAAGCCCCCACCTTGAGATGGACCTACACCGTCAAATACGAGTTAGGGTGTCCGAGTTTTTGATCCAGATTGGCCCTCCGATGTTTAAGTTAGAGATTTGGGAGGGGAGTATATATTGTGGAGTGCACGATGGGAAGAAGAAACTTAACTAAGTGGCTGAGTCACTCTTTATAGATGAAGGTGATCAAGGCTAACCGGGTGTTAGTCGACGAGTAGGGATCTAGTTATGTTGTCATTCTTTACATTTAATCGCATGCCATCATTACTAATTGAATCCGATTGTGAAGAAAATTTAGATAGTAATTGTTGTAATTCTTAACAAACTCAAAGCAATAATCGTCTTGATATGCAAGAAAACATGCTCATAATTTTGTTGGTTGAATAAGTTCAGACTTGGAAGTCTTTCAATTATCCAGATGGAGATTTTTAGCTTGGAATTTGGAGATGATGCTTGAGTCCCACCAACTGTATCGAAACTGTTCTAGATCAACGCCAAATACTCAAATCAAAGGCTTGAATTTAATCGGTTCATGAGTTGTCTTGCATGATTCATGGACCTTCAGGTAGCTAATCAGGCTCCCACGCTTGTGCCCCTACTTTACCAAAAAATGCATGCTCATTTTCAGTCAAAATAAGTAAAAGAAACAAGGATTGTTGCGATGAACAATAAAAACCCAATATCTCATTCTCGAAAAATTGCCAAAGGGGGGACTATGCTTCATTAGAATGTAGGGTTAATATCATGAAAAACCCCAAATTAGTACACTTGTGATAAATTTATCCCAAACTAATTTTTTGACCATCAAAAACTTTTCAAACTTGTGCACCTGTGATATATTTACCGTTCGTCGGTTTTCGTTAAATTTTGTCGTCAAATTATTGAGTTTGATGACACATGACAGCTGACGGGTGCACCAGTTTGGGATTTTATCTCTTCGTTTGTCATAAGTTTATCAATTTGTGATTTTTCGTGGTATTAATCTAATTTAACGGAGGGCAAATTTGTCCCAAGCGTACCAATTTGGAGTTTTTGATTGATAATTTTGGGTAAATTTATCACAGTTATATCAGTTTGGGATTTTTTGTGGTATCAACCCTATAATGTATAATTTAATATGTATTTACTCGAAATTAAATCATTGAGTTATGAAAGAATTAACTATTTTAATTTCTCATAACACATCAATTATCTGAAGGGGGACTATGCTTCATTTAACATATATCCGCTCACATACTGTAGACAACCTGACATCTTCCATATTTTCGAGTCTATTCGTCTAAGTTATATTAAAGAAATTTATAGGTTTTCGGGGCATTGGATTCTCACCTATGTGGTACGGACATAACAAGTTGTAAGCTTGCTATAGGACTCATAATTTTGAGTGACATTTGCTTAATTTAACAGAGAAAAACTACTTGTTTTGTATTCTCACTCCCAATTATTCTTCTCGCGGTTCAACTTAGTTGCTTCCCTACGATTTATTAAAGTCAATTTCTAGTACGATGAGCATCGCATAGACTACTCAGCATATCACGACTAAGCCTAACCAAACCGATCACATTTTAAACATTTGGGGAGCCCACACTAGCTATCCCTAGAAGCCTAAAACTAGAGGCACAAGTTCCCACTCAGTTTCTTCACCACGTCATCCATGAACTAAGTCTGTACGATATTTTTTTCAAGTATGACGCTCGTATACATCCTCAATTTCGTTTTGGCAACTCGAGAGCCAACCAAGATGCAATTATATACTTACGGCGAGTATAAAAAGATGCCATTAAATACCAGTTTTATCTTAGATCATTCAAAGTACATCTAAGTGTTCAATGTTGCTACTGTCTGCAATAAAATAATGCCTTAGTATTTTCTATAAAGTAAAATAATCTCCTAGCACTAATCGTGCTATTGCCTAACACCATGCGAAAATAAGACTGCCGAAATAATTTGTTTGGACGTCTTTTCCGTGCTTTCATTAGAAAAAATGACACGAAAATGGGTTGCTACATTTATCATCTAACCCTTCACCTACTAAATTAGGATACCGTCCTACAAGTCATGTACTTAGTATGATGCACCGAAATTTCACAAATCGAATGATAATAAAGAAAAAAACGAGTTACAACAGGTACCCATATTTTTGGGAAAGCAAAACATTGCTTGGCGCCATTTGATTAAAAAAAATGTGTAATTTATTTTAAAAATAGTCTTTATATGCGTAAAACCCTCAAGTTTCCCCTATGATGAGATCATTGAAGAGGGATTAGGATGTTATTTATAAGAAAAATGCTCCGTCTCTCAATGTCGGAAAGTCCAAGCTTGTCCGACAAGGATCGGGAGTGATTACCCAACCGAGAGGTATCAGATAATTTGCAGCTTTATTGGCATTTTATGGAAGGTGAATGGGTGGGAAGGAACCGAATTGCACGTCACACATAGCAGAGGGAGAGTGTCATCGCCGAGCGATAGGGGCCAACACTAACGTCGCTCTGAGTGCCATTTCACCGGTCTGGCCCGTGCGAAGCGGGACAGGTGTTTGAACAAAAAAAAAGCGAGACGGGTCATTAGAGCTGAAAAATCACTAGTGCTCGCAGTGACATCTACGCATTTATATGGGCAAAAAATGGAATAAGGAGAAGACCGAGGAATTAATGGAAGGCAGGATGATATGATTGTGGACCTCCAAGTCCAAGAGAAATTCAAATGTTCAAGCCTCATACCACCATCACTATGGCGACGGCCACATCATGTCGAAGAAGTCATTTGATCGAACAGAGTTTAATCGTGATCTGCATGATTGATGACCATTTCAATGCACTATAAGCACCATGGTTTTCGGAAAAATTGTGATTTGACCGGTTTACTTAATATGTTTAAGGCGGAGATATGGCGAAGGACGTACTTAGCAAAAAAAAAAAGAACGGAAGGAAAGGAAAAGAAAAGAAAAGGGATATATGTGACAGTCTAAAAGAGTTTAATCTGGAAAATGACTAAGCTACATCGTGTCATGACTAAGCTACATAATCGCAAACAAATGAAAATCTTATAGCTGTTATGAATGGGCAAGATGATGATGACCTTCGATTCGATATGGTGACCTCGAATGGAAGGTTGTCATACTCAAGTGATCCATGAAACCAAGAATGCTGCATGATATGATTCAATCGGGATTTAAGTCCAACCAGGTGCACTGCAAGGTATTATCCATTTAGGATTTGCAATCCATCGGCAGCAGTCACCATTGCTCAAATTGTGCCTCTATTCCTTCATGTGTGCGTGCGCGCGCTCGCAGGTGACATTGGGCCCACATAGAGAGTGCGATGTATTTACACACGAGTGATAATTGTGTCGTTGTGCTTGGACTGTGAGCGCTCTCAAACACATGGCTATTTCAATGTGCTCATCAATACCTGACCCTAAGATGTGAATCTTCCAAGGCATTGAATGTTGTTGTCAAAATGAGAAGCTCGATTCCTAGAGGAGTGAGGTCTTCGCCCAACAATACGCATATGAGTGCCTTTTTTTTTCTTTTTTTAAAATCATAAAAAAAGAACCTCATTAATGTTCATACATTCGGTTGTTTAACCAGGTTCTACAACTGCATGACATTCCACTTTCTTCCTCTTTAGAGGGGAGGAGTTACATAAAAATGGATAAAATTCTCACCCACAGGATGTTCAACAAAGAGAGATGAGACGAACCAGCTAAGCAAAAGATTGACGAAGAGAAGGACGTCATGGGGATGCTAGAGGCATTAGAAGCTCTCAATCCATACACGAGAGCAATTGGGTAGAATAGTGTCGAGGGGGTAGAAGGAAGAAGACGAAAGTAGGGAAGCTCCAACGAAGGTTGGTATTATTGTCTTACTAGGTGAAAAGACAATTGAAAGTGGGGCGTGGCCGGACCACGAATGTGTTGTGGATAAGGAGGGGGTATTCTCTGAGGACTGTGTATGGGTTGAGCTTCTAAAGCAAATGAAGAAGAAAAATGATCACATGGTCGAGGAAGACCTCGAGCCTTTATCTCTTTGAAGGTCACACTCATATACGACAAGATGGAAAGTAAGCGACTATGTAAAAAAAAATTGACTTACAATACATGATAATGGCATATTCAGATCCGAGTTTCTGCGTTATTCATCTAAAATGTGAAATGTCAACTTGGAATTTGCCGGCTCCTCCACTTGCTTTTGGATAAGTAGTGGAATCTTCTCGATCTGACTCTTTCCGAGGCCAAGAACTTCATATCTATCTAAGGAAAGATCTGCTTGTGTAGGCAAAAGCTCAAATCAATCCAATCAAAACTTTTTTTCTAGAGAATTTTGCATATCGGTCAAGACTCTTAAAGAGAACTTTCCAAACCGGCCAACAGATCCACCTACTACATGATATTTCTCATTTTGATCTATTGAGTGGTGAAAAATCCCGTATGGACCCCTATCCATTAAGGACACTTCATCCCTCGTGCCATCTCCACATAGCAAAGTTCCTATATTCAATTTTAAGAGAAGGCGTCGATGTCAAGTTTTCATTTCAATTTTATCTAGGGTTTTGAATTCAATGCTTGATCCTCGGGACATAGCAATGGTTGTTGCTAATGCCCCTTGGCTTGGTTATTTAGATCACTTCATAAAAAGAGCTTTTTTCAATCAGAGTTTGAGATACTAGAAAGGGCCATCTCGATTTAATGTTGATGCTTGAAAAATACCTTTCTATGATTGATAACCAGAGGCGAAACCAACAAAACCATATCCCATGATCGCTTACTCTTGGATATTAATTTAGTTCAACTCCATCTGTTACTGATGTGGCAGTTTGCCTTCAAACATCTGATTCACTGGCATTAGAAATTTACTCAACAGCTAGGCCAACAAGCCTAAGGGGAGGGAAGAGATTGTTAATCGGAAGGGGAAGATTTCGAGCGAATTCAAAATCCAAAGCCGAAACCTCCCGCCATTTTGAAATTGCCGAGAAAGAACTCCACGGGACAATAGCTATTGAATGGGTCAGCAAGCGTTCGAACAAATCAAAACATACTTTGCAAATCCTCCTATTCTTGTCCCGCCGGTGCGTGGTCCTCCCCCTCATCAATAGGAACTTCACTTCGACTTGCCTCCTAGTCTAGACCGCATCGTCACACTCTTTTGCTTTTTTCAGGATAAAGGCCGGTCCTCTAATAGGCATAGGCATTCGTCTTTTGAGTTGTTGTCCGTTTCCCATTGTTTCAATCCAAATTTTGAATAAGCATGAGATCACTCAATGACTCAATGAATTTCTTTCCTGAGAGCTCTCAACCAATCCACAACACTAAGAGATACTAGTTGGAGGCCATCTGCCCCAATCTAAGTAGTTAGGGGTTGGGCTTCCGGCAACGACTTGACCTTGTGGTAGATTGCGGGGCACTTGTCAACTCACTCATGTGGGCGAAGATATCCCAAAATTCCTGATGTACTTGACGCACTTCTCGAGAAAGAAGTCATCTCAGTATTGGATCACCCCCCCCCCCCTCCCAAATCCAAATCATTCTCAAGACCACCGAGCCCGCTCGAATGGGTTCTACTATAAAAGCTTTCAACATAGACCCAAAAAAAATGTCTTTGCCTCGCCATGCAGCGAAACCCCGCGACCAGTCACACGAATTATTTTAGAGATCGTAAATTCCAGGAGTTTCGGTCGCACCATGCGTAACACAAAAAGATATTTACTTCTTTTTCATTCGAGCATCGGGATAAAATCGTCGGGCGGAAATTCAAATTCTCGCTCCTTCTCAAGAAATGCACGGAAGGGGAAAGCGGAGGAGTCGGAACGGGTCCCGCACGGGGGAGCGACGGTTCGGGCACTCCCCCCCATGTGGATAAAAGAAACAAGGATCCGAGCACGCGTCTCCTCGGGTCCCTCCCTTCGTCCGCATCCTCTTTCATCGTCGTCGTCCCCGCACCGCCCCACCCCAGCGCCATCCGCCCATCGCCTATCGCCTTCGAGAGGAGATGTCCATTTCCCGAACAGTCCGTCCATGACCACGACCAGTCAATTCTCTCTCAGCACCAATCGAACCTGACTAAAGCAGAGCAGCGACTGGCGGGCCTTCACTGCCCATGACGAAATCGCGTCAAATGCGTCAAAGGCGTCGAACCACACAAACCCCCCCCCCCCCCCCCGGTCCCTCCCTTCCTCCCCTCCTTCCTCGCTCTTCGGATTCCAGTCCCCATGCAGGGAACCTACCTCCGTCTCTTTCTCTCTCTACACCTCCTCCACAAAATTTACGAATTCTCTCTCTCTATCTCTATCTCGCAGTCCCACATCGACACATATTCTGATCTTGTGGCCACCGTTCGCCCGTGCCCTCCCCTCCCCTTCCCTCTCCTTCTTTACGGATTTCCCCCTCCTCGGAATCCGAACCCGCGTTGTGCCAGGTGGGACTCCCCTTCACGTGGTCCGCAGCCACGTCATCGGATCATCATTCCACCGCGTATCAATCGATCATCACGCTTCCCCAGAGAGGATGATGTTAAAAAAAGGAAAGTAGTACTCGCATCTCAGCCGCACGATATGGCTTCTTCTTCCTTTTTTTTATCGTCTTCCTTGCACTTAATTACTATAATACCCTTTATCCCTTCTATCCGAGCGCGGATTAGATCGGTCCACGTCGGACCCCGTCAAACGAGCCGGGTTTGAATCGGTTCGAAAATGACCCTATCTAAATAAATCGGTTTAATCGGTTTTGATCTATTGTATGAATAATGATTCATGAACGACTCGATTTATATTGCTAAAGTGTTTTCATATTTAAGAAAACTCGTATATAAATTGAAATGAGAGCACGCATTGAGTAAGCACGAAATCTAGCGAGAGCTAGAGAGAATGAAATGATAATTACAATAACGTGTTAGGTCTAAGTAAATTGTAAATTTATTTAATAATCATATTACATTTAAATTAGTTTAAGATCAATTTACTAAATATAACTAGCCCACGTAACGATACATTCCATCGTATCTAGGTTAAGAAACGAGTTTATTACCTAATTTTATAAATCCAGTATATGTCCATGGATGAATGTCATATACCGCGATGCCCGGCACACACTGCGACGCACGACGCAAATGAGCAACGGCCCCCACACCTTTCCTGCCCTATTCCGAGATCATTACTGGGCACGGGGTCCACGAACACAAATTCCCTATCCCGTTTTTTTCATCCTTCCAGATAATAAAGCTAAAGTAAAATATATGAAAATAAAAAATATTAAAAAAAGGACCGGGGAAAAAAAATAGCTGGACGGCGAAGGGCGAGGCCGCGGGGGGGGGGGCGTGGATGAACGAGGCGAGATATGGGCCTCGGAAGACACGTCATGGGCGCGCCCCGACCCAGCCCAGCTGGGCTTCACGTGGCTCCGTCGGACCGTTGTGGCCTCAAATCTTCCACGTCGGATCTCCCCGAATCTTCCGCCTCTGGCCTCACTCTCTTCTCGTCCTCAGAAATTTAAAATATATATATCTCCACCTCTCGGGAGGAAAAGATCTTTGCAATTGTGCCCCCGAATTTAGCTGTCCTCCACGATTTGCAGCCGCCCCACCTCCTCCGAGTCAATTATTTATTTTTAGTGCCTTTTTTTTCCTTTTTGCAATGCGAGTCAGTTTTATTCCTCTCAATCATTCGGATGAATTATTCGATTAAGTTCCGTAAATAATGTTCGGGATATGTTTAATATTTTTCAACAAGCTGTTGATTTCATCGTTCGGAAATATTAGTCGACGGAGAATATTTAAATTACAATTGCAAATGATTATTTTTTGCAAAGGGATATTTCTAAAATCTTAAATTTGTCGCGAAATTAGCTTCGCCCTTTATATTCAAATTCAAGCGGCTAAAGCCGTTTACGGTTTCCTCTCAAATCGGAGATCTCTGTTATCCAGTGAATTCCGTTTCTGCGCTCGTCCGCTTCCCCCCTTTCTATCCGGAAGCAAAGAAGAAGGGAGAAGCGATATTTCCCCTGCACCTTCGGAGGACACGTGGCGCTCCAGAAGCCGACGTGGCAGGGGCCCCAGGCGCTCGGTGCTGGAAGGCCGTCTCGAGCGAGCGAGAGCGCGTGAAAGATTCCGCGTAGGCGCGTACCCTTCAGTTCCCCACTTCCGTCAACCGAGCCAATGCTCGCGTCCCGCGTGGCGGAAAATTAACGGCGGTAACAGGAGAGACTTGGTGAGCCCCCGGTCCACACAATCGAAGCTTCCCCCCCCCTCTCTCCGCGGTCAGTTGTTCGGGTAAAAGATTTTTTTTTTTTCCCCGTCTATCACCGCCCCCCCTGGAAATGACGGGACTGCCCCTGGGAAGCGGTAGAAGAATCCCCGGATTTTAGGTTTGGATTTTTCCCCGTATTCCGTTGAGTCTCTTCCTGCAAATCGTCATCGTCGTCGGAGCGCGCAGAGAGAGAAGCCGAAGCAGAAGCAGCGGAAGCAGGAGAAGGAGCGCGCGCGGAAGCTTTGCGACGCAGCGTTTCGAGGCGGGGAAGAGGGGGCGAGGATGAGGAAGCGGTGCGAGCTGTGCGATCGGCGAGCGGCAATGCACTGCGAGTCGGACCAGGCGAGCCTGTGCTGGGGCTGCGACGAGAAGGTCCACGGCGCGAACTTCCTGGTGGCGAAGCACGCCAGGGCCCTCCTCTGCCACGTGTGCCAGTCCCCGACGCCGTGGAAGGCCTCCGGTCCGAGGCTCGGCCCCACGGTCTCGGTGTGCGAGCGCTGCCGGCGGATCTGCGACGGGAAGGCGGCGCCCGGAGCTCGGGGATGCGCCGGCGGGGATGAGGAGGCGGGGGATTGTGACGGTAACGAAGCGGATGAGGTGCTCGATGACGACGATGGCTATGGTGAGGAAGGCGGAGATGAGGAGGAGGAGGAGGAGGAGGAGGAAGAGGTCGATGATGAAGAGGAGGAGGAGGAGGACGGAGAGAACCAGGTGGTTCCGCTGTCGCGCGATTCGCCGCCTCCGGCGGCTTCTTCGAGCACCGAAGATGAATCCACCAGCAGGTCTGTTGCGGTCGCCGGCGACGGGCTCTTCGCCGAAACAGTCGCCCGCGGTGGGTTGAGGATGAAGCGGTCGCGCCAAAGCGAAGATCTCAACTCCGGCGTATGTCTCTCTTCATTCTCTTTGCCCAATCTCTGTTTCCTCCATCATTGTCCTCTGTTTCAGTTGCACTAGAAGCACCACCGGAAGCTTCAGATATAGTCAAAACGTTCGTCGGAAACAGATCGATCGGATTTCCTGCTCACAAGCTTTCACGTTTATATGGCTCGAAACTGTTCACGGCCTTTCTACTCCGGTCTTCGTTTAGTGCAGTTTCCTACTCATAGTATCCAAATACGTGACGCCCCTTTAGCTTTATCGTCTGCAAAATCTCTGTTTCATCTGTGTTTTTCGGTTCAAGAATTACGGAAGCATGAAACTGTGGCTAAGTTTTGTTGGGAATTTTCGACCGAATCGCAGGATGAAGTCGGCTGTGCTTCGTCCGGATTGAACTCGAGAGCATTGGATAACGAGGAGGAAGCGACCTCTTCGTCAGCCTTGTCGAGACCGACGAAGCGGCAACGAGTGGCGGCGTCGGCGGCCGAGACGAATCCGATCGCGACGAGCGGCGGCGGGCGCGTGGGGGGAGCAGAGTCGCTCACGAGCGCCCTGAAGAGGCTGCTGCAGAGGAGCGCCGCGGCGGGCAATGCCGCCGCGTCCGTCGCCGGCATCTGCAGGCTGAGCGGATATCACCGGAGCCGCTGATTCGATCCGACCCATCCGCCCAATCCGTCCAGTTAGTCGACCCCCTCTCGCTCCTAACTCTCTGCTAGCTAATTTCCTGACCCACACGCGCATAAATCATGTTCTTTGAGAACACGGGCACTTCCCCTTCTGGTTACCACCTTCTTCTTCTTCTCGTTTCCTTTGGTTCTAGATCATTCCGTATCATGGAGGATCGAGGCCACCGTTACATAGCGAGTGCAGTAAAATTCATCGAGCGTTTTTTGTCCGCCGTGCGTTCTTGCATTGCGCCCTCGTCCCTTCCATATGTGGAGGCGTCGATGTGATTGTTGCTAGTGATTATCAGTGAGAGACGGTGACGATAAGGTAGGTATGAAGTGGCCAATTCGACACAATTGGTGGGTGTGGTTGGAGACGTGAAGTGCGGCTTTTGTATTTTGCTTGATTTTCCCTTTTCCCTCGTTTACGGAAGTCAACCTCGGTTTGTGGTGGTTCATATACTTGTCCTCTTCCCTTCGTGCCAATGAAAAATCACATGAAGAAAATTGCTCGGGATACCGCGATTAATCCACAAAATTAGAAGAGAGCAAAACACTTCAGGATTCTCTCATCCCTATGGGGGCCGTACCCCGCGAAGATTTTCTATAATTTCAGCCTGAGAAACGATTGGTATGGGCTCGATGCCTAACTCCGAGAAATCCCGAGTGAAGCGGGTGTTCCAGCGGTGTGTTGCCGAGGTAGTTCCCCTTCAAGTAGCCGACTAATCAGGGTCGTGGTCCTAGATTTAGATTATATTATTAACATGAATTCCTCTGCTGTACTTCGCGTGTGTTAATTTGACTGGAGAGAACCCTTCAAGCAGCTTTCGGCAAGAAACGTGTCATCTGAAAACATGTAATTTTTATAGAAGAAAGAAACCACATGGGTCATTTCTTACTATAAAGTAACGATGGCCGCCTGACCCCTGACCCCCCGTCCTCTCTCTTTTCTTAAGTTAAAACGTTTTGGCCACGCTTTGGATCGATTCCTGGCGAATTGGTAAATCGCGTGGGGGAATTAATATTCTTCGTTTTAGTCGCGATTATCGGCTAATATGAACTTTGGATGAGACTGAATGGCCTGGATTAAGCTCGTGCTTATCTTGGATTAAGCAATTAATTAATTGAATCATGAAAACCAAATGAGGGGCCGCTCTCGCGCGGTCCATCACCATCAGGCGAAGCAAAGCTTTGGATTGCAGCTCAGAAGAATTTAAAAGGGGTGTGCTGAGAAATTAGGACCCAACGATTTGACTATCGTCGTCACGTATCTAACTAACGCATACCGTTTGTTGGATTTAAGTCCAAAGATTCCTTTCCTTTGTTTCTCCTCTTTTGCTTAAATAAATGACGGGAAAAGAAAGTTTTGACTTCGGCAAACATTATAATTCTTTGGGTTAGGCACTGCGTTCGGAACTTGTGTTTACATTATTAAAGCTGAGTCCATGTGCAATTCACCGTAAGAATGGATTGAATTGACAAATATTTCGCTCCCCTTCGGAAACGACAAAAAGTTAGTGGGACGAGATTCTCGTATTATTTTTCCAACGTCCCAATGTTACCGAGGGAAAATTGACCTAAAAGTCCTAATTATATTATACTTTTTACCGATCTGAACATAAGCCTTTCGATTTTACCGGTTGAATCATGAGTCTTTTTCAAATTGTGCCAATTGAATGGATCCAGCCAATTGTGATCGGAAATTGATGACGTAAACGCTGATTGTCCTATGTGATATAGTCGGCACTAACGTAAATATTATTTTAATAATATTTAATATTTTTCGAATTTTTGAATTTTCTTTTATATTTCTTATTTTTTTTACACGTTTGGCCGGTGACCTTGCCAGCCACGAGTGAGGTCCTTCGTGCCCTCACCAACCACAAGCAAGAGCATCGAGCCCCTCACCTATGGCCAATGAGGTGTCGCAACCCTTGCCTAGATCTGGCGAGGGCAAAGGCAACGACGAGGCCAATGCCCTCGCATGTGGTCGGTGAGAGCTGCGACACCCTCACCTGGATCTAGGCAAGGGCGCAAAAGCCTTCGTCCATGGCCTATGGGGGTCGCGCGGTGAAAGGTGTAAAAGAAAAGGAAACAAAAGAAAAGAAAATTTTAAAAACATTAAAATATTATTAAATTGGATTCCGCCAGAATAGTTAAACAACGCCAACCGTGTTCTTAAGAATGCCTGAACATTGTCAAGCTTCTATTTTCAATAAATGTAACCTCCTAACAAGTAAAACAAGAGCTCGGAGTCCTCTGGTTCATATCGTCCATGATTTGTTAGTTTGAAATATAAATGATCTTAGGAAAGGAAGGGCGCGTGAGGGTGTGTCAACGGTTCAGTTCAGATCGGGTATCCACCGAGACATTAGCAATGTGCTTTCTACAGCCCAACCCAATATCCAAACTGAAAACTCGGTTCGATTGGGTTCGGTTTCTGGTCCCCCTATCTTCTCCTCCTTATTTTCTGCTGCTTTGCTTTATTCAATATTTTCTACCAAAACGGACAGAAGAACTCACCTTGCAAGCTTCGAGGCTTGGTACTCCTGAAGCCAAACTGAGCCAAGCAGTATCAACATCCATTTGAGAGTAAAATGATTTTCTTCCAAATAGACTTGTCCTGGCCGGAGAAGCAGCAGCAGAAGAAGAATGCTAGGGCTCACTCGTGCGTCTTACTTACATCCTTCAATCCTACGGATTCCATCGCCTCCTCTTGCAATCAGCCATCACTATCTCATTCCCATCTTCCTCGTTCAAAGCCCCAATCTCAATCCACGAAAACCCTCCAAGATTCACCGTTTTTGCCAACAATGGTAACAACGTTGACATTCGGAATTAAGAATGGAGAACGTCAAATGGTGAGCAAACCGGTTCGATGGAGGAGTGGGCAGCGGCCATAGCGTAGAGAAGTTGCTCCCAAAGGGTCGAAGAATCGTTGAGTAGGGTGGATGAAGGACAAGACGATGCTGTTGTGGAAATGGGAGGTAAAGATGAACCGTAACAATATCCTAACTTTTTTAACTATTACCCGAAACAGAATGAGGCCCGACCCGAAAAGGCCAGATATTTTCGGGTCGGTTTTTTCTTTTTTGGCAGCCCTCCATAAGATCACTAGATGATATGCTAAAGGTGTTGAAAGAACAAGCAAGCTAGGCTACCTCTAGACCATTGTAACATGGCATCCGACAATGAATCGTCTGCGTAAAAACATAATTAAAATAATCAGTTAATCAACGTGTCACCTCTCATATCATGAGGGTTCATATACATCGGACTCAAATGCACCGAGAGCATTTAAGCATTTTATCAAAACTAGTGGCTGTGAGAGCTTCTTGCATTCCCCAGGTCAAAAAGGTTCGCTCGAAAGTAAATAGAGAGACAAGCCAGTTTTCTAGAAAGCAATAACTACATTCCGCGACCCAAATAGTATCTAAAAATATTTATTCAACATCTCGGGCAATATACACTCATTTGCATCTTAAGGAATAAACCAAATTCCCTAACTTTCAGCAGCCAAAAATGGAGCTAGTTGAGAAAAACAATTCTTAACATAGAAAACGATATGATGTTTGTATCACAAATAGGTCGAACAACACAACGCCCCACACAACATTATCTTGAACCCCAAAAGCACACTTGGTTGTTCATCCAAACCTCCCAAATTTAATACACAACAAAGGCCAGAAGTGAGCAAACAAGTCCTACACCGCTTACACAGCAAGATTCATCTCATTCATTAACTCCTCATCGGTTCAACTATGCTCTCATAATTAGCTATCGCATCCCATCGGAGAGCCAAAAGAAACAGTTTAGCTGCTTGTGAAATCTAAATTGCAGGCATGCTTGCGACCCCTGTATCATCGCATGAAAACTAAAAGAGGTCATCACATAGCAATAAATGGTTGGGAAGGGCTACAGTAACCTCTGCTTCAAAGAGAAATAGCAAAAACCAAAAGACCAAAGAAGGAACTGCATGTGTGGTGTTCAATCCAAAGAAGCATACCAGCACCTATGCCGATCAGGCGTCACTCCTGGTTGATGCTAAGCATCTGCGACATTATACATGTTAAAATGTGATGTCAGTCACAAGAATTGTAATACGAGTAGGGGTCATCTGGACACAACAAGTTTCAAAAGAGAATCCCCATTCAACCAACCAGCAAATGAAGCACTTATCATAGGAAATCACACATAATATTCTTGGGATAAATCATGTAACTGCATTTACGGCAAGATAATCAGGTAATTCATTATGTATATCATCTTCAGAGCCCAAGCACCTGCCACTCTACAATTTTTGTGGCAAATACGGTAAAGCCACACCAAAAAACCAAGACAGAAACTGTAGTTTCAGGACAGTGTCATAGCTGGAGATAAAATTTTGCTGCATGGCAACCAACATAGCAAGTCAAGTGTAGCAAACCACCAGTGGACAAAACCACACATTTTATAAAGCCTGCCTTCCTACAGTTCTGCTCAGAAAGGAAAAGTGGCATAAATAAGGAGGAGACCAACATAATCTTTACAACTGCTACTGTATTAGATGAAAATTATAATTTTCCTTGTGATTTCCCTGATGGTATGACTGCAAATGCCACCGAATTACAAGGAAAAGCTAACGATCGCCATGGTCTACAGCAGCTCCTTGATAGAGGAACATACTATAAGTTGGTTAACAGTACGTAAGGTTATATAAATGCATATATAGTACACGGTGTTCCTTGTGACTCTGTAGCTGGAATCACACTGTCATCTAGATTTACCAAAACTGCTCAATCAGGAAAATTAACGACCTGACCTTCACTATTTCTTTAGCAGACATCTCCTCTCCTCGAAGAAACTACCACTTCCACCACTGTAACTAAGACACATGGTAACAGCAGCACGCTGCCCGTGTTACCAGCACACGGCCCATTATCTTTGCATGACGTATGCTACTGATTGCAGGGTGCACGGATGGCATATATAGTGATTGACCAGTAGCTACTCTTGCCTGACTAGTGGGCCCCCAGAATAGCTCTAACAGTGAAGTGCTTGAGGTGGACAATGTAAGCACTTCGACAATATTAAAACCATACAATCACTGAAAAACATTAAAGAAGTCCCATAAGGCTAGAGAGCACGCAGCTTATCTAAAACTTCCTGGAAGGTTACATTTGAAAGACATGTGTCAGGTGTGTAAACAGATAGTTCAGAAGTTTCAAATTAGCTCTTAGGAATTATAAAACATAAATCTACTGGAAACTTATATTGCTTTGCCCCAAGAACAGTAAAACTTAGTGGGTCAAATTCTGCAAGATGTGTAGCTCTTCACATACAATATGAGCATTGGCACACCAAAGACCTTATCTCTAAACAAACACAAATCCCCCGAGGAAAGGGTCCACCAAACAAGAAAAAACAACATGACCTCAGGGAATGCAAAGGTGTAGTTTTAGCAAGAATAAGAAGTCCTAAACCTAAACATCAAACACGATAGCAGGGATGCGAAGGCCTTCTACTACAACGTTTGTCCACCAACACAATCTATAGTGACAATAAGTTCATAACTGTCTGTGCTCAAAACGTTTCTTGGGGATATTTAGAATCTAACTCAGCCACCAATTAAATGAAATGAAACTAACTACAGAGGAAATTTTTCAGTAAAATCAAACAAAGGACTCTTAAGAACTCATCAAATGAACAATCAATGGTAGCTAGTAAGGATAAATTACGAATCCATATGGATTAGAACCACAGAACTACATCCTAAGGTTCAAGTGGTGACTCTCCCATTCTACCTACTATAACAAGTCAAGCTATCTATAAAATAAAAATAAAAATTCCATCATGTTAGTGCTATCATTGCCTAGTTATAGACTCGGAGAATAAATCAACCTCAAAATGTAATACTTAAGTGCTCGCTCTGGTCCAACAAAGAAACATCTTATTACTTCTACCACTATTAGGCCCTGCATCTCTTGTCTCCACACAAGGGAGAACGGTTTCAAAATCCCAAATGCCCCAAATTGCACCATGATAAGTTAAAGAATGGATCAAAACCCCGCTTGCATTGCGCAGAACCTCAATTAATTTTGTTCCTTCAAAAAGCTCCCATGGAGAAATTGTCTGGAAGACGTAGGAAAAAACCTATCTAAAGTATGGGGACAGGAATCAATATCATGCGAGCATTGGCAATCAAAGCCAAAGTTCCTATCGCATGCAGACCTCGGCCTTTTCAGAGCACAACC
Organism: Syzygium malaccense; assembly: GCA_031216405.1. Classification (NCBI taxonomy): domain Eukaryota; kingdom Viridiplantae; phylum Streptophyta; class Magnoliopsida; order Myrtales; family Myrtaceae; genus Syzygium; species Syzygium malaccense. Next base: position 3,283,293 of record CM062258.1, on the reverse strand, counting down.
AGCACCCCAAACAACATAATTTAAGCTTGCGGGACTTCTGGGACACAACACTATCCATATAGTAGCAAATTATTCGCGCTAAATAGCACGATCTACAAGTGCATACCTCATCACTAGCCTTTCTGACTTAACTTCAAACCAGGAAGCAAGAAAATTAGCTTATAACAGTGCAAGGTCAATATAACAGAAAAGCAACATCAAATGAGATTGGATACAACAAGCAGACGACAGCAACACCCAAGGTGCCAGCTGCAATTCTCAAGCTACACAAAACAACAAGAACACATCCTCACGCCTGTCGTGATTCATCTCAACCGGAAATATCAGCATCGTCATCATCACCATCGATTAACACAAGAATGGGGAATTTCTTTTTTTTAACCTTTCTGCTTCTGCTCGTCTCTGGCCACGCTCACGGCCACCTCATCCTCCTCCTCGGCGACCTCGTTCACCGCGACGATGGGTTCGCCGCCATTTCCACCATCTTTCTCATCGGGGTATCTGACAACCACAACAGGGCAAACGCAGTGATGCACGCAGTAATCGCTCACGCTCCCGAGCTTCCCGTCGCTCCCTCGCCTCGCGGCGCCGAACCCCCGGCTGCCCATGATCACGGCACTCAAGCCCAGCCTCTCCACCTCCAAGCACAGCCTCTCCTTCATGTCGTGGTCCTTGACTATGTGGATCTTGTACGGTATCTGGGCGTCCTTCAACGGCCTCGCGAGATCGGCGGCCTTGGCGCTCGTGAAGGCGTCGAAGTCGTCCTGGGACTTCTGGACCTCCTCCGGCCGGTTCTGGTGGTTGGGGCTGGGGCTAGGGTTAGGGTTTAGGGGGTGCTCGGGAGAAGGGGCAGCGGAGGGGAGGTGGGGGAGGGGGCCCCAGTCGGCGCCGAAGAGGACGGAGGTGGGGCTGACGTGGAGGAGGATGACGGCGTCGCCGGGGCGGAGGTAGTGGTCGACGGCCCAGCGGACGGCGAAGGCGCTCTCGTCGGAGAGGTCGACGGCGACGCCGATCCTGCGGTTGGCGCCGGCGGTGGGGGTGGCGGAGGAGTGGTGGTGGCGGGGGGAGGAGGGGTGGTGGATCTTGATGGTGGGGAGCTGGGGGTGGTCGGAGTCCTGGTGGAGGTGGTGGTGGTGGTGGTGGGGCGGGGGCGGGGGCGGCTGCTGCATTGTCGGAGCGGGGCGGCGGCGGCGGCGGCGGCGAAAGGCGGAAGCTTTGGGGGAGAGAGAGAGAGAGAGTTTCTTTGATTTTGATTGAGCGACGGAGTCGTTTCCCTTTCTTTTATTAACGAAACAGAGAGAGAGAGAGAGTGTGTGTGGGCAACGGGAGAATATGCTTTGACGACTTGTCTGGGCAACGGCAGCTACGGCAGCAGCAGAGGCAGCCAGCCCAAGCCCAAACGATTTCTTGTGGGTCAAGGCAAGATCTTTGCCACCCATACCGGGTTTCTCTTTTTTTTTTTTTTTTTTTTTTTTTTGCAGGGATGTGCCGGTGACGTGTGAAGAAATAAGTCAATCATTGTGATCTCGACTAAATGGGATGCACGTCGTTTGAATCTTTTGATTGATCGGCCGCATCGCCTGTTATGGTACTTGCAGTCATCTTTGGCTAAAAGAGAGGGGTGGGGGGGGGAGTTGTAAGCCTCGGTTTTGTTCATCCCTTATGTTTTCTTTGAGTGTTGTTTCCCGAATTCTCGGTGATTTATCTTGTGGAATCCATTTGCTCCGTCTAATGTAAGGGCTGAAGTCCATTTAATTGTTATTGGTTCTCTATGTGAAGATAAGTTTTATTGGTCCAATTGACACAAACAAGTTCCATGTCGGAACTCTCTTTTAGGGGTAAGCACTAGTCCCTAATTGAATTGCAAATCAGATTGAATTGGCTGATTCTAGGTGGTTTCTTTGGGAATTGGTCTGGTTCTCAATTTTAGGAGCGAGACCGAACCAGACATGTATATATTTTATTCGACAAACCCTCAATTAAACTCAAATTTTACCTTGTAGAAATAATTGTCTTATTCTCCTATAAAATCATCTTTAAACGTTCATCGTAAAAACAGTTATTTCCTTGTAGGGATTTGAAGAAACAAATAAATAAATAAAACTGCTGACTCTAGGGCTAGGTGGATCAGTTCCCAATTCCACAAATCGAAAAATCGATCCTACCCGATCTAGTTCTAAGTTTCAAGGTGGTAACCGAACCACCCCGGAACTAATCATCCTTACCTTCTACTCTCGTCCGTATCTCCTTACGGTTTCTCCATTAATGTAAGTCATTTCGAATTACTAACTTATAATATATATATCTATATATATACAGTTTCAAAAAAAGCACAACAAAGGTGGACGTGCCGGAGTGGTTATCGGGCATGACTAGAAATCATGTGGGCTCTGCCCGCGCAGGTTCGAATCCTGCCGTTCACGTCTTTTTTACCAAATATTTTGGCCTTCATTTTTTTCGCTAGACAAGTCACATAAATCTTCCTTTTTTTTGGTCAAATCTATTCATGACCAATAAATATACAACTGAGACAATGTAAAGAACGCTTCCTTCACTAATATTCCAAGAACGTGTGGTTCGACGTATATACCCAACCCTTAAAGCAAAAAGAAAGAAAAGCTGCCGCATCAGTAAGCTCTGCAAGGCAGCGATCACTGAGCATGCAGCACCCAATGAGGAGTGGGAGGGAGCTGCTCCGAGAGAGAGAGAAAGAAGAAGGGCCAAACAAGGCCCCTCTGGCTCACAGTACACGGACACTCTCAGTGTCGATCACCTGCATATTTATGTTTCTGCTCATCACAGATGTGTACTGTCTCTCTGCGTTGTGTCGTGTGTGTGTGTGTGATGCCTCTTCTGCGTACACATCTCCCTGCGCTCTCTCTCTCTCTCTCTCTCTCTCTCTCTCTCTCTCTCTCTGTGCCACACTCACTGATCGTTATCTACGCAGCAGCGTTCGCTATAAAAGAGAGGGAGAGAGAGAGAGAGAGGATCGTCTCGTAGACATTATTCATTCAATGTATATGTGTTACGGGTGGTGTTTGTACGCTTGATCTATCTCAGCTTATGTGCGAGAGAGCCTGTCCTTCCTCCTCTTCATTAATTATTCCCCTCGCGTTCTTTTGCCCGCACGCCCATAAACAGCAAAGCCAAGATGCTGTTTTCTTTGTTTCAGCGCATAGAATATGTAGACATACTCCAGAACTGCAATCCTCGCAATTCTCTCTGTCTCTCTCTCTCTTTCCTCCTGCAACTGCAGCAGGCAGAGAGAGAGAGAGATGTTAGGGTTCTTTTTTAAACAGATGTTTTCTATTCTGAGATCCATCATCTGTGTAAAAGAAGAAGCGTGTTCAATAGTATTATATGTATCATCTGTCAGTAGCATAGCTCAAGATTGTTGTTGATAGTGTAGAGTCACCACGACAAATTGAGTTCATAATCAAAAGCAACCGATTTGGTTTTCTACGTTGTTCAGTAAACGTAACACAAACCAAGTGTTTCAGCATTTTTCGGGAACGGGTACCTCTCGCATGTCACGGGAACCTTATCCATGACATTCGGCGTACATTTTCTGTGTTGGAGAGGATCGATTGTTCTCTAGGAATACACTATATATAGTTGTGTTACTAAATCCCTAATGCATATTTCGATCATTTCGAGCACCTGCGGATTTTGAATGTGCTTCCCTAATTTACATTTCTACTTTTTCATTAGTGTTGTGTTGAGCGAGCGATCGATCACTCCAAACCTACTGAAAAGCAAGTAAGTCATCCAAACGAGTGTGAATGAAGATGTGCACATAATTTGAGCTGACATTGGAGCTTGTGATTAGCTCCACTTCAAAGGCTTAAAAGATAACCATTTATATAACAAATTTCATCATGATTTTAGAAAATTGAGTAATTTCACTTTGCCTTTAATATAAAGTGTATTATTGAGTTAGCGTTTTATGATATTATACGATGTTTTAACCCTTAATATGACTTTTTATATATTATAACTTTATTATTAGTCTGAAATTTTCAACATATATCACACAAATCGACATAGAAAATTCTTCATATTACGTAATTTATCGTTTTGGATACATAGACTTGGAAAATTATATCGAGCTTCATTCACATCAAAACCAAGTTGAAATCTAAGAAAACCCAATTTTCGATACCGACATGATGAAGTGATGAATTCGTTGCCTCACGCTTGTTTTTTTCTTATCAAAGGCGACAAAGAATTCATTACGTCGAGGTTGCTTAGACCAAAGGCAACAAAGAACATATTTCGTCGCCTTTGCTTAGATCAAAGATGACAAAACGTCCCTATTGCTCAAAGCAACAACGACAAAATTTTACATTCGTAGCATTTAATCACGACCACATTCACAATGACAATCTACTTTGGTCATTGTAGAGATAACCTATGGCGACAAATCACAAGTTTTATCGCCAAAGCACGAATCTGGTCTATCCTAACGCAACAAAGCTTAAGCTTCATTGTGCTTGGACTAAGCAATGGTGACGAAATATTAGTTTCGTCGTGTTTGGTAAGTTCTTAGTCTTATCAAAGGCGACAAGCTATAAGATTTTTTGTTGTTTCTCAATGCAACGACGAAGAAAATTTGATTTCGTCGCCTTTGGTCAATCCAAGCAAGATGAAATCGATCTTTTTCATTGCCCAGAGGTAGTTTCTAATCTGATTTGACGCAACAAAACTGATATTCCATCACTATAAGGTGGAGTAATGGCGAAGAAATTTACGTGTCGGTGCAATTGGTGTCTCTCGAGAAAGACAAAATCCATGCTTCGTCGATATTGCTTGGCCTAAGGCCAAGAAGTTTGTTTTCATCGCTCACTATTGCCTGGCCTAAGGCAAATTGTTTCCATCGCAGTATCTCCATATCTGTGAGTACACAAAAGACCTTCAGATTATGTTTAGTGACATTTGGAATTTTTAAACAATCTCATTTCTCCAAAGTTATCCAATGTGTTGATAAGGTTCCTCCCTATACGTTTGGATATGTCAAAGCTTACGAACCTTTTCCATAATTCTCTTTTGCAAAAAGAGAAAAGGAGTACTTGTCACCCAATTGGGTCATGAACGTCAGGCTATGTCTTTTGATATATGCCATGTTAATAGCAATATGACAGCAACAAGTGGGAATTGAATAGGACTAGACAGCACTCTAATCGAACAGGGATATAGGGCAACAGCAAGCAGTGGAGTTGTAGTAAGTACATGGACATGTTTAGGTGTGCCATAGGGCAATACCGACGCCATTAAACATTCTAATGTGAAAAATGAATGATGCAATCTCCCACAGAGAGAGAGAGAGAGAGAGAGAGAGAGGTCAGAGCAAGTAATGATCAGTGATTGTGCTGCACTATTTTGGTGAGGGAGATGTTAGTTCAACAGCAAGATGGAAAACCAAAAGGCTGACCTGTGTTCTGGGTCACATGCAGCTACACACAATTGTGTAAAGTGAGACACAACAGAAACTATACAGAGAGAGAGAGAGAGAGAGAGAGAGAGAGAGAGAGAGAGAGAGAGAATGGGGGCAGATTCTCTTTCTTGTTCTTGTTTTTTCGTTCATGGGGTTTGCTTAGCAAGAAAGCTTGAGTGATAAATCGATGGAATTGGAAGCTTCACCGCCATCTTCGGAAGCATCAGTATCAGCAGCGGCTTCTTCTTGTGCAGGAAAGTTCAGACCCTCGGTCCAAGTGCTCCTCCCACTTTTTCCAGGAAAAAACTCGTATTCCATGGACACCCCACCGCCGGATATGTTCACCCTCCTCCTTATTGCCGTCACCTCCACGTTCTGCAACAAAACCCCCCAGGAAGAACAAGAAAAGAGCAATCAATCTCTCTCAACACTACACAAAACAGGAGAGAACGATGGTTGACTTTGATTTACCTGATCATCATCATCATCGAGATTGTGAGCGGTGTAAATGGGAGTCCTAGCCTCTGCTTTTGATTGCGGAATCTCCAGATTCAGTCCTTGAAAATCGCAGTTACCGACCCGCATTTTCTCTGGGTAATTTTCCCTGGCTCTGTTAATGAACAACCCAGCATTTTGAGAATCCATGCGCTTTTTCTGCAGGCCAAAAAAGAAGTGATCTGTGAAATCGTCGCCCAATAGAAAACAGACAAGAAAAGAATAAACAAAACGAAAAGCGCTGCAGTATCTCCTAGCCTTGAGGCCTTGCCCTTTTGGCAGGAACGCGTACAAAAAGAGAACACCTTTCAGTAGTCTTTTACGTTTCATCATTTAAGATGGGACAAAAGGGTCCATCGCCTCCAGAAAAACAAAAAACAAAATACTAAGACTCGTTAACAAGACAGGAGGGCTCATCATCGCTCACTCATCAGCTAATGTAACAGTAACTAGTAGTCTCATGTTCTCTCTACTCGTCCTAAATGGAAACCCCCTAAAACCATCATATCAGTTCTCCACAAGAATACTCTTAACAGGAAGTAGAAGAAGAAGAAGAAGATTGAAATGCTTTGGTTGCCGTATAAAATGGACAAAGAGAACGAGGACCTTAGTTTGGAATTAGAAAATGGGGATCACACCTTGAGACAGACGTCGCAGCGGTCAGACACGCACTGCTGGGCATTTGGAATTGAAGAGAGCTCTCTCGAGGTCTCCACCGCCTTACTACTCCCGCCTCGGCCCGCCGGAGCCCCGGCTCCGAACGCATCGAACATGACCCGGCCCGGAGCCGATGCCGGCGCCAACCTCCCGCGATCACCCCCGCCATCGTCTTTCCTCTGGACCAGAAACCCCCTCCCCATGCCCAACCCCAGCCCCAGCCCCGTGCTGACCGGGGACGGCGGTCCGGTAGGCGGCGCGCAGTACTGCTGCACGGGGACGCCGCCGGCCGCGTCAAGAGGGCCCGGGAACGAGAACCCGGGGCGTTGGGGATTGCCGTGGAGAAGGAAGTAGGGAGGGTAGGGTTGAGGGGGGACTTCGGGCATCTTGGTCCAGCGCTCCTGGTCCTGGAGCCGCAGGCGCTCCAGCTGCGCCACCCCCATGCCCCTCTGCGGCTGCTTCTTGGGCGGGTGCTGCTTGGCCATCTTTCTCGGCCTCGGCTTGGATGGCTGCTCATGCCTGTTCTGATCAGCCCCTGGAGCGACGATGCTGTTGGTAGTCCTTTCGAGCCTTGTGGGCTCGGTTGCGGCCATGAGGAGCGGATGAGTCGCAGCAGAAGTAGCCATGGGAGGGGCTGCAAAATCTTGGAGAGAGAGAGTGAGTTCTTTGAGGGAAATAAGATCTCAAGAGGGGAGAGCTAGATTTCAGACATGGAGGGTTTTTGTGGTGGGCCTGATTTAAAGAACAGGTTGAGAGAGAGAGAGAGAGAAAGAGAGAGAAGGACATTAGGGGCAACATGTGGATTATGCCATGAACATGTTCAGATTTTGCATGTCTTAATCGTGAGTAAGGTGTAATATGCGTCCAACCCCAACCCCTATCCTATGTTCATGCCATTTAAGCTTCTTCCACATTATGGTAAAATCTGTGTACTTTGCATTTTGTTTGTCTGTGGTCCAATACTCCAATCCAATGTGGGTGTTTTTTGTTTGTTTGGAAATAAAAAAATAAATAAATAAGGAGGGAACTCCATGTAAGAGAAACTCGTCTGGTTTTGGCAAATAATTTGTGCTGGGGATAAGATGCTGATTCAAGAGATTAATGGATAAACTTCATCTTCTCATTACCATATAACAATCACTGTATATATCTCTAGCATTAGGGTAATTTTCATTTCCTGGTTATGCTGTGTAATGAGCTTCCCATTTTTGTCCGTACTATGTATGTACATGCGCGTGACTGCTAGGTCTATATATGGAAATGCCTATTGGGATTATCTTTTCATATATTATAATGCTCGTTCCTTTTTTCGAAACAAAGTTTGCTCGTGTAATTAGTAGAAAAAACAACAACAAAAAAATCCTATTAAGTCTTGATTTGGACTACCCAATTGGCCTTGGGGAAAGCCTATGCTGAAGAAACCATCACTTGTGACTTGTTATCATCAGTGTCAGCTCTTTCATTCTTCAAGAAATAAGCCGTCGAAAGGGTGGGTTTGTGTAAGTTAATGTAAAAGTTATACTTATAAAGCGTGTAAATACTGAAAGTTTACATGTAGTAAATAAAAGGGTGTGTACATCTGATCAGTGGGTGGTCCCTAAGAGATTTCATGTGCCTTTGAGATTTCTAATAGGAGACCTACGAGCCTATAAGTTGACATCGAGTATCTTCATAACAGGCCTACGAATCCCTTAGTCTCCACAGCTCCGCTTTTACGTTTCAGTGAAATCCTTTGTATGGATCCAATCGACCAAAGACCAGATTAATCATTCAACTTTTCTCAACATTAATTTGAAAAACTCGCGATAAATTTGGTCTATCCACTGCCCATCATGAATAACTCGATCTCCATCTTGATTTAATTAAAGGTTATAATATGAAGTAGAAACTCGCCGCCCTTCTCCTCTCTGAAATTACTCTCTTAAGCATACATTGTGTTACTCAATTTTTATCCCTCTCGACTGTCCATCCGTCTGTCTCATCTGTGATTTTTTCCATACCCATGAGTGTACAATTCCAATAGTACCTATAGCTCCAATTTTTTTCAGCCCGATAAGCACGCATATTAAAAAGAAAACCATAATAATCGAGTCGAAACATTTGAATATACTTGGATTAAAAAAAAAAAAAAGAGGGTACCTGAGATTAATATGTTAAGAGTTTGATTTATGAATTCGTCATGGGTTTGACTCGAATGACCCTACTCATGGAGCCTATGGAGGGGGGAATAGACTGAGAGAGAGGGGCGCATTATTCCTTTGGAAGTTGCTATAACAAGAAAGTGGGCGCGCCACAGCCGCCCAGCTAGGCCTTGGCAAATTTCAGCATGTACTCATTTCCTTTCCTCCAATAACAAAGGGCCCTTTTGGACACTTAAGTTTCAAATAAATTCAACTAAAATAAATTATACACATATATAAATATATAAATATATATTTAAATGCACAATGCAGTTAAGATCCTCTGATCTAAAGATCCTGTAAATTTATAAAAATATTTATACCAATATAATATTTGGACAGTGACTGAGCAATCATTTAGAGTAAGATTTGTTCATGAATGTGTGAATCTTGCCTATGAATAGCACCGTAATGATGCCTCCACATGCCCTTTGATTTATTAACCATAATTAATGCCAATTTATAATGCTTAGTGTTTATTAATTGCTTCGCGTTTAATCATTGTTGGTCTCAGGAGTTAGAATTCGTTTTTGCAGCTCATTTGTTATGTGCATTATATGGTCAGTGAGCATGAAGATCTTTATTAAGAGATTAATAGTCGAGTTATCTATTTTCAGAAGCACGCTTGCTTACGAGTTTCAACTGCATCTCGCTGAGATCCACAAAATCAATGGAGGGTATTCCCGAAAAATTGACTATAAATTTGGCCTGTGTGCAAGAGTTTGAGCAAAAGTCTAGAGTTTACCACAGAGTCATGTTGAGGGTCCACTTCTCCAACGAATGTTGCTTTCAAATGACATACAAAGAATGCCATACGAACGCGTATTTTTTTTCCGAATTACCATTTCCGTGCACATAAGTACAAGTGTCGAATTTTGAATGGAAAACTTGTTATATTAGGGTTAGGTCCGGGGACCATCTTACTTATTAATCTTAGAAAAAAAAATTAGAGGCCCTTGTTATGAAATTGAAACCGCGTGACCAGCATGGGTCGCATTTGGAAATTTTGGCATAGAGCTGTGGCAAGGAATGAGATCTTTGAATGCCCAAAGTCCATACATGCCAATAGTAGTCCAGATTCTCTCAGATTTTGGCACAGAAGATTGAACTAATTTGCTTGATTTTATGCAAGCATCTAGTTTATAATCGTGCTGGACATCTGGTTTCTCCGCGTGAGTCAATGACGACCGCCTACACATGATTTTCTCTTTATTTGGCACGTCATATACATTAATGATGTTATGTCATATATATACACACACGGAAAAGATGCGCGCACCCATAACAATGGCCCGTAGTAACTCGGGGCATAGTAATTACTTGGGGGCTGTCGAGGAATTTGGGGCTACCGCGAGGTAGGAACTACCTTTCATATTGAACTGGGACGAATGTGTATAGAGCTGTCCTTAGCAGCTCCAATTTCTCATCCGAGGTTGAAAGTTCGTGTTACATTTGTGACAACGGGAAAAGATTGCGTTAACTTCGTGTTTGATTATGGGAACGATGGTGGACCGTCGTGTATTGTTCTTTGCTAATTGGCCGGGGAAAAAACGGTGGGGGCGACACGTGGAGGGGGGCGTTTCGTGGTTGCCAGGGTTGGGCAGACACGGTGGATTCGTTGGGGTCTGGGGCGGAGATTGTGCACACCCCCCTTGTCCCGGTCTGGAATCATTGGGATCTGTGCTGCGTGTCAAAGCTTGTTTTCTATGTCTGAAGGCAAAGCCTAAATACAACAAAGATCGCCCAGGACGAGGAGGGGGAGGTTCAACGATGTGATGTGTTCCCCCTAGGACTAGGACCACCCCCAACATTAGCTGCTCCATCCCCATCAAACGAAGATTCATGTTGCTTGTTTACCAACGCCGCCAGTTGGTTTGGATTTAGCCAGAGACATTGGTTAGCAGCTGGCACTAGGTAAATAGAAAGAAACATTGGCGATGAACCTTTTGAGTTTCGCGGACCGATTTCTCGCTCCCCCTCTCTTTGTGGCTAGAGTTTGTTTGGCAATCTCTATCAAGAAAATCTTGTCGAATTGTCTTGTCTCGGCTCTTTAATCGGTTGAAACCTCACGGATTGGATGTCGCGTACCTTTTATCATAAACTCAGTTCGAGGGTATCCATGCCAAGAGCGAGTTCGTTGGCGAATGCTTCCTTTTCAACGATGCAAGGAGATGCCTAGATCTTGCCCGTTTTCTGTTTAGGACATCAAATGAATCTCGAAAAGAAATTCTTTGTAAGTAAATTTGGGGGGGTTCTTACTATTAGGGAATGCTCTGACGCACTTTTCATGCATTCTAAACACCAAATCGACGACAACCCACTTCCCTAAAGCATCTAAAAGTGAAAATGAAAAGGGAAAGAAATTCAGGGTCGTCAAAGAAAATCGGAAACAGATGAATTCAATCCCTTGGCATTTTCTTCCGGGAGATTGCTGCTACGAGGGGGAGGCTTGAGGGGGGTGGGAGCAACTGACAGTCGTGGCTTTACGCGACCTGCGAAAGTGAATTGCCGTTTCGGGATAAAGAAGGCAAAACTAGACTCGGCTTCTACATTTCTGCAACCAATTTGGCTCGCCCACCTGGACCACCGAAAGACATCATTTCTCCTTACCTGAATCTCCCCCCGACTGAGATTCGCACCCCCCCTACTCCTCTTCCTCTGCCACAACCCTTCGTTTCCACCGCGACCTTCTGGACCAGATCTGCCCCTCTTCGGGACATGGATGGGGGGCGAACTGGGTATTTTTCGTGCGGCTCGCAGCAAGATTTTATTAGGACGGGGACAGCATCGACAGCACGCAGTTCAAGAAAAAGGGGAGGAGGAAGGTAAAAAAAAAAAAACGCGGGGGAGTTGCGATCTGGACCGTCCAAGAGAGGACGGATCTGTGCGAGATATAATTCGGTGGGGGATGGCGTTTTCGGAGCTGGGATGGTGGTGCTGGTGCAATTGATTGATGCATGTAAATAGCGTCGCCATCATCTGTTAGTTGTGTGGGTAGTAGTACTGCAAAGCGGTACAAGAGACCCAGAGGGACTTCGCAGACATGGAAAAAGCAACGTTTGTCTGTGAAGTGTCTGGTTCTCTTTAGGCCCCCTCTCCTACATATAATAAGAACCCGAGCAGCTCTCCCTCTCTCCTCCAATCCACTCGATGCTGCTTCAGACATGGAGAAAAATGATCAGAGCTTTCGAGTCTAGGGATTAGTAGGAGGCCCGGTATTATCTTTTTTCTTTTTTCGGGGATGACTCGTTTTATGTGAAGATGGTCTGCGCTCGTTCGCCACTATTAAAATGAGTATCACAAATGAATCTAAAAATGGATTGCTATAAGAGTTTGAGCCCGCATTCTGCATTTTCCCTCGGACTATAAGTGTTTAATGGATCGAGCAAGTTAGTGCTTCTTTGAAGTACCGTGATCATACTCCGAAATCTTATGCGATTGATTGTGAGTAGAAGATGAATTTGAAACAGATGCCGTCGCGAGACCAATGAACTCTCTCGGTCATCTGTTCTCTCGAGAGTTCACTTTTATAGCATCAGAAAGAATCGCGACTATATTGTGTAAGGCATGATCAGGTGTTAAATTAGATTTGCTGTTCTCTAGGGGTCAAGTACTATTTTGGCAACGTTGTGCATATTCTCGTTTCTTGGGTAACCAAAAGATGGAGCTACAATCTTCGAGCCTCATCAGCCTTTTTGCATGACCATGGCCCAAGCCCAGAATCTCAATGCATTTCCATCGGCTTCGAGCCTTATTGAAACCTCCCAGAATTGATCGTTTTTATCAGGAAAAATTATCGGGATAAGGACACAAATGATTCGTGAGCTTTGACTTAATGTATCATGTAGTCTCTGAACTTTTAATTTGTTCAATCTAATCTCTGAACTTTTAGTACATGTTCAACTTAATCCATAAACTTTATAAAAATATTTAATGACACAAAGTTCAGGGACCATTTGTGTCATTTTTCCAAAATTATACTTCTCGTCCCTATACTTTCAAGCTATTTTTTTAATCAAATCTTTGTGGACGCCATCATGAAAATAGTTTATGGACGTAAAAGAAAAAAAAAGACCGACGTCGGAGCATGCTATGAAGACAACTTGTTTAATGTAGTTGCAACAGACAAAAAAAAAACATTTCAAGGCTCCACACTCCGAAGGTCATATCTGCTGGATTTAACCGGATTGGATTTCAAAGGAACTTAATTATAAAATTTGCAAAAGTAAATTAACTCGATTAGACAAATCAGAAAAAATAAGAAATTGATCAGAGAAAACCTAAAAGCAGAGGGATGAGAATAGAATTTATCCTAGAAATGCACTGCTTTTGAGTACCGCACTCATAAAATTTACTTGACTTTAGGAAATATTTATCAAAAAAAAGTCATAAATCTATTGTACGAATATCAATTCAGTTTTCTTACCAAAAAAAAAATATATCAATTCAGTTTTAAACCTTTCAATATGGCCACTTTAGTCCTAAATCTTTTAATGTGACCAATTCAGTCCAAAAATTTTGACAATTTGCCAATCGTTTTTTGTTGCAAATCGCTGACGTGGATATTAGTCATCCTATGTGCCTCGCCAGCCGCTCCTGGGCAAGGGCTTGTAAGCCCTCGTCGGCCGTAGGCGAGGAGATTTGGCAAGACCTAGGATCGCCGGTGAGGGCTTAGAGGCCGTTGCCCAGTGGTCAACAAGGTCCCGGCGACCCTCACTAACTAGAATGAAAAAAAAAAGAAAAAATATATAAAAATTCAGAAAAAAAAAATTTGCAAAAATTGTCCACATTAGCGTCGGTTGTGCCACATAAGACGGCTGGCATCTCCGTCAGCGGTGTTCAGCCAAAATTGATCAAAAGGACTACATTGGCGAAAAGATTTAAGGCTAAATTGCTCAAATTGAAAGATATAGACTGAATTGACATCCGTACAGTAGGTTTATGACTTTTTCTAACAATTATGCCAATAGTAAATATATAGATAAAATAATCCGAAGTAGGCATTTCGAATTGTAACCGCAATTTTCTTGGTCATGAATTTCATTTTCGAAAAACAGCACCGGCGAGCAAGATAGTTTTTTTCTGTTTCTTCGAAAAAGAGTGGAGTAGCAAATGAAAGGGACGTTCTAAATTTCGATGTGCCACATTCTCCATATCCCATCTTTCATTGTACTTTTCTTTCGCATTGAATAAAAAAGGCAAGTAAAAAATTGCCGGGACAAGTTGATTTCCCACATGATCCGAGGCATTAGTTTGACGACGAAATCCAATCAAACCAGTGCTTGGATCTATAAGTTACAAATTATGATCAAAAGGTGTTACACAGATGAATCCTGAAGAAGAAGACCACTTCAGAGCAGAACAGAACTCACGCAGGAAGAACGTGAAGCAGAAAAAGTGCAAAGAGTCGAAATCAATGCACTTCAGTAAAGCTTCCACAAAAAGCAATGTCAATAATTCGAATATGACAAGAGAATGTACGTTTCATCCTCGTATTTACATTTGTATAGTATCAGGACTTGACTAGATTCCGATGTTACATGCTCAGAACACAACAATGGCTTCCCAGTGCAGTTCGAGCAACCCGGATCACAAGTAGACCGCAAAAATGATCAACATAGTTAGAAAAATATAAGCTAGAGTTCGCCGGTCTCAACGATCCAAAGCTTCTGAACCCGGGATTTCCCCGACATTCTCCAGAATTAAGCGAGAAACTGCCGAGAAGAATCCCTTCTCCTTTCCTGTAGATGTTATAGTTTCCGAACCTCGAACGAAATATCTCATGAAGCTCGAAAAAAAAAAAAAGAAGCGGCAGCATCGATGTACATGTTCCAATGTGTCGCGAGTCATGAGGGTTGTGCGCCGCGCGACCGTTTCCTCTGTAACAGGCCTTCCAAGATGATCTTCTTCTTATACTCTGCAGAATCCACGTACGACAAATCGTCGCAGTTCTCCAATGGGGACTTTGTGCAGTTGATTATGCTCCACCGAGGCACCAAGAACAGCCAGGTCGAAGTGCAAACGATTGCACAGACCTTGCCCCACAAGACCAGTACCAAAAGGGTCAGCAGGAGCAGGCAGATCGCGGAATTCTCGGCCAGCAAAGGCCGCTCTTTACCGTCCTCTACGGCGCTCAGTTGAATCTGCTTTGAGTTGAAAGAACTAGACCGAGTTGATAACTGGGTCCTCCCTCTCAGGGAAGAATTTGTGCTCGAAGACCGTGAAGAGCTCAGGGAAAGCGATGTGGTTGTGGCGACGGAGGAACGCAAAGACGTAGAGGCGTCGGACTCGGTTATCCGGACATCGTCATTGTCCGAAACTCTGCCACCCGAGTTCTGATGCATTAGCTTCAGAATTCTATCTGCTTTCGTCGACAGATTGTTGATTGATTCGAGTGAGTCCTTCGTGCTTTTTCTCTTCTGCATCTTCTTCTCCTGTCGATCACCAAAAATTCGAAGTCGGGAAGGTAAGTCCAGCGAATCATTCGCGACTGTGCTAATCGAATTGCTCCAGAAGTTCCACCAGATCATTGTCATAGATGGTAATTAAGATCTGGTGATGATGTAAAATCGAAATCGACTATTGAAGACAAGATGTTGGTCAACAGTCAAGCCGAACCAGAACGCAGATTCAACGAACCATCATTCCAAAATGGTCGGTGGATTGAAAAGACACGACCAGATAAAATAACTTCCAACTTCATTAGAACCCAGAAAAGTAAGGAGGCAACGCAATTAAACGAGCAAATGCCGATGCAGCAAAAAAGATGATCAAGCGAACAATGCTCCGCGCCACGCATGATCGCGTGATAACACCAACATCCATGTGCGAGATCAAAGTAGAGAAACACGCGATCGTCGTTGGAACTTGGACAGACGATCGTGCGTGCCTCGATGTCCATTTTAAGGAAGAAAGAATCATCACGGCAGAGAGAAGACTCACCAGAGATGTCTCGAAGAACACGGCCTTGGCAGCACGCGAGAACAATTTCAAACCCTTCTTCTTCTTCTTCTTCTTCTGGCGATCATGCGAGCCATCATCTCCTTCACCTCCCGGCGGAATCTTACTCACAACATGACCATCGTCTTCCTTCGCGGCTACGTACGCAAACAACGGCTCGTCCGAAACCCACTTTCCCTCGTCGTCGTCGGCGACGGCCGGCTTGAAGCACCGGAAGAACTTGCTGCTGCTGCGGCTCATCGCGGGGCTCGGCCTCTTCGCCGCCTCCGGAGGCGAGCCGTCCATCGTCGCGTGGTCAAATCGTGGCGCTAAGTCCAGACTATGCAAAACGGAGATGAAAGAAACAGTTTTTCTTGGTGGGTTCTTCTTCTTCTTCTACTTCCTCGTTCGTGTGTTGAATCGTGGAGGGTGATTGTCATCTCATTGCCGGCGTTGCCGCTTCGGATGTTTTGGTTTACCCGTTCAAAACAATGTGGCGAGGATCGAATGAAGAGTTTCTTGGCTTTGTTTATAGAACCGAGATTTATTATTATTTATTAAATTCTCTTTTTTCTTTTTTTATTTTTGTCTTTTTTTATTGGATCGGAATTTGGATTCGGCTTTTGAGTTGGTCGTCTATTTCGGACAGGATTCAAGTCTATCCATATTTCTTTTTTCCAAATTAGATTATGCAATAATCCCCGGGAAATTAGGAGATAAAAAGACGGAAGATCGAGAGCCGCTCCATCCCCCCTAGAAATAGCCATTTCCTATTTTTAACCATCAAACCGACATGAAGATTGCACAATCCGCAATTCTATGTGTACACACGTCGGAGACACGTACGCACGGCCTCTTTGAAAACTAAAATTAGGAATGCGCTGCTTAAGGTCCGAAGCATGCGACACAGGTGGGGACACGTTAAGGAAATGGGGGGATGCACGTCCAGGTTCGATTTCTTCTGAGCAAGTGCACGAGCGATACCGTGAAATTTCCGCCGGAAGAATCTTGCATTATTGTCTACCCATGATTTCATTTTTCGTTTATTCCAATATTTAATGTGTTTAGTTTGATAATAAAGAAAGGCGGTTTTTCATTGACCGGGTTTACTTTGACCGGGTCATTGCAAAGACTAGACTGGCCCGGACGAGCATCAATCGTGCAGGATGGTGATGAGAAGGGAATTGGGGTCAATGCTTGGAATAACGTAGGGAACAGTGCAATTGCCCAAATGGGGACGCTCTCGAGCATTTTTTTTTCAACACAACGCGCCTTCGGGTGGTCCACGTCAGCGTCGGTTGCGTCATTTAGGACCGGCGCCATTCATGTCTTCGGTTTCCGATCAAAGTCGTGGCAAAACGTGAAAATATTTAGGATTCAATTGGTACGATTAAAATGTTTAAGATCGAATTGGCAAAAATATGATATGTTTAGAAATTTTTGGACAATTTTCCCGGCCTTTGGGGTATCCCGGTCTCCACTCTTTTTAGTACTTGGCGGTGCCAAAGTCCCAGGAGTAATCTTCAAATCATCTCTTCATTATGCTTTAAGACAGCTTTTCTGTAGACCTCGTCTTCTTATCTTGCCATACCCAATTGCTGCAAAATTCTCCCGCTTGTACATAGTCAGGCGACGGAGACGTCGTCGTTTATCGGAACGAGCCCGCCTTGTTAGAAAAAGCGCGTCGGGTGTGGTTTTCGCTGTGTTCTCTATTGAAAAATCCGGCCATTCGGACTTTTTCTCCGGGTATTATCTGGAGACAGAGTCATGACCTAAGCATTGCTTTTCCAATCGCAAGAAGGCCAATTAGTTGGTCGCCGGAGATGCTTTAACTGGATTCAATGTTGCTTAAGCATACGTTTCTGTTTTGTCAGTACGTACTTGACCATATGAATGATTAGTGCATTGACCTCGAAGTCAAACTTTATAGTTGTCGTGCCAGAGAAGGAGCATCGGCGAGGCACCCCATGGGATTCAAGGAACAACCTCAAAAGTCACGGCGCTTTTACGTGTCTGCGAGTTGATCTAGGAAATTGGGAGGAAAGGGAAATTGAGGGGGTGCGGAAGGAAAATTAGGGTGCGTTTGTTTCGCGAAAAATTCAATGATAACGGAAAATTATTTTTCGAAAATTATTTTTCAGGAAAATTGGTTAGTTTCCCTTTGTTTGGTAACATATGATTGAAATTATTTTCTGATGTTTGGATTTCATTGGAAAATGATTTCAATCTCCGAGGCCGGCGACCAGCGGAGGGAAGAAAAAAGAAAGAATAAAAGAAAAAGAAAAGCAAAAAAAGAACGGAGAATAAAGAAAAGAAAAGAATAAAATATTAAAAAAATTTTAAAATGAGCAATTTTCGAAAGGTGTTTCCACCTCCTCAGATTAGGGAATTCACTTTGATAATATTATACATGATGTTTTCCTTGACCGGAAAGTGTTTTCGATTGACTTATCATTTTCGGCAAATCAAAGAAGTGAAAGTCTGAAAAACGAATTCCCGAAAAACACTTTTCCTATAATCGCACCTTTCGTGAAAAAAAAATATAAAATACTTTTCCTCCATTTACTTCCCAAAAAAGAAATTAAAATCTATATTGCTTTCGAGTTTCGACCGTCCAGGTCATTTTCCAAGCAAGAGTGTCAAAGCGTCGTGTTCAGATTAGTGGTAGGCAAAGAAAGATATAGGACTCGCTCATTTGATTAGGCACCACCACAATCAGAGACTTGAAAAACCACAGAAATTATTGAGGAATATAGTTGGCATTTCCCGGAGGAATATAGTTGGCCAACCCCTTTGGCACGCTATTAACTATCAAGGCCCGTTTTTCTTTTTTTTTTTTATCTGTTCTATATCTAACTTTTCTCGTTCATTGACTTTTGCTCTGCCTCTTACAGAGCACGGGAGTCGAATCCTGCACTTGTGATACTAGCGTCTCGACCCCCCTTAATTCCTTTACTAGCAGGATCGCGTGCCTATTGGCATTTTTTCAAGGCTCGTTTGTTTCGCGAAAAATGTGACATTTTTTCAGGAAGCCAATTTTCACGAAAATGACAATATTTTTTGCTATTTGATTGAAACCTGAAAATGAACTGGAAAAATTTTCTACCGTTTGATATGAAAAATCTGATATGATTTTCTTGGCGAATACTAAAAAATTTGATTTCTTAATCTTGTCTTTTTTATTCTTTTCTTTTCCCTTCTTCCTCGGCTAGTCGCCAGCCGTGCCGATGGCCGGCCAAGGCGAACGCCGACAACCGGCCGCAGGCGAGAGACAAGCTTGCCAGATTCTAGCGAGCTGAGCCGAGCCGACTCGTTGGATTGGAAAGCTCAAGGCCTCACTAGAGGTCAATGAGGTCGAGCTCGCTGCCTCCTCGTCGAACTTGAGCTAGAGGTCGGCAAGTCGCAGCGAGCTCGAAATTAGCAACAAGAACCTCTGATTACTGTCGTTTGCATTTGCTATGAGATCAGAGAAAAGTTCCAGAATCGATCCAACATGAAGAATTCTTGTCGTGTTCGTCCCCTTCTCCAATTCAATTTGGCGATAAGCTGAGTTTAGCTGTTTGATTCATGGATGTGCCGAGCCCATGGGATTCCCTTCGCAACCAAGTTGTAGTTTTCTTCGTTGTTGTTCTCGTTGGAATCAATTTGACTACCTCTGGCTAGGCCTTGAGCGTTTGCCAGAGCCGGAGGTCGGCGAGTCATGGAGAGCTCAACTCGTCGGGACTCGCAAGGCCTCAAATTTGTCAAATCTGGCAAGCTCGAGTCTCGCCAGCCTCAGGCAAGCTCATCCCTCGCTTGTGGTCGATCGTCGCCCGCCGTCATGCTTGGCTACCGGCAAAAGAAAGAAGGAAAAAAGAAAAAGAAAGAAAATAAAATAAAATAAAATAAAAATAATTTAAAAATTCGATTTTAAAAAAAAATACTTTTATGAATATGAATATTTTATTAACTAAGGATCTGAACCTGAGCACTCAGGACCCATGCTCGGTCTTTGTGAACCCCAGTCTTGAGTGCTGGGGACCAAAGCTCGAGTATTGCAGACCCATGCTCGGTCTTTGTGAACCCCGGTCTTGAGTGCCGGGGACCAAAGCTCGAGTATTGCAGACCCATGCTCGGTCTTTGTGAACCCCGGTCTTGAGTGCCGGGGACCAAAGCTCGAGTATTGCAGACCCATGCACGGCATTTATGGACCTAGGCTCGAGTAAAAGGATATCGGGCACAAGCACTAAGGCTTCAAGCCTAGCTTGGATGGACTCGGGCGTGGGTGCCGTGTCTTAGGCTTGGCCTCGACGGACTCGGGCCCAGGCGCTAAAAACCTAAATCCAAACGTCAAGGACCCGAGAACCAGCGTTGAGGTTTTGTGTATTTGATCATAAAGTTTTGGGTCCAAGTATCGATACCTAGACAAATTTTGAAAAATGATTTCCGATTTTTCAAAACAAAAATCATTTTCCTAAATTTAAGCATAGATTTTTCGTTGATTCACTTTTCTAAGCATACCGCCTCCAAAAAATGAAGAAAATGATTTCCTGGAAAATGTTTTTTGCAAAATAAACGGACCCCAAGAATTATAGTCTAATTCTCTGAAAAAACTTTCAACTTTATGTCTAGTCCCAATTTTGTACCTAATTTTTTTCTCATTTTAATAAACCCCATAACTTTAGGTGTAGCCTGAAATTTATCCCGAACTATTTTTTATGTAAAAAAGATTCACCAACTTTCAATATAGTCTCAGATCTACGCTTGTTAACCATTCATCCAAAAATCGTTATTAATTGTTCAATGTGACATTTCCATGTTAATAATAAATCCACATTAGCAAGGTGACATGAAAAATTATCTCCAAAATAAAATCATTTTTTGATATGAAAATTGGGAAAATTAGGGATGACTAATGACAATTTTTGGACGGATGGCTAACAAGGACGGTTTTGAGATCAGATTAAAAGTTGGTGATTTTATAGCAAAAGTAAAATGTTCGGGACAAATTTGGGTGTTTTTTTGAACAAAAGAAAAGTCCGGGGCAGATTTGGATTGCGCCTAAAGTTGGAGCTGTTTTAGACAAAAAAGTTCGGAATAAAATTAGGACTAACCCTAAAATTGGGGTATTTTTAAGGAAATTAGGCCAAAGAATTATGGATTCGTACGACTCAATGATTATTTGATCTAACATGGACTAAAAATAGTTGTATGTAACTGGGGAATTAATCAAAAGCCAAGCAGCGCCTACCTTCCATAGATTTATTAATCACGGATTTGATTATCCACGTGCCCAACGGGATCACAAAGGCTTGAACGGCACTTCTGGGCCAAGCCATCACGGACTCAATCGTGTCAATAAGCCTAACCCAAGGACCCGATTCGATTCATCTCACTTATCTATCAACTCAACTAGCAAGTAACAACACTTAAATTAAATGGAAAATGACCCAAATAGTCCATGAAGAGGAAAATTACCAAAAAAATCATAAACGTATTTTTTGTTAATCGAATCTTAAATCTTTTGGATTTGTGTCGATTCGGTCCAACAGATCAATTTTGGCCCGAAATCGCTGACATGCATATCAGCCGCCTTACGTGCCGTAACCAACGCCAATGTTGATAATTTTAATAATATTTTAATATTCTATATAATTTTTTATTTTTCCCTTCCTTCTTTCTCCAGCCGGTCGCCGGACCTTGAAGACCAACCGATGGCGAGGGCCGGTGAGGGCAACCTCACTATCTCTGGGCGAGGCTCATCCTCGCCAGCGATGGTGAGGTCGACCTTGCCATAGCTAAACTGAATTGGCACAAAGCCCGACCCGAGGGTCCGATTCAATTCAGCTCACTCGTTGATCAACTCTACTAGCAAATAGCAACTCTTGAATCAAAGTAAATAATCCTTCAAATGTAGCCTAATGTATAACGTAGTCCATGAACTTTTTGTACATGTTTAATTTAGTCCTTGAATTGTATTGAACTGTTTAATATTGTCCCTGAATTTAAATTAATAACAGAAAAAAATTAAATATTTTCATATAATTTACTAACTAAATTGTATTAAAAATTCTCGAATCGCATTGCACGTCATGCTAGATTTCGGGACCATTTGTGTCGTTTTAGAGAAGCAATGAAGGGTGCGGAAGAAAGAGAGCGCTAGGGAGTCGCGTGTCGAAGTCGAAAGCGTCCCACTCTTTCTTTTTACTTTCTTGGAGAAGAAAAACCAATACTTTGGACAAAGCTTAGGGCAAAGAACCTCCCTCTCCTTCTCCCTCTCCTTCTCTGCGCGCACACAAAGATCACTCCTTTACCGTCGTCTCCTCCAAGAGGCTCGCCGACACCGTCGGCAGGACGAGCAGCGATGGCGTCGCCGATGGACCTCCTCCGATCCAACCTCTCCCGGGTCCGGATACCCGAGCCCACCAACCGCATCTACAAGCAGGAATGCTGCGTCTCCTTCGACACTCCGGTACCTCCCCTCCTCCTCCGCCTCTTCCGGCTGCTTGAATTTCCCCCCTTAAGAAAATCTGTGCTCGGCTTTGTGTTGAAACCCCCCAAACTGGGTTGCGGATGATTGTGGGTTTCGGTGGGCTCTGGCTCTGGCTCTGGCAATGTCGGTGTGATGGTTCTGTACCGCATTAGGCGGCGTTTCTTGGGTTTGTCTTGCGGAGGTGCTTAGGGTTTTGGCTTCGCTTAGGCCCCCTGATTTTCAACCGGCGATTTACATGTTGCGGGCAAGAATGGGGGTGCCCCTTTTTCAATTTGTATGCAGGAGTTGTCGAGAGTGGCCCTGATTGTGCGTTCTTACCCGGGTTGGGTTGATGGATTGATGATTCTCGTTCACCGGTCGCAGAAATCCGAGGGCGGGTTGTTCGTTGACATGAATTCCTTCCTTGCTTTTGGGGAGGAATTCGTGGGCTGGAACTTTGAGAAGACGGGAAATCCTGTATACTTGCATATTAAGCAAACGAAGAAAAAATTGGTTTCTGAAGATAGGCCGTTGAAGAAGCCGACTCTTTTGGCAATAGGTACTCTTTGATCACAGTATATATTTGGTTTGTCGATTTTCTTTGGACAATCATTTCGCATGCTTCGCGCCATTTCCTTCTTTCTGTTTATATTGGGCTGACTGTTTGCTTTTTACTTGTTATTGGTTTTTCATTTTCCATCATCATTTTTTTAACAATCGGAAGTCCCAATGATCTAGGTTAACGTTACTCCTGCAGAACTTTCTTTTAATTATGAAGCCGCTTTATCAATATAAATGATTTTTTTGCCCATGGCACTCCTTGTTGATCCCTAAATGCTCGCTAGAGCTTTGAAGGAGCTACTCTTAAGCTCTGAACTAAGAGAACCTGGCGCTAGAGAGTATATGGAGAAATTCTTGTAGAATACAATTTTGGAAGACAATCATGTTTTTCCTTGAATGAGTTAAACAGGTCCTAGTCAGCAGGTGCCTGTTTTTCGATTTGCTTTCCTACTTTGTGTTTCTCTTTCAAGCAGGTTTCTCCTTCATAACCTATCTCTGCGTACAGTAAGGGTCAATAGTAGTCTCCCACTAGATGCCCTAGTTTCATCACATTTATTGCAGATTTCAGGGCATCTGGATGAGAGCATTTAGTTGAGAGGAACTGACACTACTAAAGAAGGAGACACCATTCCGTGGAAAAATTTGTTTTGAACTGACACTACTTAAAGTAGGCCCCAAGCAATAAAAAAAAACTTCCTGTTATTTGTTTTGGTTATGTTTGTTATGTGGTGCTTTTAAAAGTAGACTTACTAATGTAGTAGTTCGAGGCTGGAAGCTCTGCTTGCGATGTGCCTATCCTTTTTTGCTTCTTTTTTGTCAATATGACAAGAAATGTGTATGTTGCTGTTGGCGGCATGGATATTTATCTATTTTGTCCGACTTGTAGGCATTGATGGTGGCTTTGACAATGGTGAACCTGAATATGAAGAAGCCTATAGCATAGTAATATTACCTGGATATATATCACTGCCATTTCCTTCAGTGGAATTGCCAGAGAAGGTGCTCCTTGACTCTCCCTCCTTCAGTGCGTTTTCATGTAGTGATTTTATTAGTTTGCTTTTAAGAAAGTCTCTCTGGTAAACTGTCAGGTGCAGTATGAGTCATCATTTGGACTTTTTTTGTAGGTAAGGTTGGCTGTCGATGCCATTTTGTTGTCTGAAGGTGCTGAGAGGAAAGAGCAAGTTGCTGCATGGGTAGCAGATAAGAAGCAAGTTAGTCCATATGCCACAAACTTGCAACAGATTGACAATGGTGTTGCCGTTCCTCCTTCTGGTTGGAAATGTGCCAAGTGTGACAAGACCCAGAATCTATGGCTCAATTTGACTGATGGAATGATTCTGTGTGGACGGAGAAATTGGGATGGAACTGGCGGCAACAATCATGCTGTTGAACATTACAAGGAAACTGGCTACCCTCTAGCTGTGAAACTTGGCACTATAACTGCTGATCTGGAAGGAGCAGGTAATGCAGCCATGTGATAAACATGCTTAGACACGAATGGATGAGGCATTTAATACTGCCTAAGTGAGAGTTATTGTGCAATAGAGATTTATTTATGCTTTTTTTAAAAGCGTTTGAGAAGAAAACTATGTCCCTTCAAAATCTCTCTCACTTTGCTCTTCCCAAACCAAGTAAAAGACA
The DNA here is from genome assembly GCA_031216405.1 of Syzygium malaccense. Taxonomy (NCBI): domain Eukaryota; kingdom Viridiplantae; phylum Streptophyta; class Magnoliopsida; order Myrtales; family Myrtaceae; genus Syzygium; species Syzygium malaccense. The sequence continues at coordinate 3,258,935 of CM062258.1, read as the reverse complement.
GAAAGATTGTGGAGACCTATAGTATCCTACAACAAGGGATTTGAATACCCTGCTATACCTATAATGATTCCTTAATAGACTCATTAAAACCCACCTTAGGCCTAAAGTGGCATAAGATGAAGTTTAAAACTAAAAGAAATTACTTAACAAAGGCTTTTGGGTTGTAGAATTCAGATGAGTGCTGGATAGATGTGACTCATGAGTGGAAGATGGTACGGGGAATGCTTGAGATAGATGATGTATTCTTTGGAGTGGCAAATGGACAATTTGTTGGTTTTTGTTTGTCTTTTGAAGTTTTTATCATTCCGGTTGCAAAGATAAGTCTTAGTTTTGTGTATGTTTTAGTTTTTACTCATAGTGAAAAGCTCAGTTTTGGTGAATCCTTAGCATTGGCTCTTAAAATTTGTGAAGTACTTCTGGAGTCGGTCATACCTACAGTGCTTGACATGATTGGCAGAGAATTCTGCATTCGATGAAATCTAATTTATTGCATTGTGGCAGCTCAGACGTTTTCTCATATCCAGAGGATGAAAGTGTTTTGGACCCACATTTAGCGCAACATCTGGCATTTTATGGCATTGATTTTTCATCATTACAGAAGGTATGGTGTTCATTAGAGCTGATAGTGATTTGGCTTTCTGGTCAATTTGTTGGATGCAATTTGAGTTATTTGAATAGAGTGTTTGTGGATTTCAAGCTGCTATAATGTTGTATGAAATGGGTTATCCTTGTTATTCGATATCTTCCATATGCCCGCTTATTGTAATGGAGTTCATGATGGTGTGGTTACTTGGTTACTCTTACTGAATTCACAATTTATGTTCGAAGTGCAGGGAACTGTTTGAATACCTAAAACCATGAAAATGGTTCAACTAACTCTAAGAGTTGATCAAGTAAGCCATCAAATATAGCAATTATAACAAGCATAAGAACGTTAAAGAAATGAATTGCTTCCTTGTGTATAATTGCTTATTTTCTACCTATGCCATTGCGTCATACCGTGTTGAACTTTTTTGTACTGATGAATATTAGTCTAGGTGTTTAGCCACTTGCAGTAAGATTCTTGAGGTAGCTTGAAAGCATGAATTATTCAAAAATCTAATCTTGTGTAGAGGTCCATTGCTATGGAATTACGTGCATGTCCTAATTTCAAACAACTTTGACCGTTATCTTAGCTGACAATATGGTTATGCTTACCTATCTTAAAAATGGTAATTCGGTTATGTTTGAAAGTTTAATATAACATACTTAGTCGAGTTCTCAGTTGTATATTTGGATATTTGGCTTATCCATTTCATGATGTATGGTCATGAGGTGTTGTCTTCATTTTCTTGCTGACGAAGCTTACATTTCATACCCTTGAGAGAATCAACTTTATGCAGCATAGAGGCTTTCTATTCTTCTTCTTGATCAATATGATGCCTGTGAACTTGTTGTATAGGCTTTCAGTCTATTGATTTCTTGTTTGCTTTTGTGATTTTCTGTTATATGACAAATGATGTTCTCATTATGTAGACTGAAATGACTACTGCCGAAAGGGAACTAGACCAAAACACTAACTATGATTGGAACCGAATTCAAGAAAGTGGACAGGAGGTTGAACCCTTATTTGGTCCAGGTTACACAGGACTTGCCAATCTTGGTAATAGGTAATGATTATTCGGATGATGTATTTATGTTTCTCCTTTCCTTTGTTTGCTCCTTTTTTTATTTGCCGAATACTCGTTTCCTTATTGAGATTTTGTGCAGCTGCTACATGGCTGCGACCATGCAAGTTGTATTCTCAACCCATTCCTTTTGTACACGGTCAGTTGGCCCTTCATCTTTGGAATGATATTGATTCCATAACATATGTTTTCAGTACTCATTGAGTTTATTGCTTGATGATATCGTCATCAGGTACTACATGAATCAAAGCCTAAAATTGGCTTTTGAAAGGGCTCCTGCTGATCCAACTGTTGACTTGAACATGCAGTTGTAAGTGGTTAATGGCATAGTGATGCTTTTGTAATTCTTCACACGAAATAAAATATGTTAGTTTTCTTGCCGCCCAATAAAAAGAAAAATTACAGGATGTCGTTGTACGACCTGCCTTGGCGTTCTGCAATTTGTTCTTCTTAGGTCTCTGTGCTTTTTACTATAAAAGAAACACTCATGAGTCTCCTTTTGTCATGCTGAGTACCAGCGCTAGCTACTTCTCTTTTGAAAGCACACGGATGAATGTGTTCCTCTCATCTCAATGAAATGGTGACACATGCAGCTGAGTTTAGAGAAGTTATTGACAAGATGTATTGGACTTATGGCCCTGGTGAATTATGCTGATGTTTGGTTGTATGTGTCAGGACAAAGCTTGCTCATGGTTTGCTGTCTGGTAAATACTCTGTTCCAGTACCTGAGGTAAAAGCTATGATCACATTTTTTCCCCTTTTCTATATATTATATCTCCTTGTCCTTCGTTAATAAATTTTCCTATGTTCATTTTTCCAGAAGGATGATGATGCAAATGTCTCAAAAGGCTCTGTAAGCTTTCTTGCCAAGATTTATTTCTTGATCATTCAGCAATTTATTAGGGGAAATCCTAAGCTCGCACCAGTGTGTTAAATATGTGCATTTGAAACTTCTAGAGCTGACTTCACCTGGCTGTAAAATTGCAGTGGTATCTTTTCTATTATGGATTTTTCGAGCACGTCTTTTTTCCCATGCCTGGATTTTATTATGTATTTTTTTCTTAAGATCCTTGCCAAGTCTCTACGTGTCTTAGACTTTTATTCTTTCTTCTTGGATTCCCTATTTTGAACAGTTTTCTTATCATTATTTAATTCGCATTCTTCTTGCTTGCAAATTTGTAGAAGCAGGAAGGGATACGGCCTCGTATGTTCAAGGCTGTTATTGCTGCCAGCCACCCTGAATTTTCAACAATGAGACAGCAGGTATGCCTGCTCTATAAGCTAGATGCAAACCATGCTGTATGTGAAGCTGTAGGTGATGTGCTGTATTGTAGTAAAAAATCTGTTTGTATCTTAGCTTATCATTTGGTTAGATATCAGTTCGCTTGAGATCTGACTGTTTAACATTATCTTCTCATGTACTTTTTTTTGGTTGGTCTTCTCATGTATTTGGTCAATTTTTTTTCATGACCTTTTCTGTTTCATTTTATTTCTACTTTTGACACCTATTCCATAGGATGCTTTGGAATTTTTCCAACATTTTCTTGATCAAGTTGAGCGAGCTCATTCTGGGAATCCTGAGGATCCCTCGAGAAGTTTCAAGTTTGGTATTGAAGATCGGATATTGTGCCCATCCGGGAAGGTCACTTACAGTAGAAGGCTTGACAACATTCTCTCCCTAAATATTCCACTGCATGAGGCCACAAATAAAGGTAAATATTCTTTCTTTTTCACTTTTAATTTTTGTAAGTGTTTATGTTGTTAAGATGGCCCTATCGTTTGCTTATCCAGCGGAATTAGAAGCGTTCTACAAGTTAAAAGCTGAGAAAGTTTCTGAGGGAAAGGAAGTGTAAGTTCTATATGTTGTATTTTTCAGGTGCTCATCTTTCATTCATGATAGAACATGTTTACTGAGAATGATATGCTGGCAGATCTAGTGATGAAATTGTACGTCCAAGGGTTCCCCTAGAAGCATGCTTAGCAAACTTTTCAGCTCCAGAGGAGGTCCAGGATTTCTACAGCTCTGCCTTGAAATCGAAGACAACAGCTATTAAGTGAGCTTTATGACCTTTCAATCTGTGGATCATTTTAGCTGTCGTTTGATTAGCTATAATATCAATGTCTTTGTATAGCATTGATGTAATACATGTACATCTTGATGAACAAGCAAATGCTTAGATGGACATACGTTTGGCTGAATAGTAGAAAGTAGGCATGGAGCTTTTCTTGCTTGCCATTTCTTGTGATCTTAGTGAATATGAAGCCACAAGTTTCCTCTTGATCAATTTTTAGGATCCAGTTGACAAGGTATCTTACATTGAAAGTTGCAGGCTTGAAGCTGTGCAATCTCCCACTGTGCTGCTGAAGACTGTTGATTCTATAGGATTTTATATTTCAAAGATCCTTTTATTGTCATAAATTCTGTAGTTCATCCGCTCTCTTCTCCTTAGGATGCACATATCACTGCTCCATGATTGTGAGAAGAAAAAATTATTTTTTTAAGGGACACCAGATGCAGAATTGCTCACAGCACCACTTTACTAACAATAAATCAACTATAAAATTACAGGACAGCTGGTCTTACATCATTTCCTGACTACTTGGTGCTTCACATGCGGAAATTTGTGATGGAGGAGGGATGGGTACCGAAGAAGCTTGGTATTTTGCATACATCTGAGTTTGCAATTTTGTCTTATGTGAGAATCTGGTTGATTGTTTTTCTTTCTGTCTTTCGATCAGATGTGTACATTGATGTCCCGGATGTCATAAACATTAGTCACATGCGGAGCAATGGTCTTCAGCCTGGAGAAGAGCTGCTACCAGAAGGTGATTGTGACATAAATAAAATTGTTTTACTTTTATTATCCTAACTTAAAGGGTGCAAATGCGAATTTTTTATGAAGTTTCATATTCTTGTCATTCCATTTAGGAACTTGTATTTTTATTGAGAAGTTTTTATTTGAGAGATATTAGCTGGCGATAGAATTCCTACATTTCTTTTGGCCCATTTCCTGTGGCTGCTTTCATCATAGTAGACTATCATTTGACCAATGCTTGCGTATTTTATTGACAGCTGTTTTATTTTGTGCTTTACAGTTGCTGAGGATGAGGTGGGATCAAATAAGCTTGTGGCCAATGAGGATATTGTTGCTCAACTTGTATCAATGGGATTCAACTATCTGCACTGTCAGAAAGCTGCAATACGTACGTTAAATGCTGGAGTAGAGGAGGCTATGAATTGGTTATTGACACACATGGACGATGCCGGTATGTAGCTGCTACCTTGGTGGATTTTGTTGCTGTAGGGCCCCTACCATTTGCACTTAAAGTGAAAAGGACCATGATCCTAATAAAGTTGTAACTGAAATGGTTTCAGATATAGACATCCCTATTTCTGAAGCAGATGTGATTCCTGCGACTGCATCATCTACAGTTGACCAATCAAAAGTTGATACTTTGGTTTCATTTGGTTTCCCAGAAGAAATAGCGAGGAAGGCACTCAAAGCATCAGTATGGATTTTGTGGCCCTTTGTTGTTTGCATTCTCTCATTCTGCTCCCTCATTTTTTTTGGGAAGATGTACAGCAGCATTTTTTACATGGATGTTGCTGAAGATAATCTAAAGATGAACTGAATTTTATCGATTGTGATGGGTTTAATTTCTTCTTTTATTTAGGGTGGTGATATTGAAAAAGCAACAGATTGGATTTTCAGTAATCCAGATGCCTCTGCCTCATCTGATGTTAATGCCACCACATCGAACTCTACACCGAGTCCAAGTGACGCAGGTTTACCTGATGGAGGAGGGAGTAAGCGCCTCTTCACTTTGATTAATTCTTATGCTTTCAGATTTTTCAGTTTGTTTCACATGGCTGAAATTCGTTATTCTGATAAAAGATGTCTAGCTTGGCGTGTCTGTTTTGTTCAATTACTAGCTGCAAATCATGTGTTCTGGCCAAAATCACTCATCTAGTTTACAAGGGCTTTTGAATCAACTTGTTTTTCTGGCTCCTTTATTTATGGTTGTTTTACTGATTTTAGATGACATTGTAATTGATTCTTCGTTACTGTATAGCTCCTGTTAACCTACTCTCCCATCTGTCAAGCTCAGAATTGGGAGGGTTGATTTTCTCCTAAGATGATCACACATCATATGAAAAAGAGTCCATGGCTGTGTGACTTAGAATATCAACTTATGTTTTTTTTTTTTACCGATGCTTAGTGTCTTAGTGGGTAAGTTGACCCTCTCAATTTGAGCCAATCGCCTTTTTCTCCCTTCGACGAGACATTCATCTGTTTCCCTCTCTTCAATTGCCATTGAAATGGAACTGGACAGTCTAGATTTAATTTCTCAAGCACATAACTTCAATTTGATTGGGCCATTAATATGCAGGATACAAGCTTATTGGATTGGTGAGCCACATTGGAACCTCCACACTTTGCGGTCACTACGTTGCTCACATATTGAAAGATGGTAGATGGGTAATCTTTAATGATGATAAGGTCGGAGCGTCTGTGAACCCACCCAAGGATATGGGTTACTTGTACTTCTTCGAGAGACTAAATAGCTGAAGACATTTCAGTGACTTAGCATCAGGGATATAAGATGTTTTAGGAGGATCCCTTAATGTTGAGCAAAGCAGTTCGTGGAGCGGCTTTAAATTCTGCTTCCTTTCTGGGTTTGAGTGGTAAACTCCGCATACTCATTTGGTTCGTAATTCGTACGGACTTCAGCGAGAACCTGCAGCGACATTTCTAACATTTGCTGGCCGGGGCTTCCCCTCTCTTGGGGACAAAATGTCATATTTATTACATGATTTAGGATGCATCGTTGAGGCAAATTTGAGGCATGATGAATTTTTTGGATCATGTGTCTTGAAATGGGTATTTATCTTTCATGCTAAAGACTGGGAATCTCTCTCTCTCTCTCTCTCTCTCTCTCTCTCTCTCTCTCGGGTGTGATATGCACATGCCTGGTAGACGAGGACTGTTGAATGTTAAGTAGCGTGCGGCTTAATCAATCATGTAACTCGATATGTTGCTAGAAATCGAAAGGCAGATCGTGCTGGGTTGCAAACGGTGGAACCAGTTGTATAATGCTGACGTATGTGTAATGTATATGCTTAAAACGCAGTTTCTCCAAAATGAGCACAAAGAGTTCGTCTGGTCTGTTGAAATGAATAAAGTTGATAGGTGCGGACTTTAGCCTTGTAAGAGCGGTGCATGTATCCCTTCATGCCAAAGTATAACCTCAAAGGCCAAATTCCGAATTTGGTTTTTCTTTTACCCCCCTAATAATTTTAATTTTCTGGCAACGACCTGAGGAGTTAATGTGGGACGCAGTCTCCAATATGTGGCTCTACAACATTGTCAGCCATACACTCTCCTTGCCTTATCTCTCCGATCAACTTTTGTGGTTCCTGTTCTTTTAACATAAGTCTTAGCACACACTACTCCAATTCAACCAACACCAGCACCACCAACCATCTCTGATTCTTTCCGAGAATCTCAGCCATGGCTGCTTCAACCCTCTCTTCCCCAGCTCCTTCTCAGGTACTTCTATTCTTCACCGTGTTATTTGTCTGGCAACCGTCTTGTGATTGTCCATGCACGTTCAATGTGAATCGTCAGGAAGAACGAAAAAAGAAGGAACATTTTCTTTAGTCTTAAGATCTTTTTGGATTATTGAAATAGGCAAATTTGTGCTTTGGGCTTTTGCTTTTTCAGCTGTGTTCGAGTAAGAATGGGATGTTCGGTGCATCGTCATCACAAGCACTGATGGTGAAGCCAACGAGGACATCCGCGGTGGGAAAGGACAGGGGAGTGAAGATTACATGCCAAGCCACGAGCATACCGGCGGACCGGGTGCCGGACATGGAAAAGAGGCAGCTCATGAATTTGCTGTTGTTGGGTGCTCTTTCTCTCCCCACTGCTGGCATGTTAGTCCCTTATGCCACCTTCTTTGCTCCACCTGGGTAAGTAGTTATCGTGCTCTTTTCACAGATTTTGCAATTGCTCTGCAACAAGATTCTTTAATTGGGATTGTATTCTGATTAGTGTGAAGAGAACTCGGGTATAGATTCTCCCTTCTTGCCGGTCCGAATGCTATGTGTCTGTAGCGAGTTTTTGAAATTGCTCTGTACATTTCGGCTTGAGGATGAGTCATGTAATTGCTCCTACTATTTGGACGTTTACGCGAGTGGAAATTGCACAGAGATTCCACGATGGATTCTATCGTGTTGGATTGATACAAATTTAGACGAGCTAATTAATGGGCTAGCCTGTGCTTGATGGCCGGTATGGTGGTCTCTTGGAGGGTCTTAATCTACTTCCCTATAAGATTTGTCCACTCGTTGACTTGCTGGACTATCTAGCTGTCTCGACAGAAATGCCTGTAGAATTATTACGCACTATGGGATGCGATCATATTTACATATATATGCAGTTGATCTTGATCAATTACGCTTGTGGGTTCAAACGGTCATCAGTTTGTCTTCTGGATTAGTTGCTGTTTTGTACCTGGGAAATATGGTCCCTCAACTCTCAGATTCTGACAATTCTCTTCTGCAAACCGAGCAGAAGGACAGGAGCTGGTGGTGGTACCGTGGCAAAGGACGCGATTGGAAACGATGTTATTGCTGCCGAATGGCTCAAAAACCACGGTCCCGGTGACAGAACATTAACTCAAGGATTGAAGGTGCTTCCAATCTTTGAATGTTTCGAAAAGTACGATCACAATGTTTAGTTACTAGGGCTTTGCTCTTTAGCAATACCTGGTTAACACAATCTGAAAGAAAAAAATACATTCAGCCGACAAAAAGGCTCTTGTTCTGCAAGACTTTCTTCATCCATTGGCATTTGTGAATATTTTTTCTGTCGGATGTGTATCACGTGTCCTGGATCAGCAGGGTTTTCCATTAAAATCGAAAAGCATCTTTGAGTTACATAGGCTGTTCATGAAAATACATTACGTTGTGCTGCACAAACTGGTCCATCTTCACGAAATTCACAAGTCATTTAGTCTCAAGTTGCAATCAAGTCTGTTTTCATTTCCATAGTCGCCTTCTACACACTGCCCGTTTCATCCAAACTTGAAACACTTCCTATTACAGGGAGACCCGACCTACCTCGTCGTGGAAAGTGACAGAACACTGGCGACATATGGCATCAATGCAGTGTGCACTCATCTTGGTTGTGTCGTGCCCTGGAATACTGCAGAGAAGAAGTTCATCTGTCCTTGCCACGGTTCTCAGTATAACAACCAAGGGAGGGTTGTTCGAGGACCAGCTCCTCTGGTAAAACCCCTCAAAAAATTGCTAATACCAACATTTAGCTCCTTCGTCACACTCTTAATCCCTGTATTGACAAAATTGATGTTTTCGATCTTGTTTTGGAACAGTCACTGGCCTTGGCTCATGCAGATATTGATGATGGAAAGGTAGTTTTTGTCCCATGGGTTGAGACTGACTTCAGAACTGGTGAAGCTCCATGGTGGGCATAGAGCCACTTCACCTGGAGCAGTTCCAGTTTATACCGTCTTTCAGGCACTTTCACTTCATTCAGCAAGAAGATCATTGATTGAACCAATTGTTGATGCATGCCTAAAACAAAACTTGCAAGCAGTCATTTTTTTATATTTTATTCAACTATAAATTTGCCATTGTTTTCACAAACCGAGATTCTCTTGGCTGCAAATATAATCTCGATATTCGTTAATTTTCTGTCCTGAGGCCAATCTATATGATTGACCATCTTTGACAAGTGGATTGCTTCATACGTGCCGGCTTCGCTCAACCGGACTAGGACTTGCAAATCATAACACTCATGCTTTTTCTCGAGCCACCTCCAGAGCTTAGATCTGTTTGCTCCAATAAGCATCTGGTGAATTTGATAAGATGACTATTACACCTGATGGAGATTAGTCGAGCTATGGAAAAACCTCGGATACTCCATTATCAGGGAAAAATTCAAACTTTTTATTGGAAATGAACAGCTTTGTTGAGGGAAACAAGGTAGGCTCTCACATCATCAACATTCAAGTGACCATTGACAATTTTCATGGCGCTGGAATTCCATTGGGAAGTTGATAACTCATTAGTGCGAGGAGATGCTGGGAAACCATTCAACCATTGTTCAGCTGCAAATGAAGTTTTTCTATTCAAGGATTCGATTAGAAAGGCAGTGAAGTAATCAATTGGAATATGTTTGGTAGATTACCTTCTAAACAGTTGCAACCTCAAAACTGCTATTACACCGAGAGGCATGTGTGCTAGCAATACAACAGGAAAAGTCCCAACGAAAGAAATGAAAAGAAATGGGAAGTGCGCTCATTCGATGAAAAAATTAGTATCAGCCTTTCCTGTAGATAAAAAAAAGTAAGGCCTACCAAAAAAAGAAAATCCTGTGAAGAAAAGACGAATAATTGGAGAAAATAGAAAAAAGAAAACAGTGAACTCTTTAAGGAGACTATCAAACCAGCCATTTACTTTTATTCACTGAAGAATGTATGAGGAGATTGCGGCCTTCTACGGAGCCATGAGACTTTCAATGGTGTAATAGAGAGACTCTGCCCAATCAGCTTTGAATAACAATGTTTGCAAAGTGTTCATAACATCATATTCTGGATCCAATTTGCGCTGCCATCCCTGGAGAAGAAAAAAAAAGACCCTTCTGAGGCATATATCGTATAACCTTACTCAAAATATCCCGGCAAGCAAGCATGCTACGGACCAAGAATATATTCATGGTATCTTCATATTTGTTCCATAATCATGCTATCAACCAAAGAAATGGCTGGCAGCTTCACCAGTGTAAAGGAAAGCAATTGCCATTCTTTGGCTTTTGTCGGAAAATATGAAGAATATGAAGAATCTCAAATACATCACCCATACAAGCACCCAGAAGGCTCTCATGAGACCTTGGACAACTGTTGTTGAGACCTTTTTGATAGTCTTGAAGCAAAAGGCCTTAAATGATGCAACTTATCACCTCTCCAAATTACTTCATACTTGAGAAGATTTTCATTTGGTACTCAAATATTAAATGTTCATACTCAGTAAAAACCATGTTTCCATGGGAAATAAACAAAACTGGTCTGAGCATAGCCGCCATATCTGCGTTAATACAAATGTCACCTTCGTGAAATAACAATTGTGCTACAACTGACAAGGCCATATAATGGGAGAAGAAAACTTCCCGTATGTTCAAAGAGACTACAGAATCATCCAGCACAAACCATCATGGGAAGTTGTGATCAAGCTTCATTGATAAGAAGGATGCACTTTTCTCTCAGAAGAGATGTTAATGATTGCAAGAAAATGCCAAAGTTTACCTCCAGAACCAATGTTGTTACCATCACGGTACAAACATTGCCATCAATATTGACTCTATGACGCCTGACATGCTCAAGTAGTTGATGCATGCAATCAGCTGGATGAACATCATTAGCTTCCTGGGAGCCCCAATAAGTGAAAGACTTTTCTACATCCTGATAAACCAACAACAAGTGCTCTTAAATATGTCAATATGAATGAGAATGAGATATACAAATAATCAATCTGTTATTTAGATAAGGGTGCACATACTAATATGTAATTGCCACATGATCATATGCTCCATAGTTTAACCCTCATATGACAAAACCGAAAAAGCCAATAAATTCGGTGACTGTTTGCTTTATGAGAAACCAAGCAAATTAAATTCATTGAGGAACTAAAAACTTATTGGCAAGAACATAATGAATACGTTACCTTTATAAAAGCTCTTGGATCAGGGCAACTTTGCTTTCTGGACAATCTCAGTGTGTATTCGGCAGCACTCTGACCATCTCGAAGGGCTACAGCCTTAAAAAATTCTAACAAATTTATCTGGTCTCTTTTGGATAGTTCAGCAGTCATTCCCACATCAAGGAAGATGACATGAGGCCTTGATCTGAAGGGTTGCCTGTGTGACAACTTATTACCAGTTACTCGAACTAGAATGTTCCCAGGATGCATGTCCGCATGGACAAAATTGTCGACCTGGAAAAGGGTAAAAAGAATCTCAGAAACAAATTAGAGAATGTTACAGCAGGTAATAAGTTCCGGTTTGACAGGAGCTTAAAACACAGAAACAGGAAAAAGAATGTGAACAGGTAAGGAGCTTCTCTACAATAATTCAGAAGGTCAATCAATATCATATCCAAGAGAAATAATAATGAACATAGATAGTCAAAAAGACTTGAGCTCAAACTTGGGACAAGGATATTCCCATTTTTACCAGACACTTCATCAGCTAGTTGCCTTAAGTAATTATGAGTTGTCACTTCTTTCACCACAAAAGCAGATACATGAAAACAACCATTCACCCCTAACTCTCACAAACTACTCAAACCAATTTTAATGGTCTGATTTTGCCACTGGGCACACAGATGGATGGACGCAGAAAGTATCATGATGTTATGCTGCATGATTCAGATAATATGCAACAGCAATGTCAAATATTCCTCAAGTCAGCAATTAGGAATTCAACTTAGTTATTTACAAAAATTATGAATCTCATGATCCTTGATGCTAGAAACATGATCGACTAGGAACAAAGAACAGAAAAATTGAGTTAATTTTATATCTGGTATGGTCCACTACACTTTAGGATAACCTGCATTTGCATTACTGAACTTTAATTGTTATTACCTAATGCAATGAATTTCGATTTTACTTGTACTTTGGCTATTAGTAGATCAATTTTCTATCAGAAATCCAATGAGGTTGCCTAAATGTACCGTCTAAGATTACAGATTACATGTCCACGGGCAATCATGTAGAATTTCAGCAGAAGAGCCACAGTGCATCAATTACAAGTAAATCAAAGTTTAGTGCACAACAGCAAATTAGGTTCAGTTTCCTAGATAAAAATTATCCGAAAGTACAATGGCCATATGTGAAATTTATCTAGAAAAACCTCACCAGTCACAAGGTCCTAACACACATGAGTAAAGATCATATCTGAGTCAACCAAGCTACTGTGAATAGAGCTGACACATGTACGGAAATTTACCAAGAGCATCTTTAGAAGAGCATGTGTTCCTATATGAGCAAGGGCACTTTTAATTGCTTCATGCCCTTCAAGCTTCTCAACATAGTGAAGAACACTTTCACCTGGTTCAAAAGTTTCCACTAGAACAGCAGGGTGCACAAGGGGATAGAGAGGCTTGGGGAACGAGACATCCTTCCATTTGCGGAAGTTGTAGATAAACCGGCTCAAATGAGCTGCTTCCCTGGCAAGATCGACTTGGGACATCATGAAAGCAGCAAATTGCTGGAGGCTCTCATCCAATCTCATCCATTTCAAAGCAGGAATGAAGTTTGACACTTTAGCGACAAAATTAATTATTGCAAAGTCCCTTCTTATTGCCTCACCAACACCGGGATGCCGAACCTTCACAGCCACCACCATTGGCTTCATCTGTTGGCCATGGTATCTGTACTTTAGAACTGCTTTATGAACTTGTGCTACACTTCCAGATGCTAGAGCTTCTTCCTCAAACGATTCAAAAATCTCATAAAGCTTGCGGCCGAATGCCTTTTCAATTGTTTTCTTTGTGTAGGGGAAACTGTGAGATGGTGCCTTTGTATGGAGTTCTGCCAGCTCATCACAAAGATCTCTTGCAAAAAGATCTGGTCTTGTTGCAGCCCACTGACCCCATTTTATAAATGCAGGGCCAGCCTTCTCTAATGTAGAATGGACTAACTGAATCCATCTTCTCCTGAACTGCACACCTAGAGTATCTACCAAGGGCGCCATGGATACGCAAGGCCAGAACAACATGGCTAGATAGATAGCTCTGAGAATTATAATAAAAACTTCTAGGGTTGAAAACAGAAATGATGTCAAATAAACACGCCCATCTTGTGCATTCATATACATAGTACTCCTTGGTGGAATGCGCTCTGCTTCTGCCCATGCTCGCTCTGCCCACACAAGCTCCCCAATTATGAAGGCAATGATTCCAGGAGAAATTAGGTTTGATCGTGTCAGAGCGAGGCTCACAGCACCAGCAATTTTACTGATTAGTGGCAAAGCAGGCCCATTGTTACGATATAACAGAGAGAGCCTCTTCCAAGCAACAAGAGCATGGTTTGGAATGGTATAGCAACAACTTCTAGAGAATACTCCTTTTGCTTTATAGACTGTATGAGGGTAATATCCTCTCAAAGGAAGTTTATAATGGTAGCTAAAGCGGTGGGAGTATGGTCGATGACCAACCTTACAGTAGGTTGCGAGCTTAATCTGCCCTGAATAACTGGTCTTAAGGTATGGAAGCAGGGGACGAGCAACCCTCTTTATATTGTTGAAAACCAAATGTCTGCATTCACAAGTTGAAAATTACACAGTTTAACGCCAGCAGAAAAGACTCGTACAAGTCACCAAGATTGAAACAGACGATGAAAATTCACTCCGATCGGAGCACTAATTCCTCCTCCTTTTATTAGCTCGAGAAAAATCATGAAGGAGACAAAGAATGGCCTGACCAGATATGCGAGACGGGTTACGCGATTGGCCGACAAACCTCGAGAATGCATTCACCCTGGAATTACACAAAAATGTCCAGAGCATGATCCAGAAACACCCATTTACCCCGAAAGATTATCGCGCAGGAAGCGAGACGGGCACTCAATTATGAGGACACCCTCTTCGATATCGTTTTTTATTTTTATTTTTTATTTTTTTTTATAATCCAGGGAACCCCGCACGGCCGACAGCCGGGAAGTAAACCCTGGGGGCGACACGTGCTAGCCACCACACACGTGCCACCAGTTAAGTCACCCTGCAGCGTTCGGAATTCGAACACTTAACCTTTTGCGAGAAGAAGAGTGCGCGCTAGCAGCGCCACCCAGGCGGGTGGTCCCTCTTCGATATCGTTCGTCATGGAGGAACCCAAAATTCAGAAATTCCTAACAGACAAGCGATTGATGCAGAGGTAACCCATATAGCAGGAAAACGAAGGAAAGAACACATTTTTTTCGTCCCCAATGCATCCTGCTCCATTTTCCTCGAGTTATGTTTCAGATTCACGACAGCCATTCCTACCCAGCATTGGAATCCCGATTAACTCTTCCTTTCTAGATTCATCTCTACTGTAACAGAGACCTTGAGATGTGAACCTTAGGGAAAGAGAGAGAGAGAGAGAGAGAGAGAGAGAGAGAGAGAGAGAGAGAGAGAGAGAGAGTCACCTCGACATAGCGACTGGGGAAGCTCGGAATCAATACCATCCGAAGCGCGCAGATGAACCGCACCACTTGCTAGCATTTTCCTCGAGGGAGGCGGTGCCCGGCAAACCATCGACCGGGGGCGCCTCAGCCGTCCTCGCCGCCGCCATCGGTGGTGCTCCGGCGGCCCATTCGCGGCGGACCAGACGCCGGTGGAATCGATTTCGTGGGGGGTTGCGCAGCCGGAGGCGGGGAACTCGTCGGCTGTTGGCTGGGCGGCGGTGTTGACGGGTCGGGGGAGTGGGGAGTGGGGAGCGAAACGAGAATGAAAATACGAATTTGGATCGTTGGCCTCTGTGGTCAGTGTAGCGGCAGTAAACATGTGACACGTGTCCACCCGTTTTAACCGGGCCGAGTCCAGCCGAACCGAATCAAATCAAGTTAAAAAATCGAATCGAGTTAAATTGTATCATCGAATTGATATAGTCAAGGTTCGATGAGCAAGAGCTTGTGATCGAAATTGAAATCGAAATCGAAACTGCTGGGATAAGAAAAGATAATAATGTTGTTGTAAATTAACCCCCTTTCCCCTCCTATTTTTCACCATTCCCAACTCATGTGTCATTTCCTAACACTCTGGCTTTTCAAAATCATCTATTAATCTCGTTTTTTGCTTTTTCTATTCGATGTAATCGCACTCTAGACATCACAACAAACAACAATTTGATAAACTAAATGCCGAAGGAGATATTTAGGAATCACAGCCATCTCCTCAAATCGGCATTCACCAGTCGATGGGCTCTCACGCTTTCCACATTACGCACTCCAACAAGACAACACATGGTCGAACATCAATGCAACCGAGTTGGTGTACCGACCAAGAAGAAGAGGCACCGACGTATTGGAATTTTTCGTGATTAAAGAAATCCTTGGACTGGACCGTCATGTAGTTTGTAAATAGTGTTAAACAACTTTTGCCCATACATACGAGAAGTAGGGCGAGACATTTGTGTCGATACAAAGAGAACAATTGCTATTAATAAGGGTGTGTGCTCAGTTCTAAGCGGGCCGGTCAAGTTTATCTGTGCAATATCAGATTTCAAATTATACTAGTATACTAATGTAGCGTGTTTTGAATGTACTATGTATAGTCTTGGATATTGGAAAAAAATTATTATGTTCGCGTAATATTTATTAATTCGCAATTTAATAATTCAAAACTTTGTTCTATGAAACTTTATTGCGTTTTTTCCATAATTAAATTTAATTGACAAAAAAGGCCTGGCTCGTGGGCCAGCACAGCCCAGTTACCAGTCCTACATGTAACAAAGTTTCGGCACCAGCCACATTTGTTTTTGAACCATAATGGGCCTCAAGTCATTCGGCCTATGATCCAGCAAGAATTTGGACCGGTGCAAGATGGAAGCCCAGTTCTTTTGCTTAACTTTTGAGAAAATGCTCCTCTAACATGCACTGATTATGCTGTCATTAAGTGTTAATCATAGTCTATAAACCAAAGACAGTTCATAGGTAAACATATAAGAACCTTGACATGCAATTAAAAAGTGACAGTAGGCAACATGGTAATCGACAATCTCATCTTTGCACACGTGCCAATCGAGTCATAATCTTTTAATTTTGCCAATTTAGTCTTAAACTTTTTGATAATTTGTCAATGTAGTCCTCTTGGCCGATTTTAGCTGGAAATTGATAACGTGGGCACCAATTATCCTACGTGGCATGATTGCCGCTGACATGGGCATTTTTTAAAAATTTTTCTGAATTTTTAATTATCTTTTTCTTTTTCTCTTTTCTCTACTAAGTCCGGCAATAATTGCCGACCGACCTTCACCAGCCATAGGTGAGAGCCCACAACCCTCGCTGGCCCTCGCCTATGGATGGGAAGGGTCGGCCGGTGACCCTTGTTGAACTTAGTAGAAAAAAAGAAAAAGAAGAAAGAAAAAAAATTGAAAATTACTAAAAAATTCAAAATTTTTAAAAAAATGTAAAAATTGTTCATGTTAATGTCGGCTATGCCACGTAAAACAGTCAATATCTGTGCCATCAATTTCTGTCCAAAATCAAACGAAAGGACTACATCAGCAAATCGTTTAGGACTCAATTGACAAAATTGAAAGGTTTAGGACTGAATTGGCATAACTGTAATAGGTTTAGAACTTTTTCGGTGATTTTCCCAGTGGAAAGGAAAGGGTTATGTTTCCTTCATCGATCTTTCCTCCAAACAGTCTTCTACTTGCTAAGTTTCAAACAAAAACGTCATTTACATTTAGTTAAATTTGCATATTATGAAGTTCATAACATGTAATCCACTGTTCGTGGACATAACTGGAGGAAGTTTCGCCCAACTAGGATAGAGGAAAATATTATCCGAATGGGAATTTGATGGTTTGGTGAAGCACTGGCAAATCTCATACATCATAATCATAAGATATTGTTTTGTAAACAAGCAAGTAATGTCATAAAATTTCATTCCTACAAGAGTTGCTCATGATTATGGTTCAGTAAATCATGAAATTGAGATTCTTTCTGGGATATTGGAAGCCGATGCTGCTTGTACATTCAAGTTGCAATCTCTGTTGTGCTTGCTCCTAATTCATCTGCTACTGCTGATCCAATTACTTGGTTGCCTAGCTAATCTGGTGTGTTCTCAGTTGCCAGTGCTTGGAGATTCCATTCGAGAGAAGAGTGCTCGTGCTGTATCTGGCATAACTGTTTGTGGTTCACTCCTTGCATGCCTAAACACTGCTTCATAGCTTTGGTTACTCATCCATGGTGGGTTGCCAAAAGAGATAGGTTCAAGAGATGGCGTGCCTTGCAATCTGCTGTCTGTCTTCTACATGGTTTAGCTAATGAAACTCGAGATCACTTAGTTTTTTAGTGTGGTTTTGCTTCCTTTCTCCGGGTCAAGGTGCTTGAGTTACAGGGAATTAATAGATTGCCTGGATCCTGGCCTTCTCAATTTGATTGGATTAAGCAACTTCTTAAGGGAAAAGCTTTTCCTGCCTTGCTCATGAAGATCTCCTGGTGCGCAGCATCTCATCACTTGTGGAAAGCAAGGAACAGGAGATTGCATGAAGCTGGCTTTATTCCACTCAGCACACGAAAGTCCATCCTTCAAATATAAACAAAGGTTCGTTCTTTACATGACTCGAAACTTGACCTGTAATTCTTTGACATGACTCGAAATCTTTATCAAGAAATCAGAAAAATAAATTTCAATAAGAAAAGGGGAACGAATATGTGGGATGCAACAGGGGTGGCAATTTCCGATTCAAACTAACACGAATGCGGTACCCATTGACATGAATTTAATACACACAAGTTTTGTAGCATGATTAACAAAACCACAGTATTTTCCACTGACATGACTTGATAGGATTACAAAACCCGGCAATGACAATTAAGCAACCGGTTGTTAGCACTGAATTTCTGTTAATAAATCGACTTTTCAAGGCATGGTAAGTTATTGGTTTACCTATTTTAAGTCGAATCCCAGGTTTTGTCAAGCCTGCTCATTTGGTACTAATCTTATTAACTATATAACACAGAGCTCAGCAGCGACAGAGTCCTGTTCAAGATGCGCATGAGTATGAAAGCACCGACTACCGAGGGAGGGGTTAACTCGGGAGAAGGAAAAGGAAAAACTTTCTTCTGGATCGCAAGAAAATCATAGTCAAAATCATGGTCTACTCAAAATAGGATCGAACACGCGTCGGGCGAGCACGGGCTGAGCGAGTCAGGCGAGCGCAGAGAATTGTCGGGATCCCACGAGGCGAGTCAACCTTAACAAAAGGGCGAAGAGATCGAAACGTGGACGCAACTTCAGACACTGATTTAATTGTCGCTTTGTCTTTTTTCCAATTTCTTTAGCCCGCATTATTTTCCCCCCCGCTTCCCTCCGTCCAATCACTTGCGACCTGCATGAGGATTTACGTAAGACTTTGATCACTTTGGCACGTTCTTTAATCCCATTGGCAGCCGGAATTCACTGTTTCGCCTGTGCCCGATTTCGGATTACTTAAAACATTTATGTTATTGCGCTCACACTATAAAAAAGTTGACTTTTGATTGCCAAACAGTTAGACCACGTGCCCTAATTCTATGATCACTGTTCTTGGGCGACTAGACTAGCAAGTGTGGTGTGCTCGTCACGCGACAAGTCCGATAAATGGATTTTTTCTCCAAGGCTAGATATGTTCAAATCAAGAAAGTGAATTTAGACTATAGTTACAAAACATATTCTAATTGCCTATTCTCGAACATGTTAACAACGTACTGTTGAAAGTACTTCTAATAAGCACCATTACTTGAAATAGCCAAGAATCCTTCAAAGCGACGGAGAAACTAAGTCACGAGTGCCGCATACGGATTGTAAATAACATAGTCATTTTACGATGTATGTTCATTGGATGGAGTACGTTTATAGTACGTTGGCAAGCATGTAATGCAAAATCATGGGAACTTGGGTCGGTTGTGATATAGAATATTAACTTTTGACAAATGAAGATAGAGGTATATCTTATCCAAATTTTAGCCAATCCCCAAATGCAACCCACCCAAATAAAGAATAATATTTGTCTCTAGACAACCCAATTACATGCGAGCATAACAAACGTATATTTCATGGTTGAAATGATATTTAACTATGGAAGATTAAATGTAGGGTTTGGTCTGGTCTATCAATAGCTCAACCCTGGGTTTCAGCATGAAAAATCTAGTATATCGAATATACTACTAAAGCGTATATGAATTGACTACATATCTTGCCAAAGATTTTCTCCGACTCCATTGCTTGAGCAATTTTGACCTATATCATTAGAATAACTTATCTTTTTTTTCCCAAGAAATTGCGGTTGCACCCCATACGTCCACGAAAAAGCTCGTCATGTTGAATAATTTGTCACCACACTAAAAAGTTCAATAATAGAGAAAACATTACTTGAAAGACAGGTCCCAGTAAGCGAAAATAAAATGTATGAAAACTGAGAAGTAACTGTCAAGTGTTTGATTTAATTGAGGCACTTAACATTCTATTGGTGCACAACGCGAACTTGCGTGCTTACATAATTCCGTTGACATAAAAGCTGTTCGGAGCAGCATCATACAGAGACGACACAATATGACTACTGTGACCATCTCTATCTTCTTTGTTGCAGCCACTGAGGTACGTTGTCGATGACGAATTCAAAGTGCGGGAGCTAGACATAGGTGACGAAAGAGATGACGAGCCAAGAACGAAGTTTTGGACTCTGTTGGTGTCGTTTGATTGAAAAACATAAGGTCCTGACGAGAAATGGTCAATGTTGAACCGACAGGAATCGTCAAATCCATGGTTTGGCACAGAAACTGGAGTTTCAGCAATGTTCATGAGCTGATGTTGAATATCGCCATCAGCTTGCCAATGGCTTGGAATAGGGTTTTGGTGGCAACTAACGAAATTACTGGGTATTGATGGGGGACTTTCCCTAGCATTATTCGAGTGCATGAGTCGGTTTTCATTTAGGAAATGGGAACTATTTGGCGGGTTATGAAGCTGGTTTGCTAGTAACGAATACTGGAACTGATCAAGAACTTCTGGGGTAATTTCTTGGACATTTTGGGGCACCTCTGGGCTTTTGAAACTTGAAGAGAAGAGAGTGGTCGCCAAGTCTAGGAGGTCCGGATTCACGGCATATCCATTCATGCTGAGAGAGTTTGGTACGTTGATGAATTGAGAACTGTAATGAGCGTGAAGAGATGAGGTGAGGATGGAGGATAGATCAAGAAGATCGAGGCGCGGGCGGTGAGTCACCGGGTCAATTCCCATTTTGAGTAGCCTTTTCTTGATGTGGGTGTTCCAGTAGTTCTTGATCTCATTGTCGGTCCTCCCGGGCAATTGAGCAGCGATAGCCGACCACCTGTTCAAGAAAATGAAACTTTAGTGCTGACCAACATGTCTTGAAATCCATACATGGGATGTGGTATATGATTCATTTAAAAAAGACTATAAAAACCAGAAAGAAGAAAGAGAGATGGGATTGTATTTATGATTTCAATTTAATTATTTGCATGAGAATAGAAATCGTAAACGCTTTCTAAAGTTCTTTAAAAATCAAGAAGTCCACAAATTAGGTAATCCATGGAAGCATCCGCGAAATTGCAAGATAATAAAGAAATAGAAGGCTAGAGACTGTCTGCTACTACATGCTACATAGTACCGTGTCATATAAAGAAAACGAAATTCTCATATGTATATTCTTACTTGTTGCCCAAAACACCATGCAACTGTATGATAGTCTCTTCTTCTTCGAACGCGAACCTCCCTCTCTTGATATCGGGCCGCAGGTAGTTCGTCCACCGCAGGCGACAACTCTTTCCGCATCTCTTGAGCCCTGTTAATCACGTGAAGCGAAGCTTGATGCATCAGCTATTGTTCGGGTCGGAACATGAACAACCATGCACACAGCGCAAGACAATCAAACATCACTCTGGCGTCCCAGTATCAGCACACAACTTACCTGCATTTTTCGGGAGGGTGCGCCATTTTCCGTGCCCATGTTTCTGAATGTAATCGACCAGTTTCTTATCCTCCTCCGCCGTCCACGGGCCCTTCTTCAATCCATTCTTGTCACAACACGGAGGCTTGCCCATATTGCGTGAGAAATCTGGCTCTTTTACGATGAATGCTGCAATTAACAGAGAGAGAGAGAGAGAGAGAGAGAGTCTTGGGGTTCTAGAAACAGAAGTGATTATGGTCAGTGATGATTAATGGTAGAGGAGATGTGTGTATAAATAGGAGGGGAAAGGAAGTGAGAATGGATAAGTCAATGGGATTTGGTAATCGGAACCGCCCTTTGTTCACCACTTGAGAAACGTGTCTTCTCTCGAGGAACAAGGCTTGGGCTTTAACTACGTCCTTGAGGGAATTACCATGAAAGTTAATCACGACAGGCATGACGTGCCTAACATGTATATACCAAGTATTCTACCCCGGACAGTTTTTCTTTTATAGAATTCATTAATTCTTTACGTATAATTTTACTTTATAAATTTTATTACTTGTGCAATTTTGATTTCATGACAGTCAATCACAACTCACTAAATAAGCAAAAATATCTGGCTGAGAGCAAGTCAAATATGTTTTTCGACCAAATTACGTCTCCAAACATCGTCATACTTCGATCAGTTTACTAAAATTCAAGATCTTGGTACAATTATCGAGTCATCATAGAGTGCTTCCTCCATCTTGGGTGTTCTCAGTGCATCTAAATTCTTAGACCGTGTAATATAAGCCTCGCATGTATATTTACCAAAATCAAGAGTTTAAAGCCGCCCCGAGCTCTTTTTTTTATAAAAAAAATCCCTATTATCTCGGTAAAGAAAGAGAAAGAAAGAGATGGGACATTGTGCTGTGTCGAATGGTGAGTGGTGGTGGGTTTGCACCACCTCAACAAGACTGGCTTCTTGTCGTGTAGTCCGATTACACCACATGTCTCCAAATCAAGAAAGCACGAAATGACGCACGCGCACAAACAAAGGACGCAACGATTTTTTGCATTTTCGGGCACGTGTCGTAGTTAAACAGTACGGTGCCACGTTGATGTCTGATGATGTTTTACCTTAGACCGTGCAAAGCAAAATAACATGACGTGCGTTTCAAATCACGAGCAGTACATGGCTCGGAGCCGATGATGAGCCACGTTTGCGTGAACTTTGGATCTGGCCATGTCGCGAATTACTGCTCCTCTTCTCATCGATTGCACAATGTGACATGACATATGGGGACTGAAAACTTTGCACCCCCGACACCGCGGACCGAACTTATGTAGACCGTCGTAGGCGATGATTGTATCCATATGTAATTCGCCACATATGACAATTCAGATTGGTTCATACAATCCCTAAAAAATGTATTGCTATGAAAATCGCTAGTAAATAATATTCATTATCGTCATGATCAGAATTTTCTTTCAACGTATTACTTTTCTATTGACTATACGAGAAAATTAGGCAAAGACTCGATGACTGTTACGTTGAAGCTAACCAATGAATCGCTTGGTCGGTAAGAGATCAAGTGTACACGTCCTTTTTTCACATCCATTTCCTTTCTAGATGTGATATTCATGAAATTTTCCTATAGAATTTCCTTGGATGTTAACTCCTTCATATTTTCTATATAATCGACAATTGACTATACGAGAAGATTATGCAAAGACTCGACGACTGTTAGGCTGAAACCAACGAATGAATCGCTTTGTCGTTAAGAAATCGAGTGTAAAAGTCCCTTTTTCACATCTATTTCCTTTCTAGATGTGATTATTCATGAATTTTTCCTATAGAATAGTCCTGGATATTAATAACTCCTTCGTATTTTCTTCCCAAGTGACAGGAACCCGATGACATGACCTACGGATCCCGTTTAATGCGCTCGTTGAATTCTACTTTAAGTTCGTAGAAAAACAAGGATAGAACGGCTTAAATAACAGGCTCAAACAATTATTCTACTTGGATTTATTTCGGTTCATTGTTCATGGCTCCATTTCCCTCGGCCGACTTTGTATTTTGTCAATGACTATTTGAGTTGTGCCTCTCTCCAAGGAAAATACGCACGCGAGCATTTATTAGACTATACTGTATTTGTCAAAAGGTGGGGAGGTTTCGTTGTCAGCCCACTTCTTTATCTCTTTCTTTTTCTCAAACACTTGAGAAGAATCTTTCAGAATTCAGTCCACGCTCACTTCCCATCACGTGATCTAGACATCTTCACTGAGAAGAATCCCACATGCTTCTTGCTATTTCGAGTTAAAGGCCCTTCCGGCCAGTGCACGTTTCGTTTCCTCGACAAATCCGGTTCATGCATTTGGCAGCTAGATTTGGTAACGGAGCACGCGTTGGCCTCGTTAGAGTGTCGACGCGAGTTTTTATTCTAGGGCAGCGAATAACAACACCTGATGCGACTTTAAGGTCTCTTGTTCAAATCATCACCACAGCTCTCGGCCTGAGGAAAACTTCATGCTGGTCCAACTCGAAAGTTCAAATCAAGATGGAGACGTGTACCTTTCAAACTGAAGTTCAAATGAGAAATGGCAAACAGTCTGGTCATATGACAGGCTGATGCTTAGGTCTATGGCTGTCCACATTAAAAGCATTGTACTAAGATTCATTTTGGCTGCCAGATGGGATTGACAAGGATGCCAAAGGTGTCCCTCGCCATTCAATTTCAATCCCCACCTAATTTTACATGAGTGGGAAAGGAAGAACGTGACGAGGGAAAAAAAAATTTGGAAAGAGCACAGGAAGAGAGCGTCCAATCCATATGACCATTGACCATCACATCCATCTGTGATGCATGATTATTTCATCTTTTGTCTCTGATTACTGTTATATAGCATAGCTGTATGATTGCTCGGTCAAAGTTCAGTTCGAAAGTCTACCCTCACGTCCAGTTCTTATCGAATGATTAGGAGTTTGGCTCCGCACGTGTAAGTCCGGGAAAATCATTACTTGAATGTAATATATGAATTAAACCGAACGCGGATTTAGCAATATCCGAAAGGTCAGATTCAATTTAGTATATGTATTAGAGGCTCACTGAATGCTTGCTAACAAATCAAAAACTCTAACTCAATAGATCGAATGAAATTCTCCGCAGCAGCACGTGAGATTCATGACTGAGGACGATGAGCCGGTGCGCTTGTTTACACCTTCAAGATAAGCTTGCCAGGTGTTGTCAGGTGTAACCTAGGACGCAAATTCAACTCTACTCGCTAGCTTTAGCTAGGATCATTTCTGGGATCTACAGTAATTTTCACTGTTCTGTTCATCCTCCGGGAATAGGAACTCTAGCTGGATCTGGACAGCTTCGAATCACTGCAGCCTGAAAGGCAAGACATGAACTTAGACTAAAGACCCAATATGGTCACGGCATCATGACCGGCGATCACTGTTGCGCGTGGGCTCTTTTTAATTGCTTTCTTATGATCCTCTTAGTCAAACCTGGAACACTGGCCATACAGTTTCCAACGTTTTCAATTTTCGATTTCATCTTTCAACACATCAATTACTCCTCAATTTTCTCTGATTGAGAATATATACTGCGCATGTTTATGCACCAATTGACAATATGCACACACAGACACGTAACACGCGTTGCTCCTCGATTGCCACTAGCTAGGCCTACCCAATTGTTTTGCCTTTTTAGACAGAACATAGATATACACCTCATTTAAAAAACAATTTTCTCTAGATAAGATCATGTAAAATCTTATACATGTCCTATATTTATATAATTGACTATAATGAAATGTGGGGAAAATGTCCAAAAATATCGTAAACCTATTATATTTTTGCCAATTTAGTCTTAAATTTTTTAATTTTGTCAATTGAGTTATAAATCTTTTCACGTTTTGTCAATTGAGTCCATCTAACAATTTTAACCGAAAATTGCTGATGTGGATGCCATTTAGTATTATGTAGGACGGTCGGCGCTAACGTGGATAATTATAATAATATTTTAATATTTTTCGAATTTTCGAATTATTTTTTTCTTCTTTTTGCTTTCTTTAATTTTCTTCTTCGAAGTCCGACAAGTGTCACTGGCCAAGCCTCGTCGGTCACAAGCCAATGACCGACGAGGGTTGCCAAGAAAGAAAGAAAAAAAGAAAAGAAAAAAGAAGAAAAAAATAAATTAAAAAATTTGAAAAAATATCAAAATATTATTAAAAATTGTACACGTCAGTGCTGACCGTGCGACATAGGATGGCCGACGTCCACGCCAACAATTTTCTAATAAAAGTGGCCGGATGGACTCGATTGGCAAAATCAAATGGTTCATAACTAAATTCGTAAAAGTGCACTAGTTTTTGAATTTTTTGGACAATTTGCCCATGGAATGTGAGTATTTTTTAATCAATGGGTTGTCATATAATTGTCTACGATGGACTAGACATGTCTAAGTATGCTGAGAAAACTACTCAAGAGGAGTAAACAATAATCAAAGTATCTATTTCCCATAGTCAAACAGTTAAGCCCTTCTGACATGAGCAGAATATTAAGCTCAATCACACATGCTTGGTTATGTATGTCATGTATGTGTCAAATAAAACATGCATGCTGTCATAATTAACGGGTAATTCTTATTTGAAAAGATATTATGTATCCTAGTTTTCAATGAACTCCAATTAGAATTGGAGGAAATTTTTTTAGACCAAAATTGCAAGGAAATACAGCCCGTGACAAAATATCTTAACGTTGTTCCTGTTTTTGGGTTATACAATTAATATAAGTCTCACAAAATCTATATGATTTTTTTACTTAATATAGTAAAGTAAAACCATTTACGGTGTATGTTAAAGTCGACCCCCATGAAGGGTGACCTAACAGGGAGAAAGAAAGAAAAAGTTTTTACCCGGTTCATGGGCTTTGCAGGGTCGTAGCCTGTATTTTGCGCTCATGCAGTTGGATTATTAAAAAAATAAAAGATTAAGTTTTACGTCAATTAATAGAATTATTCTCGGATAAGTTATTATAATTTAGAACTTGATTTGATTGGAAAGTAACTAGATCGATGTATAAGACAGTTAATCCACGTCAAAATCGGTTGACAATTCTCTTTAACCCACAAATCAACAAAATAGTTAACAAACCAATCATTTTTTATGCTACAAATAAACGAAATTGTTACCTTTCATATCACAACAACAGGATCAAATTTTCATATATTTATGTTTGATATATTTTTCTTTTACGTGGCTAACATGCAAAATAAACAAGTTTTAGCTTCGTATTTGATAGTGAGTGTCAGAAAGTCCAATCTAAAAGTTTAGTTGATAAGTGGACAGAGGCCACATGTATATAAAGAGCATATAAACCTCATAATCAAGCAATATTAGGGTTACTTATTTATCATTTAAGATGTTAGAGATATTTATGATATTTTTCATATTTATGATGATAACACATATATGTAGGAGATTCTCCATATTGTGCATATCTTGATTGAGGCCTAATTCCAAAAAAAACCCCAAACTTTACACTTTGTCCCAATTATACCCTAAACTTTTTTTTGTCTCAAGAAAAATCTCAAACTTTTATCCAAGTCCCAAATCTACTCTACTGTTATAACTCCGTCCAATTAATGTCAGAAAAAAA
This sequence comes from Syzygium malaccense, assembly GCA_031216405.1. Classification (NCBI taxonomy): domain Eukaryota; kingdom Viridiplantae; phylum Streptophyta; class Magnoliopsida; order Myrtales; family Myrtaceae; genus Syzygium; species Syzygium malaccense. The sequence continues at coordinate 3,231,932 of CM062258.1, read as the reverse complement.
AAAAAAAACAGAACCAGCAACTGCGGCGTGGCCAAGCCTTCGCCGGTGGCCAGGCCGCAGCCGCCGAGAAGGAGCGGCGGCCCTCGCCTAGGCCTACCCGAAGGCCGGCTACCCTCGCCGGCCCCGGGCGAGTTGCCGGCGAGGGCCTGCAGCCCCCGATCTGGGGGAGGGCGCGACCCTCGCCCCAGATCGGGGGCTGCAGGCCCTCGCCGGCGACTCGCCCGGGGCCGGCGAGGGTCGCCGGCCTTCGGGAAAGCCCAGGCGAGGGCCGCCGACCCCAGGTGAGGCCTCGCCCAGGGTGGGCGACCCCAGGCGAGCTCGCCCCAAATCGGGGTCGGCGGCCCTCGGGAGGCCCAGGCGAGACCCCAGGCGAGCTCGCCCCAAATCGGGGTCGGCGGCCCTCGGGAGGCCCAGGCGAGACCCCAGGCGAGCTCGCCCCAAATCGGGGTCGGCGGCCCTCGGGAGGCCCAGGCGAGGTCGCCGACCCCGATCTGGGCGAGCTCGCCCCAAATCGGGGTCGCCCGCCCTGGGCGAGGCCTCGCCTGAGGTCGGCGACCCTCGCCTGGGCCTTCCCGAAGGCCGGCGACCCTCGCCGGCCCCGGGCGAGTCGCCGGCGAGGGCCTGCAGCCCCCGATCTGGGGGAGGGCGCGACCCTCGCCCCAGATCGGGGGCTGCAGGCCCTCGCCGGCGACTCGCCCGGGGCCGGTGAGGGTAGCCGGCCTTCGTGTAGGCCCAGGCGAGGGCCACCGCTCCTTCCCGGCGGCTGCGGCCTGGCCACCGGCGAAGGCTTGGCCACGCCGCAGCTGCTGGTTTTTTTTTTTTTTCTGACGTTAATTGGACGGAGTTATAACAGTAGGGTAGATTTGGGACTCGGATAAAAGATTGAGGTTTTTCTTGAGACAAAAAAAAGTTCAGGGTATAATTGGGACAAAGTGTAAAGCTTGGGGTTTTTTTTGGAATTAGGCCTCTTGATTGACTGTACTTGATTTAATTACCTTAAAATAGACATCTAATAAAGCCCTCATGTACTATTCATTAGAAACAACATAAAATATAAAGAAATTCATCAATTCTCTCTCTATATATATTTCTTATCCAGGCATCAGAGCTAGTTGATACTTAGGTGCACACTCGAGTCCTTTGGTGCACATTCGAGTGCAATTCTCGTATTTCATGTCATCATTTTTTCCAATAACTACTAATATCCCACTCTCAACGTCAATCCTCAACATTGTTAAACTCGTCCGATAGCCAACATCGCGTAGTTTGCAAAGCTATGTTATCTGAGGAAGCACCCATGTAATAAGGCTAGCAATATTGACCATGATGTTCGAAACAACACAAGCCACACAAGCCGTGTTTCTATCCATAGATGAACACCACCACTAGACTCGCCGCCCTGAGATTTGTTTTGCAATAAATCTAGCCGCATTAGTCACATTTCTCTATAGTGTTCGTAATAACGCTAGCCGCACCGGTCGCATTTCTCTGCCAATCCAGCAGCAACGACAACACAAAGAGTAGCGATAATTCTCTCTTCAGCATACGGAATAGCTTTAGTGATCCACCAGGCGTTTTTCATTTTTTTATATAAACTCAAGTTGACTTTGATGCACCTTGATGTTAAAAATATTTAAGATATTTTCTAGAGATATTTAGGATATTTTTCCTATTTCTTGTGATTATGCATATATCTGGGAGATTCTCTATATCCCGATTGTGCATATCTTGGTTTGACAACACTCGATTTGATTACCTTAGATAGTTATCTAAAAAATCCTACAAACAGGCTCAAGTACACTTGTGATAGATTGAAACATACTAAATGAAGATGAAGAGTGCATAAGCTTTTTATTAGATGACTATTTAAGGTAATTAAAGCAAGTACAATCAACTAAGTATTGCATAATTGGGGATTTGGAAAATCTCTCCAATATATGCACAATCACAAGAAATATGGAAAATATCCTAAATATTTATAAAAAGTATCTTAAATATGTCTAACATCCTCTTCAAACTCAAGGTGCATAAAAGCCAATTTGAGTTTGGATGAAAAAAAATCCTAAAAACACTTGGTGGATCACCGAAGTAGAACCTGACTTTACCCTGTCCTTGTCGCAGCTGTTGTGCAGGTTATGTGACAGGAGGCTGACATTGCGATAGGCGCGGTCGTGGCTTTCGTCTATTGACTGGCGGAGAAATGCGACTGGTGTGGCTAATGCTGTTATGAACACTGGAGAAACGCGGCCGATGTAGCTGGCGTTATTAAGAAGCAGGTCTAAGGGTGGCACGTATGGTGGAGGTGTTCATCTGCGGATGGAAACGCAGCCTGTGCGACTAACATTGTCACAAACACTATGGAGAAACGTGGCCAATGCGGCTTGCTTTATTACGAAATAGACTTGAGGGATGTTTTCCTTGGATAACAAGGCTCTGCAAACTGTGACAACAAAATAGATGATGATGACTATTAGATGAGACGAACAATGCTTGAGGATCTCGCATCAAGAGAGGGATATTATTAGTTATTGAAAAAGAATATGACACGGAATACGATAACTGCACTGGGGGTACGCTGTTGAGCACCAAGTGCATGCCGCAAGATCGTTTAACTCTGAATCCAAGATAAGAAAGATATGCGGAAGAGTGAAAGTGTAGAATTTATGTCTATCTCAATGTATTACCTACTAAAAAGTATATGAGCCTATTTATATGTTTTATTAGATGATCATCTAAGGTAATCAAATCAAGTACTATCAATCAAGATACACAATTAGGGATACGGAGAATCTCCTAAATATATGTACAACACAAGAAATATGGAAAATATCGTAAATATCTCTAACAATTTTAGCTCTCGCTAGTGATCACTATGTCCCTACAAATCATTTTGGCGAGGGGAAATTTCTTGAATAAACGGAGCTTGACAGGGTTGATTAAAAAGTAGGGTTAATACCACGAAAACCTCTAAACTAGTACACCTGTGATAAATTTACCAAAAACTAATTCGTTGACCACCAAAAATCCCGAATTAGTATACCTGTGACAATTTTATTCAAAACTAATTTTTTGACTACAAAAAACTCCAAACTGGTACATTTGTGACAAATTTACCATCTATTAAATTGAATTAATAAAATTGTTATAGCTAGGTATACCGGTTTAGGGTTTTTTTGTGATATTAACCCTAAAAAATACACATCTAGGTCTACGACCTTAATCTCCATGACTTACGAGGATTATGTGTGAATTCGTAGAATACGATCCATTTAATCCTTTAAAGAACATCATTAGAGAAAGTGATCTCGACACTGATTGATTATTTATATTCAACGTGGCATGCATGGTGCATGCATGGCATGTCCTATCCACGAATCTCTCGGTTGAGGTTAACTCCTAAAATTAATATGAAACACGAGATTTGACTTTCTAGTAATGTTGCTTAAGCGACTAAAGTCAATCCTAGGGACAAGTGTTTTCAGTCAAATGCTTCTTTCTTACGTACTAAGAAACGATGCCCGCTAGCTCTGTTTAGGTAACTAAACAGTTACTTAATGCTTGATTAGTTAGAGATATGTGTGCGAAGTCGCATCAGACAATGCAACGCAAAAACGGGGTCGTGTTTGAAAACACAGGCATCCTGCTATTTTACTAATCTGAAGAGCATTATTGCTTCTTCCACCATTAGAGAAGGGAGAGGATATTGACAACAAGTTACTATGATCTACAAAGAATAGATGTTAGGTGGATTGGTTGTGTTTTTTACTGTCACGCGACTAAGGCGAAGCTACCTCGTAGTTTAGCATTTTTACTTAAATAGACAAATAATGCAGGATGCCAAAATCGGTTTATGGTACTTATATGTGGTGCGTTTGTCTCGCGAAAAATTCATGATTTGAACAACGTTACCCTAAAACTGATTGTTTGCATCGCCTAGAAATATTAGTCGCAACAATAATTTATACCTAAATATTTTAGTTGATGATTAATGTATTTTGCGTTAATTTATATCTATAAGCGTTACAAACGACTATTTTTAAAATTAATGTTTTACATATTGTTGATTTTCTACGAAACAAACGCCACCCACGCAAGACCCACCTTCTACAGTGCATTTAAAAAATTTTCCTCGCCTGGAGTTCACCCAAAAACATTTTGTATGCAGATTCGAATTTAATAAAATGCAATGCAAATGCACAATTTTAGTTTTTTAGGGATAAGTGTATTGGAATTCCTAAAACTTAACATGAAAGTGAAATTGAGTCCTTAAACTTTCAAAAAGTGCAATTAAGTCCTAAAACTTGTTACAAAAATGCAATTGAATCCTAAAACTTTAAAAAAATACAATAAAATCCTAAAACTTATCAAATCGGTCAAATCAAGTCTTTCCGTTAATTGCACTTTTTGAAAATTTTAGAACTCGATCGAAGTTTCGTGACAAGTTTTAGGACACGATTGCACTTTTTGAAAGTTTTAAGACTCGATTGCAATTTTGTGATAAGTTTCAAGGATAAGTGTATTTGGTGAAATTGAGTCATGAAACTTTCAAAAAATGTAATTAAGTCCTAAAACTTATTACGAAAGTGCAATTGAATCCTAAAACTTTTAAAAAAATGCAATCAAATCCTAAAACTTATGAAATTGATCTAACAAACCCTTCCGTTAATTGTACTTTTTGAAATTTTAGGACTCGGTTGAACTTTCGTGATAAGTTTTAGAACTCAATTGTACCTATTGAAAGTTTTAGTACTCGGTTGCAATTTCATAATAAGTTTTAGAAATAAGTGCATTGGAAGTCCTAAAACTTATCATGAAAGTGAAATTGAGTTCTGAAACTTTTAAAAAGTGCAATTAAGTCTTAAAACTTGCTACGAAAGTGCAACTGAATCCTAAAACTTTAAAAAAAATGAAATTAAATCCTAAAATTTATCAAATTGGTCTAATCAATCCCTTCCGTTAATTGCACTTTTTGAAAAGTTTAGGACTCGATTGAACTTTCGTGACAAGTTTTAGGACTCGATTGCACTTTTTAAAAGTTTTAAGACTCAGTTGTCCTTTCGTGACAAGTTTTATAATTTCGAGTGCACTTATTCCTATTTTTTATGTAGGTGATAGGTGTGATTACCTACTGGAATTTATGCAATGAGATCATCCTGACGTCAGCACGTGCATCATGCTTCAAGTTTGGTGGGCAACCGGATTTTGTAGTGTACGTATATGTGTACTTAATTAATACTATCAGGAAGTCCTCTTCTAGCCGATTAGTTCTAGATTATATTATAGAATATGCAAGAAAGTTCCTTTGACTCGCCAATCAAGTAAGGACCATCGGTAGCCAACCTGACCATGCCAGTATCAATTGGCTCATGTGATGTGTGCGCTTACTTCAACATTCTATTAACGCTAAGATTTGGTCTAATTATGTCATGTCGGACGTTCTAGCGGTCGCATATTGTGGTTGTGGATAACCCTAGTTTCCATCAATTTATATTTACAATTCGTTATCATAGGAATATATATATATATATATATATATATGTATGTGTGTATGTATGTATGTATGTATATATTTTGCAACTTGATTTTTTTATTAATTTTCCGCTTTACTTGCTCGGGACGACTTTGAGCAAAATTAGAAAAGATTAGACAAAGTGCCGTCATGTCTCCATGTTTGCTATAATGGAAACAGTAACCCCCAGCTTTCATGGAGAATTAATTAGTGCTTTCTTCGTTCTTTGAGCTCATCGCTGGCCTATCATATCGAGTCAATTGCGTCCAGCGTTAGGAAATTAGGGTTTCACTTAATTAAGTATACGAACGATAGGTGACTTGACAAGGTCATCAAGATTTGTATGAGTGTTCTTATTCCAAGTTTCCAAAGTTTATATTATTCTTTTGGTTCCAACATTTACACGGTGGGATAATAAATCTTCAGGGCCAACTTTCGGCCGTAGCTAGTTTCTCAGCTTGCGCTTTCCACAAGCGCGTTTGTATTCGTAATTTTAATTTATTAGGAGCATCGATCGTTTGAGATGTGATATAAAAGAGGACGACGGATATATTGAGTGAAAATATCGATATCTTTTATAAAATATTATTGAAATTTTACAAGACGTACGATTAATATCGGCAGAAAGAGGCATCATAAGATCACGCTATAATAGATGCAAAGAGTTAGATTGCAAGGGAGCATGCAAATCGTCCTTGACAATTTGTTGAGACATTTTGCAGTTAAATTAATTTAGTATTATAGGAAATTGTTTAAATTACCGCCTATGAGTATTTTTTTTTTGTGAATCTTGACAAAAATGCACAAAGTAAGTGTATTTGAAAAGTAGGGAATAAAACTATCATTTTATTATAAAATTAACAATATGTGCTTTATAATTTCTGTATAATTAGAGTTATTTTCAATGATCGAATTAATTATGTAGCTTCACTTTTTCTTGTGTAAATTACTTCACTTAAGAAACCTTACAAATCGCTTCAATTTATTTTAGATACGTATCGTAATTTAAATTGCATAAATTATATCATATGAATAAAAAAATTATATATAAATGAGAAGTGATTTTTTAAGTAAAAAAATTAAATTCACTTTAAACTCAGGACAACAGTATCTCTTTATCCATTATTTAAAGATATGTAAAAAATCAAGATTATATATCTTTAATAAATTAGGAATTGTTTGAGGAACGGTGCCCTCAAGCACTTGTTGATTATATCAAAGATTCGTTATATTTGTGTAATTTTTCTTTTCCCGCAATTTACTAATTAACTTCCCTTTTGAAATTTTTTTGTATATTTTATTTTATAAAATTTAATTAAGGGCCTGGCACATGGGCCGGCACGGCCCAATTGCCAGTCGTACCTGTAACACAATGAACCATAGCGGGCGTAAAGCCATTCGGCCCATGGGTCCAGCAAGAATTTGGACCGGTGCAAGATGGAAGCCCAGTTCTTTTGCTCAACTTTGAGAAACTGCTCGTCTAACATGCACTGATTGTTATGCTGTCATCAAGTGTTAATCCTAGTCCATGTTCGTAGCAAGCATGCAAGACGCTCGACATGCGATTGAAATGCGAAAGTAGACAATATGATTATCCGCAGTCTCATCTTTGCACATGTTTTTTTTTTATCTCGGAAACGATGGGAAATTTTTCCTTATAAAAATGAAACTGTAAATTTTTTTTCCTAAAAATTATAGGGCTGCGCTTTTTCCACTCTTAATTTGGCTAAAACACTTCTCAACAAAGTGTTTTGACCATTTCACCTATTGTGAGTCCCACCTTTTAGCTTTCCCTTATTCTTTTAGTGTCTTTTTCTTTAATCTTCTTTTGCGGGTCCCATCTTCCTTCATCTTCACCCTTCTCTCTTTCTCTCTCCTTTTAGTTTCTTTTCTTTAATGTTTGAGATGGTTTTTGAGTCGTTTATTGTGATGGGTGCCGGATAAATTGATTAAATTTGAAGTGTTTGTTAATGTTGAGTAATGTGGTAATTTTTCTTGTTTTGGGTTCAGGTCAATGAAGTCTAAAAGTGTTTTTTTTCCTTTTTCTTCTTTCATTTCTTTTTTTATGTCTAGGAAAAAGTAGGTATTTATTCATTCCTTATTTACTATTAAATCTGATTAAAGTTTATGCTTTTGAGGATGATCTTTAGTGAGGCCTTTGGCATTGCTGAGTTTTTCTCCTTCTAGGGATTTTGTTAGTTGAAGATTTTTATATTTTATGGGGAAGAGTGGAAAGAGAAAAGCGAGTCTTGTATATCCTAAAGAGTTTTGCTTTCACCAAGTGAAAAAAGGTTTATCATCTCATTAACTTCTTACGATTGAACTTGCTAATTTCTTTGACCCCTATTAGTAGGGGTGTCAACGGTTCGGTTCCGATTTCCAAGAAATCCGAACCGAACCGAACCGAACCGAACCGAACTGTTGGGGTGAGTGCTTGAACCGAACCAAATAGCAAGCCAAACCGAATATGACCCGAACCAAAAACTTGGTTCGATTCCGTTCAGATTGGATCGGTTTGGTTTTTCGGTTTCCTCGTCTTCTTTTTTCCTTTTCTTTTTTCACCCCATCTTACGAGGTAAACTGTGAGGTCTTCACGTTCTGACAGTGAAGGGGCTTTTTTTTTTTTTTAAAGAAGCTACACACTCTGCCCACTTGAGAGGAGACGGCTAGACATCCGAGATAGAGAGATGCAATATTGAGTCAAAGATGTTAAAAAAAATCCTTGAGAATCGACACAAGTGCTATTAAAGGATGACATAGCAACGAGCTTGGAGGTCGTTAGTTGCGGTGGGTCGGCGACCGGAGATTGAAGGGTTGGAGGGACACGGACGAAGAGTTGAAGCAGCGGTGCGACTCCAAGAGAAAAACTGGAACGATGTTGGGGAAATACAAGTCTCGAGAGAGAAAACCTTTTACTGCTCTTCTTTGACCTTTTGCTCTTTTTGTGTTCTCTCTTCACAAATTTTCTCTGTATGTGCAGACTTCTTTTTTGTAAGAGTGTCCCTCCTCCTTGTATTATCTCTACTAGTCCCTTTTTATATGCCAAGCGAGGGCCAGACATTGTTGAGTTTTTCCCTCTCTCAGCTTGATCTTGCGCTTCAACCTAATAACAGCAGTAGCTTTGGCGACCACCACAGCGATAGATCAGTCCCAATACTAGAGGCACCACTTCAGGCGACGCCAAGCCTAGGTGAACCTCCAGTCAACGGAAGAAAGTATCCGAAGAGAGACGCGGTAACAGAATGGAGAAGAGAAATGAAAATTGATTTTGAGAGGGATGAGTAAGAAAAGAGAGATTGTGTAAATTTCAGTTTGGTTCGGTTCGGAACCGAAAACCGAATTGAAATAATTTGAACCGAAAAAAATAATAGGTATTTTTTTTATTATCTGAACCGAAAACCGAATCGAATTGAAAATGCACGAGATTTCGGTTCGGTTCAGTTCGGTTCAGTTCTAACACCCGTACCTGTTAGGATGGAGCATGCATTTAATTTTTTGAGTGAATTTTGAGTATTTTTTTCATTGAAAATTTCCCCAGACCGGTTTCCATTGGCCTCTTTCTCTTTTGCAATCTATTTGGCAGAATGATTTCAAGATGCACATATTGGTCTAATTATGGTTCAAACATAGTAAAGGATGAAGGGTTTTTATCTAATAAATTTTAGTTTTCTTCTCATTTCAGTAGGTTTATTGAAACTTTTTACCATTTTGTTTCTGGTTCTTGATAAAGTGGAAAACCAGTGGACATGCTAAATGCATTTTTGCATATTAGCTAGTAAAGTCTATTGGTGGCGGCACAAAATCTGGTTGAATCCCTTCTCAGCATTATATTGGGTTGGTTTTGAATTCCATATGTTGTATAGCCACCAACTAGACCGAGAAAATATCATTCAACTGAGTTTTGTGATTTTAAGGAAGTGATTATGGTGGCATTTTCTCTACAAAGAGAGAAAGAGAGAAAATTACCGAAAGGTGGGATGAAAAGGAAGGAAAGTGGGACCCACAAAAAAAATCAAAACAAGACATTGAGGGAAAGTTTAAGATGCTGAAAGATGGGATCCATAATAGGTGAAATGGTCAAAACACTTTGTTGGGGAGTGTTTTAGCCAAACTATGAGTAGAAATAGCGCAACCCATAATTATATTGTTTCGCCGAAAAGTGTCGACGGAAACCTTTCAAAATATGGATCCATGTGGAGGTCGACAAAGGACATGAAGGGTCCCTAGGAAACACAATTAGATGAGAAAATTAGAAGTACGAAATCGGAGACAATCGTGTCCAACCATGTAAAAGATTACTGAAATGTATATACAAATGAGAAGTAAAATTGAACAGCTAGTGTTCATTGATTGGTTAGTGGTCCTTTCCACAAATGTTAATAGCTAATGCTGACAGCTAGCAACAATTACAAAGAAATCATATACATCTTATGTGTTCCTAGAATTTAACAACCTATATTTACAAACGGTTAATCAACACCTAGACACAACTCCACTACCTGACGATTGCTTTTCCGCTCACGTTTAGCGTCACAGATTACTTTTGAAGTTCCTTGTTCCACTACTTGATGGTTACAATCACCCACATTTCTCGATCTCCATCATTAATGGCTTTTGAGATCTAGGGCATCCACTACCTAATTATTTGGTCAATTTCACTACTTTATAGTTGCGTTGATGGTCTCTAGTGAATCTCATTTGAAATTATTGGCTACATTACCTAGGTGACTACTTTGCATCTAATTCATCACAAATCATCGACTAACATGATTGCCGAGGGAAGTGTGTGAATCGACCGGAATCATACAATTGCATAGACATTAAGATCATCACAGTGATAGGTACGTACATTACCTACTCCTTTTTTCGTCTAAATACACCAATTTCATTTGCATGAAGGAGAAAGTATTATCATTTCTACTTAATTCAACTGTAATTACATAAACCGTGCATTCTACTATACTCTAAACTTAATTGAATTTTCCTAGTCTAAGTGCATCTAACAATTTGATTGTATTTGTTGAAGTATTATCTCACATCGCTTGACAAAAGGTTTTATATGTTTTTTATATTCACGTGATCTCCTCTCACCTATTAGTTTAGGCTTTTGGATTGAATTTTCTAACATTACTTTAGAGCTAGTGCCGTTCCTTTTGCGAATGTGCATAATCCCTCTTGCACATGATAGGGAGATGCACATGATAGGGAGAAGGGGTTGGACTTTCGAACAGTAATTTTGTTTCTTTTCCATATATGATGCATAATAGTTTCACATTATTATGATAAAGGTGAAATTAGTTACATAAATCTAAGAGTGAAACAAAACTTTCATAATATTATCTATTAAGGTTCCTCAAGTAATTGTGGTCAACTTTGTTTTTATATAGTTATGGGCATGGGTATCAGAGACATAATAACACTTTTGCTATCTTATGGGTTGTACAAATACTTCAAAAGAAAGCATGAGACAAGGGTCAAGCAAAACTTCTTGTTCTTGCTTTTTCAGCTGCAGTAGAATCACCTCCTTAGAGTCTAGCCTTACCAAACTATCTGAACACACGTGGCAATTTGATGTGGGAGCCCACCTTACTTCTACCAATTAGAGTTTTAAGAGTTTAGGAACTTATACTAAAGCTTCACCTTAACCTCAAGATAGAGTTGTTAATTATAATCCTAATCTAAGTCCAAATTAGACATTTAGATAGAATAATCTCTTTCAACTTTAATTTATTACTCTTGTAGAAGATGTGCATGGCATATACACGGCACATGCACGGCTAATGCTCGGCACGTGCACGGGACATGCACGGGACATAGAAATTTTGGTTAGATAATATTTCAATCAAGATATCCATAATCAAAAGGGATATATACATGCAATATACGTGCAATATCGGATTCGACCGGTGCTTAAATGGTATTGGTTGCTATATGATTTTGATCCCCTATGAAATCGCTGGATATAGCGTGAATTTCAAGACTCTCGATGGAGAAGCATAGCAATAAAGGATGCAAAATGTAGGTATGCCTTCTTGGTTAACAAATACTTGTGGTGGTATCAAGATTATTTACATAATTTACAGCAAGACGTTCCAATGCAGCTCAAATGGTTGATATCCTTATATAATTTCAACAGTTTATGGGAGTACCGCTCTTTTTACTTTCATCACGACTTGACACACGGGGTAAGATATTTTTTTTTTTGCAAGGAAGGCTACAGAGGGAATCCTTTTCTTCCCCAGGGATACCAAGGTGAGATTTGAACGTTCACTTTTATTTTGTATCCTAGCCTTAATCTTTATTGAAAAAAGAAAGATCTGCTAGCTCAAAACCTACAAAAAGCCCATGGGTATACTTAGTGTGAGGGAAAAAGGGGAAATGTTGGTGATGGTCGTCGGCCAGGGATCGGGCACGACTATAAGATTCCTTACTCTTGGTTTCACTCTCTTGGTTCAATCCCTCAACTCCCTCTCTCGACTCTCAGACTTTGCTTGCTCCCTCTCCTAATCTTAATCTCTCTATTTCCGTCTTTTTTTTCTCTCTCTGAATCCCTCACAAATCTCTCTTCCTCTCCTCCTTTTAAGACCACCGGCAGGCGTGCATAACCTCCTGCCACCACCAACTGCCGCTGCCACTACCGGTTTGGCCCCGACCACCAACTTCGGTCGGACTGCTCTTGCCCTCTCTATCGTTTGTCTCGTACATCTCTCTGCTTCTATTCCTGTAGAGGCGTGAAGGAGGAAGAGCAGGGAGAAAGAAAAGAGATGGGGGCTAGGCCAAGAAAAAGAAAAGTGGGTCGGGCCCAAGCGGGAAAAGAAAAGGAAAAGAAAGGGGACGTCGGCCTAAGTGGAAGGAAAAGGAAAAAAAGAAGGGGCGGAGTGGACCCGACCCTGTTTCTATTTTCTTTTTTTGTTAATATTTGCTAGTTTATCCAACTACCTATTTTTTCTATTTCTTATTTTTTTTACCACTTACCTAGCCGACAAAATCATGTGTCAACAATTTCTTTGGAGTACAGCTGTTGACACCTAAATTTTGCTCAAATCATTTAAGGTTTTATCGCATAAAAATTAGGGTTTAATTTTTTAACCCCTAAACCAAAAATATTTTCATTAAATTGCATGGCATATAGACATTAGGTGCATTTGCATCAACATGGTCTATTAGAAAAAATTTGCAGTCGGCCCATTTTATTTCTTATCTTTCGCGTGGCCCATCTTTTGTTCCCTTCCTTTTTCACATTTTTCGTGTGGGCTGGCCCTTTTCCCTTCGGCCCGGCCCACGCGCGGTTCAATCTTCCCCCCAGTCAACGCTTCATAGCGTACGAAGGAGAAGAAACGCAACAGTAGCAGAACACCACAGAATGAACAGAAACCAGAGAGGCAGAGGGGAGAGGGCAGACCGGCGTGATCCGCGGGTCGGGATCAGGCCGGCCACGGCAGCTGGCAGTGGCAGGAAGCCATGCGCGCTTGCCGTGGCCCTTAAAGCCGAGCACGCGAAAGAGAAAAGGGAGGCGGGGGAGATCGAGGGAGTTCTGGATAGAGAAACCGGAGAGAGAGAGGGAGGATGAGGTGAAAAAGAGAGATCTTGAGGGTGAGAAAGGAAGAAAGAGCCTCACCCATTCGCCGGAGGGCTGCCCGAGTCGCTGTTGGTACCGACAAGCTTCCAGTTGTTGCGCTTCGTCCCGGTCGATCACGAACCAGGTGGGTCTCCATAGCTTTCCCTTGTTTTGGCTGCTCCTCTCCCCTGCCTCTCGGGTGCCGGGCACGTCGAGTCCGTTCGGTGATTGCTCGGCCCCGTCGACAGAGGCTAACATTCGTTCGACACTCCATGATCCTCTTCTGAGCATTGTATGTTGAAAACAAGCCGTGAGCCTAGTCAAAATCGGACCCGTGGATCCATTTTTTTTGCCGCCTGAAGCTATTTAAGTTTAAATGTCGGATCTGGTCACGTTTTTTTTAGCGTTCTATCGCAAGCCGAGACGATTTTTTTGACGAGATACGGTTCCTTAGATCCTCACACTTCATGTTCAAGCCAAAAATCGCACCGAATGCCAATCTTAAGCCCTTGCTCGAACTCGCCCACCACTTGTTCGACAAAAATGTCCGACTGAAACTCCGAGTCCGTTTTTGCAAAACCGACGCCCTAAAGTCTTGCTATATACTTGAATGGTTCTATTGTATTTACTGACCCCAAGCTTTCCTTGCTTTTTCATGTGTTTGTATGGCATATTCTGTTGTTCCCCGATGTCGGCCATGGACGTGCACACGAGTCGGAGTCAACATTCATTTGCCGGTGAGGCCTTGGGGCGAAGTCCCCCCGTGACAGTGTTCTATGCCTGATTTTGTGTATGTATGCTTGTGTGTTCAGGCTTAGCGTCTATTGTTGGGACCGAATGTTGGATTGTCAGAAAGTGCGTTTGTCGCCGGTGGGGAGTTGTGACTGTTTCTCTAAAGGGCTGGTGTGGTCGCCGGAAAGTTGGCCAGCGGTGATGGCGTAAGGCCAGCGTCCGTCGTCGACGCCGGCGGCCCGAGCCGACGGACGGCGGTGGGCGTTCCCGGCGTAATCCCGGTGACGGCATGAAGACATTCTCGATGAAGAAGCGAAGAAGAAAGCGTTCTGGGGAGAGGCGTCCAGAAGGGCCCGCAGAGGGGGGAAAGGAAGACCAGAAAAGAAAAAAGAGAAAAAAGAAAGAGAAACACAAAAAAAAGAAAAGAGAGAAAATAGGAAAAGAAGAAAAATCAGAAAAGAAATAGGAAAAAGATCTCAGGCGGGTCAGAGAGAGTCGGATCGGGTGTCGGGCGGATCGGGTCAAGGGACCTGGTCCAGAATTTTTATTTTATTAATATAAATATTCGAAAATTCAAAAAAAATTCAAAAAAAATATTAAAACATTAAAAAATATTTAAAAATTCAGAAAATTAATTAAATTTAAAAAAATTTCAGAAAAATCGAAAAATCCCAAAATTCAGAAAATTAGGAGATGTTCAAAAATCACTTTTTGGGCTTGATTTCACTAGATATTAGTTGTAACCTCATTTTGGGCTTAGTTTAAAATTCGTAAAAATTGAGAAAATCCTTTAGAAAATTCTAAAAAATCGAACAAGCCATTAGGGTTTTATCTTGAGGCTTTTGCCTTTTCCTTTCTAGAGACGATGATAGGTCGTTGGTTGTTTATTTTGGTTGTGCACTTTAAATACATTGATCGTTATTTTTCATTTTTAGCATGGTTAGGACGAGCTTTAGGCTTTTCGATAGGTTAAGATTAGGAGAGGGAGCGAGCAAAGTCTGAGAGTCGAGAGAGGGAGTTGAGGGATTGAACCAAGAGAGTGAAACCAAGAGTAAGGAATCTTATAGTCGTGCCCGAGCCCTGGCCGACGACCATCACTAGCATTTCCCCTTTTTCCCTCACACTAAGTATACCCATGGGCTTTTTGTAGGTTTTGAGCTCGCAGATCTTTCTTTTTTCAATAAAGATTAAGGCTAGGATACAAAATAAAAGTGGACATTCAAATCTCACCTTGGTATCCCTGGGGAAGAAAAGGATTCCCTCTGTAGCCTTCCTTGCAAAAAAAAAATATCTTACCCCGTGTGTCAAGTCGTGATGAAAGTAAAAAGAGCGATACTCCCATAAACTGTTGAAATTATATAAGGATATCAACCATTTGAGCTGCATTGGAACGTCTTGCTGTAAATTATGCAAATAAGCTTGATACCACCACAAGTATTTGTTAACCAAGAAGGCATACCTACATTTTGCATCCTTTATTGCTATGCTTCTCCATCGAGAGTCTTGAAATTCACGCTTTATCCAGCGATTTCATAGGGGATCAAAATCATATAGCAACCAATACCATTTAAGCACTGGTCGAATCCGATATTGCACGTATATTGCATGTATATATCCCTTTTGATTATGGATATCTTGATTGAAATATTATCTAACCAAAATTTCTATGTCCCGTGCATGTCCCGTGCACGTGCCGAGCATTAGCCGTGCATGTGCCGTGTATATGCCATGCACATCTTCTACAAGAGTAATAAATTAAAGTTGAAAGAGATTATTCTATCTAAATGTCTAATTTGGACTTAGATTAGGATTATAATTAACAACTCTATCTTGAGGTTAAGGTGAAGCTTTAGTATAAGTTCCTAAACTCTTAAAACTCTAATTGGTAGAAGTAAGGTGGGCTCCCACATCAAATTGCCACGTGTGTTCAGATAGTTTGGTAAGGCTAGACTCTAAGGAGGTGATTCTACTGCAGCTGAAAAAGCAAGAACAAGAAGTTTTGCTTGACCCTTGTCTCATGCCTTCTTTTGAAGTATTTGTACAACCCATAAGATAGCAAAAGTGTTATTATGTCTCTGATACCCATGCCCATAACTATATAAAAACAAAGTTGACCACAATTACTTGAGGAACCTTAATAGATAATATTATGAAAGTTTTGTTTCACTCTTAGATTTATGTAACTAATTTCATCTTTATCATAATAATGTGAAACTATTATGCATCATATATGGAAAAGAAACAAAATTACTGTTCGAAAGTCCAACCCCTTCTCCCTATCATGTGCATCTCCCTATCATGTGCAAGAGGGATTATGCACATTCGCAAAAGGAACGGCACTAGCTCTAAAGTAATGTTAGAAAATTCAATCCAAAAGCCTAAACTAATAGGTGAGAGGAGATCACGTGAATATAAAAAACATATAAAACCTTTTGTCAAGCGATGTGAGATAATACTTCAACAAATACAATCAAATTGTTAGATGCACTTAGACTAGGAAAATTCAATTAAGTTTAGAGTATAGTAGAATGCACGGTTTATGTAATTACAGTTGAATTAAGTAGAAATGATAATACTTTCTCCTTCATGCAAATGAAATTGGTGTATATAGACGAAAAAAGGAGTAGGTAATGTACGTACCTATCACTGTGATGATCTTAATGTCTATGCAATTGTATGATTCCGGTCGATTCACACACTTCCCTCGGCAATCATGTTAGTCGATGATTTGTGATGAATTAGATGCAAAGTAGTCACCTAGGTAATTTAGCCAATAATTTCAAATGAGATTCACTAGAGACCATCAACGCAACTATAAAGTAGTGAAATTGACCAAATAATTAGGTAGTGGATGCCCTAGATCTCAAAAGCCATTAATGATGGAGATCGAGAAATGTGGGTGATTGTAACCATCAAGTAGTGGAACAAGGAACTTCAAAAGTAATCTGTGACGCTAAACGTGAGCGGAAAAGCAATCGTCAGGTAGTGGAGTTGTGTCTAGGTGTTGATTAACCGTTTGTAAATATAGGTTGTTAAATTCTAGGAACACATAAGATGTATATGATTTCTTTGTAATTGTTGCTAGCTGTCAGCATTAGCTATTAACATTTGTGGAAAGGACCACTAACCAATCAATGAACACTAGCTGTTCAATTTTACTTCTCATTTGTATATACATTTCAGTAATCTTTTACATGGTTGGACACGATTGTCTCCGATTTCGTACTTCTAATTTTCTCATCTAATTGTGTTTCCTAGGGACCCTTCATGTCCTTTGTCGACCTCCACATGGATCCATATTTTGAAAGGTTTCCGTCGACACTTTTCGGCGAAACAATATAATTATGGGTTGTGCTATTTCTACTCATAGTTTGGCTAAAACACTCCCCAACAAAGTGTTTTGACCATTTCACCTATTATGGATCCCATCTTTCAGCATCTTAAACTTTCCCTCAATGTCTTGTTTTGATTTTTTTTGTGGGTCCCACTTTCCTTCCTTTTCATCCCACCTTTCGGTAATTTTCTCTCTTTCTCTCTTTGTAGAGAAAATGCCACCATAATCACTTCCTTAAAATCACAAAACTCAGTTGAATGATATTTTCTCGGTCTAGTTGGTGGCTATACAACATATGGAATTCAAAACCAACCCAATATAATGCTGAGAAGGGATTCAACCAGATTTTGTGCCGCCACCAATAGACTTTACTAGCTAATATGCAAAAATGCATTTAGCATGTCCACTGGTTTTCCACTTTATCAAGAACCAGAAACAAAATGGTAAAAAGTTTCAATAAACCTACTGAAATGAGAAGAAAACTAAAATTTATTAGATAAAAACCCTTCATCCTTTACTATGTTTGAACCATAATTAGACCAATATGTGCATCTTGAAATCATTCTGCCAAATAGATTGCAAAAGAGAAAGAGGCCAATGGAAACCGGTCTGGGGAAATTTTCAATGAAAAAAATACTCAAAATTCACTCAAAAAATTAAATGCATGCTCCATCCTAACAGGTACGGGTGTTAGAACTGAACCGAACTGAACCGAACCGAAATCTCGTGCATTTTCAATTCGATTCGGTTTTCGGTTCAGATAATAAAAAAAATACCTATTATTTTTTTCGGTTCAAATTATTTCAATTCGGTTTTCGGTTCCGAACCGAACCAAACTGAAATTTACACAATCTCTCTTTTCTTACTCATCCCTCTCAAAATCAATTTTCATTTCTCTTCTCCATTCTGTTACCGCGTCTCTCTTCGGATACTTTCTTCCGTTGACTGGAGGTTCACCTAGGCTTGGCGTCGCCTGAAGTGGTGCCTCTAGTATTGGGACTGATCTATCGCTGTGGTGGTCGCCAAAGCTACTGCTGTTATTAGGTTGAAGCGCAAGATCAAGCTGAGAGAGGGAAAAACTCAACAATGTCTGGCCCTCGCTTGGCATATAAAAAGGGACTAGTAGAGATAATACAAGGAGGAGGGACACTCTTACAAAAAAGAAGTCTGCACATACAGAGAAAATTTGTGAAGAGAGAACACAAAAAGAGCAAAAGGTCAAAGAAGAGCAGTAAAAGGTTTTCTCTCTCGAGACTTGTATTTCCCCAACATCGTTCCAGTTTTTCTCTTGGAGTCGCACCGCTGCTTCAACTCTTCGTCCGTGTCCCTCCAACCCTTCAATCTCCGGTCGCCGACCCACCGCAACTAACGACCTCCAAGCTCGTTGCTATGAGGAACCCCGAGTGCTCATTCACTGAATCTTTTCAAGCCTCACTGGCAAAGAGCCTCTGAGCAAATCCGATCCAACCTACAGGTATGTAAACCCAGGTACGCTTCAAAGGTTTGTGGTCCAACCTTAAACCACGAATCAAAGGTTTGTGGTCCAACCTTAAACCACGCATCAAAGGTTTGTGGTCCAACCTTAAACCACGCATCAAAGGTTTGTGGTCCAACCTTAAACCACGCTTCAAAGGTTTGTGGTCCAACCTTAAACCACGCATCAAAGGTTTGTGGTCCAACCTTAAATCACGCTTCAAAGGTTTGTGGTCCAACCTTAAACCACGCTTCAAAGGTTTGTGGTCCAACCTTAAACCACGCATCAAAGGTTTGTGGTCCAACCTTAAACCACGCTTCAAAGGTTTGTGGTCCAACCTTAAACCACGCTTCAAAGGTTTGTGATCCAACCTTAAACCACGCATCAAAGGTTTGTGGTCCAACCTTAAACCACGCTTCAAAGGTTTGTGGTCCAACCTTAAACCACGCTTCCAAGGTTTGTGGTCCAACCTTAAACCACGCATCAAAGGTTTGTGGTCCAACCTTAAACCACGCTTCCAAGGTTTGTGGTCCAACCTTAAACCACGCTTCCAAGGTTTGTGGTCCAACCTTAAACCACGATTCAAAGGTTTGTGGTCCAACCTTAAACCACGCTTTCCAAAAGGTTTGTGGTCCAACCTTAAACCACGTTTTCCAAGGTTTGTGATCCAACCTTAAACCACGTTTTCCAAAAGGTTTGTGGTTTAACCTTAAACCACGTTTTCCAAAAGGTTTGTGGTCCAACCTTAAATCACGTTTTCCAAAAGGTTTGTGGTCCAATCTTAAACCACGCTTTCAAAGGTTTGTGGTCCAACCTTAAACCACGTTTTCCAAAAGGTTTGTGATTCAACCTTAAACCATGCTTCCAAAGGTTTGTGGTCCAACCTTAAACCACGTTTTCCAAAGGTTTGTTGTCCAACCTTAAACCACGCTTTTCAAAGGTTTGTGGTCTAACCTTAAACCACACTTTTTTAAAAACTATGCTTTTCGTTTATTTAGATTTTATTTTATTTTCTCTCTCCTCTTTCTTGCATTGCATCATCCCATGCCCTCCGTCAACAAAATTTAGGCGTCTCTTATCTTTGAAAGGAACCTCTTCGAACTCCCCTTCAAAGAGGGGCAGCTGTTGACACCTAAATTTTGCTCAAATCATTTAAGGTTTTATCACATAAAAATTAAGGTTTAATTTTTTAACCCCTAAACCAAAAATATTTTCATTAAATTGCATGGCATATAGACATTAGGTGCATTTGCATCAACATGGTCTATTAGAAAAAATTTGCAGTCGGCCCATTTTATTTCTTATCTTTCGCGTGGCCCATCTTTTGTTCCCTTCCTTTTTCACATTTTTCGTGTGGGCTGGCCCTTTTCCCTTCGGCCCGGCCCACGCGCGGTTCAATCTTCCCCCCAGTCAACGCTTCATAGCGTACGAAGGAGAAGAAACGCAACAGTAGCAGAACACCACAGAATGAACAGAAACCAGAGAGGCAGAGGGGAGAGGGCAGACCGGCATGATCCGCGGGTCGGGATCAGGCCGGCCACGGTAGCTGGCAGTGGCAGGAAGCCATGCGCGCTTGCCGTGGCCCTTAAAGCCGAGCACGCGAAAGAGAAAAGGGAGGCGGGGGAGATCGAGGGAGTTCTGGATAGAGAAACCGGAGAGAGAGAGGGAGGATGAGGTGAAAAAGAGAGATCTTGAGGGTGAGAAAGGAAGAAAGAGCCTCACCCATTCGCCGGAGGGCTGCCCGAGTCGCTGTTGGTACCGACAAGCTTCCAGTTGTTGCGCTTCGTCCCGGTCGATCACGAACCAGGTGGGTCTCCATAGCTTTCCCTTGTTTTGGCTGCTCCTCTCCCCTGCCTCTCGGGTGCCGGGCACGTCGAGTCCGTTCGGTGATTGCTCGGCCCCGTCGACAGAGGCTAACATTCGTTCGACACTCCATGATCCTCTTCTGAGCATTGTATGTTGAAAACAAGCCGTGAGCCTAGTCAAAATCGGACCCGTGGATCCATTTTTTTTGCCGCCTGAAGCTATTTAAGTTTAAATGTCGGATCTGGTCACGTTTTTTTTAGCGTTCTATCGCAAGCCGAGACGATTTTTTTGACGAGATACGGTTCCTTAGATCCTCACACTTCATGTTCAAGCCAAAAATCGCACCGAATGCCAATCTTAAGCCCTTGCTCGAACTCGCCCACCACTTGTTCGACAAAAATGTCCGACTGAAACTCCGAGTCCGTTTTTGCAAAACCGACGCCCTAAAGTCTTGCTATATACTTGAATGGTTCTATTGTATTTACTGACCCCAAGCTTTCCTTGCTTTTTCATGTGTTTGTATGGCATATTCTGTTGTTCCCCGATGTCGGCCATGGACGTGCACACGAGTCGGAGTCAACATTCATTTGCCGGTGAGGCCTTGGGGCGAAGTCCCCCCGTGACAGTGTTCTATGCCTGATTTTGTGTATGTATGCTTGTGTGTTCAGGCTTAGCGTCTATTGTTGGGACCGAATGTTGGATTGTCAGAAAGTGCGTTTGTCGCCGGTGGGGAGTTGTGACTGTTTCTCTAAAGGGCTGGTGTGGTCGCCGGAAAGTTGGCCAGCGGTGATGGCGTAAGGCCAGCGTCCGTCGTCGACGCCGGCGGCCCGAGCCGACGGATGGCGGTGGGCGTTCCCGGCGTAATCCCGGTGACGGCATGAAGACATTCTCGATGAAGAAGCGAAGAAGAAAGCGTTCTGGGGAGAGGCGTCCAGAAGGGCCCGCAGAGGGGGGAAAGGAAGACCAGAAAAGAAAAAAGAGAAAAAAGAAAGAGAAACACAAAAAAAAGAAAAGAGAGAAAATAGGAAAAGAAGAAAAATCAGAAAAGAAATAGGAAAAAGATCTCAGGCGGGTCAGAGAGAGTCGGATCGGGTGTCGGGCGGATCGGGTCAAGGGACCTGGTCCAGAATTTTTATTTTATTAATATAAATATTCGAAAATTCAAAAAAAATTCAAAAAAAATATTAAAACATTAAAAAATATTTAAAAATTCAGAAAATTAATTAAATTTAAAAAAATTTCAGAAAAATCGAAAAATCCCAAAATTCAGAAAATTAGGAGATGTTCAAAAATCACTTTTTGGGCTTGATTTCACTAGATATTAGTTGTAATCTCATTTTGGGCTTAGTTTAAAATTCGTAAAAATTGAGAAAATCCTTTAGAAAATTCTAAAAAATCGAACAAGCCATTAGGGTTTTATCTTGAGGCTTTTGCCTTTTCCTTTCTAGAGACGATGATAGGTCGCTGGTTGTTTATTTTGGTTGTGCACTTTAAATACATTGATCGTTATTTTTCATTTTTAGCATGGTTAGGACGAGCTTTAGGCTTTTCGATAGGCTGCCCGGTATGTTAGTTTGCGAACATTCAAGTTTAAGTACCGAAAGGGCACTAGTTAGATCGCTAGTGTAATCAAGTCCCCGAATTTTGGAATCTCTGGTTTTCGCACGCATCGAGACAACGCTCCCACGTCTCGATTAGGGTGTCTAGCCGACCCTTAATCATGGCTAGTGGCGACTCCATTCAAATGCATAAATTAGAAAATTCTCATCGCACGAGGTATGAGGCTTGGGAGTGCCTTAGTCTTTGGATTAATGAACCATTTGGTTTGTCTTTCGAATGAATCAATCGTTGTTCACATCCATCGACAAATACCTATTGGCCTAACCGATCGGTTCGGATAGGTCGCGACAACAGTAGATCTGGTTTCATTTGATAAAGGCGAGGAATGTTGAGAATGTTGCTAGTAGATCTATGGCTATGGCAATGCTAAAGAAGCTTGAAAAATATTGAAAGTGTTATGTTGTCTTATATTTTGCTACTACATTATATCCTCGCTATAAGCTACACTTATTAGAATTTTGCTATTCGAAGTTCGACATGAATGATCATGTGGAATTTGTGAGGATCGCTTTTCATCTTCAACTAGTTGAGGGAACATTTCAATTGAGGATATTATTGAGAACATGGGGGACAATCTTCATGAGTATGATGCATTCGAGAGTGAGCACTTTGGCTCGCAATCTACTAAGTCACAATTAGATTTGTATTTGGAGGAGAATAGGCTTGATAAGAAAAAATTCCCAAATCTCAATGTCCTTGATTATTGGAAAGCTCATTCATATTGGTATCCCGAGTTGTCTCTCATGGCAAGTGATATATTGAGTATTACTATCACTACCGTTGCCTCAGAGTCGGCCTTTAGCACTGGAGGACACATTCTAAACAAATATCATAATTCCCTTTCACCTGAAAATGTAGAGGCAAAGCTAGGCACTAGAGATTAGCCATTTAGAGTTCAGTTTAAGGAAGATTTCGATAACGAGATTCTCATTGTCGACTTTCAAGACTATTTGCATTAGGTACTTTCTTTTATCTAGCTTGCTTGCTCAGACACGCCATAGGTGTGTACTATTTGTAGAGCTTAGAAGTTCAATGGTTCATTAAAATGGAATTTATAGACATAATGTCGGATGTTGGAGATTTATTTATTTCTGCTGCTATACTTACTACTTGCATTGTATATCATGTATTATTCTAATTCCATTAGCATTGTGCTTGAATTCAAGGTCTTTTTCTTTGCATTTGCCCCTAATCTCATGCACTTTCCGGTATATAGTGGTTTTTTGTAGGATCTTATGATCCTTGATTTGAGCCTCGAAGACCTTCAAACTATTCGTAGAATTAGACCCACGTAACTTACTTGAATGGTGTGGGTTTTGGAAAATGAGTTAAATTACTAATGATTTATTTTTTTAGCTTTATTTTTTCTTAACTCATTTGTAACCCATTTAAAAATAAAAGAGTTACCCACATGAAATTGGGCTCATTAAATCCAAGTTGGAATATGGGTTTGCCAGCCCTAAGTTCTTTATAAATAATTTTTTTGGGGTCAAATTCTTTATAAATATTTCAATTTATAGGTTTTGTACTTTTTTATTTTATTTAATAATTTTTTAACTATTTGATTTGATTTGAAGTTTTTATCCAAGTAGAATATACATGAGAAGAGCTTAAAGCGAGTGTGGGTTATCCTAGTATATTAATGTGTTTTACCAATACGGGATGGGTCGGGTATGGGTCACTAGATTTGCACTACATAAATATGGGTCAAAACGGGTTAAATGAGTCAAAATGGGTCGGACAATTTGTTACCCGACCCACCAATTTTATGGGTATAGTTAGTCGTGGCCTTTTGTCGACTATGTCGATCTTTACTTGCTAAGGCTCATGTCCTGTGACTTAGTTTTTCCTTGTTATATCTTTCGTCAGTTAGAGCTATTCACTTTGTCTAACCATTCTTGCGACTAATAGTCTTTAGTACTTTAACAAATTTTCCCTCTATTATACCTCGATCCAATTCGAGTCGACAGTTAGACTTGTCAAACGAGTAGGTCAAGTTGGGTTGAAAATAGTCAGACCTAAATTGACTCATTTAATCCGTTTTGATCCATTTCCATGCAATAAAAAATTTATTGCCCCATACTCGACCCAATTCATACACATATTCAATCCGACTCATGTTGTTAAAACACTATACATTTAACCCAATCTAGGAAAAATCATATCCAAACTAAGGTGAAACCATGGATTAAGCGAGCGTGAGAGAGAGTGAAGAAAGAGTCATAGAGATGGGTTCAGTTTAAATAAGTTGTGAATCTATTTAACATCCATATTAAACCCATTTATGACTCAACTCTATGGGTCTAAACCTATTTATGACCCATTTATTGAATATAATTCACCCATATCACAATCGAACCTATCAAATATGGATTAATAAATGGCTATATGATCCATTTTGACAGGTTTATTGACGGTCAAAGACTTGGACATTTTTTGATCAACGTATATGAGGTGATGTTTACAAGGTAAAAAGTATCCGAACATCAACTAGAAGCATAAGAAGACGTGATCGTGGACTCAATGATGAGAGCTTGTGCAGCTGTGATCCAAGTGGAGGGCACTAAGTTGATTTCGGAAAGTCTTACAATAAGATCAGAGTAGCGGTGGCGATGGACAATTGGGTTGTAACCTGACCTCAAATATGCAAAATCAATTTCAATCAAGTGGCTTGAGTTAACTAAGCATGCCAAACGTACAATGAAATAACTCAATCGTCCTCCAAAGAGGCTTTAAATTGGTAAGTTTCAAACAGAGACATCAAAAAAATTTAATTTTAACGAAGTGCAAAATGCGATAATATTCATAACCTATAATCCACCAATCGTGGACATGATTGGAGGAAGTTTTCCCTAACTAGGATGGAGGAAGATATTTGCCCAAATGAAAACTTGATGGGTTGGCATATCATTGACAAATTTTATAAATTGCACTCATAAATTATCACATATTGTTTTCTATACAAGCAAGTACCGTCATATAATTTACTCCTACAAGTGTTCTTCGTGATTATGGTTCTATAAATCACGAAAATGAGATTCTTTCTAAGGTAAGAAAGCTGATGCTGCAGATACATTCGAGTTGTGCAATCTCTGGTGTGCTTTTTGCTAATCCATCTGCTGCTGATGAAATTACTTGGTTGCATAGCTCATCTAGTGTGTTCTCAGATGCTAGTGCTTGGAATGCCATTCGAGGGAAGGGAGTCCATGTTGACTGGCATAATTAAGTTTTTGCGGTTCACTCGTTGCATAACCTAAACACTGCTTCACAGCTTGGTTACTCATCCATGGTAGGTTGCCAACAAGAGATAGGTTGAAGAGATGGTGTGCCTTGCCATCTGCTGTCTGTCTTCTATGTGGGGTTAGCTAATGAAACTCGCCATGACTTATTTTTTTTATTGTGGTTTTGCTTCCCTTCTCCGGGTCAAGGTGCTTGAGAACATAGAACATCCACGCATGCAGAATTTGACTGGATTAAGCAATATAATAAGGACAGACTTTCGTGGCTTGCTCATGAAGATCTCCTGGGGTGCAGTATCTTGACACTTGTTCATAGCTAGGAACAGGAGATTGCATTCAAGCTGGTTTAATTCCTGATGTTAACGTTATATTTCACCAATGTCGTGGCTGATTTTTGACTTAGATTGATTGGTTGTAAATCTGTTGAGGCTAAGATGTGCTTGTGTCATGCTCAGCTATGTGCAAATTGGGGTTTGGTGTGGTAGATGTAAGAGCTTTCCCCGTATTTTTTGGGGTTTGATGTAATGGTCTCTGTTAGAGTTCGTGGTGTAGATGATCTAGTGAGATGAGCTTCATCTGTCCTTCCCTCATTTTTTACATCAATACGACATACTGAAAAGATGAATCATTATTTTAAAAAAAAACAGAAGGAATAATGACACAAACAGTCCCTGAACGTTGGCTTAATTTGCAATTTGATCCTTGAACTTATAATTTGTTCAATATAGTCCATGAAATTTAGTCAAATGTGCAATTTGGTCTCTGAAATTTTAAGTTGTTAAATGTAATCCCTAAACTTTGGGTACATGTTCAATGTAGTCCCTGAACTATATGAGAATGTTCAATGTAGTCTCTGAACTTGAATTAATGGAAGGACTACATTGAATAATTTTATTTAGTTCAAGGGCTAAATTGAACATGTACCAAAAGTTTAGGGATGACATTGAACAAATTAAAAGTTTAGGGATCACATTGAGCATTGGGTTAAAGTTCAGGGACCACTTTGAACAACTTAAAAGTTCATGAACTAAATTGCACATTTGACTAAACTTCAGGGGTTGTTTGTGTCATTTTCCCAAAAAAGAAAGAGAAAGATGTTGCTTATACATGAATTACGTGATGAGAAACTATTGCGCAATCGAGTAAGTTCATACGAGAAATTGAGACTCCGGGTTCGTTTTTTTTGAGGAAAATAAATGATTTGAAAAATATTTATTTAAAAATGATCATTTGTATTGCTTACAAAAATGAATGAGCAAAAATATTTTTATCGTCCACAAAAATATTTAGATATATATTATTATTGATAATGAAAATATTTTTCATTGATTAATTATTTCAAGCGATACATGCGATCATTTTTAGGAAGATATTTTTCAAATCATTTATTTTTTACGAAACTAAGGAGCTATTATATCAAATCAGACTAATGTTGTTGGAAAGTTCTGTGGCAATATGGCCTCCTGCAATTGTTTAGTAAATGAAGCACCGATTAGTTAAATCAGCCAAAAGATAAAAACCAGAATTATAGGAAATTCCTCTCATCACACTAGGCACAGAAAGGTCGATTGTTTATATGACTCGAAACTCGACTAGTGAGTTTTTGCACGGCTCGAATTTCTATCAAGAAATCAGAAAAATAAATTTCAATAAGAAAAGGAGAACGAATCGAGGGATGCAGGAGGGCAATATCTGATACGAATAAAACGTTTGATTGATATGATTACATGACAAACTCGAAAAGCACATACATTGACATTTAATATACACAAGTTTTATAGCATCATTCAAAAAAAGAAAAGGTACACTGTTTATAAATGACTTGACTTGACAGGATCACAAAATCTTATTATGACAGGTGAACAAAACAAATTACAGACACCGAATTTGTGTTAATAAAATGATTTTTTTAGTGCATTGCAAGTTATTGGTGTACTTATTTATTGGGATGTAGTTCACGCTTATCGACATGAATAATTGCCTTCTATATATAATTCATTTTCTCTTGTAATTGAGTATGGTAATGGAGAGGGGTGATGTGTTAATTATTGTGGAATCCTCTGCTAGTTGTAAGCCTAGTTTAAGGGTAAATCAGAATAAAATCTTGTATCTCAATTTTTTTTCTCACATTTAATCTCTATTTCGTTGTGTTTATGTGCCTAAACCTAACACTATTTACGTTGAAATTATAACATTATCAAACTAGCTATGTAGTGAAAGTTTATTGATTACATAGTAAGGACTGGATGAACAAGAAGGGAGGATTGAGGAAGGGCTTAGCTCATAAAGAAATATAGAAAAAAAAGGGGTTTTTTTAATTATAAAAAAGTTGTGATGCGCGAGTGAAAACAATTCTTTTTCCCGGCTTTATTTCTGGCTAGAAATATAATCTATTTTTATTCCCTAGACGATTTTCTGAGTAAACAATAGCGTTTGATAACAACACAAAATATTTGTTCCCGGAATAGAAATTCGTTTGATAGGTTATTTTTTTATTCTGTTCCCGGCCGCCAATTGGCAACGGGCAGTGGAAGACGGTCGATGGGCGGTGGTGGACAACCGGCAAGTGGGCAGCAGCGAGCAACGAGGGCAAATGACAAGAGATTTGTTATTTATGTTTATGTTCTAGAAATAGAAAAGTAAAAAAAATCCACTTCTCATTTCTATTTAAAATCTATTTTTGGGAAAAAAATTTTATTTCAGAAATAAAAAAAAAATAAAGTTACGTTGCCAAACGAATTTCTATTTCAAATTTATTTTTAGAACAGAAAATAGAGAAATAAAATGATTATCATTAGCGGCTAAGAAAATCAAAAGTCAAAATGGAATTGAACACGTGCGGGGGCAAACGCGGCGCTCTCAATGGGGTCAAGCAAAGTGTAGAGGGCTATCAGGATCCACAAGACGAGTCCACACTCACCGTGCAAGAGAGATGGAAACGTAGATGCAACTTTCAGAATTAGTGATTTCATTGTCGTCGTCAATTTCTCGTCCAATTAGGATGCGCATGATAACTATTCTGTTCTCAAAAATAATTTTTGTTCGAAAATGATTTTTTTTTATTCCATTTTCAGAAATAATTTCTAAGCATTTAAAAGCGTTTGATAACTACTCAAAATTTATATTCTTGTAATAGAAAAAGAATAGAACTATGTTTGGTAACTACGCAAAATTTCTTTTTATTAATAATAATTTGAATTTTTTTCTTTTTTTATTTTTCTTCTTCTCCTTCCTTGGCCCACGGCCAAGTCACCGGCACTGGCGTTCGGCCATAGGCTAGGGCCGGCGAGGGCAGCTCGCGACTTGGGCGAGGGACGCCCTTAGGACCTAGGTGAGGGTCAGGCGAGGGCAACCCTCGCCCTTGACGAACACCGACAAGGGCCGCGATGCCCTTGTCGACCCAGTCCTGTCACCGGTCGTCGGCCACATGCCAGCAAAGAAGAAGAAAAAAAAATTCTTTTCCATTTTTAATTCTTGTTCCCAAAATCAAGAATTAACTTATTTTTAATTCTCGATTTTGTTCCAAAAGAAATTTTGAGAATAAATTTGTGCCCGAAAACAAAAAATTTACCAGATGAATTTTTATTTTTTTGATTTCGAAAAATAAAAAAATAGAATTGTATACTATTTGGCTGGATACCAAACATGTACTTAGGCTCCGTTGGTTTCCGGAAAAATATTTTTTCGGAAAACATTTTTCTCATTTTTCGGTGTTCGGGGGCGGAAAATGTTTTCCCATGGAAAACATTTTCCTTCCTCACTCCCAAATCCTTCATTGTTTTGAGGAAAATGATTTCCCCTTTTCACAAAGAGGAAATCATTTTCCCCAAAGTGAAGGTAAAATTGCCAATGGGAGGGAAAATATTTTTCGTGGGAGAAAAAGTTGATCGCCGGTCACCGCCATCGGCCGCCGATCGCCGGTTGCTGCCGGCCGCCGCCTGCCTGTCGCCACTGCCGCCCGCTCGCCGCCCACAGTGGCCGCCGCCGCCAATTGCCACCGCCAGTCACCGCCACCGGTCGCCCGCCGCTGCCGTTGCCCGTTGCCACCGCCGACCGCCATCGGTTGCCAATCGCCGCCGCCAGATTGGCGATCGCCAAACACCAAAAATTCGTTTGCCAGAAAATATTTTCCCAGAAGTCATTTTCCTGAAAAATGTTTTCCTGGAACACAATTTTCTGGTGTTCGGCTAAAATTTGAAAAAGTTTCAAAAAATATTTTCTGGTGTTCGGCGATCGCCGATCCGGCGGCATCCGGCGGCGGGCGGCGACCGGCGGCGGCGGGCGGCGACCGGCGGCGGCGGGCGGGCGGCCGCGGCGGCGGGCGGCGGCGGGCGACCGGCGGCCAGCGGCGACCGGCGACCGGCGGCCGATGGCGGTGACCGGCAATCAACTTTCTCTCCCACGGAAAACATTTTCCCTCCCATGGACAATTTTGCCTTCACTTTGTGGGAAAATGATTTTCTCTTTGTGAAAAGAGGAAATTATTTTTCTCGAAATAATGAAGGATTTGAGGGTGGGGAAGGAAAATATTTTCCCACGGCCGAATACCGAAAACCGGAAATGAACGGATCTTTATTGTTAACTCCGACTTTTGGCCCCCAAAACCCAACCCACCCCCCCGGGCGTCCAATCACGTAGACTTTTAACCCCTTCTTTAATCCCGTTTTGGAAAGAAGAAATTGACTTTTGATTGCCAACAGTCCAACCACCTGCCCTGATTCTGCGTGTGATCACTGTTTTTGGAGACTAGCGAGTACAGGCCGTCCTTATCAACGCCACTCCAGAGCCATGTATCGAGACTGAAGAGTTTCAGGATCAATCCAAATTCTACCTAAAACATGAAATATATGATTTCAATTGAAATTTGAAATCTGCCCTATATGCCCTGAAATCTAAAACCTACTTAGTCAATCGGTTACGGGATCAATTCCAGAGTCTATCATGAAAACAGCTAATTTCTTCTTCTTCTTCTTTTTTATTTTTTCTTCCTTTCTTATGTTTTATTTTTAGTTAAGTAAAATGAAATTGAACGCAATAATAACATAAACTCATTTGTCAATAGCAACAATCTATAAAAAAATAAAATAAATAATAAAAAATTCAAAATATGTAACTGCGGTTCATGATTCCCGGTCCGATTCTTCGATTCCCAGTAACGTTCTGACCTAGTAACCAGGGACTGAACCGCACAATACCGGTTCCGCTTTTTTAGGAACCAAGAACTAGATCGGAAATCGCGGGAACCTAGAACTAGATCGGTTCCTATGGCCGGTTTGGTCCGATTCCCAATTCTAGCTCGGATTCACGCTCACCCCTACACATATGCAACATGATGTGCCAACAGAAGGTTTGTTTCTCTAAGATTTAATGAATTTAAATCATGAAACTAAATATAGACTATAGTTACAAAATCACACCCTAATCGCCCTTACTCCAAGAGGCAACAGGCTCTTCTCCGAGCATGGGGAAGAGGTTTCAAGTGATGCCGAAGCAGCCGCCGGGGAAGAGCAAGTCGATGACTCAGGCAACGACGATTATAGAGCCTATCGATATGAGATCGATGGATGTATTGCATGAATTTGTTTTGTAAGGATGATAGAGATTCTATTGATACGGATAGAGTCTAATTGATGTGCATTCGCTAGGAATGGAACTTGCAAATTCGCCAATTATGAGTTGGGCTCTTATGTAGGAAAAGAGTGACCTTTCATTCTGAATGGGACCTCGTCTTCAAAAATTTTACCGCCAAAGCACCTCCTTAATTTTGTTTAATTTTTAGCCTATTGTTAAGTAGTTGTTCGCTTCCGAGGTTCATCGTGAGCTATCATCATTCCACGACATTGTATGACTAGGTCACTAAAACATACAACGGGGTACGACAACGACATATCATTACAATGGAAGCAATTGACAACTTAACAAGGGGACACAATTGAGAAACAACTTTAAAAGGTGAGCTATTTTAAGGACAAGATTTAAAAGATGTGTGACTGTATGCAAGCTAATTTGTCTCGCTGAATACCTTAAATAAAGAGTTACGAGATTTTAATGTTGGTTAAAGTGAAAAGCCGACAACGTTGAAGACACGTGAACATGAATTGTCAGTCCTAGGTCGAATCGATCTGAGGCTATTCTCATGCTTTGCTGGGTCCAGGAGGTCAGAAGTTTTTCGGCCCGCGCCTTGCACAAATATATTTGGTCGGAGTTTTAAATTAGTAAGGAACACTGATTACATGGCATGTGATGTAAAGGAGAATGTGAGATCTATTGAATGATAATATTTTTGATTTTTGATAATTAAATTATAATTTTAGGAGACTTACGATTGATATGTTTTAAAAAAGGATATCATAATATCATGTTACATAAGAATTTGGAACCATGTTTTTAGCGTAGCTAATGTCAACCTAAAATAACATGCAACAAAAAACAAACTATATAATAGTTAAATTCCGGTGCAGCTTTGTTCCCTCAGGCCATGCGTATTGGTTCGAAATTTCTTGTCCAAGTTCTGCGAGGTTTTGACTTTCTCCTTCTCCTAAAGATTCAAATCCGATGCAATCTTCGACATTACGTAGTAAGGGAGCATGTTAATCATCATCGGTTATGTTTAAATATCTTTGTTCGTTGGTTAAGATGCTTTCAAATTGCACTGTAAGTGATATATCTTGTTACGCAATAAAGTAAAGCAAACGGATACACCAATGCCACACTTATCTCGAATTAATATTTGTGTCACAAAAAAATCCTAAAGAGGATCGTCGTGCCGGGTTTGCATAGATCATCCTTTCAAAGATGGGATTTTCAAACATTTTTTCAATGATTCCGAATCTTATTTTATGTTGTACCAAACTATGATATGATATTTTTACAATTCAGAGATACGTGGACGATTTCAAATTCCTTTTTATCCTATCTTATCTCAATCCGAATCCGAACGAATCAAACCTAGCCTAAATAGTGCTCTTATGAAAACGGGAAGATCCTTGATAAATTAAGAAAGGTTTTATGAAACGGCACCCTCAAGCACTCGATCAAATTAAACGGATAAATATTCGGATCTCAAAATGTGGACGATACATATCACCGGGTCTATCTTTGAATCAGGAATCATTATATTTAATTCATTTAATTATTTAACAAGTGTCCCAATACCTTTCTTTCCTTTTTCTTTAATCAACAAAAGCCAATTGCAGAAATCGTGATACGTTTCTCTTATTATTGCGACCTCACCAGAAAAACTTTCGAACGAATATTTTATAATTCACTATTTATTTTCGGCCCAACTCCGTTGACGAAACTTCCCCACCAGAAAAACGACAATGCCTTTCCCGCTTGCTTAGCCCGAATGAATTCCGCCGCCCACGCCGGCCGGCGCTAAAAGGAGAAAACGGCCGAACGCGGCGAGAACTTCACGGCGGCGCCCACGTGGGACAACGCCATTGGCCAATCAATTGTTCTTTGCCGTGGGCTCGACCGCGCCCGATCAGTACCCCCACGTTCCTTCGGGAGGGAAAACTTTTCGTTGGCGCGTCAAAAACTTGCAAAACGCTCCCTCCTTCCTCTAACTACTGCACTTTCCTCCTCCCTTTCCACATCGTCCCCAAAGGCAACGGAATCGTCGTCGTTCGTCGTCATCAAAACCTCGCCCCGACCATCATCGGTTCCGTTCATACCCTAACCGCAGTTCTCTCTCTATCTATCTCTAGGCCCCGCCATTGATTGCCATCTGTCGAAGAGCGGGAAG
Source organism: Syzygium malaccense (assembly GCA_031216405.1). Classification (NCBI taxonomy): domain Eukaryota; kingdom Viridiplantae; phylum Streptophyta; class Magnoliopsida; order Myrtales; family Myrtaceae; genus Syzygium; species Syzygium malaccense. The sequence continues at coordinate 3,198,913 of CM062258.1, read as the reverse complement.
CGAAGGAAGCTGCACGCCTCTTGTCCTGTCCTCTCCGTCTCTCCCTGTTCTTTCCGTCCTCCTTCCGTCGGAGCACCGCGTGGCGGTGGTGAACCCGGTCGGTTCGACGAAAGCGATAGACAGAGAGAGTTCCTCCTGGTCGAGACGGAATATAAGGATCGCTTCGGGCTTTCTCCAGCAGTGCTGCGCCCGCTGGCTCGCTTTTTGGAATCTATCCGGTGCTCGAACCTCCCTCTCTGTCGACCGCTCTGCCTTTTGCTTTTTCGCCTTGCTTTCAGGTAAGCCGATGCGCGCATCTTCCTGCGTGACATTTAATGCGCCTGTTCACGCATTCGGTTGATCGAGCTGTTTCGTGTAGTTAAGACTTTGGAGCGATTTGATATTTTTCCCCAGCTTGTTTCGAGTTCTTTCTTTTTTGTTTGGCGGTTGAAATGCGTCGCGAGATGAAAATGGAGTGTCGGGGCAGGGCTCCGTTTCCTTTGCCCGGTCGGCCACGCGAATTGCCACCGGGATCGCTTTTTGCCGGGAGTGATGTCAGGAGTTGTGTTCGGAATTTCGTTCGGAAGAGGTTGTTTGAAGCTCCGACCGCGTCTTTGTAAGCACGGATGGATGTCCGCGAGTCTGCATGTGTCTGCACTTGTGCTATTGGAAGCCCGAGCTTAGTCGAAATTCATTTCTGTCCGTGACAAGTTCGCCAGATGGCTGCCCTTGTTTTGTCTGGAAAAAATTTAATAATCCGACTCTTTCTGGTTGTCCATTAGTCGACAACAGGTCTTAAATGCTCTGGTCTTCCTCCGCTTATCTGCTTGAGCTTTTGGGTTGGACATTCTAAGGAATTGATTAATGCTTGTGCTTCGTTACTCATTCGAGATGAGAGTTTTTTGTTCTCGTGCATGCTGCTGATATCATAATTCTCTTCATTTTGGGGATAAATGATGTCAGTGGAAGATAAGCTAACTCATTGAGCAAATTCCTGATTGGTTTTGATTTCCAAAGTCAACTCATTTACCAAATTCCTGATTGTTATTGATTTCCAGCACCATCCTCTTTGTCCACTACTCTTTATTTCTTTCTGTGATCCTTTCACCAGGGATGGAGAAGATACATGTCTCATTCAGATTTTCTTTTAATGACAGAGTTCCATTTGATATCTTAGGTTAGTTACTGACTGTATATAATGTTTCTCACCAACAGCTCTCTTGCAGCTTGGAGGTTGTCATGGATGATAAATCTGAGGAAGTCTTGAAGGATTTTCATATACCTGATTACATACTTGTACCTGGATCTAAGGTCAAAACTACTTCCCATGTACCCTCATGTCCAGTGGTCGCGTTCATAAACTCTAAGAGTGGTGGTCAGCTGGGGGGAGAACTTCTCATCACATACCGCTCTCTTCTTAATAAGAATCAGGTAATTTTCTTTCCGGCCTTTGCTAAAGCGTTCTAGAAAAGGCACTTGATTCTTTGAACAATATTCTTGACCCCTTATCGGTATGTTTTTGTCTTACGTTGGTGTATCTGAATTATCAGGTTTTTGACCTGGGAGAGAATGCTCCTGATAAGGTGTTGCATCAGCTTTATGCGACTCTTGAAGTGCTGAAGAGTACAGGAGATATTTTAGCTGGAGAAGTTCAGAAAAAATTAAGAATAATTGTAAGATCAGTTTTTAGATTTGAATTAGGCCAGAAATCTTCATTTTCTTGTTGTTGCAGGCAGGAGCATGTAGCTTGTGCTACTCTGTGGTCTGCACATGCCCTTAGACAGTTTTTTATCTTTTTTTCTTACCCGGTAAAATGATGTCATCAGGTTGCAGGTGGAGATGGCACAGCCAGCTGGCTTCTGGGGGTTATCTCTGATCTCAAACTACCCAACCCACCGCCTGTTGCCACTGTACCTCTGGGAACGGGGAATAATCTTCCATTTTCATTTGGCTGGGTATGCCTCTAAGTCTTCACAGATAAAGCAATAAAAATAAGGAAGTCAAAACAGCTGTTTGTGTTAGTCGTCGCGCCAATGATTAGCCTTGCCTTGCGGTGAAGGCTATGAATGGCTATTTGACTTAGTGTATGGAGGACATTCTTTTTTATCTTTGTCTTTCATGTTTAGATGCTCCGGAGAAAAGATTTGGCAATAGGAAAGGAAACCAATTTATATGACATGAGAATAAGAAACTTTTCTATCTCACAGGGAAAGAAAAATCCTGGGACGGATAGGCACTCTGTCCAGTCGTTCTTGAATCAAGTGAAGACCGCAAAAGAAATGAAGATGGATAGGTAAGTACTCCCTCTATGAGATAATTGTGTTCATTAGGTCGTTAGCTATAAAGGCTTCCTTGCCATGGGGGACCTGGACTAAAAGTTTCGTCGAAATTGACTTTTAAAGGCTTGCTCAACTACTATTTAAACGGCTATTCTGAATGTCAGAATATACCCATGATGGAGTTTATGGCTAAGAGATAACGTTGTTTCTTTTTCAGCTGGCACATGATCATGAGAATGAGGATTCCAAAACAAGGTGCATGTGACCCTATTGCTCCTCTCGAACTACCACATTCCTTGCATGCATTTCATCGCGTCTCGAAGACAGATAAACTGAACATGGTAAGTTTATCCATATCTTGCACACTATTAGATCGAGCTTTTCTTTCTGTAACCTTCCTGGGATTTCCTCTACATAATTTATTTACTGAAATGTTTGGTGTAGTGTTATAGATGAGTCGGCACTCAAGTATTATTTGTGTGTTGTCCATGATAGGAGCTTTTTACCATGTATGGTGTATGTTTGAGCACAACGGTTCAGAGATTGTGCCATTGCTAGTAGAGTGATTATTGAATTTGACTTTGAACTCTGTAGTTGCATGCAAATTATCCCGTGCAACAGAAAAAACGTATATGAGATTGATCAGCCCTAGGGTGGGGTTGTAACAACAAATCCTCCTCTTATAATCACCATTTCTCCTCTTCTGTGGATCAATATCCAGCGCACTACTAATCGCTATTTCTCCTTTCCTGGTTCTTTTTCTGTCTCCTCTTCTGTGGTTCAATAACCAGGGCATTTCTTATCACCGTTCTGCCATTCAGCTCCTTTTCTGTCTCCTCTTCTGTGTTTCAATGTCCATTGCATTTCTAATTGCCGTTTCTCCTTTCTGAGCTCCTTTTCTGTCTGTGTCCATATGCATTTGTCAACTATTTTGTTAACGTTTTTACTATTGCATGCCTGTTTCTGTAAAATTGCAGGAGGGGTGCCACACATTTCGTGGGGGATTTTGGAATTACTTTAGCATGGGTAAGGATATCCATTAGCTCGTTGACTAACAATATACTCTGAAACAGATGAAACAAAAACGTAGACCTCATAAGTGTTTGGTGGAAGTCCACTGAATCATGGTTTTGAGAATTTAAAAGTCAATGACCATCCCTGGCCCGCTTTCCATTGCTTTTGCCCAGACATAGTTGATGTGTTCATGTGTCCAAGACTATCATTAGAAGCACATATTACACTAATTCAATGACCACATCTGATCTGCTTTTTCAATGCTCTTGTGCTGATAATGATAGATATGTCTGTATGTCCATAACCATCATAAAAAACACATGGAATACTAAATATTCACAGGTGTAATTGGTTCAAATCTCATGAATCTGTTATTTAGAGATTTTGAGAGATGAATCGATAGATGACATCACCTGACAAGTTTAGTCTTTGGATTCCTGCAACTGCATTGGACTAATTTAGCAATGCTCTTGTGCTGTACAGGAATGGATGCTCAAGTATCATATGCATTTCACTCAGAGAGGAAGTTACATCCTGAGAAGTTTAAGAACCAGCTTGTTAATCAGGTAATTTTCTATTTCTCATAGCTTTATGATCGTTGATAACAAACAGATTGCCCCACATGCAATGGTAACTGATTGGACTAGGACTCGATATTTTCATTTTAGTTATTTATTTTTTGATAACTCGCTAGAGTTACAATTATGTGCACAATAGTCATGTCAAGCGATGAGAGATATCACACTATGACCATCCCAGCCAGGTTATTCTATGGCCTTATAAGGAGAACAGTGGGCAAGGTTGATTAGTCATTGATAGACGGCAAGTGAGGTTGAGTTGTCTCACTGACTATGCATATAGAAGATTCGTTTAGTTGGGTTGTTCTGGCAACTCAGACCAACACAAACATTGATGATTGCTTTCTTTACTTGTTCTAAGACCAAATTAAACTCCCTCTAAATGTTCTAAGAAATTTTCCAGTTTGTATTTAGTATTCCTGAGTGGTGTCTTGACTCTTCTTTCACTTTTGGCCTATAAGGTCATCATGCATATGTAAGACTTTGTCAGACTTTGCTTTTCTTGGGTTTCAGAGTACTTACTTGAAGCTTGGATGTACTCAAGGATGGTTTTGTCCTTCTCTTTGTCATCCTTCTTCGCGGTGAGTCTCTTGGAAATATACTTCACTCTGCTCACAGGTTCTAGATCTTCATGGAAAGAATGATATGCTTTTACAATCTACTTGCCTGCATGCCGTTATTTTCTGCTTTTCTTTTAGTCATCCCATATAAATGGACATCATTTTACTAAACTTATGTCAATGCAGGAATATGGCACAGTTGACAAAGGTGAAAATAATGAGAAAACACGGCCAGTGGGAGGACCTCAATGTACCTAGCAGGTTATTTACAAGTACCATATATAATTATCATAAAAAAATTTGTTTGTGTTGCTTGTAAGTGTTCTTTAATTTTAATGGTATTGCTGAATGCTACTTCATTTTTCTGATTTCTCGAATTGACTCGTGATGTCTACCGTACAGCATCAGGTCTATCGTGTGCCTCAACTTGCCTAGTTTTTCAGGCGGACTTAACCCTTGGGGAAATCCAAACACAAGAAAATCGACTTATGTAAGTTCAATGGCTACTTACTAAAATCTCTTGTTCATATGCTATTTGCCAGTCTCCTGACCTTCTTTTGCAAATATATATTGAACCCTCTTTTTTATTGTTTGAGCCTTACAGAGAGACTTGACTCCTCCATATGTTGATGATGGCCTTCTTGAGATTGTCGGTTTTAAAAATGCTTGGCATGGCCTTGTATTGCTCTCTTCAAAAGGGCACGGTACTCGTCTGGCACAGGTAGAATTACAATGAAATCTTTCTCAAGTTGATTTTGCATGATCGCAGCATGAGTTTGTTATGCATAAATTGATCGTAATCGTTTTGAAATGGCATTGGCATATAGATATTAAGACAATTTAAATTGGTGCGTGCAATCAAGTGTGCCTCATTACATTTCGCTTGTATATGTCTGTGTTCTTGTACGTATATTCATACATTTGCTCTCTAAATTCCGATGTAGACAAGTAGAGTTCGCTTCGAGTTCCATAAGGGGGCGGTAGACCACACATTCATGAGAATGGATGGGGAACCTTGGAAACAACCCCTACCAGTCGACGACGACACTGTTGTTGTTGAGATCACCCCATCCAGCCAAGTAACGATGCTAGCCACCCCTCTTTGCCAGTCCAAAAGTATATATGACCCCTCTTCCCCCACGGTATATCAGGACAACGATGACAACAGCAGTGAAGAAGAAGGCGGAGAAGACTGGGAAGAGCGAAGGAAGTTTGGTGCTGCGGAAACTTTCAAAATTCCAGATGGCATTGAAATCTCCCATCTCAGTTAAGCACGGAATTCGAGTTCTTTGGTGGGATCTCCATTTACATGTATTGATTCCCCTTGTCGATGATTTGACTGGTCTTAGGATTCTGTGTAGTTATGAGGGTTCACTTAGTAGGTATTACCGAGTGAGAGATTCATCATCGATAAACCCTGCTAATTTGCTAACCTGTAGTTTCTCGAGTAAAGGACATATCGTCGTGTACAGCTCATGGCCACTAATTAGATTCGAGCCCTGGCTTGACCGATTAGTTCTCACTTGTTAACTTCATTGTTTCGAGTACATTAGTGCGTGGCTGCGGGGGTCAGATGCCCTTGCTTGAATTAATTCAGTTTGGTGTGTTCTTTCTGCCATCTTCAAACGCCAGTTCCTGCAGATCCTCACATGATTCCACCTGGAACGAGGGAAAGGAAAATCTGGGGTATACTTTCAATTTCAGCCTATTTTATTGCAACTTGATGACCTAATTCTTACCGTTAAACATCAGACGTCGTTTCACCTTTGGTAATTGCCGACTGGTTGTGTTCTTCTCTAGAGCTGACTGCATGCGGTTTTGCTAGTTTGGAGTATAAATATAGTGGAATTCAAAATTCTTCATTGCTCATCAAACTATCTGGGACAGTTCTGGTACACTGATTTGTGTAAACGGTTCGAAAAATTGGTTCCAACTTCTCTCATCATCGACGAGCATAAATCTGTAGAAAGTTCGGGCGGAGTTTAATTTGCTCATTCAAAAGAAATAACTGCCTTGTGTATTAACTCATGACGGCAGCCAAATTGAAATCAGCCCCAGAAATCTCTGACCGTGTCACATGTAGAGTAATGACAACGCTATAGGTGCTAGATTTCTCCTAAAACCAGGTCAAGGCCTCAGCCTCGCAAGCTGCACTCCGTATGCTTACGAATCGCCGACGGAACGTTATCCAACTCCCGGGTCTCGGTATTGTCGCGACCTTGGCACCGCTCCAATTCAATTATTGAACCTGTACTAAGTTTCGGAGTCCAGGGACACAATTCAAGACCCCGAAACATTTAGCAGAAGTGAGCAAATCTGTCGGTTCTGTTTTCTAGTTTAGTTGCTACTTGGTATTAGTTGATGCACTCAATACCGGAATTGCACGACGGCCGATCCAGAGTTATCATATTACAGCTTGATTGATGGTATTAGCTTGCGAGTGTTCGCCCTATTTTTCCTCAAACTAGGTGCTTTCGATACTTCCCTATTTTCTAGTTCTTCTTCCTGCCATAACTTTTTTAATAAACCCTCGAACTAAGAATAAGTAAACCGGGTGAACATAAATAAATCAAAGGAAAAATTCCAAATAAAGACATAAAGTGTTCTCATTTTCTTAATGAAAGGCCTAAAGTGGATCTTGTTTCACCAAAAGGCCCAAAGTGCTCTCATTTTCTCAAATAAAAGCTTAAAGTGACTATGTCAATCTCAAAAAAGGGTTTGACCTCATCAGCTAGTCAAGAACATTTTTCATCATTTAATTTTTTATTTTCTTTTTCCTTTTTTCTTTCCATAAAAAAGAAAAAAGGCTAAAATTTAAAAAAAAACACATAAAAAAAAACCAAGCGAGAGGGTTGGGACCAGCCCTCCCGCTTGTGGCCGCCGCCCCATCGCCGGTGGAGTGTCGACCATGGCCGGCGACCCGATCCCAGATTTAGGAGAGGGTCGCGGCCCTCTCCCCGGTCCTCACCTTTGGTTAGTGAGGGTCGCCGACTTTCACCGAGGCGCCAACATCTGACTGATGGTGGGGTGTCGGCCACACGCGGGAGGGCTGGTCCAACCTATTTTTTTTTTCATTATTTTTTTGAGTTTTTTTCAAATTTTAGCCTCTTTTGTTTCTTTTTTATGGAAAGGAAAAAAGAGAAAAGAAAGGAAAAGAAAATAAAAAATTAAAAGACGAAAATGCCCTTGACCAGCTGGTGAGGTTAGGCCTTTCCTTGAGACTTACATGGCTCTTCAAGCCCTTAATTGAGATAAAGTCCACTTCGAGCTCTTATTTGAGAAAATATGGGCATTTCAGGTCCTTAATAGAAACAAAATTCATTTCAGGCCCTTATTTGAGAAAATGAGGATACTTTAGACCCTTATTTGAAATCTTTCCTAAATCAAAAGTGCAATGCTTTACGACTGCATAACGATTTTTTTTTTGTTACGGGAATCGTAGTCAACATAAACAAAGATTTCACTGAATGATCCAAACCGCCAAAATCAGAATGAAAACGACTGTTCGCTAGTCGCTGTAATTTGACAACAGAGTAAAGTTAAATATGCTAATGATGACATAAGGGGATTCTAAACCATCCCTGCACATGGCTTCTAGAGAGGGACGGCACCCCTAGTATCCCACTTTGCCATTTCTGATTGACTCAAATGCAATGAATATAATCCGAAGCACCCAGTATTAGTCTTCTTAACAAATCCACTGACTCCTTTCTTGCTCCTAACTGTTGGTATGTCTGCTGCGTATTATTTTCAACCTCCTCCATTTCATGAGCAGAGCCATCTCGCTCATATATACATGCCCAACATATTCCCCACATCTTCTCACCATAAAACTTACCAAGTACAAAGTACATTCTCCGTGGTTTGTGCCAACACCGACCGATATACTCCTGAGAATGAACGCGGTGAGCAGGGTATGGATCGTTGCAGCATGCATCGGAGCGGTGGAGACGTTGAAAGATCAAGGGTTTTGTAGATGGAACTACCCGTTGAGGTCACTCGAACAGCATGCCAAGAACAACACTAGATGGTTCTATGAGGCCAGGAAGATCTCTTCCTCTTCCTGTTCTCCGTCTGTCGCTGCGGCAGCAGAGGCATCGAATGCTGACAGAACGAGGCGAACGGAGAAGTCACTGAAAAAAGTCATGTACTTGAGCTGTTGGGGTCCAAATACAGTTAGATTTTGAGATCGGTGAACGGGCAGCGGTCAGTTTCTAGGATGTGCTTGTGATATGTCACTGCTGATAAGTTTTTTTTTTTCTAGGATGTGCTTATGATATGTCTCTGCTGATAGTTATTTAAGTGCGAAACTTCGCGTACTTTCGGTCGCAAATGAAGGAATGTTTGTTCACGCAGTACTCAATACAGCTTGTAGTCTACGGGAACATTTTCCTCAGTGGCCCAAGCATATTTTTGTACCTTGAGAAAAAATGAACGTTTCGACCAAAAAAAAATTATGAACGAGTCCTGACATAATAGTGGTCATGGTGCCGTGTTGATGACTTTCTTGGGGATTCATTTAAATCGGGATAAGTAAAAGGAAATAGAGTGACTTGTCTATGCGGCTCTTGATCACGGAAATACTAAGGCTGCACATGGCAACCATTCTGTACCTAAAAATAGGTTTTGGGCAAAAATGATTATTTTTGATTCCGTACCCGGAAATAATTTATAAGTATTTAAATGCGTTTGGTAACTACCCAAAATTTCTTTTCTTAGAATAGAAAAAAACAGAAATGCGTTTGGTAACTACACAAAATTTCTTTTTGTTAATAATATTTTGAAATTTTTAATATTTCTTTCTTTTTTTTCTTTTTTTTTCCTTTCTTTCCTCTCCCTTCCTTGGCCATGGCCGGTTGCCGGCGCCGGCGACAGGCCACAGGCCAAGGCCGGCAAGGGCGTCGTGGCCCTTGCCACCACCCTTGTCACCGGCCTCACCAATCATGACGGCGAGGTCGGCCTCGCCTTGGCTGGGCGAGGCCTCACCGTTGCGGCCACGAGCCGCCCTCGTCGGCCCTGGCCTGTGGCCGGTGGCTGCCGGCGGGTGGCAGGGCCGAAGAATAACAACAAACCAAAAAAGGAAGAAAATCAAGAAGAATAAGTTCCGGAAAAATTGTTCTAGAATCAAGAAGTTACTTTTTTTTTCTTCTCAATTCTGTTCCAAAGCTGATTCTAGGCACAATTTTTTGCAAAATTGTGCCCGGGCACAAAAAATTTAAATAATGTATTTCTGTTCCCAAACTGATTTTGGGAACAAAAGAACAAAATCAGTTACTATTTGATAAGTTGCCAAACGCACCCTAAATGTATAAGTGGTTCTAAGTCTTGCATTGTCGCCATTAACTATGGCTGACTTGCCAATTATTCATGTCTAACTAAATGAAACGACGATTTACTCGAATCTATCAAATTCATATATCATTTCAGAATGATCCATCGAGAAGCTGAATTAGGGATTAATGTGCCAATTGAGTAAAATGAACATTGGCTTGTTTCCAGTTTGTGTTCCTAATTGCTGATTCCCCTGGTCTTACACAGATTTTGATCCTGGAAAATTCTATTAACGCCAAGGCCCCAACTCCTTGGTCGCCACTGGTTGCTTGTTGCATAAAGTAGAACTGCAAGAGGAGTCCGAAAACAGTAGTGCTGCTAACGGTGTGCACGAACTGGCTTTTGTTCTTTAACAGTGGAACAACATATTATCAACTAAATGAAATAACGAGTTTATTCGAATCTGTCAAGGGCCGGATATCATTTTAGGATGATCCATCGAGAAGTTGAATTGGGGATTAATGTGCCAATTGAGTAAAATGAGCATTGGCTTGTTTCCAGATTTTGTTCCTAATTGCTAATTCTCCTGGTCTTGCACAGATTTTGATCCTAGAAATTTCTATTGACGCCGAGGCCCAACTCCTTGGCTGCTACTGGTTGCTTGTTGCATAATGTAGAACTGCAAGAGGAGTAGGAAAACGGTAGTGCCGCTAAACAACGTGCATGAGCTGACTTTTGTTCTTAAGCAGTAGAACAACATATTGTACGCACGTTGATTTCAGTGGATCCCTCATTTGCTGTTTAAGTTTGTTCGATTTTTCTGTAAAATGACAATCTGCAAAACCCGTTGCATGTTTTAATGGATTTAATCCAATAGCCACCCCTGTTTATGTATCAGCAAGATCCGCATCGACCATAGTTTTAGATCCGGAGATTGAGAAATGTCAAATGACCCTTCTAGACGTCGACTCTAAGATGAGAGGACCAAGAAATGAATAAGACAATAGACAGCCGAATCTCATCATATTCATGAACTTATTACCTTCACATCAGCAGAATCACCAGCAAAAATGTAAATTAATAGGATTGGAGTATATAAAGCAGATCTTAAATGACAAGCAGTACTGATAGAGTGACCCTAGTACATGGATGGAGAGGTCCCTCTCATGTGTGTGACCACTCCCGTGACTTTTGTGCGCTTGTGTCCATGCCATAGCCATTTGTCCTCTCTGTCTTTTTCAAAAAGGAGTCATCGATTCATAGACACATCAAGTCATACCAGCATAGAAAAATGTCCCTCCTTTTTAGTAGATAATGGTAAAGGATTGGATCGGATAGGATAGGATTGGACGAGACTCCTTCCCATACGATATACCAGGGGCTGTTTCTTCTCAACCGTTGGTGAAACAGCCTCGGGTTTTGCGCACATTCCCATTTCCACTGAGAAATGCATAATCCCCACGCTGTTCTTATATAATCCAGAAGCCCCGTTGCTTCACCAGCACCGTCCAAACTCAGAGACCCGGAACTCAAAATTCGATCTTTTTCTCCATCCAAGTCAATCCCAGTACTTGTGACTCACATACCCAGAACTCAAAATCCAATCTTTTTCTCCATCCAAGTCGATCCTACTCCTAGTACTTGTAACTTGCAGACCCAGAATTCAAGATCCAGTCCTTTTGTCCATCCAAGTCAATCCCAGTACTTGCCCAGAGCAAACAAGTCAAGTCACCATGAGTTCAACCTGCAGATCATGGATTGCTGCGGCGACCGTTGGGACAGTGGAAGCACTGAAAGACCAGGGATTTTGCAGGTCGAACCCCGCGCTCAGATCGCTCCACCAACACGCCAGGAGCAATGCCGGGTCTTGTTCTCAGGCCGAGAGAGTGTCCTCGTCCACAGCTGCTTGTGCTATCTCTGAGAAAATCAGAGAAGGGAAAGCGAAGCAGTGTGAAGAGTCCTTGAGGAAAGTCATGTACTTGAGCTGTTGGGGACCTTACTGATTTTGCTAGAGTCCGTTGTAATTATGACCGCCGAAATGAAATTGAGCAGTTTATGCATATTGTTCACTCAATTCTTTTTGTCATCGTAGGTATTTTCTATGCATGTGAGATTAATTGTCGAGTAATCGTAGCATACATTGACCGTGTAAATTTTTTTATAAGAACAAATTTTACCATCGTCATTTCGAGGGGTTTAATGATTAAATCTCTCATGAACTCTCAAATCAGGTGAGCAAAATTATTCCAGTAGTGTTTTTCATACATTAATGATTTACGCTCTAATTTTTCTTTATCGTCATGGACAAGAGTTCGTGACATGAAATAATTGTGAAAGTAGAGATACATTGAATTCGATATTTTTTATTTTGGGTTTCTCTAATTCCAGATAAATAAATAAAAAATGAAGGGCAGTAGATGGGAAAGTTCTGATACTGATCAAAAAATCAGGAGAAGCTCTGATGCAAAAAAAGGATAAATTCCAAGTAGAAATCGTTCATCTTATGAGGAAGTATGCTTCACATGGTCCTGTTTTTAATGTTGGCTAATTTGTCAAGTTAAAAAAAAATTAGGACTTTTTCTATGTTTGGAAAGCCAGAGAAAGTGGAAGACTGAAAATTAGGTTGGAGAATGGCAGAGACTTTGCAATGTTTGCTATGGAGAGATAGAGAGATTTAAAATCTTTTCCTCGAATTTTCTTTTCCCACTCTTTCTCTAACTTCAAACTGTTTACATCTAAAAATGACCATTTTTTTGTTATTATCGACAAGTGATAGACTTGATCGATGAGAACAGAGTTTGATCATTTATGAACAGAATTATTGATATCTTAAAAGGAATCGGCAACTTACCACTGAAGTTATCTACAACACAAGGGTGAAGTTATTGACAATAGTCTTGAAGTTTCTCGACGAGTCATCCATATCGATGGCGAGCAATCAACATGAAGATAACCATTGGTTAGTTATGTTATATATGTTCGTAAAGTGACCACCGAAACGGAGTTATTTTTTTCTTTCAAATTAAGTAACCTGCCATGTATAACCGCTGTTGTAAGGGTTATAAATACCTCAAGTGAACTCTTTGTAAAGCCTTCAATCAATCAAAGAACTCAACATTCTTGCAAATTTATCTTTATCTTTACTTTTCCACAATTTAAATTCCTGTACTAAGTCATAGTTTTAGATACTTCGTTGTCAATTAAATTTCGATGTGTATCTTAGTTGTAATTTTTAGATTATTGTCACCAATTAAATTCCGACATTGTATCTTTATTATCGTACTTTGCTGTCAATTAAATCTTGGCAAAGTGTTTTGGACTCCGTGGTCGATTAAATTTTGACAAAGCATATATGCTGTTCATTATAATTCATTGAGACTCCTATTCGAAATCGTCACAGGACCCATCGTCTCTTAATAAAATCAAAAAACCAATTTCGATGAGGATATTTCGTCGACGAACCATTTTCCACAAAACACAAGCATAGGGTGAGAATTAAGAGTTCAGACATATCGGTTTAATAGGCGGTGAGCGAACCAAATTGGCCATTGTGAGCTAAATATGAAATTTTGACAACTAGACCTCTGATGATGTCTCATCGGTCTTATGACACTTTCTTTCATAAAAATGAGAAAATATCTAAGAAGCTTCAAAACAAAACAAATTCCAAACTATTTGCGGGGATAGGAGATCCAATTGCGGGATAGAGCATTTCACTGGGAAAAAGGACATTAAAAGTGTCATAACTTTCATAAAGCGTTCTCTTTAGTGCTGAAACTTTTCGTCGGATCATTTAAGTATCAAATCAAAGAAAAATGATCACTTAAGTACCTTCAGCCAAAAGCCCTACGTGGCTTTTTTAAATAAATGATAATTTATATGAGGCTTTTTTTTCTACAAAACAAGCTAACTTGCACAAAGGTGACTGGATTCTCCATAAACGACGCCGTATGGTCGTTCACCCTCCTTCACTTTCTCATTCAACGGCGACAGAAGAGAGCCTTTCCCAATGCACCACAGTTCATATTTCCTCCATGGAGTTTGATAAATTCTAAATATGACTTCAATTCCTTTATGATTTGTCTTCTACTTTCTGTTTCATTTTTTTTTGTCCATTCTCCTGCTGTCTGCCAAATTCCATTGCCATTGGTTGTGCTCTGAAGGGAGAAATTAAGTTTGCAAGGAAGCTCTGGTTGAACCACCGTCGCCATGGCTGCAAATCTGGAGATGGACTAGCAATGTGTTCCTCCCGATCTGGAGATGGAGTTCTTCATGGCCGTGGAGTCGAGAATTGATGGGGTGAAATTGGGGATGAGCCCTGATCCGGGAGGTCACCGAGCCTATATCTGGCTTCGACTGAGGCGATGGCCTTCATTACCTTCCTCGTCTTCGTGAGCACCTCATCATCTTCCACCTTTCTCTTCTTCTTTGATTGTTTGCGAATTGAAAAATAAGATAAAAAAATCGATGTCAAACGTGGACAAAAGCCCTAATTTGGACAAATCAACATTAGGGTTTATATTTGGGGCAAAGATGTAAACGACGTTGTTTATGACTATTATTGCTGACTATGCACGTCGGCAAACGACGTCGGTCAGGGAAATTGATAAAATATTATTACGTCAGATTTCCAACAACTCAAATTGGAGTAAATACTCAAGTGATCAATTTTTTTAAAAAAGCAACAATTAAATTATCTAACGAAAAGTTATGGTATCAAAATAAGTATCGTATAAAAGTTATGATACTTGTATTATCCTTTTCCCGCCTTTTGTCTATGGGTCTTTGTGACCCAATTGGCTATTCTATTCAACTTCTTCGTACAATGGATCATTTGAACATTTGAAAACCGGAGTAACGGATCCTTACACTCTTCGATAAGAACTTTTACATCCCAAGCTGGCCGATCCATGCCCTTCAACATGCTTCTTAGATTCAAATTATCCGATTCAAGAAACAGTTTCTCTTTCATTCTCAAAGTGAAGTAATTTCAAGGTTTCTACTGGGCACCAGTTTCAGCCGGAGAGGCGAACCCTGTTGGAAAATTGACTTCGAAAATGGGTAGAACAATGAAGTGAGACTTTGAGACGTGATATCAATTTCTTTAAGGAATTATTTGCCTCACGAAGTTGCTAATGGTCACCGGTAAATTTCCTTTAGGATACAACAAAGTCTCGATTGAGAATACCGAATAGCAATTTCGATATATTTCTAGGGTCTCTTTAGGAAAACAATTAGAAAAGATGGTTGTATATCTCTCGGAAGAAATGGAAAAAATGGCTGTTCTTCTTAATGAACAAAAACGTTGAAATATTTATACGTTGAATAAACACAACCTTTCGAATGTGAAAATTATGTCCGAACAGACACAACCTTCCAAAGATTGTAAGAGAGCCTAATTACCATTAGGCAAAAAAATAAAAATTCAAAATTAAAAATAACCGCCACTCTTTTGCGAACGATCACACTGTTTCAATACGACAAAACAGTTATTTTATAATAATAAATTCGAAATTTAATAAATAAATAAAAATGAGTGCCAAATCTCGTTCACGTCTCGCTCTCACATCCTTTCGACGTGGCACAAGGCACCTCATTATTTATTTTACAAACAAACTAGATCCTGCACCAAGCCATCAATGAGTTTCCTAGAGAAGTCACACGACAGACACGTGCGATAGCGTCCTCACAGAGAGACAAATCCGGCGGCTCGAGTTTGAGGGGGATTGGTAAGTTTTAGGGTGGATAATACCACCACCACCACGAGGGGATAGATAGAGATGAGCTCTTCCGTAGAGATAAGAGACACTCGACAAGACCGCTTACTCCTTGTTTTATCATCAATTTAATTATGGCGCAGAAGAAATTAAGCAGATTTGGGTATAATTACTCAGAAGACGCGTGTCGAAATGACGAGACAGAAGACAGAGGGCCATCGCTTTCAGTCCATGGAAAGAGAGAGGCGATGAACGATGTGCTTCCGAGCACACGCGATCGCCCTGGGAAAAACCCCAAAACCCGCCCGTCTCGACCGAAAACCATCGCCCACAAATCCGGGAGCTCCGACCCGCCTTTTGATTCTCGCGGCCCCCTGATTTCTTCGACTGCCCAGTGCCCACCAATTCCTGGGTCTTCATCATTCCCCTATTTATACACGCAAAAGTTGCGCGAGCCCTCAAAAGCTCCGCTTCGCCAAGCCTCGGGTCCACGATCCAGAATCGCCGTTCGATTTCGAACCCACCACGCGCTACGAACACGATACAAGGCGGCAAGGATGATCGGGCAGGGAGTCGGCCGTCGGCCCCCCGCGGCGGCGGCGACGGCGGCGGCGGGTCGGGACCAGAAGAAGTGCAAGTTCGAGGCCGCGTTCAAGTCGATGCAGCGGGCGGGGCCCGCCGCCGCGGCGGGATCAGGCGGCGGCGCGGCGGCTCAGGGGAAGGGCAAGGGGGAGGCGAATGCGGCGGACGCGGAGGAGGAGAGGAGGAAGAGGGAGAGGGTGGAGTTTCTGATGCAGTTGGTCTGCTGGGGACCTGATTAGAGATTTGCATGTAGCCAGCAGTTTACACTTGTCAATCAACGGTGATCGTAATCTGTGCAACGATTGTATCGACGATGTATACGAAATTACTAATTAATGTCGTTCTCTATTTCAACGCGTATGTTTGATTTCAATCACTGTGCACAAATTGAAGAGAGTGGGATTCGCGATGCCCGGTCGGGTTGAGATGGGCCGGGCTATAAGCCCACGAATGAGAGATGGGCCCTCGAGCAATTGCCCAAAGCCCAAGTTGACCAGCACTCCCCTCCCCTCGTTGACCATCGGGTAGACATCTACGTCGGAAGTTTTAATACTCGTCACGAACGTCGAACCCTTCTATTAACTCCGTCCGACAGGATGCTGACTTGGCTTTTTAAATATATTTCCTCTCTCCTATGTGGCGATGACGTGGTCAGAGCATGAAATATAAGTCTAAAACGACGTTATTTTGGTCCAAATCTGATTCTTTATACAAATTTTATTTAATATAAGCTAAATTAATTAAAAAAAGAGAGAGAGAAAATGGTTGAGAACGTGGCGGCGAGGGTCATCCCATCTTTTTGAAAGATTTAGCTTATCTTTAAATTTAAATTAAATAAAATTTGTATGAAAAATCATATTTGAACCAAAATAACGTCAAGAGGAAAAAAATAATTAAAAAAGAAAGCCACGTCGGCATATTCTGTCGGTCAAGTTGGATAGACTGAATGAAATGATTTGATTGCACCTTTTATAAATTTTAGGATTTCGGGTGTACTTATCCTGTTAAGAAAATTGTTCTCGGCCAGCGAGGTGCACAGACTTTGTCAAACGAAGGAAATCTGAAACGTGTCGCGCGCGGGAACATGGAATCGATCTTAGGCTCCGTTCGCTTGGCTCCGGGTTTTCCGGTGTTTGGGGTGCGAAAAACGTTTTCCGTGGGAAAATATTTTCCTTTCCCCCTCATAAAATAGTCTAAGTTTATGAAAAATGACTTTCGCTTCTTTAAAAGCGGAAATCATTTTCCGGAGCTTCTTCTTCTTTTTCTTCACTAAGGTCGTCGGCCGCCGCCGCCCGCCGCCCGCCGCCGGCCACCGGCCGCCGGTCGCCCGCCGGCAGCCACCACCGCCGACAGCCGACGAAAAATATTTTTCGAAACTTTTTCATATTGATCGTCGAACACCGAAAAATTATGTTCCGAAAAAATATTTTTCAGGAAAATGACTTCCGAGAAAATATTTTCTAAAAAAAAATATTTTTTCGAAAACGAATGGAGCCTTAAATTAAAAATTGCCCTTCAACCATCATCCCGAGCGAACCCCCCTCCCCAACAAACTTTAGCCGACACCCAATTGAATGCTCCCCTCCCCACACACCCCACGTCCCCTTCAATCCCCCAACCTAATCCACCGCACGCCCATTCAATTGCCGACTCCCGACATCGACCTCAGATACCTCGAAAACCCGAATCCCCGATTCATACGCGGGAACGGTGTCGGCCGTGAGCAGGCTCTTTTGCAATTGGGTTATATCCTCGGCTGAATACGACGTGAATTGTTTGGCATCATTCGCACTTAAAAATTGAAAAGGTTCGGGAAGAGCTGGTTAGATTGATTCCGTCCTTGGATGATTCGCACCGACGAATCGGTTAGCAAAATGAGCATGGGGACCGGGATCCGTGTTCTGCTGATCAAACTCTCCTAGATATGTCTATGGTATTCGTTAAATCCATCCCGATAATAGTCATAAACAAGAAATCGCCTTCCTTGACCCGACGAGAAATTTTATTATTATTATTATTAGACCTTTGCAAATTAAGGAAAAATAGGGAAATTATTGATGTAAAATGAGTTCCCGTCCTCTTAACTCAACTTCGTCCCTCAAAAAATAAGGGGTCACCCAAAACCCGAATCAAGGAATTCACAACGAATTATTTTTTGCGACATGACTCAAATAGCTATGCTCAATGGACTTATCGAGGGCATGAAGTGCCATTTACCATTTATACGGACCGAACTATTTTATCTTTCAACTTGCTCGGTAGTATATCCACCGAAAGTCTCTCTTTAATTTCTTCCTCAGGATATGTTTATGCATTGAAAATAAGTCCGTTTTCGGAGCTAGTCAATCACATGGTTATGATTCAAGTTGTGTTTGGAATGTCCATCATCCCAAAAAATTGCCAGCTCACACCTATCATTAATGGAAAAGGACACACGTGGTTAATGAGTTTTACTCTAACGTATAATATTTAGTTCCATGATTTTCAATTTGTTCAATATGGTGGTCCATAAACTTTTAATAAATGTTAAATCTAGTTTTCAAATTATATGAAAAAATCCAATATTATCCTTTCGCTAATTCAAGTTCAGGGACGGTATTGAGCATTTTCATATAGTCCAAGAACGATATCGCGCGTTGAGGCAAAGTCGAGGAACCATCCGTGTAATTACCCCTACCGTTAATCATGCCGAATATGATCAATTTCCACCAACTCAGCCAACACGAAATCTCCCACCCCGCTAAAGCTCTTGAACAATAATAATAATAGCCACCTTAATGGCGGCCTAACCCCACACGGAAATCCAAACCAATTTTTAATAATTTGGACATCCCTCCCTCCCCGACACGACGTCGCACAGGGGGGGGGGGGCGAAGTAAACGGTGGCTAGCGCGCTAGTGGGAAGCGCACGGACCCCAAGCCCCAAATTCAAATCCGCTTCAATCCCAAGCTTCACATCCCGTTCCCCCCCGCGCTAAACTCGTGACACACGCACGCATCACTCCACGAAAACCCGGAATTCGCCCTCCGAGGGCGCCGTAAATTACCATTTTGCCATCGCCGTCGCCACTTATCCAACTCCCCCCGATTTTTCCCCCAAAGAGCCCCTCCCTTCACTCAAAAAAACAACCTCCACACACCTCTCTCTCTCTCTCTCTCTCTCTAGCTTCTCTCTCTCCGCCGCGCGCGCGCGCGCTCCGCCGCCCAATTCCGGCCCCGACCACTCGCCGGAGCTCCCGGCTCGCCGATCGAGCCCTCGCTCAATGCGATAGGGACGCGCGCGCCCTCTCTCTCTCTCTCTCTCTCTCTCTCTCTCTCTCTCTCTCCCACGGTTAGAGCTCGCGCGAGCTGGAGAAGGGAAGATGGCGATCGCCGACCGGCAGCGGCCGAAGGTGTTCGGCCTGTGCCCGTTCTGGCAGTCGGCCGGCTCGAACGCGTCGTCCTCCTCGTCCTCCACGCACAACCTCCACAACAGCAATGTCTACCACGACAGGAGCCAGGCGGCTGGGGCTGCGGCGGCGGCGCTGGCGGCGGCGGCGGCGGCGGGGGTGGCCGGCTAGTAGCGAGATCGCGCCCGCGGCCCCCCGGCTCGGCCGGCACGGTGTCCTCGGTCGCCAGATCGCTCCTTCCCGCCCGGCGCCGGCTCCGGCTCGATCCGTCGAATAAGCTCTACTTCCCCTGTGAGACGTCGTTGACTTTTCATTGTTCGGTTTGTTGGTCTGTCGATTATAAAATAAGAATTCGTACAGCGGAGAGTTTTGTTTCTTTATTAAGGTTTCTTTCGGTGGTTCGTTGCGGTTTATTCCTTTGTTTAACCATTCCATATTGCTCTGGCACGTATGGTTTAAGGTTTTTTTTTTTTTTTAAGATTATCTCGTTCATGGTGCCCTGCATTTTATACGTTATCCACGAAAAAAGGTAGAGTGGGAAAACGTTTGGACTCCGTGTATGCGTGTGAGAGAGAGAGAGAGAGTGATTGTGTCTTGAGATTATATACCATGTTCATTCGCTCCCGTTGCTTTCGGAAGCAACATTGAGCAAGCTTCTTCTTGTGGGCATAGCAAAAAGAAAAAGTTCGCTCTTTGAATGATCCGCTGTGCGGTGGCAAAACGAAGAGGTTCATATGTTTGTGATCACCAAGGCGTTGAATATCTGCATTTATCGTATCTTGTACACGCGTGCATTTGTTTCCCCTAGCTGCATGTCCTATATTCTTACCGAGACTTATTGTTATTATATTCTCCACCCTTTTTCCAGATGAACCCGGGAAACAGGTGAGGAGCGCAATCAGATTAAAGAACACGAGCAGGTCGCATGTAGCTTTCAAGGTAAAATGATTATGTAGGAACATGTGCATTAAGTTTGATGACGGATTTCGGACTTGCCAAGTATTTTTTGTGGCGAGGTCAATGATAATTGGTTTTTCTTTTAATCGCGTTTAGTATGTAAAACATAATTAAATTACTCAATACTAATAAATTCCATTACCGAGTCCGGGGAGAATGATCTTTAGTTGAAGAGATTTTACGAAAATGTGATTGTTGGTGGAGATTTACTGGTGTAGAAATTTTAATATCACGATGGAATAGACTTGAACAGCTATTTTCTCCTTTTGTCATTGGCCATCTTGTCGAGTTATCACCATGTATGTCGTTGGAACGAAATAAGGCGAAATTAAGGAAAACACTAGGTGATAGATTTATAGGGCTTCAATTGCTCTGGATAATAGTGAAATGTAGAACATGGGGTTAGAATGTAATTTTGCTGGATATTAACTGAACCTAGCTTAGTAATCTTGCTTTTGGACATCGGGTCTGTTTAACCTAA
The DNA here is from genome assembly GCA_031216405.1 of Syzygium malaccense. Classification (NCBI taxonomy): domain Eukaryota; kingdom Viridiplantae; phylum Streptophyta; class Magnoliopsida; order Myrtales; family Myrtaceae; genus Syzygium; species Syzygium malaccense. Next base: position 3,178,106 of record CM062258.1, on the reverse strand, counting down.
TTGTTTGTTCTTAATCAGTTCCAAACTACTGCACCAAAAAGCTGTTATATGCGTCCTCCCGGCGGTACCCTTGCTCCTGGTGAAAGTATTATTGCTACAGGTAATAATATAATTTTTGGCCTTTTACTGCATGCTGTGAATTCGCCGCTTCTTTCAAAACTGCTTGCAGTTGACATGGAATGAGGATATCATTTACTCTATGTTTGAATATATTCCAATATTTTTTTATGAATATTTTGTCCAGCTTCTATTGATACCTTTCTTTTTTCCTCTTTGAATATGAACTACAGTCTTCAAGTTTGTGGAGCAACCAGAGAATAATGAAAAGCAACTAGACCAAAAGAGCAAGGTAAAATTCAAGATAATGAGCCTGAAAGTCAAAGCTGGGATAGACTATGTGCCTGAGCTGGTAAAGAACTTGCTCTACATCATAAATTAATAGCTATATTAGCATTTTCTTCTCTCTCTTTCTCTCTCTCTCTCTCTCTCTCTCTCTCTCTCTCTATGAAGGATTTAATGAATGACCTATGCACCCATTGGATGGAGTGAATTTTATATGAGGAATTTTTGGCTAATTGTCTTGGATCTGACCTTGTTCCTTCCTGGGGCGGTACAGAAATTGCAATAACCTCCTCTGTTTACACTTGTGGCATGTCTAATTGGTTTTGCAATGTTGTCTATCTGAAACGAAATTATGCTCTGATAGTAGTTGTTTGGGAGGAGCAAGTGCATAGTGGTTTGTGTCAGATGCTGTCTAATCTCTAAAGGACAAAGATGGATAACAGAGGCATCTGCTGATTGACAATGTGTTCGTCCATTGCTTGCCGCATGATAGTATGTGGCTGCTCTCTGGCTGGGCATACTTAGGAATGGGTTAATCGACCCTTTAGTATATATAGTTAAGGCGATGATGGTGTTTCTTCTTATTTCTTTTCACCACAATATCTTTGTTCCATGTGCTTCTTGGGGAGGTCTTGTCACTGCCAGTTGGTTTGAGTTAGGTTTGCTATGTCCTGGACCTTTGCTTTCTGTTTCAATATAAACTGACTAGATAGAAAATGTGCTTTTTAATGAACTGCCGTTTGCTGAATCATATTGACAAATTTCTTGCAGTTTGATGAGCAAAAGGATCAAGTAACGGTGGAGCGAATTTTACGTGTTGTATTTCTAGATGTCGAGCGCCCCAGTCCTGTAAGTCGAACTTGCCTGATTGTGAGTTGTGTGACCTGCTCCGCTTGTTGATTACCATAGGCAGCTGACACCAACACTGGGTGTTTTTCCTTTGTAGGCAATGGAAAAACTCAAGCGTCAGTTGGCAGAAGCTGAGGCTGCTCTTGAAACGCGCAAGAAACCTCCGGTAGAAACAGGAGCTCAAGTTGTTGGAGATGGTCTCGTGATAGATGAATGGGTAAATTTTCTCATTGACTCATGGTTTCTTTACACGCGTTTAAGTATGCCTTATCTTAAGTGCTTTAACTCTGTTAACCTCCTATCATCTCAGAAGGAGCGAAGGGAGAAGTATCTGGCTCGACAACAAGTCGAAGCTGTCGGATCAGCATGAAAGTCATTCGATCTTGCTTGAAACACCATCTTGGCCCAAATTGGAAAATGTCAAATCAACCTTTCCATGCATGGGCTTGATGTGTGTTAACTGAAACTAAGGAAGGGTGGTGAATTGGCTTAAAGGGCTTCATGTAGAGAAAGAGCGGCTTCTGGGATGCCTCCAGCGATGGCCTTGTAGAATTACTAAACAGAAGGATGCTAGTCGGGGATGATATCAGAGTTTGGCCTGTGGCTACTTCCTATCAATGGATTTTGCTGTGTCACGAAGAATAATACTGTCCGAATATGTCGCAGTTTGTTTGAGATATGCAGATCGGGTCGTCGGTAAATGTATGTAGGTGTTTTCTTCCCCTGTGGATTTGATGCTAGAATCTAGGTTAGATATCGTGTTCGTGTATTTAATGGCTCCTTTTCCTTTTGAAATTTTACCTTTACATATACGCTTTTGCCTCCTGTCGTGAGTTAATTTTCCTTCGTATAGCAATGACAGGTAAGAATTTAGCTTAATTTCTATGAAGTGATGGCAGCGAATTAGTTCTCTCTGTGTGGACGTCCAGTTCAGGTGTGAAATGGCTTATACACTGATCAAAGTTCATCACTATCATTTGGTAAATCATTCGATAGTAAAACCGGTTGATGTTGCTAGCATCGTCAGTTGTTACTGGGCACCATGGACGCCAGCCATCAGATTCGTTGTGCTGAGTGGTGAGGTCGGGTTTATAGACCGAAGCATGGTGGTCATGGTTTGCATTTTGCATTAGCAATGCTTGATGCTTGTTGAAGTGGAAGATAAATTCTTTACGTTCCATGTACTCATTACGGGATCAGCAACTTACGTTGATAAGTGAAGAAAGAGAGGTCGGAGGGAGGATGGAAGATATGGTATGATAATTTAAGCAATTCTGAGAACGACTTTCAGACTTTCTTTATCGAAGTGGAAAGGAACTTTGGACGGGTCCGACGACTTAGGGGAAGAAGGGACACTGATTCAGCGTACATGATTCAGTGTCCAAGTGCGCTGAATTCCACCATGTCTGACTGTTCCAGTGACAGTGAGATCATCCCACGGTTTAGGCGTGTAATCAAGCTTGTTTGAATCGTTACAATATATGCCAAGCTCCATCTTAAGCTTGACTCGAGTAGTCGGTGCTCGGAACTCTTGATTCGAACTCGAACTTGATACATTAGTAATTTTCCTTCTCAAACTTGACTCAATTGAAAAATCAATATACTTGACCATCACCAATTCCAATCCTTTTATAAGTAGACCTCGAACTAGAGCTTGAGCTTGACTTTGATAAGGTCGAATATTATGTAATAAGAGGTTTTTTTGTCTATTTTTATAATTATGAAATAAAATATATAAGATTCTAATGAAAGATCGAGTTGAGTATCAACAAGTTCAAACTTTGATTTCATAAGATATTTGAGTAGTTGTACTCAAATATGGCTTAACAAGATGCTCGAGTAACTCGTACTGCAGCTCGAGTCTACAAGATATTCTAACTCAAACTCGAGTTCGATGACGATATCAAAGAGTCATTGAGCTAAAACCCGAATCATTTGCGGGTAGGCTCCAGTCCCGCGCCCTCAATTTCGTCTGGTAAGAGAGTCCAAAACTAACGCCACAGGTATTACCTCTGAACGCGCACTGTGTGAGTGTATCAAGATCGCTGGTTTTTTAGCCGCCAATGGTTTTATCGGAATTGGATCAATTCCCATCACTTTTTAGTCCCACCACTCGCTCTATTCTATCTTGGAGCCTATTTATCTGGCGCTACCATCGCCTACCTCGCTCCTATCCTCTCAATCACTCACGCCCACCAGCATAAACAAGAAGGGCATGTGCATTTCCAAGAGATCCTGCATTCTAGTTGCACTAGGGACTGTGGTCGGGTTAAGAGAGATGTCGCATGCGAATCCCGGATCGTCTGCTCTCAAGAAGAACTTGAACGCATCCGTTGGGTCGGCAAAGTCGCGAGTGAAAGCGATGAGTCTCGGTCTGGCCACATCGGATGCCTCGAAGTCGAAGGGCGGAAACAGCACGTCAAGTGGACAGGAGAAGTGTGTGGCTGCGGAGGAACCACTGAGGATGGTGCTTTATCTCAGCTTCTGGGGACCCAATACATAGTCGTCCCTACATCATCATCTTCGTCCTCTCACAAGTGTGAATACGTGCATGTACTTGATGATGTAGCAGGAGATTGTAAATAATCGGTGCTTTGATGATAGCTACTCTTGAATTTGTGAGCTATATTCCTAAACTTTACAGTGAAAATAAAGCATGTAGTATTGTGTTTGAGAGAGAGAGAGAGAGAGAGAGAGAGAGAGAGAGAGAGATGAGTTGGGTGCAACTGAAGTGAGGGTTGCTGGCGCAAACACCATCATTTTCCTCATGATTATGGCGAGGTGTTCATGCGGTTTTAAGGGGAGTTTCTCTCTGCCACATGCACACATATATCCATGAGCATATACTACTTTTTGAGAGACTTGTCCATCTTTTTGACAGTGTACACTACAGACCACAGATTGACAATAAGTACATGCTGGGTCCGCTATTTTTTTTTTGACAGTATCCGCCTCCTCCCCTCATGGACTAAGATTTTGGCTTAAGATTTGAATGGCTAAGACAATAGGGTTAGTGATGTTATTAGGGAATCTAAAAGTTCAAACAGGCCGCCGTCATCAACATCATGTAATCCTTATGAACTCACCGTCAAAACTAATAGGTGAAGAAACGGGACGAGAGGATTGTAATTTGTAACAACACGTTTAAAGAAAAAGAAGAAGCAAAATTATGGAAGGGAAGACTCCCATTAACTATGGAATCACACGATTCATGATAGCTTTTTATGGTCCTGCAAGAGTTCGTAGTCCTAGATCACTGACAATCATTCAACTTTTTCGTTGTCCATATGGCATTTTGAACTAACCGGTCATGGTTCAAGATTATCATTAGGTATATTTTTATATATCATACGTATATATTACTCTTTGAGAGATGGAAATTTTAGGCCTTTTCTACATGTCGCGAGACCTTAGACTCGCAAAATTGTCAGGAGCTTTCTGAGTTATCATAGGGCAGATGATGATTATTGCTGTCAGATCGATAATGAATTCCTGCCAGTCGTCTAATTGCCCCGAACGACTCTGCTAGAACATCCCCAGAATTTACTTTTGCTGTCATCTGTTCTAGCTGCTAGAAAAAGGGAGAAGCAAAGAGAAGGGAAAGAGAATGGTTAATGAAGAAACTACAGAATCGGAGGAGAAAAAAGAGAGTGCACTAGAAAACCAGAAACCCATACTGTACATAATGGTCCGAGTCATGGCCGGTAGGAGAGTGCGTAAAACACGTTGAAAGAACCAAACAAATGACAAACGAACGACCGATCCAATCTCTCTCTCTCTCTCTCTCTCTCTCTCTCTCTCTCTCTCTCTCCCTCATACATTGTGCGGCAACGAAAAGTTCTGCGACCCAAAAATCTGATAACTACTATTCTGGACGAAGAGGGCGATGCCACACTTGCTGCTGTTGAAGCCCTCCCACAAAGGGAAGCTCATGGTCCCCGAGACCGTCTTCTTCGCCGACATGTCCTTGACGGAGCAGAGTTTCTCCAGCTTCCGGACGACGAAGTCGTTGGACAAGACTCGGCCCTTGTTCTCACCCTTGGAGACGTCGGTGACCAGCCCGCTCTCATAGAGTGCCACCATTATGTTCACACCGTGGCCGTCAACTTTGCTCTTCAGCGCTCCGGCGAGGTAGACTTGCAAGGTGTCCGGCGATGGCCGCTGGAACTTTGCCTTGTATATGTACGTGAAGAGAGATGGCTTGCATGTCAGTCGGGAAAGTTAACGATCAACACTTTGACCTCAAGTTTCCATACATTCTATACATTCTAGTGCTAGAATCATGAAGATCTACAGAAAATTGCTAATAATAAAGTCAAATCGCTACAATCCTTTCATCAAGTGATTTAATCATTTTCAATTATTGTTTTCATTAATCAATTATGAAGACATGTTCGGTACTTTAAAATATTTTGAGAACATTTTACTCAGAAATCGGATTGGACCACCTGAAAATCGGTCCGATTCCAGGTTTCTATTAGAACCGGTCCGATTCTCAATTCTAATTATGAAATCACCCAAGAACCAAACTGACCAGACCGAATTTGAAACATGTTTTATAAAATCTAAAAATCCTAGTTTTTCTCTCTATATCTTTTTCTTTGTTCTCTCCAATCTAACTCAGACATTTCCTGACTCTCTCTCTTGCTCGCGACTCACCCTCCTCCTCACTCGCTTGCGGCTCGCCCTCGCTCGTTCGCGCCTCACAACCGTCACTCCTTTCTGTATTGCCTTGGCTCGCTTGTCCTCGTTCATCTTTTACTTTAAACTATTTAGTTGCTCATTTTATTTTACTATAAAAGATGCAAAAATACAGGTTCCCTAGAGCAGGACCGAAAAAACAAGGTGACTAGATTCCCACCTGAGACCGATCACCTCTATTTCGAGAACCTTAGCAATGAAAATGGGCTTGGCATGATGATATAAACACTTTCAATTGGATATTTCACGAATTCGTTATTTACTCGTCAAAATCGTACTATCTCCACATAAAAGACAAAAGAAAAACGACTAAACATGGTGGCTAATAATCAATCAATTATTCGAACGAAGCAATCGATAGATTCGACAGAAAGAGATTCTAAAATGGTTCAAAGATCTTCCGATCAAATCATTTGCTTTTCAATCGCAACATTTTGAATTTAATCAAAAGAAAATCGAAAAAAAAAAAAGAAACGAGACCTAAAACGAAGGATCTGAGAAGAGAGAGCAAAACTAACCTGGAACGTGGGAGCTTGGAACCGAGGCGCCGAGGCGATGGCGGAGAGCAAACCCTCCTGGTCCGTCCCCACGCACTGCGCCCGCCCCTGCACCACCGCCTGCGGCGTGAACATCGTGTCCAGCCGCAGCGCCTCCACGTACGCCTTCTGCCGGACCGTGCCCTGGCTGGACCCGAACGGGTCCTTCCAGCCCACGTAGTCCCAGTAGTCCACGTGGTGCGCCAGCACGATCACCGGCGCCTCCAGCTCGAAGTCCCCCCGCCCCAGCCTCGATATCAGCACCTCCGCCTCCGGCGAGGTGGCGCAGCCCTGCGACGAGAACAGCTCCACCAGCACCGCGCCTCCCCTCCTCTGCTCCTCCGCCGCCTCGTCGGCCGTGGCGTGCCTCTTGTGGTGCGCCGTCCTCCTGGAGGACGCGCCGAAGCAGGAGAAGAGACGGGGCGCCATGGTTCTTCGCCTCGTCGCCTGAGCAAGAAAATGGTGGCGGGCGGGCGGGCGGGCGGCGGGCGTGACACGAAACGACCGCTGCAGGAGAATGACAGATAGATAACTGAAAATGGATTACGGAAACGGGAGCTGAGATGGTACGTGCTGATCGGAACGAAGGGAACAAAAGGAATGAGGGAAAACTTTGAGAGGAGGAGGTTGGGAATGGGCGGCGAGGAGAACGAGGCGGCGAAGAAGATGGTGATGGGAAAAAGATACGCGAGCTTCGAGTTTGGGAGTTAGCAATGGCTTATTGATTCTTCTTCTGTTGACTATTATTGTACGTGTTTACTCGTTAGGACAGGTAATTCGATGCAATGGGTGTTGTTGAGGACCTTTACGTTGCCTCCACGACGTGACTCGCTCGCTCCCGCTTTGTTTTGGATAAAAGAGGCGGAATTGGGATGGAAAGAGACACCAATCAAATTGCACCGGACCGCCCTCCCTACCAATAGGTCCAAGTAGGTCGGGTCGGGTTTGGATAAGTACAAAATGATCCTATCCAAATTGACCCGTTTAACCTAGGGGTGATCAGTGAAACCGAGAACTAGGGACTGGATCGATTGGTTCTAGGACAGGGGACCGGACCGGATGATCCTAGGACCGAGAACCGGACTGGATCGGGAATGAAACTAGTCACTTAAGGTTTAGTTCACCTTTTACTAATTTTTTTCAATGAAGTTCACTTACGGTTTATTTTACATTTTACTAATTTTTTTGAAAAAAATAAAAAATATATGTATGTAGTCGGTCTAGTTCCACCTTGGAACTGGGAACTAGACCCCCCGGACACCGATTCTACTTTTAGGAACCGGGAACCGGACCGATACTTTCAGGAATAGGACCAAACCGGTTGGTCTGGTTCAGTCCAGGCGATTTCCGATTTGAGCAGTCCGTTTTGCACACTCCTAATTTAACTTGCTTTGGCTTATTTTTATATAATACAAATTTAGTAACCCATATCTAAATTGACCCATATCGTTGAAAAAACTTTTATATTTGATGCAATCTAGGAAAACTTATACCTAAGCTGAGGTTAGAGCGAGAAGCGAGGGAGCGAGATCGAGTACAGGCAAGAAAATCATAGAGGTGGGTTGGGTTAAAGTAAGTTACAAACGCATTTTACCCATATTATTTTGGGTTATATCATTTTATGACCCATTTAACACATATTTACAGAATATAATTAACCCATATAATAATTTATCTCATCAAATATGGGTTAAGAAATTGATCCATCACCCATTTTGACAGGTTTACCTACCAAACTATGCATCTATGAACTTCGTGCACAAATCACACCCATAGATGGTGGTATTGCCCAGAGATGATCATAGGCCTGTCTAGGCTTGGTCGTCCCTAAAAGCAAAATCGGTCTGTTTAGCGAGCGATTCCCTTCTTGAGCTTGGTCTGTCCCCATTTTTGAGTACGTTCATGCTCGATCGGTTTTGTATAGTGTAATCTAAACGGGGATGTTAGGCCGGAGAATAGGCCGATTTCTCTGCGGTCGGGTGTAAATATTATATTTGAAGAGGAGTTGATGTTTCCTACTGCATTTGATCATATTGTCCCATATAAGAGATTGCACTTACATAGCTATGGCAACTATAAAATAATCCAGTTAACCTTGCATAAGAGAATATGGTTTTTCCCCCTTAGTTTTCACTGGAATTACAATTATTAGATGTTGCAAACGTGACTAAAAAAAATGAACATCAGTTATGGCTCGAACCGAATATTCTGACTGCACGCTCGAAACTCCCGTGATAAAGCACAAGTGGGGCGCCAAGCCACTGCTGACTGCCCTCGCCACCTTTTTCTTGACAGATAATTTCTCAACATAGAATGAGAAGAACAGTGTTCTGCACAAGGCCATGTTTTGCATTTCAATGAGTTTGGTTAAGGGATGTCGCCGGAGAGAAGTTGTCTCCAGACTTCTGGAGAATGTTTGGCAGCAGCAGGAAACGAAGGTGGCCACATGTTTTGTGCTCTCTTTCTGTGGGACACGAGAGCGTTTTCTCAACCGCCAGTCGTCTTCAGTAATCTGTATTCATTTGATTGCCTTCCCATATATCTCAAGCAATTCGAATCTTATATATGGCAACTGTGTACTGATGGTGAATCAATTGATTAGCTCCATCGCTCAAGAGTGAGATCACTGATAGGAAAATTTTCACGTCTCTTTGCTCTTGAAAAGGTCATCACTGTCCTGAATCCTTTGACGCCAGTCTTGGAGGCTGAGCAACCCGCCATTGATGGTCCGGGTTGCTTCTGCGGTGCAGCGTCGGCACCACCGTGCTCCCGGCTGCACAACCAGCAATAGCCGGTTGGTTTTTGTATTTGGGTTTTCACAACGGTACAGTACGTCTTGATTACGGTAGGTCGTAAAGTTTTGCGAGACTTTTTGTATCACGATTTTTGTTTTAGATCTAATTCAAAGAGACGATGTGCTTATTGAACTAATTAAATTAGGGTTTGACAATTTCTAGCGCGACACAGAGACACGAAATTGGTGGGTTTGGATTTCTGTTAAGAGTGTTCGTACCATTATCATGTCAATCCGTTTGACATGATTAATAAATGAGCTGTCTTAAGTTTCAACTCTCGTTACCCGAAATAGACCTCCTCTGACGCATTTTATTAAATGTGTTATTGACTTGATTAATGACTTAACCTAAGTTAACCTATTCAAGTGTAAATGACCGTAATATAAGTCTAAATGAACACAAATCTTTGGCATAGGAGAACACGTTCGTGATTTTTTTTTTCTTTTTTTTTCATTGTTCATGGTTACAAAATACCATTGCAAACTTTTGTATATTTTCGTTGGATATTTCAGTTTTACGACGTTGTTCTTGGTTACGGTGAATAATTGTCAGCCTTCCTACATCATCGTAAGGAATCCTTTTTTCTTTTTCCATTTTACGATATTTTGTTCAAGGTTATGATTGGATTATCATTAACATTCGTAAATAAGAAAATTCCAAATTTTAAGAAATTTTGTTCATGGTTACAGCAGACCATCTTTAACCTTTGTAAATCTTCATTAGTAAATAAAATTCAATTTTTATGACAATTTTTTTTGGTTACGACGGACCGTCATAAACATTTATAAATTGTTGTAAGGAAAAATAAGTTCGATTTTACGAAATGCCTTTTATGGTAACAACGGATGATCATAAATTTTTGTAAATCTTTCTAATAAAATAAATTCAATTTTTAGCAAGTTTTATTCTTGGTATGACGGACCGCCAAAAACATTTGTAAATAGTAGTAAGGAAATATAATTTTAATTTTGTGAGGATTTGTTCATTATACAAAAAAATGGACTCTTGAAACATGAACTCACCTCGGCGATGGATACCTCTACACCCTGGTTCCTTGAAAGTAAAGAGAAATGCTTATGTGATTATTTTTAATCTACCGTGAAAAAATAACAGTTTGTTGTGCGCCACAAAAAATAAATAACAAGTAATTAACAATTATTGTGGAGTCTACTTTTTCAAGAATTTGTAACTCATAATATGCTATTATTCTCATAATGGCTCAAAGATTATTATGCTAGCAAAGTCTAAAAGTAAATATCGATGCTTCTTACAAATAGGGAACAATGGAAGGAGCTATGGCCGGGGTGTGTCGAGATTTGACCGGAACTCTTGTCGACCGCTTCGCCAAATCCGCACTCGTCTCCTCGGCTCTCCATGGTGAAACCCTCGCTTTAGGTAAAGCCCTCAAATTTGTCTCTTCCAGAAGCCACTGAAGTCTACTAGTTTGGGTCAGATTGTTTAACCTTAATTAGTTGAGTCTATCAAGAGCCATATCAGATCAATTGGCAGGAGCGAGTGCTTATCATGGAAGTGAGAGAGTTTACTACTCCGCTTTCTATACCGGATTTTACTAGCATAACGGTCTTATGAACTATTGTTAGTAGATTAAGGACAATCACATAAATTCTAGAAAAATATGGATCAGCATCTTCTTATGCCCCTAAACCAAAGTAGTCATACAATTTTGCCGACGTTCATGATGGGTATCAACAAATTTTGTGGATGAAGACGATCGAGACACACAGGCAGCATTTCGATTCTTTCCACCAGCACAAACGCCAAACATCGTGGGACCAGAATCCTGGAATTAATATGGAGTCGATGAATATACGGAAACAGCAAAAACAAATTTATTTTTGTACAACCCACGGAAGGACCCGAGAAACGTCAGGATGCACATAAAGAAGAGAATAGAAAATGCCCGGAGCTAAGCCTTGGCGCTCTCTATCCTGGTCACGAACTGGTTCGCATCAGGCGCGTCAGCTCCTGCAGAAGCCCGGAACAACAAGATGGCCAGGCTTCCGATGCAGTAGTAGATGAAACACCCGAACCTGTGCGTCACGAAGGACCCGAAGTCCGTCCCCACTATGCACTGCCATCCCGGCCCGTACGTCCTGTCGAACTCCTGCATACATTAAGTTCGCTCCCCATATCAGCGCTTCGTGATTGTAGTATCGCGGAATAATTCGATGCTAGTAATTCTGCAAACACGCGCAGCAGAAGACCCTTTATCGCTCGTCGGTACCTGCTTGATGAAACGGGCGATGTCGGTGGCTTCCGTGACTTCGTAGTGGTCGAGAGCCTTGGAAGCCAAATCCAGCGCGTACTGCTGCATGGCCCGAAACATGTCCGTCTCGCGGATCACCGCTTTCCCTTCGAGCATTGTCGGCGATGTCGAGCCTCCCGATTCGAGCTCGGCTTCTCGAGTGGGGTATCGAGAATGGACCCGGTCGGAGTAGCCGAAGTGCCCAAAAGTGTTCTACTCGAGTTTCGGATCAATATGTGGGCGGCGAAGAGAGTTTATACGGAGCTGAGGGGAGAGAGTGTAGGGTCCGGCGTGGGCAACGCGGACGAGCCACGGGTGGACCCGAGATGGAGACCGCGAGTGCAAGAGGAAGCACGTCACGTGGTGCCAGAAGTTTTCGCATGTGCACCTGGAGGCGAAGGACGAAACAGGTCATCACAGTCATGAGCCACGACATGCATCGTTCCAAAAAAAACAAGGAAGGCCACCACCGGAGAGGATGATCGTTGCGTGGCCCGCTTCATCATCGCGCGAAACGTGGCGCGGTCACTGAACTGTGCGGTGGTTCATCAGTAGGATTTCGCCAGGTGGTGGGCTGGCGGTTTTGTCCGTGTCCGACCGGAGATTGTCGTCCAGGGAATGTCTGGAGGGACGAGACTAGAGACGTCTTTTGTCTGTACCGGGAAGTTGGAGTACGAGTTGCCCAAGGCCTCGTCCCACTCCATCTTTTGTTGATTCATTCCATCAGTAGACTTCTAAGGGTACGTGTGTAATTTACCAAATAGTAATTGATTCTATTTTTTTATTTGGTAAAATAAAAAAAATAAAAATATATTTAATAAATATTTTATTTCCGGGCACAAATTTATTTCCAGAATTAGTTTTGGAACAGAATCAAGAAGCAAAAAAAAATTGCTTCTTGATTTTGAAAATAAAAATAAGAAATATAAGAGATTTTTTTTTCTTTTTCTTCTTTCCTGCTGTTCTTCTTTCCTGGTCGGCCACTGGCGATTGACCACAAGCCAAGGCCGGCAAAAGGCATCGTAGCCCTCGCCCAAGCTACGAGCCTTGAGGGCGGCCCTCGCCAGCTCGGGCGAAGGCTGGAAAAAGCCAGCAAGGGCTGCCCTCGTTCTCGCCTGTGGCTGGCCATGGCCAAGAAGGAAAAGAAGAAAAAAAGAAGAAGAAAGAAATATTCAAATATTTTAAAATATTATTAATAAAAAGAAATTTTGTATCGTTACCAAACACATTTATGTTCTTTTTTTTATTCCAAGAATGAAAATTTTGAACCGTTACCAAATGCTTTCAAATGCTTAGAAATTGTTTCCGAGAACAAAATAAAAAAAAATCATTTCTGAATAGGAATTATTTTCGAAAATAAAATGGTTACCAAACGCACCTTAAAGAACAATGTTGTGATCGTGTCCCCATAGATCTGAGCCGTTGAATCGAGATGAAAAAATCTCAAGCGTCAAAACGTGTAGCTAGTTTCACCTGATTATTTGCTTTTGAAAATCTACATACGTCCGATGCGTTACATATTTTTTGGGTGAAATGCCGTAAAATTGAATTTCTTTTCTCTCAAAAGCTTATAAAGGTTTATAATGATCTATCGAGATTATAAACAAAACATCGTAAAATTAAATTTTTTTTGTTATGATGATTTACAAATGTTTATAACGTCTGCCTAAACTTGGAACCAAACTTTGTAAAATTGAATATTTTTTCCTTACGACAATTAAGGAAGGTTATTTCTTTGCAAATAAATATAGGGTTTTATTTATAATTCAAAGGGTACTGGACCCATTTGGTTCTACTTTAGGGAAACGTAAAAACCTTTGGGCTAAATGAGTTCTCTGAAATTTATATAGTGTTCGGTGAATTGTAATTCTAAAATTCACTGGGAAACGACTTTGGTTCAGATGGTGTTCGGTAAAATCACACTTTGAAAAGAAAAAAGCACACAAAACTAATAAGACTCAACGGACGGTGAGACTAAATCGGCTATCGACAAGCTAGATCTGGTGCTGGCAGCCTCGCTTGAGGTTGCTTGACCTCAAGCGATGTGGCTCGGGTCGCGTGACCCTAGTGGATTATCGCCAGATCTGGTTCGCCGACAGCCACATATGGCCTCACCAGCCTAAGACCTAGCTGTCGATGTTGCGTTGGGTAAGGACATTTCCGTAAAGTTGGAAGAGAAAAAAAAAGCCTATTCGCATTTCAGAAAGTTCTACTTTTCAAAATACCTCCGAACCTATCTTGGGCTAAAATATAGGCATCCAGAAAATGTAATTGCATTTCTCCAAAGTCGAGCAAAAAATGAACCAAACACTATTTACATTTGTTCGAGAGATCTTAAGAGTCCTAAAAGCCCATTTGAAATTCTGAATCAAACGAGGCCAATATCTGGCCTTTGCAATCCAGTCCCTCTCAAGGCCCGATACAATTGGGCCCCGTCAGCTACCGACGACCGCGCTCTCGGACGGGCAACGCTCTTTGCACGACGAGCGTCGTGCCACCGACCGGCGTCTCCGCTCGCCGCCCCCCCCCCCCCGCGCTTTCGAAATTTCCCCCCGCCACCGCTTCTCTGCTCCGGCTCCACCGCCTTTCCTCTCGACTCGCCACCAGTCACCACCCACACTCAACCCTCACCGTCCCGTTCCAGGCCATCCTCACTTCGAGCTTTGCTTCGGAAGCCGCCGATTTCGAGCTGCCTCCACGATTTCGCCGCGGAAGAACCAAGCTAAACCATCGAGCGAACAGGTCGCGGGCGGACGAAAATGCCGAGCTCCCTAGCGCCCTGGCTCGTCTCCTCTCGAAGTACTTTCTCTGCGATTGAACTGTCAGCGCGTTGTGTTTAGCAGCTTCACGTTTTTAACTCTCCAACTTCTGCGATGGCTTCTGCCTTTTGCCATTTCGGTTATCGGGGGCGGCAAAACCCGTCTCCTAGGGTTTTTGGGACTTCTCCCCCCGGTTTTCAATCGAAGCCGCTGGTCGATGGTTGCGCGCGTCCCGCGTTGTTTTCCTCTTCCGACGACTCGAGTCGGGTCGTCCGGCATCCGGGTTTTGCGAGTGTAATGACGATGGTCTTGTTTTGTACAGACACTGTCCCACTCGTCTGAGATGTTCTTGCGGTGCCGGTGATCGTAGGCGGTGTTGAGGAGTTCGGTCCTGTGAGCATGGGAGACTCGCCGAGGTATGACCTTTTCTGCTCTTATTCCGTTTGGTTGCTGGTACGGAGAGATACAATAGCCGAGGTCATCGGCTCGAGACTCCCTAGCTTTGCTGTATGGTTTTGAGAGCAGGGCTACCTAAGATGTTTCTTGCTTCGTGTGGCTGATGCAGCGTTCCTGGATCTTTTATTCATTGTTGTCCGGATTCTCTGCGAGGAGCTTGTGCCTCGAATTGATCTCATAATGCGGGAGTTTCCTCCAATTTCAGGGAGGATGCCGGCAACACGCTTCGGATACTCGTGGCTACAGACTGTCATCTGGGGTACATGGAGAAGGATGAAGTGCGGCGGCACGATTCCTTCCAGGCATTCGAAGAGATCTGCTCTATAGCTGAGAAAAAGAAGGTTTCTAATCATAATCCTGTTTGTCTCATTTACCACGATTTTATCACCTTGCTATTTTACATGTTTCATACTTGTCCACGGAAGGTTGTACTTTTTTCTTCTGCATAATACATCTTTAGTGGCCTGTAAATATATTCATTTGCTACTGCTTATGGCTAAATGCCCTGGATCGAGTAGCAGTTGCCCGTCAAGCCAATAATCTGCACTTCATTAATGCTGCAGATGCTACATCTTGTCTACCTGGAAAAAGGATTAAGAATAAGCATTCACACTTGCATGATAAAGTTTTTTGATTACTTTTGGGACCACTAATCGATTCGCCAAATCCTGAGTCTTTCTCGAAAGAACTCTCCGAATGAAAGTCTCTTTAGCTGCTCACACATGTTATCTTTTTGTCTGAATTATTGGCATTTGCTGTGCTTCTATCAGGTGGATTTCTTACTTCTAGGTGGCGATCTTTTCCATGAGAACAAACCCTCAAGATCAACATTAGTAAAGGCCATTGAGATTCTTCGTCGCTATTGTCTCAACGACCGCCCAGTGCAATTTGAAGTTGTTAGCGATCAGACCGTAAATTTTCAAAATATGTAATTATTGTTTCACACGTGATGGCTCTGATTGTTTACTTGTTGGAGGAATGGACAATAATGAAGGACATGCTGCATGATTTAATTGTACCAACCTCATGTTACACGAGAGATGAGAAAAAGTTGAAACCAACTCCCCTGAAAAAGAAAACAAAAATGTAGGCTATCAACCTTTTGTGCTGAAATTCAAAATTTTGCATCCATCAGCACCATTTTTTTTATTTACGAATTGTGCATATAATTTAGGTGTTGATCTTTTGTTTATAATAGATCACTCTTGTCTTCGCAGATTTGGCCATGTAAATTATGAAGATCCTCACTTCAATGTTGGCTTGCCAGTCTTCAGCATTCATGGAAATCATGATGATCCTGCTGGAGTGGTATGTAATGAGCGGCCAAATGCTTTCTGCATGTTTTTGTGTTTATAAATCATATTTGTTGGAAGGTGCAATATGCCTAAGCTCTTGTCTAAATTGAATGGTGAATTAAGAGTAAATTTTCCCCTAAAAAGTTAGATCAGGTGTTTGTTTGTAATGTACAGCGTGGGGCCTCTCTGTCGTGAATGTTTGTCATAATGCTGGACATGTTTTTTTTTTTAAGATTTATCATGGCACCAACATCATCAAACTTCTGTCCAGGCTTCTTAGATTTCAATGAAGAGAGGATCAGAAAGGGCTTGAAAATTGTCCTCTCATAGATATTCATGCTTATACATGTGATACAAGAACGGGACTTTAACATGCCCCGTTCTTTTCAGTGAATTGCATGTTTTTGTATTAGAGATTACTATTTGGTGGGTATATCTTTCATAGGATCGCAGGTTGCTGTGTTTTGGTATGGTGTTGGTTTGACTGGATGATTTTTTTTTTGTTAAAACCATATTTGTTGCTTGAACTCCTTTATTAAGTGCACGTGCATTTTGTTTTTTGGGTTCTCACAGAGTTCACTTCTCAAGTTTACGGCTGGTCTGCTGATCAACAGCTCATTCTTAGTTTAAATGTTTTCGTGGGGACGGGTAATATTTCTGTAAGCTAGAGACAACCACAAGAACTGCCGAAGTAGTTAAATTTAGGTTTAGTCAAACTGGCAATCTTGTCTTTGTTGATTCTCTTCTTTTCCTTAGCATCAGCAAGGCTTCTCTCCCTTCCTGTTCTGAACCTGCTGAATATAGTGGGTTGGTTTTTGGTATTGATCCTCAGTAGCTTTTGTAGCTGTGGATTTGTGGTTGATGTGATCACTAGTTACATTTGGTGGTGACTTTCAACAGGATAATCTTTCTGCCATTGATATTCTGTCTGCATGCAATCTTGTGAACTATTTTGGGAAGATGGTCCTTGGTGGTTCTGGTGTTGGAGAGATTACTCTTAGCCCAATTCTTATAAGGAAGGTTTGTGAGCTAATGTATTTTTAACTTATTGGAGTGTTGGCCTCACAAAGTTATCACCATCACATGAAACTCCTGAAAACTATGCAGGGTTCAACAACTGTAGCCCTTTATGGTCTTGGCAACATTCGGGATGAACGGCTCAATAGAATGTTTCAGGTATTGTCTCATGAAAGCTGACATCTCTATGGTTAGGAACCAGGGTATCTTGGTAGTTGGGATTGGTGTACCCCTTCTTTCTGCCGTTGTCTTTTTTTTGGCGTTGTGTTCCTTTGGGGGTGATGTGGTGATCAAGTCCACAGACTTGATAAAAGAGTAAACAATAGCAAACAAGGAAGGTTTCCCTGTCATTGTTTGTTGGCCTAATGATTGTCAAATCTCACGTAGATGTTGTGGGTTGTTCTCAGACGCCTCATGCTGTTCAGTGGATGCGGCCAGAACCTCAGGAGGGGTGTCAAGTCTCAGACTGGTTTAACATTCTTGTCCTTCATCAAAACAGGTGATGCCTTGCTCTTGGAAAATGTTGCATCAAGAATGCATAAAAAGCAAATGTCAAACATGTCGTTATTTGCTGCCCAAATTCATTCTTGTGCTGCTAGTCATTTACATGCTGTTTCTTGTCATCACCATCATCATATGAAACTTTGTGCTCATATGCTATTTTATTGCAGAGTGAAAACAAATCCTAAGAATGCAATAAATGAGCACTTCTTACCACGCTTCCTGGATTTTATAGTATGGGGCCACGAACATGAATGTATCATTGACCCTCAGGTGTGAGTCAAATGAATACTTCTTATCACTTAATTTCTTCTGAACTGTGAATTCAGAATACCTATAGTACAAAGTGGATCTTGTTGTGACAGGAAGTTCCTGGGATGGGATTCCACATCACACAACCAGGTTCATCTGTCGCAACATCGTTGATTGATGGGGAATCTAAACCGAAGCATGTACTTCTTCTTGAAATTAAGGTGGGCTTCAAAAAGAAGAATTTATCATTGTGACTGTGTCTTTTGAAGTTTTCATGTGTGCCTTCCTGATACATTAACATCGTGTAATGATATTAATGCATTATCAAATAGGGTAATCAGTACCGACCAACCAAGATTCCTTTGACCTCAATCAGGCCCTTTGAATATACAGAGGTACTCAATGTGATTTCTTTTATGTGCAAAAACTCCGTGTTGACTACATAATGTGAATGGTGCAGGTTGTGTTGAAGGATGTTACTGACATTGATCCGAATGATCAGAATTCAATTCTTGAGCATCTGGACAAAGTGGTACATCTTTTGCCTCTTGCAAGTGGAAGTTGTACTTTTTCGGATTTCTGTCCTTTTTTGTTGCTTGTGGCAAAATACTGCCTGTGATGTGCTTCCTAGGGAGCTTCTATGTCAACACATAACTTGAAACTTTTCTCAGGTCAGAAATCTGATTGAGAAATCCAGCAAAAAGGCAGCTAATAGGTCTGAGCTGAAACTTCCATTAATACGGATTAAGGTAATCTCTTCCTCTTTTATCGGTACTACTTGTCCTTCTCAACTTAGCCTTAAAACTCGACTCCTTTTCAATTATTTCTACTAATATTTCCCTTACTACTTGTAATATATTAGTTCTTAGTTCCTTTCATTTTGGCACAGACAACCGTCTTTTCTATCACTGCTTTTGATTCTGTTCATGGATGTGAAACACTCTCATGATTCTATTTACTTTATGATAAGAATTGGTATCTTCCGCTAGTGTATGCATGCTCAGAGTGAATTTTAAACTCCTTATTCGTGTGGCAGGTGGATTACTCTGGATTTATGACGATAAATCCCCAGAAGTTTGGACAAAAGTATGTTGGAAAGGTAAATGCATATTAGAAGGTGCACACTGTGTAATCTTTGGCAGCGCTGTCAAAACAGGAGTGATGAATTTTTTTTTTGTAGGTTGCTAATCCTCAAGATATATTAATCTTCTCTAAGGCTTCAAGAAAGGGTCGGAGTGAAAGTGGTACAGATCTTTTGACGAGTGGAGTTAAATGATTTTAGCAATCTATGTTTTTGGCACTTCTTGTCCCTCTTTTTCCAGTCAATATATGCATACCTTTCATATTGCCTTTGAACAAAGAAATGACTTGTCAAATGCATAATACCTTGAGCGAATTCTATTTATTCACCCTCTCTAATTGCAAGACATATTTGTCTACTCAACAATAATTATAATGGTAAAGCATTGATTCTCAAGGGTATATTGCTGTTAAACGTTCTTTGTCATCTTATGAGCCATCTAAATTGTTTGTCTTCCTGATCTGTAGCAAACTTTGATGATTCTGAGCGACTTCGCCCTGAGGAGCTAAATCAACAAAACATAGAGGCGCTTGTTGCCGAGAATAATCTGGTACTCCCGATTTTTTATGCTTTTTTAATGAATTGTTCATATATAAATTTCTTATGGCTACCAATGAAATCCATAATAATAACATTTGCTTTACTTTGTAATTTGTTGCTGCACACACACACATTTTAACTTCAATTGCTACAGATTAATTGTGTGTATTGTCACCGAGAATGCTAGAAAGACATGCTGATAGATATTATCAGTCTCTTAGTCTTTGTAAGGTCCGTACATTGTTTAATATGCTGTTATATCTTGCAGAAAATGGAGATACTCCCAGTCAATGATCTGGATAAAGCATTACATGAATTTGTCAATAAAGATGATAAAATGGCATTTTATTCTTGCGTGCAACTAAATCTTGAAGAAACTCGTGTAAGTATTATATTCTGCTTTTGTTGCTGCAGAGGTATCACTCTAAGCTGTCATTTACTTGGCCAATTATCATGTCTTCTGACAGTTTCTCAGTTACTCATGCTATTATGTGAATGTTATGTTTCTGTTACGCTTATGTGCCAATACTGTTTTGCTTATGAACACGCGCAGAACAAAATTGCCAGGGATTCTGATACCTCGAAATGTGAGGAGGAGGATCTAATTCTTAAAGTCGGCGAGTGTTTGGAGGCAAGAAGTTATCTATTGCAACTTGTTATCCTTATAATGTGATGAATTTTAGTCTCATGCAACCATTTTATATGTGGAATCCTTCCAATTTACTGGCTCTTTTTAGCCTTCATTTGCTTCAATCTGTAGTCAGGCTTTGACATTCTGCAATTAGAGTAAAGCAGGAATTTCTTGTATATCTTATGCATTTACAGAAGTGCATTTCAATGAGAGACACTAGGAACTTGGATAGTCTTGAGCGTTATTTTTGCTTTGTTGGTTTAAATCCCCATAGACGATAGGCCGAAGCTCTTTTTAACTCATCTTCTTCCTGCCACGTGCTGCCTAAAGTAAAGATTGATGCTTTTCTCCTTTACAGGGAACTTTTATTCTAACAACAATCAACTTTACTCTTTATTTTCAGGAACGCGTGAAGGAACGTTCTGTACATCCCAGTGATGCCCCACATGGAACATCCAGTGCACCTTCTGTGGTGGTAAATCTAGCTGTAGCTTTCATAACACTGTCAAGGATCATAAACTGAATATCCTTCTTTGATTCTGTGCTAAAGTTTACATGTTAAATTCTGCCTAGGCTGCTAGAAATAGGAGTGCCGCAGGAATAGGAAGTGCAGTTTCTTTTAGCGATGATGAGGACACAGCAGAGATACTTGGCTCAAAATCTGCCACAAGAGGCCGGAAGGGATCATTGGGAGTATCAAGATCCTCCCGTGCTACTTCAGATCTTGGACGAGGGAAAACTTCTACAAGAGGAAGGGGCAGGGGAAGAGGATCCGGTAATTTGAAGCAGACTACTCTTGATTCAGCTTTGGGATCTCGCCATCGTGAAAGGTTAGTAGTGGATGTAGCAGTGAACTTGAGCTTACGGATAAAAGTAGTCAAACTCCAATGTTCCATATCGTCAATCACCTAGCTAAAGATTATTTGCGTCCTCATGTGATCTGGCTGTGCAATCAAAGTGTTTCAGGGGAAAAAATGGCATTAATGTCTAGCTTAATTTGTGGATACAGTAGGCTCTCTGTCCAAAGTCTTACTAACCCCATCTGATAGTGATGGTTAGGACAAGGACATCAGTTTAGTGTCTGCATCGATCAAATTCAACGATGGCTTTTTCAAATGGCAATCTGGAAAGTCGTTTCTTGAGATCATTAAATTGAATGTGCAGAGCTTTTGTACTCGGAGAACTTGGATAGAGTGCCATGGAGTAATCTGCGGACAAACTAATATCTGGAAAAGTGCCAATATTATAGCATATAAGTTATAGCTCGCTTGCTGTGTGTGTGTGTGCCCGCCAACGGGCTTCCTATGGCTTAAAATCTGAGAAAGAACGAGGATGTGAAATCGACTGATGTCCATAAGCATCTGTGTTGAACCTGCATCCCCCCAAAACTTCTTGTTTGCATGCGTTTTTTAACTTTACATGATGGGATGCCTTTCTTGCGGCCAGTGGTATATAGAGGGGATATGTGTCTTCTGTGCAGATAGTGGATGAATTATACTAGCTCTCAGTGATCTATTTATTCAATCTGCAGTCCTCTATATCAGTACTCAGGATAATTCTCTATGTTTGTTCTCTCTTGCTACAGCACCTCTGCAGCAGGGGCTGCAAAAAACACTGCCAGAAGTATTCTTGATGATGAGGACGATTTAAATTCTGCCTCTAGTGAAGAAACAGGAAGATATGTGAGCAAGGATCCCGAGGAAAGCTCAGTAAGAAAAAATGCCTTTTCTCCCTATTAAGAGATTCTTCCATTGGGTCAGCATGTGCTTCCCCACAAACAGGCAACCATGAAAATGAGCTTTATGTTTGCTTTACCTCGTTGAGTTTCTGTATATTTGATCTTTGCTAGTTACCGGTTTGAAATTAATGTCCGTTTGAATGACAATTTTGTCTTTTTCCAACTCGTGCCATTGCATATCAACCGATCTTAAAAACATAAGACTGTAATGGGCATTTTGAGTCATCAAATTAGAATATTCTTTTGTTGGTCTGACCGTGCCTGGTTGCAAAGTTTTTTTCTTTTTTTGGGGGTCGAAGTCTGGTTGCAAAGTTGCAGGGTCTTTTTTTGGCCAATTAGCATTCCCTCATGCTAACTGTGAATTTCCTCATAATTGTTGTTTCCATAGGGAAGTGATGAGAATCTGCAAGGGAAAGGACGCAAAAGAGCTGCCCCACGGGGAAGGGGTAGAGGTACAGGAGCATCTTCCAAGCGTGGCAGAAAAACTGAGAATTCTTCAATTCACAGAATGCTCTCGAGCAATAATGACGACGACGATGAAGATGATGTGGGAAAGAGACCAAATAAATCGCAAACCAGGGTAAGTAGTTCTCATGGTATTGAGAGTGATTTATTCTCTTTCCATAAATAAATAAAACTGTCTATATCTCAACATGTTATGAAGTCTATCCACTGCTTTTCAAGGATGAATGTCCTCAGTGTTCAAGTCTATAGCTCTTTTGTTTGCTCATGAGGCTTTATAATCAGACTCTTAATTGCTGATCTACGAAATAGTGCAAAATGCCTGCACAATTTTTTGCTGTAATTAATTTACACTTTCATTGCTGACTTATAAAAGACTCATGTTAGTTAAATAGCTGAAGTACATCATTCTTTATAGCCCTGTCTGTCTTTTTATTCAAAAAAACACGATGAAACTTGTACCTTGTATCTCCTAGATTCATCACATCTGTGTGTGGTCTGCATTGTGTATGCATAGCGCTGAAGGATTCCGGCAGTTGTAGGAAGTAATTGATTATTCAAAATAAGCTTAATATGGTTTCTGTACCATAATGAGAATGCCCATGAGGCTGTCAGTAGCATGCCTAGTGGTTTCATATTATAATGGCGCGTCCTTTGCGATCTCTCACTATATGGAGATACATGAATGACTGGAGAACCTGATTCATGTGACGCATCTATAACTACAGTTTTCTCTTTTCATAAATAGATATTGCTACAGCTGAAATTGTTTCACTCATTAAGCTCCATTGTCTCCCTATATGATGCATCTGAAACTACAGTTGAAAGTCCATGTTTGTCTCTTCATCTGAATGGACCTTATTAAGGTGGATAAGATGCAGAGCCTGTTTGCAATGTCGATATTTTACTGTTGGAACTGAATGCTCTGTTCTTGGTTCCTAGGTAACGAGAAACTATGGTGCATTGAGAAGATGAGATACTATGGTTCCATGCCTTGTCACCAGTGCCTTTCGCACATTGCGTCCATACCATAGTCAGAAGCAGTGCATAATTGAACTTTGGCCTATATGCTTCTTGATTGAGGAATAGGAAGTCAACGTGCTCAATTTTCCGTGCTCTTGCTACGGTTAAGGGGATGCCGGAGTTGCTCCTGTTTTCACAGGATTATCTCTTAAGGCTATAGTGAGGAAACCCCATTTATGAGTTTCTCGAGTACTGTATGCTATTGGCAATGATAGATTATGTAACTTTGAGTGCGTACATGGGTTATGCGGGAGGTTCATCTCGCAATGGTATCTATTGGGCTCGTTGCTTGGGCTAGGCTCTTTCCTTCATCATGGGTGCATTGAGAAATCTAGTTGTCATTAGTATGGTTAATGCGAATTGCTAATACTCGTATCGGCATATGCTGAGATGTTGAGTAATCATCTCGCAAGTCTTAACGGGGGCTTCGGCATCGAAATGGTTTAGTTTCCTAAAGACCGTCCTTCCGCTCAAAACTTTTCGAGTTCTTGGTCGTCTGCCCTTTATGTGTGAAATTGGCATCCATTTGCCTTCAAGCATTTCTATGTGCGCTATAATTGAGAATACACATAATTTATTAATTTAACATTCTAAATGTTAAAAATGGCCGAAAAATGGCTGAGAGCTCAGTCTTGTTTAAATGAGGAAATTAAAGAGGTTAGGACTCAACTCAAAGACCAATTTCTGCATTTTGACTTAGGAGGGTACGTCAAAGCCTAGATCCTAAGCCCAATTACGGAGAACAATTGACAAATCCGTGATGTCCTATTCCTTTGGCACTTGAGTTCACTACTAAAGCTATAATAACTTCATCCAAATATGATACGAAAATAAGTGTGGAAAATATGTCTGTCGTTCACCTCTTCAATCTTCATGCCTTGCAGCTTCATTAGTATTGTGAACACTTCTTAACGAAAAATAAGTATTGGTCAACGCTGTATGAAACTCCATAGTCATGGGCAAATAATTTCAGGAACACGTAATACACCTCACAAAATTAATTTATTAAAACGCGACAAATTATCATCAAATAACTAAATAAGTAGCACACATTCAAGCATCAAATGAATCAAATAATTAAAGTAATGGAATGACAATATTAAATACTTTCATATAGTTTAAGAACTAAACTGAACATGTACCAAAAGTCCAGTGACCATATTGAACAAATTAAAAGTTCATGGATCACATTGCACCTTATGTTAAAGTTCAGGGACTACATTAAATAAATTAAAAATTTAGGGACCACGTTGCATATTGAACTAACATTTAGGAATCATTTGTGTCGTCGTTATTTGCGGTAGAAAACGCCATCCACTATTTCCAGTAAAAGAAATATCCTATCGACAGACAAGATAACATGTGGATAGAAGGATATGACGAGGAGATACTTCAATCTATCGGAGCATTCCTATTGGCCGATTCACACCTCTCCATCCCCACCGCAACACAAGCTCGCCAAATCCCCCAAATTCTGGCCACCAGTTTTGGTTCCGTGTCATTGTTCGTGCGCGCACATATAATCCTTCTTCAACCAGACACTTGATGAGCCTGACAAGCACTCGAAGAAGCTTCAGATCTCAAGAGCTCTCCTCGGAGGCACAAGTTAAGCTAAAGGGTCTTCTTCTTCTTCTTCAGACATGGCTTCCATGGGAACAGCAGCAGCCACCACTGTCCTCAGACCCTCCCCATTCCTCGGCCAATCAAGATCATCCTCTAATGCTCTCAGAGACGTTGTCTCCATGGGCACCGGCAAGTACACCATGGTACTAATACTGCTAGTGTCTCTTGTCGCGGAGGCTCGCTTGCCCATGAATCTGTTTTTTCAGTTTTTGTTTGGTGGGTCATTGGCTGATGTTGCATTTTGCCGCCGTTGCTGCTGGGTCTTGCCTCTCGTTTTATGATTTTAGGGAAACGAGCTGTGGTACGGGCCGGACAGAGTGAAGTACTTGGGACCGTTCTCTGCTCAGACTCCTTCCTACCTCACCGGTGAATTCCCTGGTGATTATGGCTGGGACACCGCTGGCTTGTCCGCTGATCCCGAGGCTTTTGCCCGCAACAGGGCTCTTGAGGTAAGAAACCAAATCATTAAACCCTTTTATATTCTCGAAAGAGAGGGAGAGAAGAACGGTCTCCTGCTTTTCACAACCCGCTAGGGAAACTGATATCACGTTAATGCAGTCACAGTTTTGCCTTCAATTCATGCTGATTTGTGTGAGATCTAGGGTTCTTGTTTAGAAATATGCTAAACATACATTGGCGCTCCTTCAGTTTTTGCACGAGAAAGTTTTAAGTTTCCATTAAGGAAGAGATTAGTCCCACCTGAGACAATGGTCCGGTTGATGTTGAACAAAAAAAAAAATCAGGTCATCCATGGGCGTTGGGCTATGCTTGGAGCCCTGGGCTGCATCACCCCCGAGGTCCTACAGAAATGGGTCCGGGTCGACTTCAAGGAGCCGATCTGGTTCAAGGCCGGGGCCCAGATCTTCTCCGACGGAGGCCTCGACTACCTGGGCAACCCGAACCTCGTCCACGCCCAGAGCATCCTCGCCGTCCTCGGCTGCCAAGTCGTCCTGATGGGCCTCGTCGAGGGCTTCAGAATCAACGGGCTCCCCGGCGTCGGAGAGGGCAACGACCTCTACCCCGGCGGCCAGTACTTCGACCCGCTGGGCCTCGCCGACGACCCGGTCACGTTCGCCGAGCTCAAGGTGAAGGAGATCAAGAACGGGAGGTTGGCCATGTTCTCGATGTTCGGGTTCTTTGTTCAGGCCATCGTGACCGGGAAGGGCCCGCTCGAGAACCTGTTGGACCACCTAGAAAACCCGGTGGCCAACAATGCTTGGGTCTATGCCACCAAGTTTGTGCCCGGGTCATAAATTGATGGGTCTAAATTGATCTTAGTGCGTGTGATTGGAGAGGATGTGTAAATTTGTGATGGTTCATAATCAAGAGCTTTAATTTATGTGCACTATTGTTCCATGTTGTGGGTCCATTGTAGTTTTGTGATTTTGATGATCTTCCCTGGTGATCCGTGACGGGACAGCTCATAACTTTTACTATGAGGATGGTGCTAGGTTGATTTCGAAATGCTAAAGTTATAATTACGAATTGTCCTAGAGTCAATTCTCCATTTTGTCATCAAGAATAAGATTATGCGACCTTAGTTTTATCATAGTGACATCATGAACAAATCGATGTTTCAATAGAACGATAGAGGAGCATATGTTTAAACTTTAAAGTCTCTTTTTGGTTATAAGTTAAATTTGCCGTATCAGGTACGCGGAACAACTAATTAAGTCAATCATTTTAGTATTGTTGTTGGCATCATTTGATGTTCGGTTTCCCGATTGTCTAATGCCATGGCCATTGATAATACGCGAATGGGTATTGTTATCAAGTGCCTGAATAGCCTGAAGATACGAAGAATGCTCTTTAATGTACGTCATTAAACAACATTGAAGATTGGAAATATGTCACTCTTTTTAGCATGTCATAGATAAAACACACAAATTTCAACGCATAACCGATACTTCTTATCAAGACCCTAAAGACTTTCTCTAACAAAAACCCATGTGAATTGCCGCCACGCTAATCGTCACCCCGTCTTCGACCCAAAAAAAAAAAAATTCGTCACCCCGTCGATCACCTCCGATCAAATTGGCCAGCCATTACATATGCACATGGAAAACCCCAAATGTTCTTCAATATATAGTTTTCCACGAAAATACTAGTGAAAAGTTACACTATTACTAAAAGAATAGCCGACGGTGATTATCGACAGAAATTTATTTATGGAATCGGTTAACACTTAATTAAAACGCATTTATACTTCGGTTGGTAGTAATTATTTCCGTACTAATTATTTACAGAGACACGGCTAGACTCCGTTAGTGTAAAATGTTCATGATCGAAGGACTTATGCTATATAGTCCTTCGCTGTGGTCCATATATTCATAGGAAAATTAATTAGTAAATGATGACTTATTCGAAAATAAAAAAGAAAAATTAAGCCGAAAGGAAGAAAGAAATGTAATTATAATTGGGTCGGGCCAATTTATAAAGCCCAACTTAATCTGCCAAAGCCCAGGCCCAATATCGACCCGCGTCCGTACCCGCCGAAAGCGCGAGAATCGAAGAAGGCGTCGATCTTTGTTCTTCTGCTACTGTTAGGGTTTTCGAGTTCTGTGCTCCATCATCTTCAACCTCTCCCCCTCCCTCTCTTGTTCGCCTCAGCCATGGCGAAGAACAGGAACAAGAAGAAGCGGAACGCCGCCGTCGCAATGGACGTCGCCGAACAAACCGTCTTCGACGGCCCCCAAGGTAATCTCGTCCTCGTCCCCCTCTTTATTCCTCGTTTCCTGATGATTTTAAGCTTCGTTCTCTTTCCGTCTTCGAGGCGAATCGTAAGAGGAGAGTAAAATCAAACGTCTCTCTGTTTCAAGATAGCGAGAAATTGAGCGTGTCCTGTGATCTATTTGGATGCAGCAATGGACACTTCAGAGTCTGGAGCTAAGAGTTCAGCTGCTGGCGCTGCGAATAGGTCGGTGGCATCGGCTAGCTAACTTCTCTCGTAGCTATTACTCTGGTGAATTTACACTTACTAATTGTCTGGCACTTACGAGCCGGCAATCCATGCATGAATCAATGTACGGTGAAACCTAGGAATGAATATGAAACACTCAATTGTATCTGTGCATAGAGAATCGAATTGTCTGTGGAGAAACGTTGGCTTTCATTCCGAAGCAACTATTTCATCTTTGGTCACCCTTCAGTGGAATCGAGTTAACTCCGTTGAAGTCAGCCGATGGGCGTGAGTTTGGAATGAAGTTAATTTGTGGTTCCCTTGCGCGGAGGCTCCTTTGATAGAAACCTACAATGAAAGTTCTGTTGCTCTCCCTTCTTGCTCGGTCTCTCTGCTGCGGTCCGAGAAGTGTCAATGTAATTGTTTCACTTGCAGAGTGATTGATGTTCAGGCTCTTGAACTCGATTCTCGACCCATTAACTTGTGATCGGTGGACCCTGAGGCGAAGCTCTTTCTGCCTTCCGTAGGACACTTCCACATCAAATGATACATCTTCTATTCTCTAATCAATCTGTATTGGTTTTTAATTTGCGGCTATGGATATAATGCTTTTCTGATTTCACTTGGATGAGGAGCATACATTGAGCAATCGTGGTTTTGTGGAAAATAATTCATGCAGGACAAATAGGAGTTTTAGTCAGGTTGTGCTGTCGGTACTTCATAGATAGTTGCTTCTTGTTGTGTTTGTCCCGCATCTCTCTTTTGGAGTGTTCGTATCATATCTACATGTGATTCTGGTTTTTGAGGTTTTCATGCCATCTGAAAATTCTACATTGAACCTTTCGGAACAGAAATATCAGGAAGGGAAGACCAATGAAAAGAACAAAGAATGTCAGGAAGATGAAGGCGATGGCAAAGGCTGTATCAAAGAATGAGCAGACTGTGGAGAAAGCTTCGAAGAACGATAGCAAAACCGTGAGAACCCAATCTGCAAAAACGCTCTATGACTAACGTAGCTCAATCTTTGGCCCGCACTCTTTTTTGATGAGGACGGAGTAGAATCATCATAGGAGTTTCACTTTCTTAGTTCTAGCGTGTGCATTTTACATATAAATTATTCTTTTGTCCAGATAAGATGGAAGGTGTAATTATCGGCGCCTTCATCTTTATTTGGCAACACCTTTTGTACTGAAAATCGTGGTCTATATAGGAATTTGGAGAGTTTGATTGTATCATGTCTCTGTTTATGTATGTTCTGCAAATATTTCTTTTGTCAAATGAAAGAAACGACATCCTAGAGATGTAAACCTGGAGATGGGATGCCAGGATTGACCCACCCTTGTTCTGTAAACATCATTTGAGATCAATTAACAAAAGCATGGCACTTTGCCACTTCCTCTGTTTCGTTCTTAGGCCGAACATCTAGCACTGCGACATCTATTTAGCATTTATCATACTCCTTCACAGTGATTGAAGAACATGGTAATAAGTTCCAGATTTCTTAGTGACAAGCCTAATGAAAGTCTACCTGGGCTATATTCTAATAGACACAGATTTGCTGTTCTTCGCCCTTCTATAATGTAAAATCCGCAAGTTGAGTCTTTGTCATTGCTCACTTATGTTTTGAGATCCGGACAGGACCGGACTCAGCTGGCTCGACTGTGAGCCAGAGCATGGTCCGGTTCGGCATTGACCTGGGCAACAATATTGTTTGGTTCATTGACCTTGTAAGAAAGTTGTTGATTTGCATCAATAAAGGTTCGAATCTTTATTCACTTGAAAAGAACTTGAAGCCTTTGCCACCATCGGTTCATGTCTTGCTAGTGCTTACAAATGTTTGTGCTTATTCTTTAAAAACCATTCAACTTACACTCAATTGGCAAAATTTCTCCGCCAGTTGAGCTATACTGAATATGTGTCCATATGCTAATATGAACTAATAAGTTAAATAACTCACGATAAAAATGTGTAACCAGATCACCCGATAGATCGATCGATTTAGGTTCAACCGATAAAATCGGTTGACTTGTGAATTGCAAGGCTTACCAGTTCGTTGCCCGATCATAAAAGGACAAGTCGACGTGGCAATAATTGGTGTCGGGCGGACGTGGACCGGTTCAATTGGCCCAAAAGACGACATGTGGGGCTCACAAGATCTAACGGATGACATGTACCGAGCTTACCTGATTCGGTCACGCCTAATAATTTTCCCAGCCCCACGCAATCACTCAGGCACCACGTCACGCTACCATGATTTTCATTTTCGGAAAATTCAGGATGCCGATAGAACGCGGCGCTCCCTTCGTGAGCTCGGAGAACCATCGTCCCTCCGATCAATCTCACGGCTGGGGACGGGGTCCGGACCATCCTTCCCTTCTCATCGAGCTGCTCACGAGCGCCTCGCGACCGAAACGCACCGTGGGAGCGACCGCACGGGACGTTCCTTCCTCTCCGTATCTTCTTCGTTGTCCGTTAAAAGGCTCTGACGCAGACGCCCATGATTAGCGAACAGACAAAAGCTTCACCATTTCGTCGTCTTCCTCTGCCGCGCAAATGGCGATTCCACTCTCCGTTTGATCGAACTGCAAGAAGATCGCATCTGCGCATCTGCGCGATTCCATTCGAGCTTCGACGTCGATGGCGTACCATCCGGTTTGTTCCCCCGGCGAGGAGGAGGAGGAGGAGGGCGCCTGCTTCCACTGCAAGCGCGGGCCGGCTCGGCTCAGGCCGGGCTGGCGGCTCGGCAACGGCGGCTACGCGCAGCTCTGCGGCGAATGCGCGTAAGATCATTCCGTTGATTCAGTCGCCCGTTCTCTCCTCCGAATGCGCGTGATTTTCGTTTTCGCCGATCCCGTCTCGTTTCCGGAATGCCTCCTTGTCGCGCGCGCGCGCATTCTTGTTTATCGACCGCGTGTTTGTGTTGATTGAAGAAGGCTTGGATGAATCGGCTGGTTGTAAGCGATTTGGTTGTGTGTTGATGATGGATTGATGCTTGTGTTGTTGCTTGCTTCACAAGCTTCTGGAATGATGACCGCGTCTCTTGATACTTGTGGTCGGCACTTGTATTAGGTAGCTTATCGCAGTTCCTCAGGGAGCATGTGAGGTTATTGCTTTTTTAATCTTGTTAGTCCAGTGCGGGTCCGATCTTTTGAGAGTTAGATAGGATTTATGCATTCGAATCAAGCGGAGTCAAACATCATCTTGTATGGATTTGAGCGCATTTATTAGTAGTTCCTGGAGTGTGATTTCCGACATTGGGTTAACGATCCCCCTGTTCGACGTGAATTGTTGGATTCTGTACCATCTGCAGATATGTAGTTCAGCTATCGACAGGTGCTGGAGTTATAAGTCCTGAAAAAGATGGAGCTGAAGATTTCCATTATATCCTGGGACTCATTATAAGCGAACTAAGTTAAGATGATATCGACCGTTAACGGAAGATTGTTGACACGGATAAGGCCCTTTTCTGTAGCGAAATTCGATCTAGCAAGTATGACGGGGTGGCATTTCAGGAGTGGTTGGGCATCAAATGGGAGAAACAGAACCTGAACAATTGTTCGACAAGCGAGAGCCACCGAGGTCAAGAAATATAGTATAATAATACAAATGATATCTACAAATTTTAGAGAGATTGTTTTCCTCATCTGTATTAAGATGCTCCCATTATTGAAGTGGTAGGGTATTAAATATTTGCTAGTAGATTGAATCTAAATTCATCAGAGATAATTGTCACATCAATCGGTTAGTAGGAGCATTTTGGCTTTGTTAATTGAGATAGGAAACAGCATAGCAATCAATGATATAGTCAGAATTTTGCACAAGTTTAAATGATAAACATAATTCATTGAGCCTCAAATAAGATAGTCATTGGCTGTGATTCTCAGATTGTATGTTGCTATTCAAATTATATATTTTTCTCTTAATTTTCTCTAAAATACTTGTCTGGCATCAAAATAATGTTTATTGCTCAGAAAAGCTGCCAAAAATTGGCCCTGCCTGTTATTTTTCAGTGGATTTTTCAGCATGATTCATTGTTAGAAATCATCCTGAAAGGACCATGCTTATATTCTGCAGAATAATTGGCAAGAAGCAGGGGCTGTTTTTCCAATGTCATGCTTGCATGGGTGTATTGTTTTACTAAAACGAAACTGTCTGGGTTTTGTTGCTGGAAGTTGGTTTTACTTGCACCCATTGGCATCTTGCTCTGTAGTGTGACATAGCTAGGTGGGCTATCTGCCAATCAAGGCCAGCTGTACATCTCATCCGTAAAGATTTTCCAGTTTTAACAAATTACATTGTTTTGCGAACCGATAACTTGCTTTTTTCCATAAGTATATTGCTTTTCAAGGATCATTTTTTTTTAAAATGTTATGGAGCTGAAATAAGGAGGAGCATTTCCAGAAGAGTTGCCATTCAAGCACAGCAAGAATACTTCGTTCTTTCTGCTTATGCTGCCGCCCATCCAGAGCTTAGTTCCTTAAACAATTTACAAGTGCCGTGACATGTTTAATGCACAATGTATATATAACTACATTATGTACAGTAAATATCTTATTTACTGCTGATTTATGTCTTGATTATGCAAGTTCCCATTTTGCATGCCAATTTGACCTTTTATTGATTGTCTTCTCTCCAAGTCATGCAAGAAAGATCTTATTGTCTGCAGAGCAGTACAATTTCACTAATAAAATGTATAACGAATAAAAGCCCTTATCTCTTCTTTAAAAAAGACCATACAAGTAATAGATAAATTGGTAACAGTACCAGGTTTCTATGTGTATGGTATAATAAGAGGGAGAGTACTGTGCTCATTTGGTAGACAACTTCTCGCGTGTTAAACGAAGAATAGTATGCACTCCTACCTCCCTGTCTTATGCTTCTTAGAATAGGATTAGTCATAGAATGTTAATGCAAAGGTGAGGAGAAATATGATTGGATTGATCATATCTAGGTTGACGTAAATGTTCTTGAAAAGCTTTTCTGAACCATCTGTTTGTTTAATTGATGTTGACGTGGTACTGCGAGGCCTACGATCTTCTCAAAGTGCTTGTTTCTAGGAGAAAGATTGCCACCAGGCACTATGCCGTGGGTTATAGTCTACGTAAACTAATGGAAATGACTAAACAAGGCATTGCCAATTAATATGCTTCTAAGGTAAGAATTAAGATGAGTGGTTAGTTAAGCCTGAAGAATCGTAGGTGTGCCGTGCAACTCTACTTCTAGTACTCCTTGTTTTTAACTCCCATTTGTGGGGTTGATTGCAGAATGCAAATGGCAATACAATGAATCTCAGAACGGACCCTGCAGTGAACGCAAATTGTAGGCTTTTTTTATAAAGCTTGAGTTCAAGATGGGCTACGTTTACGTACAATAAAATAAATAGAGGACATTCACCTATTTGTGGTCATTAGTCATCCCTAGAAAATTTTCATCAATCTGTTTATTGATGATGCTATTGTATACACATTTGAGGTACATCTAAATACTTCTTTCCTTGGGAGTAACTAGTTATTCCTCATCTCCATACTACCATGCAAATAATTTGGACACAAGTAGCCCTTTTTTCTCCTTCAATTTCAATGGAGGAGATAGGCAAGCAGGGGAAATATGCTATGATGGAAGACTTATTTTTATCTTTTCTTGAAAGATTCTTTAGAATATCAGATTCCATGTACAGCACATTCTCTTTAAACAAGGAAGAGAAGAAAATTAATGTCCATGTGATCTCACACTGATTTGTGTAGACCTCCTTTTGTGACACAAATGTTTCGAGATTTTTTACATAGAAAATGGTAATTCTTCTACGGATTTGTGCTAGAATGAGATTCACGACAATGTACGCTTTTGCTTTCCTATTTCATCAGCTTGATGATATTTACCAACGTGACTGTTCTTGTGACAAATTGTTTACTTTCTTATCCTGCACGCAAGTTTAGAGTTTGGCACCCATATCATATAGACTTAAGCTTGATTCGCTAAAGCTATTTTTGGAGTTCTTTGATTGAGATGCTTCCTCTAGTGATGGCAGAAGTTGCAATTTATCCTGCTTGAAACAGAAAATTCAGGTCACCTATATGATATCTTGACTCTCGCAGATCATACTGGTCTGAAAGGACCACAAGTTTAGAAGTATGATTGAAATTTTTAAAAAAATTAACTTGAACAAAGATGCAAGTAGACTGGCTATTGAAGCCCACAAGTCTAGGAGAAGTTCTGATGTGTCTGTAGTAATTGAGGTGACAAATACTACTCTTTATTCGGGGGGTGTGGTCTTAATTCAATCTTTTATCCTTCACTCCATATATTTACTTGTAACATAAGCAGCTGATGTGGGTGTTTTTTCCTCATTGGAAATGGTAATGGCTGTCTTATCTAATTAGGCAGAGCAACATCAAAATAACAGGTATCCTGGCTTGTGTTTCTTGCTTTACAACAATAATATGCTCGAGAATGTTAAATTTTCTAGTATCCATCTAAATATTCTCACGGTATGGACTGGGATTTAGTAGGTTAAATTTCTTTTATGCATCTTGCCAAACGTATATCACTGCATTACAAGATACTGTGAATGATCAATAGTTATCAGGCTACACAATTTTAGCCTTTGTTCTCATTACAAGTGACTTGACACTATCTCTTAGGTCTGCTTATGAGGACGGTACATTCTGTGAAACATATCACTCTAATGCTGATGGTTGGAGAAATTGCAATACTTGTCAGAAGGTATGCCATGAGATGTTACCAATTTTGTGCCTTTTGTTGTTAGCAACGTGTAGTGCGAATATTGATGATAGATATGGAAGTGTAGTAGTGCTGACAATGATGTTTGACTTGTTTTTTCATAGAAATTTCCTATTTACCTTTATCCTGGATTCCTTTCTCAGCTGCTCCATTGCGGATGCATTATGTCAGTGCATGCCTTTGTAGTATTGGATTTTGGAGGGGTTAGCTGCATGGATTGTTCGAGGAATGACTTTATTCAGGTGAGGCTTATTATCTTGGCCATGGTCCAACTAGGTGGATACATTGTGCTCTTGGTTTAACTATATGTGAGTTGCATGTAACATCAAGGAGCTCAGGAAATAGTTTGTAGTCACCTTCGCTACTCTCCATCTCATGCTCATTTCCTTTTTATTGATGTTTCTGTGATGATTGCATCATCCTATATCAAAATGTGAAACTATCCTGATGTTGTGGGAACAATTATTTGACACAGATTTAAGTGAAACAAAAATGCTAGATATTACTAGATCAAATTTCCTTCTCGCTGTAAAAGCAGCGCAATGAGAGACATGCGCAACAGGCTATCTAAGTACAATCGACCCAATTAATCAGGCTTAGGGTTACATAAAATGACATGGCAGAATTTAACGTCAGTTTTTAAAATTGATGTCGGGTTCATTTATATCTACCATAGGGATCTAAGTAGTGTTTTTTCCAAAATAAGTAGTAATCAGAACTACCATTTTTATGGCATTAGCAAGTTCTGGAGTAATTCCAGTCTGTTCCTCTTTTATTTTGTTGTACACGAATTGCCTCTCAAAATGAGAGCAAAGAACAGCTACATGCCATCATTCACCTATCTTACCAAATAAAGAAAAAACAAAGGTTCGCTTTACATTCGCTTTACATTCTAGTTAGTTTCTTACAGAATGTGCGTATTCTGACAATTCTTATTACTGTGGAAAAAAATCATAGTCAGATGCACCATGCAAGAAGCAACGACTGTCTTGGCCATTTCGAGTTGGGAAGATTTGTAGCACTTAGATGACTTACTGAGTTGAACCGGAAACAAGTCATGCTAGTACTAACCTTTTGGTGCTTCCTAAGCATTAAGAGTTGTAAATGCTTCTACACATTTGAGAAATTCACAGCAAGGCTGACCTGCTAGTTCATAACTAGAAAAAAAAAATGCTACTGCTCCAACCACTTTTTACATTATATGCTGTTGTGGCTTCATTTACTGATAAAGATGTTCTTCTAATTAATCCTTGTTGCAGGATATCCCCGAGGCTCAGCAGAAATTGGATGAATCCCAAGCGGTTGGACTGTCTGATGGTTCTGTTGAAGTGGCTGCTGGTAATATTTCTCGACCCTAAACCAAGCCTTTAAAACTCGAGTATATTTAATGCATATTTCACAAGCTATAGCTCTTCATGCTATATAGTCGCAAGCAATCTCTATTTAACGTTTCAATAGCAAATGTTCTTTGCAAAGAGTTTGCCTAAGAGTTTTATTCTGTGCATTTATGAGAAAAGCAAGAAAGAGAGTTAAGAGGAAGGAAATATTTCCTGTTGATTCTTCAAAATCCTTTTATTGAACAATAATTGCATAAGAAACCAAGAAGAATCCCAACAGCCTAGATCCATTCCAGTGCTTGGACTTGATCTACGCGTGCATATGCCATAAAAGCAGAATCTGAAAGGTTGTTAAGCATCCTTTCTTCACTTGTCTCTATTAGTCAACTAATTCAGTAAATATTTTGGGGCCGTCCTATTTGTTGCAGCATAAGGAGTTGGTCAAGATTTAAAACGAATATGCTTGAGGAGTACTAATCATATAGCATAATATCTTGGTTGCAGAAATTCCGTATGAGGTGTATGTAAGTGCAACACATGCTCGAGCGGTGCTCCATGCCACACCTGGTGAAACGGGCTTTCAAAATGTTATTTCCAGTGCCCCATATAATGAATCATCTGCTCCAACTGATTACGGAGTAATGATCCCTCAGAATTCCTATCACGGAGCAGAATTCAAGTCCCCCGAAAGATTTCCTTTGTATGATCAATGTCTGGCCGGCGAAACCGGAAAGGAACTGCAGAAGACTTCTGAAAAGCACCCTCCAATATGTTTTTATTGATGCTGTCCCCGTTACATTAGACAGCTTGTCAGGTAACATTTGCAGCTATTACTAATCCGGATTTGGAGAAGTTGCAATGTGGTCTTCACATAGGAGGAACATATCATTTGATGTTTGACATTGCTTTGCACAAATTAAAGGGTCCAACAACCCGTCATCGCATTTTCTTACGAATGGGACTCATAGCATAATTCACCCTATATCGATTAAGTGACTAACTCAGATATCATTTTTCGAGTTATTGTATGTGAACCTCAGGAATCTTTACATGTGAACTTTTAGATGATCTTTCACAGTCGTTTAATTTTGTCCATACTTTCACGTATAGTCCGCCTTGAAATAATGACATTAAGTTACTTTGACTTTGATTTCGCTATGAATCATTCACTTTGAATGAAGCTATTCCATTGAATACTCGGTCAAAACTCGCCAAGTAGCATTTGATTTGATATTCTTCTTTGCTTGCTTGCACGGCAGTCAGTTTGTTGTAGTGAGATATATGAGCCATTGAAATGGTGAATTAAGGTAACACCACAGTGTAGCTCTGCGCCAGAGTCAACGCATCGCTATCTTTGTTAGAAAATTCACAGAAGCACAGAGAGTAGCAATGCAGTGACTCACACGAAAATGAATTCCTGATCTCTGTAGGACTAGGAATGATGAGAACAACGGGCATCCTAGCGAAGATGTAATGGTGATAAGCCCTATACTTGTTTAGTACAATTATCTTGAAGGTTCTGAAATGTAGGAACTGAATTTGCTTTTCATTCGAAAGTTTTTTTTTTGTTCTACTTTTACTCTCAACTCATTTTTAGACTTTTGTCCTGCCTCGTGCAGGGTGTGGGAGTCAAAACCCACATCTGAAATTACACGTCTTCACCCCTAGCTCTCCCTGAAAATGTGAGGATTCGAACTTCTCACTTCCCCTTTCCCAAGTAAAAAGGGTGGTCACTGGGGCAAACCCCAATGGTTATTCAATCGACCTGACTCGGTAAGAACTAAATGGGATTGAAAACTAAATGGAAACGGCATGAAAGATGCAATTCAACCCATGGACGGTGGTAAATAAGATTGGCACTTGGAAAACGAGAGATGGCGGATCGAATGAAAATTCGAGTGAAAAGTCGAGGGAATTTATAAAAATTCATCGTGAAAGGGAGGTGGGAAATTCAAGATTTTCGGGTATCCTCCCCCAACTTCATGCAACGGCTTGATATGAATCAAATGATTGCTTCTTCTGTCATCATTCAGCCCGCCACCGTCCCTTTGCCCAAACCTCGCACGAATCGCCGACGAACAGACAAGAAGGCGGCTGGCCCGCTGGATAAGCTCAAACCCAAGTGGACAGCCTCTGTCCTAGTCGGCGGCGGCCAAGGCTCGTAGCTGCATAAATGGACCGCTTCGACGTGAATCCAAAAGATGAAAAGACAAACAACCATTCGTTAGCATGAGGAGAGTCCAGACATCGCTCATGCTTCCAGAACAACTCTGCTCAGGCTCCCATCTCATGCATGCATTTCGGTAAACACCGGGGGAGTGACTCCCGGCCACCCCCGGACTTATAATCGCCGGTTAGTCCCCAGAGACGGAACTTGTTCCCGGTCCGGAGAATGCAGATTTTTGCAGGGCAAACCGGAGTGAAAACACAAACCTAGGATCCAGAACTGTCAAAAGAGAAAAAAGAATTACTTTCGAAATTACACATCCCATTTTCAGGAATATTAATATTAGAATGTAGCAAGAACGACGCCTGAATAATGAGTGCCCCACTTGGAAGAATTCGTGCTGTAATTTAAGAAGGGTCACTGAGAATGAAATGTATTGAACGAGACAACTGAAGAAGAACAGGAAACTTTGCCGACCCTCCCACGAACGGGAAGCCGCCCAATCCTTCGCTTCCACTAGTGTTTTTTCTGGCAACGGAGCGTCTCGAGTCCCACCAATCCTCCTCCACCCCCCACTAAGCCTCAAATTGCATTCCTCAGTGCAGCCGAAAGGTTGTCCTAATCATCATGCTAAGAACACCAAACCAGACCAAAGCCAAGCCAATGTCGAAGCAAGAAAGAAAGAAACCGGATGTGGACCAAGAAAACGACTGAACGATAGAAAAAATCCAGCGTCCTTTTCCTTCTTTGCTTTCTTAACATTCCTATAACTATACCCAACTAGAAAAAAAAGAACTTAGTAACTTTTCACAGACATAAACTCATGCCTCCCAACACCAATTCTCTATTCATTTTCTCTTCCCCCACTAAATTTTTTCCCAGAAAGGAAAATGGGTCCGGCTTCACCAAGAATCGTAGAGATTTTAGCCGGCCCCACGATTGATCATCTCCTGGAACTGGTTCAGGGACTCCTGCCGCTGCAGCCTCATCTGCTCGTTGAACTTGCGGATGAAGGCCTCGACGCGGCGGTTCAGGTCGTCCTGGCCCAGCGACGGGTCCCTCCTCAGCCGCCCCGAGCCCGGCGACGGGCTCGCCGGCCGGTTGGTGGGGCCGGGGCGGGTGGCGACGGTATCCGACTTCTTCGTCTTCGGGGGCGGCGAGGGGCTGTTCTCGTCGTTCCGCCGGCCGTGGGAGTCCCAGGTGTCGGACTTCCTCAGGTGCCTCGCCAGCGGCATCGCCCGACCGTCGGTGATCGTCCTCCACGTGCTCTCCAGCGTGTCGTTCCGCTTCGGCCTCGAGACCCGCAACTGCCTCCCAACTGCATCGAAACACGAGGAAATCGCCGTTCGCCGCCGTCAATGGAGTTTCGAAATTTGACGTGGAATAGAACAGGCGTTGAGTGCGTGAGAGAGAGAGAAGAGAGAGAGAGAGTTACCTTCGGGACTTGATTTGGCCGGCTTCCGATGGCCGAACCTCGTCGAAACGGGCGGCTTTTCTCTCCGATCCTCGTTCGGACTTAAGAACGAGAAGTCCGAAGAATCGTTCTTCCGCAGCGGACTCGCCGGCTCCGGAACCACCGGCCCGTCACCGCCGTCCACGGCCACCGCCGCCTCGTCATCCGCTTCCGCCTCCTCCAAAGCCCCAGCGCCGTACGCGCCACCCCCCACCACCACCACCAACCTCGCAGCGTAACCGTCGCCGTAGCCGCCGTACCCCGCCCTCGCGACCTCCGGCGCCTTCAGCCCCTCCGCCGGAGCCGGGGGAGCCGCGTACTCGGCAGCGGCGACCACCGGAACCAGGCGGCCATCGCCATCGCCGCCGTCGTCGTCCGCCCCGTGGTGGAGCCGGGACGAAGCGACGATGGAGATGATGATGCAGTTGACGAGGATGTAGAGGTAAGGAGGGCGGAGCCAGGCGAGGAGGAGGGCGTAGAGGGAAGGGACCTCAGAGGTGACGAAGGCGGCGGCGGCCGGGAGGGAGAGCTTGAGGAGGACGGCGGCGGAGATGACGAGGGCGGAAGCGAGCAGGGCCTTGAGGGACAGCGCCCAGGTGGCGCTCGGACCGTTGGGGAAGATCGCCATTTCCGTAGCCACAAGGATCGAATCAACAGTTCGTATTTACACAGAGACAGAAGAAGCGAGAGGAGAGAGAATTTAAAGAGGGAGCGTATGCGTTGGGAGCAGTGAGCGACAGAGAGAGAGAGCTAAACATGTGGCACGGGTCTAAGTTTGAGAATTTTAATGTCAATAAAAAAATTTAAAATAAATGTGTCACGTAAATACAAATCTGAAGATTTTTGTGTCACGATAAAAATTCGAGGTAAATATGTTATACGGATACAAATTTGAAATTTTTGACCTCACAGTAAAAAGTATGATTTGAAATTTTTGACGTCACAGAAAAAAATGTGATACAGATGTGTTGAGATGAGTATAGTTTTGGAGTTTTTTGCGACTTTTTTCCTGAATTTAATGATAGACTAATTTTTCATCGACACTTAAATTTGTTGGCTTTTATGTGTATATAGGATGACAGAGCATGTAAGATAGGGCGACGTGATACGGTCGGTTACATGCACCGATCGCGTCAATAAATACTTCTTAAGTGGATGCGAATTACCTTACCGGCTTCAAACCCCGGCATACTATGTCGAGTCTCTCTGCATCCGATGTCGCGTCGTTTTTTTTATCGACCGCCGTGCACCGAAACTGCAGGCCGCTTCCGGAGAGGTATTGCCTAGATCGAGCCGGTCCGTCGGAAATATCATATCGAAACCAAACTTTTCTTTTTCTTTTTCCTCGTGGCGGTCCACTCGCACTCGCAATTCCAATTGCAACCGCCCAAAATTTCGGGTCCTGACCACACGAAGAGAAACCAATTTAGGGCAATGGTTGTATCAAGCCGAGCTATCATCATCATCGGACCCGTAGTAAACATGTCAACTTTTTCGTACGTGCCATTGTGAGTTGTCGGCTTCTTCTTCGGCTCAAATTTTCAGATGCTCTGTAACGACTTCATTTGCATATGGTAAGTAAACCCGTGTCCGATTTCGCTAACCGTGTCATTAATATTTAATGGGAAGCATGTGACCATTTGGCCGTTTGGATCGGAGGAATCTAAGGGAAAGAGGGCGAGCGCGGAGGGTCAAAGCTGATTCAATTTAAAGCAACCGTGGGAGAAATTAAACCATGAATGGCATGACACGTAATAAGAGAGAAGCCTCGTCAGCCGTCGTCCATCTGCCGGGCCACACGTCGCCATGCCGAGGCTGCCATGTGGAGGTTCACGGAGGAGGGCGACTGTACCGTGCTTTGGTTCGACATTGGCCCATTTTGGGTAGAACTATCAAAATCTTTCTGACCCATATTTGTGAGTTGTTATATGAGTAGATATATTCAGCAAATACGAATACGATAGTAAAGTTCAAAATAATATGGATATTAAATGAGTTTAATACTTATTTACTCCCAACTCGTTTCTACGACTTTCTTTTGTCTTTACTCAATCTCACGTTCTCTCTCTTCAGTCTCTGATCTCAGTTTAGGTGTAAGTTTTCCTAGATTTTGTTTTATTATGGAAGTGTTTTAAAAATATGGGTCAAATTAGAAATGGGTTGAGTCGGATCGAGCATGAATCACTACATTTGTATTGCACGGAAATGGATCGGATCATTTTTGACCCAATCCGATCCGACCGACCCGTATGCGGTCTAGTTTTGGGTTCTCCCGGTTGACGGAGGTTGCAGCAAACTCCAAACAGTACTGAATTTAAGATTTAGAGTGCGCGAAGGTGCAGGATGCTTCGATGAGAGATCATTACGAGGTTGATCATCCGAAAGATGCGACGACATTAGCTAATATTATAAAGGAGGAAGCAAGCGGGGGGGTGTCAGACGGTCCCACGACAATAATCGAAGGTCGGAGAGGCCATGGACACGATGATGATCCGACCGTCAACTCCGGAGACGATTCAGGATCCGAAGTGATGATGGATCGGCATGTTCCCCTCACCTCACTGGGCCTCCCTCCCTCACCACCGACCACGCTTTGTCAGAGGAACGGTTGCAGTATTTAGTATATAGGCTGGTGGCAGTGTGAAGCCTGCACGGAAGAGTGTGCATTTGCGGTTCATTAAACTATGCCACGACTTTGAGATTCCTCGCTTGCGATGCAAAGTCGATTAAAAGATTCGTGTAAGCACGCGTTTTGGTTCGCACCCACCTCGCGGTTGCGCGAACTAATCTATGTTCGGACGGTACATCTCAAGTTTCACCTCGTGTCTTGCTTGGTTTGCAAGTCCAGCGGAACGAGGAGTCTGAAAGAGGAACATTCGGACATTCTTCTGTAGTCGAGCCCGCGTAAATATCGTCGGGAGAGATTAAGCAAGCAAGAAGAGGGCTTCATTGTTTACTCAAGAGAGTATAGTTTGATCTTCCATCGTCCTTGAGATTTAGATGATGGAGATTTACATAATTTCCTTAGGAGGAGAGGACATTATCGAATTAGAAGGTGGTTATAAGGTGAATGTCATAGGACAGATTTAGCTCTCGGATTTAGGTTAAACATCAATGTGGACATCAAATGTGGATTCATCCTCTGTGTATAGTATAGACAGATTGTTTAGTGACGGTTTAGGTAAATTACTCGTGATCTTTTCGTATTATTCAAAGAACTCCGTGATATGTTGGAAGGAAAAAGAGAGCAAAGAACTCCATAAATAAAGAGATCTCTATTTGTATAAAGAGCACTATTAAAAAATGAGTTTTGGAAAATTCGTCAAGCATAAGTTTGAGGGAAGCGCGCACAGCCACAGAGGTTGTCCGAAAGCGAGTCGAGTGAAAGTTAGATTAGACAAGTTGTGTACGACATAGAAATTCATGAGACCCATCGCATATTCGCCGTAAATAATTGTATGAACGTCCATCATAGATCAAGCAAACAATGAGCTTAGCTTCTTCGCATCGTTTCGGTCCTCAAAAGGAAAACATGTATAGCATTACTCCTCCCTCAAGCAAACTGGGTTTGCTTGTTTCCTCCATGGGAATCTAGTGCTTCATGGACCTCGCCTTTTGATGTCGAGCACGAATCCATCCTTACGTGTGCGCTTCAGACTTACCGGATGCAGTGGAGGGAATTTTACTACGCTCTTCCGAACGGTTTACTCACCGCAACCAGAGCAAGGACAAGGATTCCCCTCACAATCATCTAAAAAAAAAACCACGCCCATGAAATTAGGATGGTCGGTGTTTCTAAAGGTGCAGACAAATTGTACGAGTAAAATAGACTTGCAAAAACTTTCTCATCACAAGTACTATCGAATACGATTAATTTGTAACTTTCGGGGGAGTGGGGACAGATGTTTTAGGAATCCATAATATGTGAAATTAGGTAAAAAATGGTTAATACCATAAAAAATCTTAAACTGATGAATTAATGATAAATTTATCTAAAATTCATTTTATTGACTATCAAAAACTCCAAACTGGTACGCTTATGATAAATTTAACATCCGTTAATTTTCATTAGATTTTACCGTCAAATTACTGAATTTGATGACACGTAATAGTTGAAAAGTGTACTAGTTTGAGGTTTTACCCCTTTGTTTGTCACGAGTTTATCAATTTGCGATTTTTCATGGTATTAATCCAATCTAATGGATGGTAACTTTATCACAACTATACCGGTTTTGGGTTTTTGATAGTGAAAAAATAAGTTTGGGGTAAATTTATCACACGTGTACTAGTTTGGGATTTTAGGTGGTCAAAAAATTAATTCGAGGTAAATTTATCATATGTGTTTTAATTTAGAGTTTTTCGTGGTATTAACCTTAAAAATATGAAGTTGTACGGGGGACTAAGCAAGGACACGCAGTCCCTTGGACACGGCCTAACAAATCACGCATGTGCTTCACTGCGTTGGGCCACAACATTCTTATTTTTGTCGTGCAACATGGAATCAATCGAAGAACCAAAACATGTGTTCGGTGGATCGAATCAGTCTAACATTGTCACTAACGTGGTAAAGATCCCCAAAAGGACAAGATTGCTCTCACAAGTTGGTCTCAAAAATAAAACTAAAAATTGATTAGCCCGGGATTGTGGAGTTTAATTTTTGTTGATACAGGACCAAACAAAACAAGAAAATCAGCTAGTTTGATGTACGTACCATAAAATGAACGGGAAAATTACTTTAAAAAAAAAGTCTCAAACTTATTGCATTCTAGTGTCAATTTATTCCTAAGGCGAGGTCACCCTTGCTAGAATTTGGCGAGTGGCAACCTCGCCAGCCTCGAGTGAGGCTCGACCTTGCCAGATCTGGCAAAATGAGCCTTGTTCGAGGCAAGCAAGGTCGAGCCTTGCCCAAAGTTGGTGAGGCCGACCCTCCTTGGCCTTAGACGAGGCTCACTCTCACCAGAGGTTAGCAA
This sequence comes from Syzygium malaccense, assembly GCA_031216405.1. Lineage (NCBI taxonomy): Eukaryota > Viridiplantae > Streptophyta > Magnoliopsida > Myrtales > Myrtaceae > Syzygium > Syzygium malaccense. The sequence goes on along the minus strand of CM062258.1, from coordinate 3,133,672 downwards.
GGTTACCCCTCACCTGAGGCCAATGAGGGTGATCCTCACTAGTCGTCGCCTATGGCTAGTCACTCGCCATCGCCGAGGTCTGGCAACTGGCGGTGGAAGGAGGAAAAAAAACTGTAAATATTAAAAGAATAATAGAAATTATTTACGTTAACGTCGGTCGTGCCACGTTAGATGACTATCGTCCACGTCAGCGATTTGACGCCAAAATTGACCAAAAAGATTAAATTGGTAAATTGTTAAAAGGTATAGGATTGAATTGTCCAAATTAAAAAGTTCAGAACTGAATTGGCACAAATGCAATAGATTTATAATATTTTTGGTAATTTTCCCTAAAATTGAGGCAACGCAATGTAATTCTGGTATGGTTACCTAACTCAAGATCATGTTAGATACGAGGTTTTCGACATGCATGCACGACCAACCATAGGTTTATGTATTCGATACGCAAGTGATGCAAATTCAATAGGGGTCGGTTTTGTTCAGCCTATTTCTTGCCATACAACACAAGAAATGGTTTCATAGAGTCAATGGGTATATCAGTCTTCCTCTCCTTTGGAGGCTCATCATCACAAGTTTCTCTTCTACGAAATCAGTTAGGTTGCTATACGTCATTAGCATAACCAATCGCATCACACTATACTCGCGAACGAGCGATATCATAGTCTACGTATCATGATTGATATTATCTATTTAAAGTCGAATTTAGATATCGATGACGTGAATAAGAAGTCCTTTTTCGTTTTTCCTTTTCGTCATGTGCCGGTATTCTTTCCTAACTCGATATCTGTTGCGATTCTACGGCTGGATTTGATTAGGAGGCTGGATTTTATGCCCAAGTTGTGAGCTCATGGGAGCTGAGATTTTGGGGCTAACATGAAAGACTGCGGCCGTTGAGAGTCGAATTACGTGATGGTTTTTGCTTGAAGGAGAAGATAGGCAAAACAAACAGGTGATGTTGCCACATAAAAGAGAGGAAAAGAATTGGACTTTCTTCTAATTAAAATGCTGAAAACTTTTGGTCCACAGCTATCTACAAAGTTTTGGAAGTGAAATCAAGTCCTTCCTCTTCCCCCGTCCGGGACAAAGGCGAGCCACTTCTTTTGCGAGGCTAATGGACTCGAGAAATAATTACAATCGTTGATCATGTGGAGCCGCAGAGATATGGTACTTATACCGTCAATGGCTCTTATGGACCCGGTCCAAGTGAATTCGGGTTCAGACAAGTCATTTGTTTTTTGGTCGAACTAGACAAGTCTGAACTGGAATAAAAGCATCGTGTAATGGTATTTGTACCGTGGTCGCTCGCTGCCCTTTGTCAATTGCTATGTTGGAAGCTGACATTTCATGATGCAAGAATAGTTGCTCGCAATTTAAATGCATCGTGTAATGGTATTTGTACGCGGTTCAACCGGACCATTTCCATGAGCTCCACATAGGTGATCTATTCTTGCACCTCGCATCTCATCGTGCACCTAAATTGCGAGTGCAACTGTTTATCCACTCTGTTTTTTTTTCAGAATATGGCCACTCGCTACCCGCACATCCTGACCATTTCGTCCACCCCGCCGCACTCGCATCTCTCACCGCACAAGAGAGCGCACGCACGACCCATTTCAATGTCGAAGCAAGCGCACGACGTGCATTGCCTTTCAAAGGTGGGCAAAACTCAATGAATGGCAGTTTGACCTCGCAAGTACAAGCCAAATCATTATTACGGGATCTGCCCGTACCTGCCGCCCAGCCTCTGGCAAAGCAACGCGTGTGCACCACCTTGGAACATAACCAATCGTCGACTCCATGCGCCGTCAGCACTAATAATTCAAACGTAGCAATCTGACGACCGGGTCCTTTCCTTTTCTCGAACGGCAGCAATTTGGGCTGTTTTTTTCCCCCAAAGTCTCGAGCCGTTGCACCTAATTTTGGTGTGGAAAGGCCCACGTTCCGACGAGCCTTAGCTATTGACTCGATGATACCAAACCAGTGGTGGCGATTAGGCTCCGGAATACGGGCACGTGGCTCGGGCGATTCTTCTGGGTTTAGCCTACTTTTCTGTTGGAGAGGCTCTTTGGGCAGACCATGTTAATCTGACTCGTGAACAACGTGTATCGACTCGTAAAAAGAAAGGTCTCGTTTCGAGCAACTAGGTTGCAAAGCAATGCAACTGGCGGGAAACATGCTTAACTTATCCAACTTCATTACGTTAGTTAGACTTCCCTAGTTTAGTGGAAAATATAACATTCCGAAATATATTTTCCAAAAAATGATAATATTTTTCAGTGTTTGGCTGAAACCTGAAAATGAACTAAAAAAACATTTTGTGTTGTTTGTTAAGAAAAATCTGATTTGATTTTACTAAATAGGCATACATTATTCGGGCGTTACTAACATGTGAATGCACAACAGGAGAACTAGGCACGGGCATCAAGGTCTCGAGCGCAGATCCCTGACTCCAGGGCAAGAGCACAAGCAACGGTCCCAGGTACATAGAGGCCGACCCAAGAACCCGATGCTCATGCCTGGGACCCCACTGCCCGTGCCATAACCCCAACTTCTGGGTCCATCAAGGTTAGATCTTGAAACCTAGCGCTCAGGCTCAAGTCCATCGAGGTTGGGCCTAAAACCTGGACCTCGATGCTCATGCCCAAACTCGAGTCCTTGCACCCAGGCTCGAGATCCTGATACTAGTGCCCAGGTCCCCCAGCCCTCGAGCCTGGGTCCATCAAGGCCAAGCCATGGACCTCGATGCTAGTCCCCAGTTCCTGAGCCCCTGGCCTAGGTCTATCGAGGCCTTGCCCGAGACTTTGGTGCTAGTGCTTGGGTCCCAAACGTCTATGCCTAGATCCATTGAGGACGGGCTCATGTCCATTGAGGATGGACCCGATTCCCTGGAAACCAGGTTTAGGCAAAGGCACTAGGGTCTTAGGCCTGGCCTCGATGGACCCGGGCTTGGGCGCTAGGGTATTTCAGTCATGGGCACAAGGGTCCTGAGCCCAGCCTTGATGGACTCAAGCTTGGGCACTAGTGTCCAGTCCTGAGCCTAGCCCTTCGTGGTCTCGGGCACTAGGGACTTGCCCGAGCATGGGCATTAAGGTTTCAGGCGCCGAGGACTCAATCTCGGTTGCTGGGGTCTTGAGCCCAACTTCAATGGACCTAGGAGTGATTGTTGAGGACTCGAGTGGAAGCACGCGGGTCTTGGGCTTGGCCTTTGTGAACCTGAGCCAAAGTGATGGGGAGTCGAGCAAAAGTACCAAGTTCCTAGGCTTGGTCTTTGCGAACTCGAGCCTGGGCGTTGGGGACCCAGCCACGGGCGCTGTTTTCCCGAGCCCAACCTCATTGACTCGAGGTCGGGCACTGAGGTTTCGACTAAGCGTCTTTAAACCCAAGGCTTGGCCTTGATGGATGCCAATGGTCTCGGCCTCTAGACCCAAGTCAGCCACCAAGGGCCCGGGAGCAAGTATTGGGGTTCCTGTGCCCAAGCGCAAAGTTTCTAGTTCAAGCGCCAATATCTAGTTATATTTTGAAAATTAATTTTCAATTTTTTTATAAAGAAAATCACTTTCTTAAATTTAAGCGTAGGTTTTTCGTTAATTGGGAAAACAATTTCGATTGACTCATTTTTCTAAATGACCCAAATGCCGAAAAAACGAGAAAAATATTTTCCGTGAAACAAACAATGATAGTGATGAATCCTATATGAAGCTATTATTAAATCTGTCAAAATGGATCATAAATCCATTTTTAACCCATATATAATGGGCTGATTTATTATATAAGTTAGTTATATTAGGTAAATGAACATAATATGAGTGTTAAATGAATCATAAATAGATCATAAATGAGTCTTAAATAAGTTTACAATTTACTTAGACCCAACTCAGCTCGATAACTCTCTCTTCATTCTCTCACTCTCGCTAAATCTTGCTCGCTTGCTCTGCACTCTCACTTCAGTTTGGTCATGAGTTTTCCTACATTAATTAAATATTAAAGTGTTTTAGCAATGTCGGTTAGATCGAGCGCGGGTCAATAGATTTATATTACGAACAAATGGTCATAAACAGGTTAATGGATCAATTTGGGTCAGACCATTTATGACCCAACCCCGATCCAAACCACCCATTTGATAGGTTAGCCATTATGCACCCAATTTCTGCTTCTCCCATCCACATCTAGCCCAAGTTGACCATCCGATTGCTATGGACAGCAAAACCTATACAATAGCAGTGTTTTTCTGTGCCTTCCGCATATCAAACTTTTCAATCCATGATGCAGCATGTCTTCTATGCTAATACTCTTAAGTCAACCAAGCTAGGGTATTAGGAATCCAAGCAATAAAGAAAAGGAAGAGACTACATATCAAACGAAGCAGGAAAGCCCAGCATGGGCTTCCATGGAGATATCCCTTTGTCGTGCGAGATGTTAGGGACCAGACGCAAACATAGAATCACACACAATGTCAGACCTATGGTTTCGTCAAACAACAATAATACATGTAACATGTCAGTCCTGAGGATGATATTCAAATCAATATGAGCTACTTTTTATTACTCAGAAGGGCTACCCATACAAATCACCACCCAATACGTGAACGGAAAAACCAAATCAACCCTTAACAAATTGCTTATGACCCATGCTTACAAAAGAAGTTCCAAGCACCGTCCCCTATAAAATTTTGCTCTCTCCTGATTGTATAATATTTGCATTCGCAACTTACTCAGTGTTTTGAGAACATGCCTTGGGTTAACGAAGAGAAGTCAAACTCTTTCCCAGATTGTGTTGAAGGAGAAGCAGATGCAACAGTGGGAGTCGATTGATGGTTGGTAACCCCAGCAGACATGAGACCATTGACATTGATAGTTTGCCCCATCGTATACATGCTGCTTGAGGCCAACAGGAGAAGAAATTAACCACCATAATCATACAGTTTATACTGTCTGATACGGTCAAGAAAAGCATCAGATAAGACAAATGTATCAACATGAAAGCAACATTAGACTATAATAAAACAAGAACAGTAATGCCCGGGTAGAAACTGAGTAAGCACCAGAATGTGAAGAACCACTACAGGATTCGATCATGAACAATTTAGACGAGATAATTCATTTTCCCTTGGAAATTATTACCAGTCCATCTCCAGTCAGTGAGATTCAGCTTCACAGTGCAAACTGCAACACCAATCATATGAAGCTTGTGCAAAAATGGTCCTTTCGTGATTGAGCACTCGAGTTTCTTTTATTATGTGTGTGCTTTTTCTCTTCCTCTTTCTTTCTTTTTGTAGTGACGGGGAAGACAAAATGTGCAAATTGTATCCTAGATAGCAATTAGGTGCAAAAGATGTGGGTTTATAAGACGCTCAAGGAAAAGGTTGCAGGTTCTCTTTGAAGTATTTCCTACTTGAGAATCGAATATGATACGTGCGAATACGCCCCTCTAGTCCACCTTTTAACCACTAAACCCAAAATATTGGCACAATCACTTTGGCAATTTCTACTTTCTACAGCAAATATGACCCAACAGTTCTGACATAGGAAGATGTTTCCTTGAAATCTCCACACCGTCTATGCCCCTTTGACCCCATGAAGATAGATAAATTATCAACAAGGCATGTTAAAGAGTGCTCTCAAGTATTTGCTGAGCATACTCTCAAAGAAAGGATTCAGTTTTCATAACACTACAGATCAAGGAAAAAGGTTACTGTTTTGAGAATACTTTCTTAGCAAGTTACCTAAGAGCAGTCATTAGTCAGATCCTTGTAAGTAAATCCCATGTAAACTTTTTTCCATCCCCATTAACCATGTTCGGGAGAGAAAAAATAATATATCTTTTATGTTTACTTGGTTGGAAAGGACTCATGTTTCCTGTACGGAACAGGTAATGGGTCTGTGAAGCAGAGTTTTCAATGTAACGCCTGCACACAGAGTTACTCATTGCAAGAAAAAGAGAACCTATTGAGGCTGAGCTAACAAGGATGTGTGTTTGATTAACAAATATAAAAAGAATATAGGTTGAAGTATTGACGCAATTTGGTATTTAGCTGAACGCTATGAAGCACTCTCAAGGACGTGCTTGTTTTGAAACCCTAGTAATAGAGAACCACTTATCAGCCACAGGGAAGACATTTGTATACTGCCAAGTACAAGAAGGTCATGTCCCGGGTAGTGTCAAAATGTCAAATGAAAAGATCTTCATCTGGACTCATTTCACAACGAAGACACAGACGAGCAAAGCTTTCGAGCCAGGATTCATTCAAATGCGCAATCCCTAGTCGGTTTTGTTAATTTTTCAATCAAGTTTTCATGAGCATGTAAAGTTTAATAGCTTACCTTGATGTCGAATTGTCTGAGAAGTTCCCCGACAGATGTGGAGTTGGTAGGTTGCTCGTCTAATGATAAGAATAGATATGATGATCAGAAACTAAATCTGAAAAGCTCAACCAATTAGCGTAAGCCTCATTATATCATACCCGCATGAATGCCTGTAAATCTGCTTGTCCGCCTATTGGATATGTGTTCCCTGGAACTTGTTGACCCATGTTGGGCCAGTTCATCATAGGGTAATTAGTGCCGTTTAAACCAGGTTGCTGTGTGGCACCAAGAATTTTTGGATCTACACAACCAGATTTCGCTGCTGCAGCCATGAGAAGGGACTGCTGCTGTGCCAGCATCGCAAGTTGCTGTTGATGCATCAAAAATGGCGAAACCATGTTGGTCTGCAAATACAATAAACCATCTCACTGTCACATATACTGTTCCGAGACACTCAATAACAAGACTACGGAAATACAGGACATAGTTCCTAAAAAGGGTCTAGTCGACATTTCCATGTAGAGATTGGCAATTGTTTTGCATTGTTCATATAACATAAGACCACCAACATGCATACCTAAGCCTATTTGATAACATGCCAAATAGTGATTGATTATGTTCTTTTGTTTCCAAAATCAGTTTGGGAATAGATATCCGTTTGTTAAATTTTTTGTGCCCGGGCACAATTTCGCAAAAAGTTGTGCCCAGAATCAGTTTTGAAACAGAATCAAGAATAAAAAAAAGTAGCTTCTTGATTCTGGAACAATTTTTCAGAACTGATTCTTCTTGATTTTTTTCATTTTTTTGGTTGTTGTTCCGGCAACCACCGCCAGCAGCCGCCGTCCATAGGCCAGGGCTGGCGAGGGCGGCTCGCCGCCTTGCCCAGCCAAGGCGAGGCTGACCTCGCTGTCGCCACCCAGGTCCATCGCCTGGGTGGTGACGATGAGGCCGACCTCGCCTTGGCTGGGTGAGGCTCAACCTCATCATCGCTAGGGTTGGCGACGGCGAGGTCGAGCCTTACCCAGATTTGGCGAGGCCGACCTTGCCGTCGCCACCGGCGAGGGCCGTGACACCCTCGCCGGCCTTGGCTTGTGGCCGGTCACCGGCAGCCGGCCATGGCCAAGAAAGGAAGGGGAAAGAAAGAAAAAAAAAAGAGAAATAAAAGAAATAAATATTAAAAAAATTCAAAATTTTATTAATAAAAAGAAATTTTGTGTAGTTACTAAACGCATTTCTATTCTAAGAACAAAAATTTTGGGTAGTTACCAAACGCCTTCAAATGCTTAAATATTGTTTCCGAGTACCGAATAAAAAAAAATCATTTCTGCCCAGAATCCAGATTCTGGGCACAGAATGGTTGCCATGCGCAGCCCTAGAATATAAGGGTGCGCATGAGAATGTTTCTGTGCCCGGGAACTATTTCTGAACAGAAATGATTTTTTTTGATTCTGTGCCCGGAAACAATTTCTGAGTATTTGAAGGCGTTTGATAAACTGTCCAAAATTTCTATTTCTAGAGTAGAAAAGAATAGAAATGCGTTTGGTAACTACACGAAATTTTTGTTCCATAATAATATTTTCAATTGTTTATTTTTTTTTCTTTATATTAATTTTCTTCTTTGGCCATGGCCGGCGCCGGCGACCGGCGGCCGGCCACAGCCCAGGGCCGGCGAGGGCGTCACGGCCCTCGCCGGCCGCCGGCGGAGGCGAGGGTCGCCCTCGCCGGCCGCCGGCGGAGGCGAGGGCTGGACCCTCGCCGCCTGGGCGAGGCCGCCTCGCCCAGATCGGGCGAGGCCGAGCCTCGCCGTCGGTCGCGACGGCGAGGTCGGCCTCGCCCAGAGACGGCGAGGCTCGGCCTCGCCCAGATCTGGCGAGGCCGAGGCGACCCACGGCGAAGCCGACCTCGCCGTGGGTCGCGACGGCGAGGCTCGGCCTCGCCAGATCTGGGCGAGGCCGAGCCTCGCCGTCTCTGGGCGAGGCCGACCTCGCCGTCGCGACCGACGGCGAGGCTCGGCCTCGCCCAGAGACGGCGAGGCTCGGCCTCGCCAGATCTGGGCGAGGCCGAGCCTCGCCGTCTCTGGGCGAGGCCGACCTCGCCGTCGCGACCGACGGCGAGGCTCGGCCTCGCCCGATCTGGGCGAGGCCGCCTCGCCCAGGCGGCGAGGGTCCAGCCCTCGCCCTCGCCGGCGAGGGCGACCCTCGCCGGCGAGGGCGACCCTCGCCTCCGCCGGCGGCCGGCGAGGGCCGTGACGCCCTCGCCGGCCCTGGGCTGTGGCCGGCCGCCGGTCGCCGGCGACCGGCCATGGCCAAAGAAGAACACAAAAATAAGAAAAGAAAAAAAAGAAAAAGAAGAAAAAAAACTGATTCTCAAAATTGTGCCGAGAAACAAGAAGCAACTTTTTTTACTTCTTGTTTCTCTTCCAAAACTGTTTCTCGGCACAAATTTTTGCAAAAATGTGCCCGGGAACAAAAAATTTACCAAACGCATTTCTGTTCTCAAACTATTTCTGGGAACAAAAGAACAGAAATTTTTACTGTTTGGCACGTTACCAAACGGGCCCTAAACATTAAAGTTCAAATGAAATTGAACTGACAAGCGAGATTGGAGAGCATATAATTTAAAGAATTCATTCAAAAGAAAATGATCGAGCACATACCTTCTCAAAAAGGCTCATTATGTCATTTTTCACATCTTTCTGAGGTTTCTCTGAAACTGAGGGAACAAGAGTGACGTCCTTAAAAAGATCCTCAAAGCCAGAAGTGGACTGAGTGCTACTTTCAACAGGTTTTGAGTTACTGGACTTTTCTCTCTCAGTTTTGGCTGCTGCTCCAGCAGCTGGATGTTAAAGGTACAACAGATATCAACAACGAAACCAGCGTCTCTTAAATTAACGTCGAGATTGCTAACGTAAAACCAAATAGAAAGAACAAGCTAGAACAATCCTCGTGTGTGTGCGCGCGCACGCGTGCGTGTGAGAGAGAGAGAGAGAGAGAGAGAGAGAGAGAGAGAGAGAGAGATCATATACTTTGAAAACCAGCCCAATCATCTGTGGAAGCTGCCTCTGAACCGTTTTCATTTGGAGCTTCCATGGATAGCAGGTTGAAAAGGTCAGTAGCATAATCAACTTTGGGAGGAGACACAGCTGGAGCAGTATCTACAGTTTCTTTTATTGCTTCAACAAGTGTCGCAGCCATTTCTGTCTTTTTAGCGTCTTGCAGTTTTGGAGTGGCAGTGACCTGTTCGTCACGAACATCATATATTATGTGATTTGAGTTTTAAGAGGACGAAGTAACCTCAAATTGCCATAAGCATTATTGTATACCGCACTTCCTTATAACTCACTCCACCAAGTGTAGACGGAATTTTCTCAAGTTAAAAGAGACAAAATGCCACATTATGATGCACTTATCAATTTAGCACATCTTCGTGGATTCCTAGAATAAAAAACAGTTTCCTTAGGACATCCGGTGATTAAGATAACTATGAGTAGACTATAATATGGGTCATCGTCGTATCTCACATTAGTCCTGATCTTCCAGAATTGAAAATCTGTATCTAACTCCAACCAATAAATGCTATGGGCTTACAAGTCGATACCTGATCAGGTCCTTTAGGAGGAACGGGATTGCTGTGTTTTGTAAAAGAGGCTTGGCTGTTCCTCCTTTGCTCAAATGAACTCTCGGGCTTGCCTGAAAGTCTCTGCACACTTCTTTCGCCAGGTCTCTGCCACTGCACAGTATCCTTTTCTTCTTGTCCTCTAGAAGGTGACTTGGGTTTTCCATCCCTGGAAACCCACCTTTTCTCCTCATATCTACGAAAATAACCAGTAAACAGCATTGGATGAAGCAATGGATAATGCACTAATCTAAGGAGCCATGACAAACACAACAAAAATGACCGGTAGATGCAAAAGTATGTCACATACTTTGCACGAATAAAATTCTCAATTCCCACTCTGTCATAATTTTGGGGTAGCTCTGCCTCCCAATAGCTATTTGCCTTCTCATTGCCCATGGCTGCACAGCTGCGGGTATTAGCATGCTTTTTCTCAATCTTAGACCAAACTGACATCAATCATGGGAAAGATCTGCCTTACATTGTATGAAAGCAACCTGCTCTGGAAGCCACGTGTCCAAAGTAGCTGATCGGACCTGCAACAAAAGCTTGAATATGATAACTACATCCATTGATCGTTTGTATTCTACCATTTGCATTCAAAATATCAACAAAGGCAATTGCGACAGAGATGGGTTACATGACTAAGGAGCAGACCTAGGGACTGTCATCTCGCTTACATAACTGATGAATGATGTTGATATTACTTTCAAAAACAATGGCAGAACCAACTCAAGAACTCTTTAAGGTTATCTAACCAAGATTACTCTCCAAAAAACTTCCATGAATCACACAGCAGGGAATTGATAAGTTTAGGTATGGTTTCAAAAGCAAACTTCAGCTGAAACACTTGAAGATCGAGTTAAAATGCAAGCTTGCTGCCCTTCAAATTATACAGAAGTGCATTAACTTCATAAATAGTATTGCATTATATCTTCAGGAGCATGTTTGATGTATGCCAGCACTTGGTGAGTAGATATAGCCAGTAGCATGGCTCTGATACGAGACACAAACAATTTCACAAGCAGAATTACCTCCAAATGATCAATCATTCTATCTTTTCTAAAAGCTGACGAGCTTGGAAGAAAAGAAGAACAGCATTTCCACTTAAAGAACCAAGAAGGGATCATAATCCATGTCAAATCACCATATTAAGCCGGTCAGATCTGAGCTTAAAGGGTGAATTTCACCTTTACTACAGTCATCGGCATTTCTCTTCTCACAGGTTTGAAACTAGTCAAGGACATGAAGCTTAGGAATGATGATACGCTCAAAAGGGACATCACTGCCAACTATATCAGGGGTAGCGTCTGTCATTATCTACTGGAGAGAGTGTCAAGGAAGTAGAGACACAAGCTTCTCCAATTTCTCTACAAAGATATAACTCCACCAGAACGTAAGTCTATTTGCTACAGGGATTTCCGATGGTGTTTTTGCTATTCAACAAAGTACAGCAACTGTTTCGTACAAAAGCTAAGTATCGCAACTTAAACTCTCAATTAATCTCATAAATCAGGCAATAAAAGTAAAACATCAGATTGTCAAATGTTAAAATAGTACCTTCGATATATGTACCCCGAGACTTCTATGGATTCCCGAACATTGCATGCATATAAATATCCCTAAATTGACACTAGCCCATCTTGGACCTCTGCACGAAACATTAGCTTTAGCTACAAATAATGGGTGCAAGGAGGAGACAGGTAGCGGTATGGCTAAATCATCAACTACCGAACTGATCAAACCCATAGGTTTGTGCTTTTCCTACTTCAATCAACATTCAAGTATAATCTAACTGCACAAAATTTCTGTTAGCTCTCCTTATACAGTTATACTGATACTTACTTGGTCTTACAATCAGCACATTCCCTGTTCTCAGGCAATTTGAGAAGCCCTTCGAGAATCTGCATAGATTTTTAAAGCACATGAAAATTGGATGGGGGCAAAAGGAATACCAGTAAAGGATAAAACGATGAAGTTTCACTTTTCACAGTCACATAAGGCCTAAAGCAAGCATGAAGAGAGATTGGATCTCCACACATCACGTGCTTCTTCTGGTGGTGAAGCTCTTTCTCTCTCATTTTGCGCCAGAGAAGTCTAAAGACATGTTCTGCAGATTGATTTCCGGCTTATCCCATTCCGGGTTTCAAGCCTAAATCCATGTTCTCATTAAAAGCAAAGACGGAAGCCAAAACAGGACTTTGCCAGAGAAAACATCAGACCGAACAAATCAACCTTGCCCAACAATCCCACGGTTTCTACATAGGACTAGAACAAACACTACTTGCGTTCGCAAGACACACAACAAATGATCCTCCTAATCTGACGAAGCGAAAAAAAAACCATCTTTTGCTCAAAGCGGGGTCAGTCGAATCAAGGGCAAGAGCCGCTTCGGATCAATCTACCGCCGCAGACATGCTTTCAACTCAATCGAAACCGTTCGTTACTTCTCAAAGGCACAACAAGATCGAAGCCTTTCATTTCCGGAGACCAAGAAACGCGAGCCGAAAGCAAACGCGACGCGGGCGACGATCGAGCGGCGGAATCACGCCGGGGTCAACCCGTGGAAAAAGTTTCCCCCCGACGACCGCCGGAGCGAGCGCGCGTTGGTCAAAGCCCGACGAAACGGAGGGAAACGAGGGGCCGAACCTTTCTGTGGTGCGCATTCAGCTCCTTGGAGACGTTGGCCTTCCCGTTCATGTCGAATGGGCGAAAGACCAGAGAGGCTTTCGGTTCTAGAGAGAGAGAGAGAGAGACGGACAGAAGGCTTTCGGACACAGATTGATCTCCGAACTCTCTCTCTCTCCCTCCCTCTCTGCGTTCGACCAGCAAGAGGAAAGCAAGAAGAGAGAGATTGGAGCGCAGTCTAATAAGTCTTTCGCAGTCTTTGGCCTTTTTCCCTTGGTTTTTTCCTTTCCCATCGATTTGGTTTTTTCTGTCTCCAATAAGAAAATGTGCGTGATTCTTTTCATTTTTCGAGGAATTGCATTTTGGATTTTGAACCGCGAGTAAATGAGAAATAGAGTCTCCAGTTCGATCTCGTGATTGATCTCATCTTCGTTTCCATGCTTAGCTCAACGAGTCCGTCTTTTCCGGATAAGTTAGAAAAAAAATTGCACAATTTGACTTTGAGAATATCACGAAGATATTTATTGATTTGAGATTTCAACTCGAGGAAGGCTTAGTATGATATTCTCATCTTTATCGATCTAGTCTTGGTGCTAACTCCGTGATTTTTCACTCCGTAAGTTTGTGTGTTTGGATTTGTCGTAAGAAGAAACTTTTTTCGTTTTCTTGTCAAAATCTAAAAAATTATTTAAATTTTCGAATAACCTAATTTTTTTTTTGGCGAATCAAAGGAAAGCGCTACCAAAAACCCCAAAGCTATGTTACTTGTAACAAATTTACCCTGAACTTTTTTTTGTAACACGAAAAACTCCAAACTATACCACTTGTGACATATTTATCCTACAATACATTTGTCCAAAGGCATTTTCGTCTTTCTCTTTTTTATGGTTTTTTTTTCCTTCTTCTCTTCCCATCCGCCGTGGCCGACGGAGGGAAGCCGGCGGGGATAGCCCGACACCGACGAGGGCCGTCCTCGCCGAATCTGGTGAGGGCAGCCCTCGCCCAACTCAGGCAAGGATGGCCCTCGCTCGCCCAGGTGAGGGCGCCCCTCGTCTAATGCCGGCGAGGGTCGCCCTCGCCGGCTTCCCTCCGCCAGCCATGGCGGAGGGAAAGAGAAGAAAGAAAAAAAAATGAAAAAAAAACAGAAAAAAGAGAAAGATAAAAATGCCCTTAGATAAACGTATTGTGGGGTAAATGTGTTACAAGTGACATAGAGAAAGACAAAAAATGCCCTTAGACAAATGTATTGTGGGGCAAATATATTACAAGTGGCATAATTTGAAGTTTTTCATGTCACAAAAAAAGTTTAGGGTAAATTTGTCACAAGTGATATGGTTTTGGATTTTTGGTGGTGTTTTCCCTCGAATCAATGTGTGGATTCTTATATATTATGAAAAGTCTCAACTGTTCAAGATTCAAAGAAAGGCGCACTGGTATTGAAAAAACAAAAAAAAAAACTAAATCCTAACATAATAAATACTCTAAACTTTTTGTTGCCATCAAAACTCCAAATTTGTACACAAAAATACCCCTAGCCAATCACAAAAAACTCTAAACTTTTCCCACCGTGACACTAATACACTCAAATTTTTTTTTATCCACGAAAATCATTTTCAAGAAAAATGGTTAATTTTCATTTGTTTGGTGGTTTTTCACATATGTGCGGCACTCATGGGGATCAAACCCCAGACTTAATAGCCTCCGACAACATCCCCAATCCCTTTATCGGTAGGGCCTCATGCCCGGTTGGCATCTAATGGTCTAGAGAATCTTTGCAGCTATCCATGCGAACCACTTCGACATGAATACAACCGAAGGATACAGATGGAAATCCTGGTTTCGCAGGTGGCAGTGCAGTGGGCCGAGGAGCCCCGACATGGACGATGGTGGGGCTCGAAGAAGAGAACCCCGTTTTCAGTTCTTGAGTGCGAGTCGATTCATCCCTCTCTACACGAGCGACTCGTATTGGACGGGGAAAAGAGGAGACATTTCGGGGGGGGTTGGCCATGTGATGTCCACGTGAAGAATGACTCCTCCACTGGACAAAAAAGAAAAGGTAAGATTTCCCTCTCCCTAATCATTGAGTTAATAATGTCCAAAGGCATTATAAGATCGTGTTGGTTTTGCACAATGGCTTTCTTATCGGTCCTTATCTTGTTGGATCTTTCAAACTTTCTATAATGTTGGACAATCCCGAATTTCCACCACCCAGTAGTGATTTTTATCGAGCGATATATGTCGGTAGTTTGGTATATAAAATACTAGTTCTTTTGAATTGAAATGATCAATATGCACATAAAAAAAAAAAGCCGTATGATGCAGAGGACCGGACTACCAATCAAGCCTATCCCTCCTTTAAAAATTCCAATTACAGTACATAGGACTTGAAGCATTGACCCTGCTGTCTAAATTCAACTGACTTAGGTATTACCATCTATTTAATAATCCAATTTAAGTGCCATAAGTAAAATGCTTAGCTTTTAATGAGATTAAACTGTTTGATAGTATCCTAATTAGAACCGTGTAGTTATGTTATTAAGCCCCATCAATTATGATCACAGTTACATATTTGATCAATAATTTCAGTACTTAATTTTTCGCCACGTGTTTTTTTTATTTTATTTTATCAATCTAGCCTTCAGTTTTACTATAGGATAGTTAAATCTAATCTACTTGACAAGATATTATCGTGACTGTTGGGCAGAAACGACACCCTAAATAGTGCGACAGCACCCGCGGACGCAGACGCCGTGTCGTATTGGTGCTGAGCGGTGGAGTTTTTCACTTTTCTAGGTTCTTCTCCTGAATCCGAGGTTGAGAAGAATCGCATGTTCTTGTTACGGTTGGTTTCCCAAGAACGAATCTTTAAGACCACTTGTCTCTGCATCCTTACCTGCGATGGATCACAGGTTGGTTTCAATTCGATCGCCATTCTCTTTTTTGATCTTTAGCTATACCCATGCGTGGTTTTCTTGAATTCAAGAGGGCTGTTAATTCCGTTCGCGATCCTGGGTAGGAAGGAAAATTCAAGTCGCGTTGGGTTTCGCCGTCATTTGATGCTTAGATGGTTAACGAGGGCTTGTGCCTCGATTATGCTTACGAACATGCCAATTTGGCTCGCGAATCGAACGTGTTTCCTCCTGTTGGAAGATGTTGTTTCCCGGAAAGTCTTTCTCCGCGTCTTGTTTTTGTACCCAATGCTGTTGGGCTTGTCTTGTATCTTGAGATGGATGTGTTGCTATTAGCTCCAAGAATTTTTCTTCCTCCTAATGTTTCTGACAGAATGTTTTGGAGAGATGGCGGAAGATGTTGTAGCCTTACCCAATATGCCCATCTCCTTGCCTACTGTTATTCAGTCACCTTTGCGTCTAGAGATTGGTTTTTGACTCCCCATTGGCTTTTTTAGAGGTGGAAGTTTCAAAGTTAAAATGATGGAAGGAGAAAGATTTTTGTGTGTAATGTTGATTACAGATTTAAATTAGGACCAATGAAAATGGTAAAGGCACTATACATAACGAGATTTAAATCTCGGGAAATTTGTTAAGAGAATACTGGCTGCACTTCTCTCCTCCTAATCGAAGAAGTTTACGAGTCTTGGCTTTGTGCTGTTTCCTTGTATCTTTCTCTGATTGTGCATTGGAATGCTCAGCGGAGGGCGGAATCTGCTTAATCAGTTTGCGGACAAAACTCCTCAAAATCAGGCCATGGAAAATAGAGAGAGTAATCAGATTGTTAATACCTGGGAGCCGCTTGGGTTTGATGAGAAGCAGGCGGCAGTTCACAAGGAGATGAAGAGAATGAATCAATTGCCTGCAAACAGCACATATGCAACTCATCGCCTGAAGGTTCTCAACAAGTTATTGCAACTAATGACGATTCAGGTGCTTGCACTTTGACTCGCAGTTGCATGTGGAATATGCTTTGCTTTTTTAGGTGGTTTTGGCTTTAACAGATGAGGATCATAAGCAGCTTTAGTTTCCAACACTAGGTTTAGCGAAGCCCTTGGTGTACGTTGATATTTTGTTCATTATCATTGGTTGTTAGTTTTTTCCTCCTTTTTTCTTATTTTGGTATGTCTTTTTCAGTCTAACCTATGAAGCTGTGTATTTCCGTTCTATGGAAATTTGTTTCATCTGTTTTCTTTTGCTGGATACGAAATTATTTCTTTCAATGTTGCGAATGAAGTGAATTGTTTAATCTCGATGTTTTATATTATCTCTTTGCTTGATAACCTGCTTTTGTCTCTTTCTTTTCAATACATGCACTTCATGGAATGCCTTCTCTAGGTTTCCAATCCTATTTAGCATGTCTTGATTTTAACAGTTTGTGGAGTAGTTGCTCATCTACTGATTCTTTATTTCGTATGTCAGAGAACAGCGTCACAAGATGAGGAGCTGGAACTGCTTTTTGCTAGCTTGTCTCTATGATGGAATTTCCTGGGACTGGTTAGTGCTAATCAGTTTGATGCTAAACTCTCGGATTTGGTGATTGATGAATTGTTACATGTTACCTGCTTCCTGAACTACACTCACTTCTCATTGGTTTACATGCATTCTCACCTAATTCAGTTACTCTTTTTTGCAGACTCGAAACAGGTGCTGAGTTCCTATGGTCCCACATGATCAGCACTGTAAATATGTTAATAGGCATTTCCAGAAGTGTCCGGTTAAGCTGGTTGCAGCATGTGCACTGATTTGCCGAGGAACTTCCTTGCCTTCTTTTCTCCATGTATCCGTCGGCAAAACTAATCAGCTGGCAATGGAATGGGAAATGTTACTCTACCTCTTAACCATATCGGAAGGGATGCTTTTCTCTGCATTTGTATCTAATCCTTTTGGAGTTAGCCCGCTGCCCCTTGTACGTTTTGGAGTCGAGCGCATTTTGTGCAATAGGCGTGGTGTTCGGGTTAATATATGACGTGTTTTTTAGATCACTCCTTGACATTTTGACTCCTATACAAGCTGCCTGCTGCTGTCTTTGCGTTGTATTTCATCTCATGCTTCATGGAGCTATTGACAATAGTGGGTTTCCTGAAATGAGATTTTTTTGTGTTAATATCTGGAATGAGCATGTATGGTTTGTTTTTCTTGACAATTGGTCATTTGTATGGTTCTAATTTACTTTTGACTGGACAAGGACTGCAGTCTAGAGAAATTAATCAATTGGAGTCCTTTTGGGGTTTAATGAATGTGTAGACCCTCCGACGAAACTGCACTTTGGTAGCAAACTCCAGGAGGGACTCAGCCCATGATCAAGTCTATACTGACTATGCAAAACACCCATGACAGAAAGAACATAAAATTTTCGAGAAGTTATTGCATGATCTATAGATTTTGGGGAACAATAACATCTCAATTATTAATTCCGGGGGTCTCGTTGTGGGGTCTACGCGACATGATCGGCCGTTGAGTTGAGTGTGATCTATAGTCGGCATATAGTCAGCATATGCAATAAACATCGTCGTTGATATTTCTTCACATTTAGCTACATTGAAGAAATTTGAATGCATAACCTATCATTGTGACCCTAAAATTCAAATTACTTTCCTTTTCTTTACCTGATGAAAGAATCTTCCAGTAAAGTTACGTAGACTTATTGTGTTTTCAGTATATTCAACCAAGGGGGCGACATTGAAACACATGAGACAGAGTTAAATCGAGCAAGGTTCAATGTCAACTGTTAATGAGAAAAATGAGCATTATTATTTGGCCAAAAAGAATGTATCACCGTATTGAAAGTTACAATTTCATATTGGACCGACTCATTAGTCATATGGTGACCATGAATCTTAGTTTCGAAAAGAATATTTTTGTTTTATAATAATCCATTTCTCGAAGTGTCCATATTTGCTACACCATTCTACTTCGTTCTCAAAGAGTTTCTCGCAGCTTCTGGGACGTGCTGGAAGTGCGATCCTCGTACTTGTCTCCCTCCACCTTCGCTTCCCCGCGTTACGCATCATCGGAAGTGGCCTCAAACTATGGCGGCGTGGGCTGCTGCTGCTCGCCAAGCTGCGACTTCTGCTCGGCTTCCTTCTCTGAAACCATCTGCTCCTTGTTCCGCGCCTGGAGCTGCTACTCTCATTCATCGGCGCGGTCTGGCCGGCGGTGGAGGTTGACCCTACTTCCCTCCCTCCCTCCCTCTCGTGCTTGTTTGAGTTGAAAGCTTGAATATTTTGTGAAAATTTGGGTTGAGAACGTCTTCTGAGAAAGTGAGAAATGATTCTGTTCATTAGCATATCACGTTCTTGTACAATCGATGGTCGCTCGTTTGATATGCGACTTGACCCAGTGAGAAATTTATAGGGAAGCATTCGAGTTGGTTTATATCCTTACGTCTTCTGGGGATCTCTTGACGCAGAACACCATGGACCGCCAAAGGTGAACTTTTGGGAGGACCCACTGAGTCCTTCTAAGTGGAAAGAGGAACATGTAAGTTGTCCCAGCTTTGTGTTTGCTTCATCATGCTATGATGATAGATATCTACTATTTTGGGAATATGATGATCTCATTGGTGTTGTCCTAGTGTTACATTTGAGAATTAGAGTTGAACCTTAGCGTGTTTGCAAAAGAACTTCTATTGTGTGTATACCATCAGGGGCAAGATTTTATTTCCACAAGAATTAGTTAGAGCTAGACAATTACATATATCCCTTCGAACTTGAAGAAACACTCTCCCCACCAAGAACATAACTCAAATTAACACCTTTTAGCCTTTTGCTGTTGCTTGTGTCAGCCAAAGTTTATGAATTCGAAGTTGAAATTTGCCTGTTATGCGGGCTGCTGATGATTCCTAAACTTATGGTCTGTTGCTTGGACAATGGTTTGGAAAAGAACTGATTGACCATCTAGTTTTACGCAGTCTAAATCAGGCTCCATCGATGATAGGAAAGATTCCTCTATCTGTGCAGCTGCTGTTGATGAAATCTTTGACATAGCCCACTCTGTTCAGTCTTTCGTTGCAATGCGACTCTTGGTGTATTTCTTATGCTTCCTTCTCTGATGGCATCCTTCTTCGGGCTTGTCATGCATTTGCAGTTCGTAATTGTCTCCTTAACTGGCTGGGGGTTACTCTTCTATGGGGGCTACAAGTATTTTACGAGAGGAAAGAATGAAAAGAAGGAAGAGGTACTTAATTATTGCATTATTGCATGTTAGGACGACAAGTTCCCATCTTCTGGCGGTTCACCTACTTTCTTCAAATTTCACTTGAGCACCCGATGTTGGGTTCACCATTTGTCATGCGTGTGAAAGCATTTGATTGCATTATGTCTCTGATCCGATGTTAGAAAAACTTGTGTTCATATATACAATATTAAGTTTCATCCTTGTCACACCTTTCATTGCATGAGCAGCATCGTTACCAATCTTAGGTTAGTTGCGACACAAGTGAAACTGCGTGTGATCAGAGGGCAGTCGGGGAAGTCCTAGATTCATCTCATATACTCCTCTGGTGTACGAGTGACTACGAGGAATTTTTCATTCGCCCTCTTTCAAGCTTTTCACTCTCTTTGCAGAAGGCTAAAGAATCTTCGCACTGAGGACGGAGTCGTCGCACAGAGAACGTGGTCGCAGTTAAAATACTTTCATAAGCTCCGATATGTAGAGAGAAGCCTGTACTTTCATGTGGTGATGAACTGTTCAAATTCAGGGTGCTCTAACTTGTACATGACTGGAATAAGACGGGGATGAATAGATTATAAATGTTAGCATCAACCGGTTTTGCTGTTTTCCATCTATGCAGCGACTTCAATTTCCCATTCTTCGATGTACTGAATAAGCGAGCTTGGCTAATTTTCCGCTGTATCAGCATTTCGAGGTACACGTACCATTAACGAAGTCCAGAAAAGTAAAATGACAAAAATTGGAACTGAAGCTTTCGATAGGCAAAACACCTAAAAAGATGGCGAAGAAAAGGAACCGTTACACCCAGAGGACCTGGCATCCAAAATTTCAGTTTTCGCCTAAGTTCCTCCATGGGGACACTCAAACAAGCTCAGAAACATTTTATATGGAGACATACACTCAATGAAACCGGTATCAGCGTTTCTCAAGCAGCAGCTACAAATTACCATACGCGATTGTCATTTCCCCGCCAGAGATGTATCCAAAGTCACTCTCTCTTTTTGCTGGCAACTGTCGTCGAATCATCTTTGTATGGCTCCACACTGTATGCATACTGCTGAAAGAAAGAAAAGAAAACCATCTCTATGCACACCAACGCATTCTGAAGTGCTTCCTCAATGTGCTCCACATCCAGCCAGAAATGACGAGACCGAATTATGCCCAGCGCTGCAAGAATATCAAGCGCCACTCCCTGCAGGATAGGTCACAACAGCTATCGCTGAATTGATGTCCAACACACACAATTGCACGCATATCATATAAAAATCACTTAGGATCTGTAGCTTTGCAATATGGTTGGTCATTATAATAAAAAGTCGAGCTTTTTGAAAAGCAAAGCGTACGGGTTTTTGAAATTTCTCTGGGACCTGAGCATATAATCTTACAAAAAAAGTTCTCTAACGATAAATATCATAGGAATTTCGTAATATTGGGGACAAACCTAAAAGAAAACAAAACAAGAGTCGGTGGTAGAAAAAGCAGAACTTGCATCCGTTTGGCTTGTCCCTCATTCACCAAGATAACAGGATAACTGTATGGCTATTTAAGCTTACCTGCCAAAAGCAGAAAAATACTATCCCTTTGATGCACAAGAACTTGGCAAGAGGCTTGTGCGGTTCCAACTCCTTAGAGAAGACATGGTAGAAAAGCACAAGAGAATACAAAGCAAGCGAGACTGAAATGTTCAGAACAATAGTAAATGTCCAGCTGAGCCAGCTTGAATATATTCCAAAGAGTTGAAAAGTGATAATTAGGATGGAGCACAAAGGCCGAATCACCACAAACTGCCATGTCCAGTACTTAAGAAGCTTTAATGTGCTGTGATTCAAACGAACTGTCCCGGGCTGCAATAGATAGATTGAACCATGGGTTGAACTCAAGTGTTTTTTAACATATCTCAAATACTCAAACTGTAGAGAAACAGACAGGGCAGTACTAATGCCTGAATTAGCATAATAAGAAAATGGAGACCAATGGATCAAAATTTCAATCATTGCATAACAAACCTTCTTACTAACAATGCTAAAGGTGACTCCTTAATAGTTAGAGTGAATGTATAGTACGCTCCATCTCTAAAGAGCATCATCAGTGGTCTCATGAAATATGTTGCTATTTAAAGTGCACTGATATGTCAGAAAATTTTCTCATTCTCATTACATCAACACGCCGTGCATGCTATTTGAGAGAATTGAGGTTGATAAATTAACCCCTCAAGAGCTGCACCAGCAAAAAAAGAAGGCTGCCACGCTCATCTTCATATCTGTTCAGAAGTTTATAGCATGCAATCATATAGGTGGGATATAACATGTAATTTGCACACTATTAATTAAGATTTGAGCTCGTGGGACCTCTTCCAAGCATTAGGGGATTAGAAAAACCTTCTAGATTTCCAACAAATTTCTCAAGACAGATACGTAGACATCCAATAAAACGGAATGACGATTGAAGGACACGCATTTGCCATTGACTGATGTAAATTTCCCCAGCCACACTAAATGTTCCTGAAAGTGCAACATGTAGCCATGCGGAGTCGCGGACATTCATAAAGTAACCCAAGAAGAGAACATATGTACAAACTCTACCTGGAAGAGTGTCATTGGGAATGAATGGTGAATCTCTCTCCCTTTAATTTCATCTGGGACTATGTTTTTGCTAATGGATATGTTCAAGTAGCTATATAATAGAGCCAAGAACTTCGCAATCACCTGCACATGATAGGCACAAACATTCAATTCATCTAGATAACTTCACCACCATCTAGATAACTTTACCACCTGCATGAGTCTTCTTCTAATAATGCAACATATTGTGATGGAGTAATCGACGTCGATAAATGAATTGGAGTATGTGACTTGAAATATCATGTCCTTACCAGAGCTTCATAACACTCCTTTATTGAATCCAAGAATGCGAAAAACACTTTGCTTCCTTCATAGTCTAACAAACCAACATACGAGTCCAGAGCATATACAGGGGCCATAAGGATGATGATGATTATGGCCTTCTGCTCCTTCGGCTTCTTCCAATAGAAGAAATGCTCGGAAAGAAGCTGTACAGAAAAGTGCGTCGTGAGCATCACGCAGATTGTGGAACCGAGAAGAGTAAGCTGTCCGGGATTCATTGTCGTGGTTGTCTGTTTCACTTGAGTAGAATTGGTACCTGCAAAAATGGCATAAAATTCTTGAGAAAATTAGGCCAACATAACCAACGGATCGGACATCAGCCCCGAGTTTTCTAATGCATCCATAATCTTATTCCAAACCATACAAAACGGAACTAAAGCACGGATTTTACAACCTCGATACAACAAGAAGATTCGGCCGAACGCTTCACACTAAGAGACAATGACAATAGCCACTCAAATTTCGCGCAACAGGGGGGGACTGTTTCTTCTCTTTCGCGACCATTTATATCCACTTCAGACACGGGTGGTCGCAAATTCGAAGAAACCCGATGCAAGTAGAATTCCATGATTTCCAGGACTCACCCAGCGAGCTCAGGAAGAGAGAAGTAACACACACCCACAATCAACTGAACGAAGAGAAAAACAAAAAAGAAGCGAACTTTTAGCTTTTCGAGCTTTCTGAAGTCAACAAAAGTAGCTCTTGTCGACGACTGAAGCTAAGCCCACCTCCCGCAACGGCGCGATCGACGGAATCCTCAGGTATTCAGCTAGTACAAACCAGGAAACCGGAATCGGACATCGGCAACACCATCGACCCCTGTTCGTGCTGCTACTCTACTACCAACTTATCGTCCAAACGAAGGGGGGCGTTCAGCGGCTGAGGAAGAATCGAAAAGCAGAGAAATTTCGGAACTCTTCGCTGATCGAAGTAGAGAAGAAACACTTGCCAGGAGCGGAGAGACACGGTCGCGTCTCGAGTTCGATGGAGCTTCAGCCTGCGATCGTCGAAAGGAAGTGGGACGCGAAACGATGAAGGCGAGTTTGCCGACCGTCGATCTGTGTCCGTACATCCTACTGTTTTTTTTTTGTTTTTGTTTTTGTTTTGGTTTTTGTTTTTGGATAATTATCCAACAAGATGTACGATGACAATTTAAAAAAATATATTTTTAAAAATGATGGTTTATATAATTTGAAATAATTAATCAATTAGAAATATTTTTATTATCAATAGCAATTTATGTTTAAACATTTTTGTGGATGATAAAAATATTTTTCATTTATTTTTTTAATAAACAATACATATGATTATTTTTAAAGAAATATTTTCTAAAACATTTATTTTTTGCGAAATAAATGAAACCTTTAAAACTAAATCTTCTGAATTCGGCTTTTCGCATGATATGGTTGTATTGTTGAATAAAGAATGTAAAACATAATTATCAAATGAAAACCATGCCCATGATAATTAATCGCAAGAATAATAACTTTTGCTAAATCAAGCAATCGTCGTACCCGGCATGGTATGACTAAATATTAGTTACATCGAAATGACAAGGAAGTTGAAATTCATAAATTTTTACTCCAACATCGAAGACGTGTGGATAAATGCTCTTGCAGATTCGTATCATAACTTGTCATCTCATTATAGAAAATTTCTAAAAAACATATTTAATGCATATAGCATCATTAGGAAAATTTCTGCCAATCGATTACTTTTAGGGATTTTTCTAAATTAGTAAATCTCAACTTATCGCATTGCATTGCGACATGATAAGGGATATGTCGAGGAATGCCGCTGTAGCTCATATTAAATCTTCCTTATAAGGACACCTTCGATTTTCAGTAGACTAGTTACATATTCCATAAGAAAAAGATTATGATTTGAAAATTATAATACTTTCTCATTTAATTATTTAACAAGTGTCTCGAGAACATTTCGGTTATAAAATATAGTAAAGGCAAAGTGTCTTCTTAGGAATGCTTTAGAGAAAGACCCACTCATAAACAAACGCTGCTGCCGTTTCAATGGAAGTCTAGTATCCCTCGATACAGCTATCATTTAGCAAGTTCACACAATTCAGCAGAAACAGAGAGACATGCAATGGACATTAACAGGTCATGAAGAAAGAGCCTTCTGTAATGGAGATTTCTCTCGCCAAATCACAAAATTGTGAGAAATCAACTGTCTCTTCGGCATCAGCTATCGACGCTTTTACAAACAACATCCAAAAGAGTGTACACACAATCACATTTTGCAGAGACGAAAAGGCCGGAGAAAAGCACAAAAGCACCTACTGTGAAGCCTGACCAGGACCAACAGGTGCCCCGCGAGTCCAGCAAAATTTTCCTCCGCCTCTTCTGCAAATGTGAGTAATACATTGCTTGAGCTACTCCACAACACATCACAGACAGTTCTTCGGTGATTACCTCTCCGAAAATGGCCATTGATCAGACGCAAAAAATTGTTCAGCAGACCTAATCAGTGTCCTTCAGACTGCAATAAATTTTGGTGTCTCCTAAATTTGATAATGAAATCCTTGCCAAATCTATGTAAGGTAAAAAATTGGTAGGGTACCAAGGGCTAGCTAAGTATGTACATTGTTCTTATATCCATAGGAAAGACGATTCTTGCTCCTAATTCTCCGGGCGCTGGCAATGCTGCTAATCAAGGAGTTAGCAAAATTTACCACCGCACTAAGCCCCATTAACTTCAAACAGAGTGTCTTAGTCAAGTACGATAATCTGCTGTCATCTCCCCCATTCATTAATTGCAGGTCCTTAGCCTCTTCACACGGCAGTACTGTGTAGAGCATCAACAGTCCATTAGCAGAGTGCTCATCGAAGCTATCTAAATTGCCAGGCAAACTGATCTTATTACTGTCAAAGTTAACTCTCAATATGGCCATTGATTTTGGGTCATCATTTGAAGGATCGAAAATGACCATGAAATTCCCAAATGCTAAATCAGGATTCAGGAACAAATCCACCAGCAAATCGCTGCTTGGCCCGACATTTCTCTGCAAAAATTTTCTTGGAGTGGTTTCCCAATCCCTGGCAGCACGAGAAATGTGTGAAGCTTCTTTCAGGCCACTCAAGAAGGCACCATGCATGCTGGCTGGGTATTGCCTACTTGTGGCTTCCCCAGCGAAAAAAAGCCGGTCCCTCACGCTCTCCCCAAGTATGTCATAATCGATACCAGACGAGTCCACTCTTATATGGGAATATGAACCATAAGAAAGGGGATCGCTTCCCCATCTTGTACATATTGATTGTATGGGGTCAGGCACATCAATGCCTTTTGGATGATATATACCTGTAAGAACCAAAAATAACATCTAAAACAAGAATCGTCCCCAAAAAACAATCTAAAACAACAGAATGGACATGGAACATTCTGAAAAATGGATTGAAAAGAAAAGAAGCCCTACAATTCTTGTCTTTTGAAAAAAATCAGTGGCATAAAAATAAGCTAGTCAAGTCAAAAGCCCTTGAAGATACTTAAAGTACCTCTGAGTATGCTCAACACACGACTGAGTGAAGTGCATGGATCCATGTATTCAAATGCTTGGGCAGCTTCTCCGGCCACAAGTGCAATAAGTACGGGACCACCTGAAACTGTGTGATAACTATAGAACAGAAAGAACTCTCCACGGTTTTGGCCTTCTTCACTGAGACAACCAAATGTGTCCAGATCTTCTCCCCAGAAAACATGAGGAAAAACCATCGCCACTTTATTTAATAATCCAAAACCCAACCTTTCAATTGCTTCAAGCTTCCTTGGAGGTAATTCTGGCTCAAATTTTATGGTTCGTTTCTTCAAAACACCAAGTGGTACAGTGCATAGGACTGCATCTGCTTGGAACACTTGATCCCCAGCAATTACCTCAACCCCATCATTGTTATATCTTATCGTATTCACAATCTTGTTATACAATATAGGAACTCCTTCACTCAAAGCTTTTACCAATCTCCCATTCCCTCCGGCGAGAAAGCAATGATCCCCACTCATTTCATAAGGATCATCCTGATCCCAGTATGCTGCCGACAAATTAGAAAGACATCCAGCATTGGCATATTCCAAGTTTGCAAAGTGCCAATCAAGAAGTTGCATTTCCTCTCTACTTTTCGCCACACCATACAATTGCCTCAGTGTCTCCAAGACAGCGCCCAAAGAGATATCATGAGCAAAACCACGCTTTATTTGTCTCAATTCCATGACCTTGTCCAGCAATCTGTTAAAGATAAACTCAACCTTGGAATCGGTTTTCTCATCAACAGGTGTGCCATCAGGTTTATACAAAGGGCATTTATCTCTGACCTTATGAAGAGGAATAGAGAGTTGCCTAGCAAGAACCCCAAGAGGATTAGCATGAATGCCTGTAATCACACTGCCACCTAGATCCACAGCTGCAAAATCACCCTTCTGACCCATCTTTTGAGTATAGACTCTACCCCCGGGCCTATTTCTACCCTCTAGAACAAGCACCTTGAAACCAAACGAAAGCAGCTGTTTCGCTGCTGCAAGCCCAGCAAGTCCTGCACCCACAATTATAACAGACCCTTCAACAACTTCTTCAGGCATTGGAGGCAAGATCCCATAGTTGATATACCCATTGTATGAAAGGAAATCATAGGCTGAACAAATCAAGTGCTCGTACTCACTACTGACGGTCTCTCTTATCCTATCTTTTGACAACCACATCTGTACATTATTCCTCCACTTAGCCAGTATATGGTTCCTTACAACGATGTAGTCATTTTGCTCTTTGCCACCCAACTGCCTCACCACTCCAGCCCGAATCTCCTCTTCGAGCAACGCATCAATCGGGAAGCCAAGAGAGATAGCCATCATGGCCTCTGTTTCAGTCTCTTTCTCCAAATCCTCCCTTGTCCTCCTCCTTTTCCTTGACACGCCACCCAAGTGTGAATCTTCGAGCTCATCAATCAAGTTCTCGTTGTAATTCTTCTGACCTGCTTTCTTTCTCAACGACCGCTTAGGAACTAAGCCATCGGATAATAATCCGTCCATCTTTGCCTCCAGTTAGCCTCGACCTCCCCACGCCTTATCCAAAAAACATATCTTTGGGAATCCC
Organism: Syzygium malaccense; assembly: GCA_031216405.1. NCBI lineage: Eukaryota > Viridiplantae > Streptophyta > Magnoliopsida > Myrtales > Myrtaceae > Syzygium > Syzygium malaccense. Next base: position 3,106,005 of record CM062258.1, on the reverse strand, counting down.
ACTCATTATTTCCGTTGCGAGAACATTAAATGGGCAATCTTTCCCAAGCATGCACCAAAAAGACACCAAAAAAACCACCCCACAGCCTTTCCATTTCAAAAGGCAGGCCTTCTATTGCTAAAAGAACAATCTCGCACAATTCACATTATCATCTTCACTTCCATTATCACATTCAATAAAAGCATGTCATGTGCAAATTCAAACCCAATATACTCCACAAATCATCAAACACTCAATAAAACCGCATTGCAAGAACGGGACAACGTGGAGTGACTCTAATGCGCCTCAACAAGCCTCCATTCTTCAAACTTTTGAGATTTAATGAAACCCGCAATGTGAAGCACGAAACTTTTTGATGCCAGAAAGACCGCAAAGACACAGGAATTGGCGAATCGCTCACCTGGGTCCAAATACAGCAAAAAGTTTGTAGAAATTTGGCCGAACTGCCTGGATGCGAGTTAGGGTTTATCGAGAGCGTCTTTGAAAATAGGGGAAACGAGTTGACTCAGTTCAATTGGAAATTGGATTGGAGGGAACTTAAGTATCCTTGTGGGCCGCCTAACACCTTGAAGTGGGCCTCAATAAATGGGAAAACACAGAATACGTGTTTTTTTCTTGATTTCTATTCGTGTCAATTCAGGAAACAAAATCCAAATTAATAATTACCTTTCTCTTTTTTTTTCCTTTTTTTCTGTTTTCCTGTCCAAACCAAGCAGGATTAATTTCTAATTTAATGACTTATTGTATTAAATATGGTTTGGTAAAAAAATGAAAGAAAGGGAAATTGGTGTGCATGGTTGTCATTTCAAATTGACAACAAACCCATGAATCAAGCTATCTCTCAAGCCTCGGCGTGTAGTCGAGAAGATAATTAGAGTATTGGTTATACCGCATGACAATGACTCGTGGAGAAGTAAGACAATGAAAAGCGAATGATTGCAAATTCAAACTTAAAATTGGTTGGGAGACATATCGCAAGGATAATATGATTTGTCTGTTACTTATGCTGCGTCGTTTGTGTAATCAATAGATAAGACATCTCTCTCTGAACTATGCAATTAATTGAATTTTCGATTTGTCGATAACACGGGGATTTTAATGCTGGTGATTAATCTAGTGTTTGGATGATGGAATTTGATCTAGATTCACTTATTCCTCGCCTCTGTATATACCAAACTCATATTTTCCAAAGTTTTAGCATTAGTAGGCCGCTTAGCTTCCGTCCAATTGGAAATCACCGGAAAAATAATATGGTGATGCGTCAAGTGGACCATTATTCTATAATTCCTTTTTTGATTGTGGAAGGCTTGATCTGAATTTTGATCGCACGTGTGATACACCTTGTGAAAGTCAACTGCAGCTAGGAAAATGACCAATCACGGTCTTCTTAACTCTTCACTACTCGTAATTCTAAAATAAAAAAGAGTGTGGATTCAGTAACGCTTTAACTTCAATCGAACGTGACACACGAGATACAAACGGAAGATAGAAACCGTGCGCCCCCTAGAACGTGTCTTGCGCAAGCCTAAAAAGGCGACGTCAGCGGTGTTGAGTACACCGTAAGGTGTGCGTTTCTCTCGGCCATGGCCCGACCTCGATGCAGTGTTTCGTCCGGTTGCTGCTTGGCCGGAACAGACCCGAGGCACGTGACCGCCGCTCCGCACAGTTTCTCTTGCACTGTGAAGGCACATGGTCAGGCACCAGAATTTTGTAATAGCGGGAGAAATGAAGCAACATGCAAGCCCCTAGGCATTGACCCAGATTTTGTAGAGCACCACTGTCCCCAGTGCATTCAAGCACACCGACGCAGTCCATGTTCCTGAATTCCAAATCAAGCGATATCTTTAAGACTATCTCGAGCTTGGATTCTGCAAAGTTTAGGCAAGACAGATCCAAAACGGTTCTACTTGTGACTGGCTGAAATTCTATAAAAGGCGCGGAGCAGAACATAGTACAGGCAAGGCGGAGTCGAGTTCCGGCCGAAGCTTCTTTCTCTTTCCTTAATCAAGGCCAAGAGAGATGAGGTTGTCCAGAAGTTATGGCTTTCTTGTCATCGTGTTGCTGATCGTGTGGGGTTTGGCACAAGTTCATGGAGCCACCATTTCATGCATTGACAGAGGCAGTCCATGCTTCCTTAAGAAGATGACTTGTCCTGATGAATGTCCCTCCACTTCACCCAGCAATTCTAAGCCCAAGGTCTGCTACGTCAACTGCAATTCCCCAATCTGCACGCCGGAGTGCAAGAGTAATGTCGCTTTCCTAGACCTCTCTCGATCTTCCGTCACTTCACATGTTGTCACTTTTCGGCAATTGATCGATGCACATTTGTTGGTCTGATGGTTTTGTTCAGTGTTTCGTTACTCTAATGCTGTTTTAGATTTGTGCTCTAGTTTCAAATGTATGCGAAAAGAAGCGCAGAAATAAGTGACTGATTCATCTCGAGTCCATTGAAAGTTTCTTTTAGCACTCGCCAAGATCATTTATGTCACACCCCGAACACAACAAAAACGGGATTATAACACGGCCGTCCTTTCACCCAAAGGACGCAGCCTCAACTTAAACAAAACCCGAATAACATCAGAGCTTTCCAAAACCATCAAAAGGATATATACGAATCCAATAAACAAGCTATTCCAATAACTCAACGTCACTATGTACAACGTACCCAAAATCCCACAATCAAAAAGAAATTCTCCGACTAACACCCGCTCATGCCCTACTTGCGGCCAGCAGAAGAACCTGAAAGGTATGTAAGATAAGGGGTGAACTACCACGGCTCAGTAAGTAACATTTCTTCTAAGCGGATCGAATAATTACTATGCAATAGTATCAAAAAAATATCACAGCCCATAACTCAACCTCAATGTACAATATAGCCAAAAATATCTCAAAGGTATAATAACTTTTCAATAAAAGTCATTCGTATCAGATTTCTCAATAAAAACTCACTTAACAACAATAGCCAATCATCAATGGTCTATCCATTGACTAATCTCATCACATAACACGTTGATAGTTCATCCATCAACCAATCTCATACTCGTCATCAAACTATGGTCAAGTTTAACGCCGTGACAAAGGCAACCAAGTTTACCTCTCTTGGCAAGGTTTACCACCTATTATAAGCCGGCGGTTCGGTCCATAAGGATATCCTGACAGTATACATACTCCCCCCTCAATGGGTTCTCAACATAGTAATACGAGCAGCAGCAACTTATAACTCAATCTAGAAATCCATAATCAACACCAATAAATCCATTTCACAAAACATTTCGTAACAAGAATAGCCCTCAGCTAATCCTCTTCACAAAACCTTTAATATAAGCATTCATAAAAGCTTCATTTCAATAACGTCATAAGACTTTTCAACTCATTTCACAATCGACAAAAGGTAGTAAATGATCGATCCAATTCATGCAAAAAACATGCTCCACTGTATTAAAAATTATGTCTCATTATCAAAATTTCAATTTATAAATTCATAGAAGATATAATGTCCCTCACCTGGTAATCCAAAACTAACCCATATGTGTTACTTGAGTCGACGGTTCCAAAATCCTATCAAACATACGAAAAACGAATCAAAACCGAGTAATACTTCCCCCTAACGCGCGACTCGAATAAGCTAAGGCTAACTAGCCAATAATACGACACCCACTTACCTACGACGGCTTGCTCAATGGAAAAAATCTAATGCCAACCACAATAAACAACTTGCGCGCCAAATTTCCACGCGCCATAACTTCCTCCACCGGACTCCGTTTTGCTCGCTCTTATAGTCAAAACGAAACTCATCCTGCATACTATGGATGTCCCAACACAGCCAACCCAAACAACAGCCCAAAAACGGCAATAAAAGCCCTTGAAAGTACTGTTCACGAAATTCCAGATTGTGCTCTCAACTTGAAAATTTGATTCCGGACAAACCGTATCTCTGAATCAATATCCGTCAAAACGCACAGCCCCACAACACCATAATCTTTCATTTTCATGGATATTTAAGACTTGACAACCCAAAAACTTGGACTATGCAGCTCAAATCCACATAACTCTTATTTCCGAGCTCTAATCGAAAAATTATTCCGATAAGACTAACGAGGGTTGCGAGCACTTACTAGTCGTTGCGTTACGTAGTTGGAATGGCTCGGCGAGGGCCCGCACGCACAAACCCTCCCTTTCTCCTCTCCTTTTTCCTTTTCTTTTCCTCCGTTTTTCTTCTGTTTTCCCCGACCAGCCGCTGCTTTCTTCCTTTTATCTTCACTTTTTGACTTTTCTTTTTTTTTTATCCTCCTTCAGCCTAAGTCTTTTGACCTGATCAAAAGAAGAGGCAAATATTACAATTTACTTCTATTTGGTAACTTTGCTATGCTTTTTGCGTTAATTGTTGCAGACAAGAAACCAAGCTGCAATGCTTCTGGCGCAGCATGCTTGGACCCCAGGTTCATCGGTGGAGACGGCATCGTCTTCTACTTCCATGGCAAGAGCGAGGAGCATTTCAGCTTAGTCTCCGATCAGAATATTCAGATCAATGCCCGTTTCATTGGCCTCCGGCCTGCCGGCCAGCCCCGAGACTACACGTGGATCCAAGCCCTCAGAGTTCTCTCAGGCTCTGAGAGCTTCTCTATCGAGGCCACCCGAGCCGCCAAGTGGGACTCTGAGATGGATCATCTAAGATTCTCTTACAATGGGAATGAACTAACCGTGCCAGAGGGAACTCCCTCCCCATGGCATTCCCCTGAAGGTGACTTCAGGGTAGAGAGATCGGCGAGCAAGAACAGCGTCACGATCACTATCCGACAGTTTGCCAGAGATTTCGGTCAATGTCGTGCCCATGACGAAAGAAGACGTCCTGATCCACAACTATCAAATTCCTTCCGACGACTGCTTTGCTCACTTGGAAGTGCAATTCAGGTTCTTCGGCCTCTTTCTGAGAGTTGAGGGAGTGCTCGGCAGGACAACCAGCCCGATTTCGAGAACCCAGCAAAGCCAGGGGTTGCGATGCCGGTCGTGGGTGGAGAGGACAAGTACAGGACTTCATCGCTCCTCTCGGCCGATTGCGCAGCTTGCATCTTCTCCCCAATCATGCATCTTAATCAAATGCAGGATTCAATGGTGATGGAGTATGGTACTCTGGACTGCACAGGGGGTGCTACCAGTGGGAATCGCATTGTGTGCAGGAGATAATTGTCAAATACTTTGAGCTTGGTTGGTCGAGAAATCAATTAAGACAAGTTCTAATAAGCTTAGGGAATAATAAGGTGGTTTCTTGTTGCCCCTGCCAAAATTTTGATGTTTCTTATGTAGTTCCAGTATTCTTCTGAATCCGACAAGAGTTTGAATTTCAGCGTGCCAGTGATAACAGTGAGAAATCTTACTTTTATTGAGATCGCGAATGTCATTTGATACATGAGTTTCATTTATTTTAACCCTTAATACAAGAGCAAATCTTGCATGTGTTCAATACACGTGAGCTCACACTATCTTGAATCGTGTGAATTCCATGTGGAGTTTTTTAATATTTAATGATTAAAATGAAGTAAGCTCACATGATCTAGGCGATACAAGAATTATTCTAGATAAACTGAAACGACATGATCTAGCAAGAATTATGTGGCTATGACGGTTCATTCTATAGTTTTTGTATGGCTAGAACCATTTTCAATGATATTATAGCTTATATAGGACTAACACCTATGTGTAAACCTCTAGAGGTTTTCAAGACAAAGTATTGCGAGGAATTATCCAAGATGAGAGCATGAAAACTTCTAAGGACCTTTCTTGAGTACACTAGAATCTTCTTGATGGTAATATGGAAAATTGTACGCAAGGGCATTCTAGAGTATTCTCCGGGGGGTAAAATGAGAAACATACTTGTATTTTAGAGGCTTGACATCAATCTCCACCGTTATATTGGGTTGGAGATTAGCGGTTGTAATCGAAGGGGTTCTAGAATAAATAGAGTCCTTTCCCAGCACGGAGATCGACTTCAAAGTCTACGACAGTATAGCCATTCCCGTTCAACAATCCCTTTCAAAGTCTACCATGATACGACCATTCTTCAAATTTTCAAATGTTTGAACTAGCGTCTATGGTCCACGTCCTTGTTCGGTCGAAACGATCAAGCGCGCAGTAATGTCCGGAAAGATCATGCTGGAAAATGGGTACAATCTTGATGATGGCCTTGAATTATATGGACAGGGTACCTAAGAGCCCATAAAGGCTTTCTATTGAAAGTATTGTACGTCTAACCAATGCGAAAGCGCGTGCATTTCTCTAGAAAGAATGAAAATTGTTGTTTACGCCTTTTAAAATAGGCGAGGCTAGGTTATCTTCTTTCTCTGCCGCTTTCGCTAGGGTTTCAATCACTCTCTACTCTCAAACCCACCGTTTCTCTCTCGCTATCGATACCTTTGCTAAGTGTCAGCTTAGATCCATCCCCAAATTAAAAACCTTCACATTCTTTCTAATTTTCCACTTCCTGAATGAGGCCGAGGAAGAAATTTCTAAGGTCGCACGGCTAAGGAAACACTAGATGAACCAGTCTGTGACAAATACATCAAAAACATGCATGTAAATCTCTCTCTGTTGAGTTCTCTTCATAATTCTTTAGACTTATCTTTCTTTCTCGACGACCCCTTAAGAATTAAGCTTAATGATGCCATCTTTATCACCAACTAACCTCAATCTCCCACACCTGACTCAAAAAACATCTCTTTGGAAACGCACTCATTATCTCCATTGCACAAACATTGAACGTGAATTCTTTTCTAAAGACGCACCAAAATGGCACCAAAAGAACCACTCTAATGCAAAACCGCATTAGAGTGGAAAACGTCGAGTCACTCTAATGCGCCTCGACAAGCCGGAATCGGGAAACTTTTTTATGCTAGAAAGACTACAAAGACACAAGAACTGTCGAATCACTCACCTGTCCAAATTCATTTGGAAGTTGGGTAAATTTTGGCGGAACTGTGGAGGGGAGTTAGGGTTTATCAAATAGGTTGTTTGAATAACACAGTTAAATTGATAATTGGCTTGGAGTAGAGGTGGCCACGGGCCGGTTTTGGCCCGGAACCGGCCAGGAACCGGCCCGGTCAAACCCGGGCCCGGCCCGTTGACCGGGCCAACGGTTCGAAATCGGAACAGGCCCGTGGCATACGGGCCCAGTTCCGGTTCTAGAAAAATTTGAACCGGCCCGGAACCGGTTCTACAAAAAAAAAAAAAAAAAGGGCCTACCGGCCCTACCGCTGCTGCTGCGCCCTGCAGGCTGCACGTGCACGCTGCAGCAGCAGCAGCCTGCAGCAGCAGCAGCCTGCAGCAGCAGCAGCCCGTTGGGCCGTTGCCAGGCCCCTCCCTGGCAACGGCCCAACGGCCAAAAAAAAAAAAAGAAAAACCGCAGCAAGGCCTGCAGACGTGCAGGCCCTGCTGCAGCGGCCCGTTGGGGCAAGCAACGGCTACGCCGGACGCCCCAACGGGCGTTTGTAATTAAAAAATAAAAAAAAAGACATAACCGTTGCAATTTTGCAACGGTTATGTTTTATTTTTTTAATTCTAAATTTTCTTCTATTTTTTTCCTATAAATTCTCTCAAATTCTCACAATACACACACAATTCTCTCAAATTCTCTTCTCTCAAGTCTCAAATTTTCTCAATACTCAAAATTCTCTCAAATTCTCTGAAATTTTCTCAATTTTCTCAATCCACGCAATTTTTTCTTAATTCTCCCAATTAATCCGCTCAATTCTCTCAATCCATTCGAAAAATGGCAAGTGGAAGTCGAGTGTCAACTGACAAAGGTAAGAATATCGCGACGGAATCCCATCATTCTTTTGATCCTCGTGAATATACAGATTTTCAAGATGATGAAATCAACATTTTTCCTGATGTGGAGCACGTCCCGACGCAAGAAAGTTTTCATCCTCCTGCCGAAATATCTACAGCAAAGGAAGCGGAACGGGAATTTACATCTAACATTTGGAATCACTTCACGAAAGTGGAAAGGTTTGATATCGGTCAAAAAAGGTATGATATAATTTGTAAATATTGTGGAAAAATATATAAACATACAGGTGGACAAGGATATGGAACATTTAAACGACATCTTAGAAGCAAACATCCAACCGAAACGGGAATCGATATCGGGCAACAATAAATTTCCGGGTACGTCAATCCTAACACTTCCCCTTTATTTCGTTTTAATGAAAAAACTTATAAGGAAGAATTAGGCAAATTTATTTCCGTTGAGCATTTAGCATTTAATTTTGGAGAAAGATTTGGTTTTAATGAATTTGTACAAAAAGCATGTGCTCCACAAGCAAAACGTGTTCCTAGAAATTCAATTAAACGAGTAATTAAAGATCTTTACAAAAATGGAAAAAAAGATTTAAAAAACTTTTTTATGCAATTTAATGGATGCGTGCATATAGGTAGTGATATTTGGAGTGATCATTGGCAAAATCATTCTTACATGGACATAACATGTCATTGGATAGATGACGAGTGGACTATTCAAAAAAGAATTATTGCATTTAGAGTTTTCGATGATCATCATACGGCAAATAATATTTATAGAATAATTAGGCAAGTTTTAGAAGAATATTATTTGCTTAACAAAACTTTTTCAATTGGTTTTGATAATGCCGCAGCAAATACCGCTTCAATTGCCGAGTTAGAAAATATTTGTAAACCTGCTTTTGGCGGAAAATTTTTTCACATTAGATGTGCTTGTCATGTTTTAAATTTATGTGTACAAGATGGTTTGAAAACTCTTGATATTTTTCTTCAACCAATAAAAACGGCGATTCAATTTTTATGGAAACATCCCAAAAAAATGAAAGAATGGGGTCAATTTTGTAGAGAAAATCAGGCAAAGCCAAAAAAATTTTCAAGAGATGTTCCAACTCGTTGGAATTCTACTTTCCACTTGCTTAATGAATCTTTACCATATAAAGATTTATTATGTGCATTCATTTCTAATAATATACCTCATATTAATTTATACCCACAAGAGTGGCATATTTGCCAAAAAATTTAAGATGTTTTAAAGGTTTTTAATGATGCAACTTATACTTTGTCCGGTGTTTATTATCCTACTACACATTTATTTTTAGTAGAGTGTACTAATATTGTCGGAACTTTTGATGAATATGAAAATGATGTTGAATTACAACATACTATAGTTGCAATGAAAATGAAATGGCTTCATTATTATAGTGAAATTCCCATCATTTATTTAGTTGCTTGTGTTTTTGATCCACGTTGCAAATTGGATGGCTTAAATGATTTTTTGCGTGTATATTATCAATGTTTACATTATGACGCGCCAAATATTACAACCATCGTACGTGAGGTTAAAAACGTAATAATATAATTATATAATGAATTTTATACTAAATATAATTTAGGTAATATTGGATCTTCTCAATCTACGAAGATACAAAATGACAATACAGGTAAAATTAGTAGAGGGTACAAACTTTTATTACATAGACAAAAAAAACAAAAGGGAGTAATGGGAAATATTTCTGAATTAGAGAGTTATCTAACCATTTTATTTGAGTTTACTGAAGCCGAAGGTGGTACAGATTTTTTAATTTTGGATTGGTGGAAGAGGCACGCAAGCCAATACCCAATCCTTTCTCTTATTGCAAAACATATTTTTTCAACCCCTTGTTCCACAGTTGCGGTCGAACAAGCATTCAGTGCCGGAGGTAATATTTTGAACGAACATCGTTCAAGATTAGATCCAGAATCAGTGGAGATGCAAGCTTGTGTTGCTGATTGGACGAAGGCTCAATACCGGCAACAAGAGATAGATCGGAATAATGAATCCGAATTCTTTAACGACGGAGATACTACCGCTACCAGTATCGGTACTGAAATGGGTAGTGACGATTGAGGGTAAAAGAACTATTGGAGTTGGCAAATATTTCGGGAACTCTTGTTTCTCATACCGGGTACGCCCACGTGAGCTTAGGGAAATCGAAATATAATCCGACGATATGTGACCTTTGGTCCCCTACGCACGGAATGCTTAGGTTTTGGGATAATTTTAGGGTATATATATTGTACTCCTTTTTTTTAAGATCGTTGTAACGAATTGTAACGTGCTTAATGATAATTTATTAAGTTGAAGCCCTCTCTTTCTCTCTTGTCTTTTTGTCATCAAATTTGAGTACAATTTGTATTTTAATTACAATTTATATTGAATAATGTTCTATCACAATTCACAAGAATAGTATTTTTTAAATTTTTTTATTTTCATTTCTGTTTTTCTTCTTTTTCTTTTCCTTTTCTGTTTTTCCTTTTTCTCTTTTGTCTTTTTTTCTTGTTTCTGTTTTTTAAAATTATAATTTATATTATAATTTTTTTTTCTTCCTCCGCGGCTAGCCATGGCCGGGGCCGGCGCGGAGGTCGCCGGCGTCGGGCGAGAGCCGCCCTCGCCGGCGTCGGGCGAGGGCGGCCCTCACCTGGGCTGGGCGAGGCCGGCCTCGCCCGACGCCGGCGAGGTCGAGCCTCGCCAGATCTAGCGAGGCTCGACCTCGCCGGCGTCGGGCGAGGCTCGACCTCGCGACGCCAGCGTCGGGCGAGGTCGGCCTCGCCCAGCCCCGGCGAGGGCCGGCCTCGCCCGACGCCGGCGAGGCTCGACCTCGCCAGCGTCGGGCGAGGTCGGCCTCGCCCAGCCCAGGCGAGGGCCGGCCTCGCCCGACGCCGGCGAGGTCGAGCCTCGCCAGATCTAGCGAGGCTCGACCTCGCCGGCGTCGGGCGAGGCTCGACCTCGCCAGCGTCGGGCGAGGTCGGCCTCGCCCAGCCCAGGCGAGGGCCGGCCTCGCCCGACGCCGGCGAGGGCCACCTCGCCTGAGGCCGCCGACCTCCGCGCCGACCCCGGCTATGGCCGGCCGCGGAGGAAGAAAAAAAAGAAAAGGAAAAGGAAAAGAAAAAAAATAGAAAAAAAAATCGGAACCAGCCCGGACCGGTTCCGAACCGGAACCGGCCCGGAACCGGACGGTTCAGACCCGGAACCGGAACCGCCAGAGGAGGTTCCGGTTCCGGTTCACACTTGGCCACGAACCGGAACCGGTCGGTTCCGAACCGTGGCCACCACTAACTTGGAGGGACTGAAGGACTCTTCTGGGCCGGCTAATATCATTTGGGTACCAATGAATAGGAACACACAAGATTTTTTTTTGGTTAATTCATGAAACAAAATTCAAATCAATCACTACATTCTATCCAAATCAAGCTAAATTAATATATATATATATATATATATATATATATATATAGATTTGGTTTGGTATGGTAAAAAAAGAAAGAAAGGAATTTGGTGTGTTTTCATTTTAAATAGAAACTAAACCCATGAATCAAAATATATTTCAAGCGTCGGTGTGCAATTGGAGCATTGGTTATCCCACGTGACAATGGCTTGTGGAAAAGCAAGCCACTGAAAAGTGAGAGATTTCAATTCAAATGCAAAATTGGTTGACAGACATGTTGCGTGGATAATGTGATTGGCTTCTTACCTATAATATATCAAACGCGTAATTAATATCTAGAAGTTATTCTTTCTAAAGGATGAAATTAATTTTCGCCTTGTCAATAACATGGGGTTTTTAGCCAGTAATTAATCTAGTATATATTTCGATAATGTAATTTGGCCTTAATTAACTTATTCCTTGCATTTGGTATATGCCAAATTCTTAGTTTCCAAGTTGTAGCATCAGTAGGCCGTTCAGCTTCCATCCAATTGCAAATCACGGACCGGCATATTAATAAAGTGGCATGAGACGATCCGTGCATGAGAGACAGATGATTTGTTGAATAATAATTATAAGGGAAAATTTCAATCAAGGTTTTGAAGTGTGGTCGTTTTTTTCAAAAGGGACCTAGCTTAATTTTATCTTACTTCAAATAAAACTCTAAAGTGGTTAACTTGGTATCAAATATGACCCCAAGCTCACCGGCCAGCCAAGTTTTTGTCAACAAGAGAGAATGTGTGTGCCACTTTCATGCATTTCACGTGCCATTTTGGTGAGATGCACGTGCTTGTTGGTAGGTGAAGATTTGACGATCAATCCTAGTAGTACCCAGGGTACTGGTAGTGCTACGAAGGGGGTTAGGGTTTGAGTACCGGGGCATATACGTCGAAGCAGACTGCAACGATGTACCTGTTGGAGGTGACCTCGAGCTGCGCCGGTAAAAGTGCCTCCGACAGCCATTGGCGCCAATGCTTCCGCTGTTGCCCATGCCAATCCTTCGAGCAAAAGAAAAAAAACAGGTTTTGATTTGGTCGAAATCAGGCAACTAGCGAAGGAGCATTGGACTGTTTACGCATCAAGAAGCGAACTTCACCATCACAATCACCACAAATCGCAAGAGTGTTGAAGGGAACTCTGGCGAAAGAAAAGGGAAAGAAAATGGAAGGAAAAAAAAAGAAAAAAATTTATAACGAAAATAACAAAATAAAAAAATTCAAAAAAATTACCAAAAAATTATAAAAAAAAATGTCACGTTAGCGTCGGCCGTGCCACGTAAGACAGCCAACGTCCACGTTAACGATTTTCGACCTAAATTGGCCTGATGGATTGAATTGGTACGAAAAAAGTTTAGGACGAGATTCGTCCAATTAAAAAATTTATGACTGAATTGGTATCTATACAATATATATATATATATAGGACTTTTCAAATACTTTTTCCCGCAAGCCGTGCTGTTGACACCTAAATTTTGCCTATTCATTTAGGGTTTAAATTGCATGAAAAATTAGGGATTAATTTTTAACCCCTAAACAAAAATATTTTCATTAAATTGTGTGGCATATAGACATTAGGCGCATTTGCATTAATAGATTTAGTGAAACATATTTTCGCTTTATCTTACTTCTTTTTTATTTTTATTTGTTTAAAATAATTTTAAAAAAATTTAAAAATGAAAAAAAATATTAAAAAAAAAAAAGAGAGAGAAGACAAAAGGGGACGCTATCTTCCCCGTAGACAGGCGCCCTCCCTCTGCACACTTACACCCAAAAAGTAAAAGGTGTCCAGCCACAATTCGGAGGAAAACAGAGAAAGTAAAGAGGAGTGAAAGAAAAAAAAAACAGAGAAGGAAGGAAAAAGACAAAAATGATGAATGAAGCCTTTTCCTTTCTTCTTCCCGGACTAACACAAGGGGATTTGTTTCTCTCTCCTTCAACACTTTCACAAATAAAGAAACAAGTGAGAAAGGACAAGAAAAGGGGGCTGCATGTTTTCGTGAGAAAAAAGAGAGGAGAAAGCAGAACACGAAAAAAACAAGAAAGAAAATGGAGAAAAGCTTTACGGTCCCGAGGCTTAAAAGAAAAAGGAGAAATCGCAGAGAGGAGAGCACCAGGTCGAGAAAGGAAAAGTCAGAGAAAAGATGAGAGAGAGACTTCTCTCCGGAGGATTGAGACAAAGGCTTTTCTTTCTCTCTCTGGTCTCCATCCACGGACACACGAAAAAGGAAACACGATAATCTGCACATGAAAAGGGGGAGTCAAGGTGGAGTTGGGGGGAGAGAAGATGCAGGGGGAAGTTTTTGAAAAGGAGAGAGGAGACACCGAGAGAGAGCTGGAGGGGAATGAGAGAAGACCAAGCTTCGCTCGTTCGTCGGAGGACCGCCCCGATCGCCGTCGAGCCCTCTCCGCTGTGCATTGAGAGCCCATGAATACTGGAGTTAGCCGTTCTCTCATTTTTGGACGTCGGAGCTCCTCGCGGTAGAGAGAGAAGGAACCAAGAAAGAGAGCCCGGAGAGGAGTCGCTACTTCGCCAGTGATCCGCCTGAGTTGTCGTCGGAGGCTAAGCCGTCGGCCGCCGTAGAGTCAGTCGCGAACTAGGTAGGCCCCGGATAAGGTCTTATTCTGTTTCGGCCTCCCTTCCCCTGCCTCTTGGGTGCCGGGCACACCGAGTCCATTCGGTGATCGCCCGGTCCCGTCGACGGAGGCTAACATTTGTTTGACACTTAGTAAACTCTTTCTAAAAGTTGTATGCCGAAAATCGACCATAGACTTTGTCAAAATCAGATCTGCGAATCCACTTTTCGGCTGCACCAGACCTGTTTGATCGAATTTCCGAACCAGACCACTTAAGCTTTGTAACGTCAAACCTGGTTGTCCATCTCTTTGGCGTTTCGGTGCAAGCCGAGTTTGACCCCGTGTCCAGATGGGGTTGATTAGAGCTTTATATATCATCTTTGAGCCCTCAATCTCAGTTTTGAGCCTCCGCCCGTACTCGCCTACAAGGTGTTCGATAAAATGTCTAAGTGAAGCTCCTAATCTGTTTTTGTGAAATCGACACTCTAGGACTTTGTCATATGCTCGATTTATTCTAGTCTTGTTGTTGACTTCAAGCTATCTATGTTTCTGTGTGATTTCGTGGCATACTTGTCGATCCCCGTCGTTGGCCGTGGACGAGCACCTTTCGGAGATTCACTCCTCTCGCCGGAGCGATGCCCGCGGTTAGAGGCCGCCGTGGTCAGTTTCCCGTCCTTGTCTTGTGTGTTTCATGTGTGTATAGATTTAGAGTTTTATATATGGTTGAGATGTCGAGATATAAAAAAAAATGGAAGTTGATATCGGTGTTTGGTCGCCGGTGTCCTTTTTCGTGGCCGGAGTTAGCCGACGGTTCGGTGGGTGTGGCGGTCAACGGTGAGAATGTAAGGCTGGCGGTGGTCGTTGGCGGTGGCGACATGCGCCGACGGTTACAGGCGAAGAAAGGATGGAGGCGTTCGCAGTGACAGTCCCAGCAAGAAGACGTCTGGAAAGAAGAACGTGCATGGGGAAAGCACGTAGGGGAGGAAAGAATAATAAAAAATAGAAAAACAGAAAAGAAACAAAAGAAAAAGGAAAAAGAAAAAGGGGAAAATAAAAAAAAATAGAAAAGAAATGAAAATGGGGTCCCGGGCGGGTTGGAATGCTGGGTCAGAGGTCGGGCGGACCGGGTCGAGGGACCCGGTCCGAAATTATTATATTATTAAAAATATAAAAACATTAAAAAAATATTTAAAAAAACAAAAAATTAAAAATTCCAAAAAATTCGAAAATGTTTTAAAAACCCAAAATCTAAAAAACGTTAAAAAAATTCAGAAAATTCAAAAACATTAAAAAATTCGAAAAAATTCCAAAAATTCCAAAAAATTTCAGAAAATTAGGAAGTGTTCAAAAATCACTTTTTGGGCTTTATTTCACTAGATGATAGTTTTAATTTCATTCTGGGCTTAATTTAAAATTCGTAAAAAATGAGAAAAATCCTTTAAAAAATTCTCAAAAATCGAACAAGCCATTAGGGCTTTACCTTGAAGCTTCTGATTGCCTTTTCCTTTCTAGAGACGATGATTGGTCACTGGTTGTTTATTTTGGTTGTGCACTTTAAATACATTGATTGTTATTTTTCATTTTTAGCATGGTTAGGACGAGCTTTAGGCTTTTCGATAGGCTGCCCGGTATGTTAGTCTGCGAACGTTCAAGTTAGGTACCGAAAGGGCACTAGTTAGATCGCTAGTGTAATCAAGTCTCCGAATTTTGGAATCTCTGGTTTTCGCACGCATCGAGACGACACTCCCGCGTCTCGATTAGGGTTTCTAGCCGACCCTTGATCATGGCTAGTGGCGACTCCATTCAAATGCGTAAATTAGAAAATTCTCGTCGCACGAGGTATGAGGCCTGGGAGTGCCTTAGTCTTTGGATTAATGAACCATTTGGTTTGGCTTTCGAACGAATCAATCGTTGTTCACATCCATCGACAAATACCTATTGGCCTAATCCGATCGGTTCGAGAAGGTTGTGACAGCTTGGCGACTCCGCTGGGGACTTGAGGACTTAGGCCTTGTATAGCTTGATTGCTTGCTAACTAACATGGTCTTGTGGCAGGGTATCGTGAAGGCTAAGGTAATTCCGCTAATGTTGTGTAAAATGTTCTTGCAGTTGAGAGTTATAAGGTGATGAGTGATTGTTAACCCCTTGTTTTGCAGGTTTGGGGTTTGGGAACGAATATTTATTTTTTCGAATTCTTAAATCATTGTTTGCATATAAATCGTTGTGCATGCTTTAAATGTTTTAGCACTACACTGTCGCACGCACAACCATGCTGCCGGACCTGGGCCGCGATAGGATACTTTAGGATGGTGTTAAGAAAGATACAACCTCGAACGCGAGACTGCGATGTAGAGGTTGCCTTTCTTCTCCCCGAAAAATTCTTTCTTGGTGTCGTAAGTGTTTATCCTTGTTCGCGAGACCGCGTGACCATAGGATATCTCTTTCGACTGAGCCGAAGTTAAGAGGGCCTGACACCAACGCGAGACTGTGACGGTCAGATCACCCTCTTAGCTTCACCTTGTTAAACTGTCTAGATAGAAAACGAACCTCACAAGTGCATATGCGTGTCTTTGTGATTTTTTTAAAAAAGGAAAGAAAAAGAAAAAACGATCGTCACCCGCTGTAAGTATGATTCCTCTCGTTATTAGCTCACTTTGAATTGAAATTTTCATTTTTGAAATTCGCGGAAATCAATCAAGTGTCCTAGGTGATCTAAGCTTATAATTGAAAATTTCAGGCAATCACTATTGACAGTGGACCCTGAGCAAAAATCTCAAACACCTTTGATTTGGCCCTACAAAACAGATGGTCTTGTGTAAATTTTCAATCGTGGGCTTCAAAATCACATTTTGTATAGAAATTCTTTCAAGTTGAGATGGTATTTTGGGGCATAAAGTTGAAGTCAAATTTTTTACAAAATTCTTTTTTGTCCTCATTTCGGAATTGAAATTCAATTTACATTTTGTGTATTGATTTCTCGAAACAAGAATCACCTCATTTTCTGCAAAAGTAAAATCACAAATCAGTCTTTCAAAATTGATGCCACATTTTGCATATGAAACTTTTGGAATAAAAGGGGCGTTCGATTGATAGCCGCGATTTGATCTTTTAAGGATGTCTCCTCTTACGACAAAATCTTGGTGAAATACCAAATGCCCACAAATAGGGACCATGGGGGGCATGTATCGTCGCCTCGCTTTCGTTGTAAGAGGCAGCATTAGTGAAAGATCGCTTTTTCATTCACATGCTAACATTATCTTCCCTTCGCAGGTTATGCGCAACGATCATTCTTTGGAATCCTCTCACCTGACCACGCCAAGAAGTGGACTTCAAAGCTAGGACAAGAATTATTTATCGCATTCCTTCATGCAAGAGTTTTTCGTACCATGTCCTTGTTTTTATTCTCATCAGAAATCGGGTTTTCTGATTTGGGTTTAATCGTGAACCCAATCGATGTGTTTGTAAATTGTGCACTATCATCCTTGAGTAATGAGGTTTTAGTTCATATCATTGGTCCTTGAAAGTACTTGTAATGCTTCAGACTGAGTCCCCGGGTTAGGCTTTTATGCCTTACTTTCAAAATGTTTTGAAAATAAGTTTTTAAATTAAAAAAAGCGAGGACTCGCTTAAGATTTTATATTTCCTTGCTTGGTCACTTTCTCAGTTGGGACCGCAAAATGATACTTTGAGATGGTAAGGTTGTAATCGTTCCAATTGGAATTTCTCATGCAACAACTAACTTGTCCGTCCATTTTTGTCAAATAGGTAAAATAAATGATTCGTTCGACATTCACCTCTTCTAAAGACAAAAGTATAAGCGCTCGAAATCCGAGTCAAATGCGACATGGCCTAATCCGATTGAGTGCGTCATGGGGCAACACATCTTGCTAGCAAACCACAACAAGGAGATGCTTAATTGGGAGAATAGACCGGGGGCATGGAATGTCAAAGTCGCCCAACTCAATGAAAAAGGGTGTATTTCGTTCCCAAAGTTCAATCGCTTTAGCATAGAAATGACACATTCTTTCCTTTTATCCAGGATCAATTTGAATAAAAGTCTCGACATGAACAGGATGAGACGACGTGCATCAAAATTACCTGACTAAAACGCAAAGTACACTTGATCAAGAAGGCAACGTTTCCACCAATGATGAATGGAAAACACCTAATTTAGTGTGGAGCGCAATGAACTCCCCCTCACCCCTGCCGAAGAAGCATGACGGGGCAAAAACATCGGATTCATCATAAAAGGTGTATCGTTCCTAAATTGAGTCTATTTGAGAACGGAGATAACATGTTTTATTTACTTTCTCGCAGGGAGATAAATGGGGCAGGTCATTCAAACGGTAGTAACCCTCACCCATGATGCAAGATACAGCGGAGTCATTCGATTCAGCACAAAAAGGGCATATCGTTCCTAAATTAGTCAAATTCAATTTTGGAATGAAACTAACATATCTCATCGCTTATAGACGAAGGCACACATTGACTGCGGAGGCGACACCTCCTACCAAAGAAACACGCAATAGATGGGGCAAAGCATCCAAGGGACAATGCCCTCAAATATTTAAATAGTGTCGAAAAGTCAAGGCGAAGAAAGTGGATGAAGGGAGCTGCCAAACATACAAGGAATCAAATTCAAATGAAGGGAAGCTGCCAAACACGCGAGGAAGCAAATTCAAATGAAGGGAGTTGTCAAACACCCAAGAAGGCAACGTTTCCACCAATGATGAATGGAAAACACCTGATTTAGTGTGGAGCGCAATGAACTCCCCCTCACCCCTGCCGAAGAAGCATGACGGGGCAAAAACATCGGATTTACCATAAAAGGTGTATCGTTCCTAAATTGAGTCCATTTGAGAACAGAGATAACATGTTTTATTTCCTTTCTCGCAGGGCGATAAATGGGGTAGGTCATTCAAACGGTAGTAATCCTCACCCATGATGCAAGATAAAGCGGAGCAATTCGATTCAACACAAAAAGGGTGTATCGTCCCTAAGTTAGCCCGATTTAACTTCGGAATGGAAATAACATACCTTATCCCTTGTAGATGAAGGTGCAAATTGATCGCGGGAGAAACACCCCCTATCAAAGAAGTACATTGGAGCTGAACCATCACTTTCAGTGCAATAAACGGGGCAGAGCATCCAAGGGATAATGCCCTCAAATGTCGAAACAATGCCGAAAGTCAAAGGCAAATGAAAGCAGATAAAAGGGATTTGTCTAATACCCAAGAAGACGAATTCAAATGAGGGAAGCATCAAAGACCTGAAGGACAAGTGCAAGTGAAGGGTAATGATGTATCGTCTCCAATTTTTCATTCTATAAAGATTCATGCATTAACACATTCTTTCTTATTCTTTATAGGGTTACCAAGTCGTCGTGCCACAGGTAAGTACCCTTCTTCCAAGATTCAAATGAAAATCAAATGGAGAATTTTCATTACAAAAAGAGTTTTAATGTTTTTGTAAAAACAAGCACAAAAATTTACTTGAGAAAAGAGCACAAAAGTAGAACTGTGAAAGCAAACTTTTCACAAAAATTTTGAATATCGTCTTTATCCAAAAATTACCTTGGTGTTTGACGGGTCATTCATTTTGAATCAAAATTCCCTGTGGAGATTAATCAACCCGCGATGATCTTGACAAAATGAAAGGGAGATGTTAATCATGCCAAGTGAGAAATACTTAGAATGAGGAAAGGCAAGCTATTCCCAAACACGTCCCATAAACACTTTGAGAGTTGAGCGAAAAAGAAAACATGTGTTATTTAAGGACAAGAGATTCATTCGCGAGTAGTACATAGATCAAAGTGAAAAGAGGCATTTCTTTCATATATCCTACACACTACAGGTGATCATAGTCAGGCCCCTTTGAGCCTTTACATGTGGAAAATTTCTACAAAATACTCCTGTCAAGAACCACCCCATAACGGGGCAAATTTGGAGGTTTTGGTTGACATTCTGTGGAGGAAAAGATGAGAAAAACTTCTTTGCCCTTACTTGTATTAATCTTTTTGTGATAACTTCAGGTGAGTCCTTATGGAAGCTTGAAACATCCCAAAATGAAGAAGAGCATTTATTTCTCTACCCAAACACTCATACCATTTGCTTAGCCAAGTTGAGCCTGAATATTCATTTCTAAAGCCCGAGTGGTGATTATCTTTCTACCTTGGAGAAAGGCACATTATTTACCGTGGTGATTGGTGCTTGTGTCACAACAAGTAAAAAAAATCTCGAAAGTCCTAGGAGCTCAAAAGATTCAGATGAGCAAAAGTCAAATGAAAACTAGGGGGCATGAAAAAGCAGTGTGCCTGGTAAAAGCAAGGCCAATGCCCATTGAAAAAAAAGAGCAAAAAAGTAGCATCAAGAGAAGAATTCTTTCGCAAGAAAAGATGTCAAAAGAAAAATGTTGGCAAGAAAAGAAAAATCATTACAAATACAAAAGCCATTAGAGAAAGGAGCGAAGCTCTGGTGTTGAAAGGATTAGTCAATGGACTTTCGTGACGAACTGAATTTCAAACTTTGAATGCCTTCAAAAAGATTGGATGATATGGTAATGATGCCATGATGATCACCAACTCTTAAACCCCTTTTGAGAATTTCTGAGCCTTTCGAGACTCTTACCGAACCAATATTACAACCATTTCCCAAAGTCTCTTCTGATTGGGATGATTCAAGTGAAAATAAGGACTTTACAAAGAAGCTGTCGCTTGAAGAAGTGGAGGCAAGGTTGTCTTATCTTATCTAAAGGATTCTTGACTTGTAAACCTGGCGAAAATGATGATCAATGATTATTTCATTTCTTAGCCATCAATGCTTATCCGTTGTTGAAACCATGACCAAGCCCGCATTATAGTCCTTACAAAAGACCTCTTGGATTGGTCAATGTGTGCTTATTACGAATGATTCTCGAAGCCTCCGACACTAATAGTGTGAGGTATACAGAGAGATCAGATTTACTTCCCACATTAATGGATGGGATCGAGCTACCTTCTAGAAGAGTATGTAAGAAGTCCTTTCCGACTAAGGAGTTCTCATTTGGCATAGTTAATGAACCCTTTCGATGAGCCAATGTCTTTTTGACGAAGATTTGTCTCCTAAGGGAATTTGATGATTAATGACGTCTTTCAAGCCTAAAGGCAATTTTGCGATATTGAAGGATGTTGATTGCTTTACAAACAATTGAATATATCCTGAATTGCTCATACGATCAATATTTTCTCATTGATGATACCATTTTGATATTGCCTCTCATGACGTTATCTTGCTTGGTACGCATTCGCTACCGGGGCATCTGTTATAACATATTCCGTTAGAAGTGCAGTGGCCGTTTCGGAATCTTCTTGATTGATAGGTTTACAGCCTCAGAATTGCACGGTGAGCTTTTGCAGGCCGGAGCACCCTATTGACCTGGCGAACTTTCGCAGCCTAGAGTCTTTTTCATTGCACGGTGAGCTTCTGTAGCCCGGAGCACCCCTTCCACCTGGCGAGCTTTCGTAGTAAGCTTCTGTAGCTCGAAGCACCCCTTCGACCTGGCGAGCTTTTGCAGCCCAGAGTTTTTTTTCTTTGTACGGTGAGCTTCTGTAGCCCGGAACACCCCTTCGACCTGGCGAGCTTTCGCAACTCAAAGTCTTCTCCTTGCACACATTAGGTAAGTATTTTTACCCTCTTTAAAAAAAAAAAAGAAGAAGAGAAGAGAAGAAGAAAAAGAAAAAGAAAAATGAGGCCTTTACAGGTATGTCCCTGAGCCATGCTCCTTATGTCATATCCTTTGTGAGAAACTTAGGCACCTCAAGCCCTTCGTGAGAAACTTGAGCGCAATCTATCAAATCCTCGGGTGAGGAACCCCGAGTGCTCATTCACTAAATCTTTTCAAGCCTTGCTGGCAAAGAGCCTCTGAGCAATCCGATCCAACCTACAGGTATGTAAACCCGGGTACGCTTCAAAGGTTTGTGGTCCAACCTTAAACCACGCATCAATGGTTTGTGGTCCAACCTTAAACCAC
Organism: Syzygium malaccense; assembly: GCA_031216405.1. Classification (NCBI taxonomy): domain Eukaryota; kingdom Viridiplantae; phylum Streptophyta; class Magnoliopsida; order Myrtales; family Myrtaceae; genus Syzygium; species Syzygium malaccense. The sequence continues at coordinate 3,084,170 of CM062258.1, read as the reverse complement.
GCTTCAAAGGTTTGTGGTCCAACCTTAAACCACGCATCCAGGGTTTGTGGTCCAACCTTAAACCACGCATCCAGGGTTTGTGGTCCAACCTTAAACCACGCATCCAGGGTTTGTGGTCCAACCTTAAACCACGCTTCCAAGGTTTGTGGTCCAACCTTAAACCACGCTTCAATGGTTTGTGGTCCAACCTTAAACCACGCATCCAAGGTTTGTGGTCCAACCTTAAACCACGCTTCAAAGGTTTGTGGTCCAACCTTAAACCACGCATCCAAGGTTTGTGGTCCAACCTTAAACCACGCATCAAAGGTTTGTGGTCCAACCTTAAACCACGCTTCAAAAGTTTGTGGTCCCACCTTAAACCACGATTTCCAAAAGTTTGTGGCCCAACTTTAAACCACACTTTATTCATCTTATTTTATTTTACTTATTTTGTTCTCATCTTGTTTTGTTTTATTTTATTTTTCTTGCGTAAAGCCAACTTTCGCTTGCCTTTCGCTGACAAATTTAGGTGTCTTTTGTCTTTGAAGGGAACCTCTTCGAGCTCCCCTTCAAAGAGGGGCAGCTGTTGACACCTAAATTTTGCCTATTCATTTAGGGTTTAAATTGCATGAAAAATTAGGGATTAATTTTTAACCCCTAAACAAAAATATTTTCATTAAATTGTGTGCCATATAGACATTAGGCGCATTTGCATTAATAGATTTAGTGAAACATATTTTCGCTTTATTTTACTTCTTTTTTATTTTTATTTGTTTAAAATAATTTTAAAAAAATTTAAAAATGAAAAAAAATATTAAAAAAAAAAAAGAGAGAGAAGACAAAAGGGGACGCTATCTTCCCCGTAGACAGGCGCCCTCCCTCTGCACACTTACACCCAAAAAGTAAAAGGTGTCCAGCCACAATTCGGAGAAAAACAGAGAAAGTAAAGAGGAGTGAAAGAAAAAAAAAACAGAGAAGGAAGGAAAAAGACAAAAATGATGAATGAAGCCTTTTCCTTTCTTCTTCCCGGACTAACACAAGGGGATTTGTTTCTCTCTCCTTCAACACTTTCACAAATAAAGAAACAAGTGAGAAAGGACAAGAAAAGGGGGCTGCATGTTTTCGTGAGAAAAAAGAGAGGAGAAAGCAGAACACGAAAAAAACAAGAAAGAAAATGGAGAAAAGCTTTACGGTCCCGAGGCTTAAAAGAAAAAGGAGAAATCGCAGAGAGGAGAGCACCAGGTCGAGAAAGGAAAAGTCAGAGAAAAGATGAGAGAGAGACTTCTCTCCGGAGGATTGAGACAAAGGCTTTTCTTTCTCTCTCTGGTCTCCATCCACGGACACACGAAAAAGGAAACACGATAATCTGCACATGAAAAGGGGGAGTCAAGGTGGAGTTGGGGGGAGAGAAGATGCAGGGGGAAGTTTTTGAAAAGGAGAGAGGAGACACCGAGAGAGAGCTGGAGGGGAATGAGAGAAGACCAAGCTTCGCTCGTTCGTCGGAGGACCGCCCCGATCGCCGTCGAGCCCTCTCCGCTGTGCATTGAGAGCCCATGAATACTGGAGTTAGCCGTTCTCTCATTTTTGGACGTCGGAGCTCCTCGCGGTAGAGAGAGAAGGAACCAAGAAAGAGAGCCCGGAGAGGAGTCGCTACTTCGCCAGTGATCCGCCTGAGTTGTCGTCGGAGGCTAAGCCGTCGGCCGCCGTAGAGTCAGTCGCGAACCAGGTAGGCCCCGGATAAGGTCTTATTCTGTTTCGGCCTCCCTTCCCCTGCCTCTTGGGTGCCGGGCACACCGAGTCCATTCGGTGATCGCCCGGTCCCGTCGACGGAGGCTAACATTTGTTTGACACTTAGTAAACTCTTTCTAAAAGTTGTATGCCGAAAATCGACCATAGACTTTGTCAAAATCAGATCTGCGAATCCACTTTTCGGCTGCACCAGACCTGTTTGATCGAATTTCCGAACCAGACCACTTAAGCTTTGTAACGTCAAACCTGGTTGTCCATCTCTTTGGCGTTTCGGTGCAAGCCGAGTTTGACCCCGTGTCCAGATGGGGTTGATTAGAGCTTTATATATCATCTTTGAGCCCTCAATCTCAGTTTTGAGCCTCCGCCCGTACTCGCCTACAAGGTGTTCGATAAAATGTCTAAGTGAAGCTCCTAATCTGTTTTTGTGAAATCGACACTCTAGGACTTTGTCATATGCTCGATTTATTCTAGTCTTGTTGTTGACTTCAAGCTATCTATGTTTCTGTGTGATTTCGTGGCATACTTGTCGATCCCCGTCGTTGGCCGTGGACGAGCACCTTTCGGAGATTCACTCCTCTCGCCGGAGCGATGCCCGCGGTTAGAGGCCGCCGTGGTCAGTTTCCCGTCCTTGTCTTGTGTGTTTCATGTGTGTATAGATTTAGAGTTTTATATATGGTTGAGATGTCGAGATATAAAAAAAAATGGAAGTTGATATCGGTGTTTGGTCGCCGGTGTCCTTTTTCGTGGCCGGAGTTAGCCGACGGTTCGGTGGGTGTGGCGGTCAACGGTGAGAATGTAAGGCTGGCGGTGGTCGTTGGCGGTGGCGACATGCGCCGACGGTTACAGGCGAAGAAAGGATGGAGGCGTTCGCAGTGACAGTCCCAGCAAGAAGACGTCTGGAAAGAAGAACGTGCATGGGGAAAGCACGTAGGGGAGGAAAGAATAATAAAAAATAGAAAAACAGAAAAGAAACAAAAGAAAAAGGAAAAAGAAAAAGGGGAAAATAAAAAAAAATAGAAAAGAAATGAAAATGGGGTCCCGGGCGGGTTGGAATGCTGGGTCAGAGGTCGGGCGGACCGGGTCGAGGGACCCGGTCCGAAATTATTATATTATTAAAAATATAAAAACATTAAAAAAATATTTAAAAAAACAAAAAATTAAAAATTCCAAAAAATTCGAAAATGTTTTAAAAACCCAAAATCTAAAAAACGTTAAAAAAATTCAGAAAATTCAAAAACATTAAAAAATTCGAAAAAATTCCAAAAATTCCAAAAAATTTCAGAAAATTAGGAAGTGTTCAAAAATCACTTTTTGGGCTTTATTTCACTAGATGATAGTTTTAATTTCATTCTGGGCTTAATTTAAAATTCGTAAAAAATGAGAAAAATCCTTTAAAAAATTCTCAAAAATCGAACAAGCCATTAGGGCTTTACCTTGAAGCTTCTGATTGCCTTTTCCTTTCTAGAGACGATGATTGGTCACTGGTTGTTTATTTTGGTTGTGCACTTTAAATACATTGATTGTTATTTTTCATTTTTAGCATGGTTAGGACGAGCTTTAGGCTTTTCGATAGGCTGCCCGGTATGTTAGTCTGCGAACGTTCAAGTTAGGTACCGAAAGGGCACTAGTTAGATCGCTAGTGTAATCAAGTCTCCGAATTTTGGAATCTCTGGTTTTCGCACGCATCGAGACGACACTCCCGCGTCTCGATTAGGGTTTCTAGCCGACCCTTGATCATGGCTAGTGGCGACTCCATTCAAATGCGTAAATTAGAAAATTCTCGTCGCACGAGGTATGAGGCCTGGGAGTGCCTTAGTCTTTGGATTAATGAACCATTTGGTTTGGCTTTCGAACGAATCAATCGTTGTTCACATCCATCGACAAATACCTATTGGCCTAATCCGATCGGTTCGAGAAGGTTGTGACACGTGCAATCCGTTAAGCCAGAGGTCGAGATACTGGTCGTAGGTGGAGAGGACAAGCGCAGGACTTCGTCACTCCTTTTTGACGGATTGCACAACTCGAATCGTCTCGCCAATCACGAGTCTTGATGACAAACAGGATTCGATGGGAACATACTATGGTTCTCTGAAATGCACGGGAGGTGCTGCTAGTGAGAGTCGCCTTGCGTGCGGAAGATCATCGCGACCCTTTGAGCGTCCTCGGTCAAGAAATCAATCACGAAAAGTTCCAACAAGCTAAGGGAATCATACAGCGCTTTCGTGTTGCTCATGCCAAAATTTCAATGTTTCTTACCTAGTTACCGAGGTCCTTTCGAGTCCCACAAGAGTTCTCATTTCGTCGTCCCAGTCATTCATTGAATTTGAAAGCATTGACCATTTCATCTTCTTACAATAGTAGACCCAACTTGAAAAAATTGAGTATACTCCACCTTAATGTTCGCTCTAGATTCTAGATTTACCTGGACCTGTGAACTGTTGTATCGTGATGTGATTTTGCGTACGGTCACTCCAAGCTAGATATTTTTGTATTTTCCTCCATAGGAATTGCATATCTCGTCGATCTATTATTGTGCTGCCCGACCAACTCAAGTGATAGTTCAATATTTATGTGATGTGAGGTGCTGTCACTATAGACGGTCTAACAATATATTCAACGGAAGCCCATGTGGCACAATAGTCAACATAGAATGAGCATCCGAATGCAATTTTCTTCCCGCATATTTGTTTTGACTTGTCGTGCTTCATTTAATATTGACAAGGTTAGAAGTTACGAAAGATGCCTAAATTATAGTACCTGCCACGCAGAAAACAACCTACGACCGTCTCATTACTCTTTCCAAGGGTGGCAGCCGCCCAAGCACCCGTTCATCTTCCCTTCGATGAATACCGTGTTTATCCAGAAATCTTATCAAGTGACGTGATGAATTTTTATTCGTCGTTGATAAATAGATCTAGCATGCGCTCAATACATGTAAACTCACTTCATCTTAGATCGTGCAATCCCTTGTAAGGCTTTCAACATTCGATGACTGAGATAAAGTAAAATCACATAACTCGATCGCATATGAGAAGCTTTTCTAAATAATCATACAATTTAATAAGAGAGCTTTGATAGGATTTCTCAATATGTCTAGCATCGCCTATGTATGGTTGGTCACATCGCCACGCGTGTGCTTGGGACGATGCAAACAATGTTCCGTGCACAAGTGTCCGTATGCTCAAACGCATGAATCATTTGTCCTAGGACCATTCTCATTAAATATCATGGGTTACATAGGCCAAAAACCAATGCATCAAAAAACACCCATGAATCAATCTCTGCTGGTGGCCAAAGAAAAACATCACTCCCTTATCAGTTATGGCGCAGAATGCTCTGTGGAGGGGCGCATCACTCTTTCGCATGATATGCACGGCAGCAAAACTCATCACCTTCACAAGATAGACATGACTCTCCACCTTCTCTCATGGCAATTCTCGGAACGGTAAGTGCCGAAAAGCACAGAAAATTTGGAATCAAAAGATGGAAGAGAAAGAACATGCGGGCTCGGAGAAAAAATGGGAATGGCTCACGCCGTGGTCGGCGAAAGAGTCTCACCATAGAAGAAGAAGAAGAATAAACGTCGTGAACATGTTCATTATCATATATGGATCTCTGCACAACCGAGTCTACTTGCACAGTCAGCGGAAAACAGCATATAAACCTCTGCAACAAACCTACGTACATTCATCCAATCTCCTACCTCTGTTATTGATTGATATTGGAACGATCAACCGCACCAAACTTCCTATAGGCTCGCATCTTGAATCTATATTGTATATATGAGATGAACAAAATATCACTTATCCAAAATAAAAAGAAAATGAAACAACAAAAAAGAGCCACATGATCACGCCCACAGAAGTCATCTATAAGACTTGAGAATAGCACCGCAGAAGGTGCAGATGATGGCCTTCCACGACTTCCAGTAGAGCGGGATGTAACAAAACCGCGTCGCCGTCTTCATGTCGGCCACGCTGGCCCCGCGGCCGCACCGCGAGCACGTCCCCGCCACCGGCTTGCTCCGCCTCACCTTCCTCTCCTGGTCCACCAGGAAACAGAAGCACACCATCGAAATTCGCTCCGGCGCACCCGATCCCGATTCAACCGCAAGGTTTCATTCGATCTGCACAAAAATTCACTTCAGCTCCCAGCGCCCATGCTGTTTGCGCGGCTCCACACACCATCCACACTTATACATGCCAGAACTTTGAAGTCTGAGTAGTTGAGTGGCGGTGGCTCGGTCCTTTCGCGATCGCGCGAGACTGGCCGTCGGATGACCAACACGTGGAACCCTGAGCAGCGCGAGGGACGTCGATCCTACAGTCACGTATATGCTGGGTCGAACCTGCTCGCCCCATCACGGCTTCACGATGACGATGTAGAATCGTATGGGACAAATTGCCACGTTAAAGAGAGAAAGAAAAGAGAGACATCATGGTTGTAAAAATGCATTTAATGCCTTTCTTTGTCCTTGTGGAATGTCTAATCAAACGGTCCGAAGCGAAATCGAAAGCAACTTTGTCTACTAAGAACAACGTGTTCTGTAGCCTAGTCCACGATTCCTATAATTTCATCAGAGAAAAAGAAAAAATAATACAAATGATCTCTAAATTTTAATTTAATATGCAATCTTATCCCTGAAAATTTTAATTTGTTTAGTGTGGTGCATGAACTATTGGAAAATATTTAATCTAGTTCCTAGGTTATTTGAAAATGTTCAATGTCGTCCTCCGTTAATCAACATTAACGGAATTTGACGACCTTGATTTTATTTTAAGAATCACATAGAATAAATTGAAAGTTAATGGACGAGATTACACATTAAATCAAAGTTCAAAGATTATTTAAGTCATTTTTCCCAATAAAAAAAGGGTATGTTTTACTAAGGCCATTACATAAGCGTACGATCGGTAAACCAATCGCAATTTAAGAACATGGGAAAATTTGTATGATTTGCGCATGAGATTCGGGGTAAGTTTCACCGTTTCTTGATATTTGATCGGTCCGGTCATGGTATTGAAGAAATGAAGATATTGCATTTGTTTCTCGACATAATTAAATAAGTATTAGGAAATAAATCTCGTAGGTGGAAGACAAGTCGTCGATTGTCCTTCATTAATGGATAGAATTTTCCATGTAACGCGATAATTGTCACTTTAAAGTCAAGTATACTTCTCTTTCATTATTCATTGCGCGAATGAGAGTTGTGAATGTGACCTACGTTCACGCTCGATTAGTGGAAGCCTGCTATGATGGAAAAATGGTTTCAAGAATTTTTGACAAAATTTGTGAATTTAGAAAATGAGAAGTGGAGTGGCTACCAATCAAAATTTAACGAATATTTCAAAACAAAATTATGAGCCGAGTTGGAGTCTATTTTTGTTATACTACTTTTCACAATTTTTCGCTTATTCGAAAGCAATTTTTACTTCTTTTTGAAGCACTTTCCTTTTAATTCAAATTATTCATTATGAAAAGAGATATCCACCCATATTTTTCTCATGATTCTTTCCAAATATCATTAAAAGTGTTGCTAGGTTCCCCAAGTGGCTATAACTCCTAACTTCCAGGACAATGAGAGGCAAGTTGTATCGAGGGAAAAAAATGAAATTTTGTTTCACAAGCTACTTAAATTTTAATTCACAAAAGATGAGTTTTTTCTTTCTTAACATATGCATAAATATATATGTCCTATTATATATATTTTAAGGGATATGTGCACTAAAAGTCCTAAAACTTGTCATAAAATTGTAATTGAATCCTAAACATTACAAAAAGTGCAATAAAATCCTAAAACTTACAAATTGATGTATCAGAGCCAACGCCCTATTCAGCATACTTATTTGTTTTTAGATGAATTACCAGGTAGAAAAGGTAGACTTATTCCACCACGAGTGATTCTACTGATTCCAGTTCTCCGGTCACTATAAATGCCCCTTTAGATATTCGCACTTCAAATTTTTCGAAAATTGACTATCTTTATGAGGTCTCATCCCTTAATGAAGTGAGTAAAATTTCGAAAACTCATCTCCCGCTTATTAATCTGTATTCTGCTTTCACAAAACCTCTCTCTTTTTCCCCTCTGCATTTCATCAAACAACTCATCAAACATACACTCCGCGAAGTTATGGAATATGTCTAGTCATCCTAATTCGATCAATATCCTATTCCTGCTACCCAGCAAGAACATTTGATGACCCTCCAGATACCTTCTGATTTTCCATGACAATGGATATAACAAGAGTATACGCATCTTCACTTTGGTGCTATACGTTTAGCACTATCATTTCATAGTAGAAAAGTATTACCCATTGTTGCCCAAATGGCTCTTCCGGATACTTGTTTCTTGGATTACCAACATATTCATATTGATACAATCCAAACCACCATCAATGCTGGAATAGTATTTCTTACATTGTTTCTAAATTTCAACATGGCTCTTATGGACCCAAGACTTCATTTTGCTCTTAAAGTTCAACTGCAGCTCACTGGAATTCCTCATATCCCTGATTCTATAGCTGCTACTTTACACTACCAAATGATATATCGGGCCCAAAACCATGCTATTGATTTTAATTTTCCTCGCACTGAGGATGCTCTTTTCATCTCAGTAGATAATGATCAAACTTCCTATGTTCATGTACCAAGATAAATTCCTTGGGATCAATTAGTGAAGTTACTCCCTGATACTTGAGTAATTAACTATGAAAAACTCCATCAGAATTCCATGCCTATTCAATTCATGGAATCCCAGTTTACAAAAATGGAAGATGGTACGGTTGTCATTAAATTTAGTAAGGAAAAGGAAGAAGCATATTCTTCTATTTTTCCTACTATTTTTATGATGTAACCATGTCATGATGTTGTTCTTATTGAGGAAGGTGACTCAGATCCGAAGATTATGATTGAGCCTTTTAATCAAGAGGGACGACCTATTCATTTTTACAAAGATCCTTGAACAGGACATTGTTTCTAGGAGTTACATTGTCAATGTTCCCTTTGCACAAGCCCTCCTAATGACGAAGGAGATGACAGACCATCAAAAAAAAAGAAGAAACGGTCCAAAGAAAGTCTTTACTAGAGATATCTTGATGGGGATCCTATCATAGGACCCCTTGGTGAGGATGGAGGAAGATGCCAATTTATGATTTCATATGGATCACTCTAACCACAAACTCCTCCTCCAATTCCTAAACCTTGCAAACCTCTTTCACCTCCACAAGAAACATCCAAAAAAAACTCCACCACAAAAGCCAATTATTTCACCCTTTTATAAACCCATCCAAAAATGGGTTAGGAAAAATTCACATCCTTTGCAATTACCCAAAACACCCCAGCTTTCATGTATTTCTAAGCCTAAACCACCGCCAGTACTCCCAGCTGCTTGTATATTCCAACCCTCGAACTTTCCACCCTTGGAAAAAACAAATTCTAGTGCTTCTTTTACAACATTAGAAGAATTTACATACGCATATCATCGGTTCCGACACATGCCAAAGATTCCAAACCCTATGGATATCGATGATCATGGGAGACAAAGAAAGTTACTGCCGCCGAAGTTGTTATGAATTGATAGTCAGAACATGCTCTGGCACAAAATAATATTCAAGACAATTGATACAAAACTTTCAACTATCCAAGCCCGCCTTGATCATGTCGATTAGAAGGTTTATCAAACGGCTTTTGTCACAAACAAATTACTTGAGACATTCTAGAAGAAATTGCAGCAGATGAAATCAGGTAAATATATTTCCCATCATTATTTGGAAAACTAGACTGTTGAAATGGAAAAGCTACGTAAGTAAATTAAACTCTTTCAAGAAGGAAAATTTGTTCCTATGCTAGACCATTTTCTCAATTTTGGCACCCAACTCGGATGGAAATCTCTCCTCCAAAATTCACTTCAGTTGCCTCAATCATTGCATAAGCACCAAAAGAAGAACAAAGTGATATTGTTATACTTCAAAATCGCATCTGTGAAATGGAAAAATAAAAGAAGATGTAGCAGGAGGAGAAGTCAAACGTTTCAGAATCTTCCCAGGAACCTCCTTCTTCCCACATGGTTTCAAATTTATTAGAGGTTTCTTTGCGAAATCAATGCCAACAGAAGCTGCCAGTTATTGTTACAATCTATCCATCCCAGCAAAATACTTCTTCCAACTCTAAAATAGCCTCTTTTTCTTAAAAAAACAACCTCACCTTTTGACCCTAAGATACCAAATTTCCCTAAAACTGCTATTCTTACGGCCGATCCCTATGAGGTGGATATGGAATCAAACTTATCTGAACCAAAAATAGTAAACATTCATAATAAGAACTCTCGTTCTGAAACTTCAACCCCCAAACACTATTTCGCTCTTGATGATATTTCATACACTAAATGGCCAGAAAGACTATCGGAGTTCCATACTTGGCTCACACTAGAGCCCTTACTATTGAAAGTCGGTATGATATACGGACTGTGTTCGTTAGCAGATTTATCGGTAGCCTCAAGGATTGGTGGAAAACTATTTTTGATCAAGATCAGATGACGTTCTTACTCCAAATAGATTTTCATTATGTAATTCGCATCATCCACCAGTTCTTTATTGATAAACCAGAAGACCTTCTTGAACTCAAAAGGAGAGAGTTTTTTTATAGAAGATGATGCTCTCTACATCGAAAACACCTGAATAAGCATTTTCATGAAATGCTTAAATTGTTTTATGCTCTTGGAGCCGATCCGAATATGAAGCAAGTATTTCTATCTTCTATTCCAAAAGAAATTGGTCAAGTTGTAGAAAAATCTCTTCAAAATAAACAGCGAAAAATTGTTGATGTCCCAATAGGAGAACTGCAGCAAGAGATACATTTGGCTCTTGATGACCTATGTATTTGTCGAAAGGCATTCGGAAGTTATCTTAAGAGTAATAACGAGCTTGATAGAGCTTGTCGAAGACTAGAATTAAGAATCAAGTGTTCAAAGAAAGAATCCTGTGATGACCCTTCTTACGAAGATCGGCGTAAAAAGAAAAAGCACTTCATAGAATTCTCCCTCGATCTAGGAAGAAGACGTAAATGGCATTTCCTGATAAAAAGACGATCCAAATGCGACCAGTTTGAAAGACATAAGAAATCCGACCGATGTTACATCTGTAACAAAAGAGGCCACTTTGCGAAGAATTGTCCGAAGGCCTAGAGATGAAATTCTCATTTAATCCAGGAGCTTAAAAAAGAAACTGAAATTTCTCTTCAGGATGATGATGTTGAATCCGTCTTCTCTTTAGAAGATGAACCAACAATGCACACCATATACGTTATTTGGACATGGTCCCAGTCCAGTAACACTGAAAACTCATCTGAAGAAGTAGAAAAAGAATTTACTCATTTTCTTTCGAAAATTCAAAACCTCCAAGATCCAAGATCTTTGTGCATACACTTCTTCCATCCTTCCACATTTTCCCATCGAAATCTATCTTTTCAACTATGCTAAACCTATTTCCCTTATAGCCCTTATAGATACTAAAGCCAACGCTTCGATGCTTGATACCTAAATTCTTCCAGAAGAATATTGGAATTCACACGCTCAGTATTTTAATTCTGCTTCTGGAGATACTTTTGTCACAAGAGTATGAAGTAAATCTATTACCCTTCAGTTCTTCTCACAATGTTCTCTCACTACTAAAATCCTTGGTTCTAGCTCACCAGATAAAGACATCATCATTGGATGGGACATTCTGACCCGGATTTTCAAACTTAGAATTTTGTCTAATGGATTCTGATTCAAATGACAATTCAAAGAGTTTGTGAACATCCAACGAATTTTTGCCATCCAAATGAATATACTAGATCCTATCATGTAAACCCTTTTTAGTGCATGTGTAGAATCTCATTCAGAATTTATCCTTAAATATCCAAACCCTTTGTGGAGAAATTCTGACTTTTTCATCCATCTACTTTTTAAGAAAAATGAAGATATCAATCCCACCAAAGTAACTTATTCTGGGATGAATTTGGACCATTTGATCTTGGCATAAAAGGAATGCTCAAACTTACTCCATCAAGGATTAATTGAGCCATCAAACTCTCAGTGGTCTTGTAAAGTATTTTATGTGAATAAATGTTTTGAACAGAACAGAGGGAAAATAAGGTCGGTCATCAATTACCAACCTCTCAATCGGTTCCTCCAAGACGATAAGTTTCCATTACCCCATCGGAACTTGTTATTCTCTAGTCTAACTCGAGCTAAGGTCTATTCCAAATTTAGCTTTAAAGCCGGGTTTTGGTAATTGGGAATTCATCCAGATGATAGGCACAAGATTGGATTTTGCATCCTCAATCAACATTTTTAGTGGACAGTGCTCTCATTTGACCTTAAAACTACTCCTTCATTGTTCCAAAAGGCCATGTGTAGAGTCTTCCAACCTATTTTGGCTAATGCCCAAATTTACATTAATGATATCCTCCTCTACAGTCCTGATGAGGATTCCCATTGTAAATGCCCAAATTTGGCATTATGCTATCTCAGAAAAAAATAATTATTGCCTAGGATTTCTCAAAATTTATCTTAAGGAGGAGTCATATTATTCTTGTCTCCATATTGCTAAAGAATTGCAAAAATTTCCTGGGGAGAAAATTTCTCCCAAACAGATCCAATAGTTTTTTAGGATAGTTAATTATCTAAGAAACTTCGTTCATAAAATCACCAAATTAGTAAGTCTATTGCAGTACATGCTCAAAAAAGATGCTCCTCCATGGGGACTTCTACAAAGTAAATCAATTAGACGTCTTAAAGAAGTTTTACAACATTTTCCTCCTCTGCAAATCCCTTCTACTAGGAAGAGAATTTTACGTACAAATGCTAGTGATGAGTATTGGGCTACTGTTCTTTTCGAAGAAATTAATGGAAAGCGTAAAATCTGTAGATATAAAAGTGAAAGATTTACGCAAACCGAAATGCATTATCATTCTACTTTCAAGAAAATCTTGGTGGTAAGGTATAGCATCAAGAAGTTTGGATTTCATCTTCTTAGACATCATTTTCTATTTGAACTAGATATGTCATCTTTCTCTCAAATGCTGAAATTCAAACAAAAGCAAATTCTTCATCCTCAACTCCTCATATGGGCAAAATGGTTTTCAAAGCATTCCTTTGAAACCAAGTATATAGCAGGAAAGAAGAATGTGCTGGCTGATTTCTTATTGCGGCCAAAAATATTTACTACACCAATTACATCCATAAACATATATGTGTCTCGAAATCCATCTAGGGGATTTAAATCCACCAAGATGAAACCTTCTTGCCCAGCAGGTAGGAAGTTCCTACATACATTCAAGACAACATCCTTTTTGAAAATCTGTCGTCACTAATACAGAAATACCAACTTCTGATTTTCAGTAGATATGGAGGATTAAGTCTCAGACCCAATGGGCTGTATCTAGATTATCCTTTCATCCATCATATCTCCCTCAATCTTGAAGACAAGTTCCCAGAAGGATTCAAGTGGTTTTATTGGTATTTGTTCAATATTTATACCATAGTCATTGAATTCCCAACAACCAGAATTATTTTCACTATTGACAGAATTCTCTCGGAAGAAGAGAAGTTTAAGCATTTCGGTGATATGTTTAATTGGTTCAAACCATAAGGAGCTTAGAAATGGATGTTTCAGGAACAACTTAGAGCCTGTCGACCCAATCCAGAGTTGCATACAACGGTCTTGTTTCACAAGCCATGATTTTTTATTCGTCCAAATAGAGACGTGAGTGAAACTTTAGCTGATATAGGAGTAACTACGTACAAGCCTTAGCCGAGTCTAGAGAAGTTCCTCAAAATTCGTCCGTACAAAATCCCGGCACTCCCCTAGAAATATAGAAAGCTCCATAGACTTCTATATCAATATAATCAAGTGATACCACCAGAGATATGGCTAACTAGTTCTAGCAACGTGTCTTGGGATCATCCAGCTAATCACAGGTATCAAACAGTGATTGACATGGCGTTGGGACAATATTATGGCATAGATATGCAAGCTCATATGGATGCTACTATCTCAAATGCTGCTGCCTCATCCTTATCTCAAGAAGCCTTGTCCTCATCTCATGCCCCTCAATCATAGGATTATGGAGAGGCCCATTATCGTAAGACCCATATGATTACAATGAGTTACAACTTGCACTCAATCTAAGTCTGACAAAAACGGTCTGTAACTACAATTAGAAAACTTTCCCCAGCCAACTATTCCATCATGTCCTACTGATATGGCATCAAGTTCTACAAACGTTCCAGGTATTTCCTATGAATCTCCACAAAAAAGACAAAAGTCTTTAGAACTTCATGAGGACGTGAGCCTAGAGATCGCAGAAGTGGAAAGACTCCTTAGAGAATACAAGAAACAAAAGGACGGAGGTAGTTCGGACAGCTTTGATGGCGATAATACTAAACAACCGACTCATAAATATGACCTCTGAAGATGTATCCAGCGTGGTTGAAAAAGTGGCTCGTTGTCGGGAAGTACTGTAGCAAAAGTATTGTAGTAATGTGTTGTTCATACCATAGCAGTCACTGTTCATCACAATAGTAGTATTGCAGCAGTACTGTGGCAGCACTGTAGCAAGAAGAAAAATGTGCAAGCAAAAAGAAAAACTTTGGCCTAAGAGTGTATTATGAGTCTGCCAGTCACCTGTCAATTGCAAAAGTCTTTGTAGTCAGTCTATCAATTGTATTAGTTCTTATAGTCAATCTTTGTAGCAGTACTATTGCACGGTACCATCCTCTTAGCATGGTCCAAGCAACGCTAGTAGAACGAGCAATAAATACGAGGTTTTTAAGTTCCAAAGTAACTGAAAATCCACGTCAATTTAAACGTGATTTTCCTCATTTTCATCGACACATTGACAAAAAGTTTGGCTTCATCCCTGATCAACTTAATGTGGACTTCATGTAGATAAAAAGCGATGTTATGGAGGAAAACAATTGATATTAGGGCCAATTTTAACAATGCATTTTTTTTTTACTTTTCTGGATACGTATATATTTTGAAAGAGTGCGTCTTTATTGTTTGACATTTTGACTATTGGAATCGTGTCCATTTTGATGTGTCAACAACGCCGAGACCTTGAACTTAAACTCTTAACGTAGATCTACTTACATCATCGAAAATCATATACATCTCACGTCATTCCCTAACCAAAAGATATAACACAACGAAAAAGGAAGTGCGCGTAAGTATCGCGCAGTTAGATTTGGCGTTCTTACGACTTTTGGTTCTTTACTGGGTAGGATGGAAAATGTGTCGGTGCATAAGGGTATATTGTGAAATCAATACTCATTAATATCTCCGTTAACAGAGCAATGTATTGGAGGATCACTCGAGACGACCTAATTTTGTACGGCATATCAGATTGGTTAATAGTGTTGCACGTCCGACCAAAAAAGAAAATAGTGTTGGACGTGACGATCGTCTAATATTTTTTCGTTCCGTCTCACTAAACTTTGAAGCAATGCGATAATGTCAATCTGCAAGTTTTTAACTTTCTGGTAGGCAATGATGGGCAAAACTAGATCCAACTCTTGTCATGGGCTGGAGACCAATCGAAAGGCCCATTAATTTGCTTGGATTAGGGATTTCGTAAATGTCTAACGTGGTCCACCAAGTCAACGAACTCCTCAGTGATGGGCAAACCTTTCTGAGCCCAATGCAAAAGAAGAAAGTCGGCGTGTGGCATCACTTTGCCTCTTGTATTGAGTTTGATAAAAATATTTAAATATTAAACCCCATTTTCATCTAATAGCTTAAACCTTTTAACAAAGTTGGCGGTGATCCCACAAAGTCTCACATACTATCGGAGCAAGAGATCATGAGTTCAAATGTTTTTAGGCCCCTATTTGCCTCCCCAATGAAATCTTTCTACGCTCAATACTAGGCAAAGAGGACCAGATTAAGCGTGAGGGGGAGTGATAGAATATTTAAATATTAAACCACACCTTTACAAACAACTTGAGTTTTTAGATCACTTGGAAGTAGTCTCACAAAATCTCACGGGGTTTTCGAATGAATTGTTCCTCCAATACTTTCACAGTATGTGCCAACTTGCCCAAATCCCTACTATTTGTTAGCTGCCCCTGTTTGTCTCTCCAGTGAAATATTTTCACGCTTAGTACTAGGCAAAAAAGACCAGACAAAGCATAAGGGGAGTGATAGAATATTTAAATAAGCCACACATTCATCTAACAACTTAAACTTTTAGAGCAGTTTATAGTAATCCCACAAAATCTTTCAAGGTTTTTTAATTAATTATTCCTCCAGTACGTTCACAATATGTGCCAATTTGCCCAAATTCCTACTATCAGTGTAGCTTTAGCGTGACCATAGTCTCTATTGAAACACGTGGTGAACTCGTGGCGCGTCGATCCATCTTCCTTCTTTTTGTTCCGCGTCAAAAGAGTATAAACCCGACTAATCACGGTGATCAAACATATTTGTCGCGTACGGAGGAGATTGGTTGATGTACCATAATACCTATCTAACAATAATTGACCATTAAAACCGTGTTATGGATTGGTTCTAAGCATACAAAGTCCGAGCAAATCTTTGTGCATCTCTCCCCGAATCTGACCTTTCGTCTCCAAAAGTCCACGTAGAGATAATACCGTACCCGTGTAGGCATTCTGGTTAGGTCGGTGATGAATCGAATTGACGTGTCTCTTTGACGAATCCTCGAATGCTCAAAGATTAGTTGTGGACAGTTTGGTGCTTATACACTTAAAAAGAGAAAGCCGCCTATAATTATAAACCCTAGTGTGAGAAGAAGAGATGTAAGTCAATGTTGGGTATGATTTTTCTAATGGGGTTTTTGGCACTTAGCTCGTGAGGACCAAGCACATGTTTATGTGATTTTTCCCCCAACAGGTTTTGACCTCACGCCTGGGATGATCATTAAAATAGGAGAGAGAGGGAGAGACTAGGTCAAAGAGCGAGGGTATAATATTTCCAGTTCATTCAATCGTCAGAATATGATAACAAAGATTTAAGGGGAGTTATGTTACATTTTTGGATCGATTCACTCAAAATATTGTCAGTTTTGACACATTCCATATCGAGTCTCATGATTTTATCCTTCGGCATACATGTGGGCACTTTCCTTAGAGGTTACCCATCTTGATAGTACTCTAACTTGAGCATACTTAACTTTGGAGTTCCAATACAAAGCTTATCGTTACATCAAAAAAAGCATTCATGAATTAATTCTAGTTTTTACATATATATTTCAAACACACTCTCCTCTTTTTTGATGTGCAATTCAATTCATTTATGCCCTTTCGCCATTCTAGAAATTTGTCGAGAATCGCTCCTTATCTGAGCCCTTTAACCCTAATGATCACTCCCCATTCTCGTCGGACCGAGTCATTACGGGCCCACAAACTTTCACGTGGTTTATTCTCGCACCACATATCATTATAACGTTTTGAATTTAACTTATTCGAGATATTATCTATTTTGACCCGTTTCATATTAAATCTCACAATTTTATCTTTAAGCATGTCTAAGTGGGAGTACTATCGAAATGGGAGTACTATCGAAATGTGGGAGTACCTAACGGGTTGATATGAGATCGGTCAAAATGGGCTACGCATCAAATGAGTTAAACAAATTCAGGGCGTCACAAGTCTTGACACATGTAGATTCGTTAATCTTTGATGAGAAAGATTCTTTTTTGAAAAGAGGTCACATCGCTTCATCTCGCTCAACGGTCGGAACAATTACTTTAATCGGGCATTAATGAACTAGCCAGGCCGACCTCGTGATTAACATGTGATGATTGTGTCCGTGTCTTAAGAGCTGCGTCATTTGCAAGTCTCTGCATTTAAGAGCCCTTTGTCCTTTTGATGAAGTGTCGGCAGGACGGTCTTCGAACGTTAAGAAGCATCCGGACAGAACTGTAAAAGATGATGTTTATACCAAAAATTAACTAAGTCAATATAATTGACACAGTGTTGATTTAAGCAAACATATAATTTGGGATCAGTTGAGGTGTGCCTATTAACTAGTTGTTGATCACAGGAGTCTCTATCAATGGCCATACTTATCGAATAGTGTGATCATGCTATCAAGATACAGTAGCGGCCGGTTGACGATTATCATGGTAAAACTGTACGGTAATTTCTAGATATTTCGTCGTCGATTAAATTTTGACGTGTATTTTAGCTGCAGCTTTCGGATCTTCATTATCAATTACATTCTAGCGTTATATCCGTATGTCATTGTACTTTGTCGTTGATTAAATTCAGTCAAAAGTTTCTATATTTTGATGTTAATTAAATTCTACCAAAGCATATGTGTATGTTATCTTATGCTTCGCTGACATAATTCTTGTCCGGAATAGCCATAGAACCTGTCTCCTCATATAAAAAAATAGAAGAATAAATTTTGGTGAAAGGTATTTTATCGTTGATTAAAGCCCGACGAAACGGATATAAATAATGGAAGTACCCAAAGCCATCGAAATAGTCTAAAAACAACTTCACTTTGTTAAGAAAATTATTCAAAAAGTCATAAAGTTATTGTACGACGGCTCATTCAATCCTAAACCTTTCAATTGTGCCAATTTAATTCTAAACCTTTTGACGATTTGCCAATTTAGTCTTAAACCTTTCAATTGTGCCAATTTAGTCATTTATCAATTTAGTTATGAACCTTTTAATAATTTGGCACTATAATCCTTTCGGCTTTGGCTAGAGATCATTGACGTGAATGCTAGCCGGTCTATGTGGCGTGACCAATGCTAACGCGAACAATTTTTGTTTTTGTTTTTTAAAAATTATATGATTTTTTCCTTTTTACTCTTTCTTATTTCCTTTTTTTCCTTTTGCATGTAGTCGGTACTCACCTGTAGCCGGTACTCAGCCATGGCCAATGACCAGCCACACGCAAGGGCTCGACCCGTGCGGCCTGGGTAAGGGTCGAGCCCTTGCCAAATCTGGCGAAGGCCGTGATGCCCTTGCTGGCTCTCTGCTGTGGTCGATTATCGGTCATAAATTGAGTATTGTCCACGGACAAAAGGAAAAAAATGGAAAAAAGGAAAAAGAAAAAATGAATAATTCTGCAATTTTTAAAAATTGCGTAATTGTCCATATTAATGATTGCCACGCCACTTAGGATGCTCGGCATCCATCTAACATTTAGTAATTTGGCCAGAAGAACTACATTTTCAAATCATCAAAAGATTCACGACTAAATTGACAAATCATCAAAATGTTTAAAACTAAATCGATCAATTGAAAGGTTTTTGACTGAATTGGCCGTTGTATAATAGGCTTATGACTCTTTGAACAATTATCCATCACTTTGTATATTCTTTTTCCTTTTGAAACCTCGACCTTGCATTTCAAGACAAACCATCTGGCCATGGGATCAAATGCCTTGCTTAAAAAGCACATTAGAAAGAAAGGAAAAAAAAAACCAATTCCATAATCACCATGTAGCAACAAACCCACGTCGGCAATCACCGTCCTCATCGCCTTTGGCGGCAGATGCTACCGCCAATCTCTCTCTCTCTCATCTTCAATCAAATTTCGCCATGCAATCACCGAAAATGTTCTTCATAAACTTGTCTCAATCGCTCAATATAGAGGTCAATATTTGCATTCCTACGTCGACTTGCTTTGTTTCGATCTATCTCTCTCTTTCTCCTAAGAGAAAGATTGAGCTCTACATTGAGCGATTGAGACAAGTTTACCAAGAGCATTTTGGGTGATTGCATGGCTTGTGCTGTTTAAAATCATTAGAAAATTAATTCGAATTTGTATGGGGCCATTTTGGTGTATCGGGTCGCCCGAATTGACATCAATAACATATTGAGGTCGCGCTAAATTCCACAAAAAATATACTTTAAAAAAAATAAAATAAAAAATCGTTGCATCATCTGAAATTCAGCTGACGGAGCTTTGAGCACATCAACAAAAGCGGCAGAGTTGGTGCTTCCCACACCATTCAACCGGCCACCACTTCCACTACCCATTCCCGCGTTCTCCTTCATTTGGACTCTCTTTTTAATTTCGATTAGTTTAACATTTTGAAAATAAAATAAAGGAAAAATGACACAAATAATACATGAATTTTGACTCGATATGTAAAGTGGTTCTTGAACTTTAAATTTATTCAATGTGATCCATGAACTTTTAATTTACTCAATATGGTCTCCGGAGTTGCATGTTTAATTTAAGTTCATGGATTATTTATATCATTATTCCTAAAATAAGAAGAAAAATCCGAGATTACGATTTTCCATGTCCATTTGTGCGTCGGATTTGGCGCAAATTGACTTCAAATTTTCCATGGGAAAAGGCTTTTGATTTGTAATTTAGCAGCCCCATTTCTTCGAACCCCACAAAGCAAAGACGATCCAAGAGCGTATGGACAAGGGCGAGCAAGAAAAAGAAACATTTGGGGTGGGTCCATAAGCAGGAAAATGGCGAGCCTAAAGCTAGTGACGGAAATTGTTGGGTTTTTTTGTTTGCGAGAATCGAGTGTGTTCGGCCAAAAATAATCGACATATATGCATCAAGGCGAAGTTTTCAAATCGGTCAATTCCTAGATGATCCCTTTGTACGGCATGGTCCTGGCCCAGTCTCCTTGATTTGCGGTGATTAATTAAAGGTGGAAAGATAAGAAAGGAGCGGTCAAATCCGACATTGTTCTTCAGGGCGTGACCCCTTTTCTTCCTTGGTGCTACGTTTCTAGCTTGAAATTCACGGCATATGCCTCAATTTTTATGGTCTCTTTCGCAGTTCAAAGGAAGAGACAAACCCTAGGGGGAAAAAGGGTAGGAAGAATCGAATCTTCATATGGTAAATTTTAGTGAAGGGGAGGGGGGGGGGGTGTCCAATTCGCATTGAAATACGTCATTTTCGATGCCACATGGGGGGGTCGTTCATTCAAGATGGTACCTAATAGGACGGGCTCATTACTTTGCCATAAATTTCACGGAGCCAAATATCTTTCCAAAGCTATGAAGCTAGGGGATGGACGGTCCATTGAAAGCTGTTGAAATTGCATGAAACGTTCTTGTCTTGGGACTTGATTGGTCTCGTGTCAACTTAGGATGGGAACATTTCAAAAGTGAAAGGCTTGACACAAGCAACCCAACAAGAATTACAGCAACTACTCCCGAAGTACAACCTACTCCACAACTCTGGAAAGTTAAGTCCTCCAAAATCGTCGTGTAATGATCTGTCATAGTCTACCGACGAAATGCCTAACTCTAGCTCCCGTCTAACCTTAGAAATATAAGAAAAGAGTGAGCAAACGCTGGCTCTGTAAATGAGTTCTCGAGAATTATAATCGGACGATATTCTCTTACCTCATTGTATCAACAAATCATAAGTTTATTCATGCACAATCAATCGTAAATAGGCATAGCTCCGCTTGGCTAATAACGCATAAATCACTAACCAATGCCACTCCATTCCGATTTACATGACACAGGCACCAAACAATCTCGTGTAACCGAGATGACGGTACGAACACATAGAGCATTTTTTTTATTTATGAATGCAACGAATACCACATAATACAGTTACATACACAAACGAGGTCCAACAATTTGCTTGTCTACAGGCGAGAGACTCATCCCGCGAAGGGGCATTGCCCAGAAGCCGGTCGATTCAATTATCCCCATTCGTTGTCCACGTGGTCTCTTAGTTCGATATCACTCCTTATGTAGAGGTCACGAGATCTTGCGCTCACTCACAACCTTTATGTCAATGGAAATATCATACTATAGTCCATTTGGTTTTCAATTTCATTTCAAAATTTCACCTACGCAGCTGAAATTCTCTGGGTACCTTATTTCCCGCTCATACCACCAACTCTGCTGAATAAATAATCAATATCACGTGGATATCAATTTAGGCATCAAAGCACAGCATCACAGAACCAAATGACCAATCTACATAGACAAAACACGTATGCAGTGTTCATCTCCATACTTCCAAATACGTTTTAATGGGTCATTGGCGCAACGTGATCTTCATCAATGGAGACAGGATTTAAGGCATAGATTTTGGGCAGACAGTAACCGCCGATGCCTTCAACTTCGCTTGGCTTTGATTAGCCATCGTTGCGGTGAACAGAGATTTCAAAAATCTATGCCAAACCCACGTAGAAATCTCCTGTAAGAAAAGGGGACCACCAAATCGAAGAAACATTCAACAAGACCCCGCTGTTGGCTCGGCTCTGCTGCGACCGGGTGAACCGGCCTTTGCCGCAACTAACTCGTTCTTGTGCTCTTTCATGGTGTCATTCCATTTGCCGCCGTACCTAAAATTCAGCCACTGCGAGTGCTCGAGAGAGAGAGAGAGAAAGAGAGAAGGAGACAGACAGAATTCAAGTGCAAGGTATGAAAATTTAAAGCCCCGCACAGGAAAAATGGATTCTTTATCACGATTTTATCATTTGCACCCCTGACGCTTGCAGGCCTACTACTTCTCTCTATCTCTCTATCTCTCTCTCTCTCTCTCTCTCACGTATATATGAGTCTCTGGTTTGCAGAGAATAGGCTTTTTAGCGGTACTGTGCTGCAATTTGGTTCTTTCGTCGTGATCTTCTCACCGCTTTTCGTGTTGGGATCTCCAGGAAAAAACCAATCAATCTCGGGTTCATGGATCCGTGGCTCTGTTTCGCCGTTTCCAAGATCTGTGAATCACTGTGAATAGCGAAAGTACAAGGGCTCCACGCTCTCTGGATTGGCCTCTGGTTGTCTCCTGCCAAAGAAGTTTCAACCATCGTCTGGTCAGTCTCCCTCCCTCCCTCCCTCCATCAAATGCATTGATGATGTTTGCCTGCCACACCGAATCTGATGCACTCTTCCTGTTTTGCGATTTCACTTCAGTTTGATAAGCTCGCTTTACACTTTCCAACCCGGTAGATCACTCCCAAATCGATAGCTGTCACTGTCTGAACTGAAATTTCATAGCTTTGCAGGTTGAATTTGGAGGAACCAAACCAAACCCAAAGTCTTTCCCTTTCAACCCCAGCAGTCGCTCACAATTTACACAGAGCCTCGCTTAAAAGCACCTAACTTTGGCCAAATCTTACCATCCTCTTGCAAATCGATCACTACCCAACAGTCAAAATTACCCACAATACATAAGAATAAGGAATGGGGAAGCCATCGACAAACAGGGATTGGTCGCAGATCTACGGGATATACGGCATGGACCAGTGGCAGACGCTGCTCTTCCTCCTGCTCCACGCCGTCTTCTTCTCCTCCATGTCCGTCCTCTTCCTCCTCTACTTCGACCCCATCTGCGCCTATTTCGAGGCGACCCTCCTGTCCTCCGCCGCCTGGGCCCGGTTCGCCGCCGGCTTCGCGGGGTGCGTGACGGCGCTGTCGGCGGTCTGCCTGTTCTACGCCGCCGGCAACTTCTTCTACTCGGCGCTGCCGCTGCACCACGACATGGCCCAGCGGATCGTCGGCGCGGTCAGCGACTGGTCGACGGTGAGGAACGCGCTCGACCTCGGGTGCGGCCGGGGGATCCTGCTGAATGCGGTGGCGACGCAGCTCAAGAAGACCGGCAGCTCGGGCCGGGTCGTGGGGCTGGCCCAGTGCAAGAGGACCGCTCTCTCTACTCTAAGGACCGCAAACATGGAAGGTAATTTCTCTCCTCTATCGTCTTCTCAGATTCTCATGTGAAAAGTTGAAATCAACTCCCCGCACAAATAACTTCGCATCTGCTCGTCCATGGTGGATGAACACGCACGTTTGCTTCTCATCTGATCTATGGATTAACATCTAGATTTTCAAATCTGAGTTCATTAGTTTTCTCACGGGAACATGTTCTCTTATGTGATATCGCTAGGCGTGCAAGAGTACGTGACGTGCCGGGAGGGAGACGCGAGGCGGCTGCCGTTCCCGGACAACTACTTCGACGTGGTGGTGTCGGCGGCGTTCGTGCACACGGTGGGGAAGGAGCACGGCCACCGGACGGCGGAGGCGGCGGCGGAGAGGATGAGGGTGGTGGGGGAGCTGGTGCGGGTGCTGAAGCCCGGCGGGGTCGGGGTGGTGTGGGACGTGATGCACGCGGCGGAGTACGTGCGGCGGCTGCAGGAGCTGAGGATGGACGACATCCTGGTGTCGGAGCGGGTCACGGCCTTCATGATGAGCAGTCACATCGTGTCGTTCGCCAAGCCCAGCGAGCACGTTGTGGGCCTCGGCGAGGTCCGTTTGGACTGGCGATGAAGATGAAGATGAACGGGGGAGGTATACATATAGTTTTTACTATTTTATTATGGTTACAAAATTTATAATCGTTCTTCAGGAAGGAAATATATATATTGAGAGAAAAGGAGAATGTTTAGGGAAATCGAAAAATAAAAAACATTTTCTTTTTTGGGTATGGGGTTTTTGGGATTTGGGCAAAATGTTTGGGGAGGCGAAGTCAAACCGGATGCGTTTGCTTTGAGCATCGTATAAGTAAAGAAATAGAGTTAGATAAATTATGGCCATCGAAATAATTAGCAATTGATGGCAAGAAGATTCGATGAAGACTTGATATTGTACATATTCATTATCTCGTGTCACTGATACGGTTTCATAAAGTTTCTGGATGTTTATGCGGATTCAAAGTACTACAAATGCAAGATTACTGCCAAAATCGAATGCTTGCATGAAAGGCATTGTGCATGAGCGTGCAAAACCTAGGTTCTTTGTGATTAAGCCATTCTACTCGGTTTATTCACAAAGAACCTAGGTTTGCCGACACTTTATGAGTGATTCGACAGAAGCTGATACCGGTAGATGCAGCTTTCGTGGGTTGTTGTCGAGTCAGTATCGCGAAACTTTAGTCGCGAAGCAGGTATTTTCACGTGAAATGTCGAGTTACCACGATATCGATTATTCCATCCTTTTTTTTTTCTTTTTTTTAGGGGAAGTATTGCCCTTGGGAATAGGAATTGTGCAAGTTGTCGCAAGCTAAAAGTGGTCGATAAATCTAAGGTTTGTACAACAAGAGGCTATACCCATTCATACGTATAAAGAGATCCCAATGCGAAGGATCAATTATCATGTCCCCTTCACATTTGCTTTCTCGTTCCGAAAAGGAAGTGGAACAGAAAGTGAAAGTGCTATAAAAGAAGGTGGACAAATGTAAAGTCTTCAAGCGCGTAGCGGAAAAGGTTAAAAGCAAAGGGCAAACAAAAAAAAAATAAAGACATCGCATTCGACTTTTGTAAAGTTAAAATGGACAATACCAATTTAAAAAAAAAGTTAAAATGGAAGTTCATTTATTTTATTTTATTTTTGGTATATTCAGTTTCAAATAACTTTCCCTGTTGATTTTAGTATTTTACTGCCTTTTTTCGCGTAAATATATTTGCTTAAATGGCGGTTCTATTATTTAGTGGGTGCAAAAGAAAGATTTGACATTTTCCTCTCCCCCTTCTCCACCTTCCCGATCAAAGCATTTCGGGGGCGGGCGAGCTTGACTCGTGCCCAATCGAGTCGAGTTGAGTTGAGTCGGGCCTCGTGATTTAACGTTTTCATTCGGACCCGTCTGAATTGATCTTTCGATCCGCCCATTTTTTCAGTTTTTAGTCTTGGCCCAAGACTAAAGCCAGGGATAAAAGATCATTTCCTCCCCTTCAATTCCCCCTAATTGTTAAATCGATACCCATATCTTCCTTTTATTTTGTTTACGCCCTTCAGCAATATCAAATGGAGTTGATCATTGGGCCTAAATTGCTGACCCAAGTCCATCCGTAGAAAAGATTTTATGTACCAATTCGTAGGACCGAGCCGGCCGGCTCAAGCCCACCAGGGCCGGTCTGGATTTTCATTGAGCTTTATCCGGGGCCCCCCTAAAAAATGCACCTTGAGTCTTCCGCTAATCATGATATAACTTCTCACACAGACCGGCTAGATCATTCAAAATTTTGCTCCTTGAGAAGAAAAGGCAAATAGGCAAAATTTCAAATAAGGATATGAAGTGATTAACTCAGCTCAAATAAGGGCTTGAGTTCACCTAAACGGCCAAATCTTCGTTGACCGGTGACTAGAGCAAGGGCCATGATATCCAAAATTTCCTGGCTTTGACCCAAATTGAAGGATCCCCAGATTGTAGGTAAGAGTTCGTGCTCCAAATTCCCAATTTTTTTTTATTCCCAAATTTTAGCGAGGGTCGCAGACTACTCCTTCTCTCTCAAATCACTCACCGGTTGAGCCCAAATTATAGGTCTAGTGGACTTGATCTCGGCCAGCTTCGACCAGGCATTGTCAACAGCCTCATGGTCACGGCAATCGTCAAAAGTCTTGAGGACGGATCAAGTTTGGGTGATGTCGCTAATAGCATTGGCTAGGAGTAAGCGGTTTCAGCTTCTTTATAGGTTTCAAAATCCTTATAGGTTTCACTTGGAACCTACCCTCAAGTATAGATTCCTCATTTTTTGGAACTTGAAATCTGCCCGTCGGAATCTGGAACCTGGAACCTAACCCGTCACAAGTTCCAGGGTCCAACAAGTTTTTTTTGGTTTCATTTTTAGGTGAACAAAACAAAAATGAACACAACAATACCGAACAAGCTTATCATTCCCCAAATAAAATACAAAAGACTAGTTTTTTCTAGCATTACGGTTCAAATAAATACAATTAAAATGAGAAGTCATTGCGTGAATCGATACGCAACAGAATTCACGAGGGATTAACATATTGATTAAGACAATATCCATATCCAAAACCACAAACAAGATGGGAAGCAGGAAAAAGGAAAGAAAGATGAGCTTTCGGCCCTCAAATATACATGAAAATTTTATTCCAAATTGTGACCACCTAAAATAAAAAGAAACAATAATTATAATTGATAACTTAATAATAGCTTTAAATTTAAAATTGAAGTGTCGCGTATCGATTATTTGTAACTATAGCTGCAACTACAACTTTTCTTTTCTCCTTCCACCATCCATTATCACCATGTTTTAACTATGCAACCATCAAGTTTAAGATGTTTTTTGAAAGAGTGAATGACGAAAACAATTGACCTCACAAAAGAACAAAAAACTTGGCATAGATACATAACAATGAACACTCAAACATAACAAGTTAAGCAAAGCGAATGGTGGGTACTCGAAAACCATAAGAAATCGAAGGTCTAAACAAACCTTAGGAAATGTTCTACATGGCAAGTTAAGCAAAGTAATAAGCATGCAGACAGATATGAGAATTTGAGAGCTAAGAAGTGAGAAGTGAGGAGTAGTAAGAAAATTATGGATTTTAGATTTATGGTTCCTGATTTCCGGTTCTATTCCCAGTTCTCGGTTCCGGTTTTCGATTTCAATTTCTGTTCCGATTTCTAGTTTTGGTTTTGGCGGTTCCTAAAAAAGTGGAATCGAGAATTGGAACCTCTCTCCCTAGAACCGAAAACCGAACCTACCCATGTTCACCCCTAGCATTGGCCATGGAGGCGAAGAGCTTAGGGGGGGGGTGGGTGAAGTGTGGCATCTGACCGGTCACTATTTGTCATCGAAGAACTCTAACTTCAATTTGGAGCTTCTTCAATTTAGGTCAAAGCATAAAATTGAGGACCAAATTGCCTCTCCTCTAGCCGTCGGCCGGGGAAGATTTGACTGTTTGTTGACCTCGGGCTCTTATTTTGAGACTAAATTGGCCATTTTAGGCCCTTGTTTAAGATAGAATTTAGTCAGGCCATGTGTTAAGAAAAACGGCCCGCCATTTCATGCCCCTATTTAAAATTTTCCTAAACATATATATTGATTAATGGTCAAGAGTTTAGTGATTTCTTGAAACCGATCTATTGAGAAATTAAGAGGGTGTGGGTTATACATGTCCTAGAAATTTGAATGGTTAAAAATAAGGATGTCACGAAGCCATGTTACAGCACAAAAATCATTCGAAAAACTAAGGGTTTATACCACAACAAACCTCAAATCACTATATCTGTGATAAATTTACCCTCCGTTAATTTTTATTAAATTTTACAATCAAATTGCTGAGTTGGATGACATGTGGCAGTTGACGAGTGTGGCAGTTTAGGATTTTACCCCTCTGTTTGTCACAAGTTTATCCGTTTGTGATTTTTCGTAATTAGTTTGGGATTTTTGGTAGTCGAAAAATTAGTTTTGAATAAATTTATTACCGGTGTACCACTTTAGGGTTTTTGATAGTCATAATATTAGTTTTGGGGTAAATTTATCACATATATACTGGTTTGGAGTTTTTCCTGGTATTAACTCAAAAACTAAATACTAACAAGAAAAAAATTTGACAAAAAAAAAGCTAGAAAAAAAAAACCGGAACCGAATGAAATTGCTAGAAAGATAGAGATAGGATTCAGGCGCGCCAAAAGGCCCCTCTCCACCAACTTCCAGCGCCCATCCATGGCTTCCCCTTTATCCTCATCGCCGTTCTTCTCTTACACTTTCAAACCCTCTCTTAACTTTCTCTCCAATTCTGCAAAGCAAACTCTGATCAACACCCATTTTGCGTTTCCGGTGATCCATGCAAAGCACACCAAAAATGGTGCCGATTCGGGCAGTTTGAAGATCTGCTGCAGTTCTTCTAACGACAGCGCACAGGTCGGTTTTGAATTATTTAGTCTTCTTTTATGGTGATACTGGCTGATGGGTTTCCATAATCTTACTGTCTTGGTGGTATATGCCCATCAACTAGCAAATTGCTCTTCTTGATGGCTCTGTACCTCAATGGACATGGTGAGCTCATTTCGCCAAATTTTGCGTAATGGCCTTATCTGGGAGAGAAATCACCTAAAACGAGCATGTTGAGTTTCATGAAGAAATAGGGATGACCCTGCGTACAGTTATGATATAGTGGATAAAGTATTTGAGGAAATGTGTGGATTAAAGAAGAGTTGCCTCACTGGTTGTGGCTAAAAATAAAAGGTTGACTTTGTTTCCATTGTAATTGGGGAAGGAAGATTACATTTTCTTAGGGCTGCAATTTTGCTCCTGATGATTAAGTCAAGGAAAATAAGCTGTGATCGACCTCTTTTTTGAGAATGCTAGCTATCTTATTGAGTAATGATATAGTTAAGTTGCTGCACAAGATTACGTGCATGTTCTTCTCTCGTAAGTGTTTCCTGCTCTATGAAAAGGGGTTTCAGTCACGCAGGATAAATTGGAGCATAAAGGCTCTGCTTTCAAATTCTTCCTATCAAATCATGGACATGCATTTAAGAAACTCGAGAGTTTCGTCGCTACAGCCCTTATTTTCGTTCATATCGCATCTCCAATTACTTCATTGGGTTGGGATTATTGGTCTATCGCTCCAGCCAATGCTGTTCTCTATTCTCCTGACACCAAAGTCCCCAGAACCGGGGAACTTGCTTTGAGGAGAGCTATCCCTGCGAACACAAATATGAAGGCTATACAGGTCATTAGTCACCATTCTGTTTGTCTTTGGATCCTCTCTCACCAAATTAGTAAAGACTATCTTAATTTGCTTATAGGAATCGTTGGAGGACATCTCGTACTTACTGAGAATACCACAGAGAAAGCCATATGGAACCATGGAGGGTAATGTCAAGAAAGCCCTTAAGGTACCAGTATCTTTTCCTCTTTTATGTGATGCGGTGCACTGCATAGGAGTTGGGTGTCCAAAGCATATTCATTCTTGGAAGCTACGCTATCAAGAAACACCCATCTCTACCCAAACCTGGCCTATCTTGTGCAAAAATATACTTGAGAATTGCATGAACTATTTTCAATTGGTAATTCTGCCATATCGTTCAGGTCTTGTGTGTTTTCTCTTTTACTATCAGTTTGTATTACTTTTACTTCTGGAATACTCTCCTTGTGACTCTTACGATAGCCTCTCCAAAGTCTAATTAATGTTCCCCTATCTTAGATAGCAAAGGATGAGAAAGATTCTATTTTGGCCAGTATACCAGCAGAGCT
Organism: Syzygium malaccense; assembly: GCA_031216405.1. Taxonomy (NCBI): domain Eukaryota; kingdom Viridiplantae; phylum Streptophyta; class Magnoliopsida; order Myrtales; family Myrtaceae; genus Syzygium; species Syzygium malaccense. Next base: position 3,054,534 of record CM062258.1, on the reverse strand, counting down.
GAGAGACAAAGGTTCCTTGCTGTATGCATCTCTCATTGATGGGAAGGTATGGGAAGGTACTCGAGAATACGTAAGCTCCGTTGTTTTTTAACTTGATGTGGATTACATGAATACCAAGATAGAAATAGGACGTATGTATTCTGGACTCCCCTAAGTGATAAACCCCTGTGGATTAGCAGAACAGAAAAAGAGACCCCTGAATTGTGCCAAATCCTCTCAAAATTCTTTCTAGTCCTCTTTGCTGCTACTTTACTACATAATTGCTGTCAAAAACTATTGGACAACGATAACTCAACCTAGTATGGATGGTAGAGGAGAGTGCAAACCTGTTCTTCTGACACCCAAGCAAAAACTATGTAATCTCATCCTAGGTACCTGTCAGTATTAGCGATACAATGCTGCATCAAAATTTCTCTATCTTATTTGGCTGTACGTTTTTTCCTTTACCAGATCTACCAAAATGATCCAAAGTTTCTTCCTTTTCTCAGGGTGGATTGCAAGAGCTCCTTCAATATATCAATGATAAGGACCCTGATAAAGTATCTGTAGACCTTGCATCATCATTGGATACTGTTGCAGAAATCGAACTGTTGCAGGTAGTAGTTATGCTTTATATTGCTAGCCCTTCTCGCATCAGCAGACTTTCAACTATTGCACTTTCTTGCCTTTCATCTTACAAGAGAATGTAACAATGGCCAGATTCTGAACTTATTTGCAACAGGCCCCTGGATTGTCTTTTCTGTTGCCAGAGCAATACTTGAAATATCCTAGGTCAGTCCTTTTGAGAAACAGTGAATCACTATTTGTTTTCTTACAATTGAGATTCTTATGCGAATATAACACACAGATACTATCAAGTAATAGCATTTGCCTGTTCCATGAATACTTGTTGACGTTAATGGCCTTCTGGGTGTAATATATCTGGCATGAGATTGACTCATGAAATATGAACAGGTCAATTGGGAATTAGGAATGCCTGTCATGATATTTTGTTAAATTGAACTTTTTGGCTGCCTCAGGATCTTTTATGCAGTTCTTTTTCCTGTCTGAATTGGTGGATTAATATATTGGGCAACATAACATCTTTTTTAAAAATTTTGTTGCAGGTCAATTTCATTGTAACTCAACAATCATACGATGGTCTTTTTAGTTGACCTAATTTCATGTACTAGTTAGGGTTTCATAATTTCTTGATGACAATTGCATGCCGTTATCTAGTTCCTATTTACACAACTGCTCTGAGATGTGAAAACTATCCATTGACATGCCAGGCTTCCTATGTATAATTATCTACTGTTCCCATTGATGTTTGTTACCTCAACAAACTGCACACTGAGTTCTACCACTTGTAGACTGACGGGAAGAGCAACTGTTGAACTTACAATCGAGAAAGGGGATGGAACAGCATTTTCACCTGAAGCTGGTGGTGAACCAAGAAAGACTGCTATGATTCAGGTATCCACAGTTCAAAATAAATTAGTCGACAGGAATAATACCCTGTGGCTGTGAGCAAAATCTAACATTGAGAAACTGCAACCAAATCCCTTTCACTGCTAAAGTAATTGAGGATATCTAATTTCTTTTAAATTTTATCCCAAAATTCTTGGAGCAGTTTGGACTCTTCCCCATATTGCAAACAAATTAGCGAGAAAAAGTTTCGCGGTTAACATTTCTCACCTTTCTGGTGTCTTATTAGCAACAAATTTGGTGCTTAATCATCATGCTATAGAGCTAGAGGAAAATTAAAGAATCTCAGGTCACAGCTGCTGTGGATTCTCACTTCTCAGCATGGAAGAATATCCGGAGCCAGTCATCTAAGTGTTCACCACAAATGACAGCATGCTGTGTGATGGTCAGACTTAGACTAACCAAACAATGTGGGGATACTGGGTCTAGTAGGAAGTCTTTCTGACTATATATGTTTGTCCAATATGCTTCCTTTTGGTCGATCACCTTCCACCATGCTTCACTGAAGGAACCACTGTCTGAAACTAAAACATAGATATACAAGGAGGACCGTAAGAAAGAAGAATGCATCTGTCGATGCTTGTGCACTTGGACTGTCATGTGCTCGGCTAGCCAGCCATATAGTTTTATGGTTGCAGATGATTTGAGGATTAATCTCAGTTTTGTCAATAGATTACTACTGGTTGGATTCTATGAATGCATGGAGTTCTCGATTTGCAGAGCCCTGCTCATGTTTTTTCAGGCGCTCTAACTAGTGGAGCCAGCATCAACTTAGATTCTCGTCACTTGAGTTTCCACATGTTTTGGCTCTGACTGCTGTACATGAAATGGTTTATGCAGATGGTTATTGATGGATACTCAGCGCCATTGACTGCAGGAAATTTCGCAAAAATGGTAAGGTACTCGAACTTCTCTTTTAGCCTCTGGAAACAATTGTCTACTTTAGTTGATGTTTGACGTGTTGTGCACCAATCAGGATGTGACATACAAAGAAGCAAAAGTTCATATATGTACTTTGCTTGTTTTAGTGTTTGGTTGGTTTTATTTTGTCTCAGCATAGACTTGCTTAGTTTTATAGGGGATAAATGAAATGAAATATGGTAAAAAAAAAGCGAAGAAAGTGGCATGCCGAAGATGTTTCCTCACATTTAACAGTGAAAACATGGTTAAGATTAGCATCATGGCAAAAACGCTACATTGGACAATACTTAAAGTTAGGTGAAGTAAACTAGCATCCCCCTTAATTTGTGATAGCTTTGTTATTCTTGGATTTCCCACGGGGGTAAAAGAAAAAGTTAGTGGTCAGCCATTTGGATATTCTATCCATTGTTTCAGCTTTTGAGGCAGAATCCAGAAGGCTTATATGAGTTTGCTTTTTCCATGGCCTTCAAGTCTTGAGTTTTACTAGTCAACGCTTCTATAATGGCATCAGGATGGCTGATTCAAAATCAATGATATGTGTAGATTTCTCATTTGTCATTCATAGGCATTGAACTAACTAATATGTTCAATAAGCCACATCTTTCTTTCCACAGGGAGTATTAATGTTTCATATCTGCAATTAAGGCGAAACTCTTAACAGTAAGCACCGACATCCCATTGGAAGACTCACAATTGCGTCGAAATCTGTAGGTAGTTGATGGAGCATATGATGGGGCAAAGCTCAGTTGTGCCAACCAAGCTGTTCTCACAGATAGTGGCATTGATAAGAGCGCTGGCTTTAGAGTTCCTTTAGAGATAATGCCATCTGGGCAATTCGAACCATTGTACAGGACAACATTAAGTATACAGGTAACAACATCTTTTTTTCCTTCGTATTTTATGTCTGTTAAAACTGACAAGAATATTTCTTGGTGGCATTGAAGGATGGTGAATTGCCAGTTCTTCCCATGTCTGTTTACGGGGCAGTTGCAATGGCACACAGTGCTGATTCTGATGAATACTCTTCGCCTTATCAGTTTTTCTTCTATTTGTATGATAAAAGAAATGTGAGTAGAGTTGAGCGATATTCAGTTGGAACTCAATGATTATAAAATGAGTACGTGCTCTTACATGTTCACATTTTGGTGGTGTAGTCTGGCCTCGGAGGTATATCTTTTGACGAAGGGCAATTTTCTGTTTTCGGGTAGGTATTTAATCCTTTGAGCTTTTTCCTTGTAATGCGGACCTGAAAGTTTTTAATAAGGACAGCTATTCTTTCCTTGTCTAACAAGGTTCTCTGTTTGGCAGCTACGCAACTACAGGCAGAGATATCCTTTCACAGATTAAAACAGGAGACGTTATTCGATCTGCTAAGCTAGTAGAAGGCCAAGATCGCCTCGTAGTCCCTAGTGAGAGTTAATCTGCTTGTTTTTATAACCAAGGATTGGAATTGTTCATATATGAGGATTCATACTTTTGCCTGGTTTTATATCAGATATGACTTGGAACCCTTTTGGCCATCATGCTCTGGGGCAATTGCTACAGTCGAATTATATCGAAATTCTAGAACATTCTCCATTCATCTAGACATTATTATCACTCTTCATCTTATAAGATGTGGCCATCAGCTCACAACGTCGTACTTTCTAAGTTTTCGATCTTATGTTACCGGTGGAAAATCGGTTACGGAAAAAGGATATATCATGCTCTTCCTAATATTTCCTATTCACTGGATGTTATCCAGCTACAATAAGACACATCTTCTTGCGCTGACCCGTCCTTTGAATTCTCGGTAGCTGGGAGAAAGCAAGGTGGATGTAGAAACAGATTACCATACTTTTCTGAAAATTTTAGGTTTTTCTCTGTTGTTAGAAGATGGAATCAGAACACATCCATCATTTGGTTTATTATGGTCACTAGCAGTGACATGAAGCGGGTCAGGCTTCAGCTGAAGCCGGAAGAGAGATGAGATGATACACAAGTCTTTTAATGCATTCCAAACAAATGATCCATCCCTGCCAATATCTGGCCTCAGAAATTTGAATGGCTAACATAAATAAATAAATATAAAGTGGGAAAAATAGCAGAAAATCTGTAGGGATGAGGAGATTTTTGGGATGCAATCTTTCTCGCCCACAGAAATTTGTGGGAGCAATTCTTTTCATGTGGGTCCACACGACAATGTAACTTGTGGTGGTGAGGCTAGAGATGTCAGGCTCTCATTGGTAGAATCCTTGGACTTTACAAAGCCACGGTTGTTTCTTTCCTCTCAAAGTTGGAGAAGAATCTCTCCGTGCAGAATCACTCACTGCCCACCAAATTATTAGGTCAGTCAATCTCTATCGTTCCAGAATTTCCTTGTTCCACCCACCATCACAATCAAGGTTAAATTACACAGCTCAGGTCAGCTTCCGGTTCTTTCCTCTTTGTTCTGCTCATTGTCTGAATCTCAGAATCTACCGCATTTGCTGAGGTGGACCCTGTCGACCACACGGCAAAAGCTACTCTGCATCCCATCCTAACTCCAGTACCACACGCCACCCTCTGAAACCCAGTCACCACTCGCATCAAAACTTTGACTTTCCTTGATTTCACCAATTCAACTCGACGTATGCCTCACCTCAGCCACAAACCAGCACAAGAGGCTGCGGACCTGACCGCAGTAAGCCCAAACCCACTGCAAGCAAAATAATTTGACCACACATATATAATCCCTACTGTATCTCCATGTCCAAAACCTGGAGAAGAACGCAGAACTGAGGGAGGCGGTAGTGTACTTCAACTCGGGTCTCTCTCTCTCCCAACTCAGCGACCCGCCACCGTCCATGGCTTCCATCTCACCGCGAAGCCTCCTCCCTCTCCCGAAAATAGGCCCAAACCCACTTCACCCTCCGCCCCTCTCCCCCGCCAGGCTCGCAAAGTTCCCGCCTTTCCTGCGGAGCAGGCCGCGGCTCGGCAACTCGAGGCTCGTCGCCGGCTCGGTCGCCGAGGAGCTCGACGTCATCCCGGTGCAGAGCGAAGACAGCACGGACCAGCAAGAGGGCTTGGCGGTGAGCCTGGAGAGGGAAGGGGAGGGGCCCGAGCTGGTGAGCCAAGTGGGTGGGTTCGCGACGAGCGAAGGGCAGTTTTCGTTCGATGGGTTCTCTTCGTCGTCGTCTTCGGGCGCTTCGCCGTCCTCGAGCGGAGTCGAGAAGGACGGAAGCGAAGAGATGGAGAGGTGGATAGATCGGAGCATCAATGGGATGATCGTGTTGGCCGCCGGTACTTATGCCCTCACCAAGTTGCTCACGATTGACAGAGATTATTGGCATGTGAGTGGGCTCATATCTGTTCGTTACTCCTTTTGGTATGTAATTTGGGTGATCAACTGTTCGTGGCGCGAGTTTTGAGTTATAATTGAATCTTTATGCCAACTATAGGATGGACGGGAGGATGCAATGCAATTCTCGGTTCTGTGAATGATGTTAATGCATTTTTTTTTTGTAATGTATAGTTGATTTGCGGATTGAGTTCTTTGGCAGATAGCCATCTTTTATGGTGGGACAACTCATTGTTATGATCTCAGTATTGTAAGAATTGTCCGAGCGGAAAAGCATGGAATTGGAAATCGACTTTGATGGGGAAGTATACGAGTAAATGGAGCCTCGAACAGAAGAACTCGTAGTATGATGTTAATGTAAAAATTGCAGGATCATTGCCGATTCATATAAAACTTAAGCTGGTAATTGGTAGCATCCTTTTATACGTAGCTTGAATGGATTTATGCTCTAATTTGGGGGATTAGTTGAAGATTGAGAGAAATATAGATAGAAATGTCGTTGAGTAGTGCTCTATATAGAAATTGGTGGCCCTCAAGTAGATACTTGATGAGGATAAAGAAATGACAGCCAAACTGGAATTATCTGGATGATGAGAAGTCTATGGTGTCACGATATAGCTTTATCAAGAGCCATTCTTTGTCATTGCTTGATCCAGTGTTAGGCATGTGAAATTAGTGATTAGTTGTCTTTTCATTTAATTCTTCAATTGTGCTCGGAAAAATCTCTCTTTTCTTGACCTTTTATGCATTGCCTACTAAATACCGAGAGAGGATCTCAGATTTGAGAACGAATTGTCTGTCCATGCAACTTAGCTCGATGATACGTTTTGTTGAATCGCTTTTGGTGTTCTTCTAGGGATGGACTATATATGAGATACTGCAGTATGCACCTCTACACAACTGGAGTGCTTACGAGGAAGCTCTTAAGGCAAACCCTGTTTTAGCCAAGATGGTCATTAGTGGAGTGGTATACTCCCTTGGGGACTGGATCGCACAGGTTTGTTGCTATCAGACAAATTTGAGAGTTTCAAGCTTCAGGATATCAGGCTTCATTCAACAATTGCTGACTCGTAACTTTTGCAGTGCTTTGAAGGAAAACCGCTCTTTGAGTTTGATAGAGCACGGATGTTCAGATCGGGCCTCGTTGGATTCACACTTCATGGGTCTCTTTCTCACTATTACTATGAATTCTGCGAGGTAATTGAAACTTTCCCATTTTACATTCGAAGAGCATTTCTTTCCACCGTTGCGTGAGTTCCACTCTTTTATTCAACAGGAGCTCTTTCCTTTCCAAGACTGGTGGGTGGTACCTGTCAAAGTAGCGTTTGATCAAACAGTGTGGGCGGCGATTTGGAACAGCATATATTACACTGTTTTGGGTTTCTTACGTCTAGAGTCCCCAATCAGCATCTTTACTGAACTGAAAGCAACTTTCTGGCCTATGCTAACAGTGAGTAATCCTATCCATGTTTTGTCATTCTTTTTTCCTCAAGTCGGTGGCACAGTTGTAGGAAGATGAATCTGTTCCAACCTACTCTCATTCTGCTGAGAGGAGTTGAACACTTGAGAGAATGAATCTTTTAATTTGCTGGAGTCAAGCTACTGTCTTGTTCATCTAGTGAACTGATCAAAGATCCAAATAAATAGTTGAAGTTCTAGAAAAGGAAAACAGAGACATTTTCCTATTCCTTGATTTAATGAAAAAAGCTTGTCTGCTTACAGTCATTTTTTTTTTCATCAGCAATCTGAGCTATAACCGAATTTCCTTAACCGACACCCACAGCTGTTGTACCTTGCCCAGTGCGCTTACTTGTTTCATGGCTTTTCTTCACAGGCTGGATGGAAGCTTTGGCCATTTGCTCATCTGATAACCTACGGGGCGGTCCCAGTGGAACAAAGGCTTCTTTGGGTGGACTGTGTTGAGCTCATATGGGTGACAATCCTCTCAACGTGAGTTTTAATTATATAGACTCTGTCTCAATTGATGCTGGATCTGTGATAAGAATTTTCTAGTTTGTAAATCAGGACCCTGCATAGAATGTAGTATTAGAAGTAGTGCTCTATTTTATAGCTTAAACCGGTGGATCTGATTGGGAGACATGCCTGTAGCACGTAGTGAAATTGTTCTTCATTGTAAGTTTGGTTTGAAGAGCATGAATCTGCATTGCCAATTTGCTTGAATGGTCATTGTCTTTTGCTCAGTTGTGACACTTAAGCAAGACTTGTCGGAACTTTACCGCCTAGGTCATTGCCCTACTTCTGCTTATATATTACTCTGGTTCTATACTAATATGTGTTGGCTTCTCTCTTTGTAGCTATTCAAATGAAAAATCAGAGGCAAGAATCTCTGAGGCTCCAGCCGAAGCCAATCCTGGCGCACAGTTGCTGAATCCTCCCGAGGTAAAAAGATTCAACGTGGTGCATTTGTTTTAGTGGACAGGAAAAGGTCTTCTTACACTCTGGAAAATTTCCTCGTTTGCAGGAGCAATAGGTGTTGTAACAAGCAGAGACAGTAGTCTTGACGATGCATTTATTCTTCAAACTTGGCCACAGTGGGAGAGAGAGAAATCTACCTTAGCAACGGACCGTGCTCGTCGACATAGCAATAGAAATGCGGGTCTAGAGGAGTCGGATTATCAGTGATGCACATGGGCGTCGGAGATCTAAGTGTATAATTCCTGTACCACCATCCTCCTCCTCCTTTCATGTGTGTGTATAAAATTTCTCGTCAGGTAATTATCTCTTAACTTCACATTGTGTAATTCTTATGCAGGGGGAAAATGAAAATATATAGTAAACAAACCCGATGAGTATCTTGTAGGAATTTCTGCTTGCAGAGCCACGTTGTCTCTCTCTGTCTGTGGTTTTTCTTGCCCCAGCTACTTGTCCTACCCACATAACTGCACAAATATGCAGATGATCAGTCAATATTACATGGAACGCATCGAGCAATCGATAAGTGATGTGATTAGTGGTCCTAATGTGGTGTTTAAGTAATGAGGTTATGTTTTAATCACATCGCCTTGGTGCAACCACGCGTGCTTCGCTGGACAGCTCGTGCATTTGTTCCTTTTTTCCATCTGGACCAAGTAAAAGAACACACCATTAGCTGGTGACTGGTGAGGGAAAATTTCTTGCTCGGACGCGAGTCCCGTGGACCGGATTGATCGTACCCTGTTGCTTCCTGGTGTACCACATGGGGCCATATCTTAGGGCTCCGTAAGATTCCGCGATCGCACTTGGAGTCGCCAGTGGCCGTGAATGACCGACTTTCTTTTTCGATCTTTTCGATCTGGAGTCCGTAGGAGGGAGTCAGAGAGATTGAGAAAGAAAGCCATCCGATTTGATTCGTTCTCGTTAGCTATGAGATGATAATCTTAGGGTGATGCTTTTGAAGACGGTAGTCTCCGAAGGATGAGAACCAATTACATCACATCGAGTATTCAAGAATTGTATCTGTAATTAGTTAAACCCTATTAACTTAACACGGGTCTATGAAAGAACTTGGTTGGGTGGGGGTGACGTTTGCAGGAAAGAAAAAAAAAAGGATATTCTTCTTACACGAGCAAAACTGGTAAGTTTGACGACTATTTTCATCCTCCATTATTTGTGCTCGACCTAATGGCCAATATGGGCAAAATCATTCAAAAAATTCTAAACCTATTATACGGCCGTCATATTAATTCTAAATATTTCAATTATGTTAATTTATTCTCAAACCTTTTCACGAATTACCAATATAGTCATTTCGGTCAATTTTGACTAGGAATTGCTAATGTGAATGCTGATTGTTCTACATGACATATTCGGCACTGATGTGAATAATTTTCAGAGTTTTTCTTTTATTTTTCATAACTTTTTATTTAAATTTTCTAAACTTTTTTTCTTTTTTTCCTTTTTAATTTTTAATTTTTTCCTATTTCCCTCCATTAGTCTAGGGCCCTAGCGACGGTTGATGGAGGTCGCCGGCCACAAGCAAGGGCTCGTGAGCCCTCACTATGGCCGGCAAGAGCATTGCAAGCCCTTACCCAGATCTTACAACGGTTGCAATGCCTTCGCTTGTAGCCGACGGCCTCCACCAACCTTCCCCAACATAGGAAAATAAAAAAATAATAAAGAAAGAAAAGGAAAAAAAATGAAAAGAAAAAAAAAGAAAAAAAATTCACAAAAAAAACTCCAAAAATTGTCTATGTAGCTTCGGATTTGCTGTGTAGGACAGTCAGTGTCTGCATCAATGATTTTCTGTCAAAATTAGCCGAAAGAATTATATTGGCAAATCATCAAAAGGTTGAGGAATAAATTGACACATATGAAAGATTTAAGACTGAATCAACTTCCGTATAATAGGTTTAGGATTTTTTGGATAATTATTCCCGCTAAGACATTATGAGATTATCTGCTCACCATTGTTACATACTTGTTTTTTAACTCTCAATAAGGAAAATTATCAAAAAAGTCATAAATCTATTGTACCATTGTCAATTTTTTTTGGGCCAAACTACCAATGCTAATTCAATCCTAAACTTTTCAATTTGATCAATTTATTCATAACATTTTGACGATTTGCTAATGTAGTCATTCCAGACAATTTTAGCTAGTAGTTGTTGACTTAGATGCCTACCATCCAACGTAGTATGGCTGGCACTAATGTGTATAGTATTTGTGATTTTCTAGTCGTCCAGTAGTGCCACGTAAGATGGCCAGAGTCCACATCATTAATTTCAATCCAAAATTTACCGAAATGACTACATTGGTAAATTGTCAAAAGGTTCGTGATTAAATTAATCAAATTGAAAAGTTTATAATCGAATTTGCATCGGTATAAATTTAAGACTTTCTTTTTATTTGATAATTATCCCACTCTTGATCCGAAACTTGCTTTTGACTCGTTCTTCCCTTCCGGTTTGACATTCTCTTTCTTGGGCCTTCCGTGCACACTTCCGGTGTTTCCTACCCAAAAGCAAATTTCTTCCTTCTCATGGTTTATCCCCTAAATTTCTTTCCCTTGCAAGGTGGGCAATCCTCTGCCCTTCATAGATTGCGTCATCCTTTACGTCAAAAGGACATTAATTGCCGCTATCACATCACGTTGTGCCCGATTCGATGAGGTTCAAACGTGGGCCTGACTGACGCTTGGATAACAAGATTCTCTTGAAAATATTCACGATCTCCCCCGATCGAGCCCTAGGCGCACTTATTGATCTACGTTAGTCATAATTCCTCGAAATTATTAGGCGTTCTTGAAGATACTATCTTCCTCCCACTTGGACGGTCCAAGGGTTGAATCGAACTCTAGTGGCACTTAGATTGCTAGCTGAGACTCGGGGCTTAATGGTCCATAAGCTGGTCCATGTATAGTTCATAGATTGCATTATTCCTCTTTTGGGTTCAAGAATCATGTCTTGCCAACTCTTTTGCGCTCTAACCAAAAGAAAAAGAAGGAAAGGGAGAGAAGGAGAAAAATGTAACCCAGCACTCACGACTTTGTGATGTCAGTTATTACGGCATTAGGGGCATTCTTCGATAGATCTAGTAATATAGCATGCCATTTAAAGAATCCGAGTTCCTCCGCATCGTGTGTGTCGATGTAAGCGAAATTGGGTGTGACTCAGAACCACCAGAGACGTGCGCGAGTTCGATAACCGTCTCCTCAAATTAGTGATCGATAAGGTCGTACCCGGACTCGCGAAAATCATATGAGAACTCTGACTTTCGACTTCTACTCTACAGTTACGTCCCATTCCCGCAAAGTTCCCTTGATTGGTTTCGATCACGGGTATTGTTCCAATGATACGAACACAATTACTATGTCTAGTGTCCTTGAATGCGTATTCTTGAAAGTAGAGTGCATTCCTTTTCTATTTTGTGCAAGAATGAAAGTCAGATTATTATTATTATTATTGTGATTTTGTCTTTTGTATGAGAAAAAGAGAGGAAAAATCTGATCTGGGTGGGGGGTGGAGTGTTTCTAGGGTTGATGGAAAAGCATCCTTTCACGAGGGGATGGATTGAGAAAGATAATGGCACGTAGCGACGCTATCTAACATACCAAATTAAAGTAATCGTGATAAGGAAAACTTGTAAAGTTCTTTTGTACTCATGCCCTAGAAAGGGTAATGGGATTTAATTAAAGGGCCTGATTAGTGTGTGGTCTTAAGATAATGATTCCCTTCTGGTGATGCCCAGATGGACCCCAACCCCGGGTCAGCAACACACAAGAGGAAACCCACTTAATTGTATCGAGGTTAACACCAACCCCTCCCTCTCTCCATCTTGTCAATTCATCCGAAGTGGGCGACGTCCACCAGGTCGTGGAATATACTTAACTATGTCTTATCAGAGTCCATGAGCGACAATGACACCCAAAATCCAATATATATCCTTCCATTTCTTTTCGTTTTTTTATTTTGAGGTTTTCCTTTGGGTGTGATGAAATCAAGGAACGATAATTGACAACGTAGTTGAAATCGAGGTTCTAGGGCATGGGGTAGGTGGATCAAGATCCTACTTTCTTGTTCAAAGTCGCTAGACAACCGACCCCCCAACCCCCCCCCCCCCCCCTCCCTCCCTTCAGTTCAATTATTCTTCTGTTTGAGAATAATGCTAGGCTGCTGGATCTGCAGACGATCATTCTGCTGTCCATTGTTCGCTCAGCGAAGCTCGGTCGTTGAAGAAGACCTATAGAACGTCTGATCTGAGGAGATGCGCGCAAAAGATCTTCCCCAGAATCACTTTTCTTTTCACCTTTTGAACGTGCTTAGTGCCTGTTTACCTTTCTAGCAAAAAGTCAGTTAATTATCCTGCTTTATAATCGAAAGAAAAGTGCTGGGGAGGAGTAGGTAGGGTTTGCTTTGCATACATGAAACTGGAAGAAAGGAAAAATACAATGAAAAGAAAGGTTACTGAAACCTTCGATTAGACCTTAGACCTTACAGTATAGAGACAGCATGAATTTAAGATTAATTAAGAAATGGGTATTCGTTCTTTCATGTCATATCTTCAGGTTTCATCAGGATGATCGGATGATGGTGATTACTACGGCATAACCACGTCACACACGTATTATAAATTGGCCCACAGCATTCACGTTGCGAATAATATTTTCTTTTTTGTATTCAATCCCACGTAGCAATCATCTGGAGGTCACATCCAACCATACCAATGATTCTCATCGATAACCATCTTAATTAACATCATTATCAGTCCAACATCTACATGTTGATATCGAACCGGGAAAACCTATAGTTTCATATTCTAGGAGTCAATCGATCGATCTAGCTTAGCAGCCTTTCCAATCTTCAAATGAGATTTGAGGGTTTCATACACAGCTGTCGAGATGTGATTAGCAGGTTGTGACGAGTAATGGGATCCACTCTTATGTGTAACTACGCGACCGCAACTCTTTGAGGCCACTCATGGCTCTTCCCCAGCATATCCTTTGCTTAGTCAAACTAATTTTTTTTTTCCAATTATTATAGCAGAAAAACATGCAACATACAGTATAATCATCTCTTGACTTACTAGTTACCACTATCTTCTAGGGTTTATTTGAAGGATATCAAAAAGTACCCTTAAGTTATAAAATGTCGATAAGACTCCAGGATGATACAAACTGATGATGTGCTTGTCACTTGATATATATAATAGCCAATAAATATATATACATTAAACCATGTACATGGATTTTGAATATAAAGGATCACCCATTGCAATAAACGATGCTCAAGTATACTACCAGGGTTCTATACAATCATTTCTGGTGCTGCATCCTAAAGCAAAAATAAGAATGATCCATCTGCTTTATTTTTCTACATGAGGCTCCGCTATGTCCTTTTTTTTTTCTTATGAATCACCCTGCTATCTGAATTCAATGCATCTATACGCATAGAACAAACCCTAAAATGTGCAGTTATACATTCATGTATATGACCCTAATTGTAATATGCGTCCATTGGCCTCACCTGAAATCGGAAGCTCCTCTCATACCCTCTTCTAAAGGAATTGTTTGGGGGGCCACTCACTTAGTCTCCACACAAGCACCAATCCATACCTTCACAATTTTGTCAAACTGTAGTACCAACTTGTTAATGTGGCGAAACTTTCACCTTAACTTAGCTATCACGTAATGCCCGCCATCAAATTCAAGTTATACTCTGGACTAAATTAAGCATACCAATTCAGTCCCGGCATGTGGAACTGTGGTCGGAAACTGCCGTCGCCGAGAGGCCCATAGACCGTTTGCTGGTGCAACGATGGGGTTTGAGGAATCTGGCTGAGCAGAGACGCGATGGAGCTAGTCCCTTCGTTGTTGTTCCTCTCGAAGCTCCCCGGATCGTTCCTGTCCGCACTGAACTGTCTCTTGACCGATGAAGGGTCGCTCATCTCGGCGGCAACATCCTTGTCGTTCCAATCGAGCGAGCGAAGAGTCCGCTTCAGGGGAAGAGGGCTCAAAATGTTGGGCGCTTGGACCATGGCCAATTCTGGCTTTAAGCCCGAGGATGATGCGAGGTGAGAGATCATGTTGTTGGGGATGCCGCAGCAGCCATTAGCCCCCATCATCCCGTCAAAAAGGTTCTGCTCGTGCTCGAACAACGTGGTGTAACTCGCCGTGGATGGCTTCGAGAGGTGTAGCTTCAAGTTCTGAGGGTTCATTGTCAACGAAGAAGGGATGGATTCGAGCATGTCCTCCATCGAGTCGTCCCTCTCATGATCCACCGGCCGGTGTGTGTTGTTCTTCTGGTAGATTCGGCATAACACCCAGTCATCCAGCTATGAAAACCATAAACACACTATTATTCAGTAGCATACTCATTAAATCAAAAAATCAAACCAGCCAAAGGAATGAAACAAAACGAATCGGTTCGATCATTACCCTCAGGGAATTTTTCTTGTTGACCACGTCACATCCCGGCGGCCTGCTACTGACTTTGTTCTCGATGAGACGGTACTCGTGCATGATCCAGTTCGTCTTGACGCCTTTCGGTGGTTTTCCGCCGTAGAAGACCAGAGCCTTCTTCACACCGACCTTCTGATCCCCGACGACGGACAGCACCGGTTTGTCGGTCCCCGTCGCCTTCCAGTACCCCGACGTGGCCGCCCTGTTGGGCCTCGCCCCGTTCGGGTACTTCCGGTCCCTCGGGCTAAAGAAGTACCATTCTTGCTCGCCATACGTCGCCTTCGCTGTAAGATGAAGAAAAGTGAAAGAAACAAAGAATAAGCACAAGTAAGCGACGATAATCTTTCCTCTGCTTCGTATGAACTGGCAAACATTTCCCGTTTCTTTCTCGCACGTAGAAAGGGCATAAAGAATTTGCGCGACTCGAACTCGATCACTACCGACGTGTAGTCTCATGTACACTGCACTCCCGATGCAAAGATTACATCGAACACCCGCCTCGCATACGCCAAGCAACCCTTTCTTGGGTCATCGAAAACATCACTTCCTCGTGTACGCGAGGACAGATTTGACACCTCAACACCGAACGATTCAACATAAAGAGGACAAAAAGAAGCGAGCGCATGCCCCCCCTCGCTGCGCATACCTGGAAGCTCCCAGGGATCAAACTTGTAGATATCGACCTCGGCGATGATGGCGACGGGGAGCAGCGAGGAGGCCGCCTTCTTCTTGAGGTAGTGGGTGACGAGCTCCTCGTCGGTCGGGTGGAACCGGAACCCCGGCGGCAGGTGGGGCTGCGCCGGCAACCCCGCCGACGAGTCCGCGCCCTCCATTCGCCCAAAAAAAAGCCCACCCGCTCCCGCTCCACCGGCAGCCCCTTCCGCAACCGATGCCTCGAAAACCCACCCGGGATTCACGAAGAAGAGAACGAATGATCAACGAGAGAACGCACGAGAGAGAGAGAGAGAGAGAGAGAGAGACAGAATAAAAATGTGAGTGTGAAGGTTTTGGCTCGGCTTGGCTCGTCCAATAAATGGGAAAAATATGAGAGGAGGCTCGAGCGGAAGAGACGGCGGGGGGGCGGGGATCGGGTGCGCCGCGCCCACGCAGCGCCCCAGGCGAACCGCGGCGCGACACGTCGGCGCGGCCGCTGGACGACGCGTCATTTGTCGGGGCGAGGCCTTTTACGGTAATGCCCCTGCCGCCCAATCCCATGCACGGTGGCCCGACGTGGACGTGTGCGCGGTGCGCGACGGCGGCGATGGGGCGCGACGCGCGGCTGACGCTGACGTCGCCCCGGGGGGGCGAGGGGGCCGCCGGAGGGGTCGACACGTGTCCGGGGAGGGGGCCCGAGGGGTCGACACGTGTGGCGGGGAGGGATCGGGGGTGGGGGCCCACGGGCCCCACCCTCCGTCCCCGCACAAGGCAACAAAACAACAAGATAACAGAGGGGACGACGGGGGAGGGGGGCGGGGGTGGGGGTGGTGGGGCCCGCCGATGTCATGCCTTTGGTGTGCACTGGGGTTAAAGCGCGACCAAAAATATCAATGGTTAAGAGCATGTTTTAACGGCTAATATCGATTGGCTCCTGTTCAGTTTCTTGTCCCTCCCATGTCGCTATTTTGCCTTAGAGAACATATGGCATTAACTTTACTTATATATATATATATATATATATATATATACACACACACACACGTGAGAGCTCGTGGCTCAAAATCAGGCGTGAGCACAACTTTTGTACATCTAATACATGGCCCTTAATTATTAGGTTTTTGACTAGTAGAAGATGGACATGGGTCCGTGATTTTTGAGGATATGTCATTTGGCTTAAAAAATTAAATTCGGTATTAATATTAGTTTCCAGCTCCATGTTCTAACTTTAGTAGAGCTAACGACGGATGATAGGATGGCGATCTCTCAAATTAAAAGCGAAAGCTCCATTTTTTTAAGCTTTCTTTTCTTTTTTCTACGGAGGAAGAAATGGAGTTATGCTGCATAGTTTCTAGAAAACCAGTCTTCAAAGTGGATGTCTATCTTCTCGGAACGCGACGGTTTTGAACTCTTATATAGAAATGTTAAGACAACTTATCTCAAGAAATTACTAAGGATTCACTTCTCATTCCATGTACACATTACGTAGCAAATCAAACCATATTTTTACCCTTTACCCGAAACTCCAATTGATTAAAATGTTCTCATTTCATGTTTCTAGAGAATTTCTTTCCCGCATTCTCGAAAAGAGTTTTTAAACTATTCTTGGACAATTCTAAATGACCGCTAAACACATAATCGGCCTAGTTTAATAGGCTAGTAGCATAGATAAGAGTCAAACACAAGACATGGCGTATTTAAATCGGGATTTGATCACTCAACCGAACCTTTTTTGGATTAATAAGTACGCACTCCTTAACAATTTTCCTCGCGTAAAACACGTAATGGGCGGTAATATCCATCCTCCTAAAGTATTTGCACACCACTAATATTGTACCTAGGGGTGTCTACGGGGTCGGGGCCGGGCGGGTTTTCATAATACCAAACCTGACCCGACCAAAAACACTACACGTGTGTGCTTGACCCGGATTGACCAGACCTTAACAAAAATATAACCCCAACGATATTGTTGGGTTGGGTCATGTTTGCTCGGGTCAGGTTCCTGTTTCAGAAGCAAAAACGCAGCATTCATTTGATCAAATCCATGCCGTTGGCCATAACTTCGCGCAATCTCATTGGATTTTTACATTCAGGAATACAAAAATCCACAGCCAGTCATACGAGAGAGAGAGAGAGAGAGAGAGAGAGAGAGAGAGAGAGAGAGAGAGAGAGAGAGAGAGAGAGAGAGAGTCATTTGGTACAAGTAAAGTTCAAAAGAATACAATTGACTTTATAGCATGGATGATTGTGTTTTGCCTCGTTTTCACTCACTTTTGTTTGTCACCATAGTGATGATATATTTCCACACACACACACACACAATGCCTTTTCTTTTAAAAAAAGGGTAAAAAACACAAATGATCCATAAATTTTGGCTCAATGTGCAACATCGTTCTTAACTTTTAATTTGTACATGTTTAGTCTAATCTATATATTATATATGTTGGAAATTTGAATTAATGGAATGACAACATTGAATATTTTCATATACTTCGGGAATCAAATTAACATGTACTAAGAATCTAGGGACCGCATTAAATAAATTAAAAATTCAGAAATGACATTGTACATTGGGCTAAAGTTCAAGGACTGCATTAAACAATTAGAAATTCATGGATCACATTGCACATTATGCCAACGTTTAGATACTTACACGCGAGTGCTGTGGCTTGTATTCATACTTTGAGCTGTCCTGCGTTTAACATCGAAAGTCGTATAAGTTGAATTCTCCGCTTGCTAGGTCGAGAAATTCTCATTTAGGAGGATTCATGATTTAATAAAAAGTTAATATCAAGAAGAATTCCAAATTTGGTACGTCTGTGACAAATATACCCCAAACTAGTAGACTTGTGACAAACTCTCCATTAGTTTTCATTAAATTTTACCGTTAAATTATTGAGTTTGATGGCACGTGACGGTTGATTGGTGTAGTAGTTTGGGGTTTTAGCTCTATTTATCACGGGTGTATCGGTTTGTGATTTTTCGTGGCAGTAATCCATTTTAACAAAAACTAACGGAGGGTAAATTTATCACGAATCTACTACTAATTTTAGAGTTTTTATTAGTCAAAAAATTAGTTTTGGATAAATTTGGCACATGTGTACCAATTTGAAGTTTTTAGTGGCATTAATCCTATAATAAACATTGAATTCCTCTCGGAGGGTGAATGGAGAAAAATAATACTCCTAGTCCCAGGTTGCCCACTCACTTAATCGTCTAATCAGCTATTAATGTTGTGGACCAAAAAGGATTAGCCTGTGACCTAATCATGGTTGAGAAAAGGGTAATACTTATCTTTATCATTCCATCATTGTCATACTTTGATAGATTAGATAGAGTCATCTCATCAAATTCAATCTCTTATTTGAATTGACTTACCGTGACGTCTCGTGGGAATGATCCAACATCTGAAAGATTGGATAATTTTTTACTGCTTTGAAAGGATGAAGATATTCTCATAATTTTTAGGGGTAGTCTGATAAAGTTCTCAAGAACATCATGCAAAACGTTAACGGGAAAATTACAAAAAAACAATCATAAATCTATTGTACATGTGTCAATTTAGTCATTAACTTTTTAATTTGGCTAATTTAGTTCGAAGTAGTCATTCTGACAAATTTTGATAGGAAACTGCTGACGTGGCGATCCAGCCGACGCTGGTCATCCTACGTGGCACGGCCAGTGGATGACTAGTGCTAATGTGAACAATTTATGCAATTTCTTCAAATTTTTCTAAAATTTTTCCCTTTTTTTTCCTGTTCTTTTCTTTCATTTTTTTTCTTTTTTTTTCCTATTGCCCTCCACTGGTTGTCGGAGCCTCGGCTACAAGAGACAGGCGACGGGGGAAATAAGACTATAAATTCCCATCTTTTAATTCTTGGACAATTTAGGTAACTCGAGATAACACAAATGGATATCGCATGATAAAACTTTAAAAAAATATATGGATGAGCATGGTACGGTTTTAGAAAAACTAAAACCAAAATCAAACCTTTGATATCGAACTAATATTCACTCATTGAACCTTATTCCAAATTGAATATTCAAGATAATACACACGACATCATCAATATAATCTTATGTCGAGTTAAATTTATATTCATTTCACTTGACTTTTCACTGATTACGTTCAATTTTATCACTTCACGTCAATCTGTAAAATTTACCTTTGTAAAAACTCTATGAATTTCGATTTCAAACCTAGACAATGGTAGGAAAAGCCTCTTTTTAGCGCTTATGCTCCTATTATCCGCCCTACTCATTGGATCGTGACGTGGGAGAATCCTTTCCAACACGTGTTGCGATATCATAAGAATGGCTGACGATTGTAGCACAAGATCGTGGCAGAGTGCTATTCGTCCTGGAAGAAAGAGCAAGCAAATGTGCAAAAATAAGGATATCACGGACCAAAATCAATTAGTGAAAGTTTAGGAATTGAGCTTGAAAGATTAATAAATTGATGACGTTATTGTCAGATGACATGATAGAAACAATTGATGATACGGGTTCTTAAAAATACTAAATTCATAAACACGAGTCGCAATTGGCGAGTACGTAAACATGCACAATAATAAAGGAAATTCTCTTGAACATTTTAATTCATAAAAAAGAGATGAGTTCTTTCTTTATATAAGAGAATAATACGAATTTATACAATCTAATGTCCTAAAGTAATCCCGATAAATCATAACTAGAAACATATTAGAAATAAGTGTATAAGAAAAAAAATATTATAAATAAATTCAAATCAGATAAGTAATAAAACTAGACAAATTCACCAACGATTTTAGATATAATCTAACAATCAAATAGATATCTAAATAAAAGAAATTCAATTTTGAAATTAGCTGGCCCCCCGCCACCAAAACCTCAAATTTTAGTCAGGCCGACGTAGTTTTTCGTACATTCTTTTCGGTCAAGGTAAAAACTATGCTTAAATTAGTGACAATGACTTCCTTTTTTTAAGGTTATGTTTATTTTACCGATAGCCAATGGTTCGGAAATTTTTTTTTCTAAATATGATCGCTTATATCGGTTGAAATGATTAATTAACGAAAAATATATTTATTATCGATAACAATTTATTCCTAAATATTTTTCTATTAATCTTTGTTCAAAGCGATACAAACCACCATATTTATGAAAGTATTTTCCAAATAATTCATTTTCCTCGAAATAAACGAAATCTTAATAAATTAGAATTTATTTTTTCTAAATACGACTAGATCCTGACATTCGAGCCCAAGTTCGCCGGAACAAGGCTAAGCACCCAAGTACCTAGGGCCAGAATCCCGGCACCCAAACAAGGGACACTTGAGACCGAGCCTAGGCCCTCGGCTCCCATGACTGGGATATGGTGGCTAGACTGAGATACTTGGCGCTCTCTAGCCCAAGTCATTGGTGCCAATGTCCGAGTCCCCCCGAGGCCGAGAACTAGACATCGATTCCCATGCTTGGGTGTTTGGCAACCTAGCTCGAATCCCCTAACGCTGGGCCCCAAGACCCTTGGCTCAGGGTTCGGGACCCCAGCACCAATGCCCAAGTCCTCGACGGCCTTGCCTGGCACCCCCGGCGAACACGCCCTGGTCCCCCAGCGGCTAAGGCTGAGTCTTTCGAGGACGGGTTGAAGTCCCGTGAGGCCGAGCTCGGGCTCGAGACCCAATGACCGAGCCTGGGTCCCTAGCTTCGGAGCTCGAGACTTGGGACCGTACTCAAAAACTTTTTCCTCATAGGCTTGTTCCGTAGTTTCTAACGTGGAGCGGGGCAACACGACACGGGGGCACGGAGAATCGAAGCACGATTTCAACGGAGCAATCACCGGTACCCTGAGTCTGAGAGCATGGGGCACGGGAATTCTCGAACGCGGGCGGTTATGGCGCGTTCGTCCACCGGATACGGACAGACGAACCGAAACGAGCAAACAAACAAAAGAAGAAGTTCCATCGAACTGACTTTTTGCTCCCCCGTGGCCAATGCGGGGAGCCGGGCCCCGCCGCCCGTTGTCACGTCCTGCAGTCCATTACCCCCACCCCCAATCTCTCCCCTTTCTTTTTTGCCCCCCTCGTGCTGTCTCAGCCGTGAAAAGGGGCGAACGACATGATCAACGGAATCGAAGAACGCCACCGCCACCACCGCGCTCTAATGGCGCACCTAACCCTCATGCTGATTCCTCCCTGACGCCACCCCTCTTAAATTAAATCGCCAACAGCCACCACGTTCGACATTGATTGGTCGGGATTGGGGAGGGGGTGGGGGGGTGGTGGGGATCGCTTCACGGGTCTGTCCCGTGGCGGACGCGCCGAGGTGCTAATCGGCCCGGAGATGTACTGGCTTGTTCGATTTCATTTCGCCCTCGTTTCGGTCTGTAGGCGTTCTGAAGGCTTCCGAGCCGGCTTTTCCTTCTCTTAAACGAGGAATGACAATTTCCAACACGATAACACAGCTCGAGTACGAGTAATTAGACCCGTCATAGTTCGGGTCGACGTGTTTTGTAATATACCCTAATGTCGGCACGACACGAACTCGACCGGCGAACACTAATAGCCACCCATATCTTAAGCCCCCCTCTTTGTCTCACGGATGCCACGTGTCGTTAAGACCGTTCTTATCGGGTATCGATTTCATCCAGGCGTAACGAGTCTTTGATCGTTTGATAAATGGAGACGTTATTCAAGAGCGGTCTTATACAATTTTACGTCACACCAAAGTCCAGTGTCTCGACTTTGACTCGTCATGATTCCTTGGTCCATTTATATATTTTTGTTATGCAATTGCACACGTTTAAGGCCTTCATGATTCAAATGAACACTCGCATGAGAGGAAACAATTGAAGAGTACATTGCGTATGGTACAATGAAAGACCAATCTATAAATGGGAAAAGGAAAGTACGAGGGCAGGGCGTAGGACTTCTAACTCCGATGTTTTGTTGAATTTCAGCATCCATACACATATTCGAAGGAATCGAAGCCTTTCGAAGTCTCAAGTTACTTTCAACAGTTAGAGAGTAACTGTTGTTGAACACATCATATCAACAGGATTTTGATCCGAGTTTGCAAGTTTGAAGGGATCACCTTAGGTCTGGCGTGGACAGTCGGCGTGATGGACTGACGCGATGACCACTACGTGCAAGAGGTGCAATGCTCCGTGCTTTTATGCATGCTAGCACACTTAGAGAGGAAAAGTACCAAAAAAGTTTCAAACCTATTGTATTTGTACCGATTCAGTTGTAAACCTTTCAATTCGATCAATTTAGTCCTAAACTTTTTGCGTTCGTGCCAATTCAATCCATCTGCTCAATTTAGGCTAGATATTACTGACATGGACACCAACCAACCTATATGGCTCAACACCATCCTATGTGGCTTGATTGATGTTGAGGTGGACATTTGTTTTCTTTTGCTGCAGATGATGGCCGACCATGGTCGACGAGGGTGAGTGCCGACGAGGACCTCCCTCGTCAGATCAGGCGAGGCAGACCCTCGCCTAGGCTAGGGTAGCCTCGCCTATGGCAGGACTGCTCAAATTCAACGAAACATGAGAGAGAGAGAGAGAGAGAGAGAGAGAGAGAGAGAGAGAGAGAGAGAGAGAGAGAGAGAGAGAGAGAGATTTTGTTAGGATTTGTCGCACAATCACAATAGAGAGTAAAAGCGAGAAAAAGAATTTAAGACGCAATGTTTTATCTCGGTTCACCATTAAACTAGAGTTACGTCCAGCTGAGAATTTCATTACAATTAGCACCTCAAATTTCCCTAAATCTAAGAGCATATTGATCAATCTGAGGTAACTATGTCTTATTCTGTTATTTTCTAGCCGCAGAAAATCCCCGCCCTTCATTTCAAATCTTTAAATACTTCGACCGACGGTGATTCCACGAAATCTCCCGCATTATCTCCGGCTTCAATTCCCAACTTGCACCGTTCCAACTTCCAACCCCTGGAACTTCTCCACTTCTAAATGGCAAACCGGTGGTCCCGAAGGTCAAGCCTTTCCTAATTCCTCCAATGTGGTTGGTAACGTGGGCATAGCTTCAGAGAGATCAAAATGTGACCCAATCTCAAATGATGTCGTCACATATGAAGCCAACATATAAATACACATCCATTGCATGCTCAACCTTACGTTGGATGCCGGTCGTCGTTATTGCACTAAACTTTTCAAACAAGAAAGAACAAGAATGTCACCGCCCTAAAGAATTTGCAGTAACAATTACAAAAAATCCTCCAATTCGTACCACACGAGGCCCCATGCAAGATCTCATCCTACGTCCGACGTGATCTCTTTCTCATCTCTCTGATTCTGTGGATCCCGCACGACATCTCCACATTCATTTTGATATTCATATGGAGAATGAAATGGACGAGGGAGCACACGACTGAACGTTCTTTGAGCGGCAAAGTTGCTGGATTCAACACCAAATCCAAATGACTATATGTTTAGAGATTTAGATTATTGAAATAATAAGCTCACGTTTTAAATCTTGTTTTGTTCGAGGGCGATGCGCTTTCCATTTTATATCTTCGCTAGTTGTGTCGGATCGGAGGTATAATTGTACGGCAATTATTTTTTTTTATCGGCCACGAAATCTTTTAGGAGATTGATACACAATCTTACGGAGACGGGTGATTGGCCTCTTTGATGACTTTTAGTCTTTGTTGTAGTGCGCGATCTAATATGGAATGAGCGACTTTCCCATGCATATCTTCCATTGTTACTAAGGACAAGGTTATTCAGCGATCATTTGTCCTCATGATTAATTACATTTGAACATGATCAAAAGTAATGCAAAAAGACAAAAAAAAAACCTCATAAACCCCAGGAAAATTATTTAAAAAGTCCTAAACTTATTGCACGGATGCCAATTTAATCTTAAACCTTTCAATTTGACTAATTGAGTCTTAAACCTTTTGACGATTTATCAATATAGTCCTTTCGGCTAATTTTGGCCGGTAATCACTGATGTAGACGTCAGCTGTCTTACGTGGCACAGCCGACACTACATGGATAATTTTTGCTATTTTTTATTATTTTATTATCTTTTCTTTTTTCTTGTTTTTTCCTTCTTCCTCTATCGGTCGCCATGGCCAACGATCGGCCATAGGCGAGAGTGGGCTAGCGAGGCTCGTTTTAACCAGCCTTGCCAAATCTGGTGAGGGTCGACCTCACCGACCTTGGGTGAGGCTTGACCTCGTCGGGCTGGCAAAGCCTCCCTAGTCTCATCGAATATGGGGAGGAAGAACAAAAAAAGAGAGAAAGAAAGAAAACACAAAAATGAAAAAGAAATCAAAGAATTTATTTAAAATATTATAAAAAATTGTTACGTCAACGCTGGCCGTCACCAACCATGCCAAGTAGGATAGCGACAGCTAGTGTTCACGTCAGTGATTATCGATCAAAATTGACCAGAAAAACTATATTAGTATATCGTTAAAAAATTTAGGACTAAATTAGCCAAATTAGAAATTTAAAACTGAATTAGCAACCATGACTATTTTTTATAATTATCCCCATAAACCTCCCTCTCTCCCTCCCTCCCCCTACACGCTTGCATATCAAGTGAGGAAGGCGATCCGAGAGAATGGGTGGAAGAGGGAAGTTGAATAGGATTTTACGTGCATAATTTTTTTTTTCTCATGACACCAATCAGAGTCGAATGGTAGGCACATAATGCAGCCTCATCCATAAACGATTCGACGTTTCATTGCAAGATCAGTCACGAGCATGTAAGAGGAGGAATGTACATATATGTGTCTATGTATGTATATTCTCCCATATGGCTATATTTTCCTCCAGCCATGTCACTGATCGGTGGTTATGCAATTTATGAACATTGCCACATGCAAAATTAATTGAATTAAAGTCAAAAGTGGATGGTGTTCGTGTTCGTGTTCGTAACTCACTAATTATTGTACAATCGATCAGAGAAAATTCCCTTTCAATCAGGGATGGAGGAAAACATATGGTCCTTCCCCGATTTGGCCTTGTAGTCTCTCGGAGCCTATAATCGGTATGATGCTTGACAACTTTTGGACATCCTGCTCCCTCCATGGAAAATGTTATCTTCTCTCGTACAAGTATATGAATGCATAGGGGGACTGAGAAAAGACGAACATGATGAGTGGCCATCTCTTCTAGCCGTCCATGTGAATTGGATGCTAAATCAAGCCAAATAGGAGGTGAGAAACCTCCGTCGTATAAAATAAGGTACCGGTCGGATTTCATAACCCTCGTGGTAAACCTAACTTGATCTTCACCACTCCGTCTCTTGTCCAAGATAAAAAGCGCAAAGAAAGTGTGCATGTGCGAGGTCGTCCTAGGCCTCTTCTTGTGACATCTCGTGATCTCTAAATGCTAAAGCTAGGAGAACAACTTGGTTAATCATTCTCAGAAAATCTAAGCAAACCCAATTCCTGGAACAGCCCCTCTTGGATGATTATGAGACTCATTACTGAGAGCAAGTTTTGTTATCATCATCGAAATTACGGTTTCCCTTTTCGAATCGCTTCCATGGACTCTATTGTTATCATTCGTTCTTTTCTCGAAATATCGGTGGTTCTTACTTGTTCCCAGTAAATCCTCCTCTCTGCTGAACACTGCGAGCAAACTCAAACTAACCACATTTCTTAAGGCAAAAGCTTTTTGAAATATAGGAAGCTTGAAATAGTATTCATGTTCCACATGAAATCATATTTCAAGTGCTATAAGCATAGCTCAGAAAGCTAGTGGGCTGCTACTTATGCACATGCTTATTCAAAGATATCGATCAACAGTTGTTTTTGGAGAAAATTAAGATGCATATTGATCAACATTTGCTCGATGTGGACAAGTCACGAAAGCATTATTCTGACGAGCACTTTGATGCAGTTAGGTATTATTTCATCGAGATATTGTTTTCTTAGTTTGGGATTCTGCCGTTCATGCAATGTTTCTGGCAAACCCGATTCTCCCTTTCTCCTTCCTCGTGAATTTCTCGAAGCTAGAAAAAAGGTCGAGACAAAAGCCCTTGCTTTCTGCCACGAGGCCGGCCTAATTTCCTCGCCCCTGTAACAGATTTTGGCCAAGTCCTACTTGCATGACAGAGACTTTGTTTTAGTCAGCTAGCACAGAATTCATTGTTCTTTTTCTTGATTTCGATACGGAATCATCAGCTTTTCCTGCACTTCACCTAATTCGTCAACCCGAAATAATCATGGCCTTTGAAAATGCACAGCGAAACAACGTGCTGAAACCTGACCTCGCAACCACGTTTTTTCTTTTTGGCTCAGACCACCATTTCCTCTGATATCCATCACTTTCGATCCCCCAGCACAATGTCAAACCATTCCATTACGATTGCGTTTACAAGGCGGACACTGTATGCATGATATGAATGGATTATGTATGATATGCTTGCATGTTTTTTGAAAGTCAAGCTCTTTACATTCACATGATTCTTTTCTTGGATTAAATTGATTGCGGTGACCATATCTTTCGGATTCAAAGGGAAACAAAGGTAGGCTTGCGTGATTCAGTCGATGTTCCTATGACAAAATCAGGAAATATGATTTAACGCGAAGAGCAAATTAACCATGTTATCACTACTTCAACATGGGCATAACGAGAGTAAATAAAATATTTGTGTCTTGTGTCTTCAAAAATGAAGTGTGTTTTTACTAGGAGTACAAATCTACGGCTGGTATCGTTAAGAAATATATAAGAACTTTTTTGGCCAATTCTCTGTGAACCTTTCGAAGGAGGAGAATTAATATCCTTGGTATTTGGTAACGTTTACCTCACCAAGATGGGGTGTTGCCACCTACCCGAGCTACAACACTTTATTTAATGACCCGGCGGCTAGTTTGCCCAGGCACCCCCTACTGCTAGGGATATGTTTTTCTTGCCTCCCTTGTAGGCAGTATCCCTTTAGGGTGCTTTACAACCCTAAAAATCTAAGGGAGAGACCTTAGAGTTGGAGCCTTTTTAAGGACCTGCTCAGGTCCGAAGCCAATTCTCTATGAACCTTTCAAAGGAGATGAATTCATAACTTTCCAGGTGTTAGCCAGTTAACTAGATGGCTTGAAGTCATGGATTATCTCTTTTATTCTTTTGGTTACACAACATCAATGTCAGTGGTCAAGTTATAGACAATACGGTCGATGTCAATTTTCTTTTCCCCAATGCTACCTCCACGAGCATGCGCTCCTTTTGCTTGATCAGCGATCATTACCGTGAATGGTAAGTCACAGATTTATGCACGTTCTGCTCGAGGTCGAGAGCCACAATTTCACGTTTATACACCAAACCAAAATACGTATACGGCTTTAGAGATGACATAAAATACACGTAGAGTTGGATTATTCACAAATTAGGTACGTACCGATATGCTGAATTAAAGGCGTTGCGTGGTTCGGATTGTTAATGATCAAGCCGACGACAAATTTGAGAAAAAACTCAAATGTCCGGAATTTTGTTTTGGAGATTTAGAGTCATTGCTGGGGACTAGGGTTTTTAGAGTGCTTTCTCGCACCTTTTTTTTTTTTGGTAAGTGCTTTCTCGCACCTTTTCGTTCCTTTTGATTTTGCTTATGCTGTCGTTCATACCTAACAAAGTAATTGACTGATGACTCTGGCTACATTTTCCATTATATCGCACGTATAATAAGTTTACGTTATAGTTATTTTCTTTGGAGCACCCATTAACGTTTTTCATATATGATTAATGTACGGACTCGTTCTATTAAGTATGGTCCTTCATCATATAAATAAAGTGATTGACCAACGACTGTCGAGAGGTGTCTGCCCTAGCTCTAGCTACTTGCTTGACAATGAAGCAATATCTAACTCAGAGTGAAGAAAACGGAAGCTTTTACATATGAAATATACTTAGCATTAATCAACAATCTATGGTTAGAAAACCTAAGTACGCAATATCAGCGCATTATACATAGATAATAAGAATGCCTCGAGTTTGTAATTTGGAATCCCGTAGGATGTCGACATATATTATTATACAATAGACTATATTTTTCTCCAACCATACCTTTTATTAGCGGGTCATAAGTTATGGATATCACCCACATGCAAACTTAATTAGAATTGAAAGTGAGTGCTTTGTCTATCGTCCAAAAAGTCTTTAATAACTTTTATTTCTTGCTATTTCGGCTATCCTTTAATATACATACTTGGGCAAAAGTATTTGGCATCTCTTTAGAGAAAAAATTTTCCAAACCTTAAATCTTTTCTTCCTCTATAAAACTTCGGAGAGAAAACAAAAGATCTCATTCCACTGGAGCTGCAGCTTTCGCTTTTGACAAGCAAGTGGGGGCCTTGCATGGGCATTCGGAATCTTCCTAGACCACGAATGTTAATCAAGTCAAGAGGACCCATTGGGACATAGACTTGCACACAACACTTATCACAAACTTTTCTCCAAGAGGGTCCTCCCAATTAATCAACAGGAGAGACAGCTGCTGCTGAACACACACTCTCTCTCTCTCGCATGACATCTGCACATGTTTCCTTCTCCACAGACGACAGCGATCCGAGAAGCAAAACTATGACATCCGAATGGCCTACTGTATGGCGATAGCTCGCACACTACCTTATCTCGCAGCAATTCGACCTCTTCGCGATAGGACTCGACGAAAGAACCGGTCCATTACTCGGCCAACAGAGGCATTAAATGAGCAGACCAGGGTTTTTGTTTTCCAAACCTGCCTTAGATTCGCCTAAAGATTTGATCGTTGGTTGTCTTGAGTATGATTAGCGACAGCCATGACATGGACTATAGAGAAGTACGCACATTGACTAGGAGAAAGGCTCCAAGAGATTTGACACCTCTGTCTGTATCGCCAAGGCTTCAAAGAAGGCTCTTCTGGAAGCACCCACTAAACTTTTTAGCTCAAGGCTTTGTTGGGTGATCCTAGAGCTTCTCTCACCCAAAAACTAACTCAAAAGGCGAGGTTTATAAATCGACTACCAATCCCTTCTATAATCAATATGAGACAATCTTAATAATTTTTTTGTTGAACAATACGGCATCTCCACACGAGCATGACACCTTCGTGCTTCGGCAACAAGCTGAGCTAACATGTGGCATGAGACGTGCTGATACGGCGTCACTGACCAGGCCGACGAGTCAATGGTTAGATGATGCACGACAGAAAAATTTCTCAAGTGATCGCGAATTTGGTGGGTCCGACGTGGGATCCACATGACCAAAGGGGTGCCGGGCTCCGTCTTGGCATCACACACTTTTCAAGCGACGTTGCCGTGGCATATAGGCTTAGGCAATGCGCCCGCCACCGACCCATCTTTCGTTCCTAACCAAGGAAACGAATGCTGGCCCATTCATGCCATTATGGGCCAAATGACAACCATCAGCACGAGACGTAGAACCAAGCCTCCGGCAAAGGGATTTTGGGCCACGACATCTTTGGCGAACGGCCAGATTCTCATCCTCGGCGTCTTTGACCATGGTGGCTTGAAAAATCGAAACTCAGTTCAAGATCCTTCGCCAACCCAAAAACACCCCCAAAAAGAGAGGAAAAGAGGAAGCATCCCATGCCTTATCCGGCCCCCCTTGTCTCTACACAGTGTTTTGTCGTCTTCCCTTTCCCTTTTTGACGAGATCAAGAATACAGTTCCACGGCGAACGAAGGAAAAGTGAATTCGGCACGTTTCTCAAGTTCCAGACGGCCACGTTCTTAAAAGGAGGATCGAAGAGGAAAGAGGGTTGCATCTCTCGCAGATATTTTTGACGCGGAATTCATTGCATGGGGAGAACCCCGGCCAGTGCGTTGTAATGAAGTGACGTAAGCGCGCACGTCGTAAATAATTAGGCCGGAAAGGTGGAGCTGGTCTTTGCAGCGTCGGGGGCTGGACTTTTAGAGCTGGTGTAGGGCACACGTGTCGATCGTGGCCAATCGCATTCTTTATTTTTCCTCGGGGGAACAGTAGAGTCCAAAAGCCATCACCGAAATTGAGAAGAGAGAAGATTTTCTTTTCCTTAAAAATAGCGAAGGAGGCTTAGGGATGAGCGCAGAAGTACGGCGCTGGTCGCCACCCGCGAAACGTGGGGAATTGCTGGTGCTTCGATCCGTCTCGCACTTGGGTTGCTGTTGTTTACAACGTGGTGAAAATGCTGGAATAAGTTTATGTGGTCCGCCCGCGCCGGTGTCTTGGCCCCTCCAAAAACGAAGGAATTAATGGCTAATGTGGGTTTGAATTTTTAAATAAATTAGACCGTGTTATGGTAATTGAGATCGAGAGGAAAGAAAAACGTAGGCCACCGACGTCATCCCTTTTTTCGGGGATAGTATCTATAGCTAAATATTGACTAATCATTTTTTTTTTGGGTTAGGCGGGGTTCTTAGGATGAGGATTCGCATTTGATATGTGGCTTGCGCGATTGGTCTCTTGCACAATCATTAATTTCGACGAAATTTTCCTTTGTTGTTCATAGAGAAAAAAGATCATTGTTTGAGCATAACGGAAAATGACATAAATGGTCCATGAATTTTGGCCTAATGTGCAATGTTGTTCCTTGACTTTTAATCTGTTTAATGTATTGCTCAAATGACAAATTAAACGTTATTTGAAGACATCGATTATTATATAACGAGTTAAATTTATAAAAACGACAAGTCAATATGTTCATTTTTTTAATAATCTACTTTAGAAAAAGATAAAAATATTATGGCGTTAATATGTCCATAATTATTTCATGATATGGATCATTATATCATGATTTCATATGAATATCTTACTTGGATAATTCACACGTAATTTTTTTATGTCAACTATTCAAACTTAACGAAATAGAAGTCACATTAGTAAATTACATTAATTTGAATTGATGGAAAAACGATATTGAACATTTTTCATAAAACCTAGTGACTAGATTGAACATCCAACAATAGTTTATGGGCCATATTGAACAAATCAAAAGTTCAGAGATGACATTATACATAAAGTTCATGGATCATCTCCCAACTTTTAATTTGTTTAGCATAATAAATAAACTATTGGTAAATGTTCAATGTTGTTTTTCCGTTTGCTTAAACGACAAATCATACATTTTTTGATGATGTGGATTATCATATGTTGAGTTAGATTTGTAGAAATGACGAGTCAACTTGTCCATCTTTTAATCCATTTACATTAAAAAAGAAAAAAAAATTATGGCATTAACATGTCCATCATTATTCGATAACACGGATTATTATATCTTAAGTTGAAATAAATATCTTACGTGGATAACTTACAAGTAACATTCCTCTTATGTCCACTGTTTAAACTTAACGGAATGGAAGTCGCATCAGCAGATTTCATTAACCTGGATTAACAAAAGGACGATAGTAAACATTTTCATATACAATTTAGGGACTAGATCGAGTATCTATCAATAGTTCATGGATAATATCGAACAGATCAAAAGTTTAAAAAAATCTTGGATCATTTGTGCCGTTTTTCATATCGAGATTGGAGAAGGCACACGTTCACCTCGACTTCGTACCCGTGGATCGAGTGAATTACAAGTGGCAGAGAGGAGGCTAAAAAGATCATCCGCGACACGCCCACACACAACCACAGCCACAACCACAAAGTTTCGTCCTATGTTGGATTCATGTGGCGTGCGTGCACTGGCAAGCGCTACCTTACACGGTTGAAACTCGATGCCCGAGCTCCATCCCGGTCAAAAGTCAACACGAGGGAAAAGAATCGCACAAAGATCTGCCGTTCAGCAGCCGAATTAACCACACGTGCAATCGACCGAAAAAAAAAAAGAAAACCACGCTCGCAAGAATCCAAGAAAACAAATCGGAAAGGTCAATGCTCATCTCGAACGGCCAGCATTTGGCATAAAAGAAAGGCATAATTCCAAAGGCATCGTGGCATTTTTTTTCCGTGCTTTCCCCATTCCCTTCGTCGTTATCGTCTCGACGCCTATTCATCGTACCAACTTTTGTTCCCGTTCTCGTCATATTTGATGGGGAGAAGAAAACCAAAGATGCAAACAAAAGAGCAGTCCAGATTTCTCATGTCGGTAACTAAATCGTGGGCTTCCGCCCACCGCTAAGTAGATGATGTGCAGCCTTATTCGATACATGTGAACGGGACGATTTGTATATATCCATAGAGATTTCAATTGAGCCGCAAGATCAGAATATTTGGAAAGTTGCGATTTTCGTGTGGTAGAAAAGGAATTGACCGGTAACTTTTGATTATAGGGAGATAGATTTGACCCATCTTGTCAAATGTCTGTTTATGATAGTGAGTCAAATGGGTTTGTCGTTCACATCCGCAAATCAATCGCTTTGCCCCCGGTTATCAATCCCTTTATCCCCTGTTACTTTAATGGCTATCGATATTTCGCTTTGACAAAAAATACTCCAATTCTTATCATCAACGCATATATCTCTTCGCACATCCAATTATCCGAAACATGCGAATGAAAAGATTTGTGTGTATCCATAAAAATTGCTCGAGCTAAAAGGCTATTACAAAAAGAGAAGAAATAAACAAAATCGATATGCACCAATTTAATTATTTGGACCCCTTTTCATCGTTTAGTCACACCCTTTATCCCTAATTACTCTAATAGCTCCCAATACGTACCAAAATTCTATCCGTGTAAATGCCGTCGCATGAATTGACACCCAACAAAACTCCAACGAATTATTCGGCGAACGTGAAATTAAATTAGCCCGCCTCGCAATGGACAGAAAAAATTGCAATAGAATAGAGAACCAGCTGTTCTCGTAACATGAACCACATTCGACCAATGTCATGCTAAAAATCAAGGCTTACATACATTTCACATGGCAATGTAACCCACAAAATATTAAATCTCACACTATAGGAATCAACCCCCCACCCACCTAATGTTGCAACCACATCCAACCCCGATGGCCCTACCACGTCACCAATCCCTACACCCTGGTCACTATCACACTATAGCAAAGCCCTTGATCACGCCGTTGCAGTTTTGCCCCTCAACTTTCCTATATTTACAAACAGCACCCTTTGAACTGACTTTGTCTGTATTCATCTCTGTGTGTGTGCATTGAATCCGTCCTCCAAAAATTAAAGTTAGCCTATATCCCACCACCCCCACCCCCACCCCCACCCCCACCCCCACCCCAACTTTTTTTTTCCCTTTTTGCCCTTTTTTCCTCCACCGAGCCCCCCAAAAAATAAATCCACGCCCTCCATTTGTTGGAATCTAAAAGCCATGCACGTTAGCCACCACGGAATTCCAATTATTTACAGAGCCGCCGCCCCCCCCTCCCCTGCTTTGCACCTCCCGTCCGCCTGACCGGTCCCGCTCAATTCCCACGTACACGTCCATTTTGCTTCCTCATTGCCGGAAGCTGAGCCCCCCGGCGGCGGGGTGTGCCGAGTACCGGAGCCCGTACGGGTCGAGCAAGTTTGCCAGGCTATGAGCGAACCCGCCCGAGCTCGGCGGATACGCCCCCGCCGGCTGAGCCCTGACCCCGCTCTGTACCTCCTCGTCCGCTGCCGAGCCCCGGTGAGGGACAAACACGTCATTGCCATCGTAGTTCACGAGCCCCTGAGCCTGATGAGCTTGGTTGACCGGGACGAGTTGCTGCTGGGGCTCCAGGTTGAAACCCCCGAGCGTGGCCCAGTCGAAACTGCCCGAGCCCATCAGAGTCTGTAGGTTGGGCTTCTGGTCCTCCTCCTGCTGCTGCTGCTGGTGGTGGTGGTGGTGTTGTTGCGTGATCCTGAGCGAGTTCGTGCTCGGCAAGTCGAGGAACTGGTCGTTGATCTCGGGCAGAGTCTCCAACATGTCGACGTCCAGCGAAGAGGCAGACGAATGCGAGCCGTGGCTGTGTTCTTTGCTCGAAGAAGTCGACATAGTCGGCTTCTGCAAGCCCGAGCTCTTCTTGTAGATTCGGCACAGGACCCACTCATCCAACTGCGCACACATCAGGAACATCATCAGTCGAAAGGGCTAGACGAATACCGCTCAAAAAGGAGATCTTAAGATTCAAACGATGCGCGATGTGGATTCGTAAAGCGAAAAGGCCGACGGATAATACCTTCGAGCTTCCGCTCTTGCGGGAAGTCTCCAGGAGGCGGTACTCGTGCATGATCCAGTTGGTCTTGGTGCCCTTGGGTGCCTTGCCGACGTAGAAGACGAGGGCCTTCTTGATGCCGACCTTGCGGCCTTCGGTGGTGATGACCTTGTCGGTGCCGGTGGCCTTCCAGTACCCGGTCCCGGCGACCCGGTTGGGCCGGGACCCGTTCGGGTACTTCCTGTCTCGAGGACTGAAGAAGTACCACTCCTTCTCACCAAATATCGCCTTGCCTGAAACAACAACCGCACGAATCCTCGTAAGACCACCGCAGCACAAACAAATCAAACGAAGACGCAAAAGGGGGAACGCGTAGAAACAGGACAGGCTCCCCCCAGGCAAGGACGGACACGTACTTGGCAAGTCCCAAGGGTCGAACTTGTACAGATCGACCTCCCCGATGATCTCCAGGTTGAAGGGGTGGCCAGCCACCTTGCGGCAGAGGTACTGCACGAGGAGCTCCTCGTCGGTCGGGTAGAACCGGAAACCCGGCGGCAGGCTCAGCTGGGCTAGCGGGTCGGTCGCCGGAACACCCATTTCAGCTCTCGCGAATTCTGGAGATACAAGGAGCAGGGAGATTTCTCTGGAGAGAGAGACAGAGAGAGAGAGGCTGCCAAATTTTTTCTAAAAAAAAATTTGGAACCCAAATTCTCCTTTTTTTTTTTTCGTAAATGCGAGGCTGGGGGGGTTTATATAGAAGGCCCGAGACCGAGATGGCAGACGGGAGAGCGATAAGTACGGTCGTCACTTTCTGGCGGGGGTGTCGGCCAAGTGGGCCCACTTTTGTCTGAAGGATGCCACGTAACCCCCGCGGAACAAAAATGGAGGGCGGATTGAGTTGGGCCGACCTTATCCGGGCCGGTATCAGCAACCCGCCATCCCCGCCCCCCCTCCCCCCCGCCACCCCTTCGCTCCGGTGCATGAACCGTCGGGAAACAGACAAAACAAAGGGGTGAGTCAGTGGGGACACGTGTCCCGGCCCAGCCTAAAAATTTTCTAGAAAGCGTGAGGCTCCCCCAACGTCCGAAAAAAGGGGTTGGGGGAAAAAGCCGTAAAGGAAGGGACAATTTTGCGGGAGGGCCGTTTGGTGAAATACGCGGATTTGCTAGCTGTCTCCGGAGGCTATCTAAATCTTTTAATTCGATCAATTTAACACCAAATTTATTACATTTATATTAATTTAATTATTAATCTTTCAATTATTCGGGCCGGTATCAACCCCTCCGGTGCATGAAATTAAGAAAATAAATCAACAGGAGTGAGTCTCCCCCCTCCCCAATCTAAATTTCTGGAAAGCATGGGGCATCCTCCTGAGCAAAAGGTAAAACTGTTTCGTCTGAGACTTTATGCGGACCGCGGCATCCCTTTGATGTAAAATAACAAGAAGGTATATATTCCCTCCCTTTTGAGGAGATAAAAATAAAAGGGAATTGGAACGGGGGACAGGACGTGCGAGTACCAATATGTAAAAATAAGGAACGCGGTCTGATAGCAGACATGTCCAGACGCCCCTTGTTGGTTGGAAATAACCTCCATCTCGGTGAGGTGCTCCTAGTAACCACAACCAATGACCCAAGGCAAGCCCCTGATGCTCCTGGCTTCCGACTTTTTGAAAAAGGTTAGAAAAGGCCCTAAAGAAGGGACCATTTTTCAGAGGCTTGTCCGGTGAATATGTGGGTTAAGCATCTTTGTAAGCATGTTGAGAGGCACTAACCGCATAAATTCGGTCCAAAAACCTTCAATTTGGCCAGTTTAGTTCTTGACTTATTGCACTTATACCAATGTAGTCCTAAATTTTTCCATCATGCGAACAACAAACGTTCGGCTATCTAAGTATGGTCCAGCTAGGCGCCTCTCATTGCCCCGCTAGCACAGCCACGTAAGGCTTCTACTTCGGTCGTAACGCCTCGTGATTAATTAGGTTTCGAACGAGTAAGTCCCCCTCGTAATCAAGAGGGCATGGTGGTCCTTCCCGCGTGTGGAGGGCGCTTGCTTTTCACGCGGCGAGCTAGAAAAGCCACGTCGGCATATTCTCCGAGGACACGTGCCCACACGTGGTGTGGGGTTAGCGGAGAGTTAGGCCGGAGTTTCGCTCCGAAGGCAGGAAGGAGGGAGAGCGACAGGGGAAGAAGAAGGCAAACGGGACAAGCGGGGGCGAGGGGGCGTTGCAACGGCGTCGTATCCACCCGCCACGTTACGGACTAAAAGCCCAGCTCCGAGACCCACATGTCGTTTCGTCTTCGTACAAGTTCGTTCCTTTATATTATTATTAGTATGATTATTTTCGCGCGTGAGTGCGTGCGATGCGTTTTAGGGTTTCTTCCGCTCATCAAACTTCGGGCACCCTAGCTTGTCGCTTCGTTGCTTGTCGAAGAGATGGTTTGACTGGTTCTTTTGGTGTGGGTTTAGGCTCCTGTTAAGTGATGTCTTGCAAGCATCGGCGATGATGACAGAAGTGGTGGGTCAAGGCCGGAGAACGGTCTTTCCAGAGGACTAGACTGTCTGTTCTGTTCTCTGTTTCGGCAATCTTGCGAACGTGGAGCCCTCCCGGAATTTCACGGGCGATAATGCCCTTAGCGAATCGTCTGGCGGGTCAAACCGACACGTAGAAAATCGTTCGGTGGGCTTGGGCGGTCGACATGTGGAGAAAATGTACATCTTTTTTCTGAGGCTGAGGGGGGAGGAGGGTTCTTGGTTTTGAAGTTGACAATTCAGTTGCTGCTACTGGGGCTAGAAAGACTTTCGAAATATTAGGGCGAATTCGATAAGTCATCGGTCATCCGGCCGGATCAAGAAAAAGGGGGAAGGAAAAGGAGCGCAGCAAGCAAATTGCGGGTCGAGTTTCGCGATAAAGTTCAGGACTTGTTTACGCCACGTGCAAGATCTGATGTTCGGGTGATGTCAGGAGGTGATTGGTGCAGATCTTTGAAAAATTCTTTCTGGCGTGCCAAGAAGATTGGGGATTGCGCTGGCGCTTCCCTTCGCCCTCGTTTTCCAGCAGCTTCGACCCCCCCGAAAATCTTTGTTTAAGATAAACAATGGCGACTTTTGGCGACGGCTTCTCTTTTAAGGAAAAAGAAAGGCTTCATGGTTGACCGAGTGACCCAGCCACGGTAAAATCAGAGTGTTTGGAATTGTATATGCCTCTTGTTTGAAATGGTGGGAAACCATACTGAAGAGCTATTATTTTATTGATTTTCAGTGACAAATGGTAGATGAGAATGGTAAGTTTACTAAGACAGCAGTTGATCTGCTGTGTTTTTTCTTTGCTTTTTTAAATATAGTATCTTTCGCCATCCTATCCTAGAGTTCAAAGTCTGATCTCTCAACTTCTCCCCTTTTAAAGAATGAAAAGGTGCCAATATTGACCTCCTTGGCGATAAGAATATCAATATTATCGATTACGTGATCGATGATGATCAGGTGCGTCGGTTGTCGTGGGTCGCGACCGCGCTTTGATCGCATGGCGATTTCGAGCATTGAGGAGATATAGGACCTGATGATGAACCCGTAAGCTACTAAAATATATCCTTGCAGTCGAGTTTTCTTTGAAGAGTTCAAAACGAAGGTAACCGGGGACGCTCCTCCTAAGGCTGCTTGGTTACCTTAAGCCATAGGGATCATTGCCACGTACCTTGGGGGCGCTACCCACTAGTACTATTAAGGCTGACTGGCAACATACGCACTTTGTTTTAAGTCTCGGCGGACGGACAACCCCAAAGCCCCCCTATTCCTCCTTGTAACTTTATCTTCACCAGGAGGGAGGGAATACATATCCCTATAATTGTTTTACATTCCTTAAGCCCAAGGGAGAGACCTTAAGAGAAGAAGCTTTTTAAGGATATGCTCGAGTCCATAAAGATAAAGGTTTTCTTTCGAGAGTTCAAAAGGTAGGTCAGAGATACAGCTGTTTTGTGAGGTTGCGAAAGGCTAAAAGGAAGCCGAATCAAGTCCAGAGTTCAAAACCTGCTTGCTCTCGTGCTGGTTTTTGACCTTCGTTTGGCCCCCGTGATGGCTGCTCGAAGACTTTAGACTTCATGAACGGTGTGAAAGGAGGAGTTTCAAAGGCCCTCGTTCGGTCTTTGGACCTGTATGTACGCATGCAAAACTCGTTTAAAACAGTCGCGCTCCATTCCATTCAAGATAAACGATTCCAATTTTTTCGACCGCATGCGGCGATGGCGGACAGATGGCATTTAACAAGTCTTCGGCTTCGATGGTTTCAGTCAAATTGGTAGATTCCATGAACCTTCCCCTAGGGCTTTTAAGAACCCAGCTAACACCGGGACATATGCTAACCATGCATCGACGACATGTCGTTTGATGTTTTGCTAGAAATTTCATGAGGGATGTCATGGAGACTTAAAACTCCGATTGACGTCAACAAAGTATTAACGGATTAGATCAATTAACATTGCATAATCAATGATGTAAGCACGTGCACTTTTATCAAATTCCGTTAGTTTCTCCGGGAAAATTGTCCAAAAAGTCCTAAGCCTATTACGCTTTTGTCAATTCAGTCACAAGCATTTCAATTTTGCCAATTGAGTTCTAAACCTTTTAATATTTTGCCGATTGAGTTCATCTGATCAATTTTACCGAAATCGCTGACGTGGATGCGATTGGCGGCCCTCGCTCAGTGGCCGTTGAGGGTCGGCCGGACCTCGCTTTTGATTGGTGAGGGTCGGCCTACGACCCTCCCCAAACTTGGAAGAAGAAAGAAAGATAGAAATGAAAAAGAATTCAAAAATATATTAAAATATTACTAAGAATTGTCAACGTTAGCGCTGCTCGTCCTGTGTCACATAAGACAGTTGATATCCATGTCAGTGATTTCCAGCTAAAATTGGCCAAATGGACTCAACTGGCAAAAGTGAAAAGGTTTAGAACTTAATTGATAAAATTGAAATGTTTGAGATTGAATCGGCAAAAGTGTAATATATTTATGACTTTTTGGACAATTTTCTCCTATTTCTCCTAGAGCGGACCGTGATGATTGGTGCTTTAGAACTAGGCCAATCTCATTCATTCGATACTCAATTCAAAGAATTGCTTAATTTAAGTGCCTATGTAAAGGCGCTCGTTCGGAACTCCTACGTTAAAAGTAAATGCTTGGCTCAAGTGTCGTGTCCGGATAGAGGAAAAAGATATGCCGAAGGGCTTCGGATAAGTGAGCAAAACCAACGGGTCCCACCAACAAAGCCCATGACCTGCAGCATGGGCCCAGTGTGGAGCCCAGTAACCAGTCGGAGTTTGGGGCCGAAGCAGCGAGCCAAGCCCAATCCGACTCGGGCTTATATTCCTCCAATCCCTAAAAATTGATCAAAGGAGGATTTCTTTGATGATGCGGGGGAGATAGTTTCTGATCCACACTTATTTTTTTTGGGTTAATACCACGAAAATTCTAAATTGGTACATATGTGATAAATTTATTACGAATGAAATTTTTTATCACAAAAAACCCCAGATTGGTATACCTGTGACAAATTTATCTTGAACTAATTTTTTTACCATAAAAAATCCAAAACTAGTACACTTGTGACAAATTTACATTTTGTTAAATTGGATTATTATCATGAAAAATCACAAATTGATAAACCCGTGACAAACGGAGGGGTAAAACCTCGAACTAGTGCACTAGTCAACTACCACATGTCATCCAACTTAGCAATTTGACGGTAAAATTTAATGAAAATTAACGGAGGGTAAATTTGTCACGAGTGTACCGGTTTGGGATTTTCTTAGGTCAAAAAATTAGTTTTGGGGTAAATCTGTCACAGGTGCTCTAGTCTGGGGTTTTTGTGGTATTAATCCTTTTTTTTTTGGGTTTACCAATTTTTCTTGTCCTCTATGAAATTTTATTATACTTTAGCGAGGTCTTCAATTTATCAACTCTTATGTAGAAATTATTGATGACAACCAGAGCAATTTATTGACTATTCTCAAAAAGAGTTTCGAACTGCTTTTCGAGTGTTTACACAAAAAAATAATCGAGTCGTCCACCTGGATAAGCACGTGCTTGACACGTTAAACATAGACAACCACGTGAATAGCCCATGACCATTATTGCGCACGTGATATATTGTCGGCGACCATGGAGGTTGTTGTTTGTTGATGGGATAATGACATAAATAATCCTTGAACTTTGGCTCAATGTATAATTTAGTCCCTGAACTTTTAATTTGTTCAACGTAAATTCTAAACTTTACTTTAATGTTCAATGTGGTCCCTAAACTTTTAATTTGTTCAATGTGGTCCCTAAACTTTTGGTATATGTTCAATTTAGTCGCTGAACTATATGAAAATGTACAATATAGTTTGCAAACTTGAATTAATGGAAGGACCATATAGGACATTTTTGTAAAGTTCAGGAACTATATTGAACATGTACCAAAAGTTCAGGGACCATATTAAATAAATTGAAAGTTCAGGGACTACATTAAACAAATTAAAAGTTCAGGGATTAAATTACACATTGAGTCAAAGTTCAAAGATTGTTTGTATCATTTTCCCTTTGTTGATCAACATTGACACATGTCGTTGGTACATATTTAGTTATCGATATTCGACGACAGATAGTTATTAACTATCAGTATGAATACTGGCATAAATACCAATGGATGAAGAGCAGCATACCATCAAAGTTCTTTGGAAGCTTGAAAAGCATATGATTATGGTTATCCATTCGAGACAAAGCACTTGAGGCAATGGATTTACTGGAGGTGTTTACTTAAGGAGCATCGAAACATAGTTGTGAAGTTTAAAGTCAGCAAAGCAGTTGAGATCGTGGAGAAATGATCAATTTTTTGAGGGAACAGTTACCATTTATGAACCAAATCGTGGGATGGACAACAATAGTGCGAAAGAAAGATCATGAGGCAGTTGACACATAGTTTATGAGGAGCAATTGCTTAGAGGCAGAATCACGACTTTATAAGGGCATGGGCACCAAATTTGCGGAGATAGAGGGACATGGAGGCAATAGACGGAAAGCGTTCAGGAAAATATAACAGCTGAAAAATGCCAAAAAGCAATTGCTACTAGATCATTATAAATACCACCATTCGTCTACTAGAGATAACCCCTCATAAATCAAGCAAATTTACTATCTTTTACTTTTATCTTCCTGCATTGCACTGCACTTTCTTAGCGGGGTAAGAACAGCATTGGTGCCAAAACTTGCGTACGGAGGCCACTTTAGTGCC
This sequence comes from Syzygium malaccense, assembly GCA_031216405.1. Classification (NCBI taxonomy): domain Eukaryota; kingdom Viridiplantae; phylum Streptophyta; class Magnoliopsida; order Myrtales; family Myrtaceae; genus Syzygium; species Syzygium malaccense. The sequence goes on along the minus strand of CM062258.1, from coordinate 3,012,996 downwards.
AATACTTCCATTTGGATCACTTTAGTGCCAAAAAATTTGAAAAACAATCTTTTAAGTGCCAACTCCGATTTGATTGGTCGGAAATCTGACATGACAATTTTTTATTAGTATTTGAAGCCGACGTGGCTCGCCGGAGAGTACAGTTAGCGTACAAAGAATAAAACGACGCCGTTTTATTCACCATACCTACACGACACCGTTTTATTTAGCTTCTTCTCCCCAAAATAAGAACCTTAATCCCCAAATTGAAAAATGGAGGGCAGAAGCTCAGCGGCGGCTCACATTCGGGATACCTAACCCGCGAAAAGCAGAACCTTAAATCCCCAATTATCAGCTTGCGCTTGCAAATGGAGGGCGGCAGCTCGCGCTTGCAGATAGAGGGCGGAAGCTTCAGCAGCGGCTCACACTCGATTAAAAAAAGCGAATTAGATGGTGAGTGTTACTGTTTTTGTGGGTTACCGAGTCCGAGAAGAATATCTTGGACTCAGTTAAATCTCGGGAGAAGATTCCATGGATGCGGCAGATATAGAGCAGGCTCAAAGTGCAAATATTTCAAATAGGTTGATGCCAAATTCTTCGGCCGAGCCACAGAAGTGATCTTGCAGCTACTTGAAGGACGACATCAACCTCCACCTACATTAATGGACAAGTTAGATGATGTCGACTCAATACAAGCTCAAATGAAGGGTTTAACATCTTTAATCGACCATTTGAAGAGGGAAGTTTCAAGGCTGAAAATTGAAAGAAACTTTTATCGAGCATTGATTGTGTTGTTGTTCTCTTGTGTAGTATATTCAAATTTAAAGTGAGTAATGAGAAGAAGTTTGTATGTCTACCATAATCAAAGATGTGGAATATTTACTTGTATTGGGCCATTTGTAAGTAAAGTGTGTTACTGGTTTGCTGCAAATTGTATGGAACAAAAGGTTTTGTTCCAATCTATGGTGGAAATGGAAGGTTGGAGTTGGAATTCATTGGTTGTGAGCACTTCAAATTTTTTTTGCTTGGTTCTGTATTGTATATATTGGTTTGCTTGGTTTTTGCATCAGATGTAATGGTTTGCTGCAACCATTACATCTGCAAACCATGAAGAAATTAAAGGGTGGTGACAATTCACGAGTAACTATTTCAAAGCCATAAGTTATAAATAGTAATTGTTTCAGTGCCAAGTTTTTCTGAAAGTAATCATTTTAGTGTCAATCGCGATAAAAAAGTGATCACTTGTGTTGCAGGAGTTTAAAAAAAAGAACAAATCAGTTTCAACTATGTTTCCATTGGCTTGCACCAGTTGTGGTGCATGTTGTTGCACCAGTTGAGTTGCTGGTACATCTTGTTCTTGCACCAGCTCATACAAGTGTTGGTAGAAAAAGACACACCAGCACCCAGAGTTGCACCGAGAGCTGTGCTGGTGCAACATAATGCACCAACAGCCACAATTGCACTAGTGTTGTGCTAATGCATCTTATTCTTACACCAGTACTTGTATTTGCTAGTGCAGGAAGATGCAGCACCCACAATTTCAACCAGCAACAATAATCAACCAACAACTTCCAAAAACAACATCAGCCTCATAACAAGGTGCAAGACAAGAAAATAACAAAAACATTATTGCCATTGACATTGCTTGGTTCTTTACAAAAATAAACATGTCGATAAAAAACATCAGCCCCCAATCAGTCAACGATCCCCTCCCACCTAATATGTCAAAGCGAACACATAATAACAATGGCAGCAATCCCCATCAGTGAAGATACAATGTCCAGCACCCTCCCATTAGTCAATATGCACAACACCCCCGACTCCTTTTCCTTTTGCACTTTTGAATTGATTCATAATTCGGGCACTCTTTCGAACTGGATGCGTAGGTTCATTAACTGGCATTTCTGTCACATTCTTCTTAGCATCAACAATTTTTTTTGTAGCACGTGTCATGTGTCGGGACCTCTCCATAGGAACATTGGTCCCATGATCAGTCGGTTGAGAAGGAACTAGTACTGGTTCCGTTGGTTGAGATTGAACTGGTGGAACTTTATTTGTTGGTGGCTGTTTTGAAGCTATACTCGTTGTCTTCTTTGTCTTCTTTGCGCTCTTCTTTGGCTACGCCATTGACTCTTGAGTTGGCCCACCTTGAGAGATAAGCACCTCCGAATTTCTTCTAGGCTACAAGAACATAATTATATTGTTAACCAAATGAATTGAAATACCATAAATTAAATACATGAGTCCTACAAATCTTACATTAAAAATAGTCATTTCAGTACGTTCATCTGTGTAAATCCCATAACCATATTGTCTTATTTTTTTTTTCCAAGAACCCCTCTTGCTCGCTGTGGTGCATCACTTTGAGCAACTTATGGGAGAGCAACCTGTGGGGCTCCCTGTTCTTGTGCAACTTGTGCAGCTGGTCGTCTTCTCACCTGAGAAACACATAACAAAATTAAACTCAGCCCATAAAAGACAAACACAACAATGTATAGCTTACTGGATATTTTTTCCTCGTTTGTTCGACAGTAGACTCAGTTGTTGTTGTTGCTGTCCTGTCTGTACTTATCCCTGCACTTGGGCCTACAACAGGGCCTTTTGTTGGCCCTTCAATAGGCCAAAGAGCAACCTCTTCAGTAGGTGTTATTCTTGGCCCACGATCAGCTCTTGCAACAACTTCTTGTTCACGTTGCCTTTTCAACTGATAACCTTTCTTATTGTGCCCTTCCTTGTGGCAATAGGAGCATTTCATCTTCACCCCGATCTTACTTATCCTCTGACTTGATGCCTCTCCCTCCTGTATTCTTCGTTTTTTCTTTGGCCTTCCTGTTTGCTTCTTTAGTGGCAAAGGTAGAGGGCCTTCATGATTTGTTGGCTCCCAAAATTTGCTACTTCGGATAGGCTGAATCATGAATTGGTACGAATTAAGGTATGAGCTTTTTTTGTACCAATCATGTATGTAATCCTTTGGTCTTTTTTGCTTCATCAAAATGGCACAAATAGCATGGGGACAGGGAATTCCACTTAGTTCCCAGGCTCGGCATGAACACTTTCTTCTATCTAGGTTGACCACATACTTATCATTATTGTGAATGATCTCATATCCATTTTCTCCATTCCAAACCGGATGGCAGAACCTACTAGCAGTAACGTTCGCATCCAATTTCTGTACAATTCTAGAACCGCATTCTTTGCTCCACTTGGTAGCCTCATCTCTTTGCATGTGCAGTCTGGTCATGACCATAACACGAATATCATCAAGCATGCTGATGATTGGCTTGCACCTGGCCTTTAAAATTCTGCCATAGAAAGCTTTACTGAGATTGTTGTCAATTATATCACATTTAAATTCTTCCCTGAAGAAGGCCCGACACCAGTGCTTAGCTTCTGTCTGGAATAGTGCATCAAAGCCTTCTTTTGTCAGCTGCAACAATCCCTGTTTGGCTAATCTGAAGTCAGCCATGTTGGTACTCTTTACTATCTGCCAAAACTGCTTCTGCAGCATATCTCCTCTGTAGATCTTTGCCCAATTTGCATATATGTGCCTCACGCACATTTTATGCTCAGCATATGGCATCAACTTAGCCAATGCAGGAACAAGTCCCTACAAAAATTCAAATCAACAAATACAAGTCAGAAGATACTCAAGTAATTAATATTAAAAGGGAATTAATTAACAATGGTATTACATTCTGTTGGTCGCTCATGAATGCCCATCCTCCCCCATCGTTTATGTCAAGGTCAACCATTAAATTCTTGAGGAACCAGGACCAAGTATCCTTGTTCTCAATCTTGACAATTGCCCAAGCTATCGGAAACATTTGATTGTTGGCATCTCTCCCCACAGCAGCCAACAACTCCCCGTTGCATATACCCTTAAGAAAACATCCATCCAATCCTATAACTCTTCTACAACCAGCCAAAAAGCCCCGTTTGCATGCATCAAAATAAACATAAAATCTATCAAACCTAGGCCCACAATCAGGCAGTGGTCTCTCTACAACCTCAGCATATACCCTACTAGATAGGTTTTGAACCACGCATTCGCGGGCATAATCTCATACCTGCGCATATTCTTCCTTGTACCGACCCATCAAAATTTGCATCGCCCTCTGCTTAGCTCTCTTGCACTGATTCCTCGACGCATTAACTCCTACCTCCTCCTTCACTAACTGTTTCAATTGAGGGCATTTGATCTCGGGCATTGCTTTGATTGTATTAAAAAAAATGTTTCGCCAACCACACACTTGTTACCCTTTTGTTATCAAAATGAATTGAATAAGTATGTTCCTCTTGGAAGGACCTAATCTGAAATGACCCCTTCCTACTCATAGCGCCGTACAGGTTCCAACGACAATTGGGTTGTGAGCACTTAGCTCTCACAAATTCCTTCGTATTTATAATGAATTCTACGCTCCTCTGTTCAACATTAGAACTCTCCACAATAGCTTTTTTTAATTGTTTTGCATTATCAAATTTCATGCCGACATACAAAACAGGTTTATCGACATTTGGATCATAGCAAGGGTACTTACTTTTCCTTCGACAAATAGGTTCTTCATTATCATTCTCCGAACCAGCAGTTTCATTGTCGCAACTTGCTGTATCTTCACTTCTATTACCTCCAGCTGGAACTCCATCCAGCTCAAGCTTTCTCCTAAAGCTGAGAGTGTTTTTTCTGAAAAATTCCCTTTGTTTTTGTCTTGATTGTTGGAGTTCATCATCGTCTTCATCACTTAGGAAATTGACAATTGGCAAAGCTTCATCTTCTGACATACTATATTGAGCAACTTCCCATTCTAATCCAACTAAGTCTTCATCAGTGACAGCTTCAACTGAGACTTCACCCATATTTCTATCAAAATCTGTCTCCCTTTCCTCCCTCGCTTGACTCTCATGTTGCCCTCCATCTAACGTAGACTCATCCCCAACCTGATCATTATCATTTCCATCATCCTCATCAGCCTCATCATCACTATAATATTCAACATAGACCTTAGCTTCATCGCCGTGAAGATAATGGTAAATAATATCCTTAATACCATTATCATCACTAAAAAATCTCAAACCATCCTTCAATTCCTTCTCAGAAACACAATAGTGCAATTGTTGCACTTTGCATCGAAAAAAATACAACAAATCATTCGCAAAATCAATATATGATGGCTTCCCAACATTGACTTAAATAGTACCTTCGTTTCAACCACAATATTCCCAGTCGTCAGGGCCAATAACAAACTCTCCACCATAGCAAACAATAACGCCTACATGATTCCCCTCCATTTCAATGCTACACCCAAAGAATAAAAATAAAAAGTCATTCATTGGGACCACATAGTAGAATCATCAACAACTTTACATTTAATTGATTAAACAATTATCGAAAGAAACAAAGAAAGCCGATTTATTCAATTGATTAAACAACGTAATGTCCCCAACACCCATTTTTCAATTCGACCCCATTCGGTCCCCACAAAAACACTAACTAACTAAATAAAGTCGAGTCCCCACCACTGTCCCCAGCACTCCAACCAGTTTCCCTCTGCGCCGAGCCCTCATTTTTCCCTCCACGCCCTATTTTTCAATTCAGTCACATTCGGTCTCCACAATTTTGCCCTCCCCACAAAAGTGATTAAACAAAAATGAGGTCCCCACCATTTTTCCCTCCCCATAAAAGCAGTCCAAGCCGAGCCCTCATTTTGCCCTCCGTGCCCCAATTTACCTGTCGGAACCCTAAATTCTCCACCCAATTGATCCACGGCGAGAACATGACAAACCTGAGTGAAGCGGCTGAGCGACGGTGGGCTAGCAAACAATGGCGCAGCTACGACGACGGCAAACCGACGGCGGTGGACGACAGCCGAGTGACGGCGGGTGAGCGACGGTGGGCGAGGGAGCTACGTCGAGTGAGGGAGCTACGTCGAGCGAGGGAGAACTCAAGATCTGAGCCCTAATTTTAGTCCCCTTCTTCAGCGACGTCGTTTTTTAAATGCATTCCACGTAGGAAAATAAAGCGACGTCATTTCTTGTGGAGGATGGAAAACGACGTCGTTTATGCCATTCCACGTGGACTGTGATTTAAAATATTTGCCACGTCAACTTATTTTTCTTTAATATAAATACCACGTATTTTTTTGGTCGGAATCTTTCGCCGTTGGCACCAAAATGATTATTTTTCCTTCGATTTGGCACTAAAGTGATCCAAATGGAAGTTTTGACACCAAAATGGCCTCCGTACACAAGTTTTAGCACCAATGTTGTTCTTATCCCCTTTCCTAGCTATAGCTTTCAGATTAGTGTTATCGATTAAATTTCGGCATGGTGTATTTTTATGTTATCGGGCTATGTTGTCGATTAAATTTCAGTATGGGTTGTTTACATTTGGCTACTTCATCGAGTCTCTATCTTCTAGACCTGTTGTCAATTACATTCCGGCATGGTTTGCATTTGTACAGCCCTATTCTAATTTAAAGCTATCGGTTTTTATTGCCTGTGATATCTCATGTCCGAAATTGACACAGAACCCTGGTCTTCTTAAACAAAAACCGAAAAATCATTTTCGGCGAAGGATATTTCGTCGAGAGAGAAATTCTGACAAAACATCGTGTTACTAACTTTTTCAAGCCAATTGTGCAAATAAACCGATCCTGGAGATTGGAAGCATCGGATTGCGACCCATGAGAGTGTCCCGTAACGAAAGCCACACTCGAGACCAAGAAAACGACTCATGCTATTCCCACCGTTGAATGAACCCTCTCTCAAACAAACACAAAATCAATTTGCGGGCCACCGGGAAAGGGTTCTTGTCTTCTGGCCCATCTTTAACTCGGTAATTGTCAACTCACCCCCGCGATTTCTGCCTTCAAGATGATGGACTTCGCGAGCACAAACTATTATCCTCAGTTTCAGTCCCTGGAGCCTATAAAGATCTCGCAACGTCAATGTCATTCCACATGGAAGTCGCAAATGGAGCTGATGTTGCCAGTTTCACACGCATTCAGTTCGTTCGTGCGAACGTGGCGTCGCTGGAAAGTCCGCTTGGACGCGCTCCGGATCTGTGTCCACATCGGTTTCGATGGCGGGCGTGTGACGCGACACGGGGCGCTACGCGCGCGCTGCGACCACAAGCTAGCGACGTCTTAAGATATCAATCGCCAATAATTCAATCGAGCGACGTGATAGGGGAAATTCTTACGTCTCTATCAAGGTGATTAGGGTAATTCTTATTGGCCCCTTTAATCCTAATCAAAAATTATTATTTGACTTTCCCAACCGACCCACATCATATCTTCTTTTCTTTTATTGGTTCCAGTGACTTACGATAGCAGTATCTACGCAATTCTAAACAATCCCAATGTCTATAAATTCATATAATTTGAGGATTCAAGTGTTTATTACTAAATGAGAGCGGAATTGAAGTTCTAAAACTAAAAGTTAAAAGTTAGACTTAGAGTGTTGCGTAAACGTATTATTCGCTTTTGTGGAGTTTTATTAGTACGTGTTTTCGTTCTTGCAAGATTTATCTTCACGACATCAAATGGACCATGATTTGATCCTCTAAGACTCCATTCTTTTACGGAAAATAACTTGTATGAAAACATTTTTGGGGATTTTTCGGCGTTCGTTTCACGGAAAATAAACTAATAATGAAAAATATTTTCCACAAATGGAAAAAATACCTTCAAAAGTGAGAAAAATATTTTCTACTTTTTTCTATATCTTCTTTCACCTCACTTTCTTTCGGATAACACATTTTCCTTTTATTTTTTAAACATCAAGTTTTAAATTTTTTTTTCTTTTTTCTTTGCTTCTTCCTTGATCGGCCCAGGCGAGCTCGAGCCTCGTGATAGGTTGCAAGGCTCGACCTCGCCGGAATCTAGTGAGATTGAGCCTCGCTGGCTTGTGGTGAGGCTTGATCTCGCCTATGGCCGATTGCCCACCACGGCAAGGAAGAAGAAAAAAAAAAGAAAAGGAAGAGAAAGAGAAAAAGAAAAAAAGTTAGAAAATTAAAATAATTTAAAATTTCAAAATATTTTGGTAATTTTCCCCAGAAAATCAAATCGAATGCCAAACAGTGGAAAATATTTTTAAGTTCATTTTCAGGTTTCAGTCGAACACCGAAAAATGGTATCATTTTTCAGAAATGTCACATTTTTCGCGAAACAAACGGAGCCTAAATCTTATTTTGTCTAATCATACCCTCTATACTTTCTTAAAGTTGGGATCTAACGAGCCTAAATCGTATTAATTTAGCCGGAATTTCTCGTCATTGCTACTTAAGTGATCGTTTTTCTTTCGATTTGGTATTTAAGTGAGCCGGCGAAAACTTTTGACATTAAATTGAGCACCGTATATAAGTTTTGACATTTATAGTGTTCTTCTTCCAAGAATATTGATATGGTACGTACGACATAAAGATGTACTTTGGTTACCTCTTTAGTCAACTTTACGTAAATCAATTTGGCGAACGGACGGTAAACTGTAAAAGGACGTGAACATTAGTTGGGACTGGCAGCTGGCGATGAGCGGAGACTGTTGTGGGTCAGGCAAAGAAACCACTTCCCAAATCTCAAGTGCGTGTGGCCATGTCGCTACAAGGTACGATGGATGTCTGAAGACTCTGAACTGCTGTCCCTCTAAGCAGCATTCAGGAATCGAGAACTCATCTGGGGGTACGCCAAGATGTGATCAACAGAGAGGGATGCGAGATCAGAGAGGCAAGAAGAAAGAAGAAGAAGAAGAAGAGGACCATCATGAGCTTGGGAGGGGAGATACTGATGGCGGTGGTCGGGCTCTGGGCAGTCTACCTGCGGCCGCGGATCATGAGGTACGCCGGAGAGATGATCGAGGTCGTGGGCTACGCGGTGAGCAGAATCATCGGAGGCAGGGCTTCTTTTGTTTTCTCCTCTTATTAGCCTTCCTTTGTGTTCTCCTTCTATAAGATCTTCTCCTGTTGAATTGGGTAGGAATTGAGCTGAGACGGCACACAGAGTAAGAGTTAACTCTCTGTGTGCAGGTTTGTGCAGTGTTAATTAAGTTCCAGTTCCCTTCGCACCAGCTTGCTTATTATGAACGTTGTTAGTCTCGGAATCATTAAGTGTCCCGGGTCCAAATTCTCCTCGAGCTGAGGTGCTCTGACTCACCGGGTGCCGCACGGGCAATGTCCTCGCCAGAAGAGCTCTCGGCGCCGTGACAGTCGGGCACTTATGGTTAGGTAGTTTGCGAATCGTGGAAGGAGAGATGGGTTAACCATTCGTTCTGCAACGTTTCGAGAAGCCATTCAAGCATGGCTCTGCTCTTATTAAGCTCTTCATTTGCTGCGATTCGCGATTCGGGCACAAGCAGTCCGGGCTCGATCCCGTCCTTCGGGTGCTCTAGTTATCACTCGATGCGCTCGGCAATCCTGCCATGCATAAAGGTTCATTCCAGTTGTTTTGTGGACCTTGTGGTTGTGGTGGAGATAGGTGAGGAAGACTTTCCTTTTTCTGCAAGCAAATTTCAATCCCGGTCCGATCAAAGTCAAGCTCACTCGGACTTTCCTTTCTCAGCGGGAAAATAAAAAAATTCTAAAAAAAACTAGAAAATTCTAAAAAAAGCTAGAAAAATCAGAAAAAAAATCAAAAAAATTCATAAAATTCATAAAAAATTAGAAAATCCAGGAAAATTCCGAAAATTCTAAAAAAAATTCAGAAAATCCATAAGAATTGAAAAATTCCAGAAAAATTCATAAAAATTTTCAGAAAATTAAAAAAAGTCAGATTTTGGGAAAATAGGAAATTTGGTGAATTTTTTTCAAAAAAAATCAAAAATTTCAAAATTTCACAGAATGGCTTAGAATACCTATGGCCACTAACTTTGAGTGAAATTTAAATTTTTTTAGGTGCCCAAATAATATTTTTGAAGACTCCTTAATTTAGAGATTTAAAAGGGGTTTTAACCCCTAAAAAACTTGAAAAGGGGTCTAACCCCCAAAAGGGGTCTTTACCCCTAAAAAACCCTAAAACCCTAAAAAATAACACAATCTTTTGAATGAATAAGCCTTTAGGGTTTTACGAGGGTTTGGGTATTTTGATTGATTGTTATTTTAGAGACCATTTAAAAAAATGGATTTCTGTTCCAGGAAATAGAAATTTGTGTTGCTATCAAATGAGCTTCTGTTCCGGGAAATAAAAATTTTATGCTGTTATCAAACGAGTTTTTATTTCAGAAATAGAAACTTTTTATCGTTATTAAACAAGTTTCTTTCCTTAGAAACTCATCCTGGAAACAGAAATAAAAAAAAATCTATTTCTATTCCAGGAATTATTTCTGGAACAGAATGGTTCTCATTCGTGTCCCAAATGGTCAAATAATAACCGATTCTATTCTTTTGTTCTTAGAATCAGTTTTAGAACAGAATCAAGAAGCAAAAAAAAAGTTGTTTCTTGATTCTGGGAACAAGAATCAGAAATGAAAAAGAAAAACTTTTTTCCTTCTTCTTCTTCATTTTCTTCCTGGCCTGCGGCCTAAGCGAGGGTCGCCCTCGCCGACCCAAGCCGTCCTCGCCGACCCAGGCCACTAGTCGTCCTTGCCGGCCCTGGCCTATGGCTGGTCACCGACGACCTGGCCATAAGCTAAGGAATGGGAAGAAGAAGAAAAAAAAGAAAAAAAAGAAAGAAATATTAAAAATTAAAAATATTATTATTAAAAATAAATTTTTTGTAGTTACCAAATGTATTTCTTTTTTTTTTTTGATAACCCAGGGAACCCCGCACGGCCGACAGCCGGGAGGTAAACCCTAGGGGCAACACGTGCTAGCCACCACACACGTACACCGGTTAAGTCACCCTGCGGCGCCCGGAATTTGAACACTTAACCTTTTGCGAAAGGAAGAGTGCCCTCTCCAGCAGCGCCACCCTACCAAATGTATTTCTGTTCTTTTTCTATTCCAAGAATAAAAATTTTGAGCAGTTATCAAGCGTTTTCAAATGCTTAGAAATTATTTTTGGGAATGGAATAAAAAAGAACCATTTCTTAGCAGAAATTATTTTCGAGAACAGAATGGTTACCAAATGCACCATAAAGATGATTCCAAATGAATCTAAGTGGCTTGTTCTGCATGTATAATCTTAATTAATGTTTTGCATTGTTTTATCTCTTTGAATTTTACTTCCTAATGCATCTTATTATCCATGACGCATGAGGACATAGGATCCCGCATAAATTTCAACGATCGATTTTTATACGTCATTTATGTTATACAAAAGCAGTGGGGATATTACAAAGTTGTAGGAAAGAATACTGCAACTTCCAATTTGATTTGTTAGGATAGGTTGGCATTACACGCAATAGCAATATATAGGATAAGATATGTTGAACGGCTGTGATGTGTAGCATTTCAATTCAACGGTGAAAGATTGTAAAGGTATCGTATCCAAAGAAAACAACAAAAACTATAGCTTTACCCCCTCATCTGTATGTCATATTTGAAAAACGAAGGAGGTGACCTTAAATAATTCAATTAAGTCTACTCCTGTTTCCTTGGTACAAAAATTTTTTATCCATCATCTATTATGCGAGTCCTGAAGCTCCAAATAAATGGGGTAACCCTTCCATGCTATTCTCAACCTTATAATTGCCCAGATCCCCATATAACTACAGGTCCGCCAAAATAAGGTTTACTTAACCTCAGCTTATCATGCAAAGTACTATGTAGTTCCATCCCGTAACAGATAGCATGATGGCTGAGGAGATCAATGACCCTTTTGGCTGTCTATTTGGGGATAGGAAATTTATTGTGTTCAGATTTATTGGTAATTTGGGTTCTATTATCAGTATTTGGTGGTCTTGGGCCTCTCTCATTTGAAAAACTAATTCACAGAGTGAAACTTTTTCTCACACTTATAAACTGATTACTCGCCCTTTTCACAATTTATGTAGGATAAACCCCAACAATCGAATGTTGGGGTATGATTCATACTCCCCATCAATAAAAAGGTACAAAAGTTCTGCTCCCCAGTGAGTAGGCGGGGGTTCGAGGGGCTACCCCGGTGGGGGGGTCGTAGGGGCAACACATCGCGACACTAAAGGGCTTTTATTATTTGGGCCGGTATTTTATTAGTAATTTGAGTTTAGGCTTATAAATAGCTACTGAGTATATAATATCTTTTTTTTTATAATTGAGAGTTGCAATAGAGAGTTGTGACGTGGTAATTATAGTCGAATTTTCCACTGGATGTAGCCCTAGTTTAAGGATAAGTTTGGATAAAATCTTGTGTCTAGATTTCTCTTTCTCACCTTTTTTACTCTTTATTTTTTTTGTTTATGCGCCTAATCATAACAAGATTTTTATTGCATAATGACGGTGATGATGATTGTTGCTATATTTGGTGGGAATGGTGGTTGTAGCCTTAATGTCAATGGTTGCTTGAAGAATTTATTGAAAAGCGCCACTAAAGTCCCTTATCAGATGGTTGATTGGTCATTTTCATAGTGGACAATCTGTCATGATTTATCCAGCTAATCAAAGGTTGCTCTTTTGCATCAGACCTTTCAAATGAATCAGAAGCGAACTAATAAAGAACGGCCCACTTAGGCAAATGTTATCTTTAATCCTCTCTTATTGTTTGGTCGTGGATATCTGGTAGTCGAAGAGAATCCTCCATTAGGTATGGATGCGCACATTTTTGTCCGACACGCATCACATAATTTTGCAAAGTAATTTGGTCTTGAAGACTTATCTGCAATAAGCTCTAGCTCTCATAACTTTATTGTTCCACGGTAGTTTCTTTAATGTATGGCATCCGTTAATATCTTCTTCTGGTGCCCTGCAAGCTGCATCTGCAAGTGCAGTTTCCTGTGTGCTCTCTACCAAACAACGACGGAAGCAGCTAAAATTTTGTCCCGTAGATTTTTTTTTTTTCCTTGCAGTGACTTCGACCATTTTTGCATAAGTTGGTTGGGAAGTCGCATAAGGGGATTATCCAACACACTTTAGGTAAGAACAGACAAGCGTTTTGGGCATTAAATTATTGCTCCATCTGCTTTGAAACTTGGAAGAAAGTACAGAGCTTGAGATCAAGAACAATGATTGAAGCTTCTCAACAGAGGGTAGACCCCTCTCATTGTCTTATCCGAAAGCTATGTACTAACCAGAAATTAAGCGAAGATGCTCAAGGTTATGGTTAGTAATGACTTCATTGTTTTTCTGCTAGACAGTCGATAATTGCATCATTATTGATGCTATTTAGTAAGCTAAAATTGACCATTCGTTTTCCGTAATATACTTTTTAAACCAAAAAAGTTAAAAAGATTCACTTGTACTCTTATACTCAGGAAAGATTACATCCTTACCATCGGATAACTGCAAGAATGAAGTTGGATATATCAAATTAAGTAATATAACAAACTGTAGATAGCAATATACATAAGTCACCGTACTAACACCCTATAAGAGTTTGTTGCATCATCTGGTAATCGATCTTAGGCTCCATTCGTTTCCGAAAAAATATTTTTTCGGAAAATATTTTCCGTGTTTTTCGGTGTTCGGGAGCGGAAAATATTTTCCGTAGGAAAACATTTTCCTTCTCCACCCCCAAATCCTTCATTGTTTTGAGAAAAATGATTTCCTCTTTTCACAAAGAGGAAATCATTTTCTCCCAAAGTCAAGGTAAAATTGCCCATGGGAGGAAAAATGTTTTCCGTAGGAGAGGAAGTTGATCGCCGGTCACCGCCATCGCCCACCGGTCGCCGGCCGCCGCCGCCGGCCGCCTCCCTCTCCCGCCGCCGCCGCCGCCGCCTCCCTCCCGCCGCCCCCGCCGCCGGCCGCCCACCGCCGCCGCCGGTCGCCGGACGCCGCCGGATCGGCGATCGCCGAACACCAGAAAATATTTTCCGAAACTTTTTCAACTTTTAACCGAACACCAGAAAATTGTATTCTAGGAAAATATTTTTCAGGAAAATGACTTTCGGAAAAATATTTTCTAAATGGAGAATATTTTCCGACAAACGAACGGAGCCTCAGTGTATCGAGCATTTTTCCCAAGAAGATGCTTCGATAGCAATAAATTTAGGAACTTTAGCGGTTACCCATGTAGAAATAAAGCTTCTGCCGGTTGGAAGTTGGCAAATGCACCATGTGATTCTTCTCCCTCCCGCACACTCCATTACAAATTCACAGAGAGAGAGAGAGAGAGAGAGAGAGAGAGAGAGAGAGAGATTGTTTTACTTGGATCAGAAGTGACTTCTCAACCACACCAGAACACTCCCCCACACAACTCCTCATCACTGGGACACCCATCTCCTTCCATCATTTCTTTCGTTTGAACAGTTCTCTCTTGTTTCTATACCTTAGATTCATCCCAACAGTTGCGAGAGACGTCGGCATATTTTTCAGGGGTCCCGCGCTCCAAACGCATCAAATCCCCTCGCTTGCTTCTCATTCTTCCTTGTTCTCTCACGCTTCGTCACCATTCCACTCTGCTTGTCGGAGTTCGCTGCAAAATTGTGCAGTCGAAGTGAAATGCTGTGATTCTTTGAGCTCTTTCAGGATAGTAAATAGTGCCTCTCTAATGTCTATGGACTCCAGAACTCATCTGGACTATGTCCTATTTCAGCTCACTCCTACAAGAACCAGGTAATTTTGCCTACCCATTGGTCTGATGTTCATGGATGCTGAACCTTTAAAGGAATTGAATCTTTTGCAGTTCAACAATGTCGAAAATGAGCAATCTTTGATGGTGGGCTTTTGTCTGCATTGCGATTGCATGCATGAGTTTCATCTGGGTAGTGAAATTATGGTCCCTTTTCGTATTTGATTGACTCTGTCGTGTACTTTTATGTGCATACGAATGGAAGGTGTGATCTGGTGATTTACGCCGGTAAGGTGAATGAGAAGTTGGCATCGGGATTACTTGAACCGTTCCTTTCGCATCTTAAATCCGCAAAAGATCAGATATCTAAAGGTGGCTACTCCATCACTCTGAGATCAGATGCTTCCTGGTTCACTAAAGCCACTTTGGAGAGGTAATCTAGCAAGCATCCACACTTTCGATGGCTTCAAGTAAACTGTGCCTGCATTGAATTGCATTTGATTTCCTTACTATTTGCAAAATCTAGAAGTTTTTTCTAAGAATGCCATACACTGTGGAATGTGTCTAGAAGATCAATCGAAAGGGCAAAAAAGGATTAATATGTGAATGTCATTACACCTGATCGTTGATTATGGATTAGTTTACCTATTGATTGGATACTATATAAGAAAACATGCTCTGGTTGTAATCAATGTCTAATGTACTGAATTTTCTCTCTGTTTTTCTTTTCCTGGCTTCCTCCAGCTTTGTAAGGTTTGTTACCACCCCTGAAGTTCTAGAGAGATTTGTCACATTAGAGAGGGAGATTGCCCAGATACAAGAATCCATCCAATCCAATGAAGCTCAGAACATTGATATGGCAATGGAAGGTAGGGTCAGTATTACATGCTTGAATGACTTGGCCGTGGGTAGGACTTTCCGAAGTTACATAGACAATTTGGTTGACCTGCTTGGTGCTGACTGCGAGCTGGTTTTTCAGAAAAAAAAGAGCAATTTAATTGCCTTGCATTGAACTTTTTTGTGGAAAGCACACAAAGTTTTCTTAATCAAACTTCGCCTTAATGAACTGTATATTGATTTTGGCATTTAATTTACACTTAGACACTAATAAGCTGAAAGCTCTATACTCTCCTTTGACAGGAAATGCGTCAGTTTCTGAGGGAAACTTCACAAAGTCATCTGTGTCCTATAAGGTATGTGAATGTTCTAGCAAATAATGGGATATCACGCAGTAACATCAGATTATGATGGTGGACATCTGTGTTGTGATGTTGCTTCTCAGTCCAAAGCTAAATATGATGGAGCTGATGATGCGGTCACTGCCTTGGAAGAAAATTCCAAGTAAACTACCTTGTCAATAGTATTTGATCAAAGTGTAGTCCAATTAGAGATGCATCTCCGAGCTCATTGCCTTTTTTACTCTGGATGGTGACAGGGTCCATCTCCAGAGAGTTCTGGAGACTCGAAAGGCAGTGCTTCGGAAGGAGCAAGCAATGGCTTATGCTCGTGCTCTGGTTGCTGGGTTTGAATTGGAGCATATAGATAATCTTATATATTTTGCCGATGCCTTTGGAGCTTTGCGTTTGAGGTATGGGTGAAAAGAGGAGTCTGTTATCTGCAAAAAGTAAATGAAGATGTCAATTTTACCCTAGTGATTCGATTGAAGAAGGCATTTTATCTGAGATATGGGGACATTAAAATCACTATGGTGCAATGTGGTGCCAAATTATGAAAACTAGAGACTGCTTTTCTTTCAGTGCTTTTTTCGGAAGTTCTATTGCTTGCCAACAAGGTATGGCATCATTAAGATTAAGTCTGTTGAACTTGAATTTCACAAATAATGCTTCCTTTTTTCCAGAATTACATTAATAGAATAAAATGAGGAACACATGACTTCTTTATCAGTAAATTGATCACCTTATTGTTTCCATAAAAAAAGAGGCCGCAAATGTTGCAGCCTGTAATTGTTCAAACAGCACATTCCACACTCATTCTCCAATTTGAGTATGTTCTGTCTTTGTGATGTTAATCTAGATTCCTTTTTAGGGAGGCATGCATAAATTTCATGCATTTATGCAAGGAAAAGAATGAAGATAGGCTTTGGATGGATGAGATAGCAGCAATGCAGGCACTGTCCAGGCCAGATTTGCCTTACTTGGCAACTTCTGGAATCGTTCTTGCCGGCGAGGAGAACGGCCCTGGTAGCGTTCAAGATAATGGTCCATTTAGTGGGAAAACCAATGGCCACACAGAATTCAATGTTACAGAATCGAGTGCAGGTAGACAAGTTAGGGAATATAAACATGATAATCGACTTCAGATGTTTTACTTGTCATGATACGTTTCACCTGCCACGTGATGCGCATGAAATTTCTCAAAAAAATTTAAGAGTCAGTGACATGCATGTTCTTTCACTGTCTGCTGTTGTGCTTTTGCCGCATAGAACATCTTGAAGAAAATGATTGCACCTTTTGAGCTTGTTCTGATGACAAACATGTTCTTTAGTGGTTCGACTTCTCCTCTTCTGGTCACCTTCTCCCTTTCATGCAACACACAGATGGAAGTGCACACACAAGGTTTAATACCTTAGTGCTTTCCTGGCAGATATCTCCAAAAAATCTAAGAACAGATCACTTGTCATAGACTCGGTTTCATGGATTCTGCATTTCTCTTGATCTTTGTTTGGAGAAAATTTTTTGCATCCGAATGCTGATTAATGTTTGGTACAGATACTAGGTTGCCAACGACAGCACCAATGCCATTCCCGGATGGAATGGGGCAAGTTCCAATGCCATGGCACAATCACATTTCACAGTATATGCAAAATTTTCAAGGTCCTTTCTTCCCACAGATGCATCCGTTTCCCAGTTACCTCTACCCTGGAATGCAGGTTCCCCCTTCATACTACCAGGGAAATAAAAGCTGGCCTCCAAATGAAGACTCCAGTATTTTCTCTCGTAAAGATACAGATGACCGGGCCCGTAAGTCATCGTCAAGAAATAAAAAGAAATATTCACATGAAAATATTTCTGAAGATGAATCCAGCGAAGCCAGTGACACTGGCACTGAGAGAGAATTGGATGGACATCACAGCGGCAAAAAGTACTCTTCAACAGATCAGCTGCCAAGGAAAGGACACGGAAAGAAGTCTTCAAAGAAAGTCGTCATTCGCAACATTAACTACATTACTTCCGAGAGAGATGGTAGAAGGAGTGACATGTCGGAAAGTAGTTCATCTAATGAGGATGAATTTGTTAGTGAGGAGTCCCTCAGGCAGCAGGTGGAAAAGGCCGTTGGATCATTACAAAGAAGAAACAGTTCAGCATCACGTCGTCACAAGAAACGAGATTCGATGCACCACCTCAACACGAATGAACTGAACGATGCAGATCATGGAAAGAATAAGAGCGACGAGGCAAATAACTCTGAGGGAGAGAGAAGATACGAGAGCTGGGGTGCTTTTCAGAACATCTTGATGGAAAGCAGGGAGGCTGCTGTTTCAGGTTTGGAAACACGAGCAGCACAGATTCATGAGGAAGACCTAGCAAGTAAGAAATCTATGAAGGGGACATCATTTGGATATGAACTGGAATCAGGAAGCACAAGAAGACAATTTGTTGCCGCCGATCCCTTTGTAATTACTGAGAAGAATCAAGTAGCTGACGGTACGACTCACTTTGAGGAATTTGAAGCTGGTGAGAGTGTCCGGCCAGTTATGAACAGAAGGGACAGCCTGTATGAGGATTTACTATATGCAAAGAAGGCTGAAGAGTCAGGGAGTTATCTCAATCAATCACTACCGGAGTCATCTGCCCTGTCCTCTATCAAGAAAATTCACGAGGAAGGAGATTGGTTAATCGGCAATCGACAGAATGGGGCAATAAATCAGCAAGATAGCATCGACCTCAAGATGGTTGAAATTGATTCTGCTTCATCATTTGGTGCAGAGTGTTTGCGCACTGAGATAAAGAAGAGGGATGTCCTAATTGACGACTCTTTCATGATTGAAGGTCGACCAACGGTCAATGACCAATCTGAGTCTAGGCTGATGATGGATATAAACATGGTTCCTGACACTATCAATGCTAAGAACAGCACAACTGAAATTTCACAGGAGAACTTTTGTGAACCAGATGACCTTTACATGGTTCTCAATCATGATCCTGTTGCAGAGCAGGCCGTAGCATTGTGGACACCAGAACTGGATTATGGAAGTCATAGCTCATTGGCAGAGATCATCCAAAAGCACACCGAGAATGAGTCGAATGATTCCGGTGTAAATGAACCGTCATCCAATTTTACAAAGAATAAAAATGCAGAAACAAGGTCCAGGCTTATAAATGGTTCTCTCACGAAGAATAGGCTTGATACAATTGCAAAGGGCCAGCCAACTCCTAGAAGCAGGACAGCTGCTTCAAAGAGCAAAGCTGTGAAGGTACTTGGATCACTATGAAATTTTACGAAGCATAAAAACTTCGTATATGAACGTTTTATTTAGTCGAAACATATATGAATGTTTACTTTGTGCATAACGATGCTAGTTTGTTGAACTGTACCTTTTCCTCTCTGATATAGGAGTGACTCTCACTTACGAGTGAGATCGCATAAAACATTTGCTTTGCCTATAGTATTGTTCGTCTTTCACAAAAATACAACCCATATATGGATATTAGCTGGGGGTCCATGCAGATCCAGTTGAATCCTGTTCCTATTTTAACGTGATATTTTTTTCTGGACTAGGAAGAAGAAAGTAGGAAGAGAAAGGAGGAGTTACTTGCTCAGCGTCAGAAGAGAATTGCTGAGAGAAGTGCCAACCGTGGATCTACACCAGTTGCTTCTAAGAAGAGTTCGACCGAGACTAAAGCAACCACCACACCTACCCAGCCAAGTAAGATCCGAAGTCAATCTACCCGGTCCCAATCTCAGGAGACTCCAAAGTCAAATAAGCCAATCCTCAGGAATTCCACCATAGAGCGTCTTGCGGCTGCGCGAGCAACTCAAGAGGTTCAACCTGTGAATTCAAAACCAAGTCAACCCATCAAAGCCTCCTCCAAGATAAATAAGTCAACTCCGGCTGCCTTGTCAAAGAAGCTCGGTCCTCCTGAAACTAAGAAAGCAGGTCTAAAGAAACCTGAACATTTAAACAAAAAAAATACTGTGAAAAGTTCAAATGGACAACTGCAGCCCAATTCCGACACCCAACAGGAGAAGGAAACTGCAGAAGCCAGAATGGGGTCATTGGAGTTAGTGGAAGCCGAAACGGCTCAACCTGCTCCAGCGGATGATGATTTTAAGGACATTCAGGTCGAAAACAGTAGAGAAAAATCAGTTTCTCCTAAAGGCACATCGGATGATAGAAGTGATAATGGGAATGTGGACAGCAATAACCTGTCGGTGCCTCCTGAGCCCGACTCTGCAAAACCAAATCATTTCAAAAGTGATCATGGGCTTTCTTATGTATCATCTCCAGTTCCTGGCGAAGACATTACTGTACCTGAAGTGACTCTCCACCCATTTCATTCTCCATCTATCGCAAGATCATTGGACAGCTCTACTAACTATACTGGCTCTGAAGCTGATGATTCCACTGTGTCCGAAAAGGCTCCAGTTTCTCACACCCCTCGGGTACATTTCGCAACCCCTCCGCATATTAATGAGTTCACCCCCGAACCGGTACACTCGAGGAAGAAATGGAGTAGTGATGAGCACTCTCCTAAAGCTGCCAAAGGGTTCAGAAAGCTTCTATTCTTCGGACGAAAAAAAGCTTGAACTCCCCAAATCCTTTTGTGCACGGTCAAGCTTACACATTTAGTACTGCAATTCAAGGCACATGACAAGTCATATTGGATTGTAAATTCTTGTGTGATCATTATTAGTCGTTGCAGAGTGGTGATTTTGGGATTCAAAGTTAGTTAATTTGCATGCATAATAAGGATGTGGTTGTTGGCCAGTTGCTGCGGAGACGAGGATTGCACATTGTAATTTATATACGTACGATATCCTTACTCAGCGAGGGAGGTGAGTGGCTTATTTGCGCGTGGTGATATACAGTGAGAAGTTTTTTTATTGTCTTGTTTGTAAGTTGTGTTCTGAAACGGGGATGAAAGAAAAGAAGAAAAAAGTTTGTATTCATTCTTTCATGACTTGTAATAATTATGTGGTGAAATGCATTTTGGGTTCTCTTTCAAGTAAATTTCTCATTGCCAATGATGAGTCTCTCCTGAAAGGATGCTGTCAACTTTATGTCCTCCAATAACTGGA
The DNA here is from genome assembly GCA_031216405.1 of Syzygium malaccense. Taxonomy (NCBI): domain Eukaryota; kingdom Viridiplantae; phylum Streptophyta; class Magnoliopsida; order Myrtales; family Myrtaceae; genus Syzygium; species Syzygium malaccense. Next base: position 2,992,183 of record CM062258.1, on the reverse strand, counting down.
AAAACAAACTTTGATCTTGGGATGCTGTACACTAATCCTCGAAGATGCACGCGAACTGTTTTATCTATATGCGCCGGGTACCCTTCACTTGGTGATGAATATGGTCGAAGGATATCTGAATTGCTCTCGTAGTAATGCAGATTACTTCACTTTGAATCAAATGAAAAGCAAATTTTGCAACAAAAAAAAAACTAATAACTACTATATTTATATCTTGGGCAATCTTTTCAAGAACGATCCCGATTTTTCATAAAATGATTTTTTTCCCTCGTAACTGGTAGTTTTTTAAAGAGTTGGTAAGTAACAAGAGGACGGTGGTCCGGTAATTTACCGATGCCTTTCTGAAATTGCAAAGTCAATTTTGACAGCTTGCAAATATATTTTGAATGCGAATATTTCTGCATGAATAAATTGTGAAAGAGGTTTTGACCCAAAAAAAATTGTTAAAGAAGTCGATCATAATGTCTATAATAAATTCGTAGAACCGGGCTCAAATGTCTTAACCATCTTGCAATGGACCAACCAAAAGGGCTTTCCGAAAAGCCCTCTCTCTTTCTTCTGTCCAATGTCTTCAAGTTCCAAATCCAGACTTCAAGCAAAAAAAAAAACAAGTTCCAAATCCAGACAAAGTTTGATCTCACTAATTCAGCTCCTGCGTGAAAACTAGACTTTTTGACGTCTCCTGATATTAGTTCCCTGACATGAATATCTTTCGTACTTTCTCTAAGTTCTGGTTTTTTTACGGACCCTCGCCAATCGGTCCCCCGTCGTGTCCATGTTAATGGATATGGTCGTTTCCCCAATTCATCATTGGAAAATAATCTACTAAAAAGAAAGGAAAAAAAAAAAAGACAACCTGCCCGGGATCGTGATAGTGCTGCTGTTTCCTTCACTAGTCCACTTGCTTAATTAAAACGAACATGCTCAGCATTGTTCCTCGGTGATCCTCGTGCGATTGTTAATGATTTGGCGTTATTTAACTCGATGCACAGCATGTTTTCATAGGTCATAATTCATCCTCGACCTCCCTTTAGTACACGCCCAAACAGGCTGTTCGAGAATATATCCACGTGGCCTGTCTGCGTTGATTAATCTTACTTCAAAATGCTGTCATGGGTTCGATCTTTGCACCGATAACGAGAGCATTTTATCCTAAATGGTGAAGCTGTAAACCACATAACAGCAGATCAAGACAAGCTTAGTGCAGGTAGAGGCAAAGGAGCTATTCGACCATGATTACCAACTTCGACCGTGTTGTGTCCCCTGCCTTTGCTGGTGGAATGGCTTGTGACTATCAGCACTCCAAAGGCAATATGAAAAAGCACCTTGTGCAGAATACATAAATCTCACCGAAAGAGGAAACGTAGTGGCATGAACATAACATCAGATTCGAGTATATCTTAGTTGGAACAACGTGCGTGTATCATGGCTTAGAAGGTTGATAATGGGCCTGTCTCTCACACGAGGCGTGCTGACCATGCAAACGTATATAGGAGAGTATAAAACCTGCACGAGCATGGATTTAAATACTGTGTATATACTATGAGGTGCACATGAACCAAGTTTAGGTTGATGTAAGGCCCTATTTATTTAAGACAAATGGGTTAATAATTCAAGAAAGTGGTCCATTATTTTGGAGACTAAAGATATGATGAGGATCATGAGTTGCATTTCCTGTTTTGGTTCATTGGATTCTCTCTCGTCTTCTTTTCAATTGACAGAGATGATGCTGGATTCTCTTGGCCATCTTCTTGTGATGATCAAGAGATTATTTTTGTTTCTTTGTTTTTCTTGTATTGGTTAATTTAAGCACGAACTTGCTCAGATATTTTTTTAATTCCATTACAAGGTCAACCAAAGCTACATCCCATTGACGACGCATTCACATTGAGACGTTCAATAGGAGGGAGAATCTCAAAGCCCCTAAACTAAGTTTCACTTCTTTCTGACCCTTGTACTCAGTATTGCAGAAAAAAAAATGTATCGTAAATGATGATGTTATCATTGCTTCAGTTCATCACTAATACTCGACATCAAACTTTAATCACCTAAGCAATAATTGAAGAGGGGGCCGCGCAGTCAGAATGACAAATTTGATCGAGGAAATGAAGTTCAATAAATACAATTGAATAATTAATGCGAGGATGATCTGAATGCCTCAACTGAATGACCATGTCACTCATCTAGCCTACATGCAAAGACCGTTCTTGCTTTTGATACTTGAATGATTAAAGTCTAAAGGGGGATTTCTAGTCACAATCAAAAGAAACCATAACGGTCACCTATTGCTTAGCGTTACTCGACAAGATTTCTAGTACAAAAACAATCGCTAGCCCTTTTAGCCAACACATAGTACGCCGAAGGACACCACACTTCCTTTCATCTCGTTCCTGTGCTTCTTTAATCAACAGGTACCAAATCTTCGTGTGCAAGTAGGGTCAAAACCCTCGTTTCTTTTGATGGGTAACACCTCCATCTCAAGATTTCAACAACGCGTAATGAACTGGAAAGCAAATCAAGATTAACAACAATAGAAAACCTTGGCATGCGTTGACTAGAAAAGTGCTCGTAAATCAAGGCCATGACTGTCCCTCCTCGATATGAATTTATCATTTCCTAACTTAGCCTAAAGTCACCTAGGTCCCCAGCAAAATTCCAACTGGCATGCCTATCTATTTTCTTGGGATACCATCAAGTCATATCAAGTAGCAACCAATCTCCTTCATCAACCTAATGGTTTAACCATATTGTATAGTCTAATCCTCCACCAATTCCACGCCATCCTTTGAGTTCAACAGACACTCGCAGTATCTTATGCAATCGTTTATCAAACGTACTTATAAAAAAATGATTGTTGTGCGGTCCGATTGTCCAAATGGTAGCAATCACGCAGGGACGCCCATAAAAATTGGTGTAGAGTTTTCCTTGTCATTATGGGAGTTAGGGCTCAGGAGAGAGTAGAGTAGGCAATTCTTTTTGTTGCAATTGGCAATTCTGCAATGTGGGAACTTTGACTTTCTTTTTTTTGCCCATTTATTCTTGGTGTTGACCCCTAAAACATTTAGCTCTAGAGCACCTAGATTCTTTTATCTTTTTCTATCATAAAGTTGCTAATTACGTCTCCCAACACGTGACCCCCAAAGGATAGTCCACAATTGGGGTACTTCTCTTGCTCTACGGTTTCTAGGCAAAAAAAGGAAAAAGAAAAAAAACCCAAAAAGAAAAAGAATGAAAATAATCTGATTTTTACCTAAATGATGGGGATGCTCATTCAAGTTAATTAGTCCGTCCATTTAAATATTAAATAAAAATCCGTCATATCATTTGATAAACTCATTTACCAAACGAGTCTTGATATCTCCAACGTTGCTCTTTTTCCTAATCCTTCTCGTTGCATTCCTTACCCATTATGGGAGAGTTCTAACAGAGCACTTGTACGCGTCCTTGAGAGATCAGTTCTCGGTGTAATCACGTGTATCATACCGTAATAATTAATTTTGATAGTCACGCCTAACATTCAAAATTTTTTAAAAAGAAATGTTCAATCAACATCAAAGAATCACCCGTTTGGTTCTAACGGGGGCCAAGGTCATCCCTACCTTTCTCGAGAGTCGAACTCATTAATGATGAAATTCAAAGAACAATAGAGAAGCAGTTAAAGAAGAGTGGGAAGAGGCGAGGGACATGATGAGTGCGGTTCGGTGGAAATGGTCCCCAAAAATGCAGCTGAAAGGTATAAATTGGGGAGGTGGGGTTGTCACCTTTCACTTGGCAGAACTGGGCTGGACAACATGGGGGAACAGTAATTGAGTTTGATGTATCTTTTGTACCTTGTTTTGGCATCAGTCTTCTTTTGGGCTTGCTTGCTTGTGACTAGTGACTCGGTAAAAGCCCGCTTTGATTCTTACCCGACTCGTTTTTTTTTGGTCGAAACTTACCCGATTTGTCACTCTCTTGACGATACATCTCTTAGGGCCTGTTTGGCAACTTACCAAATAATAAAAATTTTTATTCTCTTGTTCCCAAAATCAGTTTGGAAGCGAAAATTCGTTTGTTAAATTTTTTGTGCTCAGGCACAATTTTGCAAAAAATTGTTCTTAGAATCAATTTTGGAACATAATTAAGAAGCAAAAAAAAGTAGCTTCTTGATTTTGGAACAATTTTTCCGTTTCTAATTCTTCTTCATTTTCTTCTTTTTTTAAATTTGTTGTTGTTTTTCGGCCTGTCACCCGCCGCCCGCTGGCCATCGGCCACAGGCCAGGGTCGGCAAGGGCGACTCACGGCCACGACGGCAAGCCCTTGCCCAACCAAGGTGAGGCCGACCTCGCCTTCGCCTGGCGGGGGCCGCGACGCCCTTGCCGACCCTGGCCTGTGGCCAGTCATCGGCACCAGTGACCCGCCTTGGCCAAGGAAGAGAAGGGAAAGAAAGAAAAAAAAAGAAATAAAAGAAATAAATATTAAAAAATTCAAAAATATTATTAATGAAATGAAATTTTGTGTAGTTATCAAATGCATTTATGTTCTTTTTCTATTCTAAGAATAGAAATTTTAGGCAGTTACCAAATGGTTTCAAATGCTTAGAAATTATTTTTAGGTACAGAATAAAAAAAAATCATTTCTAAGCAAAATCTGGTCCCAGACATAGAATGGTTGTCATGCGTAGCCTTAGGGACCATTTATTTGAAGAAAAATTGTTTTTGGGAAATTATTTTCCGGCTATGCGTCATTTGGACGGTGGAAAACTAATTGATCTATAGAAAACGTTTTTCATGGACTAAAAATAACAAGTTTAAATTAGAGGAAAACAACTTCTTCTTCTAACAAGTAGGGATTCACTTTCCTTAAACCACAAAATAAATGAAAATTAATTATTTTCCTTCATAACGATTTCCATGGAAGATATTTTCCTTTATCATGAAATTTTCGGTAAGACAAACGCGCCCTTAATCACTCGCTATCTTCCGGATTAATTTCCAATGCCAATAGTTTGTTTGAATTCATTATAATACTTAGTTACTTTTGTACTTTGATAATTTAGTTTCTAGTGCACCTTTTATGACTAGAGATACCTTAAGGTAATGGTGTATTTATACTCGCAACATTTCATGCTCCATTTAAATTACATTTATGTATGACAATCCGTAGACAAACGTCTAGTATACTCACTCGGTAAGAATGTGTTCATCACTTGCTCAATAACTCTGAGAAATGTCGGTTTTTCAGAAAGATGATATGATACATTGCTCAACTCGACTCGACTCGACTCGGTGTTGTTTGTGCTGTGGATATGGCTAGTGGCCAGTGGCCATGCCTGGAGAAATGCAGGTTTTGCAGAACGACGATCCGATACGTCGCTCGATTCGACTCGGTATTGTTTGTGCTGTGGATATGGACAGTGGCCATGCTTGGTGTATCCTACACCCAAAGGCAGAGACTAAAATTGATCATCCTGAGAAATCCTAGGCAAATGTCCGTTCCCCTATTCCTTTCACAACATGAACCCACAAGAGTCATGGTTAATGGTCCGTAGCACATGGCCGTGGGCGCTTTGAAGCAAACGTGAGCCCTCCCATCTTCTTCCCAATTCGCACAACACCACCAATCTCCCACGGATGGTCCCCCTCTCCCTCTCTCTCCAAATCTCAAAATAAGAAAGAAATTCACAATGCAAATCAATAAAGAAAACGAAGAGAAAATTCCACTCAAAATCTCCAATCCCCACCTCCTCTCTCTCTCTCTCTCTCTCCCTCTCTCTCTCTCTCTCCATTCTTCACACACACTTCACAAAAAAACTGAAAAACAAAAAAAAAAAACATTGCCGAACCCAACAACAACATCAGTTTCGGCAGGAGTCGCTCCCCCGTCCCACCAGCAGGCTTCGTTCCCTCCAACGCGCATACACCCATCTCTGTTCCGCGCATCAATCATCATCTGGATCTGCATTCTCGGTATTGTCAACTTAAATTTCGTCCGATCTCATCCCTCGCTCCAAACCAGCCTTGCCCACTTGCGAAAAGGAAGAAAAAAAACGAATCTTTACGTCTGAATTTCCCTTTTTGATCGTTGTAGCCACTACCCATTGGATCCCTTTGGACGACGGGGCGGTTTCGTTCTTGATTTCGTGTCTTTTTAAGGTGAAACGAGGCTGGCGATGGGAGGGAGCGATGTTTAGCGGTACGAAACGATGACGAGGACGGCCGACACGAGTGAGGGGGACGAGGAAGAGCATTTCTACGAGTCCCTCGATCGAATCAACTCCTCGGCTTCTTGCTCTTGCTCCAACTCCGATGACGAGCCGGAGGACCCGGCACCCGATTCCAATTTCGCATCTCTGAAGTCGTTGCGGGTACCCAAATTCCCAAAGAGCGGGGCCAAGTACGACGTTTGGATCTCCGAGCCGTCCTCTGTGGTCGAGCGTCGGTCGCGGCTTCTTCGGGAAATGGGTCTCGGCGCCGACCCGTCTCTTTCTCGGGCAGGAACCGAGAAAGATGCGGGTCAAGTCGACTTTGCGAGGTCAGTGTCGTCGTATTGCTTGAGGGGTCAAGGGAACGGCGGCAATTCCATGTTCTGTCGGTCGAAGTCGGACGCTTCATCGGACCGCAACGCCGCGTCGGGCGATCAGTGTAATGTGAATCCCGCGCACCACCGTGTTGGTTCTGATTCTTTTGTTACGGTCGATGATTTTAGTTCGTTTGTAAATATTGATGATAATGTTGCCCAACCACGCCCCGGCAAGGGAACTGGATCTCCAGTTGCCAGCGCCATTTCGCCAAACAAGCCACCAATAGCGAAATATTGTAGGAAGATGGATGAGCTTAAGAGCGATTCTGTGAGCTCTGCTGTTGGGTTGACCGGTAACTCAATGCTTGCTTTTAGGGGTGGTGTTGTGCCGTGTAATGGTAATGCTTGTGATGGAAGTGTTTGCACAATCAAGAACCTTGACAATGGGGAAGAATTCGTAGTGAATGAATTAAGAGAGGACGGCTCGTGGAATAAGCTAAAGGAAGTCGGGACTGGGCGGCAGTTGACCCTGGAGGAGTTCGAAATGACCGTTGGGCATTCCCCCATTGTTCAAGAACTGATGAGGAGACAGAATGTGGAAGAGGGCAACAAAGATATCTCAGATTTGAGCTCGAATGGGGGTAATGGTGTTAGGTCAAAGTTGAAGAAGAAAGGTAATTGGCTTAAAAGTATAAGGACTGTTGCAAGCACGGTGGCAGGGGGTCAGAAAGAGAGGCGAAGTAGTGATGAGAAGGATACTGCATCGGAGAAAGGTGGGCGGAGGTCCAGCTCAGCAACAGATGATAGCCAGGATGCTTCATTTCATGGGCCGGAGAGGGTTAGGGTTAGGCAGTATGGAAAATCTTGTAAAGAGCTCACGGCCCTTTACAAGAGCCAGGAGATACGCGCTCATAATGGGTCGATTTGGAGTATCAAATTCAGTTTGGATGGGAGGTATCTTGCGAGTGCTGGTGAGGACCGTGTAATTCATATTTGGCAGGTATCGGAGTTAGAGAGGAAGGGGGAGTTGTTGGTTGAAAAACCAGAAGAGGGGAATTTCAGTCTTTTATTTACCGCTACTGGTTCGCCAGAACGAACCACACTGTTTCCTACTGCGGATAATTACCTGGAAAGGAAGAGAAGGGGGAGATCATCAGTAAGCCGGAAATCAGTAAACTTGGACCATGTGCTGGTTCCAGAGACTGTGTTTTCACTCACAGAAAAACCTATTTGTTCATTTCAAGGACATTCGGATGACGTGCTTGACCTGTCGTGGTCGAAGTCCCAGGTCTGTCACTGATCCGTTTTGATGGTGGGTATGTTCTGTAGTAATCATCTTCTCAGATGTGATGTATATGATTGGAATTTGAATGCTTCTTCTTGTTATTAATGTACTAACAGACCAGTATTAGGAATATAGAGTTGTAGCCAAACCTTTTGCTACACGGACTGGTGACTTAGATGCTTGACGACTATACCATCAATAGTTTCTGACTGTTGCACGTAACGTTATCCGACACTGTGACGCACCATGCCTTATATTTTCTTTTAAACAGTAGTTCATGCTGAGAATAAGTTTGCATGTGATCTCATGAAAATCTGGTTTCTCCTCAGCACTTGCTCTCTTCGTCGATGGATAAGACAGTTCGGTTGTGGCACTTATCTAGCAAGTCTTGCTTGAAAATCTTTTCGCATAGTGACTACGGTGAGTGCAGTTAAAGTGCTAGTTTGTTGCTTTAATTTCTCATGTTGTTTGTTTAACTATCATTGATCTTCTTCAGGATAGACTAGAACATCGATGAACTGCAAGGTGGACTTCGAAGTATTGTCGCATGATCTTATTGTTCATACATTAGTTTGATAGATGATTACCCCTTTCAGTCAAAAGGACCATTTACATCCTACATAGCCTCTTTTTGCCTGCACATAATCTTGAATGTGGTTTGTTTGCGATAAGACGACACTCCGATTTTTGTGTATGCGATTTTGACTTAGTATGAAGGGCAGGACTAGTCCTCAAGACCTGTAAACATTTCTTATATTCCTAATTTTCTCTGCAACGTTGTCAGATTTAGCTCATCGTGTGAATTTTAACATTACGTAATTTCCTGCAGTAACTTGCATCCAGTTTAATCCTGTTGATGATAGATACTTCATTAGCGGATCCCTAGATGCTAAGGTTCGGATATGGAGCATTCCGGATCGCCAAGTCGTTGATTGGAACGATCTTCATGAGATGGTTACTGCGGCTTGCTACACACCAGATGGTCAGGTTAGCTTAAGAACCTCTCCATCAGGATTGCGGCAGCATGGGTGTGCCTAGTCAATGTGAATTGCACATTGCCTTCCACAACTAAAGCTAGTTCTACCATTTTTCGTAGGGTGCATTAGTTGGCTCATACAAAGGAAGCTGCCATTCGTATGATACTTCTGGTACGAGTTGAATCCTTCCTGTCTTACTTGCAAATAGTTGCTTGTTCAACTACGCCTAATGAAATGGGTAGAGCTGTTTTTTCAATTAGTTTGCATTTGCTGTGGTTTTACTGATTACAATGTGTATTTTCTTTTTAGATAACAAACTGCAACAAAGGGGTCATATCAATCTGCAGAATAAGAAGAAGAAGTCTCAATACAAGAAAATCACTGGTTTTCAGGTAAATGAGTGGCTGTATAATCAAGGTATCTCTGCCATTGCCATATTAACGTAGTTGCTTCTAATATTGACAGTTTGCACCAGGAAGTTCGTCTGAAGTGCTTATCACATCTGCAGATTCACGAATCCGGGTGGTAGATGGCGTTGATTTGGTTCATAAGTTCAAGGGTAGGCATATCACACTGTTCATTGTACCTTAATTACCTACAAGGAGCCAAATTTTTTGTATCTCATGATCATATTGATGCAGTAATGCTATCAATGGTATATTTTTTCTGGTTCCAACTGAGCCAACTTAAACCCAGAGCTCTGGACGTTATATGTTATGTATTTCCTTAGCAGATAATCATGTTCTCTGATCATATGTATCTGGGTCTGATGAGCCCATATGCTTTCCGGACATGGTCTCCTTGATGTAAAATTGCTGGGTTTGATGCTTATCGGTCTGTTTCCTTCTCTCCATTGGCCTATTAATCTGTGTGTTGGTCCTGTGACAGGATTTCGTAATACCAACAGCCAAATTTCAGCCTTCCTCACAGCTAACGGAAAATACGTCGTCTCGGCCAGCGAAGATTCTTATGTGTATGTGTGGAAACATGAAGCTGACTCCAGACCCAGCAAAAGCAAGGGTATCACTGTCACACTGTCACACGAGCACTTCCACTGTCGAGATGTGTCGGTGGCTATTCCTTGGCCTGGCATGGGTGATGCATGGGGATTGAGTCACACTTGGTCACTAGAACAAGATACGCCTCTAACTGATACTGCCGAGGCATCAACCGTCAATCATCCTCCTACACCTGTTGAGGAGATTCATGGTAACGAGGCCTCAAATTTGGCATCTGGATGCAGCAACAGTGCACTCCACGGAACTCTATCAAGTGCAACCAACAATTACTTCCTCCATCGGATGTCGGGCTCTTGTTCAGGGAAAAGACTTACTTTAGCCGCTAGGAGCCACAGCCCTCGTGTCAGCATGGATTTCTCCAATGGGATGAATGAAAGCATGTCAGCATGGGGCCTCGTGATCGTGACTGCTAGCCTTAGGGGTGAACTCAGGACATTTCAGAACTTCGGGTTCCCGCTCGGTATTTAAGGTATGAAAGGAATAATAGGATGAGGAATTGAGGATGGTCTGAGAAAAATGGACTTGATAAATTGCCGATGCATTTTGTTTTTCCCTTATCTGTTGGTGTGAATAGGGGGGATAGAGGGTGAGATTTGTAATATTTTTGCCAAAGTTATTTTTTCCCCTTGTGCTCATGCTCATCAGATACGGAATGCGGACTGCTAATATTCTGATTGGGCATTGAGGAATGAAATGTAGATTTGATGGGGAAGAAAAGAAAAGCGAAAAAAATAAAAGATACACAGGAAAATAGAAACCACTGAGTTTCTGCATTCAAGAAATGTAGAGTCAGGATCATTGAAGACGCATATTGAATTGTTCAATGAAAATTTCTTTTTGTTGCATTTTTCCCGGACCTTGTGCAGAATTCGACTTAGTTGATCCATTCTTTTGTTTATGTAACATGATGCTTAGTCCTTATCCGATCTTCAGGGCAAAGTAATTTGTGAACGATCGAGTGCTGGATATAATGATTGAGCAGATGTCATGGTTGTTGATTCTGGATCTTCTCCTATCGAACAGTGATGAGTTTTTGAACAAAGTTGTTGAGGAAGATGGAAATGAAAAGGCGTGTGCGTGCACTCTGTTTCCCATTGTCTTTTCATATGGATTCTGCAATATGAAAGAGCTGTGACAACACGTATTGCTTTTCTTCTTTTGCCATAATGCGATAACATTTAGCATGATAATGTAGGAGTTAAAATTACTATGATATGAAGTCATACAGTGTGATTCAAGGTTGATAGCTAAAAGAAGTAAAATTTCTTAATGTCCTTTTCCTTTCAAATTGGCAAGCAATTCATTTGCAGTTGAGAGTCGAATCCGATTCAAAATCTTTCTTGCGGTACTAAGGGCTATTATTTTGGCCTTTCAAATTCAACTTCTTTCCTGTGGTAGTGATACCATTTGTCCCCATGGCCATCTAGCAGGAATTCCTAAAAGGTTATCTGCCCAGAAAACCATCCGCTTGAAATTTCATTATCTCTTCTTCGATTGTCTCACTCTTCAAAAAGCAATGCCTGAATCATCTATCAGCTGAAATACTATTGAACTGTCGATTAAAGGCAAACAGACCATGGTTGCGAAAGAGTGATAAGAGGGTTCTATGATCCATTGAGAGATCGACCCATTATGGTAGCTGATCATGTTTGAGTGCTTTTTATCGGGATTTCTATATCAAATGTTAAAATACACAAACACCTTGAAAAAGTTTCAATTGTAACGGCTGGCATCTACTGCAGTAATCTAATCCACTGGCAGGAGCTGCATCTGCACCTCCATTCCTCATCCCTTTCGACAACTTCGTCGGTGAGCCCGTGACTTTGGAGAGTGGGAGAAATTTTAGGTGACTGACCAAAATATCCCTTTCTTAGGCCCACCAAGAGCACGAGATCTTTCCAAAAAGGGCATATAAAATGAAAAATATCGAGGAAATCCAAACCTCAAATTCTCATTGGATGCTTGAGCTGATGTGGCACTTCCCTCCAAAATGTACTTATCTTATCTATTCTTGCCCTCCCCATCCGATGACAGAAAGACGTCACTCTTTTCTCTTTTCATTTATCTGATCCTGTGGACTCTATATATGTAGCCCTTCACTAACATCTCTTCCAGTGCTCTCTTCTTCTAGTGCTTTGTTCACTCTTTTTTTTGTACCTTTAGTTTACAAGAGAGGATTTTTACACATCCATTTCAGATAAATTTTGGAACTTTCAATTTGCGAGAACCAAATGGCTCTTCAGGCTGCTGCATTGCTCCCATCCGTTTTCACCATTCCCAAAGAGGTCTATCACTGCCAACTCATTGCTCTCTGTGCTTTCCTACACTTGTCCCTGATAAAAATGAGCTGGACTAAGGACTACGAATTATGGGCATCTGAAAAGTTTAGAGAATTTTTCAAATTTTTTTTGACAGGGCAAATCTAGTGCATCCTTCAAAGATTCGAGCTTGTTTGGGGTTTCATTCTCTGAGCATGTCAAAGCTGACTTCAGCTCCTCTGCGTTGAGGTGCAAGGTAATTTGGGTAGCCTACATTGGTTCCTTTCACTACCCTGAAAATGAGCTACATGAAATGAACGATGGTAGATCGTTACATTATCGCTCTACGACTTGGAAAAGAAAGAGACATAATCTCAAGGATCTGAATTTTAGGAAATCATTATCCTCTAGCATACAAGCTGCTCACTGATGTGTCAAGCTGAAAATTTAGTAGCTTTGGATGTGAAACTTGTGTTAACAGTATCAGAGTATTTAATGCAGAGGGAATACAACCAAAGAAATGGAGCTGTCAGAGCCCAAACAATAGCTTCAGCTCCCTCGGTGACCCGGGCCGCCCCTGAGGACAAGAAAACCTTGAGAAAGGGCAGTGTTATAGTCACTGGTGCCTCGTCTGGATTGGGTCTGGGCGCTGCCAAGGCTCTTGCTGAGACTGGAAAATGGCACGTGATCATGGCCTGCAGGGACTTCCTCAAGGCCGAAAGAGCTGCCAAATCAGCTGGGATCGCCAAAGAGAACTACACGATCATGCACTTGGACCTTGCCTCACTTGATAGCGTGAGGCAATTCGTCGACAATTTCAGGAGATCGGAACGGCCACTCGATGTTCTTGTTTGCAATGCTGCCGTTTATCTGCCAACCGCTAAGGAACCCACTTTCACAGCTGAAGGATTCGAGCTCAGCATTGGGACTAACCACCTCGGGCATTTCCTCCTTTCAAGGCTGTTGCTCGAGGACCTGAACAAATCTGATTACCCATCGAGGCGACTCATCATAGTCGGCTCAATCACAGGTACCGATCATAACCTTGTTGATTGGACTTGCTACATGCAATGGCGTGCTTTAGATATCAGATGCGTTTTCTTGTAATACTTTGCAAAGGATAGGCATTCATTGTCAATGTACATGATCGTGAGTTCACTCAATCACTACATAGTTGAATTCTTGAGTTAATGTTGCTAATGAAGTTGATTCTTACAATTAGGGAACACAAACACCTTGGCTGGGAATGTACCTCCGAAGGCCAGCCTTGGTGACTTGAGAGGACTGGCAGGAGGGCTGAATGGGCTGAACAGCTCGGCCATGGTTGACGGTGGAGATTTCGATGGCGCCAAGGCCTACAAGGACAGCAAGGTGTGCAACATGCTTACAATGCAGGAGTTCCACAGGCGCTACCATGAGGAAACTGGAATCACGTTCGCGTCCCTATACCCAGGATGCATCGCCACGACTGGCTTGTTCAGGGAACACATCCCGCTCTTCAGGTTGCTCTTCCCGCCTTTCCAGAAGTACATCACCAAGGGCTTTGTCTCCGAAGATGAAGCCGGAAAAAGGCTTGCTCAGGTAGAAAAAATGAAGACAGAACTAGATCTTCTTCAGGGATCTTCTTTAGGTTGTTATGAGGCAATTAAGTTTGCGATTGGATGCTAAGTTTATTTGCTTTCTGTGACTCAGGTTGTGAGTGAACCGAGCTTGACAAAGTCTGGGGTGTACTGGAGCTGGAACAAGGATTCAGCATCGTTTGAGAACCAGCTGTCCCAGGAAGCTAGCGATGTCGAAAAGGCGCGTAAAGTTTGGGAAGTCAGCGAGAAACTCGTCGGTTTGGCCTAAATGAGCTCTTTGGATTGTACCCAAACGGATCCTTGGAGAAAGAGGATGTTCATCGGGAAGAGAGTAGAGTTGATTCCTTTTAACCGAGCGCGGAGCTTAGGACTGGAGCATGAGCGATTGTAAACAATTCATCGTTTGTCGGTGCAGGTGACTTGCAAGTTGGGATTGGCAATAAAACAGCTCATGTCTTCTCGCAAAGTCTAATTCCAAGTAGCAGCAAAATAACAAGGCAATGAATGAACTCTGGAGAACCTGAGACAATGTGCTTATGTTACATTGGCTCACATTTGTCATACACATGCATCAATGGCATGCGAAATTGTTCCAAATTCTTCCCTTACAGCAAAGTGCAGAAGAATTGCAGATCGACTATGAAGCGCGGGGCTTAGCCGATAAGATGCAAAACTGAGGTGAAAATAAGTGAGGGACGGATCAAAATCCACTCGCACGCCGCGACATTCGGAAGCTAAAAGAAACCTTTCTCATATCTAGGACCCCTGAGAGAATTCGCAACGCTCGGGTTCATTCTCCTTCCTATTTTTTTGCGTATAGTTAACTAATATTCTTGCAAAATCTCGGGCGCGCCCTCTTAACACGACATCGCCAAGAAAGAAAGCGCCTTACTTAAAAGTCCGTCATACTTGTCACCGGAGCTAACAACTACGAAACAGGTCGTGCTCTTGACAGCAACCATGGGAACTAGGAAGTACAGCAACCATTTCTGTGCGTTGATCGGGTACTGCTAAATACTAAGCGCGTCGTTCAAATTACATGAACATAAGCTTGACGTTTGGTGCCACAGCCTCACTTTGTGCTTGCATGATAATCCGGTTAATATTAAATCAAATCATAAACTATAGTGTAAACTATACTAATATAACTAAAACACGTAATAAATATAAATACTAAATTAAATATATATTCTATATATAGAAAATAGATATTCTAGAATAGAAAGAAATTCAAATATATAAATAAAAAAAACAAAACTCGTTATTTTTGTGCTGTTAGTTTGAATTTTCTTTTTTTTAGAATTTAAATATTATTTAAAGTATTGTTTTAATTTTCTTAATTTAAGAAGTTTGTTATTCATGTGACCTCATCATTAGTTTTTTTTTTCTTTCGAAAAGACTTTTTTTTTCCTATGGGCCTTTGGCAACCCAATGCGTGGCTATTAGGGTTAGCCGGAGAGCTTCACGTTTTGTAGGGTCTTGTATTACTTGTCCCCGTGTTCGTCACTAGTTTATGCGAATATGATCGAGTGATCGGTCTTTTGGTATATTCCTTTTTTTTTTTATCTGTCATATCTCCTAATTCTCCTCACCTTTTAACTCTTGATTTGCCTTTTGTAAAGCGCAGGAGTCGGACCCCACATCTATAATACTGGCATCCCCACCTCCTCTCCTGATCCCTTTACCAGCAGGGCCGCATGCCTACCCTCGTATATTCTTCTTTTGATTTGGTTTAGTTTCGTCCAATCGAAGAAACCGTGTGTGATTCGGACACTGAACTGGGCCGGATCGTTTGGCATCAGGCCCATTAATTGCAGGCCCAAGCTTTCGACACAAATCGGCCCTCACCTTCTGCGCTCTTCCCTCCTTCTTCGCCTTCTTCTTCTTCCTTTGGCCCTTCCTCGTCTAGGGTTTTGCGAGGGGTTTTTTCTGATCAGTCCCTTCGCTTCGTCCTGCGAATAGGCCACGTTCAATCGAAGCGTACGAGGATCAATGGGGAAGAAGCGGAAGCAAAGAGAAGCTGAGAACAACGGCCCAGAGGCGGCGGCGGCGAAAGAAGATGCCGCGTCGGAGGAGAGGCCCAAGCGGACGCTGCTCGGCTGGAAGGAGAAGCCGCAGGAGAACGCGGATGCCGCCGCCGCCGCCGCCGCCGCCGCTCCGGGTTTCAGGAACAAGGAGAAGGTCCTCGTCACTTGCTCCCGTCGCATCAATTTCAGGTTCGGATCGCTTCTGGGTTCTTTGTTATTCTTTTCGAGCGGGTTTGGTTTGTTCCGGTATTGAGCTTTTCCGTCGATGGGCAGGTATCGGCATTTGATGTTGAATGTGGTGTCGCTTCTGCCCCATTGCAAGAAGGACAACAAGGTCGAGTCCAAGGAAACTAAAGGCGCCACTCTCAACGAGCTCGTTGAGCTCAGGAATTGCTCCTCTTGCCTGTTTTTCGAGGTAGAATCGCATCCCAGTTTCGATGACGAGTGCGGGTTCGGAAAAGTCAACAACTTGATGCATTCTCTGTTCTTCCACTTCAGTGCAGGAAACATTTGGACCTCTATCTTTGGATGGCAAAGTGCCCAAATGGTCCATCTGTGAAGTTTTTAGTAAATGCTGGTAATTTCTCTTTGTAGAATCTCCTCGGTGGAGCTGTTGTATTAGTGTCGAGATGCGGATTTGACTTGTTTGTGATCCGTGTGGCATTTTTCGGTCCGGGACTCTGATCAAATAAGATTGATCTAATCTCTCTTGCTCTGATATTTTAGTGCACACTATGGAAGAACTGAAGCTTACTGGAAACCATTTGAGAGGTTCGCGGCCCCTTTTAACTTTCTCGGCCAATTTCGATAAGGACGCCCATTGGATGCTTCTGAAGGAGATGCTCATTCAGGTATATACCCAGGCTTCTCTAGCATACTCGGATGATATCCTGTGTAACACTCATTATTATCTCTGTCCATCTTGTTGGTTACCATTATAGCTTCCTTGTGATCATCTAGTTGTTTTTAAATTTTTGTTTTTGTTTTGGTTCTTTCAAAGTCTCTAAGCTCTTGAAGCTGAGTATGTATGTATCTGTTTGTCAGCAGTTCCAGATGATGCTTTTGCATAAACTTTGTGGAGATTGTACAATTTAGCTGCTGATGTTTTTAATTGAATTTTCTTGGCCAGATTTTTGGAACTCCAAAGGGACATCAGAAATCTAAGCCATATCACGATCATGTCTTTGCCTTCTCAATTGTCGATGATCATATATGGTTCCGAAACTACCAGGTTGGTTCAAATCCCACTTAATTGATGGACCATTCTTTTGCCTTCTTAGACAGCTTGCTGTCAGACCACAAAAATGGATATTTGCCTAGAAGTAGGATAACTTCTTAATTTGGAGCTCTTAAGCTTGAAAAAATTTGGAAGGAATATTTTACCTGGTCTAAGGCATTTCGAATTAGAATTTGACTCATTATGTGGATGTATAGTCTTTTCTGGTTATAGATCATACATATATAGTATGTATTCATTCAGGTAGAGGAATTAAGCCTTCTGGAGATTTCTATATGCAGTCTCAGAATGCATGTTATGACTGTATATTCCTTGGTTGTAATATTACTGGGACAGAGTGCAACAATTGCTAAAGTCTATGTGAACATGATGCAACACTGGCAATTGAAGTTTGAGCTGTTAATTCAGCTTGGGATTATATTCTTCAGAAAATTCATTATGAATTATAATCTGTTTCCTTTATATTGACATTTTGTCTTTCATAAATCAGATAGCCATTCCACACTTGGGATTATATTCATCAGAAATTTCATTATGAATTATATTCTGTTTCCTTTATATTGACATTTTGTCTTTCATAAATCAGATAGCTGTTCCACACAACGAATCGGATAAGGTGGCTCGAGGGAGCTTGGACAAAATGACTCTTGTCGAGGTAGGCTGTCATAAAAATGACATGAATGGTGTATGCTTCGATATGTGCATGAGCATGATTAGATTTTCTGATATGGTCACATGACTGTAAAATATGGTGGAAAATTGGAGTCTCAAGTTGCTCACCTTTTTGCTCCATTAGGTTGGCCCAAGATTTTGTTTGAATCCGATCAAGATATTCGGTGGTAGCTTTGGAGGCCCTACACTGTACGAAAATCCATTTTATGTATCACCAAACCAGGTAAAGCGTTTGGAGTAGCCTTTAATTGCAAATAAGGGTAGGCAGTGGCATGACATGCAATATGCATATGGTTTACAATACGGACAAGTTTTTGGACATTTACTGGGTGGATTGAAACTGCTGATTTGCCTCAGGGTGGTACTTGCATGAAGCAGCCCTTGGTTTTGTTTAATATTTCTTCTTCTTTTCGCCAAAGGATTCTTCCTGTCATTGTATCTTTTCCCTTTTACATTTTAAATGCGTAAAAGCATGCATTAGTACCATGGCCTTTCCATCTTGACACGTTAATAATGTTTTGTGTTCCTTTTATTTCAGATTCGAGCATTGCAGAAAAAGCAGAAGACAGGCAAGTATGCGAAGAAGGTCAAGGCGAAAACAAGAAGAAAGATGCATGAGTTATCAAATCCTCTGGAGCCTGATGAATTTGCTGATATGTGGAAAGAGTAAACTATACGCTCCTTGCACTTTGAAGCAAAGGGGAACGAGAGAACCTATTCCCTTGTAGTCATCATGAAGTTACGGAATCTTATCCATCTTAATTTTGTATGAATTCTATATCGTGATAATATGGCAGTTCAGTTTTGGGAAAGCTATATCAAGTAGAGTTTATTCTTTTCAACTCGAGTGGCATTGTAACTGTAGCAAATCGATTCAAAGCGCTAACATGTGGAATGAGGAGAGTTTCGTGCCTTATTGGCGATTCTTGGTGGATTTGGTGATTTACTGGGAGTATAAGTTGTTCCATTTCTTGGCCAGAGGTCAGAAAATTTCCTTGCATCTGTATCTGTTGTTCTGTTTGTTCATGGTATGCCAAAGATGAAAGCCGTCGTGGAATGTATTTAGCAGCAATTGCGACGCACCGATGCTCTGTCGCTGGTTCGGTTTAAATAATTCTTAAGGATCAAGTCTCTCTCTCTCTCTCTCCCCTTAGCTTTCCATTCATCTGAACAAAATTTCTTCTTACTTCTTCCATAGGCTGGTATCCAACATCATGATCAAGAAAATTTAAGAACAGAGAACGAGTAAAAGTTCTGCTTTCTTGGAGGCATTTTGAAAAGATGAGCTCTCATTTATCACCACTAACATACAGAGAGTGCACCGGCTTAGGAAGAACAAGGAGAAGGAAAGGACAAGGAGAAGGAAAGGACAAGGATTTTGTAACTAGTGATCGATGAGCGAGGTTGAGATCTCGAGTCAATTAATGTGAATCCCACTCCATCCAGTTCGATTCGCTACCTCGGCGAGGAATGCTGTTGACCCTCGTGAACTTATCAACATTGAAGTTGGCCCCACACATCACGCCCTCACTGTCCACCCTCGGCATCGCCTTCATCTTGTTCATCGGATGCTCGAAGCTCACCAATCCTCCTTCGCTGTGGAACATGCACCCTGCAAATGAAACCCATTGCGGATTCATCACCTCCCATTTATCACGAAGTAAATTAAACAAACGATGTCTACCATTGTGTGCCTTCACATACCTTTGGGGAAGGGAGCATAAGACTTGGCACACCCTGCCTTTATGACTTCCTTGTCATCACATATCACAACAGAGCCATCACCTGCAATCCCCCAGTACAGCTTCTCTCCTCCATCAGAACCCTAAAACCGACCATCCACATAAACCCAACAATTTAAAGAACAAGAACTCCATAGTATTTACTTCCTCAATCTGTATTTCCAAAATTCAGGAAGTATTATTGCTCTGTAGTTCAATTGACTCATATTTCACATGAAGTCATGATCTTATGCAGCCAAAATAAAGGTTGACGTTGAACTACTATAGCTATACCTTAAGAAAACAAAGGTCAGCACATCATGCTATTGTACAGGGTAGAGCTGGACACAGCCCCTAACCCTTTTGTACAGTGAGTGATTGGCCATAACCAACTAAACCCAGATGATAACTTCTGATTTATCAGGATAGAAAGAGAGAAGAGAGAAGTTTCTTGATACCAGTGCAGTGAAGACGGTCCCAATCTTGCTGTCATAGACAACGAAGGCAAAGCTACCATCAAGATCCTTCACCACCTGATCAGCCGGGTACGGACCCCTGTCCCTGAGCGTCCTGTATGCCTCTATCACAAACTGGGCCTCGTTGCTTCCCTTGGCCAGCCCGTACTGCTTGTTCAGCTGATTCAGGTTGTTCAGGCTCCCCATGAACAGGCAGTATATATCATCAAAGCCACAAAACAACCTAGCAACAAATGAACTCAAAACAAAGTAAGAACTTGGGTTCATAAATCAAACTACAGAAGACCACAAAGATCAAGCACAGTCCCAGAGCCAACCTCTGGCGGAGGGAAAAGGCGTTGTCAGGCCTGACATAGGCAAGAGCAGCAGCGTCCCCAAAGGTCATAGAGAAGGTGTTGTTCGGGTGGTGCGAGACGAACTCTCTGAGGGTCTCATCTGGGAGCTTGGGCTTCCTAGAGCCACTGTGAGAGGCGGGGCTGTTCAGCTCCTCCGGTGGGTGTGCAAATGCCTTGTGAAATATTGCCAACATTGTTATCCTACTTTCTTATTGTCTTCTCGAAGACTCGCACAAAGAGGATACCTGATCAGAGTGACTGACTTCTTTTTTTTTTATCGGTCGGACAGGGTAAACTAACATGAGAAGTGGGTTCTGTGCTAGGACTGAAAATAGAGCCGGTATAGGAAGAATCATTGGAGTTTATAGTGTCGTTTTCGGGCCCAGAAGCAGGGGCGAGAGACGAGCCTATTCTGGTATTATTATGATACTGTGGGCTATGGAGCTTTAGCAGTGTGACGGATAAGGATTCCCGAACTCCAACGTGTTCATATCTTTAATGTTTGTTTATTCATTTCCATAGTTCTTTCTTTGTTCTCATTTTGCAGTATTTGAGTTGGAATTGAGACCCTGTCAGGCGAAATTTCTTGTCCTCATATTCCCCTTTTCTTTTTGCCATTTCCTCTCTGTCAGTTTCGCCCTTTTTCCGCCTCTTCGGTCACCATCCGCCACATTACAAAATGGGATTATTTTTGGGGAGTTGCGAGGAGATGACGAAAGAGATTAATCAAAACGCACTTTTATCTTGCAGACATATACAATTCATGAGATAATTCAGAGTCAATTTGAAGTTCCCTTGTTGGCAGGTTCATCTGATTTTTCCTAATGCAGTGAAGTGATAAAGATAAAGTTGTGCCGAGGGAAAGATATGGTTAGGTGGGGGTCTTGCTGGTTCATCTTATCCAAAAGTGGTGTGCGCAAGGTGTGGCGATTACACCGAAGAAGAGTCAAGCCGGCGATTTTGCCATCTGTTTCTGGTTCATGAGTCGAGAGTTTCTGTGGGTGCATGTGGGCTTACCATGGAAAAAAAGCTGCATTTCATTTTCATCATGCTCGGGCCTACTTGTTGGCTTGTGGTGGCCATTGGTCCCCGCTTATCATGATTCCTAGTGAAAGACGTCAAGGGATGCTACTGCTCAAGGGGAAGTATTGTCAAATCCAGTCTCCATCAACCCCCAGCTTTACTATAAATTATTAAGAGATGCTGATGAGTGCTGTGACATGTTGATAAATTGTTAGACATTCCAATCTAGCTAAGTGCAGCCCTAATCATATATATATATATATATATATATATATATATATATTTTGGTCTAGACATCCCTAATCATTTCGAAAGCTGGAACTTTTTTCTTTGTCCATTGATATTTGCTAACTGAAAATCTTGAACATGAGTATAGATAAATATAGGTTGTCGATACCAACTTGTGAGTTTGTTTAGAAAAGCCCCACATCGGAGGTATCGATGCGGTGTAGAGTAGTTTATATATTTTAATTGATTCATAACTCATTGATTTAAGTTTTTGAGTAAATGTGAATATAACTAAATATATTGACGAGTTTGGATTTGCTCTCTTCCTTTGCATTCCCTCGTATGAAGGCTTTTGCTATGCACTTCCAACAATTTATAACAGAGTCGATAGTTGATTAGTGCCCCACTTCCATTGTGCATTGGGGCTTAGAGAAATATCATAAAAAAGGAATCTAACCAATGCGGTTTGCGGGCAGACTAGTTTGGTGTAGCGGAAGAGACCTAGAGTTAAAGTGACTGATGTGGTATAATAATGCGGGCCCATTGATAGCCTTCGTGGTTTGGTTTAGTGAAAGGTATCAAGGATGAAGGTAAGCGTTGGAGATTCAAATCTAGACATGTTATAATACCTTAATCAAGGGAAGCAGATTTAACACCATATTTAAACGTGATTGAGAGATTGTTGAGATGCACATATAAATTTATTAGAATAGTCCCACATCGGCGAATTAGTTCGATGGTAACATTTATGGTCTGGTTTGGAGAAAAGCTAAGAATGAAGATGGGTGTTGGAAATTTAAGTCTAGACATGTTGATACATAATAGTACCTGAATAAAGGGGAGCGAATTTAATATTTAGATTAAAGGTGCGTTTGTTTGAATGAAAGTGTTTTCCGGACTTTTACCCGTTTAGTTCGTCAAAAATGATAAGTTAACGGAAAATACTTTCTGGTCAAAGAAAACATCATATATATTATGAAGAAAATGAATTCCTTAATCTGAGAAGGTGAAAATACTTTTCGAAATTGTTCACCTTAACTTTTTCAATATTTTATTCTTTTCTTTTCTTTGTTCTTTTTTTCTTTTCTTTGTTCTTTTTTTTCTTTTTTTTTCTTTTCGTTTCCTGTTTCTTTTTTCTTCCCTCCGCCAGTCGCCTGAAATCATTTTCTAATGAAAGCCAAATATCAGAAAACAATTTCAATCATATATCACCAAATAAAAGAAAACTAACCAGTTTTCTTGGAAAAATGCTTTTTGGGAAATCATTTTCCATTATCATTGAGTTTTCCGCGAAATAAACATACCCTAAATGTAAGGGGGAGATTGTTGAGATGCACGTGTGAATTGTGTTAGAAAAGTCTTACGTCAAAGAATTGGTGGGTGGAGAGTAGTTAATATATCACGGTTGGCTCATAAATCATTAGCGTAAACTTTTGAATGAAAATAGATTCAACTAGATATATTGATATATTCGAACAACCCCTCGGCGATCTCCTTGAACGAAAGTTTGGAGTTTTTGCCATGTGCTCCCAACATAAGCAACCATGTGTAGCAACGCCGTCTCGATGGATCTGATCCTAAGCTCAAACGTGAGGGGGTAGATTGGATGGATCTAACTCGATAGATTGTCAAGGTACACGTTTTAATTTGAGTGAGAAAATTTCTGCATCGGAGTATTTGTGTGGTGTGGAGCAATTAATTTATATCCTAATTAGCTCATAATTCATTGATTTAGGCTTTTTGAGTAAAGGTGCGAATATCGATAGGCTCGGACTCTCACTTGGGGATCTCCTCGGACGAAGGTATTGAGCTTTTACCGCGCGCTTCCAACACAAGCAGCTAATAGCTATGCGTTACACTGTCGCGGTTATCGTGAAAAAGACTTGATCGGCCGTTGTTTTCGATCACTCGAGCACCCGTCACTCGCGATAATCCGCCACCATCGCGACCACAGTATTGGCCAAATGATTTTTTGCAAAGATAAGTGGGGCGGCCTTCGGTTTCCTTTCAATTATTTTGGCGAGCCAAAGTGAACATTTGGTAGGGCATGTCAAATATTGATTGAAACATGAATGTAATCATTAGCTTCAGCTCATTAATGGACGGACCACTTTAGTCCCCCCGATCGAAACCCAGCGTGACATGTAGCCCGCGGAGGGTGGAATGAAGCTTTCGGCTTCGTGCCGCATAAGAGACGAGACGGAGCCTCGTCTCGGCGCGGCCCGCTAGATGTTTGTATTGTAGTTTCATGGCTGACTGATCCTCGTTGTTCTCGAAAAAGGAATTAGATCAGGCCCATAATGTTGTTGGGCTGCAGAGCAACCCGAATAGTGATGGTAGTCTTGGGCCTACCTCTAAAAGCACCCGTATAATGATGGTGAGAAATTGGTTTTTACCTTAGTTGGTGTGTCAATGCCACTCATGCATCTCTCTCTCTCTCTCTCTCTCTTCTCTCTCTCTCTCCATGTCATTCGCCAAATATTTTCCGGCGGAAATATTACCGAACAAATTTTAAATCTATTGTATGAATATCAATTGAGTTGTAAACCTTTCATTTTAGCCAATTTAGTCATAAATATTTTGACAATTTGCCAATATAGTCATTCCAGCCAATTTTGGCTGGCAATGGCTGACGTTGATGATTTTTTTTGCATTTTTTTTATAAAAAAATTAAAAAAATTTATAATTTTTTCATTTTCTTTCTATTTTTTCCTTCTTCCTTCAGTCATCGGCCCGGCCACACGCGAGGTCCAATCTCACCAGCCTCGAGCGATGCTTGTCGACCTCGCTGGATCTGGCGAGGTTGAGCCTTGCTCGCCTGTGGTTGGTTTCCAACAATTGCAACCCGTTGAAGAAAGGAAAAAGAAGAAGAAAGCAAAGAAAATATTCACAAAAAAATTTAAAAAATTGTTCACGTCAGCAAAGATCGTGCACATAGAACTGCAAGCATCCACGATAGTGATTGCCAGACAAAATTGATTGGAAGAGTTATATTGACAAATTGTCAAAAGGTTTAAAATTAAATTGATATCCGTACTATATGTTTAGGAACTTTTTTTGGTACTTGTCTCATTCGCCAGCTGGCGAATATGCATGTCAGCGGAAGGGGCCGAATTTGTTCGAATCCAAGATTGTAACGTCTAATTTGATCAAAGGCAAAGTTCAAATACCAAATTGAATGTTGACTAACCAGTCAGAATTCAATTTTGACATTGTCCCTCTCCCTAGAGGCTTCTAAGATTCTGGTGTTATGCATACTTCGATGCTTTTCTTCTTTCCTCTCGAAAGAGAGAGGTGACCCATCAAAGGCGCGCAAGTTGAGGCACGCCGAAAGAGAAGATAAGCGACATGTCGCTGAATGCCTCTGATACGAATGTCGTATAGCGCAATCGGTGACACTGCCTATCGTACTGCTTCCAAGGTCCCATCACGTTCTTTGTACTTATCCCTCGCATGCGAAACGCAACGGAGGCTTTCGCAGCTTATACTTACACTAACTTCATCTGATGCCCACTGCCTTGTTTCCTTCCCTACTTTACCCTCTCTCGACTTTGAATTCACCTAGTAATTGATCGTCGAAGTTGTGGATTGCTGATGAATAGTGGATTCCAGACCTCTCGGTGGCGAGTGATTTCATATTTGAGCCACTCGTCGGAATTTCTTTCTCCGTGACTGACACGATTCATGAAATAAGTATATGCTATAATAGGATTGATTACATACTTGAGGTGGGGTTTTGTTTTCTCACCGTAAAAGAACATATGTACGAAAATCCATCGCATGCGGTGGACCAATTGATATGCATCATTGCCTGGTGTGGTATAGAAGTTTCGAGATCATTGTTCAGACAAAAAAGGGGTGTTCGTGGCGGTACAACTGATCGCCAAATGGGAAAGCGTGTAAACTACACGATTGACGGCAGATATTGCTCGTCTCTTACTCCTACTCCATGAGCAAACGGACATCTTTCATTGAGAGGGAGACGACAAACTTTGTTTGGTCGAAAACACGAAAGAAAAACCCTCCTACACGAGGGCCGTATAAAGCCAAGCCAGGACCCAAAAAGCAAATAATGTTTATGAGGAATCTTGTTGATCTTATATTTGTCTAGCTGCCGATGATAAGCAACACCGATCTTTGCTCCATTATCGTTCTCCTGTACCAATTTGTCTGCAGGACAAGGAAACAGCACAACGACGGACAAAACAAAGTGAAAAAAAAAAAGAAGAAAAAGGCGGTGCAACGAGTCGTATATGACCGGACATCGGTCTGGAGTCATTCTTAAAACTGCAAAAGAGTAATTGGAGTTGCTGTTTCGTTAGGCATGAGATGTGGGTTGGTGGTCAGTCCAACATTAACAGAGCATTATGGATCGAACCGATAAAAATGTATGTAATTCAGTGAATGATTTTTTGCGAAAAGAAGCAGAGTCAGATGTTGGAAAGATGAAGGAAAGCGAATGCATTCGTAATACAACATTGATATCCTAATCGTCAAAGTGTACCCTAAGTTCAATAACTTTTGCGTTTTGTTTTGTTATCCCTTTAGGGTTGGCTTGGTCGATTGACGTAACCGGTTTACGAGGCCATAAAATAGTGGTCCTTTTCTACAACATACCCGTCCACTACCATAACACGGTGGATGTAGGGTCCTTGCACAAGCATGCCCACCACGGACGATAAGCTGCCGCTCCTTTCATCACTTTCCAACATATATAAAAAGGTCTACGCATAGCTGATGGTGGTAAATCCTGTTAATTTGAGCATCGGATTTCGATTGTATTTGGTTTGAGCGGGGTAGTTCGTGTGCTTGCTGATTGGAAAGAAACTAATATTGGAGACTAAACAAGTAGTTCCTTCGATGGCCAGGAATAAGGCCGATATTGAGAAATAGCGTACCTGCTAAATCTTTACCTTAGATCCTTCGTGATAATTCATTATGCAAGAAGGGGATCTAGGCCACGTAGCAATTGAAATTCTTTTCGTGGTCACTTGTATGTTTTCACCGTATAAGCATAACAAATCATAATTAATCAATCACGATTTTTGCCTTTCGTGAGACATCTTGCAAGTCTCGAATCTTTTTTCCTCGTTCAGAATCGGAAGAACGAAAAAGCTTGTCGTTTGTTTCACGGCTTCTCGTACATTAATGTCGAGACGACTTTCGTGCGCTATACTTATAACTGAATATCATTGTCACTGAAAACTACGGTGTCGCTATAAAGTCGGCTTTAGTTGTCCATACCCATCGTTGCTAAAAACTATGGTCCCCACAAATTGACCCTTTTTTCCGTTTGATTGGCAGACTTAATTAGCCTAGTTGTCCAATCTATTACTATCACGAGACATTGATTGACGCAAAAAACAAGGTTAATTAGCATAAGTGCGTGGTGATGAGCGTCTTAGGTAATATAACAAGTGTTACCATCGACTCATTTCTTCCCTCAATGACATTTCACCTCCATTCATTGGCCGCGGCCAACATACACACAATGGCAGCTCTTGCTACTCATTGGGTTCTTCCCACAAGGAGATGATAACCCATGTTTAATCTCGGGTTAAGGAAGAGGTCGGCATATATATAGTTGTGGATGTAACCGCAATGTTGCAAACACTTGCCATTTCCTTTTTCAGTGCTAAAAATGTATGTTGTATACATATAATCTTGACTTATTTTTCTAAACGTTTAAATTTTTGGGATGAGCAGCTTGTTTGATACGGTATCAGAGCACAAGTCACGAGCTTAAATCCCGTCGCTCCTTTTCATCTTTTTCCCACTCAGTAATTCATCTTATTTTCCTTGTTTTCTTGTCTCCGTTTGTCTATTTAATATGGTCTAGTCACAGCCTGTTTGCATGATACTAAATAAAACACAAATTATAGAGAGAATGTCGGAATGGAGTCTTACGTAATTTATGCACACATTTCACACACTTCAAACATTGGGTTGTTTTTTTAACAGTTTAAGCTTTAAATAGAATTGATTTATTTAACATAGAGAATTCTCATTTAATTTGGGTTTGATAGCTAGCAATGAAAGTAAGTCTGAGACCTGCAATGTGGATCACGGGATTTCATATATAGAGTGTTGGCTAGCATGGTAATATAACTTGAATAAGAGGTTGATTGACCTAGAATTAACTTCTAATTGATAATAATTTGATTACATATTTCTAATTTGGATTATAGCAATTTGAATTTGAATATGCAACCGTTTATTGAGAAAATTTTAACCTATTAAAATAGCCGCAATATATTCTCATCGTAAGCTGTCATAGGTGCGTTCAAGAGGGATTGTGTGCTCTCTCTCCCTCTCCCTCTCCCTCTCTCTCTCTCCATGTTGTTCTTACCTTTTTAATATATTTTCAACATTGTTGTACATTTTTTTTGTCAAAGAAAATTTCCATTCATTACCAAAATGATACATGAAAGGATTCATAAGAAATCCCAAAAATCACCACAACAAAGCAAGCCCATAGAGCTGCAAAACAAACCAAAATCCAAAAATCAATGCATATCATCAAAGCATGATTAGTAGAGGTAAGCATAGGCTCGTCATTCAAAAATAGATCTGTGAATGCATCAAAACAAAAAGATCAGCATTTGTACACATTTCGATAGCCAAATATTTTCCGGTCAACAAATATGGATCCCGTGATTGCCATGTAAGCTGAAGGGACCAAATTTACACAAGTCCAAGCTTATGATGACTAATTTCATCAAAAGTAAAGTTTGAATACCAAATTGAATTTTGGCAATTGTCCATTGGCCTAGTACTAAGCATGGAAATATTTCATTTGGAAAGCAAATAGGAGCATGGATTCTAAATACCAAGTGAGTTGCCAAAAGTAAATAGGGGCTTGTAAAAATTCGAATTTTGGACCTCTAGTTATAATATCATGTGAGATATTGGGGGGACCACTGCCAACTATTTTAAAAATTTAATCCGTTAGATGAATGTGTGATTTAATATTTAAATACTCTATCGGTACATACTTGATGTTTTCCTTGTTATACCTCCTTGATGTATTCCTTGTTCCTCTCAAAAGAGAGATGATGGATTGGAGTAGTGAAAATTGAGGCACGCCGAGAGAGATGATGTTTTCCTTTATATAACTACTTGTTGTCGCAAGGTTCTTATATGAATGCCGTATGGTGCAACCAGTCACGCTACCTATCATATGCTTCGAAGGTCCCATCATGTTTTTGTGCTTCCCCGTTGCATGTCAAACGTACATATGCTTTCATAGCTCATACTTCTCTACTTCATCTTAAGGGTGATCGGTTCTTAGACGGTCCGGTTCCCACCTAGAAACAGAGAACTTGACCGACCGGTCCGATTTGATTCCGTGGTGGCAAAATTTGAAGATGTTCTTGATAATCAATGCATTTCTACAATTAGTGAGTGATGTGTAACTTTGTAGGTTTCATAGAGATTTTTTTAATTTGTGGTAAAATTTGATTAAAATGAGCAACTATTGTTGTGTTTCGATTTGTTATTGTAATCTTACTCATGTGCATAAGTAAACGTAGTTGCTCCAGCATTGAAATGCCTTCTTTTGTGAAATGAGAGATAGATTGAGGTTCTTTTTATTTACATATTTTTAAGAAATAAAAAAATTTTAAAAAATCGGTCCGGTCTAGAATGTCTGGGTATGCAATTCCATCCCTGTAACCAGAAACTAGGCCGAAATTTACCGGCTTTTATTTTATGGAACTAGAAACCGGACCGGTGCCTCCGGAAATCACCCAGAACCGGCCAGCCCGATCTAGTCCGCGCGATTTCTTCATCTAATGCCGCTGCTTGGTTTCCTTCACATCACATTCACCTAGTAATTTAATAATCCAAGTTGTGGACTTAGTATATACATAGATTGACTTACTGATGAACAAACGTATATAGACTTCTCCCGAATGAATGAATGATTTTCATATTTGAGTCGCATGTCGAAATTCTTGTTCGTATATTGCTCGGTTCATAAATTATTGGGTTTTTGGTGTAGCGAAAGCATATATGTACTGAGATCTGTCGCATGCCATGGACCAATTGATCTGCATCATTGCTTGGTGCGGTATAGCGGTATATACAATGGCAAGGAAAAGGGAAAAAGGGAATGCTTACATTGTTCAGCGATTCTCAACCACGCGTTGATGGCAAGTGCTGCCCGTCTCTTTCTCCTACTTTATGAGCGAACAGACGTCCTTAATGGAGAGGGAGGCGACATATCTCTATTGTTGGTTTAGTGACATTTGATAACTAGTCTTGCTTTGGATTTGAGCAGGTCCTAAAAGGCTCCATCTCAATCTTTATCTAGACTTCGAGATCATCGTAATGTAAAATTTTCAAAGGGTATTTTCTTTTTTTGAAGAAAATAAAGATACATGGAGAATTGAAGGTACGAGATATATGGGCACTGGCACTTTAAAATAAAAAATGTATCCGTGGAGCTCGCCGTTCCTATATATCAAATGGATAGACTGTGAAGGTCCTCAAAGAAGCGAAAGTTCCATTCCTTTAGTGACGTTACATCTTAACCGACACTAAGTATCCAAGGGAAGCCCAACAAAGTGCAACATGCATTGAACCCCTCCTACATGTGGGCTGAATAAAGCCAAGCTATCGAAAAGAAGAAATTAATAATGTTTTTGCTCCATGATATGGCGATGAATAATGCTAGAAAGTTCAATCCAAAAATTTAAGGTTATAGGTAAGGAGAGAACACATAAATCTAAAGAGCATATAAGACCCATTGTTAAGTAATGTAAGACAATATTTCAGCAGACAAAAATCAAAATAAAATAGAAAAAAATTGGGTACGATGGTCGAAGCATATGACCGGACCACAGTTTGGAGTCATTCATAAACTGCAAACGAATTATTGGAGTTAGCTGTTTTGGCTAGACATGAGATGTGGGTAAGGTGGTACTCACTCCTCAAGCCTTGTGACCAAGATAAGCCCAACAGAATGATCAAACACAACATTTTGGATCAAGTCAATTCCAACGTATGTGATTACGAAATGGGTTTTTCCGGACAAAGAAGTGGAATGATATTTAGAAAGGATGTAAGACCGCGAATGCATGAACAACAAATCAAATCATTGCTATCCTAATCGATAATATTATAATCTTTACATCAAGAATAGGAACTCTAGACTAAATCGGGCATGCAATGTCAATGGGTTCATTTCTTTATGTTATCAAAGTTGGGTCTTAAAGGATAAACTCCATATATTTGGCATGATACTGTAATCTTACCTGCCAAACCTGCACCTGATTATGAAACTACCAGGTGCACCAGATGAAAAACTTCAACCCATCATGTTCTGTGAGTGGATTGTGAATTTCTTGGCTAGTAATCATCAGCGGCACCAGATGAAAAACTACAACCCTCTTTGAAAAGCGCTCCACAAGAGCCAAGATGTCCCTACACATTATCCCTTTTTGCCCTTTCGTTGGCGGACCTAATTGGCCTAATTGTCCAATCGATTACTATCGTGAGGCATTGATTGACGCCAAAAAGAGGTTAATAAGGATAAGTGCGGGGTAATTGAGTGTCTTGAGAACTCAATGACATTTCATCTCCCATTAATTGGCCTCGCCAATCCGTACATGATAATGGCAGTTCTTGCTGCTCATTGATTCTTCTCACGAGGCCCGTGTCGGGAAAATGTCTAGTCAATTCTAAAATTATTAGGAGTGTACTGACTCACTCCCGAATTTTTAATTTTATTAATTTAATTAATTTAATTATAAATTTTTGCATAAAATTTTAATGCAATTATTTCGATCAATCTTCGCTGAAAATGGATAATGTTGCGATGTGCCACGCAGAATGTCCGACAATGACTAGACCGCCACGTCAAGGATTTTCCAAAAAATTGACCGAAAGGATTATATTGGAAGTTCTCGTAAATATTTATGATTAAATTGACAAAATTGAAAAGTTAAGAATTGAATTGGTAACTATAAAATGGGTTTTGTTGAGTTGTTCTCTAAAAATTTAAACTTTTAGGAGACACGGCCTGTCTAACACAATATGGAAGCATAGTCATGAGTTTAATAGTGACACTGTTATCTTTCTCCCTGCCTGTTATTCATCTCACTTTCCTTGTTTTCTTGTCTCTCGTTGCCTATTCGATAAGGCCTAGCAATGTTAGATACAGCTCATTTGCATAATGCCGAATAAAACGCAAATTAAAGTGAGAAAATCTTAATATGGCACGATATGATTCGCCTCGCTTTATATATTGACACGAATTAACATGTTTTCGTGTTTATTCAACTATTTGCCACGTAGAATCAAAACTACAATGCTTCAAGCTCACACGAACAAACATGAATTACAAACACAATAATTGCATGCCAACATGAATAGCCAGATGTCTTAATTTGTCCACGTCCCGTGTTGCTTGTAAAGACGGACTCCGACACAGAGAGTGCTAAGTAATATGTGCACATTTATGTATGAACCACATGTCATTTCTCAACAATTTAAATTTCGAAGACTACTAAGTTTAAGACCAGTCATACCGACTACGGAGTTCATATATAGAATGCTGGCTAGCATGGTGAACATATCTTGAGTAAGAGGTCGATTGACCTCGAAATAACTTCCAATTAATAATAACTTGATTACATTTTTCAGATTTTTATATCAATCTGAAATTGGACGTGTAACTGTTTATTAACAAAATTTTAACCTACGAATATTTTTGTGAAAAGAAAATCGATCTGGACCAAAGCCTCAGAAAGCGACCTGACCATCCTGACCTCTATACATGATCCTTTCAAAGTTGTTTTTTTTTTATCAGCTTTCGTAGTTGTTTACATAAAAACAAAAAATTACCAACTCCTTATAATCGGCGAGTCGTTCGGGACTCAATTGATCAATCATGATTGGTCAATGACAGTAATGCATCAACTATCGGCATCGACACCTGTGTATGGAAATCCGTCAGATGCCGGGACCGATTGATTTGCATCATTGCTCAACGTACAAAAACGTGGGTTTTGTGGAGGTGCAGCTGAGCTGATCGTGAAAAGGAAAGCTTCTCAACCCCACGTTGATGGTGGAAGCTGCTCATCTCTTTCTCCAACTTCATGAGCAAACAGACATCTTTCCTCATGGAGAGGGAGACAAAAATATCCATTTGGTCAATTTTTTTTTCCATTACCAAAAAAAAGAATCCGTTTGGTCAATTTAGGGATATTTGAAGATTACTTTTGCCCGCTTGATACGACAAGGCTCAACATACGCTGAATTCCTCCTTCATGCGGGCCGTATAAAGACAAGCTACGAGGAATAAAACAAACGAGCAATTGCAGTTGCAGGACAGACAAGGTGGTAAGTATGATGTTCGTAGTGTACGACCGGACTACGGTTTGGAGTCATTCGTAAACTGCAAACGAGTAATTGCAGTTGTTGTTTTTCTTAGGCGTTAAATAAGTAAATCTTTTATTTTTGGCGGTGTTTGATCGGTCAATCTATCCACTGTTCCTCATATAAGGGTTCGTTGCGATTCGCATTATTATGACACGAACAAGATCTAGGATTGATCGATCCAACACGGCCGAAAAGACCCTAACTTTCCTTGCTTTTCGCGCATCGTTTTGTCATCCCTTCGATTTATTAGAACTTATGTCTAAACCTTTAGGACTGGCGTAATTGGTTAGGGGAGGGGGGACGGAAGATTTTCGGCTTAGGAGCTGGTTGTCACCAACTGCCCAACATATGAGCCAGATCTTCATATTCTTGCCCTTAGATTATCGCAAGATAAAAATTGAAAACGGCAATTTCGTCGAACTAGCTGCCTTTCGGATGGTCCCCTCGATCCTATTAATGCTCGCGTTGATTAATCAATATCGGTCGACTTGTATGGATTTTCTGATACCGTGATTGATAAGGCAATTGGGGGAAACCGTACCCACTCTTATATATCTTTTTCTAGCACGATCCAAAGAGTTGATGCAAGCGAATGACAGACGGGCGCTTGCCTATAAAATGATTGTCCTTTTGGTACGAAACGTCGG
Source organism: Syzygium malaccense (assembly GCA_031216405.1). Lineage (NCBI taxonomy): Eukaryota > Viridiplantae > Streptophyta > Magnoliopsida > Myrtales > Myrtaceae > Syzygium > Syzygium malaccense. The sequence goes on along the minus strand of CM062258.1, from coordinate 2,958,812 downwards.
TCCACAAACACAATGCAGTGGACCATCAATTCGTATTTCCCTCTCTTCTTGCTCGCTGTATAGCACAAAATATCTGCCAGAAAAAGCAAATGTTAAAAAAAGAAAGAGAGTATCTGTGAAAGGGCTGGACAATAAACTGCAGGTCGTTTCGTCATTTTCCGACATAAATGGAAGGCTCCATGCATAGGTGGTGGTGGCGAATCTGGTTGATTTTGATGGCATCGGATTTAGATTGCATTTGATCTGAGCAGAATCGTTTTGGTGTTGCTCACTGACTTGGGAAAGAAATGTCAGCGTTTGGAAATTGACAGACAATTCCTTGGAATGGCCGAGAGTAGGGGTGTTTTCGGTTCAATTTTTCTGAAAATCCAAACCAAACCATTTGGGTTCGCATCAGCTTCGAACCGAACCGCGACCCGAACCAAAGACCCGGTTCAGCTCGATTTTTTGATTTTCTTTTTTGTAATGTTAAAAACTAATTTAGTGAAAATGGAGAGAGATTGTGTAAATTATAATTTTAGAAATATGGGCGATATTGTGAGATAGTATACTTGTTTAATCTTTACCTTAGATCACTCATGATAACTTACCGATTATGCAAAAAGGGAGTCTGCAATTGAAGTTCTTTTTATGGGTCATTGTTATCCTTTCACCATATCACCATATAAACAGAACAAATCCCAATTAACAAATTAGAACTTTTGCCTTTCGTGAGACCTTCCGCAAGTCTCGAATCTGTTCTCTTCATTCTAGAATCGGAAGAGCGAAAAAAAAGCACGTCATTTACCTCATGGCTCGTTGTCCATTAATGTCAAGACGGCGGTCATGCGCTACCCCCATAACTCAACATCGTCGTCCCTAAAATACTATTGGTGTCGCTGTAAACTCGGCTTTGATCCTCCATATCCACCTCCATTTTTCTAGTCAATGAACTTCTTCTTGTGTCCCCTCGTGCTTGTACATCGAAACAACAGACAAGACACCTCTGTCCCATTCAAGAAATTCAAGAGACACCTCCATTGAAACTCAATTTGGAGTGAAGTACATTTACGTTCATGTCGCACCATCGTGTCCTGAGAGCGAACTGTGAATTCTTGGGCCAGTAATCACCCGCACCAGATGAGATAAAAGAAAACCTCCATTTCCCTCTTAGAAGGTCCCCACGAATTAGCCCTTTTTTTTCCGGTCGTTAGCGGACCATATTAGCCTAATTGTTCCATCAATTACTATCACGAGACTTTTATATGGGCCATCGCATCCTTATGAGAAGAGCCAATTAGTGGCAAGAACTGCTATTAGCTGCTGATGTAATCACAACATTGTAAATACTTATTATGGTTCGTTTGTTGAAGGAAAACTGATTTTAAAAAACTGTTTTTCGACTTTTCTGGTGTTTAGATGATGGAAAACTGATCGATTTATGGGAAATGTTTTTCATAGACTCAAAACAAGAAGTTTAGATTGGAAGAGAATGACTTCCCCTTCCAGCAAGAAGGAAATCATTTTCCTGGACCAACAAATAAATGAAAATTAACCATTTTCCTTGAAAATGATTTCTATGGAGAATATTTTCCTTAGTCATAAAGTTTTCGGTTAAACAAACACACCATTAATATTTCTTTTTAATGGTAAAAGATATGTCATATGTGCGTTGTTGATAATCAACAGTTTGCTTGACACGATATGAGAGCGCACCAACACGAATTGCTGGCCTTCTTAATTATGTCCATGTTCGGTGTTGCTAGTAAGACCGACTTAGATGCATGGAGTTTTAAGTAATATTTGTGTGTCTATATGTATAGAGGGAGAGAACTTTTCCTAATCTTTTGGGTCATTTCTTAGCTATATAAGCTTTAAAGATAATTGATTATCTAACAAAGAGAACTCTCATTTAATTTGAGCAAGTGATGATAAAGTAAGTTTGAGACCCATGTTTTGGACTATGGAGCTTATATTTAGAGTGTTGGCCAGCACGATGAAATAAGCTATGTTTATTTGAAAAAAAAAATAAATGATTTAAAAATATATATATTTTTAATGATAATCGTTTGTATTATTTAAAATATGAATTAATGAAAATGTTTTCGAGGCAAGAAAGTTGATCATTATTTCCTCCAAGGATTTTAAGGGACCAAACCCCCAGAAAAGCGACCCTGAGCCCCAAATATATGTTGCTTTCATCATTAATTGATGTCAAGTTGCAATTTTATAGCCAGTCTGAACTTCACACGAGGCCAATTAAATTACTCACTCGTTATCTTTGCTCACAGGATAATCTTGTAAGCACGCATTTGGCACCCTATAATCAATACCAACCAACCTCTTGGCTCCTGGTACTTGGTCAAATAAAGCAATCGTGCCCTTTACGAACACGACAATAATCATGTATATGGCCCTGTCAAAAAAATTGACATCGAAAAATAATTAACTTTTGATTATTATCAACAAGTGACAAATTAAATCGATAAAAACAGTTTAGTCAAAACAGTTGACAATTTAGAGGAATCGACAACTCTCCAATAAAGTTGTGGATGCCAAAGATTAGTTATCGATGGGAACCTTTACCAAGATAAAGTTCTCGACACCAGCATGTGATAGCCAAGTAGAATATTTTTAGATATGTAACTTTTTGTAACCGTAGATAGAATTAAGATGTTATTTGTTCTTTCAAATTCAATGACCGTTACATAGAGGGTCATATATACTCCAATGTATTCATTGTAAAAGATTTTGAATCAATCAAAAAAATCAACGCTCTTCTGCAATTCATTTTTTTTAAATTTCCTTCAATTTACATTTGGCAACGATTGTTCCTAGAGTTTGTACTTTAAATTGCTCATAATTTATTTTCCTGTCCAAAATTAACAAAAGACCATTCACAATTTTTGTCGATTTACTTATTAATCCATCAACATTCTTGAAAGATATTTCATCATTTTTTTGAGAAAACAACAATAGAGGTTTATTAAATTAGGAAAAATGGCACAAATGGTCCATGAACTTTATTGTAATGTGCAATATAATTCTTGAACTTTTAATTTGTTCAATTTGATCGCTGAACCTTTAAACATATCGAACATTTACCAACAATTGCATTGAATAGATTAAAAGTCTAGGGGCGAAATTACATATCAGACTAAAGTTTAAGGACCATATTGCACAATTTAAAAGTTGAAGGACGGCATTGCATATCATATTAAAGTTTTAAGAACATTTGTGTTATTCCCTATTAATTTATTAGTTTGATAGAATAAGCTACTCAAACTAGGTTTGGTTTTATGAGATCACTCCTATGTTCTTGGGCAAAAATGATTCTTGGGCGTCATTAATATATTCAACAAAAATATCAAATATTAAGTCGATTTAGCAAAAATTTCTTAATATCTCTAGTATTATTTAATCTAGAATAAAAGTTACAAAAAATTTTAAACTATACCCATTGTGACACATTTACCTTGAACTTTTTTTGTGATATCAAAAATCCTAAACTCTACCCACTATGACACATTTGCCTTAATATTTTTCTTATCTATGTGACATATTTATCTTTTGTCAAAGTTCCGTTGGATGATTAATCCAGCCAAAACAAATGAAGTTTTTATTTCACCTAAGTCCCATATTTATCCTCCGTCAACACTACTTACTTTCTATTGTCCATATAGACAGAGTTTTAGTGGTACTCAATTTAGTCCCTCTAATATATGAAAATATTTAATATTTTCCCAGGATTTGAATTAATGAAAGGATAACATTGAATATTTACGTGGAGTTCCGGAAATAAATTGAACATGTACAAAAAGTTAATGGATAATATTAAACAAGTTAAAAATTTAAGATCCATATTGTATATTGGAGTGACGTTCAAGGATCACCTCGAACAAATTATCTATATTGCACATTGGGCCAAATAACACCTCGGCGGGTCCCGCACCGGCGGGTCCCGCGGTTCATCTTTCTGGTACCTCTGGGCCGTACTTTCCACGTGCTCCCACCGCTCTCCCCCGTGTCAGCTCCCCCTCGTCTCCTTCATCCTCCTCCTATATATGCAACACAGCGCAGGCATTCCCACTCACCATCATCCCCCAACACAGACCACCACCGCATCCGCCATTACTGCACCCTTCCATACCCTCCTCACCTCCCCCACCCCCACCTCCCTTTGCATGGCCGTTGGACTGCTGTCCCACACCGTGTCCGACCTCTGCCTCGGGAAGCCCGCGCTGAGGTCGCTCCCCGCCTCCGCCACCGTCGGCGACGCCCTCTCCGCCCTCAGGGGCTCCGGCGAGACCTGCCTCAGCGTCTGGAGCTGCGACCACTCCTCGGCCGATGCTGCTGCTGCGGCGGCCGCCGCCCCCGAGGCCGAGTTCGGGTGCAGGTGCGTCGGGAAGGTCTGCATGGTGGACGTGATCTGCTACCTCTGCCAGGACGGCCGCCTCTCCTCGCCTTCCTCTGCTCTGAAGGCCCCTCTCGCCGCGATCTTGCCTAACATTTCGGGTCTCGTCATTCATGTCGACCCTTCTTCCAGGTATCTTGTCCCTCTCTTCTTCTTGGCTTCTGTCTCGGGAATTTTCCCCTGCTTTTACGTTTTGGGTGAGCTTAGTCGGTCCCTCAATGGACTCTTCCGTTACCTTAATTGACTTCGAGAGCAAATTTCATGGACGCTTACGTGCAACTCTTGTGAAAATTGCGAGTGAAATTGTATATGGCCATTCAGATTTTCGGAGACACTGTGTTTGTACCATTTGTGGTGAATTCAGGTCAGTGTCACAAGAATTCTTTCGAAATTCGTATTTCTCAAAGCGCGTGGGCCTGTTCTTTCCGCCTCCATCGCTTGTCACGAGCTCGCGTCGCCGGGTGATGATTTGGTGATGGCAGCTCAGAATGCACTTCACTCTGGAATTCAAACAGAGTGCTCTGTTTTTGATCTCGTGGGAACCTTTGCATTTGTCTGATTAATGTTTCGGAGATGACCCGTTCCGTGCTTCTTCTTCATGTTTTCAGCTTGTTAGAAGCGGTTGATCTCATCCTGCAAGGAGCACAAAATCTAGTGGTGCCAATCGTAACCAGATTCACCACCAAAACCAGACGGAAACAGCACCAGAAACCCTCGCCGACGCCGACTGTGCACCACGGCCGCGAGTTCTGCTGGCTCACACAGGAAGACGTCGTCCGCTTCCTCCTCAACTCCATCGGAGTCTTCTCTCCGATCCCCGCCCTGTCGATCGACGATCTTGGCATAGTCAGTGCTGACATTCTGGTCGCGGACTACGATTCCCCTGCCTCTTCTGCCGTCGGAGCAATTGCCCGCTCTCTCGCCGACCAGACCTCGGTTGCCGTCATCGATGGGGACGGAGTCCTGATAGGCGAGATATCCTCTTTCGCGCTTGCCTCCTGCGACGAGACCGCCGCGGCCGCCATCGCCACACTCTCCTGCGGCGACCTACTGGCGTACATTGACTGCGGATGCCCGCCGGAGGAGCTTGTGAGGACGGTGAAGGCGAGGCTAGAGGAGCGAGGTCTCCAAGCTACGATCAACGAGTTCGCGATTTCTCCAAGCAACTCGAACCCCTCGTCATCGTCGGACGAGGAGTGCGCGGCGACTCCGACAAGCGTGCTGCTACGGAAGCTGGGGAGGTGCAACAGCCGGTTATTCAGCTACTCGTCGCGGCTGGTGAGGAGGTCGGAGGCGATCGTCTGCAACCCGAAGAGCTCGCTGGTGGCGGTGATGATTCAGGCGATCGCGCACCGGGTGAACTACGTGTGGGTGATTGAGGACGACTGTAGCTTGATCGGGATCGTCACCTTCTACCACATGCTTGAAGTGCTGAGGGAGCATTTGGAGAACTTGGCTTGAAGAAGCCTGTGGAAACAAAACAAAAAGGGTTCTTTTTTTGTTTGTTCTTCCTCTGTGCTTGAGCTTATCTGTTATTGTTCTTGAGAGACATTATAAGATATTTGGAAAGTGCAAGTGGGTTTTTTGAGCTTTTCGTGTCTTTTTAATCATTTTGGGAGGAAGGGCTGAGAAGTTAGGTCTTGGATTGTATAATTTTTGTTAGGACTGTTTGCTTTTCCTGTTGTAATGGACCCAACTTTTGTTCTTCATCAATGTTTTTGGACTTTACATAATTTGCTGGAGTGTCGTCGATTTGGACATCTTTCTCTTTGTCCATGATCTTATGAACCTGTTTGAGATCTTGCCATGTGAAGGCAACTGAGGTGCTAAGGTCAATTTGTATTTTGAGAAGAAACAAAGATATAGCAAGTACATCACGGGTCTATGGCGCGATGAGTCACCCTCATGTGGCCTCATGTGCCTGGGGATGCTCGAGCATCTTGGTTGTCCTTTGTGGGTTGAAGTCCAGACAGCTTATAGATTGACCCTGGTCTTCGTTGAGTGGTCCAATCGTGCTGTTGGATTTCTATCACAGTGGTGTCCTACTTTGACCAAGATCGAGCTGAATACCCCTGCCACTAGGTATTCGTGATTGGCATGAGTAGCTTTCGCTCAATAGGTTGGCAGGCGTTGTGATCCTGAAGGTTCGGACATTGAGAAGATGCGATTGCACCCCAAGAGAATGTATTTGGGTCGTGCTTCAGCGAGATTTTCAGGGGCTCAAGAACAGATATGAACGTGTCCCTGCCTTTCTGTGGCATGGCCTAAGGCAAGAACGCTTTACCTCGGTCATGGAATCTCTTTCAAGCATTTGCAAGATACCTTTCTGTATTATGAGCTCAGACCGCCTATTTGCAGAAACTATTGGCAAAACCGAACTGACTTGAACTTCACTGGGAGAGACTATACTCTGCTTCCAGAAGAGAGTTTAAGTACTCTGAGTTTGAGTGGAGTTACAACGTTGATCTCGGATGGAGTACAAAGTCTGCGATCCCCACAATTTGGCCTCGTGAATCCGAGCTAAATAAACTTTCGCACTGCACGGTCCAAAGCTGTATTATGAGTAAAACTACGGAATATTGAATTGATTGGGGGCTTTCATGATAAACCGATATAATGAGCCTACAAGTCAGTCTGACTCGAGTTATCTGATTGAATGCTTACAGAAAATGACAACTCCACCTAATCTCCATTTCTGCGTATAAACATCTGCAACTTTCTGGGCGATCTCACAGTTATTTGTTGGAGGGAGCTGGCAGCATATAGGATAATGCAAGTGATTGTTTAATGTCCGCATGAGTGACTAGTTGTTTCTTTAAGTTTGGCCTACAACTGAGTGACTCGATTTATCTGATTGAATGCTTATAGAAAATGACAGCTCCACCTAATCCAATTCTGCATATAAAAATCTGCAACTTTCTGGGAGATGCTCAGAGTCATTTGTGGAAGGAAGCTGGCAGCATATAGGAGAATGCAAATGATTGTTTGATGTCCACATGAGTGACTAATTGTTTCTTTAAGTTTGGCCTGCAAGTGAATGACTCGATTTATCTGATTGAATGCTTATGGAAAATGACAACTCCATTTACTCCATTTCTGCATATAAAAGTCTGCAACTTTCTGGGATTTCACAGTTATTTGTTGAAGGGAGCTGGCAGCACAAAGGAGAATGCAAGTAATTGTTTGATGTCCACAAGTGACTAATTGCCTCTTGCACGTTGGGCCACCGAAGGACCCTCTGTCCTTTGTTTCCATTACTATGTAAGTACAAAAAGAGCGCACGTTTTAGGTGAATCTTCCATGATCTTTGCCGACACGAAATAACAAATGATTGGAGGACTTATGATCAGTGAGTCATGTGCATTCCCTGTTAATCTTCCAGCAAAAGAGATACTCCTGTATCAAAGATCTCTTCAGAACGGATTTCTCAAGCTGTTATATCCATTGTTATGTCAAAATTAGAGTCGATTTGCACAGTTAGTATCCAAAACTAGGAAAATTATTAGGTACTCTGAACCTATGTTTAGTCCACTCCACAGGAATCGTCAGATCATGTAAATCCCAACATGGGACTCTAAAACCGACATTCATTCACCCGACCTCACAATTTGTCCAATGATGAACGAGGGGGTTCGTGAAAATCAAAGTGCCAGAACTTACAGCAGTTGTGGCTCTGCTTAAACTCATCAAGAAATTCCTTTCCTAGAAGGATCACCTAAAATATGGTGAAGACGATTACCATTTGCTCTTACTCTCATTTTACTCAGAGACCGGAATTTATAAGCATGAATGAAGCGGCAATTGAAGCAAAAGGTGGCAGCAGACTATATAAATGGAAGAGAGTGGTTTAGAAACATAATGAGGTGAAAGCAACTACAAGTGAGAATTTCCGTACAGCACCTTTGTTAGGAGACAAGATTGGCCCCATAAATTCCACACTGGAGCTTTATGCAATCCCAGTAAGGACATCAAACATATAATCTAACATACTTAAATACAAAAAAATCATTAGTTTCAACAATTGGAGCCAGAGTCTTACACCACTCCAGAGCTGCATCCCATTTCATCCACTGTTTGCTGGACAAATATCTCGGTCGGTTCCAGGCAGGCTCTCAGCATGTCGTGCCCGAGCTGTGCCCTCTCATTGTCTCCGAACCCAAACAACCGCCCTTTGCCAGTTATCACCACAGTGTGGTACAGACCGGTACTAATTTGGGAAATGTGGTGTGTCCTCAGGCTATCAAGGATTCTCGGCCTCATGACTTTATCGGATGCTCCTCTGTCTGGAAACCCTAGGCTGCCAAATCCCATCCATCCAAAACCATATACGTAACCGTGTTCCTCCAAGACGAAGGTTTTCCTCTTTCTTGCACAGACCTGCAAGTGAATAACCCAGCATTCAAGACTGACTACAGTTCCTGTTTCCCTTTCTACACCGCCTCCCTCTTTCGGAATAGGAATAAGAAAAGAACGCAAAAGGCAAAAATAAATCCTAAAGAACCATTATACTATGATTATAAAGAAGGAAAAAAAATATGAATCAGCTAATAGCCAAAAATAAATAAAATAGTCCCCACTTATCACTGAATAAACAAGGTTTGATATCCCGCCCCAGATTTGATCACTTAAAGAATATAAAGAATCGAAAAGCACTTTAAGTTTCTCTTAACTCAGTGCAGACTGTTATATATATATATATATATATATATATATATATATATATAGTTGCTGCATGCCACTTTTTGTATAGTTTTGGGCAACTGTTTTAACAAAAAGGCTGTCAAATCTTGCCAACTGAGGAAGCCCTTCTCAATTTGGAATGCTAAAACTTCAAAGATATATTGCCACTGACCTGTACTGCAAGATGGCCCTTTAGGCTCTCTACAAGTTCTGGGGTAGTTTTATCAATCTCATCTCCATGGCCTAGAGCACCACAATAACCTTTGCCCCAAGTGTAAACCTGATACATCCATTCAATTTCAACACCATATTAATGCCTTTGGCATGAAAAAAGAAAAAGGTAAAACTAGAAAAAATATATATAGAAAGGCACATCCTTTTTCTCTGTCTTTTTATTTGCTAGGAATCAAAAGGCAGATTTCCAATTCAGCGTAAGAACTTACAAGTCCATTAGAATCCAGCGCCACAGCATGCTCATCACCTGCAGAAACGTGCACCACATGGACGTCCCTCCTTCTAAATGATTGAATTTGACGGGGGTTGGACTCATTATGCTGCTCTCCATGTCCAAGACAGAAGTTGGAACCTGAACCAAAAGAGTAGAGCGCCCCATTTTCTGATACAGTGAACACATAACTTGGACCAGCAGCAATTTGTACCACAGGGCCTACGGCTTCAAATTGTTCAATCATCTTTGGCGTCGGCCTCTCCAGAGTGTCACCATGACCGAGTTGTCCATAAGTGTTGCTGCCACATGTATAGACATGACCATCTCTTGTGAGGAAAACAGTAAAATTAAGCCCTGCAGCAACCTGAAAGAAGTTTTAGCTTTTCTCATTTTGCTTCAGTGGGAGAATATGTACTCAAGGATAAGCAATATCAATTATTGACATGCCGAATATGAATATCTTTAACCATCTAGCAAGAACAAATGACACGCTTACCAACAATGAATTATCATGACAGAATAGTCAAAGTGAATAATAAAGAACTAGGATATAATCAGCAGTCCAACATACTCGAGCATTTACAGGACTTGAGTAATCAATGACCATGCATAATTTGAGTATAAAAGCTACAAAAGAAATGGAAAAACCAAAAACAAAATGGTTTAGATGAGTAAAGATGCGTGATATGACGACTATCTGCTGTTTCTCACTTAAATGGGATAAAAAGTACTCAAAGAACTCTCAACTAATTTTATCATGTTCCAAGCAAAAATCGAGAGAATAGACATGATATGCACAGGTCTCTGAGGATAGTCGTAGGACATCTAGAAATTAAGAATTAACAGCTAGCAAAATAGAAGATCCAACAATAGAATAATTGATCCGCATCCTAAATTCTTTGTTCAAAACTATCTTCCTGGGCTTTATTAGGGACTCAGATAAACTTCATAGTCAAGGGAGACACGCATGCATCAACAAGTAAATGCATTGCAAGAGAAAAGCAATTGTGAACACATGGACAGGTTGCATTTTGTCTCCTGGATAAAAAAGGGAAGCATGGCATTTACCTAGACTCGCAAAACCTTTAATATCCAAAATACAGAAAATTTGGTTTGATGGATCACCTGTTTGCAGGGAACTCCTTTCAATGCTTCAACAAGCCGAGGTCTAAATATTGTACGTGCTGTCTCTCTATGTCCACAGCAGTTGGACGAATTATCTCCACAAGTGAAAACCTATATCGATAGAAGCTTTTCTTTAAAATTATAGGGGTACCATGAAAAGGACAAAGAGGAATATCTAGGTAGCATACGTCATATCTATGTACATACAAACTGAAGAGCTAGCACCATGGCAAACCCCACAGTAAGACACCAACTACTAAGGTAGAATATTCATAACTGGAGCTCTTCATGAGAACATTGTCAAGCCCAACAAGTCAATGCAATAGTCTGGCTTTATACATATATTAGGGATAGCAACAGAGGAAATCCGAGATGACAAAAGCATAGATCATTGATGATTTTATTCTTTTCTGCCATCGATTTCCCTCTACTTTCCTGAAAGGGAAAAGGACACGCTAACTTATCTAGCCAAAGAAGGATGAAAAGCTACAAACCTCTCCAGACCGTGTGACGAAAGCAGCATGATTATGGGAGGCTGAGACTTGTAATACATGCGTCGCATATGGAAAACTTATAGGTGTAAATGCTACACATTGTGTTGTTTCAGCACCATGACCGAGAACACCACTTAGACTAGATCCACAAGAATAAACGGATGAATCATGGAGAAGTAATGTATGATATCTCCCGGTGGTAACCTGCATCTGCCGATAAAATAAAAAATGATGAGCATGAATGAAAATGAATGGATTGCTAACAGATTAAATATACTTTGGTGGAAAGGGGCAGGGGGAGACTACAAGATTCCTCATCTTTCTTCCCCCCAAAATGACATAATTTATCTCGCATTGAGTTCCTACCAAAATCATTCTTCTGATGGTTTATACAATTATGATCGAGTCATTCCACATTTGGCAGGTAAAAATCTCACCAAGTAGACAAATAACACAAATGATGAGACTCACTGACACGATTGTTTCAAGCACCGGAAGTTTTCTATGTTTTATAAAATTCAATATTAAAGGGAAAGGGAGAAAAAACATATTGGTAGCTCATGAAACATATACGGAGGCTAATGACAAGGAAAATTTCTGTTGGAGTCTTACTAAACTAAATGCCTGGAGTATCGAAATTCAGAAATTTTTAAGCTTCAGATAATTGAATAACGTATTCTATAAGTAAAACCAAATCCAGAGACAAGCTAATTAATCTCTACTTTCGCTATCTAATAACTTCATTCTCCAGCAAAAGCATAAAAAAAGTACATTACCCAATAAATTTTCTATCACAATTACCCAGCAATCAAATTGATGGATGCCAACTATCCCTTAAACCCCCTCAAAACACAATTAATTTCCTTAAAAATTGAAGCACTAAAGAAACATACCTTGCCAGAGGATGTTTCAACCATGTCGGATGATTGCTCCACAGATTGCAGGAACCTCAAAAGCCGCTTCCAATTGCCACCGCATCGATCAAAGATTTCCTTTTTCGATTTCAGGCTCATCGAGGAATATATAGGATGAGAATCACAGAGTTGATACGCGGCAAGCTCCACGAGCGATCGAAATTTGCTCGGGTGCAGCCCATGACTACCCCCAAAAGTTTTAGAGGTCAATTCTAAGAAAACAAGATCAACTGAACTGAGCCGGCCGCAGCTCAGAATCTCAAGAATCAAATGGGAGGGCAAATCCTCAATTGAGACTGACCTAAGTCTATCACCCATTTCAACCCCACAAAAACCAGCTAGATGGGTAAATTCAAATTGACCTCCGAATTAATAAATGGTAGACGAACGTGGAAGCAAGAACAGAGAGAGCTAGTATCGCGGAAAGCGTCAAATTTTCAGGCGAAATCTAAGGCAGTTGAAGCAGCATATGAAGAAGACATCCGAGGGAAGGAAACGGTAGGAAATTGAGCAGAGCAGAGGGGGTCTGGACGAGAAATTAACAGGTGGTCGGAACGACGGTTGTGAATACAACATCAGAAGAGAGAGAAATCAGGCCCCAAACTACCGACTCGAAGAAGGAATTGCGGATCTTCACCTGCAAAGAGAGACAGAAATTCGAGCTCAAATCAATCAAAATCCAAAACCCAATTGCAACTGCAACGAGCTCATCGACCCCATTAGAACAGAACAGCAAAGCCAATTGGGTGGGAAAGGAAGGGAGGCAGCTAAAGGCGGAATCTTTACCCTTGGAAAGGCGAGACGACTGGTGGGGACTCTTTTCTCCGGCGACGATCCCACCCCCTCCTTCTCCTCCACCGAAAAGAACCGAAGAAGGGATTGTGCGTGCTGCGGGTATGGGTCACATTTAGTTCTTGCTTTTGGTGCTTGGAAAGCGACGTGGGGGGGAATCGAAAAGCAAAGCGCTCGATGACAAGTCCTCCACTACGCGAGGAAAAAGGGATAAAAATTGCTCCTTTCTTTATAGACCGGCAAATTCCCTCGCTGTCACCACTCTCTCTCTCTCTCTCTCTCTCTCTCAAAAGCTTCGCGATCGAGCACTGTCAATGGCGAATTTCTCTCTTGACTTTTCTGACAGAGCTAGATAGAGAGAGAGATGGGGCGTAGGAGAAGGGAATTGGCGTCATTTCCACTTTTCTTTTTTCCTCTCGTTCAATGAGGACTCGTGAACTTGCGGGATTCGGGCTGATGTTCCTGTCTGATTTCGGTGATCATTCGCGCCTCGATGGAAGCGCCTCGGAGCTGCCACGTCGGCAACGACAGGATCATCTTCGCGCCACTTCGGGAGAAAATATTGGATGAGTGGAATACTCCACGTCAGCAATACATAATTCCATTAGGTGCGTGACACGTGGCAAGCGGGCCCACAAATCAAATTTATTAAAAAATCTGACTCTTCCCCTACTTTTTTCCATCCTCCGTTATCGCGCCTCCTCTGCTGCTCAAATATCCTCTTTTCCCCCCGTTTCTCTCTCCCTCGCTCGTCCCGCTCAAAATTCCTCCCGCTCGCGACCTCCTCTTCCTTCCTCCGCGACTTCGCCTCCTTTGATCGTGAACCCGCCGCGCGCGCCGGTTGCCTCCGCCTTCCCTTCCAGAAAACCCATCTGCTCTCTCTCTCTCTCCTCCGCGAGGCGCCGCTCTTTTTGTGAACCGCGCCTCTGCCTCTGCCTCTGCCTCTACCGCTTGCCTTCGCCGTCGCCTCTCGGAGCCCGTCAGTGGCTCAGATCCCGACCACGCGGCCGCCTCCGCCTACGTCGTCGCCTCCGAAGCCCCCATTGGCGATTCGTCCTCTGCCCCTCTCTCTCTGTCCCAAGAAACGGCGCCGCTTGGCTCTCTTTGACGAACCGCGCCTCCGCCGTTGCCTCCCGAAGCCACTTTGGCGATCTCGGGCTACGACTCGCTCTCTGCGTTGCCTCCGAAGCCCCATTCTCAGGTTAGGGTTTTATATGACTTGAACTTGTTCTCGTCGTTTTTGCCCTAACGTGAAGATCGGTGGCTCAGATCGGACCACGCGGCCGCCTCGGCCTACGCCGTCGCTTCCGAAGCCCCCATCGGCTATTCGTCCTCTGCCCCTCTCTCTGTCCAGAGAAATGGCTCTGCTCGGCTCTCTGTGACGAACCGCGCCTCAGCCGTCGCCTCCCGAAGCCCCTTTGGCGAGCCCTTGGCGGAGGAGCTGACGCTGGTGGTGATGATGGTGGGGTCAAGGTGTGCGCGTTCGACAATCGTAGTGCCGGTCGGAGTTCTGTGCCCGCCGACAAGTCGGAGTACACGTGAGTCCGATCGACGCATATGGGGAGCTTTCTAGTTCATTTGAGTGTGTGCTGCTTCGTGGAGTTTCTGCCAGTTGGTACAAAGCTGAAATGCTGCTTCAGCATCATGGGACTAGTGCTTCTGTGTAGTTCATAATGGCAAATGGTAATCTAGTGCGAGTCCTCATTCATACAGATGTTACCAAGTATCTGTACCTCAAAGCTGTGGATGACAGCTATGTCTTCAGTATGGGAAAGGTATGGAGACACCCTATATTGGAAAATACATTTGCAGAATCATTGCAGGTCTGCCTGGTTTTCCTTTCTTCTTCAACAATATGGTAGTGGCAATGACAGGTTCACAAAGTGCCTGCAACTGATATGGAAGCACTTAAAACTCCACTCATGGGCATGTTTGAGAAGCGTCGAGCTCGAAAGTTCTTTATATACGTTCAAGATTATGATGAAAATGATCCAAAGACACATGAGGGGATGGATTTGACACATGTAACAACGAGAGAACTGATAGCGTACGTATTTAAATGTTTTCCAGGGTTGACATGTGACTTCAATTTCTGTATACAACATTAATGCTGCATTGCAAGTGCGAAGTGTTTTGCCTAGAAGTTCCCATTCTCACAACTGATCAAATGATAACTAAATTTGCTAGATGTTTTACTGTCTTATACCAATTTATGTGCTGCCTGTGGTAGGAAATGGTCCTCTGCATTCCTATTTTGGATGTTGGATTGTAAATGATATTAATCATCAAAAAGAAGAAAAGTCTAAAACAAAGTTGGAGTGTCCTTATGGTGCTCTTACTCAAATATTTCTTTAATTTTCTCTTCTTCTGCATGATTTTGTTCCAGCTATCATAATGGGTAGAATGATATTAGCTGGCTGAGCTGTGAAACCCTTTGGTCATTTTGCTTCTGTTTATTTTTTTACAGAAAATATGGTCTGGATGAGAACACCATTGATTTTATTGGCCATGCCATGGCGCTCCATAGAGATGATCGATACCTAAATGAGCCTGCCCTGGATACTGTCAAGAGAATGAAGGTGAATGATCCAGTTTACCAGAACAAACATTTTTCTTATGCTCGTAAAGAGAAATGTTTCCCATTTTTTCTGGAGAGCTCTGAATTGACATTCCTCTTCTTCTGTCAACCACTTGATAGCTCTATGCAGAGTCATTTCCTCGTTTCCAAGGAGGATCTCCCTATATTTATCCCTTGTACGGGTTAGGAGAGCTCCCTCAGGTACATCCAGCGTCACAGATGCATGTCCAAGCTGCTGCTGCTGCAGTTTTGACACACTGGATTAAATCCATTGCTGATGCCTGACCATTAGCTTTGGATTCTGTTTAACTTTTTTTATTGTAATCCAGGCATTTGCGCGGCTAAGTGCTGTATATGGTGGAACTTACATGCTGCACAAATAGGAATGCAAGGCAATCAGGTCATTTGGTTCTCATTTATATTTGGACTGGTAAATATATCCTTATTCTCTGCCAATATCATGAAATTGGTGTTTATTGTTAAATTTCAAGTTAAATCTGCTACTTAAAGTAAAAAAATGTTGTTTTATTTTGCTGTTATATTGCAGGTGGAGTTCAATGATGAAGGCCAAGTCATTGGCGTCACATCAGAGGGCGAAACTGCCAAATGCAAAAAAGTTGTTTGTGACCCTTCGTATTTGCCTAGCAAGGTAATGAATATGATACTGCATCATGATCATCGCAGAGTGTTAGCAAACTAATGTCGGAGTTCAGTTTGTTGATGTAAGTGGTACTAGCTCATGTAGTATAATAAGTATATTGATTCCGTAAGATCAGCTCGTAATCTTTCTCGAGATAATTGTAGATTAAAACTTGTGGAGTTGGTTAAATAGGTGCATATCGGTTCTATATGCCAGGTTCTATGCATGTGGATCTTGTGTGCGTGCTGCACCCCCTTTATACTGATAAAAAGATCATTGTCACTGCATCAGTGCCTATGGTGGTTGACGTAATATTTATTTTGCCACTAAGATATGACTACTTTTCTCTGGCCTAAAGGCCCTAAACCTTGCAAAATGTTTTATACGCCACCCTCTCAGTCCTTTTCTTTTTAATTTTTAAAAACGTAAGAACCAGTAACAAACCTCGATGACCATAAAGGCGCATAACATGCAGATGCATCTTTTTTCTTTTGCAACAACAGTGGATGTCGTACTCAGTGGGAATATGTGAACTTGTGCAGGTTAGGAAAATCGAGAAGGTTGCCAGGGCAATCTGTATCACGAGCCATCCGATCCCAAATACCTATGATTCTCACTCAGTGCAAGTTATTATCCCACAGAAACAGTTGGGTCGCAAGTCAGATATATAAGTTCTTGTGTACACTAATTGGAGATTATTAGCTACATTTTCTTAGTATATTGAATGTGAAAGTCTGTTCGAGAAATGAAGGGGGGAAAAGCAAATCAATGATTATTGTCAAGAGAGAAATAGCTTCTTACTTATCCGTTTAACTTCATTTGCTGTATTTGAGGTGGGAAAGGAAATGAATGCAACTGTAGCAAGTAAAGTATCTTTCCCATGAGATCAATGATATTTTAATTAACTTTACGTAAACTATCATTTTAAGTCAGGATCAGAATCTGCTTGAGCCACATTTCACTTCTAAATACCATTTGATTTTAGTTCTTGAATTTCACAGATGGTTCCATGCGCCTGCTTAATAGGTTGGCCATGGATAAAAAAACAAAATCCATTTTCACAGCTTCTGATAATCTAAGCATTGTTCATTGTTTTTCGACTCCTTATTCAACTATGCCCATGTTTGAGCAGGTATCTGTTCTGTTGTTTATACTCTCACAATGTCACACCAAAGGGCAAATTCATTGCATTTGTTTCGGCAGAGGCTGAAACTGATCAACCTGAGATAGAACTGAAGCCAGGGGTTGATCTGCTGGGGCTTATTGATGAGATATTTTATGACACTTATGATAGATATGAACCAGTCAATGAACCTTCTCTTGACAACTGCTTCATATCAACTGTGAGTTGTGTTCCTCTCTCTCTCTCTCTCTCTCTCTCTCTCTCTCTCTCTCTCTCTCTCTCTCTCTCTCTCTCTCTCTCTCTCTCTCTCTCTCTCTCCGTCTGTCTCCGTGATGTATATGTGGAATTTGGGAACTTTCAATTGTATTGATATTATGTTAATCTCTTCTCTTCCTATGCGTGCAGAGTTATGATGCCACAACGCACTTCGAGTCAACTGTTATGGATGTGCTTAACATGTATACAATGATCACTGGAAAGGTAAGAATTAGCTCTCGGAAATGTCTTGCTATCAACTACGATCTTGATGATAAATACTTCATCAGCGCGGGGAGCATGAGATAATCTTTGACAAGTTCTCATGGGGGTCGGAAGTTTTTGAGGACTCTTTGGAAGCTATTAACATTAGAATTGCTTGGGTCTACCCTTCTCGTTAATTATACCTGATGATTATGCATTTTTGTCTGTTCCCGTGTATTCAGCCTTTAAGTTATGATCTAATGTTTCTCTTTATAAGGTAATCATGCATTTGCACTAGTTACATGATAAGCCCTGCCATGGCCTCCCGTTTTTCTTGTGTCCAATTAGTACAATAGAGGTGATCGGTGTGGTTAGAAGGGTGTTTGGCTATTTGCTATGCAGTACAAGTTAACTACTTTCTAGCCCCGTGAAACCTGCCCAAAAATTCCACCTACTGCACATTTTGTCTTTTTCCTCTGCTAATCAAGCCTATAGTCCCCTTCGATTAACGATCAAAGATGTCCCGAAAATGTAACATAATATCAAAGCTTATGCATTATTGAGATGTATGACTTTTGAATAGGACAGGAAATACCAAATAAATATAGTGTATCAGTTTGTCAAAGTAATTGTCAAATTCTTTGGCAGAAGCTGAAAGGCAAGAATACGAAAAACAGCTTTTATTGCTTTGAAATGATTGAAGATCATATAGAAGTTGTTTTTTAACTCTTAACATTTTCCATAGCAGCAATTCAAGCTTCCTTGAGAGAGAGAGAGAGAGAGAGAGAGAGATGCTGACAAAATTACGTTCTTCTGGGCAGGTTCTCGACCTCAGTGTGGATTTAAGCGCTGCTAATGCTGCGGATGAATGAGAATTGAGAGGTTTGGCGCATGCATTGCTAGTGCCTGGTTTGGAGCTCTGAGGAATCGGTTTTTGTTGTCGATGAATCTCTAGAACGTGTTTCTGGTTATTCTATGTACTATCAAGTGTCAACTGTGATAATTGATGCAAGAATTCACATGCAAAATGTGCAATGCTTATTTAAAATGCTACTCATTAGTGTCTGCTTGATAGTCTCCTCCGGTGATGAAACAGTCCATGGCCATGGAGACATTGTTGAAATATTACACGATCAATGTAACTAGATTGATTATAACCTTTTTCCAACTGAAACATCATGGACTTTATGTAGACAGGAAAGATCTATGGATCTTTGAACCTTAAATTTTATGCTTCTTGAAGCATAATATCAAATAGCAGCCCTTGAGGTTGTGGATTGATTTATTTGCAGTGGTTGCTATTTTAGTTTTCTGACCCCTTTTGGACACTGATGATATCTCAGAGATAATTTTCTTGACCCTTTCATCTATTGACGTCAAAATCAAGTAAAATACTATGATAATTATGTAACGGCTAAATGATGCTTAAGTGCTAACAAGACAACTCAAAGGCACTCATAAATTGTTCATCCAAAGCGATTATCCAAATCATCCGCAACGCGGAGCTTGAGCGCGAAACTTGATTGCGCTATAACTTTCTTCACCGAACTCCGATCCTAGCAAACTTACCATCAAAAGAAAGCTCGTTTTGAGTATTACAAAAGCCCCAACTTGACCGTCCCAAAATCGTGCCAAAAACCCAACGAAAATCGGTCTAACGCCCGCTGGTCGCGCACTGTTCACCTTGTGCGGCCAACTTCAAAAATTCATATTGCGCAAACCGTAAGTCCAAATCAAGATCCGTAAAATCTCATGGCTCCGTGACTCCCTAAACTATCAATTCTATATATATACGCAGTTCAATGACTCAAAAATTGGATTTCGCCGCTCAAATAATACATAATTCCGAATATATGAGCCCAAATCAAGATCTGTATTGTTCACCTTGTGCGGCCAACTTCAAAAATTCATATTGGGCAAACCGTATGTCCAAATCAAGATCCATAAAATCCCATGGCTCCGTGATACCCTAAACTATCAATTCTATATATATACGCAGTTCAACGACTCAAAAATCGAACTTCGCCGCTCAAATAACACATAACTCCGAAATATGAGCCCTAACTCGGAAAGCTTTTCCGATTGGATGAATGAGAGGCGCAAGCACTTACCAGACGTTGCGTTACGAAGTCAAATCGGGTATAGGTAATGCACCCTTCTACGACGTATGGGTGCGCCAGTTTCCAATGCTGCCACTCTCTTTTTTAAAAGAGAAACTTCATTCATGCAAATTGATTATGCGCACAAATGGATCTAACGAAGTGAGTAAGGATGAATAAGAGAAAAACAGCCACACCCAAGTTTTCAAATTAAGTGCAACACTAAAAGAATGAAATCCATGGTAATAATTGGAAACACAAGGATCTAAATATAACTTTGAAAATCATCAGACTTCGTCTTTCTACCATATGAAACATTAAGTTCCAGAACAAACAAAAACAAGTAGGCAAAAATAATCTAACATAGTTACTAAAGACAAAAGGAACACCAAAATTTGTGTAATCTTCAGCATTCTTGATCACGGGTCTCACTTCTTTGCCTTCTTCGGTACCCTGAAAGCCAAATAAAATTCTCTCAGATAAATCCAACTGTGGATAAAGAGAAATTTGCCCATTTTGTTGCATATACTTACTCGGCTGCAAGTGCTGTAGCTGGTGGTGCTGCTGCTGGCTTCTCATTAGGTCCCTGTTCAATTTAGACAAGGGAATCAATTTAGAATCCACCTATGATACATAAATACATTTTCAGTCTAGTATAATAGAGCTTGTAATTTTGCTAGCTTGAAACAAAACTAATCATGTTCAATAAATGCATGAGGGCTCTGATCACTAAACAAATATTATAGATGAATGAGCCTCCAATCACCACATGGTAAGTCAAAATACCAACGATTTCATTATAAGTAGCAGCCCAAAACAAATGGTAAGTCGAAATACCTTCAATCATGAATGAGGCTCTGATCACCAAGGCTACATATTGGATAATTTCCGAAGGCTTAAGAAGGAAATGACCTTATATATCAAGAACAACTTTGCCCATTTAATGAATTGTCTAAAACTTGAGAAGAATGGTAAAGGATAAGACAAAAAAAGAAGATTACGTGTGCAATCCACAAGCTTTGAATTCCATTAATTGTAGCACCAGATCGAAGACAAAAAAATGCCAACAGCGGATATCAGAACCCAAAAAATCTTTCTTTAGAATACCCAAAACTGCAAAAAATGAAAGAACATAGTGAATACTCAGAAGAAGAATGAATCTCTGCATATGGGTGAATCTTTACCACTCTAACAATCCTTTTCTAATGTGTATCGAAACAATGCCCCCAGTTAATCACTACAGCACGTCAAATGAATATCGAACTTGGTTCCTACTGGATTTGAAGCCCAACTAACAAAATTGGAAATATAAAAATATTTCTTCCAAGTAACAGCCAAGGAAATACAAAGGAAGATCTTTTCATATAAAAGGCACATATGCAAATCCCAAGTCACACTGAACTCATGCTACAATAGTTATCATATCATAGAAGGACGCAAAAAATATTTTATTCAGTGAAGGGACTTATTACGAGGGCTCCTCCTGACTATTTATGTTGCGACTGTGCATTATCTATGCTTTCAAAGGGGGATTCGGATTCATTCATCCCAGGATGCTGAAAAGAGTTTGATGACCCCTGTATAAGAGAATAACAAATATATTTACATTTTACTAAACAATATGCCTAGATCAATATGTTTCAAGTAATCCCACATCAACAAAAGGCAAGTTGTACCTGGCTCAAAATGGTTCCATGGGATTGATTATGGTACTCTAGCATCTATCAAGAAGAAATCATTAATAAATATTACAATAGTAATAAAAAGTTCAAATAAGACTAGATTCTAAAATGATTTCATAATAAGTACTTGACTAGTGAATGGGGAAAATCCACTCCTTGGCGGCATGACGTATGGTGATTGCATCTACATAAAATAAATTACCTCATTAGCGTAAAGAAGCACAGTAACTTGAATAACATACAAACTCATTGATCACCAAACTATTAAATACCTGACTAGGGACCGCGCAAAATCCACTCATAATCCTCGACGGCATGATGAATGATGGCTGTTGCATTCATATAAAAAAATGACCAATCAGTAAAACATAAATACAAATTGAGGACAAAGAGCAATATACCTGATTATGAAAATTTAGATTTACAGTAGGACCACCAATGTTGCTAGGATAAAAGACACTTCGAAATTGATTTGAATTACTCGAACAATCTGGGAAATGAGCTTCATTAGGTGTCGCTTGGATAACCAACTCTACATTACAAAGTAATAAATATGTTAATTGGTATCATGTAACATAAGCGGAAAATTTAACTAATTATATTAACTAGAATAATATGTCACTCACCTCGACTTGCTATTTGCGTTGGGGGAGTTTCTTTCTTAGATTTTTTCTTCTTTTTCTCACTTGAGCTTTTAAGCCTTCCATAACTTATTCCCTTTCGTTTCTTTTGAATGGGGTCCGCTACCGAAATATCGCATAAAGCCTCATTATCCTCATCATCACCAGCATCATTAGTCACAACCATACTTGATTTGTACGATGAAATTTCAGCCTTTGCTTGAACCATGTGCTTCCTCAATATTCTCATAGTATGTACATCTTCGGCTCCCATACTCATTAGTTCAATAGATTCATGCATTAACGTGGAAAATCGATTAAATTTAGATGGACCCGGTGACATTTGATGTGATTCATCATTCACAATCCCTTCTTTGGCACCCTTAGTCCATCTTTTCAAACTATAGGAAGATGGAATGACCGTAACCATCGACATGTTCACATTCAACACGCGTAAGGCATGGCGACAACCACCCTTTTGATTCAAATAATTTGCATTCACAAGAAACCGAAAAGTTTGCAGGGTCAAATCTAACAACATATTCACCTTGGCTCCCAATCCCCATACACTTGAGAGTATATAAAGAAACCGATCCATCAAATGTAGTACTTGAAATATGTTCAGATAGACTATGCAAAAATTCTTCATTAAACCTTTCAAAAATGGTACGGGTATATACTGAAGCAGCATGCGACAAGATCCCATTATTTACCTTCAATTTGGCTGTCCCACGAGAACTGTAATCATATTGACTTTCAACTTCTCTCATATGCTTTAGTTGTTCTTCATAATGGTGGACAAATTCTACAAGGGACAATGTCTTCGTCGACATATGTTGGAAGACATTATTGGTGCTCTCACTCCTTTGAGTTGACCTTATACCACACGTAAAAGAGTCATGACCAAAAGCTGAACTCCATTTATATCTAAGGTCATATAATCTCTGAAGCCACTTGTTATTCTTAGTACCCCACACCTCTTCCATTTCCCTCCATGTAGCTTCAAATTCATCCTCTGATTTGCATCTATACATAAGTGCTAAGAAATATTTATCCTTAAAACCCGGCTTATGGTAAAGATGCGGAATGTTTTGATTAGCATTTTTCCCAATGTGCCACGTGCATAAACGGTGCTGTGTATTCGGAAACACCATTCTAATGGCTTTTGCCATGGCTTGGTCTTGATCAGTGAATATGGTTTTCGGAGCCTTATTTCCCATAGAATTCAAAAACACCTCAAATAACCAAATAAATGATTCTGCAGTCTCGTCCAACAAAAATGCACAACCAAACAGAGTATTCTTCCAATGGTGATTAACCCCAACAAAAGGTGCACATATCATGTTATATTTGTTGGTACGGTATGTGGTGTCAAACACTAGTACATCACCAAAACAGTCGTAATCAAATTTGGACAAACTATCTCTCCAAAATAAATTGGTCAATCTACCATCCTGATCTACTTGAACAGCATAGAAAAACATTGGGTTGTGCATTTGCATGGAATGAAAATGGTTCAAAAGACTTTGACAATCTCCGCCACTAATAACCTTGGATCTTTCTGTTTGCAAAAAATTCTGACAATCACGCAGGATGAAACCTAAGTTTTTGCTTCCTCCAGCTTCGTTTGCCAAAAACTTATATGCTAAAGTCCCCCCAATGCCCGCTTTAATCATATCAACCAAAACACCCTTGCACGTGTCAGATATCATTCTTCCGCATCTAATCAAATGCTTTTGATCTTCCGGTACAAATGCATGATTATGCTCAGAAACATAGTCCATGACTTCATAGACACCATGATCAACCTTAAATTTGATATGAGCAAGACACCCACATCTAACTTCAAATCTCTCATATTTCTTTTCTTGATCAGATGACCCAACCGAATGCCCCTCACAATTACACAAAAAAGTACGCCGGGTTACTTCCCCTTTTCTATTTTTTACCGTATTACCCTTTCTCACTCCAAATCCTTTGCCGATTGCATAAGCCACATACTTATGATATGCTTCAAGTTCATTTGAGAAAACCATCCCTATTACAAACTCAAAATCTTTTTCCATATCACGCATCACATGTGCAAGATGGGAAGTTTCATGCTGCAACCAAATGAACAAAAAATGATTCAAGAAAAATAACATCTCATCCTTTACTTAAGAAAGCAAATTATGTTTTCTGAGTAAAGAATTACCTCTGAGTCAGCCATTTGATATCTTTACAAGTGCAAAATAACTGAGGTGATGAGAGACTATAAAATTCCCTCCTGATGAAATACAAAACAAACATTTTTAGAACACAATCACTCACACAAACATTTTTAGAGCACAATCAAACACAATCAGTAGAATATACAAGCAGAGATTTATTTAGGGACCCAATGTAATTTCTAAACTCCACATCATCATCAATAACGAATGGGAAAAATCATCTCAATGGGGTTTAACCGTTATTGGGTTTTATCTCTTACTTACTGCCAAACAGAAAAAATCATCTCAATGGGGTATCATGGACTTATGTCTTTCCCTCATTGGTTAGATAGTTTCATGTCTAGAGAAATAAGATTCAAAGAAAGTTCATATCTTGTGCATTAATCCACTGTGTCTAAATGAAGTATCTAGACAAGCTATTAAAAAACCAGCAAATCAATCACCATGTGTACCACAGAATGCCATATTCTATACACAATTTTCAGGATCAACTATACTTTTACGGACGTTGTTGTCATTCCAAAATCCCTAACATTCACATATCACATTGACTCCAAATGAGGCAAAAAACCAATTCCGTGAAGACGAAACAAACCAACCATCCTTTCAACAAAATAAGATGTCTATTACCTGTCTGCCAGGACACATGCAGAAGAAGTAGCAAGCACGCTTTGTCCCTAAACTTGGGGAAGAATCAACATCCTCACCCCTGACATGCTTGGCAATCTTGTAATCTGCCACTAGTACTTTTCCACCTCCACCATAGACTTCCAATGCCAATTTTGAGTACTATAAAGTATAAAATCAACCCCATAATAACCTTGAGGAAAAGAATTATTTCACTAGAAATACTAAATTATGCAAGGAATACAATTTACTCCTATGAATATTGCGAAAAATCAAAATGAAATCTACTACCACCAGCATAAAGTTAGATATGATGAAAAATCATACTAACATTGTGCGGTGTGACAAAAGTACCAACGTGGTGCATTAGTAACTCCACACAGTTAACCACACTCAATATCAAAGCCTTTATAATTTTCAAAATTGTTGCCACCACATATAGTCAAATTGACAGAACCATCCTCCCAGATTTGTCCCATTCATCGCACATTTGATCTACTTTTAACAACTGAGATCCAAAATGAGCATCCTTCAAGAAGCATGCACCATCTCCCTCATTTCTTCTCTCTTTGTGTTATTTTTGACCAATTAGTTTCCCGTTTGAGCAATCTCTAAGACATAAATCAAAGATGAAAGATTCCTAAACATAGATTTACTCTCCCATCTCTCCACTGTCACTTTCTGTACACCTATCCATTCGTGGTATGGTCATCTTGCTTCATCTCCCTATCACTCACTATGGTCAAAATCTCCTTCCCACAAACAACTCTTCCTTAAGTAGAAAAACCTCCAATCTCACAATCTTCTATTGATTCAAACTCCATTCCTCATTCTTCCCAATAACTCTAGCCCAAGCCTAAACATCCCCTGTTGAAGTCAAAGGTTTAGCAGCACCATAGCATGGGCTGGAAAATGACAGTGGCAAATGGACCAATTTCAGGGAAGCAGATGTGGAAAGTGGAGGGATGGCTAGCCTAACAAATTTTGAGAGGTAATTGATTCCATAACATTGCTTGGAGAACAAAGAAAGGGAAGACAGAATGAGAGAAGAGGACATGCGGATACCATTCTGCTCTAGGCATGACAGGATATTTTTTCCCAAGCAAAAAAACACAGGATTTTTTTAAGAGTCTCTCGTGGATTTACCTAGAGAACCTCAATTGGAAACTTTTAACTTCATCAATAACCTAATTGAACAATCAAAACTAAAGAGCTGACTTGACATTGTATAAAAAAAGCTCATTTCTGATGCAGTTATCCCTTCTAACAAATATAAAAGGTGACAGGAGATTTTTTCCCATTTTCAATGGTATTAGGGATATCATAGTCCTAGAAAATCAAGAGAACTTCCATAAATTTACCCTAACCACGATTGATCTAGTCACAACAGAGTGACTGATTGGTGGTACAGCATGAAAACTATTAGAAATTACCATAATGGGAGCTAATTGTTTTTATAATCCTTTTTCCACTT
The DNA here is from genome assembly GCA_031216405.1 of Syzygium malaccense. Classification (NCBI taxonomy): domain Eukaryota; kingdom Viridiplantae; phylum Streptophyta; class Magnoliopsida; order Myrtales; family Myrtaceae; genus Syzygium; species Syzygium malaccense. The sequence continues at coordinate 2,932,454 of CM062258.1, read as the reverse complement.
TTATCAGGAAACCAATTCCAAGTCCTCTCCAAGGACCGAGGAATATGCTTGAGTTATTTACCCATAATAACTTTCAGTCAGCTGAAAATGGCAGAATTAGTCACTTTTCAATGTCAATGAGATCAGTACAAGCACTCTAGATTTTGCTGTTCCTATCTAAACCATTATATTACTTCCATGACAAATTAGAGTACCAACTTAAGCTAATAAGTACTTACTTCCATGACACTATTATATATTGCAATCTCCAATTAAAAGGAGAATTTGGAAATACAATTGCTCGGTTAAACATAATTTTTTTTTGCGATAAATGGTTTCTAAATTCAATCTGCTCTACCATCCAACAAATGTGAAAGACCATGTAAGTTGAGAAAAAAACTCACCTCATGCTCTGGAATATAAACAACGATTGGCTGCTTGCATAATTTTGAAATTACCTGTAATGAATTTATGATTGGAACTGGTCAGTAGCTCAAGAAGAAATATAGTGAGTGCTGCTAGCAAATGAAACCGTCAAAATATAGAGAATAAGAAGACACCACCAGCTCCAATTAGCGCTAGAGAAACCTAGAAGAATTTACAGAAACAAAAGACTACTACGTTTGTCCCTAGATGATCCATCATACTGCTCAATTTGAAACCATAGTCAACTCTTAATTCTACCCAAGAGATAAGGAAGAAAAGAAGCCAACCCCTATTATTTCTATCTTTACCAAGGGCTTAATTTAAACCATGATTGATCTAGTCCCAGAAAATCAAGAGAACTTCCATAAATTTACACTAGCAAAGGGAAGTGCATCACCAACCTGTATGCTATTTATTAGTTCTTGAGGATGTTCAACCCTCAACCCTGCCTGCAAGACACAATAGAAGGAAAAACGACAGTTAATAGTTTCATTTATATTGCCAGTATCCATACATTTGGAATGATCTTACTATGCATACAGATCAAGTTGCCAAACAAGGCATTTCCAAAGATGCCAAACATTTTAGTAACCGGACTATATATTTGAGAGGATTAAGGGTCGCAAGTTGAAACAAGGTTGAAGTAGCGATCAAGATCACACTGCAAGAATATAACATTTCATAATTGTGGCTATAAAGAAGATGAGAGGAAAATATTAGCATAACAGCTGAGAAATTCATTGCCAAATTGCTTCTTTTGCACTTTCACGCAATCAATCAAATTCTCCTGTGAATACCTCCCGATTCAAGAAACTCCACGAACCAGCACACACTCAAAGGAACTAGCGGGCATGGAGCTTCGGCCCGCGCCGCGATTGTCGCACTTGCACACCTCAACCCCACCATCACCACCACCAGCGCCAGCTTCGAGAGCCGAGCAGAGCCATTTCTCTGGACAGAGAGAGAGGGGCAGAGGACGAATAGCCAATGGGGGCTTCGGAGGCGACGGCGTAGGCCGAGGCGGCCGCGTGGTCGGATCTGAGCCACTGATCTTCACGTTAGGGCAAAAACGACGAGAATAAGTTCAAGTCATATAAAACCCTAACCTGAGAATGGGGCTTCGGAGGCAACGCAGAGAGCGAGTCGTAGCCCGAGATCGCCAAAGTGGCTTCAGGAGGCAACGGCGGAGGCGCGGTTCGTCAAAGAGAGCCAAGCGGTGTCGTTTCTTGGGACAGAGAGAGAGGGGCAGAGGATGAATCGCCAATGGGGGCTTCGGAGGCGACGACGTAGGCGGAGGCAGCCGCGTGGTCGCGATCTGAGCCACTGACGGGCTCCGGGAGGCGACGGCGAAGGCAAGCGGCAGAGACAGAGGCAGAGGCAGAGGCGCGGTTCACAAAAAGAGCGGCGCCTCGCGGAGGAGAGAGAGAGAGCAGATGGGTTTTCTGGAAGGGAAGGCGGAGGCAACCGGCGCGCGCGGCGGGTTCACGATCAAAGGAGGCGAAGTCGCGGAGGAAGGAAGAGGAGGTCGCGAGCGGGAGGAATTTTGAGCGGGATGAGCGAGGGAGAGAGAAACGGGGGAAAAGAGCATATTTGAGCAGCAGAGGAGGCGCGATGACGGAGGGTTAATGGAAGAAAGAAGGGGAAGAGTCAGATTTTTTAATAAATTTGATTTGTGGGCCCGCTTGCCACGTGTCACGCACCTAATGGAGTTGTGTATTGCTGACGTGGAGTATTCCACTCATCCAATATTTTCTCCCACTTCGGTCGGGGGAGCGTTGCCACGTCGGACGGAGGGGGCGTTGCCCACGCGAGGTTTTGGTGTGTTTCTTTACGCACCGTCAGATCGTGCAACTGTGGTCACCTACACAACACTGATTATGATGCGATTTTCAACCCTTAATCCTGTTTTAATCTCTTAAAAGTTTTGTTAATGTAAATTAACCCTTAAAGTGGCTTGAAATTTCCCATCGACATACCCAAAAAAATTCCATTTTTCGAAAATTTGAGATGACTTCAAATGATGCTCTATTTATACAACTCTTAAAGCTCAAAAATGGAGAAAATTTGAACAGTACAGAACCGAGCGAGTAGCGTTATCCTCCTCCCTCCTTGCGAGTGGCGCTCTCTCTCTCGCTTAGCTTGCTTTCTGTACCCTTGTTTTTTCTTCAGCCTGACTGAGTTCATTAACGACCGAATCTTAAGCAACAAGAGAACGTGAAAGCTCGGGCACGGTCAATGTCTTAACCACCAGTTAAACTTACATCCTAATATAAACAAGAAGGTATCATGACCTGATCAAATCAAACCCCCTGTCGGAAAGAGTGTTCCCAATCGTGGGTCGGTGGTGAAAAATGAAAAGCCAATACTTGGAAGCAACTTCTGATCTGTTTGCCACCCCGGAATCTGCATATTTACTTATGGGTTTACTTGCTTTTTTGCCAGGCAATCCACATGAAACTTGATAGATAAGGAAGAAGCCAATGACTTGCCCGGAGTCCTGATTTTCTCACTCACAGTACTCAAATTTTCATATTTTTCTGAGCTTACACAGTCCTGATATCAAGCAGCTTCCATAGGCTTAGAAACAAGCTTACAAGCTGAGAGAGAGAGAGAGAGAGAGAGAGAGAGAGAGAGAGAGAGAAAGAGAGAGAGAGAGAATATAACATTCACTATTCCTACTCCTTGCTATTAGGGAAGATAGATCAAAATGTATGACTGAACGAGAAGAGACCTAGGTGCAACTCTCCCTCTTTTTTCTGGAGATGCCTCGAAAGTCTGCACTATCTTCCGCTTGTAGGTCGATATAAGCTGTTGACCACAAAGAAGACATCTTCGCTTCATATTTACGCCCTTGATGCCGTCACTAGGTATAGCAGTGTTAAAAACAGCAGATTGAAATGGCAACCTAAACCCGTAAACTAGAAATACAGATGAGAACCGAAGATTGGACTGGATATCATAGAAAAGGACTAGAATTTCTGTTGGTAAGTAGGAGGAATATAATATATGAAGCAAGATCCATCAGTTGGGTCCCTGAGTAAGTCTTTGCATCTCACTTTGGTCATTAAGAGTTTCCATGAGAAGCGGAGGAGCATATTGAGCTGTTCCTTGGTGCTCTTCCGAATCCTGGCAAAAGGAAAGTATGATCGTGTCGATTGACATCTCGACCACAGCAAAGAAGAGGCTAGCCACCACATAACCAAGACCCCAGCAAACCTGCAATGCAACAAGCAGAGACCGATGTAATCATCATCTTTCATGGCAGGAAACTAATATGGACAAAATTTTAGCAAATACAGCAAAATAGTTCATCCCTACTAACCTCTGATCAACTCAACCTCTTGTAAGCATATAAAGTAAATTTCAGACATGAAAGCACACAAGTCTTATAAATTGCTACTCATAAAGTCATACATTTCTTACTAAACTCAAGATATGCAGCTATATCCCAGGCTCAGTTGCAGAAAGAACAGCAGTCTCAATCTAGGCTGACAAAACTTAGCTAATGAGTTGAGTTATTGAGTGAATGCTAGTGGCAATTATCAGTAAATGCAAAATAAGTAAATAAATAAAGATTTTGTACAGAAAGGAGCAGGTTTCAAATCGTCCATAATCTAAATGATTTTGTGCAGTATCAGAAGAAATATTCATGTACCAATTGATAGCTTGGTGATACACGTACCAATACTGGCAACAGTGGAGAAGATACTTTATCGTGAGCAGATCTGTACTTGTGTGAATCCAACATGAGGAAAGCAAAGAGGGCACTCGACAGGCTGACACACAATTTCCCCAGAGAGAGAATAACATCTCCTATCACATTAACTCTCCCTATCCGAAGAATGTTGCTGAAGATCAATTCCGTTGCTATTGCTGATGCCCTACAGAAGCTTTTGCCCGTGATCGCTATCTGCAAACGCCCCAAATGGCTATCAAAGTGAACTACGCATAATAAAGAGTCATGGCTCAAATGGTTTTTTCCTTCTAAAGAAAAAAGGCTTAAAAACACTTACCATTATATAAGCATTGCGATTTACAGATTTCAGCGTCCACTCAATGCACCTCAGCAAAAACTGAGAGGAATGGAATGTGGCCTTCCCAAAAAATCCATCAGGTGTTGATGTAACCACTTTCAATTTGCGACGAACTGACTCGAGTATAAAGCGGATTGATTCCACAAATGATACAACAAGGGAACCCAGAGCAATGGACCCAAGGCTATAGCGGATCAGCCGCTTCATAGAGGAGAACACCGGAAGAAATGGAACTTCAGGCTGCATTTGTGAAGTTACTCAAGAGATTAAAGAAATATATACAAGAATATAACTAAATGTAGACAGATAGAAGTAGATAATCAATTGTGAGGTACACAATCAATCGGTGTGACACCATATCAAAGTTCAAAGTGTATAATTGGTCAAAAGAGATGCCAGCCGAAATAATCAGGCTTTTTGCTGAAACAGTTGGAACTTTGGAAAAACAAATTTTTCAACAGATAAAGTAAGTGATTCAAGAAGCAATTGCTAAAATTTGAACCTGCCTAAAATGTACCTACAACAAGATGGTAAGAAAACCTTGAAATGCACTCTAATCAGCATAGAACTGAATATATCTCAATTCAAGAACAGATTTGCCAATCCCAAACTCCATGTTCTTGAAAGCACTTCAATCAGTATCGATATGTTTTTCACTATATAATTCTTACCGATGTTTCTCCACGAGCCCAGTAATATGAAGCTACAGAACCCGCAATTACAGTTGCCGAGCATGCTATGATGAATTGAGTAGCCCAATAACATCCGAATAGGTGGAAAAAGATAGCAACTGCAATGTGAGGGGTGTAATGAACACTATAACCACAGCATTGATCACAATTCACTTTTTTCAATGCAAGATTATAAGAACAGCAGTTGGAGTCGCAATTATTCTGAACGACTTGACCAGAACTGAACAGATGAAGAGCAGCTGAAAGCCAGAACATATAAAAGATTGCAAGGATAGCATATGGCATGACTGGAAAAATTATCAGCGCCTGCACTTCTCCGATGACCTTCGCAGCAACCTGCACAGGCATCAAGTACAAGGAAGCAAATTTAGCCGGGTCAAAGTCTGCTATCAGTTAAATTAAGAACCGAGAAAAGACCATGATCAACAAGTCAGTATATGTCAGGCTGTCCATGACAGAAGGTGAAACTTTTCAAAAGAAATTCTATTGTTCTTATAAGAACATCGAGGGCCTTTCCTTGCCAATAGTGAACAATTAGTTACAAGGCATTTATGGTGCTCACATAGTTAAGAGAATGAATTATTTAGTTGAAACTCTTGATGCAGATCAGCTCAATTTATCGCGCTCAGAAAAGTTGTCCCAACATACTCGTCAGATGTAAGCCCAATTTCACTTGAAATGTTTAAGAAATGCATGACTGTAGTTGGCAAAGATTGCACTTTACTTTGTCTCTTCCTTTGATTAGTTTCAAAAGATCAGTTCAACATTTGGTTCTTTATGTCATTTATTTATTCATTTGATTTAAGATCTAAGACAAAAGACAAAGGACCACTGTCGGATTTCTTTATAAATTGAATTGTCGTGGCAGATAATCTATTTCTTTTAGTTCATATGTATACTTTTTAATGATTTCGAATATCTCATGTAAATGTCCATAAAGAGCAGCAAGCAAACTTGAAGCCTCCCTCCCTCCTTCCCTACTTTTTAATGATTTCGAATATCTCATGTAAATGTCCACAAAGAGCAGCAAGCAAAGTTGAAGCCTCCCTCTCCAATATCTCATGTAAATGTCCATAAAGAGCAGCAAGCAAACTGGAAGCCTCCCTCCCTCCCTCTCTGATATGTGTAGCTATGGAGTGGAGGATCATTCAATAAATATACCAGAAGAGCTATGAGCTAGGAAAAACTTGACAACTTGCTGAATTTTGTAAGCAGCCGCAGTACTTGCCTTGAGGACTGATGTTGCCATAAGGATGCGGCGTATAATGGCAATTGAGGCAAGGATGGAAACAACCATTATAAAGGTCATAAAAACAGCAACAGCGCGAATATGATTTAGCTCCTGGAATGAAATAATTGTTAAAGAAAGAAACAAAAGGAGCTTTCAAAAACCAAACGTAAATTAGAAAGACACCCACCCTCCCATATACACGAGTGTACGCATCATGCTCGCCAATGATTGGGGAAATTGCATCATTCCCGATCCATCCAGCTAAGAGTCACAGAAGAAAAGTTTAGAGATTCAAATACTTCTGCATACACATTGTGCAATGCACTGAAGCAGAGGAAATTGTAAATAGAAGAGGTAGAGAGGGACAAATTTTAGTAGACCAGTTTACAATGTGGACACATCATTGAACTTCAAACAATTTTGACTGAGGCCTGAAGTTACTGCAGGATCATTCTCATAAGCAAGACAAACAGAGAGACTACTCACCAGATATGCTGAGTCTCAGAAACTAGATAACTCTTCGTAATAAACCTTCCAGAAACTAAAAACAAATAGCGCATGAGGAATGGAGTCCTAGCTCCTTTATGCTATATGCTACTTTAGCATTTATGACAATGCCTGATGCACTTCCCAAATAATACAATCCATTTATCCCTAATGCGACAGAATTAGTTTAACCCAAGGAGAAGAGGGCGAATGTTATGACTCACCTTTCAAGTAGTAAAACATTGTGACTGATATGATGAGAACATTGAAGAGGGCAACTGTTATCCATGGCATAGCGGCAACAAAATGGCGAATAAGAAGAAGCCAAACAACTGACAAAAGGAGCGGCAGCAATCCGCCACAAACAATCAGGACAGGCCACGATTTTCCAATATCAGCCATGTATCTCTACAAGTGAGGAATTTCAAATGTAAAATCCATAAGCATAAATACATATTCAGAAATCTTCTCACAAAAACAGAACACAATGTGTGATAGAGAGGCTATTGCAGCTAATACAAAATCTCTAACCGGACATTGTAGAAAAATGTCAATGTACATTCTCTTATCTATGCATATAATTGGCAGGATTAACCCTATCTAAGCAACACGGCAAGTAATTCCAGCCAGCAAAAAGTCTATACTTTGTTAAAAATCTGTGCGGAACTTCTATCCAGAAAAGAGAAGGTAACATCATGTTTACCCAGTTTTGGTCAAAGACACAGAATGCTATTCAGGTGCTTTATTTCCAAAATCACAAAATCCTAACACTTTAAACATCAGCTAAGGTGTACATGCAGTCCTTAACCTTTATGATCGCAATTGGCATGGGTAACCATGACTACAGAAAGTTATGGATGTTAATTACGTTAAATGAAAGAAGGCTGCTGCTAACTATAGTTGTAAAACCAGAGTAATTCACAAGCATCTACTGACATTTTCTTTTGGACAAAAAACAAAAAGTGAAGAGTCAAAGGTTCAAAACCTTTAAGACAGACGATCGAGCATTGATGGATCGGTGAATGGATTTGTCTATTACTATGTCCTCATTAATCTTGACTCCTCCCATTTGCTGCCAATGCCGCAAAGACATATTTGATGCACGAGCTATGAATTGGCAGCTCCAATATACTAAACAAGAACATATGCTTGTGTCACAGTAAGATACATCTAATGCAACATAATTTGTATTAAATGGAAGGAAAAATAGTATTTGACCAGTGTCATACAACGTGCATCGACTTATGTCCCTCACCATTCACGCTTGGAAATATGACTGGGTAACAAGGTCCTTGAAGCTGAAGAGAGGTGTTCCTCATTTCTGGTGTGAGGAACTCGAAATAATCATAATTCCTATCTATCCAGTCTTCCATTGAAAGACGAATTTCTCCCTCTGGGTAATCGCAGACCCAGTTCAACGAATCGTCTGATGGAGTAGGGCAATCCAGCAAGCATATACTTCGAGCATTAGCCAGGTTGAATTGGCTGTCCTTCAAACCACTCTGATACACTTGGTTAGGATTCAACCAGTACCTAAGTTCTAACTCTCTTAGGCCAGGATTCGCGTGCTTGTCACCGCATACATTGCCTTTGTAATCCAAACCAAATGTAAGCCTGTATAGTTCAAATGAAGCCAGTTATGACAAAGGAAAAACTGGACCAGAATGCACGTGAGGTTGAAAAGTAAACATTCAAGCCAAAGTTCACTAAGTCCAACATAAACTCTGGTTAATTCCGGATTATGTAAAATCATCGACAGCAATATGATTGGACTCACTTAATGGCCTTTTCCTTCGTCTCAAACAACTATGGAAGGAAATATACGCAGAGAAAGCACCACACATTCTCCAAACAGTAGACTTTTCCTCCGGTTAACATTGTTGCGGTGAACAGCAGAATCAAGAAAGAGGCGCAACAATAACCCACCATAACCATCTTCCAACTAAGAAGAAAGAGAGAGAGGAACCAACATGTCTTAACGAGTATAGACCACAACACGTGCTGTTATGACAATTTGCTCCCAACATCTCAGACAAACTACGAACTCCAAGAAAGATGGCTCATTTCCATCTAAAATACTAGAAATTCTAAATCTTGCCACCAAAGACAGCAAAAATTCCAAATCTTTGACGAAAGCTCGTCACTTTTTCAGCAGCCAACAAAGGAAAACGAAGTACCCAGGAGCGGATTACACACCTCAATGGGTTTCCTTGGTTGAAACCGAAGCTGGAATTAACAATCATAGCCACCCAGAACGCGATAAAGAACACGAGGAACGCAATGTCCCTGCATTTCCGGTTGTGCTTTATGATGCCACCCATCTGGGTGCTCCCGTCGCTCGACGTGTACCTCCCTACGACAGGACCCAGAGGACCCCTCATCTGCACACTGGGGAGAGGGGGGGAGAGAGCTGGGGTTTAGGAGAGAAGGGCAGTGAGCGAGAGAGTAGAGTGGAAGCAAAAGGAGGAGAGTGTGAAAGGCTAACGAGCGAGAGAATCTCTTCTCCTTTTTCTTTTGACGAGACCAGTTCTGTTTTGGGTTTTCAGACAAAGATTTGTGGCATTTCGTGTTTTAAGTTCATGTAATTTCGAAATCCATGTCTGGAATCATGGATGGCGATGGAGCTGAAACGACTCGGCTTCTTCGGCTTGGCTGATGAGTCTTTGAAACGGAAGTTGCATGCAACGGGGCAGCTTAGACTTTCATAAATTCTTGTTTGGAGTGATATTTTTTTCTTAACATTTTACCCCTTTTTTTTAAGATCTTTGGGACGCACTGAGTTTAGACTTTCCTTTTTAATGTTAAGCAATCGAAAGTTTGACGTAAAAATTCATAATTTTACATGGTACAATCCAATATTTACAAATTAGTACAGTTAATTTGTCTTTTTAGTTTGTTCATTTTTCACATCTCAACTTCATATAATCAACATACAACGGCAAACACCGATCTAAATCCTACTACGCATATCACCTATCGAAGCACAAGAATAATATTTCAAAGAGAATCTATAGATTTTATTTTATCATTAAAATTTAATTATTTCAAATACTCATCTTAAGATTGATCCGGTGATAAGATCGTTCACATGTTTTCGGCTTAGGAATCGATGATTGGGAGTTTGATTCATGCCCTAGGGAGTTTGGATTTGAGTGCGAGGCCAGGTGGATTGATGTACTAGTTTCCTTTCAAATAGCCCGCGAATCGCAATTAAAGCCTTGGATTAGTAAAAGAATACACCGTTATGGATTGCCTTATATACGAGAAGATAATTTACTCACAAATTATTTGTCGAACAGAATTGGGTAATCACTCACTTTAGTGTTCCTCCGACCATTTTAATCTAACTGCCCCCTTTTACAATAGTCAAAAGGCGTTAGCCTTACAATCCGCAAAGGATTGTCTTTGTCTAAAGTTTTAATCAAACGGCTTCCTTGGGAAGCGCACTGCACAACAACTGGTCAAAATCGAAACAGGGCCGAACGAGAAAGCCGGGAGCCGAGAACGAGCCGGCGAGCCGCCGACGGCCGAAGAGCAGGACGTGGTGGGAATTGTCTAATTTCCTGAAATCCCAGTAAAATATTCGCCGCTTGCCGTGACAAGGACAGCGGCAGGGGGAGGGACCGCTAGAGGGACCACAGCGACACGTACGCGTGCCCTTGACAGATTGGCCCATCATCGGTGCATTGCCGTACCGTGTTCAAAATTCATCATGGGTCGATGATAACAAGCCCTAAGCAAAGGCCACGAGCAGAGCAGCCCAATATCTTGATCAAGATGTCTGTGTGACTCTGGGCTGACTGGCCGGAGTTACCGATTGAAGCTGTGCAAAAGTTCAGGCGCGGAGTTTGCCGGTCCTGGTAGATTTGACCGACCATGTACGAAGCTACTGTCGGTGATCTCATCGACCCTGACTGCAATGTTGCAAGGGCCCTGGACAATGTAGTGTGGTCTGATAATCGTGGCTCTGGGTTTTTCATGCGTCCGCCAGATTCGATAAGTTTGGGTCGCGACCTGATATGAGAATTTTTCCTGAAGCTTGTGCGGCGAAAGAGGAGGGCCCGTCCCCGAACTTGCTAGGGGGCGCAAGGGGCGAAGCCCCGTGCCACGTGCACCGATTAGGTTGTTTGAAGCTGTACCTTCCTCAGGAGAAAGATCTGCCCATCCCCCCCTTTCTCTTCTGGAGGTCTAAATGTCAACAGTGGGAGAATGGCCCACAATGATGTGGAAGAGACGTGATTGAAGGTTCTGGTAATTAGCCTTTGAGACTATGATGAGCCAGATAGAATGAATGGTTTTTGCTATTATGATTTTCCTGGAGACTCCTGTGAATCTTACTTTTCTGATGGGTTGAGCTGATTTGGAAAAGATCGTTATTCACTCTGCAGATTCTACCTTACACTGTTCATCTGTGCTGTGTCCACTGCTCCGGACCAGTAGGAAATGGAGCAACCGTGACGTTACTTAATGAAAACGAGCAAAATGGTGCAACTGCTAATTTAATAAGAAGGCGAATTCCCATTTCGGCGGATATCACTCGTTGTTCTCACGCTTTGAGGACCGTAAAGCCAATTGTTTACGATGCTTTTGTTTTTCCCTTCAACAGAAACCAGGATAGAGATTTTATGATGAGACGAAACTGATTAAGATTGAGAAGGCAAAATCATGCTCATCGCTTGAGCTATAACACTTTGTACAAATCAAACAATGTCGGCCTGCATATATACCCATCTGGCCTTCACACTAGAACTAATTTACATCTGACCAAAAATTAGTAGAGCTCCAAAGCAATACGATTGAAGCTAATCAGAACAGAAGGAGACAGAGCATCATACAACAGAAAAGAAAGACCGATAATCGGTTGAGGGACCGATCCAGCTTCACTTCTTGCCTTCTCAATCTACGACCGCTGTTCGCAACTCCAGGATAGGAGTACGCGTGAGGATAGTTGCTGAGACTCGTGCCAGAGCATCCGAACATCCGAGCATAGACCATCTCACCAAACATGCCAGCGTTGGTGCCGAAACTAGCTATCAGCTGCTCCTGAGGTAACTGTGAATGCGAAAGGACAGGGTTCGAGCAACGATGTTGCCAGCTTGGACCGTTGCTAGAGTTCAGATTCAGCGCACCAGGAGACGGCCTACGAGGTATGGCAATGTCTGAATCAAGTTTCTCGGAGTCACGTTCAGAAGAAGAAGATCCCCGGCCGTATAGTGGTATCAACGTGGAGGGTGAGATCCCGGCCTTGCAAATTGGGCAAGTCTGATGCCGCTGATCCGGTTCATCGGATGAGCTTTGCGCATCGAACCACCTATATAGGCATGGCCAACAGTACAGGTGGCCACAAAGGGTGACCACGGGATCGGTTGCCGAATCGAAGCATATGTTGCAGTCGAAGCACCCATCAACACCGGCATCATCGACCGTCCCCTTCCCCAACAGAAGACCCAGCTTCTGCTCAGAAGGAGCGTCTCTGCCGCAGCCAAAGCTTGACGCGGCCTCTGAAACAGTTTGCCCAGCAACAGCCATGCGATGATCTGTTCTCGGAAAGAAGAAAGTAGCCCTCTTGGATCGAAGTCGAGACACGACGCGAGACGGGTCAGTCGGACGGCTTCAGTTCAGGGTTCAACGAGAAGGAAGAGAAAAGATTGCCGCTTTCTGGACGAGAGAGAGACGGAGGGGGTTGCTGATAGATATGAGACAGTATTGTGTGCGCGCTACGTATATATAGAGAATGAACATAGACGTTTCCACGTTCTGCAGATAACCGCGTCGTGTGGTTCTTTCTTGGTTTAACATTCTCAATACGCTCGGCTGCTTCCTTCCAAGAGGGGCGTGGCCCGGTTGACAAGGGACCCTCACGTTCATGGACTTTTCTCCGCAGCCCAAACACGCCGGTGTAAGTGAGAATGAATCTTTTTCTCGAGTGTATTGGCGTAGCCATAGGTAGGTCGTGATCTAATGAATATTCTCTCCTTTGAGCCAACTTTATCGATAATACAACCCAAAAAATTCTTAACCGATGAGCTCGTGTCCCATCCTCTTAAATTAATTTTCGCGTTTCAAAAGATCCATAAATTGGACACCCATAGCATGATCATAATCATTAGATTCGCCAATATTTGGAGTAATGAACCTGGGTTTAAAAATGAGATCTTTCAAATGTCACTTGAGTGGAACTAAATTTCGATTTGTACCCAACAATGGAATGTTAAGTGAATTTGTATTTAGGACCTTAATAACATAGGCCGATAGTAAACAAAATATCTGCCTACAAGTGGTGGCCTTTTCATCTAGAAGCACACACGCACTTAATGGGCAATCTAGAAGGGAAACATCGGCGATGAAAATTACCCGTCAGGAGTGGACTCAGAATCTTGTCCTTTGTGGTAATAAAAGTCTTTAAACGTGATGCAAAAAAGTCACAGGAGTTGAGTCATCATCGGATCGAATCAAGAGCCGACGACCGTCTGGAAGGACTTGACCGTCTAGATGATCATCGCGTCACCAACCGACCCCCACCAATTGGAAATGGACAACACCAACGTGTTGGCTTTCCTCTTTCTGATTGAGATGTGACCTGGGTCCTCGTCATACGCGTGTGTGGGTCCGGCAATGTCCCGAGATTCAAATTCAAGGGAACCGACCAAGAAAGCCGACGTGGGTGGCACGACACGTGGCGAGATGAGGACTCTGACGAGGGATCAGGTTGTTTGACGAAGGGTGCTTGGTGGCGACGGATTAGAACGGTGACGCAGCGAGATTTTCCGCCTACGGGTTCAGAATTCTTGCCCACGAAATCATTTTAAATGATAAGCTTCGACGTTGCAGATGGACCCTTTCTCAGTTGCATCTAGCGCGTGGAAAGACGTCACCATGGAAATGGGTGCGTCTACTTGAAGAAGTAGAAAATTGAAGATGTTCTTTTGCTTGAAGCTGGAAGGACCTGTTTAGTTTCGCAACAACTTGTGTTGTCCAGAACTCTTTTGTTCTGCAACGAAGTTCAGCAGCCAGTTCGGCGTCTTCCATAGACGAACTGCTGCACTTCCGCTGGCTAAATGAAAGAAACTGACCTCCCATGACGGATAGTGACGCGAAAAGTAATAGGTGTTAACTCTGGTATCTCAGAACTTTTCTTGTTTGGCTAGGCCAGAGGGGAATCAGTGTTACATTCGTTGACAGTAGAGCAAAACGAACTAATCCGCTCTAAATCGACCTCTGCTCGTTTCAACTGCATTAAGTTTTGCAACTGGAACACAAATTTCAGTTTTTTGACAGCGTGTTGTCATCTTTCCAGTGATGGAGCTCGTTAGGAATCGTGTTGAAATGGCCAGAAATTGCGCTAACCTGATCTCTAAGGGTTGGAAGAGAGCTTTCAAACTCTCAAAAGAAAATTGGAGATTGTGACCGACAGGGTGGCTGACATGTATGCGGAACTAGAACTTGCGGAGAGGATGCCGGAAAGAAACGAAAGGAGGTCGGCAATTGCTTTCAAAATGTGGAGAAGATAATAGGTGTAGTGCAGGAGGTGGAGCAAAAGGTTGAAGCTGCCAACTTTTTGTCCCGTTTGAGTTTGGGAATGGGGAATCATGTGGAAGAGCTAGCGAGAAAGTTGAACGATTTTGCGAGCAAGGTAGATTTGGTGAAGGTCTCATGCTAGACGTGAAGCAGAACAGAATCTGTGAACTGCCAACAAGAGGGTCGAGTGGGAAAGGCTTTCCAAGCAAATTCCGGTAAGATTTGGGATTGCTTAATGAATGAGGAGATGCACTGCATCTGCGTCTGCAGAATGGCAGGACTGGGCAAAACATCTCTCGTGACGCATATATACAATAGAGTTTTGCAAGAGATGATATGTTTGATGGTGCTCGTTGGGTGACCGTATCACAAGAATGTAGCACATATCAGTCGAAAGCCCTTTATTACTTATCTTGGTCTAGATCTGAAGAACAAGAATGATGAGACGGTACAGGCCGCTAGAATGTCAAATGAATTGAAAGCTAGGAAACTCAGCCCCGTGTCATAGTCGATTGAAGAAATCCTATTGGATATGTCTCCAGAATTTCCTGGAATTTCAACCTTGCTGTTGCAAAGATTATCCCATCAAACGCATTGCGAGTTTGTTCTTCAGGCACATGCAGGCTCTCCAGATCTTGAATCTGTCTTATACTGGTATGAGTAGATTCCCAGATTCAATCTCTGACTTGGAGAACCTCCCAGCATTATATTGATGAGAATGTTAAGACATGAAATATGTACCTTCGCTCATAAAACTGACAGCGTGGAGAACGCTAGACCTCTATGAAAGCGGAATCAAAAGAGACGCCTGAAGGAATGGAAAGCTTGTCCAACTTGAGACATCTTAATTCGGGTCAAACAGAGAATATGAAGGACGTGCACGATGGAATTCTACCGCGGCTCTTGCATGTCCAACCCAAATTCAAAGCAGAGGAGTTAATCAGGTTGAGAAAATTGGAAGACTAACGATGATGGTTCGATGACATCATTGAATTTATCACTTGTGTGATAAACTTGTGAGGTCAATGCCAGGATCTCGATTAATGGGAACTGCTTTGGGAAATGTTGATCCTAGAGATATTGAGTTGGAAATAAATTGGTGACAATATTGGATTGTTGCATTGGAGAAAAAGGTGCTAGTCCAACTACCAGAGGACGTGAAAATTAAGGGTTGTAACGACATGGAAGTTATAACAATGTTGGGTCTTATAATAACTAGTGTAAGTTGAAGAGACGTGATCGAAAGTTGCGGAGCATTTAAGTGCACTATTCTGCTTCCGGTACCGTACCCTTTCCGCAGCTGCCATCCCACTGTCACACGTGCCTACTCCTGGCATTGGCATCTTTTCCAACCTTAGATTTCTTAAGATAAGCGAGTGCCCAAAAATCAAGAAGCTGTGCACACCTCTGATTATATCACTCCTTTCGAACACAGAAGATCTTGGCATGAATTGTGATGGAATGGAGGAGATAATAAGCAACTGATTAGCAGCAGAAGATAAAGTTAACGGAAGGGAGAGGGTATGGTCGAAGAAAGAGTTAGCAGCATGACTTAAACCAGCTTCCATTTTATTGCTCGTCTCCACTCTGCCAGAAGTCGACAAAACTCGTGTTGAAGAATTTATTGGAACTGAAGTGTATGCAATGAAACAAGCATTCTATCCGGAGTGTAATACTTTGAAATTGTTGATTGGAGAGGATGCCAGCTGCACCTTCCTCGAAGTGAAAAATCTCCCGTTCAGATTTTCTATGCATCAACTGTCAATATATGGATGACATAATTGGATGAGGCGACATGGATATGCAGTGCCGACTCAGTAGGATGTCTTGAAGTTTTGCCAATGCCCACCACCACAAACTTGCATCATAAGAAAGATTCTATACACCGTAACTTTTGGAAATGCTTGTTCTTTTGTTCCTGGTTATTTATCTGTCAATGTTGAAGTGGAGAACAAACAACCAAATGCAGGATATCTATGTTAGAACAGGAAACTCAACCCCAGGATGGACGTCATGAGGAGGAGAAACTCATGCACTCAAGTCCAACATAAAACATTTGGTCGTGATTTTACGCATGGCGATTGCTTTGCTATGTCTAATATTGCCCAGCTACATCCCAAAAAGTCTGAAAGAAGATTCCCGCAAAGCCATCGACTCCAGGAGTTTTCAAGGCACCTAATGGGAACATAGCTTGATTGACTTCTTCCTCCGTCACGTCCTCTGTTAGAGCATCGTGGTTCATATCCTCAGTTATAACTTTATCGAACCAGATGCCATCAAACTCGAAAATTATTGCGTAGATCAGGTGCACGCACTTTGAATCCATGCATAATATTGGTCAATAAGGCAGAGAGAATGACTTCTTACTATGGACTCCTTAATGATGTAAAATCACAGCAATCATCTAAGTCATCGATTTTCAATATTTTAAAAGTCTGATCTGATACAAGGAGTGAATGCCTTTTATTCAGCCATAATCACATACCACATCATTTAGTAAACTACGTTTTTCACTCTCTACTCCTGTTTCTATGTACTTGTTTTGTCGATGTCCTCCTTTGTTGATGTCCTTGATGCATTCGAACTATCTTGAATTACTCGTCTCATCGAATGATGTTTATTAAAGAAAAAAGCAATTTATTTTGAATGGATTCGTTACCACGAATCTCTGCCAAAAGCTTTTCCACTTTTCATTCGATTTTCTTATATCAAAGAACACCTTGTTTTCAGTCCGTAAGTTAAACTCTGAGAATAATTTTTCCTGGTTTTTTCAACGAAAAATGATCTCAAAAAGATTACTTTTGTTTGTGCAGATTATGGAACAACAAAATTCATACCAACACACGAAGTGTGTTTCATGTTGAGTCAGCCACCCGAGTTTGGATTTGCACCATACCAGAAGTCCTTTAAGAGGGTAAGTGGGGGCACCTCATGCGCTTGGAATTTCTCGACAAAGGAAGAACATGTCCTTGGGACGTTCCAACTCTTGCCATTTGCTTCTTTTCCTCAAACTAAACTAATCACGGGCATACTCAGCCTAGTGAAGGAGTCAAAAAGAAAACAAAGGGAAAGAAGTTAAAATTTGCTTAAACTAAATAGACTATTCTTCATCCCTGAAGACTTTTGACTTTTGAGGCATCACAGAACCATGAGCCATGTGACGTGTGTAACTGTGAAGTTTCCTCTGCTTCTTGTTCTTCTCAGTTTACCATTTCCCTGAAATTCCCTTCTCTTTGTCGCAACAGCCAATCCACTCTATCCTCTAGATCGAACCAACCCAAGATATGGTACATGACTTACCCTCTTCTTCTTGGTTTGGGGTGTTAAAATGTCTAACCCAGGTGGAGGAAGGTCACGTATGTATAAAAAGAGAATATAAATCTGTAAACAAGCTGGATACTTAAGTACCCCTTACGTACAGGAGCCACACACAAAATAAACTGGGCAATTTAAGTTACTAGGTAGAGGAGATTACAAATACACACCCTGAATATTCATTTGATTACAAAATTATCTGTCTTCCAGAAGCGTTGGTTCATGAGAGGCGATATGATAATGAAGCAGAAAAAGCTAAAGAGGACTAGAACTAGTCTCAAATATCTTTTACAAATTATATGTTTATCAGCACGAACGCAGCAACTAGTTTTTGACATGAAAGCTAACTTTTACAGGCGTATGACAAACGCCTCAAATGTGAGCCCAAGACTTTGGCCATCTTCCGAGAAGGTGCATGGAAGACTCTTGATGATAGTTCTATAGTTTGTCGGGCTCGGACAATTATGCAAGGTAAGTTCATGGAATGTGAATACGAGATAACAAGGTAGAAAAGACAAATGAAACACTTCTGATCAACTAAAGCCATCTTCCAGGAAGGTGTTCCCCGGAGACCCTATGCCTCGACTTTCGCTTCAGGCCTTTAAAGTGCAGAGCGACTGCGAAGTCCACTCTGCTTCTATTGACTACAGCATTTTCCTCGACTTTGGCTTTTCTCTTGCAGCCATTCCTTCCTTTTACTCTCCCTATATTTTGTCTCTTAGTTCCATTGTTGAATTAATCTCTTGTTGCGGTGTTCCATTTGGAGGATTATCAGCAAGTTTTTACCAGGTGAGAGCTTTAGATTAGTGAAACTTTAATGCTTTTTTCCCTATAATTTCATGCTCTCATGTAACTAGTACTGGTAAATTGTCAATCCAACTTTTCCTTGATTTATTCCACACATCCTTCACAACACTGTCCGTTCCTTGTTCTTAATTCTCGTTTAATGAAAAAGTTCATGAGCTCTCACAACACTGTCCTGCAATTGTGTAGCATTGACAAAAGGCACATTGATTAGGAGAGATGATATCAGGAAGAAACAGATTCTGCCTATTCTCAATGATTTGTATATGATTTCACAAAGCTACACAAACCAATTGGTCTAGAGTGACAAAACTCCTCAGGGAGTCGATTTTCGAGAATCAAAATGATATATGTCGAGTTGATTAGAGAAGGAAGCTGACCTTCATGGAAGAAACCGATGACTTCTTTAGCTGTTAGAGGCCAAACTACACTTCATCCCAAAAAGTCGGAAAAGAAGATTCCTGCAAAGCCATCAAGTGCAGGAGTCTTCAAGGCACCCAACTGGAACACAGCTTGCTTCACTTCTTCCTCTGTCACATCCTCTGTTAGCGCATTGTTCTTATCCTCAGTTATAACTTTACTAAAACTAGATGCTATCAAGCTCAAAAATTATAAGCATAGATCAGGTGCACGGACCTTGAATCCATGTGTACCGCTGAATTTGGTGGGTTCCGCGCGTAATAATGGTCAATACAGCTTGGGTGAATGAATTCTCACTATAAACTCCTTACCAAATGACGTAAAATCACTGTGATCACTTATGTCATCTTTTTTCAAGTTGGATCTGATACAAAGAGCGAATGCCTTTAATTCAACGACATTCACATGCCATATTATTTTGTAGACAAGATTTGGTGCATTTTTCGCTTTCTCTAGCCCTGTAATCTGTGTATTTGTTTGGTTGATGTCCTCCTTTGTTAATGTCTTGACACATTCGAACTATCTCGAGATGCTTGTATAATTGATTTGGTGGATAGTCAAACGATGTTTATAAAGAGAAAAGCAATCTATTTTGAGTGGCTTCATTGCCCCAAATTACGCGAAAAGCTTTTTTACTTTTCATTCGATTTTTTTTTGTATCAAATAGTACCTTGTTTTCGGTCTATATGTTAATTTGAGAATAGTTTTTCCTTGTTTTCCTTTGAAAACTTGTCTGGAAAAGATTACTTCTGTACGTGTGGATTATGGCACAACATAACTCATACCACCACACGAAGAGTATTGCATGTTGAGTCAGCCACCCAAGTCTCGATTTGCATCTTACCAGGGTCCTATAATAGGGTTAGAGGGGGTAGCTCATGGGCTCGGAAATTTCTGAACAAATGAAGAACATGTCCGTGGGACGTTCCAACTCTTGCTAACTTTCGACCATAAAAGAAAAAAACTCTTGCCAACTGCTTCTTTGCCTCAAATTGCAGCAGGGTCAAAAGCAAATTAATGCTCTAGTTTCGTATAAAAATAAACGATTTGGAAAATATTTGCCTAAAAATAATAATTTGTATCGTTTATAAAACTGAATGAACGAAAAAAAAATTTCATCATCTTGGAAAATATTTAGGCATAAGTTGCTATCGATAATGAAGACTTTTTATATCGACTAATTATTTCAAGCGATTTAAATGATCACTTTTAGAATTTTTTTTTCAAATCACTCATTTTCTGCGAAACAAATGGAACCTGGAAATTGTTTTTTTGACTTTTCAATGTTTGGATAATGGAAAACTAATTGTTCTGTGGAAAACGTTTTCCATGGACTAAAAACAACAAGCTTAGATTGAAGGAAAACTACTTTATCTTCTAACAAGAAAATAATCACTTTCCTTAAGTCACCAAACACATGAAAACTGCGGAAAATAAATTTCTTTATCATGAAGTTTTCAATGAAATAAATGCACTCTAAGTTGTCGATTTGGAAATTCCACAAGAAAAGCCAAATCAAGGCCATATGCTTCTTCTTTTTCTCTAGAGTCCTTCCAATTTCATTCTTGTCTTGCACCTCGAATACTAACTCATAATAAACACTCGAAAATACTGAGGTACTCAATTATGGGATAAATTCAACACATAAATGCTGAAAGCTAAAAAATTTTGTTCCTGGAATACTAATTGACAACATTTTTGCCCGTATGTTCTCAGCAGTCTCACAATGGGCGTCGACAAAATTCTGGGAATCGCCAACAATGCCATCAGTCTTGTTCAGAAGGTCAGCGATGTCAATGGAGTCAAAGTGAAGATGGATTCTCTGGAAATGAATATGGGAATGGTGTCAGCCAGGAAGGTTGACATAAGTATCCAACTAGAGCAGGAAGAGAGGAGATCGGGAAAGAAAAGGAAGAAAGAAGTTGATTTTTGGATGCAAAGTGTAGCCTCACTGGAGGATCAAGTCCACGAATTAGGGCGAAGAGTTAAAGAGGGACATTTCTTTTCTCATCTCATGTTGGAGGCTCAGGTGAGTTGCCTTGCGGCTCAAGTGGAAAAATTGCACGAGAAGGGTAGATTTGATAACGGTCTCACGCTGGATGTGAAACTGGTCCGAGGCTATGAATTACAACTCGGCGAACTAGTGGGACAAGCTTCTCAATCCAAAAGGGCTGAGATCTGGGATTGCTTGATGAACGACGAGGTGCTCCATGTTGGCGTTTGGGGACAGTGGGGAGTGGGCAAAACCTCCCTTGTGAAGCATATACATGATCAAATAGTGCAAGATCGTAGCAGGTTCGATGGTGCTTGTTTGGTCAGTGTATCGCAAGAAGGCACTGTTGGTATGATACAAACTGATATTGCGAACTATCTCAAACTAGATTTGACAGAGGTGAGCGGTGTTTACTGGGGCGCAAGACTGAAGGAGGCATTGCAGGGTAGGAAACTCCTCCTTATCTTGGATGACGTCTGGAAATATTACTCTTTGGAAGAACTGGGGATAGCCCTGGAACGAAATGGATGTAAACTAATCATGACGTCGCGATCGAGTGATGTGTGTGAGCAAATGAATTGCCACGAGCTTGTCCATGTGGCAACTCTTCCTGAGGAAGAAGCTTGGTGCTTATTCACAAAGAACCTAAATTACGATGCGCCTTTTCCTACTGGCTTAGAAGAGGTAGCCCGAGCAGTTGCAAAAGAATGTGCGGGTCTTCCACTTGGGATTGTGGTGTTATCTGAAGTCATGAGGGGGAAGAGGCACATTCATCAGTGGCGGAATGCATTGAGAGAGCTACGGGATTTGAAATTTACTCCAGAGTTTATGGAAGATGAGGTCTTTAGAGTATTAACTTTTAGCTGTCATCGGCTGGATTTGATTAGGCAAGAATGCTTTTTACAGGTTGCTTTATACCCTGAGGACCATAGAGTTACGAAGAGGAAACGTGTTCGATATATTACTGATTCCAAAATCATTGAGAATGAAGAGGAGAGGCAAGCACAGCTCGACAAAGGCTACGCAACTCCTGATGAATTGGTGAACGCATGCTTATTGGAAGGAGAAACAAACGGTGGTGGTTCACGTGTAGTAAAGATGCATGATTTGTCAAAGGACACGGCAATCAAAATGACAGACGGTGAACTCATGGTGAAAGCTGGTCTAGAACTGAGTGAACTACCAGAAGAGCCACAATGGAAGGAGAGACTCAAGAAAGTTTCGGGTTTGTTCAACAAGATTGGACAAATCGGACGGCTCAAATCCTCTCGATGTCCTAAGATTTCGACCTTGCTCGTGCACATTTCAGATTCATTCATTAAGCACATGAAGGTTCTTACAACATAATTCCATACTCCATTTCTCTACTTAGGGTCGACGCCTGGGCTTGATGACTGGGATGTTTGGTTGGGATTCAAAGATCTCCGAGATGACTTCGTCTTCATGGACTCAAAAAACAGGCAACGATATGGAGGAGGTGGATAGGGGAGATGCGGATTCTCAAACAGTAGGAAGCGAAGAAGTGGCAGGTTAGTATATCGACTGTGGTGGGAGCATGAAATTGAATCACTTTGAGCTTCCCTTTGAGCCTTTGACTCCCTTTTACCGTCTCCCAAAGCTGTGGAAGCTTTATGTACATGATTTCCGGAAAGTGACGAGCATATGTAAGGGCACAGCCCAAGTTCTCTTTGGAGCTATTCTGAAACTCCATCAATGCAACATGTTTGGGTGCACTGGAAATAAACACCTCTCCAATGTTTTCACTAACCTCCCTTTTATCTGACTTCCGGAGTAAGAACTGAATGCAACGATCAATTGACTCGCTTTCCACCCTCGTTCTTGCACACCCTTCGCTCTCTTTATCCATCCCCGTCTCTCGGAGAAGTGAAGCAGAATTTCGAGCACGGAAACTTGGACTTCTTCATCATTAACAACAGTAACGGTGGAGAAGATATGCATGCTCCTCCTTCGTGTGTGTGCTTGATACAACTCGTCCCAGAACTCTCAATCTAGCAGCTCTAACGACTTATTCCGGCAAAACCCGAAAGAAAAAGGGTTTTGCACATAATCTACAAGAGCGATCATACATCCTTCAAACAAAACAAGCCGAAAGTGGTCTGAATACCAGTCAATGGCATCCGTATAATAATTTAACAACAATGAGGTGATTTTTTTAGAGTCTCATTTGGGAGCATTTCGGATTCGATATAATCGGAGAACCAATCATTTTCCAATCTTCAATCAGTTCCTTAAAAGGAGCCAAAGAAACGACTACATCCCACCATGTTCCCACATACATTAGCATTTATCCTTGACTCCATGCGCTGCGGTGAACCAGAACCTACTATCGAAAGGTATTACCATCTGCCAACATATGTTTGTGAGCCCTGTATTTTGTAGATCATCCGGACGAGTAAATGACTCAACATTACCTTAGGAAGCAAAGCACAACCTGATATCAGCGGTATGCGAGTCACAAATTCTCTCGTCCTCGAGCTGTGAGCAAGGGATGTTATCATTTATCCTTTCATGCATAAATGGTTATAATCTCTCCATCTTATGGAAGGACTAAATTGATAAATTATCAAAATATTTATGTCTTTATTGGTATAATTGAAAGGTTTATGACTGATTTTGCAAACGGTTAAATGGTCTACGACTAAATTGACACAATTCAAAAAGTTTATAATTGAATTGGCCATTATATTGTAAGATAGAATTAGGATTTTTTGAACAATTTCCCCTATTTCCTAGATTATGTGTTGATATTTTTCTATAATTTTTATCATTTCTTTCTTGGAAGATTTAGTTCTCCAGCTTTTATACAGAAAATATAAGTTGAATCAATCAGCGCGCCAATTTCTTTAGGAATGGTATCCTCATCCTCATTATCCTGTTAAATCCATGAAAAGTAAATGAATAATAAGTAATAGTCATAGGATTGATAAAAAAAGACACTAATTAGTAATGTAAAAGGTTAATACGATGAAAAATCCAAAACTGGTGCACCTGTAATAATACTATCCCGAATTATTTTTTTGACCACAAAAAACCCCAAACTAGTATACCTGTGACAATTTTAACCCGAACTATTTTTTTGATCACCCAAAATCCCATACTAATACACATATGACAATTTTACCCCGAACTACCTCAAACTGGTATACCTGTGATAATTTTACCCTCCGTTAGTTTTCATTAAATTTTACTATCAAATTGCTAAATTTGATAACACGTGAAAGTTGACGAGTGTACCGGTTTGAGATTTTACCTCTCTGTTTGTCACAAGTTTATCAATTTGTGATTTTTGTTGATATTAATCTAATTTAATGACATTAGTGGAGGGTAAATTTGTAACAAATGTATCAGTTTGGAGTTTTTAATAGTTAAAAAATTAGTTTGGGGTAAAATTGTCATAGAAGTACCAGTTTGAGATTTTGGTAGTCAAAAAATTAGTTTGGGATAAAATTGTCACAGATGTACTAGTGTGGGAGTTTTGATGGTAAAAAAGAAAGTTCTGGGTAAATTTGTCATATGTGTATTAGTTTAGAGTTTTTGGTGGTCAAAAAATTAATTCGGGATAAAATTATTAATAATGTACTGATTTGAGATTTTTCGTGATATTAATTCTAATGTAAAACATTGATCGCTTTTTGCTTTCTCACAATCCGCACCGTTCAAATCACTTGCTGACTTCCCTACTGTCTTTTGAGCTTTTTCATAATACAATCATGAACGTTCCACAAGCCGTACCTCAACTTCAACACGAAACCTAGAAAATCGTGGCATACGCATGTATTTGTCCCAATTGCAAGCTCGAATTTAATAGGTAAACCAATATCGTCTACGAAGATGCAAAAAACTTAGGATCCGTTTATTTGAAAGAAAATTATTTTCGAAAAATTATTTTTCGAATTTTTGATATTTTGATGACAGAAAACTAATTGATTTATGGAAAACATTTTCCATGTATTGAAATGGGAAAAAGCACTAAAGAAGTATTAAACTTATTATACTTGTGCCAATTCAATCATAAACTGTTTAATTATATCAACTGAGTCCTAACATTTTGGCGAATTGCCAATGTAGTCCATCTGGTCAATTTTGATCAGAATCCGCTGACATAGATGTTGGCAATTTTATATGGCATGACCAGCGCCGACACGTACAAATTTTACAATTTTTTTGAGTTTTTAAATATTTTTTCTTTTCTTTTCCTTCTTTATTTTTTGTACAACTTTGGCCCAGCGAGAGTGGTTTGGGCAAGGGCTTCTACATCCTCGCCAACCACAGGCAAGGCGATCACAAGCGAGAGGCTTGCGGCCCTCGTCGGCCACAGGTGAGGGCCGCGATGCCCTCGTTGGTCACGATCCTCTCCTAGATCCAAGTGAGGGCGTCAGCCCTCGCCTATGGCTAGTGAGGGGTGAAGGCCCTTATTTTGACCTTGCCTATGATCGGCGGCTTTGTCAGTCCACAGTTGAGGAAAAAAAAAAGAAAAGAAGGAAAAAGCAATAAAGTTTTTAGAAAAAATAAATATAAAAATTTTAAAAATTATCTATGTCAGCACTAGTCGTGCTACATAAGATGACTAACATCCATATCAGCGATTTCTGGCCAAAACGGGCCCAATTGAATACATTGACAAATTGTCAAGAGGTTTATAACTCAATTGGCACAATTAAAAAGTTGAGAACTGAATTGGCACAAATGTAATAAGCTTAGGACTTTTTTGATACTTTTCCTATTAAAAACAATGAGCTTATACTAGGAAAATGACTTTCTTTTCTAACAATAGGGAAATCACTTTCTATAAATTACCAGATAAATGAAAACTAACTATTTTCCTTGAAAATAATTTTCATGAAAAATATTTTTATTTATCATGAAATTTTCAGTGAAACAAATACACCCATTATTGATAGTTA
The DNA here is from genome assembly GCA_031216405.1 of Syzygium malaccense. Classification (NCBI taxonomy): domain Eukaryota; kingdom Viridiplantae; phylum Streptophyta; class Magnoliopsida; order Myrtales; family Myrtaceae; genus Syzygium; species Syzygium malaccense. Next base: position 2,906,631 of record CM062258.1, on the reverse strand, counting down.
ACAATTTTGATGCACTTAGCACAATCCAAGTTTCCATGTCATTCGATTAGAACCTAAGAAATGTATAAAGAACCGTTCTTTCTTCGAACGCTCTTGATAGTTGCCGGACATTAAAAAATTTCATTTTGAGAACACAAAGGATTATAATAATAAAGATTATTTCCTGCAACACAAATAATCTATATGTAAAAATCAAGATTTCCTGTTTTTGTCTTTAATAACAACCTATGTCTATTCATAATTACCCGGTCTTGGTAATTAGATGCTGCAGATATCGTTTTTCGTTTCTGTATGTGTTGACACCTAAATTTTGGCAACCATTTAGTGTAATTTGCATAGAAAATTAGGGATTAAATTGTTAACCCCTAAACAAAAAATATTTAAATGGCATAACATATAGTTTAAATTCATTGCATTTTTTGCATCGGACCGGCGGTGAATGAACGAGCTTAAATTTCATCGAATGGGACTCGGCTCGCTTGAAATGCAAAGGCCGGGAATTATAAGTCAAACGGGCTCGGTTGTTTTAATTTGAATTTAATTCAGCCCATTGTCATTAATTAATTCAGCCCATTATCATTAATTAATTCAGCCCATTAATTCAGCCCATTTAAATTAAAGCCCAAGCCTAAGCCCATTAGGACTAAAAAGCCCATCTAATTGACCTAGGTTAATACTATATATACATTATTAGGTCAGAATTTTAGGGGGGCTCACTCATAATTTTCAGATCAGTTTTTTTTAGAAGGTGAGAGTGAGAAAGAGAGAGAGAGAAAGAGACCGGCCGCGCACCGCCCCCTCGTCGCTGCGCTCGCCTGCTGCCCGCCGCGCGACGCCGTGCCTGCCGCGCCTCACGCCCACCGCCGTCGTTGCCGCTGCTTCTTGCGCGACGCCGCGCCTGCCTGCTGCCGCCTTGCTGTGCCTGCTGCCGCCGAGCCCGACGTCCTAGCCGCTCCCAGCCTGCGCTGCTGCCGCCTTGCCGTGCCTGTTGCTGCCGAAGCCCGACGTCCCAGCCGCTCTCTGCCAGGCGCTGCTGCTTCCCGCGCATCTGCCGTTGCCGCTGCCGCTGATCCTCACGCCGTCGCCGCCGCTGTTGCTTGCTGCTGCCGAGCCTGCTGCTTCCAGCCGCGCGACGCCGACACCGCCGGTGCTGCTGCTCGCCGCTGCTCCTCAGGCCGACGCCGACGCCGCTGCTGCTTGCTGCTGCCGCTGCCCTTCCCGCCAACGCCGACGCCGCTGCTGTCCCTGCCGAGCCCGACGCTGCTGCCGCCGTCCTCGCCGGAGCCGTCACACGCCGGCGCTGCCTTGCTGTTCCGTCGCCGCCGCTCCGTTGTCGTTCCCGTCACCGCGCCGCCAAATCCGCCGTTCACTGTTCGTCCCGATCCGCAAGTTCGAATTTGGAAATTATCCGCAAATTAGGTAATTGAACATTATCTAATATTTTTAGAATATTTCGTTTCTTAATTTTTAAATGTTTGAATATTCTGTGAATATTGCGTGGATTGCTAGATATCTTAGGATAATGTTTGCCTTGTTCGCAATATTTGAAAATATTCAAAATTAGGAATCTTTCCTAATTCAGCAACGTATCTGGACAACTATCCGACCTTATCCCTAAGGTATGATACGTGGCGATACGGAAAATCATTATCCTATCCATAATCACTTGGGTACGATAATGATTTTTATCTGCTTTCCAAATTTGAATGATCGACTTTCCATTAATATATATAACCCTATAGATATGACTGATAGCTCGATTTTTGTGCCTAATCCGAATTTGAAACGAATATTGTGGATTGCGTGGTTATTTTAAATGTGGATGCTATCTTTGTTTAAATTATCTTTCCTTTTCAAATAAAAAAGAAAATTCAAAAAAATATCAGTTAGGATTTGAATTTGAATTTTGCATGTTTAAGAATCCTAAATGTATCTAGACGATAGAGTAATTATTTAATTTAAATTAGGACTTGAGATAATCTATGGCCGAGTTTAAATTAATCAATTTTCTAATCTTAATAGATTATTTAGGTTATTTTTTTATTCCGAATTTTCAAGAAAACCCTAAAAAATGAATTGTTTTATGGTAGATTAGGATAGATTGCATTCTTTATTTAAGTAATTTATTATTTCAAATTTTAACAAAAATCCCAAAAATAAATCATGTTAGGACATATTAGGTCGTCATAGGTTGCATGCTAATTTAGGCATATTTTTATTCCGAATTTCACCAGAAAATACCAAAAATAAATCATTTGCCCGTCATCAGAATCAGGTCACGTCGTCGCATGACATATAGTTTGCATGTTAGGTTGCATTGTTCGCATGTCAATTCTTGTACGTCATTGCACGTAGGTTAGCTTTCATTTAAATAAGTGAAAATCAAAAAAATGTGGAATGAATTGCTTGTTAATTAGAAATCATATTAGGTTGTTGATGTGATTTTCTAGCTAACCATGCAGATGCTTACGTTGCTTCGAGGTAAGTAATTCTCCTAATCTTGCAATTTATTTAATGCTTTCTTGAGTGTTAAATTGGTGGTTTGCGTACCCGCATGAACACCTCACATGTTAGTGACTAAGTTAAAATGGATCCAAACTGCTTGTCAAAATATTTTTGAAAAGAAAAGGTACCGAAAGGGCGTTAGACTAGATCTAGCGTAATCAAGTCCCCGGGCTTAGAATCTCTGGTTCGTAGGAATAAAACATATCTCCCTATGTTTTATTTAGGTTTCTAATCGACCTACCACAAATTGATTAGTGGCGACTCCAAGCATAAAAACATTTGCATGTTAAAAACTTAAACCCAAAGTTGCGAATTGGTAGGGCTTGGGAGGGCTCGAGTTAGGTTTAGTCCTAATAATCCATTAGCCTGAGAGGAAGAAATTTTTAGGTCGCGACAGCTTGGCGACTCCACTGGGGAGTTGAGTTAAAACTCTTAGTGGACTTAGGCCAGTCTTTCTTTTTCAAAAAAATTATTTTTGCTTGGCAGCGAGGATCCCAGGTACGTTCCTAACATTTTAGGTGTTAAATGTTTTTGCAGAATGGGAGGTATAAGGGGAGGCGTGACTGTTAACCCTTGTTTTGCAGGGAGGTGTTGGATGTATGGTTTATTTTATGCACGAAGCGTTGTATGATATAACCTGTTGTGCATGCCTTACATTTACACTACACCGCACACACTACCCGCTGCCGGACCTGGGCGGCACAGGTTTAGGATGGTACTGAGAAAATGGACACCCCGACCACACCCGCGTGGTATGGGTCGCCTTTCTTGGTCCCGAAAGTTCTTTCGTGGTGTCATTGAATACCTGCCACGGTTGCACCCTTTGCAACCCGGGTCGGCTCTTTGACTGAGCCGGAGTCAGGGGAATCTCAGCCTAACCACCACCATGACTGGTTTAGCTCGGTAATCCTCATGTTTCCATTTTGCAAGCCAGAGTCTAGGTAGAAATCGAACCTCACATTTCATGCGCATGTCTATGTGATTGCCATCATTCTACCGGGTGAAGTAAGATTTCTAAACCTTTATCTCGCAATTTATTTATCTTTCGTCTTTTTCTTTGGTCGGTCCATGACATTAGGTCGGTCGCGAGTCTTGGTCTATACACTATGGGAGGGGCAGACATCCGGATTCTTGATGCTCCTAAGGACGAGCTCCGTGCCTGGTGGAATCTACTCAGTCCGACCAACCGCAGGTTAGTTGAGGGCCACATCGGGAGGCTCCTCCCCCTACTGGAGGTCAAGGTCCGTACTGGCCTCGTTCGAGCATTAGCGCACTTCTGGTGTCCCGAAACCTCTACCTTTATATTCGGTAAGCACGAGCTCACCCCGACATTGGAAGAATATAGCGTGCTCATTGGAAAACCATTGGAGTCGGATTTAGTCACACCACCTTTGGGAATTGATTCTACTTTAATGTTGGCTGAATTTTTGAATGTCGGAAAAGATGAATTGGGAAAAGTTTTAAAAGCAAATCGTGGCACATGTCCTTTTTCATTCCTGAGCCAGTGTTTTGAAAAAGCCACATCTTTTCAAAAAGGCAGAATCTTTTTGCTAGCGTTTTTCGGGTTCGTGATTTTTCCTCACTGTAAGAATGCATGTAATCCGTCAATCGCATGGTTGGTCCAACAGGTCTGTCTTGAAAAGAATTTTATCAACATCATTTTAGCAGAGACTTTCATTTCCCTCACTAAATTTAAGCAACATGTTGACAAAACTTTTCATGCCCCCCTCGAACTTTTGCAAATCTGGTTTTTGTCTCATATAAAAGGGTGCGGCAATTTACTCACAATATCCGAGCTTAGTGATTCTAGCCATCCAGTTTTAAGGTACAAAGAAAAACAAGGGGATGCACCTGATTATCATTACTCTGAATGGATCATTTTCATGAAAAATGCTAGACCCCAAGGTTTCCAATGGCATGCTAATTGGTTCAAAGTCGAGGAAGCTCGGCTTACATGTAATGGTATCGGGCCGGTTCCACTATTAGGTTTCACTGGTGCGATCGAATACTACCCCGCCAGAGTGTCTCGTCAGTATCAGATTCTCCAAGGACTCCCTCCGGCGTTACAACCAGAACTCCTGCAAGTTGACTTCGCCGATGATGATAAAGACCACGAAGCGACTGTAGCCCAGCTCAATAAGATGTGGAGGAAGTGTCGTGTGTTGAAGATAGCACGGCCCGAAAGAGAACTAAAGGGAGAACAGAAGTCCTATTTCGCGACAACCCAGTACATTCGTCGGCACAAAATCCCGCAAGATTGGCTCCCGAAGATACCTAAGGTGCCTCTCAAGTCCGCCAATCGCTCAGAGAACAATCGCCCCAAAAGGAAGGCCGAAGAAGCTGAAGAAAAAGCATCCAAGATAGCTCGAGCTTATGAGCAACTGAAGAAGTAAGTCGCCTCCCATATGTCTATAGATCAAGCTAAATAAAAAAGCTTGAAGTTCTTTTCTTATCTCAGTTTCAGTTTTAAAGTTTGTTTAGGAATTGAGTCATTTGTCTTTATATTCAGTTCAATTTCAAGTCATTAATTGGTGTAAAAATTTTCGCCATTTCAATAAAGAGGTCCTTTCAATTCAAAGCGGTTAGACCAATGTCATGGATTGGCGTATCATTTCGCTTAACACTCATGTATGCCTGTTTCATTTCGAAATTAGGTAGCTACGGACCGATCACGGTCGCCCATTCGTACACGGTCGAGAGCCAGAATGGCCGATCAAACCGACTTGCAAGAACGTGTTATTGGTGTGGAAGACCACATCAAGCAGCTTGTCATCGCGATGCAACAAATGTCCGCTGAGATCAAAGCTCTCCGGTCGGTTCCTGTTTCGACACCTCCCGAAGCGTCTGTCCCAAAGCAGAAAATCAGGAAAAGTGTCGATGTTGACGGAGATGACGATATTCCTGATTTAGAAGATGACCCTGTCCAGATCATCGTCAACAAGGACAAACCTGATGAGCGGGTCAATAAACTTGAAGAAAGAGTGAAGCAGCTGGAAGGTTCGCAGGATTCACCTTCGATTGATCTGTCCCTTTACTCACAGATCAAAATCCCAAAGAAGTTCAAAATGCCGGATTTCGACAAGTACAATGGCACCACATGTCCGAAAGCCCACCTACAGCTCTATCACGTGCAAATGACTTCGTACGTTGATAACGAACTCCTGATGATTCATGCCTTTCAAGCAAGTTTGACGGGTCCTGCTTTGAGCTGGTATCTCATGAAGAAGATAAATGGCCTCAAAACTTGGAAAGAAGCCAGTGAAGCATTCTTGAAGCAGTACAGATTCATAACAGACATCATTCCTACCCGTGATGATCTCGAACGCGCCCAGATGAAAAAGACTGAGTCCTTCAAAGACTATGCTATCAGATGGAGAAATTTAGCTGCTCAGGTTGTCCCAGAACCCATAGATAGTGAGTTAAAGAGGATGTTCATGAAAACTCTCCCGTTCGAATACCGTAATCGGATGGTTGCCATTCCGACTGACAACTTCAACCAACTCATCCCCATGGGCGAACAAATTGAAATAGGGTTGAAAGATGGATGGTTTGTCGAGCCGCCCTCCTCGACCAGAAGATTTGGTGCGAGAAAAGAGAAAGAACCGGCAGCTGAAGTGAATGTGGCTTATAACCAACCGAGCCGGCGGAATGCTAACTCCGCCCCAGCGATCCAAGTAGTAGAAGCTCAGCGACAAAACTCGAGTCGTCAACCTTTTCAGAGGAGGAACAATAAGAGGCAATTCACTCCCCTCCCCGGATCGTTGTCTCAAGTGTTGACGGTGCTCCAGAAGAAAGGTTTGCTCACTACTGAGCCAAAGCGGCCCAATCCTGAGCGGTTCTATAACTTCGACCCGTCAAAGAAATGTGATTATCACATGGGTGAGCCGGGACACTCAACCGATGATTGCTATGCCCTCAGGCACCAAATCCAAAACCTCCTAGACACGAAGGCGTTCTCATTTCAACCTGCTAAGCCGAATGTTCAGAGCAACCCACTCCCTGATCACGCAGGCAATGTGAATGCCATATTTAGCTTCAATGCTGGTCGAATCAAGAATGTTAAGGTGTGTACTACCGACGTCTACGGTGAGTTAGTGAAGACCGGTTGTTACCCAAGTAATGAAGACCTGCCCCTGGCTCTCATGAAAGAGAGAATCTCAAGAATGGTAGAAGCTGGGATGATTGTTTATGCTGACCACACTGGCATCGTTTCCACTATCTCCGAAGTGGTTATTAATTGGGAGGAGGAGTTTGCTACATTGAACATCAGGAGCGACAAGGGCGACCCTCTGCCTGAAGACATGCCTCCGCTTGAAGACGCGTCCGATAATGAGGAAATCACTGTAAGCACGCCTACAACTGATGAAGGGATAGTGATCGAGATACCTCAACCGTATGAGTACAGTGACAATAAGGCGGTTCCCTGGTCCTACAGTCTCGATGTCGACTTAGTTACCAGATCTGGGCGTTCCTACGGCCAAGCTAATGCCCGACCTGCAAAACCCGTTACTGATGAAGAAGCCAAGGAATTTCTAGCTGTGATTAAGGCTAGCGAGTACAACATAGTTGAACAATTGCGCAAGCTGCCCGCGCAAATCTCCCTGCTTGAGCTGCTCCAGACATCTGTCATGCATCAGAAGGCCTTAATGAAAGTGTTAAGTGAAGTCCACGTGCCAGAAACGATTGATCATGACAAATTAGAGGAATTTGTGGGCTCTATACTCCTTAAGGACCTCATAGCCTTTTCAGATGAAGAGTTCCCTCTAGAAGGGAGGGGGCATACCAGGGCACTCTATATTTCCGTCAAATACAAGGCCTCACATGTTGCCCGGGTACTCATTGACAACGGGTTAGCCCTAAACATCTGTCCTTTGGCGACTTTACACCGCCTTAAGATAGATCCTTCTAGGATAAGTTCTGCAAGAACCTCCGTACGAGCCTTTGACGGAACGAAGAAAGAAGTGATGGGAGAAATACACCTTGACATACAGATAGGACCAACGATTTTCAATGTCCTATTTCAAGTTATGAACATTCCCACTGCATTCAATTTTCTGTTGGGTCGTCCATGGATTCATACTGCTGGAGCTGTGCCATCCAGTCTACATCAGATGGTAAAGTTCGTCGTGGAGAGAAAGTTAGTCACGGTCCACGGTGAAGAAGAACACCCAATCTACCACGCAACGGCTATCCCCTATGTTGAGCCTGATTGCAAAATAGAATCGAGCTATCAGTCGCTGGAGCTCGTATCAACCATACATGCGTCAAGAGGATCATCACCGCCTATTCCTGAGGTGTCAAATGCTGCGGTCATGATTGGGAGAGTAATGATCTCTCACGGCTTTACTCCAGGTGAAGGTCTTGGTAGAAGTAGTCAAGGCATCCGCCAACCGGTGGAAGTTTCTCAGAGGCCCCGCATTACTGGGTTGGGATACCTGGGGTCGAGTGAGCCGAACAATGTGGCACGTGGACGTGAACGTGGTCGAAGAAATGGTCAAAATAGATTGCGATCCGAAGAAGAGCCAAATGGCGAAGAACGTGGGCGTGGTAGGTTGCCTCCACACCTCCGCACCACATTCCCAGGCCCTGCAAGAATGATGCATGAAGAGAAAGAGGTGATCGACACTCTGGGGCAGCCGAGCGGCAAGTTCGACTATTATGTCAAATACTCAGCACCCCCGAGCTTCTATGTTGACCCCCGTGACATTGTCCCGGATGGATGGGGAGGTATGGATGATTCAACACCTCTAGTGACAGAAGATTCTGATGATGCAATGGAGGGAATCACCGCCCTGTTCGATAATTTCTTAATTGGAGCCATCGAGGAAGGACCGTTGAAGGGAATGGGCATTGGCCCGCAAGAGTAACACATTTACCTTTTTCGCACATTCCCCTACGCGGGAATTTTTACTGCTTTTTAGGACTTGCCCCGTCTCGGGAGCTACTTTTTAGTACTTTGCATTTCTAGGATTTGATTGTTGCAATTTCCATTCCAATAAATGTAATTCATTTGGTGATAATCAATAAAATTACAAGTTATTTTCGTTTTGAGGGCATGTTGAGGTACATCAAACCAGCCCGGTGATGATATCCAACCAATAAAATAAAATATAGTCCAAGGAGAATTCTGAGGCCTGGGCTTCTTCATGCTTCCTCGTGTTAAAACCTTTTAAAAAGAATTTCAAAATAAAAGAAATCGATAGGAATACACTGTTTAGCCCTGTTTGTCCTACTGAACCCCTTACTTTATGTTTCAGGGGCAATCTTGTGACATGTAAGGGTATGGGAATGGTCCAATCTGATGAATTATGTGCTACCGAACCTGATCTCGATGACGCCAATGAACTCGAAGATTCCTCGGACCTCCAGCGTGATCTAGAGCATCATGAAAGACCTAAAGTCCTAACGATAGACCAAACTATCACTGTCAACTTGAGTGATTCTGGAGAACCCAAAGAGGTGAAGATAGGGGCAACCCTTCCTGAAGGTGAAGCTAAACGCCTGGTCCAACTGCTGAAGGATTACCAGGATATCTTTGCCTGGTCGTATGTCGATATGCCGGATCTAGATTCTTCTATCGTGGAGCATAGTCTACCCACTAATCCAGACATGCCGCCCAAGAAACAGAAGTTGCGAAGGACCAAGCCTGAACTTTCCAAGAAAATAGAGGAGGAGGTCATGAAACTTTTGAAAGTGGGATTCATCGAAGTCACCCAATACCCCAACTGGGTGGCCAATATTGTCCCAGTCATGAAGAAGGATGGTCGAGTTCGGGTTTGCATCGACTATCGCGATCTAAACAAGGCCAGTCCTAAAGACGATTTCCCATTGCCACATATAGATGTTTTGGTGGATAGTACAGCAGGGTTCGAGCTGTTTTCCTTCATGGATGGTTTCTCGGGTTATAATCAGATAAAAATGAAGGACGATGATAAGGAGAAAACGGCGTTCATCACTCCTTGGGGGACATTCCACTATAAGGTCATGCCCTTCGGCCTTAAAAATGCCGGGGCAACATATCAACGGGCAATGGTGACGCTCTTCCATGATATGATGCATAAGGAGATTGAGGTTTATGTCGATGACATGATCGCCAAGTCTCGACCTGGGAAGAGTCACGTTGATACCTTGAGGAAATTATTCGAGAGGCTCCGCGAGTTTAAACTCCGTCTCAATCCAGCCAAGTGCGTATTCGGAGCAACCTCGGGTAAATTACTTGGGTTCATAGTAAGCAGTAAAGGCATTGAAATTGACCCCTCCAAAGTGAAGGCTATATGTGAGTTACAACCCCCGTCGACCGTGAAAGAAGTGCGAAGTCTCCTGGGTAGATTGAACTACATAGCCCGTTTTATTTCTCAACTCTCAGCAACTGCTAAGCCATTCTTCAAACTTCTAAGGAAGAATGCTCAAGTGAAATGGAATGAGGATTGTCGGGAAGCGTTTAACGAACTAAAGCAATACCTGATGAAACCACCAGTGCTAGTCCCACCAATGCCGGGCCAGCCTTTGATCCTTTACCTCACGATTCATAGTGAATCTTTAGGTGCGATGCTAGCCCAGGAAAGTCCTGAAGATGGGAAAGAGCGAGCCATTTATTACCTAAGCAAGAAGTTCACTGTCTCAGAGTTGAATTATTCTGAAACCGAGAAGACTTGCGCTGCGCTAGTATGGGTGCTCCATAGGCTGCGACAATATACACTGCATCACCAAACTTTTCTTGTGACTGAGAACGATCCCATTAAGTATTTACTTGATCAGCCAGCTTTGGTAGGAAAGTTAGCCAAGTGGCAGATTTTAATTTCAGAATTTGATATCCAGATGAAGCCACAAAAGTCAGTTAAAGGTCGAGTAATTGCTGATGTGTTAGCTGAAAATCCTGGAGTCCCTGATGATGATAGATATTTTCCAGAAGATCGTATTTTGGTAATAAAGGAAGACACGTGGACCATGTTTTTCGATGGAGCTGTAAACTTGGCCGGTTCCGGCACTGGGGCAGTTTTAATATCCCCAGATGGGCAACATTATCCAGTAGCTGCAAAGTTGGTGTTCCCCTGTACCAACAACATAGCCGAGTACGAAGCTTGCATCCTCGGACTCCAAGCCGCAGTGGAAATGAGGATAACCAAGTTAAAAGTGTTTGGTGATTCTGCTTTGATTATTCTCTAAACTGTGGGAGAGTGGAAGACAAGAGACACCAAGCTAGTGCCGTACCATGAATACCTCGAAGAAATCATAAAGGAATTCGAAGATGTCTCTTTTGAGTACTTATCGAGGTCTCATAATCAGTTTGCTGATGCGCTAGCTACGCTATCATCCATGTTGCAAGTGATTGATGGGTTAGAGGTAGAACCCCTGAAGATTGAAGTCCTGACAAAGCCAGCCTACTGTATGGTTGTGATCGGGGAGCCTGACGAAAAGCCATGGTATTACGATATCATGAGTTACATTCAGAGACAAGAATTTCCTAAGGGAAGCACCCCGGCTGACAGGAAGTACATAATGAAAATGGCTTCAAAATTCTTTGTTAGTGGTGAAAAGCTGTACAAAAGATCATATGATTCGGTCCTATTAAGGTGTGTGGATGCAGCTGAAGCTACCAGAATCATGCAAGAAGTACACGAAGGGATATGTGGTCCACACATGAATGGCCACATGTTAGCTAAGAAGATTATGAGGTTAGGTTATTATTGGCTCAGTCTTGAGAATGACTGCATCCAACATGTTCGAAGATGTCATCGTTGTCAGGTTCATGGGGATAAGATAAATGTTCCCCCGACGGAATTACATCAGCAGTCTGAGCCATGGCCCTTTTCAATGTGGGGCATCGATGTGATTGGCCCGATTAATCCCAAGGCATCAAATGGACATCGATTTATCTTGGTCGCGATTGACTATTTCTCTAAGTGGATTGAAGCGTCATCTTATGCAAACGTCACCGCAAAGAATGTTGTAAAATTCATCAGGCGGGACATAGTCGCTCGCTATGGTGTCCCTGAGGCTATTGTCACTGACAATGGGACAAATTTGAACAACAAGTTCATTGATCAGTTGTTCAACGAGTTCAAAATCCGGCACCTGAATTCATCTCCCTATCGTCCACAGATGAATGGAGCAGTTGAAGCCGCCAACAAGAACATCAAGAAGATCTTGGCCAAAACGGCTGAAAACTATCGTGACTGGCATGAAAGGTTGCCATTTGCGCTAATGGCATATCGAACTTCGATCCGAACCTCTGTCGGAGCAACCCCTTTTTCATTAGTATATGGCATGGAAGCAGTCCTACCCGTCGAAGTAGAGATCCCTTCCTTACGAGTATTGTCTCAAGTGGAGTTGTCCGAGGCAGAATGGATGCGACTAAGGCATGAGCAGTTAAACCTAATTGATGAGAAGCGATTGAGAGCCATTTGCCACGGTCAAACCTATCAGCAGAGGGTAGCTAGATCTTTCAATCAAAAGGTGCGTCCAAGACACTTCGAGGTAAATGATCTAGTCCTAAGAAAGGTACTGCCAGTCTTTCCTGTTCCTGGAGGAAAATTTGCCCCAAACTACATTGGTCCATATGTGGTTAAAAAGGTGCTTCCCGGAGGTGCCCTGATCCTCGCAGAAATGGATGGTCGTGAGTTCTCCACTCCTGTTAATTCTGATGCTGTGAAGATCTATTATCCCTGATAAGATCTAACATTTTTGCGGCGAAAGTTTTTAAATGTTCGGTTTTATATTCTGAATTGCAAACATCTCATTTATGAATAAATGGTTTCAATCAATTGAAAAATGGAATGTGTGCCTTGGCTTTAAATTATGTTTGATCATTTTGTCAGTCTGCATTATCGATTTCAAAAGGGGAATCTATTTAGACGATATGATAACTCACGTGAAATGAATTGAATGTGTTGAATGAGGTACATCGGGGTGATGAAAGGCAAGCCATATCCTATACACAGTCCCGTTCACTAATCCCCAGTGAGTTAAGTGGAAAAATTCCATGTCGGCAAGGCGAAGGGTTATCTCGCAAAAGGTACGGCAACCGAAATGACGAGAGGCGGTTCATTTCTCTATCCCAAACACTACAGGTTATCCATTGTTTTGCCACTTTGAGCCTAAATATTTGGAGAAATTCATTCAAATTACCCCTGTCAAGAACCACCCCACATCGGGGCAAACTGGAGGTAAGTCAGCGTCATAAGGTGAAAAATGAATAGAAATTTTCATGCTCTCACTTGCGTCAATCTTCGAGTGTTGCTTTTTCAGATGAATTCACGTGAAGTTCAAGTGCCTTAGGATGACGAAGAGCATTTCTTTCTCTATCCTATACACACTTTACCCTTTGTTAAGCCCAATTGAGCCTGCAAATTCATTTCTTAAACCCAGTTGGTGATCATCCCCCACACTGGGGCAAGGCAAAAGTCATCATTGTTCAGGCAGCATATCCAGAGCGCCGACAAAAGACAAGACCCCGAAAGTCCAAATGTTAATCATTCGGTCAAAACAAGCCAAAGTGTGGCTAGCCAATGTATGCATTGTAGACAGTGTATGTCAAAAAAAAAAAAAAAACTAGAGGGCATGAAAAAGCAGTATGCCTGGTAAAAGCAAGGCCAATGCCCGTGAAAAAATGGAGAAAAGTGACGACTTTAGAAAATGTTTAGTTGTCTCGAAGTCACAAAAGTATCCAAAGTCTTGAGGAGTCAGGTGATAAACTCTCGAAACCAATGGAGCATCTACTGAGAAGACAATCCCTGGTGAAGAAGAAGACCGGTGACAATGCCAAGATGATCACCAACTTGTTCATCCCAATTATACACATTTTGAGCCTTATGATCCATTCATTTCTCAACCCATGAGCCTAGCCTGCGTTACGTCCCTTGCAAAGTCTCTTCAGATTAGGGCACTTGAACTAACGTAGAGTTTCTGATGTTTATAAGCTTAGCTCGAAGAAGTGCGAGCAAGTCCATTTCTATCTCATTTTGCAGGTTCTTGACTTGTAAACCCGGAGACAATTGCAGAGTATTTTCTTTCAATAGCCTCGGCTCGAAGAGTCTCTTTTGCTAAGCCATTGACCAAGCCCTATGTTACAGTCCTAACAAAGACCTCTCAGATTGGTAAAGTCGTACTACTTGCGAGAATACTCGGACCCTTGTCAACATGATGACGGTGAGATGGAGCGATTCTCCATAAATCAGCCTTTCGATGAGAATGAGAGAAAGCCCTTTTGGACCGGAAGTCCCTCATTCGACATTTTCAAGATATCCGCTTGAGTTCGGGTTGTCTTGTCATGATTTTTCCCCAGCGAAGTTTGTAATGCCGATTTGACAAAACCATCGTGCATGAAAATCAGTTGAAATCATAGTTCATGTGTATATGTATTCTTGACAGTGTGCGAATGCATATTACATGTTACTTAAAATCGTGTCTAACAGGAGACACACCTTCAGAGTTGGAGATGTCACCAGGTAAGTATGTCTCTATCCCTAGGATGTCTATGACTATCTAGGTATCCCTAACCTGTTCAAGCAATTGTCAGGTCCCACATTTGATCATTTTGGCGATCTCTAGATGCCTTTGATTATGTTCAGGTATCTATTGATCAAACCTTTTCAGGTACCTCTGATGATATCCAGGTACTTTGTCAAGGAACTCTTGAACACTTGGGCCAACCCCTTTGTTCATCAAATTACAGATTTTTATACAATCTCGAGAAGATTCCCCCGTTACATGACTATGAGCAGATATAGGCATGACGGCCAAATCTTTACATATGAGCAGGTATATGTAAAGGTCGGAATATTCTCCCAAATCTCGGGTGTTCCCCCGCTACTCACCTATGAACAGGTATAGGTGAAGCGGCCAAATCTTTGCATATGAGCAGGTATATGTAAAGGTCGGAATACTCTCTTTATCCCAGATGTTCCCCCGCTACTCACCTATGAACAGGTATAGGTGAAGCGGCCAAATCTTTGCATATGAGCAGGTATATGTAAAGATCGGAATATTCTCCCAAATCTCAGGTATTCCCCCGCTACTCACCTATGAACAGGTATAGGTGAAGCGGCCAAATTTTTGCATATGAACAGGTATATGTAAAGGTCGGAATATTCTCTCAACCCCAGGTGTTCCCCCGCAGTTCACTTATGAGCAGGTATAAGTGCGGCGGCCAAACCTTTGCATATGAACAGGTATATGTAAAGGTCGGAATATCCTCTTGATTTCAAAAGTTTCCCCCGCAATTCACTTATGAGCAGGTATAAGTGAAGCGGCCAAATCTTTGCAAACACCTATGGAGATATATAGGTAGTTCGTAAAGATCGGAACTGTTCTCACGAATCCAGATGATGATTGGATACGTCGAGCTTTCTTCGTGTGTTTTGACTTGACTGCAGATCACCGAAGTTCATCAACATATATCAGGCAATACCGATGGGAACTGAGCCCATACATTTGCCAAAACAACATACAAGTTAAGGTTGTGCCTCGAATTGCGCTATCGTCAGGTAAGTAATTCCAGGTATGTTCTCTATTCAGGTCAGCATTGCATCATTTCTTAATGCATCGTAAAATGGGACTCATAATCCCGACAAAAACAACATTCACTGCATTTGCATAAGTGAAATTTAGGTATCATTTAGTCTTTGAATGCAACCTCTGCGAGCTCACCTTCAAAGAGGGGCAGCTGTTGACACCTAAATTTTGGCAACCATTTAGTGTAATTTGCATAGAAAATTAGGGATTAAATTGTTAACCCCTAAACAAAAAATATTTAAATGGCATAACATATAGTTTAAATTCATTGCATTTTTTTGCATCGGACCGGCGGTGAATGAACGAGCTTAAATTTCATCGAATGGGACTCGGCTCGCTTGAAATGCAAAGGCCGGGAATTATAAGTCAAACGGGCTCGGTTGTTTTAATTTGAATTTAATTCAGCCCATTGTCATTAATTAATTCAGCCCATTATCATTAATTAATTCAGCCCATTAATTCAGCCCATTTAAATTAAAGCCCAAGCCTAAGCCCATTAGGACTAAAAAGCCCATCTAATTGACCTAGGTTAATACTATATATACATTATTAGGTCAGAATTTTAGGGGGGCTCACTCATAATTTTCAGATCAGTTTTTTTTAGAAGGTGAGAGTGAGAAAGAGAGAGAGAGAAAGAGACCGGCCGCGCACCGCCCCCTCGTCGCTGCGCTCGCCTGCTGCCCGCCGCGCGACGCCGTGCCTGCCGCGCCTCACGCCCACCGCCGTCGTTGCCGCTGCTTCTCGCGCGACGCCGCGCCTGCCTGCTGCCGCCTTGCTGTGCCTGCTGCCGCCGAGCCCGACGTCCTAGCCGCTCCCAGCCTGCGCTGCTGCCGCCTTGCCGTGCCTGTTGCTGCCGAAGCCCGACGTCCCAGCCGCTCTCTGCCAGGCGCTGCTGCTTCCCGCGCATCTGCCGTTGCCGCTGCCGCTGATCCTCACGCCGTCGCCGCCGCTGTTGCTTGCTGCTGCCGAGCCTGCTGCTTCCAGCCGCGCGACGCCGACACCGCCGGTGCTGCTGCTCGCCGCTGCTCCTCAGGCCGACGCCGACGCCGCTGCTGCTTGCTGCTGCCGCTGCCCTTCCCGCCAACGCCGACGCCGCTGCTGTCCCTGCCGAGCCCGACGCTGCTGCCGCCGTCCTCGCCGGAGCCGTCACACGCCGGCGCTGCCTTGCTGTTCCGTCGCCGCCGCTCCGTTGTCGTTCCCGTCACCGCGCCGCCAAATCCGCCGTTCACTGTTCGTCCCGATCCGCAAGTTCGAATTTGGAAATTATCCGCAAATTAGGTAATTGAACATTATCTAATATTTTTAGAATATTTCGTTTCTTAATTTTTAAATGTTTGAATATTCTGTGAATATTGCGTGGATTGCTAGATATCTTAGGATAATGTTTGCCTTGTTCGCAATATTTGAAAATATTCAAAATTAGGAATCTTTCCTAATTCAGCAACGTATCTGGACAACTATCCGACCTTATCCCTAAGGTATGATACGTGGCGATACGGAAAATCATTATCCTATCCATAATCACTTGGGTACGATAATGATTTTTATCTGCTTTCCAAATTTGAATGATCGACTTTCCATTAATATCTATAACCCTATAGATATGACTGATAGCTCGATTTTTGTGCCTAATCCGAATTTGAAACGAATATTGTGGATTGCGTGGTTATTTTAAATGTGGATGCTATCTTTGTTTAAATTATCTTTCCTTTTCAAATAAAAAAGAAAATTCAAAAAAATATCAGTTAGGATTTGAATTTGAATTTTGCATGTTTAAGAATCCTAAATGTATCTAGACGATAGAGTAATTATTTAATTTAAATTAGGACTTGAGATAATCTATGGCCGAGTTTAAATTAATCAATTTTCTAATCTTAATAGATTATTTAGGTTATTTTTTTATTCCGAATTTTCAAGAAAACCCTAAAAAATGAATTGTTTTATGGTAGATTAGGATAGATTGCATTCTTTATTTAAGTAATTTATTATTTCAAATTTTAACAAAAATCCCAAAAATAAATCATGTTAGGACATATTAGGTCGTCATAGGTTGCATGCTAATTTAGGCATATTTTTATTCCGAATTTCACCAGAAAATACCAAAAATAAATCATTTGCCCGTCATCAGAATCAGGTCACGTCGTCGCATGACATATAGTTTGCATGTTAGGTTGCATTGTTCGCATGTCAATTCTTGTACGTCATTGCACGTAGGTTAGCTTTCATTTAAATAAGTGAAAATCAAAAAAATGTGGAATGAATTGCTTGTTAATTAGAAATCATATTAGGTTGTTGATGTGATTTTCTAGCTAACCATGCAGATGCTTACGTTGCTTCGAGGTAAGTAATTCTCCTAATCTTGCAATTTATTTAATGCTTTCTTGAGTGTTAAATTGGTGGTTTGCGTACCCGCATGAACACCTCACATGTTAGTGACTAAGTTAAAATGGATCCAAACTGCTTGCCAAAATATTTTTGAAAAGAAAAGGTACCGAAAGGGCGTTAGACTAGATCTAGCGTAATCAAGTCCCCGGGCTTAGAATATCTGGTTCGTAGGAATAAAACATATCTCCCTATGTTTTATTTAGGTTTCTAATCGACCTACCACAAATTGATTAGTGGCGACTCCAAGCATAAAAACATTTGCATGTTAAAAACTTAAACCCAAAGTTGCGAATTGGTAGGGCTTGGGAGGGCTCGAGTTAGGTTTAGTCCTAATAATCCATTAGCCTGAGAGGAAGAAATTTTTAGGTCGCGACAGTATGAATAAATCATTTCTAAACTTTGCCACTTCTTTTAATAAAGTGCTTGAATATCCGGATCGGCATTAGCTTTCAGTGCGCAGATAATCCAGATAAGAATAAGAGTATTGTTAAAATTTACATTAAGATGGTTATAAATGGCAAGAAAACTGTAAGTATAGTATGAACAAACCAGAAAAATTATCAAAAAATGTCATAAACCTATTTATAGCTGCCTATTCAGTTTTTTATTTTTCAATTTGGCTAATTTAATCATAAACCTTCTAATGATTTGCCAATGCAACCCTTTTTCGGTAAATTTTGACCTGCAATGCTGACCTGGACGTCAATCGTCCTACGTGGCACAACCGGCGTTAAGATTGACAATATTTGCAATCCGTTTAAATTTTTCTGATTTTGTTTCTCATTTTTTCCTTTCCTTTTTTCCCTTATGTCCCTCCACCAGTCTGCGGCCTTTGTGACGGTCGTTGGATCTAGGTGAGGGGGCCGAGGTTCGAGATGCCCTCGCTAGCCACAGTTGAGGGCTTCATGGCCCTCCCTGGCTCTAGGTGAGGGGGTGACGCCTTCACCGACCATAGAGACATTGCTAATTATCTTTGGCAGGATCTAACAAATGTCATTGACGATTATCGCATGAGAAATGATTTTGTGATAGTCTTTAATCAACAGTGAGAACAACATTTTGTTCTGGACAACAAAAAATCAAATAACAAATATTTATGAATTATTATGGAATTCACTCTTTCAAAAATTTATAGCTCACAACATATCATTATTCTCCCGATTGCCCGAAGATTATTATGCTGGCAATGCCCTTATAGGTCCGCAAGATAGAAGCACGCATCGGAGGGTACGAAATGAGTCCTGATCTTCGATTGATGTTCAGAAGCATAGACGTCATGATCGAATGATCTTATCTCGGGGCTTAAAATTTTTCAATTAAACTAAAATCAACTTCAAGGCAGCTGTCCCCCGTGGACCCCATGCCTCAAAGTCAAGACTTTTGCTTCCATTCTTTCTTCTTTTTTTAATTATTTTTTTATTTTTGGGCTAAAAGATTTTGCTTCTCTTCGTTCCACCATTTTGCTCGACTCTCGCTTCTCCGTCGCAGGCATTTTTTCATCGGGGAATCATACAGCAAGCTTTTGCCAGGTGAGTCTGCTTTAGATTAGTGGGAAAATTTGGTGAAAATTTGGAGCTTTCTTTCTCTTTGCCCTGAATTTTCTTGCGCTCTCTCCATGGAACTGATACTGGTAAATTGCTGTGCCTAGCTTTCCTTGATTTTATTTCAGACATCCTTCACACAAGATACGGAAAAAAAAAAAATTACATCCGGTGTTTTGTCGTTTGTCTGTTCTCTCTTTTCTAGATTGTAGATCTGTTAGTTCTTGAGCATATTACCATGATACGATACGCTGCTAAGTTTGGCTTTTGTCTCTTTTTCTTGCCAAAAGAATTGCTTCAATCCAAAAGAGTTTCGGATCGCCTAGTATTCCCCCAATTAGTATCCAAACACGTGTGCTCTTTACACAAGGCTTTATTACTCAAGCTGCGTCGTACCGATCAGTGTAGAAACCCTTGTTCTGACACAGATTCATCATGATCTAGTCAATTGTGAATGATTGGCTGACCTCTTTCGCTTTTGGTTGACCTGAGACCAAAAAACTGTTAATGGGGGAAAAGCCTTGTCATTAAAGGATATGAGGGTTCACGAATCCGATTCCGAGGACCCATCTTCCAATTAGCACTGGCAGCCAATGATATCCAATTGGCTTTTTCATTGGACTTCCTAATGATATTCCCCACTGAGATTGATTCAAACTGCTCAAGAAATCTTGGTTGAAAGACCAGATATACCTTGTTGTACCGACTTTGCATCTTCGGAGCTTAAATTCGTCCACAATGCGTTCAAGGTGGCAACATTTGCCCTTTCAATTTTAATGCCAAATACACCGTTCCAAACAAAAGAGGCCAAGCATATGCCAACAGTTTCTTCCTTGCCAGAAAGACAACAGCTAGCCTTCTGCTTTGATCTTGTTCTGCACCATTGGTAGCTAGTGCATCAGAAATGGTCCTTAGTTGTTCTGTTTGGGAGGAGAGTCAGTTCACCAAGATGGTCTTCCCTGCCTTCTGATTCACTTTATGTGAGCTTAAATGGCCCTTCTTGCATGGTATCTCCTGCACAATTCCAAAAAATATAATGCAGATATCGCTGTGAGTTGCCCACCGATAGTGACACTTTGAACAGCCAATTTCTTATCCCTGTGCAGATTTGGTTGGATGGGCAAGAAGTACCATGCATTGGTCTCCTTGTCAATTAGGCTCTCCATTAACATGCTTCTACTGACATCTACTCCACCTACTGATTTTAATTGACATCCCTCTAGTCTTGGTAGCCATCTTCATTCCACGTGCTGACATTCTTTCCATGATAAAATTGCCACATTGCTCCTTGTCCAACTATCTCCATTCCTTCTAGTAGACTGGCCCATCCCCCAGAAGCTCTTGCCCCTTTGTTTAGCTTAAATAAAGGAGCAATTAGGATACCAAATTCCTTTCAGCACCTTCACCCATAGAGAATGGTATACGAACCCTACCTTCTCTGGTCCATTCGACACGTGCAATTTCTTTTCCGTCCATCAAATCTTTAGTTGTTCTCGGGGCAAGTTTTGAAGTTTCATTAGCAAGGCCCCATCAAACACAGCAAGAATATGAATCCTTATCCTCCCACAAATTTAGGTTGAGCAAGACACTGCCAACTCTTGCAATGAATTTACCTTCTTGTTTCCTCTGTCCCCACTAATAGTTGGAAATCGCGCTCTTAACTCATTTACACACATCTCTTCCAGCTTGAGAAAGAAATAACCGTTTCCACCTGAGCATATTTCTAGCCATGCTATCCCTTAAAAAGTTTACCGCCTCACATTTAGATTTCCCCCGGAGGCCCAGATTAAAGGAAACCCCCGGTATTTATCAGAATTCTCAGCAGAAGGCATACCTACAGCATTACACATTTCTTTCTTAGTGTTCTGGGAAGAACCAGTACTGAAAGACAGCAGATTCTGCACACTAATTTCTTGACCTCATGCAAGGTAATTAGATTCTAAAAGTTCCTTCAATGTCCTAAAATTAGAACCAGAAGCTTCTAAAAAGAACAGATAACCATCAGCAAAAAAGACTGGGATAATTGAGGCAGCTCCTGTTCACCTTGACACCCTTCATTTTAATGCAGATGACCGCCTTATCGAGTTAGGCAGACGAGATCAGCGAAAATTGTAAATAGCAATGGAGATTGGGGTCTCCTTGTCTATTCACCTGAGAAGATCTTGCGATGCTGAACTCTTTCCTATTTATAACTAGTCTATTATTTATAAGTTGATACACAAGTCATGATCCATTTGATCCATATAGGATCAAAACCCGTTTTTTCAATGACTTTTTGCTGAATATCCCCACTATCATAGGTCTTGCTCATACCAGTTGTAGCGGCACACCACTCTTTGAGTCCCTTGTTCTCAATATCTAATGAAAACGTTCACGAGCAATCACAATATTGTCTTGGAATTGTGTAAAACTGACGAAAGGCACATTGATTAGGGGGATGATGTCCGGAAGAAAAAGATTTAGAATATTAGCGAGGATTGTTATATGATTCTGGTCACAAAGCTACACAGACCAAATCTAAGTGATAAAACTCCTCAGGGACTCGATTTCCGAGTGTCAAAATGATATTTGTCAAGTTGATTATAGAAGGAAGCTGACCTGCATGGAAGAAACCGATGATTCTTTAGCTGTTAAAGGCCCGACTACACTACATCCCAAAAAGTCTGAAAGAAGATTCCTGCAAAGCCATCAAGTACAGGAGTTTTTAAGGCACCTAACTGGAACATAGCCTGCTTCACTTTTTCCTCTATTAGTGCATGGTTCATATCCTCAGTTATAACTATATTAAATAGATGCTATCAAACTTGAAAGTCATTGCATAGATCAGGTGCACGGACTTTGAATCCATGTGTACTGCTGAATTTGGTGGGCTCCGTGTGTAATGTTGATCAATAGGGTCGGAGTGAATGAATTCTTACTCTCTTTACTAAATGATGTAAAATCACAGCAATCACCTGTGTCATCTTTTATTTCAAAAGTTGGATCTGATGCAAAGAATGCCTTTCTTACTCTCTCTAGTGTTATTGATCAATAATACTTGTCACATCATTTGGTTTTATGTTTTTCATAATACATATAGCATTTCTTACTCTCTCTAGTCCTCTTTGCTATATTTTTGTTTTGTTGATGTCTTCCTTTGTTAATGTCCTTGACACATTCGATCTATCGCAAATTGCTGGTATAATTGATTCAGTAGCTAATGAAACTATGTTTATTAAAGGAAAAAGCAATCTATTTCGAATGCTTCATTACCCCATAATACACTGATAGCTTGGCCATATTTCATTTGATTTTTTTATATCAATTAATTCCTTGTTTTCAGACAATAAGTTAATTTTAAGAATAATTTTGCCTTGCTTTCTTTGGGAAACTGATCTAAAAAAGAATAATTTTATATGTGTAGATTATGGCACAGCATATTTCATACAACCACATGAAGACTATTGCATGTTGAGTCAGCCACCCAAGCGAATTAAGTAGTTTTATATCCCCGCCGGTTTTCCCCTAGCAAATTTCACCAGGACTACCCAAATCGTGGCTGTACGCTTCTTTCTTTTTTCAGAGTCCTTCCACTTTTGTTTTTGTCTTGCACTTCGAATACTAATTAACAGTTAACACACCAAAAAACTGAGGTACTCGATCATTGGATATAAGTCAAAATATATATTCTGAAAGCTAAAAAGTTTTGTACTTGGAATACTGATTGACAACATTTTTCCCCTAATGCTCTCAGCAGTCTTCCAATGGATGCCACCAAAATTCTGGACGGCGTCCAATATGCCGTCGATTTGGTTCGAAAGGTCAGCAGCGACACCAACAAAGTCAAAGGGAAGATGGGTTCTCTGAAAAGGACTATGGGAATGTTGTCGGCCAAGAAGGCTGACGTAAGTTTCGAACTAGAGCAGGAAGAGAGGCGACCGGGAAAGAAAAGGAAGGAAGAAGTTGACTTTTGGATGCCAAGTGTAGCATCGGTGGAGGATCGAGTCCACAGGGTAGGACAAAAACTTGAAGAGGGGCATTTCCTTTCTCCTCTCATATTGGAGAATGAGGTGAATGACCTTAAGACTGAAGTGGAAGAATTGCACAAGATGGGTAGATTTGAGGACGGTCTCACGCTGGATGTGGAACCAGACCCAGGCTTTGAAATACGACCAGGTGAACTAGCGGGACAAGCTTCTCAACCAGAAAGGCTCATCTCCTGGGTGATCGACTATGGTGGCAGGGTGCTCCTAGTGCGTCCTGCGCAACAGTGGGGAGTGGACAAAACTTTCCTGAAGCATATAGGTGATCAAACTGGACCAGATTGGACAGGGTTCAACTTGGTCAATGGATCGGAAGAAGGCACTACTGGTATGACGCTAACTAATGCTGCTGACTATTTTAAAAGAGAAACACTGGAGGATCTAAAAGAAGCGTTTGACCTCTTGGATGGCTCGAGGAACGAGAAGGCGCTAGTGGGCGTTTGGGGACAGGGGGGAGCGGACAAAACCATTCCGCGGAAGCATTTGCGTGATGAATTTGAGGAAAAACTGCTCAAGCGGTTAGGAAAGTTGGAAGAGGAAGGGCGCGGGTCGGAGTGCCTTGATGAATATGACTGGGATGCTAGCGGGGCAGAATCATCTATGATTCCAATTCCAAGTTAGAGAGGTTCGTTCCGAAAGGGTTGGAACGACGACCTCCTATCCCCTCTGTATGTCGCTCTTTTCTTCCTCAGGACACCGGATAAATAAATAGTTTAGTTTGAACAATCTTTCTTCACGCCATTCCTAGTTGACGCAACGCAGCGTCAAGGAAATTCGAATTTTCGTTCTTCTCCTTTCTCTGTCACTGCAGCGCTTTGACCAGTTTGATGCGTGAATGAGGACGTCTGGACTAAAGGGTTTCTTGGTTCCCTATTTTTTTTTGGTTAATACCGTTAAAAATCCAAAACTTGTACCTAGTACACGTCCACTTCAAATTAAGTTTTGTCTCACAAGAATTTATAAAATTGGTACTTTGACCTAAATTTACCCTTCATTAACATTCTAGCCAGTATCTCATTAAAGCACTTACATGTCACACACGACATATGATTGCAACACGTATTTGACGTGGTGAATAAAAAATGCGACATGAAGAATTCACGTATTTTGACATGATATTGGACGAAATGCTAACGGATAGTAAGTTTGGATTAGAGGTATCAGCTTGAGAGTTTTTTGAGAAACAAAATTTGGTTTGGGGTAGATTGTCTCGAAGGCACCGGTTTGATAATTTTAATGGAATTGATCATTATTTTTTTTTTGGGTGGGGCTTTTCTTGACGGCATTTTCGTTGATTAGGCTTGATTTTGTTTCGCAAAAAATAAATGATTGAAAAAATATTTTTCTAAAAATGATCGCTTGTAATGCTGGAAATAATTAGAAAGAGAAAAATGTTTCCATTTTCGATAACAGTTTATGTCTAAACATCTTTCGTAAATAATGAAAATATCTTTCATTTATTTTTTTTATAAGCAATATAAATGATATTTTTAAAAAATTTTATTTCTAAATAATTCATTTTTTCGCAAAACAGATGAAGCCAATGCTTAGCTTAAAAGTACGTGCATCCATGGCATAACTTTTCACTCTGCCTGTTCATGTTCGAATTCAAGTGCTTTCTGTTTAAGCTCCTGTGAAACTCCTCAAATGTAACGTGTTTGGGTGCACGTGAAATAACAACCTTCGTTTTTTCCACTGACCTCTTTTTTATCCGACTTCCTTAGTAAGAAATATATGCAATTATCCAAATGACTAGCTTTCAACTCTCGTTCTCAAACACCCTCTGCTCTCCTGCTTGGTATGTGTACTTGATACAACTCTTTAAGAACTTTTAATGGGATGATGATACAAATGGTTATTAAACTTTCACTCAATATGTAATGTGATTTTTGAACTTTCAATTTGATCGATTTGAATCCCTAAACTTTCAATTTATTCAATGCGGTCCCTGAATTTTTTATACATGTTCAAACTAGTCTTTAGATTATACGAAAATATTCAATGTTGTCCCTCAACTTAAATTAATGGAAGAACAGCATTGAATATTTTCATTTAGCCTAGGGACTAATTTGGACATGTATCAAAAATTCAGGGATCACATTGAACAAATTAAAAATTCATAGACTATATTATATATTGGGCCAAAATTTAGTCATTTTCTCACTTTTAATCCAACATCTCAATTGACTTAATTCCGACATAAACCGAATCAAAATGGGTTTTGCACATAACATACAAGAGTGATCATGCATCCTCCGGAAGAAAACAAGCCGAAAGTGGTCCGAATACCGCTCAATGGCATCCATGTAGTTGATGACAGCAATGGAGTGATTTTTTTATTGACTCATTTGGAAGCATTTCGCAGTCTGTAACAGGAGAACCATTCATTTCCAATCTTCAATCATTTCCTTTAAAAAAACGGCGACGATTCGACTACGTTCCACAACGTTGGTGCATACATTAGCACTTATGTCGACTTCATGCGCTTCAGAGAACCAGAACCTACGATCAAACGTGGATAGTGAAATACAGTAAAAATAAACAGTGAATTACAAAAACACTCATTTATCTCAAATTCCGTATTTCATATACGTACAATACCGAAATTGGATTATAACTTTCCACAAAGCTTTTCAAGTATAAAAAAATACTTATGCATTAATGATCTATTTCATTGATTAATTTTATTTCGCATATTAATTGTCAATTCCATTGATTAATTCGTATGATTAATATCCAATCTTGGTCACAACAATGTCAAGGCTACCAAGATTTACCCTCTTGGTTAGGTCTCTCCATATATATTGCCGGTGGCCTAGTCCAAATGGATATCCTGAACAGGATGTATATTGAGAAATCCCTACCTAGATTGATAGCGAGCATCAAGCCAATACCATGATCCTCCAAAAATCCACGTAACCAATTCATAATTTATATCAGAAGGGCTTGACCTTCTAGATGATCGCCATGTCATCGTTTCGACCCCCGCCAATTGAAAATGGACACCAACGTGGCCTTCCTCTTTCTGATGAGATGTGACATGGGTCCTCGTCATACTCGTGTGCGGGTCTGATAGTGTCCCGAGATTCAAGGGAACCGACCAAAGAAAGCTGATGTGGGTGGCACGACACGTGGCGAGATGAGGAATCTGACGAGGGATCAGCTATGTAGCACGGACATGTTCAGGAGGCCGACGTGTCGGTGTCCGGCACGTGGCACGTGTCCAACACATTCCCACATGCTCCGACACGTTTTGACACAAGGTCAACAAGTGTTGGAAATCCGACACACGTTGCACCGGACACGGTGCCAACGCGCAAGTCTGGAATCCCGACATGCACGGGTCAATTTTATAAATTTTCAAAAAACTAGGAGTCAAAATGTAAATTTATGAAAAAATAAAAAAGGGTGAAAGTAAACCGTAGTCTTCCGTTCTCATCTTCAGAGTGCTTTCACTCGCACTATGTTCTCCCTCCCCCTCTCGATTCGCGATTTCTCTTCTTTGCTTGAACCAACAACATCCGTCGGACAAGGCCTGGAAGAAGAACACCGATTGCGTTTATTTCCTCACCATTGCTCATCTTCTTCCTTTGCATCCTCCAAGCTCCAAGCCCCCGAATCTCCACCCTTAGACCTTGAACCCACCACCACCCTCCTCCGTTTCGTGGACCAAGAACCACTCTAGCAGATAGCTCCTCCTCCTCTCCCTCCCGGCACGCGCCATCATTTTTTAGTATTTATTTTTCCAAGACATGAAGTAAATTATAGGTTTATTATTATTATTTACACTACAAAAAAACGGGATTTTTGCCACGAAAATTTGCAACGAAAAATTTTCGTTGGAAAATTTGCGACAAATTTTCCAACGAAAAGTAAAATTCGTTGGAAATTTCCAACGAAAAAATTTTCGTCGCAAAATTCGTTGGAAATTTCCAACGAAAAATTTTCGTCGGAAATTTCGTTAGAAATTTCCAACGAATTTTCCAACGAATTACAAAAAAACCCAGTACTGTTCGGCATTTTTGAAATTCGTTGGAAATTACCAACGAATTTTCCAACGAATTTCAATTTTTCGGGAATTATTTCAGTGTGTACAATTTTTGTTGGAAAATTTGTTAGAAATTTCCAACAAAATTCGTTGGAAATTTCCAACTAATTTCAATTTCTCGGTTCGCGCTCGTTATTCCCACTCAAATTCCCCCCCACCCCCCGCCTCTCTCTCTCTCTCTCTCTCTCTCTCTCTCTCTCTCTCCTTCGCCTCCGCCTCCTCCCCCGCCGCCCCCCTCCTCCTCCGGCTCCGGCGCGCCATGGACACCGACGCCCCCGACGCCCCCGACGCCTCGTCGCCGGCGAGGGCCGAGCCGCCCAGATCCGGCGAGGGCCGAGCCGCCCCCGAAGCCTGCTCCCGCCCCTGCTGCTGCTGCTACTTCTTCTTCATCTTCTTGTTCTTCGGCGCAACAGCCTCGCCGGCCATGGCGAGGGCCGAGCTCGCCATGGCCGGCGAGCTCGAGCTCGCCCAGATCTGGGCGAGCTCGGCCCTCGCCGGCGACGAGCTCGGCCCTCGCCGGCGACGAGCTCGAGCTCGCCCAGATCTGGGCGAGCTCGGCCCTCGCCGACGACGAGGCTTGCCCTCGCCGGCGACGAGCTCGAGCTTGCCCTCGCCGGCGACGAGGCTGGCCCTCGCCGGCGACGAGGCTGGCCCTCGCCGGCGGCGAGGGCTATTTTTCAATAAAAAAAAATTCGATGGAAAAAAAATTCCATAATTTTTTGATAAAAAAAAATTTGTAGTTTCCAACGAAAAAAAATTTGTTGGAAAAAAAAATTTGTTTCCAACGAATTTAGTCACGAGTTTTCCAATGAATTTTTCAACGAAAAAAAATTCGTTGCAAATTTCCAACGAAAATTGAAATATTTCGTTGGAAAAATTTGCAACAAGTTATTACCAACGAATTTTTTTCGTTGGAAAATTCGTTGGAAATTCATTTTCCAACGAATTTTTCCGAATTTTTCGTTGGAAATTTTGTCGGAAAAAACATGTTTTTTTGTAGTGTTATTTGTGGATTTAAATCAAAATTAAAAATAATAATTTATTATGTATATGTAAAAATATATATTTAATATATAACGTGTCCTAATATGTCGAAATTTTATATTATTTGAGAAATGATGTATCGCATGTCGTGTCATGTTGTATAATGTGTTGCGTGTCGGTATTGGTGTTACACAGGAAATCAGGTTGTTTGACTGACGGAAGGTGCTTGGCTGGCGACGGATTAGGATGGTGACGCAGGGAGATTCTCCGCCTACGGGTTCAGAATTCTTGCCCATGAAATCGTTTTAAATGATAAGCCTCGACGATGCAGATGGACCCTTTCTCAGTTGCATCTAGCCCATGCAAAGACGTCACCGTGGAAATGGATGCGTCTGCTTGAAGTAGAAATTATTGGAGATGTTCATTTGCTGGAAGTTGGATGGAAGGACCCGTTTAGTTTCGTAACAGCTTAATGTTGTCCAGAACTCCTGTTCTGTAATGAAATGCAACATCCAGTTCGGCGTCTCCCATAGATGAACTGGTACATTTCCACTTGCTAAATGAAACGAACTGACCTCCCATGACGGAAAGTGATGCGAAAAGTATTCGTTATTACTGTGGTTTCTCAGAACTTTTCTGATATGGCTAGGCCAGAAGAGAATCTATGTTACATTCATTGACAGTAGAGCAAAATGAACCAATCCGCTCTAAACCGACCTCTGATCTTATCCAACTGCATTAAATTTTGCAACTGGAACACAAATTTCAGTTTTTTGACGGCGTGTTGTCATTTGTCTGGCGATGGAGTTTGTTAGGAATCGTGTTGAAATGGCCAGAAA
The DNA here is from genome assembly GCA_031216405.1 of Syzygium malaccense. Lineage (NCBI taxonomy): Eukaryota > Viridiplantae > Streptophyta > Magnoliopsida > Myrtales > Myrtaceae > Syzygium > Syzygium malaccense. The sequence goes on along the minus strand of CM062258.1, from coordinate 2,877,794 downwards.
TTGCGCCAACCTGATCTCTAAGGGTTGGAAGAGAGCTTTCAAACTCTCAAAAGAAAACTGGAGATTGTGACCGACAGGGTGGCTGACATGTATGCAGAAGTAGAACCTGCAGTGAGGATGCCGGAACGAATAGAAAGGAGGTCGGCAATTGCTTGCAAAATGTGGAGAAGATAATAGGTGAAGCGCAGCAGGTGGAGCAAAAGGTTGAAGCAGCCAACTTTTTGTCCCGTTTAAGTTTAGAAATGGGGAATCGTGTGGAAGAGCTAGCGAGAAAGTGGAACGATTTTGCGAGCAAGGTAGATTCGGTGAAGGTCTCACGCTATACGTGAAGCAGAACAGAATTTATGAACTGCCAACAAGAGGGCCGAGTTGGAAAGGCTTTTCAAGCAAATTTTGGTAAGATTTTGGATTGCTTAATGAATGAGGAGATGCACTGCATCCGCGTCTGTAGAATGGCAGGACTGGGCAAAACGTCTCTCGTGACCCATATATACATTGGAGTTTGGCAAGAGATAACACGTTTGATGGTGCTCGTTGGGTGACCGTATCGCAAGAATGTAGCACATATAAAATTGAAAGCCCTTTATTACTTCTCTTGGTCTAGATCTGAAGAAAGAGAATCATGAGACGGTACAGGCCGCGAGAATGCCGGATGAATTGAAAGCTAGGAAACTCAGTCCTGTGTCATATTTGATTGAAGAAATCCCATTGGATTTATCTCCAGAATTTCCTGGAATTTCAACCTCGCTGTTGCAAAAAATATCCCATCAAATGCATGGCAAGTTCGTTCTTCAGGCACATGCAGGCTGTCCAGATCTTGAATCTGTCTTGTACGTGTATCAGTAGATTCCCAGATTCTATCTCTGACTTGGAGAACCTCACAGCATTATATTTACAAGAATGTCAAGATATGAAATATGTGCCTTCACTCATAAAGCTGACAGCGTGGAGAACACCAGCCCTCTATGCAAGCGGAATCAAAAAGAGACGCCTGAAGGAATGGAAAGCTTGTCCAACTTGAGACACCTTAATTTGTGTCAAACAGAGAATATGAAGGACGTGCACGCTGGATTTCTACCTCAGCTCTTGAATGTCCGACTCCTTAACTGTCTTGGTGGACCCAAATTTGAAGCAGAGGAGTTAATGAGAATGAGAAAATTGGAAGACTTATGATGTTGGTTTGATGACTCATTGCATTTATCACTTGTGTGAGATACTTGTGAAATCAATGCCAGGATCTCGATTACTGGGAGCTCCTTTGGGAAATGTTGATCCAAAAGATAGAGTTGGAAAATAAATTGGGGACAGTACTGGATTGTTGCATTGGAGGAAAAGGTGCTAGTCCAACTACCAGAGGACGTAAAATTCTGAAAATTAAGGGTTGTAACAACTTGAGAAGTTTTATTAATGTTGGGTCGTTTGATAACTTGTGCAAGTTGAAGAGATACGCGATCGAGAGTTGTGGAGGATTTACGCACATATCTGTTTGCTGTGTTCTGCTTCACAGTACCACACCCTCTTTCCACAGATGGAGTGTTTTAACTCTCAAGAGGACTGAGTGAATGGGGAGAGCCCTCACTGAATTCTCACTTTCTCAGAAGAAGAAGCCCCCATTCCACCATCACCTGTGCCAACTACTGGCAATGACGTCTTTTCCAACCTTAGTTTTATTAAGATCAGAGAATGCCGGAAAATCAAGAGCTTTTTACGTCTGTTGATCACTCCTTGCTAACACGGAAGATATTGTTGTTGAGAATTGCGATGGAATGGAAAAGATAATAGCAGCTAAATTAGCATTAGAAGATGAAAGTGAACAGAAGTGGAGAGATGATGGTCGAATAAAGAATTATCAGCATCAACTTTAACCAGGTTCCATGTGATTGCTTGTCTCCCACTCTTCGTCTCACGAACTTGAGGAAACCCACTTTGAAGAATTTACTGGAACTGAAGTGTATGCGATGAAACAATCGTCTGCGATTCCATCCAGAGTGTAATAATTTGCAACTGTTGCAAGTGAGAGAGGATGCCAATGAGGCTGCACCTCCTCAAAGTGAAGAATCTCCTTTCCCTTCTCTTCAGATTTTGTGTATCAACTGTCGAGCATTGGAAAACTTACAGTGGACGAGGCGATGTCAATAAGCAGTGCCGACTCAATAGGATGTTTTGAAGTTTTGCCAGTGCCCACCACCACAAACTTGTGTCATAAGAAAGATGCTATACCCCGTGACTTTCTGAAATGCGTGTTCTTTTATACTTCTTATTTATCTGTCAATTTTGAAGTGGAGAACAAACAACCAAATGCAGGATATCTTTGTCAAAACAGGAAACTAAACCCCAGGAAGGACATCATGAGGACGAGAAACTCATGCGCTCAAGAAAAAGATAATTCATTGGTCGTGATTTTACACATGGTGATTCCGTTGCTATATGTAATTTTGCCAAGCTACAACCCCAAAAAGTCTGAAAGAAGATTCCTGCAAAGCCTTCAACTCCAGGAGTTTTCGGGGCACCCAATTGAAACATAGCTTGCTTCTCACTTCTTCCTCTGTCACAACATCTGTTATTGAAACTAGATGCATCAAACTCGAAAAATTATTGCATAGATCAGGTGCACGAACTTTGAATCCATATGTCCCACGGAATTCGGTGGGCTCCACGCGTAGTAGTGTTGGTCAATAGGATTAAACTGAATGAATTCTTACTACAGACTCCTTACCGAATGATGTAAAATCGGAGTAATCGCCTGTGTCATCTTGTTTCAATATTTTGAAAGTTGGATCTGATCAAAAGAGTGAATGCCCTTAATTCAGCAATAATCACATGCCCCTAGTACGCTTTTAACTATATATTTGTTTTGTTGATGTCCTCCTTTGTTAATGTTCTTTGCGCATTCGAACCATCTCAAATTGCCTGTATAGTCGATTCAGTAGCTAATGAAATGATATTTATTAAAGAAAGTGAAATAATCTATTTTGAATGGCTTCGTTGCCCCAAACCAAGCCAAAAGCTTTTTACTTTTCATTCTATTTTTCTTATGTCGAATAATACCTTTTTTTTTTCAATCTGTAAGTTAATTTTTAGGATAATTTTTCCTTGTTTTCCTTTGAAAACTGACCTCAGAAGGATTGCCTTTTGTACTCGTGGATCATGGCTGGACACAATTCACACCACCGCACGAAGACCATTGCATGTTGAGTCGGCCACCACACGACCGCCAATTGCGTCTTTGCCTCAAATTGAGCTAATCATGAGCCCTGTGAATAAGTCAAAAAGAAAACAAAAAGAAAAGAAGCTAAGAAATTGCTCAAACTAATTAACTAATCTTCATCCCTGAAGACTTTTGACCTTTGAGGCATCTCAGAACCATGAGCCCCGTGAACTTTTCTCTGCTTCTTGTGCTTCTCACTTTACCATTTCCCTCAATTTCGCTTCTAGTCTCTGGATCGAACGGACACAAGATATGCCAAATTATGCCAGGCACAGTAACTTACTCTCTTCTTCTCTCTCATCAGTGAAATCATGTGTCTCTCTCCTTCTCCGTTTGGGGTAAATTGTCGCTTGTAGTTTTGCAACATATGAAAAGGGTATAATGCAATAAGCAGGTTTCATGACATAAGAGGGATTTCGTTTTTCAAATGACGGTGCGTTATTTCACTTGAAATTGAAGAACATTATTCTAAGAATAATTTTCTATAGTGCTTTGAATTTTTTATCAATGAAAAATAATTTAAGTAACAATAATCTACGTGTAAACATGTTTCGTCGCCGATTAACATATTTTTCTTTAGTTCATTTTGTAACCGATACTGACAAATTATTTTTAAGGAAATATTTTTTGAATCGTTGATATTTCACAAAATAAATGCAAAATTCACTTCATTACACAATCGTCCTATCTTGCATAAACATTGGTTCATGTAGGAGTGATTAGTTCCCAAATGATTCGATTCCCAATTTCTAGAATTGGGAACAGGGCACAATCCGGTTCTATTTTCGGGTGGGCCAATGGAACGGGTTGCATGGTCATTTTTAACACTTCCATTTGATTCTTCAATTTCTTCAGATATTTCAGGCATTTTTGTTCATAAAAGAAGCCGGATCAGGTGTCCTTTGCAATGGCTGAACCACAACAAGCAAGTATTTGACTAGAAACATTCTACGAAAACCAATGTACAATGTTAAGCAGAGCATGACGGGAACACCGTACAAGTTCTTGCCTTAAGTCAGGCCAAGGTTATTCACATTTTAGAAGCGCAAGAAAGTTTCAATTTCAAACCACAAAGAGACTTTAAATATGCTATTTCCTGAACAAGTTCTCAGAAAAACATTGCGTTGATTATTTACCTCAATAAGATGCGACTGCGATTGCGATTGGCCAAAAACAGAGCAAGAAAGGAAGGCAAGAGTCAAGCAAGAGAGTGAGATCACGAGAGGGGGGCGAGAGTCAAGCGAGAGAGACATGGGCGACTCAAGTAAGAGTCGAGAGAGACCATGAGAGGGAGGTGACAGTTGAGAGAGAGTGAGGCAAGCGAATCGAGCAGGAGAGCAATTGAGATTAGGGTTTTTGTTCAAAGAGGGAGAGAGTGAGTCATGCGTGCAAGAGAGTGATTGAGTTGCGTTGTGAAAGATTAGGCCTTATAAAGTTTTTACAGATTTGTAAGAAATTAAAAAAAAATCGTTCCGATCTAATTGGTCTAGGTGGGCAATTCCACCCATGGAACTGGGAACCGAAAACTGGATCGGTGCTTCCGAAAACATCCCAAAATTAGCCAGTTCTGTCTGAGCGATTCCTTTTACTCACCCCTAGGTTCGTGCCATGTGATATCACTAAAGAGGACAAGCAATAGTCTCGAATATGTTTTATAAGAGCAAAAGCCACTAAAATTTTTTTCTGTGATGCAAAAAAATTCCAAACTTGTTCCCGTGTGACATATTTACCCTTTATCAAAGTTTTGTTAATAAGAACCGTTAAAAATTTACCTAAATATATGCCGTAAAAGTAGCTTTTAGACAAAAGGATGCCATAAAGCCAAAAGTGTTGACGTGATGCCCACGTGGCTTAAATAAAATAAAAATGACGGTTGTTTTCGTTGAAAAATCATTTAATGAAACCCTGAAGGAGAATAAATGTGTCGCAGAGGTATAAATTTAGGATTTTTTATGTCACAAGAAAATGTTTAGGATAAATGTATCACGGTGAGCATAATTGAGAGTTTTTGATGTCACAAGAAAAAAGTTCAAGATAAATGTGTCACAAGCACAACAATCGTAGTTTAGAATTTTTTTATGTTTTTTCCCCTTTACAATTTACGTGTTTATGAGCACAGTGGACAAGGGTCAACTAGTTTTTTTAACATGAAAGCGATCACTTTGGAAGAGAGGGGGGGGGTGTTGGGGGGTGGTGCGGGGCGGCAGAGGAGGGGAAATCGATCACTTTGGAGGTGGGGTGGGGTAGGGGGGTGGTGCGGGGCGGCCGCGGCGGTGGAGGAGGGGGGAAATGCCAGTAATGTGTTAACCAAAAACTTTTGGCTATTTCCATGAATGCGTACGCCAAGACTCTTGACGACGAGTCTGTCGTTTGACGGACTGGGACAATCATGCAAGGGTAACCATTCATGCAGCGTGATTACGTGATAATAAAGCAGAAAATGGGAAGAGGGCTTACAAATTTCATGACTAAAACAATCTTCCAAGAAGGTGCCCCACCAAGAGCCCACGCGTCAAGACTTAAAAAGTGAGCACAGCGACCGCGAAGCTTCCTCTGCTTCTATATGCCTCATCATTTTACTCTTCGGCTTCCTCTCTCGCGGCCATTCCTTGCTTTGGCGGGTTATCAGCAAGTTTTCGCCAGGTGAGACTGCTTTAGATTAGTGAAAAAGCTGTCTGTATTTTTTTTCCCTAAATTTCCCTCCGCTCTCCGTGTAACTGGTACTGGTAAATTGTCATGCCTAGTTTTTCTTGATTTATTTCGCACAAGGAACGAAAAGAAAATTTACATCCTGTGTTGGGTCTTTTGTCTGTTCTCTCTTTTGTAGATCTGTTAATTCTTGAGCAAATCGCCATGACAGGAGACTTTGTTATGTTTGTTTTGTTGTTTCTTTTTCTTGCCCAGAAGAATCACTTCATTCCAATACACTATCGTTACGGAACGACATAAAAAAGTTTCGGAATGCCTGGCATCCACCAATTAGTAATCCAAACGCATGTCCTCTTTACCTGCTTATGCCTCCATAGCACAAGACTTTACAACTCAAGTTGCGTTATACCGAGTCAGAATAGCTGTCAGATCAATGGTCTAGTCAATTAGGAATGATTGGCTAACCTCTTTTGCTTCCGGTAAACCAGATTCAGTACGTTTTTCACTCTCTCCGGTCCTGTTTTCTGTGTATTTGTTTTGTTGATTTCCTCTTTTGTTAAAGTCCATGACCCAATCGAACTATCTTGTATTGCTCGCATAATCGATCCAGTAGCTAGTAAAACGATGTTCATTAAAGGAAAAAAAAAACCTATTTCGAATGGCTTCGTTGCCCCAAACTGCGCCAAATGCTTTCCTTGTTTTCCTTTGAAACTGATCTCCAAAAGACTAGTTTTGTGCGTATGGGCTGTGGCACAACATTATTCATACCACCGCAACAAGACTATTGCATGTTGAGTCAGCCACCCGGGTTTCCTTTAATAGGGTCATTTGGGGTTAGCTAGTGGGCTTTCGAATTTCTGAACAAAGGAAGAACATCATGTCCTTTACTCCTTGGGACGTTCCAACTCTTGCCAATTGCTTCTTTGCCTCAAAACCGTCCTGGCAAATTCCACCAAGACAACAACCCAAATCAGGGCTGTACGCTCTTTTTTCCTTTTCTCTAAAGTCCTTCCATATTCATTATTGCCGTGCACCTCGAACGCTAATTAACAATTAACACTCGGAAATATCCGCTGAAGTAGTCGATTATCCGATAAAAGTCGAAGCACAAATGCTGAAAGCTAAAGAGTTTTGCACCTGGAATACTAATCGGCAACATTTTTCCCTCAATGCTCTTGGCAGTCTTCCAATGGATAGTATTCTGGGAATCGCCAACAATGCCATCGGTCTCATCGTTCAAAAGGTCAGCGACGTCAGCGGAGTCAAAGAGAAGATGGACGCTTTGGAAATGAACATGCGAATGGTGTCGGCCAGGAAGGCTGACATAGTTTTGGAACTAGAGCAGGAAGAGAGGAGACCGGGGAAGAAAAGGAAGAGAGAAGTCGACGCGTGGATGCAAAATGCAGCGTCGCTGGAGGATCGAGTCCACAAGGTGGGACGAAAAGTGGAAGAGGGGCGTTTCTTTTCTCGTCTCACGTTGGAGAACCAGGTGAGTAGCCTAGCGACTCAAGTGGAAAAATTGCAGGAGATGGGTAGATTTGAGCACGGTCTCACGCTGGATGTGGAACTGGCCGGCGGCTATGAGCTGCCACCCGGGGAACAAGTGGGACAAGGTTCTCAAACAAAATGGGACGAGATCTGGGATTGCTTGACGGACGGAGAGGTGCTCCGAATGGGCCTTGGCAGCAAAAGTGTCAAAATGGGTCAATTTAATATGAAAGGTATATTTATGACCCAAAAAAATATATATATGGGTTTAGGACCCGTTTAGAACATGAGGTTGAATCACCCTGGCACGGTGCAAGTGCATGATGAATAGAGACACGCCACCACCGTTCTCGGCCCTCGCAAGGGGCCGCAGCACTCGCCGCCACGCCGCCGTGGCCCACCTCCGTCCGTCTCTCTTCCCCTCGTGTCGGATCTGAGCCATCTCTATCTCTCTCTGGCTTCATTCTTTTTTCTTTTTTTTTTTTGACTCGTCTCGGTCTTCACCGTCTCCGGCCCCGACGGCCGATCCTCGCCACCTCCAGCTTCTGACGCCGCGCCTCTGTGACCTTAATTTTGAGGCAGGCCAAGTTGCTTGACGAATGATCAAGGCTGATCGGAACGGTTTTGGCAGCGTGTCGTTTGGCACGCGAGCCACCGAATCTTCCCCGCTGCAACTCTATATTCTTCTGGCTTCGCTTCTTGATCGCAGAGGTACGCTTCTTTTCTGGTTATGTTATGCTCATTTGCTGGAGTTGTCAATCTCTTTCCCCTTCAAAGCTTTCAATCAGATGCAAGCACATCGATTTTGCATGAATTAATCTTTGCCGAAGCTCGAAATCATACGATTCTGTTGTATTTATCGCGCAGGATCTATTCAGTGTCCTAAATTAGTGACTCAAAGGTAGTTGCTATTTCTACTCTGTTTCAAAAAGCTCATATGATAGCTGATCCCTGTGCTCAGCAAATTTCATGAACCAGTTGATAGTCCGGTACAAACTTGAAGTTTGGCTGGGTTTTCAAAGAATTTAGGTAGGGAAAAGTCTCCGGAGTTTAATTCTGAAGTTAGCATTGGAATAAATCCGTAATTTGAATAGTAGGACTGGCATGATCTTTATATCATCTGTTCGAGCTCCAGAGCTTCCAATGTCTATAGCCTGCCGGTTTTTATCCAGATAGATGACCGCGGCAATCGTGAACAATCTCTACCCGTTCGTCCACCTCAATGTTAACGGGAATCTATTCATTTCACCTGAGCAGGGGCTACTCTGTGTTGCTTCCGCTGAAGACGACTCTGCACAATCTGCGAAAGATGCCGAAGCTGAAGTCTTGGTCCGCGGTGGAGCTGAAGTCTTGAAGTTGGGGCGGTGTTGTTTGAAATCCTTCTTATTGTCTCTCTGGACTTTGGTGACTTTGATGCTGCGCATCTTGCTTATTTGTCATTGAAAGCTAGACTTTTTCTTTCTGGGCTGATGAGTACATTGAAAGAATAAGGTTGACTTTGGTCCTCCATCTTTTGTTGAAGAACAAGTTTGAGATTATCGTTTTCTTGAGTTGAAGTATGATATTTTTCTCCCTACTGTATCTGTGAACTTCATGAGTTTTCCAGTTTCCTTCGAACTACAATGTTAAAGACGGACCTGATTGGAGATTGGAAGGTTATATAGATTAGGTTGCTGAATGAGTTACAGATTTTTCAAAGCTTGGAGTTTTTTCCCTGGACCGTGCATGTTTAAAGAGCACGCTCAGGTATATCAGAATAACCAACCCGAACCTGCAATGGGCCATGGAGACGATGCCCCCAGCTCGGGTCATGGGCAACATGGTGCTGCTGCTGAACAGCGACATCCTGATCATTAACGGCCGCGCAGTGAGGACGGCCGGTTGGGAGTACTGTGGACCCGGTCATCTACCGGCCCGACAGACCAGCAAGTAGATATCATTTGATGGACTGAAAAGATTTTTTTATTATTGTTAACGTTAAAGTGTAAGAGGGTTATGATGGTCATTGGTGTTATTTAATTAATAATAAAAGTGTGAGGAGTGGCAAACTCTAATAAGTTTTTACGCTCTTCTCTTTTGTTCTATATCAATTTCTACACGGTATTAGAGCCATAAAAAAAACCTAGTCGTTGCGAGTTCAGATCTGGCATCGACGAGCGTTGTCCAGCCCAATTTAGCGTCGCCCAGCTTTGTTGAGTCTAGATTTGATGCTGGCGAGTGTCGTCCAAACCAAAACCGGCATCGCTCAGCGTTGTTGAGTCTAAGATCTGACGCTGGCAAGCATCGTTAGCTCAAATCAGGGGTCGTCTGGCATTGTGTGGTCTCGTTCATCCCAGACCCAACGTCGACCAGCCAAGATCTGACACTGGTCAAGCTCGCGTCCCTCCCTGCGAGCTGATCTGAGCTCTGTGGTCGCCAATTTGAGCTCCTTGGTCCTCTAGGGATTCGTTCATGTGTTTGTTGTTTTCTATATTCTAAAAAAAAAAATTGCAGCAGCTTGCTTGATGGAGCTACTGACCCTATTCACCTCGAAATTGATGTTGAATGAGGTGCTTTCTGTTTGGGCGTAATATACGGTTTCGATGTATGTTTTGATAAAATAGATGAATTTGATTGAAGTGTCGTGGAGATTTGGACTGTTCGAAATAATTTGCGGTAGTTTGTTGAATTGAATTCTAGTTGGTGGGATTTCTATCTGATTATTGTGCCGAAAATTTGTGTTTATTGGTACACATCGGGTTGTGGTGGAGAATAAAGGTGTAGTGGCTGAGGTTGTGTCTACATCCTTTTAGTTGTTTAACAAGGAAGAAGTTATAAGGTATCACCAATTTCTAGCAATGGAGGAAAATCGTGTTGTTAGTATTGACTGGGAGAGAGCCACAGAATCATCTAATAGGTAACAAATTTGCCCCTGATACACATTGGGAAACTGTGGATGCCAAAATTCTTGGTCGAATGGTTGAACTCCATGGAATCCCAAGTTGTGGATTTGGTTACACATATTGATGTAATGAAGGAGTTGGGGGACTACTTGAATGTCCCTTATCCTGGTCAAACTAATCTTTCAAGGATTTATGAAGTATCCCAAGATTTTATAGGGTTAATAGAAAGGGTCGGTCACTTAATATTTTGCTAATTTTAAACGAATGTATGAGGAGCTTAATTCTCTGCTACCCATTACCTCTGATGTTAAGAAGATGTAAGAGCGACGAGAGCAATTAGTTGTTATGGGTGTTTGGGAGGACTAGGACCAGAGTATGATGTAGTCCATTCCCAAATAAGTGGAGAAGATAAAGCGACTTCACTCACTGAGATGTTTGCTCATGTCTTGAGGGTCTCACGAGAACCATCTAAAAATGCATTCTCTACAAGTGATAGCTCAGCCTTGGCACCTCAAGGAAATTGCAGTGGTAGTCGAGGTCATAGTAGTGGCTGAAGTGGTGGTGGCGGCAGTGGTTTTGGTAGAGGCCAACCACCCTCATCTAGTAACACTTCTATTGACACAGAGCGCTATACCGGATTTGTCCGGACTTCTCATTATTGTGGTTTACCTAGACACATTCAGATATTCTATATTAAGCTTCATGGAAAGCCTCCTCAACAGGCTGCGGCTAATGTAGCCAATGCTGTAACAGCCCAAATTTCGATGTAATTTTCGGGATCAATGAAACTGTTATGATTTCGCATTTCATTTTAGTAAGTCTCATCCAGAGCTGATCACTCTCGGGATACTAACCAATAGGGTATGGCTAACTAGAAAATGGTACGTGGACCGGGGACCCTATCGCAAAAGGGATACCGATCACGAGAGACGCTGAGGAAATATTTTGGGCCAACGTGGGCCGATCTTAGGAAAGAGTAATGGATTGAGTTTGGCCAAGGCCAACGATGTACGATTGGGACGCAGGTGATTCTGCAAGACCAAAAGTGCACGTGGTCAACCAGTCCGGAACTTGAACCTAATGATTGTGACCTCTGGAACTAATGATAATTTCTCATTCTCTCAATGATCGAGATCATCACGATACGGATAACCCTAGGTCGATACGCGTAACCTCTAAACAGCCGCCCGTTAGTGAAGAAAGTTGAGCGAGTATTATTCACGGAATTGGGCCCGGATTTCGATGTCGATTTTCGAAGGCTTAAGAGACTATTTTTGGGAAATTGACGTCATATTACGCTGGCCACACATGTTTGGAGTTAGTACAAGTAAAAATTGGAAATTCGGTCCGGAGGTGAAAAATTACGATTTTGCCCCTCGGGACGCCAGCGTTGCTTTTTGAGGTCAAATGACGTTATTTTTCGAGGCCGACGCCATTTTTGGGTGGCCACGCATACCAGGAGTCGTTTTGGACAAAAACTGGAATTTCGACAAAAATTGGAAAATAATATTATTTTATTCCCGAGACTTTGACGTGGATTTTCGAGGGCTTAAAAAGTGAATTTCGCGATTCCGACGCCATATTAGGTTGGCCACGCATATATGGAACGCGTATGTGCAAAAATTGGAATTTCGGTTCGGGATCGGAAAATTACGAAAATGCCCCTAGGCCATTTTTAATTAATTCCGAAATTTGGATTTAATTTTGGGATTAACCAAGGTGAGTTAGGCTTAACTCAGGTCTGGTCAACCATGGTTAAGAGCAAATGACCATTTTACCTTTGCTTTTTTGGATTAGAACAAATTTGGGCCTTTGGATTAGGGGCAAAAGTGTCCAAGGCTTTGGATTTGTGACACATGGCACCCCTAGTCTACATTGTTGACCAAGATAAACTCTCTCTCTCTCTCCTCACTCACTCTCACGACCAGACCAGCCTTCAGCAGAAAATTTTCTCTCATTTTCTCTCTTTTTCCCTCACTTTCTCTCCATTTTTCTCTCATTTTCTCTCTCGCCGGAGCTTCGCCGGAGCGCGCCGCCGGGCACCGTGCCTCGCCGTCGACCCCCTTGGTCCCCCGCCTCAGCTCAGCCTTGGTTCCATCCATTCCTCTCTCCCTTTCCCACTCTTTCTCTCTCATTTTCCCTCTTTTTCTCATTTTTCTGTTTTGCAAACAGTAGAGCCGGAGCTTCGCCGGAGCTCCGATCGCCGTTCCGTCACCACCCAGTCGTCCAGCACCGCCGTACGTCGCCATCCGTGCCCGGCCGTACAGTGTCCGTACGGGTGGTACTGTTTCACGTCCGTACGGATTACTGTTCATTTCCGTACGGACCGTCTTGGCCGTCGCCGACACGTCGCCGGCCACCGTTTTTCCGGCTGTCCGTACAGTCCGTACGGAAAAGTACTGTTCACCGCGTCCCCCGTCCGTGCACTGTTCATCGTCCGTACGCCGTCGCCGGGATTTTCGCCGCCGGTTTTACTGTTCATCAGTAATCGGCCGCCATTTCCCCGTCGTCGTGACATTGGATTAGGTGAGTAAAATTCCTAAACCCGGATTAGGACTGATATTGCGTTTTCTGGACTGGTTTAGGTATTTAGCGGTACAATTTGGACTGGCTTAGGTAGTGTCGGTGTGTAATTAAGACTGGGCTGAGGATGGATTGATAGAAATGGTTATTGGAAAAATTTAGTGGAATATTGAGAATTATTTGGGGAGAGTAAGTGGATTAAATGACCAATTTAAGAGTCCATTGGAAATTATCGGGTATGTCCGAATTGACTGATTGTACGTAATTATGCTCAATGGTGATTGAATTTCATTGGTGCTTATGATGCATTGCATCGCATAACATGGACACGCATTATGTATGCCTAGAGTGAGGCATGTGGTGAAATTGTGTGAGAATGCGTGCCTGCCATGAGCATGTGATCACCTAAAATACCTTGAAGCGTTATACGCTGGGTTCAGATAATAATGAGTTGTGTGATCACCTATGGACCTTCGGGTCGTGACTTTCGGGTCAATACCGTCCTCATGCACTTTGAAGCAGGACGATGCCCAGTACGTCCGGAAGACGACCATCCTCATATACTTTGAAGTAGGCTCTGGTTCGTAAGTAGATCAGTGTTGCGCCTCATGCACTTTGAAGCAGGCTAGAGACACTGGGCCAGATCGGTTGCTGCGCCTCATGCACTTTGGAGCAGGCTAGACGCACCGGACCGTGAATTTTGTTGACTCGAGTCGTAATAATAATAAATTGAGCAAGTGTGCCAGTGTGGGCTAGAGGGCCAAAGAAATGTGCATGACATACCGATGACATGTGCATACATAAACATACATTGAATTATCATGCGAGGGTGTGAGAGTCGGTGCATAAGCATGTGATTGACGTACGTGTGATATTTGTGCCACGTATGTGCCGTGATGATTATTATCTATTGAATTGTCTAACCTGCAGGGTCAGAGAATTATTTGATTATTGTTGTATTATGATTTAATATTTAATTCCGGTCAGGAGATTGCATGCTAGCCTAGCCTAGGTTTAGGGGTTGAACTCATTGAGATTCGTCTCACGGTTGTGTAAACCGAAACTTTTCAGACCCCCGACCGTGAGGATGGAGAGACCACCGCCTCTTTTTGGGATCCCTGTACAGATTCGACAGTATACTAGTACCTACCCCGCAGGTAATGGGGAGACTTATGTGAGGTATCGATCAGTAGTATATGTGGAGATAGGCGAGTATTTCTACCAGAAGCAAGAGTATGTGGCATGGTGTCTTCGATATGCCGATGGATATGTGGGAGAGGCCCTCAGGACTTTTGACATCCCGGTCGATGATACTGAGCTGATGCAGCCAATTATAGCTGCTGGTGAGGTGATAGACCCTGAGGTCACGCCCGAGTGGATGAGGCAGGACGAAGAGATGGATGAGGAGCCCAATGTACTAGCGGAGGAACCCGAGCCTATGGATGAGGAGGAGGAAGATGAACCCGAGGTCATGGAGCAGGACATAGAGGAGGACGGAGAGGTGGCAGAGCTGGGATCAGATGAGGAGGGGTTCGAGATGTACCTAGACCCGGAGTTAGAGATGGACTCCGAGGACGAGCGAGTACAGGCCATGGATTCAGAGGAGTCAGGACCCAGTGAGGACGCCTCTGAGGAGTTGTCAGATGATTCCACTGAGTCGTCCGATCCCGACTGGGAGCCATAGGATCGCCTAGTGTCCTTAGCTGGTAATGAGGACAGAAACTTTTTGGACTGTAACCCTCTGTCTTAGTTTTAGCCTAACCTCCTTAGCCATTTACCCCTTTTTGAACCAAGTGGCTATTGATCGTGTGCAGTTTTTGTTGTACTTGTAAATATTGTACAAATGGTTTTGTTAAATAGTAATATAAATGTGCAATTATTTTCCATGAGGAGTTTAATTGTTGGCTATCCGTGGCTCATGTTGTATTGTCAGGGTGTGTATATATATATATATATATATATATATATATATATATATATATATATATTTATATACGTGCTTCCGCTTGTGCTTGATCTCTGTTTGGGGTTTGGGTCGGCGACGCTTCCTGGGAGCGTTGCACCAAAATCGACCGAAGGTGGGATGCTCGCGCTTCGTGGGGTACGGGGCGTGACATCCCCCTTTCTGAATTGGTATCAGAGCAAGGTCAGCTCGGTCCAATTAGGTCGATGTTTGGAGTGATAAGGAGCGATGAGACCATGGGTAGCCAGTAGGGTGACCTCGTGTGCTACATGCATCTCCTGACAGTTTGTGATGGTGTTTGAATTATGATTGTGTGACCCGTGAGTGCAGGTGCGGCAGGACCCGAGGTGAGTATGCTAAACCCTTGGGTGATGAGTTGATTAATTCCTAGTAAGTTGCATGCTAATTGCTTGATTGTTATTTAATACCTGCCTAGGACTTAGACTGGGATAGATTGTTTAAGTCTTTAATTCCTTTGTGGAATTATAGCAGGTAGTCGTAGAACCGAGTAGCCGAGATGAGTAGCGAGGGGAGAGGTATAGGAAGAGTTCCCAGAAGGGGTGCCGGAAGAGGAATCCGAGGTAGAGGTCGTGCTCGAGTAAGAGCAGTGGACAACCTGGGAGTTAATGTGGGAGCTGCAGTAGACCCCCGAGCTGATGTTAGACCGGTGGAAGATCCACGTATGGAAGGAGTTCTGCGGGTATTAGAAAGGATTGAGAATGTATTGGATAGACAAGCTCAAGGGCGTGATGATGTGGCAGCCCAGGCCGCTGAGACTGCTGCTGCTGCTGCTAGGAATGAGAATCAAGCTAATGTTGGACAGGCCCAGCCAGCCGGGGTTAGGCAAATGCCCCAGTTAGTGGAACAATTCATCAAGTTGAAGCCGCCCCAATTCCATGGTCGTGGTGACCCTGAGACTGCACCGAGATGGGTGGAATCGTTGGAGAAAACTTTTAAAGTTCTGGGGTGCACTGATGAGGAGAAAGTGATGCTAGCAGCTTATCAGTTGCAGGACGGTGCCAATGACTGGTGGAATGCTGTGGAAGGTAGAGTGTTTCCTGCGGGAACGGCCCCGACTTGGGCTGTGTTTGTGGAAAATTTCTATGAAAAGTATTTCTCGGAAAATGCGCAAGAGAAGAAGTTAATGGAATTTATGCGCTTGCGTCAGGAACAAATGACTGTTGATCAGTATGAGGCCGAGTTCGCGAGATTAGCTAAGTTTGCCCCAACTATGGTGGAGAACCCGAGAGATAGAGCTCGAAGATTCCGGGATGGACTGAAGCCGGATCTTCGGAGTTTGATTTTGTCTCATGATATCAAGGACTATGGGGAGATGTTCAGACGGGCTCAAATCATAGAACGAGATCAGCAGGAAAGGGCAGCCGCTTCAGGATCACGGTTTGCTCAAAATAGGGATGATCGTCGTTTGGGAAAAAGGCCTATGACTGGAAATAGGCGATTTGTCCCGCCAGCCAGACGGAACATTGGGAAACCGAATCCCCAGTTGGGTAGATATGGGGCATGTTTTAAGTGTGGAAGTATGGGACATCATATTCGCGATTGCCCGCAGATGCAACCATTAGGACCGTCTAGAGTGCCACCACCACGAGCTGGAAATCAAGCCGGACCTCCCCCACCGGCTAATCAGGGACGACCGCCAGCTCAAGGAAGGATTTATGCAATGGCACGCAAGGAAGCTGAAAATGCGCCGGGCGTGGTCACAGGTACGATTTCCTTGTGTGATCATGCAGAGTATGCATTGTTTGATCCGGGGGCAACCCATTCGTTTGTTTCAGAGCAATTTATTGAGTTGGTTGATATAAAACCAATGCTGCTTGAGCATGTGCTTTGCGTGTCGACACCTATGAATGATAGGTTGCTAGTTTCTTTTGGATGTCCTAACTGTAAAATAATCATTGGGGGTAAGAAAGAGAGTATTGATTTGGCAGTATTAGCGATGTTCGATTTCGATGTGATTATTGGAATGGACTGGTTAATCCAACAGAAAGCGATAGTGGATTGCAGTGATAGGACAATCCAATTTAATCCGGATGGACGTCCTAGTTTTGTATTTCAAGTAAATCGAGGAGGAACCTCGATCCCTTGGATTTCTTCGCTTGAGGTGAGTATATTATTGGATGGAGGGTGTGAAGGATATCTGGTGAATGTTGTGGATCCAACAATTGAGGAACCTAAATTGGAAAATATACCCGTAGTAAGTAATTTTCCCGAGGTGTTTCCTCAAGAATTGCCGGGTTTGCCGCCTGAGCGAGAAGTGGAGTTTGTGATTGAATTAGCGAGAAGTGGAGTTTGTGATCGTGTGCAGTTTTTGTTGTACTTGTAAATATTGTACAAATGGTTTTTTTAAATAGTAATATAAATGTGCAATTATTTTCCATGAGGAGTTTAATTGTTGGCTATCCGTGGCTCATGTTGTATTGTCAGGGTGTATATATATATATTTATATACGTGCTTCCGCTTGTCCTTGATCTCTGTTTGGGGTTTGGGTCGACGACGCTTCCTGGGAGCGTTGCACCAAAATCGACCGAAGGTGGGATGCTCGCGCTTCGTGGGGTACGGGGCGTGACAAATGCAGTAGAGTCTGGTATCTCTTCGCAATCTTTTGAAGGAGGAAAGGTGATCAAAATGACAAAGGAGGAATTTGTTACGTACAATCAGTTCTAGATATCCCAGCCGATTTCACAGTCCTCCTCCACAGCTACTTTTGTCCAGACAGGTAATGCAATAGCGTGTCTTTGTTTTGGCTCTCGCCCCTGGGTCATTGATTTAGGTGCTACCGATCATATGACTGAATTTTTAAATATCTTTTCTGACTTTCACGAGTTTATGTCCAATGTTAAATTAGTTAATGGTTCTCTATCCACAACGAAGGGGATAGGCATAGTTTCGTTGACATCCTCCAGTACGCGACAATAAGACAGTTTACATAGGGAAAGTTTGGACAACATAAGTACGCGACAATAGGTAAGTGTAGGACTTAAAAAATTTAATCTGAAGGTGCATTCATTTCGCGAAAAATGAATAATTTAAAAAATATTTTTCTAAAAATAATCGTTCATATTGCTAACAAAAATGAACGAATGAGAAAAGAAAATTTCAGAAAATATTTATACATGAATTACTGTCATTAATGAAAACATTTTCTATTAATTAATTATTTCAAGTGATACAAGTGATCAAGCGTAGGAAAATATTTTATAAATTATTTATTTTTCGTGAAATAAACGGAACCATGAACATAAACCACTTTCCTGGAAGGAGGGCAAAAATTTGGAGCTCTCCAGACTTTGGCTTCAGTCGTTGCCTTAAATCTCTGCTTCTAATCAGCTCACTTTTTTTTTTTATCTCGACTGAAGCTTTTCTCTTGTGGCCCCAAAAATAAAAAATGAAAGAAGCCTCTCTCTCGCAGCCATTCTTTCCATTCACTCTGCCTATATAGTCTCTCGAGTCCATTGTTGCGGGTTTTCATTCGAGGGACGGAGGGAGTATCAAGCAAGTTTTTAACCAGGTGAGACTGCTTAAAAATTTGGAGCTCTCTTTATTTTCCTCAAATTTCGTGCGCTCGCCATGGAACCCAGTGCTGGTAGGTTGTCATCTGATTTGGTAAACAAAGCAAAACGTACATTTTTCCTTGTTTTCGTGTGGAAACTGATGGCAAGGATTACTTTGGTACGTGTGGACTATGGCACAACATAATTCATACCACCACAGTCTGCACGTTGCCCCCAGTAGCCCATAAGGCCTTCCCTCCCAAAAACCTCCACCCCTGTTTGCGTCTCTTACATTTCGGCTCAAACGAAACTGTGCCTCTCGCTTCCATCTTCGTCTTCGTCGTCTTCTTCATATCTCAAGTTCTCTGAAACTTAAACAACCATCAATCCCTTCGATTGTCATTCTTCTTCTCGCCCTAGCACTAGTCGCCGAGGGTGGTCCAAGGAGGGTTGCCGAGGGTCATGGGATGGTCCAATCTAGCTCGCCTGAGGTCGTTTGATCTCTGCGTCACCTCGATGATGCTCGCCTATGGTCACCTCCGGTTGCCTGGTCGACGTTCACACGAGGCTCGCCGACTCTTGCCTGGTCAACACTCGTGCAAAGCTCGACTCTGGTCGCCTGATCGACGCTTGTGCAAAGCTTGCCAATGCTCGCCTCTCTGGTTGCCTCTGATCACCCAGTCGACGCTCGCACGAGGCTCGCTGTTGGCTGCCTGGTCGATGCTCGTGCGAAGCTCACCTCTGGTTTGCCTCTGGTCACCTGGTCGACGCTAACGCGAGGCTCCCCAAGGCTCGCCTGGTCTCTGCTGGTTGCCTGGTCGACGCTTGCACGAAGCTCACCGAGGCTCACCTCTGGTTGCAACTGGTCGGCTGGTCGCCGCTGGTTGCTTGGTCGACCTCGTGCGAAGCTCAGCTCTGGTTGCCTCTGGTTGCCTGGTCGATGCTAGCCTGGTCGCTGCCGCTGGTTGCCTCACCAAGGCTCGCCCGGTGACCCCACCCTCTCTTTAAACCTTTTCCTGAGCAAATAAACTTTGAGGGAAAGGACTTTGGGAGAATGACTTGCATCATCTGAAAGCTCTCCCAACGCACCAAAAGACTATTGCATGTGGACGCAGCCACCCAAGTTTCGGTTTGCACCTTACCAGGGTCAGGGTGATTTGGGGTAGCTCATGGGCTTGGAATTTCCCAACGAAGGAAGAGCATATCCTTGGGACGTTCCAACTCTTGCCAATTGCTTCTTTGCGTCAAATTATCGCAGCGTCAAAAGCAAATTAAGTTGTCGTTTTATTCCCCGCAGGTTTTCCCATAGCAAATTCCACCAAGACAACGCAAATCATGGCTGTATGCTTCTTTTCTGTCCCTAGAGTCCTTCCATTCCATTCTTGTCCTGCACCTCGAGTACGAATTAACAATTAACACTCTGGAATACTGAAGTACTCAATTATCGGATAAAAGTCAAAATATAAATGCTGAAAGCTAACAAATTTTTTACCTGGAATACTAATCTACAACATCTTTCCTCTAATGCTCTCAACAGTCTGACAATGGATGTGAACAAAATTGTGGGAATCGCCAACAATGTCTTCGGTGTTGTTCAAAAGGTCAGCAACGTCAGTGGAGTCGAAGCGAAGATGGATGCTCCGGAAATGAGTATGGGACTGCTGTCAGCTAAGAAGGCTGACATAACTTTGGAACTAGAGCAGGAAGAGAGGAGACCAGGAAAGAAAAGGAGGACAGAAGTTGACTTGTGGATGCAAAGTGTAGGATCGCGGGAGGAACAAGTCCCCGAGTTAGGACGAAAAGTTAAAGAGAGGAATTTCTTTTCTCGTCTCATGTTGGCGGATCAGATGAATGCCCTTGCGACTGAAGTGGACAAATTGCGTGAGATGGGTCGATTTGATAACGGTCTCACGCTGGATGTGAAACCGGCCCGAGGCTATGAACTGCAACCTAGTGAACTAGTGGGACAAGCTTCTCAAACAAAAAGGGATGAGATCTGGGATTTCTTAATAAACGAAGAGGTGCTTCGAGTGGGTGTTTGGGGACAGGCGGGAGTGGGCAAAACCTTTCTCGCGAGGCATATACATGATCAAATAGTGCGAGATAGTCCAAGGTTCGATGGTGCTTGTTTGGTCAGTGTATCGCGAGAAGGCACTCTTGGTACGATACAAACTGATATTGTGAAGTATCTCAAACTAGATTTGATGGAGGTGAGCCGTGTTTACTGGGGCGCGAGACTGGAGGAGGCATTGCAGGGTAGGAGATTCCTCTTTATCTTGGATGATGTTGAGAAATATTACTCTTTGGAAGAAGTGGGGATGGCCCTAGAAAGAAATGGATGCAAATTGATTGTGACGTCACGATCGAGGGATGTGTGCGAGCTAATGAATTGCCACAAGCTTGTCCATGTAGCAACTCTTCCCCAGAAGATACCTCAAGGGTTGGAAGAAGTGTAAAAACTAGAATTAGAGGGGTCGGGGAAGTTGGAAGAGGGAAGGTGTGGGTCTGAGAGCGTTGATGAAGTTGACTGGGATGTTAGAGGGGTAAGATCATCTGTGATTCCATTGAGCAACTCGGGATTTGCAGATGTCCCCAAGTTAGAGAGGATTTTAGAAGCACCACTCTTCATCATTTCCATTTAACATAACCCATGATAGAAGAAATTTTAATTTTCATTCTTTTCATTTCTGATTCATTGCTGCAATTTGACAAGCTTGATGTATGAATTGTGTATGCACCGTATAACTTTTCAGTCTGCCTGCTCATGTTCAAATGCGAGTGCTTTTTGTTTATGTTCAGCCCAAGTGCTCTTTCAAACTTATCGTGAAACTCCTCAAATGTTACGAGTTCGGGTGCACTTGAAATTAACCCCTCTTCATTTATTTACTAACCTCCCTTTTATCCTGATTTCCGGAGTAAGAACTGAATGCAATAATGAAGTGACTGCTTTCAACTCTCGTCCTCTCACAGCCCTCTGCTCGCCTCATCCCACCCCATCTCACGGAGAAGTGAAAGCAGATTTTCGAACGAAATAATTACGACTTCTTCATATTTAATAACGGCAACGGTGAAGAAGATATGCACGCTCCTCCTCCATATGTCTACTTATGATAAAACTCTTCCAGAACTGAAGCCGAAAAAAAAAAGGGTTTTGCACATAATCTACAAGAGTGATCAACCGAAGACCACGTAATGGCATCCACGTAATTAACAACAACAATGGGGTGATTTTTAGAGTCTAATTGGGAAGCATTATTCTATATTCGGAGAACCAATCATTTTCCAATCTACAATCATTTCCTTAAAAGGAGCCAAAGGTTTGACTATGTTCCTCAATGTTCCCACATACATTAGCACTTATCTCGACTCCATGAGCTGCCCAGAACCAGAACCTACTATCAGAAGGTGTTACCATCTGCTACAATATGTTTGTAAGCCCTGTATATTATAGAGAATCTGGACGAGTAGATAACTCAACATTACCTTACGAAGCAAAGCATGACACAAAATCAGTGCGCCGTGTCTCCCGAATTCTCTCACCCTCGAGCCGAGCAAGGCTATCAAACTTTGAGCAAGATGAAGTCTGACATCAGTAGCTTACAAGTACATATTAACCGAAGCCAAAAAAAAACAAGAAAATCGCATACACTTGGGACAAGTTCCTTTCATGCATAAACGATTCTATTTTATCAACATCTTCTGGAGTGTCAACACCATGAGCCTCGTGATCAACCTTTATCACCTGCATAAGTAAAAAGAAAATGAGCCGTGCAATCAGAATGCCAGAAAAAGAAATGGCTTACTTTGTGTTCCATTGGTGACCCGTCTGAGATTTAGTAATGTTAGTAGACAGAGTTTTTTGTCGGATGAAAGCATCCTGAAGAGTCGAGAAAAGAAGTGATTGAAAGTTTAGCAAGTATTTATCTTGAAGATGATTTCCCCAACATGATATGAGATCTACTTCCTCATTTTAGCCTCAATTTACATGAGAAAATCCTCAAAAATTGAGAATTTGCACCAAGTGCTCTTAACTAATAAGATGACATTGAACATTGTTCGCTGATAAGTTTTTATTTTGGCCACAAAAAAAAAAAACAATTGCCAATTTGTTACATCATCTTCATAACTACCAAAAGTTTACTTTTTTGTATCCTCCAAGCAGCATGAGGATTTAGTACTGATGAAAAGAGAAAGTAAAAAGTCTAGGATACCTAGATTTTATAACCATTCTCAATAATTAGAAGCTGTTCTAGATCTTCCTCAAGCTGGAGCGGGGTAGGCTGGAGCTCTGGATATATCTTTAAAAACTTTGAATCATATCACTGTGACAGATCAGAAACAAAGATACATTAAAGCCCCCGTTGAACACCTGTTCTCCTCAAATGTAAGATTTGGGCTTATAAAAGAAAGATAAGAAAACAAAGGGCCCAAGTTCAAATCACTTAAGCCCATTCTAAGTGTTTTCTTGTCCTTCAGCTTGCACGCAAGTGAATAAATGAGCAAAGCATATAATAAGAAGAAAGGAAGAGAGAGAAGATTGTTAAAAACAAGGAAAGGAGAAACGAAGAAAAGAGGGAGAAATTTTTGTGCATACACGTTTCAGTCATCCTGACAAGCTGAATCAACTTTGTTTTGCAACGCCCTGCTAAGTATTCAAGCCCATTATTCATCTTATTGGAATAATTTTCGAAATTAGGTCATTAATTCGAAGTTTTGTCAATTTTGAATTGCGATGTTCGATTGAGAAGTTACTAAGCTGTGGATTTATATGGAAATGATAGTTTAGGGCGTTGTAGAGCTGTAGGATTTGATGAAAATCGATTTCGAAGTATGGTTTGATTAGAACAAAATTATGAAATTTCGTGTGCGAGTTACGTGTAATGGACAATATGCGTAAAGGACAGATGAACATTCGTTGTAAACGAGTTTCTTCATTGGCGCTTAGGTGTTGATTGATCAATGAATAAGTGTAGTTAAGTCGACTTGTTCGTTAGAACAGTGTATTACTCGGATTTTGACATTGTTTTTCGAGTAATTGAAAGGAATACAAATGCATCGGCTCGAGTAACCTTCATAGGTTGGTTTCAAGCTTTTCCAGGTGAGTGGTATTATCTCTTATTCGAATTTGTAAACTCATTGAAAGCGATATGAATTAATTATATTATGAGTAAAGAAATCGCATTTTTTGTTGCATATGGATCGAGCATTTACAACTACATTGTCTATTTGAAATGGCAAGATATCTTTTGATTACAGTTTGAGTTGATTGTTGGTAAATGGTTTGCAAAACTTTTGATGAAAGAATCACGAAAAGTTCTTGACTTTGAATATGATTTATGAAATGTTGTATCTATGTTTGATAAATTAAATTGTGAAAAGTGATATGATTTGGTTATTGAACTTGAGTTTTTAAATGGATTCTAAATTTGATTGTGGTTTATTGGAGAATTTTGTTAGTGGATTATGCTCATGTTGCTATGATTAGAACCCATTGAGAGTAGTAAGTATGCATACTTGTTAGTAGGGGTGTGCAAAACGAACCGCCCGGACCGGACCGGACCGGATCGGCCGATTTGGTCCAGTTCCCGAGAGTATCAGTCCGGTTCTTGGTTCCTAAAAGTGGAATCGGTGTTCGGGCGGTCCAATTCCTGGTTCCAAGGGGAACTAGACCGGACCGGACCGACTATATATATTTTAATTTTTTTTAAAAAAAATTAGTTAAATGTGAACTAAACCTTAAGTGAACTTTATTGACATAAATTCAGTGACAAAATTTAGTAAAATATGAATTAAACCCTAAGTAAACTTCATTGACAAAAATTAGTAAAATGTGAACTAAACTTTAAGTGTTTGACCAAAAAAAAAAATAAACCCTAAGTGACCGGTTCCATTGGTCCGGTTCCTAGTCCTAGGACCAACCAGTCCGATTTCCAATTCCACCCTGGGACCATCGGACCGGACTGGAAACCAATCACCTCTACTTGTCAGGATATTCTTCTAAACCAAACCACTGGCTTATATAGTTGGAGACCTAGCCAAAGGAGGAAACTTGGTCACCTTTATCACGGGTGTTAATTGAGACCATAGTTAGATGTTGAGCATTAAATTAATCGATGAAATGGACTATTGACATTTGATTTGATTGGAATTGATCAATGGAATAAACCGTTGATGGCTGATTTGTTATTGTTGAGTTGATATTGTTGATTGATCTTATACATAAAAAGTTTTGCCCAAAAGATATCATATCCACTTTTTATATTTTATGTATATCATATTTTGGATTTGATATTAATGAGTTATGATATTAGTTTATAAAGATGCATAGTGATTGTTCGATCGGTTTAAAAAAAACGTACTACTCATTAAACAGTGGTTGCTCATTCTATTCGTTTTACTTGTTTTTCAGGTTTTGCATCTAGCCGCAAGTAAGATGAGAACCTTTACATTATCAGGAAGACATTTTGATAGTGGGATTTTTTTGGATATGAGTAATAATATGGCTATGGCAAACTTCTAAGTTAGTTGTTAATTTCAAATGTATGTATTCTTTTGATAATTTAGAAACTCCAATATTGTAACCAAATGACTCTCTTATCAAATATATGTATGTATATATATTTTGATAACAAGTTGATGATAGTTATATTTGAGGATGTGTCCTTTGGATGGAAGGATGATTATGTCATTGCCCCTGTACTAGTAGAGCTGGGGGTGTGACAATTCAAGACATGTTTCATTCGTGACAAACTATTATTATATATACACATAATTCCAAGAAATAGAGTGATGAGTGCAGAATATCTACACACAATCATAGTAGAGCATAAGGGTGATTACTGTAACACCCCGAGTCTACACTGTATAATATTATACGATTTTGGCCCACTGACCCTCATGGCATTAAAACGCGTTACACAGAGTAGAGAACCCCAAACCTTATCAACTAGTCTAGGACTCTCCCTTAGACGATATGGGACAAGTGAGGCTCCTTTTTTCCCTGCGCACGTTTGAGGACTAAGGCGTGGATGCATCGCCATCCCTCCTCCCTGCGCACCGCTGCCTAGGCCATCACACTCTCCATCTCTTATTGGCACAATGCCCTCGTTATGACCCCACATGCGATCAAGAGTTGGCTCTGATACCACCTGTAATGCCTCGGGTTCGCCACTGTATACATATTGTCCACTTTGGGCTCCACTGGACACATATTGTCCACTTTGGGCTCCACTGGGCCCTCATGATTTTGTTTTTTTTGGTAAGTCCTCATGATTTTGTTCCTCTAGACTTCGCCCAGAAAACGCAAATTGTAGGGGCAGAGGCGCGAACGCATCGCCATCCCTCTGCCAAGCCAATACATTGTCCGCTATTGGTAAATACGCTTCACTGGCACAAACGTATTGCAGCCGCAGCTCCCCGCTGCCTCCCTCAAGGTTTTGTTTCCTTCACCCATAGGCTCAGAACGCGTATGTACAGATAGAGAATCCCAAACCTTAGAAGCCAGTCCATGACTCTTCCCTAAGCGATGTGAGACAAGAGAGGCTCCCCCTTCTCTGAGCACGTCCAAGGACCGAGACGCGGACGCACGTCCAGGATAAAATTAAACTTACTCGTTATCTGGATTTAGTCCCCTAGAGAAGCAAATAGCATAGCCACTATTATCCACACCACATTTAACCCGATTAGTATCAAATGCATCTCCAGGTTTTGAAGAGGTAACCGCAGTGCTAAATACTGCATCTGGGGCAGCCTGCAACACCATAAGGGGAAATGGCTAAAGAAACATAGAATGCTATATCTCGTAAAGCGACCCTAGAAGAAATACCGCAGCTTCGAGAAATCAGAAATTTTGACATGCACTCGCAGTGACATTGGAAGAGTTAGAAGAGGAAAACTTCAGTTGTGAACAAAGAATCAATTTAAGCAGGTGGCAGTAACCTTCCATAACGAAGATTACTTTTGACATGAAAGTGACCTTTTTGGGGGGGAAAAATTGCCTCCAATGTGACCCCAAGATATTGGCTATCTTCCGAGAAGGGTGTAAGCAAGACTGTTGATGATAACTCTATCGTTTGTCTAACTCGGACCATAATGCAAGGTAAGCTGATGCAACTTGAATACCTGATGATGAAGCCGAAAAGATAAAGAGGGCTTAATAATTTTAAATTTACTAAAACCATCTTCCAAGGTGGTGTGTCCCCTGTAGACCGCATGCCCCAAGACTTTTGCTTCTATTCACTTCACCATATTCCTCGACTTTGGCTTCTCTGTCGCAGCCATTCCTTCCTTTACTCTCCCCGATGTTGTCTCTTAATATCATTCCTGAATTAATCTCTGCTTGCGGTATTTTATTTGAAGAATTATCAGCAAGTTTTTACCAGGTGGGACAGCTTTAGATTAGCGAAAAGTTGGAGCTCTCTGTTTTTTTTTTTTCTAAATCCCCGCGCTCTCCATGTAACTATTACTGGTAAGCTAGACAAAATTTAATACTTTTTTCTTAGAGTTAATACCACGAAAAACCCTAAATTGGTACACTTGTAATAAATTTATTCCAAATTATTTTTTTTACCACAAAAAACCTCAAACTGGTACATCTGTAACAATTTTATCCCGAACTATTTTTTTGACCACAAAAAATCCCAAACTGGTACATCTGTGACAATTTTACCCAGAACTAATTTTTTAATAATATTATTTTTTATTTTTTCGATTTTTTTTAGTTTTTCTTTTCTTTTCTTTTTCCTTTCCTTTTCTTTTTTTTTTCCCTTCATCTTCAACCTCTGGCTGGCAAGGTCGGCCTTGCCCCACCCCTGGCGAGGGGTTGACCTCACCGTCGCTAGCGAGGCTCGGCCCCGCCTGCAACTGGCATGGCGAGGTCAGCCTCGCCAGTTGCCAGCGAGGCCAAGCCTTGCCAGCGAGGCCGAGCCTTGCCAGCGACGGCGAGGACGACCCCTCGCTGACAACTGGCGAGGTCGGCCTTGCCCACCCATGGCGACGGCGGGGCCGACCTCGCCAGCGGCTGGCAGGGCCAACCTTGCCGTCGCTGGCGAGGTTCGACCTCGCCGCTTTTGGGCGAGGCTGACCTTGCCAGTTGCAGCGGGGCTAAGCCTCGCCAGCGACGGCGAGGACGACCCCTCACCGGTAACTGGCAAGGTTGGCCTCGCCATCAGCTGGCAGGGTCAACCTAGCCAGCCAGAGGTTGAAGATAAAGGGGAAAAAAAAAGAAAAGGAAAGGAAAAAGAAAATATAAGAAAAACTAAAAAAATCAAAAAAATAATATTAAAAAATTAGGTCGGGGTAAAATTGTTACAGGTGTACCAGTTTGGGGTTTTTGGTGATCAAAAAAACAGTTCGGGGTAAAATTATCACAGATGTACTAGTTTTGGGTTTTTTATGGTAAAAAAAAATAGTTTGGGATAAATCCGTCACAAATATATCAGTTTAGGGTTTTTCGTGGTATGATCCCTTTTTCTTAGTACATATAGCATTTCTCACTCTCTATAGTCCTGTTTTTCTATGCTTTTTCTTTTTTTTTTATGTTGATGACCTCCTTTGTAATTGTCCTTGACACACTCGAACTATCTTGAATTGCTTGTATAATTGATTCAATAGCTAGTGAGACGATGTTTAAAGGAGAATAAAGCAATTGATTTTGAATGGCTCCGTTGCCCCGAACTAAGCCAAAAGCGTTATGCGATTTTCTTATATCAAATAATACCATGTTTTCAGACTATAAGTTAATTTTGAGAATAATTTTCCGTGTTTTCCTTTGAAAACTGATCTCAAAAAGATTACTTTGGTAGGCGTGGATTATGGCACAGCGTAATTCATGCCACCGCATGAAGACTATTGCATGTGGAGCCAGCCACCAAAGTTTCGATCTGCACCTTGCCAGGGTTAGGGTGATTCGCGGTAGCTCATGGGCTTGGAATTTCTCAACGAAGGAAGATCATATCCTTGGGACGTACGTTCCAACTCTTGCCTATTGCTTCTTTGGCTCAAATCATAGCAGCGTCAAAAGCGAATTAAGTTGTCGGTTTTGATTCCCGGGCACCATCTCCAATAGCAAAATTCCACCAAGACAACCCAAATCAAGGCTGTATGGTTCTTTTCTTTCTCTAGATTCCTTCCATTTTCATTCTTGTCTTGCACCTCGAATCCTAATTAACAATCGCCACTCGGAAATACTGAGGTACTCTCGATCATCGGATCAAAGTCAATAAATAAATGTTGAAAGCTAAAAAGTTTTATACCTGGAAATTTGACTTCATTTTTATCCTATTGCTCTCAGCAGTGTTGCAATGGATGTCACCAAACTTGTGGAATTCGCCAAAGATGCCATCTACGGTCTTGTTGGAAAGGTCAGCGAGGCCAGTGGAATCAAAGCGAAGGTGGATGTACTGGAAATGAATATGCGAATGGTGTCAGCCAGGAAAGCTTACATAAGTTTCGAACTAGAGGAGGAAGAGAGGAGACCGGGAAAGAAAAGGAAGAAAGAAGTTGACTTGTGGATGCAGAGTGCAGGATCGCTAGAGGATCGAGTCCACGAGTTGGGACGAAATGTTAAAGAGGGGCATTTCTTTTCTCGTCTCGTGTTGGAGGATCATGTGCGTGACCTTGCGGCTCAAGAGGAAAAATTGCTCGAGAAGGGAAGATTCGATAATGGTCTCATGCTGGATGTGAAACCGGCCTGAGGCTCTGAACTGCAACCAGGTGAGCAAGTGGGAGAAGCTTCTCAAACCAAAAGGGATGAGATCAGGGATTGCTTGATGAACGAAGAGGTGCTCCGTGTGGGTGTTTGGGGACAGGGCGGAGTGGGCAAAATCTTTCTCACGAAGCATATACATGATCAAATAGTGCAAGATTGTACCAGGTTTGATGGTGCTTGTTTGGTCACTGGATCACAAGAAGGCACTGTTAATATGATACAAACTGATATTGCGAACTATATCAAACTAGATTTGACGGAGGTGAGCAGTGTTTACTGGGGCGCAAGGCTGAAGGAGGCATTGCAGGGTAGGAAACTCCTCCCCATCTTAGATGACGTTTGGCATTATTACTCTTTGGAAGAAGTGGGGATACCCCTAGAAAGAAATGGATGTAAATTGATCGTGACGTCAAGATTCAGCGATGTGTGCGTGCAAATGAATTGCCACAAGCTTGTCCATTTGGCGACTCTTCCAGGGGAGATGCCTCAAAGGTTGGAAGAAGTGTCAGACTTGAGAAACCACCACTTGGGGGAGTTGGAAGAGGGATGGTGTGGGTCACTGGGCGTTGATGAATTTGACTGGGACGTTAGAGAGGCAATTCTGTCTGAGGGCGTCGAAGAATTTGAGAAGTTACTGTCTGAGGACGTTGATGAATTTGAGGCGATTCCTTTTGAGGCATTTCCTTCGGAGGGCATTGATGGATTTGAGGCAATTCCATCCGACGATGGCATTGAAGAATTTGAGGCAATTCTGTCTGAGTTCGATGATGAATTTCACTAGGATGTTAGAGGGGCACAATCATCTGTGATCCCTCTTCGCTTCGGCATGTCCGGATATTCTTCATATTTTTTCTTCTCTCCTGTTTTGTAAATAATGACATAAGGAGATTTTCCCCCTAATTTAATTGTGAATAAATAAATATGTAAATATGAATAAACTCTCTGCGCATCATTTCCATTTAACGTCACGCATAACCAAAGAAACTTTAGTTTTCATTCTCTTCCTCTCCCTATCATCGCAGCATTTTGACTAGTTAGATGTTTGAACGAGGACATCTGGACTAAAGGGTTTCTTTCTACCTTCTTGTTTTGTGGCGGGGGGGGTGGCGGTGGTGGGGGTTAGTTTCTTGATGGCATTTGCATTGACTGAGCTTAGCTTGAAAGTCTGTGGGTCCGCCGAACAATTTTTCTCTCTGTCTATCCATGTTCTTAATTCCAGTGCTTTTTGTTTATGTTCCAGCACAAGTGCTCTTTGAAGCTATTGTGAAACTTTCTATTGTGACCTGTTTTGGTGCACACCTCTTCAGTATTTTTGCTAGTCTCCCTTTTATCCGACTTCCGGAGTAAGAACTAGATGCAATAATCAAATGACGTGCTTTCTACTCTCATTCTCGCACACCCTCTGCTCTCCTTATCCGACCTTATCTTTTGGGGAAGTGAAGCAGATATTCGGGCAAGAAAATTGAGACTTCTTCATAATTAACAATGGTAACGCTGGAGAATATATGCATTCTCCTCCTTCGTATGTGTACTTGATACAGCTCTTCAACAACTTTTAATCTACCAGCTCTAACGACTTATTCTGGCATAAATCGAAAGAAAAAGGGTTTTGACATCATCTACAAAAGTGATCATGCATCCTCCGGAGAAAACATGCCCAACGTTGGCATCTATTTAATTAACAACGACAATGGGTCAATTTTTATTTTCTCATTGGGAAGCATTTATAACCGGAGAACCAATCATTTTCCAATCTACAATCATTTCCTTAAAAGGAGCCGAAGGTACTATCGCGTTCCCGCATACATTAGCACTTATGTTGACTCCATGCGCAGTAGAGAACCAGAACCTACTATCAGAAGGTATCACCATCTGCCCCCGAGATGTTTGCAAGCCTTGTATTATGTAGATCATCCAGATGAGTAAATAAACCAGGATCACCTTACAAAGCAAAGCAAAGCACCCCACAAAATCAGTGCTCCGTGTCTCACGAATTCTCTCACCCTCGAGCTGAACTAGGCTAACTAATTCTGAGCAAGATGAAGTCTGACATCTGTAACTTGCAAGTACATATTGACCCAAAAAAATGAAAAACAAGAAAGTCCCCCCAACCTGGGACAAGTTCCTTTCATGCATAGATGATTCTATTTTATCAACATCTTCTGGAGTATCAACACCGTGAGCTTCATGATCAACTAGTTTAAGTAAAAAACAAAAATTAGCCGTGCAATCAGAATGCCAGAAAAAAGAAACGGCTTGTTTGTGTTCTATTAGCAGTGATTCGTCTGAGATTCAGGAATGTTAGCATACAGATTTTTTTTTGTTGGATAAAGGCATCCTGATAGAGTCAAGAAGAGAGTTGATTGAAATTTTAGCAAGAAAAGTACCTGTATTGAAGATGAAGATTTCCCCAGCATGGTATGAGATCTACTTCCTCATTACATGAGGAAATCCACAAAAATAGAGAAATTAGACCAAATACCCTAACTTTGGCCAAAAACAATTGCCAATTTGTTACATCACCTTCATAACTACCAAAACTCCTTTGCATTTTCCAAGCAGCTCGAGGATTTACTAAAGAAAAGAATCAGGGAAACGTCCAATTTACTATCATTTTATAACCATTCTCAAGAACTTTAAGCTGTTCTAGATCCTCAAGCTGGAGCGGGGTAGGCTGAAGCTCTGGATATATCTTCAGAAACTTTGAATCATAGCTCTGAGAGAGATCAGAAGCAAAGATGCACTAAAATCCACGTCGAACACTGGTCCTCACCAAAATTCAAGAAGCAAACTGAAAATCTACCTTCATTCCAAGATGAAGCAACCTTTCCAGACCTGTTTCATTCGGGGAGATGGGTGCTATCATGTCTAATAATTACATTTACAGAGAATTCTGAGAAATAGAGAGACAAGTGCAGAATCAATACACAATCATAGTAGAGCATAAGGGTGAAACAGGGATAAATTGAAACTTACTTGTTATGTGGAATTAATCTCCCAGAGAAGTAAATAGCATAGCCACGATTGCCAACACATTTTAAACGATCTGGATCAAATGCATTTTCAGGTTTTAAGGAGGTAATTGAAGTGCTAAATACCGCATCTGGGGCAGCTTGCAAACACCGTAAGGTAGATGACTGCAGATACATAGAGGAAGGTGCTATATCTTGTGAAGTGACCCTAGAGGAAATTCTTCAGCTTCAAGAATCAGAAATTTTAACATCCACTTGCAGTGACATTGGAAGAGTTAGAAGAGGAAAACTTCAGTTATCAACAAAGAATCAATTTAAGCAGGTGGCAATAACCTTCCATAAGAA
Organism: Syzygium malaccense; assembly: GCA_031216405.1. Lineage (NCBI taxonomy): Eukaryota > Viridiplantae > Streptophyta > Magnoliopsida > Myrtales > Myrtaceae > Syzygium > Syzygium malaccense. Next base: position 2,845,543 of record CM062258.1, on the reverse strand, counting down.
ATAGTAGCAATAAGAGAAGTCAATTTACCTGCAGAGCTTTCACAACCCCATCAATATCTCGGGTTCGATAAGAGGCTCATCCTCCTGGATGTTGATGACTATGTCACACTTTTTGTCAAGCTTTGTAGAGCTTCATTGCAGCGTTCACTCCTAGAAATAATCACAACAAAACATAACGCTCTCCAAGTAGCTCAACGTCAGAACAACAATAACAACCAAGCTATATAAAATTTGGCCCTTGCTCTGTCATTTGGTATTGAGTACAACAGACTTCTAAGTAATGTTATGGCTTGATATATCCTGTGAAATTGAATTAAATACCATTCTTCGCATCTAAAAGGAACGGCCAAGAAGGAGAACAAATAAATTGATCTGAGTTTCATGATTACTCTGAAAGAAGCAATAGGAGATGATTTATCTTAAGTTTTGCTTGCTTTGTTCTCATGCTGCATCGAAGTGATGCATCTTTAGTTCCACGAGTCTTTAAGCTAATTTGAAACTCATCTCTTTCTACTGCTTCATTTTCTCGAGCATACCTCTGTTATCCAAATTCCAAAGTATGCATGAGAATTGAGAGGCATATCCAATGATCAATGACCCGTTTTGTGGATGAACTTCCAAGTTTCCAGACCTGTTTTGCGCAAGCACATGTAGTTACCAAGTCTAATTCAAATGGATGACACGTGATGGCTGATGTTTTGTTGTGTCTTAGATGTTACTGATACAGATGCCTAATCTTGATGACCCACTCAAGGATGGTGCAATATTTATAGAGCGGCTCATTCTCTTTCAACCCCCCGTAGTACATTCTGCAGTGTATCATGAGATGATATTGTTAAACTGCATTCAATTAAAATATTAGATGGATCAATTTCAAGATTAAGGGAAAATAGGAGAATGAGATATTGTTTAGAATTTAAAATAAAATATAAATAAGACATATGTTAAAGTATGATGCAGACTATACTTTGAACAACCTCTTGCAGCTCTAAAAATAAGCCATTTGATAGTAATATTAGCTAAATAAAATAACAGTTGAACATTTAAAAAAAATTCACCAGAACGCCAATAGTTCAAAATTATTTTTAATGCGTTGACAAATTCTATTGGATATATTATATGTGGATCGCAATTGTCTTGATCGCTTTAAAAAATTCATCCGAATTACCTTATATTTCCTAACGAGTCCCAACATATACCAGTTTATTTGATTTTTCTCAAAGAATTAACACCTGTGACGAAGATAAAAAAAAATGTGAAGTCTTACTTTTCGTTACCAAATTTAGCTAGATTGATTAGATGCCAATAAAATATTTATTTATCTCATTATTCTTGGTGATGCAACACCTAGGCAATATTTTTCCTTTAATTTTGAAATCATAGGTAACTTTTTGTTGTTGATTTTTTCTATTTATTATTTTAATCATGTATTTGTGCAATCTGTGCTAACTAAAGTATACTTTGTTGTGAGAATTTCTTCAAGGCTTATCGATACCCATAGAATACTGAAACTCCTTTAAAAACTTACTTCAACTCTATGATAATTATAAAATGATTGGAATTATCTTCATCAATCATATAGTGATAGGAATTATCCTCGACAATTCATTTAATCATATCTTGTCATAATTCCAAAAGTTTACAATAACAGGCCACTAATTTTGTTTTAATTTTTGTTGACATTTAATTTTCAGATGTAAACGTTTAAAAATAACATCATTAGATTTATCTACAATTATGCATTTAATCATAATAGTCACAACTAATTAGACATTTAGCAATGTTTACTTATGAACTGGAAAACCGTATATTATGTTGAAAATATACCTTTCCTCTATAAACAATATATGAAATTGTCGTTTTTATGTTTTGTAATTATTTATTTACTGTCTACATTGACGTATCTGCAAAAGCCACTATTTCAATAATCATCTAATATTTATTCGTCAAATATGGGCTATTGTACTATATATGGTTTTTTTAAACATTGTTATATGTGAAGATATTTTTTTATATATTGTGTATTTTAAATGGAGTCGTTGTAACAGGGTTATATACTATTTTGTTGTTTCAATAAAATTTCATTTGAGTTCTGAAACAGAAAAGATAAAATAATCTAAAAACTATCTTCTGCAGACCAGATGTTTGTCAGAGCAATGCAAGGCTGAGTCCTGAGTCTCCACTAGTTCTTAACAAACCACAAACGCGGGGAAAGTTCTATGGTTTTTTCTACAAAAAAAGTCTCCGATGTGAGTCGTGCATAACACTCCCAAGAGTCATGATAAAGTTCTAACGTTTTTTCTGCAATTTTAATCTACCATGAGAAGGGTATTATGCAATAAGTAGGTTTGGAGAGATTTTGTTCCTTAGTCTCCACTAGTTCTTAACACACCACAAACGCGGGGAAAGTTCTATGTTTTTTTCTACAAAAAAGTCTCCGATGTGAGTCGTGCATAACACTCCCAAGACTCATGATAAAGTTCTAACGTTTTTTCCGCAATTTTAATCTACCATGAGAAGCGTATTGTGCAACAAGTAGGTTTGGAGAGATTTTGTTCCTGAGTCTCAACTAGTTCTTAACACACCACAAACGCGGGGAAAGTTCTATGGTTTTTTCAGCACAAAAGTCTCCGATGTGAGTCGTGCGTAACACTCCCAAGACTCATGACAAGTTCTAACGTTTTTTCTGCAATTTTAATCTATCATGAGAAGGGTATTATGCAATAAGTAGGTTTGGAGAGATTTTGTTTTTCAAACCAATAGTGCATTTGTTTAATTTATAATCAATTAATTGAAAGATATTTTCCCAAAATGATTGTTTGTATCGCTTAGAATTATTATTTAACAGAAAATATTTGCATTATTCACAATAATCTACATCTAAGTAATTTCGTTGTTGATTAAGATAATTATCTTTGGTTCATTTTTCTTAGAGATACAAGCAATTATTTTAAAAAAAATCTTTATCTAATCGTTAATTTTTCGTAAAATTAATGCATCCTGAAAATTTATATGATTATATAATTATCCTAATTTCCAGAGTCCATGGTTCATGCGATGTGATATGACGATGAAGCAGAAAAGCTAAAGGTGTCCAGATATGGTCTCAAATATCTTATAGAATATATATATTTTTAGCCGCACGATGCAAAGGCATCAAGTATTCGCATGAAAGCGACTAGGAAACGTCTCCAATATGACCCAAAATCTTTGGCTAATTCCAAGAAGCTGTACGGGAGACTCTTGATGATAGTTTCGTAGTCTGTCTGCCTCAACCATCTTCCAGGAAGGTTCCCTCCGTAGACACCATGCCTCAAGACTTTTGCTTCAGGCATTGACTTGAAAAGTTTTGCTTCTATTGAATTCACCATTTTCCTCGACCTTTCTTATCTCTCGCGGCCATCCCCTTCCTTTACTCTGCCTGTATCGTCTCTTAATTCCATTATTGAATCAATCCCTCGTTGCGGTATTTCATTTGGAGGATTATCAGCAAGTTTTTATCAGGCGAGACTGCTCTAGATTAGTGAAAACTTGGAGCCTTTTTTTACCTAAATTTTCCAGCGCTCTCCATGTAACTAGTACTGCTAAATTGTCATGCCTAGGGTTCCTTGATTGATTCACACACCCTTCACGCCCCTCTTTCAGCCCCTTGTTCTAGATCCTCATCTGATGAAAAAGTTCAAGAGCAATCCACATATAATGTCGAAAAGGCACATTGATTAGGTGATATAATGTGAAGAAGAAAAAGATTCAGCCCATTCGCAACAATTTCTATATGATGTCACCAAGCTACACAGAACCAATTGGTTTAAAGTGATAAAACTCCTCAGGGACTCGAATTTCCGATAATCAAAACGATATGAGACAAGTTAATTAGAGAAGGAAGCTGAACTACATGGAAGAAACCAATGACTTTTTTAGGTGTTGAAGTCCCAACTACCGTACATCCCAAAGAGTCTGAAGGAAGATTCCTCGAAAGCCATCGAAGTCCACGAGTTTTCGAGGCACCCAACTGGAAATAGTGTGCCTCACTTCTTCCTCTGTCCTATCCTCTGTTTTTGCATGGTTCATATCCTCACCTATAACTTAATCAAAACTAGATGCTATCAAACTACAGAATTATTGCATTGATCAGGTGCACGGACTTTGAATCCATGCGTAATATTGGTCAATAGGGCTTAAGTGAGTGACTAGACTTCATACTAAATGTTGTAAAATCACAGTAATCACCTATGTCAGCATTTTTTTTAATATTTTAAAAGTGGAATCTGATGCAAAGAGTGAATCCCTATAATTCACCAATAGACACATGCCACATACAAAATTTACTACGTTTTTTGTAGTACAGGTAGCATTTCTCACTCTCTCGAGTCCCGTTTTATAAGGCTTTTTTGTTTTTTGCTGATGTCCTCCTTTGTGATGTCTTTGACACATTGGAACTATCGCGAACTGCTCATCTAATCGTGTCCGTAACTAGTCGAACGACATTTATTAAAGGAAGAAAGCAATCTATTCGAATGGCTTCGTTACCCTGAATTATGCCAAAAGTTTTTCTACCTTTCATTCGATTTTGTTATATCCAACAGTACGTTGTTTTCAGTCTATAGGTTACTTTTGAGAAAAAGATTTCCTTGTTTTCCTTTTAAAATTGCTCTCAAAAAGTTCACTTTTGCACGTGTGCATTATGGCATAACATGGTTCATACCACCACCGTGAAGAGTATTGCATGTTGAGTCAGCCACCCGAGTCTCCATTGGTTAGCTCATGGGGCTTCGAATTTCTCAACGGAGCAAGAACACGTTCCTACTCTTGCCAATTGCTTATTTGCCTGAAATTACGGCATCGTCGAAAGCGAATTAAGTTGTCGTTGCAGGTTTTCCTCTAGAGTAAGTTCCACCAAGACAACCCAATTCATAGCTGTATACTTCTGTTTTGATCATCAGCCCTTTTATAATAATGGATAACCTTTTCTTAAAGATCTGCTATTAGTTGCTTCTTATTCAGTCATTTGGTAAAACATGTAATGTAATTTTTAGTTTTGTGATGATGGATATTTATCTTTTATCCTCCAATATATTTTATTTCTCAAGATATTTAGGAAGATGATATAAGTGATTCGTGAACTTTGATTCAATATAATATAAGTGATTCGTGAACTTTTAATTTGTTCAATGTAATCCATGAACTTTTAATTTGTTCAATGTAATTCATGAACTATCGGTAAATATTCAATTTAGTCTTTAAATTATATGAAAATGATCAATGCCATCATTCCATTAATTCAGTAGATGCCAAACCACTATATATAATTGTTGTATGTAACTGTAATATATAACCGTCGTTAGAATATTGTAAATAGTACAAGTATACTCTTTGTAAAACCCTCTTATCAATTACATAACTTGACATTCTTTGTTCTTTATCTTTATGTTTACATGACTAGCCGCGATTGCTTCCAGTTTTCATACCTTTCGAATTTTTGTCATTGACTTTCTTGTTGAAAATCAACAAAGGACCCTTTGTAACCTTTGTCAATTCACTCATCGATCAATCCATATTTTGAAAGGTATTTCATCGACAATTTTCAGTGAAACAAAAACTAGTCAGTATGCTTAGGGATTATGTGTATGAATATTTCTTAATCGACCATTTACTCAATTGGATGTCCTTAACCATGTGAAGGGCAATTTGATTCCTTATCCTCTCCTACAAATGCACCAGTAAGATTTGGCTCCCGCAATTGAATTGATGAATTTACCCTTGTCAACATCTGAAGGGTCTTCGACCAACAAAAAAAGAAAACAAACATCTGAAGGATCTATATGAACATACATACAACTCTCAAGAGACACTATGTACATTTTAACGGGAGTCATCGTAACTGGGTCAAATACTTAATAGTGTTTGCTTCAATGAACCGTCATTTTGACCTGGGCAACAGAAGGGATAAATAGTCTGAAACCATCTCGTATAGACCAGACGTGACGTATATCTGAGCAACGCGCCGAATGTCAACTGGCTCTCCATCATGAAGTGCTCCCAAGACTTTCAGCTTGCCTTCCGCGAAGGCGAATCCAAGATTCGTGACAAGTTCCATCATTTTGCTATAGTTTTTAAACTCACCACGACAAGTGTGTTTTTCAATAAGTTGGTCTCTACGACGGAGGAGGGATTTTGTTATTCAATTAAATGATGTGAAAGCACGAAACTTTGGCCATTTCCACGATGGTGTAGTACGCAATAATACTATCGTTTGTCTGACTCAGATCATACTGCGTAAAACCATGTACTTTTTTTGGTCAACAAACATTTTTGACTTTTTTTTTTATTTTTTCCCTCTTAACTCTCAACTCATTTTTATACTTTTATTCTACTTCTTCTTGCAGAATACAAAAATCGAAATCTGCATCTAAAATTACGTGTACTATCACCCCTGGCTTCCTAAAAATATGAAAATTTGAACTTTCTATCTCCCTTCCTAAATAAAAAGAGTAGTGACTAGGACAAATCCTAATGGTTAACCATCTGCGACTTGACTGAGTAAAATATTGGGTTGGGTGTCTTTGTCACGTAGGTCATGTCTCAACTCAACTTTTTAAGTGCCACGTGTCCGATTTGGGCCCGCGTTTCAATTTTTTTCTGTCTCCTCCATTGCTCTGTCCGCCACCATTTTCTTCAGTTTCTTTATGACTTTTGAGTTCATGGATGACTATGGCTCGTGGCGAGATAAGAACATTAAAAGTGCTTTAATTTTTATACGATACTTACTTAAATATTATAACTTTTTTTTATTTATTTAAATGTCAAAAATTTGAAAAAATTATTATTTGAGTGCCAAATACCATTTGGCAGCCAGAAAATCTGACGTGATTTCGCTGGAGCTGATGTGAATAATATTTTAATATTTTTTGATTTTTAAATTTTTTGATTTTTTAATTTTTGTAATTTTTTTTTCAATTCCGGCGAGGGTCCCCGGGGACCCTCGCTTGCTGTGAAGACCTCGCCCAGATTGGGCAAGGGCAGCCATGGCCGTGGCCGAGAAGGCAATGGGCGAGGCCGTCGCGGCCTCGTCGGCAGTGGGCGAGGCCTTTGAGCCTCGCCGGCGGTGGGCGAGGCCGCGAAGGCTGTCTAGCCGGCCACAGGCACGGTGCCCTCGCCAAATCTGGCAAAAACCTTCACCGCCGCAGGGGAGGCCCTCACCGCCTCGCCTGCGCCGACGACGACATTGCGGCCTTGCCAAGGGCTTTCGCAGCCGCTGGCGAGGCAGCCTCGCCGGATGTGGCGAGAGCCTTCGCCGTTGCGCCCGCGACCGATGAGGCCGCAATGGCCTCACCAAGGGTGTTTGCGGCTGCAGGCGAGGGTCACCGGTGAAAGATTAAAAAAATAAAAGAAATAAAAATAAAAATAAAATCAATAAAATAAAATAAAATAACATTAAAACAATCCATGTCGGATGAAAGATTAATTAAAAAATCCACGTTAGCTCATTCGTCGGAAATGGCACTCAAGTGATCTATTTTCGCCGGAAGTGGCACTCAAATAATATATTTTACTTCGATGTGGCACTCAAGTGAGTCAAAAAAAGGTTATGGCACTCAAGTGAATGCCATACAAAAGTTATGTCACTCTTAGTATCCTTATCCTGGCTCATGGCCATGGACAGTAGCATCACCGGCCTGTTTTCTCTTCTCACTAGCTCGTGCGACACTCGTCCATGGCCATCGTCATCATCATCCAGCTAGATCTAGTTAGCTCGGTTAGTGATAGAGGTGGTAAATGGGTCAAGAACCCATATAATAACCCATATTTAATTATTGTGGATTGTAAATGGGTTGTGTTTAGTTTTAGAAATAGACTTAAATGAGTCATTAATGGATTGTTTATTAATTTAATGGGTCTTATATGGATATTAAATGGATCATAAATAGGTTACCCAAAAAGCTTAAGTGAAATTTTCAATTTTTTTAATTTTCTGATTTCTATATTCTTTATATTATTTTTCTTTTTCTTTCCTTTTACCTTTTCGTTTTTTCTTGTTTCTTCTTCCCCTGCTAGCAACTGGCCACTAGCGAGCCTCGAGTCTCGCTGATCTGCCGAGGCCAAGGCCTCGCCGGCCTCTGGCGATACTCGAGCTTGTCGAGCCGACAAGGTCGAGGCCAGTGCTAGCCCCGGCTCGGCGAGCTTGAGTCTTGCCAGATCCAGTGAAGGCGAGGCCCTGCTGGCCACCGGCAAGCCTTGAGCCTTGCCGATTTGTCGAGGGCGAGGCCTCACTGGCCTCTGGTGCTGGCCTTGGCCTCACCGAGAGCCTTACCGATCTACCTAGGTCGAGGCCTCACTGGCCTCTGGTGAGACTTGAGCTCGCCGAGTCGGCAAGGTCGAGGCCAGTGCCAACCCCCAGCTCGGCGAGCTCAAGTCTCGCTAGATGTGGCAAGGCCGCTTGCCAAAGGTCGGTGAGGCCTCAGCCTTGCTAGATCTAGCGAGACTCCAATTCATTAGTGGCCGGCGAGGCGTCGGCCTCGCCAGATTGGCAAGCTTGTCCTTCACCTGTGGCTAGCCGCCGACCACTGGCGGGGTAGAAGAAAAAAGAAAAAAAGAAAAGGAAAAAGGAAAAGAAAAAAGGGAAAAAAATAATTAAAATATGATTTTTAAAAATAAAATATTAAAATGAGTGCATAAAGGAAAATATGATTTTTCATACCAAACGGTGAAAAATATTTTCTAATTCATTTTCACATTTCAGCAAAATATCGAAAAATATTGTTATTTTCCTAAAAACATTTTCTAGAAATGTTATATTTTCCATGAAACAAACAAAGTCTCAATTTTTTTTAAAGATTTGTATTGCTTGAAGATATTTTAGCAATACGGTTTTTTTAAAATAATTATAAAAAATGAGATTTCCAAAATTTAGTTAAATGGGTTGGGTAATTTTTGCATTATGATAAATTGATCATAAACGAGTTAAATTGATCAAGTTGGGTCAAACCATTTATGACCCAACCCATCCGTTTACCAGGTCTAATCAGTGCTGATGACTCCGCCGGTGGCGACAGTGGGAAAGGCGTGGTGGTCGAGCTCAAAGGGAGGGGATGACGAGATGGTTTTTTCGGGCAAGAGGAATCGGAAGCTGACGTCGGAGAACATGGCGTCAAAGGTGGACAGCTCCTCGGCGTCGATGACAATTGGGTTTTTCGGGAAGAAGGGTTTGGAGGCATTGAAGGAGCACTTCAAGAACTCCAAGTTCCCGAGTGAGGCGGAGCACTACCTACCGGTGGTGTTCTCGCCGCAGCGGAACAGGAGGCGACTGGCGGAGCCGCTCCCTGTGGCAGGGCAGCAAAGATTATTTTTCAAACTTCAGCTTTTCAAGCCACGGGCTCGCATTCTCGCGACTCTCACGAATGGTCCTATCCTCACCAAGAATCCCCGTTACAACCCTGCAACTTCTGCGTGTATATAGAACGCAAAAACAGAGCAGTTCAGATCTGGGCGACAGCTCCTTGGTGGCCATCGGAGGGCGGCAGCAGCGGCTCGAGGGCGACACCAGAGAGGGTGGAGTTGGAGGCATTGTACGTGTAGTGGAGAGAGACGCCACAGAGGGTAAACGGGGGGTTGGGTTGCTGACGTAGGTAAGAGATTAAGATATAAAAAAAATGAAAAGTGGGCTCTACTCGACACGTGGCCATCAATGAGGGAAGTGGAGTGACATAAGATAGCCCCGCTCAATATTTTTTTTATTAATATCACGGAAAATCCGAAATTAATATACATGTAATAAATTTATCCAAAATTAATTTTTTTACTATCAACAATTCCAAACTGGTACACCTGTGATAAATTTACCCTCCCTTAGTTTCCGTTAAATTTTACTGTCAAACTGCTTTATTAAATGACACGCGACAGTTGATGGATGTATCAATTTTGAGTTTCACCTTCCGTTTGTCATAAGTGTACCAATTTATAATTTTTTGTGGTATTAATCCAACTTAACGGAAACTAACATAGCGTAAATTTATCATAAATATATCAGTTTGGGATTTTAATAGTTAAAAAATTAATTTTGAATAAATTTATTATAAATATATTAATTTAGAGTTTTTCATGATATTAAACATGTTTTTTTGGCACAAAACCGTGGCTGACTCATAGATTTTCTATGTCCGACTCGGACAATTTAGTATGGCGCTGCTTTTTCCACGACTGAAACCAAACATGCTCCTGCCACTGCCTTTTGTTTCTAGGAAACTCAAATAGACGAACTTGCCCTCTATGAATAAGGGCAACTGGTTTTCTCCAGAATTCCTGTTTTATCTTTTTGGCCGAACCTCCATCTCCGAAGTTCAGTCTCCTCCTCGTCGTTTTGCTTCCCTGTTGAACCGAAGTATTCATTACACACTCGAATGAAAAGTACCATTACCGAGAAGGAGCCCTCGATTAGAGGAAGGAAATAGAAGGATATAGTGGCACGTTCCATTGTTGTAATATTCAGCCACGTACAAACTCTCATCGAAATCCAATTAAGGCTCTCCATTACATTAACAAGGCACATTACTCGATCGTCTCCTAAGTTGAAGTTGACTCAAACGATCACAATTTTGTATCTTTTGGAACTTTCGTTGCGAAACAAAATGAAAATGGATTAGAAACGGAGTAATGTTCGGTGAAAGGAAAAATAAGTAAAGACGTGATTTGAAATTTACCATTAGTTTCATTGTGACACCTATCCTAGAAGAGAGAGATTGTGACAACTAAGAAGATTTAAATCAGAGGCAGCTTGGGATTCTGTCGAGGGCGTTTTTGTTATTCCAGTATTTTAATGTCTAGCGGGCTGTGGAAGAAGCAATTTGAGGGGTTTTATACGTGCCCCTCTTCCAGGAAGGCGAATTCCGTCGTTGACCCCAGGGTCTCAAGACTTCCGCTTCCTAATATTTTATGAAGCACAGCTTGTCTATAAAGGCTTCTGCACATATCACCAATTTCCTCGACTTGGGCTTCTCTCGCAGCCATTCCTCCCTTTGTCTCTTAACTCCGAGTAGTCTTCGTCAGGAGCTTCCTCGTCCGCTTAATTCCATTGTTGGATTAATCTCTGGTTGCGGTATTTCATTTGGAGGATTTAGCAGGTAAGTTTACTGCAGATTAATGCAAGTTTGGAGCTCTCTTTTCTTTCTTAAATTTTCCTGCGCTCTTCGTGTAACTGGTGTCAGTAAATTGTAATACCGATTTTTCCTCGATTTATTCGGCACATCCTTCGCACGAGGACCGAAAAGAAAATTTACGTCCTGTTTTGTGCTGTTTGTCTGTTCTCTCTTTTGTAGATCTGTTAATTCTCGAGCAAATAAAGATACATCGTTATGTTTGTTTTTCTTTACGTTTCTTTCCCTTGCCAAAAGAATTGCTTCGTTCTAATAAACTTTCCAGAACAGAGCAATTAGAAACAGAAGCTTCTAAAAAGAACAGAGGACCATCCATAACCCTGTTATCCCACTCCAGATGGCCTCCCCTGCCTTCCGACTCACGTTATGTGAGCTTGAATTTCCCTTCTTGCATGGTATCTCCTGCACAGACCCATAGAATAATAGGCAGATTTTGCTGTAAGTTGCCCACTGATAGTAAAACCTAGAATAGTCAACTTCTTATCCCTGCCCAGATTTAGTTTGATGGGTGAGAAATCCCCATGCATTTGTATAGCCTTGTCGATTAGGCGCTCCGCGCTTCCTCTACTGTTCAAAGAGGAAGCTTTAGCCATGACAGAAACCCTAAAGTACTTTGAAGACAGAACAGAACTGAAGTTGGAGATGAAAGCTTTAGCCATAACAGAAACCCTAAAAATATCTTGTGATGCTGGACTCCTTCCCAGTTATTATTAGTCTACAAGGCAAGTCACGATCCATGTTATTCAAATAGCAACAAAACCCCTCTTTCCCATGACTTTTTGCTAAATACCCCACTCAAACCTCTCATGGCCTTGCTCAAACCAATCTAAGCAGCAAACCGCTCTTTCAGTTCCTTGTTCTTAATCCTCATTTAACAAAAACGTTCATGAGCAATCACAATATTGTCCTGGAATAGTGTAACAATTACCGGAGATGATGTCAGGAAGGAAAAGATTTAGCCTATTCGCAGGATTTTCATATGATTCTGGACACAAACTACCCAAACCAACTGGTCTAAAGTGATAAAACTCATCAGGGAGTCGATTTCTCAGAATCAAAATGATATCTCTCAAGTTTATTAGAGAAGGATGCTCACCCGCATGGTAGATACCGATGACTTCTTTTGCTGTTGAAGGTCCAACACTAAGTCCCAAAAATTCTGAAAGGACATTCCTGCAAAGCCATCAAGTCAAGGAGTTTTCAAGGCACCCAACTGGAACATAGCTTGCCACACTTCTTCCTCTGTCACATCCTCTGTTTGTGGACGGTTCTTATCCTCACCTATAACTTTTATTAAAACTAGATGCTATCAAACTCGAAATTATTGCATAGATCAGGTGAACGGACTTTGATACCACATGTACCGCTGAATTTGGTGGGCTACATGATAATATTGGTCAATAGGGACTAGGGTGAATGAATTGTTACTATACACTCTATACTAAATGATGTAAAATCACAGTTCTTACCTATGTCGTCTTTTTTTAATATTATAAAAGTTGGATCTGATACAAAGAGTGAATCCCTTTAATTCACCGATAATCACATTCCACATCATTTGGTAAACAAAATTTAGTACGTTTTTCTTAGTTCATATAGCATTCTGACTCTCTATATAGTCCTGTTTTCTGTGTTTTTTCAAGGCACCCAACTGGAACCATCTTGCACCTCGAACACTATTTAACAATTGACAGTTCGGAAATGCTGAAGTACTCGATGATCGCATGCTGAATTCTAAAAAGTTTTGAACCTGGAATACTAACTGACAACATTTTTCCCCTAATGTTCTCAGCATTCTCACAGTGGATGTCAACAAAATTCTCTGAATCACCAAACATGCCATCAGCCTTGTTCGAAAGGTCAGCGACGTCACAGATATATTCTCAAGGATACGAGAAAGCTGGATCTTGAGATATTGGTTCATTAATTTGGTGTTTGGTTAGCTAACCTTCGAGTACAACCGACCTTGATTGGCAAAATCAATCTAAACAGAGCAAAGGTCATCCGTTGCAGAAAATCAGAAAATCAGAGAAGGTGTAAAAAGCTGGGGGACAAGTAAATTTCACTACCCACGTGAAAGGGTGCAATTCTTGGTTGGCTATGCGTTCCTAACGATTCAGAGTTGAAAAAGCAAGAAGCTAACATTCTCAATTCATTTTGGGACACTAAAATGAATAGGAATTTGAGAGAATGCTGCTGGTGGATTAACATGAAAAATGATGTCAACAAGTGAAAAGTGAGCATCGAAAACCAGTTGGAGCATATTTATCATTGGTCTGCCGCAAATGTCAGGTGGTAAAAATGCTATAAATCGATTAACTAAGATGGCTCTTTTTGAAGATTTGTATGGTCGAAAATGCAAAAATCCTATTTGTTGGGATGGTGTTGGTGAAAAGAGACTAAAGAGTCTGAAGTTTATTCAACAATTAGAAGAGAAAAATAAGTTGGTCTGAGAGCATCTCAAAACAGCACAAAGTTGTGAGAAAAGTTACGCAGACTTTAAAAAGCGAGGAGTGAAATTTAATGTGGGGATTGTGTGTTCCAGAAAATTTCTCTCGTGAAAGGCGTTATGAGACTCGGCATGCGCGTCAAGTTAAGTTCAAAATATGTGGGACCGTTATGGATTTTAAGAAGATTGGCTATTTTACATTTGAACTTGCTTTGCACCATGATACACTCCGAGTGATTGCTTGGGAACTCAAGGAGGAAACAAGGCGCAAATGTCATCATTTGTCTGAAAGTTGAGGTAAGGTGCAAAAATATTTTTATTGCATCAACGAATTTTGTTGGATACATCAAATGTTGATTGGCATTGTCTTGATTGCTTTTGAAAATTCATTGGAATTACCTTTTTTTGGCTTCAATAAGTCCAAACTTATAGCAATTTATCTGATATTTCTTAGAGAAGCAACCCCTTTGACGAAATTAAAAAAAAAACATGAACATTTAGTTATCATTACCAAATGTAGATAGGTTAATTAGATGTCAATCTAATATTAATTTTTTTTTATTTTTTGGTGAAACAAAACCTAGGCTTTTTTCTTATGTAAGTTTTGAAATTATATGTAATATTTTTGTTGATAATCTATTCATTTTCATTATTTAAATTTTATTCATCTACTTGTAAGATCTGCATTGACCAAAAGATAATTGTTTGTAAGAATTTCTTCAAGACTGATCGAAGTAGCTAATTTTCTTCAAAAAATATATTGTAATTCTTAAGAGAAAATTTCAAATAAGGACCTGAGGTACTCTCATTTTCTTAAATAAAGACCTGAAGTGAATCTTGTATCAAATAAAGACATGAAGTACTCTCATTTTCTCAAATAAGGATTTAAAGTGAACATTGCCTCAAATAAGAGTCTAAAGTGACTATCTCAATCTCAAAAAGGGTCTAACCTTACCGGAGTCGGGGGTATTTTCATCTTTTAATTTTTTTTTCTTTCTTTCGTTTTGTGTTTTTTTCCATAAAAAAACTCAATAATAATAATAATAATAATAATAAAAACAGGGGGAGGGCCAGCTCTCCCCCGCTTGTGGCCACCGACCCACTGTGGTCGCCGCCCCATCGCCGGTGGGACGGCAGCCATGGTCGGCGTGGTCGCTGGCGCTTTAGCCAGGGCCGGCGACCCTCGCCGACTAGAGGTGAGGGCTTGTGGCCCTCACCAGAACCGAGAGGGTTGGGTGACCCTCTCCCAAATCTAGCGAGGGTTGTCGACCCTCGCACAAGTCCGGCGACCCCCAGACCTGGGCAAGGGTCGGCGGCGCTCACCCAGATCAGGGTGAGGGCCGGCGACCCTCGCCGGATCAGGGAGAGGGTCACCCGACCCTCCCAGTTCTAGCGAGGGCCTAGTGACCCTCGCCTCTGGTTGGCAAGGGTTGCTGGCCCTTGCTGAAGCGCTAGCAACCCCGTCGGCCATGGCTACCGCCCCATCGCCGATGGGGCGGCAGCCACAGTCATGGGAGGGCTGCCAACCCTCCCCTGTTTTTTTTTAAAATTTATAATTTAATTTAATTTAATTTAATTTATATTAAAATTGTTTTTGGACGAAAATGCCATTGATCGGCTAGAAAATTTGGTCGGCCAGTGAGCCGGCAAGGTGAGACCTTTATTTGAAACTATTATAACCACTCAAGCCCTTATTTGAGTAAAAGAGAGCACTTCATGTTCTTATTTGATACAATGTCTACTTCAAGTCCTTATTTGAGAAAATGAAGGCATTTCAGATCCTTATTTAAAATTTTCCCAATTCTTAATTCACAATTTGTTCTCGTCAATTATAAAGTGATAGGAATTATAAATAGGACATAAAATTTTCGTTCTTATATATTATATTTATTTTTTAAAATTCAATTATTTGTAAAAATCGCGACTAACTATTCTAGTAATCCTCTAATAGCATTTTCCAACGTGGCCTATTATATTATATATGATTTTTTTTATGATCGTCTCACATCATTTATTTGCAGGAAGATTTTCTATATTGTATTTTCTAAATGGATCATCGTAATTGGGCTAAATACTTAGGATTAATACCACGAAAAACCCCAAATTAGTACACATGTAACAAATTTACCCTAAACTATCAAAACCTCAAATTGATATACCTGTGATAAATTTACCTTCCGTTAGTTTCCGTTAAAATTTACCGTCAAATTGTTGAGTTGGATGACATATGGCAATTAATGGGTGCACTAATTTGGGGTTTCTGTTAAAATTTACCGTCAAATTGTTGAGTTGAATGACACATGGTAGTTAATGGGTGCACTAATTTTAGGTTTTACCCTCCGTTTGTCACATGTGTACTAGCTTGTAATTTTTCATGATATTAATCTAATTTAATGCAAACTAACAGAGGGTAAATTTGTCACAGGTGTACCAGTTTGAGGTTTTTTATGGTAAAAAAATTAGTTTTTGATAAATTTATCACATATGTACCAGTTTGAAATTTTTTGTTATTAAAAAAATTAATTTGGGGAAAAATTTGTCACATGTATTTCAATTTGGGGCTTTCGTGATATCAACCCAAATACTTAATCTTGTCTGTTTCAACGACTTTTCAATTTTCAACAAAAAAAAAACAACTTTTCATTTCAGTTCCGAAAAGGAAAAAGATAAATAGTATAAACCTATCCCCTGTAGACTAGATATACGTCGGAGCAAGTCTCAATTCTCAAGTCGTGCCGTGACCCTCCCAAAGTCTTTTAGCTATCTTCCGAGAAGGCGAATATAGGATTCGTGGTAAGTTCTACTGTTTTTCTGCGATGTTTAATCCCACGACGAGAGTATTATGCAATAAGTAGGTTTTACTACAAAAGAGAGATTTCCTACCGATGATGTGTTTGTTTCATCTAAAATTAATAATTTGAAAAATATTTTTTTGAAATCGATTATATGTATCACTTAGAATCATTAGCTAACGGAAAATATTTTCATCATCAATAATAATTACGTCTAAACATTTTCGTCGATTTATTTTGATAAGCGATATGAATGATCATTTCTGAGAAATTTTTTTCACAAATTATAGATTTACTAAATGCACCAAAAATTCATTCGATTGCGAAATTTGTCATATCTTCCAAACACTTCGATTCATGCGACGTGATATGATCTTGAATTGGAAATAGTCTCAAATATCTTTTAGGGTTAATATCACGAAAAACTCCAAACTGGTACACCTGTGACAAATTTACCCTAAACTAACTTATAATTAGTTTTGGGTAAATTACAC
This sequence comes from Syzygium malaccense, assembly GCA_031216405.1. NCBI lineage: Eukaryota > Viridiplantae > Streptophyta > Magnoliopsida > Myrtales > Myrtaceae > Syzygium > Syzygium malaccense. The sequence goes on along the minus strand of CM062258.1, from coordinate 2,828,658 downwards.
CCGTGACAAAAATTTTGAGATTTTTGGTGTTAAAAAATTAGTTTTGGATAAATTTATCACATGTGTACCAGTTTGAGATTTTTTATGATTAAAAAAATTAGTTTATGGGTAAATATGTCATATGTGTATCAATTCGGGATTTTCGTGGTGTCAACCCAAATACTTAATCTTGTTTGTTTCAACAACTTTTCAATTTTCGACCAAAAAAAAACAACTTTTCATTTCAGTTCCGAAAAGGAAAAATATAAATAGTATAAACCTATCCCCCGTAGACTAGATATTCGTCAGAGCGAGTCTCAAGTCTCAAGTCTCAAGTCGTGCCGTGACCCTCCCACGGTCTTTTAGCTATCTTCCGTGAAGGCGAATATAGGATTCGTGGTAAGTTCTGCTGTTTTTCTGCGATGTTTAATCCCTCGACAAGAGTATTATGCAATAAGTAGGTTTTACTACAAAAGAGAGATTTCCTACCGATGATGTGTTTGTTTCACCTAAAATTAATAATTTGAAAAATAGTTTTTTGAAACCGATTATTTGTATCACTTAGAATGATTAGCTAACGGAAAATATTTTCATCATCAACAATAATCTGTGTTTAAACATTTTTGTCGATTTATTTTTATAAGCAATACAAATGATTATTTCTGAAAAATTTGTTTTCACAAATTATAGATTTACTAAACGCACCCAAAATTCATTTGATTGCGAAATTTGTCATATCACATGATATGATCCTGAATCGGAAATAGTCTCAAATATCATTTAGGGTTAATACTACAAAAATCCCCAAACCGATACATCTATAACAAACTTATCTAAAACTAATTTTTTAACTACAAAACTTTCAAACTGGTACATATATGACAAATTTACCATAAATTAATTTTTAACCATAAAAAATCTCAAAATGGTACATTTGTGACAAATTTACCCTCCGTTTAATTGGATTAATGTCACGAAAAATCACAAACTCGTATACTGCTGACAAACGGAGAGTAAAACGCTAAACTAATGCACCTGTCAACTGCCACGTGTTATCTAATTCAAAAATTTGAAGATAAACTTTAACAGAAAGCAACGAAAGGTAAAATTGTTACAAGTGTACTAATTTAGGGTTTTTTATGGTCAAAAAATTAGTTTGAGGTAAATTTATTGTAAGTGTATCAGTTTTAGAGTTTTCGTGATATTAACCCTATCTTTCACAGACTTGTGTATTTATCGGGACGATGCATGGGTGAGTCAACTAGTTTTTGACATGAAAGCTAAGTTTTTTTGGGGGCGAAAATCCCTCGTATGTGACCCCAAGACTTTGGCTGTTCTTCCAAGAAGGCGTGTGCGAGACTATTGATTATCATTTCGTGCCTGCATATTTATGCAAGAATAAAATTCATATAATGTGATTATAAAAGCAGAATAAGGAAAATATATATATATATATATATATATATATATATATATATATATGTCCACTTCACTCTTTATCTCGACTGCACTTCCTCTCCCGCAGCTCCGTTGTCTCTCTGACTCCATTGTTGAATTGATCTCCGGGGAGGAATATCAGCAAGGTTTCACCAGGGCGAGACTGCCTTAGATTAGTGCAAATTTGGAGCTCTCTGTTCTTTTGGTAAGTTTTCCTGAGCTCTCCACGTAACTAGTGCTACTGGTCGGTTGTCATTTGATTTGGTAAAACCAAATTCTGTGCATTTTTCTCCGTATCTCTTGTTCTGTTCTCCTATTTTTTGTTTTATTTTTCTTTTTCGTTTGGCTGTCCTCCTTTGTTAATGTCCTTGAGACATGTGAACTACCTCGAATTGCTCGAGCCAGTAGCTTGTGAAACGACGTTCGTTAAGAAGAAAAGGACAGAAATGTTCCTTGTACGGACCTCATACCATGCACGTGGCGCCCATTAGCTGATAAGGCCTTGCCTCCCCTGTTTGCGTCTCTTTCACTGGGGGCTCATGCCCATCTTCGTCTTCGGTCGTCTTCTTTCTTCTTCTTCTTCCAATCTCAAATTCTCTCTCAAACTTCAACCCCCCATCAAAGCCTCCAATTCTCATTCTTCTTCTCCTTTCTGCCAGTGGTCGCCCAAGGGTCGGGCGAGGAGGGTCCAGATCTAGCTCCCCTGAGGTCGTACCATCTCAGCGTCGCCTTGCCGATGCTCGCCTCTGGTCGCCCGGTTGCGTGGTCGACGCTCGCTCGCCCGGTCTCTGCCGGTTGCCTTGTCGACCCCCGCGGGCGAGGCCGCCTTGCCTAGATTTGGGTGAGGCTGGCCTCACTCGCAGCCGCGATGGCCTCGCCCAGTGGCCGGCGACCCTTGCCCGCCACAGTTAAAAAAAAAAAAAGTAAAGAAGGAAAAAGAAGAAAATATATAAATAAATAAATAATTCAAAAAAAGTATTAAAATATTATAAAAAATTATCCATCGGCTGTGCCACGTAGGAGACAGCTAGCGTTATTGTCAGCGATTTCCAATCAAAATTAATTCGCAATCAAAATTAATTGGATGGACTTAATTGGTAAAACGCGAAAAGATTTAGGATTCAATTGGTATATTTAAAAGGCTAAAAATTAAATTTGCAAAAGTGTAATAAGGTTAGGACTTTTTGGACATTTTTCCTCTATCCGGATGCACCCCAAGACTATTGCGTGTGGAGTTAGCCACCCAGGTTTCGATTTGCACCTTACCAGGGTCAGGGTTATTCGGGGTAGCTCATGGGCTTGGAATTTCCCAACGAAGGAAGAACATATCCTTGGGCCGTTCGACTCTTGCCAATTGCTTCTTTGCCTCAAATTATGGCAGCCTCAAAAGCGAATTAAGTCGGCCTTTTGATTCCACGCAGGTTCTCCCATAACAAATTCCACCAACACAACCCACAGCATGGCTGTATGCTTCTTTTCTTTCTCTGGAGTCCTTCTATCTTCATTCTTTTCTTGCACCTCGAATACTATAATTAACAATTACCACTCGAAAATACTGAGGTACTCGATAATAGTATAAAAGTAGAAATATAAATGCTGAAAGATAAAAAGTTTTGTACCTGGAATACTAATTGACAACATTTTTATCCTAATGCTCTCTGCAGTCTTACAATGGATGTCAACAATAATCTGGGAATAGCCAACAAGGGCATCCGTCTTTTTCAAATGGTCAGGAAAGAGAAGGAAGTGGGAAGTCGGCGCGTGGATGCAGAGTGTCGGATCAGTGGAGGATCAGGTCCGCGAGGTAGGACGAAAAGTTAGACAGGGGAGTTTCTTGTCTCGTCTCATGTCGGCGGGTCAGGTGAGTCGCCTTGCGACTGAAGTGGACAAATTGCACGAGAAGGGCAGATTTGATGACGGTCTCACGCTGGATGTGAAACCGGCCCGAGGCTATGAACTACAACCAGTAAAATTAGTGGGACAAGCTTCTCAAAGAAAACGGGATGAGATCTGGGATTGCTTGACGAACGAAGAGGTGCTCCAAGTGGGTGTGTGGGGACAGGCGAGAGTGGGCAAAACCTTTCTCGCGAAGCATGTACATGATCAAATAGTGCGAGATTGTCCAAGGTTTGATGGTGCTTGTTTGGTCACTGTATCGCAAGAAGGCACAGTTGGTACGATACAAACTGACATTGCGAAGTATCTCAAACTAGATTTGACTGAGGTGAGCTGTGTTTACCGGGGAGCAAGACTGAAGGAGGCATTGCAGGGTAGGAAACTCCTCCTTATCTTGGATGATGTTAGGAAATACTACTCTTTGGAAGAAGTGGGGATACCCCTAGAAACAAATGGATGTAAATTGATCGTCACGTCGAGATCGAGCCATGTGTGCCGGCAAATGAATTGCCTCAAGCTTGTCCATGTAGCAACTCTTCCCTGGAAGAAGCGTAAAAACTAGAATTAGAGGCGTTGGGGAATTTGGAAGAGGGAAGGTGTGGGTTTGAGGGCGTTGATGAATATGACTGGATGTTGGATCTGCGATTCTACTGAGGGAAGAGGGAAGGTGGGGGGTCTGAGGGCGCTGATGAATTTGACTGGGATGTTAAGAGGGGCAAGATCATCTGTGATTCCATCGAGCAACTCGGGATCTGCAGATGTCCCCAAGTTAGAGAGGATTTTAGAAGCACCTCTCTTCATCATCTCCATTTAACATAACCCATGATAGCAGAAAGTTTAATGTTCATTCTTTTGCTTTCTGTATCATTGCAGCAATTTGACAAGCTTGATGTTTGAACGAGGACATCAGGACTGAATGGTTTCTTTCATTCTTTTTTGCTTTTTGTTGGGTGGGGGGTTATCTTGACGGCACTTTCATTGACTGAGCTTAGCTCGACAGTAGTGTATCCACCGATTAACTTTTCTCTCTGCCTACTCATGTTCTTAATTCAAGTGCTTTTTCTTTGTGTTCCAGCCCAAGTGTTCTATTATGCTATTGTGAAACTTCGCAATTGTGACATGTTTGGATGCACGTGCAATCAACAGCTCTTCCATGTTTTTATTTTTTTTTTGATAACCTCCCTTTTATCCGACTTCCGGAGTAAGAACCATAAGCAGTAGTCAAGTGACTCGCTTTCAACTCTCGTTCTCGCACACCCTCTGCTCTCCTTCTCCATCCTCATCTCTTGGAGAAGCGAAGCAGATTTTCGAGCAACAGAATTACTTCCTCATAATTAACAACGGTGACAGTCGAGAAGACCTGCATGCTCCTCCTTTGTATGTGGACTCTATACGACTCTTCAAGAACTTCTAATCTTAACAGCTCTAGCGACTTATTCCCACATAAACCGCCGGAAAATGGGTTGTGCACATTATTATCTACAAGAGTGCTCATACATCCTCCGAAGAAAACAAGCCGAACGTGGTCCAAATATCACTGATGGCATCCATGTAATTAACAACAACAAAGGGGTCAATTTTTATTTTCTCATTGGGAAGCATTTCGGATTCAATAATCGGAGAACCAATCATTTTCCAAATGGGAAAAGAGTAGATGACGGACGGAGCCTCGTCCACCTCTTATTTTATGCTGGAAATTTGGATAATTCTTCATCCGGTTTTCAATGAATTTGTCCTCTTTGCTCGAGTGATTCCGTTGCAGCTACCTCTCCAACCGGTGGCCCACCTTCTACGAAATGAAACGTGCGGCCATGGTTTGCACCATTACCAATAAAAAAAAACGGCCCAATTAGCCTAGCAATGCTATGTTCCAATCTAAATCATTTCTTTGAAGAAAAGGATAATATAAATATCATAATTTTTATATGGCGCTTATTTTGAAGTTAAAATTTTCAACAGATAACTTAAGTGTCAAATCAGATAAACAACTATCACTTAAAGTGCATTTGTCAACAAATTCTGATCAAAAGTCCTACATGGCATTTGTAATTAAATGTTTATTCCAATCTAGCTTTTTTCAACAAATTATGTGGCTTTATTATAAAAAAAGAAAAGCCAACTTGGAAATTTTAGCCGCTCTCTTTTCTTTTTAACCAAATGACGTCCTTAGCCTGTTATGTGCTCATCTTCCTATTTATAAGCCACAAAGGTTTCTTTGAATTTTTTAGTAACAATGGGTGACGGTGTTCTACCTAAATGGTAAACGCAAGTAATAAATAAGAGAATACAACTTTTGAATTGCGAGGTACCATTACGAGCTCAATATATACGAGTGTTATTCCGTGAAATAACTCAAATTTCAAATCATTCACTTGACACCTTTTGCATTTGTGTCAATTTAGTCCTAAACCTTTTATTTTTGTGCTAATTCAATCCTTCCGATTAATTTTAGCCGGATTTTGGTGATGTGTACACCGACTGGCCTACGTGGCACTGCTAGTGCTGACATAAATAATTTTTAATAACATTTAATATTTTTTCGATTTTTTAAATTTTAAATTTTTTCCTTCTTTTCTTTTCTTTCTTCTTTCTTCAACCTTTGGCCAGTGATCGGCCACCCCGGCCATGGCAGGGTTGGCTGGCCTCGCCTGGTCAAGGCTGCCGTCACCTGCCACAGGCAAGGCCCAGCGCGATGGCATCCTTGACGAGGGTCGACCTCCCCCAGGCGAGATATCCCTCGCCTGGTCAAGGCCGCTGTCACCTGCCACAGGCAAGGCCCGGCGCGAGAGCATCCTCAGTGAGGGTCGACTTCCCCCAGGCCAGATTTGGCGAGGCCATCGTGGCCTAGGCAAGGGCCGGCCTTGCCATATCTGACCTCAGCGAGGTCGACCCTTGCTTGGCCTTGCCTGGGCGAGGCCGACCCTCACCTGGCCTAGGCAAGGCTATGCCCTAGCATGGCTAGGGTGGCCGATCATTGGCCAAAGATTGAAGAAAGATGAAAGAAAAAGAAAAGAAGAAAAAAATTAAAAAATCGAAAAAATATTAACATATTATTAAAATTGTCCACGTTAGCGCCGGCGGTATCACGTAGGCCGGCTGGCATCCACGTCACCAAAATCTAGCCAAAATTAGGTAGAAGGACTGAATTGGCATAAAAATAAAAGGTTTAGGATTTAATTGATACCAAAAAAAGGTTTAGGACTGAACGTGCATCAATGCAAAAGGTTTAGGGCTTTTTCAATACTTTACCCGTCTCCCTTCACATATAAATTTTAGGGTCCGGCTAGGCTAATTGTACCATTACACTGCATTTGTAACGGTGCTTTAATAGCCACAAATCTTCCATTCTGTTAGTTGGACTTAGCTAGGCAACCGGAGTACAAAATTTTCAAAATTTATTTTAAAAAATGGCCTTTATGCTGCAAAATTCCAAAAGCTAAACCCTCTAAAAGAATAATAAAAATCAGAACCGTATCAATTAGTAGCACAATGTTAAGCACCTCTAGGGAACAAAAGTTAACATAAAATTCCGACTTTCATATTTATTTTAAGTTTCATGCTTTGTACCAAGATTTGTTAGTAACATGTCATGCACAATTTCCAAAAGAGAAACGGAAATTTAATTAAATTCAAGAACTAAAAGTTATATGATTATATTGCTAGCTATGTGATAGACTAGAGCGAGACAAAATATATAGTCATGGTGCACATCACAATGCAAATGAAAAGTCATAGACCAAACAACCAGATAAAATATTTTGCAAACTTTAATTCTAAAGTGAAATATGAGAAAATTGATAGAAACTTAGTGCAAGATAACATTTATTCAAGTAAGATTGCATAATATGATGAGTCAGATTTGTCTTTGATTCCATGTCATGTTTTCGATTCCATATTTCTCATGTTTGAATTGATGCTTTTGTAGACTAGCAAGTCTCACCAAAACCTCAGACTAGTAACACGTATTTTAAAACTGTATAGATGAGGTGCTCATGACTAGAGTAAATAATATTGTGCTAGTGATAGGTTTGAATGAGGATATTTACATAGTGTACTATAGTAGTCATGTATACGATTATTGTGCCTTTTATACATTATAATGAGTCAACAACAATGATATAAACTTTGGGAATTATAATCTGACAATGATTAAGCAAAATAATATTTCTTTAACTCGCAGGAGGAGTGGCTATAATCTAATAAGTTTTCTTTCTTTCGATTTAATTATGAGTAATATTGGGTAAATAATTCTCCATATATTATTGTAAATAACACCACTTCCCGGGAAACCGGATGAACAAGTCATCCAGTTCCCAGGAAATGCTTTTGTGGTTAAGAGTTGACCGTCATTCTCCCATAAAATGACAGCACCGTCCGTTAATTATTTTCCTAAATTTTACTTTTTTGGATTGAATTTTCTAACCGCTAAAAATTTTAGTATGTGGAAATATTAATTAACTACATTTTCCCCCAATGCTCTCAGCAGTCTTACAATGAATGTCAACACAATTCTGGGAATCGCCAAACATAACCCTAGTCTCGTTCAAAAGGTCAGCGACCTCAACGGAGTCGAACCGAAGATGGATGCTCTGGAAATGAATATGGGACTGCCGTAAGCCAGGAAGGCTGACATAAGTTTGGAACTAGAGCAGGAAGAGAGGAGACCGGGATAGAAAAGGAAGAGAGAAGTTGACTTGTGGATGCGAAGAGCAGGATCGCTGGAGGATCAAGTCCACAAGTGACGCAGCGTTCAGTGAGTAATTCAAACAAAATCTTGCTTAAGGAGAGAAATCCCGAAATTCAATATTGATGATAATGTTCTGTTTTCAAAAAGAACCCGAAAACATGCTTATATATCCCTAAATCAAACCCTACTAGGACTATAAAGCATAAAATATCAAAATTACAAAATTGCCCTTAAAATTAAAATCCATAAAAAATATTAAAATAATAGAAAAAACCCATGTAAACGATCTCCAATCGCTAAAATCCATTGTTAGTCACGGCCAAAAGCCATGAGTTGTGTTCAAACCACCGTTTCGCTTCAAACGACCGAATTTGAGCCCGATCCGATGTTGTCAATCGAATCCGTTGGTTCTAGTCGCATCACCATTTTACCTTCCGTTTGGACTTCTGCCTGTCCAATCGGTCCAGAAACATATCACTAATAGATTATGCAACATTCTCCTCCACTTGAAAAGAACTCGTCCTCGAGTTAAAATCCAGATCTAGATATAACAGCACTGTGGGCTCATGAAACGATGATAAATCAGCAACATTAAAAGTGTTAAATATGCACATACTGTGTGGAAGGTCTATAACATAAGCATTATCGTTGATCTTCTTGCTAACAGTGTAAGACCCATACTTCTTTTGCTGCAATTTGCTATAAGATCCAACTGGTAATCGCTCTTTACGAAGAAAAACCATAACCTAATCACCTACCGCAAACACCTGCTTCCGGCTATGCTTATTTACTGCAGCTTTATACTTCTGATTAGCTTTCTCTAGTTTCTGTTGGACTTCATGATGCACTTCTACAATCTGTTTAGCCATATGATCCGATGCTATACTCTTATCCGCTTGCTTAGGCAACCGTACTAAATCCATAGTATACTAAGGCGCCTTTGTATAAACAATAGAAAAAGGCGACCTGCCAATAGAACTATGAACTGTATTATTATAAGTAAACTCTACCTGTGATAAAGCAACATCTCACTGCTTCGGCTTATCTCCACAAATGCTTCGAATCAAGTTTCCCAGAGTTCTATTAACTACCTATGTTTGCTCATCAGTCTATGGGTGAGCTGTGCTACTGAAATTCAAAGATGAATCAAACAGTTTCCACAAAGTCTGCCAAAAATACCCTAGAAATTTGCTATCCCTATCAGAGGTAATAGACTTAAGGACACCATACAAATGAACCACCTCCTTAAAGAATAACCTGGCCATTCTTACTGCATCAGAAGTTTTTCTACAAAAAATGAAGTGCATCATCTTGGAAAATCTGTCAACTACAACAAAAACAGAATCCACACATCTTTGTATTTGTGGCAAACCAAGCACAAAATCTATAGACAGATCTTCCTACATATTGTCAGGAACAGGTAATGGCATATACAGACCTGTATTCTTAGATTTTTCCTTAGCAGTCTGACAAGCATAACACTTTTGTACGTACGTGCTGATATCTCTATGCAACTGGGGCCAGTAAAATGGCTCTCGGACTGCAGCAATAGTTTTATCACGACCCAGGTATGTAGCTAATCCACCATCATGTAAATCACGAATTACCTTCTCTAGTAATGATGTTCGAGGAAGGCAAAGCTGGTTGCTACGCATGAAATAGCCATCCTGCACATAAAATTCTTGCACAAATTGACCAGCAGCACATGACTTCCAAATTTGCCCAAAGTCATCATCATCATCTGCATAACAGTTTTTCAGCTACTCGAACCCCAAGATGTGTTGACTTAATGTAATCAACAAGCCAGCTCTTCTACTCAATGCATCTGCTACAATATTATGTACACCTAACTTGTGCTGTAATCTGAAAGGAAATTTTTGCAAAAATTGACACAATCGCGCATGCATATCTTTGCTAATCCTCTTCTGACTATTTAGATACTTCAAAACTTCATGATCAAAACAAAGGACAAATTCTTTCCCAATCAGATAATGCTTCCAGGTCTTCAAAGCCCTTACGACATAATAGAATTCTTTATCATAAGTGCTCTACTTCTGCCTCGTATCGCTAAGCTTCTCACTGAAATAGCAAATTGATCTGCGCTCTTGAGACAAAATAGCTCCTATACCCACTCCACTAGCATCACAGTCCACTTCAAACAGTTTATCAAAATCAGGTAAGGCAAGAACACGTGTAGTACATAACTTTTCCTTCAGAATAGTAAAACTATTCTCTACTCTCTCTCCCCATAGAAATTTTCATTTCTTCATACATTCAGTAATCGATGCTGCGATAGTAATGAAATTCTTAATAAATCGCCGATAGAAAGTAGCCAACCCATGAAAACTCCTAACGTCAGAAACTGTTTTAGGAGTCGGCCACTCTCTCATTGCTCTTACTTTCGCCTCATCTACCTCTATTTCTTCAGCCATAATAATAAACCCCAAGAATAACAACTTATTAGTTAAAAAAACTATACTTCTTAAGATTAACATATAGCTTATTAATCTGCAAAGCTGTCAACACCTCCCTTAAGTGCATCAGATGATCCTCCTTAGTCTTATTATAAATCAGGATATCATCAAAATAAACTACAACGAATTTGCCAATAAAAGATTTCAAAACCTGATTCATAAGCCTCATGAAAGTACTTGGAGCATTGGAAAGTTCGAAAGGCATTACTAACCATTCGTACAACTCCTCCTTTGTTTTGAAAGTTGTCTTCCACTCATCTCCAGACCGCATCCGAATCTGATGGTACCCATTCTTCAAATTCAGCTTCAAGAACCACTTAGCACCGTGCAACCTATTCAGCATGTCATCCAATCTCAAAATTGAAAACTTGTAACTCACGGTTATTTTATTAATGACCCTGCTATCTACACACATTCATCAACTCCCATCTTTCTTTGGAGTCAACAAGACTGCAACAACACATGGACTCATGCTATTCTAAATGTGCCCCTTTCGCAGTTTCGATTCAAACGACCGAATTTGAGCCCGATCCGATGTTATCCACCGAGTCTGCCGATTCTAGTCACATCAGCATTTGGCCTTTCATTTGGACTTTTGCCTTTCCAACCAATCTAAAAACGCCTCACTAATAGATTCTGCATCATTCTCCTTCACTTGAAAAGAACTCGTCCTTGAGTTAAAATCAGGATTTGGATATAACAGCTCTGTGGACTCATGAAACGGTGATAAATCAGCAACATTGAAAGTATTAGATATGCCCACATTATGTGGAAGGTCTATAACATAAGCATTATTGTTGATTTTCTTGCTGACAGTGTAAGGCTCATACTTCTTTTACTGCAATTTGCTATAAGATCCAACTGGTAACCGCTCTTTATGGAGAAAAACCATGACCTGATCACCTACCGTAAACACCTGCTTTCACCTATGCTTTTCTGCTGCAGCTTTATACTTCTGATTAGCTTCCTCTAGCTTCTGTTGGACTTCATGATGCACTTACACAATTTGTTTAGCCATATGATCCGCTGCTACACTCTTATCCGCTTGCTTAGGCAACCGTACTAAATCCAGAGTATGCTAAGGCACCTTTGTATAAACAATAGAAAAATGCGACTTGCCAATAGAACTATGAACTGCATTATTATAAGTAAACTCTGCCTGTGATAAAGCAACATCCCACTGTTTCGGCTTATTTCCACAAATGCTTCGAATCAAGTTTATCTAGAGTTCTATTAACCATCTCTGTTTGCCCATCAGTCTGTGGGTGAGCTGTGCTACTAAAATTCAAAGATGAATCAAACAGTTTCCACAAAGTCCACCAAAAATACCCCAGAAATTTGTTGTCCCTATCATAGGTAAGAGACTTAGAGACACCATGCAAACGAATCACCTCCTTAAAGAATAACCTAGCCACACTTACTACATCAGAAGTCTTTCTACAAGGAATGAAGCGCGTCATCTTGGAAAATCTGTCAACTACAACAAAAACAGAATCTATACCGCTTTGTGTTCGTGGCAAACCAAGCATAAAATCTATGGACAAGTCTTCCCATATATTGTCAGGAACAAGTAATGTCATATATAGCCATGTATTCTTAGATTTCTCCTTAGTAGTCTAGTAAATATAATACTTTTGTACGTACCTGTTGACATCTCTACGCAACTGGGGCCAATATAATGGCTCCCAGACTGCAATAATAGTTTTGTCACGACCCAGGTATGTAGCTAATCCACCATCATGTAAATCACGAATTACCTTCTCTCGTAATGATATTCGAGGAAGGCAAAGCTGGTTGCTACGCATCAAATAGCCATCCTACACATAAAATTCTTGCATAAGTGGATCAGCAGCACATGACTTCCAAATTTGCCCAAAGTCATCATCATCATCTGCATAACAGTTTTTCAGCTACTCGAACCCCAATATGTCTCGGCTTAAAGTAATCAACAAGCCAGCTCTCCTACTGAATGCATCTGCTACGACATTATGCACATCTGACTTGTATTGTAGTATGAAAGGAAATTTTTGCAAAAATTGACATCATCATGCATGCATATATTTGCTAATCCTCTTCTGACTATTTTGATACTTCAAAACTTTATGATGATCAGAATAAAAAATGAATTCCTTCTCAATCAGATAATGCTTCCAGGTCTTCAAAGCCCTTACGACAAAATAGAATTCTTTGTCATAAGTGCTCCACTTCTGCCTTGTCTCGCTAAGCTTTTCACTGAAATAGCAAATTGGTCTGCGCTCTTGAGACAAAACAGCTCCTATACCCACTCCACTGGCATCACAGTCCACTTCAAACAGTTTATCAAAATCAGATATGGCAAGAACAGGTGCAGTAAATAACTTTTCCTTAAGAATAGCAAAACTATTCTCTACTTCCTTTCCCCATAAAAATTTTCCTTTCTTTATACATTCAGTAATTAGGGCTGCGATAGTATTGAAATTCTTAATAAATTGCCAATAGAAAGTAGCCAACTCATGAAAACTCCTAACGTCAAAAACTGTTTTAGGAGTCAGCTATTCTCTCATTACTCTTACCTTCGCCTCATCTACCTCTATTCCTTCAGCAGTAATAATAAACCCCAAGAATAATAGTTTATTAGTTAAAAAACTGCACTTCTTAAGATTAACATACAGCTTATTAATCTGTAAAGCTGTCAACACCTCCCGTAAGTGCATCAGATAATCATCCTCAGTCTTACTATAAATCAAGATATCATCAAAATAAACTACAACGAATTTGCCAATAAAAAATTTCAAAACCTGATTCATAAGCCTCGTGAAAGTACTTGGAACATTGGAAAGTCCGAAAGGCATTACCAACCATTCATACAACCCCTCTTTTGTTTTGAAAGCTGTCTTCCACTCATTTTCAAGCAAAATCCGAATTTGATGGTACCTATTCTTCAAATCTAGCTTCGAGAACTACTTAGCACTGTGCAACCTATCTAGCCTGTCATCCAATCTCGAAATTAAAAACTTGTAACCCATAGTTATTTTTATTAATAACCCTGCTATCTACACATATCCGCCAACTCCCATCTTTCTTAGGAGTCAACAAGACCGCAACAGCACATGAGCTCATGCTATTCTGAATGTGCCCATTTCACAACAACTTCTCCACCTTCTCTTTTAGAATCTCGCTGTCTTTAGGACTCATCCTATAGTGTAGTAAATTAGGCAAACTAACACTAGGAATTAAGTCTATATGGTGCTGAATATCGCGCATAGGCAGCAACCCATCTGAGATCTCCATAGGCATCAGCTCACTAAACTCCTTCAATAAAGGCTTAACTGATTCGAGCTGCTCCTCTACTTGTAATTTAGCCTTTGGCTCGAATGCTTGTTTCACTATTGACATGTGAATCTGTCGGGTCTCCTTAATCTCAGCTTCAAATTTCCTTGTAAGGGTAAGAAAATTATTTTCAGTAGTTTGTTTTCCTTTATTCTTTAGTGGCAACAACATGTACTTCATTCCATCCTTTACATGGTTATACTAGTTGCTCCTTCCCGAATGCTGCACATCTACATCAAATTGCCACGGCCTCCCAAATAACACATAACATACATCCATGTCTATCACATCACAATACAGTTAATCATGATATTTTCCAATGGAGAATGGAATTTTACATCGCTCGATCACCTGAATGCTTTCCGCTTTAGATTTAATCCACCATAACATATAGGGATTAGGATGCTTCTCCACGAGTATTCCCAACTTCTTCATTGCCTCTTTCCTAATGATATTCTCTATGCTTCTACTATCAATAACCACAGTAAATATTTTTCCTAAAGTAGTGCACCTAGTTCAAATAACTGATAGCGCTGTGAATTATCTTCCTGTTTTGGGGCCAATATCATCCTGCGCACCACACAATTTACTTCACCTTTTTCACCTTCAAAATCGTCTTACTTCACCATCTTGCTCACAACAATACTCATCTTCTTCCTTATCTCTTGCTGCCACGTTTATGATTTTTCTATGAGGGCATTCATTAGATCGGTGTCCAGGTCGATTACACCTGTAACATTTCATCGTGGCTGGTTTAGCATAAGGGTTAGGGTTCGCAGTTTTCTGTGTTTGCATTGCCTTATTCCTCGGCTCATTCATAGGACGCCTTTCTAATGCCTTATCTTCTTGATTTCGCCTAGGTCGTCGCGGTTGTTGAAGCCGCTCTTCTCTATCGAACAGCTATCTCGATAATTTTTGTATGCTCTTCTTCTCTTGTCTTGCTGCATCAATTCTGCCTTCATCACCATATTCTTCGCTTCAGTTAAATTTCGCAAAAATTGCGCCCCAATTTTATCTTGAATGAAGGGTTTCAAACCATCGAAATATCTGACCACTTGCTGTCTCTCCGTCTCCGATAGATTATTCCGCTTCGCCAATCTCATAAATTCGTTCGTATACTCATATACAGTCCGATTGCTCTGCTGATAACGTTGGTACTGCTGGAACATAATCTGTTCATAGTCGGGTGGAAGGAACTCCTGGTTCAGCAGCCTCTTCATCCTAGTCCAAGTTCGAACTCTCTCTTTCCCTTCTCGCCCCCTCTTATTCTGCAATCTCTCCCACCATGTAGATGCACCCCTCTTTAATCTTCAGGCTACTAATCACACCCTTTTCTCACCAGGGGTCTCCATATAATTGAAAAATCTATCTATATCAGCAATTCAATCTAGAAATTCTTCTATGCCTAAACTTCTATTAAAATAAGGAATATCGACTTTCAATTTAAAGTCGTTACCTTTATGATCGTCGTAACGTCGTCTTCTATCTCTCCTATCATATGCTCTTTGAAATCCTCCGTGACAAGTTTGCCGCCATAATCAGCGCATTCCTCATCAAAATAATCGTTTTCTTCTTCTTTTGAACTCTCTAAAAACAGAGGGTTATTCTGCCTGCGGACAGGAACAGGCCTATCAATAGGATCACCGCAAGCAAGATCTGCACTCGGTCTTCTGCCGTTTTGTCGATTCTGATTCGCATCAACGCCGAGACCTTCGAATTGATCTATTAACTTGTCAAACCGTTCTTCGAAATGACGAAGACTTTGATCGATTTGTTGATCCAAGCGTTCCATGAAATGTTACTCCAAACGTTGTAGCGCGTCGTCCCCAAGAATTGGGGCTCCAATCTCCTGATCATCGTCACGAAGACCATCGCCAGTCGCCATAGGCTCTGATACCACCTGACGTAGCGTTCAACGAGTAATTCAAGCAAAACCTTACTTAGGGAGAGAAATCTCGAAATTCAATATTGATGATAATGTTCTGTTTTCAAAAAGAACCTTAAAACAAGATTATATATCCCTAAATCAAGCCCTACTAGGACTATAAAGCATAAAATATCAAAATTACAAAATTGCCCTTAAAATTAAAACCCATAAAAATATTAAAATAATAGAAAAAAATCATGTAAACGATCCTGAATCGCTAAAATCCATTGTTAGTCACAGCTAAAGGCGGTGAGTTGTGTTCAGACCGCCGTTTTGCTTCAAACGACCGAATTTGAGCCCGATCCGATGTCATCAACCAAGTCCGCCGGTTCTAGTCGCATCACCATTTCGCCTTCCGTTTGGACTTCTGCCTATCCAACTAGTCGAGAAACGCACCACTAATAGATTCTGCATCAACAAGTTAGGACGAAAAGTTAAAGAGAGGCATTTCCTTTTTCGTTTCGTGTTGGCGGATCAAGTGTGTGGCCTTGCGACCGAAGTGGACAAATTGCACGAGAAGGGTAGATTTGATAACGGTCTCACGCTGGACATGAAACTTGCCCGAGGCTATGAACTACAACCTGGTGAACTAGTGGGACAAGCTTCTCAAACAAAAAGGGCTGTGATCTGGGATTGCTTGATGAACGAAGAGGTGCTCTGTGTGGGTGTTTGGGGACTGGCAGAGGCAGGCAAATCGTTTCTCGCTAAGCATATACATGATCAGATAGTGCGAGATTGTCCAAGGTTCGATGGTGCTTGTTTGATTACTGTATCGCGAGAAGGCACTGTTGGTACGATGCAAACTGATATTGCGAACTATCTTGAAATAGATTTGACGGGGGTGAGTGCTGTTTACTGGGGCGCAAGACTGAAGGAGGCATTGCAGGGTAGGAAACTCCTTATCTTGGACGATGTTGGGAAATCTTACTCTTTGGAAGAAATGTGTATAGCCCTGGAGAGAAGTGGATGCAAATTGATCGTGATGACGATCGAGGGAGGTGTGCGAGCAAATTGATTGCCACGAGCTTGTCTATGTACCAACTCCTCCCGAGGAGATCCCTCATGGATTGGAAGAAGTGTCAAAACTAGGATTGGAGGGGTTGGGCATGTTGGAAGAGGGATGGTGGGGGTCTGAGGCCCTTGATGAATTCGTCTGGGGACGTTAAGAGGGGCACGATCATCTGTGATTCCATTAACCAACTCGGGATCTGCAGACGTTTCAAGTTAGGGAGGACTTTACAAGCACCTCTCTTCGCATCATGTCCATTTAACCTGATGTAAATCAGAAGAAATTTTTAGTTTTCATTCCTTCAATTTCTGTGGCATTGCAGCATCTGAACTAAAGGGTGTCTTTCTTCTTTTTGTCTTGTCGTTGGAGGGTGGGTGTGGGTGTTTCTCTTGATGTCATTTGCATTGATTAGCTAGAAAGTTGGGGGATCCACCGAATGACTTTTCTCTTTGCCTATTCATGTACAAATTCACGTGCTTTTGGTTTATGTTCCGGCCAAGCGCTCTTTTAAGCTATTGTAAAACTCCGGGGAAATTACCACAAAAGTGCTAAACCTATTGTGTTTGTGTCGATTCAATCTTTTAAAATATTTAGGACTAAATTGACACAAATTGAAAAGTTTAAAACTGAATTGGCACAAATACAATAGATTTATGACTTTTCTTTTTGTAATTTTACCGTGAAACTCCTCAGATGTAACATCTTGGGACGTAGTTGAATTAAAACACCTTCGTTTTTTCATCAGCTTCCCTTTTATCCGACTTCTCAGGTATGAACCGAATGCAATAATAAATGAATCGCTTGCCACTCTTGTTCTCGCACCCTCTGCTCTCTCGGAGAAGTGAAGCGGATTTTTTAGCAAGAAAATGACTTCTTCATAATTAACCACGGTAACGGTGGAGAAGATATGCATGCTCCTCTTATGGGGAAAAGTGTTGGAAAAGTCCTAAACCTATTACGTTAATGCCAATTAAGTCATGAACATTTTGTCTTTATGCTAATTCAGTCCTTCCGGTTAATTTTGATCGGATTTTGCTGACGTGGACGCCAGCCGGCATATGTGACATCGCCGGCGATGACATGAACAACTTTTAATAATATTTTAATATTTTTCAAAATTTTTAAATATTTTTCTTTTTTTCTTTTCTTTTTTTTCTTTTCCTTTCTTCTTCCTCCAGCCGGTTGCCGGTCCGACGATTGGCTAGAGGCCCAGGCCAGCAAGCCCTGTCGGTCGCTAGCGAGGCTAGCGCTCACCAACAACGGCGACAGCGAGCCTCGCCCTCGCCAGTGGCCGCGAGCTCGCGACCTTCGACCTCGCGGCTTCTGCCAGCAGTTGGGCGAGGCCTGACCTTGTCGGTCCGGCGAGGTTGGGCCTTACCCAACTGTTGGTGAGGCTTGCCCTCGTCGGATTTAGCAAGGGTCAAGCCCCGTAGACCATGGGTGAGGCTCTACCTCGCCAGATCCGGCGAGGTCATGCCTTGCCCAACCGCTGGAGAGAGTGAGCCTCGCCAGCAGACTGCAAGCTTGCCGACCCTGGCCTCTAGCCGGTCGTCGGGCGATTGGCTCGAGGAAGAAGAAAGGAAAAGAAAAAGGAAAGAAAAGAATATAAAATTATTTAAAAAATTTTAAAAAATCAAAAAAATTTAAATGTTATTAAACGTTATCCATGCCATCACCAGTGGTGCCATGTAAGCCGGCCGACGTTCACATCAGCAAAATCTGATCAAAATTAGCAGGAATGACTGAATTGGCACAAAGACAAAATATTTATGACTGAATTGACACCAAAAAAAGGTTTAGGATCAAATTGATACCAATGCAAAAGATTTAGGACTTCTTCAACACTTTCCCTCCTCCTACGCATGTGTAAGCTCTAACGACTAATCCCCACATAAATCGGAAGAAAGAGGGTTTTGCACATAATCTATGATAGTGATCCTACATCCTCCGAAGAAAACAAGCCGAAAGCGGTCCAAATACCATTCAGTGGCATCCATGTAAGTAACAACAACAATGGGGTGATTTTATTATAGTCTCATTTGGAAGCATTTTGGATTTAATAATCGGACAACCATTCATTTTCCAATCTATAATCGTCTCCTTCAAAGGAGCCATAGGTTCGAATCCATTCCGCAATGTTCCTACATACATTCGCAGTCACAAGTACATACTAACCAAATGAAAAAAGGAAGAAAATCCCACCTACCTAGGACAAGTTCCTTTCATGCATATATGATTCTATTCTCTGAACATCTTCTGGAGTATCAACGCCGTGAGCCTCATGATCAACCTTCATCGCCTGTTCAAGTAGAAGAAGGAAAAGAGAGCCGTTCAATCAGAATGCCAAAAAAAAAGAAACAACTTGTTCTGTGTTTTACTGGCAGTGACCCGTCTGAGATTCAGTAATGTTAGTATACAGATTCTAGTGTTGGACAAAGGCATCCTGTTAGGTCAAGAAGAGAGGTGATTGAAATTTTAGCGAGAGAATTATTTATCTTTAAGATGAAGAATTCCCAGAAATGGTATGAGATCTACTTCCTCATTTTAGCCTCAAATTACATGAGGAAATCTACAAAAATAGAGAAACTACACCAAATGCCCTTAACTAATAAGATGACATTCAATATTGTTCACTGATAACTTTCAAGTTTGGCTGAAAAAAAAGAAGAAAAAACTGGCAATTTGTTACATCATCTTCATAACGACCAAAACTGTACTTTTTGGATTCTCCTAGCAGTTCAAGGATTTCTACAAGTTCTTTAACACTAGTTTTGTTCGTACTATAGCAATACTTTTGTTCCCATTTATAGCCATCTTGATGTAAATATTAAACATTACCCTTATTTTTATTTGGACAGTGAAGCTAATGCGGATCCAGATATTCAAACACTTAAGATAAGTGGCAAAGTTTAGAAATGAGTCATTAATATAGAAACTAAAACGATATCCGATTGCCAAAATCCGGTTATTATTTATTACGTTGTTATTAAAGACCACTACAATTCGATCCAAAAAAAAAAGACCACTACAAGACATCTTGATGTTTAATATATAGATTATCGTGGTTGTGGGAAATAATATTTATTATATTTCTTCATTTTTCCCAAACTAAAATAAAGGTATACCGGACCTTTTCCTCTGGGTCATCATAGCCTGTGTTGACAAGTTCCCATGCACCATAGGCGCCAAGTAGGGCTTTCATTCTAACGGTCCAATTATCATAATCTTTTTTGGTAAGACAAGGGTATTGAAGAGGAAGCTAATTATTTGTTGATGCCAAGATCACAAAATGTATGCTCCGAAACCAATTTGATAGAATAATTTGAAGGTGAAAACACTCACAACTTACACACCTCAAGGAAGAGAAGGAGACAAATGGGCTTTTTTCTTTTTCTTTTTATTTCACCTTATTGAAAATGATCACAAGATTTGCCTTTATATAGGCTTGTTACATGACTCTTACTTTTAAATGACTCATTTCAAGGAAATAGATTTCTGAGAATTTACAAAACATTAAACTAGACATAGAAAAACGAACAGTTACGACACATGCATGTGGTACATTTATGATTTGGTTTACTTACTAATGGTTTTAACTCTTAGAGGACTAAGAGAATTCAGAGCCCTCGTTGAATTCTCAGAGAAGAAGCCGCCATTCCACCGTCACATGTGCCAACTCCTGGCAATGACATCTTTTCCAACCTTAGATTTCTTAAGATCAGAGAATGCCTGAAAATCAAGAAGCTAATCACGCCTCTGCTGATATGACTCCTTGCTAACATGGAAGATATTGGCGTCGAGAATTGCGACTGAATGGAGGAGATAATAGCAGCTAAATTAGCGTTAGAAGATGAAGTGAACAGAAGCGGAGAGGTGATGGTCGAATAAAGAATTAGCAGCATGACATTAACCGGGTTCCATGTGATTGTTGTCTCCCACTCTTCGTCTCCCGAGCTTGACGAAACCCACATTGAAGAATTTACTTGAATTGAAGTGCATGCCATGAACCAAGCGTCTGCAATTTTATCTGGAGTGGAATAAAATGTAACTATTGCAAGTTAGAGAGGATGCCAATGAGGCTGCACCTTCCTCGAAGTCAAGAACCTCCTGCTCCCCCTTCTCTTCAGATTTTCTGCATATCGACTGTCGAGCATTGGACAACGTAAAGTGGACGAGGCAATATCGATATGCAGTGCTGACTCAATAGGATGTCTTGAAGTTTTGCCAATGCCTTTCACCAAAAACTTATATCATAAGAGAGATATTATACACCGTGACCCTTGGAAATGCGCGTTCCTTACTTCTTATTTATCCGTCAATTTTGAAGTGGAGAACAAACGACCAAATGCATGATATCTATGTTAAAACATGAACCTAAACCCCAGGAAGGCCATCATCATGAGGAGGAGAAACTCATGCACTCGAGTCAAAGCTCAAAGATAAAATGTTGGTCGTAATTTTACAGATGGTGATTGTGTCGCGACCTAAAAAAAATTCCTTTCTCAGGCTAATGGATTATTAGGACTAAACCTAACTCGAGCCCTCCCAAGCCCTACCAATTCGCAATTTAGGGTTTAAGTTTTTAACATGCAAATGTTTTCATGCTCGGAGTCGCCACTAATCTATTTGTGGTAGGTCGATTAGAAACCTAAATAAAACATAGGGAGATATGTTTTATTCCTACGAACCAGAGATTCTAAGCCCGGGGACTTGATTACGCTAGATCTAGTCTAACGCCCTTTCGGTACCTTTTCTTTTCAAAAAAAATGTTTTGGCAAGCAATTTGGATCCATTTTAACTTAGTCACTAACATGTGAGGTGTTCATGCGGGTGCGCAAACCACCAAAGTAACACCCAAT
Source organism: Syzygium malaccense (assembly GCA_031216405.1). Classification (NCBI taxonomy): domain Eukaryota; kingdom Viridiplantae; phylum Streptophyta; class Magnoliopsida; order Myrtales; family Myrtaceae; genus Syzygium; species Syzygium malaccense. The sequence goes on along the minus strand of CM062258.1, from coordinate 2,807,081 downwards.
AAAGCATTGAATAAATTGCAAGTTTGGGAAAAATTACTTACCTCGAAGCAACGTAAGCATCTGCATTGTTAGCTAGAAAATCACATCAACAACCTAATATGATTTCTAATTAACAAGGAATTCACTCAATTTTTGGATTTTCTCTTATTTAAATGAAGCCTAATCTACATGCAATGACGTGCAAAAATGATATGCAAGTAATGCAACCTATCATGCAAACTATATGTCATGCGACGACGTGACCTAATTCTAATGACGGGCAAATGATTTATTTTTGGTATTTTCTAATGAAATTCGGAATAAAAATATGCCTAAATTAACATGCAACTTATGATGACTTAACATATCCTAACATGACTTATTTTTGAAGTTTTTTGTTAAAATTCGAAATAATAAATTACTTAAATTAAGAATGCAATCTATCCTAATCTACCATAAAACAATTCATTCTTTTTTTAGAGTTTTCATGAAAATTCGGAATTAAAAAAAATAACCTAAATAATCTATTAAGATTAGAAAATTAATTAATTTAAACTAGGGAATAGATTATCTCAAGTCCTAATTTAAATTAAATAATTACTCTATCGTCTAGATACATTTAGGATTCCTAAACATGCAAAATTCAAATTCAAATCCTAACTGATATTTTTTGAATTTTCTTTTTTATTTGAAAAGGAAAAACAATTTAAACAAAGATAGCATTCACATTTAAAACAACCACGCAATCCGCAAAATTCGTTTCAAACTTGGATTAGGCACAAAAATCGAACTATCGGTCATATCTATAGGGTCATAGATATTGACAGAAAGTCGATCATTCAAATTTGGAAAGCAGATAAAAATCATCATCGTACCCAAGTGATTATGGATAGGATAATGATTTTCCGTATCGCCACGTATCATACCTTAGGGATAAGGTCGGATAGTTGTCCAGATACGTTGCTGAATTAGGAAAGATTCCTAATTTTGAATATTTTCAAATATTGCGAACAAGGCAAACATTATCCTAAGATATCTAGCAATCAACGCAATATTCACAGAATATTCAAACATCCAAAAATTAAGAAACGAAATATTCTAAAAATATTGGATAATGTTCAATTACCTAATTTGCGGATAATTTCCAAATTCGAACTTGCGGATCGGCATGAGCGGCGAACGACGGACCGGCGGCGCGGTGTCGGGGCGACGGCGACTCGCGGTGGTGACCCGGCGGGGAACGGCAGCGGGCGCGGCAGCGGGCACGGGCGCGGGAGCGGGCGCGGGAGCGGGCGCGGGAGCGGGCGCGGCAGCGGGCGCGGGAGCGGGCGCGGGCGCGGCAGCGGGCGCGGGAGCGGGCGCGGCAGCGGGCGCGGGCGCGGCAGCGGGCGCGGGAGCGGGCGCGGCAGCGGGCGCGGGCGCGGGAGCGGGCGCGGCAGCGGGCGCGGGCGCGGCAGCGGGCGCGGCAGCGGGCGCGGCAGCGGCAGCGGGCGCGGCAGCGGGCGCGGGCGCGTCGCGCGAGGTCTTCCTCCTCTTTCTCTCTTTCTCACTCTCACACTCTAAAAATTTTCTGATCTGAAAATTGTGTGTCCCCCCTCTAAAATTCTGACCTAATAATGTATATATAGTATTAACCTAGGTCAATTAGATGGGCTTTTTAGTCCTAATGGGCTTAGGCTTGGGCTTTAATTTAAATGAGCTGAATTAATTAATGAGAATGGGTTGAATTAAGTTCAAATTAAAACGACCGAGCCCGTTTGACTTGTAATTCCCGGCCCTTGCACTTCAAACGAGCCGAGTCCCGTTTGATGAAATTTAAGCTCGTTCGTCACCGCCGGTCCGATGCAAAGAATGCAATGAATTTAAACTATATATTATGCAATTTAAAATATTTTTTGTTTAGGGGTTAAAAATTTAATCCTTAATTTTCTATGTAAATTACACTAAATGATGCGCCAAAATTTAGGTGTCAACAGATTGCATTCAATTTGTTTAATTTGTTTTGTTGATGTCCTCGACACATTCTAACTATCTTGAGTTGCTTGTCTAATCAATTTAGTAGCTAGTGAAACGATGTTATTTAATGAAAAAAGCATTCTATTTCAAATGACCTCGTTGCCCCCAAATCACATCAAAAGCTTTTCCACTTTGCATTGGATTTTCTTATATCAAAGAATACCATGTTTTTAGTCTTTAAATTGATTTTGAGAATATTATTTCCTTGTTTTTTTCTAAACTGATCTCAGAAATAATACTTTTGTACGTGTGGATTATGGCACATATTCATACCACCACATGAAGAATTGCATGTTCAGTTAGCCACCCAAGTTTCGATTTGCACCTTCAAAGGGATAGCGGGGGTAGCTCATGCTTGGAATTTCTCAACAAAGGTAGAACGGTGTCCATGGGACGTTCCAACTCTTGCAATTGCTTCTTTGCCTCAAATCAAACTAATCATGAGCCCTGTGAAGAAATTAAGAAGAAAAGATAAACGAAACAAAAAGAAAGAAGCTAAAAATTGCTTAAACTAATTAAACTAATCTTCATCCCTGAAGACTTTGACTTTTGAGGCATCTCAGCACCATGCTTCTGTCTGTTGCAGCAGCCAATCTACTCTAGTCTCTGGATCGAACTAACAGATATTTGGCAAGTTATGCCAGGCGCAGAAACTTACTCTCTTCCTGTCTTTGATTAGTGAAATTATGTCTCTTCCCTCCTCGGGGTAAATGGTCACATGTAGTTTTGCGACATATGAAAAGAGTATTATGCAATAAGTAGATTTTATGACAAAGGAGTTTTGTTTTGCAACTGATAAAGGGTTATTTCACCTGAAATCAGTAATTTGAAAGACATTTTCTTTAAAAGTGATAGTCAGTAGCGTTTACAGTTAATAGTTAATGGAAAACTGTTTTCATTATTATGTGTAAAAACTTTCGTCGTTCGATGAAAATATTGTTCGCTGATGTATTTTTGTAAGTGATATAAACAATCATTCTAAGCAAAATCTTTCTCAAATTATTGATATATATTTATCAGCACAATGCACAACAAGTCATCAACTAGTTTTTTACATGAAAGCGACTGTTTTAGCAAATAAAGAACGCCTCCAATGTGACCCGAAAACTTTGGCTATTTCCAAGAAGGTGTATGCAAGACTCTTGATGATGATAATTCTATCGTTTCTGGCTCGGACAGTTATGCAAAGGTAAATTGGCGGTGCCATTGCGAACCAGCGATCATAAAGCAGAAAAGGTAAAGAGGGCTTTAAATATTAAATCAACATAAAGCCATCTTCGAGGAAGGTGTTTCCCGTAGACCCCATGCCTCAAGACTTTTGCTTCGGGCATTGACTTAAAAGAGCAGAACGACTGCGAAGTTTCCTCTGCTTCTATTCACTCCACCCTTTTCATCTCCTTTGGCTTCTCTCTCGTGGCAATTCCTTCCTTTACTCTGCCTTAAGACTTTTGCTTTGGGCATTGACTTCAAAGAGCAGAACGACTGCGAAGTTTCCTCTGCTTCTATTCACTCCACCCTTTTCGTCTCCTTTGGCTTCTCTCTCGTGGCCATTCCTTCCTTTACTCTGCCTATATATTCTCTCAATTCCTCCGCTTGTTGAAATTATGCTCTCGTTGCAGTACTTCATTGGAGGATTATGTCACGCCCCGAACCCCATCGGGCACGCGACATCCGCCTCTAGTCGATTCGAGCGACGTCCCAGGAATGTCGCTGACCTCAAAACGCCATCAGAGGTTTACTACCACAGCGGATAACAACAATTAAACCCGGACAATTAAAAACCGGGGAGAACAATAAGGGAGAATATGCATTTCCATTACTTAATCAAACTTATTCCACCACCATATTTACAATAGAACAAACCTTAGTTTACCAGTACACACATTCCTAAAATCTTCGAAAGTGAGAACAAAACCGATGACCTGGCATACTAACTTCCAAAAATATTATCCTTCTGAAAACCCACCGGAAACTCTACCACATCGTACTCCGTGTGCACTGTTATCCAAAAACGTACTGGCGGCGGTGGTGGAGGGTTCACGGGTCCTGTCGGGGTTCTGAAATATTTGGTTGAAAATAACCGTGAGACACTTCTCAGTAAGTTCACCCCTAAACTCAACCTAGGCTATCACGTACCTCCAGACAATTACGCAATCACACACATTCACGTACATCAAGAAATCACAAAGTAGGCACATCAATTAATATGGTCAGGCTCAATCATGCGCACACCCGCACTCAATCACAATTACATCATATGCAAACACGCGCATGTACCATTCTCATCTTGCACACATTCTTTCCATTCTCAAATCCTCTTTCCCACATCACTCGCCAGTGACCCGCGTAAACGTACACGCCTCAGGTACACTGCAATCACTCACCACATCTGGCCCGCGTACTCGTTCACGCCTCAGGCCCCTCGATCGCGCCCCGAGCATCACACGCCTCGGTCCGATCCCATATTCACACTCGATCGCGCCCCGAGCATCACACGCCTCGGTCCGATCCCACATTCACACTTTCCTCAGCTAGCGCCAAATGTGACAGGCCTACGTGATTGAAACCCGAGCTTATAATGCCTCGGTCCAATCCCGGTCTCACCCGAGCTTATCGTGCCTCGGACCGAACTCAATCATGCTCTTTCGAGCCTCAGCATGTGCCAAATGTAACAGACCTACGTGATCGCTGCCCGAGCTTATGATACTCGGCCCGATCCCATTCTCGCACTTACACACTTTCACATAACTTCCACAATCACAAGCCACACCACTTTTCTTTCTTACCCATGCACATGCTCATCAAGCATTTACCACAATCAACTAGCCCATCACACGCGACCCGTGCACGCATCAATTAATACGTAAAACATGCTCACTCAGCATTCGACATGGCCAATTTCAACAATTAATTCAATCTGGCCCACGTGTGCACATAATCAAGCACATTTCAATCCATCAAATCATGGTTCAATAAACACACAAGGCCGCTCATGGGCCCACAAACACAGCCACGTTCATAGGCATAATTTCGACATTTCCAAGCCTATTAAACACCACAATCCAGCCATACTACCACACACCAAACCGACACCACTTGTCCTTAAATCGAGCCCTAAGCTCGCCAATTCCATTTCACAACATCCGACACTCTATTCATTCTCACTCCAGCCTCGAAACATCCTCATTCATCCTCAAGTTGCCTCATATATCACACAAATAAACACTCAATTAAATCAACCTCATCCAGAATAATTCAAACATGCCCAAAACACGTAAATTGCCAATTTTCTCCGACCAAATGGCATCAGAATAATTCCGATCCTTCACGGGACTTTCTCGCCATAATTTCTAGGTTACAAAATTTCAACTTGCATCCCAATCGGACCATCACAGCCCCGTGAACAGTAATTCACGGCTAATGAACAGTGTTTCGCAGCATATGAACAGTAATTTCGTAGCCCCATTTTCTGAATTTCAAATAAATATTAACCGAATTAATTCTTAAGGCCCGCCATAAAATTTCCATCCCCTATTCATGTAATTCCGCACCTAATTCCATATTGATTTTGTCCAAAATCACCCGTCGATACCCGAAATCCTAAATTAGGTTTAGGCGCGACTTACCCGCGTTGGCTAACTCAGCATATCACCTGGTCAATTGAACAATCATTTCAATTGAACCCAAACGTGCACGAATCAAACATATTTACACCGGCCCATTGCACAAATGCACACACAATTCTACCACCACAACTCAATTATAATTAAAACACATGTAAAATACATAAATTTCTATTTTTCTCCCACCAAACGACGCCAAATTGATTCCGGTCCTTCACGGAACTTTCTCACCATTAAATCTCGGTACTAGAAATCCAACTTGCGTCCCGAACCGAGCATCACAGCCTCGTGAACAGTGAATCACAGCTCGTGAACAGTAACTCTTAGCTTAAAATTCCCTCAAATCGTCCTCCAAAAATTCCAAATTAATTCCTTAAGGCCCGCCATACATTCCCGGTCTAAAGCCCCAACATTTCGCACCCGCACAAGTCCAATTTCACCCAAAATCAAATTGTTCGGCGATACGCGAAATCCTAAATCGGGATTAGAGTATGACTTACCGCGTTCTAGGCTAAAACGGCTAGAACGGAAAGCGGCGGCCCTTAATCGGGGACAACGGCGACAACGTGCAACTTCCAGGTGGCGGCGATCGGCTTGGACGGCGATGGCGTGGCTTGCACGTGGCCGAGGGCCTCACAGCCAAGAGAGAGAGGGAGGGAAATAGAGAGAGAGAGAGAGAGGGACAGCGGGAGGGGGTGATGGTGGCATACGGCGGCGTGGACGGTGGCTTGAGGGTGGTCCGGTGTGGTGGCGGCGAGCGGCGGCGCCGGCGGTGGAGAGAATGGCCAAGGAAGAACTCACGGCCATAAAAAAAGAAAAAGGGGGGGGGGAAGTCCACGAAGGAGAGGGAGAGAGAGAAGAGAGTCTTCTTGACTCAAATAGTAAATTTGGACCAAAAATATCTAAGGCACAAATGACCAAAATGCCCCTTGCCCCAAAACTAATCCTTTATAAATCCTTAAGGGCAAAATCGTCACTTTCTCCATTTCTCGTCCGAATCGAGTTTTTCCGAAGGAATTGAGCGCAAAAAAATTGACACGTGTCACGTACAACGTCGTCCTAATGTTCCGGCATGATTTCCTAATTTTTCGGTGTCCAATTTGGGCAAAATTCCATAATTAAATTCTATTAAACGCAACCCGAGCGTTTCTCGAGCTAACGGGCGGCTTGCTGGGGAAATTCGCTGAATCGACTCGTGACTGATACTAAATCGAGTCACGTGCAAGTTCGTTCGGTGCGTGACGACCTCAGTTGTCATTAGAATCGCGAAGATCAATCACTTGATCCGAGGGGTACGATCGTTCGGTATAATTTCGGAATCATTCGTCAAGTCGTTTCGTGGTCCAACGGAATCACCCGCGATCCACTACTAGGACAGTGGCGAACTGACCCCTAACTATCCTTGGATCGGCCAACAGTGACTCAAAATATCACTTACGCGATTTAATGGTCGAAATGCATTCACGATCGAATTTCCTTTAGCCGCGCGAATTTAATTCCCTCTAATAGCCTTTCCCTAATGGTTAGCATTCCCAGGAATGATCAGTTCCGGGCGAGAATTTACTGCGAGCACATTTCATAAAACTCAATTATTCAATAAATTCCAATTGGTGGAATTTCGGAATGTCACATATTATCCGCAAGTTTCTGCCAGGTGCACGGACTCTGAATCCTATGCACCGCTGAATTTATCATCAAGTTTCTTAATTCTCTTAACTCCTCTGCTGATTCGAGGACAAAGCCACGTGCAAGCCGGTGGGCGCGTACCTAGCTGTTCCAATGAGAAAGGGAGTGATCATTGGGGCGAGAGCCATACGGAAGCGACTAGGCCTGTAACTACTCGTTCCAATGAGAACGGGGAGTGATAATCCCGGGGAGGGGAGGGTGATCATTGGGACCAAATCCATACCTCGTTGTCGTTGGAACAAATAGTTACAGGCCCATCGTGGAGGTGGAAGTTAGGGGCTTGTAACTACCCATTCCGGCGACAACGGGAAGTGATCATCGGGGTGAGAGTCACGAGGAAGCAGGTGGGCTTGTAACTATCTGTTTTGAAAAGAACGGGGAGTGATCGTCGGGGCGAGAGTCACACGGAAGCGGGTGGGCCTATAACTACCCGTTTTGACGAGAATGGAGAGTGATCACCTCGGGGGAGGGGGTGATCATCGGGACCAGATCCATACCTCGTTCTCATCGGAATGGGTAGTTACAGGCCCACCGTGGAGGTGGAAGCTCGTGGGCTTGTAACTACCCATTCCGAAGACAATGGGAAGTGATCATCAGAGCACGAGTCACAATAAAGCGAGTGGGCCTATAACTACCCGTTATGATAAGAACAAGGAGTGATCACTTTGGGGGAGGGGGGGTGATCATTAGGACCAGATCCATACCTCGTTCTCATCGAAACGGGTAGTTATAGGCCCATCAAATTCCGGTAGGCTCCTAGGATGGCGAATGTAATAGGAATGAACCTAATTGCACACCGAACATGGGGAGAACGTTCTTGTATTATATATGTGAAGTTCCAATTAACTCACAAGATGTGGCTTCTGAGTAACGGCAAATTTATCATTGGAACTCCAATGTTAAGTGTACTCAAGTAATAACACTACTAGGAAGGGTAACCTCCTGGAAAAATGTCTACTTATACGCCAAAGGACTAATCCGTGAGGCTCCATGTGGGATGGGCCAAAAGTGACAACACATCAAGTGAGTTAATCTATGGATTTCACAATATGGTATCAAAGCGGGACCTTCCAATAGGTGTGTGATTTGAGGACAAACTACACGGAAACTGGTGAGCCTGTAGTTACCCGGTTCAATGAGGGTGGGGAGTGATCATCGGGGCGAGAGTGCCTTGACAAGCAACTCCCGGTAGGCATCTAGGAAGGCAAAGGTGGCAGGAATGAACTAAATTACATGCTGAATGTGGGGAGGACATTTTAAGATTATATATGTGAATCTTAAATTAACTCATAAGAAGTGCCTTATGATTTAATGGCAAGTTTAGCATTGGAACTCCAATGTTGAAGTTGATCAGGTGAGAGCATTAGCAGGATAGGTATCTCTTAGGAAAGTGCTTATTTATATGCCTCCCTAAGATGTGGTATAGGATGGGTCAATGCGAAAAAAAATTTGAGTGAGTTAATCCAAGATGTCCCAATAGACTCTTTACTAAATGGCGTAAAATCGCAATAATCACCTCTATGTCATCTTCTTTCAATAATTTAAAAGCTAGATCATATAGAAAGAGTGAATCCTTTAATTGACCAGTAATCTCATACCACATCATTTGGTAAACAATATTTAGTACTTTTTTCTTAGTACTTATAGCATTTCTCACTCTCTCTAGTCCCGTTTTCTTCCTTTTCTTTTTTTTGGTTGATGTTCCCCTTTTTTATTGTCGTTGACACATTTAAACTATCTCAAATTGCTCGTATGATTGATTCAGTAGCCAGTGAAATGATGCATATTAAAAAAAAAAAAGCAATCTAGTTGGAATTCCACTTTTCATTCGACTTTCTTATATCAAACAGTACCTTGTTTTCAGTCCACAATGAAATTTTGAGGATAACTTTTGGTTGTTTTCCTTCGAAAACTGATCTAAAAAAGATGAAATTTTTGTACGTTTTGTACCTCAAACACTTATTGACGACATTTTTCCCCTAATGCTCTCAGCAGTCTTACAATGGATGTCAACACAATTCTGGGAATCGCCAAACATGCCCTCAGTCTCGTTCAAAAGGTCAGCGACCTTGCGGCGTCGAACCGAAGATGGATTCTCTGGAAATGAATGTGGGACTGCTGTCAGCCAGGAAGGCTGACATAAGTTTGGAACTGGAGCAGGAAGAGAGGAGACCAGGAAAGCGAAGGAAGAAAGAAGTTCACTTGTGGATACAAAATGTAGGATTGCGGGAGGGTCAAGTCCACGAGTTAGGACGAAAAGTTAAAGAGGGGCATTTCCTTTCTCGTCTCATGTGGGCCCATCAGGTGCGTGGCCTTGCGATTGAAGTGGACAAATTGCACGAGAAGGGAAGATTTGATAACGGTCTCACGCTGGATGTGAAACCGGCCCGAGGCTATGAACTACAGCCAGGTGAACTAGTGGGACAAGCTTCTCAAACAAAAAGGGATGAGATCTGGGATTGCTTGATGAACGAAGAGGTGCTCCGTGTGGGTGTCTGGGGACAGGCGGAAGCAGGCAAAACCTTTCTCGCAAAGCATATACATGATCAAATAGTGCGAGATTGTCCAAGGTTCGATGGTGCTTGTTTGGTCGCTGTATCGCAAGAAGGCACTGTTGGTACGATACAAACTGACATTGCAAACTATCTCAAACTAGATTTGACGGAGGTGAGTGGTGTCTACTGGGGCGCAAGACTGAAGGAGGCATTGCAGGGTAGGAGACTTCTCTTTATCTTGGATGATGTTGGGATATATTACTGTTTGAAAGAAGTGGGTATAGCCCTAGAAAGGAATGGATGCAAATTGATCGTGACATCACGATCGACGGATGTGTGCGAGCAAATGAATTGCCACGAGCTTGTCCATGTGCCAACTCTTGCCGAGGAGAGACGTCAAGGGTTGGAAGAAAGTGTAAAAACTAGAATTAGAGGGGTTGGGGAAGTTGCAAGAGGGAAGGTGCGGGTCTGAGCGCGTTGATGTACTTGACTGGGATGTAGGGGAACGATCATCCGTTATTCCATGGAGCAACTCGGGATTTGTAGATGTCCCCAAGTTAGAGAAGATTTTAGAAGCACCTCTCTTCATCATATCCATTTAACATAACCTATGATAGCAGAAATTTTGATTTTCTTTCTTTTCCTTTTTGTATCATTGCAGCATTTTGACAAGCTTGATCTTTGAACGAGGACATCAGGACTGAAGGGTTTCTTTCATTCTTTATTACCTTTTTAGGGTAGTGGGTTATCTTGATGGCACTTCTATTGACTGAGCTTAGCTTGACAGTTGCGTATCCACCGATTAACTTTTCTCTCTGCCTATTCATGGCCTTAGTTCAAGTGCTTTTCGTTTATGTTCCAGCCCAAGTGTTCTTTTAAGCTATTGTGAAACTTCTCCCATTGTGACAATTTTGGGATCACTTGCAATCAACACATCTTCATTTGTAAGAACTATATGCAATAATCAAATGACTCGCTTTCAACTCTCGTTCTCGCACACCTCTGCTCTCCTTGTCCAACCCCATCTCTTGCAAAATTGAAGCAGATTTTCGAGCGAGAAGATTACTTCTTCATAATTATCAACGGTGGCGGTGGAGAAGATCCTGCATGCTCCTCCTTTGTACGTGAACTTGATACAACTACTCTCCAAGAACTTCTAATCTAACAGCTCGAACGACATATTCTTACATAAACTTTGCACATCATCTACAAGAGCGCCCATACATCCTTCGAAGAAAACAAGCCTAACGTGATCCAAAACGTGAAAATATTTAATATTAAATTGGCAAAATTGAAAAGTTTATGATTGAATTTGCTTGGTTTAGGACCTTTTGGACAATTTTCCCAAACAATTAATATATCTTAATTGGCACATAACTCATTAGCTTATGCTTTTGAGTGAATGTGGGTCCAACTAGATATGTTGACGAACTCGAACTTAGGATCCCTTTTTGCGGTCTCTCCGGGTAGAGGTATTGAGCTTCTATTGCGTCCTCTCAACAACATACAGTGTGATATGATGATGAAGCATAAAAGCTAAAGGGGACTAAGATATAGTCCCAAATATCTAATACCATGTATATGTTTAGCAGCACAATGCACAAGGCATCAACCAGTCGCATGAAAGCGACCAGGAAACGTCTCCAATATGACCCAAAGACTTTGGGTAATTCCAAGAAGCTGTATGCAAGACTCTTGATGATAATTTCGTCGTCTGTCTGCCTCAACCATCTTCCAGGAAGGTGTCCCCCGTAGACCCCATGCCTCAAGACTTATGCTTCAGGCATTGACTTGAAGTTCTGCTTCTATTGGCTTCACCATTTTCCTCGACCTTTTCTCCTCTCTCGCAGCCATCCCTTCCTTTACTCTGGCTGTACTATTCCTTAATTCCATTGTCGATTAATCCCTCGTTGCGGTATTTCATTTGGAGGAGTATCAGCAAGTTTTTATCAGGCGAGACTGCTCTAGATTAGTGAAAACTTGGTGCTTTTTTTTACCTAAATTTTCCGGCGCTCTCCATGTAACTAGTTCTGCTAAATTGTCATGCCTAGTGTTCCTTGAATTATTCCACACACCCTTCACGCCATTCTTTCGGTCCCCCCTTCTTAACCCTCATCTGATCAAAAGGTTTGCATGTGAGCGTGCCGCGTTGCTCAAACCTTGCAATATAATCTATGGTTTCCAGGAGGCACCATGCCTCTTGGGCTTCTCATCATTGGATCCAAAAACAAAAAATCATAACCATCCAGGCTAATATACGTCGAACAGCTGAGATCCGTTGCATCTCAATCTAATGTTGAAAAATTATAAGGGAAAAGATGAAGCCATGATATGAGTTAAGTTGGCCAAAACCTAGTATCAGAGGACTTCAATTTTCTGAAGACATAAGATACTCTAAGACAGTACATTTAAGCTGCGTTTGTTACACGAAAAATGAATGATTTAAAAAAAGTTTTCTAAAATTATTTGTATTACTTACAAAAATGCATGAATAAAAAATATTTTTATCGTCCATGAGAATATTTAGATATAAATTGTTGTTGATAAGGAAAACATTTTTTATTAACTTATCGTTTTAGTGATATAAGCGACCATTAATAGGAGAATAATTTTCAAATCATCTATCTACCATGAAATAAACAGAACCTTATATCCAATGCAATTTTCTTGTGAAACAATAACAAAATAAAAAGGTAAACTGTTAAACTAGTTTTCCAGGAAGGTGTCTGGACGTAGAACTCATCCCAGAAGACTTGTTGACATTTAAGGCATCTCGGAACCATGAGCTCGTGAAGTGCGTAACTATGAAGTTTCCTCTGCTTCTTATTCTTCTCCCTTTACCATTTCCCTTAGCTTCGCTCCTGTCTTCTCTCGTTATCGGTTCGGGGTACATTGTCACGTGTAGTTTTGCTCAGTCAATTTCACCCGTGTCCTTAGTCCTTACTATTGTCTGTTCTCTCTTTTGTAGATATGTAAACCTATCTTTTTCAATTCCAAACTTAGTTTTGTACCCAGAATTATCAGAATCATTTTCTGGTTTAGTTATCAATCAGTCAGGTAACAAAAGCAATCATCCAGTCAACGAAGGTAGTAGTGCATTCTTGATCTGCTTCTGATGCAAACTAAAGAAGTCACCAAATTCGGCAACGCTTGCATCAGCCTGGTCCAAAAGATCAGTGACGTAAAAGAATCAAATCAAAGATGAATACTCCCAAAAGTAAAATGGAAATGGTGTCCAATTCTCATACGTTCAGGATTGGAACGGGCTGAGAGGAGGCCCGGAAATAAAGGGAAGGGAGAGGTTGACATCTGGTCGCAGAATGTACAGCCGCTCAAGGATCGAGTCGAAAAAGTTAAGACGGAGGGTTAAAGATGGGAGCCTTGGGCTCGTCTAACATTGGAGAATCGGGTCATTGATCTTATGAGCGAAGTGGAAGAATTCCATGAGAAAGGTAGATTCAATGAAGGCCTCAATGTGGATGTGGAGACCTCCTGGAGGTTACGAACTGCCGGTGGGAGAACAAGTGGGACAAGCTTCTCAAGTTAAATTGGATGAGCTCTGGGATTATTTAGTGAAGGAGGAGCCGGCAAAACCAATCTCGCAAAGCACATACATATTCAAGTACTTCAGGGCTGTTGGTCACGGTTTCGCAGGAAGGCACAGTTGACAAAGTGCGGAGTGACATTGCTAATTATCTAGGACTGGATCTGGCGAATGTCAATGATGATTATCGGGGATCATTGGAGGGTAGGGAATAAGTTATTATCTTGGATGATGTTCAGAAGTATCTCTCTTTAGTAACCTTGGGAATAGGCCATGAAAGAAATGGATGTAAACTAATATTGACTTTTCGATCGCGTGATGTGTGTGATGAAATGAAATGTAATGAACTAGTTCAGATAGCAGCTCTTCCTCAGGAAGAAGCTTCAACTTAACGCCTTGTTGGTGCAACTAGACTGATCAAATTGATTTTGGATCGGGTTGTTTCAGTTCTGTTTACTACAGGTCCAGAGTTTGAGTAAGGTCATCTTGGCCTCGAATCAGGTTTTTGCTCTCTCCTGATACAGATCGCTTCAATCCGATTTTCGGTAAATTTTTTTTTCTAGTCCAGACTCAATCAGTCCTTATGATTCTTTTCTGTTTTACCATTCGAAGGCAACGGAACCGATCAGTATGCTTAGGATTTATGCCTATTAGTACTTCTTAATCGACTGTTCACTCGATTCTATTTCCTTAACCGTGCGTAGTGCGACTTGTCTCATTATCCATGCATTAGGAAGCCTTGGCTCCTACAATTAAATTCATGAATTTACACCCCTTATCAACATCTGAAGGATCTATATTAGGTACCAGATCTTATCATAAAGCTTTTGAGATCTTGGTTCACTGAGTTGATAGTAGCTTCAGTGACTATTTTCATTTATGAACACGCATAGAAATCTCATGACGCATTCTCTGTGCCCAATGTATCTTCTAATCGAGTCATCGTAACTGGGTCAAAGACTTTAACTTTGTCTGTTTCAATAAATTTTTCTTTGAGTTGGGAAACAGAAAAGCAGTCATCTTCTATAGGCTAGACGCGTGTCAGAGCAGCACGCTAGGTCTCGACTAGTTCTTAAAATGAAACAAATGCCGCCAGATTAAGGTAGTGGAAGCAATTCTGCGAGTTGTGCAGAAGCACTCCCAAGACTTTCAGCTATCTTCCCAGAAGGCGAAACCCAAGATTCGTGATAATTTCTATCATTTTTCCATAGTTTTTAATTTTACCAAGACAAGGCGTATCATGCAAAAAGTGGATCCTATGGAAAAGGAGAGATTTCGGTTTGTAAAAAATGATTGTCTGTATCATATAGAATTATTAATTAACGGAAAATATATCCATCATCGACATCAATTTATATCTAAACTTTTATTTTCGCTAATTCATTTTCTTAAATGATAATAACGATCATTTTTTTTGTACAATTTTTTCCAAATTACTAATTTTCCAAGAAACAGACGCACGGTCTTGGAAGCAGAATAGATAAAGAAGAGTAGACATAGTCTCAAATTATTTTTTACGGGCTGAATGTCTGTCAGCACATTGCACAAGGCACTAGTCTTTGACATGAAAGCGACTCTTTTTTGGGGGGAAAGGAATGACTCCAATGTGAACCCTAAACTTGCGCCACATTTCCAGGAAGGTGGATGCAAGAATCCTACCGTTTGTCTGACTCGGCAAATGAGAATACGTGATCCAAAAGCTGATCGATTAACAAGCACCCTCTTCCAGGAAGGTGTCCCATGGGGGCGTTCCCCGTAGAATAGGCGACCATAAAGTCTCCTCTGCTTGTGTTCACACTATGAAATTCTACTTTGCTTGTGTTCACACTATGAAATTCTACTCTGCTTGTGTTCACATTGGACAGCATTGTTTGAAGTCTACCCTGCTTGTGTTCACATTAGACTGCTTCTGTTCACATTACCATTTCCCTCGATTTTGGCTTCTCTGTCGCAGCCATTCCTCCCTTCACTCTGCCTATATTGTTGTTGAACTAATCTCTTGTTGCGGTATTTCACATGGAGGATTATCAGCAAGTTTTTCCCAGGTTAGAACGTGGAGCTTTTTATCTCTGGCCCTAAAGTTTCCTGCGCTCTTCGTGTGACTGGTAGTGGTGAATTGTCATGCCTAGCTTTCCTTGATTTATTTCGTACATCCTTTACACAAGGAACGAAAAGAAAATTTACATCCTGTGTTGAGTCGTTTGTCTGTTCTCTCTTTTGTAGTTCTGTCAAATCTTGAGCAAATTTCCACGATACCATACATTGTTATGTTTGTTTTATGTTTCTTCTTCTTGCCGAAAGAATTCATTTCAGAATACTTTCGAGTACACAACAACTCTGCAAAGGAGGAAATGCCATGACATCATCGAGTAAAAGAGACATTAAAGAAAATATGGGTTCGCGTATGTGATTCCGAGGACACATCTTCCCGCTAGCAGCAGCAGCCAATGAAACCCAACTGGCACGCTCATTGGACTTCCTAATGACATTCTCCGCTGAGATAGATTCAAACTGCTCAAAAGATTTCTAAAGTTCGAAAACAAAGGAACACAGCCCCTTCTGGTTGAAAGACCAGATGTACATTGTTGTACCAACTTTGCATGTATGGAGCATAATTTCCGTCCACCATGCATCCAAGGTTCCAACTTCTGCCCTGTCCATTTAAATCCCCAATACACTGAACCGAATAAAAGATGTCCAATCACAGGTTAGCAGTATATGCTCAACAGTTTCTTCCTTGCCAAAAGGACAGCAGCCAGCCTTTTGCTTTATTTTTGTTCTGCACCATTGGTAGCAAGTGCATCAGAAACACCCCCCCGAAGAAAGTAATTATGTTTGGGAGGAGAGTCAGTACTCCAATGGCCTTCCAAGCCTTCTGATTCACGTTAAGTGAGCTTGAATGTCCCTTCTTGCATGGTATCTCCTGCACAATTTCAAAGAATAATAGGCATATTTCGCTGTAAGTTGCCCACCTATAGTAACACACTTAACACTTATATTAGCCAACTTCATTTCCATGCTCAGATTTAGTTGGAAGGATGAGAAGTCCCATGCATTTGTATCCTTGCAGATTAGGCTCTCCATTAACATGCTTCTATTGATAACAACTGTGCCTGCTGATTTTAATGGACATCCCTCTAGGCTTGGTAGCCATCTTCATTCCAAGCGCTGATATTTTTCCAAGATAAACTTGCCACATTGCTCCTTGTCCAACTATCTCCGAACCTTCTAATAGCCTGGCCCATCTCCCAGAAGTTCTTGCCCCTTTGTTTAGCTTAATAAAAAGGGAGCAATTAGGATGACAGATTCCTTTTAGCACTTTCACCCATAAACCATCAGACTCTTTAGTTGTTCTCGAGGCAAGTTTGAAGTTTTAGCAAGGTTCCCATAAAACGCAGAGAGAATTAAAATCCTAATCCTCCCGCAGATTGGGTTGAGCGAGACACTGCCAACTCTTCAATGAATTTACCTTCTTGTAACCTCTGCCCCCACCAGTAGTTGGACTAAAGCGATGAAGCTCCCTAGGTAGTCGATTTTCCAGAATCGAAATTATATATGTCAAGTTGATTAGAGAAGGATGCTGACCCGCATGGAAATCCGATGACTTCTCTAGCAGTTCAAGGCCCAACTACAGCACATCCCAAAAAGTCTGAAAGAAGATTCCTGCAAAGCCATCAAGCCCAGGAATTTTCGAGGCACCAACTGGAACATAGCTTGCTTCACTTCTTCCTCTGTCACACCTCTGTTAGTGCATGGTTCTTATCATCATTTATAACTTTTATTAAAATCTAGATGCTATCAAGCTCGAAAATTATTGCATAGATCAGGTGCAATAATTAACAATTTTCATTCTTGTCTTGCAACTCGAATGCTAATTAACAATTAACAGTTCGGAAATGCTGAAGTACGCAATTATTGGTTAGAAGTCAAAACATAAATACTGAAAGCTGAAAAGTTTTGTGCCTGGAATGCTAACTGACAAGATTTTTCCGCTAATGCTCTCTGCAGTCTTCCAATGGATGTCAACAAAATTCTCGGAGTCGCCAAACATGCCATCAGTCTTGTTCAAAAGGTCAGCAGCGTCGGAAATATAATCTTGAGAACATGAGAAAGCTTGACCTGGAAGTATTGATTCATCAGTTTGGTGCTCGATTAGCTAATTTTTTAGTACAACCTACCTTGATTGGTAGAATCAAGTCTGAACAGGACAAAGATCCTCGACTGCAGAAATCAGAGAAAGTGTAAGAAGCTGGGGGACAAACATTTGCTATCCACGTGGATGGGATTTATGGTCGATTATGTGTTCCTGATGATTCTTAGTGGAAAAAACAAGAAGCTCATAGTAGTTCATCCGGAGGCACTAAAATGTAAAAGGATGTGAGAGAATACTTATGATGAATTAAGGTGAAGAATGATGTCAACAAATGAAAAGAGAGCATCTAAACCCAAGTGCAGCGTATCACCATGAATTTTATCATTGGTATGCCTAGAACATCAAGTGATAAGAATACTACACTCATATGGTACAGTTTTTCACCCGTAGACAGATATCGATGGTTAGAGAGAAAAATTCAAACGTTAAAGGACATGTTGACATCCTGCATTATTGAAGTATATGGTCGAAAAGGAAAAAATTCTATTTGTTGGGATGATGTTGGCGAAAAGAGACTAACAGCCAGAGTTTATTTAACAATCAGTAGAAAAAGTGAGGTTGGTTGGAGAGTGTCTCATAATGGCATAGAATTGTGAGAAAAGTTACACATACCATAGTTGGCACAGAGTGGAATTTAGTATGGAAAATGTTCTTGAAAGTTTCTCCTATAAATGGCACTTTGAGATTTGGAATGCGCAGCAAGTTAAGTCCTAGATATTTCGGATCATTCTTGATCTTAGAGAAGATTGGTAATGCTGACTATAAACTTGCTTTGTCACTAGCTGTATGCAGCGTAGATAATGTGTTTCATATATCTTTATTGCAAAAATATGCGACAAATCTTGAACACATGTTAAATTTTATACTTTTGAGATTACAGGATGACTTAACTTATGAGGAACAACCTATTGACATGTCAAATGTTGAGACGCCAAACTATTCCCTATGTGAAGATCCAATGGCAAAACCATACTAAGAAAGGCCACTTGGGAGCTCGAGGATAAGGCAATGGGTCAATACTCTCGTTTATATGAAAGTCGAGGTAAAGATGCAAAAATATTTGTAGCGCGTTAACATATTCTATTAGATTCATTAAATGTTGATCAACATTATCTTTCTAATTCATAGGAATTATCTTATTTTTTGCTTCAATGAGTCCAAACATATATCAAATTATCTTACCAAAAAAAAAACATATTTCAAATTATCTTATAGTTCTTAAAGAAGCAACACTTGTGCTAACAACAAAAAAACATGAAGTTTTAGTTATCATTACCAATTGTAGCTAATGTTGATTAGATGTCAATTTAATATTTATCTATCTCATCTTTTTTTGTGAAGCAACACCCAGGCAATATTTTTCTTTTATAAATTTTGAAACCGTAGGTAATTTTTTAGTTGAATTTCTATTCATTTTCTATTATTTTATTTTATTCATTTATTTGTAAAATCCGGGCTGACAACAATATATACTTTATTGTCAGAATTTCTTCACGACTCGTCAAAATCAATATAATACTGAAACTCCTTCAAAAAATATTACTGCAATTCTTAATTCAAAGTTTATTCACATCCATTATAAAAGTGATAGGAACTATCTTCTTCAATTATAGAATGATAGGAATTATCTTTGATAATTTGTTTAATCATATCTGAATAATTATAAAATTTATATTAACAGGCCCTTAATTCTATTTTACTTTTTGTTGACATTTAATTTACAAATGATTTTGATATCTAAAAATAGTATCATTAGAATCATCTGTAATTATGCATTAGTCATATTTACTTATGAAATATAGGAAACGGTATGCAATCTTTTATAAATGAAATTATCCTTTTGATATTTTCTAATTTTTTATGTAAATTTTTATTATTCACTAATTCATAAAAACAACGTCTAACCATTCTAATAATCCTCTAATGCCGTTTATTTTTCCAATATGGGCTATCCTATCATATATGATTTTTTAACGGTAATGTAACATCATTTATTTATGAATTTTTTTTAATTGTATTTTCTGAATGGAGTTTCAATAAATTTTCGTTTGAGTTTCGAAACAGAAAGGATAAATAGTCTAAAACCATCTCCTATAAGACTAGATATATGTCGGAGTCCCAACTAGTTCTTAACGGGAAAGCAAACGCCTTTTTGCAGAGATTTCTCGGAAAATAGAATGTGTTAACGTGAAACAAACAGCATGTCGGAGACTCTTGACGCATGTGAGTCGTGCAGAGACACTCCCAAGTCGTTCAGCTATCTTCCGCGAAGGTGAATCCAGGATTCGTGGCAAGTTCCACGGTTTTTCTACAAGTTCTAAGTCTACCATGAAGAGGGTATAATGCAATTAGTAGGTTTTAAAACAAAGGAGAGATTTCGTTCTACTAATTGTGCGTTTTTTCACCAGAAATCAATGACTCGGAAGACCTTTTCTTTTTCTGAAAATGATTATCTACGTTACTTAGAATTACTGGTTAATGAAAAATGTTTTCATCATTAATAATAATCTACGTCTAGGCATTTTCATTGTCGATGAAAATATTATTCGCCAATTCATTTTTGTAAGCCATGTGAGCGATCGTTTCTAAGAAAAAATTTCACAAATTATAGCTTTTCTAATGCACCCAAAATTAATTTGATTGCAAAAGATTATATGAAACGGAATAGCTAAAGAGGGTTGGAAATAGTCTCAAATATCTTTTACAGATTATATGTTTATCAGCATAATGCACAAGGCATCAACTAGCTTTCGGCATGAAAGCGACCATTTTGGGGGGAGGGGCGAAATTATCAAAAAAGTCTCGGACCTATTATACTTATATCAATTTAGTTCTAAATCTTTCAATTGAGTTCTAAACATTTTCACGTTTAGTCAATTCAGTCCATCCGGCCAATTTTAGCCCGAAGTCGCTGACATGAATGCCAGTCATCTTACGTGGCACAGCCCGCACTGACGTAGATAATTTTTATAATTTTTTCTAAAATTCTCAATTTTTATTTTTTTTTCTTTCTTTTTTTTTCTTCCAAGCCTAACAAGGGTTGCTAGCTAGCCAACCCTTGCTGGACACTAGGCCCTTATCAATTGTGGGCGAGAACTGTGACCATTGCCCTATGGCTGAGGAGGGTCACCGGCCCTCGCCTGTGACCGGCAAGGGTTGCTGGCCAACCCTCACCGGACTTGATAGAAAAAAAAATAAAAAGGACAGAAAAAAGAAAATAAAAATAATAAAAAAAAATTATCCATGCCAAAGTCAACTGTCCCTACGTGACACTACTAGCGTCCACGTCAGCGATTTCCGATTAAAATTGGTCAGATAGGCTAAATTGGCAAAACGTTAAAAGGTTTCAAATTCAATTGACATAATTAAAAGTTTTAGAATTGAATTGTTACGAGTGCAATAAAGTTATGACTTTTTTTTATCATTTTCTTGAGAGAAAAATGCCTCCCATGCGTCCCCAAGACTTCGGCGTTTCTTCCAAGAAGTTCCCCCGTCGGACCCGCGCCGTAAGACCTTTGCTCCAGGCATTGGCTTAAAAACTCTACTTCTACTCACTTCACCATTGGATTCTGTCTTGCAACCATTGCTTCCTTCACTCTGCTCTCAATTCCCTTGTTGAATTAATCTCTTGTTGCGGTACTCCATTAGGAGGATTATCAGCAAGTTTTTACCAGGTGAGACTGCTTCAGATTAGTGCAACTTTGGAGCTCTCATTTTTATACTTAATTTTCCAGCGCTCTCCCTGTAACTAGGTACCGGTAGATTGTCATTTGATTTGGCAAACAAAATTTAGCACGTTCTTCTAAGTACATTTCCCAAGCTAGTACCCTATAAGATATTTAACCCAAACTAATTTTCGTCTCATGGAAAATCCCAAAGCAATACCACCGATCCAAATTTACCATTCATTATCCTGTTAAGATGCATATGTGTCAACACATGTGAATATTCCACAGTTGAATCTAGCATTCTCCACATCAAATTCGTCTTGCAATTTTCTTCCACATGTAACGTATGCTTTTTAACGGGAGGATGGATTTGGGTTTTCTTGAGACGAAAATTAGTTTATAATAAATGTGTTACGGGCTCCAATTTGAGACTTTTTGAGAAATTTGGGAAAAATCTGTTAGGGTTACGAAATTGAAATTTTGATAGTATTAACTTTTTTTATGTTTTTTGTTGATGTCCTTCTTTGTTAATGTCCTTGACTCATTGGAACTATCTTGGATTGCTGGTCTAATTGATTCAGTAGCTAGTGAAATGATAATTATTAAAGAAAAAAGCAATCTATTTCAAATGGTTGTATGCTTCTTTTCTTTCTCTAGAGTCCTTCCGTTTTCATTCTTGTCTTGCACCTCAAATACCAACAAACAATCAACACTCGAAAGAAGTTTTGTACCTGGAATACAAATTGACAACATTTTGACCCTAATTCCCTCAGCAGTCTCACAATGGATGTCACCAAACTTGTGGAATTCGCCAAAGATGCCATCTACGGTGTTGTTCAAAAGGTCAGCAAGGTAAACGGAGTCAAACCGAAGATGGATGCCCTGGAAATGAACATGAGAATGGTGTCAGCCAAGAAGGCTGACATAAGTGACCAACTAGAGCAGGAAGAGAGGAGACCGGGAAAGAAAAGGAAGAGGGAAGTCGACGTGTGGATACATTGTGTAGAATCTCTGGAGGGTCAAGTCCACGACCTAGGACGAAAAGTGAAAGAGGGGCGTTTCTTGTCTCATTTCAAGTTGGAAGATCAGGTGAGTGACCTTGCGACTCAAGTGGAAAGATTGCACGATAAGGGTAGATTCGATAACGGTCTCATGCTGGACGTGCAACTGGCCCCGGTCTATGAACTACAACCGGGTGAACCAGAGGGACAAGCTTCTCGAACGAGGTACGAGATCTTGGATCACTTGATAAACGACCTTGCGGATATTTTGGGGCTGAGGGGAGCAGGCGCAAGCTCTCTCGGAAAGAACGTTGTGCAACATTGGAGGAGGTTCGATGGTGCTTGTTTGGTCACTGTACCGCAAGAAGGAACTGTTAATTAGAGGATTCCTCTGAAAGGGTAGAAGCACAACCTCCTCTTCTCTCTTCGCTTCCGCATGTCCAGATATCCTCCACATGTTTTCTTCTCTCTTTTTGGGCATAGAAATGTCAGTAGATTTTCCCCCAAGTTTGATTGTGTAACATAGGAAGACAACCTCAAATTTTGCTCTTTTCTTTCGTAAGACGAAGGATAGTGGGACAACCTTGCGCTCTTTTCTCTTTCCTTTCGGTGTATTAATGCATGCTCCTCCTCCATACGTGTACTTGATACAACTCTTCAAGAAGTTTTTAATCTAACAGCTCTTAACGACTTATTCCGACATAAACCAAAAGAAAAAGGCTTTTGCACATAATCTGCAACAGTGATCATCCATCCTCCGAAGAAAACAAGCTGAAAGTGGTCCCAGTACCACTCGACGGCGTCCATGTAATTAACAAAAAGTTTGGGTGGTAGTCTCATTTGGAAGCATTTCGGATTTGGAGAACCAATCATTTTCCAGCCTACAATCATGTCCTTGAAAGGAGACAAAGGTACGACTATGTTCCTTAACATAAATTAGCACTTATCTTGACGGGAAAGATGTCTGAAAAGTCATAAACTTATTGCATTGGTATCAATTTAATCTTAAAGATTAATTTTTTTGTGCCAATTAAGTCCTAAATTTTTTTAAGTAGTGTCAATTCAATCATTCTGACTAATTTTGGCCGCATATTGCTGACGTGGACATTGACTAGCCTACGTGGCACTGTCGACACTGACGTAGATAATTTCTAATAATATTTTAATATTTTATAATCAGCCCCACCCAGGCCAAATCTGGCGAAGCCGACCCTCGCCCAGGCTAGGCAATTGCCTTTGTGTGGGCAACACATGGCGAGGCCATCATAGCCTGGGCAAGGGTTCGCCAAATTTGGCCTGGGTGAGGCCGACACTTGCCAAGGTGAGGCCGACCCTTGCCTAGGTGAGGCCAAGCCTCAGCGAGGGCTCCCCTCACCAAACTTGGCCAATCAACGGCGACCCTCACCTGGGCAAGGCTAGCCCACCCGGCCATCACCTATGGCCGGTGGTTAGTCACGAGCAAAAGGAGGAAGAAAGAAAAAAAGAAAAAAATTAGAAAAAATATTTTAAAATCGAAAAATATTAACATATCGTTAAAAACTATCCACATCAATGCCAGCGATGGCACGTTGGCTGATCGACATCTACATCAGTAATATCCGATCAAAATTAGCCGAAAGGATTAAATTGACACTATATCAAAAGGTTTATGACTTAATTGGCACAAAAAAAATATTTATGACTAAATTGACACTAATACAATAAGTTTATGACTTTTCTGATACTTGTCCTATAAGAACCATATCGATGCTAATTAGTTCCATATGGGAAGCAAGTGACACGTGAGCATGCCGACCATGGATAGAGGTCGTCTTTGAATCTTCTTTTTCAACCTTCAAGTCCTCTAATAATGAATATTCTTCATGTTTCTTGGCTAAGCAATGTCTCCATGGATCATGAAAAGTATATAATTCTAGTAAAAAAGCCAATACAAATAATATAGTTCCAACAAAATTTGGGAAAATTATCCAAAAAATCCTAAACTTACCAATTCAGTCATAAGCCTTTTAATTTTGCCAATTAAATCCATATGGCCAATTTTGTTTAGAAATTAATGACGTGGACACCGTCCATCCTATATAGCACAACCGGCGGTAACATGAACATTTTTAAATAGCTTTTTATATTTTATATTTTCTTTTTTCTTTTCTTTTCTTTTCTTTTTTTCTTTTCTTTTCTTTTGTTATTTTTTTACACCTCTAACTGGCAAGGTCGCTAGCCACAAGTGAGGGCCGTGAGCCCCTCATATGGATCTAGCGAGGGGGTCAGCCTTGTCATGGCCCTCACCCTCACCTGTGGCCGGCATGGGCATCGACCCTCGCCCATAACCAAACCAAGTGAGGTCACCGGCCCTCGCCGACCAAAGGTGTAAAAAAAGACAAGCAAAGGAAAAGAAATTAAAAATAAAATAAAATAATCGAAAAAATTTTAAATTATTATTTTTAAAATGTCCATATCAGCGCTGGCAGTGCCGCGTAAGACAATCGGCGTCCACATCATCAATTTCCTATCAAAATTGATCAGATGGACTCAATTGGCAAAACGCGAAATAGTTTAGGACTCAATTGACAAAATTAAAAGGTTTAGGACTAAATTGGTAAAAATTCGATAGGTTTATGACTTTTTAGATAATTGTGCTATGGGGTACCAATTTGACAATGGACATCGACCTCTTTGTCTAATGAGGATTTGTAGTCTGCATCCTAGGTGCTCTTAAGATGAATTATTTTGATCATCCAAATAATCAATTTATAAGGCTCCATTCGTTTCGTGAAAAATATAACGTTTCTGGAAAATATTTTCCAGAAAAATGACAATATTTTCCGGTGTTCGATCGAAACCTAAAAATGACATGAAAAATATTTTCCACCATTTGGTATCTGATTTGATTTTCTAGGGAAAATTGCCAAAAAATTCGAAAATTTTTAATTATTAAATTCTTTTTCTTTTTCTTTTTTTTCCTTTTCTTTTTTTCTTCTTCTTCCTTGGCCGATCGCCAGCCATGGCAACAGCCGACAACCGGCCACAGGCAAGCTCAAGCCTTGCCTTTGGCCGGCTGCCAACGTGGCTAACGACCAGACGAGGAAGAACAAAAAAAAGAAAAGGGAAAAAAAGAAAATTTTAAAAATTAATTTTTAAGAAATAAAAAAAATAAAATAAAGGGTGTTATTTGAAAGAAAATGAGGTGAAAGAAGATATGGAAGCGGAAAACATTTTCTTCACTTTTGAATGTGCTTTTTCCATTGGTGGAAAATGTTTTCTATGACTAATTTATTTTCCGTGACACGAACGCATGAAAATCCAGAAAAAATTTTCCTGAAAGTTGTTTTCCGTAAAACAAACGGAGCCTAAAAGAGTATAAGTGATAGAAGTAAATGGAATTATATTCATAATAGATGGAATCAATATATACATTATAAATAGATGTTTCAAGATAAATCCTTCATGCATAAGAAGTACATGCATAAGAATTAGAAATTCGCTAAAATATGTTCAATAATCTGCATAAATCATATCATGGAATATAACACTTTAAACATTTGAATTTTTCTCCACAATTTTTCTTTTACTTTAAACATCTAATACTGTGTTCAAGCCAACTTAACTCGATCCTGGTCTCATCTTTTCCCGCGTTTTCGTGCTTCCTCTGAGTAAAAAGAGGTCGTGAAACAAGAACAAAAGAAAAAAGAAAATAAGTTAAAACTTGGTTATACTAATTAAACGGATCTTCCAGGAAGGTCTGGTAAGACCTCTTTTTCCTTGGTCGTATATCGCGTCTCTTTCCTTCTCGGTTCGAGGTAAATTGTCGCATGTAGTTTTGCAACATATGAACAGGGGTCTTATCAATAACTAGTTTAGCGACAAAGAAGAGATTTCGTTTTTCAACTGACGGTCCGTTTGTTCCCTCGGAAATTAGTAATTTCGCAGACATTTTCATCGAAGTGAGATTGTCTGTAGCGCTTAGAATTATTAATTAACCGAAAAATAATCTTGTTATCAATAATAATTTATCTTTAAATATTTTCATCGTCGATGGACATACTTTTCTCTGATCTATTTTTGTAAATAATACGAGCAATTATTTTTAGGAATGTCATTTCCGAATAGTTAATTTTCCATGGAACGAATGTATCATGAGGATTTATTTGATTAGCTGATTATCCTATCTTGCAAAAACGTCGGTTCATGCCACGTTGATGTGATGATGAAGCAGAGAAGCTAAAGAGTACTGGTACTGTCTTTTGCAAATGATATCTCTGTCGGCACGGCGCACAGGGCGTCAGCTAGTTTCCTACCTGAAACCGACCATCTTGTGGGATAAAAGATGCCGCTAACGCGTGAACCAAAGACGTTGGCTAATTCCAAGAAGGTGTATGCAAGACTCTCGATGATGATTCCATCCTCTGTTTCCCTTGTTTGCCTCGCCCATCTTCCAGGAAGGCGTCCCCCGTAGACACCGTGCCTCAAGATTTTTGCTCCAGGCATTTATTAGCGTCGGCGAAGTTTACTCGTGCGTCTATTGACTTCACCATTTTCCTCGACTTTGGCTTGTCTCTACCCTCCATATATTGTCTCTTAATTCCATTGTTGAATCAATCTCCGGTTGCGATATTTCCTTTGGAGGATTATTGGCAAGCTTTTACCAGGTGAGACTGCTTTAGATGAGTGCAAATTTGGAGCGTTCTTTTTCTCTTTTTCCTATATTTTCCTGCTCTCTCCATGGAACTGGTACTGGTAAATTGTCATGCCTAGTTTCCTTGATTTGTTTCACACATCCTTTACACAAGGAACGAGAAGAAAACTTACATCCTGTGTTGTGTGGATTGTCTGTTCTCTCATTTTGCCGATCTATGAGCAAATTAACGTGGTAGCATACGTTGTTACGTTTGTTTTTTTGTTTCTTTTCTTGCCGAAAGAGTTACTTAATCCCAATACACTTTTCAGCACAGAACAACCCTGTCAATGGGGGAAAGGCCTTGAAATCATCGAGTTTGACATTAAATGAAATAGGCATTCACGGGTCCAATTCCAAGGACACATCTTCCTACTAGCAGTATCAGCCAATGGAACCCAATTGCCACATTTCGAATGACATATTTTCTAGTGTTCGAAACCAAATGAACACTATCCCATCTTGTTGAAAGACCAGATGTACCTTGTGGTACCGACTTAGCATCTATGGTGCTTAATTTTGTCCACTATGCATCCAAGGTTGCAACTTTTCCCTGTCAATTTTAATGTCCAATACATCAAGCCTAACAAAAAATGCCCAGTCCACAGTTCAGTAGCATGTGCTGGAACAGTTTATTCTTGTTCACAGTCCACTGGTAGCAAGTGAATCAGAAACGGCCCTCCGAAGAAAGTTGTTCTGTTTGAGAGGGTATTCCAAATGGCCTTCCCTGTCTTCTGATTCACGTTATGTGAGCTTGAGTGTCCCTTCTTGCATGGTATCTCCTGAACAGTGCCAAAGAACATTAGGCAGATTTCGCTGTAAGTTGCCCACCAATAGTAACAGTCAGAATAGCCAACTTCTTATCCCTGCTCAAGTCCCATGCATTTGTATCCTTGTCAATTAGGCATTCCATTAACCTGCTTCTATTGAAATCTACACTGTCTGCTGATTTGAATTGACACCCCTCTAGGCTTGGTAGCCATCTTCATTCCACAAAAGATGATGTTGTGATTAGCTGAAAAGAATGGCTTTTTTGTTTGGTCACCACCCACTCCACAGGAGGCCATAAGGATGCTGAGGACGACGCCGAGAGTGTCGATGACAAGGAGGGAGACGACGACGAGAGAGACGGCGAGAGCGATCTCCTGGATGTGGGGTCTGCTGTGGAAAGCGTAATCATTTTACTTAATTTGATTTTTTTTCTCATTTAGTAGAATTTTGCCTCTATCGCTTTTTGAAATACCAATTCCATGTTTCGAGGGCATTCTCCTTAACTTAGGCCTAAAACATATATTAAGGCATGCATATAAAATATGCATCCTTACAATATGTGCATACTTTTCTGATTCTTTATAAGTATTTTAATTTTTAGATTTTTTATTTATTAACATTTTTTTATTTTGTTAATTTACTTCTTTAATTTGATATAAAATTTTACTCGAGTAAATATATACATGAATAGCTTAGAGTATTTATACGGGTGGGTATGTAATTTCGTAGGTTTGTTTAAATATGAATGTATTTTAGTAATATGAATCGGGTCAGACATGGGTCAGATCAGTATCCAAGTCGGGGCCGGATATGGGTCTGAATCACTAAAATTGTATTGCATAAAAATCGATCAATTTTAATCGAATTATTTTCGACCTGGCCGATTCGCCCGTTTGAAGGTTCATTGAAGACTTTTATTGCCTGTGCAGTCAGCCACCCAAGTTTCCGTTTGCACTAATAGGGTTAGTGGGTTTTCTCAAGAAGGAAAGAAAATGTCCTCGAGAAGTTCTCCAACTTT
Source organism: Syzygium malaccense (assembly GCA_031216405.1). NCBI lineage: Eukaryota > Viridiplantae > Streptophyta > Magnoliopsida > Myrtales > Myrtaceae > Syzygium > Syzygium malaccense. Next base: position 2,778,455 of record CM062258.1, on the reverse strand, counting down.
TTTTACTTTTGGTCGAAGAGATGTTTCCAACTTGCCAATTGCTTCTTTGTCTCAAATTATAGTAGCATCAAAAGCGTATTAAGTTGTTTTGAATCCCCGCAGCTTCTCCCCTAATTAGTAACTTCTTTACCCAAATGCTCTCTGCAGTCTTACAGTGGCTGGCAAGATTCTGGGTGCCGCTTGTGGCATCAGCATTTTTCAAAAGGTCAGCAAGGTCAATGGAGTACGAGCGAAGATGGATGCTCTGAAAATGAATATGCGAATCTTGTCAGCCAGGAAGGACGACGTGCGTCACCAACTCAAGCAGGAAGAGAGAACACCGGGAAAGAAAGGGAAGAAAGAAGTTAGGCTGTGGATGCAAAGTGTAGGATCGCTGGACGATCAAGTGCGCGAGTTAGGACGCAAGGTTCGAGAGGGGCATTTCTTTTCTCTGATCATGTTGGAGGGTTCGGTGAGCGGCCTTGCGACTCAAGTGAAAGACTTGCGCGACATGGGTGGATTTGATAACGGTGTCACCCTGGATGTGATACCGGACAGTGGCTCTGAACTACAACTAGGTGAGCAATCCGGGACAAATGAACCGACCCCTCTTCTTCCCGACTGCCTCGAGCAATCCCAGACAAATGTATCGACCCCTCTTCCCAGCTGCCTCAGCCATCTGCCTCTTTTGGAGCTCCTCGGAGGACTGCGATCTGGAGGCTCTGAACTACAATTAGGCGAGCAGTCCTGGACAAATGAATCGACCCCTCTTCCCGACTGCCTCGACCATCTGCCCCCCTTGGAGCTCGAAGGACTGCAATCTGGAGGCTCTGAACTACAACTAGGTGAGCAATCCCCAACATATCAATCGACCCCTCTTCCCGACTGCCTCAACCTTCCGCCTCTGTGGGAACTCGAACTACTGCAATCACTCGAGAACCTGCATCTGACTCCTTGTAGAGGACTGCCATGTCTCGAAGAACCGCCTGAACTGGATCTAACTTTTTGTAGTTCCCTTGCTACTCTTCCCCCTATCACTGCAGCATTTTGACTAGTTTGACGTTCTAATGGGGACTATTATGAAAGATTTGCTGCAGATTTTCTTTCTGGTTTTTGTTAAATTATTTGGTGTGTCTCTTATCAATGTTTAGGATTTACTTTTTGTTTGTTGGTTAACATAATATCTGATATATCTCTTCTAATTAGCTAGAGATATTTTATAGATTTTTTTTCCTATTTTGTTAAACAACACAGTGTATAAATGTTTGTACTATACAATGAGTAATACAAGCAATTACGATTTCTCTCTTATGGTATTAGAGCAAAGTGTTTAAAACACGAAGACAATTCAACCCAAAAAAGCATATGCAAATAGGATGATTGACCCTTTCTCACCATATTTCAACACCTCGGACAATCCTGAAAGCGTACTCATTTCATGTGCGCTGACCTTGAATAATTAGGCAACATGATCAAAAGAGAGGAGACACGCATTGTGCGCGAAAAACAAACTTGGGTTAATCGACGGATCCAACGGCATCCAAATTTAATGCTCGGGACATTTGTAATTCCATGGTAGTTTCATGAATTTTCAATTCCCTTGACAAGAGTACCCAAGGAAGCGTGGCATACGCAAAGGAAACAAAAGTAATGTGGGACAAGCCAAAGGAGAGATTTGCTATGGTAATGGACCTCAGATCCACGAGATCAAAATTGAGATTGGGCTACTATAGAAATGAGGACTCTGATGGTGGAATATTACACCAAATTGAAGGCCTTTGGGGATGAACTCGATGATTATGATGACGTATGAGAATGAATCTATGTTGCAACCACGATGTACACTAAGAATAAGGAGGTGGAGAAGATCCACCAGTTTCTTATAGGCTCCAATGCTGAGACCTATGGTAGTGTTCGTTCTCAAATTCTCAACCTGAAGCCACTCCCGTGCCTAAGTAAGTTTTCTTCTATGATCACGTACGAAGAGTTTCAAAGATCAATTGTTCGAGGGAGGGAAGAGAAGATCGAGGGTGCTCCTTTCTCAGTTGGAAAAGCAGGTTCTAGGAAAGTATTGTTTGGGGAACCTAGATGTGACCATTGTGAGAAGGTCAAGCACAAGAAAAGTCTTTGCTAGGAGTTGATTGCATATCCTCCAAATTAGGAGCCATGGCAAGTGGAAAGGCATGCAAAGGGAATGCTCCCACAGCAATTGTACAATCCGCACAGACTAGCAGCAGCAATTCTAGCACTATTGATGATAGAAATTGAGGAGGTCCGCAGGGATCGAGACAGCATCAACAATGAGCAATAATCAATATTAGCATTTGGTCAGTCTACCCACAGCGATGAAACTGCCCACTTCTAATGATCAACTATCAGGTATGATCTATTAGCCCAATGATCTTTCCACAAATTGGATTATCGTTATTGGGGCCTCCAAACATATGATAGGTTAACTTTTGCTTTTAAATCAACCAAGGAACATCACGGGTGCATATCATATACAAACTCCTGATGAAAAGTGACTCCCACCAACAAAAAAGGCGATGTTTATTTAATCCTAGAGTTTATTTTGCACGATGTTCTATATGTCCTAAACTTTAAGTACAATCTTATTTATGTTAGAAGATTGAGTTCAAATTTGCAATGCTGGTTCTTCTCTTCTCGATGTGTTGTATTGGACCTAGTCTCGAAGAGATTGATAAGAGTAGCTAACCTTCAAGAAGGGGGTTATTATCTCACACGTACTCATTCAGCTTTTCCAGTGTTCAAGGGGCGGAATATTGACATCTGGCATCAACGATTGGACCGCCCATCAAGGCAAGCTTTGATTTTGATCATTTGTATTGAGATAAATAAAGAATGGGCTAATTTGTGTGATGGATGTTGTGCAAGACAGACCCATTTTTCATTTCTTTTAAGTAATAATAAAGCTAGTGGAATTTTTTTATTTCTGACATTGTGATGTTTGGGGGCTGTATCAAACAAGGTCTCTCTCGAGTGCACATAATTTTTAACTATCATCGAAGATAATAGTCGAGCAATTTAGGCCTATCTGACAAAGGTAAATTAGAGACGTACAAAGTCTTCCTTAGTTTTTATCATATAGTAAAACTCAATTTGGTCGAGTGGCTCAAATGGCTCGGAGTGATAATGGCCGTGGATTTCTTTCTAATTTTATGAAGGATTTTTTTTCAAAAAGTGTACTCATGTATCAAACCTCATGCACCTACACGCCACAACAAAATGGGCAGGTTGAAAGAAAAATCAGGACATTCTCAATGTAGCATTAGCACTTTGTTTTCAAGTGAATATATCACTTTGATTTTGGGGAGAATGCATAGTAATGGCTACTTATTTAATTAGTTATACTTCAACTATGTTATTATTTGGAAAACGCCTTTCAAGCTTTCGTTTGCAAAACCCCGGATTATAGTCATTTGCGAGTTTTTGGTGCACCGTGCTATGCTCACAAACAGTCAAAGGGCAAAGATAAATAAAAAGGGCAAGAAAATGTGTATTTTTGGGATATCCATACAACAAGAAAGGTTCAAAAGTTTTTTGTTTGGAAAATGAAAAATTATTGGTATCCTGTGATATTATTTTCTATGAAAATAATTTCTCATTTGCTTAATAACTTGCACATGAGGATCAATCCTCTCTTCCTCCTTTGACAGCATCTCGTGAGCTGGGGCCTTATGATAGTGGGCGGAATCAATCAATCTCAAGGGAGGAAGAAAAGGTGTCAAGCCAAGTTCACGAAGAAAATGGGCAAACGGTGATGCAAGATTGTGACAGTCCAGTCCAAGTTAAGAAGTTACCAAGCAAGAAGCCCGATGACCAATTTTAGTACCGACTCATCTTGCACGAAAGAAAAGACAGCCGGCCCATCTCTAATATTATGTGTGCCATACGTTCCAAATAGAAACCCCAACTCCTTAACCCACTCCTTCGATATCTTCATGTTTTTGTCTATTAAATTGAGTTTCTTTCTTACAAATGATTTGCTAAGCCTCAAATCGTTTTTCTAGCTGCTGTTGATTCGAATATTGAGCCTAGAAATTATATTGAGGCTATTAAAAATCCTTTGTGGAGATAATCAGAGATAATGGGACTTGGACTCTAGCAACTTCGCCGAATGGTAAGAAACCCATATGGTGCAAGTGGATTTACAAGATCAAGCGTCAAGCCAATAACAATATTGAACGATATAAAGCTCATCTTGTCGCGAAGGGATTCACCCAGATAGAAGGCATTGGCTTCCATGAAACTTTGCACCAGTGGCTAAACTAGTCACTATACAGTGTCTTCTTGCATTTGCATTGACTCATAATTGGGAGTTGCATCAGATAAACGTCAACAAAGCATTTCTACATAGCGACTCGGATGAGGAATATGAAACTTCCATTAGGTTTTATAAAATGGGCTCAAATCGTGTATGTCGGCTAATATATGGTCTTTGATTGTCAACTTGAAACTAGTTTTCATTGATTAGCTTGAAAGTTGGGGGGAAAAAGTGCCAAAAAAGTCCTAAACATTTTGCATTAGTGCCAATTTAGTCTTAAACCTTTTTTTGGTGCCAATTCAGTTATAAACCTTTTTGTATTTGTGCCAATTTAGTCCTAAACCTTTTTTTGGTGCCAATTAAGTCCTAAATCTTTTAAATTTGTGTCAATTCAATCCTAAACTTTTTTTTGTGCCAATTAAGTCCTAAATCTTTTAAATTTGTGTCAATTCAGTCCTAAACCTTTTGTTTTTGTGCCAATTTAGTCCTTCCGGTCAATTTTGACCGGAATTTGCTGACGTGGACATCTGCCGGCCGGCGGCCGGTCACCGGGGTCGACGTGGCGCTGACGTGGACAACTTTAATAATATTTTTAATATTTTTTTGAATTTTTATTTTTTTTCCTTTTTTTTCCACTTTTTTTTGGTCCGCCCTCCTTCCTCTGGACGGTAGCCGATCCGGCGACCGGCCAGAGGCCAGAGGCCAGCGAGCTCGAACTCGCCGACCACTGGCGAGGGCGACGGCCTTGCTCGACCATGGCGAGGCTCGCCCTCGCCAGTGGCCGGCGAGGTCGAGCTCGCCGACCTCTGGCCTCTGGCCGGTTGCCGGACCGGCGACCAACCAGAGAAAGGAGGGCGGACCAAAAAAAAGTGGAAAAAAAAGAAAAAAGGAAAAAAATTAAAATTAAAATATTATTAAAGTTATCCACATTGGCGCCACGTTAGCGCCGGTGACCGGCCGCCCGGCCAGCAAGCGTCCACGTCAGTAAATTCCGGTCAAAATTGACTGGAAGGACTAAATTGGCACAAAAATAAAAGGTTTAGGACTGAATTGGCACCAATTTAAAAGGTTTATGATTTAATTGGCACCAAAAAAAGGTTTAGGACTAAATTGGCACCAATGCAAAAGGTTTAGGACTAAATTGGCACCGATGCAAAAGGTTTAGGACTAAATTGGCACCAAAAAAAGATTTAGGACTAAACTGGTACTAATGCAAAAGGTTTAGGACTTTTTTGGCATTTTTCCCAAAGTTGGGGAATCCATCAAATGACTTTTCTCTTTGCCTATTCATGTACGAATTCAAGTGCTTTTGGTTTATGTTCCGGCCCAAGCACTCTTTTAAGCTATTGTTGAACTCCAGGGAAATGACCACAAAAGTGTTAAAAAGTGTTAAACCTATTGCGTTTGTGTTAATTCAATCTTAAACTCCATACCTACGAGGCATGACTAGCATCCACGTTAGTAATTTTTAGTCAAAATCGGCCGGAATGACTAAAATGGCAAATTATCAATATATTTGAGACTAAATTGACACAAATTGAAAAGTTTAAAATTAAATTGGCACAAATGCAATAGATTTATGACTTTTTTTTGCAATTTTACCGTGAAACTCCTTAGAGGTAACATCTTGGGATGCACTTGAAATTAAAACATCTTTGTATTATACTAACTTCCCTTTATCCGACTTCTGAAGTAAGAACTGAATGCAATAATTAAAACGAGTCGTTTGCCACTCTTGTTCTCACACCCTCTGCACTCTTGGAGAAGTGAAGCAGATTTTCGAGCAAGAAAATTACGACTTCTTCATAATTAACCACGGTAAAGGTGGAGAAGATATGCATGCTCCTCCTTCGTATGTGTAACTTCTAACGACATATCCCTGCATAAACCGGAAGAAAAAGGGTTTTGCACATAATAATCTACGATACTGATCCTACATCCTCGAAGAAAACAAGCCGAAAGCTGTCCGAATACCATTCAGTGGCATCCATGTGAGTAACAACAACAATGGGGTGAATTTATTATAGTCTCATTGGGAAGCATTTCGGATTCGACAATCGGAGAACCAATCATTTTCCAATCTATAATCATCTCCTTAAAAGGAGCCAAAGGTTCGACTACATTCCGCAATGTTCCCACATACATTAGCGGTTTCAAGTACATACTAACCAAATGAAAAAAGAGAAGAAAATCCCACCTACCTAGGACAAGTTCCTTTCGTGCATAGATGATTCTATTTTCTGAACATCTTCTGGAGTGTCAACGCCGTGAGCCTCATGATCAACCTTTATCACCTGTTCAAGTAAAAGAAGGAAAAAAGAGCCGTTCAGACAGAATGCCAGAAAAAAGAAACAACTTGCTCTGTGTTTTACTAGCAGTGACCCATCTGGGATTCAGTAATGTTAGTATACTGACTCTAGTGATGGACAAAGGCATCCTGGAGAAAAGAGGTGATTGAAATTTTAGCAAGAGATTTATTTGTCTATAAGATGAAGAATTCCCAGAAATGGTATGAGATCTACTTCCTCATTTTAGCCTCAAATTATATGAGGAAATCCACAAAAATAGAGAAACCGCACCAAATGCCCTTAACCAATAAGACGACATTCAACATTGTTCGCTGATAACTTTTAAGTACCCCAAAAAAAAAAAACTGGCAATTTGTTACATCATCTTCATAACTACCAAAACTGTACTTTTTTTGTACTCTCCAAGCAGCTCAAGGATTTCTACGAGTTCTTCTTTAACATTAGTTTTGTTCATATTATAGTAATACCGTTGTTCCCATTTATAGCCATCTTGGTGTAAATATTAAACAATACTCTTATTTTTATTTGGACAGTGAAGCTAATGCGGATCCAGAAATTCAAACACTTAAGATAAGTGGCAAAGTTTAGAAACGAGTTATTCATATAAAAACTAAAACGATATTGGTTTGCCAAGATCCGGTTATTATTTATAGACTTACATTGTTATAAAGACCATTACAAGATATCTTGATTTTTTTATATATAGATTATTGTGGTTGCAGGAAATGATATTTATTATATTTCTTCGTTTTTCCCAAAATAAAATAAAGGTAAACCGGACATATTCTTCTGGCTCATCATAGCCTGTGTTGACAAGTTCCCATGCACCATAGGCGCCAAGTAGGGTTTTCATTCTAACAGTCCAATTGCCATAATTTTCTTTGGTAAGATGACGGTATTGAAGAGAAAGCTGATTGTTTGTTGAGCCCATGATCACAAACTGTATGCTCTTATATCAATTTGATAGAATAATTTGAAGGTGAAAACCCTGACGCCTTACTCACCTCAAGGAAGAGAAGAAGACAAATGGGTTTTTTTTTCACCTTATCGAAAATGATCACAAGTCTTGCCTTTATATAGGCTTGTTGCATGACTCTTACTCTTAAATGACTCATAACATTATCTATCATTTTAAGGAAATAGATTTTTGGGAATTCACAAAACATTAAACTAGACATAGAAAGACGAACAGTTACAATGCATGGAATGCCTGAAAATCAAGAAGCTGTTCACGCCTCTGTTGATATGACTCCTTGCTAACATGGAAGATATTGGCGTTGAGAATTGCCAATGCCCTTCACCAAAAACTTGCATCATAAGAGAGTTATTATGCACCGTGACTCTTGGAAATGCGTGTTCCTTTCTTACTTCTTATTTATCCGTCAATTTTGAAGTGGAGAACAAACAACCAAATGCAGGATATCTATGTTAAACCATGAGCCTGAACCCCAGGAAGGCCATCATGAGGAGGAGAAGCTCATGCACTCGAGTCAAAGCTCAAAAATAAAATATCGGTCGTAATTTTACACATGGTGATTGCATTGCTATATGTAATTTTGCCCAACTACAACCCAAAAAGTCTGAAAGAAGATTCCTGCAAAGCCATCAATCAACTCCAGGAGTTTTGAGGCACCCAACTGGAACATAGCTTGCTTCATTTCTTCCTCTGATAGTGCATGGCTCATATCCTCAGTTGTAACTTAATTAAAACTAGATGCTATCAAACTCGAAAATTATTGCATAGATCAAATGCACAGACTTTCAATACATACGTCCCGCTGAATTTGGTGGCTCTATGCGGAAATATTGGTCAATAGGGCTTGAGTAAATGAGTTCTTACTATAGAATTATTACTTAATGATGTAAAATCACAATAATCACCTTTGTCATCTTTTTTCAATATTCTGAAAGTTGGATCTGATACAAAGAGTGAGTGGCTTTAATTCAGCAATAATTACATGCCACATCATTTGGTAACTCTGTCTAGTCTGTTTTTCTATGTATTTGTTTTGTTGATGTCTTTGACACAATCGAACCATCTCGAGTTGCTCGTCTAAAATTTAGTAACTAGTGAAACGATGTTATTTAAAGGAAAAGGCATTCTATTTCAAATGACCTCGTTGCCCCAAATTACGTCAAAAGCTTTTTCACTTTTCATTGGATTTTCTTATATTAAAGAATACCTTGTTTTGAGTCTATAAATTAATTTTGAGAATAATATTTCCTTGTTTTTCTTTAAAAACTGATCTCAGAAATATTACTTTTGTACGTGTGGATTAAGGCACATATTCATACCACCACATGAAGTATTGCATGTTGAGTCAGCCACCCAAGTTTCGATTTGCACCTTAAAAAAGGGATAGCGGTGGTAGCTCATGGGCTTGGAATTTCTCAACAAAGGAAGAACCATTTCCATGGGCCGTTCCAGCTCTTGCCAATTGCGTCTTTGCCTCAAATTAAACTAGTCATGAGCCCTGTGAAGAAGTTAGAAGAAAAGACAAACGACACAAAAAAAAAAAGAAGCATAAAAATTGCTTAAACTAATTAAACTAATCTTCATCCCTGAAGACTTTTGACTTTTGAGCATCTCAGCACCATGAGCCCTGGGAAGTAACTGTGAAGTTTCCTGTGCTTCCGTATGTTCCAGCAGCCAATCTACTCTAGTCTTTGGATCGAACCAACAGAAATATGGCACGTTATGCCGGGCGCAGAAACTTACTCTCTTCTTGTTTTTCATTAGTGAAACGATGTGGCTCTTTCCTCCTCGGGGTAAAATGTCACACGTAATTGGAAAAAATATCAAAAAAAATCTTAAATCTACTATATTGATATCAATTCGATCATAAATTTTTTAATTTGACTAATTTAGTATAAATATTTTTATATTGATATCAATTCAGTCCATTTACCCAACTTAAGCTGGAAATCACTAACGTAGACGCCGGCGATCCTACGTGACACTATCGGGGCTAACGTGGACAAATTTTATAATTTTTTAATAATTTTTTCAGATTTTTTTAATTTTTTCTCTCTTTTTTTATTTTCCCATAACTGGTTGGCCGGAGAGATTGCCGGTCGACCATAGCTGGCCACAGGCTGGTCTAGGCGAGGGCCGCCATGCCCTCACCTGTGGCGGGCGAGGTTTTGGCACTGGCCTAGATTTGGGTGAGAGCGTCGACCCTCGCCCGTGGCTGAGGAGGGCACGGCAGCCCTCACCCATGGCCGGCGAGGGCACAGGGGCCCTCGCTCAGACCAGGCAAGGGTCGCCGGCCAACTAGTTCTGGAAAAAGGAAAAAGAAAAAAAACATTAAAAAAAATCTAAAAATATTATTAAAAAATTGTAAAATTTGTCCACGTCAGCACCGGCGGTACCACGTAAGATCGCCAGCATCCACATTAATAATTTATTTTCGGCCTAAATTGGCCAGATGGATTGAATTGGTACCAATGTGAAAAGGTTTAGGACTAAATTGATCCAATTGAAATGTTTAGGACTGAATTGATATCTATGCAATAGGTTTGTAACTTTTTTGGTACTTTTTCCCATGTGTTTTTGCAATTGATTGTTTCACCTTAAATCAATAATTTGAAAGACATTTTTCTTAAAAGTGATTGTCCGTGACGCTTGAAATTAATAATTAATGGAACAATATATTCATTATTATGTGTAGAAATTTTCATCGTCATTGATGAAAATATTGCTCGCTAATTGGGAAAATCATCTAAAAATTACTAAACCTATTGCACTTTTGTCAATTCAATCTTAAACTTTTTAAGTCTGCCAATTCAGTCCTAAACCTTTTCACTTCTTGCCAATTGAGTCAATCCGACCAATTTTGGCTGGCCAACGCTAATGTGGCCATTTTTAAATTTTTTTTCGAAATTTTTAATACTTTTTTTTCTTTTCTTTTTCTGCCCTTATTTCCTCTGGCAGGTTCAACGACTGGCCAGAGACGCAGGCCGACAAGGTCGACCTTGCGGCCTCTGGCGAAGCTTGCCCTCGCCAACCACCAGCTAAGGCAAGCCTCACTCGCCGCTACCAAGCCGACCTCGCCTAGCCAAGGAGAGGCCGACCTACGACGGCGCTGGCCGATCTCGCCCAAATCTAGCAAGGTGGAGCCTCGACCAACGATGGTGAGGTCGGCATCGCCTTAGCTAGGCGAGATCAGCCTGGCAACAACGGGCGAGATCGGCCTAGCAGTAGCGGGCGAGGTCAACCTCGCCGGCCTGCACCTCTGGCCAGTCGCCGGTTGCCGAACTGACGAGAGGGAAGAAGGCAGAAAAAAATATTAAAAAATAACCACGTTAACGTTGGCTGAACGACCGACGCCGGCCGATGGCCACGTCAGCGCCGGCCGATCTCGCCTGGAAGACGGCTTTATGTTGATTTAAAATTTAAAGCCCTCTTTACTTTTTCTGCTTTATGATCGCTTTGTTCACATGCACCAACTTTACCTTTGCTCACATGCACCAGCTTTGTTCACAATTAACCGATGTGACATGAAACAACGTTTCTCGGAGATTGGATAATTGTATAATCCAATGAATTTTCTATATATTTCACAAAATCAATAATTTGAAATTTTTTTTCTTAAAATGATTGTTTGCATCACTCAAAAAAATGAATTAGCAAGGGAAAAATTATCCAAAAAATTATAAACCTATTGCATTTTTGCTAATTTAGTCCTAAATATTTTAAGTTTGTCACTTCAGTTCTAAACCTTTTCATTTCTTGCAAGAATGACAACGAAGATGAAAAGCTAAAGGGCGCTAGAAATAGTCTCAAGCATCTTTCGCAAATTATATGTATATCAGCACAATGCACAAGGCATCAACTAGTTTTTTACATGAAAGCGACCGTTTTAGGTAATAAGAAACTTCTCCAATGCGACCCAAAGACTTTGGCTATTTCCCAGAAGGTGTATCCAAGACTCTTGATGATGATGATACTTCTATCGTTTGTCTGGCTCGGACAATTGTGCAAAGGTAAAGCTGGTGCATGTGAGCAAAGGTAAAGTTGGTGCATGTGAACAAAGCGATCATAAAGCAGAAAAAGTAAAGAGGGCTTTAAATTTTAAATCAACATAAAGCCGTCTTCCAGGATGGTGTTCCCCGTAGACCCCATGCCTCAAGACTTTTGCTTCGGGCATTGACTTGAAAGAGCTGAATGACTGCGAAGTTTCATCTGCTTCTATTCACTTCACCATTTTCCTCGACTTGGGCTTCTCTCTCCCTGCCATTCCCTCCTTACTCTGCCTATATATTCTCTCAATTCATCTGCTTGTGGGTTTGTAACTACCCATTCCGAGAACGAGGAGTGACCGTTGGTGGAAGAGCCACGTGGAAGCTGGTGGGACGGTTCCTACATCGGAGGAGGAGTGATCATCGGGGACGAGAGCCACGTGGAAGCTGCTGGGACGGTTCCTACATCGGAGGAGGAGTGATCATCGGGGACGAGAGCCACGCAGAAGCTGCTGGATGTGTAACTGCCTGTTCCAGCAGCGGACAAGGAGTGATCATTGTCGCGACCTAAAAAAAAATCGGATTTCGATCTTAGGCTAATGGATTACTAGATCAATTAAATTAACTAACCTAGCTCGAGTTCTCCCAAACTCTACCAAATCGCAACTTAGGTCCAATTGTGAGCATGCAAATATCTTCAACGGGAGTCGCCACTAATCATTTAGGGTAGGTTGATTAGAAACCTAAATAAAATAGCGGGAGTACTATTTTATTTCTACGAACCAGAAATCATAAATTCGGGGACTTGGTTACGCTAGATTCCCTAACGCCCTTTCGGTACCAATTTCGAGAAAAATACTCAATTTGACAATTTTGATAAATCCTGACTTAGAGTTCAAAGATGCAGAAATTTCTTTTTGATTTTTACTTATTTAAATGAAAGCTAACCTATATGTAATGACGTGCAAAAATTGACATGCGATTAATGCAACCTAACATGCAAACTATATGTCATGCGACGACGTGACCTATTTCTAATGATGAGCATATTATTTTTTTTGTATTTTTTAAATGAAATTCGGAATTAAAAAAAATGCCAATTATCTAGACATGCGATTTTAAACTAAAGAGATTAACCTATTCTAAAGCAATCTTTTTGGTATTTTTTTTATCGAAATTCGAAATTAAAATCAAGTAAAAAAATATAACCGCGAAATCTTTCGAATTAAGTTTCGATCTGAAGCCTGACAGATCGACCCTAAAATTCAAAATTTCCGCTATGAAAATAACTCTATCTAAAGCCTGATAGATAGATTTATTTCCTCGTGTGCTGTTGCGGATTAGGAAATTTTCCTAATCGATCACATCTTGAAAAATTCGATATCTCAAATATTTTGGATATATTCAAAGAATTTTGAAGATTCCAAATTCTATCCAAATTTGACAAGTAATAGATATCTAAGATTTCAAAAAAAGGAAATAAATCCTAATTGAAATATTGCCTATTATCTAAATATGCAAGATTAGATATCAATAAGCACAAATTAGGCAACAAAATATTCAAATCAAATCGGGATAAGATAATTACCTGATTTGCAGATTTATTTCCTAATTTGAATTTGCAGCAGATCGGGATTGCGGATCGGCGCTTCGGGAATGGCGGCGCGACGTCGGGAACGGCAGTACGGCGTCGGGAGCGGCAGCGGCGGACGTGCCGCGGCGGTGGTTGGCGCAGCGATGGGCAGCGACTCCCCGCGGGCGTGACGGCGACGATGAGACATTCAGTGATGAGCGGCAAGAGGGGGAGATCACATGCGACTTCTCGGATTGGTGATGGACAGTGGAGTTCTAATCCTGGATGTGAAGATCGTGGCAGAGAAGACTTGGCTTTTGAAGGCTCAGATTTCACTCTTGCCCTCTCAGCATTCTCTCCTGTGATATTTCATGCATTGTGGAAGTGGAGGCGTGAAAAGTCCAATGAGCTCCCACGTGGATGAGATGGCAATGCCCACAAATCCTTTTTTTTTCTCAATCGTGGATGTCCTCAAAATTGTCGGTCGTCTCTTCGTGGATCTTGCCAAGAACTTGTCGGGACCGTATGCAAAACCCGAGTTAATAAGGCTCCGCCCGAACTGGACAAAGGAGATCATGCGCAGCGGGAACTCGTCGAAAAGCCCGGACTCGATGGTAGGCTTCGGGGGAAGAACAGCAGCGGCGCGAGCAGGGGGTCCGCAATTCGGTGGCCGTGCATGTAGGCGACAAACTCTCTCTTTTACTCTTGCTCTCGCTCACGTGTGTTTCTTGTTCTCTCTGAAAATTCTGCTCCGGAAATTATGAGAGCCCCCTAGATTATGATGCATAACCATGTATTTATATTGCACCCCTAGATCAATTAGCCGGGCTTTCTAGTCCAATGGGCTTAGGCTTTAATTTTCATTTAATTTCAAACGGGCTAAATTAATTTGGGCTGATTTTTCAATTAAACTTGATGGGCTAATTTAAGCTCTAATTAAGACAACCGAGCCCTTTTTGACTTGTGATTTTCGGCCTTTGCCTTCCGAGTGAGTCGAGCCTCATTCGATTCCCGAGCCTGATTTACGTGAAGAATTTTAAGCTCGCTCGCCACCGCCGATCCGATGCAGAATGCAATTAATCTATATGAACCTAAACTATATGCTATGCAATTTTAATATTTTTGTTTAGGGGTTAAAATTTAATCCCTAATTTTCTATACAATTAACACTAAATGATGCGCCAAAATTTAGGTGTCAACAATCATCGGGACGAGAGCCAAGCAGAAGCTACCGGATCTACATCTACCAGTCCTGCCATTCTTGTCAGTACAGGCAGTGATCATCGGGGTGAGAGCGTCTGGATGAGCAGATGCTAGTAGGCTTCTAGGATGGCCAATGTAACATGAATATCGAACATCAGAAGAACATTCCCAAATTATACATGTAAAATCGGAATTAACTCACAAGATGTGACTTTTGACGTAATAACAAGTTTAGCATTGGAGCTCCGATGTTAAGCTCCTGATAGGCTTGATGAAGATAGCAAGAATGAACCGAATAGCACACCAAACAAGGGAAAAATGTTCTTAGATTATATACGTTAAATTTAAATTAACTCATAAGAGGTGACTTATGATGTAACGGCAAGTTTAGCATTGGAACTCCAATGTTAAGCTGCTTAGGTAAGAGCATTACCAAAATGGGTGATCTCTTGGAAAATTGCCTATTTATATGCTTCCCAAAGCGAACAATAGCCTGCTGAATGAGTTTATAAGAAAAAGAACACGTTTGAAAATTATTTTCAATTTTTTTTATTTAATTATAAAAATGTCAATAGAGGCATGGGAGGTGGAGGTGGAAGAGGAGGTGGTGACTGAGGCAGTGGCGGAGACGATGGTGGAGGAGGTGTGGGTGATGGAGGTGTCGGAGGAGCTGGTGACTTGGGTGTTGGTGGTGGCAATGGCGGAGGAGCTTCCGTTTACCTTATTTCTCTTTTTGTTTCCGGGAACAGAAAAATATATTTCTTTTACTTTTTATTTATATTCTAAATCTATTCTCTGACCACTTTTTTATTCCAGAAAATAGAAAAAATTAACTAACGATACCAAACGGATTTCTTTTTTTTTCCATTCTTTATTCCAGGGAACAAAAGAACGGAAAAATAAGAAAAAAACAAAAATGTTACCAAACAGAGCCTTAATAGCTAGCGAAATGATACTTATTAAAGAAAAAAAGTAATTCACTTAGAGCGGTTTCGTTGCCTCAAACAAAGCCAAGAGCTTTTTCACTTTTCATTCAATTTTCTTATATCAAACGGTACCTTGCTTTCAGTCAACAAATCAATTTTGAGGATAACTTTTGCTTGTTTTCCTTTGAAAACTGATCTAAAAAAGATAAAAAGACTTCTGTACGTGGGGATTATGGCACGACATAAGTTAAACCGCCACATGAAGACTACTGCATGTGGAGTCAGCCCCCCCAGTTGCGATTTGCACCTTACCAGGGCCCTTTCAATCGAGTTAGTGGGGGGGTTGGCTCATGGGCTTGGATTTTATAGCAGGCGTCTAAAGCGAAATTATGTTGTTGTTTTAATTCCCCGCAGGTTTTCCCCTGAGCAAATCAGGGCTTCTTTTCTTTCTTTTGAGTCCTTCCAGTTTCATTCTTGTCTCGCGCCTCGAATACTAATTAACAATTAACACAAGAAAATACATAGGTACTCAATCATCGGATGGAAGTCAAAATGTAAATGCTGAAAGCTAAAAAGTTTTGTACCTGAAACGCTAATTGACGACATTTTTTCCCCTAATGCTCTCCGCAGACTTACAATGGATGTCAACAAAATTCTGGGAATCGCCAAACATGCCATCAGTCTTGTTCAACAGGTCAGCAAGGTCAATGGAGTCGAGGCGAAGATGGCTGCTCTGGAAATGAATATGGGAATGGTGTCCGCCAGGAAGGCTGACATAGTTTTGGAACTAGAGCAGGAAGAGAGGAGGCCGGGAAAGAAAAGGAAGAAAGAAGTTGACTTTTGGATGCAGGGTGTAGGATCGCTGGAGGATCAAGTCCACCGGTTAGGACGAAATGTTGAAGAGGGGCATTTCTTTTCTGGCCTCATGTTGGAGGATCAGGTGAATGGCCTTGCGACTCAAGTGGAAATATTGCACAACAAGGGCAGATTTGATAATGGTCTGACGCTCGATGTGCGATCGGTCCGAGGCTATAAACTACAACCAGGGGAACTAGTGGGACAGGCTTCTCAAACAAAAAGGGATCAGATCTGGGATTGCTTGATGAACGAAGAGGTGCTCCGTCTGGGTGTTTGGGGACAGGCGGGGGCGGGCAAAACCTTTCTCGCGATGCATATACATGATCAAATAGTGCAAGATTGTTCGAGGTTCGACGGTGCTTGTTCGGTCAATGTATCGCAAGAAGGCACTGTTGGTACGATACAAACTGATATCATGAACTATCTCAAACTAGATTTGATGGAGGTGAGCGGTGTTTACCGGGGCGCAAGACTGAAGGAGGCATTGCAGGGTAGGAAACTCCTCTTCATCTTGGATGACGTTTGGGAATATTTACTCTTTGGAAGAAGTGGGTATAGTCCTACAAAGAAATGGATGTAAATTGATTGTGACTTCACAATCGAGCGATGTGTGCGAGCAAATGAACTGTCGCGAGCTTGTTTATTTAGACTCTTCCCGCGGAATTACCTCAAGGGTCAGATGAAGCTTCAAGCTTGAGATACGGCCATTTGTCTTGATGGCATTTTCACTGACCGAGCTTAGCTTGAAAGTTTGTGGATCCACCGAATAACTTTTCTCTCCGCCTATTCATGTTCGAATCCAAAGTGCTGTTTTTAAGATGCCGTGAAACTCCTCAAATGTATCATGTTTGGGTGCCGCTTGAAATTGACACCGCTTCATTTTGTAACTAGCCTCCCTTTTATCCGAATTCCAGAGTAAGAACTGAAGTACAGTAATCAAAATGACTAGCTTTCAACTCTCGTTCTCGCACACCCTTTTCTCTCCTCCCTCATATTTGTACTTATATAATTTTTCAAAAACTTTTAGATTTCGCTTGTTTCGCGAAAAATATGACATTCCTGAAAAAATAATTTTCATGAAGTTATTTTTTTCCAGGAAAATGACAATCTTTTTCGATATTAGGCTGAAACCTGAAAATGAATTAGAAAATATTTTCCGCCGTTTGGTATAAAAAATCTGATTTGATTTTCCTCCGTGAACTCTTTTTAATAATTTTTTTATTTTTATTTTCTTTCTTTTTCCTTCTTATTCGATCGGTCACTGGCCATGATGACGGCTGGCAACCAGTCACAGGCGAGGGATGAGCTTGCCCAAGGCCAGCGAGCTCGAGCCTCGTCGGCTATTGCCATGGCGACGAAGAAGGAAAAAGAAAAAAAATTCAAAATTCAAAATTTTTTTAAATAATTAAAATGACTTCACGGGAGGAGAACATGCTTGGTCTGGGTTAAAAGAAAGAGGAGGGAAAATGATTTTCTCTTTTTAAAAAGGGGAAATTATTTTTTTCATATTTAAAGAAAATGTTTTCTTGATTAGTTTATTTTTATGAAGGAGGAAAATTATTTTTCGGGAAACAGCCTGAATCTCAAATCAAACGAAGACGACGCATGTGGATATACAGCAACGTCGACAGCAACTCAAACCCACCGGACAAGAACATTGGCACGAGCGTCGTGTCGTGGCGCTCTCTCTCTCGCGTGGTAAGACATGAACCCAATGTCGATCTGTTCGTCCTCCTCGTCCGGGCCTTCGTCTTCTTCGTATTCCACCACCAAAGCGTGGATCGTGCACGGGATCGTCGTCGGAGCGGCAGTCGCGGCGGCAATCGGCGCTCGGGCTTATCTCGGCGGATCCAAGAAGTTCCGGAGCCGGGTCGTGGGTATCATACCCGCCAGGTTCGCTTCGGCTCGGTTTCAGGGCAAGCCTCTGGTTCCCATTCTGGGCAAGCCCATGATCCAGGTATTGTGTAGTTCATTTGAATTGCCGATCGACTCTATCTCATAGCTTTGCCCGTATTTTGAACTGATTAGCATCTTGATCCGGTGTTCCCGACTCTGTGTCAAGTCGTGCTATGTAATTGCAATCTCAATGGACAGTCTTGGATGCACGACGATAATATGAAGCCTCTGTCTAGAATTGTTCTTACTTGTTAGAGAAAGCTGTTACGTTTTCTTTATCTCAGTCTGCTTAGAATTTCAATGGATAAGCTGAGGATCTTTGTAGAATTAAGTACATATTTGTTTTAGTTGAAAATGCATTCTTGGCCTGTATGCATATAACAAATTGTCCAAAATCATATGCTCTTGGGATAATTCTCTGTGTACCCAGTTTTACATAATCCTATCTGTTCTCTTGTTTGATTTCTCACATTTCCCATTTTGCGTCCTTTCCCTGTATCTGTTTGCCTTTCTTCCTTGCTTATAATAAGGTGGAAACAAAATTTTAGATGATGCTGGCTGAAGTACAAATTTTTATGTTGCTCTTTCAGGGATCTTCATCTGATGGATCACTATGTCCAGCTTTTTGTATTAGGAGTATAATCGATTGCATACAAGAATAGAGTTTAAATTTATTAGGGAACGACTGGTATAATGATCAATAGATTTACAAGACATTGTCAGAACATAGAAACTTGTAAATTTCCAAAAGAACATAGAATGAATTAAACAGTAAATCCTATTGCATAGAGTTATTATTCTTCAGTTTCCTGTTTAAAATTTAGGAAAGTAGGCAAGAATACAAGCATGCTCCTCGCCTTTGGTAAGTTATCAGTTTCAAGTATTTGTGGGAGAGTAGTTTTCCTCTATATCGATGAATAAAAGACTAGCTGGGATATGATTGAAAGTAGCCAAGTTTTTGGTGCTTGCGGAAGCAATAAACCACTAGGAAGAAATAAGTGGTGGCAACTTGATTCCAAAAGCCTTGTAGACTCAAGAAGAAACAAAGGATGAATCAAGAAGAGCTATCTTAAATTATATCGACATAAGACTGAACTGACTAATTGGCCTGCATCATTATTTATAGTTGTGGGATCTGTTGCTAAGTAAGTAATCTCATGGTAAAAATGTTCCTAACTAAATCAGTAGGTAGAAATATTCTCTACATTGGGGTGGAAAGGCAGATGGATGTGTCTTTAGATGCATAAGACCAATTTGCAGTCATGTTAATTGCATAAGACTTCCAATTTGAATAGTAAAAGGACAATTCTCTGAGTCTGTTGTGATTGGATAATTTGGCTCTGAAATGGATTTGTTGATTGAACAAAGTTGGATAGTGATTTCTCATTTTTCCATATGGCTCATTGATTTGCCTTTTGTTTGCATGGCAGAGAACGTGGGAGAGAGCTAAACTAGCTGCTTCTTTGGATCATGTCGGTATGTCTGGTCCCTGTACATTAGTCTGACCCGATTTGATTTTCTTTTTCATGCAATTTTGTCACGCAGAAAGCTTCACAAACCATCAAGTTGGTGTTCTGTATGGTTTTTCACCTTTATTTCAAACAGATACAGCATTTTTCTTGAAATCTCTATGCTTCACCTAGGACACCAAGCTATTTTCCTTTAAACATTTATTATCCTCTCCAATGCACTAGTAAACCAATTTCTTAGGATTTCTCCATTTTACCAGTGACTAGTTTTTTCTTTTAAATGTGGCACATGTTCTCTCTTTCTCTCTCTCTCTCTCTCTCTCTCTCTCTCTCTCTCTCTCTCTCTCTCATTTTTCATATCTTTGTTTTGGCTAAACAACTATATTTTTCTTCGTCATGTTATGACCTTGAGAAACTAGTAAATTGAGATCTTGCATTGCAATAATTATAGGTAAAGTTGCTGCAGTTATGGACTTATAGAATTGGTGAAATTATGATTTGTTTTAACATGCGACTCAATTTTTTTTGGAATTCGGCATCTTTGGGTGGTATTCATATATAATCTCTCATTTGTTATCTTTTGTGCTAGTCGTGCATGCATGCACTTGTTTTTTCCTCATTTGTAGCTCCTTTGGGTGTAGTCGTGGCCACGGACGATGAAAAGATAGCAGAATGCTGTCGAGGATTTGGTGCAGATGTGATAATGACATCAGAATCATGTCGGAATGGTGAGCTTTTTGGTGGTTGTTGTTGTTCTGATGTTGACCTACTCGGAGAGCAGTTATGTTATTATAATTATCTCTAGGCACTGAACGCTGCAATGAAGCGCTACAAAAGCTTGACAAAAAGTATGACATAGTTGTCAACATCCAGGGGGATGAGCCTCTTATCGAGCCGGAGATAATTGATGGGGTTGTTAAAGCTCTCCAGGTAAATCGACATCTCTTATTGCTACTATTTCTTATGTAAGGTTACTGCCACCTGCTTAAATTGATTCGATGTTCATAACTGAAGAATTCTCTTCTAACTTTTCCAATGTCACTGCAATTAAATATTAAAATTTCTGATCTCTTGAAGCTGCAATGCTTCTTCTGGGGTCTCTTTATGTATCTGCAGTCATTTACCCTCATGGTGTTGGCAGGCTGCCCCAGATGCAGTGTTTAGCACTGCGGTTACCTCTTTAAAACCTGAAGATGCATTTGATCCAAATCGTGTTAAATGTGTTGTGGATAATCGTGGCTATGCTATTTACTTCTCCAGGGGATTAATTCCACATAACAAGTAAGTTCCCGTTTCACCCTTATGCTCTACTATGATTGTGTGTAGAGATTCCGCACTCATCTCGCTCTTTCTCGGAATTATCGGTATATGTAATTGTTTGTCATGATAGCACACATCTTCCTGAATGAAACAGGTCTGGAAAGGTCAATCCACAGTTTCCTTATTTGCTTCATCTTGGAATTCAGGTAGATTTTCAGTTTGGTTCTTGAAGTTTGGTGAGGACAAGTGTTAGACGTGGGTTTTAATATATCTCTGTTACTGATCTCTCACAGAGCTATGATTCAAAGTTTCTAAAGATATATCCAGAGCTTCAGCCTACCCCACTCCAGCTTGAGGAGGATCTAGAACAGCTTAAAGTTCTTGAGAATGGTTATAAAATGAAGGTATACTGGACTTTTTCGTTTCTCTTTTCATCAGTAAATCCTCGAGCTGCTTGGAGAATACAGAGAGGCAAAGTTTTGGTAGTTATGAAGATGATGAAACAAATTGGGTTTTTTTTGGTCATAATAATAAATTATCAGTGAACAATATTCAATGTCATCTTATTAGTTAAGGGTTGTTGCTGCAATTTCTCCATTTTGTGGATTTCCTCATGTAATTTGTGGCTAAAATGGGGAGAAAATCTTCATCTTCAAGATAAATACTTGCTAAAATTTCAATCACCTCTCGTCTTGACTCTATCAGGATGCCTTTGTCTAACAAATGAATCTGTATTCTGAATTCCAGACGGGTCACTGCTAGGAGAACGCAAAGCTAGCTGTTTGTGTTTCTGGCATTCTGATTGAACGGCGATTTTTTTTCTTTTTTACTTAAACAGGTGATAAAGGTTGATCATGAGGCTCACGGTGTTGATACTCCAGAAGATGTTGAGAAAATAGAATCATTTATGCATGAAAGGAACTTGTCCTAGGTATGTGGGATTTTCTTGGTTCTTTTTTCTTTGGTTAATTTGTCCTTGTAAGTTACAGATGTCAGACTTCATCTTGCTCAAAGTTAGTTAGCCTTGTTCGGCTCGAGGGTGAGAGAATTCGCGAGACACGGAGCACTGTTTTTGTGTGGTGCTTTGCTTCGTAGGGTAATGTTGAGTTATTTTCTTGTCCGGATGACCTGCAAAATACAGGGTTTACAAACATCTTGTGGTGGACGGTAATACCTTTAATACTAGGTTCTGCTTCTCTGCAGCGGGTAAAGTCAATATAAGTGCTAATGTATGCGGGAACATTGTGGAACGTGTAGAATCTGAAATGCTTCTAAATGAGACAATTGAAAATCATCCCATTATTGTTGATTACATGGATGCCATTGAGTGGCATTCGGACCACTTTCAGCTTGTCTTCTTTGGAGGATGTATATATTCACTCTTGCAGATTATGTGCAAAACCCCTTTTTCTTTCAGTTTATGTCGGAATAAGTCATTAGAGTTGTTAGATTAGTTCTTGAAGAGTTGTATCTAGTACACATACGTGGAAGGAGAGCAAGGGTGTGCGAGGACAGGAGTTGAAAGCGAGTCATTTTGAAATGAAGAGGCGCTAATTTCAAGGGAACCCCAACATGTTACATTTTGAGTTTCACAGTATCTTAATAGAGCACTTGGGGTGGTAACACAAACTGAAAGCACTCGAGTTCGAACATGAATAGGCAGAGAGAAAAGTTATTCGGTGGATCCACCGACTTTCAAGCAAAGCAAAGTCAATAATAGCATCCAGAAAAATGGCCGTATCTCCAATTGACACTTAAATGCAACTTGAGGTATCTGCTCGGGAAGAGTTTATACATGGACCAGCTCGTGACCGTTCATTCCAGCTATCGCTGGATCGTGACATCACGATCAATTTACATCCATGTCTTTCTATGACTATATATACCGACTTCTTCCAAAGAGGAATATTTCCAAACATCATTCAAAATAAGGAGTCGACTCCTACCCTGATATGCCTCCTTCATTCTTGGACCCGGTAAGCACCGTTCACCCCCATCAAATCTAGTTGGAGATAGTTCGCAATATCAGTTTGTATAGTACCAACAGTGCGTTCTTGCGATATAGTTATCAAACAAGCACCATCGAACCTTGCACAATCTTGCACTATTTGATCATGTATATGCATCGCGCAAAAGGTTCTGCACACCCTGGCCTGTCCCCAAACACCCAGACGGAGCGCCTCTTTGTTCATCAAGCAATCCCAGATCTCATCCCTTTTTGTTTGACAAGCTTGTCCCGCTTACCCTGGCTGTAGTTCATAGCCTCAGGCCGGTTTCACATCCAGCGTGAGACCGTTATCAAGTCTGCCCTTCACGTGCGATATATCCACTTGAGCCGCAAGGCTACGCACCTGATCCTCCAACATGAGACGAGAAAAAGAAATGCCGCTCTTTTACTCTTCGTCCCAACTCGTGGACTCGATCCTCTAGCGATCCTACACTTTTACTTGCATCCACAAGTCAATTTCTTTCTTCCTTTTCTTTCCCGGTCTCCTCTCTTCCTGGTCTAGTTCGAAACTTATGTCAGCCTTCCTGGTTGAGACTTGAGACAATTCCCATATTCATTTCCACTGCATCCATCTTCGCTTTGGCTCCACCAAACGTTGATGAACTTTTGCACAAGACCGACGGCATCTTTGGCGATTCCCAGAATTTTGTCGACATCCATTGTAAGACTGCTGAGAGCATAAGGGGAAAGATGTGGTCAACTAGTATTCCAGGTACAAAACTTTTTAGCTTTCAGCATTTATATTTGGACTTTGATCCGATGCTTGAGTGCCTCAGTATTTTCGAGTGTTACTCGTTGATTAGGATTCGAGGTGCAAGGCAAGAATGAAAACGGAAGGAGTCCAGAGAAATAAAAGAAGCATACAGCCACGATGTGGGTTTTTTTTTTGGGGGGGGGGGGGGGGGGGTGGTCGAATCCATGATGTGGGTAGTCCGGGTGGAGTTTGCCATGAGAAAACCTGTGGGGAATCAAAACGACAACTTGATTCGCTGCTTTAATTTGAGGCAAAGAAGCAAATGGCAAGAGTCCCACGTCCCAATGGGGAAAATTACCGAAAAAAATTCTTACATTTAGTGCTTTTGTCCCACTTCAATCTTAAACTTTTCAATTTAATCAATTTAACCTTCTGATGATTTGCCAATTTAATCTAAAACTTTTCAATTTTGCTAATTTAATCATAAACCCTTTGACGATTTGCCAATTTAGTCGTTTCGGCCAATTTTGGCCATAAATCGATAACGTGGTAGTCTAGTTAGTGTTGGCTGCCCTATGTGAGACGGCTGGTGTTAACGTAGATAATTTTTGAATTTTTTTATTATTTTTCTTCTTCTTTTCTTTTTTTTTCTTTTCTTAATCCCTAACCCGCCTTGCCTGGTCGAGGCAAGGGAGTCGCGACCGTCGCCGGCCTAGAATTAGGAAAAGAAAAGAAAATAATTGAAGAAAAAAAGAAAAAAATTTTAAAAAATTTAAAGTGTCGGCAATTTTCAATCAAAATTTACTAGAATAACTATATTGAAAGATCGTCAAAAAATTCAAAATTATTTGGCACAATAGAAAATTTTAGGATTGATTGGCAAATCGTTAAAAAATTTAGGATTAAGTTAATCAAATTAAAAAATTTAGGACTGAATTGACACAGGTGCAATAAAATTAATAATTTTTTTGGTAATTTTCCTGTTCCAAGGACACGTTCTTCCTTCGTTGAGAAATTCCAAGCCCATGAGCTATCCCTCTCGAAGGACCCAGGTAAGGTGCAGATCGGAACTTGGACGGCTGACTCCACATGCAATAGTCTTCATGCGGTGGCATGAATTACGTTTTTCCATAATCCACAAGTTCAAAAGTAATCTTTTTGAGATCAGTTCTCAAAAGAAAAACCGGAGAATTATTCTCAAAATTGACGTATAGTCTGAAAAGAAGGTACTATTTGACATAAGAAAATCTCATAATGCTTTTGACGTAGTATGAGGCAACGAAGCTATTCGAAATAGATTCCTTTTTTTTTCAACAAACATCGTTTCACCGGCTACTGAATCAATTATACAAGTAACGCAAGATAGTTCAAATGTGTCGAGGACATTTACAAATGAGGCATCAATAAAATAATTTTAAAAAAATGCATAGAAGACAGGACTATGGAGAGTGAGAAATGCTATATGTACTAGTACCGGATTTTCTCTACCAAATCAAATGACAATTTAGCAGTACTAGTTACATGGAGAGGGCTGGAAATTTCGGAAAAAAAGGAGAGCTCCAACTTTTCACTAACCCAAAGCAGTCTCGCCTACCAAAAACTTGCTGATAATCCTCCAAATAAAATACCTCAACTAGAGATTAATTCAACAACGGAATTAAGAGACCACATAGGGAGAGTAAACGAAGGAATGGCCGCGACAGAGAAGCCAAAGTCGAGGAAAATGGTGAAGTGAATAGAACCGAAAGTCTTGAGGCATGCGGTCTGCGGTCTACAGGGGACACACCTTCTTGGAAGATGGTTTTAGTTAATTTAAAATTAGTATATGCCCTCTTTTTCTTTCTGGATTTATTGTCAGGTATTCAAGTTGCATCGACCCAACTTGCATTATTGTCCGAGTTAGACAAACGATAGTGTTATCATCAACGGTCTTGCCCGCACCGTTCTTGGAAGATAGCCAAAACCTTGGGTTCACATTGGTGGAGGCAATTTTTCGCCCCAAAAGGTCGCTTTCGTGTCAAAAGTAATCTGTGTTATGGAAGGTTATTTCCACCTGAAATTGATTCTCTGTTCATAATTGAAGTTGTCCTCTTCTAGCTCTCCCAATGTCACTTCAAGTGGATGTTAAAATTTCTGATTTCTCAAAGCTGCAGTAGTAAATCCTCAAGCTGCTCGGAGAATGCATTGAAGTAAACTTTTGGTAGTTTTGACGATGATGTAACAAATTGGCAGTTTTTCTTGCGGCCAAAATAAAAAATTATCAGCGAACAATGTTCAAAGTCATCTTATTAGTTAAGAGTATTTGGTGCAATTTCTCTATTTTTGCGGATTTCGTCACGTAAATTGAGCTTAAAATGAGTAAGTAGATCTCATACCATGTTGGGGAAATCGTCTTCGAGATAAATACTTGCTACAGTTTCGATCACTTCTCTTCTTGCATCCGACAAGAAATCTGTATACTAACCTTATTGAATCTCAAACAGGTCACGAATGGAACACAAAGCAAGCCGTCAATTAAATTCCGGTGTGTTTTTTAGCTGCAATTTTTAGATCCGCATCTTTGATTAAATTCTGATGTAGCATTGGGTGAGAGAACCCTCATAGATACCAGGTGCCCACATACATAAAGTCAAAAGAGATGTAAAGTCCGAAGAAGAGGCGATTTTCTTCGGGGCTCGAGAGATGGAATAGATAGGGCTCCGTAAGTTTTGAATTCACCGCCGGAAATTCACACGAAAGGGAACGAAGAATTCTCAACGAAAAAATCAAGTTACTTCGTTTCTTAGGGGCGAATTGACAAAAGAGGGACTACAAGGGACGGGGAATCAAGATCTTCCTATCTATTCAATCATATATTTTGAGAGACAAGGTGCAAGGCAAGACCCACCATCCGATCTAAGCAGCTTAAGCCCACCTACTGTCGAATGAAGTTAACGAAAGCTTCTATTTCAATGCATGTCGTGTTCCAAGTTTTGTCATTGATTAAAATCCGGCATAGTTTGTTTAATTACGCCTTGTTCTTGTAAAGTGGCTATATGTTCCGAGCCTCATCATCGATTGAATTCAGACACGATTTGTGTTTGTATAGTGCTATCTTTGGTGAAGTTGTTGATCTCCTTATTTAGCTATGATGTTTCCTGTTCAGAGTTGCCACATGACCTTGTCTCATCTAATTAAAAATCGAAAAGCGATTTTTGATAAAAGGTATTTGGTCGCCGGATCAATTCCAGTGAAACCATACCCAAACCTTTGGCTCCTTTTAAGGAAATGATTGTAGATTGGAAAATGATTGGTTCTCCGATTATAGAATAATGCATCCCAATGAGACTCTAAAAATCACTCCATTGTTGTTGTTAATTAAATGGATGCCATTGAGTGGTATTCAGACTACTTTTGGCTTATTTTCTTCGGTTGATCATTCTTGTAGATTATCTGCAAAACACTTTTTCTTGGGGCTTAAGTTCTCGAAGAGTGGTATCATAAGTAGACATGGAGGAGGAGCGCACATATCTTCTTCACCGTTGCCGTTATTAGTTATGAAGAAGTCGTAATTATCTTGCTCAAAAATCTGCTTTCACTTCTCTGAGAGATGGAGTTGGATAAGGCAAGCAGAGGGTGTGAGAGAACGAGAGTTGAAAGCGGGTCATTTCATTATTGTGTTTAGTCATTATTCCCGGAAGTCGGACAAAAGGGATGTTAGCAAAAACATGAAGAGGGTTAAATTTCAAGTGCACCCGAACATGTTAGCATGTGAGGAGTTTCACCAAGAGTTGCATCATAAACAGGAAGCACTCGAATCTGAACATGAGTAGGAAGAGAGAAAAGTTAATCGGTTTATACATAACTTTCAAGCTAAGCTCAGTCGATGAAAATGACATCAAGTTAAATCCCCCCAAGCCCCCACAAAGAAAACAAAGGCAAAAAAGAAGAAAGAAACCCTTCAGTCCTGAGGTCCCCGTTCAAACATCAAGCTTGTCAAAATGCTGCAGTGATACAGAAATGAAAAGAACTCAAAATTTCTTCTATCATGGGTTATGTTAAATGGAAATGATGAAGAGAGGTGCTTCTACAATCCTCTCTAACTTGGGGACATCTGCAAATCTCTAGTTGCTCGATGGAATCACAGATGATCTTGCCCCCTAACATCCCAGTCAAATTCATCAACGCCGTCAGACCCCCACCTTCCCTCTTCCAACTTCCCCAACCCCTCTAATTCTAGTTTTTACACTTCTTCTT
This sequence comes from Syzygium malaccense, assembly GCA_031216405.1. Classification (NCBI taxonomy): domain Eukaryota; kingdom Viridiplantae; phylum Streptophyta; class Magnoliopsida; order Myrtales; family Myrtaceae; genus Syzygium; species Syzygium malaccense. Next base: position 2,750,797 of record CM062258.1, on the reverse strand, counting down.
CCAACCCTTGAGGTATCTACTCGGCAAGAGTTGCTACATGGACAAGCCTTTGGCAATTCATTTGCTTGCACAGCTCCCTCGATCGCGACGTCACGATCAATTTGCATCCATTTCTTTCTAGGACTAGGCCCACTTCTTCCAAAGAGTAATATTTCCGAACATCATCCAAGATAAGGAGGAGTTTCCTACCCTGCAATGCCTCCTTCAGTCTTGCTCCCCAGTAAACACAGCTCACCTCAGTCAAATCTAGTTTGAGATACTTCGCAATGTCAGTTTGTATCGTACCAACAGTGCCTTCTTGCGATACAGTGACCAAACAAGCACCATCAAACCTTGGACAATCTCGCACAATTTGATCATGTACATGCTTCGCGAGAAAGGTTTTGCCCACTCCCGCCTGTCCCCAAACACCCACTCGGAGCATCTCTTCGTTCATCAAGCAATCCCAGATCTCATCCCTTTTTGTTTGAGAAGCTTGTCCCACTAATTCCCCTGGTCGTAGTTCATAGCCTCGGGTCGGTTTCACATCCAGCGTGAGACCGTTATCAAATCTGCCCTTCTCGTGCAATTTGTCCACTTCAGTCGCAAGGCCACGCACCTGATCCGCCAACATGAGACAAGAAAAGAAATGCCTCTGTCTAACTTTTCGTCCTAACTCGTCGACTTGATCCTCCAGCGTTCCTGCTCTTCGCATCCACAAGTCGACTTCTCTCTTCCTTTTCTTTCCCGGTCTCCTCTCTTCCTGCTCTAGTTGGAAACTTATGTCAGCCTTCATGGTTGACACCATCTTCATATTCATTTCCAGAGCATCCATCTTCGCTTCGACTCCGCTGAGGCCGCTGACCTTTTGAACAAGACTGAGTACATTGTTGGTGAATGCCACAATTTTGTTGACATCCATTGTCAGACTGCTGCGAGCATTAGGGGAAAGATGTTGTCGATTAGTATTCCAGGTACAAAAGTTCTTTTTTCTTTTTTTTGGGTCAAAAGGTACAAAATTTCTTAGCTTTCCGCATTTATGTTTTAACTTTTATCCCATAATTGAGCACTTCAGTATTTCCGAGTGTTAATTGTTAATTATGATTGGAGGTGCACGACGACAATGAAAATGGAAGGACTCTAGAGAAAGAAAAGAAGCATACGGCCATGATGTGGGTTGTCTTGGTGAAATTTGCTATGGGAGAAGCTGCGAGGAATCAAAACGACAACTTAATTCGCTTTTGGCGCTGCTATAATTTGAAGCAAAGAAGCAATCGGCAAGAGTTGGAACGTCCCAAGGATATGTTCTTCCTTCGTTGTTGAGCTACCCAGAAAAACCCCGACCCTGGTAAGGTGCAAATTGAAACTTGGTGGCTAACTCCACATGCAATGATCTTTGGGTGCGGTGGGAGAGCTTTAGGAAAATGCAAAGTCATTTTCTCAGACGCGTATTTGCTCAAAGAAAGGAAAAATGAGAGGGCAGGACTACTGGAGATCCCGCGAGCCTCGCGCCATCATCAACTAGGCAACTATCAGCGAGCTTCGCAGCGAGCGTCGACCAGGCCACCAGCAGCGACCCACCCGGCAAGCATCGGCTAGCCTTGGGTGAGCGTCGACCAGGCCATCATAGACCACCAAAGGAGAGCATAGGCGAGCTTCGCAGCAAGCGTCGACCTGGCGAGCGTCACCAGGGGACCGGAGGTGAGCTTCACATCGAGTGTCGACCAGGCAACCAGCGGCGACCGGGCGAGGGTTGGCGAGCCTCGTGCGAGGGTCGACCGGGCAACCAGAGAGGACCAGACGACCGGATGCAAGCATTGGCGAGCTTCAAAGCAAGCGTCAACCAGGCAACCAGCAGCGACTTGGCGAGCCACGTACGAGAGCGTCAACCAGGCAACCAGAGAGGACCACGTGACCGGGCGAGCGTCGACCAGGCGACGGGAAGCGAGCATTAGCGAGCTCACAGTGAGCATCGACCAGGCAACCAGCGGTGACCGGGTGAGCGTCAGTGAGCCTTGCGCGACTCACGGGCGAGCTAGATCTGGAGACTAGAGGCGAGCGTCGAGCTCCTCGCACGACCCTCGGCGACTAGTGGTAGAGGGAGAAGAAGAATGAGAATCGGAGGGATTGATAGTGTGGCTTAAGTTCGGATTATTCGAGATTTGAAGAAGAAGACTGAACACGAAGATGGAAATGACAGTCATCAGATTGTTCGTATGAACCCAACTGAAAGAAACGCAAACACGGGAGATTTTTGGGAGGGATGGCCTCATAGATCAGTTTGCACAGGAAATCAAGGAATAGTTATTCTCAAAATTATCCTATAGACTAAAAACAAGGTACTCTTTGATATAAGAAAATCGAAAGGAAAGTGGAAAAGCTCTGGGCGTAGTTTGGGGACGGCGAAGCCATTTGAAATAAGGTTGTTTTTGTCTTTAATAAACATCGTTTCACTAGCTACTGGCTCGATTAAAACGGCCAATTTGAGATTGTTCGAATGTGTCAAGGACATTAATACAGGAGGACACCAACAAAACAAAGCATGTAGAGAACGGGACTAGAGAGAGTGAGAAATGCTATATGTATTAAGAAGAACGTGCTAAATTTTGTTTACCAAATCAAATGACAATCCATCGGTACTAGGTTACAAGGAGATTGCAGGAAAATTTCGGAAACAAAAGAGAGCTCCAGATTTTCACTATTCCAAAGCAGCCTCACCTGATAAAAACTTGTTGATGACCCGCCGAATGAAATGCCGACGCAAGAGTTAGTTCAAGAATGGAATCGAGAGACAATACAGGCAGAAGGATTGAGAAAAGGAAGGGAAAGGAAATGGCTGCGTGAGAGAAAGCTTCAGTCGAGATAAATGGCGAGGTGAATAGAAGCAGAGTTTTAAGACAATGCCTGAGCAAAAGTCTCTGCGGCATGGGGCCTTAGGGGCACCCCCTTCCTGGAAAGATGGTTTTAGGTGATTTAAAATTTTTTGCCCTATTTACCTTTTCTACTTAAATTATCACGTCATCACATTGCATAATTTTCCGAGGCAGACAAACAATAGAATTACCATCAAAGAGTATTTCTTGGAAAAAAAGGCACTGGTCTAGGGGCCCCATTGGAGGCATTCCCCCAAAAGAAAAATAGCTTTCATGTCAAAACCTAGCTAGTTGATGCCTCGTGCATTGTGCTGACAAACACATACTTTGTAAAAGATATTGGAGAGTATTGCCAGTTCCATGTAGCTATTATGCTTCATTGTCGTATCGCATCGCATGAGCCAACGTTTTCGGAAAATACGGTAATTTTCGCATTGTATGAATCTCGGGTGCATCGCGAATTCTGCACTTTATGAAAAACTTCCTCAAAAATGATTGTTTATATCTCTTTAGATAAATGAATATGTGATATCTCTATATTGACTCACTCGAGATATTGTCTACTTTAGCTGGTCTCATATCGAACCTTATGATTTTTTACTTTGTCGTACAAAACCTTGGCGAGAGCCGCTCTTTGTCTGAACCCTTTGGTCCCGACAGCCACTCCCCGCCTTTGTCCGATCGGATCGTTACAGGCCAACCAGCTTCCGCGTGGTTCGTCCACAAGCCATACACCTATTGGAGGGGGTCTCGCTATAATACCATATTATGACATCCCTATATTAATTCATTCGAGATATTATCCACTTTGACCGGTCCCATATCGAATCTCACGGTTTTGTCTTTTGGCGTATGGACATACACTTTCCCAGAAGATTACCCATTATGGTAATACTCTAGCCTAAGCATGCTTAACTTTGAAGTTCGAAAGCAAAGATTGCCGCTACGTCAAAAGGTGCTTTCATGAGTTAATTTTAATTTTCACACACACACATCACAAGCACGTTATTCCCCTGTTCAGTGTGCAATTCGGATCATTCTTATCTATTTTCCATTCTAGAAGCCTGTCACGAGCCGGTTCTTGTCCGATCCCCATCTATCCGCTAATGTGAAACCTGCTTGTTTGCATGACTTTCCCCCATTTGAGTCGCGGCGAGAGACACCCAAGTCTTTTAGCTCTCCTTCCGCGAAGGTGATAGGTGACTGCAGGATACACACAGACGCTCCCAAAGTCTTTACCTCCCCGAAGTCTTTCAGCTATCTTCCGAGAAGGAGAGCTAAAAGACTTGGGTGTGTCTCTCCGCGACTCACATGGGGGGAAGTCACGGTAGCTCCATTTAGAATATACAATCCAAAAAAATGCTTTCTTAGAAATGATGTTGGACGGCCATTAAAAGAATATTATATAGTTTGATAGCCCATATTGGAAATTTAAATGATATTAGAGGATTATTGGAGTAGTTAGACTTGGCTTTTACAAATTAGTGAATATTACTTATTTCGTGTATCACTTATAAGAATGACAGTTTCATGTATTATTTCTAAAAGGAAAAATATGTTTGCGATGACTAATTAAATATGACTAGGTACTATAGATAACTCCAATGATATTATTTTTGAAAAATTTATGTCTGGAAGCTAAATGTCAACTGAAAAGTAAAGCAAAATAATGGGGCTGCTTAAATAATTTTTTTTCAAAATATATCAAATATGATAAATAAACAATCAAAGATAATTCCTGTCGCTCTAGTTGGTTTCGACAAGTCTTGAAGAAATTTTTGCAGTAAATAATATTTTGTTTGCGTGGATCTGACAAATAAATGAATCTCCTAAAATCATGAAAATGAATAGAAAATCAACAAACAAAATAATACCATTAATTTCAGAATCCATAGAAGAATAATATAGCCTAGGTTTTGCTTCACTAAAAAAGATATGATGAATTAATATTAGATTTACATCTAATCAACCTAGCTCCATTTGATAATGATAACTAAGTCTTCATATTTTTTTTATTTTCGTAGGTGTTGTTTCTCTAAGAAATATCAGATAAATTGCTATACGTCTGGACTCATTGAAGCAAACAAAAAAAAATTAATTCCAATGAATTTGCTAAAGTGATCAAGACAATTTTAGTCAACATTTAATGTATCCAATAGAATTCGTTAATGCAATAAAAATATTTTATACGCCTTACCTCAATTTTCAAACAAATAAGGGAATATGTGTCCTGCCTCTTCCTCGAGCTCCCAATTGGTCTTTCTGAGTGTGGTTTTGCCATTGGACTTCAAATAGAGAGTACTTCGATGTCACAACACTCCTTTCTATCGACAATACGAATAGATTTCACCCCATAAAGCTAAGTTATCATTTAATGTCGAAGGTGTAAAATGTAACACATGTTCAAGATTTGGCAAATATTTCCACAGTAAAGATACATGAAACAAATTATGTACATTGATAGAGCTAGTCGCAAAGCAAGTTTATAAATAACATCACCAATCTTTTGTAAAATATATAATGGTCCCACGAATTTTGGATTTAACTTGCCATGCATGCCAACTTTCATAACGCCTTTTATAGGAAAAATTTTCAGGAACACATGATCTCCATGTTGAATTGCACTTTGCCTCTTTTAAAACCTGTGTAACTTTTCTCACAACTTTGTGTTATTTTGAGACGCTCTCAAGCCAACTTGATTTTCTCTTCTAATTGTTGAATAAACTCCAAGTCAGCTAATCTCTTTTCGCTATCATCCCAACGAATGGGAGTTTTGCATTTCCGACCATATAAAACTTAAAAACAAACCATCTTGGTCAATCACGCTTGTAGCATTCTTACCACTTGGCTTTCTTGGCAGACCAATGATAAATCATGATGATATGCTCAACTGGGTTACCGATGCTCACTATCGATGCTCACTTTTCACGATAATCCACCAAAGGTATTCTCTCAAATCCCTATGCATTTAGTGCTCACGGGTGAATTGAGAATCTGGTGTTGTGAGCTTCTTTTTCAAACTCTTTTATCAGGAACACATAGCCGACCACAAATAAGACCCGTCCACATTGATAGTGAAATCTGCTTGTCCCCTAACTTCTTACCCCTTATCTGATTTTCTGCGACTGAGGATCTTCATCATGTTCAGACTTGACTCTGCCAATCAAGGTAGATCGTACTCGAAGATTAGCTAACTGAGCGCCAAGCTGACGAGCCAATACCTCTAGGTTCAGCTTTCTCACATGTTCTGAGAATGCTGACCTTTTGAACAAAACTGATGGCTTGCTTGGCGATTCCGAGAATTGTGTTGGCATCCATTGTAAGATTGCTGAGAGCATTAGGGGAAAAATGTGGTCAGTTAGTATTCCAGGTACAAAACTTTTTAGCTTTCAGCATTTATACTTTGACTTCTATCCAATAATAGAGTAGTTCGGCATTTCCGAACTGTTAATTGTTAATCATTATTCGAGGTGCAAGAGAAGAATGAAATGGAAAACAGAACTAGAAAGAGTGAGAAGTGCTAGATTAACCAAGAAAAACGTAATAAATCTTGTTTATCAAATGACGTGACATGAGATTATTGGTGAATTAGAGGGATTCACTCTTTGTATCATATCCAACTTTCAAAATACTAAAACGAGTTGACAGGTGATTACTGTGATTTTGCATCATTGAAGAGTTGGCAGTGTCGTACTCAACCCAATCTGCGGGGGGATTAGGATCTAAATTCTTTGTGTGTTTTACGGGGCCCTGCTAAGGATACTTCAATCTTGCCTCCAGAACAACTAAAGGATCTGATGCTTTACGGGTGAAAGTGCCGAAAGGAATCTGTTAATCCTGATATCTCCCTTTTTATTAAGCTACACGAAGGGGCAAGTACTTCTAGGGGATGGGCCAGTCTTATTGGAAGGAACGGTAGTCGGACAAGGAGCAATGTGGTAAGTTTATATTGGAAAAATATCAGCTCGTGGAATGAAGATGGCTACCAAGCCTAGAGGGATGTCAATTAAAATCAGCAGGCGGGTAGGTGTCAATAGAAGCATGCTAATGGAGCGCCTAATCTGCAAGGATACAAGTGCATGAGACTTCTCATCCATACAACTATATATGAGCAGGGATGAGAAGTTGGCTACTCTGAGTGACACTCTAGGTGGGCAACTTACCACGAAATCTGGCTATAATTCTTCAAAATTGTGCAGGACATACCAGGCAAGAAGGGGCATTCAAGCTTACATAACGTGAATCAGAAGGCAGGGAAGGCCATTTGGAGTACTGACTCTCCTCCCAAACAGAACAACTTTCTTCGAAGGGCCGTTTATGATGCACTTGCTAGTGCAGAACAAGAATAAAGCAGAAGGCTTGCTGTTGTCTTTTTGGCAAAAAAAGAAACTGTCGAGCTTATGCTACTAACCTGTGATTGGGCATCTTTTGTTGGGTTCGGTGTATTGGCCATTAAAATTGACAGGGCAAGAGTTGCAACCTCGGATCCACGGTGGACGAAATTAAGCTCCATAGACGCGAAGTTGGCACGAGGTATTCCTGGTCTTTCAACCAGATGGGATTGTGTTCCTTTTGTTTTCGTACATTAGAAATCCTTTGAGCAGTTTGAATCTATTTCAGCAGAGTATGTCATTAGGAAGTCCAATGATGTGCTGGCAGGAAGATGGTTCCTCGGAATCGGATCGGTGAACCCCCATTTCCTTTGAAGTCGCTTTTACTCGATGATGTCAAGGGTTTTTTTCCCCCATTAACAGGGTTGTTCTGTTCTTAAAAGTTTATGTGAACGAAGTAATTCTTTTGGCAAGAAAAAGAAAAGAAAAAGAAAAACAAACATGACACCTCAAGAATGAGCAGATCTACCAAAGAGAGAACAGACAAACAACACAACACAGGATGTAAATTTTCTTTTCCTTTCGTTCCTTGTGTGAAAGATGTGTGGAATGAATCAAGGAAAACTAGGCATGAGGCTTTACCCGGTACCAGTTAACATGGAGAGCGCAGAGGATAACAAAAAAGCTCCCAATTTGCACTAACCTAAAGAAGTCTCACCTGGTAAAAAAAACTCGATGATAATCCTCCAAATGAAATACCTCAACAAGAGACTAATTCAAGGAGGGACTTAAGAGACGATAAAGGCAAGAGAGTAGAGGAAGAAATGGCCGCGAGAGAGAAGCCAGAGTCGATGAATATGTGCGAAGTGATCAGAAGCAGCCACCCTGTATTTATATTAAGTCCTGCCCTTCGAAATCGACGCCCGAGGCCCAAGTCTTGAGGCATTCATGGGGTCAATGGAAAGATCCCTCCGGAAAAACACACCTTCCTGGAAGGGGGTGTGAGCTAGCATACCCCAAAATTGCTTCTTCCACACTCCCCAAATTGCTTCCTCCACATTCTACTAAAACATGAAAATACTGCAATGACCAAAACGCTCTCAACGGGATCCCAAGCTTCCTCTAATTGACTCTTCTTGGTTGTCACAATCTCCTCTCTTCTCGGATAGAAGTTACAACGGAACAATTAATAAAATCACGATTTAATACCTTTGCTTATTCCCCCTTTCGCCGAGCTATACTCTATTTCGTAATCCATTTTCAATTCGTGTCTCATTATTCTCCTTCTCGCTTAGGGTCCTTTTGTTTCGCAAAGAATGAATTATTTGGAATGTATTTTCTTAAAAACGATATGTCGCTTTACAGTAATGAATGAATGAAAAATATTTTCACCGTCCACAAAGATGTTCTAACATAAATTATCGACGATATTGAAAATATTTAACCATTGATTAATTATTTCAAGCGATACAGCCGAACAACTTTAGGAATGTATTTTCCAAATCGTTTATTTTCCGTGAAACAAATGGAGCCTCAGCAAATGCTCCAAAAGAAATGAAATCGTGATTGACTGAGTGAACTTTGTTGAGGAGACAACTGACCAATGTGCCTTTGTTCATCCACTGGAGAGCCTTGATGGGAGGACCCATTGCGTTTGTGCAGTATCGCAACCATAAACTATTTTCATTCTGCAGGTTACCTAAATTATTAAACCCGTAGATCGCATGCTAATGTACCGCTAAAATTAGCTGGAAAACCTCTTTTTAATCCCTTCTTTTTTCTACCTTTTTTTCAGCTCTTGGCAGCGTACCCTATGGATTTCCATAATCTGTGTGTGGCTGAATAGTACAACGGAGAGTTAAGTTAAGGAGCTACACCGAATGCGCCACTAAATCCTCCGATCTGCTTCCTTTTCTTGAGGGCTCCTTCTTGGTCGCGGTATATCTCATTCGAGCGCCGCGAAAGTTTCGGATTTTGGCGTTCGAGAAACGTCAAAAGTTAGAGATTTAGATTGAGCAAAACAAGCTGCCCTATTCACAGGGGGGGGCGAAATTGTCTATTTGAGTTTACTAGAAGCAAGGGTTGTGGCAGGAGCGTGGCGTGGGCTCCCATTTGTTTTTTGAATGAGCTCGTCTGCTTTATCGTCCCGAATTCACGTTGTCCAAAGTCAGACAAACGATAAAAGTATCGTCACAAAGTCCTGCAGACAGCTTCCAGGAAATGGCCCCGGACTTTAGGGTCACATCGGAGGCATTTCCTTTTCCACCAAAGAGTCGCTGTCATGGAAAAAAGCCAGTAGATGCCATGTGGACTTTGTCGGGGAAAATTATAAAGAAAAAAAAGTCTAAAATTTATTATATATTTTATAATTCAATCATAAATTTTTATACATTTACATTAGCAAATTAGAACTGAACTGGTTAAATTAAAAGATTTAGTACTAAATTGATATAAATACATAAATTTAGGACTTTTATGTTTTGTAATTATCTCCATTTTGCTGATATACAATATAATTTGCAAAAGATATTTAGGACTATTTTCTGGTCCTCTTTAGCTTTTCTGGATCGTCATCATGTCACCGTGCATGAGCTAACGTTTTGGAAGATGGGAAAATTTTGTGATCGGATGGACTTTGTGTTTGCTTCGCAAAAAATTAATAATTTGAAAAGAATTTTCCTAGAAAGGATTGCTCATGTCGGTTATAAAAACGGATTGGCAAAAAATATTGTCATTGACGACAAATATGGTTGACCATAAATTATTATTAATGATGAAAATATTTCTCGTTAGTTAATAATTATAAGCTATTCGGACAATCATGTTTATAAAAATATCTTTAAAATCATTGATTTGAGGTGACAGACACACCATTGAAATTTTCCTTTGACGTAAAACTTAATTATTACATAATACCCTTGTCACGGTAGATTAAAAAAATAGAAAAACGATAAATCTTATTAGGAATCTTGGATTTGCATATGCAGAAGATAGCACGCAAATGATAATTATTTTATTTTTTACCATATCTATATTTTTGTTTTCGAAAATAGATTTTTATTTCTGGAACAAATTTTTCGCTCGCCCTCGTCTCTCGCGACCACCACCCCCTTCCGGCCACCGTCACCCATCGATGATTGGAAAAAAGAATAAGAGGGAGATATTTAAGAAGATCAATCAAACGAATTTCTAATTCGGGAAGAGAAATTTTGTGTCATTATCAAACGTTTATCTCTGTTTAGAAACTCATTTGGGAAATAGAAAAATCTATTTTCAATCAGAAATCTATTTCAAGAATAGAACGGTTTTCGTTAGAGCTATAGATATCTTGGAAGTGATTCTGCACAACTCGCATGGGATGCTGTTTTCGGGGGAAAGGAATTGCGGACAGTACCTTTACGTTGGCCGTGCTCGTTTCGTTTTGAGAACTAATTTTGACTCAAGCGAGTTGCTCTGACATACATCTAGTCTATAGGAGATAGTTTTTCTTTTTCAACAAAAAAAAAGGAGTTGGTTTTTAGACTACTTATCTTTGCCGTTTCAATAAGATGAAGTATCTGACCCAGTTACGATGACTCAAATTAGAAAATACTCCAATGCGTGCTTCATCAGTTCATCTTTGGTTTGACTTCTTTGAGGTCGTCGATCTTTTGGACCAGACCGATGCTAATGTTGCCGAATTCGGTAACTTCTTTAGCTTGCATCAGAAGCAGATGAAGAGTGCACCATTACCTTCGTAAACTTGATGATTGCTTTTATTACCTGACCGGTTGATAACAAAACGAGATAATGATTCTGATATTCTGGGTACAGAACTAGAATGTAGTTGGAAAATGAGAGGTTCACAAATCTATTAAAGAGAGAAGAGCAGACGGAGCAAAGACACAGAACGTCATGAGAGATGCTCACCTGTTTTCCCCTGATATGAAGGATGTGAATTTGATGGAGCAAAACTACACGTGACAAATGTACCCGGAACCGAGATGGAGAGAGACACGAGATTTCACTAGTGAAAGAGAAGAAGAGAATTAGTTACTGTACCCGGCATAATCGGCCATATTTTGTGTTGGGTCGATCCAGAGACTAGAGTTAATTGGCTGCTGCCACGGATAGAAGCAAAATTGATGGAAATGGTAAAGTGAGATGAACAATAAGCAGGGGAAACTTCACAGCTTCTCACTTCAGAGGGCTCATGGTTCTGAGATGCCTCCAGAGTCAAAGTCTTCTAGGATGAGGTCTACCAGACTAAAGGCACTGATCTATCAATCAAGGAAGGAGAATCTGGAGATTTTAGAAATATCAATCAAAATCACGAGATAATTCATGAAAATGCTAGAATCAAGTGATTGACAACTCTTGTAATATAATGATTTTTTCATTTATTTTTTTCATTGTTGTATTATTTCCTTACGAAGTGTAACTTTTGTAATATCTATATAGGGAAAATTCCAAAAAAGGACCTAAAGTGGACCTATTTTCTCAAATAAAGACCCGAAGTGGACTTTATTTTAAATAAGGACCTGAAGTGAATCCATTGTCTCAAACAAAGACCCAAAGTGGACTTTATTTCAAATAGGTACCTGAAGTGGCTAAATCAATCTCAAATAAGGACCTCAATTCCTGGCAGGTGAAATGTTCGCCGGCAGACATTTTCCGGCAAGGGGCAATTTTGTCCGAAATTTGTAATTAGCTGAAAAAATAGAAAAATTCCTGAATGGATTAAGTTTAGGTTATTCCTCTAAATGTTTACGTTTTCTTCTTCTCCCACGCTGCTCCTCAACCAAATCGCTGCCTGGTCCTCGCCAATACTCGATCGATTCTCATCGCTTCTCGCGAGCATTAGTCTATTGTTTGCCATCGTCTCTTCTTTCCAAGGTTTCGTTGTCCACAAGCTTCAAGTTCGTCGCCGTTCGAGTGCACCGCTTGGGCGACCACGGCGGCGAGGGGTTGTCTCTTTAGGAGGCGCTTCCGTCGATCGCTATTGTCGGCGGCCAGGTAATGGTGACTGCATTTTAGTCACATTTGGCTTGTCGATTTCTGTTGCGGATGCTTGCTTTAATCAAATGGTGTGCTTTTTTGTTGTTGAAAATCTTCAATGCTTGAGAGCATGGTTGGGAGGGATTTTCTGCCTCGTATTTCTGGTAAATTTGGCTTCCGTTAGCAATACAAAGATTGCTAGTTCTTGGAGCTTGAGAAGGGTGAATTCTTTTTTGGAAGTGTTATGAATGCTTGTTGTTACCAAGTAATGATATTGCTTAGAGAACGAGGTTTGCAATTGATTCGTGATATTCTAGTTGAAATCAAAACTCTAGCTGTATGTGTGATCAGCTGAGAATTCAACAAGTATTGGCCGATTTCTTGTTAATATGGTGAGACCTGCTCCATCTCCAGAGGGTTGGGTGGAGATTCACGTTCATCCAAGTCTGAAGCAGACTGCTGGAGGAATAACTCTTGTGCACAACCAATTCAGGTATTCCTTTTATAGGTTTCCATTTGTTTCAAGTTTGTTCTGTGATAATGCATTGTCCTATTCTGAGATAGTTCCCCGATGCGGCTTTCTTTCCAAAATTTCGTCCCTGTTAACTGTAAAGTGCTTGACTCTTGAGGGTTAATTGCCTTGTATTTTTGGTAAATGACTAGACTTAGCTTGTCTACCACATGGTTCCGTTAGCATGTTGCACAATATTTTACTTCTCATCACTCATCAGGGTTCTCTATTTTTATGAATTCAGGCTTATGTGATGCAAGACGATGTATTGAAAACAACGCTAACTGTGAGAGACTCCATACCATGGACACAATTGCCAGACTCCATACCAGTATCCGAGAAAATAGTGGGTGCATTAGATTGGTTGTAGTAGGATGGGCTGTGAACACTGCATATGATCAGTGGGAGGTTGTTTTGTAAACTCATTTGTTGTCCTCTCTTTCTTGTAGCGTTGTGCGCACATATTAAAGTTGTGAACTCGTATGTTGGTGTCTCTTTTTGTAATGGAAATAATGTAGTTCAATTCAAGTGTTCAATGATGATGCTTTTTGGTACTGCAAGCTATCTTTGGTTTCATTTATATCGGCTATTCTGTATTCTGTCGTGTACAGAGCTCAAGCTTTGACAAAGCCCATTGATATTCTATATTTTTTCTTTGGCCTATAATACAAGGCACTTTAACTTGGTGTGTTGCTGGACTGTTGTCCTCATTGCTTTTTGCAAGTCATTTTTTTGATGTTGCTGTTCTATATTTTCTTGTTGGACTGATGAGCTCATTTAAACTTGTTGTTAGTACGCATATACTACAATGAAGTGCTGGGACATTGCATAGCAAACCAAATAGCATTAGATAAACCTGAATTGATTCACATTATATGATGGCAAAGAGTAACATCCCAACACAGTTTACCTCTACATAATTTAACTTTAAGATGCTTCCAAAACAAATTCATTCATATCAACTAACAGTGAAACAAAAGGAGTTTGAGTTGTTCGTCTTGTTGCTTTGCATATCTCAAAAAAGTTGCTCGTCTTCGACCACTTTCATATTGAGGTCCTCATATCCTTCTCTTTACCTACAGTTAAATCACAAAATAAATCATTAGTCAAATCAAAGTCAATTACAAGTAAAAATAGTTTCATGACAAAGTCAAGCGCAAATGAATACTTACATCTTCTCACTTCCCATAGATGATATTGAGCTTGAAATGTTGCCGAAAATTGACACAAGAAATTCAATCATCTTAGGTTAGGATGTTGGGCCTGAGGGAGTGTTTTCTACCACATCCTGTGAGCATGAGGCAACTATAAAAGCTGATGGGGCTGATGCTGCTATTGCTGATGTTGTTGATGGGTTCTTACAATGATACCTGTTATGGCCTAACCCACCACATTTTCCACAAGTGATTGTGGTGTTTTGTCTCTTCAACTTCGTTCCCACAGGCTCTTGCACAACTTTTTTCTTTCTTGTCTTCAATTTTTTATCGGTTGTTTCATTCACTGATTTTGTTCTTTGTTTCTTCTTTCTACCAACTTGCTTGGGCACATCTGGTGGGAGTAATGGCTCTCTAATAGGCCACGTGTCCTTAGAATCTACAACATGCACAACATGACTATAAAGCTGCATGAATGTTTCCTTACTAAAACTTGTGTGAATCCATTTTTCAGGCTCTTCCCTCATGTATATAAGAGCCGCCACAGCATGACAACAAGAAATTCCGCTGATGTCCCATCTTCTACAGCTACAAGATCTATGTCTAATATTAACAACTCTCTTGTCTCCATATGGCCCACTCAATTCAAATTTATCCTCTCCATTCCAAGTGGGAATCCATGATGCTGAAAACTGTTTTTGAAGATCTAATATCTTCTGGATATTAGGATAGATCACACCAGTGTACTTGGTCATCCCATCCCTTTGGTTATGAATCCTTTCCATGAGCTGCACTCTTATAGTTTCAAGTATTGTGATGATAGGCTTGTCCCTAGCGTCAATGATGCTTTTGTTGAAACTTTCACACCAGTTGTTCAAGGAAATGTCACATTTTGAGCTTGTCCTAAAGTGGGACTTGCTCCATTGCACTGGAGGCCTCTGGGATAACCAATCATAAGCTTTCTCATCAACTGCCTTTAGTTGTGCCATTGCCAAGTCAAAATCACATACCCTAGTTGCCATGGCAGCCTTCCAAAGAAGCTTTTTAAGTTCTACTCCTTTGTGATGCAATTTGAAGTTTTCATAAAGATGCCTTAAGCAAAATCTATGTTCTGCTTCGGGCATTAGATGTGCTAGTGCTTGCACCAATCCCTTTTGTTTATCACACATGAAAGTCCAGTACTTTGGATTTTCAGGGTCCGTAATCCCCAAATCTTCTGCAATCAAACTAATAAACCAGTGCCATGTCTTGTATGTTTCTTGTCCGACAACTGCCCGTGCAAATGGATATATCTTATTGTTGCCGTCCACGCCAACCGCTGCTAGAAGTATACCTTTGTAGCCTGATGACAAATGGCAACCATCAAACCCCACAAAGCGCCTACATCCTTCTAAAAAGCCCCTCCTTAATGCATCTAGGCAAATATAGACTCCCCTAAACTTGAATTGATCTTGACATTGTTCGGTCTTGATTATACATGTGGATTCTGGATTGGCATCAAGAAGTGCTTGGCTATAACTCCTAAGCATCCAAAATTGCTCCTCCTCATTCCCTGTGATCATATTCATTGCTGTTGCCTTAGCTCTATAAACCATTGTCCTTGACAACTTCAAAACATTCTCAAACTCCATTGTTTTTTTCATTGAAGCACCTGGCCATGTCGGATTATTTCTCAACCTATCACAGTACTTGTTTGCTAGCCATTTAGTGCTTATTTGAGGAACATGTAATGCTCTATTACATGTATGTACCGAGTTGAAGGTTTTGACTTGTAAGGTATGCTCCCTTTGTAATTTAGAAGCATATATTAGCCAATCACAGCCCTCCGAACACACTGCCCTCAACTTATTAGGTGTATTCTTGACAAACCTCACCTTTCTCCCATTTTTTATAGCATGGTTCCTAACGGCCTCTTTAAACTCCTCCGCATTACTAAAGCACATCCCCAACTTGAAGACAGGATTTTTCATATCAACCTCAGCATTGAATTCAGGATGCATATAATCATTTTCGCTATTCTTGTTCAAAAAATCTACATTATCAACTAAAACATCTACGTACATACTGATGTCTCCAACCTCCATATCCCTCTCCATTGAACCATCATCGTCAGTACATCTTACATTTCTCATGTATAACTCATCAAGATCAACAAAAGCAAACCCATCTTCTTCAGTACCCTCAGTGACCTTACCACGCCTACTATCATATATGGAATAGTTCACTTCGTCACATCCCTCGACTGGTGCACAGTGAAATCAAAAAATAAAGTCAATATACTTCCATGCAAAACACACACCGGGAAAAAACAAAACAAAAGCAGTAAAAAATTGCAAGACATCTTACCACACTATGACTAATGAAAGAAAACTAGTGACACTAGTGACTACGTACCATACTTTTATTGGATACCGTTTGTCACAAAAAAAATTGTGCATCATGGACTTGAAATGTTTTCAATGCTAGTTAAGTGGTAATATACATTCGGACTCATGTGGGCACAAAAGTGCTACTGCTATGGTGATGGACTGTATCCCAAGTACGGTCAATTACCTCAATGGTTATGTTTATTAGGCCTCCAATGTAAGAGCATCATAAAAAAACAACATCTTTTATTGCTATGCTGATTGATTTTATCATTGGTATGATCAATGTACTATAGCTCAAAAACCATCAAAAACCAACATTTAGATTTCAGGAATGTTGCGTGCTCTGGCCGTAAATGACAAAAATATACACTATAAAAAAACAAACAAAAAAGCATTAAAAAATTGCAAAAAAGGGACCACCACCACCAGCACATAAGACCATGACGGCAGCATATCCAATTAACAATACACAGTAAACGCAGCTCATATGCATTCATTCGAACAAAAGGGGACATTCACTCATAAATCCGTCAAAACAAACAAAAACAACACATAAAACAAACTCTCTCCTACCATCGCTGTCATCGCTGCCATCCGTATGATATTCCACCACATGCCTACTCCTTGTTGCCATGTTGCGTCAACGAGCCACAATCGCTTTCTATTGGACGAACGAAGGATCGGCTGCACCAATTTGAAAATTGACCTCAGTTAAACGTGAGTGCATAACGAAATAAATGGCAAAACTGGGAAAAGATGATGGAGAATCGGGCTTTGTACACGAGCTTTGTCTACATTTTGTTGGTTTAAGTGAGTAAATTCTAAGAAGATGGGAAAACTGACCTCGATTGAACGTAAGGTGGGCCTCGACCTTTCACGAACAGAGAAAAAACGAATAGAGAATTTGGGTCTCCACGAACAAAGGAAGAAGCGCTTGGGGTTTCTTGGTGTTTTTCAATTGGTGCCTCCACGAACAGAAAATTTGGATCTCAAACATCGTAGTGAATGGGTACCAAGGAACAGGGAAGAACGTAGAAGAACTAGGGTTTTTTTTGTTTGTTTTAGGATTTGTTAATCTTTTCCCATACTTTTTTTGGACAAAATTGCCCAAACTCCGGTAGTAAAAAATGTCACCCGCTCGCCGTCCGGCGAATATTTGGCTGATCGGAGAGCTCAGGTCCTTATTTGAGATTGATTTAGCCACTTCGGGTCCTTATTTGAGACAATGGGTCCACTTTAGGTCTTTATTTGAAACAAAGTCCGCTTCGGGTCCTTATTTGAGAAAATAGGTCCACTTTGGGTCCTTTTTTAGAATTTTCCCTATCTATATATAATGAAAATCATCTCAACAATGGTACGTTGAGATTAAGAATCAAACTCCTTTGTTCTTTTATGGTATCAGAGCATATCTTCAAAAGAAATCGATCCTTAACCATGGCTTCGACCAATCCTAAGTATCCATACCCCTCATCTTTGAACATTAGCAATTTTGTGTCACTGAAACTGACACAAATAAACTATTCTTATTGGAGAGCCCAGATGCTTGCACTAATTGAAAGTCAAGATCTAGTTGGATTCATTGATGGCGAGTACCAGATGCCAAGTCCAACAATAGCCACCCCCTCTGATTCTGGAGAAGAAGCTAGAGTCTTAGAGGAAGTGGCAAATCCGGATTTTTTACAATGGAGAAGGTCAGATCGTCTTCTGCGAGGATGGATCATTGCGACGCTCTCCGAAGAAGTTCTTGCTCAAGTAGTAGACTTGAAGACATCTGCTGAGGTGTGGTTAGCTTTACAAAATATTTTTGCCAAGGTATTTGAGGAACGTGAAGTTTCAATTTTCCTACAAATTCAAAAATGTCATAGAGATAATTTCTCATCTCTTCACGAGTATCTTGGTGCTTTTCAAAAATATTTTAATGAGTTATCTGCTATCGGATGTCCCCTTGAGGACAAAAAGAAGGGTCTCTTTGTTTTGAATGGCTTAGGTGATCAATATGATTCATTCACAACCTCCATGTTGAAGCCTCCAATGCCAATATTCTCTGACCTGGTTTCACAACTGCAAAGTTTTGAGAGTCAGCTCACAAATAAAGGTTCCCTTGTAATTCAACACCAGACGGCTTTCTTTGGTCAAAGAAATAATTTTAAGAGCATCAAGAAGGGCAAACAACTCCAACATTCCAACAATTATTTTTCTTCACATGGAAGAGGATTTTCTCACAATGGTCTAAGAATGAAAAATTCTCGGGCTGATTTTGTGCAATCGCAAGGTCACAAGCCACAATTTAATCAAAGCAAGATCGAGAAGCTTGTGAAAGGATCAGACAAAGTCGTTTCCTGTCAAATATGTAACAAGCAGGGACATGTTGCTTTAGATTGCTTTAATCGATTTAATCAATCTTTCCTTCCATCGGATGTGCCAAAGGCATTTGCAGCGCTTACTGTTGGAGATAGTCAGGATTCAGAATGGTTCACTGATACTGGAGCTTCAAATCACATGACCGGAGATGAAGGTAACCTTGTCAACTTACGACCATATATTGGGAAAGATAGCGTTATGATTGGAAATGGTGATTCGCTTAAAATTTCCCATACCGGTGATGCTCATATCAATTTGGGGCAAAATAGCATTGACTTAAAAAAATGTTCTACTTGTTCCTCATATGAAGAAGAATTTATTATCAGTGAGCCAATTTACAACTGACTATCCTCTAAATTTTGAATTCTCTGCCACTGGTTTTGTGATAAAGGACAGGAAAACGGGAAAGGTTCTAACAGTTGGAAACCGTGATGGTGATCTATATACCTTGAAGGCGCCAAAAGAAGCACTATTTTCGAATCGGTTCAGAAAAGCTGATGAAAGCACTTGGCATCAAAGGTTGGGACATCCACAACCAACGACAATTCGTCATCTGCAAAATAAAGGCGATATTATTGTTACTACTTGGAATAAACCTACTACGATATGTAGTAGTTGTCAAATGGGTCGAGCATCTAAACTTCCTTTTTTGCCTTCCAAATCTAGTACTACTAAACCTTTTGAAAAGATACATTATGATTTGTGGGGAAAGGCTCCAGTAATCTCATTTCAAAGGTTTCAGTACTATGTTTGCTTTGTGGATGATTATACGCGATATACTTGGTTGTTTCCATTACGGCAAAAATCTGACTTTTTTGCATGTTTTCTCAATTTTGAGAAATATTTGGAAAGGCAATTTGGAGGGCATATTAAAATCTTTCAATCTGATGGAGGAGGAGAGTTCAATCGAGCAGATTTCTTAATTCATTTGCAAAAGAATGGCATTATTAATCAAGTATCTTGTCCAAATACTCCGGAGCAGAATGGAGTTGCCGAGCGAAAACATAGGCACATATGTGAAATTGGCTTGACTATACTTCATCAAAGTGGAATTCCTAAAAAATATTGGGTCGAAGGCTTCCAAACGGCAGTTTTTCTCTTGAATCGGCTTCCAACAAGGGTGTTGCGTATGAAATCACCCTATGAATTTTTATTTGGCAGAAAACCCGATTATAATTCTTTGCGAGTTTTTGGTTGTAGGTGCTTTCCTTATCTTAGGAACTACACCAAAAATAAGTTCGATGCTTGATCTTTGCCATGCGTATTTCTCGGCTATAGTGATCGCCATAAAGGATATCGATGTCTCTATCCTGCAACCGGTCGAATCTATATATCACGACACGTGATTTTTTATGAGACAGTATTACCTTATATCGTGCCCAGCTCATTATTTCAAGATCAAAGTGATAAAGCAGAGATATCTGAATTTATAAGCTGGCCAAATCAAGACACGACAACATCAGACTCGGAAATTTCATCTTTGTGTTTGCAACAAGGTGCGTTGTCTGTTAATTCTGATCAACCGCATGATGACTTATTAAATTCTGCTACTAATGATACTTCTCACGAAGACAACATTGAGGAAGGTGAAACACATGTTCATCAAAATCATGTTGAAAGTGGTGACTCATCGAGTGCTCCGCTTGATTCTCCGTGCAATTTGGAAAATGAAGATTCCTCTATGGATGTCCTTCATGATTCTTCAATAACACATTCATCTCCTCAAAATCACGAGATGATTACTCGAGCACGTGCTGGTATTGTGAAGCCTAATCCAAAATATGCCAATTTACATATGATGGATTCTATACCGAAGGAGCCGAACAATGCACGTTATGCTTTGAAGCATCCAGGGTGGTCGGCAGCAATGAAAGAGGAACTCGAGGCACTACATCGGAATAAAACTTGGACTCTTGTTTCACGTCCTTCAAATAATAATGTTGTGGGATGTAGATGGGTTTTTAAGTCTAAGTTAAAGGCCGATGGGACATTAGAAAGATTGTTGACACCTAAATTTTGGCGCATCATTTAGTATTAATTGCATAGAAAATTAGGGATTAAATTTTTTTTAACCCCTGAATAAAAATATTAAAATTGCATAGCATATAGTTTAGGCTCATATAGATTAATTGCATTCCGCATCAGATCGGCGGTGGCGAGCGAGCTTAAAATTCATCACGTGAATCAGGCTTGGGAATCGAACGAGACTCGACTCATTCGGAAGACGGGGGCCGAAAATCACACGTCAAAAGGGCTTGGTTGTCTTAATTTGAGTTTAAATTAGCCCATCAAGCTTAATTAAAGAAAAGCCCGAATTAATTCAGCCCACTAAGAATTAAATTAAATTAAAGGGTAAAGCCTAAACCTAAGCCCATTAGGACTAGAAAGCCCGGCTAGTTGACCTAGGTTTGCGATATAAATATAGGGTTATGCATCATAATCTAAGGGGGTTCTCAAAAAATTTCAGATCAGAGAATTTTCAGAACACCATTCTTGAGAGGGAGAGAGAATACACATAGAGGGAAAAAAAAACAGTAGAGAGATTTTTGCTCTTCTTTTGTAGTTGACGGAATGTGGTCACCAAGTTCCACGATTGCTACTGTGCATACGTTGCTATTTTCGCTTCCCACGTGGTGACAAGCAGCATATTCCTCTTGGAGCCCCTTCGAAGAAATCCAATTTGGTCTGATCCTCAACGACGAAGCTGCTGCACCTGATCCGAGAAGCCTTTATCGAGCATCTGTCGCACAAACGGCCAGCCACGAAGCCCCCGTGACGTCCTAACTGTTCCTGCTTTGCAGATTAATCCGTGACGGTCCATACGAGTCTGATGCTCATCGCGAGATCTCATACCAGCGAACTACCTTCAGCAAATTCCAATCGCTGATTTCCGAGTGATATTCATTTGAATCCAGCAATACCCGACAAATCCCGTGCATGTTCAATTCAACATGGGTCAAAGCTTAATTACTGGATTCTCTGACCATATTTTTAGTCCAGGAATATTAAAGTTCATTCTGCTACGCCCAACTTTTTCGACACTGGTGTATTGAGCCTCATCGTGAGCACTCCTCAACGAGCCATCTCGCTACTGCTGCTCCTCGCCAAATCGGCGTCATCTCTGCTACCGTCGTCCGTGGTCTCGACGCCGCCGCTGCCGCTGCACACCACCGCTGTCCTGACGTCGCCGCTCCCAACGCCGCGCTGCCGTTCCCGACGCTACGCCGCCGCTCCCGACGCATCGCCGATCCAATCCCGATCCGCTGCAAATTCAAATTAGGAAAGAAATCTGCAAATCAGGTAATTATCTTATCTTGATTTGATTTGAATATTTTGTTGCCTAATTAGTGCTTATTGATATCTAATTTTGCATATTTAGATAATAGGCAATATTTCAATTAGGATTTATTTTTATTTTTTTTTTAAATCTTGGATATCTGTTGCTTACCAAATTTGGATAAAATTTAGAATTTTCAAAATCCTTTGAATATATCCAAAATATTTAAGATATTAGAATCTTTCAAGATGTGATCGATTAGGAAAATTTCCTAATCCGCAACCGCACACGTGGAAATAAATCTATCTATCAGGCTTTAGATAGAATTATTTCCATAGCGGGTATTTCGAATTTTAGGATCGATCTGTCAGGCTTCAGATCGAAACTTAATTCGAAAGATTTCGCGGTTATATTTTTTTACGTGATTTTAATTTCGAATTTTGATAAAAAAATACAAAAAAAAAATTACTTTAGAATAGGTCAATTTCTTTAGTTTAAAATTGCATGCTTACATAATTGGCATTTTTAATTCCGAATTTCATTAAAAAAATACAAAAAAAAACTAATATGCCCGTCATTAGAAATAGGTCACGTCGTCGCATGACATATAATTTGCATGTTAGGTTGCATTAATCGCATGTCAATTTTTGCACGTCATTACATATAGGTTAGCCTTCGTTTAAATAAGTAAAAATCAAAAAAAAATTTCTGCACCTTTGAACTCTAAGTCAGGATTTATCAAAATTGTCAAATTGAGTATTTTTCTTGAAATTGGTACCGAAAGGGCGTTAGGGAATCTAGCGTAACCAAGTCCCCGAACTTATGATTTCTGGTTCGTAGAAATAAAATAGTACTCCCGCTATTTTATTTAGGTTTCTAATCAACCTACCCTAAATGATTAGTGGCGACTCCCATTGAAAATATTTGCATGCTCACAATTGGACCTAAGTTGCGATTTGGTAGAGTTTGGGAGAACTCGAGCTAGGTTAGTTAATTTAATTGATCTAGTAATCCATTAGCCTAAGATCGAAAAACTCGATTTTTTTTAGGTCGCGACAGCTTGGCGACTCCACTGGGGACAAAACTTGAATTTTTTGAAAATTTAAGGAGGACTTAGGCCAAAAAAAAAATTTCATGGAAAAATTACTCAATTTGACAAAATTTGATTGAATTCTCATTCTTAGGTGTTAAATGGTTTTGCAGGATGGGAGTTATAAGGGGAGTAGTGATTGGCTAACCCTTTGTTTTGCAGGCTTGGTGGAGTGGAATTGTGATTTAATTTTTGCACTATTGAAGTGGTGTTTGCATATAATTGTTGTGCATGTTTTACAGTATTTACACTACACCACACACAACCTGTGATCGGACCTGGATCACACCCATAGTTCTAAGATGGTATTTAGATGGTTCTTTAACCTTGGCGGTAAGACCTCGCTAAAGGTTATCCCATTTGGATCCCGAAAATTTTTCAAAAAATGGCTCAAGGGTCGTCCTCATGCACGTGAGGCTACTACGCATGGAGGTTCCCCTTGTCGACCGAATCAAGCCGAAGTGATTGGACCCGACTAGTCATGACTATTGTATGCGAGGCTGCGGCTAGTCATGATGATTGTGCGCGAGGCTGCGACATGTCGTTCCGTTCATCACTTCATTTTGCAAAAGCCTTTAGGGTAGATAGATTAAGGTTTAAACTCACGATTCATGTGCATGTCTCTGTGATTGACATTCTCTCCCCAAGGATGGTAATTTCTCGAGCTTTATCTTTAGTTTTCTTCATCTTATTTTGGGTCGGTCCATGATTTAGGTTGAGTCATTTGGCACGTGGTCTATATAAGAATGGGTCGCCTCGATATCCGTTTCGTGCCTACTCCGAAGCTAGAGCTCAAGAAGTTATGGAGCCAGTTGAAGCCAGATGGTCAGCAATACGTTCTCAAGCGTATTGGATTCATGCTGCCAATCCTTGACATAGATGTTCAGAGCGGAATCATGCAGGCACTCGCTCATTTTTTGTGCCCCGAGACGACCACATTTGTGTTGGGAGGTAAGTTTGAGCTCACACCGACTCTGGAAGAATACAGTTTTGCCATTGGAAAATCAATTGAGTTAGATATAGTCGAACCACCCATTAAGGTAGATCCTGTGGTAGTGCTCGCTGAATTTTTGAATTTGACCAAAAAGGAAATTGAAAAAGTGTTAAAGGGTAATTGTCAAGCATGCCCGCTATCTTTTCTTATTGAATGTTTTGAAAATAACTCCGTTCTCATGAGGTCTAAGATTTTTATTTTAGCTTTTTTCGGACTCATCGTTTTTCCATTCCGTCAAAATGCTATTGATCCTGTCATAGCATGGACGGTAAAATTAATATGTGGTGGAGTTAGTTTTATAAATGCAATTCTGGCAGAGACCTTTTTGTCTCTGACACGATTTAAGAAAGGAAAAGATAGAATTTTTCGAGCCCCAATTGAGCTTTTACAAATCTGGTTTTTCTCACACCTTTCTCAATTCGGGGAAAATATGACTGTATTTGAAATGAACACGACTGATAATCCTATTTTAAGGTTCAAACAAATACAAAATCAAACTAAAAGTTTGCACTATACACAATGGGTCCATCTGTTCAAAGATCCGAGCTCTAAGATTTTCCTTTGGCAAGCTGTATGGTTTCGGGAGGTTGAGGCTCGACTATACCATGGTGATCAGAAGCCCGTACCTTTGATGGGCATTTATGGGGCAACCTGCTATCAATCCCTTCGAGTTACACGTCAGTTTCGAGTTCTGCAGGACGTCCCACCTCCACTCAGACCCAATGAATTTCAAGTCCAGTTTGAGAAGGGCGAGTCCTATAGAGTTGAGCTTAGGCGTCATTCCGACGCTTGGCAGAATTGTTCCACTCAGAAGCTGATTTGGCCAGCGGATGAGCCCATCGGAAGGATGAAGAGTCACTTTGCCACGGCCCGGTATATTCAGCATCATACCATCCCGACTGAGATACTCCCGAAGATCCCGGTCGTGACGGTACGACACACTCTTCAGACTCAAATCAAAATTAGCGAAGAAAAGGCGACGAAGGCTCAGGATAAGGCAGATGCTCTGGCTGAAGAGAATGCACGATTACGGCGTGCCTTGAAGGCCCATTCGTCTATAGATCACATGGCCTCTAAGAAGAGGAAGACCGTCTGATTTCTTGTTTAGTTTAGGGAGTTTTTCTTTCTTTTTAGGAGGAAATGTTAGCTTGCTATTGATATTTTCTGGTAATAAATGTCGTTTCTAGACGATCTTTCTAAGAATTCTTTTCAGACACCTTCCATCTTGGGCAATTCAATGAAAAGCATTAAGCTATAATTCGTAAATTTTGGAATTAGTCCAGGTTTCTATTGAATAAAGTAATTTGGAATTTCGAGATTTACTGGACGAATCGGTCTTTCAAAAGAAATTTCATCTTTAAGGTCTAAGGGATGTCATGGACCGACTCGTTATTCTTACTTGTTGTATTCATTCCGCCATTATTTTTTGCAGGTAATTTGCCACGGATCCCCCTCATCCTCATAATACTCGATCGGTGACCAAAAGAAAGATGGCCAATCAAGCTGAGATCGCGGCCATGATTGACGAAAAGCTGAAGGAACACATGAACATAATCAATGAGCAGATCGCGGCTGCCATGTCCAAAATGATGAGTGATCTCATGGCCAAGCAGCAACAGATCAATGCTGCCTCTCAATCGGAGATTCCACTTCCAACCCGTCAAGGCCTTCGCCTCGACAAATCTCCTGCAGTGAATACTAATCCAACCCTTCAACTGGATGATGTCATTCTGACTGACACTAGTGCGTCTCCGGTGGCCCCTGTTCTTCAGTCACCCCCCAATGATGAGAATGCCAAGTTGCTGGCTAAGATCGACCAGAGGTTACGTGAAGTGGAAGGAACTCAAAGTGTTCCACCTGTTGATCTGTCTATTTTTACCCGAGTCCATGTGCCTGATAAATTCAAGATGCCAGCCTTCGAAAAGTATGACGGCACCTCAAACCCGATTCAGCACATCGACATGTACCAGGGGCTCATGAATAGATATGTTTCTAATGGACCTCTAATGATCCAAACCTTCCAAGCAAGCTTGAAGGATGCCGCAATGAGGTGGTATACCAACCACCAGATCAGCCAGAAAGACTCATGGGAAGAGGTGACAAACCTTTTCGTCAAGCACTTCAAGTTCAATCTCGATGTCACTATTACAAGGGAAGACTTGGAGAGAGCCGAGCAGAAAAAAGGGCGAGACTCTAAAGGAGCATGCCACTCGCTGGAGGAACATGGCGGGACAGATCATGCCTGAACCCTCAGAATGTGATTTAATGAAGTTGTTCGTGTCCACCCTACTGCAGCCGGTTCGTTCACGAATGTTAGTGACGGCCGCCCAATCTTTTGGTCAACTGATAGCTATGGGTGAGGAGATTGAGACCGGGCTCAAGAAGGGATGGTACAGTGAGTCAGGTTCATCGAGTAAGAGATTTACTAGTAAGAAAGACAAAGAGCATGTCCCCGAAGTCAACATGACTTATGCACAGAAGATGCCAGCGCAGGCCCCGAAGCTGCAATTTAGCACTCAGCAGACAACCTCTTATGGACGGCAAGGTCAGCAAGACTCACGCCAGCAGCGTAAAACTCGCCAGTTTACTCTACTTCCTGGGACGTTATCTCAGGTATTGGCTGTGCTAAGGAAGAAGAACCTGCTGAATTCAGAGCCACAAAGATCTAATGCCGCTGGTTATGCAAAATATGATCCGTCGAAGAAATGCGATTACCATAGAGGTGAAGTTGGGCATTCGACAGATGATTGCCAGGTACTCAAACATCGAGTGCAGGATCTACTCGAGACTGGAGCGTTTGCGCTACAGCCAACCGGTAAACCCAATGTGCAGAACAATCCACTCCCTGATCATTCGAGCAGTGCAAATGTTGTCTTTGGTCCGGGAGTCAAACAGGTTCAAGGCTTCAGGGTCCCTCTCGAAGATATGTTCGATGCTTTAGTCCGAGCTGGTTACGTTTCGACTGGTAAAGTGGTGTCACTCGGTGAGATAGAAAAGAAAGTGGATGAGTTGGTGAGAAAAGGAATGATTGGGACAACGGATGAATTCGGGGTAGTGGCCACTATATCTCAAGTCATCATTGACTGGAATGAAGAACTCGCAAGGATGACCGATGAACAAGTTAAGTTGGATCCTGACATGCCCCCTCTCGAGGACACCTCTGACAATGACCACGGGATCATTATACCCGATGCTTCGGAAATATTGGTCCTGACATCACCTCAGCCCTACGCTTATGAAAGTAACAAGATGGTTCCATGGTCGTACGACGTTGATCTAAAGCACAAGGTTCAGGACCTTTTAGATACTGGGGCATCAACATTTCGTGCTTCGTATCTCTGCCAAGGCCGAGATGATCTTCTCATAGTTCCAAACATCAAGACCACATCCCCGAGTCCTGCAAGAATGATACATGAAGAGAAAGAGGTGATCGACATCCTGGGGCAACCGAGCGGCAAGTTCGACTACTACGTGAAATATTCGGCTCCTCCGAGCTTCTATATTGACCCGCGTGATATCGTCCCCGATGGATGGGGGGGTATGGATGATCTAACACCTCCAGTGACAGAAGATCCTGATGATGCGATGGAGGGAATCACTGCTCTGTTCAATAACATGCTCATTGAAGCTATCGAGGAAGGACCGTTGGTTGAAATGGGCACTGGCCCGCGAGAATAACACCTTTACTTTTTTCGCACACTTCCCTGCGTGGGAATTTCTATTGCTTTCTAGGACTTGCCCCGTCTCGGGAGCTGCTTTTTGGGATTTTTCATTCCTATAACTTTATTGTCCCAGTTTCCATTCCAATAAATGTAATTCATTCGGTGATAATCAATGAAATTACAAATTATTTTCATTTTTTGAGGGCATGTTGAGGTATATCAAATTAGTCCGGTGATGATATCCAACCGATAAAAGAAAAATATAGTCCAAGGAGAATTCTGAGGCCTGGGCTTCTTCATGCTTCCTCGTGTTAAAACTTCTTTGAAAAGAATTTCAAAAAAAAAAATCAAAAAAAATCAAAAGAAATAAAAATACACTATTTAGTCCTGTTTGTCCTTCTGAACCCTCTACTTTATGTTTCAGGGGCAACTTCATATTCTCTTGTATACGGTATGGAAGCAGTTCTACCTGTTGAGGTTGAAATTCCTTCATTACGTGTTCTTTCACAGGTACAATTGTCAGATATGGATTGGATCCAACAGAGATTGGACCAGTTGAACATGATTGACGAGAGAAGGCTTAGAGCTCTATGTCATGGCCAGTGCTACCAACAACGAGTTGCTAAATCTTTCAACAAAAAAGTCAAGTCTCGATATTTTCAGGTAGGTGACTTTGTCCTGCGGAAGTTATTGCCGATAGTTCCTCTTGCAGAAGGAAAATTCGCCCCAAACTATGGCGGCCCGTACATTATGAAGAAAGTCCTTCGAGGAGGTGCTTTGATTTTGGCCGAGATGGATGGTCGTGTTTTTTTTCAGTCCGGTTAATTCTGATTCTGTAAAGAAATATTACACTTGATTTGTACTCATTCTGACTCTGTTTCTATCAAGTGTCAAGTTGAATTTCATGAATCAATTGATGTTACTAAGCTTTGTTTGAGGAAGGCTTTTAATTTGGCAATCTATTTCTGTCCTAATGAAGCGATCATATTGCATGAGAGACTTCAAGATGACGAAAGGCAAGACATTTCCATACACGTCCTGAATAATAATCCCTAGTGCGAGTTGAGTGAAAATTCCGTGTTGACAAGGTAGAGGATTATCTCACGAAAAGTATGACGATCAAAATGATGAGAGGCATTCATTTCCTCTATCTAAACACTACAGGTCATCATTTGCTTAACCCCTTTGAACGGAGTTTCATTTCTTACCCCTGTCAGGATCAATCCCATACCGGGGCATTTCTTAGAAAGTTCAAAATGGTTAGAATTTTCTTGCTTTCACTTGCATCAATCTTCAAGTATATTTATTGCATACAAGTTCTGTGTTAGCTCGGGTGCCTTAGATATGACGAAGAGCATTTCTTTCTATATCCCTACACATTATACCCTTTGCATACCCAATTTGAGCGGTGAATTCATTTCAACCCAATTGGTGATCATTCTTGTGATAAACAAATGAAATCATCTCAAGACAAGTTCAAGGTGACTTAGGGAAAATGGCAGCTCGAAAGAAAATTCATCAGAAAGAGCTAAAAAAAAAAAATTCATCAGAAAGGATGCAAAAGGACTCCATCAAATTGAAGTTCTCTGTCGAAGAATCTCTCGAAGAAAAGAAAATCTCTCTCTCGAAAAAAAAAAAAAGAGAGAGAAAAGCTTCAACAAGAACTGAGTCGATATGCAAGATCATTCTTCAAGGAAAAGACCATTTGAAGGTTCATTTGTGAAGCAATTGCTAGATGAGATGATCATCAATCTCCATGTTCATAATACCCCTTTTGATGGAAATAGGCCATTCATTTCAAGCCTACCCGAACCTACGTTACAACCATTACCGAAGTCTCTTCAGAATAGGGCACTTGAGTTAACGTAGAGTTTCAAATGCTTATAAATGTTGCTCGAAGAAGTGCGAGCAAGATTTTTCTATCTCATTTTTGCAGCATTCCTGACTTGTAAACCCGGAATAGCTGGTGATATCAATTCTTTCAATAGCCTCGACTCGAAGAGTCCCTTTTGCTAAGCCATTGACCAAGCTC
The DNA here is from genome assembly GCA_031216405.1 of Syzygium malaccense. Classification (NCBI taxonomy): domain Eukaryota; kingdom Viridiplantae; phylum Streptophyta; class Magnoliopsida; order Myrtales; family Myrtaceae; genus Syzygium; species Syzygium malaccense. The sequence goes on along the minus strand of CM062258.1, from coordinate 2,721,187 downwards.
ACGTTTTAGCCCTTATAAAGACCTCTCAGATTGGCCAAGTTATACTGATTTTGAGAATATCCGAACCCCTGTCAAGCATGATGAAGAGAGTTCGAGTGATTCTTATACCCGCATCAAAGGTCGGGTTAAAAGCCTTTCATTGAGAGTGAGTGGAAAGTCCTTTCTGATTAAAGGTCTCTCATTTAATATGATCAAAATGTCAAAAGGACGAAATGGTTGTTCTTATTAATAAATTCCCTAGTAAAGCTTGGTAATGCAAGCAGATTCATGAATTATGTTTTCTCTGCCTCTGCGCATGTGTTATTTTAACCTTTTCTCAGGTAAAAACAGGAGCGATGCCATTGGCACTGTCATAAGAAGAATTCAGGTACGTCTGCTAATTGTTCTTCATTGTTTCTCTCTCCGGAATATGAGAAATTATCTCTCTCATGTGTTCACCAAGTGGAACAGGTGACATTTGGTGTTGCTAAGTGGAGTACGAAGCACACCCCATTTTATGTTCGCCCAGTAGGATAGGCGATATAATTTCTCTTTCGGTGTTGCTAAGTGGAGTACGAAGCACACCCCATTTTTATGTTCGCCCAGTAGGATAGGCGATATAATTTCTCTTTCGGTGTTGCTAAGTGGAGTACGAAGCACACCCCATTTTATGTTCGCCCAGTAGAATAGGCGACATAATTTCTCTTTCAGTGTTGCTAAGTGGAGTACGCGGCGCACCCCATTTTATGTTCGCCCAGTAGGATAGGCGACATAATTTCTCTTTTGGTGTTGCCAAGTGGAGTACGCGGCACACCGTATTCTTATGTTCGCCTAGTAGGATAGGCGACATAATTTCACATTTGGTGTTGCTAAGTGGAGTACGAAGCACACCTCATTTCATGTTCGCCCAGTAGGACATGCGATATAATTTCTCTCTTGGTGTTGCTAAGTGGAGTACGAAGCACACCATTTCATGCTTACCCGAATGAAGGAGGTGACATGATCCTTTTCATGATTGTCCAGTGGTATGGACAACACATCCCATTTTTTTCATATCACGCGTTATTTCGCATCTGTAGGAAACTACAGGTAACAGATAGGCAATCATGTACCTTGAGAACCTTACTTCCAGTGGACTAGAAGTTTGGAGATCGAGGAAACTCAAAGCATTATAAAGCTTCCCCCCACTTGGACGCTTTTTGTGCGATCCGTATGTAAGACTCTTTCACCGCTCCGCATGAAGTGAGAAGCCTTAGCATACGTTCCTTATTGTTTGTATATCATGCATCATTACATTTAAAAAAAAATTCATCATTTTTCATGGTTTAAATTTAGGTCTCAGTCTTTGAGCGAAACCTCTGCGAGCCTCCACTCAAAGAGGGGCAGCTGTTGACACCTAAATTTTGGCGCATCATTTAGTATTAATTGCATAGAAAATTAGGGATTAAATTTTTTTAACCCCTGAACAAAAATATTAAAATTGCATAGCATATAGTTTAGGTTCATATAGATTAATTGCATTCCGCATCAGATCGGCGGTGGCGAGCGAGCTTAAAATTCATCACGTGAATCAGGCTTGGGAATCGAACGAGACTCGACTCATTCGGAAGACGGGGGCCGAAAATCACACGTCAAAAGGGCTTGGTTGTCTTAATTTGAGTTTAAATTAGCCCATCAAGCTTAATTAAAGAAAAGCCCGAATTAATTCAGCCCACTAAGAATTAAATTAAATTAAAGGGTAAAGCCTAAACCTAAGCCCATTAGGACTAGAAAGCCCGGCTAGTTGACCTAGGTTTGCGATATAAATATAGGGTTATGCATCATAATCTAAGGGGGTTCTCAAAAAATTTCAGATCAGAGAATTTTCAGAACACCATTCTTGAGAGGGAGAGAGAATACACATAGAGGGAAAAAAAAACAGTAGAGAGATTTTTGCTCTTCTTTTGTAGTTGACGGAATGTGGTCACCAAGTTCCACGATTGCTACTGTGCATACGTTGCTGTTTTCGCTTCCCACGTGGTGACAAGCAGCATATTCCTCTTGGAGCCCCTTCGAAGAAATCCAATTTGGTCTGATCCTCAACGACGAAGCTGCTGCACCTGATCCGAGAAGCCTTTATCGAGCATCTGTCGCACAAACGGCCAGCCACGAAGCCCCCGTGACGTCCTAACTGTTCCTGCTTTGCAGATTAATCCGTGACGGTCCATACGAGTCTGATGCTCATCGCGAGATCTCATACCAGCGAACTACCTTCAGCAAATTCCAATCGCTGATTTCCGAGTGATATTCATTTGAATCCAGCAATACCCGACAAATCCCGTGCATGTTCAATTCAACATGGGTCAAAGCTTAATTACTGGATTCTCTGACCATATTTTTAGTCCAGGAATATTGAAGTTCATTCTGCTACGCCCAACTTTTTCGACACTGGTGTATTGAGCCTCATCGTGAGCACTCCTCAACGAGCCATCTCGCTACTGCTGCTCCTCGCCAAATCGGCGTCATCTCTGCTACCGTCGTCCGTGGTCTCGACGCCGCCGCTGCCGCTGCACACCACCGCTGTCCTGACGTCGCCGCTCCCAACGCCGCGCTGCCGTTCCCGACGCTACGCCGCCGCTCCCGACGCATCGCCGATCCAATCCCGATCCGCTGCAAATTCAAATTAGGAAAGAAATCTGCAAATCAGGTAATTATCTTATCTTGATTTGATTTGAATATTTTGTTGCCTAATTAGTGCTTATTGATATCTAATTTTGCATATTTAGATAATAGGCAATATTTCAATTAGGATTTATTTCTTTTTTTTGAAATCTTGGATATCTGTTGCTTACCAAATTTGGATAAAATTTAGAATTTTCAAAATCCTTTGAATATATCCAAAATATTTAAGATATTAGAATCTTTCAAGATGTGATCGATTAGGAAAATTTCCTAATCCGCAACCGCACACGTGGAAATAAATCTATCTATCAGGCTTTAGATAGAATTATTTCCATAGCGGGTATTTCGAATTTTAGGATCGATCTGTCAGGCTTCAGATCGAAACTTAATTCGAAAGATTTCGCGGTTATATTTTTTTACGTGATTTTAATTTCGAATTTTGATAAAAAAATACAAAAAAAAAATTACTTTAGAATAGGTCAATTTCTTTAGTTTAAAATTGCATGCTTACATAATTGGCATTTTTAATTCCGAATTTCATTAAAAAAAATACAAAAAAAAAAACTAATATGCCCGTCATTAGAAATAGGTCACGTCGTCGCATGACATATAATTTGCATGTTAGGTTGCATTAATCGCATGTCAATTTTTGCACGTCATTACATATAGGTTAGCCTTCGTTTAAATAAGTAAAAATCAAAAAAAAATTTCTGCACCTTTGAACTCTAAGTCAGGATTTATCAAAATTGTCAAATTGAGTATTTTTCTTGAAATTGGTACCGAAAGGGCGTTAGGGAATCTAGCGTAACCAAGTCCCCGAACTTATGATTTCTGGTTCGTAGAAATAAAATAGTACTCCCGCTATTTTATTTAGGTTTCTAATCAACCTACCCTAAATGATTAGTGGCGACTCCCATTGAAAATATTTGCATGCTCACAATTGGACCTAAGTTGCGATTTGGTAGAGTTTGGGAGAACTCGAGCTAGGTTAGTTAATTTAATTGATCTAGTAATCCATTAGCCTAAGATCGAAAAACTCGATTTTTTTTAGGTCGCGACAAAGATTAAAAGCAAGATTGGTTGCCAAGGGATATACTCAAGTAGCAGGCATAGATTTCCTTGAGACTTTCTCGCCAGTTGTTCGACCAGGAAGTATAAGAACGATCCTAACCATTGCTACTGTTAAAGGTTGGCCCATCAAACAGTTAGACGTTAAAAATGCCTTTTTACATGGTTTTCTATCGCAACCTGTTTATATGGAGCAACCGCCGGGTTTTGAAGACAAAAATCACCCTTCTTATGTATGCAAACTGGCGAGAGCTTTATATGGTCTCAAACAAGAACCAAGAGCATGGTTTGATCGCTTTAGCTCATTTCTTTTGGCATCCGGTTTCTTTTGCAGCATTGCGGATCCTTCTTTATTTATTCAAAAATCAACTCATGGCATTTTAGCTCTACTTTTATATGTAGATGACATGATTGTTACCGGTGATGATCCAAAATTGCTTGATAAGTTCATCTCTACACTGAGTAGCGAATTCGCTATGAAGGATATGGGGCCATTACACTATTTTCTAGGTGTGGAGGTTAGGATATTCTCTGGTGGCCTTTATTTGTGCCAACAACAATATGCTTTGTCAATTCTCAAACGTGCACAAATGGAGCGCTGCAAACCAGTTTCCACACCTATGGCTGCTAGTTCTCAATCTAGTTCAGATGCAAGATTATTTTCGGATCCTACACTATATCGAAGTATCGTCGGAGCTCTTCAATATCTCACGATTACACGGCCGGATATTTCATATGCAGTCAATTTTGTCTGTCAATTCATGCATCAACCTACTGTGAGTCATTTTCAAATTGTGAAGCGCATTTTTCGTTATGTCAGCGGCACAACAGATCGAGGCATGCAAATCTTGTCCAAGTCAACCTTGGACTTGTATGCTTTTTGTGATGCAGATTGGGCAGGTTGTCACTTGGCTCGACGATCGATTACTGGATTTTGTACTTTCTTAGGTAGCAACTGTATATCATGGAGTGCTAAAAAGCAACGAACAGTTGCTCGATCTAGTGCCAAGGCAGAGTATCGTACAATGGCCTCAACAGCTGCAGAGATTACATGAATATCATTTCTTTTGAGAGATTTGGGTATTCATCTCTCTAGTCCACCAATATTATTTTGTGATAATATCAGTGCACTTTACATGTCGATTAATCCAGTGTTTCATGCAAGAACTAAACATATCGAATTAGATTATCATTACGTGCGCGAAAAGGTGGCTCTTGGAACACTTGTGACTAAGTATGTTCCATCTGTGTATCAAATTGCTGATCTCTTCACGAAACCATTGTCTAGAAATGCATTTGGAAATTTATGTCGCAAATTGGGAATTTGGGATTCTCCTATTCCCAATTTGAGGGGGAGTAAAGGCACTGATTTATCAATCAAGGAAGGAGAATCTAGATATTTTGATTGATATTATCAAAATCTCCAGATTCTCCTTCCTTGATTGATAAATCAGTGCCTTTACTCCCCCTCAAATTGGGAATAAGAGAATCCCAAATTCCCAATTTGAGGGGGAGTAAAGGCACTGATTTATCAATCAAGGAAGGAGAATCTGGAGATTTTAGAAATATCAATCAAAATCACGAGATGATTCATGGAGATGCTAGAATCAAGTGATTGACAACTCTTGTAATATAATGATTTTTTCATTTATTTTTTTCATTGTTGTATTATTTCCTTACGAAGTGTAACTTTTGTAATATCTATATATAATGAAAATCATCTCAACAATGATACGTTGAGATCAAGAATCAAACTCCTTTGTTCTTTTACAGACACCTTCCTGAAAGATTAGTTTAATTAGTTTAATCAATTTTTAACTTCTTTTTATATTGTTTTGTGCTTGTTTCCTGACATCTTTCCGCTTGAGCTCGGACAAGGAAATTGCATAGCATATGAATGTGCTGTCTCACAGAATCTTATATCCTCAGGTACTGTGGTACGGTGTGCAGGCCGACTTAACTCATTTTCTTTTTCACACGACTTAACTCACATTTTGGTTTTGCTTTTTTCCTGATTATCTTTCACCATTGGATTGAGACCCAACAGATCTCAAACGGTCAACTACTAGCCTAACAACCCAAAAGACAAAAACGTTCACCAGCCTAGCACGCTTGTGATTTTTTGTTTTTCGATCCAACGATGAGAAGCCAGGTGCCTCTTGGAAAACATAGATTATATATATGTGTGTAGTGTGCGCGCGCGCGCGCGCGATGTTTGTATGTGTGTATGTGAAAGCTCACGCAAAGTTTGAGCCACTTGGCACGCTCATGTGCGAGTTTTACCCAACAATTTGCATTTGCTGGATAATTTAGGAAATCTCTAATTCTTATGCCTTTATTATTTACGTATATGTGCATTCTATTTTATTATGTTTTGCAATATGTGTATAAAATCGGATAAAAAAAGTAATATTTCATGATTTAAGTTAAATTATATGATTGCATCTAATTTGGTAATAAAATTTTAAACTAATTGTTTACGTATATATGGATTCAATTTTGAACTATCTACATAAAAATAAGTCTTTCCCGCAACTATGTTATAAAATGCAAAGAAAAGAAATTAGAGATTAAATTTAAGCGAAATAAGTTAAATGCTTAAAATGTTATATTGTGCATATTTTAGTGAAAATTTTATATGTAGATTATTGTACATGTTTTAACGAATATCTAATTCTGCACCTCTAATTCTTATGCATACTTTTTATGTATATATAGCTTCTATTTTGAAATACATATATCACACACAAATAGATAGTTATATATTTGTAATATCTATGAATAATTAGATGAAAAAAGTTGTATTCCATGATTACGCAGATTTTGGTAATAAATTTTCAAAAATAATGATTTCTGTATAGATTCTATTTTGAAATATCTTCATAAAGTTAAGACTTGAATCTTTGTAAACATTAAGGATTTCCTCTACATCTAATTTAAAATGAGTAAAAGAAGAATTAAAAAGAAAAATTAAATGTTTAAAGTGTTATATTCCATATTAACAATTATCTATAGATTATTGCGCATATTTTAGCGAATTTCTAATTCTTAGCATCTAGTATTTATGTTTATGAATATTCTACTTTGAAATATCTCTACATAATGTACATAATTATTCCATCTATAATTCATATGATTGCAAATTACTTCTATAACTTGTATTCTTTATACGTAGTTTTTTTTCTATTATCAAATCATTCATCTCGCGAGCACCAATTTTGCAAATCATGAATCCTCGTTCCGATCAATGTAGTGGCTTTTTTACTAGAATTGGATGTTGTTCATGATCAATTAATGTAGACATTGGTTAGCCAAGGAAGATGAAAAATATTAAACTAACTAGTATCGATCCAGTTCTTCTATATGAGAAGGTGAGTTGTCGTTCTTTTTAATTTTAGTCCTTTGGTTTTTCAATTGAAATTTTATTTAGCTTTTTTCTGTTATTTACAACGAGCACGTCCACGATACAATCAAGGGCAACATTCCACATCGTTCCCGAGAAGGAATATATATTTATTGAAGAATGTTTTAGTTGTTAAAAAATAGAATGTTTATCGCGTTGTTAGTGACAACAAACTCATGGCTCAATTTAATGCCAATAGTCGTGAAAGAAGTTGGAAATGATGACACCACAACACCTTGATATAGATTCAACTTTGTTGAGTTTGATAATCAACGTAATAGGGTCGTAATGGATTACATGTTGACAGGTATTAAAATTTATAATTGTTCAAGACATGCATCCAATTATATCATCTCAGACATGCATCCAATTATATCAACTCATGCCCAAAATTCAACTACCAAAATTCTACGTCCACATCGCTCATCCTACTAGACGCTAGCTAATAAACTTGAAAAAGATTTTAAGACGATAAGTATGAGCTGGCCACGGGTGAGCTCAAGCTCGACCGAAATCTAGCAAGCTCAAGCCTTGCCACAGGCCGGCAATCGTCGACCGTCATCGCGGTTGGCGACCAGCTGAAGAAGAAGGAGAAAGAAAAGAAAAGAAAAAATAAATAAAAATAAAAAATTATTAAAAGGAGTGCACAAAGGAAAATCAAATCATATTTTCCATACCAAACGGTGGAAAAATTTTTCTAATTTATTTTCACATTTCAGCTAAACACCGGAAAATATTGTCATTTTCTAGGAAAATAGCTTCTTGGAAAACATTTTCTAGAAATGTTACATTCTCCACAAAACAAATTGAGGCTCTATTTGTTTCGCAAAAAATAAATGATTTAAAAAAAATTTTCCTAAAAATAATTTATTATATCATTCACAAAAATGAAGGAACGAAAAAAATTTTCATCATTCAAGAAAATATCTAGACATATATTATTATCGATAATGAAAACACTTTTTATTAGCTAATTATTTCAAACGATATAAAAATCATTTATAAAAAGAAATAATTTCCAAATTATTCATTTTTCGTAACATAAATGAAGCCTCAAAACAACTCTTTTTTCTTTGATCTTTTTCGTTTCTCTCTCGTTTTTTCGCTCGCTTGTGACATGGGCTCGAGCAAGTTGCTTTGAGCTGGGTGTGATGGGAATGACTTCTTTTTTCTTCTTCTTTTGTACTACGAAATTGAAATGAGAATGAGTGAAAATGAAGGTGAATGAACTAACGAAAGAGATAGATCATCAACTAAGGTTAGAAATTGGTAATTTCAGTGTGAATAAATTTGATAAGGTAACCATATGCTTGACTAATTGGCTTATATAACTAGTGCGGTATTTGTGGAGAAAATGACACGAATGATCGCTGAATTTTAACTCAATGAAGTCCCTGGACTTTTTATTTGTTCATTATTGTACAACATTGAACATTTTCATATAATCTATAAACTAAATTGAACATGTACCAAAAATTCAATGAGCACATTTAACAAGTCAAAAATTCAAGGACCACATTATACATTGAACTAAAATTTAGAGACCATATCAAACAAATTAAAAGTTCATAAATCACATTTTACATTTGGCAAAAATTCATTAACCATTTGTGTAACCATCTCTTATGTGAAGCCATAATGTGTCATCAAAGAGTGCAAATGCTCTATATGGAGTCCCGTGTTCTTGTGAACGGAATTAGCATACAAATACACTGGCACGAGGACGAAAATATAGGGGTGAAAACACATTGAGAACTATCGAGAGAAAAGGCATTTTTGGGCGATAGGCGAGAAGCACAGCCCTATAGCAACTTGGCGGTTGTACTCCACGGGAAGGACCCGACCAGTCGCACTTATCGATAGTTCTAACATCACTCTCGAATAGCTTTGCGCGCTGCACACAGAGAGCAGCTCAGAAACTTCGTAGTTCCATTACCTTGTCCCCTCGAGGGTCCAAGGTCAAGACGTACAACAAACCGTGTAACAAGGTCAGAAACGGAACCGGAGTTCAAAAAGACGCATCTTTTCTGCGAAGACATGTAAAAGAATAAATTACACCTGCTAAGAGGACGAATCATAAAAAAAGAAGAATTGCTAAACATCTTGTGGTCATAAAATTATCAATTGACGGCTATTGCGACTGGTGAATTTCCTAGGACTGAAAATCGGCTGTCCTCAGTAACTTTCTTGAATATCTCTGGCTCCAACAGGCTTGGTCTCAGTACAGGCAACCGCAAAAAACTTGCCCTCAAGCCTTCGAGGGTGTGCATAATAACACTTCCACAAACAGAGAACCTGCTACCGCAGTGCGACTCCCTCTCAATCCATCGAAACCTTCAGTAAATCCATACAGGAATCACCACTTAAGATCTTATTATCTGTTCCAATAAGAACCACTGCCTTGATGATGGCTGTAACCATTGGCCTTATGCTGACCATGCCTAAAATATTTCTTCTTAGTACTCTTCTCTTTCTTAGTGTCATTCTCGTCTCCCATTAGATATCTCTTCTTAGCACTCTTTTCTTTCTTAGTGCCATTCTCTTCAAGCCCCGGTGTCTCCACTTCTCCGCCTTCTTTAACCTTCTTCTTACCGGACTTCCCCTTGGAAACAGATTTTCTCTTCTTCGAAGGTTCGCTAACAGATGCAGACACTCCACTACCCCGCGGCAGTGGCTCTTCCTCATCATCTAACTGCCAATTGCAAAACATCTCTGGCGGATCTGCAAGGTTCAGTTGTACTGATTCCCCCGCCCCAGGGAGCAAGCTACTAAAAGTGACATCTCCTCTAGACCCGCCTTTGCGCTCAATCAGTACAGGGTCCGGTCTGATTAACAGACCAAGAATGCTCCTGTTGGGCCCAAGGCCCATGATGACTTTGGAATTCGTCAAAGTAGTGAAGGCCATTGCAAAAGCAGATCTAATCTGTAATTACAAAATGCATCAGCAAAGATAAACCCTCTTTCTTTCAAGTCTACAAAACCAAAAGATTATCCCCAGAGTCGACAAGTATAAGTTTTGACAGGCCAAAAAATCAACCATGAGTTTGAAAAGCCAAGAAAAGCATCAGCATGAAGCCCCAACAAATAAAGAGACTGGGGAGCGGAGACCATAGTCTAAAATTAGTTAAAATTCAATAAAACCATTTACCTACGAGTTGTTATCTCATACACCCACATGCTAGATGGTACACAACCTACCATGACTGGTGTGAGCAGCAGTGAGGATCCTTCTGTTTTGTCCGTACGCAAAAGAGGACAACAAACTCACTCAAAAAAATTTACACTTATTTGATGAATATGAAGACTGAACTACATGGAGGCATTAGAATCTGGAAGTTATAACAATTTGTAAAATACACTCGAGGTTTCTTATAAAGATAAAGAGAATAGGTAGAGATTACACTGAGAAGTGATTAGCTCTACGGAAACACTTTGATTTGATACCCACAAACTTACGGCCATAATATAATAACAATTTAAATTGGGAGGGTTGGTAGTTCATACCAACAACAAACAGAACAACACAAACAACTGCTACCATAGCCACAAGTTAATTTTGAATCACAGTAAAACTGTAGTGCTTAAAACACCTATAAATACAAAAGTCAACCTTCTCACACAATAAATGTCGTACACGTATTTAAGTGAACATAAGTTATGTGACACGTAAATCCAAGAAGTAATCACACAGAAATCAGATGATTCAGAAACAAACCTGGAAATAATTGAACGAGTTCTTTCCAATGTCATTATCAGGAGCCTGGAACACACAAAAAAACACAGTCAATACCATGGCAAATCCATCAAAAAGAATTTTTTTGCAGAGCAAAGATCACCATTCATTATTTGCAAGACGCCACTCATTATTTGTAGAAAAGATTCTTTATCCAATGAAGGCACCAAACCTGGCCATGTACATCACCCACTCAAAGACGACACTCAAGGTTCTCTTAACTCCTAGAGTTAATTTTGGACACAAAAAGGAGAGAAAAGGATGTGGTTCATTCGACCAAAGGAGAAAAAGGAAGAGATAGAAAAGGTACCAGGCACGATAGGGCGGATCAGTGTTCCCCACCCCATCCAGCACCACTAACCCCACTCCCCATCACCAATCCACGCCCTGTGCGAGGTGAACTTTAACCCCCCCCCCCATCCCAACCTTGTATTTGATTATGTGGGGTGCCCAGCCCCAAACTAAATTTTTCATATTAAAAGAACAACCTTAAATCTGACAGAAGATCCTAAACTATAAAAATCTTGATAGGGATATCTGGAAATGAATGGTTTAGTAATATCAGGAACATGTAATATTGAATCCAAGTAAATGACCATCTCGGTAAAATATTTCTCAATTGGACATAGAATTTTAGATGAAAAAACATTTCTCAAATACTTAATGCGGTGATTATAGTCACAAGAGCATAAAAAATAAAGAAAAAATTTGTTTAGAACTAGCAAAAAAAAAGAATGAAAATTAAAAATATATATATGCAGGGCAGGTTGAGCAGGTCCCTGTCACGGTGCAAGGATTTGTCATTTGTCCCTGTCACCAGTACACACCCATACCCCACAGGGAATGGGTAGCAATCACCACATTTGGGACAGGTCCTCATAGGACTCCCCAGTGGGGAAATTTTGCCATCCCTCAGAAAGATCTTGTTCATCTATACTTCTGTAATCAAGCAAAAGCAAGCGAAGAAACCAAACAATGTTTGTCCTGCTTGGGAATAATGTCCGCCACTAGGGCCCCCTTGAGAATGAGAGCATTTCCAAATTACTGCATAATTCTTAATATGGATCTCCAAGCAGTCCCGTGTATATTTAAACTGAAAAATATCAATCCTTATGAACCAACCTGTGGATCCTCAATGGAGATTAAGGAGGGCCGACCTTTGTTTAAAAACCTGATGGGGAAGCCGAGATTAGTGTATAAAAAAATAGTGTATATTATTATATAGAATAATTTCAAGACAACACTGACGAGGAAAAAGCAATTAATCATAATTGGTTACCCTTTGTCCCGCTTCATATAAAATGTTCCTGCCCCTCTGCAAGATACACCAACATCCAACGTATTTAGCTTCCGTCCATAGAAATCAAAGAATTGCACCTAGTTTAGGATGGACAGAAACAAGGTTTCAGAGTCACTTAAGATCAAATAGAAAGTTATGTATTCCAAGCAGCAAAACCTAGACTAAGACAATTGTCTTGTTCAGGTGGTTGGAGACGGAAAGCTCAATAAATTTTACAAGTCTATTGTACTTGCTAGAAAGTACATACCAATAGCACTCCCAAATTATGTTCACGAAACGCTTGACGCTCATGAATACTCTGTAGCATAAATGAAATAAACAGAGAGGGTTAAATATAAGGAAAAAGTAATATCAAAAGGGTATCACACTGAGCCAATCATTTGTACTGAAGGTATATAGAACACAGAAGGATCCATAAGCACAATGATTGATTATACACAACACACCAATAGAGCTTCTGGGTATTAAATAGCAGGATACAATTGTTTTAACTCAGTCTAAGTAAGTACAATTCTTCCAGTCCTGCCTATTGACTTAGTTATTCAGTTGAAAGCATTAAAAAAATAAAACAGGGGACATCATTGCTATTTAAGCGACTAACCCATGTTTGAGCAAGCAACATTTAAGCATTACCTAACACAGCACCTTAATCCACTGAGCTCTGAATGGACACAGGGGAGATGGAAGTTGAATATAACAGAGGAACTCTCTAGACTACATTTTTCCAGACTTGATGGTAGAACTCATCTCACTGACTTCCTGATGTCTCTGCCGGACCTCTCCAAATGGTTTGACACTAGTAAATTACATTTTTTTTGACCCCCAAGAAGATGACAATACAATTGCTTACATTTAAAACAGCAGCTCCCAAATTATATTGCCACTATGACAGAATGGTCAAGCTACCATTAGTAGCATAAAAATAGAATTCACATGGTAACATGCTCTTTCAGGGCTTCTAAGAAAATTTAAATAATGTTTTCCTTATAGTAAATGACAGGCAGTTTTGCAAGTTAAGACAAGCAGAAAAGCATCAATCCACTCCGTCTATTGGAAATTCCAGATACTCAATGGTGTCCCTGACAGTACCACACAAGAGTAAGTTCCCAGAAGACAACATAAAATTGTTTACTGATACTGAAAAAGAAAAATTATATTGAATATAATTATTCAAATAGCCATGACCAAATTTTGCACTGGAGATTCATGACCAAATTTTGTACTGGAGATTTTCATCTTGGACAATTCCCACTTTCTGCTGTATTTTATAAGCAAAATACATCATTTAAGAAACAAATTTCCAACTCAGCAACTGATATTGAACATGAGAAGATATGGAGGCACCAGATACAAATCTAAACTTCTCCTCAAGATCAAATTATGAACTCAAAATTGCTTACCCGCAACATTGCCATCAGCATGGTGAGAAGGGCATAAGATCCTATACCCCCAGAATAAACCTGCATACTTCAAACAACACATGGATTAAACGGTGATCAAAGGCAGGAGAGTTACTGTAACATTTCTTTAGCAAGACCTCATTCAGTTCTCTCTGCTGCAAAAATACTTTCAAGATCAAACATAGAGGTCGCAACGGAGGCCACTTAGATATAGCATCCTGACAGAAAACACAAATTAAATATTTCAAATCCTGAAACATTAAAGTCATTGAACAGATAAATTCATGCTATCATGAATATAGGCAGTAAAAATGTCTATACGAACTAGATACATGACAATCACGTATCAACAACTCAAGAATTCAGATCCTTCACTAAATTCATGGGTGGCAAATCCAGATCTAGATTGTACCATGATGGAAAACTTTTAGGAGCATCTGACTATTAGAGGCATGTTTTAACATGTCTTTTATTCAGCATTGCGTAATTCTCAATGCTTCCATCATGGTAAAGAAGCTTATCTTAAACAGGCTTGCCACTCTAAGCCTCGACGGAAAAACGTGGAAGAGAAATAAGGGACGAACCTTGATGAACTCTGCAGCTTTGGGTCCGTTGTCAACATCAAAACTGCAAGGCATAAATTCACAAATTCATCAACAGTAAGAGATCAAAGGAAAAAAATGCTTTAATGTAAAATTTTATGGAGAAAGACTGCAAAAGAAACAAAGGCCTGATCCTACGAAGTAGAAATAAAGAATCTGAGTACATGTCCTGCCAATTGCATATCTACATGTCAAATTAGCATTAGCACGTATTAATAATAAGACATTAAATAGATGGAACCTCCATCTAATCAATACATGGTGACATCAGAAAATTACAAAGTTTCAAGCATGCATCATACTTCTAGAGAATCACTAGCAATCACAAATTGAATATCTTAAATCAAATCATTACCAAGGCGCTTCTTCAAAAAAAAAAAGAATTGGAAAACGAATTACAATATCAACTAAAAGACAACAAAAAATCATGTCACATACTTAGGGCCCACAAAATCCAGACAATGATTGGACATAATAATGAAAAAAGAAATAAACTAAAGGCGTCCTAAAAGCTTAACTCTACAAAGATTTATCTTAATGCCACAGCTTTTAGCTCTAACTATCTTACATCAACTTAATCATGCACTCATTCATATAGAGCACAAGAAGATGCCTTTTGTTCCTTTCTACCTTGTTTGAAGTTTTGAGTTTTTCACTAGGAAAATTGAACAACTAAACAGACTCTTCTCATATTTGTCATACAGGACTTTCTCTGTCCATGGTTCCAATGCCCATACCTCTTTCAAGTAGGTTTGTACCACGTGTCTTCAATTGGTATCGGTAGGTTATGAAAAAAAAAAAAAAACCTTCCAAATCATGACATCATTTGAAAAATTGAAAATGTGGATTGTGGTAAAAAAAGCACAAGACGTTAACTTGAACTAGAAAAGGGATGGAAGTGACTGAACGAAAAGAATATAGAACCACTAGAGACTGCCAAACAGCCAGGTCTAGGAAGTAAACATATCATATTTGGCATGCATGTTACATGCCGCGAATAGGACTTAAAAGTACAAATGATGCAAATTAACTTCCAAACGAATGATCGAAGAAGAAAATAATTACTTCACCTTATATCGAATGCAACACCACTTTTCTTCTCCACAAATTTAACAATTGGGACACGGGCCTTTGCTATCACCTGCAAAATTTCCAACCGCTTCAGCAAATAGAAGACCAATACCACCAAATACATATAGTAGAACACGACTTTGACATGAACCAAAACTTCACAAAGAGTTCCTCACCTGCATATTTTTTGCAACACCCTTTTGCGACAATGCCCTGGATAGGGCATGTAATCCTAATTGTGGAGTTCTGATACCAGAATCTAGGATCACAACCTAAAAATAGAACACTTTTAGCTTCCAACAGTCCCTAATAACAAAATCTCTTCTAGAAAAAGAACACAATAAATCATAAAAATAACCCACATAACGATGGATAGTATCAGCAGACTAGAACAACTTAAGTACAGCTTCCAGAGCAACATTAATCCAGTAGGGGAAAAGATTGTGCATAGAAAACACTTACTTACATCAATATCACTGGTTGGAAGATAAAGTCCAGTTTGGAAAGACCCAAAAACCTCTACCTAATAAGCATGAAGGATAACATAATACACATAGTTACATAAGTATCAATACGCATGAAGCATGAGCAAGTGTGTACACACACGCACGTGCATGTGTGATTGCATGCTTCTGTGGGTGAGTGGGGATGTGTGTTGAAGGAGAGAGAGAGAGAGAGAGAGAGAGAGAGAGGATGCATACGTTGCAATTAGGCCATATGTATTTAATGACGCCAAAGACAGAATTAACAGCTTCATTCCTCGAGGCTTGTTCTTCTGGAGTTGGTGATAGAAAGTCACAGAAATCCACAATCTCTGCAGTGCCAACACCACAGCACAGTTCAGGTAGTAATTCAGATTCATTCGCCAACAAGCACTCTAGCATGGCAAAGTTTTTTATAGCCAAAACATAAGCGCGTTTAACACAGAACCTCAACCAAGAATGAATGCAACATGCCAAAGGACTAACTAAATCAAAATTTAACTGAAATCATGGAAAAAAACAGCTTTTTCCTAATTAATGTACTATGTGCACCGTCAGCCTGGCTTAAAATTTACGCAAGAGAGGAGTTAACATGCGTTAGAATTTAGTCACGCCATTAACTTGGACACCGATGCCATCCATTCGTACGCGCTCGCTTCACAAGGTCAGCGAACCTCATAAGCTCCTTCTACACCTACATGAACTTGCAGCCAGGGAGACGAAGATATACTGCAAATCAAGCTCAAGCTGCAGAACTACCTTTGTGTAATTGCAGCATGGGGCTCTCGAACCTGCTATTCCCCCGGAACCACCCGCTCTCGAGCCTCGTCCCCGGCTCCCTAGCCGGCGTCTTCGGCTCGGCCACTTCCGCCGCCGCCGCCGCGGGGACCGGAGCAGCCGGAGCCTCGACCGGCTCGGGCTCCTCCGCGTCGGCGCCGACATCGAGGGAGAAGTAGTCCGGCGCAGCGGCGGCATCGGAGGAAGCGGAGGGGAGCTGCCAGAGGGAGACCTCGCTCCGGAACACCGAGTAAGGCTCGCGGTCACCGGGCGGCGAGGGCGCGGGCGAGGGCGAGGGCGAGCGGTCGGCGACCATGGCGGCGGGGGGCGGAGAAAGCGGGCTCAGGGTCTCGTAGAGGTAGCCCTGGGTGGTGGCGATGGCTTCCTCCATCGGCGCCGCGAGGAGTCGAGAGGATCTCGAAGCGCGGAGGAGCGATCAGCGAATAGCTCGCGCAGGTTTTCGAGCGGTTGCCGCTTCTGCAGCTGCTCGTGATGTTTTTGCCTCTTCGTCTTCGCCTTTCTTTTGGGAAGGGATGAGTGTTTTAGGGCTTTTCGGTGTTAACAGGAAACTGCAAATGGGCTTGGGCTTGGGTTTTCGCTGTCAGAAGAAATTTGGGCCCACCGAGATTGTGCAATTTACATACCGCCCCCAAGTTTTTCCATATTCGACCAAAAATAAAAATTTCCATAAATTCCGTAATCCCGTTAATTCGAATTGGAATGATTACACAAATGATCCCGAACTTGGCTCAAGGTGCAATGTCTCTCCTGAACTTAAAATTTGTTCGATCCGGTTCCTGAGCTTTTGACAAATATTCAAACTAATCCATAAACTATATAAAATTATCCAAAGTTATCCTTCCCTAATTTAAGTTTGGGGATTATATTGGGCATTTTCATATAATCCAAGGGTTTAATTGAGCATGGACCAAAAGTTCGAGGACCGGATTGAACAAAATAAATTTCGGCGATGACATGCACATTGAGTTAAAGCTCAGGGACCGCATTACAAATTACAAGTTCGAGAGCGACGTTACACATTGAACCAAAGTTTATGGATCATTTATGTAGTTTTCTCATCCGAATTTGAAATTTTCATTTTCATGACTCTATTACCGAGAAATATTGAAATTTTCTAGTACATATAAAAGCAAATCCACAAAGTAACATCTGATTCACTTATACAGATACTATGTTGTATATCTTATTCTAAATGCCGAAAGAAACAAAGACCAAGGGCATACAGCCACTTCCACTCACATGGGAACTAATAAACATGGTTACCGGCTTACATCCTAGAAATTATTATGAGCTCGGAAATTCTCATATCTACGCGTCGTCGGCGACGGGTACCTTCTGATAAGCTACCGAGTTTCGGAACCTCTTGGGCAGGATACAAGCGCCACAGAAGCGCTGCTGCAAGAAGATGATCGCTGCGAAAACAAGCCCTCCTAAAGGAATGATCACATCCCAAGCAGTCGAATAGAAGTCTCCTCCCGGAGTTCCATAGATGTACGACCCGTACACTTGTGGCAAGTAGCTTTGAGCCCTGTAGAGATCGTAACCGTGCGGCAGCAGCCGAACCAAGGTCATTCCGAGGTAAAAGCAACCTGAAAGGGCCCTCTCAGATGAGTTCCTGAAGACGTTGAGCAGAATCTGAGGCAGGAGAAAGCCATCCAAGATTAGTCCTGCGTAACGTTTCAAGCCTCCCCAGATGGAGAAGCCCTGGCTGTTATTTACAAAACCTGCAGGAGCGGGATCAATAACCGTGTTATCAGACCAGCTGCTCCAGCTAAAGATAATAGCCGCCAGTGCTCCGACGGCATATAACAGCAAAGAGACGATCAAAGCCTTCTTTTCTTGGAACCACAAGCCCGCCCCGACCCCGTCCACCTTTCTTGCGGCCCAAATCAGCTGGAGAAGACGGAATTGCATCAAGAAAGCTATCATTGTGGCTACCCTCACCAACACCTCGTTCACTTCCAGCCATTGACCACTTCCGAGAGAAATGTTCTGCCTGTTCCGATTGTCCAGGAACAAGGCTTCGATATTGAGCACGAGAGGGATCGCTTGGCCTAAAGTGAGAATCACGAGCATGGCAACAGAAACGAAGGGAAGCACCTCGGGGTGCCTTTTCACGTGAAAGATCTGTAGGCCAATGAAGATGCACAAGAATGTATTAGAAGCAAGGACAAGAGAGAGCTCGAGGTCCAACCTCCAGAAAAAGCGCCTCGCATCCTCCTCATAAGGAGCAACGGAAGTCACGTTCAGCCTCTCGAAATGAAGCGGATCGGATCTGTCCCTCGTGCTCTCAATAGTTCCCACAATATAAACTTGCTTTCTCTTCGAATTCAAGGGAGGAAACTGCATTTTGATTAGAATATCACAGTCCAGAGAAATGTTGGCTCGCTGCTCCACGGTTGAGACAACACTTTTACATCCCACCATACATAGGTCACCGGTTTCAGCATCATAAACCCCTTCTGCAGAAATCTCCACTCGGTCATTTGAACTCCAAGACTGATTAAAAACAGCACTTTTGCTCTTGCCCTTCGCATGTTGCAGTCCCGTGAAGCCAATGTGGTACGAGATATTGCATCGGGCCTCGCTGCTTGAGGTTGAGTGACTGTCAACAGTGGAACTCTTATGCCCAATTACAGAAGTCGCTGTATTTATTCTGGAAGCCGGCATGTCATAAGCATATTGCTCATACATTTGGTCGTCAACAAAGAGAGGGTAAGAATATCCACTGCCTATTTTTCCTTCAGAATTCTTGACCAACATGCTGAACCTCATATCCAGAGAGTACCAATTCGGATATCTTTCTCTTCCACTTTTCCGATCATTCTTTCCTGGGCACTGCTTCCTTACACCCTCGGTTTTAGTATACCCATACTTCCATTCTGGAAACTCCCAAAGACTGCTTTCAGTGCCTCGGAGCATAATGTCTGGGAAATAACCTGAATCCTTCTGGCTCTTCTCGCTCCATATGCGACCTGAAATGACGGCTCTTTCCCTGATTGACCACACTCCTGGGAACATCAACTCAATGCGCACCGAACAATCCTCAACACGAGCAGTAGAGAAAGATCCTGCCACGTTGATTTGACAGGCTTTGATCTGCAGTTGGTTCTTATTCTCCTCCCACATCGCCTCTCCAACCAACGTCGAGTTCGGATCGAACTTTCCATAGTACCCGAAGTTGCTATTGTTTGAATATTGCAGCAACACCCGCATCTTCCGTTCACCTTCGGAACATTCGATTTCATAGAGGGACATCACAGGGGGCAAGTATCCTGAAGGGCCCGAGACGGGTGTGCAGTGTTTGACAGGACTACAATCAGGTGCATATTTAAGATAGAGTTCTCTGCCTTGGTACTGGAAAGCCGAACAGAAGCTTCCACTCCGGGGTGCTAAACCCGGCGAAAGATTGCTCTTCCCATTATTGAGTTTCCCAGAAACCAAACTGTACTTGTAATTTATCCGAGGAAACATCAACATTGATATGGCATCAAAATGATTCTTGTCATCTGAAGGACTCAAACTCTCCAAAATGCCAGTAAATAAGCTAGTGACACTAGCAGAATTGTTTACATTATTGAGCTTAAGCGCAACATCAAGATTGAGAGAGTCACCTCGTCTCGAGAGAGAGGACCCAACCATACAGAGCTTCCCCGAAGATTCCGACCAGAAACCTTCTAACTGGAAAATGATGGAACTCCTAGTCCAGCGCCGACCATCGGCCGCCCTTACAGATGTGGCTAAGTATGTCTGACCATACCCGTAGTAGTCTCCTCCATCATAGTAGTCGTAACCCGAGATTTGGATTCTCAGGTTTGTTTCGACCTTGAGCACCCCTTCGCGATCGGTCTTGTAGACGTTGCGAACACGAAATGAGACGGAATTGGACGTCCTAGAAGAGGAGGGTCCTAGAATGTTTTCGCCACCAGTGTAGTAAGCAGCTTGATGATAGCCGGAGAGTGGCATGGTGGCTCGTGAATACATGTTGGGAGCGGCTTCGGGGACAATTGAAGCACATTGGTCGGAGTAAGAGATTTGTTTTGCAGCTGCATGCCAAGATGGGTTCGTGCTCATGGAGAGAGAGATGCATAGCAGAGCGAAAACCCACGCTGGCCCGAGAGATCCAATTTTAGTAGCCATTTGGTGAGGAGGAGAAATTGTGAGGAAGACGAGGTGATCGGTGACTATTTATGTGGTGAGAGGAACTTGATAACAGGACTTTTGAGGACCATATTTTTTGGCTTTATTTACAAAAACTTCGTCTTCTGATTGAGAAGAGATATAAGCTAGAGGCCCAGTGGATGAATTATGGGTTTGATGTCCCAGCTGGCAAAGACTTCTGTATGTTGACTCTGCATCTGCTACAATACAAGACATGGCGTGCAAAAGATAAGATTCACCACCAATAGGGATATCAACTCTCAAGCTTTTTTCTCTTCTTTTGCAGAAAGAAGTCGAGGTTTCAAGTTGACGTTCCAGTTGAACAAGGATTTCCATTCACCAAAATGGCTAATGATCATGAGAGTGCATCCACTCATGCCTCCCTTTGATCTTTTGTACGTTTGATCTAAGATCATCTTTTTATTTCTCGATATCTCATTTATCTTTCAACTTAGCCAGCGGTGTCTTAGCCCAGACCCATGAAACCTAGAATGCAACGAAATCCTGTATACTCATCACAAATTTACCTTCATATGATATCCCGTATCTTTAAATAAAATGTAATTCATACGATACTTATGCCGCGTTCAACCAACAATCGTCTAAACATTTACTTTGAATTTGAAGCGGTATTCATTATCATAACCACGTCCAAAAATCATGATAACTATAGACAGCTCCTTTATTCATTCGTACTAAGTAATCCCGTCGCATCAAGTAGAAAATTGAGTACCGATTTGAGAGATCTCCTAGCCTTTTGCCCCGTCGCTTAGGCAAATGGATAGGGCTTGCATGGACAAGGCCCGAGCAGCGGATTGAACAGGGCAACGCATCATAGACGGTGTAAATGTCATTTTCTCTTGGAAAAAAACACAGAATGGCGTTGTCGCTTTTGTCACGCGGTTGGAATGGAGCCACGAAGTTATTGCGTGGATGACGAGGCGTGCGAAGACTTCAGCAGTCGAGGGTCGAGTCAACGTCAACGGCGAAGACGAGGAATTTTCCACTTCGAACCAAACGCGACGGCAAGGAAGAACGCGAAAATTCCAAGGCGAACTTTTCCAAAGTCGCCTTGGAGTGGAGCCCGTCTCCCATCTACTCTTATTGCAGTGGGAGAGACCGAGGATAGGCATTAGGAACGGAAGAACCCCAATTTTGTTTCCATATACTAACATATTAAGAAACTGCTAATTTCGCCGAGACAGATTAATCCAATTCGCTAATGCCAGACCATTCCTCCGAAAGCTCTAGGAGACTATGGAGAACACGGTTAGATTAGTCGAGTACCCAAAGAAACCTAAACGCCTGCTATATGAAAAATAAGAATAGAAATTTCAAAAGTCCCAATTCTGTATTGGTGATGAAATTATTTACGGAGGCAATAAACTACACAAATACAGAGAAAGCAAATGAACATTCCTAATCCCATCATAGATTTTTGACAAAAACGAGAGCAGACAGTTCAATATATCAGAACAGCATCCGGATCAATTTAATAATGAGGGGTAAAATGATCAAATGGCATGCTGAACAAAACGCCACAGTGATCAGAGTAAACCCATTATCAAGAGACACCAAACTGCTACATTCTATTAGGATCAATCACGTGGTCCAAACTCGTTTACCAATAATATGACAGAAACATAGGAAACATGCTGGAAGAACGCTTGGCGAGCACGGTCCAGGGAAATAGATGACGACAGCAGAATAATTTAGAAGTACGATTGGAAGGATTAATGAGTAGCATATCAGCGATCAGCGGAACAGAACATCTTCTATATATATGTTATCATCAAAGGTGAATTCTATAACTCATCCATATCTACACCTATGTACATTGTCCAAAATCATCCGCAAAAACATCCAGCAAGTTACTGATCCCTAGTCCAGAAGAACCTTAATCTGTGTTGCTACCGGAAAAAGTTGGTCTCAATCAAGAAGTTATTTGGATATTCACTCCATCACCGGAGCCGGAGCCGGAGCCGGAGCTGGAGCTGGAGCCGGAGGAATAAATTTCTCCAAGTCCTTGATCCCAAGTCTCCTGAATTCTTTCACCAGAAGGCGAATATACTTAGACACAGTATCCTTAAAGGCGCCGGAGCTGGTGCGGGAGCTGCCCCTATGATCTGCATCAACATCTTGTACACCACCTTTAAGAAGGCATCCAACCTGAGCACCTTCTACGTATGCTTTACAAGCCATCAGAATGTCCGAAGCGCACTTGAAGAAATGACCCACAACAAGGTCCTCAAAATGCTGCAGCCAGAAATGAGAATTAAATTGCAGCTAGATTTAAGAGGGACACATGCATCTCTATAGTTAGCCAAAAGAATGTCTAGAATCCTAATACAAAATCCAAAGACTCACTTAAAACAAATCGCTAAAGATATTGCATTTCAACGCCAAAAAAGAATTGAAAAAGCCACACAGGGAATAAATGCAGAACATCGCAATAACATGAGACAAACTTAAACATGTAAAAGATTTCAGGGCGCTCCAACTCTCAAATTTCTTCCAAAATTTAGTAGACTTCAGAGAAGAAATTGTGGGAGGAACTCCCAGGATTGTGTGTGACCAAATAACTTTCCTACTTTGGAAGTTAGCGGGGGTATAAACCGAATTAAGCAAGGCCTTTATTGCAAACGCTGTAGAACTGCAAAAAGAACCAGCAAACATCCATAAGGTCAGTCCACAGTCAATTTCAACTTGACCTTTTATTAGTACAAATACAACACCAGAGTAAAAGAAATTTCAGAAAAAGCAAGACCTGGTGCATCTCATATTAAACTTCTTATGAAAAAATAAAACAAGACTCCACAGCAAGATGCCCGCTGCAGCCAAGCCAGGAAAAACTGGTCTACAAATCTGAACAGACATGCATAATGAAAGATGCCAACTAACTTGAATAAAGTGTGAAGCACCTAACCATAATTGAAAAAAGAACCAATGTTACATAGCTGAATGCACTTCAATTAGCCTTTTTTAAGAGGAAAATATGATGTAGTATTCATAAATCGCAAAGATGTACAAAGGATTCTCCAAAATTATTTAAAACTACTGTTCTTCTCAAACAAAAAAAAAACACTCCAAATACTCGTCAAGAAATCTAATTTCCAAGCCATAGATGTTAACGATCACTCCTAACACTCCACAACCACAAAACTATGCAACTATAACCGGTTGTTTCCATCTATATGTTTACTCAGTTGAAGGAGACACATGCAGGAATCTTACCATGTCATCATTTTTATTAAGTTGGTGGAAAAAATAAAAGGCTAGCCACCGCAAAATACTAAGCAAAATCGCCACCTTCAGTCTCTAATGGTGACAAAAAATAAAACAGCCAACATAACTACTATTATCGAGCAGATATGCCTCTCCACGTCAAAGGTCCAACATAAGAACATATCATTCGAGAAGCACACCAAAAATAGTATGGTACCAAATAAACTCGAGGACTCACAAGCAGACTTCCTCACCATATACAATTTGGAATTTCATAGACCTAGAAGTCAAGGAATGTGAACAAACACCATGTCACAGATATATTGATATGCAACATTGGCAAGTCCCAACATCACATTTGGCAATCACAATAATCTTATGTAATTGTCTAAGGTAAGCAAGTACCATATTTGGGCCCTGTAGTTATAATCATATCCGCGGAATATGCACATAAACAAGTGTTACCTTAGGAGGCCTCTTCATTGTATATGTCATTGTTCTCAGCGATAGGATGAATGTATCTTCATTATATTGCATGGCTGTTGATTCTCCCTGCTCCGTGTTCATTGACCTCTCATATCCAGGCTCATTAAAATAGGGCTTTGAGTTTAATATAAGCCCCTGTATTGATACCAGAACTTGCAGCGCAGTTGAAACGCCAGGAATCCACTTCTCATTCTTGTGAAGACCAGACCAAGTGCCAAGGAGGCTGAGGCACACCTTCCCACAGTTATACAGATTTGGATTGATGCGAAGCCCACCAGAATGATAGTGAACTTTCTGAAATTGAGATCCTTAGAATCAGTGTACAGTACACACGAAAAGATGAAATAAATATAAAACACCTCTTTCAGACACATACTGGAGGTACATTAGGATAACCGGAAGGGAAGGAAACATCAAAGAAGAAAAGACCGTCATGGTAAGGGGTGCCTTCAGCTCCAATGATAACAGCCCTCAAGAGATCCATTCGTGTTTCATAAACCCTTACAAAAATGGTATCTGTGAAGGTAATAACAAGCAAGGAAAAGAGTCAGAACATGGTCTCCACTGCTGCTGAGGCAGCGAAAGGCCAATAAGTCCCATATAGTAACCCAGCTTCATTCTTTTTTTCTTTGTTTGATAAGTAATACAGAGAACCTTGTTAAATCAACTACTTAGGTACATCAGTTCCCCATCTTCATTTTTTCCATAGGCTTTGCCTTTGCCAAAAGTAAATTATATAAGATGCTAATTGATATTATCCTCGATCATGCAAATAATATAGCAACATCAGAACATTGAAGGATTTATTTTAGAGAGTCTTCCCCCTCAAAGGGGCAATTAACCACAAAGATCCCAAGAAAGAGGTAATTACAACAGTGAGAGACACAACCCCAGACCTGGCAAATCCTTCTCAAGAATCTTCCACTCCTCCTGTATTCTCTTGGCCCAGTTCTTCGAAGGCTGTGAGGCTGATGAAGTTAGAGAACCGTATAACTTACAAATTTTCGTCAAAAGAGTTACTTAAAATATGTTTTAGAGTACTCACTTGCTTCGCTCCACTGCTATCACTTGTATAATAATGATCAGCATGATCTTGAACAGTGTCGAATTGTTTAAAAAGCTCGAGCTTTCTCATAACATCCTCTTCAACGCCATTACCTTGAAATTCTGTCAAATTATCAGGACAATTGCCGTCTTCGTCTTCCATGGGAAGGGTATGTACAGAGGATTGAAAAGGCGACACATAACTAGAATAAGCAGAATGAAGTTTATATGATTGACCCTTGATATGCTTAGGATGGCCCATCATCCATGAATTAAATGCCTCTGATCC
This sequence comes from Syzygium malaccense, assembly GCA_031216405.1. Classification (NCBI taxonomy): domain Eukaryota; kingdom Viridiplantae; phylum Streptophyta; class Magnoliopsida; order Myrtales; family Myrtaceae; genus Syzygium; species Syzygium malaccense. The sequence goes on along the minus strand of CM062258.1, from coordinate 2,695,485 downwards.
AGGAGTAGGGGCATGTGTGCCTGTTTGAAAAGGGAATGCAGAGACAAATGAATAGCTTGAACCACTAGGATTGTTTCCGCTGTTGTTGATAACTTCGCCCCATGGAGGAGGCTCAGCTCCAGATGGAGGCTTCATGAGATTGAATTTATTTACAGCACTGGATTTAGAAGAGCTGCCAGATGCATCTGGCGTCTTCTTATTTCGAAAAGGCTCAAAAAGGCGCCGAGCTTTAAATGATTCCAATCCAAATGGCAAGCCCTTGGAATTGCCACTACGTTGTGAAGCAGCACGATTCTTTTTACTTTGGCCATTCTGTGCGAATAAATAAGGGGTTGATGTATCCATCGAAGTAGGATGACTCGCTGAGTTGACTTGGCCTGGCAGACCATGACTGCTAACTGAAGTATGGTTCACCAGAGTTTCCACAGGCTCGGTCAAGCCAATATGTTCAAACTCCTGGAGGCTCAATGAGGCCTTGGTGTGTATCGGAGAGCTTGAACCATTCAAACTACTTCCACCACCAGACTTGTTTTTATACTTGGGGAGATCCGACAACCAAGGTATAGGTGCTTCCACACCTGGAGGTATATCCATATTATCAAAATGAGCTTGCAGGGTATCGTATTCATCAACATCCAGGTAATCTTCAAAAACGTCCATGTAATCATCATCAAAAGAAGATGGATCATGGCCATCCAGATTTACAAAGGCATGTGAATCCTGCGCTAAAACGTCAAGCGGAATGCCCCCGTTGATTGATCCATCAGCACTACCATTGACACCATGAACAGGAGGGGTGCCAGCATCCTGTTGAATCCAATGTTAAATAAAACAGAGACATGAGCGAAAGAATTTTTACAGACATCGAGCTTTTGGAAGGGTCAATTTCACATCGACTAAATCAAATTATCACTTAGGATCCCCCGGACACTAAGCTTCAAAATATTCTGAGAATATCACTCAAGTTCATTATTTCATATCAAATCATTGCATCCAGCTTTATTAAGTTTCAAATGACCGTCACCAGGCATAATATTGGACGAACAGGGTGCACGTGTTGACATGGCAAACGTAAGCCCTAAGAACCAAAAGAAAGTGACGGCCACCCAAATCCACGTGCCAACTATAGATTCGGCCTTGGGGTACTGTCAAAGGAGACCAAGTATGATTAACAGCCAAATCTAGGGAAGATTTGGTCCACACTTTTTGCCATTTGGTACAGAAATGAAATATCAAGTCCGTGGACTAATAGGATCAAAACAAAATTCAGCAATCCAAGTGATAACTGAACAGTTAAACAACCCAAAGTGCAATTTGACAGAGGCAGAATAGAAAACGATGTCATATGATATCATAGAAAAAAGTTAGGAATTAAATGACAAGAATCAGAATCACGTACCCCTACTTGACCATTGCAGTAAGCATCAACATCAATCACCGCTTTGCCCTTCCTCGTGGCATCAACTTTTTTATCAATGACCACAAGATCAGCACAATCATCATCGTTGTCAATATCAATTACTTCATGGAAAACAACCTGCACGGCGGTTTATGGAAGTGTGATTTGCCCATGCTTAAAGATAAGAGCAGCATAAAATAGCAGTACAAAGAAAATGCCGCCATAAATACCACGTTACTAGAAAGACGAGCAGCTTAATGCTGTTTTAAAAAGAGTAACCAAGCACCACCAATGAGTTTCTTTGAGCAGCTTTAATATAGCAAGATTACTGGAGAGATGCAACTTCATTGACACTAAAGGATTTAAGGTGAAGCACTTTAATACATCAATGAAATGAGGGAGCCGTGTTACAGGAGCTAGAGCCTAATGCACATTGTCAACTGACAAAATCTTGATTGTAAATCCTTTGCGACAAGCTTCACAGTTTTGTTACCCGCATGTGTATATAAATAGTGCCATGGGAGTGTCGCGTGTTGGAAAGACGACGCTTCCTGCGTTTGGCTTTACGTTGGAATACATAACAAAAGAAGTTCCCTTTGCCTAGAAGTCAGACGAAGCCTCACTTAGGTTTAAAAGGGATAAACTATTCCTTCTGATTAGAACTTAAAGGACAAGCATTTAGGCCCATGCATTCACCGACATGCTGCTTACATTGACCTATACATTTTAATCAACAATTAGATTAACCCTCCCCATTCCCAGGCTAAGTGTAAGACCTTGGTGCTCAAAAAATATTCAACATCTCAATCCAATTTCAAGAATAGGCATAAATACAAAGGACATCATACAATAAAAGGAAAACGAACTTCAAATAGTTCAGCAGACAAAGTAAAAATGGCCAGTGATATTTCCCAATAAAATCAGAAGCAGGAAAAGCTCGATAGAAATTTGCTTGAAGAGTTGTTGACAGGCTTGACAGTTCCACATCCTTATCTGGAACAATAATCCGGCCACCACAAAGTGATTCACACTGAGAACTTTCCCATTACCAAAGCCTAGCATAGAATTAGCCCTTTCGCATTCCATCCAGTTCCACAACAAAGACAAATACTGAGAAGGGGGTGGGGTTCCAATGTCTAGACCCTACAACAACATCATCTCACAAATCTCCTCCTAACATCCATTCTACGGAATTAGAAGAAAGCGTGAATTGGCTTCTTTAACTTTTTAACAGCATTCATGAATCTCCTCTCCCAAGTTGATATCGAGAAAACCCCAAAAATACCACCTTGCAACGTTGCTAACCCAAATTTCAATCAACCAGACACAAAAGAAACGCAAGATTGATGCGAATTTCCATCATCGTACGGCATCTAGTTCGCCCAGCAGCCAGGGAAAAAAAACTAGAGGAAAAAAAAAAGAGAGAGGCTCCACTCAATAATTGCAGCCCCAAACCCCTCGACACAGGTCACGCGTATAACACTCGAGAAGCGATCGGAGCGGCCAGAATCGAGCGAAAAGAAGGACGATCGAGCGAACAATCTCGCTGATCGAAGCGAATTCACACTCAAAACGCACAAAAGGGCAAAAGTAGAAAAAGGAAAAAACTTTCGCTTTCGATTTCGATCGAACCTCTTTCTGCTTGGGCTCCTTGGAGGGGCGAGGGACGGGAGGCTGGATTTCGACGACGTCGGAGTCCATGAACGCACCTGGCCTCGAGAACGCTCGCTTCCTGTACGGACACAGAGAGAGAGAGAGAGAGTGCGTGAGACGAAATTGATCGGACACTGAAGCGAGCGAGAGTGTGCGCGCGTGTTTGTGCGCTTGCGTGCGGGGTTTGGACTTTAGCGGAGAGAGAGAGAGAGAGAGGAGAGAGAGAGACTTGGGATTGTGGGGAATGAGGGCATCAAGCGGCGGCGGCTGCATGAACGGCTCGGCGATCGGCGGCCCGGGCGGGCGGGGGAGGGGGGGCGGCGGCGGCGCCGTCCAGGAGGCGTCCTTCCGGTACCGGGGAGATTCGATTCCGGCGGACGACGACGGCGACGATTCCGTTCCACAGTGAGCGAGAGAGAGAGAGATGGAGAGGCTTTTCGGCTTCGCGCGTGTCTGGGCTTCCGGAGAGAAGAAGAAGCAGGAAGAAGAAGAGAGAGATCGAGGAGAGAGAGAGAAAAGACTCCGAGTAGAGAGATAGAGAGAGAGAGAGAGGTCCCCCAATTTTGCTGAAAACCCACTGCGTCTACCCCTCCTCCCTCTTCTGCGTATTTCGCTCCGTTTCGGGTTTTGGTGGGGGGAGGTTGGGGTGGGGGGCCCGATCTCCTGCGCCCGCGCCCACGCGAGCCCGGGCCCCTGGCGGTCCTTCGATTTTTTGGGGGCGGACGAGATGAGGGTGATCTCTTTCCCTGTTCTCGCCTGAGCGTTTGCCTTTTCGCTTTCCATGCACGTGACGGCGAGGATCTACCTGGAAGGATATATATTCTCGTATTCTCGAGATTTCCCTTTCTTCGGTATAAGGACAGCAATATCTATGAATGCGTTCCTTATTTTAACGTGTCGGTACTATAGACCTATCAAAATAAATTATAAACTCATTTCTTAACTAATATATATAAAATAGATTATAAATGGGCTAGTTATATTTAGTAAATTGGTCATAAATGGGTAGAAATCTTATATTAGTGTTAAATGGGTCGTAAATAGGTCATAAATGAGTTTACAACTGATTTAAACTCAATGCATTTCTCTCACCCTCACTCAATCTTGCATTCACTCATTCCGCACTCTCATTTCAGCTTGGGTATGAATTTTCCTATATTTAATTAAATATGGAAGTATTTTAGCAATATGGATCTAATCGGGTATGAGTTGGGTATGGGTCGGGTCGGGTATGGGTCAACAAAATTGCATTGGGCATAAATTGATCATAAACGGATTAATGGGTCAATCTGGGTCGGACCATTTATGACCCGACCCAAACCCAACCCGACTCATCTATTTGACAGGTCTAAATAACTCACAAGAAATTTTACGTCCCAGTAATTCCGAGATTTGGACATGGACCAAGATGAAGCCGTGTGTTTAAGGACATGCTTACGGTCGTTCTTTCGCTTTTATAATATCACGTGATTTTCTGGACCGGGTTGATCAACGCGATCTCGATATAATCAAGCGTTGCTTAATCAACGATGATTAAGAGAGGAGCAGGGGTGGGGGGTGGGGTCGCAGCTGCGCTTAGCTGCGGGGGGGATGTACCGGAGCGCAGCCTAAACTTGGCATGCAAGCTTGTGCGTGTGATCTCGCGATATACATGCGTGTGCGAATATCGATTTCTTTTTTCCTTCCCTTTTTTTTTTCTTTTTTACCGGAAATAAAAGGGCGATGCGTATCTCGCGTTTCCCGACCGTCGGATGCGATTGGCGTCGCTCGGCACCCGCGCCCCACGCCGATCGCATCGACGGACGCGATCGCACCGGCGTGTGGGGCCCACCGATCGAAAGTAAGATTAAAAAAAAAAGGAAAAAGAAGAGGAAGAAGAAAATAATTTGCGGGAAACGGTCAAAGATGGCCCGAATTTTTTCCACGGGAAGGGAAGGGATTTATGGGTGGGACCCGCCGAGGTTTCGCGGAATACTATGAATCGGATAAAGTTCTGTCTTTTTTTTTTGGCTTTTGGTCCCGGGGGGAAAAACCAAATCTCTTTTTTCCGAAAACATCCCACGTTTCCTTCCCTTTCCTTTCCGCTTTTTTCAATTTCCGGAGGAGGAATTTGATCCGAAGAACGACGCCGGAGAGAAAACACTCGCGTAATCGCCCTTCAAATCTCCTTCGTTGACCAAACCCGCATCAAGTCAAACCGTTTCGCTGTTGAGGAAAGATCGGCGCGGTTTCGAACGGATTGGTATGAAATTTTGGTTCGACCGTCTGTGTTTTTGGCATATGAAGGGGGGGGAATGCGATGATGTGATCTGGGGTTTCTTGGATGTTTTTTTTTCTTGATGGAGCCCACATCGTTTTTGCATTTGGCACCTAGGGGATGGTTCTTGCAAGCTCTTCGTTTTGGGTCAACGACATTGGAGTGGCTCTAAAGCCCATTTGGCCCAGCCAAAGGACAATCTTGGGCCCAAAAAAGGCGGTTGGACCAACATGGAATTTGTCTAGTGAACGTGGTCCAGTGGCCACTTTTTGGCCCATGAATCAATCTGGGATCAAGGTTCATGGACATGGTATGGACAACCCAAACCCCAATCATCAGATTTGCTAGAGACTCTGCCTAAAGTTGAAATAAGAAAATTTTTTCCATTTTTGAATATCTTATATGGGGTACCATGAGATCAGTCAGTATATTGATCTTGTGCATGCACATAGGCACGTACAAATCTGTAAGTATAGACATAGACGGAACATTTTGGAATATTACATAGACCTCTAATGCATTTATTTCTTATATCATCAAGCACCATCTTTACATTTCAAAACATACTCGAACAAATCCGAAATCTACATTGATAAAGTGAAAATCCAATGATGAGGGCATGGTAATTTGAAATGGAGGACGTCGTTAGCCTATGCGTAGGTGTGAGATGCAACTTGAAATCCAATACAAAAAATGAGGACGGTAATTGTAAAGGGCCGCGCTTTTTCCACTCACTATTTGACTAAAACAATTCTCGATACAATAATCTGACTATATTGCCCTTTTGTGGGTCCTACCTTTTAGCATCCCTCTTCGGCTAGTGATCCAAGAAAGCGTTCCATTTTTCTTGTCTGGTGCCCTTGTTATTTATTGATTTCCATTTCTTTTCTTTCACTTTCCTTCACTTCTTTTCTTCTCCCGTTCTCTCTCATGCACTACTCAAAGTAATAGAGAGGCAGAGAAATGAAGACTTCCATGCTTGTGTAGGCGGAGGTGGCTGAGCAAGTCCTCAAGAACCACGACAGCACCTTCTCGAGCCGCTTGGATAAAAGCTCTGCGTCACATGTCTTACGGCAACAAGGGGATCGTGTTCATGGAGAGTGGCGCATATTGGTGGGGTATGAGAAGATTGTACACTCTGCATCTAATGAGCCTGGCAAAGGTTGAGTCGTTTGCACCGATGGGGAGGAGGAGTTGGGAAGGGTGATGGAGAGGCTGAGGGTGACGGTCTTGGGGCATATACTCTCCGCAATCCGAAACACTTTATCGAAAAACCCTTCTTTTACACAAGGAATCAGTGAGGCAAAATCAGCGTTGCTCACAAGCAAGTCCTTTTAGCATTTCATTACATCCTAGAGCTTGAGAATCAATTTCCATGCCTTCTCCCCATCTAGCTATTGAAAAAATCCATAGACTGATGTGATATATTCCAAAGAATTGAGCCTTATACCATCTTCAACCATTTCATCAAGCAGCTTCTATGCAGCCCTCATCTAGCCCACGGCATTACCCACTGATTAAAGTAGTGTAAGATACGTAGCTCGGCCGATGCCCTTGCTCCTCATATCTAGAAACACCTTATGCCCATAACCTAGTCTCCAAATATAGCACCACTAATCAATCAAGCAGTTAAAATTAGTCAAGGAACACATATTCCGAGCTAGACATCAGCCAAACACCTAATGACCCACAACATGCCATGTGGTTCGCAAGAATCGAGTAAGGTCGCGACGATCATGATCGTCGCGACAACATAACAGACGAAACGAAGGAGAGACAACCGATGATGGGCCTCCTCGAACCATTTTGGCATCGCAAAGAGCGTGAATTACTCTGCTAAGGTTAAGCGAGTCGGATCGGTAGCCCCGGCGGCGATAGTGGCCAAGGAGGCGGTGGCCTTCGTCGACGTCCCAGTGGGCAGGTTGACGTGGCCCTGATTAGGATATGCGAGCACAAGGACATGACCTTTCTCATTCTTCATTTCTCTGGCTCTTGAGAGAGACCGGAGAGAGAAGAAAGAAAATTAAGCTAAGAGGATATGGGACCCACAAAGAAAAGAAATAGAAAATCAATTAAAAAAAAAAAGGCACACCACATAAAAAAGGGAACATTTTCTTAAATCACTAGCTTAGGGATGGTAAAAAATGAGATCCACAAATAGTAATATTGTCATAATACTGTGTGAAGTATTTTAGTCAAAAAGGAGGTGGAAAAAGCGTCATCCTTCTAATTGCAAGAAGTGAAGAGGATGTTTGACAGAGAGAGAGAGGATCATATTCGTAACTTTCACTTCATAAGATATGTTATCTTAAAGTGCAACTAATATCGGAGCGAATATATATAAATATCGGAGTGCGGAGTGACGTAATGAAATTATGAGGAACAGTAGAGGGGAACCTCCCTCGACCTTTCTCTGTTCCACTATGCATGTTCATATTTTACTCGTTGCTGGTGCTGTTGCATATAGCGAGAGCGATAAAGACCAGAGAAAAGGGAGACATTGTGCAGACCACAGGACATGGGAGCTCTTATCTATACACTCATTGATCCCACCAGTCCATGATCGTCATGCTTAGTCTCCAGCCTATGGTCTCTATTGTCAAATGGATCACATCATACAAAAAAGGAAAAGAAACTTGGCCTTCAATCGCTATAAAAATCAATCACCCTCGAAAATAAAGCTATTCCTATTCTGGGCAGAGAAGAAAGTGATGCCTCAGACCGCCTTCTTTTTCCCGTAAATCTTAAGGATACGTTTTGATCTGTTCAAGCTATCTGATAGAGGGAATTCTTGGTGATTAAACTCTAATGCTACAATGATTTTGTAGAGGAGGTCACAGACCAGTCGAGCACTTTCGGTCCTATGTCGAATTGGGGTATCCTCGAAACGCAACGATACGACAAGATAGTATAGTTCGGAGACGATGGCACGAAGATGAGAGTGGAAAATGCTCAAATGCCTGGGAATATTAACGCTTTCTTGGCAGACGACAGAGTTTTTCTTAGAAAGAAATGGACTGAGAGATACGCGTGTGCATACACAACATCTGCCTTTCTCAGATTCCCTTCTTTGCTATTTACCCAGACATCTTTTCATGTCGCAGGAGAGCAAAAGGAGTAGTATCGAAGCCACAGTTGGATGGATAGAACAGAACTCAACTAGAATTTATGCTTTACGTACGCACACACCACAGCATCTGGAATCCATGTTCTCTGTGGCGTTTGATTTAGGTTTGAGTTCAAAAGGAGGACAGGCATAAAACGACACTTGTCCCCCCCGTTTGAATAGCTCGTAGATGCCACGACAATGATAATTTCATCGCACTGTAAACTATCCAAGGTCGACGAACTTGGAGTTCATCGACATGGCACAATAAACTTGTTCTATGACTGATGTGCCCAATACAAAACGACCTACGTTCTTGTTATATCGAAGCTTAGAATACAAGATCGACCCAAGTCGATCCATCTTCACGTCGTTTCTGCGGTATGTGGACAGGGAACGAGTCATCTTCCTCCATGGAAAAATCCAAACCAAGAAAAAATCAAGCTGGCTGCTTGCCGGGTTTCGACAAAGTGGGTGGCCAAAATGGGGAAAGCGATAGTCGCTGAAGATAAGAGAGGAGCGCAAGTCCATACCTGATCTCTCAACCCCAAAAGAATTCTGATGTGGACATGAGCGGAGGAAACGAGGCCACCCCTCCATTATTAAGATTCCTTTGGACGGGTCTTCAATGGCGTGTGCTACTCTCATGCCTAGTTTGGGTCCCACGCGGGCCATTCCCATGGCCCCACATCGACAGGAACCTCCACCGGAGCCTCCTGATCTCTCATCTATAAATACTGAGCTATAGCAGAGCTTGGAGATATAGCAAGTCACATAGCTAAGCAGAAACCTTCACATACAAGTTCCTAAGCTCATCTCCTGTGTTCAAACTCGATCACCATGTCGGACAAGTGCAGCAACTGCGACTGCTCTGACCCGAGCCAGTGCACGTAAGTACTCGCTATACAATTTCCATCGGAAAACTGAAATCATCATATAGCCAAACGTGGTGCACTCGGCTTTGACAATCCGTGAAACATTTGTTTTCGTCTGAAGCTGTGATACACATGGTTCTGCTTCCCAAATATCTGCACTACCTTTGTGTTTCATCAAAATAGACTTGGTTATTAAGCTGGAAGTGAGAAGCGTGTTAGGGGTTCTTACATATGTTTTGCATTTATACTTGCAATAAAAACACTATGCTTCTTGGTTACAGGAAGAAGAGAAGCAGCGACGCTGCTGATATCGTGGAGACTGAGAAGAGGTACTGTTCTGCTTCGAGAACTAGAGTTTTTAAGGGGTCAATTCATATACAATCTCCAACACCTGGACTAAGTTACACAAGTCCTCATCGAAATTCCTGGCTAGTAAACTAGCTCTTATGGAGGATATGAGGAGTCGTCCAATATGTAAATGGATAAAATTCTTGATTTCTAATTCCCAAATTCACGTGATGAATTTCCTTTTTCTTTTCTAGGAATAAGTAAGATGGTTCTAGTATTGTTGTGGGCGGAGACCTGTAACTATGAGAACGCACCCTTGTAAAACACAGCAACAACGATAAAGGAGCACTATGAATGACAGTAGAACTTAATTCGAGCAAGACAATCATTAATGTGAAAGATCTCTTTCTACACAACTCTAAAGAAGAAAACCTGAGATTTCAGACTTGCTGAGGACAAAAGGGTTTGAACTTTTTAAATTTTTTTCTCCTGAAAGTCGATTACCTGGTTTAAGTGCCCCGCAAATGATGACTATCCTTTTTACCTTATTTGAGTGTCAAGATAGGTCATCACCACTTGTGTTCAGTTTCTGATGGTTGCCTTACTGATGCAGCTACGTCGAGACTGTTTTCATGGATGGTCCGGCCGATGAGAATGATGACAAGTGCAAGTGCGGCAGCAACTGCGCCTGCACTAATTGCACCTGTGGTCTCTGAGCACAGAAGCCCGATGTTATATGCATGTTCCGTGGAAGTTACTAATTATGTGGTTGTGATGTGATTTTAATGTCGTCCGTACTGTCCTTTGTGCTTCTTCTGATGCATCTGCGGCATGGCAGATGCTTCACAAATAATGTCGTGTAATACCATCTTTGTGGCTTGATTATAAATGAACCGATATTAGTATAAGCTCGACTTCTGCCTTTAATTAATTAGTTAGTATGATGACCTCTCGATTTGTTAATACAATATCTGTGCCTGCGTGATGAGTGAGCATCTACGGTGATGTGAAAGGTGCTAAAATTCAAACCTTAAGCTTAAAGGTATTTCACATACAGAAGATAAAATCGTCGAGATCGTACTATCAAATATTATTTCCAAAGCCTTAATGATTGACGAGCGAAAATCAGGAGCAATAGATGATGATTTCAGAAACTCTGGATGCTTCCTTTTAAGCTTTTCCTGGCCCACACAAAAGTAAGTTGAATAATCTGGAAAGCAACTAAATTTGTGGTTGCACAAGCTAGAATTCAATTAAGAGAAGGACAGAGAAAGGAAACCGAGGAAGAAACAAAAGAAAGAAAAGAAAAGAGATAATTGTTAGCATACCCTCATTACAGGTCAGACATGTCAATATGAAAGACACAGGACATACTGTCATTATTAGCCAATGCAAAAAATGTCAATTGCGACGGAAGGTGAAAACATGTATGAATTTCCCGTTTAATGATGCCTCGTCTCTCTTTCATTAGAAGTAAATCCACCCAGAAAACTCATGAGAACATGCCAAGAAGTCGGCCACCAAAACTGACAACGCAACACGAGAAGATGAAAACAAATCAAAAGCAACGCAATAGGTCAAGTTTGCGCTACTTCATAAGCACACCTCACAGAAAAAGCAGAACATAAATAGATACATGAGAGAATAGTCCGAAGGTCATGATCAGGCAATCAACCATATCAAACCAAAAACATGCGTAAGCCCGCATATATATTGCATTTTCATTCCATCAATACGTTGTAAATAATATCAGCTCATTCCATACGTCTTCAGCTTAGCTGCTTTAAGACATGAAAGCCCTCCACTCGAAAGCATTTGAGATGAGACTCAAATACTTTATGCATGCATCTTCTTCATTGTGCTGCAAATTGCATTCATCTCTTAGCCATTTCAGTGTCAGGACCAGAACAGTATCTTTTTCTTTACTAGATGCTGCTGGCTGCTGCAACTTGTTTATGTTTTGACCCTGCGAGCTCAGGCCGAAGAAGCACTCCATAGGGAAACTCCATCCATCATTGAACTTGAGAAACCAAAAAGCAATGACAGAAACTGCGTGCAGATTTCAAAATTAACAACAAAAAGAAAGTAGATATGTGCTGGCTTGAGAAAGCAGGATATATCAGAAATCGAAGCAACTGACTTGATAAAGGGGTCCCCTTGTCCTCAAGAGAGTAGGATTATTTAAGCAAACCTTTCGAAGTACATGATTTGCCCCTTGGAAGAGATCATGATACTTGGAAAACTTTTGTTGCCAAGCAACTGTTAGCAATTAGCATCAGAATTAACTTCTTCTACATCTACAAAACATTCAAAACATACTTCAAATAAAACAGATGATGGAAGATTGCATAATCAAGGTCAATGGAACTTAATGATCGTCCAAGACAAATTCAGGCTTAGTCCTTTTCCTGGCTTGAGCCATAGATATTGAACTGATACATGCTATGGGGAAAATATCTCTCTCTGTCTCTCTTTTGCATTGAGCTGCGAATGGGCTACATAACCGAATTACAAGGACCCATTGGCCATCACAGATGGACTGAGTTCTCTTGTGATTTGCTTCTCAAAGGAGCCCTGCACTTGTATGACTACTTCTTTGTTAATAACTGGCATTGTATTACAGAATTGGGTTGAATTGGTATTAGTCTGGATATAGCAAGAAGAATGTGGACGACTGCTTCGTTGGATGGATAAATTCAATGTATCAGTGTTTTTCCTTCTTAGCCCCCTTCCCCACTTCACTAAATATGAGGATGCTAGATGATTCAGATTGTTGCCTGGGAGATGCAGAGTCTTATGACGCCCAGTGAATGGTATCTAAACTATTATCAAATTCCTTGTTATTTCTTCTTTGGATCTTATGGATCAAATCAACTGAAGAACGTCCAAGATGAACCTGACTCGCTTCACCTGAGAGTTATGTTTGTTTATAACCTGATGAAGACAACGTGAGGCCCCATCAAGGGCTCAAACGGAGACAACACGTTCGTTGGTCTGTTCTCCACAAGTAATAATTCTAAACATAACTAATCATCCTAACATCTGCAAGACTACTCTCCGACAAGAATGGGCTAGTTCGACTTTGACAGCCCTACAGAGAAGTAGCAAACAAAGGCCAGAAAGCTAATGCAAATATTGCAACTACAATAACATGTTCCCAACATGTCCAAAGCAATGTTTGAAGTGTTTGTCCGCAATTGGAAATAATATGTTGGAACTCTGTTGGTGGATTCATGAGCTTCACCTTGCTGAGTGAAGAAGCTAAATTCCTAGTTCCCAAACCCTTCATCCACCATGTTAAGTAAAAGAACGAGCATATAACAGCATCAAAACACTTTAAAAACACAAGCATTGCGAGTAATTGGCTAATTTTGTATTGGGGTGGACAAAGGCATGACAGAGAATGTTTTGACAAAGAAGTCAATCTGAATGTACAAGAACTTCAATTGAGGAAACAAGCTTGATCCTCTCGGATGACTTATTAAAAGCAAACGGGCAGAACTGCACAGATTACCCCCCTTATCTCTACTTGCGAGATTTTAGCAGTATCCGCTAAAACATGAATTCACCAACTGATGGTGAGTTAGGACACTATTCACTCGTTGCTATTATCTGTAAATAAAATCTACAAAACAGTTTCTCAACGTTAAGCAAATGATGGCAGCACTCCAAACTCCGACCTCTGACCCATCTTCAAGATAACGAAAATTAATTGATTCCTGAGATTTTTGAAACGCCTGCGAACAAGATGAAAACACGGGCATCCTCCAGTTTGTGCAGAATTTTAGTAGAAACAACTGACTGATGAAAATCACATGACCAAACTATCCAGGAATTAAAAAGCGCATAATATCCTACTTTTCGTTCTTTTCCAGTTCCAATGCATTGTTTCATGCCAAAAGATGCGTAACCAGGCGATTGTATAAGCATTTTGCAATCGCGGTCCATGCCTACCAGGGAATTTTCGGAGTCCCTATCATCACAGCATAGACAATCCAGTTTTCCAAGCTAATCATACTTTTCCCTCCATGAGTACACCAAAAAGAGGATCCAGGAAACTGCTAATGCAATATCGCCAACAACCTTCCTCGGCCACTCATTGGCAAGTTCATCCACCTTCCTCTCAAAGTAAACCCTCCAAATGGCGGTCACGACATGGAGGAGCACACACCCTTTTGCAAAGAAGCTCTGGAACTCCCTGTCCTTAACAAATCCCACCATGATTAGCAGGAAGCCAACAGCCACAAGCAGCAAACCCGAAAAGGAATCTGAGGTTCTGATCAAGAGTTGATCATGCGGCGTAGATCCTTGAAGCTTCATTGGTGAAACCTCGGAGGAGTAGAACATCATAAGACCTCCACAAGCTATGGCTACCAGAGAATGGAGTGCACAGATCAAGAAAAACCCAGAAGAACCCATCACTGGTAAACACTCACAAGTCACGAGTCACGAACAATTCTGTATCTCCTCAGACGCCAACACAAACTGATGAAAGTGGCAGGAGATACCAACAAACCACATAAACCCTATTCATCCAAAACAAGAAAGGCCATAAAGATCCCAACTTTCAGCCCAGAATTGAAGCACCAGCCGTTCATCGCCTCGGTCTGCACACGGCCAACGTTCCTGTAACAAGAATCAGAAGCTCAAACGACAAACAAACAGCATACGAACCTCCGGCTTACGAGCATCATTCAAGAGCCTTACAGTGACATACAGGCGACAAAAATCCCATGAATTTCATAAAAAAATACAGATGGACGACTCCATATACCAGAGCTGAAACAACGACCTTTAGGTACGGACCACGATCATCCCCGCAAGATCGTATCTTTAAGGAGAGAGAGCAACAAATGATCAAACTTTCTATCGAAATTCAGACTCCTATTGGCAAGTCGTTCGAGTCTCGTGATGATTATTACACAGAGAGAGAGATATTGAGAGATATTACCCAGGTGACTGCTCGAACAACAACGTTGTATCCTAACGTATTGCCTTCCTAACCGGAACCCGAATCATCTTTTCCCGCAGATGAGCTACTAAGATTTAATTTTTAAGAGAAATATAAATGCCTTCTCGATGAAAAGGAGATTGCTTTCTTCCTTCTTGATGCCTCCCTCCCACACGCCAAAAAATGCCTTTCTTTTCCCGGTCATTTCCTTGCTTTTCCTGCCAAGGAAGTTCAGGGCTGCTTCAGACCAATATAATAAGCACTAGACAACCTTCGGCTTAATAAAGAAAGTTGCGACGGCATAAAACGAGGGCAGTTGCTAAGAAATTTAAAGAATTTGCCAATTGAAGACAAATTATCAACAACCAAGGCCAAAAAATAAAAAAAATTTGAACTTTCATATTTACGAGAGGCATGAAGTTGATGGGTGGGGCTCAGATTTCTCTGATCTGTTCAATAGGATAAAACAGTGTTCAGTACTGGAGAATTGAAGCATCGGGATCATGCAGTCCACCGGTCATCATCAGTTTTCTCACCTTTGTAGGTGAATATTCTAAGGAGCAATCATGAATCTGCAATTTGGTGATTTGTTTAAATCGACGATAACAAAATACAAAGTCCGTCAGTGACTTCGACAGCTCAGCGCAGGGCGTTTCATTGGCCATTTGATTATTAGATTCTTAACCCCCAGCTGGAGGCCGTCAGTGTTGCACGCGCTTTGAATTTTCTGATAAAAGACAAATTACGCAGGTCTAGAGCCAGGCGCGGATTGTTTCGGCAATAACTTGGTAAACTGCCTACAAAACAATGAATTTACCAGTCAAATTTGTCAGTACCATTGGTAGTGTCGATACCAATTGAGCGGAACCATTTCTTTACAGTGGCAATCCTGATATGAGATTGAGAAAAGCACTCAGTATCTGACGGGCAGAAGGCGGTATAATTATTTGGAATCAAGTGTATGTACAAAAAAAAATGTGAATAGATATCAACACTTTCAAAAATTTCGAGCTTTTCCTGAGCTCCGCAATCAGCCTATGCCTCTCCAAACAAATCCTCCTCTCCCAGAATATATAAATGAACGAATGAATCAGAATATACACGAAGTTCAAGAGGAACTTCTGTCCCTAGTGCCTGCAGTGACTTTCCGGTGCCGCCTTGAGCCTGGCTTTCTATCGCTCCTTGAGCGCTTGCTGCTGATACCCTTTTTCACGGGAGCTCTTCTTCCAGGTGTACTGATGGTGGTCGAAGCCGGTCGAGCTCGTATTGCGGGACTTGCTGGAGGCGGCATGTGCTCCAGCAGATCTCTGTGGTATGCCTGCGAAAGAAAGTTACCATGTTAAGATGTCGGGACGGGTGAAGGTAATGTCCTACATACTTAAGTTACTACAAAGAACATAAGATTCCAAATGAGCAGATCCAACAGCCAGGAATAGCATGACTATCTGTCTTTATCATCTAAGCAGTCATTGTTAGCCCACTTATTGACTAGAACCTCCAATGAACCATAAACGCAGTTATAAGAGCTTCAAAACTCATCAAAGACGATAGGAGTACCACTGTTTGAAGGTGCTCATTGGAGGACATTTCCCTTTTTTCTTCTCTTCCGTATATTTTTAGTTACATAGGGTGGGAGTGGAGAACTGTGAAACGGAAAGTGAAACATGGTTTGTGAGGAAGCTCTCTCGACTTAGACCAACCCTTGGATTCCTATTAGTGCAAATTCCCCGAACAGAGGTAAGCCCTCACCAGTAAAATACATAGAGCAGAAGGGAGACGGGCAAGAAACACTATTCCAGTGAAGCTACTGAGTTCATTTAAAAAATGTGGTGCGAATAATACTTTACTGTATATACCCCATCATTGCTCATCAATGAAAACTGTCATACCAAAATAATTTGGATCAGCGTCTAGAAAGCCCTGAACCATCAAAGATGAACCAAGCTATGATGTTCGCTTATCCTAACTACATGAACATTGACAGCGTATATGGTGGTACCTGAATCACAAAGTTACGCCTTTCACAATCCATAAACATATTGATGGACCAATTAGCTTTTGCCATTATCTTGTCCCTCACTGTGGAAAAACTTAATTGATCCCTGGCAGTAAATCGATCGACTTCATTGAACCATAGACAGGCGAACAGGTTCGTAATAGGAATATGTTCCCTCATGATCACACACCCCTCAGGAACATCTGCACCACCCAACCATCCATCAATTTATAAATATGCTTATACAAAATCTTACCAAAACCTTGGAAAAAAAAAATCTAGGCATCCATCCCAAAAATAAAATGCAACAACACATACCACTAGTTATAGGGAGCTTGGCTAAAGAATATGGAGTTAAGCCCTCTCTTTTATAAAATTCAATCTGAGAATCAATAGATGCATTGTCATACTTTCCCGCAGCTTTATTAGCCTCAGCCTCTTCGAAGACATCAAAGCGCCTATAATGTCTAGAAATTGCAAAACTAGCATTTTCTCGCCATAGGAACCTGAAAAGGATACACTTCTGCAGATTAAAATAAGAATTAAGCAACCTGAATAACTTCGACTTCAGAAAAGCTAACAAAGTCATACACGAAATTAATTGACTCCTGTATGTCACACGCCTACATGCACCCTAGGTGAGAGTTTACGCCATTCCCTCAATTACTTTCAGTAAAAATGGAACATGGTATTTGGCCAAAAGATTCGTAGGTTAATGACAAGTATATTTTCAACCAAGATGAAGCAATCATCTTGAAAGAATCAAACAGCTTTGCTCTCACTTCAACGCAATTTAAAAAACGATTGTCGACTTCTGTTTCGCAACAGAAAGAGGGTAGTTTTTAATTTAAGAAAAGGTTTTAATTGAGGAATCGCAGTGCCAAAGACAGACAGAACTGTATTCAGCAGTTTTTAAGGTAAATTCTTCCACCCCCACCCCCCAAAAAAAGACAAAGTAAAAAAAAGGAAAAGATAGTTGCATTATCGTCTCTTCTAGGACTCAAGATGAGCTAATGAAATAGTACTGCAAATGCCTTCATATGAACTAGAGGCACTTGCTACGGACTTATTGCCTGCTCATGACCGAATTGACCTGCACGGGCTACAAGATCCCATGATTCAAATGCCGCGCTGAATAGGCAATTATCCACTTTTTTTATTTTTGATAAGTAATGAATTTTGATGAGAGCAAGATGTTGCAGTACTAATTCAATAACCATAAAATAACTACGGTCACTTGCCAAGGAAAGCACTTAAAAAGGATAAGGAGGGATTAAGGGACCAAAAAGCATATGGAAACAGCCTCAAGATTCCATTGTGACATCCAGTATTTCACAACTTCATCACTTTGGGTTTTGGACTTGCATCCCTTAGGTATATATCAATTGATTCTTGCCTTACTAGCTGCACGAAGAGGCAATCTCCAGCTGGACCACCATTTCCGGATATTTTTTTAAAAGGAACACGTACGAACAATATATAGCACTTTAGCTCGACTAACTAATGGAGATGAAATATTGAAGTGTTTTCTCAGCTGCAACAACACAATTTTATCTTCCCTTATTCTACTGTTACTAGCAGAAAATATGTAGAAAGAAAGAAAAGATAATTCCCTGTGTTCCTATCACCTAAAAACTTCTCATGAAACTACTATAATCGAATAAAATGGCTTCCTATTACACTCAGCTATAAATCAGCAACTATTGTTGGTAATTGGAGGAAAGGTAGAGAAGGAAAAGAAGAAAAATAGAGTTCTCCAACGTGTTGAGGCTGAAAAATTTCCAAGCTTCTATTTCTACGGAAGATTCAAACTAATACATTCTAAGAAATTCTAACATCAAACCTACAGTTATATCTTATATGAGCGTCTAAGGCTTTAACTTACTTAAACTAGCAATTACATTTGCTATAAAAGTTTCAATAACGTTTTGTATAGGGGCAGTTACCCCTTGGTACCTTCTTAATGAAATCTTATTTATTGTTCCAAAAAAAAGTTTCATTAACTCCACACCGGTACAAAGTGCTTTATTTCCCGAAAAAATAGGATGTTTATAAAAATTTACTGATTAAACTAGAAAATTGAAAAATAATGCCATCAACCTGAAATGTTCTATACTGCTTTAAGTGTCAAAAATATCCATCAAGCAATATACATAGTGCTGGTAAAAACAAAGCCGTATTGGCAATGGAACTGGGCAGAATAGAATCAGAATTCCAGCTCCCATCCCCATCTATAGTTCGCAAAAACTTTCACTAGAAATGGGCAGTCCAATGGGAATGCCAATTCTATTCTCAAGTTAAAAGCACACATACAATGTATAGCCAAACTCTCGCGTTATATTTCTCTTGAACCTCTGGCATTTGTCTCTAATAACTTTTGTGTTCCAAGTCATATCTATATCGCAGCCAAACATAGGAAGAGGTATATCAATTCCATTCCAGTCCACTGTAATTTCTTCCTCCATTTTGTTTTCACCCCATTCCATTTGTTTAAACTAGACATAAGGTTCATAGCATGTGGAGTCCAAAGAATTTCAGTCGGTATAAGTTATAGATTAGGAGATGGAGCTGCTCTAAGATCTCTATTCGCACCGTCCAGATGCAAATTGGTAAATATATAATGGGCATTAAAATTAGCACCATCTATACCCCTGAGGACCTCCATACAAAAAATTCATGGAAAGATAAGCTGGAATTACCTCTCAAGGATTTGATAGGGATCCACAACAAGCTGGAGCTTTCCATCAACCCAAATGGAATACCGAACGTTAGGGAAGATCCGGTGCAAAAGAAGCTTTGGGACCTGCCAACTTACATGCCAGGTCAAATTTAGCTTCTGAATCTTAGCATTTTCAGTGTAAACAGCAAAAGCATCCCAAAATTACTTCTCTCAAGCAGATGACTAGTTTCCGATTAAAAGACCATATTCATACTAGATAACATGACAAGCACCAAATGGAATCCAGCTTCATCCACAATATTAACCATTGCCTCAAACTGACGTAAACAAAAGGATAACCGTCTTATGCACTCACGTGAGCTTTTTCTTTATCTTATTTATTGTAAATGTGGGGACATTTGAATGAACAATGATGCTTTCAAGATTGAGAAAAGGACTAACTTAGAAAGAGAGAGACTTCGTAACACACTAAAGCAAATAGTCAAGCTGATAGAATAGCACTCTGACCTTTCCATTACGCCTCGCATCAGCATAAGGGATGTTGTGAACCACTATGATTTTCCACAATCCAACCATCCTGCTACGGTTGAGCACACTAGAATTTTGCATGTATGCCTCCGTCTCTTCATCAATGAACATAAAGAAAGGAATGTTTTTCTTTGCAGCTTCACTAATATTTCGAGGTTGTTGGATTATGTCATAATTTCCTAGGACAAGGTAAAAGAGACAAGAATATGAGATAGTGGATGTATAAAGTACAGAAGTTTCAATGACTAGTGCGTGGGACAATACCAAATATAGCTGATGCAACAATGACATCATGATATTGCTCCATCTCCTCCAAGTCAGCTTCATCAATATCAAATCCGGTTTGACGACCAGGCTTATGACCTTTGACAAATCTGGGCATCAGTGAGGTCGCTTTAGCAACAAAATGACACCATGATGATGATATTTAAAGGATAGTAATAGTTGAAGTCATATCAAACTTTTACAGATATTCAGTGCAGTAAAACTGAGGAGCAGTAGGACAACCTACCCACAATGCACTCGCATAGACTCCTTTATATCGAAGGAATCATCCCTTTCCGTTAGAGATGGATATCCCCCAAAATCTGAACCTCCATGCTGTTCAGATTTGACTGGAATTTCATCATGAACGTACGTGAGATTACGAAGTACTGGAGATAATGCTGGGGAACTCGGCATGCTAGCTATTGCCTGCTCCACAGGGACGTAACATACTGGACATGCTGACATTATTAAGCAAGACAACAGAATTTGTATAATCAAAACATGTACTAAAGGTCTCTATTGCTTCAATTAAGAAACAGAATAAAGATACAGTAGTGGGAATGTTCTAAGAGGGTCCACTCCAATTCATAAAGGAATAGCAACAAAAAGGAACGAGAAAAGATTTAGGACTTACGCCGGGGTCCAATCCGTTTCCCATAAGCAGGAGGTGGCGGAGGAAAAGCAAAGTTTTTGCACTGATGGCCCATAGGGACAGCACCCGTGAAACCAGAATTAGGTGAAGTCAAATCAGAATGAGAAAGAGGATGAGGTCGAGAACTTCGACGATGTGAATGAGCAGGTACCGGAGGAGGTTGAGCTCTACTTCGACCGCTTCGGGACACAGTCTTCCGTCCAAGGGAACCTCTGTCCTTTTGTCTATCTACTACCCCGGGGAAATGCATTACAACAGTATGGCCCGATGCCTTCTCGATGAAAGGTACTGTGCTCTCCGTGTATGGAACTATTATAGGACCGCTGCCTTCTGCGCTTCACAAAGCAAACAGCAAACCGTGTAAAACAAATGTTCGTTAAAGCTGTGAACACGTCACGAGTGAAGAGGAGTTGAGTGATGGAAACAGCAAAGAGAAGGCAAAAGGCCAAGAGAATAGGCAGGATCATGGCTCATGTTGAAGGAGCCATAAAGAACGAAGTCCCTGGTTGGGAGGAATTGGGATGCACCACGAGAACTGGCCAAACAAATTATCAAGCACGTCAAGTCTCAAGCAGACCCATAAGCAGCCACCCCGCAATGTAGCAAAAGCAAGACAACCATCGTTCTCAAACAACAATCCCAGAGCACGAGGTAAGAACAAGAGCCAACCCACCGAACCCTCATCACGGAACATCAAGAGTAACCACACGCCGGCATTGAATTCAAAATTCATGCTCGAATTGAAGATGCAAGCCGGGATCTCTTCGGAAAAAGGGAGGCGGAGGGGCGAACCTTTATTGACCGTAAAGGAGCCGAAGACGAAAACGAGGAGGGCGAGAGCGACCAGGAGCATCATTGCGACCCTCTTCCGGCCCAAGTACCGGCAGACGAAAGGGAGGAACTTCTCCTTCTCCCGGTAACCCGGCACGCCCAGCTTCGACGGCTTCCGCAGGAGGACCGGCGCGGCCTGGTTCTGCGGCGCGCCATTGGACAACTGCTGCAGCGATCCATAACTCCCGGTGCGAAGGCCGAACGACACACCAGTCATTGTACCGCTGGATCCGCGTATCGGCGATTCATCTCCCTCTTCGCTTATGCCCGGAATCGCTCGCTAGCCCTGCGATTCTGCTACCCGGGACGCGCGTTTCCGGATCGCCGGAAGCGGCGGCGGCGGTCTTCGGCCGACGGAGGCGGAGCAAGGAGATTCGAATCGAAACCCTAGGCTGGAAGCAGAAAAGGAAGAAGACGCTCGCGCTTCCGGGCTCTTTTTCTTTTCTTTTTTTGACGCAAAATTGCTTGTTTTATTTTAAAAGCTGATTTCTTTTTTTTTTTTGTTTCCTGAGGATTAGTAAATTTGCTTAATTCGGATTTCATTTATTAATGTGAGATCCAGAAATATTCTGTTTAACTTTACACTAACTACCTTGTATTAATCAACAAAGCAGCCAAAACTTATGATATAACTTTTGGCTTGTGATTTACATGTTTATTGCATGTAAAGCTGGAATTATCAAGATTTAGTTTTTACTTTTCGGTGTACTGTCAACGATATGCTTTCGAGTACATTAATTTGAGAATAAATGTGTAAATTAACAGCTTTTAAACAAGAATCATAATGTCAATGGAGATATTAGAAGCATAAAATAACTGAAGCACAAAATTTATGGCTTTGAGGTTTGTGGCCGCCATGGCCGCTCAAACTTGAGGTCGAAGTTTGCTGTCATGGCCATTTCATCTTGAAGCTCACGACCGATATGGCCAGATCTAGCATCAAAGCTCGCGACAATAGCCATTAGCCACTCCAACTCAAAATTTGCAACCATGGCTGTTGCCCATTTGAGCTCAAAGTTTTATGGTTGATGGTCAAATTTGGCTTTAATGCTCGCAATCACTGAAGAGCTTGAGGAAAAAGAAGGGGTTAATTCCAAAAAAAACATCAATTTTAGGTCGATAGACAATTCTAGCTCGAACTTTTTTTTGCCCTGTAAAAATGCACCAATTTTAGGTCAAGGGACAAATTTGACCGGAACTTTTTTTTGTCTCGTAAAAAAACACCAACTTTAGATCAAGTGGCAATTCTGACCCCAATTTTTTTTGTCTCGTAAAAAAGCATCAACTTTCACTTAAATCCAAAATCTGACCTCCATTGACTTAGAACCATTGATTATCTACCTTGACTGTTCCACTTTAGCAATAAATCTACGTGGTTTGCTGATTGGATTTAAAGTAATATTTATTATCTTATTTTCTAAGTCACAATTTGAAGAATAACGGTAAAACGGTTCGTCTCCTTCACTTCACCAGCAAGTCAAAAATATCTCCAGATTGAATCTCTCTAACCAGACATAATATGAAGTTGACCAGCGCCTATCAACAGACACCATGGACGAGATTCGCCAAGCTCACCACCATAATCTTCTTTCTCAAACAACGGTAAAAGTCAACGAGGGGCCAAATTTGAGAACATGGTGAAAATTAGTTATTTTTTATGAGACAAAAAAAATTGGGATCAGAATTGTCACTCGAGCTAAAGTTTGTACTTTTTTATGGGACAAAAAAAAGTTTAAGCCAGAATTGTCCTTCGACTTAAAGTTAGTATTTTTTTATAGGACAAAAAAAAGTTCAGGCCAGAATTGTCCCTCGACCTAAAATTAATATTTTTTTTGGAATTAGGCCGAAAAAAAGATACTAGACTAATTAAAAAGAAGATGTCATATCAATGTCTCTCTTATAAAAAAAAAACCAAAAATGCCACGTCAACGATTCAACATGACATGCCTTGAGAAGGTAATATAAAAAAAAAGGGGCGACGACAGTATTTTCCGTTAATCAAATTGAACAGAGTCAACAGAAGAACTTGATTATACTAATTTGACAAATTTTAAGACTTGATTGCCAATTTTGAAAGCTTACAACTTAATCGCACTTTAGCAAAAGTTTTTGAACTTCCGATGCATTTATCTTCGATTATAATTATGGCTTAGGGACCACAATACACAAAGAGACCAAATTGAGCAATCCATCCCCACAACCAAACCAAGCAGAATAGACAATCACTAATTTTGCCGGTGAGCAAACAGAAAACAACAATTTATCTCACAAAACACCACAAATTAGTCACATTTTCTATGTTGCAAGATTCCTTGCTCGTCCTCTAACCCAATATAATTTTATCAAAAATAAATCCGCACAAGATTCGTCGCGTGCATATATTTACTTAACAGTTTTAACGGGGAGTAATTACAATTTTACTTTCTCTAAATCGATATCTTTCGCCTATAATCGATTTCTCCGTTTATTTCAGAGATCGACCTCGGTACGACAATACACGTACAGACTCGATCAATGAGAAGATCGATCCACCCCACCCCGGGGGCGTCCAATCAGCCTTTGCCGTTTCAACCCTGCATCGATATCACGTGCCTTCACGCATCCATTCGAAATCCGGGGAAGTCCCCAACATGCAAGCAGCCCCACACCGGCGATGTGGCCATCAAAATCGGCAAGAGGAAATCTCATCTAGCGAGCACCGCGGGATGCTCCACGAGCGTCCATGCTGGGGGGCAGACACGGAACGCTAGATGGGCCTCGTCGTGGCCCAACGGCTTGCTCCATTTGTCTCGCGGAGCGGAGACACCCCCCACGTACATCGTGCACGGATCGCCATGTGGAGAACTGTTCCCGATTTCAATTGATCCGGACAGCTTCCGATTGGTCGTGGGTCGATTATCGGATCCCACGGACACGACGGATCTTTTTCTCCCCCATGTCCGCCTAAAAACATCGCCTGCCTGCCGTGCCGATGTGATATCGGTTCTGTCTCGAGTCGGGGCCCTTCCCCTAAAAGATGAAAGGGACCGCCCCCCGTCCCACCGCTCGCTACCCGGCTTTGAATTATTCGCGTGCTCGAGAATGGGTATATCGTCGCTCGAGCAATTGCGTCGGCAGTGTTGGAGGCACGTTACGGATGTCGGGAACTTTCGGGACGCATCGATGCATTTCACATGGCTATCGATTGCATTTGTATGCTTTATAATCGCCCGTCGTCAATACGATCGATGGGTGAATTGCTTCTCTAAGAAAAGAGTTAATTCTCGATGGAAAATAGTCGTCCGCTCAATTACATTCGTCTTTATTTGATAAAGCATTCTCTAATTACGAATAAGATGAACTAATTTCCAGGAGGATGTGAGGCGATCTATAATTTGCACGAAATTGGTGCCCATAGCCGATTCTTTTAAAGACATTTTAATTTAACGTTCGTTCATGATAAGTCCATGAATTAGGGTTTGTTTATCACACCCTCCTTTTCATTCTATCTCGTGCGCCCGCTGACTACCTAATCCTTTACACCTAATGCACGATGTGTAATATGTTCGGCGAAAAAAAAAATATACACATATAATAATCACCTACAAATCGTCAAAGTTATCCTATCTCGTCTCAGGGTATGTTTGTTTCGTTGAAAGAGTTTTCTGCGAGACGGTATTTCGAACTTTCACGTGTTTGGTAAATTGAAAATGAGTAGTCGACGAACAACGGAAACATCCATGCTTACAATTATGAAAACAATTCCCAATTCTAAGTGGGGAAATCATTTTCGGCATACCACAAAACCGTTAGGTGGTATTGGGCCTATCTCACCTCAAAAGCTAACTCCAACAATCTTCCCCTCACATATCAGGTCCTGGGTCGAAACCGCGGCAACCCGTATCTCTCCCGTGTGACTAGACTTGTTGGCAAACTTGAGCTTTGATATCAATTTTGGTTAGTCTCGGGCTTCTCTCGTCCCATATGGAACAACCTTAACATAAACAAAATGAAAACTAATCGTTATCTTCAAATTAAATTTCACGAAAAATATCCTTCTTTATCGTATGACTTCTCGAGAAACAAGAACACGGAGATGGTTTTCCTCGGGTAGTCTACGCAGAGCCGAAAAAAAAATAGGCGCTCAAATCCGAGTCACTCGCCCATCATCGACGACGCATTTCGAAAACGAAAGCACTTGAGTTCGTGGGAAACCACGTATTGTAATCTTTTCTACTTTCACTGTCTTGTACACAAAAGTTGACTCCAAAGTGTCATTTTGCACGACATCAGAAAAAAGCAAAGATACGTGCCCCCATCATCGGTCAATGCAAAGAGATCACAACATCCTATTCCTAGGACGATGACCAGGTCGCCCGATGTCACTTCTGTTTAGACCCGTCGAGTAAACCAAACCGCCCCTTTGCTTATTCCCCCTTCTTTATATAACGAGAGTTGACATTTTAGTTCCAAATCCGTGGGAGGAAACGCTTTGAGAGTCCAAGGACACTGTCTTCATCGAATGGCGACAACCTTCCATTTTCGGAATATTTGATGGGATCAAGACTTTTCTCCCGAGAGCATGGAGGGAAATATTACTAAAAATAACAATCTTAACATATTATATAAATGTTAATTCAGTTCTAAACATTTTAATATGGCCAATTGAGTTTTAAACCTTTTGATATAGTCCGTCCGATCGGAAATCGCTGAGGTGGACACCAGCCGTCCTACGTGGCATGGTCGATGCTGACGTCAACGATTTTCGCAACTTATAAAAAAATAATAATTTACTGAAATCACTGTGATGGGCGATGGTCGCTGCACAAGGCGTTTCCGTCACGTAAATCGATAGGAGCCTCGAAGGTGGCTCCAACCAAGAGCATCGCCCGCGACGATGTGGACACCGGTGCTTCCATAATCCCTCAGAAAATCGTGTTTTTTTGGATGGTTAATATCACACAAAAATCTAAACTGATATACAAGTGATGAATTTATAAAAAACTAATCTTTTAATCATCAAAAACTAATTTTTTTATCATCAAAAAATCCTAAACCGGTACATTCGTTACGATTTTAACTCTCGGTTAGTTTCTGTTAAATCTTACCGTCAAATTGCTAAGTTGAATGAAACGCGACAGTTGGCGAGTGTACCAGTTTGGGGTTTTACCCTCCGTTTATCACAAGTGTACCGATTTGTGAATTTTCGTGGTACTAATCCAATTTAACGGAAACTACTACCGTATAAATTCGTCGGACGTGTATCGATTTAGGATTTTTTGCGATCGAAAAATTAGTCCGAGATAAATTCGAGGCACGTGTACCGGTTTTGGGCTTTTGCGGTCAAAAAACTAGTTTCGAGGGAACTTTATCACAGGTATTCCAATTAAAGGCTTTTTGTGATATCAATCTTTTTCTTCTTTTTCGGATCGAATCGCGAAACAACTATAAATCCGCCCCGTTAATTTAAGCTTATTCATAATGACCAACGAAAGAAAAAAACAAATCGAAGTCAATTCACGGAGGAGGAGGAGGTGGGGGCGATGATGATGATGATTACTTTTTATTTTTTTGGGGGCTCTAGTTTCAGCGCATCCGCCTTTGGAAATCGCCATTCGATACCGACGATCCTGCCGCCGCTGCTGAGCTCTCGATAGCGTAAAACCCCTACTCGACGCCGCCGCCACCGTTTCGCGATCCGCCTCGGCCCCCGCCGCGGGCCCGCCGGCCCCGCCCCGGAGGAAGCGCGGGGGCAGTTAATGGTCGGGCGGGTGGGGTCGGTCGGGGGGGGGGCCCCCACCATCCTCATTCACTCGCGGCCCGAGCAAGGGGGATTTGATTTGATTCGGTTCGGGATCGGGTGATTTTCGCCCACCTAACTCCATTTATGGAGCGGGGCTGACCCGCAAAAAAAAAAAAAAAAAGAGAAGGTGGAAGGAAAGTCCAGCAGGAGACGAAAAGCCAACGGCCTTCGCCGCGTTGTTTTTTTTCTTGGAGTGGAAGCTTTGGGGGAGGCCCCCCGCCCCCCCACCAGCAAGTGGCGACGGCTCACGCGCCTTGGAAGTCCGTGTGCTGGGAGCAATATAGGCCGTGTGTAAGGATATGCCGGCATCGGTTCATATGGACGCGCCGAGCGACGCGGTAAATTGTAAATAAATATTTGGGCACGCGAAACATGTCCAGAACACTCATCCCCGCCCGAGCGGGCTACGACGGCCCGTTTTATGGTCCGGCATCGAGCCTGCCCACTCACCCCCGATCCCTTCCCTTTGTCTTTTTCTCCTGGGGAAAGACCTGGAAAGCCCTCTAATTTTTAACATCCTGTTATGTCCAGACGAGGCACGCGAAAGGCGTCCATAATCCCAGCGGCAGGCAGAGAAGGGCGAGTGATGGCCACCCGCCGTCCACCGCGCGTGGCGGTGGGGGAGCGGATGAGGAGGAGGAGGAAAGGAGGAATGTCCTCGGAGGGGGACATCAGGCACTTCCCCACTTTACAGTAACGCGCACACTCTCTCTCTCTTCTATCCGTGTCTCTGCGCCTGAGGAAAAAAGCTGCAGTTTTTCAGTCCCTCTCCTCAGCTCGCTCTTCTTGTTATTATTATTATTATTATTCGCCGCGCGACATTATCATGGTTAATGTTCGGTTCTCCTCGTGATCACGTTTTCGCAGCGAAGGCGTCCGACATCAAACGTATAAGGAAACGGAAAATCTCTCCTCCTCCCTCCCTCCCTCCTACCTTCCCGGATTTTCCAAGATTTTGTTTTCTTCGATTCCCCCCATTGCCCAAAAAATTCACACGCTCGACTACTCGTCAGTTGCTCCTCTTCAAGAACGTGCCCCTCTCTGTCTCTGTCTCTGTCTCTGTCTCTCTCTGCGCACGCCTAGATCCGCGCCTTCTCCTCCCAATCCTCGAAACCCTAGAGCGCTGCCTCTCCTGGGCTCGGCTCAAAATCCGGTCTTTCCGTCGCTCCCGCGCTCTCCGTGCTCGGCGGGCTGATGGGTCGGAGGGACTGCCGCGCCGGGACGCGAGGAGCCGCCGTCGAGGTACGGTTTGTTCCTGTGCTCATTTCTTTCCGGCCGGAATGTCTGTTTTGTTTTGTTTTTGTTTTTTTTTTTTGACGCTTCTGGGGGTTCTGAGAATTTTCTGTTTTCTTTCGTCCCTTTGCGGTTTGGATGGATTGGAGCAGTCGCGGTTCTGCTGCTCCGGAATGTCGGTTTCCAGCTGAGGCGTTCCGTTCTGTTGTCCGCGGGTGGTTGTTTTCGGATTTAGGGTTGGGGGGGCTTCGTGGTTTTTCCCGTGGTTTTTCTTGATTCGGGTGGGAATTGCGGGTCCTGCAGCAGGGCGTGGTTCGTTTTGCTGGATAGGCATTGGTCCATTCCGCGGGGCTCTCCTGCGATTCAGGCGAATTCCTAAAGATGGTGGCCCGGATTTGAGGGTTCGGGTTCCGATACTTCGATTTTGGAGGTCTTGAGTTTCAGCGCGGGGGTTGCGCAATCATGCTGGTTTGGCGACGGATGGTCCTGAAATGTGACGAGGTGGATAATTGGTTATAGCCGATGTATTTACTTCGCCAGCTCTTGTACAGTTTAACTCGAGTGTAATTGTGGTTGTGACAGAAGATGATTTAAATTGCCACTTCGGGGCTAACTATTGATTGGGAAGAAGGGTGTTGTTGGGGGTGGTTTTGGTGCATAATGGGTTGCATTTGCTGCAAGCCATCTGCCATTGAAGATAGTAAAGAGAGCCCTCGGGAACGGTTGTCCAGCAAAACGTCCTCGGACTTGCGGTTGTCGAGGACAGTTTTGCCAAGGAGGGAGGAAGGCTACCATCGAGTAAAGGACAGATACGGTAGTGGCGATGATGGGAGATCAATATCGATCGACAAGCAAATAAATGGGTCTTTGAGGCTGCAGGCCGATAATCTTGAGAGAAGCAAGGAGAAGATGGAGCACATCGTTGTTCAACATCCTTCTACGGGCAGCATTCCAAAGGCTATGGAAGGAGAGCAAGTTGCGGCAGGGTGGCCCCCTTGGCTCTCCGCAGTAGCTGGAGAGGCTATCAGGGGGTGGGTGCCACGAAGGGCTGATTCTTTTGAGAAGCTGGATAAAGTATGCATCCATCTCTATATGCTGGCGAAGCTATGTTTGCTTCGTGTTCTATGTTTGCAAAGGCATATTTTAGTTAGTTTAATCATTATTCTTTGTAGTGCTTTCCCTTTCTTTGTAAAGTGAGATCGCCTATTGGTTGAGTTAGCTCCCTTATCCTGACACATGTTATTGTAGATTGGACAAGGAACGTACAGTAACGTTTACCGGGCTCGTGATCTTGATCAGAGGAAAGTTGTGGCGCTGAAGAAAGTAAGATTTGATAATCTGGAGCCAGAAAGTGTGCGCTTTATGGCAAGAGAAATCCACATTCTCCGCAGGCTTGATCATCCGAATGTGATCAAACTGGAAGGTTTAGTTACGTCAAGGATGTCCTGTAGCTTATACCTTGTCTTTGAGTACATGGAGCATGATCTGGCAGGTTTGGCTGCCCATCCTGGTCTGAAATTTACAGAAGCACAGGTACACCTGCTAGCAATTTGCTCTGTGAACTTAATATATTCACGGTTCGGTTTCTCTCCATATGCGCCAAAATGTTGATGTTCTTTTACCGGTGCTTATGAAAATGCTGTCCTAGGCTGTGACACGTTGATTTTTCTTGCTGATTGACATTTTCCTTTCAATTACTTGTGCACAGGTCAAATGTTACATGCAGCAACTGTTACAAGGACTTGATCATTGTCATAATCGTGGAGTCTTACACCGAGACATTAAAGGGTCGAACCTTCTTATCGATAACAATGGGATTTTGAAGATTGCGGACTTTGGCCTAGCTAGTTTTTACGATCCTCATCGGAATCAGCCTCTGACGAGCCGTGTGGTGACGCTTTGGTATCGGCCGCCTGAGCTTTTACTTGGAGCCACCTACTATGGGACTGCTGTTGATCTTTGGAGCACTGGCTGCATACTTGCAGAATTATATGCTGGCAAGCCTATCATGCCTGGAAGAACAGAGGTACTTGCTTCTATTGTTTTTCCTAGGATGGTTGAACTTGTCTCCTTTTTCTGTTATCTAATTTATGATATTGACAAGAGTTACTATAGGCCATCTATCCTTGCTCGTTAAGCATTGTAGTCCCTCCTGCTTGTTGAAAGTCTACGTGAGCATCATGCTATTTGTAGGGTTTTGGTCGCATCCATACTGGAATTTGTACCGGTAAAAATTAAGAGGATGCCTATCTTAGAACATACTTTCTTGTCTTGATAACTTAGAATTTTTCCAATTGACTTTTGTTTGGGAAGATATTGCTTCATCACGCCTTTATGTTTTTACCTTTCTATGCTCGTGTGCTGCACATTTATTTTTAATTGTTTTGCTCATAGGTGGAGCAGCTGCATAAAATTTTCAAATTGTGTGGCTCACCTTCTGAGGAGTATTGGAGAAAATCTAAGTTGCCTCATGCGACTATTTTTAAGCCTCAGCAACCTTATAGACGCTGTGTGGCAGAAACATATAAGGACTTTCCTGAATCAGCTCTCGACCTTGTGGAGAAGCTACTTTCAATTGATCCTGCTGACCGTGGAAGTGCTGCTTCTGCACTCAAGAGTCAGGTAATAGAGTTTTAATGGTTCTTATCAGATGGATTAACATAATCTTTCACCATGTCATGATTAACGGGTCTTGATGGTTTGTTAGGTGGTCTTGAGCTATTGTTGGCTGCTCCATATTTTCTTTTCTTTTTCTTTTTTTTGTATGTAGCGCTTGCCAGTTACTCGAGGTTAATGCTTTCCAGAATTATTTTAAGTCAAGACCAAATACTTGGCTCCATGGAACTCCAATACTAACTGCTTTTCCCGCATATAGTATCTTTTCTATGTACTCATTCTTTCTTTTTCCCAGTTCTTCACTACGAAACCACTTCCTTGCGATCCTTCTAGTTTGCCGAAGTATCCTCCCAGCAAAGAATTTGATGCGAAAATTCGGGATGAGGAAGCAAGAAGGTGACCCTTTTTTTTTTGTACTGTTGCAGTTTGTACGGTCATTGTAGTGTGCTCTGCTCTGTGTTCCTGATGGATAGTTGTTGTCTATTAACCCATCTGAGATGCTATCGTTATGGTTTCTTCCGAATTAATCCTCCGATGAAGGTCTGTTGTTGGGAATTATTAAACTGTGTTGTGATTGGCTAGTTAATTTTCTCTGAAGGATTAGGATGAAGAAGCTAATCAGTTACCGGTTCTTCTACTTTGATGGTACTTAAGTGTATATGACTGGAGTAAATTGAGGACAGCTAATATAGGCAGAACATTTGTCTCTAAAGCTTCTTTTTGGTCTTATAATTAGGGCCTTTCCAAGTAGTAATTTTGGTCTGACGTGAGCTAAGGCTAGAAAGGTCTCCAGTGATGAGTTTGTAGCTTTCTTTAATTTGTGTTAGCATTGGTCATGGAGGCTCCTTAGAGATCTCTTGTCGCTGTAATAAGGTTTCTCATCTTATCCATAACAATCTGGGCTTGCCGAATTTGGACTCATATATGCTTATGACAGTTTGTGGGATGATGGTTAGTTGTTCTTGTTTATGCTTCTAACTGTCTTATGTGTTTTACGGTTGAGCTACTCTGCATGGAACAACTTTTATGCTCTTATCATCCCAATAATTGACTGGATGGAGTTCGATGCCGATAATGTTTGATATTTGGATTTCGGATTGAAATATCTTGACCAGTGGCTTTGAGATCTCCTTTTTCTTATGGGCAATAATCTTCTATTGAGTTAGCACCACAATTTTTTGGTTCTTATCATTGCTTATGCTCTTACTGCACCTTTGATGAGCAACAGATGATTGTTGCTGATTATCCGGCTTCCCTTTGTATTGCTAGACAAGGAGCGGCAGGAAGTAAGGGTCAAAGGCTTGATCACGAAAGAAGGGGAGGAAGGGAGTCACGAGCTGTCCCAGCACCTGATGCCAATGCTGAGTTAGTGGCATCGTTGCAGGTCACTCCTCTGAAATTTGTTAGCACTTCCATATATAGTTGATACGTAATGAAGATGATTCCTTCTAATGTATCTGCAAACTGAAAGGTCAAAACTGGTCTTAAGGTTCTGAAATTTTAGGGACAAAGCTAGATCTTAACTATGACTTTTAAAAGATGATATAGTAATTGAAAATACCAAAACAGGGGATGTTCACGATGTTTCGACTTACGATAAATTGAAAAATAGGTTTTCTAGAATTTTAATATGTAAGGAGGACCCAATAGTGTGCCTGTAGGCGGGTGAATTCGGTCATAATGTGAGCAGTTTTTGTTAATTTGGCATATACCTTTCTTTTCCATTTTGGGAGAAAGTTTAATACATCAGAGTAATAGACAAGAACGAACATCCAAGCTTTAAATATAACAACCTTGCATCTGAATCTGTGAGAGTAAAAGTTTTGTGAACCATCATGTGTAACATTGATTTAGATGATCCTTTTCAGTCATATGATTTATATGGTCCTTCCACGGACAATTGTTCACTGAAGGAAGAACTATATGCTGATCGATGAACCTTGATCAACACCCAAATCTCCTTGTTTTTCCCCTTTAAACCGACCATGATATGAGATTTCACATCATAGTTGCTTGATAATCTTGATGTATGTCATTTTTATCACGTCATCACAGCGTCGACTACTACAGTGTGGATGGCATAGTCTGTGAACAATAAAAGGATCTAGTTCGTTTACCTATTAATGACGCTGCTAATTCAAAGTAACTTTTTTTTTGGGGGGGGTGGGGAGGCTTGGGGTGACTATTAAATGGACTGCTTTCATCCTATGACTATATATCCAGTTAATTTAATGTCTTCCACACCATCTTATGCTTTCTACAATAATATTCACATCATATGAGATGGTTTTACTAGCAGAAGAGGCAAGTCCAATCCAATTCTAAGAGCCGAAGTGAGAAGTTCAACCCCCATCCTGAAGACGTTGCTTCTGGCTTCCCTATCGATCCACCAAGACCATCACAAGCAGCAGAAAGTGGCATCGATTCTCAAGGACATCTTCACAAGAGGGCCTCTCATTCCGGGCCATTGTCTCAGAGGGCTGCATGGGCAAAGGAGGGAAAAAGACATGATGATGCTTCAAAAAGTTTTGCTGGTGCTGACCACCAAGTCGTCTCAGGTATATCAACTGCAAGGAGGAGTTTGCTATCGGATGATCGAAGAGAAAGGTCTGGCCCTTCACATTCTGAAGTTCCCAAACTGATTGGGAGGTTTCCTGGATCCTTCAAGGAGGCCTCGGAGTGCTTGATCCAGCAGGATCAGAAGAATCACATCCAGGGTCTATCTGGTTCACGCCATAAAGAAGATGGAAGAACCAGTGACAAAGACCCCATTCTTGTGAGTAGTTGAACTCCTGTCATATTTTCTCTTTACCATCATTCTGGTTTCACAAAACTTCGGGTCTATGATAAATCTTGGGCTTCATAGCTTCATAGTCGAGAAAATCCAAATGTTTTGAACCCTGACTTTTGTTATCTATCTATTTTAATGTCTAAAAATGTTTCCACTGCCTCTTAAGGTGAAATCATTAGATTGCTTGATGTTTAACATTGGTAATTAGGTCTTAACTTTTTTTCTTCCATATTGATGATAGCTCGGCTATGGGTCCAAGGGCCACAAAATTCACTACTCTGGGCCATTGCTAGTACCGTCAGGCAATATGGACCAGATGCTGAAAGATCATGATCGCCACATCCAAGAGGCTTCCAGAAGAGCACGTATAGACAAGGCAAAGGCCAGAAAGATTCAAGTCGATGGGAATCAGATATTGGCCAGTTCGTTATTTGTTTCTGGTCGTTAAATTGGACAGGTTTTAGCAGTCAATAACGAGAAGCATTATCTTAGGTTGCTGAAGTATCAGATTAGGAGCTTTTGTAAATGCGTTCGTGCAAATACGTTCTCGGGCTATTTTTGGTTCGAATAGTAGCCGAGAAATCTGTATTGCTGTTTAACACGTGTAATCTCATTCTACTCCGTGATTGTAATGTCCTCCGGATAATTCATTCTTGTAGAGATGATTGGTAGCCATAAGTTGTGTAGCTTTGTATTTATATGGTTCGCAGAACTGGTCCCTCATATGCTGTCTAGGCACAGAATGTTTCAAGTGCTGCCACGAGCTGAAAGAAGAAATCAGGCGGATAATTATCTCTACTTCTGTTTAGAACCTGATGCTTAAGACTACGCTGACTCTTGACTAATGTAATGATGTTCTTTGGCAATAAATAACTCAAGCAATGAGTGACTGTCAGGGTTAGAACAATCCTCACTTCAAGCAACGAGTGAGCAACTGTCAGGGTTAGAACAAGCCTCACTTCAAGCAACGAGTGAGCAATCAAATCTCTGCATTTAGCAACAGACGTTTAGCGGTACCCTATGCCCAATATGACCGTCCTTACCATTGCACTGCAAGTCCACACGAGCTCAAGTTACCATAAATGATGCTGCTTAACTTTTTTGTACAGGAGGAGATTGAGATCACTATTTTCTTTCAGATACCGTCATACCATTCGCTCAATGCAAGTCTTGAAACAAAAATTTATGCTTTTCATGAATAATGCTTCAGCAATACTATGTTCGCTGCCAAAATGAGATGGGAAAAATTTGTTTTCAGTTCCAGGACCGTCAATTTCAATATCATTCACTAGCAGAAAAATGATACAGTTTCAAAATCCTGTGCAGGATAAGGCTGCATTATCCCTAGAGCCTTGTAGAAATTATTACACATAAATATCATAGAATCTGTATTGCTCTATCGACATGTAACCTACAAAAACAGGTGTTTAGAGGCAAATGTGTTATAGTAGTGGTAGCTACGAGCCTAGTTAAGATAGGATGCCACCAGTAGAGACTTCATATCTGGCCAAAGTTCCAAAACACTTCCCCTCCAACAAAGTCATTCCAAGAACTCAGCTTCGCATTTTTCACTCCTCTCTTATCACGGCCCCCATAGGAAACCAAGAATTTGTCTCTGATATCTATTTACACTGATCTCGACCAAGCTTAGCTGCCATGGTTAGCTTCGCAATCAGAAGACGGAGCCTTTGAGCTCCAGGACCGGGTTTAAGCTTTGTGGGATTCCCAACCTCTGAACACTTTGGTTTGCCAGAGCACCAACCACCAGGGGTGAAGCCACCCTTCTTCCGGCCAAGTAATTCCTTATCGATCCTATCCAGGACGGTGTCATCTTGCTTAAACTTCCGAGCAAAGGCGGCCCCGCTTGAAATCATTTTGCTCGTATCGTTAATAGTGAGTGTGTGTGGATGCTGCTTCGGAGGATTGTCCCAGGAAATGTAATGCAGATCATGGTTGACAGCAGTCTGAACAAACTCGGGAACGTTGCAAATGACGGTCTGGAAGTACCCTTCAGGAGAAGAGACGAAATTCGTGTAGTACATGAGCAGGGTCCTTGGCAGATTATCCCAACCCCAGATGCAGTACTCCACGAATGATCGCGAGAGGACCATCCATGCTGAACCTGCAATCGAACTTGGAGGGTGAAATGGTACTGCAAATACGAGCTTGGTAATATGACCGTGTAACAACATGGTACTGCAAATCTGAAACCAATGCCAGACCTGAATTTGACGTTTCAAAATGCCAAAACACTTTTAAATCTTCACTCACATAGTTTTGAAAAAACGGAAACTAGTCAATCCATTTGCCATGTTAAGAAAGTTTAGCACACTCGCTGATCAGCACAAGATGCAACTAAATCCATTAGCTATCACAGGATATGACGAAGTAGAACCTACTTGTTTGGCTCATACGATAACCAAATCATTATAGCAAGAGTGAACTGCGGACTATAGCAAAGCAGGTTCAGGAGACCACATCTTAGTTAAACTTGGGGACATCATGCAACTCAGGAGGAGGATAAGGTGCCATATTTGCTATTGAAGACCACAAGGAATGTTACAAATTCGACAATGTTCTATCATGGCACTCCATTTTGGTTGGCAATTATGAAATCCACACCTTCAACAACCTTCCGAAAAGGATAGGAGAGAAAAGATCAGACGAGATATAGGCTAACTTCCACAGAAACAAGGATGAGTTTTGACCCCCCACCCTTAACAGCAAAGGAAAACGAGAGAGAGAGAGAGAGAGAGAGAGAGAGAGAGAGAGAGAGAGAGAGAGAGAGAGAGAGAGAGAGAGAGAGAGAGAGAACAAGCTGATCATGTTGTCACTAACCAGTAAACAGTTTAAATGCTGTTGGCAAAGTTCTTCTAGGTGTGACCCAAAATATATCTGATTTTGTTGACTTGTATAAACCAGGGTCTATCATCAAAGGCATGGCTCGTTTATCCCTGGTTGAGTCAACCAAATGCAATATCAGACCATTAATTCCAAGTAATTGCATCCAAGTGTGTGCCATGCACACACGCACAGAGAGAGAGAGAGAGAGAGAGAGAGAGAGAGAGAGAGAGCTCACTCCTTCCAACCTAGTTGGCTCGTGTGCTCGATGAAATTCAGGTTTCGGTTCAAATTGGAAAATGCAGACAGCAAATCTGCAAATCACAAATGAATCAATCAATTAGCTGTTCTAAGACATCATATCACATTATCCACAATGACCCTCAAACAAGCAGTAGGTGCGTGACAAAGACTAACCATCTTGAGTCACAAGAGGATAATCTGAAGCACTGAGGTTGATGAACCAATCCCAGTCCTTACTCCTCTTCAGAAGAATGGCACAGGCATGAAGGGTATTAGCAACCATGGTTGGTCCTCTGTAGGTAACCATGTTTGCTTTGGTCGTCATGTGAACATTCCCAACTTTGGAAAATAGTGGATCCTTTTCTACCCTCGAAGCAAGCTCCAATCTCTCCTCTGACGGCGACTCGAGGTCCAAATGGACCACATACTGGTTCAACGGATGATAAAGCGCATGAAGAGTTCTCCAGAGCTTATCCAAATCGCCTCTCGAACCAGAAATCAGATATGCAAAACGGGGAACTCCAGGAGCAGAAGGGGGCGGCGGCGATTGTGAAACCTTGCTCTCGGCAAATACGGGGTTCGTTTGGTTTGTGGATAGACGGGACGGGAAAATCGAGAAGATTGAATTGATTGTATGGAGGGAAGAAACAAGACCCATGTTTAGGGAAGTGGCAAGAAGAAAGATGCATAGTACAGAGCTTATGACAAGCGGGAAGACCCATTTCTTCTCCATATTTAACGAACCCATCAAGGGCGAAATTTTCATTGATTCACATTAATGTTCATCACATCCCAAACTCTGTCAGACAACACATCTAATCGGTGGAAGTCGGATCAAAGGGCAAACAGCTACTGAGATAGAGCTAAACCAGCAAATTCAAGGCACAAACCTTCCTCAGAAAGAACTCCGGATTCCAGACTCTGGGGTTCAATTTATCCCCAATCGGCACAGGACCTGTCAAAAATAACATTCCACAGCTAAATCTTGTCGAGAGCGAAGGTTTCATGAGAAAACTAACGTAAGCATCGGAATAACTTAAAATTGCCCATCACGATGTTCAGCAACATTATATAAGTGGGGCACGTCAATTAATATTATCATGAAGGACAAACTATGCATCAATAAAATCGACGACTTGCCTGCACAAGGAATCAAAGCATATATATTAAATAAAGAAAGAGAAACAGAACAAGATTAATTGAATCTTTGCCATCGGTTATTTAATCAATTTTCGACGTTCGAACAAGCTCCATTGAAAGTGACAAAATTAATGCCAACCCAATGCCAGGTCTTTAATAAATCTTGAAAAGGGAACAACGCAATTTCGTCAATCTGGCTCCCTAACGAATCCTTCATTTAATAATACCCACATCTGGAGATGACCAAAATGAAGCCATCGTCCGGTATAAACAAGAACCCGCGTCCGCAAAACGATCAAACAACAGCAGATCCGCGAGAAAGAGAAAAAGAAACCGAGACCCAGATCCCAAATACGAATCTTTTACATCGCCCGAATCGAAAAACTGAACAGAGACACCCCCCCCGCATTCAGTGAAGAGCAGGGGACAAGGGGGGGAGAGCCATCGATGAACATTAGCTCAGCTAGAGCTCAAGAACGCGTCGGCGAGGGGGGGAAAGAAGGGGACAGAGATGCGAAGGAGACGAACGGAGCTTACGGTTTGCGGACGCAAGTGACCACGAGTGAAACGCGAGCCTGCAGTGCAGATCAGTTCCAAGAAAAACAAAATGAAAACGAGATCAAATGAAAATGGGGATTAAAGAAACAGAGCTTTGGGATGTGACAACAAGGTACCCTGTTTTGCGCAGAGGGCCGTGGGTGTGGGTTGCACGTCCACAGAGGGAGAGAGAGAGAGGGAGAGATAGAGGGAGTTAGAGAGAGAATAAAATATGCAAAAACAAGATTCAGAGAGAGAGGGAGAGAGGTGGGAAAGGTAATGGAGGAAAGGAGAAAGAATGTTTTTCTTTTTTTTAAGTTTTTTGGTCAGGGAAAAGGAGAAAGAACGTGTATATTGTAAAAGAATAGCAAGGAATTCGGTGTAACCGGCCAATTGAAAGCGAGTTAAACACGCAACTTAGTCAAAATCTCTTCCTTCAAATCTCTCATTTGTAGATTCACTGATCTCTCGACCCGGTTAATATCGGGTCAATACTACGAAAAATTCTAAATTTATACATCTACGATAAATTTACCACAAAACTCTAAACCGATTCACCCGTAATAAATTTACCATCCGTTATAATTGTTAAGTTAGACAACACGTAACAATTGACGGGTGTACCAGTTTAGAATTTTACCCTCCGTTTCTCATGGGTATATCATTTTATAATTTTTCGTGGTAGTAATCCAATTAAATCGAAATTAACGGAAAGTCAATTTATTTCAAATGTATCGATTTAGAATTTTCGATAATCAAGAAATTGATTTTGAGTAAATTTATACCTGTTTTGGGTTTTCTATAGCGTCAATCCAGAAAAGAAATGGAATGACAGACGCAAAATTAAAAAAAGGTGGGAGAAAACGGGGGACGTGCTGCGTGGTCAGTTGCGAAGAGTCCCTCGATTGTGGGATTTTTCTTTTTATAACAATAACAATAATTAAGGGGACAACAAAAAGTAGGCGGAGAAACAAAGCAGCAAGTGGTCTTACGATTTTGGTAGGTAATTGAATTGAAGTGGTGCTCCCCACTTCACATTTCCTGTTCCGGATTCTCGGGTCGGCCGGACGGTTACCATTATTGTCATTCAATTCGGTGCAAAATCTCCGTATCTTTGCCGTCAGCTCCGTGATCAGGACGGAAACACGTTGCGGCAAACACCCAGGCGAGTCCTGGCCCGGAATAGTAAAAGAAGGGAAGAACCGGACTAGACTCTCGGCATGAATTAGCGCATGAGTTGCCCGGGGTCCAGACGAGAGGGAAGTCAAGTCCGAGCTACCGAATTGGAATTTAGGATTTTTCCAAATTTGATCGAAGCATGGGAGCGCGGGCCCACGCCTTAGGCTTCGGCGTTGGCGGGAAATGGAATGTTAGTTTTGTGCCGGCATATCGATGATGGTGAAAACAGAAACAAGAAACGATTAGAAAGTATGGCGAATACACCCGTCGAGTGACCATAACAGCTCCCGACTCCACGTGCCCGTTTTTTGTTTTCCTTTGTGGGATCTTGTTATCACCTCGAGTTCTGATCCCTTAATGAAAAGAACAATTCGAGATGTTACGGATCTTTTACGAATAAGAGTCACGGGTCGGGATCTAGATCGAAGATCGATCAGGCTATCGTATGGTTTGACTATTGACGACATTAATTATATGTTCATGTTTGAGCCACCTGTCGAGATTTAGCCCATGGCTAAAATGATGTATAGGCTTAACGAAGATACATCGCGATTTAAAGTCAACCTACTTAAGAGAGTCTCACTCGCCGTGATAACAGTATGCGAATAAGATTTGTAAGCGCGGTATTTAGCCTTGCTCGGGACCGTTAGCTTCTACTATCATTTTTATTTTACATGTAGTGCCTTTTTGAGTAATTAAGAGCATATAAATATAAGCATGTAATCGAATACCTTTGGATATTCATCATGGTCTTTAAAGAGCTAATATAATTTTTCTCTATGGAACAAAAGAAAAGGCCAATTTTTTGGAGGGTTTTAAAAGCGCCTCGAACAACAAAAATTTAGTAGATTGATCGGACGCGCACAGTGCCGAGCCAATCTATATCGTTAAGATAGTGGATCTCGCGTAAAAGCTAATGGTATGCACATGATATAATGTTGCGATTAGGACTAGATTGAACATACTCGAACCTAAATTAGACGATGACCTTGTTAGGGCAACGAGGGGCTAATGTATATATATGTCCAGCGGCTAATCAACCTTCCACTGAAGACCTGAATTAGAACACATAAAATTTAGGGCAAAAACCTTAAGTTATGCTCACTATGACATATTTATCCTAAAACTTTTATCCGTGATATAAAAAATCTCAAACTTATACCCGTGTGACACATATACCCTCCGTCAAAATTATGTCAATGATAACCGTTAAAAATTTGCCTACACGGACGCCAGAAAGTATACAGTGTTAACATGACACCCGTCTTACTTTAAGTGAAATAAAAACGATATTTGTTTTGACTGAAAATTATTTAACGGAACCTTGATGTATGGTGAATCGTCATATAGGTACAAGTTTAAGGTTTTTAGGGTAAATATATCACGGTGGGCATACTTTGAGATTTTTTAATGTTACGAAAAAAAGTTCAGAATAGAATAAATGTGTAGCGCTAGATATAATTTGGAATTTTTTTCTGTGATTGCTTTCCCTACTATTAAATAGGACCCCTTCTCTTAATAAAAACAATAGATTTATTATAATGGCGGGCCCCCGCCCATCTTCTCGCCTCACCTATCCTTCTATGAACTAACAAAACAATAGGAGGGTTTGCGAATCGCCCTCCAATTTTGCGTAGAAAAATGGGGCTTCATGAATTGTAATAATAATAATAATAATAATAATAATAATAATAATGGGGCTTCATGAATTATAATAATAGGTCTGAGGCTTCACGAATCAATTTTTTTTTTTGGCCGATGGCTTCGTCAATTATTGAATGCGTTGAAATTTGACTAGTAGGAACGAAAAGGAGTCTCAGCAGCCCGCCAGCGGAAATTTTTGTCGGCCGAAGCCCCCCCCCCCCCAAACCTAATTAAATTCCACGTGGAAAATGCCGTCACCCTTTCTTTGCCTCGGCCGCCGCGTTCTTCGAGGACCACGGAAATCGCCATTTGTTGTTGTTCTTCTTTTTTTTGGGTCGGGAAAAATCGCCATTTCAAAAGTCCACGTCGCCACAATTCAATTCAATTTAAATTAGGGAACAGCTTTTAATTCATATGAATTTCTTTAAACAGACGTCGGCCGGACGTAGCAATCGAATCTATCGCCTTCTTCTAATCAATGTCTAGTCAATAATTCAGAAATGCAGACGTCACCGATGAGGTACCCACGACAATAGTCTTGCCGAAATCCCCCAGCAGGACTTGACCATATATTACATATGTGTATGTATGTGTGTATGTGCGGGTTTATCTAATAGTCAATTCCTGGCATTAAAAGCTAATATGCGCCGCCGTATCAATGGGGGAGGAGGACCACAACGAACAGAAAAGTCTAAATGGACTAACATGATCAAAATAAGTAGAGAATTTATCGATTTGATTCTAGAGGAATAACTTATTGCGAGTCAATGTTCCAATTCTTTGGTAAATTATGACGGTTGCCAAGGGGGAACTCGAACAATGTATCAATGGGGGAGGAGGACCACAACGAATAGAAAAAGTCTAAAATGACCGATTATAAGCTGGACTAACATGATCAAGATAAGTAGATAACCTATTGATTCGATTCTAGAGAAATAACTTATTGTGAGTCAATGTTTCAATTCTTTGGCAAATTATGACAGTCGCCAAGGGGGAACTCGAACAATGTAATTAGGCGAAAAATAAAAGATAAAAGACATTGCAAGTCCTGAAAACGCGTCTGATATCGTTTATGGATTTTTTCTTTATGCAACCAAATCATCAAATTATGTATTTATTCGCTGTGGGGGTGGGATCCTTGTCCCACGTCGGTACTCCCCTTAGTGTAGCTCATAGCCCTATTACTAGGAATGTTAACGGTTCGGGTCAGGTCGAGTCTCCATTGAAATCCAATCCGATCCGAACATGATTGCTACATGCTTATGTCCCTCACGCTCAATAGTGTCGGCCGCTCGATGGCAAGAAACAAGCTGCCTAAAACCACCCGGTCGTGCTTCTGTATCTCTCCCCTTTCCCTTTTGTCCTTGAATTAGGGCCGATCCAAGCTTTTGACATAGGATCGACCCAGATTCGAGGACGAGTCGAGCCCTAGATCTAGATCTAGGGCTCGATCAAGCTCCGCCAGAGGTAGGCCTCAAATTGCAGCTTGTTTTTGTCACCTCGTATCCTTCTCGATGTCGACGAGGGAAGACGAGGGAAGGCTCTGGTTGTGCTACGCCTGGCGGGTGAGAGTAGACAAAGAGACGCATTCAAGGACGCTGTAGATGGGGACGAGTGATGGAAGTCACAATGGGGCAACGACGTCGTGCGGGGCTAGAGGAGCAGCGACGAGACAAAGAATAAGAGTGAGATTATGATCAAGGTGCAGACAATGGGGACGGAGTTGAGAGCGGTGTTCTTGGTGATCGAGGTGCAGATGAC
Source organism: Syzygium malaccense (assembly GCA_031216405.1). Lineage (NCBI taxonomy): Eukaryota > Viridiplantae > Streptophyta > Magnoliopsida > Myrtales > Myrtaceae > Syzygium > Syzygium malaccense. The sequence continues at coordinate 2,652,235 of CM062258.1, read as the reverse complement.
AATGGGGAAGAAGACGATCTTGGAGGGATTCAAATGCCAGAGTGTATGGTTTGATGTGTTTTGATTCAGATGGATTACCCGACCCATCTCGAACCGAAACAATTATGATGTCTTTATTTTTTCCTTACATATTATCCGAATCGAATGGGGACCCAACCCAAGAAGACCCGAAGTTTTTTGTTCGGATTGGGTCGGTTTAGAGCCAATTAACATCCCTATCTATCACCCATCGCATTAAGTCTTTTAAATCCCAGTATATCTCTTTAGGGAGGTACAAAGATATGAAATGTGTGAATATCGCCTCAAAATGCGAGACAACTCCTATCATATAGGGATCCCACTAGGACTATTATCCTCCCCTCCTCCTCCTAGTTAGTGTAGCTCACAACTCGATTTTAGGTGCTTTCACCCTCAGTGTCAATCACTAAGTTACGTTCTCTATACTAGTGGGTGCAAATCGGTCATTCTAATGAAAATGCTGGTATAATAATCAAATGTTAAGTCGATTCAGCACATAGAATCTTAAAAAACTTAAACAAAAGAGTTGTCGATAAGAATCGTTAACCCTAGCTATTCACGAAAATGGAAAGAAGCGACCCTCGCCAAGCCTAGGCATGGTATGCAACTTGGTTGCAAATTGAGGGAAGTAGACACGGCCACGGTTCAGGGATTGTCGGTTCCGGTTCGTGGCCATGTATGAACCGGAACCGGAACCGCAAGGGGCGGTTCCGGGCCGATTTCGGTTCCGATTTGTAATTTAAAAATTAATAAAATAAATTATAAAATAAAAATTGCAAGCCTCGTCCTCTGTTGGTCATCGCTCGAGCTTCGCGGCCTTGGCCACGGTGGCAGAGGCGGCGTTCAAGGCAGCGAGGAGATGAAGCAGGGGACGGGGGCAGCGGCGAGGGGGAGAAGGAGGGGGCTGGGGATAGGGAGGAGGAGGGGTCCTCCTCCTCCGGGGGTTGGGTGGCGTCGGGAGGAGGGGGTGTTGGCAGCTGCGGCCATGGGCGGCAGCGGCGGCGGGGATCAGATCTGGGGAGACGGGGGGCGGCAGAGGAGAAAAGAGGACCAGACGTAGGGTAGCGAGGGGGGAGGAGGAGGGGGCGTCAGCGTCGGCAGCTGTGGCCATGGGTAGGGGCGACGGCGGGGGGCCAGATCTGGGAAGACGAGGGACAGGCGAAGGAGAAAAGGGGAGGACCGGGGAGACACAGGGGAGAGAGGGGAAGGAGGGATTTGGAGGAGGACTGGAGGAGGTGGGCATGGGTGGGCGTAGGAACGTGGGGCTATAGCAACAGTTTTTTTTTTTTTGGAATCGGGCTCGGAACCGTCGGTTCCGGTTCTGAACCACGAGCCCGGTCAATGGGCCAGTCTTGAGTTTGACTCGGGCCGGTTTCGGGCCAAAACCTGCCCGTGGCCATGTCTAGAGGGAAGGTTGCGACACTTCAAAATCTAGCAAAAGTCAACCCCTTGCCACCGCGTGCGGGTTGACGAAAGGTGGCCTCCACCGTCTAGCCTCCCCATTATTTCTCTCCAACATTTGTTTTCCTTTAAATTTTTGGTTTTTATATCACTATTGCACGTCATCAATGAGCTCAGGGAATGCATTGGTCGTGGGTTTGAACGTGACTTTCATGTCATTCTAACGAAAAAAAAAAATTAATATAGGCGGCCGCTATTTTCGCCCGATTTATTCCTAAAACTACTTACTTCATAAAATAATCGACTAAAGTATACTTCTAAAAAATATTTACTTTTGGGCACTTATTAAGGAACCATATGAAGTAAGTGTGCAATTTTTCATATACTGTTATTTCTGTTATGTGTAATCTATACTTTGAGAATCGACATATATTCGATATTGAATATATTTAACATGTGCTTCAAAAGTACTCATTAATCAAAGAGAGCTTCTTTATCCCAGAGACAAAAACTTAGCATATAAATAGTCTAAATAAGATGTTTTGCCCAATATCAATCCAAGTCATTCTTCAAATTCATGTTCCAATCTCCATTTGGGTTGGTAGACCAATTTGGCAACTAGCTAACGATGGCATATTAATAGTTAAATCCACCTACAAGCTCATCGAGTCGCATCCGAAAGATGGTAACAATTCTGGGATTTGGATCAAAATTTGGAAAGCTAAAATTCATGAGCAACACAAGATGACGTTATGGAGGACAGCAGCCAATAATCTGCCTTATCGGGTTAACCTGGGTAGATTGCTTCACATCGTATACCCTTATTGCCCGTTTTGTGGAAATTTAGATTAAAATTCAATCCACCTATTCACAGCACGCCTAGTGGCCTAGATTATGTGGAGATAGAGCTCAAGGGTTATCATCTCATTTGCTTGGAACTTCAGCTCGCCAAAGGAGATGGTGCACCGCTTTTTTTTTAATTCAAGACAGATAGCACAATGAATTGGCATGGACTGCAATCCCTTAACCTTTTTTGCAGCAATTCTATGTGTTAGCAGCTTCTTCTTTCGATGCTATTGCGGTCATGTGAATGTAAGCCTCTCTCCTTCTTTCCTTTTTCGATCAAGAAGAACGTGTCCCGTGGGGCCGCTGGATTTAACGGGCCTCACATAAATCTACCTGCACTCATCTTCCAACGTCCGTCGCCGACGCATTAATGATTCAGAGGTTTGGTGCAATCTTCACCTCCTAATTATTCCTCCCATTATGATGCGGTTGTCCAGTCTCATCTTATGTGCACTGTTTCTCAACCACTTAATTTCAAGATTTTACCTCTTTTCCTCAATGGATCGGTTGGCATTTGGATGGATTCGTCGATCATGCGATTGACTGTAGCGTTTGTGGTTTGAAGGTTGATATGCCGGACTTCTTTCGGGAGACTAGTATATGGATCATCAACGGACTTCGTATGAATATGCAAGTTCCCTATTTTGAGAAAAGAAGATTGTTATTGTTACAGTTGATTTCAACTTTATTTCACAGAAAACTTCATGATAAGAAAAAATATTTTTCATCAAAATCATATCTTAAAAAAATAATTAATTTTCATTTGTTTGGTAGTTTATGGAAAGTAATTTCCTTCTTACTAGAAAGGAAAGTTATTTTCCCCAATTTAAGGTTGTTGTTCTCAGTCCATGGAAAACGTTTTCCATAAATCGATTAGTTTCCCTCGTCCGAACAATTTCCTAGAAACAGTTTTCTTTCAAACAACGGGACCCTTAGCTATAAATAGAAAGTTAAGAATTGTTGGGTTCAACAAGTCGAGTGCGTAAAGTCGATTAGGTAAATGTGTTGGGAATTTGATGAGTCGAGTGTATGGCGAAAAAACACGATTGAGCTTTCGCATCTAGTTAAGAAGGCTTAATTGAATGACGAGAGGAGATTTAGTACCTAATTGGGTTTTTGTACGTGAGCTTTTCAGCTAATCAAAAGAGATCCAGTACCTAATCGGATTGCAGTTGATTTTCAGCTTTAGTTATGGATAGTGAAAATTCTCAGGGTCCTGTTAAGTCGAGTGCGTTCATGCGCAGATGCGAGAGCTCGATAAGGTTGGGTGTACGAGGAAGGAACTTGGTCTGAAATTTGCTCTCATCTGGTCACAAGATTGGACCGGGATGAAGTGCTGTTTATGGTCTGGATCAGACAACTTTGAGAATGGACATTGCCTTTTTGCAAGTGGTATTCTGATTTTGTGTGGATCGAATGTGGAGCGAGGCATGACATTTTGGGCCTTATGAGGAAGACCTCTTAAGCTCAGGAATAACATGGTCCATCTGGCTACCTTCTTGGGTTCCAACATTCACCTTTTCTGCGATGCGAATTGTCGATTTGGCAACGAGATGGATCGACCCGATTTACCATTTCATGTGGAAATCTTGAATGTTTCGATGAATCGAACAGTCCTCCAGATCCCCGACATTATTCGACGGTAATCTTCCTAACTTTGATGTCTTTAATACTCTTTTAAACAATACAATCCCTTTGTTTTTCGTTTTTGCCCTATTTTACTAGCTCGTGGCTTTTCACGACCACCAGCACATCAGACTAAGAATCTCTCATAATAAGTCAATATAGCGTACATATGATATTGTCGAAATAGAGATAAATCTAACAGTTGTATTCAATCATCCTGTTTATATCAGAATCAAATTATTTCTTCTGTTGGAATTTAATTACTCATCATTCGTCTTATTTTGCAATCGATGCACCAATATCGGCAGATATTGCTCTTAAATGGGAAGTTTTTGTGAAAAAAGTTCCTAACAATGCATGTCGAAAGGGATGAATTTGCATTTTTTTTTTTGCAAAATCGGGGCCTAAGCATAATTTCAAAACATTAGGTGGCCGGGGTCCCTTCCCGCCAACATTTGTCAGCACGATTCAACTAATATAATAATCATGTAATTAATATTTATAACTAGAATTTACGATAACTACACAATTGAAATACTTAGTGTGCGTTTGTTTCACGGAAAATGTAACGTTTTTGAAAAATATTTTTCGGAAAATCATTTTCCAGGAAAATTGTTAATTTTCCTTTGTTTGATGATATGTGATCGAGAACATTTTTTAGCGTTTGGATCTCATTTGAAAAATGATTTCAATCCCATGATTTTATCATAGGAAAAAAATCGAATTTTTGAATATTTTTATTTTTAAAAATAAAAAAGAAAGAAAAGAAAGAAAAAAATAAAATATTAAAAAAGTAAAGGGAAGCAATTTCGAAAAGTATTTTCACCTTTTTAGATTATAGAATTAACTTTTCTAATTTTATATATAAATGTTTTCCTTAACCGGAAAGTGTTTTCGATTGACTAATCATATTTGACGAATCAAACAAGTAAAAGTCTGGAAAACGGATTCCTGAAAAACATTTTCCCTGAAACAAACACACCCTTATTATCTATTACATTAGAAAGAGACCAGACGTGTGTTCATGTGAGGAAAAAAGAGAGCATACATTTGGGTGGGGAGAGAGAAAAATTAAAAAAAAAGTTCAAATTAGTTTAGGGAATAAATTTAAATAATTATAAAGCAAGAGAGTTTTATATTAATTTTTGAAAAGTAAATTTTTGTGAGAAAGTTATTTTACGATAGAATAAATTAAAACTATAAAAATTGAAATTTATGGGGAGATAGATGAAATTATTAATTGACACATCTGTCCAAGTATATAGTATTTTGTGAACGAGCAATCGAGGATATTTAGGAGAAGAAAAAATAATTATACTCCTTCAAAGTAATAGGTGCCCCTTACTTTATATAATAGCATGGATATAAAAAGAGTGTATTTATTCGCATATTTCATGAGAAACTTTAGACGGATCTTGTACTTACTATCATTTCTAACATACAGAATTGAATGAATAGCTATTATTATTTTTTTTGTAAGAAATAAGGGCAAAGCCCCGGAGTTACACCATTACTCCTAATAAAAGTTTGATCCTATCCAACCACCCATCAACAGAGGAAATCAAACCTCCGGCAACCTTTTCGGTGCCAGGGATATCATTTACATCAAATGATTGAAGCATCCAATTTGTTAACTAATCTGTACCCGAGTTTTCTTTCCTAAGAGTACGTACCATCTTTGAAAAACAAATGCTTTCGATTTAATGAATTACTCGCAATCTTTGCCTCGCCCCTTAATACAAAACTTTCCGTGAATTCGCTTGTTGAGTCGAGTCGAAGAGGTTGCCAAATGGTAAAAATGCAAATGCATATTACCATTTGTGTACAGAAGGGGCAAGTTTTGCTTGAAAAGGAAGTTGATTGGGACATTGCCCAGATTTTTGTTTCCATTTTCGGCCCCCTCCCCAGGTTTCAAAAGTGGAAAGAAGCCAAAGCACGGGGTCTTCTAGGCAAATTAGCACGATCTCCGAGGGCATTATGGTAATTAGACCAAGGGCGACCCGTAGATTCACCCACGGACACAAGATTCACCTGCCACGTCGGACCGGATTACGCCCGAAACTCCGCATCGAAAGTCAAAAGAGGACAAAACCCAGAAACATTTGACCTAAAAAAAATATATTAAAAAGAAATTTGCAAGTCCTCAGAGCGTGGGCCCCACGCCCGTCTCTTTTCTCTAAAACTTGCATTATCCGCATTTGACCAATTTTCCATGTCGTTAATGACGCGAGATTTCTTACCTGAAAACTGTCGAATGCAAATTCAGACCACGCGAGACTTTTTGATTAAAGTAATTTATTGTTTTTTTTAAATTTTGGGCAATTTGTAATAAATTCGCATTGCAAATGGTTCGGATCAAGTCATTAATCATAAGTATCTATTTTTATTACATGCTGTTTATACTGGACTCTCGTATCCCGTTAATTTGGTAACTTAGGCTATTTATGATTCCATGTAATCTGGTCAAACTTTATTAGGGGAAAGTACATCATATGTCTTAAATCTATACACAAATTGCAGTTAAATCCTACACTGTTTTGGCTTATGCAATTGAATCCTAAATATGTTTGAAATATGCAATCAAGTCCGGGGCCAATATTGAAAGATTGTGACCCAAAGAATGTCATGTTGGTCATTTCGCGCACCACAAAAAGCACGTTTGAATTGTTTGCCGGAATGAATGGAGTGAACTCTTTCAAAGAGTCTTAGAATTCAGTCGTATCCATGGGGAGATTCAAGACTCGCTGATTCCACGGGCTTTTTATTTGAATCTGTCCAAGGGTCGAATTAGACGTGACTTTGTTGCATTCATTCTACGCTACCAAGATAATCAATGAATTCATCGGTATTGATTCAATAAATGGCGGCGCGATTGATTGGTGACGTCACTGGACAGATTGGATCCTAGTTCGAGGACAAAAAAGGATTCATAATCAATATCGACAGCAAAAATCACGTGACTTTAATGATTATTCCGCACTGAGCGGATGATTCCGTACAGCAATGAAGCTAGTGACGGAAGCTGACTAAAATATTGCCAATCATTTTCTTTGCTTAGAAAGTCAGGCGGCCCTGTATTTCGCACGAGCATTCTTCTTTTGAAGTGCTTGATTGACTTGCAATATGATCAAGGATTTTTCTTACAAAGAGTTCCAAAAGGTACGTGACATTTGGAATGCTCCAACGTGGGGGGTTCGGAAAAAAAAGTAAAATCGGTTTCAATGGGGGGGGGGGGGGTTGGAGAGAAGAAGAACGAAGAATCTATGTCCTTGCATGCAAAAACGGCGGGTCAATTTCAGTTTCCGAAAATGCCCCTGATCTGCGACCGCCTATAAAGGCGGTAGTCCTCCCAAGTCCAAAGTGTTTCTCTTGTACCGTGCCCAGAAAAATTTAAGAGAACCGAAACCGTCTCCCCTTCTCTGTCTCTCTCTCTCTCCTGAATTTAGGAGGCAACGGCAGGCTCATTGATTCAGAGGCCCGTTGTTAGATAGCGAGAAGATGACCGAGATCTGACCCCTTTGCAGTTCTCTAGATCTCTTTGTCGACGAAACGCCGGTTTTTTGGTCGCTGGCTCCGGTGTCCCCGAGGATTCTTCTGCGTCCCCTGGTAATCGTCTTTGCTTCGACCCATTTCAGACAGCGTTGCTACGATCGCGTTTGCCGTTTGTCCGGTGCTGCCTTTTTTCTCTTCTTTTTTCCCGGGGGTGTTCAGTGGCGTCAATCTTGAATCTGCCGAGGCGGAGGTGATCGCCTTTTGATCTTGTTTTCTTTTTTGTCATGCTTCTGTCGTGGTTTCTCCGTCGTTCTAGCGTCTGATCTGTCGTTTGATCTTGCATGCATGTTTGATTTGGTAATTCAGAACGACGTGATGCGCCTGTTTGATTTCTTGCTTTTTTTCTCGATCATGGTTTTGCGAGCGATTGTCTTGATAGAAGATTAAGCTGGCCCAGATTCTTTGTTCTTTTTCTCTTTGGGTTCGGATATCGACATGCAGAGATATATCGCATACATTTTGATGGAGCTCGTTTTGCGCTTTGTTTCTTCCCTTGATCGTGCTTAAATTTTGGTATCTTTAGGCGTTGTTCTTGCGAATGATCCTCGGAGCCGGTACTTGATCAAGCGCTGTTGGGAATTGCCCATAGGAGATTCATTTCTTGGGTGTTTTTGATTGAAAGATCTGGGTCTAATATTACTTTTTTTTTACTTTCTTTAGAATAATGGCTGTCGAAATGAATTTTCAAGCCTGACATTCTTGTGGATTTGAATTGGCTAACCCCAAAATGAAAAGAGAAAGAATGGTAATAGAATTATGTTATGGAAAGTGGCTTGACGACTGTTCATTTGATTTCTGTCTTTTGCTCTGCATACAGGATTTTTAATTGCTGCAGTAGCAAACATGGCTATCGTAGTCAATGGATTTGAGATGGTACCGCCACCTGCGGAGGCTTTAGCTGAGGCGGACAGGTCTTTGCCGTGTAAGAACGAGAATGGGAAGCTAGAACATGGATTGATCCCTAAGGTGGACATTAAGTTCGGTTCTCATGGAGACGGATCGGCAAACAGCGAAGCAAATAAAGTTTCTGATGCCACCTTCCCCAAGGATGCTGCTGGTGAATGGCCGGCACCGAATAAGATTCACTGCTTTTATATTGCTAAGTGCAGGTCGCACGATGATCCCCAGATCAAAGTCAAAATTGACCTGGCTGATAGGGAGATTCAACGGATGAATCAAGCCAGGTTCCAGATCACCGACAAACTGAGAGCAAAGAGGGTAAGTTTAAACACTCACGGTTTTTTAAGTACCAGTCATTTGAACTAGAATGGTTTCCTTTCCTTGTTCAGGATACTCCATGTCGTTGCGATTATGGTAGCAAGATAGTCAAACCTCTGGGTTGAGGGCTTGGCGGCTTGTTGTTCTTCTTATCTAGTGCCTGGATATGAAAGGCCAATGACAATCTACTGGTAGGGGTCGTTCCTGTTGGTTAGCATGAATGTATGAGATCCAATCCATTACGATTAGAAGAGAATTTCGTTCGCTTTTGAGGCCACCAGAGTGTCGAGGACAAAACATGTGCGAATTACACTTCTAAGAAAACGACAGTCATTGATGGTTTATTTTGCTAGGATTGAGTACGTTAGTTGAGAACTGAACAGACTTCATGCATTTATTGTTGCCTTAACATTGAGCATATTACAATGTGACCTGCCGTAGGGTACATACGGGTTAAATTCGGATGTCAACATTTTTCATTGTTTGTCATTTGAGAAAAAAAGGTTATGTCACTCTGCAAAAGCTGCTTATTCATAATAAACTTCGACCATGAATGTTGAGTAATTTAAATAAGCATTGCTAGCACATAATTACTAACCAATTGTGTATTGTACCGCTTGCTCGAAAAGGCTTGCTCTGGCAGTGGGTGACATTCATGTTACGAAGCGAAATCGTTGCTTTAATGCCTTATGTAGGAGAGTTCTTGAATCAAGATGCCTTGCAGTTGAAATCAGTCTTATGCCAAATGTAGTGCACGTCAACTTTATTGGTTGCATCAAAACTTTAGTTTGGTTAAGCATACCTTCCGGCTAGATTTGTCTGCTTAGGGAAAAATAGATTAATCTTTTACGTGGTGATTGTTGCTTTGACCACCATGAAAGGGCCATTTTGGTTGATTTAGCTTGATAAGGCATTAAAAGCTTGTTTAGATGGTTCAGGCTTTAGCATACACCTTCTTGGTTTCGGGGATGATTCTTACAAATTTTCATGCAAAACTCTTAAGCTTGACTTTTACTAAAACAGAATGGTAAGAGTAAATCATAATAAGTTGTACACCTGTATTTTACAAATTCATCAATATATTGGCATCGTTTAGATCTATTTTCACTCAGAAATTGCACAAGCTCATAAATTTCAGGGGAGCGGTTTCTCCTTATGGTTACTTGATTTTTGACTGGGCTTTTGATGCCAAACATCAAAATACGCAGAAAATGCGAAGTTGTATCACCCCCTTGGTCCCCCAACTCGCCCCACTCCTCTCCACCATCACACTTAGCGCAATCAATTTGGTAGCATTTTTCGATTGTCAATGTTTTCTTCATATGCAGTCGGAGCGAGCAGACATAATCACTCAGCTGAAAGCTTTGGGTGGTGAGAACAAGCAGTTTAACATGATTGCTGAAGAAAAGAGGAAGGAAATGGAACCATTGCACGATGCTCTAGGCAAGCTACGCAATGGGAACCATGCTGGTCGTGGAAGTGGCATGTGCTCATCAGAAGAAGAACTTAATGAGCTCGTAAGTTGGCAGTTTAAGCATATAGACCACCTTCTATATCGTCCTTATTTATGTAAATACCATATTAGCCTTTCATTTTAATTTACAATTTATTGGTTGCTACTGGTTCTTGCAGATCCGGAACTTGAACTACCGCATACAGCACGAGAGCATCCCATTGGCAGAAGAGAAGCAACTTCTACGGGACATAAAACAGCTTGAGGGCACACGGGAGAAGGTTATTGCAAATGCTGCTCTGCGGGCTGATGTGCAGGGTAAATATGGTCAGCGAGAAGAGATTCAGGACCAGGTTAAAGTAAGAAGTGTGCACTTTCAAAACCAGCTTGACACACCCTTGTTCTTTATAATTTGATACACGCAGGTAATAATGAAATTATATATTCAAAGTAACATTATTTTATTGTAGCTTATGGGAGTTGGCTTGGATGGAGTGAGGAAGGATCAGCAGGCAGTTAAGGGAAAAATTAAGAATCTCAGGGAAGAATTGGAGGGTATAGAGAATGATATAAGGTCTTTGCAAGATGAGTTGTCACTTACCATTCAGAAGAGGGACAAAGCATATGAAAACCTGCAGGAGCTGAGGAAACGGCGTGATGAGGCGGTATGTTTTTTAGATACGCACATAGCGCAGGCCTTTCTTTGATTGCCTCTACATGGATTGCCAACTTTGGAGCTTAGTTTTCAAGTCATCTGTCTGTGAATAAAGCTAATGTGTGGTCAGTCTTGGACGGAAGAATGTTATTTACTAGGTTTTTTTTTTTAGCAGGTTTCGTGGTCTTCGATCGGCATACTTAGAAATAGTTTGCTAGAAAATTCCGTGTATGGTGGTATCAACTATATTCTTTAGATGATACTAAATAACTTTCTAGCATTTAAAATTCAAGCTTTTGGATGCTGCACTGTCATTTTGCGCTTAGAATTAATGCCTAGCTACTTCATATTTGATGCCTGAACAAATATACACTCTTTCTTTGACGATTTTTTAACCAAACCATAAATTCATTCATTGAGACCTCTTCTATGAACCCATTCATTTCTGAAATTCTAACATGATTTTTGCTGTTCCTTAATATAGCCACGACTCCAAAGAACAACTTTCCTTCAAAACTACGTATTTAATTCCAGCTCACTTTTTTGTGTCCCGCAATCAGCCAGGATACATGAACAAGTGAAAGTTAACTAGTTGGGTCGATAGTAAATTGCTACTTACATGTTTCCAACCACAAACTTGATAAGCTCCTGAGTTTTTATAGATTGAGTGTAATTTTGATCTTTCATGGTAGTTTGAGAAACTGACCTGGTAATTTTTTCTGCTGCTTAAAGGAAATGGACTGCGACATATTTTTCATTAGAGGAGCATTAAGTTGAGAGATACAATACTTTCTCCTGTAGACGACGGTCGTAACATTTTACTTTCCATTCTGTTTCAGAATGCCCCCTTTTACCAAAATCGTGCGATTTTGAACATTGCAAGAGACCTTGCTGCAAAGAAGGATATTAGTGCTCTGGAGGAGCTGTCGTTGAATGAGGTTTGTGATCCTTAGTTCTTAAATGAATATAGATTGCATGTCATGCGGTCATTCTTAGCTTTAACCCTTCGCTTCCTTATCAGGTTGAGAAGTTTTTCTCCCTCTGGAACAACAGCAAGAGTTTCAGAGACGATTACCTCAAAAGAGTATTGCCATCATTGGATGCCCGACAGTTGGGCAGAGACGGAAGAATTAGGAATCCCAATGAGAAGTCACTAGCAGTTGCCGAGGAACCAACAAAGGTATCCAAAAAAGAGAAAATTATGAAAACTGAAGTGAAACAGCCAAAAGAAGATTCCAAACCACCTCCGCAAGACAATGTCGCTGCCGTCAAGAATAACCAGAAAGAAGCTGTTAAGATAGCGAGTGATTCAGCTGCCACACTGGAGCTTAAGGACTCAAAGTCCAAAGAGGACACTGAGGACTTTGTTTTGACAAAACCGGAGGAGGAGGCTCCGAAAGTTACCGAAGTCGACAAAGAGAAGCTGAAGGAGATGAAGAGGCAGGAGCAAATCGAAAAGCAGAAGCAGGCCCTAGAAAGGAAGAAAAAGCTGGCAGAAAAAAATGCAGTGAAAGCGGCAATTAAAGCTCAAAAGGAGGCTGAGAAGAAACTCAAGGTAATCATCTGCTATTTCCTTTTTACTAGAAATTGCCACTTTCATTAAATCCCTTAATATAGTTTTTACACATTATGGGAAAGTTTTGACACGAGGAAACTACCTTTTCCCATTTCGCAGCAGAATGTTGAAGCTTAACATGTTATCTTTGGATGCCTAATAAATTTTCCAGTTCTTTACAGACTTTCGTACGAGCTTCGAAACTGACAAGCGCTTTTTTTGTTGTGAAAAATTATTCTTCAGGATCGTGAAAAGAAGGAAAAGAAGAAAGTGATGGCATGGGATCCTGATGAGGAGGAACTGACTGAGGAGACTGTTGAAGTGGAGAAGGTTGGGAAAGCTCCTGAGGCTCTGGCCCCTGCGAAGGAGAAGGTTCAAAAGAAAAGTACCTACTGGGTGAAAACTCGAACGAAAGGAGTCGAATCAGTTCCAAAGGCCATCCTCAGGCGTAGGAGGACAGAGGCCTACTGGATGTCGGCTGTTCCTGCTGCTGTTTTGGGAGCTCTGGTGGCCCTAGCTTATGCATATTACTCTCTTCCCTGAGGAAGAAGAGGAGGTAAAACCGCTGGACGACGAGGCCTAGCAAATGCGTAGTTTTGCCTATAGAAGCTTTAACTTTCAGGTAACTTAGTTCTTTCAGTCCCAACAAGGAATGGGACTCGAAACTCATAATGCTTTAGAAACTCAGTTTGGGATAGGACCTCTAGATGGCGGGCAGAGTAGAGTTGCGGGTTATAGTTGTTTGAATTTTGACTGTTCGGATATTCTGGAATTTTTCTCTTAATACAGTACTCTTGCTCTCAAATTTTATGAGTTCTCTTTCTGCGGGACGTGTGTGGGGGGGCTTGGCGATCGATATTTTGATTGCTCATCCCTGAAAGGTGAAATAGGTAAGTATGCAGTACTACTCATCCTTCTACAGTACTGCTAATCATTGGGTGATGTAGTTCCTGTCAACTAGCGCTCGTCCGGCTAAGCACGGTCGAAATGCTTAAACGGATAATGGATGTTTCCACGATCATTTTGGCCTAAAACTCTTATGTCGGAATCTCAGCCTCAGATTTACCATCAGCATCTAAACTTGACAAGTTGTCTGGAGTTTCACATTTCTGGTTGATATAACGCACCAAACACGTTTTTTTCCCAGTATTGCTTGTGCAATGTATATGTTCCTTATATCATCCTATCTAGGCTGAGAAGCACTTTAGTTTTGCATGACGTCTCGGTTCATTTTAGTTGAATCATCGCTTGTCGGCACGCTTTGCACGTAGCCGCTTGCTAGGAGTACCTCCCAAGCGTGAAGCACATGCCGCATGCACGGATCATCCTCCACGAACACTCGTCCGGTCATGCTATGCATGCACAATGATGTGGAACGGCCATTTTTAATCCGGATTGACAGGCCGAAGACCTGAGAAAGCTGTGGACAACTCGAAACCGAGTGTCAAGAAGGTGATCGATACATCAGTGCCCGACGTCACATTTTGTTAAGCGGGCCCATATATTTCCCATCAACAAGAAGAGGAGATTTTACCCCTAATCATATACAATATTGCCATCGTGATTGTGATTCCCCCCCCCCCCTCTTAAATATGCAATATTTACATCAATGCCGTTCTTACCGAGCAAATATTTCTTGAAATTTGCGAATGATAGTGAATAGTAAGAATCATGAACCGAAAAACAGAAATCCTAGTCATTGATGTCTCCTTCTGTCCGAAGAAAATAAATATAAATGACGCGTCCTTCGTCCACACATTTCTTTATATTCTCTTTTAATTAATATTTTAATCTTTATTTACTCGTCACACGAGATTAGTATTTCGGGAAAAGAGAAACTAATCCCATATAGCAAGTGGATGCATTAAGATACACAATTTATTTAACGTGATTTTTGACCTTTACTTCACCGTGTAATATTATTGAACTTTTAATTTGTTCAATGTAATATTTAAACTTTTGTTACATGTTCAATTTAGTTTCTGAAATATATGAAGATGTTCATGTTCAAGTTCAGAGCCAATACTGAATATTTTCATATAGTATTAATTGAACATGTATCAAAAGTTCAGGGATCATATTGAACAATTTAAAAGCTAAGAGATCACATTTCACATTGGGCTATAGTTCAGAGACCATATTGAACAAATTAAAAGTTCACAGATCACATTGAACAATTTAAAAGTTCAAGAATCTCGTTGCACATTGAGCTATAGTTCATGAACGGCGCTAACAAATTAAAAGTTTATGAATCACATTATATACATCGGGTATAAGTTCAAGGGTCATTTATGTTATTTTCCCTATAAAAGATACACGACCCGAATAATGTAATAATCTTCTTGTATAAGATGAAATACTTGAGATAAGGCCAACAGGCTAAGCAAATATATTTTTTTTTCCTTTATTTGTGTTTTTTTCGGTATGGAAAGGCTAAAAAGTAGGAGCAGAACAAAATGTCGGATTCTTCAAACTCGTTGGAAGTCATGGCTCTCGCCAGCGGCAAAGCGCAGTGGATTGCGCGAAGAGCAATCCAAGCCTTGTCGCATTCTCACCCTCGTCCTCAACCACGCGCAACCTGTTTCCGTCGTCTCTCTTACCCTGCGACCCGTCGCCGCTTCTCACCTCTCCTTTCGCCTCATGGCCATTCAGGTACCTCTGGCTCTGGCTCTGGCTCTGCTTCTCCACACGTTTTTTGGCCTATCTTGCGAGCGAATGTCTGTGAAAGATGCGATTTTTTGAGGAAACGGGCAACGAAATTACCCGATTGCTTTGTGGGTGTCGAGATGACAGTTGTGAATTAAAACTTTGACCGAAGCTGCGGTAGTGAATTTGCTGGTGGCAACGGTAGAGGGTGTTGTTAATTATCCAAAGAAACGTGGGATTTTGCTGCAGGGAGGGCTCTGTTGGTTTCTTGATTTTGGTTGATGATTCTGGTTAATCTAAATGGTGCAGGGGAATTGTTTGATGAGAAGAACACTTGAAGTTGTGTTAAATGTGTATGCCCACCCTAGTGAAAGAAGTTAAATGAGCGGTCGGAGTAGCTGTGCAGCATGTTTGCGTTGTTTTTTGTTTGCAATGAAAGAATGAATGGCGAAGGTTGTGCGTGGGATACTGAATATGGTCTCCACTCTTGATGCTTGGGCTCCTTTGACACCGCCTGAAATTGAAGCTCACTTGCTTGGTTGGTTAATATTGGCTTGCCATTGCTTTCGAGGAAGTTTCTTGAATACCATTAACATGTTGAAAAAGAAACAATCTAGCAACGGGTACTTTAGAGTGTAGAGGCATCTACAGAAGAAAGAAGTTAAAAGGTTATAGCTTGATGTTACTATCCTTTGCTGCTGGTTAGATTAAACGGTTTTCATTTGCTAATGACAGTGTAGATATAAAGATTTGCGTTTGCCACTTCATGTGTAGAAAAATTTTTCTTTGAGGTTTCCTTGATGGTACTGCTATTGGGTGGCTGCACCTACCTGCAGCAATTCGAGCTTTTTATCAGATCCCCTTAGAGGAATTTTACTGACAAACCATCACCATAACTAGGGAAAAGGTAGTTGGGTTTTCTTTCTTGCAATGGCAATTCGGGACAAAAGCCAACAGATGTCCCTTTTAATGTTCAGCAACTTTGACTTTGAGTATGTAGGCATTTGATCAGTCATGGATGCTATCCTTTTGGCAATAATGACAACAATAAAGTTTTAGTGCATCAATTGCGACTCTTATTTCTCATTGTCATTTTTTTTTTGGGCACGTTTGTTTGCAGTTAAGCAAAAGCAAGAAATACCGTTCGTTTTTGCCTTCCCCCTAAATTTTTAAATATTATTCAAATTTCAGAATATTATAAAAAAATTATATGTAAATTTACGTGCCAGCATTCGAGTATTGTGAAATTTTTTAGAAATTTTGGATTTAAAGAAAAGTTAAAGTGCGTAAGCCGCAAGATATTTTTTTTAAAATTTCGGTACAACCAAAAGAATTTAGATTAAGCAAAAGCAAAAAAATAGAAGTCATTCCATGCGTGCCCTTAATATTTTGCTTTTGCAATGCCCTGGTGGCAATCTACCGCTTTCTATACTATTTGACCAAGCTTTATATTATTGCATTAAAGCTTCACAAATGTGTCACCTCGCACAAGCTGTAAAGAGAAATGAGGATGATTTACTTAAAGGACTGAGGGACAAGAATGTCATCGAAGAATTGAAGCACATTCTTGAAATGGTACTTCTCAGAAATGATTCAATTTAATATGCGTTCCTTCTCTTCATCTTCC
This sequence comes from Syzygium malaccense, assembly GCA_031216405.1. NCBI lineage: Eukaryota > Viridiplantae > Streptophyta > Magnoliopsida > Myrtales > Myrtaceae > Syzygium > Syzygium malaccense. The sequence continues at coordinate 2,635,638 of CM062258.1, read as the reverse complement.
TCCCTACTTTAGTAAGGTTAAGATCTTTGATTTTTATTGTCAAGAACAAACTTCATTGCAAAAAAGGTTCTGAAATGTCCTTCATGTAGGCAAAAAGGGCATCATCAAGAAATATAGTTTTGCACACCGATTTTCTCACCCCTCCAGTGCAGAATGAGTCTATGCTTCTCTTGGAAAAGCTTGCTGACATCAAAGCCGTAGCTCAAGGAGGATATCCACAGGTTAATCACTTTAATATGTGTATAGCTTGTGTTTTTCTTAAAGGTCTCTATCTAAAAATTGATTTACTCTCCTTCTGTGAGCTCGATTCTGCATCTTTCCTTCATGGACTCTGTGACCCAATAACTTTGTATACTTTACAAGGCACCCAGGCTGAGCGATGCAGGATTTCCATCGGTCATATTGAAACTTTGTCCAGTGAACCCGATATAGTTGCAGCAGTAAGGTAGGAAGTGCATGCAAGTATATTGCTCCCTATTTTCACCTTTATCTGATTTTAAAGTGTTTGTCATTTCTGGATGAATACTTCTCCAGTATCACAGGGAATTTTTCATTTGACTCGTGTTCTCATGGAGACTTCCTTGGTGCAATTCTTGGGACAGGAATTGCGAGGGAAAAACTTGGAGATATTCTCTTGCAGGTAAATGAGGCTTTATAAACAAGGATACCGTTAATTCTGGTATATACTATTTGAACATATTGGTGTTTCCATCGCGGAAGTACATGGGAACCTGTTTAAATACATCAGGCTGTCTCTACCTCTACATTGTGCTTTCTTATATGTCTGGAAGTTCGGTTAATAGTTTTCCGATTGCTGCCAACGACTTCCTATGAATATACCATTGTCATCACCATTGGTTCTTCATTTGCTGTCTTGAAGATAGATGATTTATTATTGTATCCAAGGTGTCTCAGATGTGGATTATCTTGTAGCCTCTCTACTGGAAGAAGATCTTATTAAATTTGCATCTTCTTTTCATGCAATGTATTCATCCTTTGCTAAAATTGGTGATTGAAGGGAGAAAGGGGGGCTCAAATCCTCATTGTTCCTGAACTTGTGGACTTTGTCATGGCAACTCTGGATAAGGTAGCAAAGACTTTTTACACACAAAGCAGTTTCCATTGCCATTTTACCTTTTCTCCTCTGGCATAACTTTTACATCTTGACATTCATGCTATATCTGAATTATGATGAGTATCAACTTGATAATTTTCATGCCTTTTACTTTAGCTGATACAACTGGGTATCATCCTGCTCTTTTTTGAGATTCCTCTGATGAGTTACTGAAAATAGACATCCATCGACTCTTATTTCCTTTTCTGGTTGTTCCAAGGCAAATTGCCTTTAAAATAACTGTAATCAGGATAAATTTACACCATATCAAAAGTAACTGAAAGATGATTTCATCCAATGGGCAGCACTGTGGAGTTGAGATTCTTGAGATATATGAATTGCATAAATATGTTATATACATCATGAACATTCCAACCGATCCAGTGGATAGAGACATTACTCATACTAACTTCTTGCAGGTTGGTAATGTTCCAGTCTCTTGCACAAGGATACCATTGCTCGCCCTTGAATATGAACCCCCAAGGTTGATTCTCTCTGTCTGTGTGTCTGTGCACACACAGCATGCTGTTTTGCATGCTTGTGGATGCCGTACTTGCAGAGCTGCTCATAGCCTGAATGTTTGTTTGCAGGACCAAGTCATTCAGATCAGTGGAAGCATCGTTAAGGGTTGATGCTCTGGCTAGTGCAGGATTTAAGATGTCTCGGTCAAAGCTAGCTACTTTAATCAGGTATAACTTTCAGATCCATTCTCTCATACTGCACTGTCCAGGCCTGCACTGGACATGATGCTGTGCTACTGAGCACAGATAGGAGCCTGATGTTTACATTGCTATTAGGTGGACTGCCAATTCATTCATCATTATTCAGAGACTGAAATTGCAATTTAACCTTTCTGCTCTATTTTTTCCTTGCAAGAGTTATACCACAGAATTGAGCGTTTCTAAGTGACAAATGCGTCTTGCATTCTGTTTATTTTCTTTGGCTTTTAAAGACCCCCCTTCTCTCTCTCTGTCTCTCTCTCACGCGCACACATGCGCGCGTGCAGACATGCATGCACATGCTCATGCATCCCTCGAAGGAACAATTTGGGGGAAATTTCTTGCCTTCATATTGCCTTCCTGAGCTGATATTGCATTAGGTTCAGCTAACTCTGTTGCTGCACCTATTTGAAATTGGTTTGAAGATGAACTGTAGAATGTTAAAAGCTATGTGGATTAAATCATTTGATTTCATCAGTACATAGGAAGTTACATGGCTGGTTTAAAGATATAGTGTAACCAGTCACAAACTTAGCTTTGTTTTGGTTATCAAGTTGCCTACGTGACGTTTGCAGCAAAGAGATGGCTAGTTTTTATACTGTCTGATAGAGATGAGGATTGCTTTTATCTAATTGGCCAGCAGTAGGATGCAGTAACGCTTTTGTTCTATGCAGTAATGGTGATGTGCGTGTTAATTGGACAACTGTAACAAAAAACGGAACTACACTCAAGAGTGGGGATATTGTCTCTGTTAGTGGTCAAGGGAGATTAAAGGTATGTAAAGTAAACGACATATGCTAGTTCAGTGAATCCCATTATAGTCCTTCACGGGACATTTTGGTCTTCTAAATTTTTCTTGTGCAGATAGGGGAAATCATCACAACAAGAAAAGGTAAATTTGCAGTGGAGCTCATTCGATACCTGTAAACTTCAACAACATCGACGGTATCATTGTTGGCAAGTTGTCTTTCAGAAAAGTGGATCCTTTTTCTCATATCTTTACATCATCCTTGCTTGGGAGTTGAAACTGTTCTCGCAGAAGATTAAAAAAATCATCCATCGAGTACACCTGAGATTTCGAGTTTCGGGTATCTGTCGAGTGTTGATGGAGTAACATTGGTTGATGATATATGTTAGACATTTGGAAAAGTTTCATTGGTGGCGATGACTATTTTCGATGGAGAACTTTTCCAATTCAATTCAGATGCTTTTTGTATATTCAGATGCAATTGTTGCTCTTCGGTCGGAGCTTATGGCGTACCTAAATTTCCTTTCCATCATTTTGTCTGATAGTATCTTTTGATATGTGCCGACATAATCTCTAGGGCTTATCAGTTTCACGTACATGTCAGGTTTTTGAGAGTCACTAGGCTGACAGGCCTAGTAGTTACCATGTCCCAAGCAATATTTTCAAAGCCATATGGACAATCGAACCGGATTTCTAAGTCAGTACAGGATTGAATCAGCTGAAACTGGTCAAAAAATAGGTTCGATACTCAGTTCATCTGGCTAGGGGTACGCCTAGCACACATGAGCTGTGAAATGTTAAGGTTGCTGAGAATTAGATCCCCAAACCGGCAATAAGATTGCGATGTGTACGTGTGATGGATATTCCGCGTTAGCAATTTTTCGAGTCACGATTGCATGTATCTAGTGCATGTCGGGGGGCCGACTCACAGGCTTCAATAGTTCAAATGGATTCCCAGTGTCTATACTTAGTTAACCCAATGGTTTTTTCATTGCTTATCAAGAGTTCTAACCGTTGAAAATGGGTGAGAAAATGCAAATATAGAACGCTGCTAAAAAGTACAAGGCTCTCACTCTCAGTTAAGACAATTGGGGTTGATGCAAAGGAACAAAAATCAGGAGGAGCAACACACTCTACTTGATTAATGCGAATCCCAGAGCGGGATTGACGTAACTAGCAGCATCTCCTTCATTTCTTTCCCGCGTCCGAAGTTTTCTTCTCAAATTTTTGTTCTGCTCCTGAACTATACTGAGAAGGAACGCTGCACAAACAATCAAGAACACCCATCCCATGGATCCCTCACTTGCAGGTGCAGAGGTCCGAGAGACGGGGAGAGTGAATGGGCAATAGAGAGTTCTGATGAGTCCCACATTGGCAGCGAGAACAGCGAGGCGAGCAGGACGTCACTTTAAGATGCGAGGGATGAAGCTTCACAAGGCATACCTTTCTCGGCCTTTTGGCTAAGATCAAGTGTAGTATCTGTTCTTATCAGTTTAATATCTGATACGTGGGCCATTGGTCCACATGATATTAAATTAATTTTTCTTGGGGGATTGGTCCGCTACAGTGGCTTGCCACTGGGGCCTTTCGCGCGTCGCCTTGGCGTTGCACTGCTGCCTAGGCCCGGCGCACCCCACCAAATTTTAGTCGTTAAGGCTTTGTAGCTACTCAGTGGTAAGCGCCCGGACCCAATTTGGACCCCCCTTGTGGCTGAAGGGTAATGGAGGCCCGGTATCAATCTTGGTCTTCCGATTGGATTCCAGGTTTATGTTAGGCTGTTTGTTAACGGAATTTGGACGTCCGGAACTGGAATACGCCACCTTTCCGTCCAAGCACCGTGTTTGACCTCCACCATCATAGCATCCGTACAGTCGCAAAGGTCTGTGCGAGATGTGTTGGAGCTCTCTACTAGTGCCACGAGCGTGTGGCCGCGGCGATCACAGAGCACGGCCAGCACAGAGCTGTGAGATCGTTGCTAAGGCGCGGTTCGGTTCAGATCGGTTCAGATTTCGCCACCTCTGGGTCGTCCTAAGAAACTGCACTAAGCGCGTTTTCTGCTGGACCGATTCTCTTGTAATTTCGTCTTTTTGTGTAAAGAGCATTCTTCGCGTTTCAAATAAGCAAGGATATGTCCTGCGGTTTTAGGGGTGCATCTTTTCTGAGAGAGCCTAGTAAACCCACCGGCCACAAAAATTGGGCTTGAACGTGTTGCTAAGGGGCTCGTAGCACAAAGGCAGTATGTACTTTTTTTTTTTTAGTCTGAAACGCAGTATGTGATTTCAGCAGCAACAACATAGTCATTAAAAAAGTTTATCGTATCAATTTTTACTCCTTTGCGTCAATTGGTGTTGCAGTCGTTTAACATTTTCCTAGTATCTGCAATTTTTTTCCGATCAGTATCTCTCTCCCTTGCATAGTTTCGTGGCAAGAACAATACTCAAAATAGTACTTCAATGAAACATTTTGCGTCCCAAAAGATGACGTGGAAATTCGATCTGATTACTGTAATTCATTTAAGGACTCAGCTATTTGGTTGTTCACATGAAAATCCACAACTTTTAACTTCGCGCCACCCTTAGTCAGTCGAGCCCCTGTTTTGGCAAGCTAAGCCCTTTAATTTTTATTTTTCTGTTCCAGAAACAAGTTTAGAACAGCAATTCATTTGGTAACGCAATTTCATTTTTCAATTTCTGGAATAAATTTTGATTTCAGAAATAGGTTTGAAACAAAAATGATAAATTCTTCTCATCGCTCGCCCTTGCTACAATCTGGCTGCTCACTCGCCGCCCACTTGTTGCCGCCGCCTCCTACCGTTCGTCGCCTCCTACCGCTGGCCACTGTGGGTAGCTGTCTGATGGCAACTGTCTCCTGCCACCAACCACCCGCCCTCCTCTCACTACCACCCACTGTGGGCCGCTGCTCGCTGCCGGCCACCCTCCTCCCATTGCCGCCCACCGTGGGCCCTCGCCCATCGTCCGTTGGCCACCGTCTCCCGCCGCTGGCCGCCCTCCTCCAGCCACTATCCTCCTCCTGCCGGCGCCCGCCTCCCGCCACTACCGTCCTCCCGCCACCGCCCGTCGTTTGTTTGCCACTGTCTCCTGCCCTGGCCGGTCGCCTTCCGCCGCCCTCCCGCCGCTGGTCGTCCCCAGCTTCCTGCTATTGCCCGACGCCGACTGCCTGCCGTCTGCTCGCCGGTCACTCGGGAGGGAGAAATTTTCTACCGTTATCAAACAAATTTTTGTTTCAGAAACAGAAATTTTGTATTGTTATCAAACGTGTTTTTTTCTCAGAAACTCGTTCAGGAACAAAAATAGAAAAATCTATTTCTAGCAAGAATTTGATTTCTGAAACAGAATAATTGTCATTCGTAGCCTAATCATTCAAGGGTATCGAAACCTTATCAAGGCCTTAGAACCTTTTTTTTTTCCTAATGAGTTGAAGATATGATCATAATTAACCGATTATTTGAAGAGAAACTAGCACAACAACCCACCGTCATAGCTTCCACTAAAAATTTGAATTCATCGGGACAAGATTCGAACCCATGACATCTGTTCCCGAGTCGGAAAACATGGGAACGCACCCGCCACTGGGTAAATCTCAGGGTGGTAAGACCCAACACTTTGGATGAGCCCCGAGCTAGATTTTACTCAGACTTACTTGCTCCATTGTTGTATTGTTATGCAACCTCTTATGTGTACTAAAAATTCAGTTTTGCACACGCAGAGAAGAAACATATAAAATCCTTAATTTTGTATGTAATATATATCTGGAAGATAAGTACTAGGCATGTTACACGCGCAATGTGTTATTTACGTAACATATCCTTGAAGCAACATGTCATGTTTGTAGAGTGATTCCTCCAACATAAAATTACAGAAAAATTAAATGTTGGGTTCTTCCTAAATGTCAATTTCCTATTCTCTTGATATAATATGTAAGCGACTGACACCTCTCACTTGCAATCGTAACTGGTCAAGATATGTGTGTGTGTGTGTGTGTGTGTGTGTGTGTGTGTGTGTGAGAGAGAGAGAGAGAGAGAGAGAGAGAGAGAGAGAGAGAGAGAGCACGAATGAAACTGGAAAATCTGAGCACCACACTGGCACACAAGATGTACGTACCTTTAGGAAACATTTCTCAGCATTATTATTACAATGTAAAGCTTCTTGATTTCCTCTGGTGCTGAAAGTAATGGAATTGACAATGTATATGGAAACACCTCAAACTCTGAACCTTCTTACAAATGCAGACTAAGTACTTAATCAACCCTCTCATTCATACCTAAGCCTACACTTTCCATGCTCGAGTAATCTCCGAAACCTCGACCTCCATCACGTCCCTGTCGGTCGAAGCTGGGGCCTGGTTAAGCGTAGCCGCACGTCCCATATTGGCATTTCAGCCCTGGCGAGCACTTCTTGTCGCACTTGCCGCAGTTGTCTGTGCTGTACGCGATGTTAATGCACGTCCCGGTGCAGCACAGCTCTCCGAGCTTGCACTTCTGGCCGCAGGCGCCACAGTTGTTCCGGTCTCCTAGAACATTGCGGCAATGGGTCTTGCAGCAATACAGGAGGCTCGTCCCGTTGTTCGCCGAGATCCCGTTGCAGACGTTGTCATTGACGGGATCGCAATGCGTGCCCTTCTTGATGACGCTCGCCAAGAACCGGCTTCTGGAGCGGAGGTTGGGCAGCGGCTCGTCGAGCACGTAGAAGCTGTCCTCGTCCTCAGTGGTTTCAGTCCAGAGCGCGGCATGAGGTTGGGAGAAGATGAGGAGTAGAGGGAGAGTTAGAGAGAGTATGGTGGCGAGGTTGATGAGAACTGAAGCCATTTCTCTCTCGCTTCTGTGCCCTACAAGAGTGCGAGCTAAGGGAGTTCACGGATGCTTTAAACTGTGAGCTTCCCTCATAAAATATTAGGGGATGCATTAGCAGGGAATGTGATCAACATTTCTTTTTCAATTAATTAATCGAGATCTAGTTAAGTTGAACTAAGTTTAGAGAAGATTTATTGGCTTGAGCTCTAGATTCTTGGCATATTACTTATTATATTCATATACGCCTGACAATTTGCATGAATTATGCAGCAATTAAATGTACCAAATCAACACCCCCACGACCTGTAGATGCCAAGTAAAATCCAGTGGTAAAGATTGTCTCGCCTTCTGTCAAAGGAAACAACTATTCGTGAACATTTGCTGGTGAGTTTATTGCTCGAATGTCAATGACAAGTGCTGTGCAGAATCTATCGTATTTACATTTTTTTTTTTTGATAACCCAGGGAACCCCCGCACGGCCGACAGCCGGGGAGTAAACCCTGGGGGCGACACATGCTAGTCACCACACACGTGCCACCGGTTAAGTCAAGAATCTATCGTATTTACATTTGATAACACTTCAAATCAAGAAATATTTACGCGGACATGTAGCAAACATTAGTCCCTTGCAGAATTCTGCAAAATGTATGACATGAACTATTCATGAGTTCCCAATGCCTCCTCTCCCCCATATGGGTTGGAAAAAACTTCAATATGAACGTGTCAAAAAGCACTTTCTTTAGACCTTTAATATGGGTTGAAAGTAAGCCAATACAGCAAACATGAATTGGCCTTTCATCACACCAAAGAACGGATACCGTTAACAAAAGGTCCAAAAGAAAATAAGTACATCTGTTCAAATATACGAGTGGTGTTAGGATCAGACGTGCAAATATAACGAAATGCATTTTGCACAAAAAAGTAATTCTTCACGTGTTCCCTACTTCTACAACGGTGTTGGAAAACACGCTTTTGACCAGACTACATAATTCCATTTAGGTCGACACGAAAAATCTATCACACTTTCTGATTGCTATATAAGAAAGAGCACTACTTTTTCCTATTCCTATATTTGAATCTCATCTACCTATTGATGTTATACATGACACACTTTCTCAATTCACCACAAACATACAAGGGAGGGAAAAAAGAGTCAGACAGATCTTTATTCCAAATCAAGAATTTGCCAGTGATTCTTTACTCTTTCGTACGATTGCTGTGTGTTTTCACTTTGATTTACGTGCGCAGGGGGAGAATGAATAAGAACAAATCAAGAGCTTATACTTTAATTACACCCAACTAGGTTAGCACTAGTTTTCTTGCTCAGACCTCGAAGCGGCAGTAGCCGGCGACACGTGTGGGGGATCTCTTTTCCCGGCGGCAAATGGGTTGAACTTTCCAACTGCCCTTTTCTTTTCCATTGTACATTTTTCCTGGGCTTAATTCGACGTATACGTATATATTATATGATGCATAGGATCAAATAACCCCAAGAAGCATCGACTGAATCCACATGGGTCCGAGCCGCTACGGTGGATCCAAGGTTTTGAAAAAATGGATTAATAATTTTTGGACCGCGCAGATCTTTGACAGAATTAAGCGAGTCGACTCAGATCCGAGGTCTTAATTAATTTCATTAGTTTTCCCATCCTGCGTTAACCGTGTTGACTCAATAACTATATTATATATGTAAATATTCTATCCTTGCTTCTTGGTTTCGTGAAAGCAATGCTGTATCATTCATTCACTACATGTGCCATGAATGCCCTTATTTTGTCGGTTCACACAAAAAGAGCAAAGTCAAAAGACCCAACTGGCTTTGGATCCATCCGATTTGTTCTTTGTTTTTGAAAATTTCTAGCCTTGGTTTATCAAGGTACCGTACAAAATCTGGAAGACGAAGTTTTTCTGCTAAAAACGTCGAACATTGTGGTTCCAAATCACATTCTTTTCTTTTTCATTTTTTGGTCTTTACAACTTATGTTTAGTTTGGTTTTATTGTGACGAAGAAAGGGTTTAGTTCAGATTTATGAGAAATGAAATTAGTATGGTATAAAAATATAAGAAAGAAAGAGGAGAAACAAGTGCTTAGGTCTTTGAGGAAGTCATTAATTTCTGCCAGGTCCTAACATTGTGCATGCGTGTACTCTTCATGCGCATGCTTTGATACCACATGATTGAGACAATAAAGTCAGAAATAGAATTAAAGCTTGCGAATTTCAAGAGCAAATTGAAGTTTCTTGATATTCTAGAACCCGAGTATTAAAATATGCAAAAGAAAGTGTAAGGAATTAACTGGTCACGAATGCTTAGTTGCTGTTTAAGTATCCCACGGCGTTTGATTACGGGATTTATATGGATTTCATATACGTGGGGTCTCTCCAGCGGTTCTGTCCAGCTCATTTGGCGCATGCAGCCCCAAGCACAGCTACCATTGACGCTAGCTACTAATTCACGATGTATTACCATATTGGGAAAGTAGCTTTGCATTGTCTTTTTTTTAATTTGTTTGGAGTGATTTTTACATCTTTGGAATCTCGATGCATGTGAATGTTGACAAGTAGACTCACATATAAGTATTTAGACTCACATATCAGTTGATTAAAAATTTAAATAAGCATTTAGATTTTAGAGGAAGTAATTAATAACATTAAGTTTTGAATTTCTCAAGTTAAAAGCCAACACTGTGCTCTCGAACAAAACAATCACCTTTTCTTCTAAGAGATTATGCATACAGACGTGAACATGGAAAAATTATCAAAAAAGTTATAAACCTATCATATTTGTGTCAATTCAATTATAAACATTTCAATTTGACTAATTTAGTCCTAAAAATTTTCACGATTTGCTGATTTAGTCTTAAACCATTCAATTATGCCAATTTAGTCGTAAAATTTTTGACAATTTGTCAATTTAGTCCTAGAAATTTTGATGATTTGCCAATTTGGTCATTTCGGCCAATTTTGGTTGGAAAATTCTGAGGTAGACAATTTTAAAAAAAAATTATGTATTTTTTTCTCTTTTTTTTTTCTTTCCTTTTTTTTTCCTAACCCTGGGCTAGCAAGGGCCAACGACTCTCGCCTGGTCTGGGGGAGGGTGTCGCGGCCCTCGCTTGGATTTGGGCAAGGGCCACAGTCCTTGCCAGTTGGTCAGCAAGGGCGTCGTAGCCCTTGCCTGAATTTGGGCTAGGGTTGATGCCCTCGCCTGTGGTTGGTGAGGATCAGCGGTGACCTCGCCAGCCTAGGGTTAGGGAAAGAAAAGAAAAAAAAAGAAAAAATAATATAAAAAGTTCAGAAATATATTTTTTTTAAAAAGTTCCACATCGGCGCCGACCATGCTGTGTAAGATGGCCAACGTTGACTTAACTATCACGCATCGACTTTTGGTCAAAATTGGCACAGTTGAAATATTTATGATTGAATTAGCACAAGTGCAATAGGTTTCTTTACTTTTTTGGTAATTATCCCACATGAACATATATACCAGTCTTCAACTTTATCTAAGAGATGCGCACAATGGATCAATATCCGCATGTCTTAGCGACCGGTCAACTTGCACGATCTTGCTTAGTGTTCGGACATTTTGTGTGTTGGAAGAAAAGGACGGGACATTAGCGGATAAAAAACCAAAGATAAAATCAGTCGAGCAACGTGCATGACTTGCAAACTTAGGTGTAATATAAATTGGGTCCGAGGAAAACAAGGCTTTTTGCTGCATGACTTGTAAACTTTCGTGTAATTCCTAGTGTCCCGCATGCCCTGGAATCGCCCTAGAGTGATGGCCAATTTTCCTAGGAACACCGACGATGTTTCTCTGCGGTCAGGTCGTCAAAAGAGGGCTCGCTTAAGTTCAGGGCAGCAATGCAATAAAAGGACAAAGCGAAGGTCGCTTGGGTTACACGTGAAATTGCTTTGTGGGATGCGAGGAGAGAGGCGAGGGACACTCGCCAGACAAAGACGTGCATTAGGAGTCGAGCCTCGATTAAATACATCATATGTCCAGGAGCTCCGGGGAAGTTATTGAAGCGATGCAAGATCCAATGCTCATTGAGTGAAGAGGGTTGTGATGAAGTGTTGTTCAGGTCGATTGAGTCCGGCAGTTTAAAGCTGCCTAATCTTAGTAAAGGTGATAAAACTATATAAAAAAGATAGTGATACGAACGGTCCATAAATTTTGGCCCTATATGTAATACGGTCCATGAACTTTAACCCAATGTGCAATATTATCCTTGGATATTTAATTTGTTCAACGTGGCTACTGAACTTTTGGTAAATGTTCAAACTAGTCCCTTAACTACATGAAAATATCCAACGTTATCCTTCCATTAATATAAGTTCATGGACAATATCGAATATCTTCATATAATCCGGAAACTAGTTTGAATATGTACCAACATTTCAGGGATCACATTAAACAAATTAAAAGTTCAGGGACGATATTGCACATTGGACTAAAGTTTATGGACCGCATTGCACATTGGACCAAATTTTAAGAATCATTTGTGTCATTTTTCAAACTAAAAATAAGTAGAAGTTTGAGAAAATTACGTGAGAGCTATTATCCTTCGGGGAAAATTTCGCATCGCGTCGGAAATTCTAGGAATCCATGAGTTGAAATAACATATCTTAAAACGAGAACTATCGGTAATTTTTACGTAACTACAGTAAGCGAGGCAACTCGAGCATGGAAAATAGTCGAGAGCTGAAAGAGTCCAGCACGCCGGTTTCGAGAACACCCACCTCATGAATCGTGGAATCACGGATACAAGTCACTTAACCCATCCGTGAGAGCTTGACATGGGACTTCAGAGATTTGCATTGATCCTCCTAGTCGGGGTCCTTTTAATTGGTCATTCTAGTGAATTAGAAGAAATTGGACCCCCTCAAAACACAATTGATTATGCTATAGGCAAATTTAAAATTACGTTTATTAAAATCAATTTACAAGACCCGAGTATTTCAACCATAAACTCGATATAATTTCGAGTCGAGCCCCTCCAATTCCAAGTAACCAAGATGGCCCTTGAGAATTGGGAGGCCTGGCCCATTTCTAGCCTCTTCTTGTTTACACAAATGCGATATTGGGCCGAGTTGGGCTTAGCCCCTTTTACTCCGAAAAGCTATTTCTCTCTTTATTCTTCTTGATATTTGGGGATGAAATAGATAACTCCCCCCTCCTAAATGAGACAAAGGTTCAGTGCCCGTTTGTGTCTCCTTTCGATGCCCCGTTCAGCCCCACCACTAATCCATACGAATAAGGATAATTTTGAAAATTTTCAATGATATATTTACCCATATGAATCGAGATAATCGCAAAAGTTTTTAATGGCATATCAACGGTTGAGATTTGTTGAGACATCGGTAGAAATAATGAGCCACATCTATAATTCTTCTCCCTCTCATGGAGGTCACTTTTTCCCCCCTTGATCGTGAAACCCGAGGTACTTCAAATGTTTGACCTCTCCCCTTCATTGGAAATGTCTCGGAGATGACCGTCTCTCTACAAAAGAGAGAAAGAAAAAAACACTTACCAACTAAACGAGAGGCGGCAAATTCGAATCGAATTATTTTCTTCAGTCCAAATGAGCACGATGTTCATGTCAATTATAGACTCGTGTCGTATTAGTACCTTCATTTTCAACACTACCAAATCACGTTGAAATCATGGACTTTGTCTGAACACAACGCTTTTACAATGGAGATGAATTTCTTTCCCACGACTGCACTCATCTCTAGCCGCCTGCATTATTTGCATGGCTTTCTTTGCTTGAGAACGAATTTCTCTTTTCTTCTGATTCAAGGAACTCAATAAACACCGTCAAATCGTCTTGACTTGTTTCCCAATCATCCTTTTCGAAGAAAGAGAAACAGTAAACAAAGAAAAAGGGTCATTAACTCGAGATATTCATGTCTGGAAAGTGGGAGAAATAGTATGTAAAAAGGTGAAGAGGTTCTAATTAACCACTAGAGTAAAAAAAGAAAGAAAAGAGAAGCCCTAATCAGAATCACATGATATTTCCTTAGATGTTACTCAGGAAAATACTATCATATGACCTTATGGACTTTATTATACGCAAAAAACAAAAAGGAAGACAATAAGATATAAAGCAGGACAGCTGTAGTATGTCAGCAATATATATGGACACACTATACATGAACCTTGGAACATGGTTGTAGCTTGCGAGTGGTCCCGTTCATGTTATCTTATTATCAGCTCTTCGTACTCCAGTTCCATGTCCCTCAATCCCAGGGACCTCTAGTCAACTTAATTGGGTTCTCTTTTTAAAGAAAATGAATTGGCACATCTTCTTGAAGCATTCAAAGATATTTTTTCAACTTTTGCTGCGCCATGAGTAGGTGGGAACTCCCAGTGCGTGTTCATTTCCCCTTTGATTATGGTCGTAGCTCTAGCGTGCACATCTGCATATACTAATGAAAAGCTTGACCTAAAGTTTTTATGTCCTGGTTCATAAGTAAATACTTCTCTACTCTATCTTAACCGGGCATCTGGAACTCTCATAAACAACCGTAATTGATCTACGGCTCGCTTGAATATCTATGTCGATACATGTTTGTAACCACTGAACTTCTTTTTTTTATTGCAATCTCCACACGAATTTAGTTATAGTTTCTCTTGACGTAAAACATACAAGCTGACGACATATCACTACCTTGAAGTGCGCCTTTAGGTGTAGTATCCATTGACTAAGAATTTGCTGCTATATCCCTGTCTGTACAGATAAATCTGCAGATGAAGTAGCTCGAATTAGGTACGTAAAACTGTTGTCATTTTCTGAAAGTAACAGCCTCCTACCAGTAGTCGGTCAAACAAAAGAAATTTTTAGTCTATGTTATCAATAAATTTTACTTGATACCTGCCCTCTGCTCACTACCAACTTTGCTTTAATGTCTACATGCTGCTGGTCATTGGGCAATAGGATTAGGGTTCTGTAGCTAGTTATTAGGAGATAAACAAAAGCAAATGATGGGTTCCACGTCAAAAAAATGATGAGGCAAATATAAACTAACATGCCTGGCAAACGGGAGGATCGATCAAAAAAATGATGAGGCAAATATAAACTAACATACCTGGCAAACGGGAGGATCGATACTCAAAAACGACATCTGACAAAGCCATATTGAGGGAGGTACCGCCGTACCCATTAATCAATGGTTATGTTTCTTATATTCTGGACCTTCAGGCTATTTTCGGGGCAGGCTTTCTTAACAATGGATATTTGTTGAGCATATTCAATCAAAATTATCGAGATTTTCAAAATGTTAAGTGCGCATATCACGAAAAAAAAGCTCCAAATTCAACAAATTCATGTTGTTTATTCCGGACCATTTGACTCTCATGTGCATATCATCTTATCTGAGTTCAAGAAAGTCTCTAGGGTAGGGCCATGCAGCTTTGACTGCTGTAAATCCTTCACTGCATGCATCGTAAATTAAATGAGGGTGGATGATAGGTTTACGCAAGTTTGGTCAAGGTCCTTCTTGTTCTCACTCCCCGACCGGATTAGTTCTAAAAGTCCAACCAAAGCATTCACTCATCTAGAGAAAAAATCACCTACTGATGGACGTCTCTTCAAACCCACCAACATGAAAATGCTTTGATTTCCACACACAAATTACTAATAATGATAATAATTTTTTTTGGTCAAATAATGATAATATTTATTATTATGATGTAGTTGGTGTGATCTTTTCTCTAGATAAGCCACGTCGTTTTCACAGCAGAGATGATTTGATATAACTCTAATTTAGAAAGACCCCTCTATCCTTTCTGTACTTATCTTCCAATCAAGAAGTATATGTCCTTAATAATAATTAGCCTACTTGAGTTACTTGCATCCACCGCGTATGTAAAACAAGCAACTCAATTAAACTGTGAGGAAAACTAGCTTAAGTTAATAATATTCATACCCTTAATCACCTTTTTAAATTAAGAGGATTTATACCCTCGAGAGACAGATGCATGCATGTACTTGGCAATGCTCTCGGCGCCTCATAAACTATAAATCCATATGACTTTTTCGCAATACATTGTCCAAGAGAGGTACGGGTAATAATGATCCGCACAAAAGAGTCGTGCAGCCCAATATCATCGTACCTTTGCGCATCATTAACCGTTGGGATCGGAGATTGGGTACTATTTTTTTTTTTGGATTGAACGAATTTCAATTAAATGATCTGAGTAGCGAAGTCATGGGTAAAAATAGTACTTGACGAGATTATTGCGTTTAAATAATTCGAGATTGAAACGCGGACCCTACAAAGTACCGAGTTAGCAATGCATAAGTTGCGCAGTAAGGAATCATCCTCGAAACACATCGTTGGCCAACCATTCACGCAACAAGAATTAACCTAAATTCACATGCTCGGTCAAGCCGGCCAAAGACACAATGGTTGTGACGACCACGAGTTTTCTTTTCTTTATTTGCTTTTCCATTTTTCCTTACGTTTCAACATTCATGACGAAGAAGGAAATTTCTCTCCACCTTCTCAATCTCAAAGTCTAACAAAGTTGAATATCTTATCATTATCTCCTGTCTTGTCGTGACTCAATTGCCACACAAGTCGCCGTTCATAAATTAGGGTCATACTCGAGGCGTGCATATTAACCAATCATGGCAAGATAGTCGTCTACTACCTATGCAACGTATTTTGTCGTCTAAATTCAAAGGTAGGCAACTGCACTTCTTTAGCACTACGCTGCATAAGCATAATGCGAACGACAAATTAGCTAGTTGATTTAGCTTTGACCGTTTTGATGATGAAGGGAAATAGAACTTTGGGGCGTCCGCAGCTGTCTAGTCAATAATGGCAAGAGATCAACGATGTCATCTTGTATTCTATACAAAGATATATGAACTGCATTCTTTTATTAAAAATTACAGCTGCCAATGAAAGAACATAAATCGGAGCTTCCGATTATTTCCAAAGATTTTTCCCTAGACAAGAGGATGAAGGCCAAAACGTTCAATGTAAACCAACTTTCTCATTCGTAAATGCATAAACATTCACCATCACCGGACCTAATGGCTCGTTGGGTTTCGCCTCCCCGTCCCTTCGACACATAAAAAGATTGGCTAGGTCTATCGTTGTGCATGGCATATGTTATCCAGAAAGCGGGTAAGAGGAGGGATGTGGCGAGCGAAGAAAACTCAGTGCATAAAAAATGGGGTTTGAAGGGAAAAAAGGAAAGCAACGAAGAAAGGAAAAAGTCAAAAAGGAAAAAGGGAAAAGGAAGACAGAAGAGAGACATCGATGAGCCTTTGGACCGCGAAGGCATTAAAGTCTAAAGAGCGAGTGATGAAGGACCAACTCATCGTTTTCATGCAGTAACATCTAACATGGGAAGGAGGGCAATGCTACAATGTGTGTCATGTGGTCATTGATGGCTATTTAGACCCGACAATACCCTCCCATATAATCAAATCTCTCTCTCATTTTTTCCTTCCTCTTCATTCTCTCGTGTCCCTTTCACTCCGGATGATCCCCCCATAATCAAATGTCATCAACGACTTAATTTTTCTCCCTCGCATTATGTCTATCCCCTTTTGCTTCACATCAGTTTGGTCTCTGCAATCGCGCAATTCGATTTGGCGATTCGTATGAGTCTTTTGCAGGCGAGTTTGCAGCACTGCCGAAATGCAGAGAACATCAATCATTGCGCTTATGAAGCTTTTGGAGCGGCAATGGCGTTCGATGGGTACTTGGTCCCCCGCATATTTCCTCATTTTATTCTCTCTTTTCCTCTATCTCCTTCCTTCCTTTATTTATTATTTTATTTTGGAAGAGAACTTTATTCTATTTTTTTCCCTTTTCTTCTCTTTTTTCTCCCGTTTTTAGGAAAAAAAATTACGATATAATTGGAATCGACGAACCGATCGTGGATATAGAATAACGCTCTGAAAAAAGCATATATTCAACATGAAAGTTGCTAAAATGTCGATGCTACCGCCGCTAGTTCAACCTCTATGCATATGGCGAGATGATTTTTCATAAAAAAATTCTCTCAAATTAAAAGATGATGAAATGACACCGTTGAAATTATAATATTCGGTGATGGGGGTACAATAATCGTAAGCTTTATTCTTTATTCTTGGACAAGTTCTTTAGCAGCATATTGTTGTTTGGCTGGATGGGGATTTAATTAATGTGAACACATCGCTTTTAAGATTCTTGTTAATGTTATTAACTCTACACGGACGAAGTAGTCTCTTTAGTGCTGGAGATTAAGGAAAGGATGGATGGTCTTAGGTTTTGCATAGAATATAGGCTACTTGGGCTGCAAACTATTTGCACCTCTCAACCGGGCATCAGTGAATTGCAATGATAAGCAATTAGAGAGTCCTAAAGTTTTGGTGAAGCGTAATCGCGAGTAAATTAGACATTCGAAAACACTTCAAGATGCAGGCAATGTTCCACAAGTCCATTTGCGGCATCTATATTGTCTTTCCAAAAGAAAGATATGCATTTTTGTCTCTACCGCTTTAATGATATTTTTTGGAAGAATGAAAACATGACACCATAAATTATCAAGGCCATATATAATCAACAAACCGGATTAAGTGCAATCTACTGGCATAAGTGAGCGTTTGAACTGTCCAACAATTAAATCAAGCAGTAATTCGATCAGCTAGTGGCTTGCAATATTTGTCTGTTATTCGACCCAAAAAAAAAACAAAATCTTTGTCTATAAACCTCACGGAGATGAGGGAAACACTTGAATACCTAACAGGTAGATGACCCCTCTCAAAATTTCAGTCTTGTATGTATAGATGATTGAGTTGAATCTTAGAACAGTAAGGATAACCCTCGATTATCCCGGCCTGAGCAGCTGTATTCAACATCCCGGATGACACATCCATTGCAATCACAAGAGGATAGGGAGACAAAGGATCACCTATTGCCACACACTCCCAAGCACCAAGGGAATAAAACCTCCAAGGATCCATTAATATTGACCAGGAAAGCTAGGCATAGTGATGCAAAGCTTGACCCAATTTGACGAAACAAGCAGGAACCCAATCGATTGGAGACTTTTCGAGAGGAAATCCCAATTTGAGGAGTCAAAACCCTTCCTTAAGTCAGCTTTGATCAAGCATACCTTGATTAATTCATGAGCCACCAAACTGTCATCTACTTGATGCTTCCTCTTTTTACAAGTGCAGATCGATTCATGCTAATGAAGGGCGGCAATACTTTTTACCTAGCCCATTGGCCAATATTTTTGCAACCCACTTACCTTTCTTTTATAAGAACTACAGTGACTAATTTTACTTTTTTTATTTTTGGGTTGAATCCTAGTTCGTTTTCTGATGGAAAATCTTGTCAAAGAAGTCGCCCTTAAGAACAACGGGCGATGCTGCCAAATGATTGAGGTCCTGGGACACACGCGCCCAAGGGGAGACAGGATCGACGGTGCAGCTCTGATCAAACGTAGCCATCATCATCATCCCATCAGCAATCCCATCGTACGCACAGGAGTCCATTAGGATCTTGGGTAATCGGGTCAATGGCTCCCCAATCAAACCCAACATTAGAATAATTTCCTCTTTTCTTAATGATTGCTTTTCCCACTGAATAATAATAATAATAATAATAATAATAATAAATATATGTGTATCGTCTTTTATTCAAATGGCCAAAGCAGGAGGAGGAGGAGGAGGATGCGGAGGAGGGAAAAGAGGCCTTCTTTCTGTAATGGAGGGCGCATATGCTCTCGAGCCTAAATTCCTAACACAACCAATGCTCTCTCATCTTTTCAATCCCCAAAACACCATCCTTCATTGTCACACTTCCCCATCAATCCCTACCCCACACCCACAAGAAATTCAAGAGAGAGAGAGAGACACGAGAGTGAAAAAATTATCGAATGCCTAAAGATATTATTAAAGTTCGTAACCTAAATTGATTTACCGAGCGATGTGATGCTATTAGGACCTTTTTTAAGCGTTCGATAGGAATCTGTCGTTAACATTATTTAACTAATGAATTTGTTTCGGTATTCTTGCATAATTTAAGAGAAAAAAAAGTCTTGGGATGGAAAGTGGCAGAACAGAACAAAACAACGCAAATAAGCAACCCTCTCTCTCTCTCTCGCTCTCTGTCGCTCCCCTCACCTCATCATCATTCAACAAAAACACAAGAAAGCCCTTGTTTTTCAACATCCCACCTCTTCTTCTCCACCCAAACTTAAATTCTCTCTCTCTCTCTTTCTCTCTCTCTTCCACTCCAGTCCCTCCCTCCCTCCCTCTCTCTCTCTCTCTCTCTGTGTCTGCCCCCCCATCATCAATGGAGGCTGCCATTAAACAACAGGAGAGAGAAAGCCCACACCCACCTATGAGCTCCTCCTCAAGCTGCATCATCAATGGCAACAAGAACTGCGCCAGCAGTGATCACCAAATGAGCAGCAATGGAGGCGCTGCGGCGGAGGTTCCCACGACGCCCCATCCGCTCACCCCGAAGACCATCACCAGATCTGAGACCAACCCTTATCCAACCACCTTTGTCCAAGCGGACACCACCAACTTCAAGCAAGTGGTCCAAATGCTCACCGGCTCATCCGAGACCGTGAACAAGCAAGCCTCAAAGCAGCCGAGCGCAAGCACTTCTCCTCAAGACCCGCCATCACTCCCGCCTTGTAATTCCAAGAGTGCAATTCCTCCCAAGAGACAAGGGTTCAAGCTCTATGAGAGGAGGAACAGCCTCAAGAACAGCCTCATGATCAACACCCTGATCCCGGGCTTTGCTCCGAATTCCGGGTTCTCTCCGAGGAAGCCAGAGATCTTGTCGCCGAGCATGCTCGACTTCCCTCGGCTCGCGCTCAGCCCGGTGACTCCACTCAATGAAGACCCTTTCAACAAGTCCTCGCCTTCTCTAGGGAATTCTTCCGAGGAGGAGAGGGCCATAGCCGAGAAGGGCTTCTACTTGCATCCGTCGCCGATGAACACGCCGAGGGACGCCGAGCCGCAGCTCTTGCCGCTGTTCCCGGTTACCTCGCCGCGCGTCTCCGGCGCCTCCTCGTGAAGAGGGGAGGGAGAGGGAGGGATCTCTTTGTGTATTATACGTCCTAACGTGATTTTCAGTCGCATGTGGTTGAGTTGAGGAGGTCATGCTCCAATTGTAGGTCCAATTTGATGATCACTCTTCTATAAGCTATTCAGGAAAAAAAAAAGAGATAGAGAGAGAGAGAGAGAGAGAGGATCTTTATTTACTGAGAGTTGATATCTTTCGCTTCAAATTCATTAGCCCTGACTCCAAAACCAAGTCAAGTTCCCCAGCAAAAAATGGCAAAAAAGGAAGTCTCTCTTTCACTATTCATAGACACCCTCAAATTTCTGTTGTCTGATGTTCCCCTACTTCTTCATCTTTTTGCTTAATTTGCACACTTGAGCTTTATCTGCTAGATCCACTTCTTTCAGAGTAGCACAAATAACACCTACAACAAATACAACATCCAGTCATCTCTATCTCTCTCTCTCTCTCTCTCTGAGTTAAGAAATTCTCTCTTTGCAGAGTCTTTTTTCACAGAACACGGAAGTCAGTGGAGTCTTTGATAGAAAGAATGTGACTGGTGCTTGAATGGCACCAAGCATATGTCAAGTTGACGTTAAAATTGTTTGGAAGAATGTGTGAGTTGTCAGGCGGACGCGGTACTTTGATGAACCAAAAAAGCATCGTTGGGGTGTGACCGGTGAGATCTACAGAGACTCCCCATTTAGTATTTACTCTCTCCCTCTCTCTCTCCGATCAGCAGATTCCAAGTAAAAAGCACGGAAAAGAAAAGAAATTGGGCCTGCTCTCTCTTTTTCCAGCTTTTACTGCCTGTCAGAGAGAAAGTCAACCGGATAAAGTGGTTTTTGTCTGGAGACATGTTTGAAAATTCAATTCAAACATGATGAATCATGATAAGGTGATAATGTCATCTCTGGAACCGTGAGTGAAGGAGTGAGTATGTAGGCATCGGATTCGGTGGTCCAGAGGCTGATCGATGATGGGTCGGGTCAGCTTCCCAGTTCAGTACAGTGAAGGCTTCGCTGGGAAGGTTCGTGGACAGGACTTGGCCCACTTTCTAAGTGTAAACACATGGGGCATTTCGCAGGAGCAGTCAAGAGCCACTGTGCAGAAGGAAAAATCCGTCGCAAATTCAGCAACAGACAGACCGAATTAATGCGAGGAAGGCGTCAACACTCTTCACGGGACAGCAAGTCTTCCATAGACAGAAATGCTGGGATCCCATCACGGGGCATAGATCAAAAGGCAAATGGATTGTGTTTGGCGAGCACCAAGCGTCCTCGCTGCCCCTTTCTCTAGGACATGAATCTATTGTTCGCGAGAGGCGTCGCTCCTGTTTTCCCAGTAAACCGATGACGACATGTGTATGTATGTATGTGACCTTCCACATCTGTACTGCTGAAATGAATTCTGAGACTGTATATAATGGAAGGAGTTTGGACCTGACGTTGTTTTCTTTCCAAGAGATGTGGCTAATGCAAGTAGGGAACAGTTCTTCAAGTTAATCGCTTTTAATCAGTCTCTGTTAGGTTTCCATTGATTAGTTTCGTTTTGTATTTCCACAGAGCTAAAATTCTTCTTTTGCTATTTGTCCATGTTTGCTTCATTTTGCGTAATTTTGGAGGTTATGAGCATCTTCTCAAGGGGCCTGTCCATGTTTGTGAACAACTACATAATTAGAGTAAATCTTCCACAGCACTAATAGTGTGTGCCGCGTGTGCGTGTCTATACATACAAACACACACACACATATATATATAATATATTTTTCTCTGTTGAAAAACGGCCTCCTATACATGCTGATAAACAAAATGACACCAGCAAAGAAAAATAATTAATCATCTATTTGGATATTTGCACTGACAATCGCCAGTAATTCTTGAAACATGTGATATAGTTACAACTCCTCTTGCGCTATCAGATTTCCAAGAATGAACTTACGGTCTTGAAACCATGATTTTCTGGAAGAGGTCCATTTCCTGGTCGGACTGAGATCAGCACCTCCAAACCTATAGCAGCATTTACAGTCGATGGAGTACCAATTGAGAAAGAACATGCCAACAGCAACAGGAAAGATTTCGTCATAGCGATTAAATAAACCCGTAACCAATGCAAAGATATCAAAGCAAAGTGCCAGAGCATTTTTGGGCGGATAATAAAGTGAATGCGTAAAGGAAACCAGACTGCACGTACAGCTAATCATGGACCAGAATGCCGTGAGAATGTAAAAGGTTTGCCAGGTTATGCTCTAAATCTCCAGAAACAGGTTGATAGGTTTTAGAAGTGCAACTGTGTATACCTCAGTTTTTCAAAATTATATGACATTTGACGGTGAAAACCAATTGAAGCCTCAAAAGGAGAAGGTAGCATGTACTTGAGTGATTGTAAACAAGAATAGAGAGTGAGATCTTTTTCACAACCTAAAAGTTCAAAGCTAGATCTTCCACCAAAAAAGGTTGTAAGGAGCAAAAGTCACTTTGAAGGAGACGTTCTTTCTTGTTCCTCCTAAAGGTAAGCAACAGCTTCTTCGGGTGAGTTCAACTGGGACTTGTACTTTAATTCGGAAATCGCATGCCATCACAAGGTTTCAAAAGACTAATCATACTACCCAGTTGATTGCTCGAGTCTGTTCTAGTGATTAAAAAGCAGAAGATGAAGGATTAATTTAATTTCCTTGACTATGTTCACCTTTCGGACATCTTAGAAACTCTTATGCAATGTTTGGAAATCAAGGAGGGAGAGAAAATTTACCCCAGTATTCTTCTCATAACAATTTCAAAATTTCTCCAATTTTACACACCCACTTTCATTCCTCTCATTTTCCTCCTTTTTCCAAATAGAGCCTTAATGAAAAGATCAAGGATTGATTCCAAGCACTAAAGAGAAAAGATGACAATCGGAGGCAAATGCAAAATGGTGTTGTCAGAAATTGCAAGAAAGGGAGACACTAAATGCAGCTAATTACCTGCATCCTTGGCAGCAACAGCTTCTTGATAGACATCCGTAAGAAATAATACATCCGAAGGCTTATTAACTCCCAATGACTCTGAGATCTCAATGTAACTTTGTGTTTCCTTCTTATTCCTGCACAGAGAGAGAGAGAGAGAGAGAGAGAGTCCAATTTATATATAGTATACTTGAAAGCTGTTAAAGAGAGTAATGGTCAAGCTACAAGATTACCCAACATTGGTGTCAAAAAATCCACACAAGTACTTTCTTAAATCACCATAATTTGTTTTGCCAAATATAAGCCTTTGTGCCAACCTGCTACCACTGGAATATATATAAACCTGTTGCACAATAAATAACATGCCTAATAAAGCTCACAAGCTGACAACTCTGTGTGTGTGTGTGTGTGTGTGTGTGTGGGGGGGGGGGGGGTTTGGGGGGGTTGGTTGTGGTTCGTGTGTGTGTGTGTCAGGGAGAGAGAAGCTTGATAATTTTTCAAACATCAAATTAGAACTGCTAATTACTTTGTATGACATTGCTTAAGTCATCTGAAATTCCAAAAAGTACTGCCAATTTGCTCTGTTTTATGTATGCACCAGGTCGTACCCGGGACCTCACTGGCTATAGACGGGCTATAGCATCTATAACAGAATTACTTCTTCGACACCCTCGCCTCACAGTAAAACATATAAATCAGAAAATAAGTTCATATGTAACTGCTTGCAGATGAAACTACATGGTAGAGTCCTCCAACAAAGTGATGTCATGGCAACATAAAGCAAAAGCCCTTCCTAACATTAATGACAACATTGATACAATCTACGGATCTGAAGTAACTTTATCCATTTGACTTAAGAAACATAGCCACACTAAAAATTAACATGTTCTAATTTCTTCGATTATTGTATTTTAAATGCCATCCCGTAAACTAAGCGTGTCCATGAAAGTAAGACAAATAAAACACATGAGCATTTTCTACGGAATAGCCCTGATTTTCTTTCTTAGAGGGGCTTTCCGAGAAAGAGACGGAAACAGAGATTTGACTTGTTAACCAAAAAGAAACCTTTATGCCCAAACTGTGCCAATTCATGAGAGCCTTTGGTACGTCCTCGAAAACCACTCCCTCCAATTCATTGTTCTCAAAGCCTGTCTGCCAAATATGACCCTGCATGGAAACGTGTTAGCTATGTAGGGCCAGTTAGGCTTGCCTCCACTTTAGCACACGTCTAGAAGTTTGTCATGCCTACTTGCAATTGCTTTAAGGCAGTGATCTTGCGATCAGCTTTTATCATAGCTTCCACATTAGCAACTAAAGCTGCCATGACCTGTTCCTTCCCTGCCTCATCAGCTGGGATGGGCACAGCACCTTGAACACCTTGTTTTAAATCATCTTCAACCTACAAGGTAAACAAAAGAATCTGGGAATAAAGAGAGAAATATTGAGGCTCCAATGGACTATTCAACAGCAAAACAGAGTTCCTCTCTTGATTTTAAAAATACTTTGGATTACAATTATTAGTTGGTTATTCCAGAGGAAGGCCCATGGCATAAGATCATTTCACAATGGTGAGTAGTCTTCTACTTGCACTCTCAGCTTCCACTTCTGTACTTCTACCACAAGCTTGTCAACCCCTATGATTTTACCAGCCAAATAATATGGTAATTATTTGAGCTCCACTTAAGTCTGACTTTGCATGAAGCAAAAGTCGAAACAGAAATGCTTGCCAAATTGCTGTTCGAGTGGTAAATTGACATTTGCATAGTAACATCATCAATTGTTATGTATTCAAAACTTTAAGTGGCCTTTTTCTGTTTATCTTTATACGACGTGAAAGGATACCCTCTGTGAAAGTACCATAATTAACTCATTGTAGGCATAGTCATTCATTATCTAAGATGAGAGGAGCACAGGCTGCTGATCTCCATGACATCTAAACACAGATGCCTCTGACCATTGAGAAGAAGCAACCTTCACGTTATTGTTCATTGTACCTATTAAGATGTAAAGTGTATATCACGCCAGTCTCTAACTGTTTCAGACTTGTATAACAAAAGTTGCACAATCAACTTTAACACGAGTCAAAGCCAGAGACTTGAGTTCGACTCTCACACCTTCCTTTCACCCATTCAGGAATTGTCCTTCTTTGCATGCTTGGATTTCAATATTTTATGAACCCACACGTATCGACTTTGAATGCTTCAACTATTTGTTATCCTACTGATCTTCACATGAGGGGTTAAACAATAAAATATGTGCCGAGCCATTCTATAACAGTTTAACTTTTAGAACAAACAGTTGCACACTCGAGTTTATAAACAGTTCCTAAATGTCCACTTTTCAGCACAGAGAGTATTTCCTTTTCTTTCCTTCCTTTTCTCTCTGCTCTTTACTGTCAGTTGATGAATGTTTATTCTCCTCTGTGCAATTTGAGACAAGGACCAAGGTGCTTCCGCGGGCACTGAGGCCACAGTAAGATAGCCAGAGGCAAATTGCAGTACCCATTCTAATGGGGGATAGAAGCAAGATATAAACAAGGTTTACAGAAGCACATATAATCCAAGATAAGAATATCCTAAAAGATTGTCGCAGAAACTGGGAGAAAAGCCCAATTTGCCAAAGCAACTCAAACGATATTCAATATATAAACCATTCATGCCAATCTACATTGCTCTAGTGCTTTTACCAACCGTTGTTTAAAGTTGTCCCCCATCATCTAGACCACTGAGAATGGTATGAGAAACTATCCACTGCTGAATGATCCACAGGATTCATCATTTCAAAATGTGAGAGAAAATTCCCCTCAGCAGCAGAAAAGGTAAAGCAGCGACTAAAAGTTGAAACTATCTTGCAGACAAGTAATGTAAGCAAACCAAAACTTGTGAAATGAGCATCTTACCTGGGAACGAAGTAACTTAATGTCATCGCGAGTCTCTGGAGTTTCAAATGTCGCAGACAAATGTCTCCCAACATTATCCCGAGCATATGGGAAGAGAACATCAGTGACAAACGATATTGGCGTGGTGGTCCCCTCAATGTCTAGAACAACGCAGCGCTGCAAGCAAAAGAGCTGTTAAAAATATTTCTACAATTTTCTCAATCAAGGAATATTTGCAGAAACAAAAATTCATACAAAGTCATGCCAATCCCTCCGTATAATAGGTGTACGAGGAAATATGGCGAGCGATGCAATTTTCCAAATCAGAAAAAGAAATGATTATTATCTTCACTGAAAGAAGTTACAACTTGATGCAAAATCCAACAAATTAATAAAAGAGAAGAAAGACATACTGGCAATGGATCAGTGGGGTTATCTGAATAAAGAGCCCCAGCCTTCACGTACGTACTTATATTTGCAAAATTTGCGACTCCTTTGCCAGTCTGCTGTAGACCAGGGTTTGGAGTCAAATTATTTGGGCCCAGATGTTGAAGTTCAAGAGCATCATTAAAGAGGAAACGGTACCCCTGGGCCTGAAAGATATTAGCTACGGAATTGAAGTAACAAAAAGTTTCACAAGCTTTATGGGCAAGTTAATGGATGCTCACCAATAAATCAATATTTTGCATTCATTTCATGTGTGACATCACTGCAAAGATATGTACAAACAAACAACAGAAAAGAGAGGTAGCAGAACTAATTTAGCAGGCACGATAGGAAAAGCAGACAAGTATTCTATTCCTGCAGACAGTACAGTGATTGTATAGCATGGAAGTGTTGGAATTGATCATTGGATCCCGGCTAAACGCTAAGAGAAAATAACAAAAGGCCTTCTTTCATTACACATTAAAACAAGAAATTGAGAAAGTTCTTCGCTCTCGTTAATGCTTAGAGGTGGATTAACATTTCAAGAGGAAACTAAGATCTTGCATATGCCGGTAAACATCTGTGAGATGATGGTTGAGTGCTGATTTGACAAAAGTCCCGAAGCATTCCTAGTTTCTCATAAGTGACGATAATGACCTTGAGATGTGAAAGAACAAATTCTCAGCTCCAAATAATGATAAGAATGGCAGTAATGTTTATGTCTTGGTCTCAGAAATTTTACGCGATAACTACCTTCGTGGAAAAAGGAAGGCAACTCATACACCTGGGAGGTTTACTAGAGTACAGCGTAGGAGACAGCAAAGGCGGGATTGATCCATTAGCAGGCAATCCATACATGTACTCCGGCATTATTCTCTCCTTCCGAACACCTGAGGAAATACAGACACGCAAAACAAACAGTAAAATTAAGAATGCATAAAACCATATCTCACTCATTGTAAGCATACAAGCAGAATCAAAACACCCATAGAGACCAAATTAAGCTTCCATAGTTACAGCAAGCACTCCAAATATTAACAACGAATAACATGTATCCAAACCAAAGGTCTTGATTTCGATACATCCTTCGTCGGTATCCCTTCTTTATACGTCTAGGATTGTAACCATTCCTTCACTTAGACGCATTCTATTCACTCGCTTCAATCTTCCATCGACGTCAATCCTCCTGTCACATTTGGGTATACAAAATAAAATTCGCACTACAAACGACTACGCTCTCCACTTCAACGACAATCGTTAGTCGCCAAACTTTAATCAGCTCCGAAAGTGAGACAACTACAAGCGGGTATGGAGCAAAATACTAGGGGGGAAGTAATCTGAACGAGCAGATTAGGGAAAAATACCAGAACGACGTCCCATGGCAATGAGGCGGTTCGACCTCGGAATGGAGTCGCGGCGAACCTCAACGGCGATGCTTCCGCCGCTGCTCGACGCCCATCCAAGGGTGCAGAATCGGCGGCAGAGCTCCGACGTCAGAATCCTGGTCTTCGTCGGTGCTTTACTCTCCAGGTACCCCCGAGACGCTCGTCCGGCCATCGCTCCGTTCAGCGCCACCACCGGTGAACTCGCCATTGCCGTTCTCTACACAGAGAGAGAGAGAGAGAGAGAGAGAGAGAGAGGGAAGGGGAGCGAGTGTTAGGATGAAACCGAGGATGTTTCGCTCGTTCGGTGGTGCTTTCATCGATAGTTGCAGTACGCCATTGCCGTACGCTTGTGTTGCGACTGAAGCTCGAAGTCGGGGGGCAGGAAGAGCGGCGACGAAGATGAAGCCGAGCCAACTTGCCCGGTTTGGTTGGTCCAAGTGGACCGGTTCATTTATCCACTCGGAAAAATGGAGATTTCTGTGGGAAAAAGGCAAAACATATAATAATTTCTTTGAAAAGCCGACGAAATACCTTTAAAAAGTAGGGACGGATGGATATGGGTCTACGTTGATTTCGGAGAACAAAGTAAATGACAAGAAATTATAAAGGCACGAACACCAATAACAATCATTGACAGCAATGTAAATTGTAAAATTGTAATGATAAAGATAATTTTATAATAAAGGTTGAATTTTGTAATTGATTGACATGTAGTATTGACTTGGAAGGACGAGGACTATTTGACCCGTAAGCCTAATAATGTTGCTTCTTATTTTGTTTATTTTACGAAAAATATAATATTTGTAGAGACAGGCCATTCAAAACTTAGTAATTTGTGTATGGGCAGCCAAGGAATCGGGTACGAGCATTAGAGTCCTTGGTTTGGCCTCGATGGACCCTGACTAGGGCGCTGGGGATCGAGGCACGGATGCCCGAGTCTCGGGCCAAGCCTTGATGGATCCAAGCATGGCCTTTGCGGACCTAGACATGGCTTTTGTGAACTTGAGCTCGAGTGTTGGGGATCCGAGCTCAAGTACCAAGATCTCACTCTTGGCCCTTATGGTCCTGGGGGCGAGTGTTGGGGCATTGAACATGGGCATCAAGGCTTTAGGCTCAGCCTCGATGAACCCAGTGCAGGCGCAAGGGGTCCGGGGTGCAGGCACCTGTATCTCGAGCTTGGCCTCAATGGAACTAGGCACGGGCGCTAGGATTTGGGCACCAACACTAGGGTCACGGCCCTACATCGACGGACCCTGGCTTGATCGCCGGAGACCTATTCCCGAGGGCTAAGAACCAGCATTAGGATTTTCGTGCCCAAGTGTAGAGATTTTAGATGAAGCGTTGATATTTAGTCATATTTTGGAAAATGAATTTCGAATTTTTTAAGAGAAAATAATTTTTCTGAATTTAAGTATAGATTTTCCGTTGACTCATTTCCTTAGCAAACCAAATGCCGAAAAATGAGCAAAATATTTTCCATGAACAAACGGAGCCTTAGTGATACAAATACTTCACTTAGGCCTTGTTTTTTTCAACAAAAAATAAATAATTTGGAAAACACATAATTTAATGAAATTTTTTTTATTGACTAATTTTTTTAAGCGATGCAAATAATCATTTTTAATTGTCTATGTCGTCCATCCATGTTTTTGTGGTTGAATAGAATGAATTAGGGTTAATTCCAAAAAAAAACACCAACTTTAGGTCGAGGGACAATTCTGGCATGAACTTTTTTTTATTCTATAAAAAAGCATCAACTTTAGATCAAGGGACAATTATGGCCTGAACTCTTTTTTGTCTAGTAAAAAAGCATCAACTTTAGGTAAAGGGACAATTCTGGCCCAAACTTTTTTTTGTCTTGTAAAAAAGCACCAACTTTCGCTTAAATCCCAAATCTGGCCCTTATTGACTTAAAACCATTGATTTTCCAATTTGACTATTCCACCTTAGCAATAAATCCACGTGGCTTACTGACTGAATTTAAAGCATTATTCATTGTCTTATTCTCTAAATCATAACTTGAAGAATAACAGTGAAACTGTTCATCTCTTTCACTTTACCGGCAAGTAAAAAATATCTCCAAATTGAATCTTTCTAGCCAAACTTTGTCGTTTTGTCGTAATCTGAAGCTGTAGACCACTGTCTGTCGATAAACGCCATAGAACAGATTCGCCAGGCTCAACACCATAACTTTTTTTCTCAAACAAGGGTAACTTCAGACAGAAAATCAATGGGGGGCCAAATTTGGAATTTAAATGAAAGTTGATATTTTTTTACGAGACAAAAAAAAAATTCAGGCTAGATGGTGCTTTTTTATGGGACAAAAAAAAGTTCGGGCCAGAATTGTCTCTCGACCTAAAGTTGGTGCTTTTTTATGGGACAAAAAAAAGTTCGGGCCAGAATTGTCCCTCGACCTAAAGTTTGTGTTTTTTTATGGGACAAAAAAAAGTTCGGGCCAAAATTGTCCCTTGGTGTTTTTTTTTTTGAATTAACCCGAATGAATTCTATGACATCACCCTTTGTAACGATTGAGGACCAAAAGAATTATATATGGGTTTTGTTCTGCCACGAATGCAATGGATGGGGATTGTGATGGTCCCCAATACGAACATGCGACCAAAAAGGAAGCGATGAGAAGAGATGGTAGAGAAGGAGATAAACGACAGCGTATAGGCTTTATGGAGGTAGGAGTGAAGAAGGATTGATTAGATTGAATGGTTCCTTAGGCAAATCTAACACAGCCTATGAATCATGAAATAGAGATCTTTTGTTGGTGTGAGTCGATTAATATATTGGTCAAACAATGTTGTCCACAACGGTCAACCAATGGGGCAAAGCATCCATTGAATGTTGTGCATTGGAGGTGTATTAATGGTGTATTTCAAAGCATTCATTGAAATATAGTATTGATTTCATGTAATAAATTCATGGAAAATATCGAGAGCATTTCTCGATTTTCACAACTTTATCACTTTAAAATCACATATTTACACCTTAAGTTCTGCCGGATTGTGCGTCTATACAATGCTAAGCCACGAAATTTTAACTCTAATTCTTAACTTAGCCACCATAATACTTCCGCACCGCCACCTATTGTAGTGGCCCTTGAGCCACTTTGCCCCTGCCATTAAGGAAGGATCAATAGCTAGTGAGGAACCACATCTGTGCACACCTCGACCTTGATGGCGTTGCAACCTCAAATTAAGGTCATGGATGGATGCTACGGATGACCTTGTCGAAGTTGCCATCGGCCATGATGACCATGAATTGAGTCGTCGATGCATCACTTCCTTAGTTTAAGGTCGCGATGGCCATGGGAAGGAGGAGAGAAAGAGATGGTTAGAGGTGTTGGGAGCGCACGGCAGAACCAAGTACCTTTATCTAGGGAAGCCAAAAAAGAGCCAAAGTCTGAGCCTATCATCATATTAAGCACAAGTCCGATCCCTTCACTTGCAAATATTGCCAAGAGAAAACCCAAATTCGAACCTCTCGACATATCTAATTGAACTCACTCTCACCTAAAAGCTTAAATCAATAACTTATGGGTTAATTATGATATATTAACAACTCTACATCACATCAATTCCTTGACGTGAGATTTTTTCCAACACAACTCCCCGTGATTTGGAATAAAACAAAAAATGGCCCAGTTTAGATGGATTTGAAATCTAATTCAAACCCAATAGTTATTAATTTCTACTATCTTATGAGAGAATTTTTAACAACTATTATAGAAACATTCGTCAATTAGCACTATATACTAGTGGATAATGAACTCAACTTAAAATCGAACCGGACTAGCCGGTTCTTGGACTCGGACAAGACCATAGTCCGAGGTCTCTCATCCATTTAAATTACCCCCTAGCCTCTTCTACATTGGCTGCATTAAGCATTCCTTTTAGTGTAAATGTGCTACTCAACATTTAGGTTATGTCTGTAGTGTAGAAAATGGATGATTCAAAAAGCACTTGTCTAAAATCACTTGTATTAGTCGAAATAATTAATCAATGAAATTTTTTTTTATTATTGATAACATTTATATTTAAATATTTTTGTGGATGATAACATTATTTTTTTTGTTCATTTATTATGCAAGACAAACGATCATTTTAAGAAAAATGTTTGAAAAACATTTGTTTTCGGGACACAAATCGAAGCCTTTATCATAAAAGTTTTCCGTAAATTTCCAACCCGGCAGTTCAACTGTCGAACCGGTTGACTCGCGAAATGAAATCCACGCCGGTTTTTTAACCGGTCTGGAGGTAAAAGATTTTAAAAAATTTCAAGAAAAAAAAATCGACTTTTGAAATCAAACATTCGCCGCGAGCTCCACTGAGAGAGAACACCGTCTCGGACTCGCCGAGAGCGGGAAAGTTGGAAGTTTCGAAGACGACCCCAACGTCGCGAGCGGCGATCCTCTGAGCTCCGACCACCGCCATGGAAGAAACCCTATCGCGAATCATCACCGACCTGGAAGAGCCCCACGTACCTCCGACCACCACCTCCTCCTCCCTCCTCCTCCAGCAGCCGCCGCCGCTGTCCGAATCGACGCTCTCGGACCTGCACCGCCTCGTCGGCGCGGACGATCCGGAGCTCCTCGGCCGGTTCTTCGAGGACCTCGCCTCGAGGAACCTCCCTCTGTCTTCCCTCGCGCGGCGCATCGGTTCGACCATGGGCTCAGGTAGCACCCCTCGCCTCTCTCTCCTAGCGTCGGACGTTTATCTGTCTCTGCTTCTGTCGCCGAATGCTCCCGTCTTGAGCCTCTTCGCTCCGATGGCATTTGTCTCTCTTCTGCAATCCGTTCGGAAGTCCGTCAAGTCTCGGCAGGGGATTCCCGAGAAAGATTCTGGGAGTGGCGCGAGAGCTCCGGCCAAGCCGAAGAGGAAAGGAGGGAGGCGTGGCCCGGCATCTAGGAATTTGAGCCACGCTGGTAATGATGATGTTGAGGAGGCTGAGATTGACGTGAGGCTTTTCTTCGATGTGTTGGAGAAGCTGGTTTTGGTGATGGATTTGATTCATTTGGATAGATTTCCAGATAGTTTGAAGTCTTTAGTGCACACCGTTGCTGAACTTCCAACAATGGTGCCTGATTCTTTCTGCAACTCGAGTGTATATTGCAAGCTGACTAACTTGTGTTCGCAGCTCTTAAGGGCAGCATTGAGGCCTGAGCATGGAGAACAGGCTAATTCTGCTGCAGAGATTTTGAAATCTTTGTCTCCATTGATCTTGTTAGCTAAATCAGAAGTGAGGACGTTTGCTTTGAGTTTTGTGACTAATTGTATGGTAGAAGCGGGGAAAGAGTGGGAAGGCCTAAGGAAAGCTGTGGTAAATTTGCCGAAATATCTGGTCCAGAAGGCCCCAGAGAAGTCCGAGCTTCGTGCCTTGGCAGTGGACTCAATAATGGAGATATTTAGAGCTCTGGAACATGGTGATCAGGTCAGCTTTGTGGAATATGTGGTGAAGATGACAGAAGGTAAAAGTAGTTTCAGGCTCTTGGCTGTTGATCTTATTCTCCCAATTGTGATGGTATTGAAGGATACACTTGGTGTTCAAGCGAATGAAGTGAATGATTCGTGGGGGTTGAGATGTTTGCAAGCCTTGATTAAGCGCTGTTCCGATTCGAACGCTGCTATTAGAGCACGCGCTTTATCAAATCTAGTTCAATTGGTAGGGTCTTTTGCACATGATGATAGGAGTTGCAAGATTCTGAAGGAAGTATTGGGGATTGGAGAAGGAGTTGGTCAGAAAACAGAGGCCACTACAAATAATCTTTTGAAGATTCGGTGTCTGGATGAGAAGGCAGCAGTCAGGAAGGCTGCACTTCATCTGCTCACCAAGTTGACATCTTTTTTCAGTGGTTCTATTGATGGAGTTTTGGTAAAGACAATGGGTATGGCTTGTTCTGATCCGCTTGTCAGTATAAGGAAAGCAGCAGTTTCAGCCCTCTCTGAGGTCAGATTGTGTGGCCTTACCTTGTGATTTTTTGTCATAAATTCATTTTTGAGCAATTTATTTTGGGGTTATTATATTGACTGGTGAATACACGTGGTTTAAGCAGTTTGATATTCTTGATTTCCATTTCTCCCAATTTACCATGGTCTTTAGGAATCCCGGTCAATTTCTGATGCATAAGCTCACTATTGACATACACAAAACTTCTTGAATGTGAGATATCACCATTAGTCTGATTAAAAGCCTTAAGCTGGTTTGACAAATTTCCTTTTACATTCCTAGCTGGTGAGCATGAGACCATTTACTTGTAGTATTCCTGCAAGAGATCAATGAAGCAACGAGTTACTTTTTTGTTTGCAGGGGAGAAGGATGAAATGGACCATTAACGTTAACATTTTTGTATTGTGGCTAGTTGGTCTGGTCATTTGATTGTACTTTCCGTCTTACTGCGTCTTTTTGGTGGTCAATGCTTTTACATTCTTTTGTCTATCTCTATCGATGAGGGTGTAATACTTTGTCAGAATCTAATAATTTCTAACGTTATATCTTTCAGTGCAAGATCAAGTAGCTGACACATGATTAGTATGATTGCATGTCTGCCTCATGCAATAATCTCTAAAGTCCTCCACGACTACTCTTAGTTCCCCAATTATGGATCTTTATTAGATTGGGTTGCTGTGAATAATTCGATGTAGGACATTATATAAGAATGGAGAATCAAATATGCATATTTCTCTTATATGACAATTAAGCTGTAAATTTAGTATAGCATTTTTCATAGGACCTCATGCTTTCGCAATTAACAAGCTTAAAATGTTATTTGTCTCTTAGCATTTTGATTTTAAACACATCATCGGCTCCCGAGTTTCTGTTGCAGCACATGATCTTACGTGAATCTCTTCCGTTGCTCTCTAGGCCTTCAGGAAATTTCCAGACGGAATTGTAGCAACTGAGTGGTTGCATTCTGTCCCTCGCTTAATAAGTGACAATGAATCGAGCATCCAGGAGGAATGTGAGAACTTGTTCCTAGAACTGGTTTTAGAAAAGATATCAAGAGCAGGATCAGCTGGTTCTTCTCATAATTACTCTGCTCCATATAAGTTGCACGACAAGGAAAGGGATTTTGAAAGGCAGATTGACTTACTATTTCCAGATGGAGCATTGGCTCTTTTGCGAGAGATTTGCAACGGTGAAATAGTGCCTTGGATAAAGAAGATCTGCAAAAGTCTTGGCAAGAAGAATCGGCTTAGGCCTGTAGTAGCTACAGCTCTTCAGAATATGATTAGAGCGTCAGAGTCTCTATGGTTAAGTCAGTCGCTGCCAATTGAAAAGTGGACAGCTCCACAAGGTGCATGGTTTCTTCTATCAGAGGTGTCAGCATTCCTTCCGAATGCTGTTGACTGGGAATTCCTCCATCATCACTGGCAACTCCTCGACAAAACTAGATTGGGATGTGAGATAAAGACTCCACTAACCCAAGGAGATTGGCATGAAGACAATGATGACGTGGAACCCTACTCTGTCACTTGGGCTGGTGATCGTGTTTTCCTCTTGCAAACAATGTCTAATATTTCTCTTGAGCTGCCTTCGGACCCTGCTGCAGACTTGGCTCATAATTTACTGAAACGAATTGAAGGATTTAATATGCACCCAACAGAGGTAAATAATCTTTCATCATTAATCATTTCAGGTCAATCACCCTTTGATTTTCTGCATGCTGGCTGTTTTCTCTACCATGTGGCCTAAGAAAGGGGACTGTGGGTAAATCTGTTTCATATGACCAGTGAATGAAGAACTCGTAAATCTCAGCGATGTGGAAATGCGGTAAATCTGTTATGAAGAACTCATACATCTCAGCGATGCACTTAACGAGTCAATCATATGTTGTGGAACTTCAAGTAACGGAACTAATGTGGTCTCATCCGTGAGGCTCGTTTTGCATGTAAAATAAGATAAATTGAACAGGTTTCTCTTGATTCGATGGCTGTCTCTAGTTACCAATGTTTTTCATCTTACACAAGACATCAATTTCAAGGTCTTCCGCCTCGATACTAATCCATTTACCTTAAGTAACTTCCAATTGTTCTCTAATCATTGTTTCCAATGGCACATGGGATTAAAAAGAATGTCTCCTCTTGAGACTGCATTTTCCAACAGCCATCATTAACGTGGCATGAGTCATGTTTTGCAATGAAAATCTTTCAAAACCAAGCGTGGAGCTTGCCTAGTGAATTCATGAATGGGAAAGCACATTTATCTGAAATATTACTCATATTCACTAACGAATGCACATATGATATTAATGGGATTGTCTGGTTGCAGGTCAATGCTCATGTAAAAGTTCTTCGAACGGTGTGCAAGCAGAAGGCTTTAAGTGTAGGAGAGGCTGACGCACTTATTCTAAGATGGGTAAGACAACTTCTCTCTAAAGCCAGCCAAGTTATAGAAAAGTTCCTTT
Organism: Syzygium malaccense; assembly: GCA_031216405.1. Lineage (NCBI taxonomy): Eukaryota > Viridiplantae > Streptophyta > Magnoliopsida > Myrtales > Myrtaceae > Syzygium > Syzygium malaccense. Next base: position 2,599,173 of record CM062258.1, on the reverse strand, counting down.
CTGAGAACACACAAGCAAATGAAGAAGGCAGCTTCTTTACACCTCCGAGAAGTGGGAATAGAAGAGGTAGAAGATCTATGACGACATCCGAATTACTGTCACAAGCAACAATTGCAGCTTATACAGTTGGTTCTTTAGTTATTGTTTGTCCTTCAGCAGACTTGAGCCAAGTGATCCCATTATTGCACAAGATCATTACTTCTGGAGATCGCCATCCAAAATCAAAGTTGTTACCGGCTCCTCAAGTTTCTCTGAAGCAGATAGCTGGATCATTGTATATACAGGGGTGGTTAACAATGGGAAAGATTTGTCTTGTAGATGGGAAAATTGCAAAGCGTTATATACCCCTGTTTGTGCAGGTAGTATGTGTTCCTTACTAAAAATCAGCTTACATTTTATTGGACTTTTGGGATATCATGTTCTGGTTTAGAAAGGAACAAGTTGGATGCATTTTACTCCGAAATTTTTGCTCCTTTTAGTATATTAGTTTCCTAATGTCATGAAAGCTTTTATTCTAAAAGGTGCAGTTTGGTATGGTTGCACTTTGCTATGATGCCCATTTAAGCGTCACTTCAAGATAAAAAAGTGCTTATATGTGGAGATTTTGTTTAGATTGCCTTGAATATACCCATTTAGATTACTTTCCTTTAGAGATTGATAGGCCAAACTGCGAATTTTTTTTTGTGCTTCTGCTTTTGTTATTGTCTTTTAATTAAATGGGTTTCTGACAATATAAAAAAGTTTGAGGAAAGTTTTGGCGTTATATATTTTCTACTAGTATTGTTTGAACTGGACCAAATCTCCCAGCTTAAAGTTAGTTCATGTCTGCAAGACATTTATCGCAAGATATTGAAATTTATAGACTGGTTAGGGAAATACCAATTTGATGCATGTTAAGACTTGGCTTTAGATGATTTGAGGATTAGAGATTAAATAAACGATAAAAAAGATTGAATTTTTTCTTGAAATTTTAAATGAATATGTGAAACCTTTGCTTGAAATGCTTCCCGGCTTTCCCCTTGAACCTGGAGATCTGCTTTTTAGTTGACATATTGTGTTCCTGATCATGTTTTGTGGTGTTCAAGTTTGTCCCTAAAAGATCTTATTTGCGAGTTGGCTTTACCGATTTTTTTTTCTTGTTTATTGTGTTAACCATTTCCTAATGCTGCAGGAGCTTGAGAAAAGTGATTCTGCCGCTCTTAGGAACAATCTTATTGTGATGATGGCGGATTTTTGCGTTCGTTACACTGCTTTAATTGATTGGTGAGTGCTAATTGTACTAGTTGTGATATTTGTCCCACATATGCGAAAGTGATGAGGATTCACTTGAAACTTGGAAAACTGTTCACATTACTAAAGCTTTATCTCTATACAGTCACATAGCAAAGATCACAAGGTGTCTGGGTGATCCATGCGAACTTGTCAGGAGGCAGACTTTCATACTTCTGTCAAGATTGCTCCAGGTCTAGTTTTGCTTCTGGTATCACTGTTTATGATGTTAGTTTTAGACAAAAGCTTTGCTTGTAGATGAAGATATACTCTTCCATTGATTGGTTGACATAAATTACTTCAGAGGGACTATGTGAAATGGAGGGGACTGCTCTTTCTTCGATTTCTTTTGTCTCTGGTGGATGAATCTGAAAAGATCAGAGAACTTGCTGATTTTCTCTTTGGAAATATTCTAAGAGGTAGTTTACAGTTATAAAGGTTGATCTTCAAAGAGCTGCTTATCAATCCTGTCCTTTTAAATATATGTTCTTCTCTCTTTGCAGTCAAAGCACCACTTTTAGCTTATAACAGTTTTGTGGAAGCAATTTTTGTTCTGAATGATTGCCGTGCACACGGTGGACATTGTAGTTCACAGAGTTCGCAGTCTGAGAGCCGGCTATTTTCCATAAGGTATGGATTACATATCTCAATTAAGAATGTTTACTGGAATTGAGATCTGATTCAAAGAGAAAATATAACGTGGTACCAAAAGAGATTGTTCATGAGGCTTAAAATTTCCAGGGGCATCGATGAAATTTCAAGGTCCAAGAGAATGCGCATTTACACTTGTTTGCTGAAACAAATGGCCCCCGAGCACTTGTTGGCCACATTTGCCAAGATTTGTGCAGAGATACTTGCAGCGGCATCTGATGGTATGCTCAATATCGAAGATGCTACTGGACAGTCAGTTCTACAGGTACTAAGCAATGCACATTAATATTGGTCAACAGTTTTGCATGGATAGCTGTAGAAAAGTGATATGGACTGTAATACACACGGAAGTATTTCTCCTTATCTCAGTAGATAGATGCAGGGAGAAAAAAAACGAATACATGTTCCCTGTTTGGAATTAAACATTGCAAATGTTATCTCCATAAGCCCAAAACAACACAGAAACTGTCCCTTTGCTTTACCATGGAAGGGAAAATGTGGTCTCTCTGTGAAATGCTTGCTGAACTTCATGTACTGTGTGATTCAAAGCATTGTGATTGAACTGGCACTTAGCAGTTGTCGAAGATATCTTCACCAATCACTGTTCTTTTGGTTTAATAGAACAGTAGTATTTGGCCCTGTAGCTGTAAGCTTATCCTCAATGAATATCATAATGCTTCTTATGACCTGCATAAACTCATCATCTTTATGTGGATTTATGCGCCCTCAACTGAGGGAACAGGATGCTTTTCAGATTCTTGCTTGCAAGGAGATCCGCCTCCCGACAAGCCGGAATTCCACATTAGAGTCTCCCGAAATGGATGAAGAAAGCAATGGTTCTGGTGGAACATCTGCTGCGGCTGCTAAGGGACGGGTGATAAGTCAAGCAGTAAGAAAGAGCCTCATACAAAACACCATTCCCATTTTCATAGAGCTGAAGAGACTACTAGAGAGCAAGAACAGCCCCCTCACGGGTTCCCTCATGGATTGCCTCCGTCTCCTCCTCAAGGACTACAAGAATGAGATAGACGACATATTGGTTGCCGATAAGCAGCTCCAAAGAGAGCTCTTGTATGACATGCAGAAACATGAATCTGCAACGGCCAGATCAGAAGCTGCAGAGGCCGTTGCTGTAATGGAAAAATCAGGGAATAATCATACGCCTCAGGCTTCCAACGCTCCCAGGGGAATGTCACGCCAGAACAAGTCCTCTAATGAGTTGCAGAGCAATTCTAGAGTGGCTTCGGCTCTGGCAGACGCCGCAGCCGAGGCCACAGCGCGGTCTGTGCTCAGGGAAGTAAACAGAGGGACTTCCACGCCACCTCTGAGTTCTCTCAAAGTGCCCAAGGTCAGGTCTTGCAATGGAGCGACAGGCAGTAGGGGCGCTCCAAGCAATCGTCCCCGAGAAGTACTGGAATCTTTAAGAAGGCAACCCTTTGGTTCTGATGACGAAGGTTAGAGCCCGCGAATGAATCATGTGCTGTTCTGCTTTACCTGAAAATGAAAGCCATTGTAAATTGTCTATAGATGTGAAGTCTGTACCATGAGCAAGTTTTTAATGCGTCAATACATTCGTGGTGTCGTATTGGACTAAGCATAGGGTGTACTATGCATACTATCAATTTTACAGCACCACTTTTACCCATTTTGGGATTGTTTATAGAATCGGCCCGTGAACTTTGACTTCAATGTACAGTTCATCTTATACTTTATTCGGGTCAAGCTGATTCCAAACTTATTTTACGGTGTTCGATGTTGTGCTTTTGTAAGCATTCGAATTGGTTTGGCAATTCAATTTTGTAGGTCTATATTTGATAGACCAGAACTCAAACTCAAGTCTCATTCCGACCCCCTCTCTCGCCGTCAGGTCGAGTGCCTGGTGGTCAATTAGTGTTACATCGGCAAAGAAGTGGCACCCAGAGAATACATCAAATTTTGCCTTGAATGGCTCTCTCTTCTCTCTCCTTTACTTGGTTCAACCATTGCGGATTTAATTGACAACCAAATCCACAGCACTAAAACTATTTAGCAACAAGATCCACGGCATCGGTGTGACCCATTTGTCATAAAGTATTACCAATCCCCCATTTCCCCCATATCACTTTATAAAAACGTTGAATTCAATAATCGATTGGCGCATAGTATTGACTTGGAAGGACGAGGCCTACCTGACCTATAAGCCTGATAATGCTCCTTCTTAGTGATACACTTTAAAATCACATATTTGCACATATTTGTACATATTTGCACCTTAAGTTATGCCGGATTGTGCATTTATCTATAACTTTGCCATTTCTCTTTTCAAAATTTATTTTTCTATAATTATTTTCCACGTTCGACGATACGATGTTGATCCACGAAATATAAACTCTAATTATTAACTTAGCCACCACAATACCCGGGCACTATATGGCAAGCGCATGTGAAAATTCATATTAATTTTAGATAAATTTATCATAAAAATATCGTGACTCAATCTGGAGTAAAAAATTTTAGCGACCCAAAAAATAATTTAGGTTAAATTTACCATAATTTTTTTGGCTTGTTTTTCCGAGAGACTGAGGATATCCGTTCGGGGTTTTTGGCTGCAAGACCAGAGAGAGGTTTAGAAGCAATTGAGGATTGAGGATAAAACTCGCTTATCTTCTTCCCCTTCTCTCTTTCTCCTCGCTGGACTCGCCCCGCCAGCAGTACCACCTGAACTCAGGCCTCTCTTCTTCTCCGCCATGTCGAGAGGAACGGACCGGCTGATCAAGAGCGTGAAGCAGTTCGCGGACGCGCAGTACAAGGCCTTCGCCGCCCGCTACGGCCAGCAGCTGATCGAAATCGCCGAGCTCCCCATCAAGGTCGTCCTCTCCCCCTTCACCCTCGCCTTCGATATCGCCGGCTCCGCTCCCCGCGGCTTCGGCGTCCCCGAGTTCATCTCCAAGCTCTCCTACGCCTCCATCTTCGTGAGTTTCTCCTCCTCCCCCCACCTTCGGTAATCGAACTTGATAGATGAGGTTGTCTTGTTCGAGTTCTCTCTATATAGTTTGACTAATTGTCTCGAGAGGCCGGCTTTTAAGTTCTTCTGAGGTCTGGAGCGTTAGTTATGTCGTAGGTGATTAGATGAGGGTATAGACGAAACAAATTTCGGGAATTTCGCTTGTTTTTCTCGGTGTTTTCTCCTCCTGCTGAACTCGTATTGGATTCCTGTAAAGGTTGATCACTTGTGAAGTAGGTTGGCAATGTGCGTCGACATTTACCGATAGAACAGGAGGGGTATTTGAGTTTGCTGCCTGAATTGTTTTTGGCTTAATGGGTTGTTCTAATGTTTGTCCATCAGAGCTCTTTATGCTTCATGCTACGTAATGATTCTCACCTTGGTCTTGCCTGGAGGCTGGTTATTATTTTGCATTGTGTGTGTTGGAAATGGGGCTCTGCACAATTATGTCTGCTTTTTCGGTTTCCATGCTATACGGCAGGATCATATGTGTCGGACGCAATTCTTTCTTAGTAATTGAACTAGTCAGCAATGTGGTCAATTGCTTGATCGCTTGCATGAGACTTTAACGTGCACCATTTGAACCTTACATGTCAATGCTGTTGTTTATACACGAGCAGGCTGTCGCCACTCTTGGGACGTATGATATCGCGTTGGAGCTTGGAAAGAAGGTGATATGTCAGAGGTGCTTTCTTATTTCTTGTGGCTGCCTTTCTTGATTTAACATTCTCTCTTATTTTCATATCATACTGGGTTCTGGAGACTGTCGTTTACCCCCTGAGTTAATATTAGTTGAAATTAAATTGAAATTTTTCCCGGTGGTGGCTTACCCCTAAGATATTCTGATCCAGGTTTTCAAAAAGCAGACTAAGCTCCGCCTTTGCTTGGTTTAGGAATTAAACATTGTTTGAGGATGAAGAGATGTTTGGCATGGAAAGCATGTGATATGTCTCTTATGAGTTGTAAACATGGACGAATTTTTTCTACCTCTCTTGGTACTTTCCATACAAGTGCCAATCGACTAATCTGCTATATGAAGTGGCTTCTTCTACTCATATCTTAAATTATTATTTTGGATACTTCCTATAGTGTTGTCTTCTTTGGTAGCTAACTGCAATTGCTGCTCTTGGACTGGATTTCTGATACTTGCAGGAATTGCAAAACCTGTAATGGATGGCAGGCCCTGAGGTGTACCATGTGCAAAGGATCAGGAAAAGTGCACTATCAAGTGAATAACTACAGCTTGAAGAGGTACATGTGGGCTTAATGTCACTCTATAAGTGGTTACCATTATGTCCCTTTACAATTGACTGCATTCCCTTTCATCACAGTGAAATGGTGATGCTGTTATTGCTGGTTAAAAGGTTGTCAAATTGACTGGAAAATACCAATCTCTCATGACCATGCGTTACACTTTTTATTGTTTGTTCTGCAATAATATTTTGAGGAATTTCGTTGCATTCCTGCCTATTTTTCGTTGCATTCCTGCCTATTTTTCTTTTGCATTAAAGTTTATTACTGAAAGTCTCATAGTGGCATTTTGTATGATATTTTGCCTGCCTGATGTGGGCATTATGACAACAAGTTCTTGTATCATGTTCGAGTGTGCACTTAATATTTATGTTTTGATGCTTCAACTGAGGACCATTTCTAAAATTTACCTATCTTCTGAAACCGGAAATATATGGAGGGAGTATTTAGTTATCTCCAGAAAATATGCTGCATCTAACTGCCCTGGGATCTATTGGTCAGGCTTAGAACTTACAAATTTGTGCTCAGAAGATGGTAGTACCACTCTTCAATATAATGAAGTTTGGTAGGGATCACATACCATGAAGAAAATAAAAAAATTATTTCACTGTTCCTTAAATATCAAGAATATTTGTGTGCTGATGATGTCTCTATTATGTGAGTAGATGTTTTCTTGTTCAACTTGCATGGTTTTAGTTTTGCTTGTCTGGTTTTTGCTGGCACAAAGGTATATGATTTCAATTTTCCTGTTAAAAAAGTACTTTGGCGAGCATATCTTTTTTTGTTTCTCTGTGTGCCAACTGAATGAGCATGTTGGTCCTAGTATAATCAAAATTCTTTTTTGAACATTGGGTGGTCATAATTATTGATCTGGCACTTTGGATGTTCAATATCTTTCTTCCTTCCCCTTATAACCATAAACATGAACTTTCATGCAGTGGAGAGAAAGCAACGGCTGAATGCATAGCTGCTGCCATTGTTGATAATCGTGCTGAACTCGTTCACCTTCCTTCATCTGTTGATCTTCATTCACCTTTGCCATCTAAAGATTGCCCAACTTGCGATGGAACGGTGGGTCATTTACCTACTACTTATGGTTAAAAGCAAAGAACTCTTGATTTTTCACTAGCAGTCATTTTTATTTAGATATGAGATTTTTATGTAGATATGAGGTTAACTGTCTCCTATATCGAGATGTACTTACCTCTGGGTATGATATTCTACAATCAGAAGGACATCGTTCTCAATAAAAGAACCAAGTTTCATGAGCTATATAGGTCTTAAATTTGAAGGAATCTGCACCCATGCCTCAAATTTTCCTTTCAGATAGAGTGCTAGTAAGGAAATGGTGGAGTATCCAGTATATGTCAGCCTTGAAAACATATTAACTGAAACCACTCTGTCAACACATCATTTCTTTGTTTCCACGTGTTGCAGGGAGTCATGGGCTGTCCAGAATGCAAGCACAAACTACAAGTCAGAATTTCTGCAGATGATGTGAGTTGCATTATAAATCTGTTATTCTCTCGTGAATCTTCAGAGGAATTTGTTATGTAGTGCTTACATTCACAATCGTTTGTTTATGTAGATTATGGAGCCTCCATGGATAGCCTATAATGTCATGAGAAAAATGGACTATCCCTATGAGGCTAGTATATACTTATTGTCTTTTTCCCTTTCAGATTCTTCACTCTCATTTAGTGATATCCGTCTCATGGCACAAGATTTTCTGTTGTGAGTTCCCTTTCTCAATCCTGCCTCCTTCTCTGCAGCACATAGTCCACAGTATGAAAGACCCAAGCATTGCTGCATTCTGGTTGATTACCTTCCCTCAAATTGTTGGTGGATTTGAATATGATGATGAAGTCAAACAGAAAATATGGTGGCAATACAAGGTTCTTATTCTGTTTGATTTGCTTAAGTTTTCCCTTGTTCTAAAATCCAATAACCTATTGCCGTCTGAGGCTATCTGAGGACTATGAATTAATATAACCATTAACAAACTGCTTGTTCTTTTGGTTTAGGAATCCATGAGATATGATCAAATTCGAGATGCGGTAGCTAATCGTAAACCTGGCTGGGAGCATATGCAGGAGGTAAGATGAAATGAGGACCACATTACATATGACAAACTTTTCTTCAGCTCAAAACTGATTACACTTGATAGTTCATACTTGTACTTTTCTTCATGATGCTAATGATCACCTGGTTGGATTTAGTTGGATTCTAACAATGTTGTTGTTGGCTAGTTGTTTGCTTTAGCTGCTGCTGTATTTGGCTTTAGTATCAAATTGTGACTTGCGATTGTCAAAAGGTGTGTTATGGAGCACCAAAACCTTGTGTCTGACAATAGAGTATACCAAGAAGAATATGGGGTTCCCTTTAATTGTAGAACATTCCTTTGTTTGTTCCACGAGAAAGTGATTTGTAAATAATTTGTTGAAGTCAATATATGCAAAACCCCAAAACCACTTGGTGAGAATCATAATCAATATTTTATACATCTTGTGGTTCTTCTATCTCTCATTTACGAGTACCATCTTGGTAAATGGTGTTGATTAACATAAACTTGTAAAAGTTTGGAGGAATGACGTTGTAGGATGTATTTTACTGATCAAGATGTTCTGTGTTATTGCAGGCTTTAATTTCTATAGATCCAGTTCGTGCACGGGATGATCCTGTTGTCGTGAAAAATATTCCTTACTACAAAGCCAAGAAGGCTTTGGAAGCGGAAGTGATGAAACTCGATCCTCCTCCAAGGCCTCAAAATTGGGGTGTGAGTATCTTATATTTTATAGTGGATATTGTCATGAATTTGCAGAAATTTCCTTATTTGTTAAATTGCGTACTTCTTCCATCTTGTGTATTGCTCTTTGTTGGATTGCATCCCTCTTCTTGTTAGTATAAATTAACTGATCTAATATCCCTTCTATTAATTGACTTCTGTGTGGTGTAAATTTGTTTGCTTTGATGGTAGAACTAATTTCAGATAATGGCAGGAGCTTGAACTTCCACTCAATTCATCGTCTTGGAATGAAGAGGATCTGAAAAATCCCGATAAACTTTATGAGATGACCGTACTACTTAATGCCCAAAGAGAGATTGCTGATAGAATCTTGGATGCGCAATGGCAAAATAAATGGCGTCAGGAAAAGGTTTGTTGACTCTGACAATTATTTCTGGGTCGTTTGACTATTTAGTGACTTCATGAGTTTAAGCTGACAGGAAGATGTTATTAATTTCTCAAATTGGATTTGCCACAAGCTCATCGATTCCCGAGTTACACCTTTAGTGAATGCTTTATCCTCATTCGATAAAAAATTTACATGCTGTACTATTACCAACACGCCATCCATTGGATTCACACAGAATGATGATATATTTTGATATGCAGCTGAATGAGATGTTGGAGGAGAAGGTGCGCCCTTACATTCAAGAAATTGATAACGGTGTCCTATCTCGTCCTATCATATTACAATCAAAAGCGCAGGATCAGAAGGTTCTCTCTCCCTCCCTCTCTCTCTCTCATCATGTTTTAGAGTGTGCACCTTCTTACTTGACTTGCGTTCGAATATTTGTTGCAGAGAAAACCACGACAACGGAGATGGTGGTTCTTTTGAAGAAGAACACTGTTTCAGCTATTTAACAATTCCGGATATTTAATTCTTGATGGGCAGTTTTGGTTGGACTGATGGTTTTCTACAAAAGCAATTTTCCTTTTTCAACTTCTGCATGGTTTTCTTGCAGCTTCGCTCATTCTTTCCTTCTCTCTTTTTTTTTGTTTGCTAATTGCGTGCAGAGTCACAAGTTAGAATGGATGACAGTTGAATATGCTCAATGTAATGGCATTCTAAGTCGCAGCCTCGGAACTTGCTAATCAACACTAGTCTGAATTCCGTTTAGTGTTCGATTCTCTTTTAGGATGGGCTCGGTGCATGTCACTAAGAGAGATGAAAAAGAGATCGACAGTTTTCATACGTCCCATTTAATCCGAACTCCCGATTGTTCTTCTCTTAAGGGCAAAAGTCAGCGAGAATGTCGCATATGTCTCTCAACGAAGAGTTGCACCATAATGTGCCTTCAGGACTTGGATCACATGAACTACCATCTTCTCTTGAAATCAAGGTGATGGTGCCATTAGTCAGTGAGCCTCTTGCGCTAGCTTGGGCCAGTGCTCTACGGCTCGCCTCCGAGCTCATCATTCCTTCTCCATCTACAGATATACTGTATGTCGTGGACTCCGCCTCCATGACCAAAGAGCCATCGGATGGTTTCTAATTGTGTTGTTCAAAAGTGAGCTTAAGAACGGATTATCGAACTGAATCGTCCGAGCGTTTTGTTTTCATGGTTGACTTCCACGCGGTAATACCTAAATTTTGGTTGATCCTAAAGCATTAATACATGGCTTCTTAACATTTTCAGCTGTTTAAGATGACTGGAGCCCTCAAATTTTTAACACCAACTTTTAGGTGGATTGATTAATTGTTATGCTTCAAAAAAATCAACACAAGTTATAACAAAACAGGAAAATGTCACAGGATGGTTAATCTAGCGTTTCCCTCTGGAATTTCTTCTCAAGTCAGCCTTATTCACTCGTACTCACAAGAATCGTAAAAAGAAGCTCTAGAGAAATAGTTTTGGATATCATATAACTTGCAAAATGATAAAAATGAGGGGATGATGCCTCTATTTATTACTGTTGTAGATCGTCCCTTCGATCTAACTATCGATATTCCACAATTTATGTATATTAGGGAATTTTCTAGTATATATAAAAACAATCCAAAAATACTTAGAAGATTTGAGGGTCCCATTTCTCCTTGGATCATCCGTGTCCTTCCTGCATCGGAAACTTCCGAACCGAGACAATAAGCTAACACGTGTTCCTCCAGAGACTCTAACTTGGTTTTTCCAGGCAAAAGAAAGAAAAAAAAAATTGAACAAAATAATCTTCTTACATGCTGGCCCGCTTGAACATCTATCAGCTTTGGACATATGTCGACTGCTGACATGTTTTCTAATCAACGTGAAGATATATTTTATATATTTTACTATTGAAGAATGATGATAATGATTAACAATGTCCTCAACTTAAAGAAAGAAAAGACACAAAGCAAATCAACCTCAGATCTCCTTGCCGACAGGTAGCATTGAATTTGGGAGCCCATCCCGCCTCGACCGACCCCGTCCGCTGTTCACATGAAAGCAAAGGAGGAAAAGGAAATTCAGCAGAATTTACGGACCCAATTGATGGAGCCAACAAAATCTACAGAACATAGGAAGCCAAAGGGATGCAAAAATTCAAAATTAGTATATTCGCAACAAATTTCTTTCGAATTAAATTTTTTATCATAAAAAACCTCAAATTAGTACATCTGTGATAAAATTATCCCAAACTAATTTTTTGACCACCAAAAACCCGAAACTGGTACATTTGTGATAAATTTACCCTCCGTTAGTTTCCGTCAAATTGAATTAATATTATGAAAAACTAAAAATTGGTACATCTGTGATAAATGAATAGTAAAATGCTAAATTGGTATATCAGGCAACTGTCACATGTCATTCAATTCTGTAATTTGACGGTAAAATTTAACGAAAACTAACGGATAGTAAATTTTTCACAGATGTACCGGTTTGGTATTTTTGTTGGTCAAAAAATTAATTTGAGATAAATTTATCGTAAATGTATCAGTTTGAGATTTTTAATATTAAAAAATTAGTATTTTTCGCGGTACTAATCCGAAGCCAAAACCATCTAGACAAAAATAAATTAATGAAATTAAGCGGGAACCCACAAAAAATTTCTCCACAATAAATTGGAATTTGAAAATTACTCAGCCATAAGAAACGACGTGAACGTCAAGCCAAAAAACACCCATTACAGATTCCCATAGAAATCGCAATTACTTATCGTTGTCAAAGTGACTCCTTTTCCCCTGCTACACGAGAGGTGGTGCAACTGGCAAGTCGTGGCGAAGCATTCATGTCAATGTCTTATCTGATCTGATGGGTGATAATGTCCACACACTTGGCTCTCATGTGATTGGAAACCCTAATTTCCATCACTTCTCGCATTGGACTAGCCAAGCAGATGATGGATCATGTCGATAATGACGCCAAAACAACACAAAGCGTTGTTGCTTTGGACAGGGCAATTAGCGATGACTATGATTATGCCGCATGGAATGAATCATGATGTAGGCTTTTATTGATTCTGACATATGGAACGGAAATCCTTAGCACATATCATAGGATCCGAGAAATGATACTATATATATCATATATATTAAATTAAAATATACATAGGTCGGCGATTGCCGTATATCCATGAAATTAGTTTGGATATATCACATAATTCTGGCTCACAGAAATGATGATGTTTTGAAGGAAGACAACGATATCATCAATCAGTGGTGCAATGTAGCTGAGCAAAAAGAGAAATTTCAAATGAAAGACCGATACCTTGTGGTAGAGGCTGTCTCCTTCCAAACCCCAACTTTTCTAGGTTTAGCAAAAACCATCCGGAGTTTTTCTTCCTACCCTAAACAATTTTTAGCTTTAGGTCGAGTTTCAAATCTGTCCCGAACTTCTTTTTATCTCAAAAAAAATCCTAAATTTTAAGTTCAGTTATAAATCTGCTCTGAATTTTGTTTTGTGTAAAAAAATCACAAAAATTCAATTTATTTTAAAAAATATATATCCCGTGATCCAGTCCCAACTTGACGTGGCACTTTTACGTCGATAACAAATTCACATCAACAAAGTAATAGAGGCTTTTTTAGACAAAAAAAGTTCAGAGCAAATTTGGACTGAAACTAAAAATTAGGTTTTTTTTTAAATTAAAATAATTTTTGGGGTGGATTTGTTATCGTATCTAACTTTCATATCCTAAAATGGTTTTATTTTGGAGAATTTCAACAATTTTTATTTGGTTTGATTTGTTATCGAAGTGGAAATGCGACGTCGGTCTGTACCTATTGTCCCGTTACTTTGCTGATGAGGATTTGTTATCGACGTGGAAGTGTTATGTCAAATTGGGACTAGATCACGGGATATATTTTTTAAAATAAATTAAAATTTGCTAATTTTTTTTTACATAAAACAAAATTTGGGATAGATTTGGGACTGAATTTAAAGTTTATGATTTTCTCTGAAATAAAAAAAAGTTCGGGACAAATTTGGGACCGGACCTAAAGTTTGGAGTTTTTTCTGATACAAAAAAAGTTCATGACAAATTTGAAATTTGACTTAAAATTTGGGATTTTTAAAGGAATTCACCCCTTTTTCCATGCGTCAACTCCTTTGCATTGTGCCTTGAATTTCATGTGTGAACTCAAATTTAGGACCCTTCATTGCATGTGGCCATTAAAGGACAAGGATCGGGAGCACAAGATGACAATTGTCAAATTGATACAATCGGACGTTAGTTAGGACATGGTCCAGTCCTCAGAACATCCTGGAAGGGCCAATTAGCCTCACCGACAGACTTCATTCTTGTGATATGATTGTCGATGTGAATAGCTAGACTAGACACTTTCAAAGGGCCAAATTTCCAAAGAAAGTTTACTACTCCCCTTTTTTTTAATTTTTTTTCGTATATTTTGGAAACCCGGTCAAACCGACCACAAACCAAGTTTGCTGAAAAAAATGTAACATTACACTCAATATGGCCAAACCCGTGCAGATAAACTTAGTTTTATGTTAATATAAGTTCACAAAACTAACTTTGATGATCTTCATTTCGTTTGATTTTTGGCACAAATCGCTTGTCCCGAGTACACACACATATATATATTAGAGAGAGAAAAAGAGAGAGACTGTAAAGCTTGCAATTATATGCTTTTAGCGAGGAACGTGGATTTTTTAGTTGAAGAGAACGAGTCGAAGGAGTTTGCCAAAAAATCTTAATTTAGTGAAGGATATGTTGATTTTACACGAAAGTTCCAAAGAATGAGACTTGCAAACTATAATAAACAAAAATCAAACAAAAAAATAAGTTTAGCGGATAAATTTCATCCGCAACCATTGAAGTTTAATAGATTATGCAATTAGACTTCTGAACTTCGATTTTAATCACCAAATGTATTAAATTTTCAATTTGTCTTGTAATTGATGCACTCTTTGAAACTCCGTCAAATTTAGGCAAAACATCGAGAGGGGGGACTTGCGTGTGGTAAAGATGTGTTGAGTAGAGATTTCGTGGCATGCCCATCACATCAAAAGTTCAACCAAGAATTTGCTTGTGAAAATTGCAGTGCACTAGGTACAATTGAAATGCAGATTCAATAGTTTAATTATATACCATGAATGGAAATATGCCCGAGATTAATCCTAACCCGCACCAGCCTCTTCGGTCCATCCCTGCATGCTCTGTTGGGTTTTATTTTACTGATAGTTGGGACATAAGCTATGAATTTTTTACCTATTTATTTTACGAAGCTATGAATTTAAGCAGCACCTTTTACATGATTAAGGCATTTCTGTTTTTTACTTCTTTGTTTTTTTGTTTTGAGGATGGGTTGGTGTTTTTTTAAAACGAATGTTGTGCTTTTGTCAATTCAATAGCGGAATAAAGTTTTTGAATAAAAAATTAGTATGAACTTTGATAAAACGTTTATTTATTTCTCTTTTTTGGCCGAAGTAAAATTCCTGCAATTTACCAATGATAAATTACTATACGCAGTCTCATGCATAATTGACGTACTTTGTTATAAGACCGCTTGTGGAGTACATTTCTATCGATCTTTATCTTTAAAAATATATAAAATTAGAAAGAAGAGTAAAACGATAAGAAAGGAAATGCACGGTTCCGCATATGATCAATGACAACAGCTCCTTTGTTTCCTACTAACAAACCTATGAAAAATTTTAATAAAGATACCCTCGAACAAATGAATCCAACATCTGCTCAAAACAAAAACCAACGTAAACACGATCAAATTCCGTCCCAGGTTCTTTCTTTTTAATGTCTAAAGATATATATTTATATCCAAATACTGCACTGTACTTCGTCCCTTAGTCTCCGTCAAATTTGCCCTAGAACCGTCATCAAGAATGCCAATGACCACATGCTGAGAGGATTCACCACATGTGCAGCTGACTGGCTCGGCGGAGGCGAGGTCACGTTCGCTGGGGCAACGGTTGGCGTCCCTGGTGGTGGAGACGACTGAGCTGACCCTCCTGGAGTTGGCGAAGTGGTGGACGCCGCCGCCGGCGACGCTCCCGGCGGCCCGGGCGCGGTTGGTCCTGATGCTGGAGCTGTTGACGTTGGAGCAGATGACGGCGAGATAGACGACGGTCCCATGGCCGGCGCATGTGCTGGAGTTGTAGCTGGCGATGTGGACGGGGACGGAGATGTCGCCGGAGTACTCGACCCTGGCGGTTCCGAACCTGGAGCGGCGGTCGGAGACGGCGACAGAGACGACGGTCCCATTGCCGGCGCATGTGATGGTGTCGTAGCTGGCGATATTGAAGATGCCGGAGATGTCGCCGGAGCACTCGACCCTGGCGGTTCCGAACCTGGAGCGGCGGTCGGAGACGGCGACACAGACGACGGTCCCATTGCAGGCGCATGTGTTGGAGTTGTAGCTGGCGATGTTGAAGATGCCGGAGATGTCGCCGGAGCACTCGACCCTGGCGGTTCCGAACCTGGAGCGGCGGTCGGAGACGGCGACAGAGACGACGGTCCCATGGCCGGCGCATGTGTTGGAGTTGTAGCTGGCGAAGTTGACGATGCCGGAGACGTCGCCGGAGCACTCGACCCTGGCGGTTTCGAACCCGGAGCCACCGCCCCGGGAGCCGTCGACGGAGTCGGCGAAGAGCTCTGAGGAGGGAGAGCTTTAGGCGGGGGAACAGGAAGAGGGCGATGCTTGAAGGCAAGGACGACGACGACCAGCTTCTGGCCGTTCTGACAGTTGCCGTCTTGGCCGCTGATGAAGTAGAAAGGACCGGACCGGTCGAACTGGAAGACGGTGTCGCCGTCGTCCCATTTCTTGATGGGGTTGTTGGTGTCGCACTTGTCGTAGCCGTCTTTGCTCACTAGCAGCACCGAGTCCCCTCCTTTCTTGTACTTGAAAACTGAGATATACCCAAAAAAAAAAAAAACACAAGGCAAAGAACATAAACATAAGACACGATTCATCTTCATTCGTCGAGACTGATCAAGCCGAAGACTTACGGAGGGTGTCGTTGATCAAGAACCGGTGCCGACCAGCCCACTGGTTGTAATCCTCCGCGGGATGAACCACCCAGCCATCTCTGCCTCCGACGGGGAACTGGCGAGCTTGGACTTGAACCAGAGACGACAGGGAGCAGACGATGATGAGGGTGCAGGCGACAGAGAAAGAGGCGAGAGATTCGGGAAGGAGATTCATTGAGACGGTGGTGGAGAAGGAGAAGAAGAGGGACGGCGCAATGCGAGCTCGAAAAGTGGATGAGAACACTGCGAGGATGAAGTTCATATAAATGCATGGAGAGATATTACCGTTGCGGTGCCCGAGAAGCAAATTTCGTGGGGTCAAGGTGGATGCATGCCTTCGTATAGCCATTAACGCCGTCGTTCGTTTAATGTCCTCTGCCGCAGTTGACAGCACCCACGTGGCAGAAAGTTACGTCCTCCTCAGCTTGTCCATCCGAAGTTTTCGCTTTCACCCCAGGACGAAAAGCTCGAGGGAGGCAAAAGAAAAGATTGACATTACAGAGAATTTACTCGTCTCCTTCGGTGGATAAGTCAAGCCTTCATTTTTCGGGCTACAGTGAGCTGAATTTGTTGAAGTTGAACTTTGGGATGAAGTAATCGTTGAAACGGTCGAATAAATCATAAATGTGAGGAGTGAGAAATCATGTGAGGCCCCATAATCCATCCTGGGCCGGTCGGCAGAAAACTAAGACGTGTTGACATCGTGTCGTCGAAGTGGGAAAAAAAGAAGAAAGGAACGCTCTCGAGTCCGACACGGGAGACAAGGGCGCTGCACGTCCCCGGGGAAAACTTGGGTCCCCCTTTGCATGCAATTACGAGCGCGTGCCTCTCTGAATTCAGTGAAATAAAATCCAGTAGCTTTCCAAATTTTTTTTTTTGCCCCTGTTTCTTCGGCACGATATGATATGCTTGGATCGACCATCTTCATGTGAAAAGCATGTAGAGAGTTCGTGCCACGATACGCACAAGCGCATCGCAAGCCTCTGCGTCGAACTAGAGGCTGGGTCTTGACTTCATTCATCGGCGAAGTATCGCGTTCTGAAATCTCGTATCGGATCGGAATGCTCTATTAAGTGAGCAGCTCCTTAATGATCGCCGCCTTATGTGGTTGTTCAGAGCTCTCCTTTCGGGGCTTAACCTACTTGGGATGGATTGAGCACTTACATAGATTGGTGTCGCGATAGGAACCCCTCCAGTAGTCGTGTGGTCCTCGGATGGAGGATACCCATTACCCGATATGATGAGGACGAGCAGTGACCGCTGAGGTGAGAGTGCTCAGACAAGGTAATGCGTCATGCAGACTATCGAATACGGGGGGCTCGGAAGCCCTATTCTCAAATGGTCAATTGGTCACTATCCCGTATAGTCACTCACAGTATTCTCTTTAGAATCTACAAGATCTTGTGTGATATCCATGTAATCCGGTAGGTAGTGTGTGAAAGACAAGTGCTGATTTCCTTTTACTTTGGCACCATGCAAATGTGGCCCGAGAAGGCTAGTAAAAGATGGAAGTGAAGCGTACACTTGAACAATGTCCACGAACGGGTCAAGCATAGGCGAACCCAAGCCCAGCCCGCATGTGTACGGACATGGAATGGGCTTCCCTTTTATGGCCGAGAGATGATGGGCCGATCGAGCTTCATCAATGATTGTGAGACCTTGCAACTTGCGAGGATAATGGTACGGACAGTTGAATCTAACGAAACCAAATTTATACTCCGTTTATTCCCATGAAAAATCAATGGTTAGGAAAATCTTTTCCTATTTTCAATCACTAATATCTCTTAAGAAAAGAGGTAATGGAAAATATTCTCGTTATCAACAAAAATTTTGAGAAATGAGTTGTTAATAATAATGGTAATATTCTTCGTTGGGTCATTTTTATAAGTGATAACAACGATTAAAGTTTGGAAAATATTCTTTAAATTATTGATTTTTGGCGAAACAAACAGAGTTTTAGATCGTTTCCATCGCAAAATTATTGTGTCGCGTGTCAAAAATGGGTGAACTTTATCGTTGGCCATTGACTTTTAGCGAATCTTCGACGGGTGGGGGGCTTCCCATTCCCATTCCCATTTTTACTAAAACACACGCCTTTCTAAGTTGATTCACAAAAGTACCTTACCTCCTATGGGTGCGTTTGTTGCAGGGAAAGTGTTTTCTGGGATTCTATTTTCTGGACTTTCACTTGTTTGGTTCACCAAAAATAGTTAGTCAATCGAAAATACAGAAAAATATTCATGTATAAAATTTAGAAAGTGAATTTCCTGATCTAAGAAGGTAAAAATACTTTCTGGAATTGCTTCCCTTTACTTTTTTGATATTTTATTCTTTTCTTTCTTTTCTTCTTTTTTATTTTTAAAAATAAAAATTTGAAAATTCAAATATTTTATACCTGAAATAAAATCATAGGATTGAAATAATTTTCCAAATGAGATCCAAACACCAGAAAATGTTTTCGATCACATATCACCAAATAAAGGAAAACTAACTATTTTCTTGGAAAATGATTTTCCGAAAAACATTTTCTAAAAACGTTACATTTTCCATGAAACAAACGGACCCTAAGGCTTCATTCGTTTCGCGAACAATGTGACATACAATATTTTTCGTTGTTTGGTCGAAACTTGAAAATGAGCTAGAAAATATTTTCCGCCGTTTGGCATGGAAAATCTGATTTGATTTTTTTGGGAAAAAAATTATCAAAATATTCCCATTTTTTAATTTTTTTTCTTTTTATTTTTCTTTTCTTTTTTTCTTTTTCTTTCTATCTCTATCGGTCGCCCGTGAATGCCGGCGAGGTAGATCGCATGTGGCCGGTCGCCAGACGTCTCGGGCGACTGGCCACATGCGATCCACCTCGCCAGATCTGGTGAGGTTGAGTACACCCAAGGCCGGCGAGCTCGAGACTCGCCCAATTCTGACGAATCTCGAGCTCGCCAACCTCGAGAGAGCTCTACCTCGCTAGATTCGGCAAGCTTGAGACTCGTCTATGGCCGGGCGCTGGTCGTCACTGTAGCTAGTGACCTACCAAGGAAGAAGCAAAAAGAAAAACAAAGAAAAGAAAAAAGAAAAAAAGATTTAAAATTCGATTTTTAAAAAAATGAAAATAATTTAAATTTTAAACTTTTAAAAAATATTTCCATAAGAAAAAATGTTTCATTAATCGAGGACCCGAGCCCGAGCATCGACGACTCGCGGATGGCTTTTGTGGACTCGGGCCTGAGTGCTGGGGACTAGAGCTTGAGCATCGGGAATTTGAGCTCGGCCTTTATGGACGCAAGCTTGGGTGTTAGGGCATAGGGCACAGGCACCAGAGGTTCAGGCCCGACCTCGATGGACCCGAGCATGGGCACCGGGGGCCCGGGCCTGAGCATCAGGGTCCCAAGCCCGGCCTCAATGAACCAAGTCCGACCTTGATGGACCGGTGCTTGGGCGTCAGAGACATGGTCCCAACCTCAAGGGACCTAGGCCTAGCCTAGATGGACCCGGCCTGGGCGTTGGAGACACAGGAACTAGTGTTGTGGTTCCCGTGTTCAAACGGATCCAAGCGCCAATATTTAGTCATAGTTTGAAAAATGTTTTCCGACTTGTTCCAAGAGAAAATCATTTTTCTGAATTTAAGTATAGGTTTTCCAGTTGACCAGGAAAATATTTTCCGCTGATTCATTTTCTTAAGCGAATCGGATGCCAAAAACTGTTTTCCTAGACAAGAACGAAGCCTAAATATTATTTTAACCATGCATCTACTAACACACACACTCTACGTATGACAATGTCCATGTGATTCAGACTCTTTCGGAATCAAATCAACGCGCACACAAAATAGTAAATTACAATATTACAGGATAAGTACCAGCGAGGACATTCTGAAGTTAATGAAATGCGAAAGGATTTACTTGCGAGGTTAAGACATTTCAAACCATCTAATTTGGCTTATATTTGTGTTAATTTTAACAATAGGAGAACTTAACGAATTTGAATCTTTCTTAGGCTGGTAAATTGCCTCTAGCAACGTTGCTCAAAACGAATGATGTACGTTTGAAGTTGTAACATCTCTTAAGACAAAGTAATCCGCGTTTAAGCTAGTAATTTTCCTTGTAATCAGTAATCCGAAAGATTGTTAATTCTCGGATTATACTCACTCATAGCCAATTGCTCCCAAATCTAAATCGCAATAACATATCTTATCGCATCGTAGGTGCAAAACGATGCTCGTTAATTATATTCTATGTCCGTAAAGTCAGTTTCGGCTTTGTAAATTACCATTAAGTTCGTAACTATCTATAAATAAAAATCATCTCAACGGTCATGAATTATCTTTTGGATCTATAAATTACCTACAACCAACCTAAATTTGGAATAACTTATTATAACCGAGAGACAGCACGAAATGTGGATGAATAAGAGTGTTTGTCGATGCGTGGCGGAATAAAAGTCTCTCCTGGCAGACAGGGACATGGAATTGAACCTATCTTTTTCCAAGTAAATGGACAACCAAAATGAGAGGAGTTGGTGGGAGGTATGGTCTATTTGAAATCATTTCAGAACTCACTAAGACCACCATAATGTGGAATTTGGGGTAAATTACCAAGAGCATGGCATCATTGGTATGGCATAAGGGGAAATTATCTAATCACTTTTAAACTTTTCAATATTACCAATTTAATTCTAAAAAATTTACGTGAGATTGCTTAAGGGGAAATTATATAATCATTTTTAAACTTTTCAATTTTGTCAATTTAATTCTAAAAATTTACGTGAGATTCCATTGTAATTCTTCCGGCTAGTTTTTGCTGGAAATCGTTGATATGGTGGTGTGCAATCTAGGATGGCAGGCGATGTCTAGATTGCTTTTTGGTAAATATTGATGGGAAGGATTATAGTGAGATTTTGCACAAAAGTTTATGATTAAATTAGCAAAATTGAAAAGTTTATGACTAAATTGGCATTTGCATATTAGTTGTAGAACTGATTGGGTAATTTTTCCATCAAATTGCCATCCCTTGCTCCAATCTTTTTATAAGAGAAAAACCCCACAAAAATTCCTAAACTTTCTTCCGTGATACATTAATACGCAAACGTTACATTGGATTTTTTACGGTAATTATTGACGGAATTGTGATATAATGTATTTCTAGGTCACTGTTTAGGGTGTTGACAAGATGAAAAGGAATTTGAAATATTGGAATCAAGCGGATGAAAAGTTGAAATCTTTCGTGATATTTTTGCTTTCCTAGATATTAATCAATAAGTGTGTGAAGAATTGCTCTTTAATTTACAAGGGGGCAATTTTTCTTTCTCTTTTTTGGTTCTTTGGGCCAATACAAGGGATAAAGGTGAGCATGATCTGGATTGAGCCAGTATAATACCTAATCCAGAGACGAACCCATACAATATTAGTCCCCAATAGTTGGGACCAAGGACTGACCCTGTTGAGCCTGGGACCAAAGACTGAACCCACCATGTGGGCCTAGCCCGATTCCAGGATTAACCCGAGATCAATCGATTCTTTTTTTGTTTCATTTTTTGTATTTCTTAAAAGGGCAAACGTACTCTTTGAAATTAGATATCCATCGACAATGCGAGATTAAGCAATCAAATTGTGAACACCACAAATCAAATAAAAGTATAAGATAAGGCAACAACATAAATCCCACTTGCAAAAACAACAAACCATAGAAGACGAATACGTGAAATAAAATTAAATAATAAAAAAGTTCAAAATATGTAACATAAAACCATTTATACAACTTTGAGATGCAAATATTGAGTGCGAACGGTGATTAATTTAAATTGCTGAGATCCTGGAGTCTTCATTGCTGATGATCGACATCGATGAAAAAGAAGCGAGTAGGGAGAAAAGGAGAGAGTCATCGCTAGAGCGAGAGAGAGAAAAAGAGGTCAAGCCCGAGGTCGAGAAGAATCTGAGATTGAGGGAGAGAGTGAGAGTGAGACTTGGAGAGAGAGAGAGAGAGGAAAAGGCGAAAGAAGAGGAGGGGCTGGGCACTTTAGGTTATATACCCAGGATTTGGAAAAAAAAAATTACAGGGTTGGTCCAGGTTGGACCAATCCTAAAGCCTTAACACTAAGGACCAACTCACACAGCACAAGTTCTAGTGACCCCAAGACCAGATTAGCCCAATCCCCCTAGGAACAAGGTCGGTCTTCGGTCAACCATGAATCGATGCTCACCTCTAGCAAAGGGACAAGTGAGTACTGTTCAATATTTACTAAATTTGAACTCAGAATCTCGCACTCTCATACAATGTAAGATTTTGTGGGACTAATGCCAATCACTTTAAAAGCTTAAATTATTAGATGAAAGTGTTGTTTAACATTTAATAATTCTAACAGGTATTTAGAAAAATTAAGAGATCAGCTTTGTTTCCTCTTATCACTTCCCCTAGCCTTTCAATCATAACATTACAACACATTTCAAATTTCAATAAAAGTTCATCAACCAACTAATATGAAGGTTTAATACCACGAAAAATTTCAAACTAGTACATTTATGATAAATTTACTCCAAATTAATTTTTTGATCACGAAAAACTCTCAACTGGTATACTTGTGACAAATTTACCCTAAACTAATTTTTTGACCATAAAAACCTCAAACTAGTACATGTGTGACAAATTTACCCTAAACTAATTTTTTGAACACAAAAAACCCTAGACTAGTACACGTATGACAAATTTACTCTTCGTTAGCTTCCGTTAAATTTTACTGTTAAATTTGCTAACATGCATAACACATGGTGATGTTGTATGGTGATGTAACAAGTCCATGTGGAAATCCATAGGATAAATACCACGTAAAATCCCAAATTGATCCGCTAACGGAGGGTAAATTTGTCATAGAATTACCAGTTTGGGGTTTTTAGTAGTCAAAAAATTAGTTTTGAGTAAATTTGTCACATGTGTACCAATTTGGGGTTTTTTGTGATAAAAAAATTAGTTTTAGGTAAATTTGTCACATGTGTATCAGTTTGGGGTTTTTTGTGATAAAAAAATTAGTTTAAGGTAAATTTGTCACAGGTGTATCGATTTGGAATTTTTTGTGGTCAAAAAATTAATTTTGGATAAATTTGTCACATGTGTATCAGTTTAGAATTTTTTATGATATTAACCCTAATATTAATATAGTCTTAGCTGTTAATCTTGGCATGGTCAACACTATAGTCCGCACATTCCTCCCAACTTGGAGTCCGAGAAAATATTAGATGCATGCAACACTCCACGTAGGATATGCATTAAACCATCTATTGATGGACACATGGTCCTAATTAGGGATGAGCATGGTTCCAGGTTCTACCTGAGAACCTAACCAGTGGGAACATACACGTTCCAGGTTCCAAGATATGCAGAGTAGGCTCTAGGCTCAAAAAATTAGGGAATTTGTTTCGACGGGTAGGTTTCAGGTTTTAGGCAGGTATAACCTGAAACCTGGAACATAAAATCTAAATAAGTTTTTTTTGTTTTTTCTTTGTTTATGTCTCCGTGTGATCTTGCGATGTTTCATGGCATTAGATGACGAGTGTATAATTTAAAATCACTAGTATGAGCTTTCATTTTATGACTTGTTAATGTTTCATATTCTTCATGTGTCGAAATATAAGTTATGTTTAGTAAATCATAGTAAAAAGCGATAATCGTTAAAGGTGATGATTCACTATAATTATTCAATTAATAGTACAAGTGGAACCTCGATAGACCCTGAAACCAACTCTCAAATCTGTGATAGGATAGGTTCCAACTTCCAAAAAATGAGGTGGGTTGAACCTATACGGAACATGAAACCGTTCACCCCTAGTATTGATTAGCGCAATGACTTCTGATGTTAATTATATTTATTTAAACCGTAATAACAGAAAAACTAATCTTTTGTATTCTCTTTAGTGAATGAGATGCTTCTTTAGTATTTTTGCATTTATTTTCGTTTTGTTTAACTAAAAATGAAAAAAAAAACTTGTTAGACCCTAGAACCTACCCAAGTTCTAGATTTCGATGGATAGGTTACAGATTCCAAAAAATGAGGAACCTGTATCCGATGATAAATTCGAGGTTCCATGTAAAACTTGTAAGAAACCTGGAATCGCTCGTCCCTAACCATAATGAACCCACTTTTCAAACCTTTTTTCTCTCCTTAGTTGTTGTCTCCCCTTCGTTACTCTCTCTCCTCTCACCATTTTCTTCCTCTTCTTTTTGCCTTTCGAGGCGCCATGGACGACGCTTCATAGATTGCAGGGTGACCGGCCAGCCATGGACGACCCGCTCACTAGCATGTCGATGACCTATTCTCGGAGATGAGCTCCTCCATTGCTGACCACTCGCGTAGAGATTCTTCTCCGATGACCTGTTCTCGGAGACGAGCAAGGCGCGCTTTCTTCTCCACACAGAGATCTCTAACTCCTTGCGCACCACCTCAGCCTCCATCTTTTTCACCATGATCTCATAGGTCCTCCATCTCCACCTCACGGTCTGAAATTTGCTTCAGCTCGTCGATGATGGCTTGGTCCACCTACTGAATCTCCTCACTGTTGTACGGGCTCTGGGCCAACTAAAGCTTAGCGTAGGCCGCCTTGATGGCGGTTGCCACCGCGTCAACGTGCTCATGAGCGGGTCGTCCATGGCTGGCCAGTGACGCTCAATCCACGAAACGTCGTCCATGGCGCCTCAAAAGGCAAAAAGAAAAGGAATAAACTGGTGAGTGGAGAGAAAGTAACGAAGGAGAGAGGAATAACTTAGGAGGGAGAAAATGTCTGAAAAGTGGGGCGTATTATAGCCACGTGTCTATTAGTGGATGGTTCAATGCATATTTTACGTGGAGTGTTCAATGCATCTAATATTTTCGAATGGCGAAAAAGACAACAAAATAAGAATATTTAGTAATTTCCATCTTTTTTTTTTCTCTACACCCTCACTCAGACCGGGTCTACGATGGCCACATGGTTAAAGATCTCTCACGACAAAGTTTAATATGATTTCTTCCGTCGCCGTCTTCTTTAGACTAATTAAAGGGAGTACAAAAGAAACAGAGAAACGACAAGGAGATGAGTACTTGACCCACAACCAGAAACAAAGCTGGAGGTAGTGGTGGTCTGGTGCTGGTGGTGAATAAGAGAAGATAAGTACGTCCAATTCGCCGTCATCGAAAGGCAACAATGAGTTCAGGTCATTCCTTGCCCCTGCTTCAACCTGCTCGTCATGAAGAAGAAGAAGAAGAAGATGGCTCCATCATAAGGAGGCTCAAGTGGTGGCAAAGGGTGTTGGACATAGAAGAAGCCAAGAAGCAAGTGCTGTTCTCGATGCCCATGATCCTGACCAACCTTTTCTACTACGGGATCCCCTTGGCCTCCGTCATGTTCGCCGGCCACCTTGGCGAGCTCGAGCTCGCTGGGGCCACCCTTGCCAACTCCTGGGCCACCGTCACCGGCTTTGCCTTCATGGTAACCATCCAATATGGCAATTCTGCTCTCTTTATTCTCTTTAATATACATATACACATTAATTACTTTTTTCTGGTATAAGAAAAGAAATAAAGAAAAGGTATTTGACTTTTGTGCGTGTATAACCTCTTAACCTTGTCAAATTTCTTTGAGATCCATTAATTATTCCAAATGGCCTTAAAATATTAGGAAACGGAGAAAAACAGAAAAAGGAAAGGCATAAGATTCAGGATACACGTATTATTGTTTATCAGCACGTTGGTCTTGCACAGGAGCTTATCTGAATGAAATAGGAAAGTTATAACTCAGGAGACAATCAAGTCAAGTGCTTGTGTTTGAACGATTGTTACGTGTCCTTGGAGTCCCATTTTGCTTCTATAGCTTCGCCCTCTCTCATAATCACCATTTGAGTCCTGTGGATAGGAACTCGGTAGTAGACTTGATCATAGGCCCGGTGGCCGCTTAGCCCCTTTAGGCCCGAAAATCTATATAGGGCGGACTTGAAAAAGGGCATCCCACTAAAACGCTCGACCCATATCCCAATACAGCTCGAACTAAGCGTAGCTCGACCGCCACTTAGTACACATTTCTTTAATATAGCCTCGGCAAATTTGGATAACAAAGTTTAGGCTGACCAATAACCTGGTCCACAGCCTTTCACTTGAGCATGTCCACGCCTCTCGAGGAAGAGGCTTTCGCTTTCGCTCTATATCCGCATGAATTTCACTGGAGCAAGTAGAATTTAACAAGAGTTGAATAACGTGAGGAACGAAAACTACTGTAGAACAAGGAATTAATTAGGCATGTAAATGTTGCTTGTGCATGTACCTAGCCAACTTTCGCTTTCTTTTTCCACCTATTATAATCTTTGATTTTTATATTATTTCTCGGCGGGCCAGATGAATGCGTGTGTTCAAGCCGTTCTTTACTTCCTTCAAGTAATCTTTCCAGAAAGAGCAAGTTGCGTCTAGCCACTCACGCCCCCGTTGTTGCACTCACCCAGGACGACAAAGTGTACCATCCACGTTTCACCAGAACATGATTTAACGGATATTAATGTTATTACCAAAGTTTTGATGAATTGTTTTCCACACAAACATTGCAGTGGCCCCGTCGTCGGCTTTAGATTCCTCTGACAAAGTGTAGCCATTACATGGTATAATTTTCCATTGCTCACAAGCTAAGAGTTCAACTTTGCATCGAGTAAATTGTTTGAGACTCGAACACGTGACAGTAATCACGTACCGAAGATCAATCCAGCTTGACCATTTGGAACTCGGGAACTATGATGTCAGTATGATAAAGTAGATTTCATCGATCGATAGCCGCAGATTGAAATAATAGAATACAGCGTAGACTGTGCAATGACATGGAAATTAAATGACTCTAATGTGTCGAAGGACATACGAAGAATCAATCTGAGTTTTACTATGAAATTATTACTGTACATGCATGTGTCGATAGAGTTTCATGCAATTGTGTATACTTAGTTTTTTCATTCTCTTGTTTTGTTAGACTGGCTTGAGTGGAGCACTTGAAACTCTATGCGGACAAGGGTTCGGCGCAAAGTTATATCGAATATTGGGAATTCATCTGCAAGCTTCCTGCATTGTATCATTGTTCTTCTCCACCCTAATCTCCATATTTTGGTTCTTCACCGAGCCTGTATTGATCCTGCTTCATCAAGATTCGCAAATTTCGAAAACGGCAGCTGTCTACATGAAATTCCTCATCCCAGGAATTTTCGCGTATGGGTTTCTGCAGAATATTCTGAGGTTCCTGCAGACGCAAAGTATTGTATTACCACTGGTGATTTTCTCAGTCGTTCCGTTTGTTATTCACATAGGCATTGCGTATGCCTTGGTCCACTGTACAGTGCTTGGTTTCGTGGGAGCTCCTTTGGCGGCTTCAATTTCTTTGTGGTTATCAGTTCTTGTGTTGGCCATTTACGTGACTTGTTCAAAGCAATGCAAGAATTCATGGGAAGGAATTTCGTTTGAGTCATTCAGCTACATCTTCACTAATTTGAGATTGGCCTTGCCTTCGGCCGCAATGGTTTGGTATGTGAGCTTCTTGAATTCTTATCTGTCATTTATCATGTTGAACTCATCATCAATGCTTTACACTTCTAGGGACTTATCTGCCTACAGTTATTTGAAAAACTAGAAAGAAGTCAAAGCATGACTCTTTTCTCTCATAGATAATCTTCTGATGGTTTGTGTCACGTTGAGATCTAATTTTCAAGTTCACATTCTGCTGAAGGAGCAAGTGGAATGAATAGTTTGACCGTTCATTTCATCATCCTAATATGTCCTTAACATATTCGACAAGTTGATTCTAGGTATAGACAGGTTTGAAGAGGAGTTATCAATCAAAGACACCGGTTAGACAGGTGAAAATGTTTGATATGCAAATTGATTTTCTTCCCTGATCTACTTTCCTCATCAGCTTGGAATATTGGGCCTTCGAGATTCTGGTTTTCCTAGCAGGACTAATGAAGAACTCTGAAACAACTACTTCCTTGATTGCAATGTGGTAGGTACCTCTGTTGCGTATCTTGTAATGCTTCCGCATTTCTCATCGCAGAAAAATATTACTATCATTTTCAGTTCTCATGCCTGTTCTTTGCTTTGACATTTTTAGTGTGAACACGGAAACTATTGCTTACATGATTACATACGGACTCAGTGCGGCGGCAAGGTTTGTATGCACACTCGTTGCCGTTTTTGTTGTCTTACATCCTCTGATGGCTTCTCTTTTTGAGTTTTATTTTTATTAATCTGCTAAAAGAGAAGGGTTGTGCAGCACAAGGGTGTCCAATGAATTGGGAGCGGGCAACGCTGGCCGAGCAAAGAACGCGATGGCCGTGACACTTAAGCTCTCTATCTTGCTAGCGGTAGCATTTGTACTGGCTTTAGCCTTTGGACACAACATTTGGGCAGGTCTATTCAGCGATAGCAGCTCAATCATAACCGAATTTGGCTCGATGACGCCCCTGCTTGCCATCTCCATCACACTGGATTCTGTCCAAGGGGTCTTATCTGGTACAACACTGCAGAGTTTGAATGAAGGGCATATCACAAGCTCATTACAATTCGTTTCCATTCCTCTTTTAATCACTGATGAGGAGCGAACTTTTTGTTGAGTCAGGGGTGGCTCGGGGATGCGGGTGGCAGCATCTGGCCGTGTACGTCAACTTGGTGACGTTCTTCTGCATTGGGGTTCTGATCGCAGTCCTTCTCGGGTTCGAGTTGAAGCTACATGTCAAGGTGAAAGCAACCTTTCGATGAGCACTCCTCTAAATAGTGAATGGTCGTGCTTTGAAACTTCACATTCATTAACTCAACTTCATGTTCTGTTTCTTGCACAGGGTTTGTGGATAGGCCTAATCTGTGGTCTCTCCTCGCAAGCTGCCACACTTCTGGTGATCACACTCCGGACAAAGTGGACCAGATTGGATCTGTCAGTCGACATGGATACGGAAGATCCTCGTATCGCATAGTCAAACATATATGGCCTAGCAAATTTCGAAAACAGTCATTTGTCTTCTTCCCTTACATGATTAGAGAGCATCATGGCCTAGCAAACGACATTTTCACTTGACTCGAACGTGTATGTTAGAAGTAGAGAAACCATTCGAAATCCATGCCCTATGGTTATGGATATGGGCATCTGGTATGCAAAATATGTTGGTCAAGTTGACAGATTTTAATGGATTAGTGACAATAGCATGTCGAATAAAAATAAAAAGACAGAATGAGGTATTAATGAGTATCCTATGTGATTTAAGCCCGTAGTCATCGAGTTCTCTAGATTTCTCTTTTGTGTAGCCATGACTATAGATGATCAGACTTAGAATTAGGTGGCTTCTCTCTCTCTCTTTTAAACCAAATGTAGAAATGATGTTCTATACTCGCCTCAGAATTCTTCATAATTTTCCCAAGTTAGAATATATTTCTCTTAATTTTAACACAAAAATCAAAAGGTCTTTTTCAGCAAATTGCAAAACGAAACTCCCACTAGGAATTTGAATTATATTACATCAATCTTTCTAAGAACCACCGGGCCTGGTGGTCGGGCCTGGGCATGAAAGGCAGGTCCCTACTAGGCCTAATGACGGAGTAGAGAATGAGAAGAAAGTAACACTATACTGGGCCCGTGGCCCACCGACAATCATAAAATTTTAGTATACATATAAAAATGCATGCATATATACATGTAGTTATACATGTATGTGCATATATCCATAAAGATACATCCATATATATATACATTCACCGGAAGTTTGTGAGCTAATGTGAAGCGGTTTATGGAATTAGATGTGCTCAAAACTGATGCATGTTGAGTCAGATTAGGATCACAGTATCTTTAGATACATTGATGCGGGCTGCCAAGAGAGAAAAAGCTCGAGCTACTATGAACAATTGTCCAATTTGGTTCTCAACTTAAATCAAACCTCACGACCCATTTTTTTCTCTAATTGACCATCGCTCGATACTTTTTTTTAACTAGATTTACCGAGTAGAAGACCTCTTGTATGAACGACCGTCCAACTCGGTGTGCGACATCCGAGTGCATGGGTTATCATCATATTACTTTATTGACTCGTCCCGTTGCTTTGACCGCCCCTCATCGAGTCGGGCCGCACTTATCTATGTTGTTACGTGACTCTAGTGAGAAAAGATTGATTGGAACTCCAAAAGGAAAGAACGAAGTTAGAGGGTCAAAGTGCTAAAAAGAGAGAGAGCATGTCCAAGCATGTCCCTCGAAAGCGAGGGCTGATGATTCGAACAAAGGCTAGAAACCCACTCATACTTCACCCCCATAGTCCACCATGCATGATAACAAACGTGTTGAGGAGATGAAGTATATCATCTTTTCTTTTCCATCAAAAGCTGACTTACGAGAGAGAGAGGTTGCAACTTTGGACAAAACCCTAAAAAGATAAAGGCAAGAAAAAGCAAGAGAAGACTTATCATTTATGGTGGGCTTTACGTGAAGGAGCTCCCATCAGCATTTGAAGGGTGAAATCTCCTTTGGTGTCCATGGAACCTTAGTGCACAAGTTTGGTTTTGAATCATGAGTCTTTTTCAACAAAGGTGGCTTAAAGTGAAACCGTTGCGTGGTGAATGCCACGCCAAATCACCATCATTCCTCCTTTGTCAAATCTACCACCCCCTCCCCTTGGATTTGCTTTTCACCATAAACATGTAAGTCGCAAACCATAAATAAAAGGGAGGAGACATCCCACATCATAATTCCTTTGCTAGTAAAAAATTATCTTTTCGATATGTAATCATATCTCCATTAGTGACATGATCCGACAAACCAGAGGGATGCAATGTTAGGAAATCATGTTCTAACATAGTAATTTGGTGCGCAAAACAGCAAAGCCGCACTTAATGGTTCATTTAACTTTGTTGCTCATCGTAAATTCGAACCAACTGGCCCGTTCCATGCGAATCGGATCCTTGAAAGAGTATTTCGAGTGACTACATAAGGTATGATCATTTAAGAACGAATCAAATCGGATGGATGAAACTTTGTGATGTCGTACAGGTACTTAACAGTACTAATAAAATTGAAAAAGTCAAAGGGAGAAAAAAGGTGAGAGGAGGAAGTTGCTCCATAAGTGACCCTACGATCCGTACGATGACACAGCTCGCGTGGTTTGAGTAAAGGGATTTTAATGGACCTCGGATGCCATTTCTCTCCTTTACCAATAAGATTCTGGATTCAAAATTCCACAAAGTGGAAAATGATACAAATTGAGAATCTTTTCTACTTACTAGGGTGTACATAATTCTCTAATATCCACCGACAGCATCTAAACCTAAAAAGTCGTATGGGTTGGTCTGATGGCTGCTAACTAAATTGACAATTCCGAAGCACAATCTTGAAACTTCAACAGATTAGGTAATGGGCACAATCTTCGTTGCAACTAATGATCGTGATTGCAGCCTGGAATTCAATGCGTGCATCACCCAATTCTATGCTCGATGTTTGTGTGCATACGGAAAAATGAGACGAAAAGACAGGATAAAGAGTTCCTTTGACATTGCGTCGCTTAATCGTAACTCGTAAGTAACAAACATGAATCGGGACACTCAACCGAAGAAATGACATCATTTTGACATATGTATCACTTGATTTATTTTGCTCGAAAGTCGTGTTGTTGAAGGCCTCTTATATACTTTTAAAGCATACTTAATTGGGGGGAAATTTAAAAAGTTCAAAATTAATTATACGAATGTCAATTCAGTTTTAAATTTTTTATTATGACTAATTTAGTCTTAAACCTTTTGACAATTTGCCAATGCAGTCCTTTCGGCCAATTTTGGACATAAATAGCCAACATGACGGTCTAGTCAGCACTGGTATTCTTACATGGCACAATCGGCGCTTATGTGGACGATTTTTGCAATCTTTTTTAAAATTCTTTTTTTTCCTTCTTTCTCAGCTGGTCGCCGAGCCTCTGACAAGGGTCGCCGAGCCTCTGACAAGGGTCGCCGAGCCTCTGACAAGAGTCGCCCTCGCTGACCCTCAACTGTGGCCAACGAAGGTTGTTGGCTTTTGCCAAGCCTTGACGATCGGCTGATAAAGAAAGAAGAAAAAAGCAAAAAGAAAAAATAATAAAGAAAAATAAAAAAATTCAGAAAAATTTTAAAAAAAATTGCAACCAGTCACGTCAGCACCGGCCATTGCAAGTAGGATACCCCACGTCCATGTCAGCGACTTCCCACCAATTGGCCAAAAAGCATTACATTGGCAAATCGTCAAAAAGGTTTAAGACTAAATTGGTCAAATTGACAAATATATGACTGAATCGGCATCCGTACGATAGGTTTACAACTTTTTTTTGGTAATTGTCCACTTAAATTGGGAATAAATCGATCTTCAAAAATTAATTTCCGCACAGCACCAAAATAGTCCACGCATCGAAAACTACCCAAAAAAAAAATTATAACCGATTATCCACAAAACCCTTTTCCCCCCCAACCTCCAAATTCCATCAATCTGTGCACACAAATCTTGGGAGTTCACATTCCTTGTATGAGATTTCCTTCTTCTTTCTCTTTTTCATGAGATTGTTGTGAGCAGCGAAGGAACGAAGAGGTGGGTTTAGGTGAGGGATCACGGGGAATTAGGTAACGAGTGGTTGACCCGACAAGGGAGTGGCTGGGCGGGACTGTCGGACACATTTGCTTAGATCACGGCCGCGGGCAGCACCCCCCCGCTTTCCCCCCGTGACGTCCGCTCACCGCCGTCCGATTTTTCCTTTCCACCGGCTGCTCCCGGTCAACAGATCTCCTGTCACCTCTTTGACTTGCCCTCCCCTCGTTTTCTTCCCAATTCCTAGGTTCCTGTTCCACCACTCTCGGCGCGGGCGCGCGTCCGCGGCACGCGCCACTCGAGCAAAGCAGCTTGGGCGCATGCACGAGTAGCACGCACCTGCATGATGGGGTTGCAGATAGCACTCATTGCTCGCATCCCACGTTCAAGGTGTGCGTGGTCTTTATTTTGTGAATCGATTTCTTGTGTGTGTGTGTGTGTGTTTCATCATGAGAAATTGCCAGCTGCTTGGATCGGGGGAGCGATTCTCCATGTGGCCTATTGATTGATATTTGGCGCTATCCATAAGGGCGCGAATGGTCGGACGATGATCTTTCGAAATGGATATCGATCACTTGATATGACGTTTTTTTCTCGTGCTTGAGTTGTCCTACGAGTCCTATATCGTCTCCTCGACATTGATTGAACAGCTAAAACCAATTAGTCCTGATTAGACATGGATATCAGCTGCGGTCATATATAATAATATAGATTTGTATATCTATCATCATCTGTCTGGTGTTGTACGATTACTGTCGCTGAAATCCATATCCAATTATGAACACTCTTGCCACAAGAAGTTCATGAGCCCTCGAAAAGTTCCAACAACAAAGCATTTCTATCTCACACATGCATTGTAACGTCATATTCCTCATCAAACCCGTATACTCAATTTCATGTACCCATGGACGACAAGTTTTGACGTAACATGACTTGACCCTCTACGTGGTTAATGAAATCGATCAATCTAACCCATTAAAATAAAGATGTCATAACGATACTTTTTTTGGTATTCATGCATCGTGTTACAATATATAGGATTTGTGTATTCATGCGTGCCTCAATATTTGTTTAGACTCGGATCGATTAAAGGATGAAATCACAATTATTACAAATTTTTTAGACCCGTATAAGATTTATGATAATCAACGGTCTACGATTGAATGATTGATCCGATCTGTTTGGACTCGGATCCAGATAAGATTAGTCGGTTAAGATGACCAAAGAAAGCTCTTTACACAAAGGCTAATACCCTAAAAAACCTCAAACTTTAGATTCACTCTCAATTCTATTCTGAACTCCCTTTTTTTATCTCATAAAAATCTCAACTTTAGGTGTATTCCCAATTCTACCCCGAACTTCTTTTTGTCTAAAAAAAACCACCAACTTTAGATCGAGTCCCAATTCTACCTTGAATTTTAAAAAAGGGAAAATGACACAAACAGTCCCTGAACTTTGGCCAAATATGCAATCTGGTTCTTGAACTTTTAATTTATTCAATGTAGTCCATGAACTTTACATTAAGACATTGAACATTTTCATATAGTTCAGGAATTAAATTAAACATGTACTAAAAGTCTAGGGACCACATTGAATAGATTAAAGTTGAGGGACCAAATTGAACATTAATCTACAGTTTAGGGACTATATTGAACAATTAAAAGTTTAGAGACCAAATTGAACATTGAGACAAAATTCAGGAACTATTTGTATCATTTTCCCTTTTAAAAAAAAACCACCAAGTTTCGCTTGAGTCATAAATCTGCCGTCCAAGTAGCCCTTAGTTTTACGACACAGCATCCACGTATACCTGCTAACATGGAATTCAAATGCCACGTCGTATTTTTTTTAGACAAAAAAAATTTCGAGATAGAATTGAGATTGGACCTAAAAATGGCGGTTTTTTAGATAAAAAAAAAAGCTTATGGTAAGATTGAAATTGCACCTAAAATTTGAGATTTTTGTAGGCTACTACTCGACCTTTACGCATGCCAACCATGTAATGAAGCCGTAAACTATAAACCCCCCCTCGATGAGTTTGTCTCCACACGCGCATGAAGGAAACGTGGACGAGCCAAGCCTCTGCTCCTCTCTACTTGCAGAGACCGCTGGCAAGTTAGACCGCACCAACCGCAGGGCATTTGTCCGAATGCCCTCCTCCGTAATCTCCTCTCAAAACCCCCCACCACTTTCTCAGACTAATCACACCAACTGTTTTCCCCACAGAGCGACATAGACATAAAGGCAAATATAGGTGTTGACAATCAGACCAGCCCCAGGGGGTCTGCGTGTGTGAAGCCAAGAAGAAAAATAGAATTTTAGCGTGGAAATGGGTCCAAAGATAAGTCAGCTCTTGCGTCTCCATTTCAAACTTGTCACTTAGAATCTCAGTGCCTGCTTTATTTCTGGGAAAATGACTTGTATAATCCCTAAATTTTGGGTGAGCACAGGGTGGCTCGTGAACTTTTAACATGAATGTGTAAAGTAGTCCTGAACTTTAACTCAATATGTAATATGATCCTTAAATATTTAATTTATTTTTCGTGATCCTTAAACTTTTGATATATGTTCAATTTAGTCCCTGGACCATATGAAAATGTTTAATGGTTATTTTAGGATAATATTGAATATTTTCGTATAGTTTAGGGGCTAATTTGAACGCGTATTAAAAGTTTAGGGATCATATTAAATGAATTGAAAGTTCAAAAATCACATTACATGTTGGATCAGAGTTCGGGGACTATTTGTATCATCATCTTTTTAATTTTCCAATCCCTACGGAAATGAAAGAATTCGAGGGCGGTTCTTGTGCCGCACTCATGCGTGTGTGTTTATATGCTCTCGAAGCCGACCTAAAGGGATATGCAGACGCGATGATCCGAGCTAGAAGAAAGAAGAACTAGCTCACGAAGCTATAGTCTCGTTGCTTTTAGCCCGGTTAAATATTTGGTTCTCAGCTAGGGAGAGCTTTCCTTATCCGTGCTTGCGCTTGCACCAACCCCGCCTGCGTTCTTTGTCCTCGCTCTGATTTTGACCCGTCATCGGCTTTGCTTTCCCCTTCCCCCCCCTCCCCTTTTCCCTTTTCTTTATACGTCCGCCACCCCATCCCTTCTTTTTCCTCGCGAGTGTTTCGTTTGAAAAGAAGGAGAAAATGCTGCGGCGAGAGCGACGTCCCTGTTTGAATTCGCGACCAGGGAATTAGGACCCACGAATAGAAACGGAGAAAGAGAGAGAGAGGAAAAGAAGGAAGAGAATTCGCT
Source organism: Syzygium malaccense (assembly GCA_031216405.1). Lineage (NCBI taxonomy): Eukaryota > Viridiplantae > Streptophyta > Magnoliopsida > Myrtales > Myrtaceae > Syzygium > Syzygium malaccense. The sequence goes on along the minus strand of CM062258.1, from coordinate 2,562,994 downwards.
CACTGTCGTTGTTGGGTTCTGAGGGAACTCTTGCTTCACTCGCAAGTGACGGTAGCTGCGGTAGCAAATCTCAAAGGACCCTCTGATGGCGGTCTCTCTTCGCCGGTAAGATTTCTCACTTCTTTATGCGTGCTTCCTCAACTCTCTGTCTCTCTCTTTCTCACGCTGTCTTTGGTTTTGCTGCTTCAAGATTCATTTCTTTTTTGACCACCCGCCAACTGATCTTGGGATCTGATATCGAGCGGAGCGCCGTTTGATCGTTGTTGCTGGCTTGTTGCTTCGCTTGCAAGCGCCGTGTTCTTTGGCGCGGGGGGGTTTTCTGTCCCGTGGGTCTTTGTGTTTTGGGATGCGCGAGTTGAGGCGAGCTTTCTTCCACGGGGTTTTATTATTTTAACTGTGTTCCGAAGAGAGGTTTTAGCTTGCTTCTGGTGTGCTAATTTGCATTCAGTGCCATTGCTTATTGGCTTCCTGAGGCACTTGCTGAGCACCCAAAAGAGAAAAAGAGCGAGTCCGGTGAGTTTGTTTTTCCATGGAGTGACATTTGAGCGTTTTACACATGCCCAGTTGAGCTCAGTCGCTTTTTGCTTCTTTCCTTGGTTCGAAGTCTGAGGATTCGTTTTCGGATGAGCATTGGCGGAAGCAGGTGATGCTCTCGCTGTTTCGTTTTGTCTGTGAGATGCTATTCGGCATGTGGATGTGCAAGTTTCTCCATAAGAGTTGATGGGAGTGTTGGCCTTGATTTGAGCTGAAGATCAAGATTGAATAATAATGGTGCTGAAGTTTTTTCCAGGGAGTTTCCAGAAATGGGTCTTCCTGGCCTTCTCTTTGTGTTCGTTTCTCTGTCTGAAGACCCCAGCACAATCTTGTGATCCAAATGATCATTTGGCATTGAAGGAATTCGCCGGTAACCTCACCGGCGGGTTAATTATCGCTGCTTGGTCAAATGATCTTGTTTGCTGTGAGTGGGATGGTGTTTTCTGCGATTATTTAAGTAACTCATCAACTTCCTTCAGAGTTGCGAAGTTGATTCTGCCGGACCGAGGCCTCAAAGGCTTTGTTTCTCGCTCCTTGGGCCGTTTGAGTGAGCTGAAATTGCTTGATCTCTCGCACAATTATCTCGAGGGTGATTTGCCCGCTGAATTGTCGCTCTTGAAGACGTTGGAGTTTCTTGATTTGAGCCATAATATGTTGTCAGGACCAGCTTGGGGAGCATTATCTGGTCTTGCATCCATCCAATCTTTGAATATTTCCAGCAATCAGTTCGATGGGGATCTGCTCGAGCTTGGGAATTATCCTAATCTTCTTGTGTTCAATATTAGCAACAATTCTTTCTCCGGAAGCTTCAATTATCAAGTGTGCGGTTCATCTAACAGTATCCGTGCCCTTGATTTATCGATGAACCATTTGGTGGGGGGTCTCGATGGCTTGGAGAGGTGCGGGCTGTCTCTTCAGCAACTACGTCTGGATACTAATTCCCTTTCTGGCCATCTCCCAGAATCTTTGTATAGTATGTCATCTCTGGTGCAACTCTCCATATCTGGGAACAACTTCTCTGGCTCATTGAGTGCGAGCTTAAGTAATCTTTCTAGCCTCAAAGCCTTGATTGTATGTGGAAATCGGTTTTCGGGCCCTTTTCCTAACGTTTTTGGGAACCTTAAGCAGTTAGAACAGTTAATTGCGCATTCAAATTCATTTTCAGGGCCACTTCCCTCGAGCCTGTCTCTCTGTCCAAACCTTCAAGCGCTTGATCTCCGGAACAATTCTCTTACTGGGCGAATTGATCTGAACTTCACCAGGTTGTCCCGTCTCTTTACAGTTGACCTAGCCTCCAATCATTTCTCTGGCCCTCTTCCAGATTCCTTGTCCAGTTGCCGTGAGCTGAAAATTTTAAGCCTTGCCAAGAATGGTTTCAGTGGAGACATCCCCGTAAGTTATGGGAAGCTCACATCCCTCTTGTTCCTCTCATTGTCAAACAACAGCATTGTTAACTTATCCGGTGCTTTGTCCGTGCTTCAGCAGTGCAAAAATCTGAGCACTCTTATCCTCACAAAGAACTTCCGTGGGGAGGAAATTCCTGGTAACGTGACCGGTTTCAATAGTCTGATGGTTTTAGGTCTTGGAAATTGTGCTCTCAGAGGTCAAGTCCCTGTGTGGGTATTGAGTTGCCCAAAGTTACAAGTTCTTGATTTGTCGTGGAATTATTTGGATGGAAGCATCCCTTTTTGGATGGGGGAGATGGAGAACTTGTTTTATTTGGATCTGTCAAACAACTCTCTCTGTGGGGAGATCCCCAAGAGTTTAACAGAGTTAAAGTGCCTCGTTTCTTCGAACTGTGCCTCGCCAAGTCTCACTGCTTCTGCCGGAATCCCTCTATATGTCAAGAGAAACCAGAGTGCAAATGGCTTACAATACAACCAGGTCTCGAGCTTTCCTCCGTCGATATTATTGAGCAACAACAGACTGAACGGGACTATATGGCCTGAAATTGGTCAGTTGAAGCAGCTTCATGTCTTGGATTTGAGCAGGAATAACATTACTGGAACGATTCCTTCTTCCATCTCAGGTATGGAGAATGTAGAAGTACTGGACTTATCCAATAACAATCTCTATGGATCGATCCCGGATTCACTCAAGGAGCTCACATTCCTCTCAAAGTTTAGCGTGGCCAATAATCACTTAACAGGTCGAGTTCCTACTGGGGGACAATTTGGGAGCTTTCCAAGCTCTAGTTTTGAAGGGAACCCTGGGCTTTGCGACGAAATAGATTCTACATGTGATGTAACTGATAATATGGGGATGAGGCCTAATATTACATCCGGGCCCCAGAATAAGTTCAGCCGTAGAAGCAGCATTCTTGTCGTAACAATCAGTGTTGCGATAGGGGTTTCACTACTGCTGGTTGCCATTTTACTAAAGATCTTGAGGAAGGACGTTAGTGATCATATGGATGACTTACATGAGGAACTAGGCAGGCCTCATAGGTTATCTGAAGCTCTTGAATCTTCCAAATTGGTGCTTTTTCCAATTTCAGACTGCAAAGATCTTACAGTTGTGGACTTATTAAAGTCAACAAGCAATTTTAGCCAAGCGAACATTATTGGTTGTGGTGGATTTGGTTTAGTTTATAAAGCGAACCTCCCGAACGGCACAAAAGCTGCAATCAAGAGGCTTTCTGGGGATTGCGGTCAGGTCGAACGCGAATTTCAGGCCGAAGTGGAGGCTTTATCAAGAGCTCAGCATAAGAACCTTGTTTCTCTCCAGGGTTATTGTCGCCACAGTAACGATAGGTTGCTGATATATTCATACATGGAGAATGGAAGTCTAGATTACTGGCTGCATGAGTGTAATGATGGAGGCTCTGTTCTTGCATGGGATATCAGGCTCAAGATAGCTCAAGGAGCTGCGCGGGGATTGGCATACCTGCACAAGGTTTGCGAACCAAATATTGTCCATCGAGACGTGAAATCCAGCAACATACTATTGGATGAGAAGTTCGAGGCTCATTTAGCTGATTTTGGCCTCTCGCGGCTGCTTCGTCCCTATGATACTCATGTGACTACAGATTTGGTTGGAACTTTAGGGTATATTCCTCCAGAGTATAGCCAGACATTGACAGCCACCTTCAGAGGCGATGTTTATAGTTTTGGCGTCGTTCTTCTCGAGCTTCTTACCAGTAGGAGGCCTGTGGAAGTTATCAAAGGCAAGAATTGTAGGGATCTGGTTTCTTGGGTGTTTCAGATGAAGTCTGAGAAGAGGGAGGAAGAGATCATTGACCCGTCGATATGGGTCAAGGATCATGAGAAGCAGGTACTGGAAGTGCTCAGTGTGGCTTGTAATTGCACTGACCGGGATCCCAGGAGGAGACCCTCAATTGAGCAGGTCGTGTCGTGGCTCGACAGGGTCGGTTTTGAGGGTTCTCCAGGATCCTGACTAGATCACCTCTCTTTGCAAACTGAAGAGGATTATCCATGGAGATTGTACATGTAAAGCTACAAAACTGTTCCTAGTTCCTGCAACGCTGGGATAGTGTCGAGAGACCATGTCATCACTGCAGTCATAGGAAAAATCTTTGGCTATGCATACTGAAAGATCAAATCTTTTGTATCTTTAGGCTGTTTCACCGTTTATATTCTATAAATAAGAAGTTTGTCCCAATATTCTTTTGCATCAGCATATGTTCGTGCACATGAAAAGTTAGTATCTGTGTATAAATTATTCAGATTAATTGTGCCTAAAATTTGACATGGCAGTCTGCATCGTATTGTGTCAATATTATCTATTCTCTATATACTTGAATTTGTAAAGGGTCTAATATCCTTTCTCCCAATCACTGCCAGAATTGTCGAACTGTGAATACGCTGAATATTATGTTTTATGAAGAAAACGAGCCTGTCCCTCATAATCTGAGGATTTTTATACCGCTAAAAGGAAAGGAACACTTTTTGGTTCAGGAGCAGAATCAAGGACACATCTCTTTTGAGTGTCCCTTCAGCTGAGTAATATTCAGACACCTATTGTAGAACTCTGAGCCAACATGGGCTGTGCAAAACTTGAAAAGAAAACCTTTCTAAAAGGGGCTGCTGAAGTTGCCTTGGAACAGTGTTATTTCACTTCCTTTGGAAGGAGAGAAATGCTACTTTGCATGAAGGGGGGTTACTCCTTCAGTTGACAGGGTCAGTGAGAATGTCTTTATTTGCAGTCATGGTGCAATGTCTCCCCTCATTAAGGATAAACAGCCAATGTTATCCGCTGCTGATGCAGAGTGATGCAGCAAGAGGAGGGTTTGGGCCAACTGATTGCCCGTGAGACTATTGTGAAATGATGTATGATGGATATTAGAGTTCTTCAGCTGTTGATTTACTTTGCATATGTAATTGTCAAACACAGGGCATAATTCTATCATATGACTCACGTTCGTTCAATAAATCCTATTTTATTGACTGTTGTCTCTGAATGAGTTTAAAGCTTACAAAATTACATAAAGAAAAGGTATATTCAAATGTATTCTTAATGGTGTAGCTTATTTTAAAACTAGTAAAATTAATGAGAACCATTTATTTTAAAATTCATATGTAGGCAAAAGTGCAAGATAAGCTTATGTCATGTCTCACTTATTAGTATATCGTTTATATTCGAAAGTATAGGCTATTCATTACATGAATGGATTTCACTCGATATGGATAACTTCACCTACGTTTCTTACTACATAAAAATTCATGGAAGAAATTAAAAATACCCATCTCATTGCCAGAATTTAAGTATAATCTATTTCATTAATTGAATATATTTCACTTAAAAAATGCATCTAGAAGAACACAATAAAGATAATAATGAAAAATATTTAAAAGATATATCTTGCCAAAATAAAAAAGGGAAATGAAAAAAAATAAGGTCATATAGTAAAACTAGAATTATTATTCTGTGAATAAAATACACCGCATAAGAACATTTCATTTAAATTTAAGAAAAACATCAAATTAATGCAAAAGTTGACTCCAAAGATCTTATCTTATTTCGCGTAGGACTTCATAATTTTTAGCTTATTAAAAATAATTTATTTATAAAATAAATGAAATTGGGAAAATTTAGCATTTACTTCATAGATAAAGTACTTCATTAACAACTTTTGATAGTAACATTAAGATAAATTAAAATCATGGGAAAGAAAGAAAACAACTGTTGGGCCATAATTACAATTAAGCAGATATTCGGGGACCATCTTGGTAAGAGAAGAAAGTTCAGGGCGAGTGAAAATTTCACTCCAGAGTCGCGCGAGTCGTCTTCTCCAAGTCGATCGACGGGGCACAGCGAAAGCGGTCGTGAAAACCCTTCGAGCATCGCTCAGGTACAATTTCTCTTCACAGAGATCGCTTGCGTTTCCCTCTGTTCCCATCGTCGCTGTTTCCGTCAGGTTCGAGAAGCGAACGGCTCTTCGTTGTACCTGGTTCCGTGCGGAACGCGAGCGAATCGCGTGCGCCGTTGCTTGTTGTTTACAGACGAGGCACAGTCAGTTCAGTTGGCATTAGGGTTTAAGTTTTTTTCCTTCTATCTTGAACATGGCTCGCGGACGACTGGCTGCAATCTTTTACCGGTGCAATTTGGTTGTTGTTGTATTCATATTGTTGCGATGATTTGGGACTGAGCTGGGAAGGAGTCGTGGGCAATGATGTGTAAGCGCCGGTAGTGGTTTATTGATTAAGGGTGACTTTGAAATGTGATATGCGTGAGGTGGGGGCGCGGATTCCTTGGCGTGAATGGTAAGTGCTGCAAAATTGAGTCTTGCACGGTAGGTGTTTGGTTTAATGTCTGATAGAAACTTGGTTACACGGGCTATCAATGTGATTGTAAACAGATCAACTGCGAGGTAATAAAGTTTCTCTGTGTACATACTGCTCTAAAGAATTACGACTTTGGTTCTAGATCACATCGGAATTTCATTTAGGGCCCACCCATTTGCCACCTCTACTTCTACCTATCTAGAATTGAGGGTTCGGACATGGCAGGTGAGATTTACACTTTGTCTCCCTGGCATGCAGAAGCTTAGTTATGTGAAGCTTTGCATGCCATTTTGTTCTGGTCACCTTTTTTGTCTTTTTGCTATGTTGTTGTCACTACGTTAATTCGAGGATAGGCGGTACAATTCTTGGTCTTCTGAAGTGAACAAGGTACAAATGCAATGTTTTGTTCTTGGAAGAACTTATCAAGCAAATAATAACTCTAGTGTAAGTTTCGCTGACACTGTGTTTCAAGTTTCTTCAAGTTAGTGAAAAGTCTCTACTGAAGCATTGGCAAAGCATTCATCAATAGGATGCACGAGATGAGACCGTGATATTTGGTTGCCGTATTCTTTTATTGGCCAAGCCCTAAATGGATATAAGACAGGGTTTCCACTTTTTCTTTGGAATATCCAGTAAAAGTCTTTCTGAAAGGACTCGACCTCCCTCTAGGACCTGACGTCAGGACCTTCATCTAGATTAGTAATGTCAAAATGCACTGATGAGAGTGGCTACTTAGCCAGCTGATTTGATAGCAGTAGTAGATGACTCCTTGGAGATCAGAAGGGGCCCTTACTTCGTCCATATTCTAGTTTTGTTAGCGGTCATCCTACAATATCCAGCTTGTAGCTCCAATATTTTTAATCCTGTATTATCAGAATGACCAGAGTTTTTTTTTGGTAAGGATCAGAATGACCAGAGTTTAATTGGGTTGAAATCTAAAATAAACAGGCTGAAGCAATTTAAGATTTCACATATAGATAGAACATATTATGTCGTTCTTCCTCAGATTAATGCTCTTTACCTGAGATGTTTCGCCATGAGCGGTAATTTGGCATCAGCTGTACACTGAATAACATTTAAGTGCCCTAGTTGGATAACATTCACTTTCCACAACTACTTTCTGCAATGCGAGCCATCTTTAAATGATTAAGGACCCTGCTTTGGAATAGCAAATTCATATTGTGGCATGTTCAGATTAATCCGATCATTCTAGAACCCTAGAAAGGGTTGAAGCAGCTTCTTCTCAAATTTCTCAATTGTTTCCTTCTATTTACTGAAGTTTATGTTGGAAAAGCTATGAAATACAGACTTCATCACTGCATAGTTTGATGCTTTGATTCAATTTCCTTGTAGTGGATTAAAAGGCTAATCCACGTTGCTTTTGAGGTGAAATAAATTTTGATTATCAATTCTTTTATGGTCCATAGAGAAGCTCAAGACTTGGGGGGATGGCTGGTAAAGCTGCCCAATCTGTGGTGAAGACAATTGCAGAGTACCAATACCCGTGGCGCGAGAAGTTGGTGAAATATAGTAGCGAGCTATCCAAGGGTGTGTGGGGGTACTGGGAGTTGGGAGCGTGGAAGCCACTGGGAATCAGTGCCCGTCGCCGAGCTAGGCTTCGCAAGGAAGTCCTACTTGCAGGCGAAGATTGGCCATACGACCCTGAGAGGAAAGAGATGAGAACCAAGAGGAAAGGGCACAAGTGCGACAGGATAGCAGCCGAGAGACGGGAAAACACCGCGAGACTGATGGAGAAAATGCCGGCTATGTTACAGGCGTACAAGAAGCGGAGATGGGAGAAGAAGATGAAGGAAGAAGACAAGAAATAGTCACAATTTCGTTCAGTCTTCCCAATTCCCGGCTCTTGTGATGTTAGCTGTATGTGAAATCTTTGGTGATAACAATCCTTGCTCCCTCTGACCCAGTTTTACCCCTTTTTTCTCGTGCTTTCAGATCAAATTGACTGTTTGGATCAGGGGTAGGCCTCTTGCTGTCGTTTACGAGCAAAATGTTCAGCTATTTTCTTGAACCAAAAAGAAATTTTTAACAAGTATTGGTGATTTTACTTGATTCTGTGCTTTTGTACCAAAACGCGCGAGACATTGGATCCATCTTCTTGCCTTTGCCTGAGGCTTTTTTATATGGCACTGAGCTAGGATCAGGAGACTGCCAAAAGGATCGAACCAGTGTCCTGTCTCCCTGGTTTTCAGCTTATTCTCTGCTACGAGACAAAAAAGTAAGGGGGACAAATTGTTTCAAGAGAAGACAGAAACATGTGTCGAGCGCATGAAATTCCACCACCGTAGCATTAAAAGTCCATGCACGCTCAAGCATGTTCCAAGAGCCGCACTACGTGTCCGATTCTTGCCATTGTTCTCCAGTCACTAGCCTTTTGCCACCTTTCACTCTCTATGCTTCCTGTGGGCGGTGGCCACTGGCTGGTGTTGTATATCCACTTGTCCAGGATATAGGAAGGAACCGAATGGGAAGGCAGAGGGAAAGAGGGCAGACAGGGTTGAAGCGAAATGGCTAATATGTTCAGGGCAAACAGAGCTCTCCTCAACAGCAGCTTCAGGAATTCGTGCAGAGACCCATCTTTCTATGTCCAACGCACTGTCGGCCCGACCAGGGCTTGCTTTCTCTCGACTGCTTTCGAACGTGCAGAAGTATAGATATATATATCTCTCTCTCTCTCTCTATCCTCCTACTTTTTGGCCTAGGATTAAGTGATCCGGTGGGACGGTGGGTTTGTCCTTGGACTTTCAGGACAGCAACAATGTGGCCGAGACGAGCGCGGGAGATCGTGGGGCGGGGATCCTGGAAACGGGGGCTGATCCGGCGAGGGACGGGATGTACGAGGCCAAGCAAGAGGCCCTCGACCCGGATGAGGGCCGGGCCAGCATTCTGACGGGATATATGGCTGACAGAGTGAGGGACGGGCCGAGAAGGCTAAGGAGATGGCCAATAGGGTGGGCGAGACGGCCAAGAAGACGATGGACGGCGCCCGGAAGGCAGCCAGGGAGACCACCAAGGAGATTAAGTAGGCCGCTGCGGGCGGTGGCAGTCGCAGCGAGGAGGAGAAGAGAGGGCCGAATTGTGAGAACTTGGAGGGTGACAGGAATGTGGAAGATTTGAGGAGGCGTGCAGGAGGATATGATAAAAAGCGGAGTGAGAGTATAAAGAAGCTCTTAATGTCGAATCCCGCATAAATGGATCCATCCTGTTTAAATGCTTGTTTCAAGATCTGAAATGTAACCGAGATTTTGAGCCTTGAATGAAACATGGAAAATGCCACTCCTGATCTTATTTGTTGAAACCTAAGGAAAGAGGACTCCTCATGATTAATGACAGGCTTAGGTTTTTATATAATTGGATAATGACACAAATAATTCTTCAATTTTGGCTGAATACGCAATCTGATTTTCTGAATATTTAATTCTTTTTAATTGGTTCTTGAATTTTAGCTTACTATGTAATGTTGAACTTTTGATTTATTTAATGTGATTCTTAAATTTGTAGTACATATTCAACTTAGATATTATCTTTCCATTAATTCAAGTTCGAAAATACATTAAATATTTTTATATATTTTAGGAACTAAATTAAATATATGCTAAAAGTTTAGAAATTACGTTGAATAAATTAAAAATTCAGTTCACGTTGCGGTTCAATGGTCATTTCTCTACCATCGAAATCGGAAGTAGTCCCGAAGATCTTAAAGTTAAAAGACAGGAAAAAATGCCTTGCCCAACCTAGACGGGGCCAAATTTTCGGTTCAAGCCCGCCCAATGAGCAGGTCTACCCTGCAGTGATTCCACTAATTTACATAGTTTTAGGGATTTTATTTTATTTTTTTAAAATTAGGCACCGAAAATAAGGGGAGAATCGGTGGAAAATTGTCAAGGATCTTGACAATAATGACCAGTTTGTCCTTGTCCGACGATTTCAAGGAAACAGACTGCTCCTTAGCTAAATGCTTCAGCATACCTTTTAAATGGCCGACACGTATTTTCTATAAACATGATATTAATGTATAAGACACCGACTTTAGTATCGGGAAAAAGACAAAGGTGGCGCTGAGATATCAAGAGAAAGAAAGGACAGAAAATGAAAAAATTAGATACAAATATTAATTGCGGGCCCAAAACGTCATAAATGGGAAATTAGATGCTTAAGCTTAAATCAAAGCAGAAGCTATAAAGGTTATCGAATTAATTGCATCCAGCTTGCTTTCCTTATTTTATTTGGGAAAATAATACAAATAGTTTATAAATTTTGACCTAATATATAATATGATTTCGTGAATTCTTAATTTGTTCAATGTGATCTCTCAATTTTGGGCTAATGTTCAAAATGTGATACTTAAACTTTTAATTTGTTCAACACGATCTCTCGACTTTTGGTACTTGTTCAATGTGATCCCTGAACTATATGAAAATATTTTATATAGTATTTCTATTAATTCAAGATTAGGGACAAAATTGAACATTTTAACTCAAACACGTACTAAAAATTCGGAGACTAAATTGAACAAATTAAAAGTTCAGGGATCACATTACACATTAGGCTAAAATTCAAGAACCATATTGAACAAATTAAAAATTTTGCGAACCACGATGCATGTTAAACAAAAGTTCGTAAGCTATTTGTATCATTTTTGCCATTTGATTTCTTCCCTAACTTGATGACCGCCCTAGTATTCACAATTTCAGACAATAAGTGCATTTTTTTTTTAGATTAAACGCGGTGCGTCTTTTTTTTTTTTTTTTCAGACAAATTCCATGTTTTTACCGGGACCGTATCTAAATCAATCCAAAAAACTAACCACGACAAATTCCACTGTCCCTGCGAGAAGAATTGATTTTTCTTTTAAGGAAGAGAAAGGAAAGCAAATTACGCAAAAACTCCATTAACATAGCAGCAAGCACTCTCTCTCTCTCTTTCTCCTTCTCCTTCTTCTTCCTCGATCCATTGAACCGTCCGAAGCTTCTGCAGTCGAAGGACTTCCAATGGCGGACGAGGCGCAGTGAACGAGATCCCCGTGCCCTGAGCCCCTTCGAGCGCGCGCCTCTCCCTCCGATAGGTACGGCTCCTTTTTCCCTCCCCCGCCCCCCCCCTGAAATCTCCGCTGTTCACGACGCGAATGTCGAAACGGACGAGTCGAATCGTTAGGTCTCGGGCGCCAGTGAGGAAGCCTCGGTTCGAAGGCACGTGCGAGTTGCCCTCTCGCTTTCGCTGGCAATTGAGCTTTTTTGGTTTGGCGCTGAATCTCGTAATTCTCTCGTCTTTGCGGTTGGGCCGTCACTTTTTGCCACTGTTCCACTTCACCTAACGTAATCTACGGGGGAAATTTGTGTGCGACAGCTAATATCCTTTGCTTCCAAGTGCTTCTCCGCATACTGACATGTACAAATTGAATCTTGCCTGAAGTGAAATTTTTAATGTTTCTCCAGATCCTTTGATTACGGTTGATCTGTACATATGTGGTGTTGTTGCTTGAGAATGTATCTGGGTTTGATGGCGATAGCGGTTGAAGCACTTGTGTCATGAGAATCTTTATCGAGATCCCTGTTTGAGCTTTTTGTGAGTATATGTAATGTTTGGAGGTAGTCTCGCAAGAAATGTGGAACATTGATGTCGTTGTTGAGTTCAATGACTTAGTTTTGTTCAGCCTCTTGGTTTGTTTTTGTGGCAGGACAGTGAGTGTGGAAATGGCTGATGTAGTGGGTCTGACAGAAGCAGCGGGGGCCAGATTCAGTTCGCTTGAGTTGATTGGAAGAGGGTCATTCGGAGATGTCTATAAAGCGTAAGTGCCTTTTCCAATCGTGGTTTTGCTTGTTCTGCTCTATGCCGAAGATGTTCTTCTTACCCTGTTTGATCAGGAGAGTGCCTGTGCACGGTGCTACAGCAGTATTATGAGACTACCGGATAGATATACTGCCGTTGGAAGTCATTTCTTGGGACATTGCTAATGGTTGGGTGGCATGTGTTCTGAGCGGTTACTGTTTAGTCCTTACTATTAGACATCATTTTATTTTGGAATTTTTCAGTGGGTTGGTGAGGATATTGTGATACTAAATATCCCTTGAAATCTGTAAGTATATGTAATTGATAACTACTGCAGGATATTGGGGATAAGTTACCCCATGACATCCTCATATATACGCGATCAGTTGACCTGAAATCATGAAAAGAGGATCATATGCTATTAACACTTTCTTTAACTTTTAGGTAGATCCTAACGCGAACAGAAGGCATTTGCCAAGGCTTCTAGGTGTCCATCTGTTGTTTGACTTTTGAACATAAACTAGTCTGTAGTATCTGGTTTGGGATTGGGACTTCAACGTTTTCTATCCACTAGAAGACGTTATCTTTGAATATATCATGAACATCGAAGGAAGATTATATTAGAAACTTAAAATGTGGCATTACTTGATCTATGGACATTACTAAGTCTAGAAGGAATAAGGTGAGAATGGATGGATGGAAGGAAGGAAGAAAAATTTAGGACAGTGAAAACTTTTGGTCAGGTATATTATATACACCAGCTATGTACTAGCTTTTGAGAAAAGACCTGTATTTCTCTTGGCAAGCAGAATATTGATGACAGTTTAGGACCCAATAGATTTCGAAGAATTCTCACAATTTCTATCTCCATTTCCCTTTGAGATTGAAAATAGTCTAGGAAATGCCTTTGGCAACCGTTTGAGACATTTGAAAAAATAAGTGAAACTATTTTTAAAATTGAAGCTATAAATGAAAAACAGCTATTTTGGTGTTTTCGTCATTTTCATTCCTCTAAGAGTAGAAGAGAGGAGTCTATTTTGTTCTCCTGATAGAATGCGAGCATAATCTTGCAATTTTTCATTTCAAAGAAAATGCTAATTTGCCGAATGTGTTTCCAAGAGAATGTAAACTGAAACTAGGAAACTCTTTCCTTTCATTTTCTATGATAGTGAAAATCGAAAATGTTTTTCAAAATCAAATGGCGTTTTAGTTTTTCTTATAATCCATGGTCATTTAATTCTTCAAAGTAGACCTGTTTTACTACTTTCTTCAAAGATGTTTCCTTTAGTTGCGTTATGAGTGGAACACGTGATGTGCTTTATTGAAATTTTTAGTGATATGATACAGTTGGAGAATGATTACGACCAAAAATTGAACTTTAGTTGCCTTTCTTGCCCTTACATTATTACCGCACATGCGGAATTTGTTTCTGTTCTGTGTGAATCGTCTTCAACTTATCATTGTGAGATGTATGTCATGAAGCTTGTTGTAGCTTTGTCTTAATTTTCTGTCATTCAGTGGTCAAGTGCCTAATGTCTTATGGGTAAGGCAGGGTGACCTTTCCTCTGATATACAGAAGCCATCTGTCAGTCCATGTGTATTTGCCTGAATAATTTCCTCAGTTCCTTGGATAATGATGTGTTTAGGAATCTCAAAAAAAATAGTGTAGGACAAGAAAGATAGCCTCAGAACTGCAGAAGTAATCTTCCTCTTTTAAGCTGCTTTGACATTCACTTTGTGGTGATGTGAGATGGATTGTACCCTTGTGCATTGTTGTGATGTCTGTCTGGTTTGTGCAGGTTTGATAAGGATCTCAACAAAGAAGTTGCTATCAAAGTTATTGATCTGGAAGAGTCGTAAGCATCTCTCTCATATTGGGCCCATTGGTTGATATTCAGATTCTTCTATCATCATTATCATTATTATTGTTTTTCTTTTTTAATTTCCCATTGGGGGAGGATGCTGGACGCATTTTTTCCATGTCCACCTCTTAAAGGAGTTGTTGTATGCTCCTGTCTTCTTTACTGTAGAATATCTTCAGTTGAACAGTTAAAAGTAATTCCGTTATATTCTTTGGGACATGGAGTTTGCCTGCAGATGGTCCATAAATTTCTTCTCGGTTGATGATCTTTACAATGCACCGGATGCTCATGTTTATTTTTGTAATCCCTCCATATTGCATTTTTAGTGTTACTGTTTGTTCGGAGACCCTCATCAAATCCCCTTTGTTTTGCATGTACATCGCTCAATGGAGGCTTAGAACAAACTTTATTAGGATGAGCTTGCAATATTTACTTCCTCGGGGGCTAATATTGTGCTGTCTAAGAGAATTTTTGCTTAGTTCCTGAAGAGATCCTTCCTCTTCCTACTACTCGAGCTGTTGGCAGTGTTTGCTTAGAGTTGCTTACCTAAAGCTGACCAAATCGACGATAGATAGGCAGGTCCGTAGTCTTATTAGATCAGATATAACGAGCAATATGACTCCCATGGTTGGCTAAGTAGTTCATGGAATGGCCTTGTGCGTGAAGTTTATGTGCATGGCACAAGTTTGATTCCTCACACCACCAACTGGGAACAATTCTTTGTTTAGGTCATCTACCTGGGCTTAAGCTTAGTCTAACCTAGTTCATGAATTTAGTAGGTTTCTAGCTGGCCTGGATCTTGTTCCCCTTGTTTGGTGTTGAGTCATCAATAGAAAGTTTAGTAACTGTTGGTTTTTGGGGCGATCTCCGTTTACTTGAAGTGAATATGTCTTTTGAGTCCATGTAAGGAGCTTGTACAATTCATTTGAAACTACTTATTATGCATCTATACATGTCATGTGGACATAGGCATATCCTTCCTGGCATTTTGTTTTCAAGTGCTCCTGCCTTTATAACAGACTTCTCTCACTTGCTCCAAGTTCATTGATTCAGCTTTAAAACTTACTTGTGTGCCTTTTCCTTCTTCAGAGAGGATGAAATTGAAGACATTCAGAAGGTACTGTTTCTGTTGACTAGTACCAAAGGTGTTATGCAGATCAGCTTTTCATAGCTTTCATTCTTTTTCAGGAAATTTCTGTTCTGTCACAATGTCGATCTCCGTATATTACGGAATATTATGGTTCCTATCTCCACCAGACCAAGCTGTGGATAATAATGGAGTACATGGCCGGTGGCTCCGTTGCTGATCTAGTAGGTTACCATAATGCCTTTTATGTCACTTTAATTCTCACTTTATTAGCAGCATTGCAGTGCATTTGTCTTTGCTTGGATGTGTGTTGAGTGCCATCGTCACTTTTGATTGTTCATATGGTCAAGTGTGCCTATCTCTTTAATGAAGTTTAATTATTGGATTTTCATCTAAGAGAAGCTAATTAAATTCCTGCAGCTTCAATCAGGTCCACCTCTCGATGAGATGTCCATATCCTGTATTTTACGTGACTTGCTGCATGCAATCGAATATTTGCACACTGAAGGGAAAATTCACAGAGATATTAAAGGTTTCTCCCTTTGGGCACCTACTTTTTTATTTGGTCAGGCCGTCTTCAATGTGCTCTGTGGGGCCAGAGCTCTCAGTCTCTTTGCTGTTTGGATTGCCTTGTTGAGCAATATATTTTGGCTTCACATACAGCTGAAATTGGACCTTACATTAAAAATTGGTGCAGTAACTTACTTTCTGTTGCACTTTATGCAGCGGCCAACATTTTATTGAGTGAGAACGGTGATGTTAAGGTAAGTTCATGCCCTTATTAAGTTTATTTATAGGTAATGTTGGTCATATGGTTGCTTTATGATGAATTATAACAGTATAAGCCAATTAATTCTTTGTGATTTGTGCTCTGGGTAACATTGTGCAGGTTGCAGATTTTGGTGTTTCTGCTCAATTAACAAGAACTATATCAAGGAGAAAGGTAATCTCGACCTTACTGTGGCTTTAAAGGTTGCTTTATTTCATCTGAGTGTATTTAAACCCCTCAATGACTTACTTCAGCTTGCACAATTCTTTGAAGTACAAAGAGGACATCGCATGGAAGTAAAATTACTTTAGGTAGTGGCTTTGTTTTATATTATGGGAGAATGATAGTGGTTGTGGCTGTGGCTATTTATTTATTGATGCTCATCTATGTGCTTGTCATCGACTTTACCATTGGACTAAACTTTTTTTCTTTCCTGGCTTAGACACTGTACTTCATTTTTTGAATGCATTTGATAGATTGTTCTTAGCTTGAGGTGGCTTTCTGTGATATACCAATTAAAAGTCTTTGCCTAGCATGCTTTAGCTCCTTTGCAGTCCTTGTCATTTAGGAGGTGAACTTGAAGCTCAGCTTAGCACTGTAGACAAATAACACCAAATGCCAATATCATGAAATTGCGATGATTGATCATTAAGACCATGTTCTGGGTCACCAGGGTAAATGCATGCTAATTCTATTTTAGTGACAGACATTTGTTGGAACCCCATTCTGGATGGCTCCGGAGGTGATTCAGAATTCTGATGGGTACAACGAGAAGGTGCTTTTTTTCAAAGCTATCTGTTATTTTTTCCCTGTTCCTATTTTCTGCCAATGCACATTCCTCACCTTCTGCTCACGATTCTCTTGATCTCATGGTCTTGCTTGGTGCAGGCAGATATCTGGTCTCTGGGGATCACTGCAATTGAGATGGCTAAAGGTGAACCTCCGCTTGCAGATCTTCACCCAATGAGAGTTCTTTTTATCATACCTCGAGAAAATCCCCCACAGGTTTTATCAGAATCTCTTGGTCACTGTGATTGAATCAAATATGATATTGTATACGCGTTGAACAGTGTCTACTCTGAGGCTCTGTATGTTACAGTCTATAAGAGTCATTTCCCTGTCTTCTGCACAGCTGGATGAGCATTTTTCTCGTTCCATTAAAGAATTTGTTTCTCTGTGCCTGAAGAAAGTACCAGCGGAGGTAAATTGTCTGGCCTACACAAGCTGCTGTAATTATCATCTGCTTTTTCTCTAGAAGTAGAGTACAGAGCTGTTGTAAATATGGTCCTTAAAATACCTTTCTAATGGATGACGGGTCTCTTCTGCAATTGCTATGCCTTTGTTGAAGATTGCCTAATTTTATGCATTAATTGCAGTCAATTCAAATTTACTCTCCATCCTATAATAAATAAATCTCATTTTGGCCTGACAGCTACTCAGGAACTTCAGCAGAGGGATCTTCCCTACTTATAAAAAATTAGCAAATGTATGTGTTTATAGGATAAGCAATTTAATGCTTCATTATATTTGTCCAAAAGTTTTGTTCTCTTGATAATAATTAGGGTTAGCCGTGGAAAGGCATCTTTTGTGGAAAAGATAATGATAAGAAAAAATTTTCATGGTGTTTTGGAGATTCCAGTTTCCTTTTTTATTATTAGCTCTAGTCTAAATTTTGCATCCTGCCTCTGGTCCTTATGAGAACTGTTTTGAGCTTCTGTACAGCCAATTAGAACTATTAGCAAAGTTAACATATGCATAATTATGCTATCTGCAAGGGTCAGACATTATTTGCTTTCCATCTTTGTGAAGCAAAGGTGAATAGTGGGTCTCATACTGTATCTGCAATTTGTCTTGAGATTTCATTTGTTCCATAATTGTGTGAGGTTCTTGGTTCTGTTTGCTTGCTTTTGTGAGTTGGTGAAGATCAAGCAATAGGTCTTTGACACTTAATTGAGTGATGTACAGTCTTTACGAGTTTGTGCAGTAGTGATTTTCCTCCAAGATTGAATAACTTTCTAACATTACTTTACTGTCTCAATTACAGCGGCCCAGTGCCAAGGAACTTCTGAAGCACCGCTTTATAAAAAGTGTCAGGAAGAGTCCAAGGCTTCTGGAGCGAATAAGGTGTAATTTCTTGCTAATGCCATCTCATGCAAATTTTTTTGTTTAGTTTTTTGTAAATCGCTTGCATGTCAGCAGTATAGAGATGCTATCGTATCTACGTAATAATAAGCAATTAGGAGAACCACCTACAAGACTTGAACTGCGAAAGGTAGCGATTAAATTCATATGTTTATGCCCCTCTTTCCCATGGCAAGAGAATTTTGGAATAAGAGTGTCTTTCATGGTGTCTATGCCTTAATGCTTTCTTGACAGAGAGCGTCCAAAATATCCATTAGTGGAAGACGGAGAAACACCTATGATTGGTAAAGGTTTAATGGAGGGATCAGACACTGTGAAGGTGAGAAGAGACATAAAAGGAGAAGAGACAGTAAGAACCAGGTGGGTATATTGTTGTTGTCTTCTTTGTTATGCAATTGAATTCTGATTCTCTCTAATTTATCTGCAGTAATCAAGGGCGAGGAGTGAAGAATGCTGGATGGGATTTCAGCATTGGTGGAGTGCAGGGAACAGGGACTGTTAGGACTAATCTATTGCCACCTCAAGTCAGAGAGAGGAAATCAGAGAATTCCCACAATCAGGCTACCCCTGGAAGAATGGCAGACGGTGGTAACTCATGGTTGTCTGCATCTGGAAATGCGCCTCAGTCTTCAGAAATATCACTCCGGAAAGATGCCAGAGATTTGCATTATAATAATCACCACGATGACGTGAATCTCTCTCTCTCTCTCTCTCTCTCTCTCTCTCTCTCTCTCTCTCTCTCTCTCTCTCATGTGCATATGTGCAAAGAAATTTTTGTTCTCCATGGAGTTTTGTGCTTGAATTTGTAATGTTACCCTCGGATTACTTTGCATGTATTCTTGTCATAGATACTAGAATAAAACCTGGTAATGCTGAAACTGGGTCGGGGAATTGAATTATATAAGATGCCAAATAATTAGGAAACTTGAGAATATGGTCGGAGATTTATCCAGCCAACTGATGATCTTAGACTGGTTTTGATATTATTTAATTCGAAACTAACTAAAAGTCAAATCAATCGTTCCAAACAAATGCGGCGCCAACTTATGTGAATATAGTGAGATAATTGTTTACTTTTAAAAGACAATGAACCTTTACCTCTAAACATTAATAACAAACAGATGTTTTCATCTTTGGGCAAGTGATGCAGCAACGGGGAGGGAAGGGGTGGGGATGAGAGTAGGGGTTTTCAAAAAAAATTTAAAACGAATTGAAAGTTAAAGAAAGAAAGAGAATAACTTCTTAACGTGGGAATGATTAGAACGATTTTTTCTTAATCCACAGAGTCCTTATTTTTGTTTATTTTTACATACTATTTCTATGGTGTATTGGGAGATCTATGAGATTTTCTTTACCTTATATACCTGAATGCTTGATTATAGGAAGATTTGTCTTTGAGCGGATCGGGTACTGTTGTGGTGCGAACTCCTAGAGAATCTCAGTCATCACCCTTGCTTCGCGATCAAAGCACTCTGGTAAGTCCTCTTCACGTATGATAGCATCATAGGCTGATGAAGTCTCTTCATTATAGTGCTGTGTTGGGCATTTGTCTGATGGATCTTCATGCAACATGTAGTCTAGCAGCTCGTACGCTTCTATTGAAGATGCTTCTACGACAGGAACTGTAGTTTTCCGGGGTCAGCACGATGAGTCTGATTCTCCTCGGACACCAAAATCAAGACTTGGGATTCAGGAGAGAAGTTCCAGTGCTTCGCTGGAAGACAGTGCAGCAAACCTTGCAGAGGTTATTTTGGTTCTTTCTGTCCATTTTATTTTCAATATAGCCTATAAAGATAAGTTGGCCTTGAATGAACAGAAATTGAATGCACACCTTTCCCTATTTCTGCATGTCTCTGTGTGTCTACCTTGCATGATGACAAATGATGATATATCAGAAGCATCTATAGTCTACATTTATCATCACTGTCCACAGACTCAGGGGAACAATTGGTATCGAAATTTTAGAAACATTTGCAATTTATTACCTGATCTTTTGATTCGCAAAGTTCCCATTTCCTCGTCGAAACTTGATCTTTATTTAGGGGTTATAAGCCCAGAAGTTGATTTTGAATTCAGCTCAGAACAAGTTAATTGATTTGTCTATGAAAGATAGATATTTTCCAGTGAAGAGTAGCCTTTTTGTTGGTTCTGTTATGCAGGCTAAGGCCGCTATGCAAGGGGCTCATAGAAGAGGAAATGCAAGAGAAAAGAGGTCTGTCCTAGGTAAGTTCAATGATGGGCAGGAAAATGGAAATAGAGAACAGCTATCAAAAAGCTCTGATTCGTCAAGGTAAATTTTGTTAGATGTACAGAAATCCTACTTCTGAGAGAAAGCATAGCGTATAATCTTGGAGCCGTTCTTCAGGAATTCGTACGAGTATTTTGATGCTCATAAAGTTCTCCCAAGATCCCGCCAAGCAAGCGACGATGAGGAGATTGCAAAAATATTATCTTCATCTGTCCCATTGTCGGTTCTGCTCATCCCTTCCTTGAAAGAGGTGGGCACTCTTGCCAGGGAACACGCGGGTTACACTTTATAGATGTGACAAGTTAGAAAGTTCATAGATGTTTCTACTGTGATTCGTCACATGAGCTGGGAATTCTATCAAAATGTCTCCCATATAAGGGGTTGAGAAACTATAGATGCCAGGTCCATCTCATGTTCTTATATTGCTATAATCGTGCTTAGTGCCAGGTGTGAATTAGTCAATTTGCATGGAGTTGACTTGCTGACAATTCCAGACCATTACCTCTTGCATATGGTCTGAAACTTTAAACGTGGGGTTTGTTTCATTTTTTTATTAAAAACACGCATGCCAATGCTTAGGTTTATCTGTGTTTGAGGTTGCTGACATGATACCTTTGTTTTTGCTGCTGCACGATGTGGACTTTGTGTTACAAAATTTGATGTGGTTGCTTTGCTGACTTCTATTAGGCAACTGGCGACGACTCTGAGGGGCCAGTTGTCCATGCTGTTTCAAACTCACTCACGAACATGGAGCGCATGAAGCCAGGATCGTGTGAGGTTCTTATTAGCAAGTTGCTACAGAGATTGGCAAGGTTTTTGATCTCTTTTATCTTCTTTTTACTTCAACCTTATTAGAGCTAGTTTTATCATAAGGAGCTCACATGGAAGTGCCGTGTGTGCAGTTCAAAAGAATCCTCGTTGAAAGACTTGCAGGATCAGGCAACTCACATCTTTTCAAAGGGCAAGATATCCCTAGAAAAATCGGGAAATGCCAACACTGAAGTTGATAACCGCAAGAAACAACAGAACAAAGAATTCAATTCTAATGCTAATTTGAGCCCACTGGCAAGATTTTTGCTCTCAAGGTTTGTCCGACGGCCTCGTTGCCCTCCAATAATGCCCTACTGGCTATATTTGCTGAAATTTGAATTCGAGAGAGTTACCTGTTCAAAGTTACACTAACCTGATAGAATTTTAATTCTAAGATAATGTCCGGATTGAACGGTCCAATAAAGTATAGGCCTAAATTATATAGTATTTGGGTTATCTGTACCCATCCCCGTCCATAATAAGCCTTTTCACTTAGCTCATGAACGGGGACACACCTCCCGAGTTTGAGTTTATGCTTTTTTTAGAGGATTTTATATGATTATGAACTCCAAAAGGGCTTATCTGGTTGCGTCTTGTGCAGATGGCAAGGCCAAGTATCCCGAGATCTTAACCCGACTTGAGAGAGAAGACGGGGGAATGGTATCTATTTGTTTGTATTGTGCTTCCATATCGATGCATTTATTCTGATTCAATGTACATAGAAATGATAGTGTATTTATTAGCAACCGACCTTTGTCTGAGTAATTTGCCTCTAATGGTAGAGTTGAGGTAACAATGTAAAAAAAAAAAAGAGACCATCATTCTTATTTGCCGATGGTTGATTTTGGCTTTAGTTGTCTCTGTCGGGAGTTTTGCCAGCGTTTTCGATCAATACAAACAAGAGCAGTACCATGGATTTGAAAGGGTATCTCTCTCTCTCTCTCTCTCTCTCTCTCTCTCTCTCTCTCTCTCTGTGCACGCATTCATGTTGGTAAAGATCACTCAGTTGTTTTTGTGCCATGCTTGTACTCGGAGAGTGTAGTTTGTGCGTTCAGAGAGCAGGCTTCTGGGCCTCCTGTCGACCCCGGCTAAGGTACCGTTAGTAGTTTGCCACCTTGATTTGGAATGACACGGACATAATCTGGCTGATGACTCTTTCCTTTATGTTCAGGCCGCCTCGAGCTCTTTATCTTCTTGTGAAAAACTTCAAGTACCAGATTTACTGAAAGAATTTACATGACTTTTGTGTCTCACTCGCTCATGTGACACCGGACCGAATATCAAGCTGATAAATACTCTCACCTAACAAAACATCGATTACCTCAGCTAAGAAACAATTTACAGCCGATATCTGTTGTGCAAAACTGCCCAAGCAAAGCTCAAGCAACTCGTCCAACACGATTGCCCTCTAAAACTATCAGAAAAACCAGCGGAGCAAAATTCCACATTTCGCAACATTCAGCGAGGGAATT
This sequence comes from Syzygium malaccense, assembly GCA_031216405.1. Taxonomy (NCBI): domain Eukaryota; kingdom Viridiplantae; phylum Streptophyta; class Magnoliopsida; order Myrtales; family Myrtaceae; genus Syzygium; species Syzygium malaccense. The sequence continues at coordinate 2,540,539 of CM062258.1, read as the reverse complement.
TTATTTTCACCATCTTAATGGTGGCATATGACAGGTACCACATGTACCATGCAAAGGAGCAGCCATTTCTATCACGTCTTCACCTTCAGCACTACTGCGGCTATGGGTGTAAGCATGAGTTTGTGTAGAAGAGCTCATTAATCCTGGGTAAATCCGCATCCTGTCAAACAGCAAGTTTCTCGTTGTTTGGCTCGGGGTTTCTACCTCTTTTTATGAGGAGGTTTTGATGGAGTCAATTTCCGGAACGCAGCATGTAAGATCAAGGCTACAGATATGTTCAGAGTTATTAGAAGGCTCACAACTAAGGAATAGAAATGATCGAGATAAAGGAAGTTTACTCACCAGCATAACTGACACAGAGCGCACAGAAAAGTGCCATTTGGACGTTGCACCATATCAAAATAACAGCAGTTACTGCAAAATTTCATATAGTCCTTCTATTATGATTTGTATATGTAAATACATAGAGGTTAGCTATAATAAAGCTGGTGAGTGAAGCAAACGTCAGAATATGTAAGGCAATGACAACAGCAAGGTACATTAGTCAGATGCTCAATCCATAGAATCACGAGTGTGAAAAAATTGTATGGCAATATTTGAGGAAGAAGAGCATATGCACGCAGGGCTAAAAAGGAAGGAGGTCTAGGATTAATTCGAAGGCAAGAAAAACAGCCCTGCAAAAAAGGAAGGCGCATTCAACCAGCCATAGGACAGCAAGGAGTACATCAGATGATTTAGGATGAATATAAGCATCACTAGGGGCTTCAGTATGACTAAACCTCTGGAAAGACATTTTCCGTTTTAATTCATTTTAGCAATAAGAGAATAAAAGCAGCAGCGCATAACGCAAAGAAACTCGGAGATTTAAACCAGATATAAAGACAACTCAAAAGCATGTAAGATGTGAATATAACACCTGAAATTCTAGAAAGACAGACCCTATGATTTTCAAGTGTCAGACGTAAACTTGTGAACTGGCAAATGTGATAATCAAGGTCCTTAGTCAATTACTCCAAACATCAGCAAAATTCCTACTTAAAAACATACAAATCCAATCTGGTTTGGCAGCCAATTACTCCATAATAGTAGAATGTTGGTGCTTAAACAACACCAAAAGGCATCAGTCTGAACCAACTATAATAAACAGAACAATCAATTGAGATCTCAAAAATACTTAAAAGACTACTTCTCCTGCAGATTGTATCAGAAAAAAATGTCCAAATAAGGAATTGCAAAGTTAAATACTCATTCCTAAGAAAACCTCTTAATGCTCAAGAAGATAAAATTATGTTGCTCCTATAGGACCAAAACAGCTCATTCTTTTTATCATCTGTAACTTATTCAACAATTTCAATCCTGGTAGCACAACAAAGTAACCACATGTAACGGGAGAGTGCTTAACATTCTGAAAATCACTGTCTGAAAATCCGGTATCTTATTAATTGCCCAAAACACAGAATTAACTTTCTTAGTCTTAGAGTCAATCATTCAGGCAAGCAAAAGTACACAGCCCTTAAGATTAATCACATATCGTAATCCCTAAGATCCAAGAATCCATATCATTTGTATCCTCTAGAAGCTTACTTTCAGCACTTCCAATCCTAGAAGCACAGGAGTGTAATCTGATGTAACTACATAAGACTCTGACATTTTCAAGCATTACCTCTCAAGAGATTTGCATCATTCATCCCTCAAAATGTAAAAATATTGAACATGAATCCGAGTAAATGATGAGGCCATAGTGCATATCTGCATCTGTCCATCACTAAGATCCTTCACCACCGCCACAGCTCCTAATCCCAATTCGAGATCCAATTGTCGCCTCTTGGAGGTGACCGTTGTGGTGGTAATGGGAGCCACAGTCTAATCATAGTGCCATTGATTGCAAATCAGATATCAATACTAGGGTTAAGAAAAACTTATTACATTCGGCAAGATCCCAAGCCTTTAGCAATTCAAATCCAAGTTGGACTTAGCAACTTTTCATTCAATCATTCTACCAACAACAGGCCCATGACTTCTATCTCTCTCCAAGATAGCCTCATCGCCAAGTCCAATAGCATGGGAGGCATGTGGCGCATAATTGTTAAGCATTCTTGTTGTAATGAATGTGAGGATGGCCAAGTTTTGGTATTAACAATCTCACTGAAAATAGGGAAAAAGAAAGCAGATGAAACTACATCACGTGTAACAAAACTGAGAGGTTGTGACCAGTGAGACATGAAGGTTCTAAAACCCAGCTTCAGAAGTGACTGCCAAAGAGTGAAGCATAATTGCCTTTTTATCTATTCTTCTAATAGGGAAAAGGAACAATTCAATCAGGAGAGAAACCAACCTTTTGCCATGGAGAAGAGAACAAGTATGCTTTCATCTATCCTCATATAATAATTTTAAGACAGCTCAATAATTTTTCGGAATGTTAACTGAAGGGAGCAAACAACATACCAATCTGGGCTGTGCGAACCAAAATTTGGCGAATTACAGGCCGTTGATCCAATCCCCACTTATCGCTACCGAACTTAAAAAAATCCCAGAGTGCCAAACACGACAGCAGTCCAATAAGAGCAAATGGCATCTGGTACCTACAGCCCCCAAAATCAGAAGGAAACAAGCAACACATCAAATGTCGGAACATCATATTTAGCCAAACCAAGGTCAAGAGAGAGACAGACAAGTTGCTTCGTGAGAAAGACACTATAAGAGGAAGAAATAGTGTGCTCATGTGACTGAAAAATCTTGATCCAGTATAAAGCATTCAAGCATATAGAACGAGTTCGATTATCTTTCCCTTCTAGAAGAAAATTCCGTGCGTCGTCTGTACCAGAACCGTAGTAAAACCACTCAACAGGACAATAAGATAGCTGAGGCTGTTCTACACGTCAAGAGCAAAAGTCATGCCATCAAATTGATATCTCCACTTCGATATTAATCAAGTTGCTATGTTCGTAGCACAATTTTTTTTTTTTTTTTGGGGTGGGAGGGGGAGTAATTATCCTCATGAACCAGTGATTTGCCACATTTCCACAGTAATCTTCCCCGACTTCTTTTCTGACACGATAACTTTCCTAGCCATACCAAGGTCAAGAGAGAAACAAAAAAGTTCAATTTTGCGTAATAGACCCAACAAGAGGAAGAAATGACGTGAACAACTGAAGCGTGTCCCTTAGAAATATTGATCCAGAATGAAGCATTAAAGCATATACAACGAGTTAAATCATCTTTCCATTCAAAAAAAGAATCATCCGTAATCTGTAAAGAGCCGCAATGAAATGACCCGACCGGAGAGTATAGGTGGCTGAGGCTGCTCTATATGTCAAGAGCAACACTCATGCCATCAAACCGATATCTCCCCTACCATAGGAATCAAGTCCTTCAGTCGGCGATTTGCCACATTTCATCAGCAATTCTCCAACAAGTCAAGGCTCAACAGGCAGAAACCATCGTCACGGACACTCACATACAAATCGCACGAGCATGCGATCAATGGAGAGAGATGCACTCACAGAGCACAAGCGAAGAAGAGGATGAACAGAGCGGCGTAGTTGCGGGCGAACCGCTTGACGTTCTCGTGGACCCTAAGCCGAGCCTGAGCGGGCGACGACGGGAACGAGTACGAGCCGAAATCACCGACGAAGCCGCGGGTCCAGGACGGGGTCTCGCCGGAGAAGTCGTCGGCGGCGAGCTTCGACAGCGGGTTGAGCGTCGCGAGGGACAGCAGGGTCCCCAAGCCCGAGCAGGCGGCGGCGAAGAACCCGGGGGCGTAAGTGGCGTCGCAGGCCGCGCCGTCGCCGGAGGAGCAGGCGGCGGCGGCCGCGGCGGAGGAGGACGAGGAGGAGGATCGCTGGTCGAGGAGCTCGAGGTAGCCGGAGTCTCGGAGCCAGGACTCGAAGGCGGGATCGGGGACGGTTAGGGATAAGGGATTCGGTTTGAATGCCATCGGGAAGGGGGGGGACCTTCCGGGTCGTCGGCGGGGGCGGGGCGGCGCGCTCGTCGCGGGTAAGTATTTGGCGCGAGAGACAGGAGGGCTCGGAGGGGCTAATGTTGTTTTGGTGCTGTTTGTTCCTCGAGCTTTTGGTCGATTGGATGCTTTGAATTTAAAGGGAAGAAAAGATGTCCTGGAGATGATATGCCTCTCTCCTCCCCCCGATAACTTCCTCGGGAAGGTTGCGCCTTTTTTTAGACCACGGCGTGCCATGGGCCACGGCCTGTTGCATCCTCGCGTGCTTGGTGAACAACCGAATTCCGATCGAGACGAGATGCAATTTGGAAAGGGCGAAGCGAAATACAGGTGTCTTCGCCAAGATTAAGCGCGAAAAGCTAACCGGGCTAGACGGCGATTGGACCGGAGAGCGCCGTCGCGTTGTGAGATCGCAATGGAGCGGATCAAGCAAGTTCGAATTAGCGCCTTGAGATTCGAATTGGCCCCGTCTGTTTTGCGACAAAGGAATTATTATAAAATCGATCGCTTGCATCGCTTTAAATAATTACGTGACGATAAATGTTTTCATTATCGATAGCAATTTATATGTGAATATTTTCGTGAGCAGCGAAGAGACCGTTTGTTCGTTCATTTTTATAAACGAAGACAAGCTATCATTTCTAACAAAATATTTAGAATTTGAGGAGAAGACGTCCTCGCGTGTGACCCCGTGGTAACTTCCTCGGGAAGTTGCAAACCGAAAACAAACAAACACACGCGAAATCGAAAGGAAGCCCATTGTGGTGGCCATCTCTATCAATTGTTTCTTTTGAGAATTTAATCATTTGAACTCTAGATCATTCCCGAATTCTTAAGAAGATAAAGACAATCTTTCCTCCTAAAAAAGGCTTTATATGGTACTTATTATTACAAGGGCAATACCCTAGAAAATCTATATTAAACGAAAATCTTAAATTGGCATACGAATGTCATATTTACTCCAAATTAATTTTATACCACAAAAAGTCTCATATCACTAGAATTTTAGAAAATCCAAAACCGATTCAGGCACAATTAGAGATAATGGAAACTGCCATTAAAAGAGAAACTTCTTAGGGGTGGGTGGTCGATTGAGGGACAAGATATAGCACAAGCACGAGAGCCAGAATAAGAAGGCTATATGGTTGTTCCTAGCTTAGTCATAGTTATCATCTAGCTCCAAATTTGGTGTGATTTGCATGAAATATGTCGATTGGATGCTAGACGCGACATATATTAACAAGTGACTCAAAATACTTATTTGGTCGATCGGTGAATTCAGGCTTTCATTTGAGATCGGTTTGATTATTCCTTAATCCTTATTTAAAATAATATCCGCTTTTGGCCCACTTTTCAAAACATGATCTCACTTCAAGTCCTAATTTGAAAAATTTTCCAGTTGTGTATTGTCGCATTGCGGAATGGGCAAAGATACGTCGTTGCCCAACCTCTACGCCGTCAGTCAAGACTCGAGACAGGAGTTCGGCTTACGAGGATGTCGGTGAGTCGATTCGTCAAACACCTGGTGAGCTCCGGCCCTCGGCTCCTCCTCCGGCCGCCTCCGTCTCCATCATCGCCGCCGCCACTGTACTGCCTCTCGGCTCTCTCCGTGGCCCAAACCAGACGCATTCCCGTCGCAACCACCTTCTCATCCTCCCCCGCTTCTTCCGGCCCTTCGCTTTCCTCGTCGGACGACGGTCCCGCGGCGGAGTCCCCCTCGCCTTCTTATCTCTCCGTCCGTATTCGATGCCCGAAGGATGTCGCAGTGAGTTTCACCTCGATCTGAACTCTAGACTTCTTTGAAGATCGGAAAAGGCGAAACTTTCGGGTTGCATTCTGCTGTGCCTTATTCGGGTCTCTGTTTTTTTTTTTCATTTTCCTGTTCTTCTTTGTTGCTGGAAAAGCAACGACCTGATGTTTCTCGCTTCTAAACCGCGCCAGGATGAGCTTTCAGAAGCTCTTTTATGCTTTGGCGCCAGTTCGGCAAGCATGGATGAGGAAGATGGCTCTGAAAGTTCCGACGAGGTAGCACCACTACAATTATTAAGAAACGAGTATCATTTGCTTATCGAATCAAGAAGAACACATTCTCTGAAGCACCAGATTCCATTCCAGTTTGCTCCATTGCATTTCTAATTTTACAGATTCTGTTTGGTGATAGTGTGCCTATTGAGATTGTTTTTGTTAGCTGTCTATTCGAAAAGAAACAATTCTCTTGTGTGAACTTTTTGCGCATTATCACAAGGGTATATGGTCTATTCGAATCCTGAAACTTTCATACTTCTAATCTGCATAAAACATCCTGTGCCCGCCAAAAGAAGCGTCACGAGACTGTTTGAAGAAGAAAAGATAAGGAAATGGTGCACATAAAAGTATCAGCCTCGTTGTTTTGAAGTTAACGACGGCTTGGTAGTTGCAGATTTCCATCAATTCCATATTTCTTCCTAGTGAAGATGTGGATGCATCCGTTTCAAACGCTGCTGATTCAATAGGCTTGAAGGACGTGCCTGAATATGATATTGAAGTGTGTGAGCAAGAAGATTGGGTAAAGAAAACTCAGGTTCGGTTACTTCTCTTTGAAACTTCCCGTTGATCTTATGCATGAACCGATGTTTGCCTTCTATGAGACCACAATCACAATGTGACAAATTTATTTAGGGCCCTCTAGATGTATTTTTAATCGTTTGCACAAGCTACTTACTGATTTAGTCTGGTAAAATCTCGAGTTTCCAAGCATTGCAAAGCGACCCGCTGTGATCGTACTCTTTCCTTCTTTTTTCTTTTAAAGCAGTGTACTCATTTTCAAAGATGTGCTTTTTTGGACTTTTTTCTCTATGTTGCAGGAATCATTTCGTCCTGTCAAAGTGACTGAAGGACTTTGGATTATCCCCGAGTGGCAAACTCCTCCGGTATGACTTCCTTAACAATGTATACAGAAAGAGTAGATACCAAAGCATCTAATAAACCCATTCCTATTCAAGGCTGAGCATCCTACTCCTTTCCAAATGATACTTGAAGTCGATAATAAACTAAGATGGAAGATCCACCAAAGTCAACACTGCCATTTGAGTTGGAATAACTACAATATTAGATTGCATCTTTATTCACCACCTCACCAACCATTTTGTTGCTAACGTAGAATGTTGAAGCTACAAATATAATTCTGAATCCTGGATTGGCATTTGGAACTGGGGAACACCCCACCACAAGATTATGTCTATTGCTGCTACATGGCCTGATAAAGGGAGGAGAACACTTGCTGGATTATGGAACTGGTTCTGGCATTCTTGCAATAGCAGCGCTTAAGGTATCTGAAATTTTAAGTGATGTTGCGGCTTTATTTTCATACTGATATGACCTATGGGATAACAAGTCTAAAGCAATAGACAAGTTTGGCAAGGACTGGTTTAGGTGTCTCCAGCAACCCAATGTCTACTTTTTATAGAATTATTTGACGACAGAATTTTTTGTGACTCGCGGTCTATTGCTGCAATATAATGAGTCTCTATGAGATGGGTCATCTAGCCTGATAAATTTGATCCTGCAAAAGTAACAGCTGCTTCTCGTTCCATCAAATTTGCGACATATTTTTACAGAAATACAGTTAGTTAAATAAAGCCAGGAAAAGCCAATGTTCGTTTTCAAATTTTTAATGCTTATTGTGGACGTAGTTAGGTGCTGCGTCTGCAGTGGGATTCGACGTAGATCCTCAAGCGATATCATCTGCTCGTCACAATGCTGCTCTAAACAACATTGGATCGGACAAGATGCAGCTAGAGCTGGTTCCTACCAATGAAGGGACACATGAAGATTCAGGACAGACCTTGCATAAACAGGGACTCATTTCGGAAACAGAGAAATATGATGTGGTGGTTGCAAATATTCTGTTGAATCCTCTACTAGAGTTGGCAGATCATATAGTATCTTATGCCAAGCCAGGAGCAACCGTTGCTGTCTCTGGTATCCTGTCTGACCAGGTATTCTCCGAATTCCGAGTACACTTGGTCTTGCTCAAACAATTATAAAGTAATGTAAGTACAAACAAGGGAGTGCTCACTGCTGCCTAGATTTATTCCAATGTGGACGGAGTCCTTAGATTTATTGCTAAGCGTGAGAACATTAACAATATCAGCCATGCTATATCGTTTGAAATTTAGGTCAATCGTTTGTAACGTTTTTTCAGTCTCTGAATGAAGTCATCAGTCCTCGTTCAATAGTCCTTTTCACCTTTTGTTTGCCGAACTTGTTCAAGAGTCTTTAACAATGTTTAGTGAGTGAATTATTATTCTAGGGGTGAAGTTTTTTAGAATAAGAACCTCCAATAGTTTACTTCCAACTTTGGCATTGAGAAGATTTTTAGAATCCAAGGCTGCTGTGACGAATTCCTTAAAGGCCAGATGAAGAAACTCGGGCCCAGATTTTACTCTTATCAGTGTCTTTACGCAGGTCCCATCTATCAGAAGTCGATATTCTTGTTTCTTAGAAGACATATCAGTCTCGGAGCAGGGTGAATGGGCATGCCTGAGCGGCAGGAAGAAGATAAACCTTTAACATAGATTGAAGGCTATCGTAGCTGTGTGTAACTGGATACACATGCTCGAATGTCTTCAGCCACAGCACACTCGTGGGGTATTCGGCAGGCCAGCAGCCGAATATAGTGCTCGTTTCAGTCCGAAACACAATGTCGTGTTTTCTTTTTATTCCGTCTGTAATCCCAACATTGTACATGTATCACAGTGACTTACGGACGTGACTCGAGCAACTTGCCCTTAGCTGTGACAGAAAATGAGATCGGAACAAATATTTTCCACTGGACCGGCTCTATCAGGCAAACATATGACAAATTTATCAAGTAAAGGTTCGGTCCTTCTACATTGCAACAATCCTCTAAACTTGTCGCAAAAATCAAGCGATACACTCGGGTCAACTGGTACGGCATGTCCATCGGCCTTTTTAACCTTCAATGTTGGTCAACTGAAAAAGAAAAACCAAAAGCGGGGATCCTTACCGAGCGAAAGTAAAGATCCTGTATCATCGCTTAAGTTGCCTCCTCGCCAGAGCAGGGGCTCTCTTGGGGATGTAAACCTGGTAGTTCACCTGTGCATAAATCAATATCATTGGACTAATTTAAAACATCGAACATCCATTATCTTATAAACAAGTTGCTCCATTCACATTTTCACAGCATGCGGACTTGAGGATGAATAAGTAGGATAACAATTCACATTTGCAACTCACCTTTATCGTTTCACCACCCCGAGTAACAGACATTGTCTTTTGTTCATATTGGGGACCATCCTTAGCAGCATTCCCATCTTTGTCTGAGCTCACAGCTCCTGACGTGGACTCAGAATGAGAAGGCAGCTCCGGAACGGGAGATGCATGCTTCTCCTGGACTTCATTATCGCCGACTTTGTTCTCAGCTCCAGCAGCTTCAATAGTAGTTCTGCCACCAATACCCTTTGTCACCATCGGCTTTGCCTGAGGAGGTCCCGAGGAAGGACGCAATTCCTTGGATGGCGCTTGAACCTTTGCCGACTCTCGCCTCCATGTATATGAAGTCACCCTTGGATTAATAGGATTGGAAGCAAAGGTTGGTATGACCTCTTGTTTGGCATCAGCAACGCCAGTCCCCTTGCGCAATAGTTTCACCACGGATTGCCTAGTAGATCCACTTTCATTGAAACCACTATGCCCGTGATCTGGCCTGACCTCAGAGGACTGTCTCCAAATGGCAGGCACAACTTTACCGCCTTTATCACCTAAACTTGCATCATTCGAGTTTATACTAATACTATCTCTCTTCACAGAAGAATCAGAATTGGTAACATTGCCTTCAACTGGAGGTGCATTGGCTACACTGTCTCTGGGAAACTTATGGTCAGGCGATTCTGAAGTAGCAATTGAAGATTGCTTCTTATTACCATCAACATTTTCTTTCTGAGCAGACAAAGCTGCTGCATTTTTATGAACACCTCGGAACTTTTTGAGATTTTCCAGTGCCCTCTGTCTCAACATTGACTCCAAATCGTTACCATCTGACCCACCAGAAACATTACTTTCATTGTCCCTTATGGTATGGATGGTTCCGACTACAACAGAGCTTATATTGTTTCCATTCTTCTGACTATCTTCAGTTATTGCAGTACAATTCACATCTGAAACAACAGCCTCTTCATCTTTTTCGTCATCTACCTGCCTCTTCACATCAGATTCAACAAGCAGATGATGGGTCAATTCCCGCTTGCCCCCAGAATCATTACTATCGTTACTTTTGCAAGAAGGATAATCGTCAGTTTCATAAGTAATTTCTTCCTTATGTCCATAAGCATGCAATTCTCTGTCCTCATTGTTAACCATTATAACAGACCTTAATCGCATCGAATTGTTCCCGCCCCTCATTTTCTCATCACTCTCATCACCACTGCCTATGCTGCGATGACTAATGGGAGAATAACTCCTCGGACTATATCCACACCCTGTTACTTCAGTTTGACCCTTCTCTACTGTCCACCTATCCTTCTCTTTTCTCTCAGAACTGGCCCTATAACTTTGAGATTCACTCCGTCCGCTGTCACTGCTCGATTCCGCACAGGTCGAGCAGTACGAACCACTGCTCGCCGAACTCACACGTCTCTTAGATTTCTTTCTAGTTCTCTTCATCCTAGGACTGAGCTTACCATCTCTCTTGGACCCTTTTCTTTTCTTACGAGAAGGCAAGTCCTCGCTGCTTTCGGCACTATACGACTGTCCTCGCGACCTCTTCTTGCTTCGCCGACTGCTCTTCTTAGAAGGGGATCCCGCCCGTCTCTTACTTCTTCTCCTGTAATCCTCCTCAGAGCTCGCGGTTGATGAAACCAGCGAATCATAATCGCTGGAATAAGAATCAGAATCGTGACGGCGGCGAGAACTCCTCTTCGACTTACTCCTCTTTTTAGTCTTACTCGTCTTCTTGATCCGAACCTAAACAGTCGAACCTTATAGAGCATTAAAAACCACAGCGAATGCCTAGCTAAAACCCGACACTTTCAAGTTGAAAATTCATCTCATTCGAATTTCAAGACAGAGAGCAATTAACATCAAATAACCCATCCCACCATTAACTAACCAAATTCCCTAACAAAGCCCGGTACTTCTCAACTCTCCTCTGCAGCAACAGATTCTCTCCCACCCCAGACACCGAAACGCGAGCATTAATCATGCGACTATCGGTGTCCTGTTCGTGCCGCGTCAGATTGTGTCGAAACAACTGCTGAGCTAACTCAGCCGGCTACCGATTTCAGCGAGAAGACGGCGGCGGGGGGGAAAAGCACGAATGCGATTACAATTTCTAGTCAGTCTCTAGACAGCGGCCAGCAAAGCCGCCGGAGAAGTTCGCCCGCGCAACTCATTACAACAAATCCCGAAACTTCCCATCACCTCCCGATCAAATTCCCCGACTCGTCTCGAACGCGAACGGGGAAAAGGCAAAACCGACGCGGGCACCGGAATCACCGTTGGAACAAACAACATTCGTTCGAGTCGTAACGAATCACAGCAAGCGAACCCTAAACGAGCGCAGAGAGAGAGAGAGAGACGGTACCTTGGACGAAGCCTTGGACCGCCTTTTCTTCAGGGAAGCAGCAGATGAAGGAGTCGGCTTCCCCATCTCCCCCCAAAACTACCAAATCGCCACCCGCAACGACATCAATCGACGCTGCAGAGAAAGCCAGATCGTCGAAGAAGAAGAAGGAGCAGAAGAAGAGAACCGGAGAAGAAGTCGAAATTCTCGGAGCGAAGAGATCGCCGCAGCTTTTGCCCGAATTTCGAAAGGACCGACTTTTGGCGTGCGGTGGGAGATGCGAAAATGAAACTCCGGGCCCACCCTTTCCTGAATCTTGTGATGGATAACTTTACGCTTCTTCATGCGTGCCTTTTCTACGGAAAAAAAAATAAGAATAAAATAAGAAAACTTCCTTCGCTTTTTCTTCTTCCCTCTTTAGATTTTCCTTTTCTGTTTTTCGGCCGATTTACATTTCCCTTTTTGGAAGGCAGAATTTACCGCGGAAATTTATTAATCCTTCCGTTTTCTCAATCAATCCCGGATTATCTTCCGGATTCTTCAATCCGTGCAGCCGTGCCGTGAGGATAAACAGCGGACTGGGAGCTAGACATGGCCACGGGCCGGTTTCGGGCCGGGTCAAACCCGGGACCGGCCCGTCTTACGGGCCCAATTCCGGATCCAAAAAAAAAAAGCTGCAGATAAGTGCAGAAGCTCTTTTTTTTTTCCCCGAATTTGATTACAATATACATTTTGATTACATTTTATGTTGAACAATTCATTATTTCATGATTTGATAATTATCATTTTTTTATTTCATATTTTATTCTTTTAATTTTTATCCGGAACCGCCGGTTCCGGTTCCGCACCGGGCCGGAACCGCCGGTTCCGGTTCATACATGGCCACGAACCGAAACCGCCTGTTCCGAGCCGTGGCCATATCTACTGGGAACAGACAACTTTTGCCCATTTTCCGACCTACTACATGATATTAAAGGTGTTGATTTCATTATCGAGGGATCCCTCTAATAGGAAAAAAAAAACCAGATTTTGTTTGACATCGGCAATGATTGAATCTAAATTATCTTTCTAGCAATGTTTGAAAGATCCGTTTTCTCGAACCCAATTCATTGCTTCTCAATTATCTTCCCAATTTTTCGGGATTGAGGATTGCTCTAATAGGGGAAAAAAAAAACCTGATTTTATTTGCCATTAGCAATGCTTGAATCTACTTTCTAAGATCATTATCGCAAATATAAAGAGCATGCATGCTTTTGATTTGCAATTCGACTCGATTCCCAATACCTTTTCAAAGCCAAAAAACGAACCTCAGCACTACAGCTTTCCTTTATTCGAAAGAGAAAAAGTGACTGGAACGGTCTTCCATCTTTGCTCTGCCTCTCTGCCTTTTTCTTTACCTCGACTCAAGAATCTCATCCACAGGCTTCCCCTTCGGAATGAATATGACCATACGAGTGTTTCATAACGTGCGGGTTTTCCTCGTAAGGAAGGACATCAAAGCTTTCCGAATACAGAAAGGAAGTTCGTAAGTGCTCTAGTGACAATAAGAAGCACAAACTTCACGTGGATATATACATCTACACTTATGATTGATAACACTGAGCATATACTGAAGAAGTATCCGTTATTTCCGATGACCTCGACTCCGATGCAACTAACTGTACAGACGGAAACCAGTCTACGCATCTTCGCCGTCACTAACAGCGGGACAAGTGTCGATGTAAAACTCGGAGCAGAAGTCAGATTCGTCAACAATGCATCCCCTGTTTTACATGGATACAGCAAGAAATTGTTAGAGAGCCGGGTCTTGTTCTTTCGAACGGAGGGCCAAAAATATGTAAAGAAGCAAAGACTTGATGCCAAACAAGGGGACGGTACCTCTCAAGCACGAACTTTCCTTCTTTGTACTTTTGGCTCTTGTCATGTGCTGCCTCCTGCAAAAAAATGAAATGTCCGGGAAAGCAGACGACCGTATAAATAATAACTCTGCCAAAAATGTCCATTCACCGTGCCTATATTAATATCACTATCATCATATGTACATAATTGAGAGCATGTGTGGTGCGCCCATTCCCATATGTGTGAAGCGATGCATCTAAAATGCAGTAAGAGACCAGACAATCTTAGTAATACCAATGGATATTGTGTCTACTGGAGGTGGGCGGAGAAGATGCAGTAAGAGACCAGACAATCTTAGTAATACCAATGGATATTGTGTCTACTGGAGGTGGGCGGAGAAGAGGACAACATTGCGCTAAGAGCTATCTAGGAGTTTTAGCCTGTGCTCAAATCAATGTCAGATTTCAGGCGATATGAAACCAATTGGTACATGTACCAATTTAATGCAATTTCATGGAACTTAAAATCTAATATACACCATAGGTATCATCCTCATCTTTCATTAGGAAGGTTCATCATATAGATTTTTTTTGCATGATTCCTGACCAACCCAAGAGCCCACCTCAAAATCGGTGTGTGCATGTGGGTGTGTGTGTGTGTGCGTGTGTAGAGTGAGAGAGAGAGAGAGAGAGAGAGAGAGAGAGAGAGAGAGATTATACATATTTCCACCCAACACTTTGGCCACAACAGCAACAGAATATGTCTCCCACAGTGTGCAGTCCTGAAAGCATTATCCTCTCTTCTAGAGTTCCCAATGTGACATTCACCCTAAAGCACAAATCAATACACGAATAAGAAAAATTCACGGCTCGTTATTCATGCATCCTGCAGATGAAAAAAAAAAAAGTAATTGAAGTTACAGTGTCAATGAACACAACCGTCATGACACTAAAAACTTGGTATAAGGACCTCTATTTCCACATTTCCCTTTAGCAGAGAGAGTGATCTTCCTTTTCTCTGCACAAACGAAGCTGAGTACTCTTGCATTGACAACCAATGAATACTAAAATGAAGATACCTTACAAGGTCAACTAAAATTGAGGGCCCAATTACAATGGTAGTAAGAATTTAATGGAGACTCTTTTTAAGCCTTTGCATCATTAAATGAAAAACCTAATCATACTTGCAATCGTAAGAGAGCTAAGGGAAGTCGCTTTAGAAGTCATTAGACAATGCGATCTGTGTTGATGAATAAGGCAATATGCCGTGAGAATCTCCTAAATGTAATCTCACTCTTCTCATCCTCCGTAAACTATGACTTCTATGACTAGATGCTCTAACTAAAATGCTCCAACAAGCATCAGTTGAACCTGCACCATTATCCACTTCCTCTCTCTCACTACTATCTTTGGAAAAGGAGAGAAAGGGAAAGAAGTGAAATAGCATATAGACCTAAGCGCGCATAATGTGTACAGTCATCTGCCTACACCTCGATTCTCAACTGTCTAGGAAAACATCCTAATGCAAAAGCTCCTGGAAAAGTTGGTGAGGATATTTAGAGCTATTGACACAATGAAAATTTCGTGGACAGGAAGAAACGATCTCGTTAGTAGCTATCAAACGGACATGATATTGCCGTCACCCTTGCAGAAACCAGCAAGAAGAGTATTCCTCCTTTTAATATCATTACAGAAAAGCAGAACAACGAGATGATAGGGGCAGCAATCAGTTGGCATAAATCTTATAGCCAGCATGCAATCACGCAATCTTGGTCCTGAAGCCTCACGAATTTGAGTTCTGAAAACCATAAACACTTCCACCACTATTAGGAAGCAAAATCCCAAACTGCAAACACAGTTGAGAAGAACTTACACCTTGTTGAAGAGGTACGCTTTCCCTCGGCGACAGTGAAACGACTGACCAAATTACAAGAAGAAAAATATCATCAGGGTTCAACATCCTTGAGATAGCAACTCGACATAACACGCTGTTCTACTCAAATCAGTACTTGTACAAACGAACTATCGCACGTGATAAAGTTCTCTGCTTGTCTTTCGGTTTCCACTTTCAAGAAACAATTCAGCAATAAAGCAATATCCACCCGACAGTAAGTCTCACAGAACAGAGCGAAATACGTCAGAATAAGGCACGCCCAGCGCAGTTTTTCAAAGAAAGCATCCTAATTCACCAACTGAGGCACGAACCAACAAGAACCGACTCTTATCCAGTCAAACGCCGCAAGAAACGAGTCCCGCTTCCCTGACCGAGCGATTACAAGAGAGTAGCGGTACCCGAGAGACGAGATCCTCGGCGAGGGCCAGGTGGGTCTTGCAGTACTTGCACCGGTAAGATCGCCCTTCCAGCTCCACCACATATACCCTCCCCATGACTGGCTTCGCCACCCCTTCCTTCAAAAGTCCCACTGGCTACTCGCTCGCGACCACCCGAATCCTTGCTGTCGTCACACGTTGGTGTTGGATAAGTACGACGAACAAACCCGGCGTCGCACCTGGGCCTCTCTCGAATGCTCGGAAATTGATGCAACCAGCCGCGGACAGCAACCGCCCCGAGCGCGCACCGCACACTGGTGACGAGAGAGCCCGTGACCTGAACGCAAGAGACAGGGCCTTCGATCAACGGACCTACTTGGGCCGTGCCTGCTTATGAGTGGACCGATTCCGGCCCATTTCGACCAAGATTAGTTGGGCTTATTTCGAGTATGGGCCCAATAGTGTGGCCCAAATTGAGGGCCGCCTGAGTTGGGACTTCCTTTTCAGGCCATATAAAACTCATTTTCAATTGTGTCGAACGATCTCATCAAATATTATTTGCTTGAATCTTCCTAGGTAAGCAAGTTTCCGCGCCACGAAAACGCATATCATCATCGCTTGATAAGATGTGAGCACAGGTCCTGATCGCAGTTTGAGATTATCGGGATCGAAATCGTCGTTCCGATCGAGTGTTTTGGAGCTCTACATCCGCCGCCGTCTCCACAGACAAAATCAAGTTAGAAAAGGATTACCGAGGCTTCACTTTAATCCCCACGGGACAGCGATGGCGGCGGCGGGGCATGAGGGCTTTAAAATTCCGCCTTGCCCAAAACTTTCGTTACGGGTCACTTTCGATTTACCGATAAAGAAAGACGCCGTGGTCACGACACAACGTGCCATTTAAATAAGCCAATCCGTGCACGTATCTGACCCATGATTTGATCCCACTTTACTAGTTTACTCCATCAAGACTGTCGAGGACACCAATACCGAATCGAGAGGGATTCTAATCAAAACGCCACTCCGGATGAGATGCAAACTTCGCCGAAGATCATAAAATCGAGAACGGTTTCATGTTTTTCATCTTATCGGGGTAATTGTCCGACCGCTAAATAAGAAAGAAGGAGAAGGTTTCAGGGTTCATTAATAAAAATCAAACTCGCCCAGAAAACAGAGGCTTCCGTCACCGCACAAAAGGTTCAGACGTCCAGCGAAAATGGACACGGGCGTCGAATGAAATTGGACAAATCCGAACAAAATTATTGAACAGGAGGACGTCACGGTCCACTTCCCACTTCACTGTCACATGACCACATATACCAACACCTTCGCTATTAAAAAAGAAAAAAGAAAAATTCCTTATTTTTCTAGGTCCTTCGGCATCAAGCTCTCTCCAATCGAACCCCTATACTTTCACAAATTTCTTCGTAAGCCCCGACACGAAACCCGACTAGATCCAACCGATACGTCCGTTGGATTTAGCAGAGATTTGATGCCGGAGGGACTCGGTTACATGAATTAAAAATATAAGATTTTTGTAGGAAAAGCACCGACCACGAAAAAAAAGGGCAAGTGTTTTTTTTTAAGTTTCTGGAGCACTCCGCTCCGGTTATTTTCAGCACAACTAAAGAAGGAAAAGGAAAAAAAAAAGGTGGGCGTGCCAAAAGGGAACGCGAACGCGATAATAATATTCTCGAGTTTCCTTGCGCCGCACCCAAGGGCCCAAAAAAACCGATTCGACCGGGTCCAAGACACCTGACAGCCCGACAAGCCGTTGCGCAGCCAAGCCGCCCCGCCCCCCAAGCGCCGAGCCAGCCACGTAAGCCGAGGAAACCCCCAAAAAGCCGGCGACTTTTTCTCTCTCTCTGTCTCTCTCTCTCCCCCCCGCCGCCCGACTTCGGGCTTCGTCTCATCCCCACGCGGATGCGACACGTGTCGTCACGTCCCCTCCAACAACTGCCCCTCCCCTTTACCCCCGAGGGCGGGCCCCGCCCTCCAAAAACGGCAGACGCGCCGGCTTTTCTTTTTTTTTTATATAAAATAAAATCGCCTGTCCTCCACCACCACCACCACCACCACCACCCGCCGCTACGCGCCAAAAGAGGGTAGCGGGGTCGCTCGCTCGCTCGCTCGCTCGGTCGGTCGTCCCTCGTCCGTACGGGGGCTCACGTGGGGCGCGCTTACGTGGCGCGACCCGACTGGGGGGGGCCCTCGCTGTCCTCGCGGCAACAGGGCGCGCGCGCGCGCGCGTAGCGTAGGAGTAGCCCACACCCCCCCACACCCCCCGCCCCACACATAGCGTGACCTCACCCCAAAGGGAGAAAAATCTGTGCGGTGGATTCCAAGCGAAATGATGGCGGTGGGGCCCCCGCCCCCCCCTCCCTCAAAAGCGGCCGCCGCTAGCAACACCATTTGTTCACACGTGGGCCCACTCATTTCGTTGGGCGATAAGATTCTTAAATAAATAAAATAATAATAAGAGAGAGAAAAACGAAAATCTAGAACAGGGAAGAACATAAAATAATCCAAATAATCTTCGTAAGCTAATACTCAGGGATAATGACATAAAAATCCCTAAACTTTAAATTAATATGTAATTTAATCTCTAAATTTTTAATTTATTCAATATAATCCATGAACGACATTAAATATTTTGAACGTATATCAAAAGTTCATAAACGATATTAAACAAATCAAAAGTTAACATGCCAAATTGCATGTTGAGACAAAGTTCATGGACTATATTGAGCAAATTAAAAGTGCATGGACCAAATTGCATGTCGAGCCAAAATTCAGGTGCTGTTTGTGTCATTTTCCCTTAAACTTATCCCATCTCATATTAATTTGAATTTATTTTGTAAAATAATCAAAACTCAACTTCTCTTTTTCGATTTTTATTTTTGCAATTTTTTTTTTCGTGCCTTGGCTATATGGTTGTATGATAATTGGGTATGGTAGGTCGGTACATTGAGTAAAGTACGAATTGGTGGGTGGTCAAATTAAAGGAACGCCTCCATGTTAGAGGGTGGGAAAGAAAAGCCGGTTTTGCGCCATCTTTCGACATCAGCCACCGGAATTTGCGTGACCTTGCTTCTTGCTTTTGCCCCACCTCTCTTCTTTCAACCCATGACCTTTTCAAGTTATGCTGTTTTTTGGTGAGACATATAAAGCTGTTGGACTTGTCCCACGGTTTCCCCAAATCGGTCGTGCCATTTTCACGAGCTTGATCCCCTACCAAGTCCGATGCGTAAATCATCTTAGGTTCTGGACCCCGTCGTCACTATATCCTTTCGCATCAAGATTGATTATTAAAATATTGGTTTGCTACCTGTTCAACGAAATATTTTATTTTGAAATGACGAATTGCTGCTTGCGGGCGATTGTTAAACCGCCAAGCCAAACTCTCTTGCGAACCTTAGCCTCCATCTCCCACGGACCCCATCTCCACCTCACCGCACGCTATTTTTCGGTGCGCTCGCCCCACCAGGACCTTCGCTGCAGTCGACTCCCCTCTCATTCGTCGGCGTCAAACCCTCCCCTCACCCGTGAGACGTCGGATTTGGGCCATCGCCGCCAGCTCAAATCCTGCATGCCATAGCGAGAGCTCGAGCTCTGGTGTTTATGGCCACTGGATGCTAGATCTGGCATGGCCATGGCGCAAGCTCAAGCTCGAAAGAGATATAAAGACACATAAATCTACCACTTATAGCAATGTTATTTCGATTCGTTTTTTTTTTATCTTGTCCTACACTAATTCTCAATTCAGTTTTTTGATCTGCCTTTTTGCAAAGCGTGAGAGTCAAACCCTACACTTGAAACTAAACATCTTTAGCCTCAGCTCCCTTGAGGAGGTGGGGATTCGAACCTCCCAACTCCCCCTTCTCATACGGGAAGGATCGCCACTAAGGTAATCCCTAGTGATTTATTTTCAATCTAGTTAACGGGTATCTTTTTCATATCAGTTCTGCATATTTAATTTGGAATGATTCAATCTCGAGGACATTCACTGTATCAAAAAAACTGCAATGTTTGTTGAACTAATTACATAGACAAGTATTTCAAGATGCTCGTTACCAAAATTCATGGAGAGTAATCATGTTTAGCTCCATTAATGGCACGACCAAAAAGTTCACATGGACCTGTTAAATGGGTAATAAATGCATTCGACGCTAGTAATGCGAAACCGAATTTTCTCAAGCTCGTACCATCTGATGCTAAAAAGCATCATCTTCTAATGCGATGCACTGCATGAACTTTTTCCTTTTCTGGAAGCCCTTCTGGTGTCATGTTGTGTTGTGCTTTCCAACCCCAGTGACCAAACGTCATCGGTTTCTCTCTGTCCTTGGGGGGCAAAAAGGGGCAACTACAGGGGCTATGGTCGAAAAAATTCTCCCCTTTATTTTCACCCACGCTCCCTAATTTCTCTAAGCAACTTGAAGATTAAACCTTCCCCTTACTTCCTCCTTTTGCAATTCTTCCCTAACATTATCTCAGCACCAAAACAGCCTCCATGAACGATCCACGAGGGCCGAAAACGGAATCAAATGGATGATACGAGCCTGACCCACGACCCATCTTCAATAAATTAGGCAAAAAAAAAAAACAAAGGACGAGGTTTATCCCCACGCGACACGGCTTTAAAACGAGACGCGCAAAAGTTCGATCCTCGAGAAATTAAGAATGCTAGGACGAGGGAAGAAGAGAAATGTCTTGAACGTTGGATTATTCATTAATTTGATCTGCTTTAATCCAAAGGCACTTTTCCTTTGGATCATAACTTTTCCGCATAAAGAGGGCAGACAGAGACGAGGGTTGCACTGAATTTGCAATTGAAATTTCCCCTTTTACAAGTAGGGCCCTTGTATTTGTCATATTTCCAATTCCGTCCGTCCAGCTAAATAGGCATGTTGGAGCTATGCATCCGCACCGATTCAACTTTCTTTCCCTTCTTTTTGTTGCTCATGTTCGACCCTTTTCAGGTCTTCTCTCCTCCTTTTCTGCGTTTTCCTTTCACGTTTCCGGAGTAATTTAATGGTCAAATCGGTGCTCGAGAATAATTGCGCGGGGTCCGACGGCATAAAGCATACCGACTTCAACGTGTAAGATAATCTGATGTGATGTTTCGTGACCATATGAATCGACACGGAATTAATTGCACAAGTTGCGACTTGACAAAGCAAATCGTCATCCGGAACATTTTCACGAAGACGTGAAGATGTCAATAAGCCATCTCGAGCACATTCCGGTACACAAGCCATAATCAGTTTAAAATATTAATTTAGAAAGCGGTACGATGATTTAGTTCCACCGAACATTTGAACAAGCAGGGTGAGATACGTTCGATTTGAAACGAATGCCCACGACATCACTTCACAAACCTGTTGTCGCAACACGCTGTCCCGCCCCAGGCCTGCAATTTTTCCGCTTAGGACCTCTATCAGTTACGAGGGTGTTAGATTCATGTTTTTTGTTCAAGCCTATATTGTTGAACACTGATCAAGGCGTGTTGCATACGGCTTGTAAGGCCTCCCTCCAGAATTGAAATTTCACCATCGACACGACGGGTTTCTCGTTAACGTTCCTCGAATTTCCCATGGTTAGCAAAAACTAACGAAAAGATTCTGTCTAAGTAGGCGCAACTGTGCTCGGCGACGAATTCCAATCAGGAAAAGGCTGGTGCGCGCTCCTTCGTAATCATCGCGGATTGAATTTCGCAGCTTCCACGCTCGTAGGTCGAAGGGTCCACGAATTGAACCCCCCCTCGTCGGCGACCAATCGCTGACTTTATGTATACATGTGCCCGACATAATGTTGGAGGGGCTCGCTATACGGATACTTTTCTTTTGTCGTTTTGAAGATACTAATTAAAATGAATTTGAAAAACCAACCCCTTCAGATTCGTGTGCAATCTAAACTACCAGTAGAGGAAGTGTCTAACTAATAGGTGCCATCGTGACTTTTGTTGGATAACATAAATGTACGCAAAACACGGGATAATATGAAGATAATCTTCGCTGGCGAAATTAGAGAAACGTGTAGCGCTAATAGAAAACATTTTTTGAGAAAAAAAGGGACTCGACTATAGAGTCGGGTGTGTAGGGGGTGTCTACTGGAGATCGGTGTGCGGGCACCGATCAGTGTCGTGGGTCATGGCATCGGGGGGGGGTTGCCAAGTTCGTGCCCCGACCGACCCCGGGACGGAGATGGCCTCCGGTCATGAAGATCCGTCTTCGCTCCTGAACAAATGATTTTTTCTTTTTTTCCTTTCTCGTATTATTTTGTTAACGAGGGTCGGCCCGGAGGAAATTGTTAAAACCGCTCAATCTGTCTCCCGATTCGACGGGCGACCGCCGAATTAAAGAAACCAAAAGAAAACATCGCGTTAACAGGCGCCCGAAAATAAAGGCCCCTTTCTTTTTTTTTTCCCTCCCCGAGAAAATTAAAATGCTAGATCTCGTCCAGAAAAAGCTAAAGAAGTTGTCGTGGAACATAGGAAGACCGAAAAAGACGAAGGACTTTAAAATTCGCAAATTTTTTTTTAAGAAAAAAAGGGAAAAGAAAGAAAATAATAATAATAATAATAAAAGAGAGAGATGGATGCCGGTAGGGGTAGGGGGGGTTGCCGCGTGACGACAGCCCGAAACCCGACGGGGAAGTCGTCAACGCGGAATTTACTCTGCCTCCCTTCCTGGGCCCCACGCACCCCCGGCCTCTCCACACGTGCCTCCTCCTGATTCGGTCTTCCCCCTCTCTCTCTCTCTCTCTCTCTCTCGCGCCGTCGGTGCCGCCTCAAGTTAGAATGCACCCCCCGGAACGAACGGCCAGGATTGGTTTTCGCGCCGCGCGGGGGGGCGTCCCCACGGTTGCAGGCTTTATCATCGGCCCGCCCCCCCCGCCACCCCTCGCCCCGCCCCCGGCCTTTCCTCCTCCTGCTGGCGCCCGATCCACCGTCGGATCGGCGGGAAAGCGATGATGCGGATGGACGGATGGATTCCCCCCCCCCGAGAAGAAACAAACACCAACGCGAATCACGAGGTCTCCCCCTCATCGCCTCGAAATATTTCATCCACCCCTCTTGGTTTTATTATTTTTTCAGTTTTTCTTTTTTATTTTTCCAGTTTGCGGAATTTTTTTTTAATCCAAGGATTTGCCGGAAATTTTAACGACGCCCGAATATTAAATTCACGTACGATTTTTCATAATCTCCTAAGATCTGAATAATGTTTTCGATGCCGGTGGGAAGGCCGAAAAAAAAAACAAACGGTGCTCTCGATTTACTTCCGAGCGTGAATTGATCGACTCTCTAGAGTATTCGACATTGACGCGTGAAAAGAACGAGTTGTTCAAATTCAAGGTTCATCGAGATGCGAAAATGTCAATAACGTCTAGTTAATCATATCGCACTTGTCATGTTTATCCCGTGATTCATGAAAATGGATCCAGTTGACCAATGCTCCGCGTCTGTTTTAATCTGTTTTAATTTATTTAATTACTTAACAAGTGGTAAAATAAAATTTGATAATTATTATCCAGAGAAAACTTAGCAACCAATCGAATAAGCTTCGTTTAGTTTAGTACTAGCCGTGCGGTCAGTTACCATCCTCTTGCGATATTACAAGCTAAAAATAAAATTCAAACTTTAGCTGCTGAGCAACATAAAAGAATATTAGATGAACATAAACGTTTATTTAGGAATCCAAAAAAAAAGAAAGGAGAGAAGATCTTAAATTTCTCACGCAAATTGAATAATGTCACCAAGTGCATTTTCTCAATTAAAAATTTGCTTTTCCTCTTTTTTTGTGTCGACTTTATCCCTCTCTCTTTTTTTTTTGTCCTGGGATCCAAATTTAGAAAAGTGAATTTTATATGAAGTCTTTACCGAGAAAAACACGTAAACGAGATGAAATTGTGGATTTTTTTTTTTCAACTGCTGTCATCATGACAGTCAAAGACAGAAAGCTCACACCCCCGTGTTTCTCATCATGAAGCCGCTCCCCATCGTCGGCTCCCACCTCGCTCGCTCTCCGCTTTTGAGCGGCAAAGCAACGAACCAAACCCCAAAGCAATTATTTTAATCGGAAGGGTTTTTCTAGTGCGGTCTCCGTACGAGTATGGGCCCGACACGTGTCCCCCCGGCGCGCCTCGCGATCTGCCTCTCTACCTTTGCGCCTCCCCTCCCCCACCACGGCGCATCTTAGCGCCTCCCCTCCCCCCACCACGGCGCATCTTAGCGCCTCCCCTGCCGCCCACGACAAGGCTTGTCAAAGTAGCTGCCCTGCCGGCGACATGTCCTTGTGCGATCGACCCGATAAAATATTCCAAAACTAAATCCTCCTCCCTGTTTTTTTTCTTTTTTTTTGCGCTCGTAACTTGATCTGATAACGATTCGTGGGAGAGATTTGAAGCACACGTCGAAACGGGACGATGATCCATGATTGCGATAATGATCCTTTTTTTTCTCTTCCTCTTTTTTTTGGCGCTCGATCTCGAATCGAGAAGAAGATCCAAACCAGCAGAGAAGAAGATCGGAGGAACAAGAAGAGATTTCAAGAATTCCGGTAACTGATGGAAACTTGTAAATGACATCGCCGATTTTCATTTATGGTCGGAGGAAGAAGAACAAAAGAAACAACATCGACAAAACCTACTAGTCTTTTTCTTTTTCTCAGTTGCAAAAAAAAGGGAACAGTCGGAGGTTAATAATCATCATCGTCATCATCTTTCTATGTACATGATTTTATCGTTCCGTCGCCGTCGTCGTCTTCGTCCGTCGTCGTCAGCGCATGGATCTCGCGTCAGGCTGAGAGCACGTTTCTCAACAAACCGATGAAACCACAAAAAAAAGAACGATCCAAAAATTCATCGTCCCGATCCCGCCGATCTTAAACGGCGGGGGGGAAAGATCAGACCACCTCGGGTGGGGGGAGGTTGAGATCGAGGAGCGATTTGCCGCGCGCCGGCCTGTCGTACTCCGCCGCCGCGGGCGTCGAGGAGCCAGGCTCGGTCTTGACCCCGACTCCGCTCACCGGGCGAAAGTCGGCCAGCACGGGACGGTCGAACCTGCACGCCTCCAGGCGAGGAGCGCGGCCGCCGCACGCCGCCTTCTTCTCCACGCGCGCGAAGGCGTCGAAGAAGAACACCGGCCGCGGCGCCGCGGGCACCACCGGGAAGCACATTGCGGCCGCGCCGGGGAAGTAAGCGCCGTGCCCGGCCGCGGCGGCGGAGGCGACGGGGCGCCGGCCGAGGCTGAGGTCGAGGGGCGGGGCGAGGGCGAGGGCCGCGGGGGGCGGAGGCGGTGGGGAGGGCTCGTCGAGGGAGCTGCTCTGGCTGCTGGGGCTGCGAGAGGAGGAGATCAGCTCGGCGGGGGAGGGGAAGTTGGTCTTGGCCTTGGCACCGCGGAACTCGCGGGCGGCGGCGTCGTAGGCCCGGGCGGCCTCCTCGGCGGTGTCGAAGGTGCCGAGCCACACCCGGGTCTTCTTGCCGGGGTCCCGGATCTCGGCGGCGTAGCGGCCCCAGGGCCTCTTCCGGACGCCCCGGTACCGGATTTCCTTGAGGCCGTTAGGGTTCGGGATGGCGGCGCTGGTCTTTTCTCTCGGAGCCATAGCTTCTTCTGTTTTTTTTCCCCCTTTTTTTTTTCTCCTGGTGGTTTCTTTCGCGAGAGGAAGGTGTGAAGAGAGAGAAACGGTGAGGAAGAGAGAGAGAGAGAAGCGCGGTGGCTTGACGGAGGAGGAGAAGGGAGATCGAGCGGAGGGGTTTAAATAGAAGGGAGGAGAGAGAGAATCGTGGGGGGCGGGGGGTGTGTGCGTGTAAAAGATACGCTCCTTTTGGGGCGCTTGTTGTGTACAGACCAAGCAGGTCGTTCGCTTCTCGGGCGAGATCGAACCCCACTTTTCCCCCTTTTCTTTTTTCTTTTTTCCTTTTTTTTCCTTTCGCGTTTTCGTTTTGTTTGTGTGACGTGGATTTCTCTAGAGAGAGAAAGCAGGCGAAGAAAAAAATAAAAGGGAAAATTAAGAATTTGGGCCTCAAGTCATGACGTCTCGGCTCGTCGAGGATGATGAGCGAAATTACCGAAAGAACCGGTTTTGGGGCATTCATACGGTGCGCGTGCGTGGTGGCGCTCATTTTGTTGCGGCTACCATTTTTCGGGGTAACAATTAACGAGGAATTTGCTTGATTAGTTTATAGGATTAGTACCACGAAAAATTTTAAATTAATATATTTATGATAATTTTATATCAAATTAATTTTTTGATTATAAAAAATCTCAATCTAGTACACTTATAATAAATTTATCCCAAACTAATATTTTCAGAGCTAAAAACTCCAAATCTTTATATTTATGATAAATTTACACTCCGTTAGTTTCCGTTAAATTGAATTAATACCACAAAAAATCACAAACCGATACACTTATGACAAATAAAGGGTAAAACACATAACCGATACATCAATTAACTATCGCGTGTCATTTAACAAAACAATTTGACGGTAAAATTTAACCGAAACAAACTGAGGATAAGTTTGTCACAAGTGTACCAATTTGAAATCTTTGGTGATCAAAAAATTAGTTTTAAGTAAAATTGTCACGGGTCTACTGGGTTAAGGTTTTTTGTGATATTAACCCTAGTTTATATGGTTAGGTTGGTTTCGCTCCCTCCATCAGTTTACAAATATGAGAAAGTAAAACTTGCAAATGGTAGCTGGGTATGCACATTCCTGGAAAATGTGGCGACAGACTGAAGAATATCTGTCGATGACTCCGGATGATAGAAGCAAAGGAGCAAGAAGAAAAAAACTGGAGAAAACCTTAGCAATAAGAGGAAAAGGCCTCCCCACCTATGTCGGTTTCGGGTACATATATCCTTTTTCTTGGAGGTTGTTCAAGCTTAACCTGAAATTATGACCCGAGTTATTTTGGCATTGCGGTGCCTGGTACTTAAATTGTCGAGATGACATTATGTTTGACGTCGAATTTTAACTTTGTGTCCTCATCACAACCTATTTCGTTTAACAGTATCTAAGATCGGGTTTCTTTTCAAGCTTGGCCGATTCTCGTTGCCCACCACGTTCATTGCATCTCCATGAGGCTTTCGGCCTTCTCTCTAGATAATGATGTGCGTGTGCGGCTGTGGTTCGATCGATTCTTTCTGTAGCTGACTTCCACAGGGAAAACAACATTGTTTCCTCGTAAGGGAAATCGAAAGAGTTAGGGTTCCCATCTTTTACTTGGGCTTGAAGCAATCAAATTTTGAGCAGCATATATATAAGAATGCGTTTAGTAACTATTTTGTTCCCGAAAATAATTTATGCTTATAAATAAATTTTTTTATTTTGTTCTCGGAAACAATTTCGTAGCATTTGAAAGTGTTTGGTAACGGCCGAAAATTTTTATTTTTGAAAAAAAAAGAATAGAAATGCATTTGGTAACTGCACAAAAGTTCTTTTTATTAATAATATTTTTAATATTTATTTCTTTTTATTTTTTTTCTTATTCTCCTTCCTTGGCCCATGGCCAACAAGGGCGTTGCGGCTCTCGTGGCCTGCCCTCGCCCAGGTCACGAGGGTCCAGCTCTCGCCTATGGCTGCGAGGGCCGCGACACCCTCGCTGGCCACATGCCCGGAAAGAAGAAAAAGGCAAAAAAAAATTTCTCTTCTATTTCTGATTTTTATTCCCGGAATCAAGAATTAGCTTTTTTTTTTATTCTCGATTTTATTCCAAAACTTATTATGGGAACAAATTTATGCCCGAGAACAAAATATTTATCAAACGGATTTTCTATCCTTTTTTTGTTTTCAAAAATAAAAGAATAAAATCAGGCACTATTTAACCGGTTATCAAACAAGCCTCAAGTGTTTCTGTGGATCAGACAGAAAGGGTTGGATGCTCCTTGTTTTCCCCAAGCGAATATGGATGAACAGGCATCTTTTTGTGAAGCGTAGATTAGGAAACGGCTTTGATCGAATGACATACTTTTGACTTTTCATTCGAATTTAAAATTCATAGGTAGTGTATTTTGGTTTTTTTTTTAAATCTCGAATGCACGAAATACTCCCGATGCTCGACACGTAAATTCACACGTATATATAAATAAGGGTTAATATCACGAAAAACCCTAAACTAGTACGGTTGTAACAATTTTACCCAAAACTATTTTTTTATCACAAAAAATCCCAAACTGGTACACTTGTGATAAATTTACTCCGAACTATTTTTTTGACCACAAAAAAATAATTTGGGATAAAATTATTATAATTATACCAGTTTAAGGTTTTTCGTGATATTAACTCTATAAATAAATGATCACTCGAGAAGTTTCCGACACGTATGTATCTCGAAACCAACGCCACCGGCCAAACGCCACGTGCGACGACGGCCGATGTCAATCTTTCGCGAACATCATAGACCCAGGGGGGCCCGGGGGGGGGGGGGAAGGCCCAATCATCACGCGCTTCACGTGCTGTGGGGGCGCCTCCTAGTCGGCCCAGTCAACGAGGATATTGACCATACTGTCCCTCTCCCTCTCCCTCGCCGCCCCCGCTTTAACTCCGCCCCTTTCTTTTCTTTTCTTTATTATTATTATTATTTTTTATTATTTAAAATAATTTCCGTCTGGACAGCGGAGGAGGAGCCTCGCTTTTCCAAAGGCGGAAAGAAAGAAAGGAGAGGAAATAACCGCAAAAGGCCAATCCCAACCCACCCCCCCACACAACTCCCACGCGGCACGCGGCCAAGCCGCCCCCGACCCCTCCGGCGGGAGGCGGCGTCTCTTAACGGCGGTTACGGCGGGCGGCGGGCCCCACACCGCACCCACCTACCCACCCACTCACTTTCCTCCCCCCCGCGCGTGCCGTCCTGGCGATTCCCGTAAACGGCATGTCCCAGTCGTCCACCCTCCCCCCGCCCGCCTGACGGCGGTTTTTTGTTGCTTTTCCCTCCCCCGCTTTTATTAATTTTTTATTTTGAACGTATAATGCGGTATCGATTCGAGACATTTGATTAGAACCCATCATGGAGTCGCGCCAATAATTGTGTGGTCGCGAAACGGCTTAAGGCTTTTTAATCACACGGCGCATCCCATCCCCCCCCCTTCAAAGAGCTTTCATTTTTAAAGAGGGGGGGAGATGGTTAGGGTTTTCGACCGCAGCCATTAATTGCATGTTGACCGCTCATTTTATTGCTCGGACCCTTTCCATAATTACAGGGGCGGGGGGCAGTTTTAATTGGGTTTTTTCTTCTTCGTTTTTTTTTTCGGAGCGTGTCGTGTTGATTCCGAACATCGAACGTTTGGCCGGTGCTGTCCCCCCCCCTTCCTCCTTCACCTCCCCGCGGCGCGGACCGAAAAGGGCGTGCGATGCGTGTAGGAGCGCAGAAGCCGGCCACGCGGCCTTTCGGATCGGTCTGAGCGGATCGGACGGCTCGCGTCGCACGGTGTAGCCTTCCCGTCGGGGGGGCCACGCGTGTCGAGATCGGACGCGCCTAGGAAAACCGAGCGAAGCCGCGGGAGGTCTCGGGTTGTCGTCTGCCGATGTGACAATGACGAGGACCGTCCGCGCTCCTGGTACCGCGCACCGCAGCTTCGTATCATCGGTCCACACTGGTCCGCGGAGTCAACTCCGAGCTCCGACCGTATAGCTCGCAAAAAAATACGAGCAGTACAGTACGGGAGCAGTACACTAAGGAAAAATGCTTTTCTCGGCTCGGACTGCTGAGGTCCCGATGTCGATTTCCGAGGTTTTTTGTCAGCAAGCAAACAGAATCTGGCGGTGCTGGTGATCGACCGGCAAAGGAATGATTCCCACGGAGCGGAAAAAAAAAAAATAATCGAATTCCCCTCGCGATCATGCGTCCGCCAAGCATGTGAGGATGAAAAAATTGTTTCGTCGGCCCTTCCGTCCTGCGAATGTGCGTGCGAGCCAGCGGACAGGTAAGTGGTCGAGTGCCATACGTGCAGGAGGACCTCGATGTCACGATGCAGTTTGATGGCGATGTTCATGTAATGGACGCCCCACTTCGATTCGTTTTCAACCCACGATCGAGACACCCGCCCGCGTCTTATTGATGCGGCGACATCTTGATGTGCGTCGAGCGCGTGTGGACCGAGTACGTGTGAGCCCACTGGAGATTGAATGGACTCGACGGAGGTCCGATTCCGCGTGCTCTGGGAGCTTCTTTTAAATTACGCGGGGGCGCGTCGGGGTCTAATTTTGTTACCAAATTCATGGGGTATCGAGTGACGGGGTTTTATAGCGGACTGGAATTTGGCGACTTCTCTAAGCCTTGCATCGGATGAGAATATACTTAGGGAGTGGTTCATGTGCAAGGACCCGCATAACGTGATTGCTATTTTGAGTATATTTTTTCGGGACACTTCTTGCACTAGGTCGTTAGAGATGGTACCGGAGTAGGACTTTTTCTAAAAGCGTAGAGTTGGGACGAGTTCAAGCAAAAGCCGGTGTGTCTCTACCAACACTGAAGTGGAATTCAATGCCTCGACCCACATGGATCGGGCAGGGTTAATTACAAATATAAGCAACCTCTATATGGATGCGTGGTCACGACATATACGCACTACTGGGGTAACATCGACATTCCATTCTACCATCTTGTTTTTGGAAACTAACTTGGCGAACTATGCACAATTCTTTTTTTCCTTCGTCCCTTATGTCAGCTACTTAATTTTATTGGTTATTTTTTGTTGGTACTTTTCGCGGGTTTTATTTCTAGGCGATTTTTCTCCTAAAGAGAGGAACCCTCTTCGGCGGCGACGGTGGCGTTGCGAAATCTCGTAGGTCTGAAATGTGAGATGTACGAATAGCGGCGATTGTTTGGTGAGTCCCACGTGAAAACTGGCCGATCACCCCCCCAATACCACCCGTTCGACATTGATTGGGAAGGGAGGAAACACGGCATGCTTGACGTTGACCGCAACGAGGGACCACCTCGCAGAGGTGACGACATCGCCTCGTTGCCGTGCAATCATGGAACCCTAGCCGGTTGTCCTGAAAACCATGTCGTTTGGCGTTTCAAACTTATCCTGGGTGATGCACATTTGTTCCGTAACTATTTCAAGAGCCGATCACACGAGACTTATATAGCAGGAACGAATTACGGGAGTAGCTTGTTTTTTCGGCATTAGAGATGATTCGAAAATGGGGTAATGATACAAACAGTCTGTGAACTTTACCTTAACACGTAATTTGATCCTTTAACTTTTAACTTGTTCAATGTAGTC
The DNA here is from genome assembly GCA_031216405.1 of Syzygium malaccense. NCBI lineage: Eukaryota > Viridiplantae > Streptophyta > Magnoliopsida > Myrtales > Myrtaceae > Syzygium > Syzygium malaccense. The sequence continues at coordinate 2,509,678 of CM062258.1, read as the reverse complement.
GCTAAATTTTAGCCTAATGTTCAATATGGTCTATGAATTTTTAATTTATTCAATATGATTCATGAACTTCTGGTACATGTTAAATTTAGTGCTTGAACTATATCAAAATGTATAATATAGTTCCTGAACTTGAATTAATGAAAGGACTACATTGAATATTTTTATAAAGTTGAGGGACTATATTGAACATGCATCAAAAGTTCAGGGAACACATTGAACAAATTGAAAGTTCAGGGACCACATTGAGCAGTTGGTTAAAGTTCAGGAACTATATTAAATAAATTAAAAATTTATGGATCAAATTACATATTGAGTCAAAGTTTAAGTACTCTTTGTGTCGTTTTCTCTTCGATGACACGCGTTCTTCTCTTTTAAGACACGAAACAGGGTGTCCTGATCATGTGGGCTTTGGCTTTGTTTGAATTTGAACAGTTCAAGCCCGCGATCTTGGTGAAGGCGTAGGACGAAGCTGACTGGGGCCGACCCACGATGAAGGGAAATGGCTGGCTAACTTGTATTCAGATTAACATATTCTTCATGTCGACGCCTGGAAGAAGCTGAGTGCTCAGCAAGTGCTGGACCAGATGCCAGTGAGAAGCTCTCTGTCCGCGAGACCGTATATGCATCTGCTGTTTTGCTGAAGAACCGATTGACAAACGATGGCTTCGCCTCCTTTAATGTCTCGTCTGTTATCCTTCGTCAACTCGTCGAAGAGCGCTGCAAATGCTGCTCTATCTACGTCTTTGTTTTTGGGCACTACGCGAGGCCAGTGTAGATATGCCCTCCGTTTGGCTCACGCCGTCGCAGAAACTCGCGATTTTGACGGATTTAAGAGATACCCAGGTGAACGTTCGGCTACTTTTATCCAGAATATGCTAAGAAATCTGAGGGGCAGCTCAAGCGAAGAGACCGAGAAAGCGCTCGGTCAATGCGGTTTCAGCTTGACTGATGATTTAGTCACGGATGTAATAAGCCGACACGCTTTGGATTGGAGACCCGCTTACGTATTCTTCAACTGGGTCTCTAAAAAGAGCGGCTATTTACCCGGATCTGCTGTTTATAACGAGATTCTTGATGTTTTGGGCAAGATGAATCGATTCGAAGAAGTAACACAGGTGCTCGAGGAAATGTCTAAGAGAAAGGGTCTTTTTGATGAGAGAACATACGGGATCTTACTGAATAGATATGCAGCAGCACATAAGGTTAATGAAGCAATCAACATCTTCTATGGCAGGAGAGATTTCGGACTTGAGACCGACTTGGTGGCGTTTCGGGCTCTTTTGCTGTGGTTATGCCGTTATAAGCATGTAGAGTCAGCAGAAACTTTGTTCTACTCTATGAAAAATGAGTTTGGCACTGATTTAAGGACGATGAACATCATCCTCAACGGATGGTGCGTGTTAGGGGATGTTCGCGAGTCCAAGAGGTTTTGGAAGGACATAATTGCATCTAAATGCACCCCAGACAAATTCACTTATGCAATCTTCATCAAGGCGCTGACCAAGAAGGGAAAGTTGGGTTCGGCCATGAGGTTGTTTCAAGGAACGTGGCAAAAGGGATTCGGTCCTGATGTGGTGATCTGCAACTGTGTCATCGATGCACTCTGTTTCAAGAAGAGGATTCCTCAAGCTCTGGAAGTTTTTCACGAAATGAAGGAACGAGGGTGTCTTCCAAATGCCGCGACTTACAACTCGCTTATCAAGCACATGTGCAAGATTGGGAGGATGGAGAAGGTCGAGGAGCTCATGAGCGAGATGGAATCAATTGGGGGAGATTGTTTACCAAATGCCATCACTTTCAGTTACTTGCTCAAGAGCCTAAAGAACCCCGAAGAAGTCCCTAAGCTGTTGGAGCAGATGGAGAAAAATGAGTGCAGGATGACTAGCGACTTGTACAATTTGGTTCTGAGGCTGTATTTGGGCTGGGATTGTCAGGAAAGAGTAAGAAATACATGGAATGATATGGAGAGAAGTGGAATGGGACCTGATCAACGATCATACACCATAATGATTCACGTACTTTATGAGCGAGGGAGATCGAAGGAAGCACTGCATTATTTCGAGGAGATGGTTTCCAAGGGAATGAGGCCTGAACCAAGGACTGAAATGCTGGTCAATGACATGAAATCTAACATTCAGGAAGGAGAAGATGATCACAGGAGACAGAGAACCCTGAAAAGGGATGAATCAGCGCAGCGTCCACGGAGGTGGAAGGAAAAGGTTACTCAAGGACTGCCCTAAGAGAAGTCTGTCAAAGCTGCATCTTTGTCGCGTGTAAATATCATGATTAACGATCAATGTCAAGATACAGGTACTTGGATGAATTGTCGTTGCCGCAAGCAAGAAAAATATCCACATCCAACACTGTCAAATTAGCAAATAGCTTGATGTTCTTGTATCATTCAATCAAACCTCAACATATGCTTTCACAGAAGTTGCTTTCCTTACACTGGTCAAACCTCCATTTCCGAAAAACAAGCAGCATGTACATAGATAAGCATCTCAAAAGGCCATATCGTCCTTTTATACATCACCGTTTCCTAGCAAGGACGCATACCCTTTTCCAGTCACCAGGACGCCATATTCTCCTAGCAACGCTCGCACTCTGATACGGCGAAAGGTTTAGAATGTAGATCAAAACTTCTTTGAGTCAGGATTGTTCCTTCTTTTATTCTTGAAATAAAACATGCTGACGCAGGACAGGGTCGTATTTCCGACACTTCAATTTGTCTTTGGATTGAACACTCCTCGTCTTCGCGTAAGAAAATCCAGTTCTGGCAGTCGAGACAAGGTTGATCACTTTGACACTCTTCTTGCTCCTCTTACTCTTCCTCTTAGCCTTCCTTTTCTTCCCTGGATCACCACCTCGCCTTCTTGCCTTCTTCTGTTTGTCCCAAATCAAAAACACCCCAAAATCAGATCGTCGACTCAACGATCGAACCACTTCCAAACATCAGGAACAAAGAATGAGTGTACTCGTGTCCACGTGAGAACCCCCTTGTCTTCTAAAAATGCTTACCTTTCTCAAGGTCGAATCGGGAGCATATCTGTATGACATGCAGACAAGGGAATGGCATAGTGGCTTCTTCTCATCCCTCGCTGATAAAGAAATGCACCCTGGACAGGTAAAAAGAAATGGCGAAGCACCAAAAAAAAGGAGTAAAAATTCAATCTTTCTCATGCAGCTTCAGTTCAGGTGACAGGTAAAAGCAACGGAATAAAGACACAACAGATTTCTACGCCAGAAACTTTAGAGCAAACACCTGATCATGAGCGATCATGCACTGAAATCTCGGACCCTCAATTTTTCTCAGCAAACTACGAGGGAAACTCTGAAAAAAGTTGGGAACTTCGACGATCGAAGACAGCACGAGATGGATGCAAGACATCACCTGGAGAGAAGGCACTGAGCGAGAAGTTTCTGGAGAAACAGAGGAACTTCGGACAAGGAGCAATAAGAGACCGATTGCTTGTAATATGGGAAGCGATGGAGGAGGGAAAATGAAGCCGACAGAGAGAAGCAGCCATCTCTTTCTTTCTTGGACGTCGATGGAATGTCACGCACAGGGGAAGCACAGACGAAAGACGAATTCCTTTTCAAAACTCGATCACGAAGGCTTTGCGTCAACCTCGCTTAGCTCTTTTTCTTTCTTTTTTGGTTTCTTTCGACAAAGATAAAAAACAACTGTTTCTTTTTCTTTTTGTAATGATTATTTTCCTTTTTCTTTCCACCAAATTTCGTTAATTTGGAGCCGGAGATTTCATGCAATCTTCTTTATTTGGGTTTGTTCGGGGGAATTCAACATAAAATTCGCGATATGTGATTGATTGATCCTATAGAACTGGTGGGGAGAGAATATATTCGTACATCTATACAAGAAATGGCGAGGAAGGGATGGAAAAATTATAATTTTATAAGATCAATTGGCGGCTTAAGGTTTTCTCTGTCTTCTCATTTTCATTGAAAATTAAAAAGAAAAAAGCTTTTTACCTTTACTTTTATGATTTTCTTTAAAACCAGCTTGGATCGTCAAAATATAAAGTTTCCAACATAAAAACAACAAATTTCAGAAGCACTTTTGATGCCGCTGCTTTCAAAGTTGAGAATTGCGCACCATTCGAGCTGTAGGCTGCGTTCCAATTTGGAATGGAAGCATCGAGAATGTTTGGACAGATTTCCCTGACTTCACTTTTTCACGCTACGACTAACTTGATTTTACGACACACATTTTGGTTTTCCGACGTAGAATCGCATAATTAAGTTTGATTTTACGAGACTTGGCCCAGAAAAGCCGGGAGTCGGGTAAGAAATTTGGAAACATGAAGATCGTACACTATAATTCCTCCTGGTCCATCGTTTTGGGGGGTGGGCGGAGTAATGTCGATTTTGATTTCGATTTCACAGCGCCATCGAGAATTTTCGTGATCCATACCGAATGAAACATCAAAGAATGTTGGTCCTATTTGATTCAACATGGGGGCAAATGAGAAAATCAGTCTTTAATCAACCAGCCAAAGGCCGCAAAAGATGGGGCAATGGGTACAATGTTACAATACTCATCACGCAAAGCCTTTTCTATAACCTCCTTCTAGGCTTTATAGAGAAGTATTGTCAAGCAGTTGCAGCCGGCGTAGGGGTATACCAGCCATGGTGGATTTCCACGGCCTTCTTCCTCCTGGCAAGCCGAGACTTTCGGCGCGCCCCGGTGTTCCTGTGCAGCGTTCCCACCTTCACTGCCTTGTCGATGACAGAGTAAGCCTCTGCAATCAACTTTTCAATTTGCCGGATCTCCTCAGCTTGTGCATCAGGTTTCTTCCTAAGCACATCTAGCTCTTCCAAAACCTGGAAAAGCGAAAAATGAAACTTTAGAGAAGTAACAAACTGTCACAAAGAATGTTTCAATCTTTTTTTGAAAAGCTTCTGGTACAGTTGGCATGACACATCAGAAAAACTTCGGCTTTCTGCAGTGATTAACACCAACACCCATCTTACTGCAGCAGCAGATGCTAGAATAATAACAGCAGAAAAGTCATCATCTTATCAATCCCCCCTATTTTGATGCAGGTCATCAGGTCATCACAACAGCGGACTCACAATCAATCTGAGAATGAATATATCACTCGTGATTTTCTTTATCTTATACAGTGAAGTTCAAAAACACTTGAACAACATCTACGTTCATGATGATCAGGCTATACTTCCAGAAATCTTAAAGGGAAGTCTTCGTTTTGTGCCCATACTTAGTAAATTATCGTAGAGAGCAATCTAATAACACTTGTCAAGTTGATCATTAATAGATCAGACCAATGCCATCAAATTATGAATTAATTTACATACTCAATGCTCCTATTCTGTTGACAAAATGAAGCTTCATATGGTGCGGCAAAATAAAAATTACAAAATGATATGGCTTCGCGCTAACTCAAGACTGCTATATCAATGCTCCTTCATTTACGATTCATCCATAAACAAAAGGGAATGCTCATGCCAACAACCTTTCTATGCTTAACAGAACTACACCAGGCACCGGAATATTTTCTCTCCCGAAGGACACCAAAACCATAACCACATCCAGCCATCAGACATGTGAAAGTTTCTACCAAGCTGAACAACCAAATATGATGACCAACCATGCCTGACATTAAATTCGTGTGTAATGGCTCCACCAAAACGCAATTTACTCAGTTGAAACATGGAGAACACATCCTGCATAATCTGCTGGCCCCTACTTATCTATCTTTCAGTTCTTGCTACGCAGTCATCACACAGCCACATCTTTCTTGCAGTGCTGCTAACCCCGTATTCTCCGATCCACTTGCATTGCACCTACAAAGAGTATCTTCACTATTCTACTTCAGATTCTTAATGCATTCAGATATATGCTATCTCACCCTAACTTCTAAGAGGCTCGATGACTATACTGAGTCTCCCAAAGAGCACGTTTTTAATTCAGAGAAGAGTTTCTCCATCCAACACAATCAAAATTCCACAACACACACAGTCGTGCTTCTCTCGATGAAAGAGCAAGGCATTATATCAAGCACAAAAGCAACCCAACACCGACCGCTGCATAACCACAAACTTAATCAACAAAGTCCGAAGCCCTAGGATATACAGCAAAAAAAATCATTTGGACGACTTCACCGGAGACCGGTGATTAGCCGACGTCTCGCGTCACGGAACGCTTTGCGCAATGATGAAACTAACGGGAAAACAAACGCCCAATACCTTCTTCATCCGCGTCCTAATCTCGGACTTACGAGCCTTGTTGTACACGCGCCTCTTCTCGGCCTGGCGAGCCCTCTTGGCGGCGGAGTCCGCCCTCTTCGCCGGAGCAGCCTCGCACACGACGGAGAAGCGGGGCGGGCACCTCCCGCCGCCGCCGCCGCCGCCGCCCACCGACAGGCGACCTGAGAAAACGAAGAACGCGGGCGAGACGAGACTGAGACACTCGAGAAGAGAGCCGAGGAGGGGGAATCGGAAGACGGTGGTTCTCGTCGGGGTTACCTCCGGCGAAGGCGTCGGCCGAGATGGTAGCGGAGAATCCGAGGGAATTGAAAGCGACGCGACCGTGCGAAGAAGAAGAAGAAGAAGAGGGAATGAGGGATAGGGTTTTGAATTTGCAGGGAAGAGCGAAGCAAGAAGATAAGCTCGCCATTTCTCTCCCTTTCTCTCTCTCACTGTGGGAGCTCTCGCGACTGTTCGTTGTTATCTTGTAGTAGCTCCGTCGCTGCAATTAGCCAGCGAAAACGAGCGAATTCCCTCGTTTGCCCCTGCTGGTGGCAAATCTAAAATTCAATTGCAAATCTTACTCATGTCCTCAACTTTTTACAATGATATTGAGAAAATAACACGAATGGTCCTTAAATTTTGTCCCAAGATATAATGTAGTTCATAAAATTTTAATTTGTTCAATGTGATCGTTGATCTTTAACTCAATGTGCCATGGGATCCCTGAATTTTTAAATTGTTCAATTTAGTTCATAGACTTTATGAAAATGTCAAATGTTGTCCATGATCTTAAATTAATGGAAAAATTACATTGAACATTTTTATATAATTTAGGAACTAGATGGAACATGTAACAAAATTTCATGGACCACGTTAAATAAATTTAAAATCCATGTACCACATTAAACATTAGGCTAAAGTTGATGCGGAATTTATTAGTGGTGCGTTTCTAGACCGATTGGACAAACAGAAGTCCAAACGGAAAGCGAAACGGTGATGCGATTAGATGGTTTTTTTTTCTATTATTTTAGCATTTTTTATGAGTTAATTTTAAGGATCATTTTTGTAATTTTGCTATTTGATGCTTATTAACTTTCCTATTATGATTAGGTTTCCTATTATGATTAGGTTTCCAATTCAGATTAGGTAATTTTCCTATTATGATTAGGTTTTCAATTCAAATTAGGTAACTTTCCTATTATGATTAGATTTCCTATTGTAATTAGGTTTAACCCCTATAAAAGGGTGTTTAGGGTTTGTTTTGAAGATAGAACATTATCATCAATATTGAATTTTGAGATTTTTCTCTCTAAGCAAGGTTTTGCTTGAATTATTCGCTGAACGCTGCGTCAGGTGGTATCAAAATCTATGGCGACTGGCGGTGGTCTTCGTGACGATGCTCAGGAGACTGGAGCCCCAACCGTCGGGGATGACGCGCTGCAACGTTTGGAGCAGCGTTTAATAGAACGCTTGGATCAACGATTCGATCAAAGTTTTTGTCGTTTTGAAGAACGATTTGATGAGTTAACAGAACGATTTGAAGGTCTCGGCGTTGATGTGAACTGGAATTGGCAGAACGATAGAGGCCCGGGTGCAGATCTTGCTCGCGGTGATCCGTTGATAGGCTTGTTCTTGTCTGCAGGCAGAATAACCCTATGTTTTCAGAGAGTTCGAAAAAAGAAGAAACTGAAAATTTTGATGAGAAACGTGTTGATTATGGTGGCAGAAATCGTCAAGGAGGACTTCAGAGAAGGCATGATAGGAGAGATGAATGACGACGCTATGACGATCGTGAAGATAACGACTTTAAATTGAAAGTCGATATTCCTTATTTTAATGGAAGTCTGGGCATAGAAGAATTTCTGGATTGGCTTGCTGATCTAGATAGATTTTTCGACTATATGGAGAGCCCTGGTGAGAAAAGGGTGCGATTAGTAGCTTGTAGATTAAAAGGGGATGCGTCTGCATGGTGAGAGAGATTGCAGAATAAGAGGGAACGAGAAGGGAAAGAGAGAGTTCGAACTTGGACTAGGATGAAGAGGCTGCTAAAGCAAGAATCCCTTCCACCTGATTATGAACAGATTATGTTCCAACAGTATCAACATTGCCAGCAGGGCAATCGGACTGTGTATGAATATACGGTCGAATTTATGAGATTGGCGGAGCGGAATAATTTATCAGAGACGGAGGGACAGCAAGTGGCCAGATATCTCAATGATTTGAAACCCTTCATTCGAGATAAAATTGAAGTGTAGTTTCTGCGAAATTTAACTGAAGCCAAGAATATGGCGATGAAGACAGAATTGATGCAGTAAGATAGAGGAAGAAGAGGCTACGAAAATTATCGAGGTAGCAGTTCGAGCAGTTCGGTAAAGAAGAGCAGTTTCAATAATCGCTTTAACGCAGGGTGAAATCAGGAAGATAAGGCGGTAGAAAAACTCCTTGTGAACGAGCCGAGGGCTAAGGGAACGCAAGCACAGAAAACTGTGAGCCCTAACCCTTATACTAAACCAGCCGCGATAAAGTATTACAAGTGTAATCAGCCTGGGCACCGTTCTAATGAATGCCCTCAGAGAAAGACCGTAAACGTAGCAGCGAGAGAAAAGGAGGAAGATGGATATTGCTGTGCGCCAGATGGTGAGGACAATGATTTTGAAGATGAAGAAGAGGAGCAAGTAAACTGTGTGGTGTGCAGGATGATGTTGGCCCAAAAACAGGAAGATGATTCGCAGCGCTATCAGTTATTCCGAATCAGGTGTACCATTCTGGAAAAAATCTTTGCTGTGGTTATTGATAGTGGAAGCATGGAGAATATCATTAGGAAGGAGGCAGTGAAGAAGCTAGGGATACCTGTGGAGAAGCATTCTAATCCCTATACGTTAGGACGGATTAAATCTGAAGCGGAAAGTATTCAGGTAACTGAGCGATATAAAATTCCATTCTCTATTGGTAAGTATCATGATGAGCTGTATTGTGATTTAGTATACATGGATGTATGTCATGTGTTATTTGGGAGGCTGTGGCAATTTGATGTAGATGCTCTGTATTCGGGAAGAAGCAATCAATATAATCTCGTGAAGGATGGAGTGAAGTATACGTTGCTGCCACTAAAGACCAAAGGAAAACAATCTTCTGAAAATAATTTCCTTACCCTTACGAGGAAATTTGAAGTTGAGGTTAAGGAAACCCGACAGATTCACGTGCTGGTCGTGAAACAAGCAATTGAGACTGAGGCCAAATTACAAGTAATGGCACCGTTCTAATGAATGCCCTTAGAGAAAGACCATAAACATAGCAGCGAGAGAAGAGGAGGAAGATGGATATTTGCTGTGCGCCGAATGGTGAGGACAATGATTTTGGAGATGAAGAAGAGGAGTAAGTAAACTGTGTGGTGTGCAGGATGATGTTGGCCCAAAAACAGGAAGATGATTCGCAGTGCCATCAGTTATTTCCGAACTAGGTGTACCATTATGAGAAAGATCTTTACTGTGATTATTGATAGTGGAAGCATGGAGAATATCATTGGGAAGGAGGCAATGAAGAAGCAGGGAATACCCGTGGAGAAGCATCCTAATCCCTATACGTCAGGAATAGATTAAATATAGAGCGGAAAGCATTCAGGTATTTGAGCGATGTAAAATTCCATTCTCCATCGGTAAGTATCATGATGAGCTGTATTGTGATGTAGTAGATATGGATGTATGTCATGTGTTATTTGGGAGGCCGTGGCAATTTGATGTAGTTGCTCAGTATTCAAAAAGAAGCAATCAGTATAACCTTGTGAAGGATGGAGTGAAGTATACGTTGCTGCCACTAAAGAAGAAAGGAAAACAATTTTCTGAAAATAATTTCCTTACCCTTACGAGAAAATTTGAAGCCGAGGTTAAGGAGACCTGACAAATTCACGTGTTGGTCGTGAAATAAACAATTGAGACTGAGGCTAAATTACAAGTAGAGGAGCAGCCTGAAGCAGTCAGGCCTTTATTGAAGGAATTTAGCGAATTGATGCCTGAAGAGATTCCAGATGGGTTGCCGCTTATGCGTAATATTCAACACCATATAGACTTAATTCCTGATGCTAGTCTGTCAAATTTACCGCACTACATGATGAGTCCAAAAGAGAGCAAGATTCTAAAAGAAAAGGTGGAGGAGTTGTTGCGAAAGGGGCACATTCAAAATAGCATGAGCTCATGTGCTATTCCGACCTTGTTGACTTCTAAGAAAGATGGGAGTTGGCGGATGTGTGTAGATAACAGGGCCATTAATAAAATAACCGTGGGTTACAAGTTTTCAATTTCGAAATTGGATGACATGCTGGATAGGTTGCACGGTGCTAAGTGGTTTTCGAAGCTGGATTTGAAGAATGGGTACCATCATATTCGGATTCGGTCTGGAGACGAGTGGAAGACAGCTTTCAAAATAAAGGAAGAGTTGTACGAATGGTTGGTGATGCCTTTCGAAATTTCCAATGCTCCAAGCACTTTTATGAGGCTTATGAATCAGGCTCTGAAATCTTCTATTGGCAAATTTGTTGTAGTTTATTTTGATAATATCTTGATTTATAGTAAGACTGAGGAGGATCATCTGATGTATTTAAGGGAGGTGTTGACAGCCTTACAGATTAATAAGCTATATATTAATCTTAAGAAGTGCAGTTTTTTAACTAATAAACTGTTATTCTTGGGATTTATTATTACTATTGAATGAATAGAGGTAGATGAGGCGAAAGTAAGAACAATCAAAGAGTGGCCGACTCCTAAAACAGTTTCTGACATTAGGAGTTTTCATGGATTGGCTACTTTTTATTGGCGATTTATTAAGAATTTTAGTACTATCGTAGCCCCAATTACTGAATGTATGAAGAAATGCAAATTTCTATGGGAAGAGGAAGTTGAGAATAGTTTTGTTATTTTAAAGAAGAAGTTATGTACTGCACCTGTTTTTGCTTTACCTGATTTTGATAAACTGTTTAAAGTGGACTGTGATGCTAGTGAAGTGGGTATAGGAGCTGTTTTATCTCAAGAGCGCAGACCAGTTTGCTATTTTAGTGAGAAGCTCAGTGACGCAAGGCAGAAGTGGAGCACTTATGATAAAGAATTCTATTCTATCGTAAGGGTTTTGAAGACCTGGGAGCATTATCTGATTGGAAAAGAATTTGTCCTTTATTCTGATCATGAAACTTTGAAGTATCTAAATAGTCAGAAGAGGATTAGCAAAGATATGCATGCGCGATGGTGTCAATTTTTGCAAAAATTTCCTTTTAGATTACAGCACAAGTCAGGTGTGCATTATGTCGTAGCAGATGTATTGAGTAGGAGAGTTGGCTTGTTGATTACATCAAGCCAAGACATCTTGAGGTTTGAGCAGCTGAAAGACTGTTATGCAAATGATGATGACTTTGGAAAAACTTGGGAGTCATGTGCTGCTGGTCAGCCTGTACAAGAATTTTATGTGTAGGATGGTTATCTGATACGTGGCAATCAGCTTTGCCTTCCTCGGACATCATTACGAGAGAAGGTAATTCGCAATTTACATGATGGTGGATTAGCTGCACATTAAGGTCATGATAAAACTATTGCTGCAGTCCGGGAGCAATTTTACTGGTCCCAGTTACGTAGAGATGTCAGTAGGTACGTATAAAAGTGTTATGTTTGCTAGATTGCTGAGGGTCAATCTAATAATACAGGTTTATATATGCCATTACCTGTTCCTAACAATATATGGGAAGATCTGTTCATGGATTTTGTGCTTGATTTACCACGGACACAAAGAGGCTTGGATTCTGTTTTCATTGTGGTTGATAGATTTTTCAAGATGGTGCACTTCATTCCTTGTAGGAAGACTTCTGATGCAGTAAGTGTGGCCAAATTATTGTTTAAGGAAGTGGTTCGTTTGCATGATGTGCCCAAGTCTATTACCTCAAATAGGGATAGCAAATTTCTAGGGCATTTTTGGCGAACTTTGTGGAAGTTGTTTGATTCATCTTTGAATTTCAGTAGCACTGCTCACCCGCAAACTGATGGACAAACAGAGGTGGTTAATAAAACTCTGGGAAACTTGATTCGAAGCATTTGTGGAGATAAGCCGAAGCAATGGGATGTTGCTTTATCACAAGTAGAGTTTGCTTATAATAATGCAGTTCATAGTTCTATTGGCAGGTCGCCTTTTTCTGTTATTTATACAAAGGCGCCTCAGCATACTCTGGATTTTATACAGTTGCTTAAGCAAGTGGATAAAAGTGTAGCAGCGGATCATATGGCTAAACAGATTATGGAAGTGCATCATGAAGTTAAATAGAAGCTAGAGGAAGCCAATCAGAAGTATAAAGCTGGAGTAGATAAGCACAGGCGAAAGCAAGTGTTTGCGGTAGGTGATCAAGTCATAGTTTTTCTTCGTAAAGAGCGATTACCAGCTGGATCTTACAGTAAATTATAGCCAAAGAAGTATGGGCCTTAAGCTGTCAGTAAGAAGATCAACGATAATGCTTATGTTATAGACCTTCCACATAGCATAGGCATGTCCAACACTTTTAATGTTGCTGATTTGTCACTGTTTCATGAGTCCACAGAGCCGTTATATCCAGATCCTCATTTTAACTAGAGGACGAGTTCTTTTCAAGTGGAGGAGAATGATGCGGAATTTATTAATAGTGCGTTTTTGGATCGATTGGACGAACAGAAGTCCAAACGGAAAGCGAAACGGTGATGCGATTATATCCAGATCCTGATTTTAACTTGAGGACGAGTTCTTTTCAAGTGGAGGAAAATGATGCGGAATTTATTAGTAGTGCATTTTTGGATCGATTGGACAAACAGAAGTCCAAACGGAAAGCGAAACGGTGATGCGATTAGATGGTTTTTTTTTCCAATTATTTTAGTATTTTTTTATGAGTTAATTTTAAGGGTCGTTTTTGTAATTTTGCTATTTGAGGCTTATTAACTTTCCTATTATGATTAGGTTTCCAATTCAGATTAGGTAACTTTCCTATTATGATCAAGTTTCCAATTCAGATTAGGTAACTTTCCTATTATGATTAGATTTCCTATTGTAATTAGGTTTAACCCCTATAAAAAGGTGTTTAGGATTTGTTTTGAAGACAGAACATTATCATCATTGTTGAATTTCGAGATTTTTCTCTCTAAGCAAGGTTTTACTTGAATTATTTGCTTAATGTTGCGTCAAAAGTTCATGGGTCACCACCCGCCTGGGTGGCGCTGCTGGAAAGGGCACTCTTCCTTTCGCAAAAGGTTGAGTGTTCGAATCCCGGGTGCCGCAGGGTGACTTAACCGGTGCACGTGTGTGGTGGCTAGCACGTGTCGCCCCCAGGATTTACCTCCCAGCTGTCGGCCGTGCGGAGGTTCCCTGGGTTATCAAAAAAAAAAAAGTTCATGGGTCATATTGAACAAATTAAAAGTTTATGGACTACATTGCACATTGACTCAAAGCTTATGGATCATTTGTGTTATTATCCCGATGATATTTAATTTTTCGTATAAATATTGTGGTTACTAAATTATGCTAAATTGAAAGCTAACTTTCTTCCATAAAAATTACAAACTATGCTAAGATATTACAAGCCATATAGAAATTTGAGATAAGTACACTAGAAATCCTAAAAGTTTTGTATGAATATTGTAGTTATTGCCCTCGCCACTGTTGCCCCAACATTGCCAACAAGGGCCGATGAGGGTGGGGGATAGCTAGCAAGCATCACCTACCACAGAGGATCGCGTCTCTCGCCCAATCCTAGCTGAGGGTCGCTAATGGCGGCCCTTGCTTCGCCGACCACTTGGTGGGGCCCAATGACCTTGGTTGGTAATCCCGCACCTTTGCTGGCCCTTTCTTGAGATGGTGGAGTCTCCTTATCTCCCTTTTTTTTTAATTATCTTATTTTTTAAATTTAATTTGAATAAAATGTACATTAAAAATCATATTTCGACCAAAACGACACCGTTTTAACCTCGCATATTAACCACGTGGCCCCCACGCAGCAAAGAAAAAATATTTAAGAAAAAAGTTAGATGAAGTTAACCGAAATACTCAATTGCACCATTTTGACAAATTTTGACTTTATTGCACTTTTTGTAAATTTTCAAACTCAACTACATTTTTGTTATAATTTTAAGTACACTTATCCCAAAAAGTTTTAATTACTAAATTCACTTGGAAATTTCGTTAAGCACAATGAAAAAGCCGCAAATCATTAAAACCACGAAACTTGTTTTTGAGTTTAAAAAGTTAAAACGGTAATTTCTGACATTTTGAAAAGTCACCACTCGTAATAGACACCTTGTTAATGGCCTTGAGATACTTCCTGCTAATCCGCACTAATAATGAAAAAGTTCCTAACCGCGATTGTTGATAAGGTGCTAATCACGGTGCAAGTTGCTAATCACCCTGCTAATCACATTGGTGATTTAGCAATCTGCGTCAGTGATTCCTTAACCACTGGCTATAGACAGCAGATTTAGCGCATACCAGCCGTACTGCATTATTTCTATCCCTAAAATGGTGGCACAGAGATCCCGCCCCAGAGATAACCAGACAACGGCAGCACGCTTTTACTTGGGGATTAACCAAAAGTTGGCTCCGATAACCTGCGAGATTTACAAGTTCCGTTCCAAAAACTCTCTCATTCAAGCAAGCATTCGAAGCAGGCATGCTTTTCCGAGCATAAGGAAGAAAGACGGCCTTGAGCACGGACTATATGCTCCTCCCGAGTTCCGGGAGGTTTGACTTCGTCTAGAATCTTTCGGCTGTCATTACAACAGGTTGAGCCTCAGAATGCCTTCTTGCAAGATAGGGACCCCTTCTTACAGCATCTTGCAACTGTGCAAAGAAGGAACATCATCAAGTCCAAATATACAGGACCCGCGCTTTTACATAACACAATCTCGGTATGACAAGGTAGAAGACAGAGATGATGCATTCCGCTTTGTGCAAGATTCGTGTATCTTACCTTGCTAGCAATTTTAGCCAAAGAAGGATCGCTCATCAGTTTGGTTGAACATGTGAAAGCTTTGTGTATCGCTTGGCAGCAACTGTACCTAATTTCCATACCTGAGAAGTGGACCAACCAAATTAAAACGCTAAATGAGAGGCAAGTAACGGACAATGCTTCAACCCACTCAACAGAGAGAGAGAGAGAGAGAGAGAGAGAGAGAGAGAGAGAGAGAGAGCAACATTCTTCCACATATAAATCAGAACATTCAACTCCAGACGACTTTTATTCAGTTTGCATTTGTCTTTGAAGTCGCACGAGCATTTGATGGACTCAGAAATAAACAAGAATACAGGCAAGCCCAAAGACATCCCCCAGGCAACAAAAGCAGAAGAAACAGAAAAACAGAAAAGAAAATATAAGAAAAGAACTTCCTGAGGATCACCTAAACAAATTTATGGTCTAATAGATGTAATTACCAACACTTATATACATAGAAATAGCATTAACATGATTACTAAAGCTCCAACCTACATGCTTTGAAGGGATAACATCTCCATCTAACGATCATGTTGGTGACGATTGCTGTAACATGGTGAATAGGAAAGGGAGCAAAAGAAAAATACCTATTTTTGAGGTTTCAATGCTCGGGTCAGTTACGATATCTACTATCTGTTCTTTTGAGCAGATCTCCATCAGGCACCATGGCCTAGCTACCAAAGCTGTAATCAGCCTATAACCCTGGAAATATCAAGTTCATCACAATGATTGACAAGCAAAATTAACCACAAATAGCAATGAACTTCATTAAGCACATAGCTAAATACTGTCGAATAGATCTCAACATTCATTGGTCAATTTCCAATATAGGACAAGAACACCAATTTACACTCGTGCCTTGATTATATTAGTTTATTTTTACCTTACATCTAAGGAAGTACAAAGCTTGGCTCCTACAAAAAGTTTTTTCCTCTTTTGCGCATAGGAAAATAACAAAGGACCGATCACTATGTTTCCTGGAAAATTAAAGAAATCATATTTGATGCTCCTGATTACCGAATGGATCTGCTTGCTGTAACCATAAGTGGATACACAATAGTAAAACTGAGAAACGGTAGGAAGCAACCAGAAAGGTAATGACCAACTGGATTCATAATTCCTATAACAAAATCATCTATTTCCAGTGCTCGCCTCTTTCTGTTCAGCTAAAGAAGCAATTGTAGAAGACACCATACTCAGGACAGTGAATGATTTTATGAAAAAAAAACCAAGGTCGGTCAGCACAAAGCAGATGCATGTTATGCACGAAGGCACAAACACCAAACAATGACAATTTTGCCCAAATTTAAAGCAGTGCAAGTTCCACATTTGTCACATGTAAGGACTGATATATAGTAAGGTTTTATAAATTAAATGCGTAAGATGGTAAATGACACACCGCTAAACGTGTTTCTGCCTCCTGCTGAAGAACTGATAGGAAAAGACCCTGTGAATCATGGCACCAGCTCAGCAATTGGAAGGGAAAAGAAAAAGGTTCTAAATCACCCAAGTAAGAAGAAGTTGCTAAGCAAGCAGGTAACAATTTCAACATACTGTCTTCAAGGTTGTTGCTTAATGCTTTATATCTATCACATATTCATCTCACTAAGTCAGGAGAAGTATCATTTCTATTAAATGGGTGAACACAACAGCTAGTTAGTCATGCTCCCTGGCTTTTGCTCTAAAATTAACATAAAAACACTAAAAGGAAGAGATTCCATAGAAGAATATAAACTAAGGGACAGACAAGATGAGAAACTCTGAACAGGGCAGTCTTGTGAGTTTATTACGAGATCATAGACCTTCATGTCAATATGAATTACAAGTATACTCAAGGTCGCAATGAGTCAATGAACCAAAGGAACTGCTGTTGATGACTCCAGAATTTTCTCCCAATCATGGGACCTGTCAACCTGTTCATGAAGTCTAATCTGGATTTCGCAAACTCTGCACTTATAAAAAGCTTAAGGTACAACCTCTCGTTTATCTAAATTGTCCTCAATTTCCTCAACTTCCTCAACTGCTATATCCCATTTTGCTTCTCTGTTCCCCTCTGTGAAGTATGAGGCACATTCCACTATCACAAATGATCAATTAAGTTTCATTTCATATCACTAGCTTTTCTAGACAATTCATATTTGGAATTTCCATTTTGCTCTTGAACCTCTTAAACCAAAGAACAGATTACAAAGAGAGCCACTACCATAAGCTAACACACTAAAAGGGGACATGGAGACTCTACTTACAGAAGGTGTCAACTTTGGACTCCTGGATGCTGCATCATATATCAGGAATCTAAGGGTTTCTTCTGCAGCACCATTCAGTATTACACTATTCTCTGACCGAGCTTCTCCAGCCAAATTTCCCAATGCATGCAATGCAGCCTGTTTAATTTGAAATCATCTCATAAATAAACTACCATAAGAGATATAAGTGAACCCTTCGACCATGGCTTGCCATTTGTCATGGAGTAAGCCATAAATCAAGACATGTACAGAACAAAGATTTGACAAGTTACAAACTCTCAAGAAGCTACCCATAGTTTGCACTATAACGGAGACAACATAGCTTCTCTAAATTGTGGCAAGAATGGTGAACGTGATAACAGTAGACAAATCTAGGAATAGCACATATCCAGGGGAAAACATTCATTGAATAGGTTGCTCATATTAGACGGTACCGAAGAACCAATGAAACTCTAACGTAATTAAAATATTGTTTCTAAAAGTCGTCTCACTTCATCTAGAAAAAGGACAGGCTTTCACTTATGCAGTATCTAACTCACGTTCTCTACACTTTGTCCATCACCTTCGATATCATTACCTTCTCAAATTACAAGGATTGGCTATATCTCATGCTATATAACAGATCCTCAATTCCAAGATTTTCACACTAATTGGATCCCCTTTATTTGATAATTAATCATGACAAAACAAAGAAAGAGTTGCATGGACAAAAGCATAGATATCTGCTCACCAGCTGTTTACCGCGTCCTTGTCTGTCAAAGGCAGCATACACTACATGTCTTGCAACAGGAGATGTGCTCGAAAACAATAATTCAGCTCCCTGAGTTGCTAAAGGCCAAAATAATAGACAGAGAGAGAAGAGAAAATCTTAGTTTCCCATGGGTGACGGCACAAATTAATCAAAAAAACAAAAAAAAAAGAATCGTTACTGCAGCAAGCTTGGAGACGGAAAAAGAAGAACACTAATCTGTTAAACCAGCATGGAATGAGTAAGCTAGGCGTCTTCTAGCAGGGTAAATGCTGGCAATCTTTATATTCTCTCTTTCGATGTATGGTAACAATTCATTTAATTCATGAACTAGCGAAACAATAAAAGCTCCTCCTTGTGGCAGGGACCACAACAGCCAGACAAGCTATGGCAAACCAACGCAGTTCTACTAGCCTACATTTAACCTGCTATCATGGTTAAAGTACTTACGTAATCCAATTTGACCTAATGCTTCAAGGGCAGATTCCCATTCATCTGCATCTACACTCTCTGAAGAGCTTAGTCTCTCATCAATGGCAGAAACAACTACTCTGACACCTGCACTACAAACAAGTATCTTCGAATTATCACTCAATAGGGCAAGGATTCAACCTATAATGCAAATTCTCAATGGGACAAACAACTCATGCAAGAATAATGTCACTTTACAATTGAAAGAGAAGCTACAAAGACCATAGTATAAGAACTCTTGTAGACAAGCCACTCAATCAAGCACACCAACTTCCTCGATTGTACCAGTGAGAACTTGAATATTAGCTATTGCACTGAAATGCGATGAGATAGAAAAATTATCTGAAATATGAAGGCTAATATAGTGCACAAATTTGCTTAGAATGTGCTGACATAAGGCAATACCTACCAAACAATTAACCTCCTAATTACTACAAAAGCTAAAAATTGGGCATATCAGGGTCAAGCTACACAGAAAAGATGGATTAGCCTTACTGGATTCGTCTGTAAACATATAAGTGTCCTCCTTGGACAGAAGTCTTCCGCAAATCATCATCGCTCTGGACCTCAAAATTGACTCCAATGATGCATTACTACAAACAATGACACCTATCAGAGTGATGACAGTTTAGGACTTGTAGGAACTAAAATTCAGAAGAAGATAGAAAGCTCTCTCTACCTTATAATAGAAGAAAGAAGCTGAAGAAGTGCAGTGCTTGACAAAATTTCCGTTGCATGCCGAATCTCAACCATCTTGTTAAATGAACAAAGGAGAAAAAGAATTACGAAAATTTAGAGAAACAGAGGAACATAGATCGATAAAGCTGAATAAGTATTACGGACGTATGTAGTTCATTGAGCCAAGGATAACGCCTCCCTCAAATAAATATTAAAAGACTGCAAGTGCATGAACAAGTAGTATGTTTCTTCACTAGGAAAGAAAAAAGGGAGAAGCATAGAGATTAACAAACCTCATACAGGAGCTCCAGAACACTTAAAGTTACAAGGGTGTCTTGAGAATTGCTGATTTCTGCCTCAAATAAACTTAGTAGATTGGAACTGTAGATAATTGATGCCACGAAGCTGGAGACAGAAAACAGCTTCACTATCAAAGCTAGAACCCGAACACGACCCTGAAACACGGTAATTAAATTAGAAACCTCATTAAGACTCCACTTGCTATGAGTGTACATAGGCAGGTGTACATGCAAACGTAGTGCAAAGGCAAGTATGGACTTGGTCAATCAGCATCCATTACTTCATGGTACAATAATAATGTCTTCGTCAAATGCTAAATCACACTCAACCGAAAACTACCATTGCAAAGGTAGTGCGAAGGCAGGTATGGACTTGGTCGATCAGCTTCCATGACTTCATGGTACAATCATAATGTCTTCGTCAAATATTCAATCACGCTCAACCAAAAACTACCATTGCAAAAGTACTTGGTTCATTTTTCGCATCAGATTGAGATCTCAGCATAGTGACCGAATTATGTATTCATCAGTACCTAGGATTTCACGTCCATCACTTGTAATCAAGAATTTCAATAGAAAGGAGGGGCGGAGGGTGACTACCGTTCTTCAAATATAAACAGACAAAGAGAATAACAAGCTGATCGAACTGGTTCTGGTTAACTGATACAAGGCAACTCAAGCTCAACTGTTTAAGTAACAACATATATACAGCCGTACCAATGACGTGCATTGAGCTGCTAAGTTTCTAAGATGTGTAACTTCGTTGTCACTGGCTGGAAAAACAATGTTCTGCAAAGTAACACAAGACAGCCATCTCAGGCAAGTAGCTTATAATATCAATAAACCGAAGCCACAAGATATAAGTCTGAGCACAGAACAGAGCCAAATCCTTACTGTGCCTCCCTGAAAGCATGCCAGAGTCTTGATAGCATCCATTGAAGCTGCGGCAACTTGTTCATTTCTACAAAACAAACAAACTACATTTCTTAAGATGCCAGAGCCTAACATGGATATTGTCAATCACAGAAAATAACACCACTTCATTTTATTAAAACCTAGGTAGCAGTCTTGAAAGGAATAACCGAAACTTTTTCTGATCTTGAAGAGAATACCATGCCATACATCCAAGTTACATAATAGTTCATTCAACAGTCATAAACGCTTTGTTCCAAAAGTTTTTAAGAGAGCAATTTTCTCCTTTGGCATTTAGATAGAAGACTATGGAGAGAAGACAATTGGTGGTAAAAGTAAACATATGTAAGTTATATTGACAAATTTACCCTTTAAAACAGTAATGCTTTTCAAGTCTGCTAAGAAAGGTATAACGAGCAGCAAAAGGTCAGTTTGGAGAGAATTAATCTCTCTCACAATTCCTTCCCATTCCTTCACTTCCTCTCTCTTTCGATTTCCTCACTTCATCCATAAAAGGTAGTAACAGAGCAGATGGCGCTAATGGACAGAGGCTGCTTAATTCCCGATGTCTCACTGACCAAGCTCCGGAACACTATGTAGAGTCTGCTAAAGAAGGTCTAGTAATTGCATCTCTAGTGAAATTGTCAGTCTAAGTTGATAAATTGCTTTGAATGCCGAATATAGCTAGCACTTCTACAAAATCCTTGGCAGTTTTGCGAGTGGGGAGTGAAGCCTTTCTCATTTTCTTTTACTAGGAAATTCGAATACTATCTCCTTGACATCTCAAATCACCGAACTTGTCAAGTGTCAGTCAATTCATCTTAAAATTTTAAATGGACGTCACAATGACTAGTGGCGCAAGATACAGGGACATCTCTATAGTGGCTGCCGCTTTACTCGACAAGACTGGGGTTTCAGTCTCAAAAGTCCCTCCTCCACCTATATATGTATATACTACTTCTACCTTTATGGAAACCCTTACACATGGCCAACTTCCTCTCTCTCTCGTAAACTTCCCATTTCTAGCATTATTTAAACAACAGACCATGCACATGTAGCAGACAGTCAAGATCAAGACGTTCCACAAAACAGAGTCGATTGGAAAAAACTCCTAATAACGTTCTTACCCATTAACAAGGCAATCAAGTAAAAGTGGGTAAATATTGTGGTCAATAATTATCTTCACAGCAGACACAGACTTTTCATCAGAATTCTCCAACAGGCAAGACACCTGAAAGAATTAATAATTAGAAGAAATATGCATCAAAAAACTAAGCACAATTCAAAGTCGAGGTATCATATAATCACTGCATAATTTAACTTTGAAATCAGGGTGGACATCTCATCTTTTAATTTCTCCTTGACACAACTCCAGTAAATATCTCCCTCAAACCAAGTTCGGTAACTCCCTAAACATTCTTACTTCTAAATTCCAATATCGTTCAGGAGAAATAGGGACAAACAAAAGAAACAGATATAAAATCTCATCAAGTCGATAAAATTGACTTTGACATTTTTTTCCTTTCCTAACTATAAGAAACCAGAAGGTTTTACCAAGTATAAGCAACCGGGAGCTTTGTGATCTTCTATTTACCGTTGACAAATTAGGATCATCTGCAAATCAATGTAATCGACCTAGGAACACTTTGTTTCCCTTTGTCTACAACCAATCCCATCAGAGAAGGTGATTATCGATCTAACTTTGGGAGGATAGAAACCAACAACATTGTTTTAGAAAAATGAAGCGGCGTACAGAGTAACGAACACATGTGGAACACTCCGAGCTCTTTCCAGAATTGGATGGCTGACTTTCTTTGAAAGATCTTTATGTAATGACTGGATGCGCTCGTTTAGCAATTGTCGATAAACTCGCTATTTATGAATTACGGCAAGGTCATGACAATGGTCCACCTCATGACCACGCGTCGGCAGCTTACTCTCTAAGCTAAAGACTGGGACATTGGAAGTTAGGGCTGTGAACCGAGTGCGGTTGGCATTCTGCATTTCAAAAGTTTTAACATGTGCTATCTGGTGTTGTAATCGTATAGCCACAGAACACGGAAATCCTCGATTGGACCTAAATCAATACCAGGTGTTGGAACCTATTTTATGCTTACCGTCTTGCAAGCTAGACATCTGACTTCTTGTGAAGCTGCCTGCAAACCCACTTGCACAAAAGGCTGCACAAACAGATGAAATTCGGGGAAGTATGAAGCTCTTCTTTTCATGTAAATAAAACACGCAAGCGCGCAGAGGGGGGGAGAGAGAGAGAGCCGCCTAGACTACGAACGCGACTGAGATGCGAGTCAAACCCATCAAAAAGGAGTTAACATGGTACAGGAACCTAAGATTATCGAAGGGGTTTTCAAGCATACCATGAAGTGCGGGATCAGGGAAGCGCCATATTTGGTCTGGAACACTCTCTCCAGACAATTGACCAGCGTACTTTCGAGACCGGGCACATCCGCTCCCGTTTGCAACGCGCTGCGTGTACGAGAAAAACAAAAACCAAACAAGCTCCACTCTTAACTTCTCGAGCAAGTCTCTCTCAGAATCAGCAAAAAGCAAGCGACAACGAACGGTATAAAGGCGGTCGTGAGTTGCCATCGGGTCGAGAGAAAGAATAAATCCAGCGAAAACGAGGGAAGGACATGGGTTAGGAAATGGAACAGCGAGCTTGTCCGAAGGTCAAAGATCAAGAGCCGGGAAAGAAGGAAAGAGTCGGAATCGCCCACGAAACACGTCACCTGATGATGGCAGGAAGAGGAAAGCGATCGAGGAATTCCTTCGCGGCCGCGTCGTTCCGGGCGCCTGAACCAGCACCGACAGACAAAGGGGGGATGAACGAACGAAACACAACAGCTCCCCGGGGGAAACCGAGAACGGTTAAAACGTGAAATCGGGGAGAGGGAGGAGGAAGAGGAGGATGGGGGACGGGGGAAGCCCTAACCGGGATGGTGGGCGAAGTCGGAAGCGGCTCCGAGCAAGCTGGAGGTGTCCGCCATCGCGTATTCTTCCTCCATCGGCGCTCTGCTCCTTCGCTTGACGAGTTGAGCGATGAAGCAGCAGGGCTGGGAAGAGAAGAGAGAGAGAGAGCGTTGCTCGGCTTCGTGTATTGGAGAGGCGCGTGGCAATCGCCGTGGGTTCGTGTCTGAATTACAATGAAGCCTCGACGATTTTACTTAACGAAAAATATTTTCAAAAAAAAAAAATTATATTTGAAATAATTAATCAATAAATAAATATGCCCATTATTAATAGAGGTGAACAACACGAACCGACCGAATGAGGAACTACCTGGACCGGATTGGATTGACCAATTCTAAACCGTTCCCAGGGGTTTCGGTCCAGTTCCCGATTCAATAAAATTGGAATTGGTGATTTTCGGTACGATTCCCGATTATATGTGATTTTTATTTAATTTATTTATTTCTCACACATCCACTTCTCCTCTCCTCTTTCCTTCATCTCTCTCACGACTCGCGAATCTAGTCCCGTCTTTGCTCTCATGCACGCCTCTTTCAGACTTTCGCAACCCTAGCCTCGCTCGACGGTAATCGCCTCTCGCCTCTTAGCCTCACTCTTGGATAGTAATCGCCTCTCGACCCTCGCCTGTTGATGGTAATCGCCTCTTGAGAATCACGACGGTGAGCACACCATCAGCGCTCATGGAAGCCGTGGCTTCACTGACCCTCATCTTGTGGTTCCTCCATAGCTTCACCTTCATAGTCTCATCCCCTCGGCCAATCATCCATAAGGCATGGCCCCACCGGATCTCCACCCTCACCTCGTCCGGCCTCTGACATGTCCATCTTGTGCACGAACGCCACCTTCTCTTCCTCGATGATCTAGGGCTGCGTTTGGTCGTCCGGATTTCTAAATAGGATAGGACTGGATAGGATAGGATAAGAAATCCTGTGATTTCTTCATATTCTGTCAACTGTTTGGTGGACTACGGATTTAAAGTCGAATAGGATAATTTTTATTTTTATTTTTTGCTATTCACGGGTCCGGAGGAGTCAGTGAAGGAAAAAAAGTCGAGAAATTTTTTTGGTAAAAGCTTACAAGGTGTGGGGATGAAGATGACTGCGAGTGGAGTGTAGGATTTCTGGAAAAATAGGCATTAGAAATCCTATTCAGGTCTATCCCATCCCCCGGATTTTTTTATCCAGGTTATATCCAGTCTATATCCGACCTTATCCTATTCTGGATCAACACCAAACACAAGATCGGATAAAACATATCTTATTTTGATTTTTATCCGGTCAACCAAACACAGCCTAGGAGTACGACATGGTTCGCCACACACACCGAGTGGCGAGAAGTTCAAGAGGGGTGACAAAAAAGAAGGTCGCATATTTTATTTTCTTCTGGCACTTATGGTGCGGTTCTCACGTTGGATTGCCTAGGAACCAGTCTCTATAGTCCGGTTCCCGATTTTTTAGTGGGATCAGATCGGAACGAGAAACAATCACCCTAGTTATTGATAACAATTTATATTTTAACATTTTTGCAAATAATGAAATATTTTTAGTTCACTTATTTTTTTTATAAGTGATTTAAGTGTAAAATGCTTTTCAAATTATTCGTTTTCCGCAAAACAATATCTCCCAAAAGTGCAGCTTGATCTATTTGAGAAATGGGCTTCTATTGGAGGACAAGCCCAGGATATATTGCCGGACAGCCCGTTCAATTTTTTTTTCCTTTTATTTTTTCTCTCTTTCTTAATAAAAATAATGACAGGAGCAAGGGTTGACCTCTCTAGTATGGTAATTCCACGCTAAAAACAGAACTTCAATATTTTTCCAGAACAATTATAACCCCACGCGTGACCGCAAGTCCCGAGTAGAATGTACATGGACGAGCCGGTCGTAGCAACCCCATCGAAAAAACTAATCAACGTCTCCATCATTTCAGGTGGAGCGCTAGCTCTACTCAACACGGGAATCGAAATACCACTTTCTTCTAGGCTAGGGTTTCACCGCCCTAGTTGTCTATCCAAACGAGGTTTCTGCCCCCGGCGAGGAACCGACTGACGCAGAGGAGGTTAGGATTTGATGAAATGCACATCGAAATCCCTCTGTACCCTTTCATTATGTACAGCAACTAGAGCAAAAGTTCACATGATCATACTAAACCCTAAATAGATGTTACAAAGTTCCCAAGAAGATTTCGGAAGGAATTGATGCGCCAGTGGGATTCTGAACAGTGTTCTTTTGGTGGGCCTGGACAGAAAAGTGCTTTCGGTCACCTTGGCCCAAGCCCATCCGTTTAGGCCCGAACGTTTTACATTGATTATTTGGGCTTTCAGACAGTTTCCGTTAGTTCGTGTAGGACTGGACCGTTCAGACAGCATCGTTGGCGGGTGGGTCAACTCTTGTCCGCATCGCTCGGTGACCGCTCCTGCTGTTGGACCATTGACCTCGAGGTGTTCAAGAATTTGGCCCACTGATCAAGCCCAACTTCCTGCTGTTAAATCTGTTTCGAGTAATGCTAAGGATACCGACAAAAGGTTTCGCTAGCATAACAGATTTCTGGCTCACTGCATATTATGAATCACAAATTTTTGAAGGAGTGGACCTGCAGCAATTTATAATTTTTTTGTTTATTTTTTTTTTGGTTCAAAACATGACGTTAATCTCATTGTGGATTAAGGATAGTCAGTTAAGAGAAATGCTCGGAAAACGGTATACCCTCCGGACCACACATCCCACGTGTATGTGGCCAGGCTTAAATAGATGTTGTCAATTTGAAAAATCCTACACTGGGAGATGTGTGGCCAGGAGGATATGGTCACTTTGTGGAAAGTGACGGTACCATCTTTAAGCATTGCCCGTCACTTAATCATTTCTCTTTACGTAATTACTGAACTAATTGACATGTCACGGCGTCATTGGATGTTGAGCGAGGCTCGTTGGTTCAACCGACTCACTCACTCATTCGAAGGCCCTATGGCACTGCTTAATATACTAATCTTGTATATCAATGCTGCAGTAACCCTAGCATCACTCATCTCCTTTGCCCCCAAATCTTGTGCTATCATCTCCTTTGTTTACAAAAGAGAAACAAGAAAACAAGAAAGAAAATGCCCGAGAAGAAGAAGAACAAGACAGGAAACAAATGCGCGCTGTAATGAGCTGCAAGCAGAAGAGGAGAAAAACATGCGGCCTCGGCCATCATGTCTTGCCCCCGCTGCTGCGTCTTCCATGGCCGTACTTCCTGCGAAGCCATGTTCGACTGTGTTTTGGCGTTTCTTAGGGTGTTTGGTTGGACCGTTTCGTTGTCGTCTCTTCTCCGTGAACACGAACGCCATCAAATCAAAAAGTACAGGTCTCCGTCACCTTTCGAAGATGGAGGGAGATCATTGCATTGCCGATTAACCGGCAGATCTGCCATCCTCCCCTACCTCGTGCTGACCCACACAAGCCAAGCCCGTATCTTGGGTCATGATGATGAACCCGAACTCCACCGCCCCATCCCTACGCGAAACGCGACCCTTCATTCGAAACATCTTCGAACGACGTCTCGCTTTCTTTGACCGAGACAAAACAACACGATCACATGTTTCGCAAGGGCTTCTATCACCTACCCTTTTGGAAAAAATTGGATCTTTCGTATCGGAAAAAACGCTAATTTCCATCCCGAGTCGCGACACGTCACGAACGCAATGAAAGCACCAGAACGACAATGTTTGCAGCAAAGGGCCCCGTCTGCTGATGTTTGCATACGCTGAGCATGTACGATTCAGTGTGCGTGCGGACTGTAGACGCATAAATACACAAAATCTAGATGGACCCTAGAGATTTCCAAAGCTACGTGGTTATAGAACAATTGATGAACTGCGATAACAGCAATAAATCTGTCCCCCACCTAACGAACTACGCACCGTAATTAGCCCCTGGATGAGCTACGGCCTGTCCTCGAGCCTCTCTGCTCTCTCGGCCACGCCAAGAGTAGCCTCGACTCGAAAGCAAACCGGTCCCACGTACCCGCACATTTTCGTGTTTGTCTGAACCACCACATTCAACTGCCTCTCTTCAATGTTTCAAGCATGATATTGAATGATTTGATTTGACGTATACCAAGGCCTACGCCATGCATACGTATCGTTATCCGTGCTTCAGTCAACATGTCTATCTGTTTGTGATTTTTGTCTGGCTTGGCAAGTGAAAGAGAAGAAAGGACAAATAAGATTCCTTACGAGGCCGGAATATCCGACTGTCGTTTTGGATGCGTGATTTAATTGGGTAGTAAGCTTCACCATCCAAGTAAAGGCCATTTGATGCTGTAATTTTCTACAATAAGCTGGGGTGGATAGGATTTCGGTGTGCTGATTGCTGAGCTCGACCTTGAAAATGGTACTTGGGTTTTCACATTTACATTAGTTGCTTCTGGAAAAATCTTTTGCATTGCGTAAATGGAGACTGAAATGGAGAAAGAAACGACTAAAAGACCATAATAAATCAGCTGCTTGGACTTAGTCGTGACATGAATGCTATTAGGGATGGTCGGACCAGTTCTAGAAAAATCGCCAGTTGAGAGCCTCAATTTGGGAATTGAACCGGTTCAGGCCGATTCCCAACTTTGTTACCCGTGAATCTACTCGGTTCACCTATGAACTGATTGGCCCATGCCTGTTTGAGTCGATTCCGATGTTGAACTATGACTTGGGATCTGAACCGGTTTCAGGGCAATTCCCTGCTTTGTTACCCATGAACCTACTCGGTCCACTTGTGAAGCGGTCAGCTCGTGCCCGTTCGAGTCCGTACCGGCATTAAACTGGACTCGGTGCGCATTCCTTAATGCTATAAAAGGAAAACATGTTGGATGTTCGACAAATATAATCTAAAAGCAGTGCAGCAGAATAATTGTATGTGGACATGTCCTTATAAATAGTCTTCTCTTTTTCAATTAGAGACCGAAAAAGAGGCAACCGACATGCCCTACTCGTCATTGACGTTACTATGAGAATCTAGCATAATTTAAGACTGTTAAGAGATCGCCACTTACCACCATGCTCATAACCCATTAGTCTGAGAAGGCTGAGTTCGATACCAACGTGACGAACTTAGTGGAGCTTTAGATATTCGAGAACACATTCAAAAGCAGGATACACAAAACAAGTTCCCTTTCGTGATATCGCATTCAATTTCAAGACAAGTTCCCTTTCGTGATATCGCATTCAATTTCAAGAGACAGGAGGGGCAGCTGATGTGGTCATACACTATTGGCGTCACCACGAGAATCCCTCACACCCAAATGTTCAGATTCGAGACTATCAAGTTATCATAACTCATCGCCACTCGTAACCACAGATAAACACGGGGCACGACACCATAACCTCATCGACGTGCTAGAGATCCATGACCCGCCATACGATTACACCACCATTATCGGTTATCTAACTGTACTGTCTCTTTACCTAAGATGAGGACTCCTCATTCCTTCAGCAAATGGCTCACTTAAAGTTGATCCTTCGCGCCAATGGAATTTAACTCCGAAAAAGTCGAAGACACGATCTCCGTTCAACACACAAGACACGGACACAGACAAAGTTAAGAGTACATTATTGCCAAAACAGTTACAAACTAGTGTTCTTGGCATGTCCAATTATTCAAACGCAACAGAGACATCTCAAAGGTGCAATAACTCAAAGAGGACCTATAAATACCAATGTCAGTTCTCGCAGCCAAAAACGCCGTTATGGCATTTGCTATCCCTCTCATAGGAGACAGCGAAACGATAGAACGCAGTGACACACGATTCCTGCATTGATGAGCACACCGAATCCTAAGGAAGCTTTGGAAGCTATCTACAAACGACATTCAATGCCGTAGCTCTTCGCTTAGAGATGTGAAGCATTTTTCGACATGTGAATCTTATTATGTCCGTGATCAGAAATTTATCACGAGTCATAAATTCTTCAAGAAAATGGCAGCTATGGTTGTCCCCCAAGATTCATCTTACGAGGAACAACATTAACCATAACTTTCCTCCACATGAATCTGAAACTTGCTATATATCTCAAATACATTGTCATGCGAACCGTTTCAAGCGGTTCTATACAATGCTGTGATTGCGGACCACTTTCCAGCCTTATTAATTGCAGCCATTAAGAAGTCGAATATCCAATGCAGCCGTATAAGTAAAGTCGCATACGGTTTGGCCCTCTGCACAGGAGCTTGGAAACACGTCCAGTTTTCAGAGTTAGAAGAGACAAAGATATAATGATGAAGCATGCATAATACATACGGATTCCAACTTGCATAATATAATACTGGGAACTCCAACGTAGTACAGTTTACGTGCTAGCAGAACAACAATCCCTCAGGGATCAACACTAAGCTATCTAAAAACACCCCCATAGCAAACACACTTCCCTAGTAATAACTTTGACCTTAACAGACAGCACACATAACACAGATAAAGAAAGTTAAATTAGAAACCCTAGAACGCAGGCAGTGCAACATCAGAAGTTCCACATGCAGTCGAGCTCTGATGAGCCCATTCCCATACGGCTACCGAGGGCCACCGCCTTCTGATCATCCAGAGCCGACCAATTCCCCAAAGAGCTTGAAGTAGAGCCGACCAATTCCCCGATTCCACCACTAAGATGCTGGTTAGCTGAAAAGAAGTAAGGCAGCTGGAGATTCTCCTGCAGGGACCTCAGGCTCGGGAAAGCCGAGACGCCAATGCTCCTGGAGAGTCGGGCCATTGGGTCAGTCACATTGATCAGGGAAGCCGTGGGAGGAGCCAACTGGAAGCTAGGGTTGCTGCCGAAATTGTGGGTTGCCGAGGAGGCGGCAGCGGCCGTGGAGAAACAGGACACGTGCTCCTTAAGGGTTGAGCTGTCGTGAGAGCTGGGGACACGGTCAATGAACGCCGTGGTGGTGGAGGTGTAAGGAGAGGAGTCGAGCAGTGGTGGGAGAGAGACCGAGGGGGAGCCCATTTCTGGGTAGAGGTTCATGTGGGAGGCCAAGCGGGTCTTCTTGCCTCCACAAGGGACAGCAGCGCCGCAGCCGTTGCTGGACTTCTGGAAAACGCGGGAGATCACCCACTCATCCTGCAAAACTAAAACCATTTACACATAGAAAAAAGAAACTGCATTGGGTACCATTTTGCGCCATAGCACACACATAGTATAAATACAATAGTCATTCTTCAGAGCCAGCCTCTGGTAGTAAGAACACTCTGATCAACCTAGGGTTTTATGGAAATCCAGCTAAAATTTTACGATGATGTTGCCCCATAAGAACCAGAAGGTTGACTAATCTTTTACGTTCTTGTTTCTGTACCTACTTTTTACCCGTTCATAAGATGTGGAGTTAATGATTTCAAAGTTGAAATTTTACTGACGAAGTGTGCTCGGCGAATCGTCCTAGCCCTAACCCGAGTATGAAACATCTTTAACAATTCTAACAATTAGAAGCCACTGACTCAAATCAATTTATGTTGATAAAATTACTCAATTCGGTCATCCTACAAAGCTGTTTCCAAACATGACTCCCGACTCACATTAACTTGTCAAATACAGTTTAGAAGTTCTCATTGCTGGTGGCATCACTCTTTGATCTACAATCTATACACGACGTACTCATGTTCATCAATCCGCTTTCCCGAATAAGATCTACACAAACACTGTCATGGAAATGACTATTAGACATCTTTACAAGTGAAATTAATCACTATTGGTTAAAATCAATTGAAATTTTTAGAATAAGCAAATCACTGTCAGCAAAAAGGAAAAAAACCTGCAACTCAGAGAGGACATATAAATCCAAAATAATGCAGCAAAATAAGAATGCCACTCGACACGTTAAGCTTCTTTTTTTGTTTTTTTTATTGTACGACGCGTTAAACTTCAAAACGTGAATAAAATAACCGGGGTCAAGAGGTCAACTCCCAGCAACAAAACAACAAAGTCGCTTAAACCATTTTAACGGCCCAAGACTTAACTCGAGTGAAGTCTCATGCCATGCATACAAACTAGCTGTTCCATACAATGAGCATCTGCGACGTCTTCATGAAAGCAGTTAAAGGGCAAGATAACAGGGTTCGAGAAAGCTTCCAAGCGCAGCGAAAAATACGACTAACATAAACACTGACACGCATTAAACCCAAAGAGAAAAACCACTCGGACCGCACAATCAAAACACACCTCGGAGACAGATACGGAGAGAGAAAGAGAGAGAGCAAAACGCCCCCGACAAAACGATACGATGAGTACACGCTGGAAGTGAAAACGAGTAGTATACCTTGGAGGAGCGAGAGAGGAAGGGGTAGGCAAACTTGCCGTCGAGGCGGAACTCGTGCATGACCCAGTTGCTCTTCTCGCCCTTCGGAGCTCGTCCTCGGTAGAAGACGAGGGTCTTCTTCATGCCCACCAGCGACCCCGTCTTGCCGCTGTAGATCTCCCGGTCCTTCCCCGTCGCCTTCCAATACCCCGCCTCCGTCGCCCGGTTTGTCCGGAGCCCCGTCGGGTACTTCCGGTCCCGCAGGCTGAAGAAGTACCACTCCTTCTCCCCCATTTTCGCCTTCTCTGCAAGAAACAGCGTCAGGAGACTTGTACGAAAAGAAAGTGCTGGCGCCCTGCGGAGGATTTGTCTTACCAGGAAGCTCCCAGGGCTCGCACTTGTTGAGGTCGACCTCGGCGATTGCTCGTCCGGTGAAGCTGCTGTCCAGTACCTTCTTGAGTAGGTAGTACGTGATGAGCTCCTCGTCGGTGGGGTGGAACCGGAAGCCTGGAGGCAAATGCCCGTCGCCATTGGCGAGGAGGTGGTTGTTGAACTGGTGGTAGTTGTCCATGTCG
The DNA here is from genome assembly GCA_031216405.1 of Syzygium malaccense. NCBI lineage: Eukaryota > Viridiplantae > Streptophyta > Magnoliopsida > Myrtales > Myrtaceae > Syzygium > Syzygium malaccense. The sequence goes on along the minus strand of CM062258.1, from coordinate 2,477,304 downwards.
AGACAGTCAAAAGCGAGCGAACACAGCGAAACTACTCTTGAGTGAACTCAGGGCGTTCAAGAAACCGAAACTAAATTGACCTCACGAAAGACCTAGATTGACCCACGACGCAGAAAGCATAGAAGAAGGGTAAGACCAGGTCACATTCATTCCTGAGCGGACTGTGTGTGGTGTGTTCTGAACTCGCGAGAGGTTCTTGACTAGGGTTTAGTTAAAAAGAAGAGGGAGGGCGGGGGTGGGGGTGTTATTATATGAAGCTGACGAGGGGAGGAGGGATTTGATGAATCGAGAGTGACAGAGAGAGTAAAAATATAAAGACGGGGGTAGAGGGAGGGTTGAGAAAATCTGTGTTGCTCTCTGAGCTGCGTGACCTCTTCTGTCCTCTGCAACTTCTCTGCCAACACGGCCCTATCATATCCATAGCTCTCCTTAGAGAGAGAGAGAGAGATGATGATGTATGTGTCTGAAAGAGAGAGAGAGAGAGAGAGAGAGAGATGGAGTGGGCACACTAGTTTTTGCTTAGAGAATGCGTGCGGGCGTGAGGAAGTGTGCAGGGGGGTATTCCTGTGTCAGTGAAGGAGGAAAAATATAATCATCATTCGTTTATTCATGTATTAATTTGGGTTGGGAACAGAAAGTAGTCTTTCCATCTGTGCGCGCGAGCGAGCCTAAACCCAGATGAACAGACACAGCTTTCTTCTTCTTGTTCTTCTGTTTTTTTCCCTTTGATTTTCAAGAAAAACTTCAATTTTCACCCCCCCTCCCCTCCCTACCTTCTGTGCATGGATCAATAAAAGCTGTTTCGTATCTCAAATATGTCAGCACAGTACAGCATTTTATTTTCGGGAAAGAAACATTACTATCAAGCCGGGGCACATGTGGCAAAAAAATATTTTGCGAAATTGTCGCATTATTGAGATGGACGGAAGAAATAGGTCAATAGCTTCACTATTTATAATGACAATAATGAGGAATTATTTTAGACCTCTGCAGGTTTTATTGCTCTGACTGCCAATTTTTTTTTCCGGCTCGAGTTCAATTCGAGTATCTCCAAGCTTACGTTCGAAAAATTATTTTGTTCACAGAGATCGCAAATCCAATCGAGTAATTGTATCTTAAAAATTCATTTATAAGTAGTTAGATAGACGAGAAATGTTTGTTTTCCATTCTTTTTCAACTTTTACGTATTTGAGTTCGACCGTATAAAATTCATTGAAAATGGGCTCGAACTTATTGAAAACTTCATTAAATCGAGCTCGAGAAGTCAAAGTTCAATCGATTTTCAGTAAGCATTGAGCATTGCATGCTTAACTCAAGTAGACTTTGAAAATTAAATCGCGATTATCCATTAAATTAGACCAGTTATATTTGATACTAAATAAAAATTAAATATATTACTCCTGTATGTCCATTCATAAACTTGAATTAGTTATTGTATAAAACTATTCAAGTGAGTACTACAAACTCGTGAAATTAAAACCAAACTAACTGTACGTAATAATCATGTTAAGGTTATATCTTAATTATAATTTGTTCGAATTAAATTTGATCGATGAATGGGCAACTTGCTATCCCACTTAGGCCCGATTGGATAAAATGGCAACACTTACAAGGCTGCGCAAGTAATTTCCTTTATCGACTTTGGTTCGCTCATCTTGGCGCACTCAGACTCGGCAAATTTCTCATGGAAAGAAAAATAGACATAATTCCATAAAAAAACTCTGGTCCAATCCTAACTCCACCTTGAACTTTTTTTGTTTAATAAAAATCATCAACTTTCACTCCAATCCTAAATTTGTCGACATGTCAGAAAATTTGCCATTGATTTCTTCAAAATTATCAACATAGAGGCTAATTAAAAGTTCACCAGTAGAATTTGCGTCTTCATCAACAACCTGTAAAGGCTCATTTCGACAATTTTGAAAAAATCCGTGATAAGGAGGCCAATTCGAGATTAGAGAGAAAGTTGAAGATTTATATTTAAATAAAAAAACTCGGAGCAAAATTGTGATTGGATCTGAAATTGAGAACATTTTTTATAGGGCATTAGCCCGAGGAAAAATATAACATTTTTTAAGCACGGGCTGCCTCAACAAGGATGAATATTAATCAAGTTTAGTTCCAATTTTATAGAAAAACCCACATATAATTTCGACGTTATCCACGCGGTATTACTGTCAAATGAACATGTTGATTTTGTTTGTTAACCGCTGTCCATTGGATAGTTTTCTCGATCCTTTAGGCTTTATATATAAATTTAATTGTTAAAAAGAAAAGAAACGCGAGACCTTATCTCTCCGGCCAAATAAAAAAAAATCATTTTTTCTTTGGCCAAATGGTTTGAGATTTGGAATGGAAAAATGACGCAAATGGATCATAAACTTTGACATAACCTGCAATGTCAATTCTCTTCTCGCACCGTTGCTATTTACTCTAATGATTATGCACCCAACTGTAATTTGTAATGCCTAATGTGTGCACGGACCCCCTTGAGTTGTACCGTAGCAAAGCAGGCAGTGAAAATCGAAACTTACGATTTACCCACTACGCTTTTGTAGGCTCTGTGCTTAGCCTCTTTTTACTTGTTTTCTTTGCTAAGCTGCAATTCACGGCAAGCATGCGAAAATCCATGCGGCACGAACATCGTATAGGCTCGTGTTAATTTTGGTCTCGTTGGAGAGATATGTTAGGAGGCGCACGTGTTCTGTTGTCGAGGACAAAGAGTTCGATTCCATCGTTAATCTTGTCTTTAGCCAGGAAAACTTGGACATCGACAGTTCCACACGATTGATGACGCGCGAGATTGAATGTGCACAATTTGCCTAACTCTTGGTAACTAGCCGCAGTGTGTCTGGAGTGGCTTTCGCCATTGCCTTTACTCTCTAGGTAGCTTCGTTTTATCTTTCGAGAGTTATGAAATTTATGTAATCTCACTGGACATTTGACATCGGGTACTTCTCGAGATCGTCTCTCGACCGGGAACAGAGAAGAGAAAGGGTAAAAAACAAGGGGGCCAAGAATGATTCTCGATGTTGTCTCGTTTGTCTGATTGATTCCCTCTGCATTTATTCCTCGGTGAAATGGCCGTGGCCGTCAGGGTAAAAAATCGATGGCGGGTTTCCGAATGTTGAAACAAAACAAACCAGGTCACTCCGCCACATGTTTGTCATGCGACCCCTTTCGTCCCTATCAAATATGGCAAAAAGGGTCGATGGCTTTCGACGAAATCATGGCCATCGTCGTCGCTATCTGTCCCACTTCTTCCCCCAAAATCCCGGGCACATCATTAAGAAGCAGGCCACGATGAACGATGGATGGATGGGCAACATGTTGTACACCCATCAACATCGGTTTCGTAAGTCAAAAAATAAGCAAATTACGGTCGAAAATTGATTTACAAAAATTGATATATTGTTTGTCAATACTAAGCTTCATTGCGAAGCCGTGGATTTGACGTTGCATGATTCATGCAAGTACTAGTCTCGCAGAGCAATAAATTGCACGTACTCAAAGTTCGCCCAGATTTGCCTCAAAGTCTACACGAGGAACAGTGTATAGATACGGAAAACGTCGGGCTTAGCAAGACTGATTCGTCAAATTGGTATATTGCTTGAAGTGTCGGGCTGTTTATTTGCATATAGTCCAGTCCACTAATAGTCTAAAACTTCGTTTAATAAACAAATATTTTGAACGTAAAAAGCTACAAAAAATCCTCAATTATACTTACTATGACACATGTATTCTAAATTTTTTTCGCGACACAAAAAACTCTAAACTTGTACCCATGTAATACATTTATTCCACGCTTGCATCAGTATGGCATATTTACCATAAATTTTTTTTTTATATCAAAAACCCTAAACTCATAACTGTGCAAAAAATTTGGGATAAATATGTCACGTGAGTATAATTTGGCGTCATAAAAAATTAAGTCTAGGTTTCTAGCAAAAAAAATAGGGTAAATATGTTACACGGGTGTAAGTTTGAGGTTTTTTGTGTATGAAAAAAAAGTTTGTAATATACGTGTCATAGTGGGCATAATTTAAAGTTTTTTATGAATTTTTCCTATTTTTAAATCAATTTTGTGTAGGCATCACCGGTATATTTAGTTACTAAGCTTTCGCAACTGAGGATGTTTGTCGAGTCGGTTAGGCATATTCTCGATTGATTTCGTGCTTCCCTTTGGCATGAGTTCGAATCCTCAAGTTACTTATCGATCTCAGGAGATGCACACTTATGTATAGCGTGGAGCTTGAGCGTTCATTGTAGAGACCGCTCGAGCTCTACTTTAAACTCACATTTGGAGGTGTCTACAACGTAGTTTCACTCAAATTAGCAGCATTTGAGACTTAAGTAACTTGAGGATAGTGATACATTTATCTTGAATTACCCACTACGAAATATTTATCCTAAATTTTTTTTAACATAAAAAAACTTTAAACTTATATATACGTGACACATTTACTCTCCGTCAAGATTTCGTTAGATGGTTTTTTAATTAAAATAATATTATTTTTATTTTATCATGTGGACGTCTTGTCAACATGATTTACTTTCTGCCATTCATATATTTAGATTTTTAACGATTTTCATTTATAGATATTTAACGGAGGGTAAATGTACGATAAAGATACAAACATGAGACTTTTTGTGTCATATAAATAAGGATTTTTAGTGGCTTTTGCTTCGTTAACAATTTCAAAAAAACAATTTCAAATCTGTATTATTTCAGTAATTGAAGAAGAAATGATATTGTTTTGGTGCCTCTCTCTCTACTTCTTTTCAATTTTTTAGTACGCTCTTGAGGCATCGAGTCAAAAGTCCCATCCATCCATCAAACCCGTCCATCAAAGAGATTCAGAAGAGGGAGAGAGGAGGAGGAGAGGGGAAGGGGTGAGTGATGTTACCGGATTCGGACGCGTCATGCTCGGATTTTGAGGCTTCAGCTTCAACTTCTCCCGCCCACCCCCCCTGCTCGTTATGCAGGCTTTACATCAAATCACTCTCTCTCTCTCTTTCGCCTCTGTTCTCATTCCCCACTAACCTGATCTGCATCTCTCTCTCACCCCGCCACAGTCACCTTGGCTTCTTTTCCTGGTTTCCGAGGTGGAGGGGGTGGCCTAGGCTTACCTCAAGAAGCCAGTTTTGCTTAAAATAGCCCCGAGCCCGCCTCCCGATCCCGCCCCCCTTTTTGGCTAACGTCCTGCTTTGCCTTTCCCCCTCACCCCCCCCCCCCCCTTGGTGATCGTGTAGTTTTGAGCCCGAGCAGCAGCGGCAAAAGAACATTATTCCCTCGTGCATGAAACCCTCCCTCTAATCCCATGTTAATCATTTAATGGGCCCCGAGTAAAAGTTAACGTGGTTGCATGGGGTTTCGGCATATCACCTCTCGTGCAAGAGTCTTTGTTTTCTGAGAAAAACCCTTGCAGCAGAAGGGAAGGAAGGGTGTGTGCCGTGTGCAGGTCTACGCCTGTGATCGAGATGAGTTAAGGTCATCCGTGTGGATATGAGCCGGGAGATCTCTGTGATCCCGTTCTGCAATGTTTAAGTGGTTGCGTGGTTTCGTTCTGCAACTGCAACTAACCCAGCTTTTATACCCTTTGTCAACTTCTTCATGTTAACTTCTGTTCTCATACAAAAATCTGAGCAGATTCAAGACACGGTTAAGAGAGAGAGAGAGAGATAGAGAGAGAGAGAGAGCTGCCTGATCTTTGGGGGTAAACGAGCCTCCATACCATGATAATTGTCGCATGTTCTTTTAACTAATACAAGATATAACGTTCGAGATTCCTTCGACGTGGGACTTTTCTTTTTCCTGGAGATAAGCGGGTGGAATAAGAAATTTTCGGACAATTTTATTTGAGTGGAGTAAGTTAAATAAAAGTTACACGAAACTTCGAAAAGGAATAATTTAATTCGAATAAATATATCGAAAATGAGCAGAAATCGGAGGCCCACTCCAACAGCCCCGCCATTCACAGGTTTGTCTGCCCTTGTCCACCTGTATCTGAGGGCTCATTTAAAACCAATCTTTCTCGGATTCACCAGGGGCAAATTTTGAAAAAAATTGAAGATGCAGTTTCCATTTATATTTCTCACTAGCAGTTATTAAATAGAGAAATAATGACATAAATAATCCCTTAATTTTATCCCGACATGTAATATGATTCTTGAATTTAAAATTTATCCATCATGATCTATGAAATTTAGCTCAAAGTACAAAATTATCCATGAAATCTTAATTTGTTTAATGTTTACCCTTGTCATTTTAAATTTAGTCTCTAAATAGTTTTCAAATGTTTAATGTTTTGTTCATTGTGATTCATGAAATTTAGCTCAATGTGAAATGTCTTATCTAAACTTTTAATTTGTTTAATATCGTCGTTGTCATTTTAAATTTAGTCTCTGAATAGTTTAAAAATATTTTCAAATAGTCTATGAATAAGATTGAACAAATTAAAAATTCAGAAATGACATTGCATATTGAGCTAAAGTTCAAAGACCACATTCGTGTTACACACTGGACAAAAGTTCAATGATCATTTGTGTTATTTAAGGGTAAATATATTTCACAGAAAAGATATTTCACTTTCGAAATAAAAATATTGCACATATCACGAGGACTTCCAATATACTTTGAAATGCAACATTCCCTTGCTTGCTTTTTAGTGAGGTTCTAGGAAGGGAGCACTCGTAAACGATGAACGAAATCAAGATACACTTGATTTCATCTTTATTTATGTCACGTAGACGAGTTATTCAAGATATTAACTACCCTTTAAAGTAAAAAAATAGAGTTAATACCACATAAAACCCTAAACCGGTACATATGTGATAAATTTATCCTAAACTAATTTTTTGACCACAAAAAACCTCAAATCGATACATTTGTGACAAAATTACCCTCCGTTAGTTTCCGTTAAATTTAACAGTCAAATTGCTGAGTTGGATAACACGTGACAATCGACAGGTGTACCGATTTGGGGTTTTACTGCCCGTTTATCACGGATGTACCAACTTATGATTTTTCGTGTTATTAATTCAATTCATCGAAAACTAACTGAGGGTAAACTTGGTATATGTGTACAAATTTGGGGTTTTTGGCGATCAAAAAATTAATTTTGAGTATCGATTTGGTATTTTTTATGATATTAATCTAAAAAAAATATTCGACTCTTAAAGCATTAACAGCACGTATAAAAAAAACAATTCAATTAGCTGAAAATTGTGATTTTTTCTCTTTGGCTTTATCTATTTATCGGGTAACTGCTTTCGTCCTTGAACTGAATCAACCCCCAAAAACCCTTTTCAGGCACCAGGGTGAGTCGGAAGGGCTTTCCACTTTCCAGTTGACTTTTGCAAATAATGACACGGGGAGATAGAGAGAGGATAACCAGACAGCCCCCTCTTTTCCTTTTTCTCTTTTCCGGGCAGAAAATTAAAAAGAAAGAAACTAAAAAATATAAATGGGATTCGGCAGCGACGCAAAAAAGTGAAAAGCAAGGGGAGGGAAAAGAGGAAGGAAAGAAACAAAAAAGGGCTCACGTCTCGAGAGATCGCGCCGTGGATCGCGCATGACGACAACCTCAGGTCACACTCCCCCCCCCCGCCCCGCCCTCTCCGCCGCCCCGCCCCCACCTCCGACATGCGGCCGCTCCCGCCCTTTTCAGCTCGGGGCCCCACCTCCGCCGCTCGGGCCCCCACTTCCCTTCGTCGTCGTCGGGGCCCCCCCAGCCCCACGGTCGGCAACCGCCATTTAATCGTGTCTCCCCGGGGCATTCAATGGCTCTTGCCTATCGGGGCCAGCGGCAGTCACTGACCCCCCCACCGCGCGCTCCCCTTCTGAGCCGATGGAAAAGCCCCTCTTAAATGGCATCGCCGTGGGCGGCCATACATTTGTTGCGCCGGTGCCGAGTACCGAGCAAAGGCATGCCGTCACGGGTCCCATCCTAGTGGGTCCGGTTCCCGATAGAGAGATTCGGGGAACGAAGTTGCCGAATTGCTAGTGCACATGAATGCGGAGTCGGGGGCTTTTTCAATACTAAACTGCAAACATCGACTAGATATATTGAGTCATATGATTTCGAGCTCAAACACGAGACGCGATGGTACGTATATGATTGGTCGACCTGTATCGAATTCAGGAGCTAAAAATAAGTAAAATCGCAACTTAATTCCCTAAAAAAATCTTAAATTTTAGATCTAATTTCAATACTACTCGAATTTATATCATCTCGGAAAAGATACAAAACTTTACGTTCAGTCCTAAATCTATCTCAAACTTTTTTTTTATCTAAGAAAGAACTCCAAACTTTAGTTCAAGTTCCAAAACTGCATTGAATTTGTTTTGTTTAAAAAAAAATCACCATATCTTTATCTTATTTTCAAATTTACCTCGCGCTCCACTCCCAACTTGTCATGATCGATAACAAATACATGTTGGTAAGGTGACGTGAAAAATTATCTTCAAAATGAAACCGTCCCAGAACATGAAAATTAGGAATGACTAACGGCGATTTTTTGGGCAGGTGGCTAATGGGAGCAGATCCGGGATAATAGTAAAAATTTGTGATCCTTTTCTTACATTAAAGAAAAGCTCGGGGTAAATTTGGAACCGGATGCATTTTTTTAGGTAAAAAAAGATTTGGGGCAGATTTAGAACTAAACTTAAAGTCGGGTGATTTTCGGGGAATTAGGACGTAGGATGACCGCATAAACACTAGTTAAAATTTTCCGCGTTAGGCATGCCCTGTCTACGCGGTAAATCTTGGTTTGTTTTTTATTTTACGGCTTCTCCTCTTTTCCCTGGCTGTGCGTACTGCGCACCCGTCTCCGTACCATCTCTGCAGAGCCCTGCGCAACAATTTGCAGGTGTCGGTCAGTCCAATAATGGCGGTGAAATTATTTCAAAAGGTTGCGCTGGCGGACACGGACGCCGACCAGAGGCGGTCGACCGCCGCGGCGCCCGTGCAAAGAAGGGAGCCATCCGACGAATCCATTCGGGCCCGTTGGCCGAGCCGGTCTCGCTCGTCGGTGGGCTTCCCTGATGGACGCTCCGCGGGCCTTCATTCGCGGAACAAGCAGCCCTTGTCCACGGCCGCTTGCACATGCAACTCGACATTCATCTTCAACCTCCTCGCCCCCTCGCCCCTGCCCTTCGACGTCGACCGGTCCTCCCGGACCACGCGATTCACGCGATTGGAGTCGGCGTCGGATGTTGTCGTGCCGCATGGAAACCGCTTATTGAATTGCACCGTGGTTTGACCGCACCACAATCGATGATCGAGCACTCAATCGAACGATGGAACTTTTATCATTGAAAATGATAAATGGGGTTGTCCGTCGATCCATCTCATCTTCACGTCACGAAAGAACGGAGGAAAAAAAAATAAAAACGAAATTGGCTTACGCATTCGCGTCTCGTTAAATAGCGTCGAATTTCATTATGAACCGATTAGGACGTGAAAATTTCGAGACCACCAAATTTCTTATGCTGAGAGCAATAAGTGTTTTCATACGAATCCATTGTTGTCCTGCATTTCTTATTATCCAGTCTACTAAAATAGGGGTGATCAATTTTACAATGGGTGAGTTCCTATTCGTCGGTTCCTATCCTAAAACTAGAAATCGGACCGGACATGATCGGTTCCTAATCTACGAAACCAGGAACCAAATATGTTCACCCTTAAACCGAACCAAGACTGGTAGTCCGGTCCAATTCGGTTCTTGGATTATCCCGAGAATCAGCAGTATTATTATTATTTGTTTGAAAGCTGTTTTATTTTCTTTCTCGAAATTTGTTAAATATTTTAAAAGTTATTTTAGTATATGATGAAATTACTAATCAAATGGAACGTATTAGTAAAAGAGGAGATTAATCCCATAAATATTTTGTACTTTTTGCCCTTGCTGAATAATAATAATAACAATAATAATAATAATAATAATAATAATAATAATAATAATTGAATAGGTTCCATCGTTCGATTTGGTTCCTGGAACTAGAGACTGGATCGGGAATCGGACTGATTCCTATGGGAACCAACCATAATCGTCCGGTCCGGTTACTGAATTAGACGTGGACCTATGCACACCCTATAATAAAGAACATTCAACGCATCAATTGTGGAATAACAGGATTTGACCAAATGAACAAGAGAAGGCCGGAATACATCTCCATCGCCGCCCCGGGACAACATTCATCAATTGTCCCTGTCAATCACTTGTAGCTCGACATTCATCTTCAATCTCCTCGCCGCTACTCTTCAACGTCGAGCGGCCCTTTTGGACCGAGTGATTCACGTGACTGTAGTTGGCGTCGGATGTTGTTACTTGTCACGCTACGGGGAAATGGCTTATTAAACTGTACCATGATTTGACTGCACAACCATCAAAGATTAAGAACCCCATGGGACGAGCTGATTTCATGTAAGTCTATCTGTGCACGTCACTTCCATTTTCTAATTCTCGAGGTTGAAGTGGACTTTTCGCGGCTAAAGATCGAAGATATCGACCTTCAATGATGGAATTTCGATCATTGAATCTAACGCCTATATTATTGATTGTGGCGTTATCTTCTTGCAACGAAACAATCGTCCTCTCTTGATCGAACCAGTTCATTTTTGCACAACGAAAGGATGAAAAAAGAAAATGAAAATAGTTTACACGTTCGTGTCTCGTTAAATATCGATGAATTTTGTTTCGAACCAACCATGCATGAAAACTTCAAGACCACCGGATTTCTTATGCTGAGAGCAAACTGTCTTTTCTTATGAATCCTTCGTCATCGGGCTACTAAAATAGGGGATGATTGGTTTCAATGTGGATTAGTTCTCACCTTAAAATCGAGTATCATATTGGACGGGATCAATTTCCAATCTCTGGACTAAGAACCGATTATGTTCACCTCGAAACTGGACTGGGATCAGCAGTCCGGTCCAATTCATTTCCTCAATTGTCTCGGGAATCGGTGGTGTTAATTTTCTTTAGACAAGTTTTAAAATATATTAAAATTTACGTCATAGTATGATGAAATTACTTATGAGATTATCCCTACATACAATTTGTGCATTTTGCCCTTGCCGAATAAACGAAAAATTAATAATAATAATATACTCTAGGCCGGCTCCATCGGTTCGGTCCAATTTCTAGTTCCAGGAACCAAACCGGGAGTTGAATCGACCGGTCCGGTCCGATTCTCTAGTTAAACCGGAATCGATGCGTACCCCTATACTAAAGAAAATATCCGACACATCAATTGCAGAAGAACGGGATCCGACCTTGTGCACAAGAGAAGGACGGAATGCATTTCCATCGCCGCTCCCCGGGACGGCATAGCGACGTCTCAATAATTGATCGATGAAATTTAAAAACCGATCGACCATTGTGATTATCGTGCCGCGCGACGACGCGATCCACATGGCGGAGGGCTTCCTCGTCCCAAGAAAGGGGCGAAAAGAACTAGGGAAGGCCGGGAATAGGTATGGTTGCAAGATAACCTCTCCATGTCAGAGAGAGAGAGAGAGACGTCGAAAAGCGGAACACACGGGACACCGCGTTCAACGTGTTTCACGGCGTCGGTCGCCCCCAAGAACATGTGGACAAAACGCGAATCAGCAAAACTTATCTTGAAAGATAGCGAACGAGAGTTCGGCCCATGACAGCATCACCTTTCATGTAAAGGAAAGACAAACCAACCCACACTTCGCTTGGCACCACCCGAAACAGCCGGAGAGGCTATGTCCGAATCGACGAAATAGATCTATCTCCCGGTAGTTGCTGCTGCTTTCTCGGAAGCTGAGGCGGTTCGCTTCTTGGCAAGATCTTACAACTAGCCAAAGCGGCCTTCGTCCGTAACATCCTCATCCAGGTCCGTTCTCTAATGATCTTTCGCTTTTGCACCCGTTAGAATAATTAAATATTAAATCACACATTCATCTAACAGCTTAAGCTTTTAGAACAATTAGTAGTGGTCCCATAGAATCTTACATGTTATCAGACCTGAGTTTAAATCTTTCCAGGCCCCCAATTGCCTCCCCAATTAAATATTTTCGCGCTTAATACAAGGCAAAAAAGACCAAACTAAGTGTGGAGGGGAGTGGTAAAATAATTAAATATTAAATCACGTATTCATCTAACAGTTTAAGTTTTTAGAACAGTTGGTAGTGGTCCTGCAAAATTTCACAGCACTGATATTCCGACATCTCAACATGAGCATTGAAGTTGGGTTTTCATTTTGTTGGCTTTGTTGGTATTTGGACATTTGTGCAAAAATGTCTGTCCTGTTATAGATCACGCGCTATCTTTCCGGAATGTGCAATCTTGCAGAACACTAGTTACGCATGTGGATATGATTGTTTTACGTACGCTAAACGCATCCTGATTATAAATGGGTTTCTGTACGGCCTATATAAACCCTGTACTCATTCCTCGTTATATGCACAGAAACATACCTTTCTTTCTATTTGGTAGCTTCTCCGAGGAGCCGGCCAAGCGATTACCTAGCGGCTCTCGAGAGAAATCGCCATATTCAGCTACTATTCGAATCTTCATGTTCGATAAATCGGGCGTGACCAAAATATTTCATGATGATATTGCTACATAGAAAGATAGGTAGGTCCCGCTACAACTTATTGAGCCTCGCCGCCATCCCCTTGCTCAGCGGTCAAGTGTCAGCATACTTTTTGGACGAAAGTTTTGTATAATTTCCGGGAACCTCATCTTCACTCTCAAAATTTAGGGAAAAGTTACAAAAAAAAGTCCAAAACTTATTGTAATTATGCCAATACAGTCCTAAACTTTTTTTCTTATTATTTAAGTAATAAACCTTTTACATTCGTGTTAGTTTAGTTTATCCGGTCAATCTTGATCGGAAATCGCTGATATGGACGCTAGCATTCTTACGTGGCGTGACCGGTATTGGCGAGGTCAAGCCTCGCCAGTCCTTGCCTCTGGCCGGTCGCCGAGGTCCGGTGATGGGCCAGTGGAAGGGTGACTGGCTAGAGGAAGAAGAGAAGTGTTACGATAAGGAGGCACTAATGAAATTAACCGTTACAACATGAGTTCAACCCGTGCAACTAGGGCAGGGTACTATATCAGAAGCGGATGCACGATGGGCCGAAGTCGGGTCAACCCACTCCGATTTTGTCTAGGACTGCCCTTGGCCCTGGGTACCAACTTGATGGTCCACCTGTGGACATGGGAAGCCCCGCGTTCCCGATCACGAATGAGAGAAAGTGATCCACGCGATCGAAACGAGAATGCGTCTTGGAATTTGGGTCGCACGTTGGGTCCTTATCAGGTTTTGAGGACAAAATGAGCGCTCGTGGTCATATAGAAGCCATGAGCTCGTAGCTTTCGCAAGCCATGACCGATCCCGTAGACGATTGTCCCGCCACAAGCCAGTGTCCTATTTTTATACGTAAAATGACGAGAAGGGGCGGCCAATGCAGCTCCCTCTCTCCCACGGGCGTTTATCGTAAGAATACGGCGTTCGTTACAGAATGTTGGGTTTTAAGGCGTAATTACTCAGTTCGTCGATAAGTGTGCGAGCCCGTCACTACAGTCCCATTGTGTGTGGCAGAAATCAGGAAATCTCTCTACATGAAGCAGCAAATACCCAAGACACAATTCGGTCAGAAGTTCGCCCGCGACGTGACTCGAACTTATAACTTTTTTATGGAAATCTGTATTAACTCATTTACCTGGAACTTACCCTGCATATTATGAAACAATGTCCACTCCTATAATTAATAATGTGCATGAGCACCGCAAGTCCTAGCCTTGTTTTGGAAAAAAAAACAAAATCCCCGCAAAGAACGCCTTGCACGGGGCACGGACTTGTATTCGCTCTAATTCACTTAGTCTCTGTCAATATTGAAAATACATGTTATACACAATCAATATATGTTACAATGTAGATTACGACGAAATACAACGCATCATAAATAATTGCTCCCTTGAATTAATTATCGTAATACAGGCACAATGTTTGTCATTAATTGAACATTACAAAAGAGTTACGAAGTAACAAAGATACATCAACAGCGAAATTTTCTGTATATTTCGATGTGTAAATAATAAAGAGTAGATGAGCTTATACGTAGGCATTACGTGACAACTATATAGAGTAACATAATATTAGTATCAAGTATCAAGTACAGTGAATCAGGGTTAATTATAGAAGACAGTAATGCGCAATCGCGAGGAATATACGGAATCTGAGTAACGCTAGCTTAGGCAGGAGCAATGGCCCGTCTGGCTCACAGATCATATCTAGCAAACAACGACAAGACAGGGAAGCATTGAACCCGTGCTTATATACGGTCGTCACCAAACGCTGCCTCAGATTCGTTTCGTTAAAACGGCTCGATGTCCTAAGCCGAGAAGAGCATCTCATCTCGGCAGGTGAGCGCACGCAAAGTCCATCGTTTCTGCACCTCGCAAATGGGCAAAATCTTTAACGGCTGAAGTTTGGAAAGACTTTGTTTCTTTCCCATTTTCTCGCCAGCATCTACTTCGTTGCTCTGTATTTCTTCTGGTCTCAGTAGGACACAGCTCCATCCCTTTTTTTGTTTTCATGCAGGAATTAAGAACACCCGACATGTGGCTTTCGATGCGCTAAAACCAATCTCCCCACTTGGTCATCCCTCCCTCTCTGCTTCTTCGTAAAATCCCGACCTTGAAAACCTCGAGAAAACAGAGGAAAAAGGGAGTGGAATTGAAGCAGGGCAAAAAGGGGACGAGAGAAATGGAGAGTGGGAACGCGAACCATGAAGCGGAGACGACTCCGCGCATTACCATCAAAGGCATCCTCAGCTTGCTGATGGAGAACATCGACGCGGACAGCGGCAAGAGGGTCGTGTCGCTGGGGATGGGCGACCCCTCTGCTTCCACGTGCTTCCGCACCACCCGTGTGGCCGAGGACGCTGTGGTGGAGGCTCTTCAGTCGCAGAAGTTCAATGGCTATTCGCCCACCGTGGGTCTTCCCCAGACAAGAAGGTGAGTGAAACTGCGGTTTGTTTTCGATATCTAAATTTTCAATCGCAGAGATAAATTTCATGTCGGGGAGAATAGTTTCAAGTTGCACGCAATTATCAGTTCAGTTCAGTGGTCAGAATTGCAAGTTGCAATTAGCAGAAGGCCGAGTTTCTGTTCGCTCTGCCACTGCAATCTAATATTGAGGGAAGCTTGTGTTTTCGCACGTAATTTTAGTTCTCAGTTCTCAAAAGTTTTCGATGGGCGCCCATGCACGATGTACGGTTTACTTGTCCTCTTGGATGTTGCTTAGTCGAGTCTTTAAGTCTCAATCGGAATTTGTCCGAAACTCAATTGGGTTTTGAACGACCCCGGCTTCGTTCGATCGGCTGAAATTTCTTCCGTCTTCTGGGCATCGAAAAAATTGACTTCTCGATTGGCATATGGCTTTAAAAAATTCGTATAAGAAGCTGAGACATCAACTCACTAATGCATGCTTCATTTTGGCAGAGCGATCGCCGAATACTTGTCTCGTGATCTCCCATACAAGTTATCATCCGATGACGTGTTTGTTACATCCGGTTGCACGCAAGCGATAGATGTTGCATTGGCAATGCTTGCTAGACCAGGAGCAAACATACTGCTTCCAAGGCCTGGCTTCCCGATTTATGAACTTTCTGCTGCTTTTAGATACATTGAAGTTCGGCATTATGATCTCCTCCCCAACAAAGGCTGGGAGGTTGATCTTGATGCTGTACAAGCTTTAGCAGATCGCAACACGGTGGCAATGGTAATTATCAACCCAGGAAATCCTTGTGGGAATGTGTACACTGATCAACATTTGAAGGAGGTCAGTGTCCATTGCGTACAATACAGCTTTAAGTGCCATTGCATCGCTTTAATAAGATTTGAACTGAATTGACTGTTTGCGCATTGAAATTAGATCGCAGAAACTGCAGAGAAGCAGAATGTCCTTGTGATTGCTGATGAAGTTTATGGGCACCTTGCTTTTGGGGACACCCCATTTGTGCCGATGGGACGATACGGGACGATCGTTCCTGTTCTTACTCTTGGGTCTCTATCCAAGAGATGGATTGTACCTGGGTGGAGACTCGGCTGGTTCGTGACGAGTGATCCTTGTGGCATGTTCAGGAACCCCAAGGTATCTGCGTGTGTCTGTGTGGCGGGCGCGCCTACTTGCCTTCCTGGCTTATTGTATTTACAATTCCTAAGAGCTCTTGCATAAAATTGATTATCCATTTCTTTGCAATTATTGACTTCTTCTTTATCGCCTTTTCTTCGCTTAGGTTGTTGAGCGCATTAAGAAGTATTTTGACTTATTGGGAGGCCCATCAACTTTCATCCAGGTTTGATTTCAAACAGATATGTCCACATTTTGATTATTGAATGCAAGCATTCTAATTTACGTTTGATGGCTCAAATTGATATCACGATGCAACTCGTACCTCAAAGTGAAAACTCTTTTGCGCGGTGAAACAGTTTGAATATGCTGCGAAATAGATGTTTCTTCATAGGTGATGTATTTCACAAGGTAAAGTTAGGCAAAAGAACAACAGAGATGCATATTTAAGCATACTAAGGGGAGACATGCAATGCTTTCTCCTGCTCATTCCCAAGTGAAGCATAATTGTGGTCATGCCTTGCATAAAAAAGGATCGTCTTTTTACTGTGAATATACAATTTTCGTCGAAAACTTCACCTTAAATCTCTACATGAGGTTAGGCCTTTCTTCTTTCCTGGGCCAATTGTGAGTTCGGACCTTGCGAAAAATCTGACAACTTATGTTCCTTGTCATTTCCATTACTTATTTTGCCAGGCAGCGGTTCCTCAAATCATCGAGAGAACCGATGAGGCTTTTTTCGAGAAAAACAACAACACACTGAGACAGACCGCGGATATTTGTTACAGCCGGATCAGTGAGATTCCCTGCCTTACTTGTTCTGATAAACCCAAGGGATCTATGGCTATGATGGTGAGGCCAATTCTTAGATGCTCTTACATAGCTAATAAATAATCCCTAATGTTGCTGAATGTGCATGACTTCGAAAATTCTTTTTCCTCTGTGCAGGTAAAGCTGAACCTTTCGCTACTGAAAGACATCACCGACGATATCGACTTCTGCTTCAAGCTGGCCAAGGAGGAATCGGTTATCATCCTTCCTGGTATGATACCTAGTGGCAGAACCCGATCTATTTGTGCGTATCTATCGCAATGTTGCAGATCCATCTTTAGTTTGAAAGACCATTATGATCCTTGGGTACTTAACTTATTTGCGATTGAAGGACGGAAACCGTTCTTTTCATAGATAGTTTTGAAACCCTTCAACTTTCGTAGCTCTTACTCGAAATTTCACACGTATCAGAGAAGAAAATCTGCCTTTGGAAGTGAATTGACATTCTAGCTTATGGTATTTGCCCTCTGCAAGAACTTCATCTCACAGAACCTAGGAGCCGAACCGTGTTACAGCGAAGCAGAATCATTGACGACATTGAAATTCTCTGTTTCACAGGACTTGCCGTGGGCTTGAAAGATTGGGTGCGCATCACTTTCGCGGCCGATCCGTCATCTCTCGAAGAAGGCCTTGGAAGGATCAAGTCGTTCTGCCAGCGACATGCTAAGCAAGTACAAAAACAGTGAAGGACAAGACAGCAAGCAGATCAGAAGATCTAAATACACCAAAACCGCGAGTTTAGGGAGATGAAAGGGTTCTCGATCTCCCTCATGTCCATAGCTGAAATATATACGATCAACTGTTCAATGTGTTTGAGACTAGTGAATCTCACGTGTTCATATCAAATTTATACATGCCGGCCTTATCGGGCATTAGATCTATGAAAAGGGGTAATGGACCTATATTTTAACCCATGTATGATAGGCTAAGTTAATGTAATAGTTAATTATATTCGGTAAATAGGTCATAAATGAATTTAAACATAATATATGTGTTAAGTTGATCATAAATGGGTTTATAACTTGCTTAGACTCAACTTACCTTTATGACTCTCTCTTCATTCTCTCTCGTTCTCACTCGATCTCGTGTACACTATAAGTTTTTCCTAAATTTGGTTAAATATTGAAGTGTTTTAGTAATACGGATCGAGTGTTCGTAACTAGATTTGCATTACATGTAAATGGATCAAAACGGGTTAAATGGATCTATTTGAGTGAGAACATTTTCAACTTGATCCAATGCACCTGTTTGACTAGTCTATCGGTCATTTAAGTTTACCCGTCTGGTTGTTTGGTTCGGCGTCGTTGTCCATTCAGGTCCTTGGGCATGATCTGAACAAGAAACCGCTCAAACACCCGACAGAGTTGAAAGCAATCAAGTTGAGCAGTGCACGAAATCTACTTAAGAAGTCACTTTCTTGGTTTGCTTAGATGGCATTTTCTACGGAAAGAAGAAAATATTGCTTAGATGGGTTTATAAATTTCTTAGACTCAATTTATTTTTATGATTCTCTCTTCATCCTCTTGTGCTCTCACTCACCTCAGTTTATATATGAGTTTTCCTAAATTTGGTTAAATATGGAAATGTCTTAGCAATACGAATCGAACATTGATAATTAAATTTGTATTACATAGAAATAGGTCAAAATGAGTTAAATTGATCTATTTGAGTAGGATTATTTTCAACCCGATCCAATGCACCTGTTTGACGAGTCTATCGGCATTGTTGTCCATTTAGGTCTTTGCGCATGATCTAAACAAGAAATCGCTCAACACAAGACAGAGTTGAAAGCAATCGTGTTGAGGGGTGCACGTAATCCACTTAAGAAGTCACTTTCTTGGTTGCTTAGACGGTGATTTCTTCTCAAAGAAGGCTATGAGAATTACAAGATAAAAGGACTACTAGCACTTCGATCGAAAAGAAAACAAAAAGACTAGCCCACCTAACGAAGCAATAAAGATTAAGCGATCTCACGATAAAAATAGAGATAATAACACAAGTGGGACATATACTTTGATATAAACGTGTAATGTTGTTTCTGAATTTTTAATTTATTTAATACGGTCAATGAATTATTGATAAATATTTGATGTAATTCTTAGACAATATGAAAATATTTGAAAGTTCGTGAACCTTATTGAATAAATTAAAAATGTAAGGACGATATTGCATGTTAGATTAAAAGTTCATGAATCTTTTATGCCATTTCCTCTTCTTCTACTGAATGCAGACAAATGGGGTTTCCCTTCTCTGCCATCCCTCCCTCTTCATCGCTTCATCACTGTTCCTTTACTCTCCTCTTCTTAAGGCAACCGTTGTTCATGCGGTGGCGCGACTCAGATGTTTCAAGAAGTCCCCGAAACCGTGCTTCAATCGGCGAAGAACTTCTGATGGGATGGACTTGCATCTTGAAACGTTAAGTGTTAGTGCGATCATGATGTCGACGAACACTCTCTCCCCTTTTACGTAATGCTCCCCCACTAAACACTCGCTGGGAGCACTGCATATAACACAAGATCGAGTCACCCAATCCCGTCGTTTTGCGTTCGATTCCAGCATTTTCAGTATTCTCTCCAACTGCGCAAAGACAGAGTGGTGGAGCAGCTGACTTTTTTGGACTGTACCCATTTGAAAATCTGCACGGCAAAGTGCGTGTAATTGGCCTTTCACCACCCCCGTTCTCTCCATCGCCTGTCGGTGTGTTGCTTTCCCGTCTATCCCGTCTTTCGCTCTCGCTCTAGTCCCGTTGACGCGCCATGGATTCTTGCGACACTTCCACTGACAAGAGATCAGGTAATTGAGTCCATGGTCATTGCCATTTGTTTCTCCTTCTGGTGGTGTCTGTTGTTCGTGCAAAGTTTCGAACTCTTTTTTTCTTTTTGTTGGGTGTAGATGCTTCGGAGATTGGAGATGCTTGTGACTCCAAAGTTCGTGTGTTCTCGTCATCATCCGAGGTAAAACCCATCACCATCATCCTGGTTTTCAGTCATGTGCATGCGCACAAGTGTTTTGAGTTACGGTGCTGGTGAATGGAACGAAATCTCAACTGGATAGGCAATTATGATTGATTTCCCTGCTTTATAATGAATTGCCAAAAGCTTCGATCGACCTGATGATGGGATTAGTTCGAGGATGTTCAGTTTTTGGCCCAGACAATTCTAGGCAGGACTTGTTCTTCCAGGCAATAATAGCTGAATGAATCCGCAGTGCCTTGCAATGTTCAATTTGGGGATGAGATGTTAATAGCAGGAAGGTCAAGCGTTCGAAGAATCTGATGATAGCACGATGGTTTCTTTTCCTTGGCTATGTACTCGGATCCAAAGTTAAAGTTACCGAAATTTTGCATAGATCTCCATTGAATGCGGTTGACCCTCTTACAATGATTTCCTGTTCAAACTGAACTTCTTGTTTTCTTGAAGTGTAGTAGTGTCAATGAACTGCCTCTGACCTTGTTTATCCTATATCATTTGTCAATTTTTATCGGTATTTCTATCAGCTGCTTGACAAGCTGCACGAGAAGTGGAGTTCAGTGAAAAAGCAGCCGTACCCTGCGATGTATTCAAGCGTTTTTGGCGGAATAATACTCGATCCAACTATGATGGTCATACCAATTGATGATCACATGGTTCATAGAGGTCACGGCGTGTTTGATTCGGCAATCATCTTGGATGGGTAAGAAATGGTTATGGTTTGGAGCACAAATAATATTGATAAAAATGCTTTGATCCCGAGAGACAAACTTTTCAATTTTGCAGAGAAAGTCTAGTTACATGTATATTGTCTTGTTGGCTGCAGAAACCTCTATGAACTGGATGTCCATTTGGATCGCTTCCTTAGATCAGCATCAAAGGCAAAAATCTTCTCTCCTTTCCCTCAGTCAACCCTCCGAAGCATTCTCATTCAATTGACTGTGGCGTCACAATGCAAGAAAGGAACTCTGAGATACTGGTTAAGTGCTGGCCCTGGGGATTTTCTGCTCTCACCTGCCGGTTGCGCGACCTCTGCTTTTTATGCTGTGGTCATCGACAAGAACTTCTCTCAATGCAAAGAGGGAGTGAAAGTCGTAACTTCCACGATCCCAATGAAGTCACCATGAAAGAGTGTGAACTACCTACCAAACGTGCTTTCCAAATTGGAAGCTGAAGAGCAGGGAGCATTCGCTTCTATTTGGGTTGATGACGAAGGCTATATTGCAGAAGGACCGACCGTGAATGTGGCTTTTGGAACGCACGAGAAAGAGCTGATCTTTCCCGTGTTTGATAAGATCCTCAGCGGGTGCACTGTCAAAAGGCTACTTCAGCTGTTTCCGAAACTGGCCGGGCAGGGACTGCTCAAGAGTGTGAAAACTGCCAATCTCACTGTGGAGGAAGCCAAAGGCGCAGCCGAGATGATGTATGTGGGAAGCACCCTTCCTCTGTTGCCGATAATCATGTGGGATGACCAACCAATTGGAGATGGCAAATTCTGTTCTCCTGATTACCTTGTCAATCTTCAACTTTTCTTTTGGCAAATACCATGAAGATAAAACATGAAGTCCTTTGATTGCATATCATAAATTGTACTGGGTGGACTTTAAAGGTTTGTGCACTGCTGACCTGCCCTCATCAGTCACCGAAGGTTTCGAGAACTTCAGACAAGCCATCCTAAGAAATGAGATAACTCCATGGATGAATGAGACCCTTTCTCGAATACCGTTTTGGTTAACAGATTATACTTTGTGTTCATTGCAGGGAAGGTGGGAGAATTAACAATCGCACTTTCTGATCTGATTTGGGAAGACATGGTGGCCGGTCCGGAAACACAGAGGTTATGCGTTCCGTACGCGTAGAGAACCTCCTTTTTATCCGATCTCGGAGGCAAACTCGAGATTGTTAAATCCTTTGATTAGCCTTCTTGCTGCAATTTAAGGAGAGCTTTAAGTGGCAAATAAAAGATTGGATAGCTCTCCCTCTAAAATTACTAAATAATTTTTCCTTCTTTCTCGGCTCGCATTATTTCCGCCCCTCAAATAGCTTCGACGCACAATGAAATTTAAATGGTCCAAAATAGCCCTCGCTAGGATTTCATTACTAGTGAGATTGATGAAAGAAGAAAAATTTAGCTTTAATGTAGATCATTCAATGTGATGATTTTATCAACCGTTATTAAGATATTGTTTCTTCTTCATTTATGCTCAAATCGCAGAAATTTACGGGTTCATTGCCTTTTTACGAGAATCATCTAATATTCAAGAATATTAGGAAATTTAATGTTCGCGATTCTAATTAAAAGAACGTTAATAAAGTAAATTTATTTACAATGTCACTCTAAAGTTTAATTTGTAATCACTCTTTGTAATATACAATTCTTTAGTTCAAGTGTTTTTAGGGGAATTCTTTGGTTAAAGTTGATATTGTTGTATTAATCAATAAAGATTACTGACAATGTTCAAACTCTTTACAAAATCCATTTAGAGAAATTAGTTGAGCACATTAGTAACCAGAAGAGAAGAAATAAAATTTGTATAGAAATGAAAGGAAAATATCAGAAGGTGGTGAAATATATATCATTGTTTCGATTAATACGGATAGTCTTGTATTTTCATAACGACTTAGTTTTCTTGAGGTTTTTCGTCAACTTAATAAGGCGGGGAGCGTTATAGGCGTTGAGAGTGTGGAAATAGCATGAGCCCATTTTATGTTACCAATAAGGACAATATTCGCAATACGGAATCGATTATCGAATTGTACTCAAATGAAACTATTCATTTCTTTTTTAAGCAAATGGAAAATTAACATAACCTTCACATCGTCATCTCTGCACCACTCTAGATGACCACTTGCAAGGCTATGGAGACAGGTGAAAGTGCCGTTTAACATTCTACATTTAATGTGTTAAAAGATTAGATTAGACAGATAACCTTTTTGACGAAATCTCAATCTACATCTCATTCTAATAGAAAATCCACAAAACTAGAGCTAAGTAGCGAAGGAATGCGTTCATAGAGCGTGGTCTAACAAAACATTGATGATGCCCGTAATTATGGAAATGAACAAGTCGAAGTGGTGAATGCATTGAGAGATCTTCTTCTATTGTCTACAAGCAAAGCACTTCGCCTTGAGGTGATAATCCGGATGAAAGTTTTGAAAATTGTGTCAAAAATAATCTAATAGGATTCTTAAATGGCACGCGACCGAAAAGTGCAAAAAAAGTATAAAAAGAAAAAGGAAAAAACTCGACATTTCATAATTCTTAATTGTATAATTTCACTTTGACTTTTCAATAAGGCACGAGAGATAAAATGGACCACTAGTATTTAGGGCGAAATTCATCAAAAATCCCAAACTATACTCGTTGTGACATATTTTTCCCTAAACTTTTTTGATTTCAATTAGATATGTCCACGTTTTGATTATTGAAGGGCAAGCATTCTAATTTACGTTTGATGGCTCAAACTGATATCACGACGCAATTCAAGCCTCAAAGTGAAAACTATTTTGCGGAACGAAACAGTTGAATATGCAGAGAAATAGATGTTTCTTCGTAGGTAATGTATTTCACAAGGTAAATTTAGGCAAAAGAACAGCAGAGATGCATATTTAAGCATACTGAGGGAGACATGCAATGCCTTCTCCTACTCATTCCCAAGTTATCACCTTAAACCTCTACATGAGGTTAGGCCTCTCTTCTTTCCTGTGCCAATTGTGAGTTCGGACCTTTTGAAAAATCCAACAACTTGTGTTCCTTATCTTTTCCATTGCTTATTTTGCCAGGCGGCGGCTCCTCAAATCATTGAGAGAACCGACGAGGCTTTCTTCGAGAAAACCGACGACACGCTGAGACAGACTGCAGATATTTATTGCAGCCGGATCGGCGAGATTCCCTGCCTTACTTGTTCTGATGAACCTAAGGGATCTATGGCTATGATGGTGAGGCCAATTTCTTAGATGCTCTTACATAGCTAATAAATAAATTCTTAATGCTGCTGAACGCGCATGACTTGGAAAATTCTTTTTCCTCTGGGCAGGTAAAGCTGAACCTTTCGCTAATGAAAGACATCACCGACGATATCGACTTCTGCTTCAAGCTGGCCAAGGAGGAACCGGTTATCATCCTTCCAGGTATGATACCTAATGGCAGAACCCGATCTATTTGTGCACATCCGTCGCAATATTGCAGATCCATGTTTAGTTTGAAAGATCATTATGGTCCTTGGTTCCTTAAACTTACTCATTTGCGATTGAAGGATGAAAACTGTTCTTTTCCTAGATAGTTTTGAGACCCTACAACTTTTTGAAGCTCTTACTCGAAATTTTCAAACATACCAGAAGAGAAAATCTGTCTTTGGAAGTGCATTGATATATTAGCTTATGGTTTGTGACCTCTGCAAGAAATTCATCTCACATAGACTAGGAGCCGAACTGTGTTACGGCGAAGCAGAACCATGGACGACATGGAAATTCTCTGTTTTCGCAGGACTTGCCTTGGGCTTGAAAGATTGGGTCCGCATCACTTTCGCGGCCGATCCATCATCCCTTGAAGAAGGCCTTGGAAGGATCAAGTCGTTCTGCCAGCGATATGCCAAGCAAGTATAAAAACAGCGAAGGACAAGACAGCAAGCAGATCAGAAGATCTAAGTACGCTAAAGCCGCGAGTTTAAGGAGATGAAAGGGTTCTCGATCTCCCTCGTGTCTATAGCCGAAGTATATGGGATCAACAGTTACAATGTGTATGAGACTAGTGAATCTCACATGTTCATATCAAATTTATACATGGCGGCACTATTGGACATTAAGTTATCGCTCTGATTGTTTGGTTCGACATCGTTGTCCATCAGGTCGTTGAGCAATGATCCAGAACAAGAAATCGCTCAACCCTGACAGAGTTGAAAGCAATCATGTTGAGCAGTGCACTTAATCAACTTAAGAAGCCACTTTCTTGGTCTGTTTTGATAGTATTTTCTACTTAAAGAAGGCTCTAAGATTACAAGATAAAAGGACAACAACCACCTTGACCCGAAATAAAAAAACATAGAGATAATAACACAAATGGGACATGAACTTTGATCCAATGTGTAACATCGTCCCCGAACTTTTAATTTATTTAATTCGGTTATTAAACTTTGGTCTAATGTTCAATGTTATTCATGAATTTTCATTCTGTTTAATGCGGTTTCTGAACTATTGATAAATATTCAATATAATTATTAGATTATATGAAAATGTTTAAAAGTTTATGGATCGCATTTGATATTGAATCAAAGTTTATGGACCACATTGAATAAAATAAAATTTACGGACAATATCAATTGAACCATGATTTACGGATCGCAATAAATAAATTAAAAATTTAGAAATAATATTGCATATTAAATTAAAAATTCAGAAATCATTTATGCCATTTGCCTTGGAAAGAGACTCTTTTTAGTCCTTTGTGCTTGTTTTCTTCATCGGCCACTTGGGGCGCGCATGAAATCATTTCTATTTCTCTATTTTTCCTTTTTTCTGTTCTCAGGAACAGGTTTGGAACAGAAATCTGTTTGTTAACGCAATTTCATTTTTTTAATTTTTGAAACAAATTTCTATTCCAGAAATAGGTTTGGAATAGAAATCAGAAGTAAAAAAAAATTACTTTTCCATTTCTGGAACAAAAATAAGAAATAAAAACTTTTTTTATCACTCGCCATCGCTACTAGTCGGTCATCCTCTTGCCGCTCGCTATTGCCACCGGCCGCTTCCCGCCACCGTTGGTCGCCTCTTGTCGTCGGCCGCCTCCCGCCATCGGCCGCCTACCGCCGGTTGCCTCCTGCTGTCGGCACCCTTCGCCGATCACCTCCTCCCATCGCCATCTTCCGTTGTTCGCCGCCGCCCAACGCTGGCCACAACCCACCCGTCGCCGCCTCCCGTGTCCTTCACCGCCACCTGCTGCCCGCCTCCTGCCGCCCGCCTCTTGCCGCCGACCACCATCCTCCGCCACCTGACGTCAGCCGCCACCTACCACCGGCTGCCGTCCTTCGTTGTCCGATTGCCCAACGCCGGCCGCCTTCAATCGCCCTCCACCGTCGGCCACCTCCCGAGTTGCCAGAGGCCACCCACCACCAATTGCCGTCCTTTGCTGCCAGCCGTCGTGCTCCACTGCCCGATGCTGACCGCCGTGGACCGCCATGCTCCACCACTCGACGTCAGTCGCCGCTCGATGCAGATCGTCTCTTGCCATCGGCCACCGTACTCCGCCGGCCAGCCAGAAGAGAGAAATTTTGTGTCGTTATCAAATACGTATTTTTACTTAGAAATTGATCTACGGAATAGAAATAGAAAAATCAATTTCTGATTAGAAATTGATTTCTAAAGTAGAAATGTTAACATGTCTGCTCTTGGCGACGGCAACAAATGACAAACACAAATCGCTCCCCCCTTTATGCCGTCCCGACATTCGTCCTGTTCGGAGTCCTTTTCTTCTCCTGAATCCAGACAAAATGGGGTTTCCCTTCTCTGCCATCCGTCCCTCTTCATCACTCCCCTTAATGCAACTGTTGCTCATGCGGTGGCGCGATTCAGACATTTCAGAAGAAGTCTCTGAAGCGCGCTTCAATCGGCGAAGAACCTTTTTTTATGGGAAGGATTTTCATCTCGAGACGTTAGTGTTAGTGCGATCATGATCTTGATGAACACTCTCTCCCCCTTACGTAATGCCCCCCCACTAAACACTCGCTAAAACACAGCATATAAAACAAGATCGAGTCACCTAATCCTGTCTTCTTGCGTTCGATTGGAGCATTTTCGGTATCCTCTCCAATCGCGCAAAGACAGAGGTGGAGCAGCTGACTTTTTGGACTGTACCCATTTGGAAAAATGCACAGCAAAGTGCGTATAATTGGGCTTTCATCGCCCCCATTCTCTCCATCGCCTTTCGGTGTTTCCCTTTCCTGTCTATCCCGTCTGACACCCTCGCTCTCAGTCCCGTTGACGCCATGGATTCTTGCGACTCTTCCACTGCCAAGAGATCAGGTGACTGAGTCTATGGTCTTTGCCATTTGTTTTTTACTTCTGGTGTCTGCTGTTCGGAAAGTTTCGAACTCTCATGTTCTTTTTGTTGGGGTGTAGATGCTTCAGAGATTGGCAATGCTTGTGATTCCAAAGTTCATGTGTTCTCGTCATCATCCGAGGTAAAAACCCATCATGATATATTTCCCTTGGTCCTGGCTTTCCGCGCTTTATCCTGGTTTCCAGTCATGTGCATGTGCAATAGTGTTTTGAGTCACGGTGCTGATGAATGGAACAAGATCACAACTGGATAGGCAATTATAATTGATTTCCCTGCTTTTTAATGAATTGCCAAAAGCTTCGATCGACCTGATGATGGGATTAGTTCGAGGATGTTCAGTTTTTGGCCCAGACAATTCTAGGCAGGACATGTTCTTCCAGGCAATAATAGCTGAATGAATCCGTAGTGCCTTGCAATGGTCAATTTGGGGATGAGAAGTTAATAGCAGGAAGGTCGAGTGTTTGAAGAATCTGATGATAAGGCGATGGTTTACTTTCCTCGGCTATGTACTAGGATGCAAAGTCAAAGCTACCGAAATTTTGCATAGATATCCTTTGAATGCGGTTGACCCTCTTGCGAACTGACTTCTGCCCTAGGAAAAGATTTGCACTCTGAAGAAAATTTGCTCGGCTTTCAAATGGTCTCCCACCATTATTTCGTTTTTCCAGCTAGATGATACTGCACCATGAATCCAGCGATGTAGGAGGCATCTCTCACAATGATTACCTGTTCAAACGAAACTTCTTGTTTTCTTGAAGTGTGGAAGTGTCAATGAACTGCCTCTGACCTTGTTTGTCCTATATCATGTGTCGGTTTTATCGGTATTTCTATCAGCTGCTTGACAAGCTGCATGAGAAGTGGAGTTTGGTGAAAAAGCAGCCGTACCCTGCAATGTATTCAAGCGTTTTCGGTGGAATAATACTCGATCCAGCTATGATGGTCATACCAATTGATGATCACATGGTTCACAGAGGTCATGGTGTGTTTGATACAGCAATCATTTTGGATGGGTAAGCAAGGGTTATTGTTTGGAGCACAAATATTATTGATACAAATGCATTTTTCCAATTTCGCAGAGAAAGTCTAGCTACATGTATATTGTCTTGTTGGCTGCAGATACCTCTATGAACTGGATGTCCATTTGGATCGCTTCCTTAGATCAGCATCAAAGGCAAAAATCTCCTCTCCTTTCCCTCAGTCAACCCTCCGAAGCATTCTCATACAATTGACTGTGGCGTCACAATGCAAGAAAGGAACTCTGAGATACTGGTTAAGTGCTGGCCCTGGGGATTTTCTGCTCTCACCTGCCGGTTGCCCGA
Source organism: Syzygium malaccense (assembly GCA_031216405.1). Taxonomy (NCBI): domain Eukaryota; kingdom Viridiplantae; phylum Streptophyta; class Magnoliopsida; order Myrtales; family Myrtaceae; genus Syzygium; species Syzygium malaccense. The sequence continues at coordinate 2,449,014 of CM062258.1, read as the reverse complement.
CCTCTGCTTTCTATGCTGTGGTCATCGATGAGGACTTCTCTCAATGCAAAGAGGGAGTGAAAGTCATAACTTCCACGATCCCTATGAAGTCACCTCAATTCGCTACCATGAAGAATGTGAACTACCTACCAAACGTGCTTTCCAAATTGGAAGCTGAAGAGCAGGGAGCATTTGCTTCTATTTGGGTCGACGAGGAAGGTTATATTGCAGAAGGACCGAACGTGAATGTGGCTTTTGTAACGCACGAGAAAGAGCTGATCTTGCCCGTGTTTGACAAGGTCCTCAGCGGGTGCACCGCCAAAAGGCTTCTTCAGCTGGCTCCAAAACTGGTCGAGCAGGGACTGCTCAAGAGTGTGAAAACTGCCAATCTCACTGTGGAGGAAGCCAAAGGCGCAGCCGAGATGATGTATGTGGGAAGCACCCTTCCTCTGTTGCCGATAATCATGTGGGATGACGAACCTATTGGAGATGGTAAATTCTGTTCTCCTGATAACCTTGCCAATCTTCAACTTTTCTTTTGGCGAATACTACGAAGATAAAACATGAAGTCCTTTGATTGCATATCATAAATTGTACTGGCTGGACTTTAAAGGTTTGTGCACTGCTGGCCTGCCCTCATCAGTCACCGAAGGTTTTGACAACTTCAGACAAGCCATCCTAAGAAATGAGATAACTTCACGGATGAATGAGACCCTTTCTCTAATACTGTTTTGGTTGACAGATTATAGTTTGTGTTCATTGCAGGGAACGTGGGAGAATTAACAATGGCACTTTCGGATCTGCTGTGGGAAGACATGGTGGCCGGTCCGGAAACACAGAGGTTGCCCGTTCCGTACGCGTAGAGTACCTCCATTTTATCCGATCTCGGAGGCGGACTCGAGATTGTTAAATCCTTTGATTAACCTTCTTGCTGCAATTTAAGGAGAGCTTTCTGTTTCATATTCTCCTTTTTCTTGTGTTTAGTGGCAAATAAAAGATTCGATAGCTCTCCCCCTAAAATTACTAAATAATTTTTCCTTCTTTCTCGGCTCGCATTATTTCTGCCCCTCAAATAGCTTCGATGCGCAATGAAATTTAAATGGTCCAAAATAGCCCTCGCTAGGATTTCATTATTAGTGAGATTGATGAAAGAAGAAAAATTTAGCTTTAATGTAGATCAATCAATGTGATGATTTTATCAACCGTTATTAAGATATTGTTTCTTCTTCTTTTATGCTCAAATCGCAGAAATTTTCGGGTTCATTGCTTTTTTACGAGAATCATCTAACATTCAAGTATATTAGGAAATTTATTGTTTGGGATTCTAATTAAAAGAACATTAATAAAGTAAATTTATTTACATTGTCACTCTAAAGTTTAATTTGTAATAACTCCTTGTAATATACAATTCTTTAGTTTGAGCTTTTTTAGGGGCATTCTTTGGTTAAAGTTAATATTGTTGTATTAATCAACAAAGATTACTGTCAATGTTCAAACTCATTACAAAAATCCATTTAGAGAAATCAGTTGAGCACATTAGTAACCAGAAGAGACGAAATAAAATTTGTATAGAAATGAAAGGAAAATATCAGAAGGCGATGAAATATATATCATTGTTTCGATTAATACGGATAATCTTGTATGTTCATAACAACTTGAAACTTTTGTACTTTCAATAAATGGTAAATTTTGCCCTTTCCATTGGCGGTTTTGATTAATTAATCTTGTTGAGTTTATTTTCGTCAACTCAATAAGGTAGGGTGCATAGGCATTTAGGCTCCGTTCGTTTCCGGAAAAATATTTTTCTGAAAAATATTTTTCGCGTTTTCCGATGTTCAGGGGCGAAAAATATTTTCCATAGGAAAACATTTTCCTTCTTCACCCCCAAATCCTTTATTGTTTTGAGGAAAATGATTTCCTCTTTTCACAAAGAGGAAATCATTTTCCCCCAAAGTGAAAGCAAAATTGGCTATGGGAGGGAAAATGTTTTCCGTGGGAGAGGAAGTTGATCGTCGATCACCGCCGCCGGTCGCTGCCCGCCGCTGCCAGTCGCCGCCACCGGTCGCCGGCCCCCCATCACCGCCCGCCGGCCGCCGCCGACCGCCGCCAACCGCCGCCGATTGTCGATCGCTGCAGCCAGATCGGCGGTCGCCGAATACCAGAAAATATTTTCCAAAACTTTTTTAAATTTTAGCCGAATATTAGAAAATTGTGTTCCAGGAAAATATTTTTCAGGAAAATGACTTTCGAGAAAATATTTTTTAAAAGGAGAATATTTTCCGCCAAACGAACAGTCTTAGAGTCTTAGAGTGTGAAAATAGCGTAAGCCTATTTTATTTTACCGATATAGATAATATTCGCAATACAGAATCGATTATCAAATTATACTCAAATGCAACTATTCATCTCTTTTTTAAGCAAACGGGAAATTAACATGACCTTCACATCGTCGTCGCCGCACCAATCTAGATGAACGCTTGCAAGGCTATGGAGATAGGTGAAAGCGTGGTTTAACATTCTACGTTCAATGTGTTGAGATTAGATTAGATGGGATGACCTTTTTTTAACGAAATCTCAATTGGCATCCCATTCTAATAGAAAATCCACGAAGCTAGCTAAGCAGCGAGCGAATACGCTCAAAGAGGGTGATCTAACATAACATTGATGATGCCCATAATTATGGGTAATCACAAGTCGGAAATGCACCGCGAGATCTTCTTTCTATTACCTACGATCAAAGAACTTTGCCGCGAGTTGATAATCCAGATGAAAGTTTTCAAAATCGCGTCTAAAAATCCGAACAAGATTCTTAAATGGCACGCTGCCGAAAAGTTTTAGGAAAAGGTCAAAAAAAAGAAAACAGAAAAAATCTCAACATTTCATAATTCTTAATTGTATAATTTTCATTTTGACTTTTCAATATTGCACGGGGAGATAAAATGGACTAATAGTATCGAGGGCAAAAGTCGCCAAAAATTTCAAACTATACCTTTTGCAACACATCCATCCTAAACATTTCTCCACAACACCAAAAATAATAAATTTATACATATATGATAAATTTACCCTTCTTCACACTTTCGTCAACGAGTATTGTAAAAAATCTGACTACGCGGTGTTGATACGACGCCCATGTGATTTAAGTAAAATAAACTGAAAAATCATTTGATGGAGAATAAATGTGCCACGTAGTTACAAATTTGAAATTTTTCACGAGAAAAAATTTAGGGTACATATATTATTGGGGTTTTTTTATGTCACGAAAAAAAAGTCGTAATTTGAAATTTTTTGAGTGGCTTTTTTTTGTTCCTTAAGGCCTAAGATTTGATTAAAAGTGGTGGGCCATTTTCCTAATAAAGGAGGGAAAAAAGGGCAAAAAAATAGCGCTTTATCGCACCGAGACTCGCGCTTCCAAGTTAGACCCAGCACGCTCGCTCGCTCGCACGAAAGCGAGGCGCAGCGGGAGAAATCTCCAAAGGAGGTTGGCGAATGAAGTATCGATCGGTCACATCGGTCACATCGCACGCACGCATCACTTCGTTCGGCCGCAGATTAGGGTTCACTATCTCGTCACCACCACCGACCAAACAAACGCTCCCTCTCTCTCTCTCTCTCTCTCTCTCTCTCTTTCCATGGCGACGTCACCACCCGAGGAGACCCCGCAGCCGCCGCCGCCGCCGCCGCCGCAGGAGGACCCACCGCCGGCCGCGGCCGGCGCGGCGAAGCCGGGCCTGAGGAAGCCCGTGTTCACCAAGGTGGACCAGCTGAAGCCCGGCACCAACGGCCACACCCTGACCGTCAAGGTGCTCGAATCCAACCCGGTTTCCTCCCAGCTCCGCCACGCCCGCATCGCCGAGTGCCTCATCGGGGACGAGACCGGCACCATCGTCTTCACCGCCCGTAACGATCAAGGTCTCGGCTTTTCCTTCCTCTCCTCCTCCTCCTCCTCCTTTTCGAGCCTGCATTTAGGTCTCCTCTTTTTATATGCTCGCGGGTCATTCCGTACACTTTTTTTTTTTGGCCTCTCTCGCGCGGTTGCTTCGATTTGACTGGGGATGTTAGATTTGAGGCTCGGCTGCTGGAATTTAGTGCATTTTGAAGTGTTTGGAGCAGAACTCGTGTTTCAAGCCATGAAGAATTAGCATTGTTGTGATCATTGCCCCCCTGAGGTTGAGACACCTTCCGTCTGTTGGTTCGTTTTGACATGTAACCGAGGAGATCTTCGCCTTTGGGGTGTTTCATTGGCGATGGGAGAAGAAACTTCTAGATCGTGCGGCAGAGGAAATTGAATCAAGAGAAAGGTGGAGAAATGCACGCGCATTTGTTTGATTGTGAAATGTAATGGGAGGGGACGGATTTTTTGTTCGGTTGGACAGCTTGATCTTCCCGCTTTGCGAGGCCCCGGGGTGCCATTGTGCCGTTTGTTGATTGCTTAACCGGAAGAACCTTTCCGTGCTACTACTATCCGTAAATTAGTAAGGAACTTTCCCACGCGTTGTGAGATACTCGTGTATGTTTGATCTTCTCTAGCTTTGTCCTAATGATGGACCTAAGGGAAGCGAGTGCTTCGAGCACAAGGTGTCTGAAAATGAAGATCTGTGAGACCATGTGGCATGTCTTCCCTAAGTTGAGCAAACGAGGAAGCCAAAACCATTCTATTCGAATTTGATGTGATTGATTGGATACGATTGTTTTGCCTTCGCAGATTGTGTGCGGCCTACACGGGCTTGCATGTTAATGTACTGGTTGGCCCTGGCCATGGTGTGTTGAGTCTGGGCAAGAATTTTTCTCGTGTGTGGAAAGATTTATTTATTATTATTGAGCTAAATGGAGTATGCTAATGGACTTATTTGATAGTTAAGTTTTCTAGGTCACTAGAAAAATGATCTAGGAGTGGTGTAATATCATTTTCCAATAGTTTCCATGTTTTGAAAGAAATAGAAACCTAGCATGAGGGAGACTTTCCCTTCTGATTCTCTCTATTTCCTTCCATTTCTCTTCTTCTATTTACTTAAACTGCTAGCTGCAGCAGATACTTTTTTGTGTCTGGTTTCTTGACTTTCTTTGATTCCTTCTGTGTTATTTTTGTGCTGAATTCCATGGGAACGTGACTTAATCGATTGCTTAACAGGGTTGCTTTTAATGCTTTCCTGCTACTTGATCATGCATCTTCTGATACGCATGAACTTAAGTACATATATCCTTTTTCTCTAGGAGATTATGTGGTGCATCCGTTTTGGAATGCTTTTCCTTGGGGATCCCTTGTAAGACCACAAATCATAATGTTCTGTGCAGTCCAGCAGTTAGTCTCCATATGATGGCTCTGCAATCTTTACCTGAATATCAGAAATATGAAGTTTGATTGGTGAAAGTTCGGCACATTTTATTAGTACTGGGAAGTGGGCTTAACAAACTGTTTCTTGGATATTTGAGTGAGACCGGCATATAAACTTAGCAACAATGAAAAGAAGAGATTGGTGTGTTTTTCTCATGGCTCTGGCCAATGTTAATAAGTCCTGACATTGAGCGAGCTAATTAAAAGTTGTGATTTTTTTTTTGTCAATGACTTTGTTGCAATTTTAGCTGCTCTACTGTGGATGCTTTCTTAGTGTCCGATTTTATTGATCACTTTTCTGATTCAGCATGGCTTTGTTTTCACTAGAAAAGTTAATGATTTACTTCTGAGGATCTCTGTTGTTGCTTGGTTTCCAGTGAATCTCTCTGTTTGACAATTTCCAATCGATCTTCTGATGACATTGCTAAAGCTTATATGTATGACCAGGGGACATGATATAAATCCATCTTATTTAATATAAGTAATCCTACCCCTTCTTAGTGAGTTCCTAACATATTTATCATATGTACAGTTGATCTGTTGAAGGCTGGTGCTACTGTGATTTTGCGCAATGCAAAGATCGATATGTTTAAGGGTTCGATGAGGCTAGCAGTTGATAAATGGGGTCGTGTCGAAGTCACAGAACCTGCCGATTTCACAGTAAAGGAGGACAACAATCTCTCCATGATCGAATATGAGCTGGTAAATGTCACGGACGAGTAGTTGATATCTGTTTCCAGCATCGTCATCTCGAGCTAACGTTAACTTTAAGAATTTCTTAGGCTGTTACAGTCGGTTTGTTATTATAGTTTCCTGATATATGCCGGTACTGTTGGTATACTTTATGTCCGAGATTCTACTTTGACAAGTATGGAGTGGGAAGGTTTCTACTTTCTGGGGTCCAGGCCAGGGATATAATGGATAAACAAAAGACTTCTTCAGGTCCTGACATGGATTTTACTAGTGAATAGTTCCTTCTTTTCTTTACTCTGCGTTATGAACGATGCCCACGTAGTGCTAACCTGAATTTACATGTTTGAAATCAACAAGGTAAATGCGTTTTCGTGACGAATCCAATAATGCAATGACCAAATATCGATGGATTGAATCGAGCCATATATTTAGAAGGTTGATTATGGATTTCGGTGCAAGTATGATTAATCAAACATGCAGACATCTGTTCTTTTCCCATGATGATTGCTCAGTTATGAATTTGGGGAGTCGACGGGTAAGTGCATGAACAGATTCCTTATCATTTCCATAGAACATATGAGTTGTCCCAATATTTTAAGCCAAATCCGAAAGTTTCGGATAGACCCCAGAAGTCTGGTTAAATGCATGAATTTAGAGGTCCCAACCACCGTGGAGGGTCCGAATGACACAACGTCAACAACGCTACGTCTGTGGTGGAATACGTTGGCTTTCAATCGACAGTTTATGTATATAAAATATGTGGACACTTGATGAAGCGTCTTAGTTAATACCTGAACTGTCAGATGCATGCACTTGTCGGGTTCAATAGTATCACGGTGACCTTTTCACTTGCAATCGTTCTAATACCGTCGAGTATCGTATAGAAGTCCCACCCAAAGATAAAATAAGTTTGAAGGAATAAGCTTATTGTAATGCAATGAAATACAATGAAAATTGAACACGGGGTGCATTAGCTATTGTCTTTCTAACGCTTCATTAGACGTGTGCCTAGTCGACAGAATCACTCGAGCTTTAATACAGTGTTTGGATAATTGTGATATGTGGAGTTTGGAGTTGTAGGAATGAAGTTTTGTATGTTTTGGAAGGTGATTTGTGAACATTTCGCTCATAACCGCAACATCTTGGTTATAAAGCATTATCGTACTGAGGTGCCGTAGCTATGAACTTGTTTTTCGCCGGCGTTAGTACTCCTCGCATCGCTGCAAACTTGGCGAGTAATACGATGTTAGAGGACAAGTTCCTCCTAGTTTCTGAGCCCTACTAAAGTTGACGGACTTCTTTCATTAATGTTTTGTTTATGGGTCGACGCCTAAAGTGGAGGGGTGTGGTGGGGAATTTGCCAAATATAGAAGAGGAAGTACATGTACATTCCCAAACTTCATCACCCCTAAAATTTCTACTTCTAGAGATGGAATGAATTGATCAATGTGGGCCAAACTATGTTTACATTATCAACTCCAACTGCTTTCTAGTCAATGTTGCCCGCACAGCTTCCTGGTTCAATATGCGATCCGTCGTCCCAATTCACGTGCACAAGAGCTTGCTTCAATCTCCCATTTGATTGCCCTGCCCTTGGCTCGTCACTACAGCGAATACCATCTCTCAAATTGCTTTTCTGATCTTTCCCATAACCTGGCATGATCTCTTACCCAAAAAGCGAAAAACCCATTTGGAGAGCGCCCTCATTGATCTCTCATCTTCAACAGATATTGAAGAATCAGTCAAATTATTGCCCAACGGAAAGCTCGGTAGGTCTATAACTTCCTGTTATCTCGATACATGCACATGCAACACAACTGAATGACTCAAATCGAATACATGTAGTTATCATTCTTAGCATTATTTACTAACAACCGCCTCTTATGATTGCACATTTCTGCATGAAGTTGTGGAACGAGGATATGCGCGGGCCAATATTGAAGCTTATCCTGATAACACGCTCCAAACATAAAATAAACCACACAACCATAGCCAAAACGTAAGCAAAGTATTCCGTACCAGTTCATGCGTATGTGAATTTCACTCGTATCATCAGAAAAACATAATGCAATATAAAAAATGGGACAGGATAATGTGTTTACCCTTTCCAAGAGTAGGGCCAACCCACGTGAACAGACCAGTGACCCTCTGCTTGAACAAGTCTTCACTCCCTCTCTCTCCTCTATCTCTCTCATACCTTCGCAATTTCATATCATATTGGCTCAACTTGTGTCTCCAACCAATCCAAAACCTTATATAAAGACATCAAAAAGTGCAAAAACCCATATCCAGCTCTTAATCACACCAAGCTTCTCTTCATGTGTCGTGTCGGGTCCTAGAAGAGATGGAGTTTTTCCATGCCCATCATCACCTGAAGCCAAAACAGAAGCAGCAGCAGCAGCCATCGTCGTCCAAACAGGTCACCACGAAGAGGCTCACCACAGACCAAGTGAGACTCCTGGAGCGGAGCTTCGACTCCCACAAGAAGCTCGGCCCAGACCGCAAGCTCCAGCTCGCGGCCGAGCTCGGCGTCCCGCCCAGGCAGGTCGCCATCTGGTACCAGAACCGGCGCGCCCGGTGGCGGACGCAGACCCTCGAGCTCGACTGCAGTGCCCTGAAGCTCGAGCTCGACGGCGCGCTGGCCGAGAAGCGGAGGCTCGAGCAGGACGTCGCGTCGCTCCGCCAGGAGCTCGACAAGGCTCGGGAGATGCTCGACGCCGCTCGCGCCAACGGCCGGGACCGCAGCGAGGGTGGCAACGGCGCCGTTCCTGAGGTTCCGATGAGCAGCGTGTTCAACGAGGACGACGTGAATTGGTGCGATTGGGACGATGGCAAAAAGGTCCTGCGGATGGAGGATGGCGACGGCGACGACCTCTACGCCTGTTGGATGTTGACTAACAACGGGTCGCGCTCGGATTGAGGAGAGAGATCGATTGTCGTGTGTCCAAGTTGATCCTACTGTAATTAATGTCGGACCATACAGACCAATGTTCCCTTGATGTAATTGTACTTTCGATTCGAAAGAAAGGTCATCTTCATGTATGTTCTAACGTGAAGCTAAGTTTTTCCGCGCACTCGAAAATTTAGTCACTGTCATTTTTTCTTTCGGGGAGAATTTTTTTGGTGGGTTACAGTACAGAGGTCGCCCATCTTTAATTTTAGTTAATTTTACGCATAGTGATGTCTATAACTTACAACTCGCCAATCATGTATACGATTGATGGAAATTTCTTTCAACATTAGACGAGGAAAATATAGCTCTTGTTAGTTTTTGTTTTTTTCACGAGTCAAGATATTCAATACATACATACATATATATATATGGGTTAATGTCACAAATAACTTTAAATGTATATACCTATGATAAATTTACTATAAACTAATTTTAGTACACTTTTGATAAATTTACCCGTTGTCGATTTCCGTTAAATTTCAACTTCAAATTGCTGAGTTTTATGACACGTGATGGTTGATGGGTGTACTAGTTTGAGGTTTTACCCTCCATTTGTCACAGGTGTACCAGCTTGTGATTTTTCGTGATATTAATCCAATTTAATGGGAACTAACGGAGGGTTAATTTATCATAAATATACCGATTTGGGTTTTTTATGATTAAAAAATTAGTCCGTGATAAATTTATCAACATGTGTATCGGTTTAGAGTATTAACCCAGTGATCACTTGATTTTGGACACGGGCATTGATGTAATTTTGGCGATGCTAGTTGGGCCTTTTGAGAGGGGCCATAGTCGAATGACTAGCTTGGGTAAGCCTAAACTGAAAGTCATACATCAACTTGCAAAGATGAAGAGAGAAGAATATTTAGTTATCTGCAAAATTTTCTGCTCCCATCGGCTTGATGAGAAGCGAGTTGCGGTCTTCTTGCGCCTGTTGGAATCATTCCGAGTCAAGATCGGCTGTTAGCTGATCACGTGATTCGTACTCGAGGACAAGAAAACCATATGCATGCACGTCTGGAGAATGGGCTATGCTAAAGTTTTGCTAAATTGATTTAATAAGCGATGTGATAGTCTATGAGTATTTAGACAAATGAGTCGTAATCTATCATTAATAGCTCACGTGTCACTTAAAAAGCTCCGCTTGTTTTATGGAAGATTAATGATTTGAAAAATATTTCTTTAAAAATTATTATTTTTATCGTTTGAAATAATTAGTCGATGAAAAATATTTTTATTGCTTACAACAATCCTATCTCTAAATATTTTCGTGGAAAATGACAATACTTTTCGTTTATTCATTTTTGTAAATGATGTAAACGATCGATTATATGAATTTTTTTAAATTATTTATTTTTGCAAAACAGACGAATTCTTGGTACATCAACTAAGTTTTACGTTGAGCAGCTCTTGATGACTGATGACCATATGTGTCGTGCGATGGAAAAAGGTGCATCTGCCGTATGTAACTTGTACAAAATCTAGCATCCTGCTTTGACTTTCTTTTCTCATCGCAATATGTTTGGATAGGAATGCTTGTCTAAATCTAAATATATAGTTGAGGATTTATACCTCTTGGATCAAGATGATGTGTGCAAGTCAAAATCTATATGGCCAGTGTAGATATGGGATTGCTAATATATGCTCGAATTTAGGGGTATCAACTGTTCGGGTTTCCATTATATCCAAACATGTTTTTTGTACAAGTAAGCTCGTGACCTGAACAAAAAGCACTGTTCGGTTCAGATTGAGGTGCAAAAGACACTGGTGAATGACACTTTCACGGAGGCCGTTCTCTAAAAGGAAGACATTGTGAGATTTAAAGTGTTTCGACACGGTTGAGTGTCGGTACCTGAACTGAACCAAAACTGTTTAGGTACCCATTTTCTTTTATCCAGTACATAATCTCTTAATATGTTCGAATTTGAGTTCAAGTTTCGAGCTAGACCCGATTGACATTTTATAAAAGTTGAGCTTGAGCTTAAAAGTAGAGCTTGATCAAACTAGAGTAGAGTCGAGTTAGGCTGCATCTCGATCTATAGCCAAAACAAGGCCGGATATGATAGAATATAAAATCAAGGGATCTGCTATATCCTATCTATTCCGTAGCGAATCGTGGAAATAAAATCGGATATGTTCATAACTTATCATGTCAATTATTTGATAGGAACTGCATATCGGTGTAAATGAATACGAAAATACACTAATGGAAATGATAAAAATCTATCGTAATTCACTTTTAAGGAACCACAAAGGCTCAAACGGATGCGACCTCAAGCAATCAATCCATATGATTATTGTATGATCTAAATCTTTAACGGCAAAGGAGCGCATTGTAGCAATTCAAAGGCACATGGTCGACTGTGATAATAAACATAAACGGTCTACAGCAACATCGATGGGATTTTTCTAAAGCTTTGAGAGGGTAGGTTTAGAAATCTCGTTACTCCCTCATTCTTTGAGAATCGGAAAGATCTTTTTTCAAGTTTGAATTTATTTCTTTAAAATCCGAATTCTTGTGCTTTAACTTTCTTTGATTAATTTATTTTATTCCCTTCCATCATTCCTTGATTAAATTTTGCTAAATAACAAACTATACTAATATACCTGAAAGACCAATATACCCAAAATACGTAATAAGTGTAAATATTCAATGCACGTATATATAGAATAAACAGTTTAAAATATAAAGAAATACGAACATATAAATAAAAATCGGAATGAATAAAAACGAAAGTTATTGTTGTTTTGTTATTTTGAATTTTATTTTCTAATACTCGAATATAAATATAGTTTTAATTTTATTAACTCATGAATTTTGCAATTTGAGAAATATAACTTTTATACCGTGGACAAAAGAAATTCTATCCATCTTTTATCACACCCCCACATGGAATATTTTTAATTTGGGCTGTATTCTTTTTATATCCGGCTTTATCTTGTCGTGAACATGAACCAAAACACGGGAATGATAAATCATTTTATACTGAGTACCAAACATAACCTTAAATTGAGCTGAATGACGAAACGGTGCGTTTCAGGCAGCTAATGCCTGGGTTTTTTTTTCCCTCCCCTACTTCCCTCCAAAATAGCCACGTCGGAATAGGAGCGTCTTCTTCACCTTCGGACTCGTTCGAGAGGGAGCAGAGGAACCGAAGAACCTGTTCAAGACCAGCCTTCATATTCAGTAGAGAGATAGAGAGGGGCTGAGACGAACCCAAATGGCATCGACCTCGGCGGCGGCGGCGGCGCGGGCTGGTGGCGTCACCGGACGGATACGGCACGCCGCCGTGACGCTCCACGACGACAAGCAAGCACTCGTCACTGTAATTTCCCTCGATTTCCAGCAATTCTCTTCGATCGACGCGTTTCTCTACCTGCTGCGGCTTGTATTTTTCTCTTTGATTCACTGCTCGCTCACGAAAACTGTGGGCTTGCCCCGCTAGGAGTTTTTAACCCTAGAATATTTACTCATTATAGAATTAGTGGCTGTGTTAATTTCGAATCGCCGCTTCCTTTTCCCTGCTTTTTGAAGAAATTTTAGGGGTTTTCTGTGCGTTTCGGATTTTCCTTTTCCCTGCTTTTTGAAGAAATATAGGGGCTTTCTGCGCGTTTCGGATTTTCCTTGCTTTTTGAAGAGAACCCGCGTTTCGCATTTATTTTGTTTTGTGCGTTTCTCAGGAGTTTCTGAAGGCTTTCGGCATGTTAAAGGAAGTTGCTGTTGCTCTGGAGAAAGACAATCAGACTCAAAAGGTACTTTTGGATTAGGAGAATTCAGTCTGTCCATCAATTTCTAACTCCTGTCCATACATTCATCGCAGACATTTTTGGAGGACTTTTTCTTTTGGGTGCTGCAGAATGCTATGATACTATTTCTCTCGGGCATTATCTGCCGCGTTTTATGCTCCCTTTGGCTGTGAATGTAGTTTTGTCGGAAGAAGTGGGAAAAAAGTTATGATTTCGAAAAGTATTTATAAACAAGCTTGGGCATTGATGCTATGGTGCATTTGTCCCAAGTTTTTCTTTTGGCCAACCATTTAGGCAGAGTTGGCATACTGTGTCATTTAAGCAGCCTCTGCTTACAATGCAAAGTAGATTCACCGGAGTTGGTACAACTCTGTGGACGGTGGCTTTATAGATGGAGCGGGAAGTTATTTTATTGTCCCCAAACTAGCACGATGGTATATGACCTGCTGAATTGATTGCTTGACATTTGCCAGGTGGAAGAACTTGAGAATGCGGCTGTGGAGTTGCTGCAAACTTATGAAGATTGTACACATTTGTCAACAGCTATCAAATCTGTTGGTGATACATATGAGCCTGGTGCTGAGGTAGCTAATTTCTTTCTTTGGGGAACTGTTTTGCCTGCTGAAAAGTAGAGTGTAGTGTTTCCGCTTGGTGTTTTAGTCAATAAATATTTGGTTTGATGTCCAAAATGCAGCTAACTGATTTTGGTAAGCTGTTTGACAACGAGATTGCAAAGCAAAAGTCTAGTTCATCAACAGATCCACAAAACCACCCATTAATACGCCAATTTAGGGAAGCAGTATGGGTATGACTTCTACTTCTGTTACTGAACTGTCCCCTCTGGCTCTAGTATTCGTATCTTTTATGGCTATTTTCTCCTACAGCAAGACGAGGCTTTTGGATGGAAAATATCCCACCTGTCACACATTGGTTGTCATTCTGGAAAATTTGTTTTTGATAACCATGTCTTGATCATCATCTTCTGAGAGAAGTATTCTCATTGGCCTTTTTTTTTTTTTCCTATTTTGGATTTGCAGAATGTTCATCATCGTGGCCAGCCTATGCCTGGTGAAGAGCAGGATGATGTCATCATGACCAGTACCCAGGGCAACCTTTTGAATGTCGCTTGCCCATTGAGTGGAAAGCCAGTTACCGAACTGTCGGCTCCTGTTCGCGGGTACCGCACTTGCTCCCATTTTGTCAAACTGTGATGAAAATTCATGATATCATTTGATGACCGAGTCTTGCGACAAGTCTCGCTGGTCTGGATTTCCCATCTTTGAATTTTCTTTTTGATATTTGACGTGAAGTTTGGATTTTAAATTGTGGAAACTCTTGCCCTCAGGAAGGATCTCGGGTAACTTAATCCTCTACTATGATAAAGGCAAAGCATGATTAATTTTCTTACAATTAGTTGACTGGGCATTTTTGGTGAATCATTAGGCCATTATATTAATTTTCGTGTGAACTGGCTTGGGATGGATTGGTTTATTTAGAACTGCTGGACGATTTGAGCATGTTCCAAGAGTTCACTTCTGGAAACTTCCCACTCGCAGAATAAAAAAAAACTCATTTCTTGATAAACCAGTCTTTTTTCTTGGATAAGTAATGACAAACCATTCATCGTTGAAAGTGAAGTCAGTTTTTTGAATTGGGCTCAAGCGATGAAAGTAAAGGTGGACAAGGCGCAAAGGCTCAGTGTTCTTTCTAGCTCTATTTGGTTTAGCCATGCCTTATTGAAGTCCTTTATTGGATTGTCCTGGTGGTTTGTTTACCTGTTTTACTTATTGGACCAGTCTACTCTGTGCAGTGTGGAGTGCAAGCACATATATGAAAAAGAGGTTATTCTGAATCATATCAGGTCCAAGGGTGGGAACTCGAAGTGTCCTATTGGAGGTACTCAGACCGTCTTTTCAATCAAGGATTCGTTTCTTTTAAACATTCTAAAATTTTCCCTGCCCATCTCAATCTCGATCTTTACCTTCTTCACTTTCATTCCATAGAGTAACAGAAACATGTATTTTCCTTTGTCATTTGCTGCCAGCTTGCCCTAAGGTACTGTCAGCAGATAAAGTAAGTTGCGACCCTGTGTTACTTTACGAAATTGAGGAGATGCGCAAACGGAATGCCGGGACTGAAGTAGTCGAAGATTTTACCGCGCTCGGTGAAGAAGGAGATGATTGATGGAGATGATTCTAACCGTTGCTGACCAAATTATCCTGGAAAAGCAACTAGGCTTGCTAACGTTTTTTGAACTGCTAAAATAGAAACGAGTTTGTACAGAGGATGTTAAACTTAAATCCATCGCCACCTTCTGTATACTGTCCCTTGTAGTGTTTCATACTTCTTTTGTCCTCCCATGATTGTGGGTGGTATATGACAAATATGTCGGTTAACTGCCGAGGATCGTGGTTCAAGAACATAGAAAAGACTGGCCCTCTTGCCACATTGGTGTATTCTTTGTGAAAGTTTCATTCTTGCTGTTGCCCTCTCTCTCTGTAGGAAAGTGTCTCTGAAACTGTGGTCAAGAAGTGGGTACCTGCGCAAAGGCATTTTTAATTTGCTTCAAATGGAAAATTTATGTTGTTCCTTTTCTCTTTCCATTTCGGAGAACAGTTAATGGTCCATGAAGAAATTATTTAGTGTCGTTTCTGAAACCAAAGGAAATGTACTTAAAGTTATCGGATTTTTCAAAATGCAAATAGCATTGAATAATATATGATGTGATGTAAAAATTACACTTTGGGTAAATGCTGTTCAGAAAATATCAAATCCTTAAAAACCCAAACCTGGAATCTTTTGGCATTCGGCGCGACCCCATGCTGGACTCGCCGGCGCCGGATCAGATAATTTGGCGCTCTTTAGCAGCAGAGACCCGACCGCGTATGTCCGGCAACGGCCAGAATTGTGCCCGCGGAGTGCATGAAATTTAAGCAGAGGGGCAAATCCAAATTCAAGAAGCGATGGCGGCTTCATCTCTCTCCCGAGTCCTCCCTCTGTCTAGGGTTTCGCCTCATCGCTTCCCTCTTCTCCCCCCCTCCATCATCTCCTCCTCCCTCGCCGGACCTCGCGCCTTCCGTCGTCTCTCTGCTTCCTCCCTCTCCGCCGCTCCTCCCATGTCGAGTCCCTCCCAACCCGCGCGCCACGACCACCCGCCGTCCGCGAGCACTAGTTACGCTCGCGACGCCGATCGCTGGAGGCCAATGTGTTTGTACCACACCCAGGGCAAGTGCACCAAGGTAGTTTTCTCCGCCTTCTCACACGTTGCTGGAAGTTATCTAGTGTTTCTGCTCCTTAAATTCGTGATTTCGAAGGTCTGTGGTAGTGAAGTCCTAGTTTTCATTTGTCTGGTTTGCTCTTTTTCCAAGACGTTCTTCATTTCTCTGGCGAACGAAATTCTTCGGTGGCTGTTTATACCTTCTTCGTGGCGCTATTGGAGGTGGTTTACGTTCGTGCATAGCAAGTATCTGATACTGGAAATTTGTTCGCTCAACGCATTTGCACCGGAATAATACTCCCATCCGCGGGCAGTTGGGCTTTCTGGAAGATCATGAGGAAGTTGGATGCTTGGATGCCATCTTTTTGGTCTTTGTGATCACTGAGCTTTCGATTTTTGCGACCTGACTTTTGACTTCCACAATATGTTAATTAGTGTTTTCCCACCACGAAAATTTAGATAACACTGTCAGTTCCTGCGAGTGTGGATTTGTTTGGATCTATTGAAGCATTTGACATAACTGCAGCGAGCATGTGTGGCTTCAGTATGAGGCCATTTTTGACTTCAGTTGTCTAATTGAAGTTATTCTGACTTTCAGATGGATGATCCTATCCACCTTGAGAAGTTTAATCACAATGCCGCCAGACATCTTGGAGTTAGTGCTGCTGACCTTGAACACGTGTGCCCTCAAGACCTGGATCATTTTTTGGTGCTTGATTTGGAAGGAAAAGTCGAGATTCTGGAATTTCCAGTCTTGATCATTGATGCTAAATCACTGAGTGTCGTAGATTTGTTTCACAGGTCTTACTCTGCCCAATTCTTGAGTTTTAGTTCAACTTTTTGATTGTTCAATGCTGGAAATGTGGATTTTTTATACACATTTTACTCTTCCAGACCGAATGTTAATTGAGAATGCGTTTCGGAACTCAAGCTCATTTTTTCTTTCTGGCCCATGGGCCAATAGCTGTTCATAAATATTCTCCCTCCTTTTCCAATTCCAACTCTTTTGGTTGCATTCACACTTTCTGCTGTGTTTGTTAGGCAAATTCTGAAGTTCAAACATTTGCTTTCTGTTGGAGCGGACCAATTGCATCTTCATATTATGCAACGAAGTAGAACGGGACAAGGAATATGTGTCCTCTGTTTTTTGTGAAATACATTTGTGTCTGTCTAGTTTGGGATAACGAGTCTGGTCTCAATACTATGTTCTGTGCTCTATATTTGCGATCAAATAATCTGTATAGTTCTTATTAAGTTTGTCGATGGAATTAATGATGGATTTTTTTGCTTGCATTTTAATTTTTCTTCTCATAATTAGTTTACAGGTTTGTAAGACCATCACAGATGTCCGAGACTAGAGTAAACGAGTACATCGAAGGAAAATATGGAAAATTTGGGGTTGATCGGTAAGTTCTTGGCTTGCTCTTCTACTATGTCGTGCTTGGCTTGTGCAGTATCCTCTTGTATGGCGCATCCAATAGAGGAGGAGGTTAAGAACCGCAATTACTGTTGCAACCTACTAGTTTTTCTGCCTGATTAATTGTTACGATGATATAGTGCAATGAAACTAATTTGATGCGTTTTGAAATTTAGTGGCAAATTTTCTCTGACATATAATTGTGGATATTCATCTCTAAATGCGAATGTGCAGTGTCTGGCATGATACAGCAAGATCATTCAAAGAAGTCATTGGCGAATTTGAAACTTGGTTGGCTCAACATCATCTTTGGGCAAAGGAGCAAGGAGGCAAGCTTAATCGGGCAGCATTTGTAACTTGGTGAGTTACCATGTGTTCATCATGGAATGTTTGGCTTTCAGACACAAAAAAGAATTGTGACGGACTGGAAGCTATGTTAAGAAAGAACCCTGAAA
Source organism: Syzygium malaccense (assembly GCA_031216405.1). Classification (NCBI taxonomy): domain Eukaryota; kingdom Viridiplantae; phylum Streptophyta; class Magnoliopsida; order Myrtales; family Myrtaceae; genus Syzygium; species Syzygium malaccense. The sequence continues at coordinate 2,431,215 of CM062258.1, read as the reverse complement.
TCAGATAAATCTTCTGTGCAGTGCTTCCTGGTAGTAATTAGTAGCCCGTTATAAGTTGATTTTACCTTTTCTAACAGCAATATGCTTTGAGATGAGCTAATATGCACCTTAAATGCCTTATAGATCAGAAAAATTGGAATTTAATAATGAACGTTAGTTTTAGTCCTAACTCCTAATGGTGCAAGCACAATCACTCGCAATTCTGCTCGATATCTTATTACTGGCTCCTATTGGTTGGTTGCAACTTTGAGATTTGCAAGTTTTAATTCCGCAATATTGACTAGCGGCGTGCATAATGTAGTTTGCATTCTATCCTAGACTTTTTCTGGCAAAACATTTCTGAGATGGAGAAAGGCAGAGATGAGAAGCTGACCTACCTGGCCTGCTTTTGTTCTTCCCTTGACTATGTATTGAAGTTTGTTTACTTGTTTGATGTTTTGTTTAACCTTAGAATGCAAGTGTTTCCTATTGATTAGTCTAGTTCAGATGCCCACCCAGACATATATATGTGTTGACACTTCTTTCACTGACTTTGTTAATCTGCTGTCCCAGTGCATCTTTAGTAACCTTTTTCTAGAACTGAACTGTCTAGAACTATAGAGAAAGGGAGAGTGTTGAGCTATGGGGAATATGTTGATATACCTGTCTGCCTGAGGATATATTTTGAAAGGAGGGGGGAAAAGCTGTTCTCAGCAATATGGCGACCTAAGTTGTGATTGACTAATCCACTGAAGGATGGAAAAATGGAGGCAACCGTGGGTTTGCTAATGTATATTTGCTCTGTTTGTTTTAGCGGAAATTGGGACTTGAAAACTAAGGTCCCTCAGCAATGCAAAGTCTCGAGAATAAAACTTCCTGGGTATTTCATGGAATGGATCAATCTGAAGGATGTCTATCTAAACTTCTACCACAGAGAGGTAAGTTTATGCTTGATTTGTTATGCGTGGCTTTTCCGATTTGGCACTTGTCGTACACCTTGTTGATTTGCTGGAACTTTGCTCTTCAAACATACCAGGAGTTAAAAAGCAGTCTGATTCTCGATACATGATTGAGGTTCTTGTTAGGAACCATTCGTTGCGAGACCAAACTGTGCCTTTTGAATTAATGCGGTGCGTCGTTTTTTTCTTCTGCTTGATATGTTGCTTATGTTATTATGACAGGCCAGAGGAATGATGGCAATGATGAAGCAACTAGATGTATCGGTCTTGGGAAGTCACCATCTCGGAGTGGATGATACCAAGAACATAGCAAGGGTGTTGCAACGCATGCTTGTCAATGGTGCTGTTATGAGGATCACCGCGTGGAGGTGCCCCAAGTCTCCTGATAGAATTGAATTTGCATACAAAAATCGTATATAACTGCTAATGACAAAAGTTCTGCTTTATTTACCAAAAAAAAAAAACAAAAGTTCTGCTTTTTAATGAGTGATTTGTGTGTATTATGGAGGGCGTTCTGGCTCGTTTATTGGGCAAGGTTTAGCTGCACCTCGCCAGGGCGACGGATCAGTGAAGGACAAAAGGGACTCCAATGGAGAACCGTAGACCTTCGATGCCAAGAGACTTGCCGAAAAATTGGCTGCCGGGGAGGAGTTGGACCGCGAGAACCGGTCCCATTGACGAATTTAACTCCACGGGAGCGTGGGTCTGAGAGAGGAAAGAAACAAAAAAAAGAGAAAGTGTGTTTGAGTCCCATAGATACACAAAAGGAGTGTCGATGAAGCACTGCCCTTTTTGGTTTCAAGGTCGCATGTTGTAAGAATCTCTCTTCTGGGCAATTGCTTGAACAGCAGAAGTGTGGAAGGCAGTGAAGTGTTTTAGCATTTGATGACAAAATGTCTACCTTGGAAAAAGGAAAATTAAAGACAGAACCTTTCTTTCTTCTCTTTGTTCAGATGGGATTAGTTGCAAATTGTTTTTAAGATGAATGAACAAGAACATAATTAGATAAATATGCCCTCTCTGTTTTTTTCTTTTTTCGGGTCGAAAAAATATACCGTCTTAGTCCTATCGACAACTAATATATAGTTTATTTATCTTTTAATGAAATAGCAATTTGTGTAATTAGAACTGGTGCTGCTACGTTTAGATGTCCCCCCTACAAATTACAGAAGAGACCTGCCCCGCAAAAGTGCCGTTGGTCCTCCCGGTCCCTGCTCCTTAATATTTCCAGCGCATCTACGTTTGTCGCCTTCTATTTGGCGGCAAAATTTTGGTCGGAAGAGGAACCAGCAGACGCCATTGGTGCAAATCTGCACCCGCTTTGAAATTCAAACCACGCTCTCGACGAGGCGCGTCGTTGGAAATTTTGACTTTCCATACTTTGAAAGTACGTATTACCGAACGAATTAAATGAATTTTCTCCCTTTTTTTAATTATCTTTAAACATTTCGAGCATCTATTATTTGTGATACGATGTAAATGATATTTTTTTGAGATGGAAAAAGGGATAAATTCGGATATAAAAATTTAATGTCATAAATCTACCGTCCCTATTTTATCGCCTAATAAAATAGGAAGTAACTTTCTATGAGTTAACGAAGAGAATCTAGTATTTAAATGATTATCCGATTCCAAGACTAGCAAGCCAGCTAGAAGATTGATTTCTTTCTTGAAAGTTATTTTGCACTTTACGCTTAAAGTGAGAGCACAACAGCGGTCTTTAGATTTCTTCAAGCAAAGCATAGTTGATATTGTCGATCATAAGCTCTAAATTAATAAAGCCAATGATGGTTTTAGAGTCAATCTCGATGATAATTTCATGAAAATTAAGTTGTCCTGTGAAGTCGAGTGCCAACAACAGAGCCCAAAATATCTACTCGTGTTGGACGAACATGTTCCTATGAATGTGGCAAAGTCACCAACCCAGCCACCCCTTCGTTTCTGTATAAACCCCTTGCACTAATAAGTCTCGAAATTACCTTTAAAGGTTCCATTAGTATTCAGTTTAATCCATCGAGAAGGTGACGGAGGATCCCATCTGACCAAAATCATAGACTTGCACAATCATTAACGCTGAGTTATTGACAAAACGAAACTTTAATGATTTTCCTTCGTTTGCACGATCGAATTACTTGTACTGGATTCGAGGAGAGCGTAGGTAATATTTTTTCGAAACCCAAATTGCTTGCACATATTCCGAGCGTCGATTATTGGCCGTGCCTACACGCGCGTAGTAGTAGCGCGAAAAATAGCGATACTCCGTACGCCCTAAGTTCTTCTTCGCGAGCATCAGTACACATATACCAGCAAACACCACGAAAAAACACACAGCGCTTCCGCTCGGAGCAATCGATCTTCACGACCACCGCGAGCTCCGATCTCCGGCGAATCAACTCGATCAAAACCGCCGGCGCTCGGAAGCCTCCGGACATCGATCCTGGGGTTCGAGGTATCCGTTCCTTTTGCCCATTGTTCGTTCGCTGCAGTCGAAGTGAGTTCGGCCATTGACGCGGCGTGATTCGCCGACGATCGATCGTTCGACCGTCCGTGCCCTCCGATTCCTCGCGTTTTCGAGCCGCGTATCGGTCGGCCGGGGGGATTTGATCGGTACCTGTCTGCCCTAGGTAGAGATTGGAGGGAAGCCGGTGTGGTGTGGGGGGATTCTTGTCATGAGAGTCAAATCCACCCCTGTTTCGTCTCTGAAGCAGCAGCAGCAGCAGCAGCAGCAGACCTCTCATTGCTCGGCCTCTCGCACTCGCACGAAGCACAAGCGGCTCGACGCCATATGCGAGGAGACGTATAACCTCCACCATGCCGATTCGAATAGGCCAGCCGCCTCCGCCGGGGATGAGGAGGCGGCGGCGGCAGCGCCTGGTTCCGAGCTCCGGCGGAGCTCGAGGGCGCGTCGAGCTCCGGTATTGCTGGATGCGTCGCCTCCGCCCCCGAAGAAGAGACGGAAGCTCAGCAAGAATGCGAGATTGAGTGGCAAGAAGAATGCCAGGGCGTTGTCACGATGGGTAAAGGAGGATGAGTCCGAGAATTCGGAAGATGAAGAGACTCCGGGGACTTGGAGGTCGAGGCTGAGATCTAGGAGGAGAGTCGGCTTTGGGCGGAACAAGGAGAGAAATTCTCCCAGGAGAAAGCTTTTCGCGGAAATGGATGGAGTAGAAAAGAAATGTAAGACGATAGAGGGAGTTTTCACGGAGGGAAAAGTTGAAATGGTTGACAAGATAGAGGAACCGGAAGTAGAGCGTCCACCGAAAGCGAAATTGAAGAGAAAGCGAAGGTCTAACATGGCAGGTGCTTCTAGGACCAGAGATAAAGTCCTAGTTTCTGAGAAGATGGATGGCACCAGGGATAATGAAACGGGGGACGAAGGGAATGACTGTGGAGAAGTAATGCCTTTAGAAGGTGAAAGGCTTGGTATTCGTGAGGATGAAAAAGCAGATGTGAATGCCGCGGACTTGGTCATGGAAAAACAGGAAGATCTGTCCAACTCTGATCCAGCAGTGGGGGATTGTGCTGTCAATGATTGCGTTACAGTTACTGAGGATGTGGAAATAGGGGAGTGCATGGATGAAACTGTAACGGTTGATTTGAATGAGGTGGTTGCTGACTTATCAATCAATGATGTAATAGGAGGCCCCCACGATGGCGAAGATGTGAATTTGGTCAAGCTTGATGAGAAGCTTATGGAGGGTGGAGGGAACCCGAAAGAGGATAAAAATACTTCTCAGCATTCTGGTGAAAGGCCTATGTATTCACGGATCAAAGAGGGAAGACGGTGTGGATTATGTGGAGGTGGTACTGATGGTAAGCCTCCAAAGAGGTCAACACATGAAATTGGTGAAAGTGAAAATGAGGCATCCAACGGCTCTTCAGCTTCCGATGAAGCTAACTATGACATATGGGATGGTTTTGCCGATGAGCCAGGGTGGCTTGGACATCTTTTAGGTCCCATAAATGATCGATATGGCATTGCTGGGACGTGGGTTCATCAGCAGTGCGCTGTTTGGAGTCCAGAGGTTTGGTTCCATCTTTTGTTTTGCTGAGTGGTTTCTCTTAATTATTTTATTTCTGTTTATGATGCTTTCGACTAGTATGCTCCCTTCTTTTAGTATGCTTTGGAGTATGATGCTTTGCAGAGTAGGATCACCCCCACCAGCCTGCGCGTGCTTTCCTTGGTTCAATAGCAGTAGCATAGGCTTTAGCGTGAAATGTGTTAAATTTGAAAGCCTCGAGATTTCCTTTGATCTGTGGTGTTTGTCTTTACCTGACACTTTTGAAAATAGTATAGTCATCTAGCGGAAATTACGATTGGCTATGCTTCGCTTGGTATGTGGGCTTGTTTCTATGAGACAACTTTTGGTTTCTTCTCTGCAGAAGCCTGTCTTCTTTATATATGATAAGACAATGTGATTGATCCCTTTCAAAGCTAAGCTGGTTAAATTTGACGATGTGATTCCAATAAGCTTCCTTGCTTGATATCAGTGTTTTCAGGTGTACTTTGCTGGTCTGGGATGCTTGAAAAATGTGAGGGCTGCGCTTTGTAGAGGAAGGGCACTGAAATGCAGCCGCTGTGGGAGACCAGGAGCAACAATTGGATGCCGTGTTGATAGGTGTCCTAAAACTTACCACTTGGTTGGTGTTCTGATTTCTTGAGTGGTCTTTTCATGTCTTTCTGGCGGACTTTGCAGAATAATCATAATCATTAATTATTTTGTACATGGTTGTGTTCAAAACCTATCTGGTGACACTTATTTTATGCTGGGCTTTGCAGCCTTGTGCTCGAGCTGATGGTTGCATCTTTGATCATCGGAAATTTCTCATAGCTTGCATAGATCATCGTCATATATTCCAACCTTTTGGTAGTAAGATGGCAGATCGGATAAAGCGAATGAAAGCTAAGAAAATGAAGATGGAATTCAGGAAGCTAACTAATGATGCTTGGAGGAAGGATATTGAGGCAGAAGAGAAATGGTTGGAAAATTGTGGTGAAGATGAAGAATTCTTGAAAAGAGAGAGCAAGCGGCTTCAACGAGATTTGATGAGAATCTCACCTGTCTATATTGGAGGCACAGATAAAGAGAGTCAAAAACTGTTTGCAGGTTGGGAATCTGTCGCAGGCCTTCAAGATGTCATCAGATGCATGAAGGAGGTTGTCATATTACCCCTTCTGTATCCTGAATTCTTTGATAACTTGGGCATTACACCTCCTAGAGGAGTCCTTTTGCATGGTTATCCTGGAACGGGTAAAACTCTTGTAGTGCGTTCCTTGATTGGTTCATGTGCTCGTGGTGATAAACGAATAGCATATTTTGCCAGGAAAGGTGCAGATTGCTTAGGAAAATATGTTGGTGATGCTGAACGTCAGCTGAGACTTTTGTTCCATGTTGCTGAAAAATGTCAACCTTCCATAATATTCTTTGATGAGATAGATGGATTAGCTCCATGCCGCACGAAGCAGTCAGATCAGACACACAGCTCAGTAGTATCAACTCTCCTTGCTTTATTAGATGGTTTAAAGTCTCGTGGCTCAGTTGTAGTTATAGGTGCCACCAATCGGCCTGATGCTGTTGATCCAGCACTTAGGCGCCCTGGGAGGTTTGACAGGGAAATATATTTCCCACTGCCATCTTTAGAAGACAGGGCTGCCATTCTGTCACTTCACACTCAGAAGTGGCCAAAGCCAGTTTCAGGTTCTTTGTTAAGGTGGATTGCTGGAAAAACGGCTGGATTTGCTGGTGCTGATCTGCAGGCTCTGTGTACGCAGGCAGCTATTATTGCTTTGAAGCGGAACTTTCCTTTACAAGATGTCTTATCTGCCGCTGGAAAGAATTCTTCTTGCAGTGAACGTGTACCCCTTCCTTCATTTGCAGTTGAGGAGAGAGATTGGTTGGAGGCTCTATCAAGTTCCCCACCTCCATGCTCTCGTAGAGAAGCGGGAATAGCTGCTACCGACATAGCATCATCCTCTCTTCCATGCCACCTCATTCCTTGCCTGCTCCAGCCACTATCTACTCTGCTTGTTTCTCTTTATCTCGATGAACATGTTTCATTGCCTCCTGCTCTTTCTAAAGCTGCTGCTGGAGTTAAAAATGTGATATTTTCTGCATTGGATAGAAGGAAATTGCCTAATCATCTCTGGTGGTCTCATTTGCATTCTCTCATACAAGAAGCTGAAGTCGGCGAAGAGATTGAAAGGCAACTTTCCTTGGCAGATATTGCAATAGGCGAATCTGCTTCTGTTGGTTCTGATGCTTTTGGTGTTGGAGAGAATCGTGAAAATATGAACTCTGAAGCTTCTGTGACCTACAACTACGCCAGTCGTACTGGTTCAGTGAGGAATATGCCTTTCTCATCGAGGAAAAAATCTGGATATCGAGTATTAATTTCTGGAAGTCCTAGATCTGGTCAGCGGCATCTTGCTTCTTGCCTCCTTCACTGTTATATTGGGAATGTTGAAGTCCATAAGGTTGATTTGGCTATAGCTTCACAAGAAGGACATGGAGATGTGGTGCAAGGGTTAACGCAGATATTGAGTATGTTTCATGGCTTATTTTGATATTTGCCTAAAGAAACTATGAAACTAGCTCAAAAAAGTGGTGCGGCAGTATTAGCAAGCTATAATTTTGGCTGCAATTCCAAACTTCCCATAATATGTGCATCTCCTCACGTGTCGCTCTCAAAGCGTTTGTTATTAAATTGACTTTTCTTTCCTCACCGATTGTTGACGCAAGTCTGATTTAAAAGTCAGCGGCTGCTCATTCAGTTCCATACATTGAGAAACTATACCAGTGTACTTGGATAAATAAGAAAAATGACCTACTTTTAAAAGATTAAAGTTCGACATCATTACCTTGACTAGATTATGCAGGCTGTCTACCACAATGTAACGTACCTGTGGCCTTCATTCTCTCAATTTGACATGTTCTATATAGATATGCTTGAAATAGCTAATATAATGTGCTATACTGTTCCTATAGATAATCGGGTTGAATCTGTGTCCAAGAAATACAATCGTAGAAGACTGGCAGTTACCTTTGACAATAGGTAAAAAAAAGTTACATAAACAGCAAGGGTGCTTTCCTAATTGTCCAACACACCGGAAGTGCAGTGTAATTCTTCCTGTGCTACTTCTGCAAGCCGCAGTATGTTTATGATTACTAATGTCTGACCCTTTTTTATTCATTTAAAAAGTAGATAAAATATACATAGAAGGTTTTTCAAATTACATCTAAGTTCTAACAAATTGAAATATGAGATTTGGGGCACTCATCTGTAGCAATTAATGCCCTTTGTTTTGTATTTCTTAGACTATATCTATTACAAATATGTTTTCTTGTAACATTGGACCCTCATATTCAGTGCTGGGAGTCAGTGCAGTGAAGTAATATTTTGGTATTTTTTATTCTAACACTTCTCTACTTATTTTTGTAGTGAAATGTGCCAATGTGGGTTCTAGTGTTGTATTTATGCCGAGGATAGATCTATGGGCTGTGCAGACGCATCAGCAAGTTTCCGATGATGAAGACAGTTCCACTTCATTTGATGATCAGTCACTGGCGAAGAAAACGAGCTGCTCCATAGATACTCAAGTACTTGAGACAAAAATCACATCTAATGTGCAAAACTGCAAGTCAACTGCAGTGGACGGACATCAAAGTTCTTCCCAGAGCCCCTCACATGCCTGGAGCTCTTTTGCGGAGCAGGTCGAAGCAATTTGTGTGAATACATCCCTGGTGATTCTGGTAGGAATGCTCTTTGGCTTGCTGTTTCTTTTATTTTAACTTTCTTGATGTGATATAGCTAATATTTTTATATTTATCTGCTTCTGGCAATATAGTGCTTGTCTACTTTCTAGTTCTATTCTGACATCTGCAAAGAAATTGAGGGCTAATATATTTGTCTTTGAGTAATACTTGATCTTGTCTTGACTCTAGTTGTTATGAAACCTGCTGTGAGAATAAAGAGGTTTCTAAAGAAAAGTGAACTGTCGTACCATCTGAAATTTAGGATGTAAATGCTTTTTGTTGTCATATAACTCCTTTGCGTCAAAAAGGATGATTTTGTCAAAGTAAGTTCCATGGATAAACTAACCAGAGTTACAGGGGTAGACTTGTTACGCTAAAGTACCATGTCAAAAAATTTTCTCGTGTTTAGTTTCTAGGAGGAACACTTAGATCATACAAAAGACTTGGATGTAGAATTAAGTGCGATGCCTTAAGAAAAATTTCATGGTCTTCCTCACTTGGTGGGATGAGGGTGACTTTGTTGTTTCTGTTGTTTAGTTTCTTGGGTCACTATTGTTGGTTCCTTGATCTCCTACTTTGTCCTCAAGCATTAACTTCCATTATTTTACGACTGGTACTAGCTCCTCCCCCCTCCCTCCGTTTTCTGTTTTTTTGCATTCTCTTTCGTTAAAAAAAAGAGATGGAAAAAATTATAACTTCTAATGTCATCATGTCACACATTGGTTGTGCCAACAGGCTACTTCTGATGTTCCTCATGCTGAACTTCCCATTGGAATACGACAGTTCTTTGGCTGTGATGTACAATATAGCAGTCAACGTACTTCCTTGGAGCACACTTTACCAAGATTTAGTGTGCAAATTGATGGCCGTATAAATTATGATATCGTGGTAAATCGGTGTGCTGCAGAATTATCAAGGAATGTTGTTCAGCAGTTTGTGCAGTTGTTTTATCAGAAAGCTCACAAACATCCTGTTCCTGATAATGAGACCTCTGCTCCAACTGGAGATAAAAAACAAACACCAAATCGCAACCTAGATCGTCCATTAGAGGAGCTTGACCCTAGAACACAAAATACTGATGATTCTGTGCCAAGACCATCTCCGTTTTTGAACAAGCGTAATCTGAAGGGGAAATCGAGTTTGATGTTGGGGATATCAACACTTGGCTATCAAATACTCAGATATCCTCATTTTGCTGAACTTTGTTGGGTTACCTCAAAGTTGAAAGAAGGCCCTGTTGCTGACATAAGTGGACCTTGGAAGGGCTGGCCATTTAATTCCTGTATTGCTCGCCCCAGTAACGCTGTGGAGAAGATGGCTGTTCCTTGTAATCCTGGCAACATCAAAAGCAAAGAAGGATCCCTTTTAGTCAGAGGGATAGCGGCAGTTGGTTTGTTGGCATACAGAGGGTTGTACACTTCAGCGAAAGAAGTTGCTTTTGAGATTCGCAGGGTTCTTGAGCTCTTAGTAGGGCAGATAAATTTCAAGGTCCAGGCTGGGAAAGATCGATATCAGTATGTTCAACTTTTATCCCAAGTTTCTTATCTGGAAGATATTGTCAATAGTTGGGCATTTTCATTTCAAAGGTACTCATCTCTTTCACTAGAAAGCTGGATTAAATTTGAGGATGCTACAAAGTGTTAACAGTGTTTATTTTGTTTTCAGTTTAGAGGTGGATGCCCAAGTTACACAAGCAAACCCTGTTCTGTCAACCACAGCATCTTTGGCTAATAATCTTCAACTTGAGGAACATCAGCCTCCCATCCCTGGCAGGAGTTCCCCTGAAGCCAGAGTATTGGAAGAAACTCAGCCAGATTCTGCTGCTGAAAATGTTGATCCTGCTGTGTGCAACAAAGAGAATGGTGACTCCGGCCTTCATGATTTTAAAGAAAGAGTTGGACTTTTACAGGATGACATCGTAGAAAACATTTCCTTGTTCAGAAATGCCAGTCTGAACGAACAGCCTTGTAGTTCCATTCGTCCTGGCACTCCTGTTGGTAAATCGTTGATCGAGTGCAATGGGATGAATGCAATAAATCAGCTTGAAAGCCCTGGAGAATCTACTAGTATACGTGATGTGGCTCAGTCATTAAATTTTCCCTACCATTCAGTATCAGCAAATGATGTTGTGCTTTCTAAGGATGGTCCTTACCCTTCAGGGCAAATGGGTGGAGCCGCCTATTCTGGCTCTAGCAGAGGAAAAGACCAGGTAAAGGGATTGGCCTCAAAAGACAACAGCACTTCGTCTCCTGATGGTGTCCCAGTTTCCGATAAGTCCTCGTCAAGCAGTTCTTCTGCATGGAAAAACATCAATGCTCTTGCTGACTCTATGGCTGTATGTCTGTACCGCTGTTGCTCTGTCTGCATAAGTTCCCTCCATGACGTGATGCGAAAACTACTCATTCATGAAGCAGGGTTGAGTAAAAACAGCTGGAATGTAGAGGACATTCATGACGTGGTTGCATCGTTGTCCGTGGATCTTGTTTCAGCAGTTAGGCAAGAGTTTTCTGATGTTAGCAGTCTATTTGGTGAAATTCAGAGGAATTCAGTTCTATGTCCAGATGCAAGCACTTGTGATTGCAAAAGTCCTGGGTGTAGATTGAGTGTTCCTGCGGAATGTGCATTCCACTCCACTGATGGAGGCGCAAGCGAAACAGTAAATAAGGACAGATCGTCTTGGTTTGGTCAGACTGTTGAATTTGTCTTCAGAAATGGCGTACTGATATCTACAAATCACGACAGGGATGTTGCCTGTCACTGTAAACTGGAGAGTCTGTGCCTTTCTTCTCTAGTGGAGTTAATGTTATCGGCCAAGCAGTTTCCCGAGTGAGTAGATGTTGGGGCTTGGCAGCATAGAAATAGCCTCTCTACTCTGTTCATGGGTGAAATGTTACTTATGAGATTAAATCAACCACAATTTTGTCACAACTGAGAATCAGTTTGAAATGGTAGATTATTTTCTCATTCGTGCTTCTCCATAACAGCTTCTGTTCTTTCTCTGTTGCTTGCGCTGCATTTTGTCATGGTTTGCAGGAGCCATCGGTTAGTCCTAAGTATCTTTTTGCAATAACAGCAGTTACGGGTCTATTACATGGTAGTGATTGCATTAGAACCTTGACCATTAACGCCAGTAATTGTGCTTGTGATGAGTACTTGTTCATGCCTTGATGACCCTTTGCATAAGTAAATATATAATGATAGTATGTAAAGGTGATAAAGTTGCAGCAAGCCACAGATTTTGTTTCAGGGGGATATTTTTTTGGGTCAGATTTCAGGGGGGACATTAGTGATGAGTTTTGTGTTAATTTATTTGGGTGAAATGGTTAGACATGGATCAACCTTTAGATTTTTGGTTGGAGAGGTTTTCGGAGGTGAGGGAGAGATACATGTAAATAGCATAACAGCTAATTTTGAATATTTTAAATGGAGTAAAAGAAAAAAAAGAGTTAGGAAGTCTATGATAAATAGACGGAGATCATATGAATATAAAAATTATTGAAATTTCACATGATGAAAAGCGAAAAGAATGTCTTTGACAAATCAAATCTTAAAGCATTTTACAATGATGTCGTAAGATGAAAAGAGTGAGGAGCAAAATTTCAGTTGCCCGTTTGAATCAAACCTCTCCCTTCATAAGATCATGGAATTAAAAGGAGAAAAAAAGGAAGAAGATCGGGGGCTGTATGAAGATGGTAGTAAACAGTATAGATCGAATTGCCATATTAGATAACACTAAAAGATAGGTCAAACTTTCATAATCCAAGTCTACGTTTCATCTAAACAAAGATAGAAACAGGAGACTAGTTCAGTCAACCACACAGGTGACATGTTATTATATCCCCCATAATCTTAATTAGCCAAAACTGTACATAACAATTAACAGGGCTTCCTTAGACAGGAAAGAAAAGACATACAAAATCAAAGAAAAGAAAGATGGTCCGAAAGGTCATCACCGTGGAACAAAGTTTGTCATATCCTTAATGGATAAAAACCGGGGAAAGGCAATCCGCCCTGACCATCTCGTCTAAGCGTCGTGTAACAAATGTCCCCCATTCGTTAAAAGGAATGTTCGGTCCGTAGCATAATTATTTCCTAATCACTCGCGATCCTTCGAAATTCCAAGGCCGACCAACGTGTCACCACGATCCCACCAAGGTGACAGCGGTCAAAAGATCTTCTCAAATGCGGTATGTCAGGTTGAATCGAACCTTCCGATCTCGTGTGAAGGATGAATAAATAACGCATTTTTATCCGTAAAGCCAATTGTCCGCGCGTGCACTGGAACGAAGTTGAGGAACGGGCAGATATTTTCTTTCCGTGCGGGAAGAACACAGAAAGATCTTTTGCTGGAGCCGCAAAGTTAAGAGAAGAGAGCTCGAAGGATAGCACTTCGCTCGAGCTTCGTTCGCTAGTCGCTCGGACATCATCTTCCTCCTCCTCCTTGTGCTGAACTCGCTCAAATGCTGCATCTCCAATTGCCTTGTCACCGCCCCCGCTTCCTCTCTCCCCGTCTCTTCCCGCTCTCTCCCCTCCGCTCCACCGTCTCTCTCTCCCCTTTTCCTCCTCCTCCTCTCCTCTCCGCCTCCGCCCTCCCTCGTCGCCGGCCCAGACCCGACCCATCATGGCTCGCCCAAGCCTCCGAACCCCGCGCCGCCGCCGCCGCCGCCGCCGTCGCCGAAGAGCCGCCGGAGGGCCCCGTCGAGCTCCCTTCCTCGGCGCCTTCGATATTCGCGTCCACCGACGACCCCACCCCCCTCCAGGTGGCCACTAGCGTTCTTCTCACCGGGGCTATCGCCGTCTTCCTCTTCCGCTCCGTTCGGCGTCGCGCCGGGCGTGCCAAGGAACTGGTATGCTCGTCTTGATTCTCTTGTCGTTGCGTTATATTTGAATCGAATTTGGAATTGGTTGAGCTGGTGCGTTCATCTGTTGCTCCAAAGTTTCATCTTTGTTGCTTCTCCTGCGAACTTGCATTTGGAAAAAGAAAAGTTCTTCTTTTTACCCCGTTACAATGCTGGATGGTTTTTGCGGTTGCTCTCTAATCGTTCGATTTCATTGAGAAATCGTTCTTCCTTGGTTCGTTTTCGAAACTGTGGCTTGCATTTTGAGTGATTAGAGCAGTCGATGCAGCTATAATGCAATGCGAGTACTTGTTGGTGTGTCACTTTAATGAGGCGTTGTTGTTGCTGCTGTAGAAATTCAGGTCTTCAGGAGCACAGAAGACACTGAAAGAGGAGGCCTTGGACAGCTTGAAAGCAATGGGGACAACCTCCATCCCTGCCAAGGCACCGCCTTCACCTGTGCAGGCACTGCTGGGCGGAATCGCGGCCGGTGTGATTGCTCTCATCCTCTACAAGTTCACCGCCACCATCGAGGCGGCCCTCAACCGGCAAACACTTTCCGATAATTTCTCTGTATGTCCTCCAATCTTTCGTTTCTCAGCCATATTAGTCCATACCGATTTGATAATGATAATGATAATTGAGGAAGTTCAACTGTGACAGCTGGATGTTTACCGAGGCCAATTTTTCCTTTTTTCATTGTTCTTCGGCCGTGACTAGAGCGAGAAGAAAGATTGTGCCTTCCCATTTCTCACTGTTTTGAGCTTCTCTTTTGCAGGTAAGGCAGATATCGATAACCATAAGGTAAAGCTTGGCCAACTGTTTTTCTCAGCTTGTGGCACTGATTCTTCAGGCCTCATGCTCAGTTTTATCTGAAGGTGGCACACAAGGCTTGCATACTCACATTCATCGTCTCGTATTTGCAGGACAATTGTGAACGGGATATGCTACCTTGCGACATTCGTATTCGGTATAAACTCCATCGGCCTAGTTCTGTATTCCGGTCAACTTGCCATAAACTCCTTCACAGAAGAATCTTCAAGCGCACAAATGAACCAAAGTGACGACCAATTAACATCAGCAGAGAGTCTTACGGATACTCTTAAAACAAATGACAGCAAAGGCAATGATAAAACAGATAGTACACCATGACAGAAGATAAGTATTGTTACTTCTACTGGGATCTATTTAAATTGAATTTTTTCTCAATCTGCTATCTTTTGTTTCTACCTTTGAAATGCTAATCTTCTACTTAGAAATGATGTTAACGTTATCTATGTGGCTAAGGCATGTTTTTGGGTTATTCGTGATAGCTCTGCATGTTAATAGGTTAATCAGTTGATTTATACACCACAGTTCAGGAGATAATCTGCATATATACAGCTGTTAAGAATACTTTCGGTCGAACCTAGTTTTGGTGATTTACTTTTTTCAGAAGAGTCAGCTGTTGGATAATGTCTTTGCTTTCGGTTGCGGACTCCCTTCGTGCATTTTCTCCGCGAAGTTTGATATCATCGTTAATGATACTGTACACAAATTCATTTGACAGCTGTCTTTCAGAATTTTGATTAAGGGCATAAAATGCCTGCTTTTGCTCTTAATATACTTATTTGTTGGTTCACGGGGTTCTCAGCGCAAAGCAAGTGAATTCACAGAGCTTCATTTCTCTCTTGTTTTCATGGACTTTGCTCCTACCTAGGGGTGGGATCCTTTCTTTCTGTTTCTTTAATCAAAACAAATGAAGTATGAGATGCTTCTCCAAAGCTGCTGATGGAGACCAAGAATTAATTGATCGACCTCCTAGCTCTCTTACTCTACTGTTCACAAAGCCTAGTTATGAAATATGATGATGTTCTGACTGTCAAATTCAGTGATGAAGTCCAATGATGTCGTGAGAGATAGGAGTGATCCTTGTAAGAGCGGTTAAATTCATGTTGGGAGTCTGCAGAATCACTATCATCGTCAACAAAGAGTTCACTCTGTTTCGGACGATATACCTGGAGGATTAAATGTTTGGCCAAACCTGAGGATAGGTGAGCCAATCTCAAAGTCTTGCACTTATTCCTCCTCTCCATGCATATAGTTCATGCGAACTGCGGCCAGATTGCTTTAGAAAGCATGTTGGAGATAGAAGCCAGGGGTACTAAGAAGCAATCGAGGCTTGTACAGTTCGCAGTATCCTTAGATAGCTTTAGTATGCTACTCTTGTTAGAATTCCTGCTTTGAAGTCAAGATTGAGGGTTACTGGTTCTTTGATTGATAAAACTTTAGACACTCAAACTTCTCTCTTTGGACCCAATACTTGAGCAAATCCAGTTACAAGCCTCTCAACGGGATCAATGAGCTTTTGTTGGATACACCTGGCTCATTTGGGCCAATTCACATGAATACCCGGGGTTGCGGGTAACAATTTCTGCCGAGTGTGAAATCTGAGTTACTCTGTGAAATCCCTAGGTGCATCTTCGGACTCCATGTAAGAGAAAGCATGGCAATTTCCTTCTACTCCAAGGAAAAACAAGGCGACTTTCATGAATTTAGACAAGTTCATAGTGCATGGCTGATTATTGTGGAGCTTAGGAGTTCCTCTATCTGGAAGTATGCCATGTTCTGTTATGGCATTTAAACACTAAGTTGCGTTCTTATTTAGTAACTACAAATTTTCAGAGTTAATTCACTTTATCGCGCGCGCCACATCATTCTAAAAGTCTTTAACCGAGTCGACAATAGTCTCCGGCAGCTTTTCGATCCGTCTTAGGGTCGGTCCCTCTATCGTTCTCTGCTAATCACGAACATCTTGTTATAATTCTAATGTGAAGTGCCATAATTCATAGCACGGTCCAATCACTTGGACAAACGGTTGCTCGAGAATTGTAGAAGCTCCAATCGTGTCCTAGCAGAAAAATATGTCCGCTGCAACAGCACTGGCAACACAAAATGAAATATATCCTGCTACTCTTGCACCCTGCCTTTCCCTTTTGTGTTTTTTAAGCCGACGCCCCCCAAAGCTTTCATTGACCGTACTTAATAAAGAAATTTTTTTTTTATTCTCCTAGGAGACATGGTGCCACCTGAAAAAGATAAAAGTCACACTGACTGGACCCGTAAAAAAAGCGAATATTTTTGTGCCCCGAAAGGCTGAAATTTTCTGCATAGGTTTTCATCGTTGGAAATTGGTGGACAAGGAATCTTAAGGCCTAATTTTCAGAAACTTCACTTCAAAGCAAAACAAAAAGCAACAAAAAAAAAGGGGGGCAAAAGAACAAACTTCAAAGCAAGCCCATCAATATAGTAAGGTTGCGTTTGGAAACATTGTGAGGAAAGTCGTTAGGAAAATGTAAAGGACTTTAAGTTGAAGGAATTTTTCAAAATGCAAATTATGTTTGGTAAGTTGTAACTTAAAAGTATCTTGTAAAGCAATTTTGGATAAAATAGTGTTTGGAAAAATTATACTTGCAAAGTTTTTTTTTTATTTTTTATTAAAGAAATGTTAAAACCCTTCGTTGGAGCCGGCGAAGAGCAGGCGGCCGCCGGCGACCCAGATCCGGCGCCGGGCGATCGTCGTCTAAGGCCGAACGAGCTCGAGCAGGCCCGGCGACTGTCGACGAGGGTCGCCTGAGCTTGAGCGACCCTTGACTAGGGTTGCGAAACCCAGGCGAGGGCCATCGGCAATCCAGATCTAAGGCCGCGCAGCCCTCACCTGGGTTTCGCGACCCTCGTCGGGGGGCGCTCAAGCCCAGGCGGCCCTCGCCGGGGCTGCCCGAGCTCGTTCGGCCTCAGACGATGGCCACCCGGCACTGGATATGGGTCACCGATGGCCCTCGAAGGTCGTTTAGGTCTCGCGACCTCAGGCGGCCGTCGCCCGGGTCGCCAAATCTGGGTTGCACAGCCCCTGGTGGCGGTCGTGCGGCCCCTCGTGATAGTCATGCGAGCCCAGGCGACGGTCGCTGGGTTGCGCGACCAAACCGGCCCCCCTCCGGCGGTCGCAGTCCCCTCACAGCCATGCCGATCGAGGTGCAAGCGAAGAATATGATGAACAGTAGCAAACGAGGCTAAATCCGGAAAATCAAAAATTAGACGAGGGTAATTTTGGAAGAAAATATTTGTCACTCACTGATACTATAGCTGACTTTGGCTCAATCGGTCTTCAAAAAATAATTACCAAACACCAAAATTTAGGCCGTCCCTTGGCAAAGTGGTTCCCAAACGGAGCCTAAGTCTTTTGGATCTCTTTACAGCTATACATACTTTGCATGCAAAGATATGGGCTAAGACACCTATCCTTGTACCATCACAAACCAACAACATCAAAAAAGAAAACAGTCCTCCCAATTTTTGAAGCTTTGCGATACCCTAATATTCATATCGAGAAAAGAGTAAGATATTAATAAAAATGAAGAACAGGACCATCAATCTGATTCATCTTTTTAGCCCAGAAAAAGACATCACTAAGATACTGGATGGATTCTCGCAGTGCCAACACATGCACTTCCCTGAGAAAATCTGGCTGCTGCACTATTATGGGCTTTTGCTTGCTGATAGGGTTTCATCTTTAAGGGACCAGTTGCTGGATTATCTAAGATCTGTGAACTAGTGATGTCCACAGTTTCTCTGTTTTGCTGTCCAAATGCACCTGATGATTCCACGTTTAAAGTAAACCTATCCAAAAGCCATCCAGAGGATTAAAGTTCAGGAGACATGTTTTATCTCTCTCACCCAGACTACATTGAATTCCACTAATGTATTTCCTGCAAGTACGCGCTCCATACATATAGGCCACAAGATCCACAGAGTTTTCATGTGGAGTCCACCCGATTCAATGATAATTGTTCACGACACCGGTATCAAACAAATACACAGATGGGGCGCACCTTCTTGCTGTTCAAAGATTTCTTTGAGAATGACAAACTTGTACCTATTCCATACACAATAAAGGCCAAAGAGAAGCAGCTTGTATAACCCCTGCATCTCCATTATTGACCCATCTTTAGGCCAATGCACAAGCACAATCCTGTACTGCGCACCTGCACCGACCCTGCTTTTTTGTTCCTTTTTTCTTTGGTTTTGATCTCAGCCATTTTTACTCTGTGCTTGTCCTTTCATCTCAAAGAGAAGGGGAAAAAAGCACGAACTTGGCAGAGAAAAATTCGAAAATGAGAAACCCCTTGGGCTAGAGCCTGTAAAGGTTGAGGCTTCTTCAGATGGTCCATCAGACCTTTTTACTCCAATGGGAAATGAAGAACTATAGGATCTAGTTGCTTTAGGATTACCCATTAACCGTTGCATTTTAATCTTTTAACTCTCTCTTTTCCCATCCGAATACACATTTCATCTGGGGGTTATCCTTTCAGGTTAAGCTCTGTCAAATCTCTGCCTCACCTAAAAAGGACCACGTACCCAACTTTACCATACATAAAAAATACCACAGTAACAAAAATAACGATGATAATAATGGATACGAGTGACTACATAATCATCGTCGTGTTTGGTATGGATGGAGAGATTGCCGTACCCAGAGTTTTGAATTTTCAACTAACACGGGACACTGCTACACGAAAAATTCTCACTTCACTTTGCCGCAGCATGGGCAGGGTTTTGTCATGACCTTTTCATTCACGTACTTGCATTTTATCTTAGTTTAACCGATCCTTCTCTGAGAAGGCACTGAATTTCATTGAAACCCAGGAGAAACCTAATTGATCGAAATCAGATCTGAATTCTCCTCCTCCACTTTGATATAAGCTGTCCAGGTAGATGTGGTTTAATGGGGTTCAGCATCGGATAGATGAGCGGGGTTTAGGAAATGGCCTAACTTTGCCCATGGAACATGATAATCATAATCAAAGAAACTCCACTTTGAGAAACCTCGCTATCGAATGCCCACCACCTTGTCGTTTCTATCTCTCATCATCCAAAGGCCTCAAATTGACCCATCTTCATCTAGTTGCTAAATGGTCCCACGAGCGACTCTCGGACCCCCTTCAACAGTTGCTCGACATCCACACAGTTTACGAAAACTAGACTCGAGCCTAGAAACAAAACAGCACATCACGAGATAGACAAGCACAATGCATGTCTCGAGTCTCCTCTACCTTTCGCTCTCAATTGATTGCCAAAACTCACATGGATAGCTTTGGCCGCATCACTCAATCCAACGCAAAGTAGAAGTTGACACTTGAACCGTAAGGGCATCATTGGCATCAAACATGTGAAACAAGGCTTGATAAAGCACCGTCGTAGAAATTTATATCAGGTCGAATTAAAGATCGAAGGAGAATGAAAATCATGTTATAGACCCAAAAGAAAAAATTTACAGATAAGCTACAACAGTGAAATAAACCTGCAAAAAACTACACTTTCAAAGCTACCCCATTTCACAAACTTCCTTGAACCAACAAAAAACAGAGGACCAAAAGTGAAAAGAATTCATTAACTTCCATAGTTTCTAGCAGAAATACCTATACAACCTTCGATCAAGCCGGGTTCAGAAGCCGACCCCAGCCGCCTTGACACCGTGCGTAGCCGGGCCATGCGGCTCGAGCTTCCTGTTCTTCCAAAAGCAAGCATCCGGCGCGAGCTTCGTGGCCGACCGCATCGGCTCAGACTTGCATCTTGTGAGGACACACGGCTCATAAGCCTTGGCGCTCTCCAGCTTCTGCTCGATCATCGTGGCCATCGACTCAGCGCCGGCCGCTCGAGCCGCAGCTTTTGGCGGCAAGGAACAAGAGTTTCTGCGCGGCTGCTGGAGAATGTGGGCTTGCTGAGCCGTGAGAGCCGCAGCAGCGCGCTTGGATTCCGCATTGCCAGCCCTTTTCTTGGGCTCGTCCTTGCCGCCGTCGGTCTTGACGGGGACTTTGCCGACGTGCCTTTCCGGTAGCCATCGGATGAAGTCCGTACTGCAGACCCATGTTTCCTTGGAGACCTCCATTGAGAGCTTGGGCTCGCACATCATCAAGAGCAAGCAATCCGGCAGGACCGACTTCTGTTGAGTTCCATCTCTCTCCGTCAACTTCACCTCGGGCCGTGGCGGCTTCAGGCCATCAGATTCGGATCTCTCGCGGGGGACGGTCACTCGGGTTTCTGGGTCTAGGCCAAGGGCCTCCTCTGTTGGAGCTACAACTTCAACGTGAAACTCTGCCTCTGCTTCGTGTTCTTCATCTCCTTCCGATTCTTGACTTAGTTGTACGGACATCACATCATTATCATGATCTCCATCAGCTGATTCAGCTCCATGCTCGTGGTGCGCTTCGCCTTCTCCAGTGTAAGTGTGATCTTGTACTGAAAGCTGCAAGCTTTCTCCGTCTGGGACTGCGAAACACCTTAGCTCTGTTTCTTGCATCGTCACTACCTGGCTAGTCAACTCCATTAACTCCTTCTCTTCACCTTCTTCTTCTTCTTCTTCTTCTAGCACTAGCACCTCCTTGACTACTTCTTCATCTTCTTCTTCCATGATCTTCTGGTCTAACTGTTCCTCTAGCACATTGACCAGTTGGTTCACTTCTTGGTCGTCCTCTCTTTCCTCCACATTCGAACTCCACTCTCCGAGAATTCTACTCTCCAAGCTAGCTTCAGCAGAAACCCACTTCTCACTCACTTCCTCTTCTTTATCATCATCCATTTCACGCTCGACTTCACCACCTCTCTTCACTTCAACTCCCTCATTTTCCCGACCACTCGCGACAAAATTCTCACTCTGATTCTCATCTTCATCGTTATCGTCCACTACAGCCGGAGGAGCCTCACAGAACCTGCTAGCGAGAGCAGCCATTTTCACGGGATCAGATCTACACCTCATGAGCAAGAGCGCATTCTTGGGTGGAATACAAACGCTCGCTCTCGCTCCTCCATCGTCTTCCTCAACTTCACTTCTCTCTCTGCATATTTCTTCTTCATTAAACTCGATCCCCTCAAAGGCCCTCCTCCTGTAACTCCCACTGTTCTCCACGGCAGCCGCAGCCGCAGCCGCAGCTGCCGTTGTTCTCTCTTCATCTCCAACAATTATCTCCACTTCTCTGCCTCTACCCTCTCCTTCCTGCATCGCCACGAGCCACCTTGCAATCACAGCTCCACAGGAACTACTGTTATGATTACCCGAATCGCCATTCTCACCATTGTTAGGCCCTCCCTCTGTCTTCTCTTCCTTGGACATGCACGACGATCTGCACGGCAAGAAGCAGTTCCAATCCGCCCCGAAAGTCCTCAAGGCCTCACAGATCGTCACGGGGAAGTGGACCCACCTCTGGTTTCTGTGAGGCAAGCATTCTTGATTGTTGCCCTGCTGGTTCTGGAAGTAGAAGCTCTGCGTTGCTTCCGTGCTCGTCGCGCCATTACTGATCTCGAGCTTCCTGAAACTGACCTCTCCACCTCCACCACCGCGCTTCGAGCGAGCCCTCAGCTTCTTCCCTTGCTTCTTGGTCTTGACCCTCACTTGCCCAATACAGGTCACCTTCGGAGACGACGGCTCTGGGTTCTCGAAAGTGGACCCACGTTTCTTGCCATTTGCGGGAAACATCGGCGAAGCTTGGCCTGCGCCTTTCAAGCTGCCGTTGCTTCTGAGCCTCCTACTCAGAGAAGAGGAGAGCGAGATCTGGGGGGTTTGGTGGTCTCTGGCGCGACCTGGGCTGAGGATGGATTTGGAGATCTTCATGGAAGAAGAAGACGAGAGACGAGACGTGAAGCAAATAAAGAGCTCTCCAGTGCTGTTGCCGCTGCTGCTGCTGCTATTGATGCTTGTCGTGCGATGGGGTCTATCCGAGTCCATGCCGCTCCGTTTCTTGTTTTTTTCACCGTGATTTGACCATTGTTGTGGGGGTGAAAGATTTGACAGGGAGTGATAGGTGGGTTTCTGGGATCTTTTGCTTGGAGGGTGAAAACGAAAAGATCATTCAATCATTCGCAAAGGAGGAGCGAGAGAGAGAGGGGGGGTCGAGTTTGGTCGTCAGAGATTGAACTGGAGAATGTGTTTTGGTGAGAGCAGGGGGACTGGAGAGCTGGAGGACCTGCGTGCTTGTAATGGGGTGGATGGGTCACTTGTGAGGAAGTTGTAGAGAGACGTACAAGATTGCAGCAGACGGGAGTGATTGATGAGAGAGAGAGAGAGAGAGTGGAAGCGGACGAAATACTGTTTGTCTTTAGCACGATGGAACCGAGCGAGGAGAGGGTCTGGTTCGATCTCGAAAAATTAGTGGCGACATTGTAATTATGGTGTGACTATAATGGCCCTTGGTCTTCCTTCCCGTTTAGGACTGAATCATGGTGATGAATGATCTGTACATCCACGTGGATTAACACGTATTCCTGGACAACATGATACTTGTCGAGCTTGGTTTCTTTTCTCGTGCACATAAGATCCCGACTGAAACCTTCATTAGAGTTGAATTTGCCCCCACTTAAAAAAATGGTTTAGACAAGTCAATAACGATGGGTTATATCCTAAACAGAATCAGAATAATCATATAGATAGTAAAAAAATTGATACACAAATTTACTCAGATTTACCTCAGAATAGAGGTACGTTCTGCAAAAGGATTTCACTATGATATTTAGGTTTTTAACCATAACCACTCGTTACAATAATCTCTCATACGAGTACAATATATATATAGGATTTAAAATGGGCCCAAAGCCTAAACCTATCCAAATCCCTTTGGTTCCATAATAAACGGGTCAGTAAACCCAATGTTATTTTTGGGGCGCTGCTCCCAAGCCCCCGTCCGCTTACTGGGGAGCGGAACTCCCGCCTGCTGTCTTGGCAGTGGGACCCCCGACATTCCATGCGTAGGGATCATATATCGTCGATTCATACTTCGGTTTCCCTAAACTCATACGGGCATGCTTGTTACAAGAAACAAACTCTAACAAATAAGATAGTACTCAACGCAGAAACTAGCGATTGATTGCATCGAACATTAAGCGATCAATGCCGAGACGAGCGATTGCTCGTCGAAATGCCCCGTTTCGATATCCGTCATTGTCCATGGAGCTTAAGAGTTTCAAGTCGGAACACTCCATCAATGAAAATTTCACCCTTTTCCATGTTTGGCAAACCAAACTACAAGTCAACTAAGTTAGGAACCATTAAGCTACGAGTTTGACCTAAGCATTTGACTTGATGGTATTGGTGCAATCAGTGAGGCCCACGACTCGGAATGAAACCTTCCATGGAGACACCCACCCCCTCCCCTCTCGAACCGAAATAATGGAGAGAATGTGTCGCTGCCATTATAGCCATGTGACGGGAGCACGGAAACGTGGCCAGATCAAATGGACAGTGCCACCTTTTGAGAGAGAGAGAGAGAGAGAGAGAGAGGTAGGGAGGAAGGAGGAGGAAAGCAGACACAGAATACGACACGACGCGAGGGGCAAAAGGGTCAAATGGCTGCGTCCCCCCCAGCTCGGGAATATCAAAAAAAAAAAAACACTGTCAAAAGCTTTCGGACAGACTCGCGTACGTGCCTTTTTTTTTGGGTATTTTCGCGAAACTCAATAATAATAATAATAATAATTATTATTATAATTATAGCCGTTTTCCCCGTAGCTTGTCGCTAGCGGTAAGACCCCACTTTTTAAATTTATAATCACGGAGTGGCAATTTCCGTAAATAGTGCCCGAAAGGGTGGGCCAATCGGTCGCGAGGGGTCACATGGGGGGGCGCTTCGATTCATTGCTGCGACCGTGACTCGGGAAAAGGAAGAGGAATCCGAAGGCGCACGTGACTTGAGCGAGACCGGAGGATGTGGCAATGATAAGGCAGTGGTGGCGTGGGGGTGTGAGTTGAAAAAGAAGACCCACGCGCCGGGGGCTGGCGATTGGACGCCACCTCCCCCGGGCCACGAGTACGGCCGCGCGTACTCGACGGGAGATGCGGCGCGTGGTGCGCATGTCGAGACGCCTCGTCGGCTGCCGTGTCCCGCTCGCACGCGCGCGCGCGCGCGCGGAGCATGGAGGACTGGAGCCGTTGGACAGCGCGTGGGAGTTGAACGACGGGGATGCGGAAGGGTTTTCACCCGACTCCTTGTTGATAATAATAATGCCTCACGAGAGCTGATAATTAAAAGAGATAAACGACAGCTTCTTGTCGCTCACGAAGCCTCTAAAGCTAAAGACACGGTGTACTTAAAAGCTAGAATTGGACGAAATAAAAAATCTAGTTTCCGGCCCGAGAAGCCCGAAAGTTGCGGGGCGGGGCGGGGCGGTTCGGGCTTTTTTTCGGACGGGCGGGCATTTCGCTCGGCCCTAGTGGAAACCCTCTCCACCGTAGCGATTGAAGTGTGGGACTGGACTTCCATGTGGTTTTTAATGACGGAGGCGGAAGGTGATACGAGAAGAAGATAAATTGGACAGCTGGCGACCGCGTGGCGAATGCCGATTGGTGGCGACCTTCTCGAGAATTTAATTTTAGGAGCTGAAACCGTAGAGCAGGGGTCGTTGGGAAAGCGAAAGAGTGGTTTTGACCAGAGACTTTCTTTGTTAATGAGACACGAGGAAAAGAAGCATAACCGGACAAACACGAGCGTTAAAAGCTGCATTAATCTGGGCTTGTGCCCCCTTTCCTTTTATAATAATAATAATAATAATAATCTTAATCGAGTTTTCTAAAAAGTTTGATTCTTGGCGCTGGTCTAAATCTCCACGGAGTTCTGCTAATGCCAGCTGCAATGGGGAAAAGCACTAGGGATAGGTAGTTTCGTATTCTTTATAGGTTTCGCATAGAATATGAAACCTATTTTCGGATACAGATTTCTCATTTTTTGAAACTTGAAATTTACTCATCAGAACTTGAAACTTAAAATTTATCCTGTCACAAGTTCTAATGCAGGTTCCAAGGTCCAACGTGTTCTTTTTATTTTTATTTTATTTTTAGTTAAATAAAACGAAAATGAACACAAAAATACCAAATAAGCTTGTCATTCACCAAATAGAATACAAAAGACTAATTTTTCTAGCATTACAATTCAGATAAATATAATTAAAATTATAAGTCATTACGTGAATCGATACTACGGCGAGCGGTTCCATGTTCCATATAGCTTCCATTCATGATAATAGGTTCCTCATTTTTTAGAACTTAGAACCTATTATATCATGTATTATTAATTGAACAATTGCAGTGAATCATTAACTTTAATGACTACCATTTGCTGCTATGATTCACTAACCATAACTTATATTTAGACACACGAATAATATGAAACATTAACAAGTCATAAAATAAAAGCTCAGATTAGTAATTCCAAATTATACACTTATCATCTGTGAATTGCCGCAGGATTATGCGAAGGCATATACAAAAAAAAAAAAACACAAAAA
The DNA here is from genome assembly GCA_031216405.1 of Syzygium malaccense. Lineage (NCBI taxonomy): Eukaryota > Viridiplantae > Streptophyta > Magnoliopsida > Myrtales > Myrtaceae > Syzygium > Syzygium malaccense. Next base: position 2,405,379 of record CM062258.1, on the reverse strand, counting down.
CTTATTTAGGTTTCAGGTTTCATTTACCTAGAACCTGGAACCTACTTGTCCAAATAGGTTCTTCAATTTTTAGAATCTGGAATCTATCTTGTTTACCTTAGAACTTAGAACTTATAGGTTCTCACTAGTCAGGTTTTCAGGTTCCAAGTTTTACCCTGAAACCATGCTCGTCCCTAAAAAGCAGGGGTTGATATGGATTGAAGATGGTATATTTTATCATGCTTGCGTGAAACGGGTGCACCTTGAGCCCAAGTGAATCTTAGCCGATGAACGAAATGAATTTCACGTACGACCTGTATGATCTAATGGTTGCGATTCATTGGGCGCATGCGCAACCGATGCATTTATCTTATAATTTTTTAGGATATGTTCACTAGAAGTCCTAAAATTCGTAAAAAGTGCAATCAAATCCTAAAACTTGTCAGATTGATCTAATTGAGTCCTAAAGTTAATACCGTCAAACTTACAAACGAAAAATGCTGATGTGGCTTATTTTAATATTTTTGTTTCCTATGTGGTTTATTTTAATTTTCAAAAAGTATTTAAATTAAATTAAAAAATAAACTAAATAATAAATAAATAAAGAAAAAGAAGGAGAAGACGCAAGGCAACTATGGCCAAGCCCTCGCTGTCATCGGTGGCCGCCACCACAGCCGTCGGGAAGGGCCAGCGAAGGTTGCCTGGGCCTTCCCGAAGCCCGGCGGAGGTCGCTTGAGCGTTCCCAAAGCTCGGTAACCCTCACCGGCCCTGGATGAGGGCTTACAAGCCCCGATCTGGGGTAGGGTGCAACCCTCACCCCAGATCTTAGTGAAGGTCGTCGGCGGCCACTGACGATGGTGAGGGCTTGGCCACAGTCGCGGGTTATGCCTCTTCACCTTTTTTTTTTCCATTAGCTTTTTTATCTAATTTAATTTATAGTTTTTAATTATTTTCTAATGTGGCGCTTGTTGGACTTTACATCATTGCCACTTGTCTCAAAAAAATAATAAAATAAAACATGTCAGCATTTTCTTTTAGCCTAATTTGGCGGTATTAATTTTAGAACTTGATCAAATCAATTTGACAAGTTTTAAGATTTGATTGCACTTTTTGCAAGTTTCAGGACTCAATTGTACTTTCGTGACAACTTTTATGATTTTTAGTCAACATATCCCTAATCTTGTCAATTAATGTTAACCCCTTTCTTGGTCTTACACGATGCCCGTGGTCCCCACCGACAGTGGGCTAAGATATACATGGGCCAGCCTTTTGGACGTACTTATATCTGCAAATTCAGGATAATCCCACAAGCGCTAACAACGCTCCCTGGAAGATTACCCGTGCGATTGTAAGTGAGCATTTAAATATGCGGATTGAATCTTGTTTTAGACTCAATACCCAATTAAAGTCTGTCGGTATACCGGTTTTAAGTGAGCGAGTCATAGTTCGCAATTCATTTATTTACCCGGGAGCGCGAAAAATGGACACATTCGGCTTTAATTGGTGAAGGGCCAAGTTAGGCTGCTCGGTTACTGTGTGTGTAAATCGTGAATCAGACGGAATTCTAACTTCGCAGGTGAAATGTCCTGATCTTTAACATTTAACTCTGGACGGAATTTTGCCTGGTTCTCATCTAAGGGTGCTGTAAAATAATATCAAGTCCCTATAGTCCTCATCCGGCAAAGTTGTGACTCAACGCTTATCAGGTACAGAACTGCTATCGTGCTGTCACTTCTGATTTTGGTCGCTGACTGTATTTAATCACAGATGGGGTCGAAACTGCAGCTTAAAAGGGACGATAAATGAGTCTGAAAGTACTCTGAGGGCAAAGGCTTGAACCCATATCAAGTACCCCCATTCTGACCGAAGGAGCTATTGACAGGAGCTGTTTTCGTGCGCTTACGCATAGCTGCACTGCTTCTAAATCTTCTTCAGAAAGAACGAAGCCAATGCTGTGTCGTTTGCTTGACCGCCTTACATTACTCACTTTGTTTTCGACTTCTGTAACCCTTCACCAGTTTCATAACAAGCTTAAATACGATGCAACCCTTACATAGCTATTAAGCTTTCCCATTTTGTATACATTTTCGCATAAGCATAAATTTAGTCACTTAATGTCTTGACAGTTCCACCGAGAAAAAATAAATCAACACTACACAAATTAAGTCGGTCTTGGGACAATGCAAAACGCTACGAGGTTCTTAAGTGACATTAGCAAGTCCGGGCATAACCTCTTTGGGTGGGAGGATATTTACTCAAATCGACTCTAGAGCTAGATTCTGAATTTTCATGAACGATGCAAGTTTTCATTCTTCACAAAAGAGAGAACCACATGAGATCACACAATGGTCATTTAGAAAAAATGCGCTCACATATTTACATTCCCAAGGTGGATAAATATTTTGAATGGAACAAAATTCCTGGTGATTGTTGCGTGGAGGGAGCACAGAACAATTTTTTTTTCCCTTTCCAAAGTGGTTAGCCAAAAACATCAGCTTTTACACATTTCAATCGAGTTCTAGTATCACTTTGGAAGGGGAAAAAAATTGCACTGTGCTCCCTCCACACAACAATTACTAGGAATTTTGTTCCATTCAAAATATTCATTCACCTTGGAACCTGTAAATACGTGAGCACATTTTTTCCACATGACCATTGTGTTAATAAATCATCTCATGTCGTTCTATCTCCTTTGTGAGGAATTAAAACTTGCATCGTTCATGGGTACAAATCCAACCATCAAGGAAGGGACATAGATAATTACCAGGAATTTTATTCAATTAAAAAAAGAAGAAGCTGAGAACCATTTACAGAGACTAGCCAAAAAAATCAGCTTCTACACATTTCAGTCAAGTTCCAACACCACTTTACCAGGAATTTGCTTTCTCTCTTTAGCCTCGTGAGCCTCTCTCACTTGTGTGATTGGGAATGTTTTATCCACAGGTATATGCAATCTCCCGGCTTCTGATAGCCTGCGGATCTGCACTAAACCTTCAGAGTCGGCCCTCATGTATGTCCAAAAGTATTCTGCCACCACAGGAGGAAGATGAATATGTAAAGTGAGGCATGACTGACACATTCAACAGGACATGCTATTTCCTCTTAAACCAGTTTATGTAAAAAGTATACTAGCACAAGGGAAGGAACAACAATGTAGTATCAAAGACAACGGGATTCATTAGATGGGCATCCTATCCAATGAGCCTAGGGGCATGAATTTGAACATGAAAAGAAAACTTTCACAAGCAATAAATGGAAGAACTGAAACAAATAAAACAGGAAAAAGTGACAGTTATCAAGTTCAGAAGCTAATCGATCTGCCTGCCTGATGATCCTCAATCCCTATACTCAGTATACCAGCTTTTTCTTTTCTTCAGTCAATTTTTTTACATTGACGAGTTATGCCAATTATACACAACACTCCTGAGCACAGTCCTATGTTCTTCCTGGTTAAATAACATAGACCGGTCAAGTAACACACTATCGCCTCCAACCATAGAGGAACATAGATAATTAATTTGCAAAATGTATACGGAAGAATACGAGAATACATCACAGGCTAAACTTTCCAGGAGGTCTCAACCTACTTTGAAATCAATTTCTCAAGTTTCCTCTAATCTGCTTAATGAAAGGGGTAGCCCGTTCAATAAAGGCTGGATTTGGACCGGGCACGTTCCAGAGGACTGGCATATGCACAACAACCTACTATTAGACCGTTCGAAACTGTTACATAGTAATGTACCTGGAAATAACTCTATGAGGTTCAAGCTGCCTTTTGGAACAGAATGGACAAGGGAACGGCTGTATTACATCCGTTCAGCTCCAATACAGAAGGAGAAGTAATCCGAAAAATTTTCGGTATGTTCCAACTATTCTTTCTCCATATTTTTCTTTATTGACCTCTATCTCAATCTATAAATACATCAAATCCTTCAAACAAGTAGATGGTCAAGCAAATTAATAATTTCAAACAAAGGAAGTGTAAGCCTGTAGGTAACCTGGAAAGTTTGCCACAATTTGTCAACCAGTAATGGCCGAGGCCCCAGAATTACCAAATAGGGCCATATCACTAAGTCGTTCTACCTTTAGAGGTTCTTGTAATATTGAAGAAAAACTAAAAACAGAATTGGATAATGCAAAAGAGTGTTAAGACACACTAGCAGTAAAGCCAAGATAATGTTGAGGGATATCATTTTGTCTATCTATTGAATTATCTACTGTAGAAGTTTCAATTAAAAAAAAGCAGAACCATACCTATTCCATGAGAGTAGCGGTACTGAAATTGTTTCTTAAGTAACATTGCTGTAGCTGCAGGGAGCCCAACGGCTAATCCATATCTATCGGCCAATGATGCTGCCTCCCCCTGCAACAGAGGTCAAGAGAAATTTGAACTTGCAATATCATGCGAAAGGAGGAAACCATACAACTATGCTTTATCATACCTGGAGTGTCATATAGTGTCCACCTCTTTTCAAAAAATTAATGCCTATTCTCTCGGTCTCTGGTCCACCTATAGTATCTAAAACTGCATCAAACTTCCCTTTTATTGCCAATTCGATATCCTGCAAAGCAACAGTAATCATTTGTTTAAAGAGGAGAGAAAGCAAACACATTGGTTCCTATCAGAAAGTTCTACGCGAAAATATATTGCTCTTGTAATAGGCATAGAACTTCCTTATTTCTGTGTAAAGAAATGGTTTTTCTTTTCTTTTTTTTTTTTGGCCAACCATGTCATGAAGTGGTGAAAGCAAGAATAAATAGATGGTAGAACAAACAAAGGTGCCTACATACAAATTAACTTCCACAACCGAGACGTTTTACCATATAAACGATTTTCTCCACCATAAAATCTGAAATACAGAAACATAATAACAAGCAATGACATACCTCGGCTGTGTAGTCAACAGCCTGCTCAGCACCAGCTGCCAAAGCCCGATCAACGCTTTGGCTGCCACAAGTGGTTACAACTTGGCACCCATTAGCCACTGCAAGCTGAATTGCTGCAAAACCTACTGCTCCTCCACCACCAATAACTAGCACCCTTTGCCTACCAAAAGGAAAGAACAAGACTACTCTTAGAATAGTCAGAGGGAGTTGTATGAAAAGCTATAAATTCATAACCTTATACTATGTTCCACCAAGTTGATCAGAATAGATGAGTTACTATAAGATCATTTAATTAGCATTTGAGTACAAGCTACACACATATAAACTAAAACAGAAAGCTCATTGGAACTCCCAATGGGAAATCAATTGGTTTCACTGGGACTGAATATGTTAAATAACTCACATCTTTCCATCACATGCAAGGAAAACCAAACAAACTGTGAAGTATCTTCATTTTGGACCATATATTTAAAGACAGTCCTGCTGTCTCCCATGCAACTTCCTTCTCAATAAGTTGAATGTTTTCCAAAACCATGTGAAGATGGACCACGAAGATCAAACTAGAAAAAGAACATCAACTAGAGAAAAGTCAGACATGGCATCGGGCAACTGGAAGCAATCCTTCTTTGAAGTTCAATCCAAATGGAGATATTATAAAGATGAATGCAGTAGAAATTCAGAACGTACCCTTCACTTATCCTAGCAGTGCTTTTTAAAGCTCTCCATGCAGTCAGTGCAGCAAAAGGGATGACCGACGCTTCCTACAAGGTGTGAAGCTTTTGATGTCATTTTCCAATGCTGGCTTATAAACGCAATACTAAAAAGCACTACAGTAAACATGCATGATTGCACGACCAATACAAGCGTGGAAAATACTTTCACGTAAAACTTTATAAAAAAAAAAAAAAAACCTCAAAGCCCACCTCATGTGTAATTGACTCTGGTTTCTGAGTAAGCTCATCTTCCGACAGTATTGCATAGTCGGTGTAAGTGCCCCTAACAGCGGTAGGATGCAATGCACCAAAAACTTCTTGGCCTACAGTTAAAGACCGAACTGAAGCTCCAACTGCTGCAACCTCTCCACTGATATCACGACCCAAAATGAGAGGTAGAAGTGGTTCAAATATTGAGCGACCGTATCCAGAACGCATCTGCAAACAGACAGAATGAGACTGTAACAGCTGCGCACTGTGGAAGAAATCCAAAACAAATCGAGACTCGTGTCGCAGAACCATACTTGGTGCAACCAATTTAACGGCTAAGCAACCATGCATTTTCGCGCATACAACCAAATAAACTGTTTCCAAGGGAACACCAATCATATTGAACTAGTTAAATTATATGCCTTGCGCTACTTAAATAAAGTATCAGACCAAAACTCACCGCCTAATTAACCTCAATTCATGCCGGACAAAATTCCGCAGGCATTAGCACAACACTTCACCATCCTATCCACAATTACCAATGGCAACAACCAATACATAACTGGCTGCAACCCGAGAAAGCTACACTGAGTTCACTTCTACCTTTGTGCTCAAAGGATAGTTTCTAGGTTTCCAGAGAAACCAACATATTCAGCAACTTTATGTCCTAGTTCGAAATTTGCACCAGAGTTCGCCAAACAGCTAAAGATCGAGCTCATCGCTTCTCCGGACGACCAAAAAAAGGCAGCAACCTAGCAAAACCAACTCACCCTAGTATCGAGCGGATTGATGGACACGGCGCGAGCGCGAACGAGGACCTCATTCGGCTTAAGATCAGGCACCTCCACATTGTCGCGGAGCACCAACGCCTCCGGCCCGCCGAACCGCGGCAACAACACGGCCCTGCAGCTGGTGGCGATGGACCTAGAATGGGGACGGGGTTCGCCGGCGCATTTGCAATTGAGTCCGTCCGCGAGCGCGGTGATTCTCCGGGCAGCGTTCTCGAATCCGCGAGACCGCGAGAAACTCATGGCTGCGTTCGTCGGTCAGTTTGAGGAGGGAGTCCGAGATCACGAGAAGCGGAGCATCGATGCGCGTTGCGATGGGCGGGTTTTACATCATTCGGGTCGGGACCCGAAACGATTCGTGTGGGCCTCCCTTTTTTTCGCGGGGCATTGGTCCAGTACGTGGACGGTTCTGCGTCCGCATAGAGGCGGCGGCCCACTTCTGCTAATGCCAGCTGTAACGGGGGAAAGCCGGGGTTGATGTGGATCGAAGATGGTATTTGAGCCCAAGTGAATCTCGGCCGATGCGACCCGTATGATCTAACGGTTGTGATTCCTTGGGGCGCACGCGCAATCCGTGTGTTTATTTTATAATCTTATCAACTAATGTTAACCCCCTTTCTTGGTCTTACGCTATGCCCACCCACAGCAGGCTAAGATATCCAGTCCATAGCTGGGCCACGGATTGGGCCAGCCTTTTGGACGTACAACATATATGCCTTATCTATACATAATATTCAATTCCTCCGAATTGATTGTAAGTGAGCATTTAAATAGGTGGGTCGGGTCTTTGTTTTCGACTCAATACCCAATTAAAATCCGTCACATCACGGTATACTGATTTCGAGCGAGCGAGCGATAGTTCTTGATTCATTTATTAATCTGGAGGAGCGAAAAATGGACTCATTCGGCTTTAATTGGTGGAGAGACAAATTAGGCATGTGTAAATCGCGAATCTAATGGAGTTCTGTCTTCGCGGGGCGAAATGAACTGATCTCGAACATTGAACTCTGAATGGAGTTTTACCTGGTTCTCATGGAAGGGTGCTCTAATGTCGAGCCTCTTTAGTCCTCATTTGGCAAAGTTGGGACTGGAGGCTTATCAGGTACAAAAACTGCTATTATGCTGTCACTTCTGATCTGGTTGCTGACTGTTTGTAAATCACAGATGGGGTCGAAACTGCGGCTTCAAAGGGATGATAAATGAGTCTGAAAGTACTCGGAAGGCAAAGGCTTGAACCCATATCAAGTACCCCCATTCTGACCGAAGGAGCTACTGACAGGAGCTGTTTTCATGCGCTTAGACACATAGCTACACTGCTTCCAAATCTTCATCAGAAAGAACAGCTTAAGTACGATGCAACCCTTAAATAACTATTAAACTTTCACTTTTGTATACATTTTCGCAGGATTTAGTCACTAAATGTCTTGACGGTTACACCAAGAAAATATAAATAAATCGATGCTACATACATTAAGTCGGTCTCGGGACAATGCAAAACGGCACGGAGCTTATACAAGTTCATCGATGCGATACTTTGTTAGCTTATAATCTTTTCTTTACCTTAGTAAGCAAATATGCTCCAGAGACAAGGAAAAATATCCTAAATCTATTGTACAGTGACTAATTAAGTTCTAAATATTTTAATTGTGCTAATTTAGTCCTAAACTTATTGTATGACGATCAATTCAGTTCTAAACGTTTTACTATTGCTAATTTATTTTTTGAACATTTTGATCATTTGCCAATTTAATCTTCAATTTTTTGACGATTTGCCAATTTAGGCAAAAAATCACTGGCATCTAGTCAGTGCCGGTTGTTTTATGTAGTAGCATGATCTGTGAACAATTATTGCAATTTTTTAAAATTTTATGAATTCTTCTCTCTCTCCTTTTCTTTCTTTATTCTTTTTCCCTTTTCTTTTTCTTTCTTTATTCTTTTTTCCCTTACCCGGGCCTCATTGATGGCTGGCGGAGGTTGCTAGCCAAAGGCGAGGGTGACCCTTGCTCGAGGCTAGTGACAGTGGCCCTCCCTAGACTCGGCGAGGGCAGCCCTCGCTTGAGGTTGGCGACCTCTATCGGCCATTGACGAGTCATGCTGATGGTTGACAAAGGGAAAAGGGGGAAAAGAAAAAGAAGAAAAAAATTAGCAAGTCTTATTCCACCATCCTACTAGCTTGCAATTGATATCGATCCACCTACACCGATACCAAGTCCTTTCGATGCCCAGACTCCTATACTCATGGAGATGCTGAATGCCAACAGGATTCAAAATCCTCTAGTTGTTAGCTTCTCTTTGAATATTTTATGGCTGGGACAATCAGATATTACGTCACTTGTTTGTCTATGCAACTTAACTATATATCTGTTGGTATAATTATGTCAAAAGGGAAGGCAAAGAATGTGCATGGTTGTATTTCTTGGTCGTTTATCATATTGAAGGCCATAGGCAAAACTATACCCATTTTTTATATATTGACTTGGAGCGATTCTGTTTGATTAACCTTATGTTAATCCAATATAAGCAACGTATAATAAAATAGCAATTCACAACTCGGTTAATGAACTTAGATGAGCATCCCTTGAAAAGAGGAACCTTCTCTATGTATGGCATATACAATGTCCGAGCGATCTGCAGGGAATGAGAAAATAGCTCTTCAAGATATTTGCCAACCATAGTACAAGAAAAAAAAAACATCTTTCTTTGGTAACAATCGAACTCCCTATTGTTGTGTAAAATCATATCGTGAGCTAATCCTGAATCTTTGAATTCGGCATGCTGTATATAGTAGAAGATACTGAGCTTGCTAAAATCACTAGGATGGAGTCAGAAACGCTTTTGATTGGTGAAGCATACAATACTCCGTAGTTCCCTGATTAGAGGCCATTGTAGTGAATGACACCTCCCAAGTACTCATAGGATACTAAATAAAGAAGCATGTCAGCACGTTCCAACTGAAATGGCAAAGATTCTAGACAGCCAGAAATAAAAGGATGCTCTGATAGGTAATAATCACTAGTTGCATATTACCTTTGCACGGATGGAGATTGGGATATCCTGAAGAACAGCAGCTTCAGTATAGCTACTTTCATACTGCAAACATAGGTGGCCTTTGATCTGATTACGAATATCCCTTCCAAGTTTGTTCCGGTTCATATACTTAATGAGATCTGTCATTTTATCCCTGAATTTCTCAGTTTTTTATCCTTTGACAATCAAAGCTGTCATGTTACCAATCAGGTATGCACCAAGAATCATGTCAAACGAGACATAAATCATTATAAATATCATTTCCCACGTATTGACTGCATGTATGTCTCCATATCCTGTTGCAGGAAAAACACACTCATCAGCTGCCTTGTGAAACACGTAAGAAATGAAGCATCTTAGTGGATGAATGTAAAAACAGTTATGCCGTGCCAAATGCAGATTCCCTGTTGAGGAGAGAAGCCAATTGCCCAGATTTTACAAGCTTGGGATGGGTGTCAGACATCACATACACAGCCGATATCCCAATATAAATAACTTTAGGAAAATTAAAGAAATTTAACGAATGAAAAAGCTATTCAAGCAAAAAAGGGTTGTCAGAAAAAAATAAAGAAAAGATGGACAACGAGCCAAGGGGATGAAACAATGAACATAATTAATCAGGTAAAAGATTAAACAGTGAAACAATGTCCAGAAAAAGAATTTTAATAATTATGCAAGTAAAAGAACAATGGAATAGCTATTCAAGCAAAGGCTTGTCAGAAAAAAATAAAGAAAAGATGGACAACAAGCCAAGAGGATCAAACAATGTTCGTAATTAATCAATTTCCTTCTACAATGGATTGCCCAAGGATGACAGATTTTTCCCCAAAAGCAGCATTTCAGAGAAGATATAACTTGGAAAAATAATGGACTAATAATTACTAGAGCTTTTCATAACTTCTACACTGTTGTAGACTGTTATTTCAGCTTAGCTGTATAGATGCGTGATTAGGTCCTTTTTTTTTGTAAAATAAATACAATATTCCTTTACTTTAATTTACTGAATTTACTAACAAATGCCATCGTCGGGCATTTGTTGCAGGTTTACTTCGCCACCCAAGCCTTATCAACTAGCCCGGAACTTTCCCTCTAGGCGATGTGGGACAAGAGAAGTACCCCACTTCCCTGCGCTCGTTTTAAAGTCGTGAGGGTCAGTGGATCCAAAGCGGACAATATTACACAATGTAGACCCGGGGTGTTACAGGTGATATCAAAGTCGACTCTCGACCGCTTGTGGGCCCACAGCGAGGGCGCTGTGCCCGTAAGGGGTGGAGAGTGTGACGGCCCAAGCCAAGCGGCGGAGTGCGGAGAGGAGAGATGGCGGTGTGTCCGCGCTACTACCCTGGACGTGTGCAGGGAAGTGAGGTACCTCTCTTGTCCCACATCGCCTAGGGGGAAGTTTCGAGCTAGCTTATAAGGCTTGTGATTATATATATGTGTAATGTGTTTTAAAGCCGTGAGAGTCAGTGGGCCCAAAGCGAACAATATTACACAGTGTAGACCTGGGGAAAATCTAGAAATAATTATGAAAAGCCTTTTTGTATAGATGCGTGATTAGGTCCTTTTTTTTGTAAAATAAATACAATATTCCGTTAATCTAGAAAATCTAATTAGATGCCAAATAATTATCCATGTACATGATTGTCTATCGCAAGAATCGACTCCGATCAAACGTGAAGAAGAGACCAACAATTGTATTCATCCCAATCATAGCGACGATCAAAACGTCAAAGACACCGAATTAATTTGATATTCTCTTGGGTGTAATTTGTTTTTAATCAAATTATGACACTTGTTATATAATGTACTTGTATTCCCCTTATGTTTAATTCAATTACTAAATTTTAATTAAAGTTTTAAAACTATTCTAAATAATTTTTTTAAAAATTAAAAGGCAAAAATATAGTTGTTGACCAACCGCTGCAAATAAAAACACCAACCCAATCTGCCTATGTATAGAGCACCCAAACCAAAAGAAGAGGCAAGTCGAGAAACAACTAAATCAACATTCAAAAGTCAAGAAACTTTCCGCTGTTCACGTTAGCAACCCAGCAAAACAACATATTGGCCAGTTTAAACGTACCCGAGTTGAGTAATCGACAGAGTAAAGAGGCATCGAAATCTGCAAGTATTCATTCTTCACAAAGGAGACGGAATGACATGAGATGTTTTATCAACACATAGTCAACCGGAAAAATGTGCTCACACGTTTCTAGGTTCCGAGTAAACGAATATTTCGAATCAAACAAATTCCCAGTAATTATTGTGTGACTTGTTTTTCAGTAGAGAGCCAAAGACACATTTCAATCCAGTTGCAGCACCACTTTACCGAGAATTTGCCTTTTCTCTTTAGCCTCGTGTGCTTCCCTCACTTGTGTGATTGGGAATATTTTATCAACAGGTATATGCAACCTCCCGGCTTCACATAGCCTGCCGATCTCACTTAAACCTACGCAGTTGGGCTCCATGAATGTATAGGAAAATCCTGCCGCCATCAGAACGGCAAACATAAGATTAATGTCTAGTGAAGCATGACTGACACAGTCAACAAGATGTGCCATTTCCTCTATAAACCAGGTTATGTAAAAAGTATACTAGCACGAGGGAGTAAAGAACGATATAGTAAAGACAACGGGATTTATAAGATGGACATTGTATCCAATGAACCTAGGGGCATGAATTCGAAAATGAAAACAAAAATTTCCCAAGCAAGAAATGGAAGAAAGGAGATAAATAAAACAAGGGAAGAGACAGCTAGCAAGTCCAGAAACTAATTGAACCGCCCACATCATGATCCTCATTCCCTATAATCTATACCAGCTTTTCCTTTTCTTCAGTCAATTTCTTTAAATTGATGAGTTATGCAGATTATACACAACGCTCCTAAGCACAGTCCTATTTCTTCCTAGTTAAAAAACATAGACCAGTCAAAGTAACACACAATCGCTTCTACCCATTAATGGACATAGATAATTAATTTGCAAAATGTATGTGGAAGAATCCGAAATACATCACAGGCAGAATTTTCCAGGAGGTCTCAACCTACTTTGAAATCTAATTCTCAAGTTTCCTGTAATCTTCTAAATGAAAGGGCTAGCCCATTCTATAAAGGCTGAATTTGAATCAGGCAAGTTTCATAGGACTGGCATATGCACAACTCATTGCTATAAGACCGTTTGAACTTCTAGTGCAATTAAGAGTAATGTACATGGAAAGAAATCTATGAGACTCAAGCTGCCTTTTGGAACAAAATGGAGATGCAACCACTGTACTACATCCAGTCAGCTCCCATACAGAAGGAAAAGTAATCCCTAACATTTTCGGTATGTTGCAACTATCATTTCTCTGTATTTTTCTTTATTGACCTCTATTTCAATCTATAGACGCATCAAATCTTTCAAACAAAAAGATGGTACAGCAAATTAATAATTTCAAAAAAAGGAAGTGTATGCCTGTATGGTAACCAGGAAAGTTAGACATATGTTGTCAAGCATTACTGGCCAAGGCCCCAGATTGACCAAATAGGGCCACATCACTAAGTCATTCTGCCATGAGGTCTTGTAATTTCGGAGAAAAACAAAAGAGAGACTTGGGCAATGCCTAAGAGTGTTAAGACACACTAGCAGTAAAGCCAAAATAATGTTTGGGGGATATCATTTTGTCTATCTATTGAATCATCTAGTGTGGAAGGTTCAAGTAGGGAAAAGCATATCCATACTTATTCCATGATAGCGGCTGTAGTGAAAATTTTTCTCCAGAAACACTTTCGAAGGTACACGGTACCCAACAGCACCTAAAATCATTGATCTTGCATCCCCCTGCAACAAAGGTCGAGAGAAGTTTGAACTTGCAATACTCTTGGAAAGGAGGAAACCACACAATCCTACCTGTAGTGTCATATAAAGTCCACCTCTTTTCAAAAAGTTAATGCCCATTCTCTCGGCCTTTAGTCCACGTATAGTATTCAAAACCACATCAAACCCCCCTTTTATTGCCAATTCAATGTCCTGTCAAGCAACAGTAATCATTTGTTTAAAGAGGAGAGAAAGCAGACACATTGATTCCTATCAGGAAGTTCTATGAGAAAATATATATTGCTCCTGTAATAGGCATGGAACTTCCTTAGCGAAGAAATGGTTTTTTCTTGACCAACCATGTCATGAAATGGTGAAAGGAAACACAAAATGAATAAATAGAATCAACAGTACAACAGACAAAGGGGCCTACATACAAATTAGTTTCCATCATTGAGCAGTCTCGATGCTTTACCATTTAAATGATTTTCTCCACCATAAAATGTAAAAATATAGAAAATATAATAACAACCGATGGCAAACCTCGGTTGAGTAGCCAACAGCCTGCTGAGCACCAGCTGCCAAAGCCCGGTGAATGTTTTGACTGCCACAAATGGTTACAACTTGGCATCCATTAGCCACTGCAAGTTGAATTGCTGCAAATCCTACAGCTCCACCACCACCAATAACTAGCAGACTTTGCCTACCAAAAGGAAACAAGAAGGCAACTCTTAGAACAAGTAAAAAGGAGTTGTCTTAAAAGCTATAATTTCATAACCAATACTCTGTTCCACCAAGTTGATCAGAATAGATGAGTTACTAAAAGATCATTTCTTACCATGAATAAGATGGAAAGCTTATTGAAATTCCCAATGGAAAACGAATTGGTTTCACCGGGACAAAATATGTTCAATAAGTCAAATCTTTCCATCACATGCCAGGAAAATCAAACAAACTGTGAAGTATCTTCATTTTGGACCATATATCAAATACAGTCTGCTGTCTCCCACACACCTTCCTTCTTAATAAGTTGATTGTTTTTCAAAAACTATGAGAAGATGGGCCATGAAGATCAAAATAGAAAAAGTCAGACACGGCATCAATCAACTGGAAGCAAATCATTTACCTTCTTTGAAGTTCAGTCCAAAATGGAGATATTCTAAAGATGCATGCAGTAGGAATTCAAAACTTACCCTTCACATATACTAGCAGTCCTTTTTAAAGCTCTTCATGCAGTTAGTGCAGCAAAAGGGATGGCCGATGCTTCCTATACGATGTGAGGCTGCCGATGTCATTTTCCAATGCTAGCTAATAAGCACGATGCTAAAGAGTACTACATAAAATCTTTCACATAGAACTTCATAAAAGAACTCAACGCCCACCTCATGCGTAATTGACTTTGGTTTTTCAGTAAGATCATATTCCGTCAATATTGCATAGTCAGTATAAGTACCCCTACCAACAGCAGGATGCAAAGCACCAAAAACTTCTTGGCCAACAGTTAAATACCGAACTGCAGGTCCAACTGCTACAACCTCTCCACTGATATCGCGACCCAAAATGAGAGGTAGAAGTGGTTCAAATATTGAGCGGCCGCAACCAGATCGCATCTGCAAACAGAATTATTCATGACTGCGTAGTGTGTAAATAACTCCAAAAAATATCAAGAGTCAAGTCACTCCACCAGAACCAATTTAACGACTATAATGCTAAGCAACTAAACTGTCCCAAGGAAACCCAATCAAATCAAACTAGTGAATTAATGTGCTCTTCCACAGACATTAGCAATACACTTCGCTGTCCTATCCACCATTACCAATGGCAAAACTGGCTGCAACCCGAGAAAGCTAAACTTTTCGAGTTCACTTCCATCGTCTTGCTCGACAAAGATTCTCTAGGTTTCGGAAAAAAGACCAAGACTTTCAATTGTCTCTAAACGGCCAAAAAAGCAACCAAATGATAGCAAAACCAAACTTCAATTAAAAAAAAATTATGCAGCTCAGTAACTCACTGCGATATCGATCGGATTGATGGAAACAGCGCGAGTGCGAACGAGGACCTCATGGCGCTTAGGATCAGGGACTCTGAGATTGTCTCGGAGCTCCAACTCTTCCGGACCACCGAACTGCCGCACCAACACGGCTCTGCAACTGGTGATGAGGTGCCTAGAAGGCGGACAAGGAAGTGATTCTTCGCCGACGCATTTGCAATTGCGGATTCCGTCTGCGATAAGGGTGGTTCTACGGGTAGTGTTCTTGATTATGCGAGAAAGCAAGAAACTCATGGCGTTTCTGGGCGCCGCAAGGTAACTTAATCGGTGCATGTGTGTGTGGTGACTAGCACGTGTCATTCTCAGAATTTACCTCCGGCTGTCGATCGTGCGGGTTCCGGGTTCCCTGGGTTATTAAAAAAAAAAAAAAAGAAACTCATGGCGCTTTCGTCAGTCGGTTGAGGGAGTCCGAGGGTTTGAGAGATGACGAAGTGGCGACGGAGGATGCGAGAACGGCGCCGTTTATACCATTCGAGCGGAAACGAATCGCAAAGGTCAAAACTAAGCCTAGGCCCAATTTTCTATTTCGTCTAGCCCAACCCAAGCAGGGGTGAACATTTGGTGTGAGCATGATTGCAGAGAACCTGACAGGTAGGAACATATAGGTTTTAAATTGGACAATCTGTTTCGACGGGTATTAAAATCTGGAACATAAAACCTTAAACAAGCTTTTTATTTTATTTTTATTTATGTCTTGACATAATCCTGCGGTGTTCCATGGCATTTGATGATGAATATATAATCTGAAATCAGTAATTTGAGCTTTCATTTTATAATTTATTAATATTTCATATTTTTATGGATCTAAATATAAGTTGTGGCCAGTGAATCGTAACAGCAAATAGGAGTGTCAATGCATCGGATCTAGTCGGGTCGGGCTTCATGATACCCGACCTAAGACCCTGTTCAACATATGCTCCAAGAATAGGATCGGGTCGAGTCAGTCCGGATCGGGTTTAGGTTTTTTTTTTTAAAGGGGCCAATCTTTTCCATTTCCGAGCTCCTTCGATTCTGTCAGCGTTCACGCCCGACCCAATCCATCAGTCCGAGATCGAAACCAGAAGCGGAAGGCCAGACGGCTAAGCAAAGATCATTGGAATCAGCAGCAACAAGTCAAATCAAAGAATCCGTACTCCCCCACCCCGAAGAAGACGAAGAAGACCCAAGAATCCGTACTCCCCCACCCCTGTTCTAAACCCTAATTATGGAGTCGAAGAAGACGAAGACGAAGACGAAGCAGCAGCAGCAAGAAGCGAGAAGACCCAAGGATGAAGATCATCATAATGACCACCGACGAGCATATCATCTCCTTGGACGTCGATCCTCACGAATCCGTACTCCCCCACCCCTGTTCTAAACGCTAATTCTGGAGTCGACCCTCGTTGTCCTCCTCCTCCTCCTCTCTTCTATAATTTGTGTAATTTACGCGCTTTCGTATGTGTGGTGTAGATGGAGAATGTTAAGGCTATGCTTGGAACCGAAGACGAGAGCCGCGATGGCCGTTGCTCCGGCGGAGAGGATCGACAGGGAGACGGAGCTCGCCAGGGAGGTGGGGCTCGATGCCAGGGCCTTGACCTGGGCGGTCATGGCGAGCACCGTGAGGGCGAGGACGAAGGCCACCACGGCCATGTTTGCGAACTTCACAGCCGCCATTGCCACGAACTCGAACTCAAGCTCTCGCACAGAGAGAGAAGAGAGTGCAGGGGAGAGAGAGAGGAAAGGGTTGTTCTAGATGAGTTGTATTTGGTGCCGGGGTAAAAAAAGCCCAGCCCCACCCAGCCCGGCCCGACCCTAACAAATGCTCATACCTAAAATCCTTACCCAAAGACCTGACACCAAAATACCCTAAAATTTTAGATCCGTCCAGGCCTGTCCAGGTCGGCTCGGACTTTTTTGATACCCCTAGCAACAAATAGTGGTCATTAAAAATGATTCACTGTAATGTTCAATTAATTGATGATGACCAATTGATGAATATACCTAAAATTATATATTGCTTGGAGTCGAGACTCTCGAGCCAACTCAATGATGACCAATTGACCTTTTTATTTCGTGTAGATATGTTCTGCGCGTGCGTGCGTGCACACAGCGAGCATCCAAGGCCATGCCTTTCCGATATCATAACCGCTCAAGGTAAATTATACATAATGAGATGGGACATCACATTCGCACTCGATAAAACATGAATCACAGGGATAGGACCGGGTCATTGGTTGAGCCAACAGAAAACCAAGGGAGGTTTTTCTGCAGCCATATAAACCCAGAGGGAGAACTTCCACAGGCGATCAAGTTATGCTAAATGCTTGACATGATCTATAGGAACAAGCAAGCAGGTCAGGGTTAACCAAAGGCCCAACCCCTTGCGGTCCAAGCACAAGCTTAAGCTCAGACAATCGCAAAAGTCACATTTGTCCTGTGTCTTTCGGAGCAGCGAGATTGGAAAAATAACACTGGCTCAACAAATTTAGACTGCAATGATAAATGAATCAATCTTTCTTCCATGATGACCACAAAAATAAGGAAAAGAAAGAAGCTTATGTCTTTCCTCCTTGTAGAGAAGTCGACACACAACACGTCGAACGATAGTTGATTAAATAATTGTCATACCAGACTAGGAAAGCTAACAAGCATTTATACATGTTCATTCTTAAGGACTAATCGACCTGTTTGGTTGTAAAACGAACTGTAGTAATTGACGTGGGTAATGCGGAGAGAGGGCAATCTTGTGCTTCTCTTTCTGTCGCAATGTGTGGGAAACTATTGAAGTCGAAAGAAGACTAGCATAACTGTGCGACATTACACTCCTCATATAGATATAGTGAAATCTGGTTATTGAAAATAGTGAATATCAATGAGAAGACTAGGCCCCTCCGCTTCCTCATCCTCGTCCCCGACCCTATCCTCTTCTCCCACCCTATCATCGAACCCTGTTCTACCATATGAGCAGCAACAATACGGACACATTGGCCCATCCTCCGACCCGCAGCAACATATTCAGGAAGAACTGCAAGACATGCGAATTGATTTTACTTCAGTTCCATCTCTTTGGGTGCCACCTTCTTCATCAGTGCAACACTCAAATGAGGAAGAAGAGACCCGATTCGTTATATGTCCATGCGGAGATATGTAAGTAATTTATTTTTGTACGTATATTTAAATTATGGATGAAAATAAAATTGTCCATGTAGGCAATTTTCCATATGCTTGATTGTCTTATTCTCTATATTGTTATAACATGTTTTCAGATTTATGGATTCTACGCATGTTGTGAGGGAACTTAATAAAATAGTCAATAACTGTTAGATAGGACAGTTTACAATTTTCAGCAGCGCTCCTAAAGAAATGAAGACTTTATGGTGGAATGAGTTCAAGATTAGTGTTGTTTTTATTCATTTTCTCACAACGTAAGTTCGTTGATTTTGCTATTGATTGTAGCGTAAGTTCACGTGGGATGAAATGGAAGAGGCTGAGGTTAGAAGAATCTTTAAGAAGAAAGTCGGTGATCACATGCGTTATGTGATAAATAAAGCGAAGAGAACAAAAGAAAAGCCGGATTTCATTACAGCAGACGATTGGATAGAAATTACGAGAACTTTAGAAACTGAGAAGCATAAGAAAAGATGTGAATAGAACAAGACGAATCGAGCTTCTAGTTCTAGGGACGGGTCTGCGTCAGCCACATATGCTGGAGGCTCTATCAATATCGGCGAGCATAGAAGAAGAATGGTAAGTCTATTTAAACTTGTAAGTTCATTTAATTCAATGGTGACTAATTTTTATTAAATTTTTGTAGGCGGATGAATTGGGGACGGAACCCACATTTACAGCTACATTTAAGCGCACATTTCAGAAAAAGGATAAGACATGGACTGGCAATCGGGCAAAAGCTACTAAGGTATGTAAGGTTATAGTTTGGACTTTATGGAAACTAGAATGAAAATCATGCATGTTTTTAATATTTATGGAAATATATACGAATTTATTTTATTTTTATCTATACTGTTAATATAGGAAAAACATGATCAACTTTTGATGAGCACTGCTAGTGGTTATGGTGGTGGTGATGATGATGGTGGTGGTGGTGATGGTGTTACTGTGTCTGAGCCATCTGTTGACAATATGACATTATGGGTGGAGGTAGCGGGCGGGATGAAAGGAAGAAAAATATTTGGGATGGGATTCTTGTCAAGAATGTTCAAAACAAAAGTTGCTGCAACTTCTTCCTCCAATGCAGCTGTTGCAAGGAGGACACGACATGAGAAGCACATGACTCAAGAATTGAGCCAATTGAAACAGTTGCTTGTATAGAAGGACGAAAAAATGAAGCTTTTACTTGGACAGAAGGACGAACAAATAAGAGTGATGCAATCACAACTGTAATATGTCATGCGATGCCTCGACATCGATCGCAATGACGTTCCTCCTGTACCTCCTGTTAATGTAGCTGGTTATAGGCATATTGATGAGCCACATGATGATGCTGCGATTGGTGATGATGCTAATGATGATGATGCTGGCGATTTTATTGTCAGTCCCCCTTAGTTGAGAACATTTTTTTATAGCTAGTTCCACGTCAATACATAAATGCTTTTTTTATATTTTGGACAAATTCCATATCTTTATTTATGTTTTCATATTTCATCAGGTGTCGATACAGCTGACTGTTCCTGATGTCATACCCAATACCGAAGTTGCAAATGTCTTATGGTTGTACCCGTCCTTTCAATGTTTTGAATGTATTAATTAATGTTCATTCTTGCTTAGCTATCTTTATGAATTATGAGATTGAATATCTAATATCATCATATGAGACTTTGCAATTTATGCATTGTAGAAATTAATATTGCATGTCTAATTAGATTTCAAATCCAAATTGTCTTAAAACAAAATTTGTCGCAAATGTAGCGACAAATTTTGTCACGAATATATTTCGTTGCAATTTAGCGACAAAAAAAAATACATTGCAATTTATCGAAAAAAAATATTGCCGCAAATTAGCAACGATTTTTTGCACGAATAATTACGGACGTATTTTGTAACGATCAATTAACGGCATAATTTGCAACGAATTATTCATGGTTTTTCACGAATTTACCAACGAAATTTTTGCAACAAATTTTCCAACAAAATTTTTGCAACAAATTTTGCAACTAATTTTCCCACGAACTTAGCGATGAATTTTTTTTTGTCGCAAATTACGTACGAAAATTATTTTTTTTGTCCGATGTTTAAAGGATTTCCAACGATATTTCCAATGATTTTTCGGACACTTTTGTAACAAATTTTCCAACGAAATGTTTTCCGTCTCAAAATACCAACGAAATTTATTTTTTTTTGTCGGAAAATTGCGCGATTTGCCACGACATTTGCAACAAATATTCACAGAGAATTTTTGCAACAAAATTGCAACGACATTATCGCCGAATTTTTTCGTCGGAAATTACCAACGAAAATGAATTTTTTCGTCGGAAATTTTCGAGTTTTTCGACAATATTCGCAATGAATATTCATGGACAATTTTTTCAGCAAATTTTCTAACGAAATTATGGACGAATTATTTTTCTTCCCAATTCCCACGATATTTCCAACGAATATTAAACGAAAATTTTTGCAACAAATTTTCCAACGAAATTAGCGATCTAATTTTTTTCCGCAACTAATTTCGTTGGAAATTTTCTCTCCCATGAATTTTCCAACAAAAAAGTATGGACGACTTTTCCAACAATTTTTTCAACGAATTTTTACCAACGAAATTTTCCACAAACTTTCCAACGAATTATTGCCAACGAATTTACTTTTGTCGCAAATTACCAACGAAAATTCAAATCTTTTTTACCAAATTTTGAGACAATAATTTGTGGTGGGAATTTCCTTTTCCAACGAACTTTCCCACGGAAAATTAGCGACAAAATTTGCCACGATTTTTGCAACGAATAATTAGCGACAAGCTTTCCAACGAATTTAGTAACAAAATTATCTACGAATTTTGCCACGAATCTATTTTTGTCGCAATTTTTCACGATTTTACTGTCCCAAAAATTTTCCCGCGCTTAAGTAGCCAGGATTTTTTTTTCGTTGGAAATTCATTGGAAATTATCTTTCCCACGAATTTTACGACAAAAAATTACCGACGAATTTTTTCACGAATTTTTCAACGAACTTCCTAGGAATTTAGCCACTAATTTACTCACGAAGTTTTCAACGAAATTTCCAACGAAAAATTTTCATGGAAAATTTCCAACGAAAATTGAAATTTTTTGTTGGAAAATTTTCCGACGATGAATTTTCTATGAATTTTTTTTCGTTGGAAAATTGATTGGAAACTTGTTTTCCAACGAATTGTTCAGAATTTTTCGTTGGAAATTTTGTCGGAATTGTCCGAAAATTTTCCTGCGCTGAATTACCCACGATTTTTTTTCGTTGGAAATTCTGTTTCCCACGACTTTTCCAGCAAATAATTAGTGACGAAATTTGCAACGAAATTTGCAACGAATTTATCCACCAATTTACCCACGAATAATTACCGATGAATTTTTAATTACCCACGAATAATTACCCACAAGTTTTCCAACGAATAATTAGCAACGAATTTTCCAACAAACTTTCCAAGGAATTTAGCCACTAATTTACCCACGAAATTTCCAACGAAAAAATTTTCGTCGCAAATTTCCAACGCAAATTAAACTTTTTTATTGGAAAATTTTCCGACGACGAATTACCCACGAATTTTTTTTCGTTAAAAAATTTGTTGGAAATTCGTTTTCCAACGAATTTTCCAGAATTTTTTGTTGGAAATTTTGTCGGAAAAAACATATTTTTTTGTAGTGATGGCACCGGGTTCATCTAAATTTAATCAATATTTCACGTTAGATGAGTTTGGGAGCCGAAGATGCTGATACTATGAGAATAGCAACGAAGGGCATGGAAAAAACAAAGGCTAAACTTTTATCATATAAATCAAGTATGGTTGTGACTGACGATGTTAATGATGATGATGATAATGAGGCTTCTTTGTGCAAGATTTCGGCATTGGACCTCCATCGAAGGAAAACAAAGGGAATAAGTTATGGGAGGCTTAAAAGCTCAAGTGAGAAAAAGAAGAAAAAATCGAAGAAAGGAGCTCTTCCAACACAAATAGAAAGTTGAGGTGAGTGGCATATTATTCTACTTAATATGATTAGTTAAATTTATTGCTTATGTCACATGATGCCAATAACATATTTATTACTTTGTAATGTAGAGTTGGTTGTTCAAGTAACACAATATTGGAACTCATTTATCAGATTATTCGCATAATTCAAATCAGTTTCAAAGTGCCTTTTATCCTAGCAATATTAGTGGTCCTAGAGTAAATCTAAATTTTCATAATCAGGTATGTCGCTCTTAGTCTTTCATTTGTATTTATATTTTACTAATTTGGTCAATTTTTTTTATGGATGCAGTAGCCACCACACATCATGCTGCCCGGGATTATGAGTGGATTTGCCCATTTTCCTGTCAGGTATTTAATAGCTGAACTTATCAGATACATGAATGAGAATAATCTTGGAAAACAAATTAGTAGTGACAAATTTATTATATGTAGATGCAATCATAATACACTATGCTGCCAAGGATTATGAATGGAATTTCCCCATTCACTAGTCATATGCTTATTATGAAATCATTTTAGATCCTAGTGTTATTTCATCTTACTCTTACAATTGTAATATTTATTTGTAATGGTTTCTTCTATATAGATGTTGGAGTATCATAATAGATTTCATGGAACCATTTTGAGTTAGGTACAACTTGCCTTTTTTATTCAACACTTATTTGAGACATTTATCTTGGCATTTGTTTAGTAAAATGTAAAAAAAAAATTGGTTATTCCTTTGTGCAGTGGTCATCAAACTCTTTTTAGCATCTTAGGTTGAATGAGTTGAACGATTTTGAAGAAACACATATCAATTGGCCGAAGTAACACATAATTCTATCTCTCTCTAGGACGAGGAGGAGGAGGAACTCTCTCTCTCTCTTTTCTGTACATGCTTGAATTTATAACTTGTCGTGGATGAGCTCGACTTCAATTCCCACCACTTCTCATCAAGAAGAGGTAGAAGCACTTGACCTTGAAATTTGAAGCAGTTACCCTCGGGTTGGTAATAGGGATTATCTAAATTATTAATGTCACTGGAGTTGTTATTGTGATATTTTCCTTTCTGTGAACGAACTTCACTTTGTGGTAGACATTTGGATAATTTGTCCTTGCTCTTAACTCTGAATGTTTGAAACATTTCCATGGCTGATTGAAGAGAGACTTCTCTTTGGACAGTATGCAGCTATGGATCTACTTTTGTTAATTTATATGTAATTGTAGGACACTGTTTTGCAGCTGGAGTTCCAAGGTGTGAGAAAACAACTAAAAGTATAAGTTTGTAAATCTTAAAGCCTTATGAGAAATTTTGGCATTTGGTCTTTTTCAGACTTGGCATGTATGTACACCAAGGCCAGTTGCATCAAGGCTTGCTGCAGATACCCATCTGCTTACTAGTCAGGTAACAAATTAAAAGTTTCATTTCAGATCGTGATGTCTTTTTTCCTCTGGTATATTTTCATTCACGACATTTTCAAATTCATGGGGGCAGAGCGAGTAACACTTTTGTGCTGATGTTGGACTTTTGTTCTGCTTCCTTATGTGGAGGGAGGAGGGGATGAATGAAAGTTGCTTCCTTTATTAGCGGAATAGAACTAAACTATTTTTTTTTCTGATTTGTTTGTAAATTTTGAATTACTTAACTTTCTGAAGCTAATTGTAAATATCCGTTGTTTCCATCTGCTGGATTTCAAGTGTAGTCATCTACTTACAATGTTATTTAACTCTGTCAAACTAAAAAATGGTGGCCATGAAACCAAATGACTGGACGATGTTGCAAAGAGTTAAGATGAGTAACATTAAGCTCTCATTATTGCAGCACTCACCGTTAAATGTAATTCAATCACGAGTACCTCTCTGTTTATAGTTTCTAATCGCAATGGGCATTGGATACCTCCTCAGGGTTGACTCAATCATGAGTTTTTTGGACAATTAGAGAGAGAAAGAGAGAGAGAGAGAGGGGGGGGGGGGGGAGAGGAGGGAGAGGGAGAGAGAGAGAGTTTATATTTGGCAAAGTAATCTTCTTTGTTCATTAAATTTTATTCTATAAGGGAGCGTTTTGTTAATGAGCACTCTGTTTCGGTCTTGCACTTTTCTTCCTTCAGGCTTGATGTATACATACACGAATATATGTCGAAAAGAAATTGCATGCTTCTGCTAAGGCTTTTATGACGGAAGGGAAAGTTGCCAATGACCCGGGCAGGCAATTATTTTTTCTTTGAAGTCTAACTTGTGTATTTTAGTCTATGAAGATGGTGATATATGATCTCTCAAAATCATGGTCTACTTTGTGATAATTACTTAGCTTTTTAAATGTGTAGCTATTGCTGCACCGGGAGGATTATTTCTCTTTGAGTGGTGGTCTATCTTCTGGGACATTTTCATTGCAAGGACAAATGCGAAGCATTCTGATGCTGCTGCAGCTTACATTGAGGTTTTTCTTTGGTCCACCGTTCCTGCACCATTTTCCGCTCATCCATGAGACGGTATTCCCTGAACATGCAGAAATTTTGAGTATATAACTGTTCAGTTTGTGAAATTCATATACATCAATCAAAGGGTAGGGAGCAACAACAGCTTCGGATGCAGCAATTACAACTTTTGCAACAGAGTGCAGAGCTGGAAATTTGGATGGGGAGCGCGAAAGAGAGAGAGAGTGGATAGAGAGGGCGCATACCTTTTTTTCAAAAATTTTCTCCCCAGCTACAGTTACGAGGGACTGGGAGATCGTGGAGCCTTCCTGGCACGGTGAGTCCCTCGGACATATGTTGCAACCTCAGGATTGGGATGATTCCATGGTAGAATCACAAGAGACACCTGATATTTCCTCGCATTGTCACGCCACTTGGGATCTCCCTTGGGCTGTAAACACAAAGAACAAGTCGACATGCTAAAATATCGGCCTATAAAAAAGAACGCTCGCATCTTTTGGACCGGGCCAAATAGCCCGGCCCATGTTCGCCTCAAAGTGCATCAGGCCCATAGTCCAGCCCAGCCCAGATCATCCCGGCCAGGCCCATTGAATCACGTACTGTACCGTCCCACTCCAGAGAAAAAATTCCAGCTTCCGCTATTATTGTCGCTCTGACTCTCAGCTCCAACTCATGAAGAAAATCATGCGACGCCTGTAGAGGAAAGCAGCGTATGAAACCCCCAATTAGAGATGGCCATGGTTCGGAACCGACCGGTTCCAGTTCGGAACCGGTGGTTCCGGTTCGTGGCCAAGAATGAACCGGAACATAATTTTCTTTTTTTTATTTTTCCTTTTCTTTCTTTTTTTTCTTTTCTTCGGTTCTCGTTCTTCCTCCGCCGACCCCGGCTAGGGCTGGCGGAGGTCGCCGGCCTCAGGCGAGGCCGCCCGATGCCGGCGAGGCTGGCCCTAGCCAGATCCAGGCGTCGGGCGAGCCTCGCCGGCGTCGGGCGAGGCTCGCCCTCGCCTGGGCGAGCGAGGGCGAGCCTCGCCCGACGCCGGCGAGGCTCGCCCTCGCCTGGGCGACCGTCGGGCGAGGCTCGCCCTCGCCTGGATCTGGCAAGGGCCAGCCTCGCCTGAGGCCGGCGACCTCCGCCGGCCCTAGCCGGGGCCGGCGGAGGAAGACAAGAAAAAAAAAAGAAAAGGAAAAAGAAAAAAAACAGAAAAGAAAATTAAAAAATTAAAAAATTATTGTTCCGGTGACGAAACATTATTCAATATAAATTGTAATTAAAATGCAAATTGTAATTAAATTTGGGGACAAAAAGACAAGACAGGACTTGAACTTAATAAATTATCATTAAGTACATTACAATTCGTTACAACGATTTATAAAAAAAAGGAGCACAATATATATGCCCTAAAATAATCCCAAAACCTAAATATTCCGTGCGCAGGGGACCAGAGGTCACATGTCGTCGGATTATACTTGGGTTTCCCTAAGCTCATGTGGGCGTACCCGATATGAGAAACAAGGGTTCCCGAAATATTTGCCAATTCCAATAGTTCTTTTACCCCCAATCGTCACTACCCGTTCCAGTACCGATAGCAGTAGTATCTCCGTCGTTAAAGAATTCAGATTCATTATTCCGATCTATCTCTTATTGCCGGTATTAAGCCTTCGTCCAATCAGCAACACAAGTTTGAATCTCCACTGATTCTGGATCTAATCTTGAATGATGTTCATCCAAAATATTACCTCCGACACTAAATGCTTGTTCAACCGCAACTGTGGAACAAGGGGTTGAAAAAATCTATTTTGCAATAAGAGAAAGGATTAGGTATTGGCTTGCGTGTCTCTTCCACCAATCCAAAATTAAAAAATCTGTACCACTTTCGAATTCAGTAAACTCAAATGAAACGGTTAGATAAATCTCTAATTCAGAAATATTTCCTATTACTCCCTTTTGTTTTTTTTGTCTATGTAATAAAAGTTGGTACCTTCTACTAATTTTACCTGTACTGTCATTTTGTATCTCCATAGATTGAGAAGATCCAATATCACCTAAATTATATTTAGTATAAAATTTATTATATAATTCTATTACTGTGTTTTTAACATTACGTACTATGATTGTAACATTTATCTCATCACAATGTAAACATTGATAATACACACGCAAAAACTCATTTAAGCCATCCAATTTACAACGCGGATCAAAAACACAAGCAACTAAATAAATAATGGGAATTTCCCTATAATAATGTAGCCACTTCATTTTCATTGCAAGTATAGTATGTTGTAATTCAACATCATTTTCACATTTATCAAAAATTCCGACAATATTAGTACACTCTACTAAAAATAAATGTGTAGTAGGATAATAAATACCGGACAAAGTATAAGTTGCATAATTAAAAACCTTTAAAACATCTAAAATTTTTTGGCAAATATCCCACTCTTGTGGGTATAAATTAATCTGAGGTATATTATTAGAAATGAATGCACATAATAAATCTTTATATGCTAAAGATTCAGTAAGCAAGTGGAAAGTAGAATTCCAACGAGTTGGAATATCTCTTGAAAATCTTTTTGGCTTTTTGCCATTTTCTCTACAAAATCTACCTCATTCTTTCATTTTTTTGGGATGTTTCCATAAAAATTGAATTGTCGTTTTTATTGGTTGAAGAAAAATATCGAGAGTTTTCAAACCATCTTGTGCACATAAATTTAAAACATGACAAGCATATCTAACGTGAAAAAATTTTCCGCCAAAAGCGGGTTTACAAATATTTTCTAACTCGGCTATTGAAGCGGTATTTGCTGCAGCATTATCAAAATCAATTGAAAAAATTTTGTTAAGCAAATAATATTCTTCTAAAATTTACCTAATTATTCTATAAATATTATTTGCCGTATGATTATCATCGAAAACTCTAAATGCAATAACTCTTTTTTGAATACTCCACTCGTCATCTATCCAATGACATGTTATGCCCATGTAAGAATGATTTTGTCAAGGATCACTCTAAATATCACTACCTATATGCACGCATCCATTAAATTGCATAAAAAAGTTTTGTAAATCTTTTTTTCCATTTTTGTAAAGATCTTTAATTACTCGTTTAATTGAATTTCTAGGAACACGTTTTGCTTGTGGAGCACATGCTTTTTGTACAAATTCATTAAAACCAAATCTTTCTCCAAAATTAAATGCTAAATGCTCAACGGAAATAAATTTGCCTAATTCTTCCTTATAAGTTTTGTCATTAAAACGAAATAAAGGGGAAGTGTTAGGATTGACGTACCCGGAAATTTGTTGTTGCCCGATATCGATTCCCGTTTCGGTTGGATGTTTGCTCCTAAGATGTCGTTTAAATGTTCCATATCCTTGTCCACCTGTATATTTTTATATTTTCCCACAATATTTACAAATTATATCATACCTTTTTTCACCAATATCAAACCTTTCCATTTTCGTGAAGTGATTCCAAATGTCAGATGTAAATTCTCGTTCCGCTTCCTTTGTTGTAGATATTTCGCCAGGAGGATGAAAACTTTCTTGAGTCGGGATGCGCTCTATATCGGGAAAAATGTTGATTTCATCATCTTGAAAATCTGCATATTCACGATGATCAAAAGAATGATGGGATTCCGTCGCGATATTCTTACCTTTGCCAGTTGGCACTCGACTTCCACTCGCCATTTTTCGAGTGGATTGAGAGAATTGAGCGGATTAATTGGGAGAATTAAGAAAGAATTGCGTTGATTGAGAAAATTGAGAGAATTTAAGAGAATTGGCAATTGGAGAGAATTTCGAGTATTGAGAAAATTTGAGACTTGAGAGAAAGAGAATTTGAGAGAATTGTGTGAGTATTGAAAGAATTTGAGAGAATTTATAAGAAAAAATTAAGAAGAAAATTTAGAATTAAAAAAAAAGAAAAGATAACCGTTGCAATTGCAACGGTTATCTTCTCTTTTTTTTTTTTTTTTTACTTTTTGCCTGTTGGGGGCAAAAGTTCCAATTTTGCCCGTTTGGCAATGGGCCGCAAGCCCGCTGCGGGGGCAATATATATATATTTTTATTTTCCCGTTGGGCAACGGCAGTTTGCAGAGGACCAGAGGTCCAGAGGTGGCCGGCCGCCGGCCTCAGGCGAGGCCGCCGACCTCAGGCGAGGCCGCCCTCGCCGGCGTCGGGTGAGGGCCGCCCTCGCCTGGGCTGGGCGAGGCCGGCCTCGCCAGATCGGGCGAGGGCTCGACCTCGCCGGCGTCGGGCGAGGCCGGCCTCGCCAGTTGCCGGCGAGGTCGAGCCCTCGCCGGTTTGCTGCACAGCTGCAGGCTGCAGCTTCTTTTTTTTTTTTGGTGGAACCGGGCCCGGAACCGGTGGTTCCAGGCAGGTTCCAAAATTTCGGGAACCGGAACCGGGCCCGTAGGGCACGGGCCGGTTCCGGTTCCGAACCGCGGGCCCGGTCAACGGGCGGGCCCGGGTTTGACCGGGCCGGTTCCGGTTCGGTTCCGGGCCAAAACCGGCCCGTGGCCATCTGTATCCCCAATGCTGTCGCGCCACGCTGTCGCGCCACGCCATTCTCTCTTCGCTTGCGGACCCACGCTCTCACCGAACACTTATCGCTACCAGAATCGCTCCTCCTCCACCAAAGAAGGCCAACGCTCGCCTCTCCTTCTCGGTCTCCGCTTCGTCAATGGCTTCTTCTCCTCCTAAGAAGGTACTGCACCGGCTTCTTCTCCCTCGATTCGACTGTTGTATGGTACGAGCTGGACGCGGCGCGCGGTTATCGAGTGCATTTCTCCTCCGCATGTGTCTCTCCTCTAGGTTTTGGTCCCGGTGGCCGACGGAAGCGAGCCGCTCGAGGCGGTGGTGACGATCGACCTGCTGCGGAGGGCTGGGGCCGAGGTCACCGTGGCTTCGGCGGAGGAGCAGCTCCGCGTGGACGCGTGCGAAGGCATGAAGATCGTCGCCGACGCGCTGATCTCCGACTGCGCTGACACGGCCTTCGATCTCATCGCGCTACCTGTACGTGTGCAGTATGCTTCTCCCGCTCCCGGTTCTCTGCGTTCTTTGCTGAGTGTACATGGCAATCGCTTGCCTGCGGGTGCCGTTCGCTTACCAGTATTAGCGGATTAGTGACTCTGTTTGGTCGTTGACTGAGTGCGAAGCCACTGTGAACTTCTGTTGCTTTAGTTATTTTTAGCGGAATTTGGAGGCTGTACGTATTTAACCAGAGTAGGAATTAACTCGATAGATCATGATAGCTAGCTGAAGCTTGCATAGGACTATGAATTAGTTGTCTATCTCAGATTGATTCATGTTACTGTACAGCTACTTGCGCATTGATTAAGCACTTATTGCATGCGCGGTTTGTCTGCTGTGGATATTGTAGCAGGTACCAAAGTAATGATCTCAGTTTGAGTTAATATGTTTGGTTCTCATCCTATTCTTTAGGGAGGAATGCCGGGTGCTTCTTCCCTCAGGGACTGTAAGATTTTGGAAATCCTGGTGAAGAAACAAGCTGCAGACGGCCGGCTGTATGCTGCTATCTGTGCATCACCTGTGGTGGTGCTAGGATCATGGGGTTTGCTTAAGGGATTGAAAGTAGGCCCTGACCTTTCATATGTCGTTAATCATGATAATTATGATGATGACAAACAGATTTAGAATGTGAGGATGCTGGTTTTGACAGGCAACTTGTTCTCCATTTTTCATGGAGCAATTATCATCTTTGGCTACAGCCGTCGAATCCAGGGTGCAGGTAGATGGCAAAACGATTACCAGTCGTGGACCTGGTACTACTATGGAGTATGCTGTTACCTTAGTAGAGCAATTGTTTGGAAAAGAGAAGGCGGAAGAAGTTGCCAGACCACTGGTATATATCTCCTCTGTGAGCTTTATTTTTGCTAATGTAGTCTTCTCGGAGCCTTTACTATGCTCTCTTAGAGAAGGTAAACATGCTTTGGATGAGCAATGGCGGCATTCTGATTTTATGCTTAATTTTTCAATATAGAAGTTTGGCAATATTTGCTTCTCTGAGTAGTTCAGTCCATTCTTGTTCTTTCATCGCACTGAAATCACCCCCGTGGCCCTTGATGTATGAGTTAAATTATCCATGCCTTTTTCCTCTCCCTTTCTCGTGCATATAATTTATCTTTCTTAGTACGCTGTGACAAAGTACAGTAAGAAACGATACGGGTATCTTTTATAGGTACAAAAATGTCTGGTATAGATTGCAGAGAAAATAATCAGGTTACAGCAACTGGGCCATTCAAACAGTACCAAGAAGGTGTTAAGATGGCTGTGGCTGGCCCAATGACGCATAATGAATCATTTGAGGTAAGGTATGTTTAGAAGGAAGATTTCCTAAGTGCGAAAGTGGGTGGTAGAAACCATCTGAAGCTCATTATCTAGCTTGTCACAGCTGTACTCCTGCTAAAAGGATCTGAACAAGTGAACTAGCTTAGGAGATGTTTTCCTTGTACAAGTAATGGCAAGAAGGTGTCAAGGTGGTGCAAAATGCATCATGAATGGTTCAACATCTTTTGGGGCAGGTAATTTTGGTAATCACAAATTTTTGGGGAATCGTTATGTGGTGAAAATCATTAATAGGATTACAATTTTCCCACCTTAAATTTATGGAAGCAAATTTCGCTGCAAGCACCATGTATTGTGTTGCACCTATTCTGCCATGTTGTATTGCATTAAAACATCAGCAATTGTTATCATTTTGGATTTGTCTTAGATATTTACTTGGCTCTTTTTTGGCTCTCTACAGGTGATGCGCTCCAATCATGGTGATGAATATCATATATTGGAACTGAATCCGATGGACTGGACTTTTAATCAAGGCCCTCAGCCTCAGGTAAATTTCTTAGTTAAGTCCATGATCTACAAATGAGTAAGTTATATTTTCTTTGCTTTCTTCTCTCTTTTGGTTTATTCAAGAGAAGCTCAAATCACCTATATTCTTAGATGTGCTGCACTGATGCAACTAGTCATTTGCTGATGAGTCAGTCTTATTTCGCTAATTCCGACATGGTCATGTCGGAGCTTGAGTGTTCAAGGAATTCGATCTTGTTTTTCAAACTGAGCCGAGGTTTAGAATTTGTGGAGTAGCTCATCGACTTGGCAAGATTAAAGATGAAGCTTCATCTAGATAAAATCATATAGCGGATAATGAAATTTAAAACTTCAATTTCTCAGAGTTACCTTTTTTAGTCCAAGTTAGCTTGAAAATGAACTTATTGCTGTTCGCTTGACAATGACCTTCAATTGTCTAGTGTGTTTTAAGGCTGATTCTTATCCAGGTTTATCTGGTTAGCTCAGTCTTCTCAGTTTATGCACTTGTAAAAGAGTAAACCTCTAATCTGAAGATCCTGGGAAGTGATAGTTCTCTAGTGCGCTGAAGACTGATCAAGGCAATCCAGGTCCATTTCATTGATGCAAATGGTCATCTCAGTTTGTCTGATTGTATGAAGAAGATAAATATGGTGACACTTTCGCTTGTGGATTTTTGACCACTATGAGTTTTGTATAACCACAAGAAGTTGAGCAAGTATAAAGTGGAAATATCATGTCATCTGGTATTGGCAAAACCATGAACTTAGCATAAGGTACATACCTGACTGGACTTCTAAAAGATCTTAGTTCTTTGACATGATTATCTGCCCACAATTCATAGGGGTATTAACACTGTTTGTTTTATAATGATCTCTGAGCGAGGGCACACACACAAACTGTAAAGGTAAACAGTTGGCTTATGTGGGTTTGCATGAGTCTTATCCAATTGTATAAGTACCTGAATATAATAAAGTGTTTGCCAGATTGTTGATCATTTTGTTGCATGTAACATGATTTGCTGTAAAGTTGTTTTGGTTTTATGTCCTTTCAGATTCTGGTGCCTATTGCCAATGGCTCAGAGGAAATGGAAGCTGTTATCATCATTGATGTTCTGCGGAGATCAAAAGCAAATGTTGTAGTAGCCTCTGTTGAGGATAAAGTTGAGATTGAGGCATCTTACGAAGTGAAACTAGTTGCAGACATACTCTTTGATGAGGCTTCTAAACTCTCATATGATCTAATTGTGTTGCCTGTGAGTATGGCTACCCATAGCTATTTCGTGTCTTTTAATTAGTCGATGATTGCTTACAGTATGTTAATATTGCAGGGAGGATTGGGTGCAGCTCAGGCATTTGCTAAGTGTGAAAAATTAGTCAATTTACTGAAAAAGCAGAAGGAATCAAATAGACCATATGGAGCGATATGTGCGTCCCCCGCTTTAGTTCTGGAGCCTCATGGTTTGTTGAAGGTTGGTTCTTTGCTGCATTGTTCGCCTTTTGTTTTCCGTTTTTCCAAATATGAAACCAAAATGACGACCGAACTTATGCACTTCGTTAATATGTTCTTTTATATTGGATTAGTCGTTCATATTGAAATTTGGACTAAAGAACCTGTTCACATGAAAGAGAAACATTCCTCTATTTGGACTTGGAAATATTACTGCGTTAAAAATTGAAGTATCAGGCCTTTCCAAGTTTGACAATTACAGGAAAGTTAAGATTTTGACCTAAATGGGCATGAGTTGGCAGCAAACCAGATGAAATCTCACTTTTATTTCAAGATGGCTTCCAAGCGAAATCCAGTTTGGTTGGTAAATCTTCGACATGGCCTTGGAAATCCCTGTTGGTGTGTTTAGTCGTGAATTCATTTTGCACTTCTTCTAATACTTATGAACCATTTGGTTTGGGGAACTAAAACTGTTGAATATAAATAGGTAAGCGATATCTTTCCTTTGGGGGAAGTGATTATTCGTTGATTTCTTGCTTGGCATCTTTCCAGGGAAAGAAGGCTACAGCTTTCCCCGCGATGTGCAATAAGTTGTCAGATGCGAGCGAAGCTGAAAACAGAGTGGTGGTGGATGGCAACCTCATAACAAGCAGAGGGCCTGGAACATCCATGGAATTTGCATTGGCGATAGTGGAAAAGTTCTTTGGGCGCAAGAAGGCATTAGAGCTCGCAAAGGCCTTTATCTTTGCTCATCGCTAGAGCCCTTCTTGACTGCTTTCATCATGTCAACTTGTAGAGATGTGAAATACCCAAACTCATGTTCAGGTACCGAGTTTAGTTTCGCCAGCCACGTTCGTATGTACGAATAAGGCGTGAAGTGAGTCTGAGTTACTTGCTGCGTGTAACCCTTTCGTATTGATGTATCATGTATGTAATCGCCTCCGGGATGTTGCCTGTGCATCTTGGGGTTGTGGAGACTATTAACTTGGGGTGCTTCTTGTTTTGCGTAAATTGGACTTCCCTTTCCGCTTCAGCCGTGATACCTACGCTCTGACTCGGTCGCATGTATTGCAGGTAATTCTCGACCCTAAGCAACTCAACCGATGTCATTGCATTGACGCCATGTAGGGAAGCATCACATCCGTTCTGTGCTTCTCGTGCCGGCAATAAAGTTCTGTCTCTTTGCAAGTGGAGGATAGCGTTGCCATTCAATATTCAGAATCGTGAGCAATTTAATAGCCGGCGGGATTGCCTGGTCCGCGGGGTTTGAATTGTCAAAATGTAAGGGTTTTGGAAGAGGTCATTCTCATGGGACGATGATGATGATTCGGGGTGGGAACGTGAGAGCTCGTGCTCTGAAATGGATGATCGTTCTACCTTTGCGTGCGCGACATGTCTACACTGCAGCCGATTCCCTACACCTATACCCCTTTTCTCAATAAATTGAAATTAGCAACTCTTCATCATGATTATGGCAGTATGAAAACCCCAACATGTCCCCACATTTTCGATTGATTCGATCTGTCCGTCGACTGAATACGAGAAGGAAAATATGTTCCTAGTCTGGCGGCTTTCCATGCGGTAAACAATGTTTTAGATGACGAATGAGGAGGTGACGATTGATGACACAGTAATTACCGACGGGAAAATGCCTCCGTCTTACTTTTGTGTTTTTATTTATTTATTTTATTTTGTCCGTTGAGATATGTTGGCAATAGCAACGTGTGATCTCATGACTAGTCGTTTTCCTATAAAAGTGAAAAGGGCAACAAGAACTCCACGTCGGAAAAGAAAAAAACAGAGAAACTAGTCAATCCAATGAAGAAATCGGTCGGGCAGTTTCTTTGCAAAATACACATGGAATTCATGGCGGAATGGTCCGAGGCAAAATTTTACGAGTACATTCAAGAGGCGATTATACAAAAATTACACAACAAATTGAAGATGAATGCAGAAAAAGAAAAAGATGAAAAGTGTGCATTCTTGTTATCTATATGAAATAATTGCAAAAAAATCATAAACTTATTGTAATTGTGTTAATTCATTCATAAACTTTTTGTATTTGTGCCAATTCAGTCCATCCGATCAATTTTGGCCCTCCGACATTGACATGGACTCCGATTGTCCGACCAATACTGACGTGGCA
The DNA here is from genome assembly GCA_031216405.1 of Syzygium malaccense. Lineage (NCBI taxonomy): Eukaryota > Viridiplantae > Streptophyta > Magnoliopsida > Myrtales > Myrtaceae > Syzygium > Syzygium malaccense. The sequence continues at coordinate 2,369,943 of CM062258.1, read as the reverse complement.
ATTTTATTTTTATTTTTTTTCCGAATTTATTTTATTTTATTCTTCCTTTTCTTTCCCTTTCTTTTTTTTTCCTCTCTTCATCTTCAATCTCTGGTGAGGGCCGGCGAGGTTAGCCCCACTCGCCCCTGGCGAGGGTGAGGTTGAACTCGCAGGCAATTGGCGAGTCGGTGATTTTGAGCCTTGCGAGATCTGGCGGCCGCGCTTGGCCATTGGCGTAGACCGCCAAAACTGACGTGGTGAGGACAAGCCTCGCCATGGCTGGGCAAGGCTCAAACTCGCCGTCGCTCTCGAGGCCCGAACTCGCCGACAACTAGCAAGGTCAAGCCTCACCAAGGGCAGGCAAGGCTTGCTCTTGCCAAGGCCTAAGGGGTTGACCTCGTCGGCCCCTGGGAGGGAAAAAAAGGGGAAAGAAAAGAAAAAAGAAACGAAAAGAAAGAAAATAATAAAAAATCAAAAAATATTTAAAAATATTCAAAAATTGCCATGTCAGTGTTGATTGAACGGCCGACGTTCACATCAGTGTCAGCCGGCCAAAATTAACTAGATAGATTGAATTGACACAAATCTAAAAGGTTTAGAATTGAATTGACACAAAAAAAAGTTCAGAACTGAATTAACATAATTATAATAAACTTGAACTGTTTTGGTAATTTTTCTTGTCTAGATATATAAAGTATTAATCATGTAATTGGATTGTGAGTGGGAAAGCAGATCCATCCACCTCAAGATGGATTTAGATGACACAATTCCTACCCCCACCCCCCAATTGATGCCCAGTTCACGTGCGTTGCGCGTCCGTTTGACTTTGCCATCGTGCGTGTCAATTACCGCGTCAACGGTTTCCTATGCCACCTCCAGACATCCGCTTTTGGCTGTGATGTAGTTCGAGATTTTACGCGGACGATGGCGGCTCGGCTTTCTCGTTGAGAGTTCTTTAACGAGGTAAAAACCACAATCTCATGCTTTACAAACACAAAAAAAAAGGAAAGAGAATGTTCAAAGAAGTACGTTTGGTTTCTTAATTTCATTTAATTCAAGGATTCCGTTCATTTCATGAAAAATAAATAATTCAAAAAATATTTTACTGTGGGCAATACAAGCAATCATCCAAATTATGCATTTATCGTGAAATGAACAGATGTGATTCGCTCCAATTATTGATGTTTTTCCTCTGATCATGGCCAAGCATTTTGATCCACAATTAGGGTTCGTCTATTTATATGAAAATTATTATTGGGAAATCATTTTCTGGCTTTCCCATGTTTAGATAACATAAAACTAATCGATTTTTGAAAAACCTTTTTCATAAATTGAAAAAGATTAAATTAGGGAAAAACGACTTTTCCTTCTTATAAGAATGAAATTACTTTATCTAAACAACCAAAATAAACAAAAAAAAATTTCTTCAAAAATGGTTTTAATGGAAATTATTTTTTTAATCTTGCAATTTGAAGTGAAATAAATACACTCCTTAAATTAACTTGATTGAGCCGAGAGATTAGTCAACAGCGAATGATATTGACAAAGTTACTTTTCTTTTTCTCTCTTTTTTGTTTTTTTCGTTCAAAATGCATAATATGATCGTTCAGACAAAGCGAAAGTCAATGAAGAGTTGCGGATCGCGGGCCGAAAAGGGAAAAAGACCAAGTCAGAGGTCAAGTTCAAAACTGCGTGGGCCTCACTAGCCGTGGCAGTGTCAAGAAGGTTGACTGTTCAAACCGGGGAAATCCATCTTCTCCGTCGATAGGCGGCTGTTGACTAGTTGCTCTCGCTGTACGGTCTTCTCATTCTCCTTCTCCTTCTTCTTCGTCGTCGGCCCCTCCTCTCCTTCCCCTCTTCCCAGAAAGCCGTGCCCGGACTAACCCTTGCCACACCGAGAAGAGTTTTTTTAACTGGGAACAGGGTCTCGTCATTTCACCGAGAGAGAGAGAGAGAGAGAGAGAGAGAGAGAGTGAGAGTGAGAGTGAATGTGGAATGAATTGGGCGCGAAAATATGAATAAAGAAAAAGTAGTGTTTTCGTTGCAAAATTCGTGGGAAATTTCCCACGAATTTTGCAACGAAAATTGTACACACTAAAATAATGGCCCGAAAAATTCAAATTCGTTGGAAAATTCATTGGAAATTTCCAACGAATTTTTTTCGTTGGAAATTTCCAACGAATTTTCCAACGAACATTGTACACACTGAAATAATTGCCCGGAAATATGAAATTTGTTGGAAAATTCGTTGGAAATTTCCAACGAATTTTCCAACGAAAATTGTACACACTGAAATAAGTGCCCGAAAAATTGAAATTCGTTGGAAAATTCGTTGGAAATTTCCAACGAATTTTTCAACGAATATAAAAAATGCCGAATAGTACCGATTTTTTGGAACTCGTTGGAAATTTCGTTGGAAATTTCCAACGAAATTTCCAACGAAAATTGTACACAATGAAATAATTGCCCGAAAAATTCAAATTCGTTGAAAAATTCGTTGGAAATTTCCAACGAATTTTCCAACGAATATAAAAATGCCGAATAGTACCGGTTTTTTTGGAACTCGTTGGAAAATTCGTTGGAAATTTCCAACGAATTTTCCAACGAATATAAAAAATGCCGAATAGTACCGGTTTTTTTGAATTTGTGGCAAAATTCATTGGAAATTTCCAACGAAAAATTTTTCTTTGGAAATTTACAAGGAATTTTGCGACGAAATATTTTTCGTTGGAAATTTCCAACGAATTTTGCGACGAAAAATTTTTCGTTGGAAATTTCCAACGAATTTTCTTTTCGTTGGAAAATTTGTCGAAAATTTGCGACGAAAATTTTTTCGTCGCAAATTTTCGTGGCAAAAATCCGATTTTTTTTGTAGTGGAATGATATGAAATGTTCTATCTAGTCATTCAGGAAAAAGCGTGCTTTCATATGGACAAGTTAAGAACACTAGTTTGTAACTGTTTTGGCAATAATTCCATTCACCAAGGAGATGGAATGATATGAAATGTTCTATCTAGTCAATCAGGAAAAAGTGTGCTTTCATATGGACAAGTTCCAAAATGAACGGATATTTTGAGTCAAATGAGTGATGGTCATTGTGTGACTCCATTAGAGAGCTAGTAGTACCTGCTTCCACGCAATTCAATCGAATGTGAGAACCACTTTACCGAGAGTTCGCAGGTTGTCTGCAGCCTCAAACGCTTCCCTCACTTGTGTGATCGGGAACGTTTTAGCAATAGGTATGCGCATCCTTCCGGCTCCAACTAGCTTGCTGATCTCCTCTAAGCTATCGCGGAAGGACGGCCCGCTTATAGTGTAATATACTGCCGCCATACAGAAGATTAATATTTTTAATGAAGTGACACGGTCAAGTGAAGATCATCAAACTAGCTGGACACCATACCTATTCCATGATTTTTGTAGAGATCTGCAATCAACTCCGAGTTATCTCTAAATGGGTAAATCAAATTATCAGGCTGATCCAGTGGAAGATTCTCCTGCAATAGAGGTTGAGATAAGTTTCAGCTTGAAATACTTTGCGAAAAGAGAAATCATACAATTGCGTTTAATTTTACCTCGAGGTTGACATAGCGTCCTCCTCTTTTCAGAAGACCGAGGCCTATTCTCTCGGTCCTTGCTGCACCGATAGTATCAAAAACAACATCAAATTTCCCTTTAACTGCCAATTGGATGTCCTGTCAAGCAAAGAGTCATCAAATTTCCCCTTAATTGCCAATGATGAAAGCAAACACACAATGACATACCTCGCTCAAGCAGTCAACTGCCTGCTTAGCGCCAGCTGCTAACGCTAGAGCAATGTTTTCACCACGACATGTGGTCACGACGTGGCATCTGCGAGCCACAGCAAGCTGAATTGCTGAATAACCCACCACTTGGTCACCCCCCACAATTAGCCTTTGTCTACCAAAAGGAAATAACAAGGCAAACTCAAAATAGAAAGCTAAATGGATTTCCCAATGGGAAACGAATTGATTTTACTGGACTGAATATGTTAAATAATGCATGCAGTAGAAATTCAGAATGTACCCGGCACTCATCTTAGCAAAATCTAGTAATGCCGCCCACGCAGGATATGGAATCGTTGACGCTTCCTACAATCGCCACCTTTCGTTTTGGGATACGATTTCAGTGGCGAGGTACTAGAATTTGGACCTGACGTTGAGGGAATAAGAGCCGGAGAAGATGTTTTTGGGGTTCAATATAATCTTTGATGGGGGCACTTACTCAGAGTACTTGAACTTTGGGATATTCAGCCTCATGCAAAAACCAGATAACATTACCCATGAGGTTAGCAGCGAGTTCTTTTGTGAAGTTTTTGATTGAAAGAGCATCGTGGCCTCACATGTATAATCTTGTAGGAAGCGTCAGCGATTCCATATCCTGCCATGACTGCGTGGGCGGCATTACTAGAATTTGCTAAGATGAAAACCGGGTACATTCTGAATTTCTACATTCTCAATTTGTATGGTACAAATTGATTTCACTGGACATGCAGTAGAAATTCAGAATGTACCCGGTTTTCATCTTAGCAAATTCTAGTAATGCCGCCCACGCAGTCACGGCAGGATATGGACTCATGGCAGGATATGGAATCGCTGACGCTTCCTACAAGATTATACATGTGAGGCCACGATGCTCTTTCAATCAAAAACTTCACAAAAGAACTCGCTGCTAACCTCATGGATAATGTTATCTGGTTTTTGTACGAGGCTGAATACCCCAAAGTTCAAGTACTCTGAGTAAGTGCCCCCATCGAAGATTATATTGAACCCCAAAACATCTTCTCCGGCTCTTATTCCCTCAACGTCAGGTCCAAATTCTAGTATCTCGCCACTGAAATCGTATCCCAAAACGAAAGGTGGCGATGGTAGATGTGCTCGGGAAGGAAGTCCATAAGATGTCTGGAAGCAGAACAGAGTTAACACAACACACCCAAACTAAGCATCCACGCATTTTCAGCACTCAACGACCGAACGCCAGATCCAATGGCTAACATGCTAAGCATCCACGCATTTTCAGCACTGAACAACCGAACGCCAGATCCAATGGCTAACATGCTAAGCATCCAAGCATTTTCAGCACTTAACGATCGGATTGATAGAACTCACCGCCAAATCGATGGTGTTGATGGAAACGGCACGAACGCGCACCAGAACCTCGTATTCCAAAACAGGTGGGAACTCCACATTTCGGAGCTCCAACCGCGCGGGGCCGCGGAACCGCGACACCACGACCTGTCTGCAATCGCCGATGGGCCTCCTAAGAGGCGGAGGAGGCCTCCTAAGAGACGGAGGCACGCGACGGGGAACGCGGCGTTGGAGCATTCCACAGAGACGAAGGAGTTCTTTGTTCATGGCTGCGAACTTCTTTTTGCGATGGTGGTGGGGAACTTCGAAGAAGGAGCCGAAACGATTTATATGCCTTTTTTACGGGGACCCGAAATTTTTACCCGAGTATTTCGGGTTTGTGGGGGTCCCGCATTTTCGGCAGGATTTTTAGATGTAAGTATTATTCGGGTCGGGTTTAAGTTCGGTAATGATCCTACCCAGAGCACAGCCCGATTGCCCCGATCTCCCCCTCTCTCTCTCCGCGAAACCCTAGATCTGAGCCGAGCTGATCGGCGACGGACCTGAGCTCGGCCCGGCGGTGGCATGATCTTTTTGAAGAAGGAACCAGTTCTTGGACCAAGCATTTTCAGCACTTAACCATCGGATTGATAGAACTCACCGTCAAATCGATGGTGTTGATGGAAACGGCACGAACGCGCACCAGAACATTGCGTTCGAAAACAGGTGGGAACTCCACATTTCGGAGCACCAAACCCACGGGGCCGCCGAACCGCGACACCATGACCTGTCTGCAACCGCCGACGGGCCTCCTAAGAGGCGGAGGAGGCCTCCTAAGAGACGGAGGCACGCGACGGGGAACGCGGCGTTGGAGCATTCCACAGAGACGAAGGAGTTCTTTGTTCATGGCTGCGAACTTCTTTTTGCGATGGTGGTGGGGAACTTCGAAGAAGGAGCCGAAACGATTTATATGCCTTTTTTACGGGGACCCGAAATTTTTACCCGAGTATTTCGGGTTTGTGGGGGTCCCGCATTTTCGGCAGGATTTTTAGATGTAAGTATTATTCGGGTCGGGTTTAAGTTCGGTAATGATCCTACCCAGAGCACAGCCCGATTGCCCCGATCTCCCCCTCTCTCTCTCCGCGAAACCCTAGATCTGAGCCGAGCTGATCGGCGACGGACCTGAGCTCGGCCCGGCGGTGGCATGATCTTTTTGAAGAAGGAACCAGTTCTTGGACCAAGCATTTTCAGCACTTAACCATCGGATTGATAGAACTCACCGTCAAATCGATGGTGTTGATGGAAACGGCACGAACGCGCACCAGAACATTGCGTTCGAAAACAGGTGGGAACTCCACATTTCGGAGCACCAAACCCACGGGGCCGCCGAACCGCGACACCATGACCTGTCTGCAACCGCCGATGGGCCTCCTAAGAGGCGGAGGAGGCCTCCTAAGAGACGGAGGCACGCGACGGGGAACGCGGCGTTGGAGCATTCCACAGAGACGAAGGAGTTCTTTGTTCATGCCTGCGAACTTCTTTTTGCGATGGTGGTGGGGAACTTCGAAGAAGGAGCCGAAACGATTTATATGCCTTTTTTACGGGGACCCGAAATTTTTACCCGAGTATTTCGGGTTTGTGGGGGTCCCGCATTTTCGGCAGGATTTTTAGATGTAAGTATTATTCGGGTCGGGTTTAAGTTCGGTAATGATCCTACCCAGAGCACAGCCCGATTGCCCCGATCTCCCCCTCTCTCTCTCCGCGAAACCCTAGATCTGAGCCGAGCTGATCGGCGACGGACCTGAGCTCGGCCCGGCGGTGGCATGATCTTTTTGAAGAAGGAACCAGTTCTTGGACCAAGCATTTTCAGCACTTAACCAACGGATTGATAGAACTCACCGTCAAATCGATGGTGTTGATGGAAACGGCACGAACGCGCACCAGAACATGGCGTTTGAAAACAGGTGGGAACTCCACATTTCGGAGCACCAAACCCACGGGGCCGCCGAACCGCGACACCATGACCTGTCTGCAACCGCCGACGGGCCTCCTAAGAGGCGGAGGAGGCCTCCTAAGAGACGGAGGCACGCGACGGGGAACGCGGCGTTGGAGCATTCCACAGAGACGAAGGAGTTCTTTGTTCATGGCTGCGAACTTCTTTTTGCGATGGTGGTGGGGAACTTCGAAGAAGGAGCCGAAACGATTTATATGCCTTTTTTACGGGGACCCGAAATTTTTACCCGAGTATTTCGGGTTTGTGGGGGTCCCGCATTTTCGGCAGGATTTTTAGATGTAAGTATTATTCGGGTCGGGTTTAAGTTCGGTAATGATCCTACCCAGAGCACAGCCCGATTGCCCCGATCTCCCCCTCTCTCTCTCCGCGAAACCCTAGATCTGAGCCGAGCTGATCGGCGACGGACCTGAGCTCGGCCCGGCGGTGGCATGATCTTTTTGAAGAAGGAACCAGTTCTTGGACCAAGCATTTTCAGCACTTAACCATCGGATTGATAGAACTCACCGTCAAATCGATGGTGTTGATGGAAACGGCACGAACGCGCACCAGAACATGGCGTTCGAAAACAGGTGGGAACTCCACATTTCGGAGCACCAAACCCACGGGGCCGCCGAACCGCGACACCATGACCTGTCTGCAACCGCCGATGGGCCTCCTAAGAGGCGGAGGAGGCCTCCTAAGAGACGGAGGCACGCGACGGGGAACGCGGCGTTGGAGCATTCCACAGAGACGAAGGAGTTCTTTGTTCATGGCTGCGAACTTCTTTTTGCGATGGTGGTGGGGAACTTCGAAGAAGGAGCCGAAACGATTTATATGCCTTTTTTACGGGGACCCGAAATTTTTACCCGAGTATTTCGGGTTTGTGGGGGTCCCGCATTTTCGGCAGGATTTTTAGATGTAAGTATTATTCGGGTCGGGTTTAAGTTCGGTAATGATCCTACCCAGAGCACAGCCCGATTGCCCCGATCTCCCCCTCTCTCTCTCCGCGAAACCCTAGATCTGAGCCGAGCTGATCGGCGACGGACCTGAGCTCGGCCCGGCGGTGGCATGATCTTTTTGAAGAAGGAACCAGTTCTTGAACCAAGCATTTTCAGCACTTAACCATCGGATTGATAGAACTCACCGTCAAATCGATGGTGTTGATGGAAACGGCACGAACGCGCACCAGAACATTGCGTTCGAAAACAGGTGGGAACTCCACATTTCGGAGCACCAAACCCACGGGGCCGCCGAACCGCGACACCATGACCTGTCTGCAACCGCCGATGGGCCTCCTAAGAGGCGGAGGAGGCCTCCTAAGAGACGGAGGCACGCGACGGGGAACGCGGCGTTGGAGCATTCCACAGAGACGAAGGAGTTCTTTGTTCATGGCTGCGAACTTCTTTTTGCGATGGTGGTGGGGAACTTCGAAGAAGGAGCCGAAACGATTTATATGCCTTTTTTACGGGGACCCGAAATTTTTACCCGAGTATTTCGGGTTTGTGGGGGTCCCGCATTTTCGGCAGGATTTTTAGATGTAAGTATTATTCGGGTCGGGTTTAAGTTCGGTAATGATCCTACCCAGAGCACAGCCCGATTGCCCCGATCTCCCCCTCTCTCTCTCCGCGAAACCCTAGATCTGAGCCGAGCTGATCGGCGACGGACCTGAGCTCGGCCCGGCGGTGGCATGATCTTTTTGAAGAAGGAACCAGTTCTTGGACCAAGCATTTTCAGCACTTAACCATCGGATTGATAGAACTCACCGTCAAATCGATGGTGTTGATGGAAACGGCACGAACGCGCACCAGAACATTGCGTTCGAAAACAGGTGGGAACTCCACATTTCGGAGCACCAAACCCACGGGGCCGCCGAACCGCGACACCATGACCTGTCTGCAACCGCCGATGGGCCTCCTAAGAGGCGGAGGAGGCCTCCTAAGAGACGGAGGCACGCGACGGGGAACGCGGCGTTGGAGCATTCCACAGAGACGAAGGAGTTCTTTGTTCATGGCTGCGAACTTCTTTTTGCGATGGTGGTGGGGAACTTCGAAGAAGGAGCCGAAACGATTTATATGCCTTTTTTACGGGGACCCGAAATTTTTACCCGAGTATTTCGGGTTTGTGGGGGTCCCGCATTTTCGGCAGGATTTTTAGATGTAAGTATTATTCGGGTCGGGTTTAAGTTCGGTAATGATCCTACCCAGAGCACAGCCCGATTGCCCCGATCTCCCCCTCTCTCTCTCCGCGAAACCCTAGATCTGAGCCGAGCTGATCGGCGATGGACCTGAGCTCGGCCCGGCGGTGGCATGATCTTTTTGAAGAAGGAACCAGTTCTTGGACCAAGCATTTTCAGCACTTAACCATCGGATTGATAGAACTCACCGTCAAATCGATGGTGTTGATGGAAACGGCACGAACGCGCACCAGAACATTGCGTTCGAAAACAGGTGGGAACTCCACTTTTCGGAGCACCAAACCCACGGGGCCGCCGAACCGCGACACCATGACCTGTCTGCAACCGCCGATGGGCCTCCTAAGAGGCGGAGGAGGCCTCCTAAGAGACGGAGGCACGCGACGGGGAACGCGGCGTTGGAGCATTCCACAGAGACGAAGGAGTTCTTTGTTCATGGCTGCGAACTTCTTTTTGCGATGGTGGTGGGGAACTTCGAAGAAGGAGCCGAAACGATTTATATGCCTTTTTTACGGGGACCCGAAATTTTTACCCGAGTATTTCGGGTTTGTGGGGGTCCCGCATTTTCGGCAGGATTTTTAGATGTAAGTATTATTCGGGTCGGGTTTAAGTTCGGTAATGATCCTACCCAGAGCACAGCCCGATTGCCCCGATCTCCCCCTCTCTCTCTCCGCGAAACCCTAGATCTGAGCCGAGCTGATCGGCGACGGACCTGAGCTCGGCCCGGCGGTGGCATGATCTTTTTGAAGAAGGAACCAGTTCTTGGACCAAGCATTTTCAGCACTTAACCATCGGATTGATAGAACTCACCGTCAAATCGATGGTGTTGATGGAAACGGCACGAACGCGCACCAGAACATTGCGTTCGAAAACAGGTGGGAACTCCACATTTCGGAGCACCAAACCCACGGGGCCGCCGAACCGCGACACCATGACCTGTCTACAACCGCCGATGGGCCTCCTAAGAGGCGGAGGAGGCCTCCTAAGAGACGGAGGCACGCGACGGGGAACGCGGCGTTGGAGCATTCCACAGAGACGAAGGAGTTCTTTGTTCATGGCTGCGAACTTCTTTTTGCGATGGTGGTGGGGAACTTCGAAGAAGGAGCCGAAACGATTTATATGCCTTTTTTACGGGGACCCGAAATTTTTACCCGAGTATTTCGGGTTTGTGGGGGTCCCGCATTTTCGGCAGGATTTTTAGATGTAAGTATTATTCGGGTCGGGTTTAAGTTCGGTAATGATCCTACCCAGAGCACAGCCCGATTGCCCCGATCTCCCCCTCTCTCTCTCCGCGAAACCCTAGATCTGAGCCGAGCTGATCGGCGACGGACCTGAGCTCGGCCCGGCGGTGGCATGATCTTTTTGAAGAAGGAACCAGTTCTTGAACCAAGCATTTTCAGCACTTAACCATCGGATTGATAGAACTCACCGTCAAATCGATGGTGTTGATGGAAACGGCACGAACGCGCACCAGAACATTGCGTTCGAAAACAGGTGGGAACTCCACATTTCGGAGCACCAAACCCACGGGGCCGCCGAACCGCGACACCATGACCTGTCTGCAACCGCCGATGGGCCTCCTAAGAGGCGGAGGAGGCCTCCTAAGAGACGGAGGCACGCGACGGGGAACGCGGCGTTGGAGCATTCCACAGAGACGAAGGAGTTCTTTGTTCATGGCTGCGAACTTCTTTTTGCGATGGTGGTGGGGAACTTCGAAGAAGGAGCCGAAACGATTTATATGCCTTTTTTACGGGGACCCGAAATTTTTACCCGAGTATTTCGGGTTTGTGGGGGTCCCGCATTTTCGGCAGGATTTTTAGATGTAAGTATTATTCGGGTCGGGTTTAAGTTCGGTAATGATCCTACCCAGAGCACAGCCCGATTGCCCCGATCTCCCCCTCTCTCTCTCCGCGAAACCCTAGATCTGAGCCGAGCTGATCGGCGACGGACCTGAGCTCGGCCCGGCGGTGGCATGATCTTTTTGAAGAAGGAACCAGTTCTTGGACCAAGCATTTTCAGCACTTAACCATCGGATTGATAGAACTCACCGTCAAATCGATGGTGTTGATGGAAACGGCACGAACGCGCACCAGAACATTGCGTTCGAAAACAGGTGGGAACTCCACATTTCGGAGCACCAAACCCACGGGGCCGCCGAACCGCGACACCATGACCTGTCTGCAACCGCCGATGGGCCTCCTAAGAGGCGGAGGAGGCCTCCTAAGAGACGGAGGCACGCGACGGGGAACGCGGCGTTGGAGCATTCCACAGAGACGAAGGAGTTCTTTGTTCATGGCTGCGAACTTCTTTTTGCGATGGTGGTGGGGAACTTCGAAGAAGGAGCCGAAACGATTTATATGCCTTTTTTACGGGGACCCGAAATTTTTACCCGAGTATTTCGGGTTTGTGGGGGTCCCGCATTTTCGGCAGGATTTTTAGATGTAAGTATTATTCGGGTCGGGTTTAAGTTCGGTAATGATCCTACCCAGAGCACAGCCCGATTGCCCCGATCTCCCCCTCTCTCTCTCCGCGAAACAGATCTGAGCCGAGCTGATCGGCGACGGACCTGAGCTCGGCCCGGCGGTGGCATGATCTTTTTGAAGAAGGAACCAGTTCTTGGAGTTGATTTAGAATCTGCCATCGATAAAATGCCGTTTTCCCAGGCTAACAGGTTTGTTGGAACTCTTTTTTGCTCAACGTGATGTTTCAGTGTCCTTGTTCCTCGCTGCGAATGATCTGATGTTCCAAACATCTTATCGATCTAATCTAGTGTTTTTTTGGGGATCTCGCGGATGTAATTATCATTTGACTCTTTCTTTATGCAGATGGGGAAACGCACCTCTTGACAAAGGTCGAAAGTGTGGAAACAAAAAAATTCGATTAAGCTGCCGGAAGCTGCAAAATCCTCTGAAATGTCAGAGTTTCAGCACAGCCCTCGGGAAACGGCAGGTACCTGCAAAATTTATTAGCGGTAGCTAGGATGTGTGTAAGATCCTAGGAAAGAAATTATTGGTTTGAAGATTGTGGTCGTTGATTTGGTTTCTTCACTTGTGAATGCTTATTTCTTTTCCCTCTTTGAGGTATTGCGTTTCTTCAAACTTTTGTTTCTTCCGTTTTCTTGTTTGAAACATGAGCATGGAAATGGAGTCTTTCCTCTGTTGTGCTAGTTTAATTTTTTTTTTTAATCTGGAAAAGGTACTAGCACCAAGAGAAATCGCTGAAGTATCCGACCAAGGCTTAGTAATCACCTCTTGTGGGTCTATCTGATAGAAGATAGCATTTCCGCTTGATTTATAGTTCATAGATTTGTCATTTGTTTACGCTTTCCGGTCATATGTTTAAGATTCTAACTGTTGGGATTATTTGTCAAACATTAATGTCTTTCCTAAGTTACTGTTTTCTGTTTTCTATCCTTCTCGCGCATCTATCTGAGGATTCTGTCATCTTACTTGGTTTACTTTTAGCTTCCATTAAAATAATTCAACTGATACATGCTATCTCGCTTTAAACCCTGAGATCAAATTCTACTATGCTAATCCCTATCACGTGTATTGTTTGATTGAATAGGATTGGAGGATCTGTGATGGACATGAGGAGCAAAGCAAGGGTAGGTAACTCTGTGCACGAGTAGTTGACAAGCGAACAAGTTGTTACTGCTGTTGGTAATCTTCACCGCACTTGCTCTGCTTAACTTTAGCTACTTTTGATGATATAGACACTCTCTGGTCCTGTTAATGATCCTGCAAAGCTTCCTAAGTGGAACTACGATGGTTCCAGCACAAACCAGGTTCCTGGAGAGGACAGTGAAGTGATTTTATAGTGAGTTTTCTGCTTTATCTTCTTCACAAGCATTTTTTAGTGCTTTGTTTGGTCATATGTCGGCAATTTCGCTTGTTAACTCGTCGATTATTGGTGCTAGAATTGACATGATTGTCTTAATCTTTGGAAATATCATCAAACAGTCCTCCAGCAATTTTCAAGGATCCTTTCAGGGGGGGCAACAACATTCTTGTGAGTTTTCTCCCCTTATCTATACACGATGCGATGCATCATTGTCTTTTTTTTTTCCTTGGGTATTACATTCATAGCATCCTTTAATCGCCATCTAAAATCCTAATTGGGTTTTAGGTAATTTGTGATGCCTACACTCCTGGGGGAGAACCAATTCCCACAAATAAGAGGTGTGCTGCTGCCAAGATCTTCAACCACTCTAACGTTGTTGCTGAAGAGACCTAGTATCTTTCAAAGCCACAATCTTTTCTTTATTAGTTTGTTGGTTGACAATTACCTCTTTTCCATCCATTCAAACTTATCGTCAAGTTTCAATCTCGTGGAAATATGTATGGACTTGAGCAAGAGTACACCCTATCGCAGAAGGTGTTAACTGGCCTCTAGGGTGGCCTATTGGTGGCTATCCTGGTCCCCAGGTACTGCAATTTTTTTGGGCTTGTAAAGTCAACAGCTATAAAACTGAACACGGTTGTTGGTGTATGGTCTTGGCTTGGCACTTTCCTTAGCCATTTCATTAGCTTTGGATCCAGACTATTTGTCCATGCTAAAACTAAAGAACGATCGATGGAATGCCAAGTGGAAGCAAGGATAGCTGTCCCTTTGTCGTCAATCATCTATTTTTCAGCATGATGAGGGTCAATTTTTTTTTTCCGAATGATCAGGGTCAATTCACTGTGAAGAATCTGCTCTTTTCTTCCCTTTCTTTTTTCCATAAGGAGTGGGACGCACATTCCCTTTCTTGAGTAGGAGAGTTTGATTGTGGAGGCTTAACCGTAACCTTTTTACCATTCACTCCTGTCTTTGCTAAAACCAAAGGTATTTGCCCGTTACTTGTGCTGGCTATGTGATTTTGGACTTCTGCTATGATGCTTCAGGGACCTTACTACTATGGTGTTGGTGCTGATAAAGCATTTGGCAGGGATATTGTTGACGCTCATTATAAGGCTTGCTTGTATGCCGGCATTCAGATCAGTGGTATTAATGGGGAAGTGATGCCTGGCCAGGTAAGAGACTAGATCAGGGAGAAAAGATTTACATAATGACTTTTATTATGTGGGACTTTGCAGTTGTATTATATTTATTAATTAGACATGCAAATAATTTATCACCTTTAATGTAGTGGGAATTCCAAGTTGGTTCATCTGTGGGAATTTCAGCTGGAGATGAATTGTGGATCGCCCGTTACATTTTGGAGGTACTTTAACATTTAAAGATTCTGCTGCTTCTTGTTTTTCCTTAGTTGATGTTGACATGCTGTCTGTAACAGAGGATAATGGAGATAGCTGGAGTGGTCCTTTCCTTCGACCCCAAGCCTATTCAGGTTAGTCGATCTTCCTTCATATTATTTAGTCTTCATCTCGGTAATGTCTACTTTGGAAATTTTTCAACTTTGTACGGACTCATTTGTTTTCCTCTTATTGCACCTATCCGTTCTAGGGCGATTGGAATGGAGCTGGTGCTCACAGTAACTACATTATCTAAACCAAATTAAATGGGTAAATTAGGCTTTAAAGGGATTAATCTACCGCTTCGACCTATCTTCGAGAGGCACAGAAACGCAAGAATGCCCCGGGGACAGAATCTCCAAACTGAGAGTCAAAGGGTTTGACTTTCTGGGCAACACCATGCAGTTCACTGCCGGAGCATTTACAATCCATCTCTGTTCAGCTTCGAAGCTTCGTTTCTTACTGAATTAATCTCGATCGAGAGAGGGAGAGAGAGCGATGCTTCGGCAACAAGCAACTAACTTTCTCTGACGAATTCGCCAGAGAAAATTAGCTGCCATTCTCGATGAATTTTGGGGACAGCTCTATGACTTAACTTTCATGGACAAGTAACTCAAGAAGCAAAAGCTAAAAAGTTTGATATGTTGCTTGGGGGTCGATGTGAAGGTCGTCTAACCGTGGAGTAGATGCTGGCGAGAGGCATTATTCTAGTTTGCGTCTTCCTCCTTCCCAATCACCATTCACTGACCCTTGGAATTGGAAGAGCCCTTCCAATTCCAAGTACGATTCTTTTTTGTTGCCCCGAGCATCGTCAGTTTGAAAATTTTGATATCTGCCAGAAAAAGCTTATTCCTGATGTCCGGCGTGAAAATGATTTTGATGAATAACGGTTTCTTGAGGTTGTGATTACCTGCAAAAGTTTTAGTTTGGAGTAGCAATTGGGCAGCTTTTGGCAGAATGCTGCTGCTTGTGATTGATTGGAGCGGTTGCTCAAATCTTTTCGCTGTTGCATTTTGTGTGTTGCTTAGTTAGGCCTCATTCTTTTGACAGTATTGTGGACTGTCATCGCAAAGCATTGTTTGACACATACATGGCATTTTATGAAGTTTTTGTCGAGTGCACGAGTGAGGTGTGAAATAAAGAAGAATCCCACATTGGGGGGTTGGAGTACAGTGAAGCAATTGATAATACCTAGTTCACCCATAATTCAATGGTTTAAGTCTTTTGGACTGTATATTCTAATACTATGTTGTTAATTGTACTAGTGGTTTGCTTCTTTTGTTTGCCTATCTATTGTCATGAAGGAATTGTGGATCTTGTCTTTCAATTGGCTAGTCAGCCTTTTAAAGAATGCGGTTGGCCCCACAAGGGTTTGCATATGTTCCGATTGGGTGGCGATGCATGGAGAAAGGAGCATGAGGAGTTCTCTTGGTGGGTTGTTGTGGCTGCTCAAGCTGATAACTTTTGTTGGGATCTTTCTACCACTCAGTTATACTAAAACGATTTCTTAGTTGAATCCTGCGTTCCTGTTTTTCTTAGACACTTTCCATTCTTTTGAATTTCTTTTTACATCTCACGTAGTCATGTCCCAAACAATTCTTAAGCTTCTTGTTTGCTGTTGAGTTGTGTTAACTGTTTGCAACCATGGGCCATGTATCTGTTATGCTTGTTTAAGTTGGACAAAGACTGAAGCTTTATCATTGAACTGGTGCATTTACATTTAGTGCAGTATGTTCTTGTCTTGTTGCCGATACTCTGTGAAATTGGCAGATTTACTCTCTAGAAACCCTGTTTTAAACTTTCAAATACTTCCTGGGACGAAATATTAGATGTGCTATCTAGGAAAGGAATGTAACAAAATTACTATTGCTTTTTGGTAGTTTCAAGGTTGTTCTTCCTCTGAGCACATCTATGTCCTTGAAATGGCACTTCTGTTGTGGTTATACAATCTACATTTCATTATTTTAATTTTTGTTTGCTTCCCTTGAGACTAGCTCTTAGCATATGCAGTACAGTACTGATGCCAACACAATATGCTTCAACTGTTTATTCCTCGAATTTATCTTGCATCTTCTATGTGATTGTCTCTTCAAAATAGAATTGTTCCAGATCTTTCTAATTCTTAGTACAGTGAGTCTCACTGTGGATTTTTCCTTCTACTATGGCAAAAATCTTGGTTGATCTCGTAGCTTCTCTTAACAATGTATATGCCTGATATATTGAATGATAAGTCATTATATGTAGTGATGGTATTACTCTAATTAATTGTCTCCTGCATAATAATTGACGCAGCAATATTTCTTGGGCCAAGTTCAAATCCAGCTGTTGCAGATGGGGTTTCAAGCAAGTCAAACTCTGAAAATAATGCAGAAGCTGCTGATATTGTTGGACTCCGCAGGATTGATGACGGTTCAGTTGTATCAAATATCCATATGGCCAAGTGGAGAGTATTCACTGATAATGGGAGAGATTCATTTCTTCAGGCAAGCTTCCTTGGTGATATACTCTATTGTTCTGAATCTGGTATTTTTGATGTTGTTTTATCTTTTTCATTTTTTTAACATGCTAGGGTAAACTGGAGGAAGCTAAAGATTCTACCTTTCTGCACTGCAAGAAGCTAAAGAAGGGTTTGGACAGAGGGACCAGCATGTGGCATCCTCATGCAACAATCTTGTGGGTCAACTAATCAGATGCTTCCTTTGCCTATATATATGCTTGCCTTGTTCCAAATCTCTGAAAAGTTGAATAAGAAATTGTGCTGAAGGAGCTTTCACTTATCAATGTCGGTAACCATGTTTGTGTTCCATTTGTATTAACTGATGGAAAGAAGACAAATTAGATGGTATCTTTTGAATTTATTAGTGAAGTTTAAAGCTAGATTTGCCTGTGACATTTCCTCTAACCATTATCTAAATCATTCACTCAATACTAACTATGTTGATGTATATAAACAGGACTACATCTCTCCTATTTGGATACTCAACGATTGAACTTATATGGGTTTTCTAAGAACATTTATTAGAGGATGTTGGAATCCCTTAATTCAATGCCCCGAACCAATGTAATGTTGTCCCCTTACAACTATCCCATCTCTCTTGGTTAGCATATCCGGGAACGGTGGATTGAATAAATTGAATGCAATTGTTATATTGAGTAATCAATGACAAGCTATGTCACTTGTGAAACTGCGGTGCAGAATAATAATCTGTTTGGTTACAATATTCTGTTCAGGCAGAGCTTTATAGGGTTATGAAGGCATTTGATAAAGCTGAGCCACTGTACTTGGAGGCAGTCAATATTCTTGAAGAGTCATTTGGTCCTCAGGATATACGGTATAGCTTGATACTTATGTCAAACTTGCGGTAGATTGCTCACCATTATAACTTTTTTCGTGGCATCTTTGCACCATGATAGTAAATATTATTGAAGTGACAGAATCATGCATTGGCTGATACGTGCAAAATGCATGACATGTTGTCTTGCTCTGTTTGTTCGACAGTTTTGCTTCCGCTAGTTGCTTTGCTTTGATTGGGAGGTCTATTGAGTGGGTCCTCTGTTGCATGTAATATGAACTGATTTGCTCTCCGGGACCTGTAAAATGCAGAGTTGGAGTTGCCTTTCACAATTTTGGGCCGTTTTATCTTGCACAGCGTAAGTTAGAAGAAGCTCAAATCCACTATGAGGTAATTAAGATATTCAATAATGGTGGCATTAGATTCTTGGCTGTTCTATGATGTGCATATTGAATCTGTGCCTATATCTGATAGGGAGAACTCAGACTGTGGCAATTTAATGCTGAGAAAGGAATTTTTCATTTTTATGACTAATTTACTCAGTAACTTAGCCTAGGAAATGGAAAGGTTGACTTTGTATTGGGTCAGTTTAAGAAAATTCTTTTGCTTGGACAGTTTGACACTGTCATTCTTATCTATAAGATTTTTGTTGCATTTTATGGGTCTGCTTCCATCAAAGGTAGGTCATTCTAAGGAGGGAGGGCAAGAGAGATGGGGAAGGGGGAGGGGGAGGGGGGGGGGGGGGGGTGTGGGGAGGGGAGGGGTGGGGTTAGTGTCTCTCCGCTCTGTTAGTGTGTTGAAAAATGCCATATAATGAAGGAGGTGATTTTATTATCTTTGTATCAGATTAGTCACTGTCAGTCTGCTGCATCTTTTCTCCTCATCATTGAAATGTTTTTGCTGCAACCGTCAGCCAAAGTCTGGCTTTTACTAAATTGATTCAATAGTTGCTTTCTAAGTAGCTACATGCTCCTCTAATTCCTGTTTAATTGCTACTTCTTTTTTGGTCAAATGTTTAATTGCTACTTACTTGAGCCGTTTATACATAATATTTTCAACACAAACGCAAATTGTCTTCCTTTTCTCATTTTTTTCATTTCATTGTGTGTGTGTGTGTGTGTGTTTTTTTTGTTGGGTCTTCTGGGTCCGGGAATGATTATTTGGACAGAGAGTTCAAAAGGTATGTCATGTAAGCCATACGTTTTAATGTTGTTTCCAAGCACTTGAAGGAGTCATACATACATTCTCGCATGGTTACATGTGCAAGCACTTGATGGATTCATCTGTACTTACTTGCATGGTTGATTGTCTCAACTCCCTAAATTGGATATCACTTTTTCTTGAAGTGAGAGAGCTAGCACTTTTCCAACATTTGAGCTCTTCCAATGTCATGTGCTTCATTGTCGGTGGCTCGACCAGCTCAAGCTTATAACAGGCACATAAATTTTTTTTTGAATTTCACTCTTTGGAAATGTTGGTTTACAGTTTAAGCTCTTCTGTAGTAGTCATGATAATGATATCTGAAGCAAGAACCAGAGTTTGCATAACAGAGTTTCATTTCTTTAATATGCATATGCTTAGCGATGCAGATGAAGCAATTGCCCGTTATGTGAAACTGTTAGCTCAGTGCTATGTTGAAATGATTCGGATAAGAGGGAGAGTCTTGGGATATGGTCATCCAGATTATGCAGACACCATGTATCATCTGGGAATGGTAAACTCGCAGTTTTCTAGTACCATTCTTCAGCTTGTTTTGATAATTCCGCTTCTTAAATTGCCTATGTCTGCAATATGTTGTTCTTCGTAGTTCTCAAGCACAAGTATGCCGCATTTATATCCTGTTCTTTACTCCATTTGTGCATTAGCTGCATGACCTTAGTCTATCAAAGTCGTATTTGGTGAAGGTGTCCTTTCCCCCCTCCATTTTAATTATTTCATGAGAGGTTTATTAATTGCTTTCCAATTTTTTTTTTCACGTTTCTCCTGCATACATATATTCAAAAACTTGAAATTACAGAGAATAACTTGTTTGAAGCAGCACTAAACACCAATTTTCCTTATCAAAAAAAAAACACCAATTTTTGTGAGACGCCTGAAGCTTATGAGGCCATAACGGTTT
The DNA here is from genome assembly GCA_031216405.1 of Syzygium malaccense. Classification (NCBI taxonomy): domain Eukaryota; kingdom Viridiplantae; phylum Streptophyta; class Magnoliopsida; order Myrtales; family Myrtaceae; genus Syzygium; species Syzygium malaccense. The sequence continues at coordinate 2,350,044 of CM062258.1, read as the reverse complement.
CATGTTAAGATCTTTGTACATTGGTGACTATTCTTTCTAACTGTACTTCTTTTGCACAAATTAACTTTTGTCTTTTACCCCTGAACTCTAAATTTGTCAGCAATTTAAGTTCAGGTGCTTTATGGTTTCTTAATTTATGTTTTCTGGTCATTTACGCTTATCTAATGTTGCTTGACGGTTCCAATTCCAATGATGATGCATTTCTAGAACATGAGACTCATTGACTTGTTTGTAGCATTCCAAAAGGAAGACTCACTGCGCTATGTGCCTATGATTATGTTATTTTTTTTCCTCGAGCCAACATAATCTGGAAAGGGCTATGTGATTGAACTGCAGGTGCTACATCTACAAGGAAAACAAAACATATCTGAGGTTCTTATCTTCGATTCGATCCGGATTTTGGAGGTACGTAGGAAAACATGCTGATTTTCTTTATTCTGTTCTCCTTTCTGACTGGAACTATAACACACAGGAAGCCGGTCAAGGAGAATCTACGGTATGTTTGAAGAGATTGCGTCGTCTAGCTCATATGACTCGTCTCATTCACTTGTACTTGGTCTTTTGTTGACTAAATGAGTAGCTAACTAAACTCTCTGCAATGTGGAAAATGAAAAGCTAAGCAACTAGATACAAAACCTTGTTGCCTCTGTTTAACTAGGACGTACAACCTCTCAAAAGCCACCTAAATAGCAGGCACATGAAATCCAAGACTTCCTGAACCTTCTGGGATCTCAATGACTCCACATATCTCTATGCCTTACCTTGTAGACAACTTCCAAGCACCTTCGTGACTCAGCACATCAATGACCTTCTCCGCTAAATATGAGAGGATCATCAAGACAACATGGCACGATATTCCCAAGTGTATACCACTTTGTTCTGCAATGTCTTCAGTAATCATGCGGAAGCTCACCAGTTGTGATGATCACCAATTTATTGCTTTATCAGACCCAGATCAATCTCAGAATCCGCAGGGTTCCATCTTGAAGTTGGACCATCTAGCTGCATTCCCTAAAATATGTTAGTGTTGAACACACCTGCAATTTTGGAGCATCGCAAATTAGCTAATTAAACAATGTAGGTGAAAATAGTGGATGTGTTTAGTAGAATGCATTTACTAAATTGAACCTGCACAAGAAAGTTCTGTTTTGCCTTAATTCCTCGACAGAGTAACTCCAGATCCGGCATTAAGAAGGTCCAGGCTACTTCTGATGTCTCCTCATTTGAGAAATTTCCTTTTCAACTTGACTAATTTCGTGTTTCAGCTCATGCATATTGACTTTTTAGAAATGCCGCATCCCTTCCCGAGTGATATCCTCAATTAAGCTTGCTGGATGCTTTAAGCATGAAAGATGCTCAACCTTCGCCTCAATGAAACCACAGACCGACCTCTCAGGAGCGAACTGCACGTGAACATAAGATAAACCTGATTTGTTTGAGAAAACTTCACTAGCTAACCAAAAGAATGATTCATCCATAATGAGAAAATATCACAATCAATCTAAAGTTATAAGAACATGGTGGGCTACCCCCACTTATGAACTTTTAACCAACAGTGGCGTCGCTAATTTTACTGAACTACCATATTGCCAAGCTAGCCCACATTCTGAGTAATCTTCTCTTCTATATAGTTTAAATCTCAATAGTTTTCTCTGCTTAATTTTTTTGGTTGCTATGCTTTATTGACAAACTGTTTTTTTTTTGGTATTGATCAACAGCACATTCTCCCATAATCAGTTTAATGGCAGGAAGAAAAATGAAAGGTCTAAATTATCACGACAACGAGAGAGCTAGTGGCAAGAGGTCAAGTAATACTCTGCACCACACGTTACATACTTTCCACATTTTTTGTTGTCCTCATACATCTGAGGCAAAGAGTTTACTCCCGTTCTAACTGCTAATACAAATGAGAGTGCTGTAATATGAGGATATGAGAAGATTCACTTCACCAGTACCATTACCTCGATAGTTGCTAACAATCCCAATTCTAACCGTACGAGGACAAATCACCTAGAAATGTCCCACTTAGGCTATGCATTAGAAAAGGAAATATGTACAAAAATAACATCAGCACACATCCCTGGACAAGGAAGCCTTGTTCTCAGTGACCACGAAGCATCAAGCCAACGATGTATATCTTTAAAACCCAGCAAAGAAACATACAAAGAAAAAGATGAGCCTTAGTCCACTTAAGGGTAGAGCGATTAACCTCTTTGTAAGAAGACATGCATCCTAAAAGGGTGTCGTCAGCTTCAACAAGATGTGAGTTCTCATCCTGGTCAATAGAGCAATATATATGACAAGTCAACTGCAGTGAAGTAGCTCAACAGGGTACTTGCATAATTGAAGGAGTACCGTACAAAATCATAATATAGGCATATGCAGTGAACGCTATCAGTCTCAGAAAGGTAAGAGCCTGGCCATTGATTTGCAAACTTGCAAGGAAGAAGGCTGCAATAGATTTAAAGAAAAGTATGATAGGAAGATGACCGGCTGTTCCACTTTTCAAGTTAAGGCGTAATGCAGCATTCTATTTCAAATGTAAAGAAAATTATAGCTTTTTTGTGAAAGAAGACGAGAACATTAATTTTCACCGGGGACCAGAATTCACGATTATTCCTGAAGTTTGATTGTCTATCACGACATTGTTATTAAGTTAGAAGGACAAGAGCTTCAAGTATAGAATGTGTGCACCCAGGACACCAGTCGGCGTAGCCGTTATAGACAACATAATGGCTAAGTTCCTCAATAAGATAACCAAAACAGATACGATGCAATGAATTCAGGATATATATGCCACGTATGATCACTGAAAAGCAGCATTGCCTGATTCTATTGCACATCTATGTCAAAATTGAGCATCTGATCTTCTTGAGTTCAATGTAATCGTGAAGTTTAACCACTTCTAGAGAAAATACAGTTAATGAAAGAAGTAAGTGGTTTTTGTCTTTTCGATCAGTGAAAAAGAGTGCATGATACTCCAAATAAGTAGCCCAATTCCAGAACACATGAATGTTCGAATTGAACCTGATGCTCCAAAGTCCACATCATGCCGTTAGAAGGAAATAACACAACAATCATCAAGTTGCCTAATGCAAAGTGAAGATGCATCACTTGAGTAATTTGGAAAAGTAAAAGTAAAATAAGAAGTTGATTTTGCAATACTAACCCGTGACTCTTGCAATTCTTGCTTGGTGAGGATCAGGAACCCTAATAAATCAAACGACTGCAGCCGGAAACAAGCCCATGAAAGAGAAAAATGCCTCAATCAACGAGGTTAAGCTAATGCCAGAATCAATGAACCTAAGGGACCCAAAATTATTTAATTGATTTTACTTGTGCACTTGACAAAAGCCAACATTAGAGTTTTGAAGTTTTAACCAGGAGTACTTGGACCCAACTAATTAAATGATTTATTTCAATTTGACGATAGAATGATTGCCTGGAAATATGAAATTTGTTGGAAATTTCGTTGGAAATTTCCAACGAATTTTCCAACGAATATAAAAAATGCCGAATAGTACCGATTTTTTTGGAATTCGTTGGAAATTTCGTTGGAAATTTCCAACGAATTTTCCAACGAAAATTGTACACACTGAAATAATTGCCCGAAAAATTGAAATTTGTTGGAAAATTCGTTGGAAATTTCCAACGAATTTTCCAACGAATATAAAAAATGCCGAATAGTACCGGTTTTTTCTGAATTCGTTGGAAATTTCAAATAAAAAAAATTCGTTGGAAATTTCCAACGAATTTTCCAACCAAAATTGTACACACTGAAATAATTGCCCGGAAATATCAAATTCGTTGGAAAATTCGTTGGAAATTTCCAACGAATTTTCCAACAAATATAAAAAATGCCGAATAGTACCGGTTTTTTTGGAATTCTCTAGAAATTTCGTTGGAAATTTCCAACGAATTTTCCAACCAAAATTGTACACACTGAAATAATTGCCCGAAAAATTGAAATTCGTTGGAAAATTCGTTGGAAATTTTCAACAAAAAAAATTTGTTGGAAATTTCCAACGAATTTTGCGACGAAATATTTTTCGTTGGAAATTTCCAACGAATTTTGCGACAAAAAAGTTTTCGTTGGACATTTCCAACGAATTTTGCAACGAAAAATTGGTCGTTGGAAATTTCCAACGAATTTTCCTTTTCGTTGGAAAATTTGTCGAAAATTTGCGACGAAAATTTTTTCGTCGCAAATTTTCGTGGCAAAAATCCGGTTTTTTTGTAGTGACATATGAACTCCCCGACATCCATTTGGTGGCATTATAAAACTGCTTCAGAAATTTTGAAAGAATGATAGCATTTTCCCAATCTTCATTTCGAGGAGGATCATTGTCAATCTCCCTTAAGAAAGATTAATGATCTTCTTCCATCCTTTCAAAAGCTTTCCTAAACTTTATGGCGGTGTCCAACATCAGATAAGTGGAATTCCATCTAGTGGTAACATCAAGACAAACTGAACCCTTGTATGTGATTCTCCCGTTCTCAATACAAGATTTAAATGTTTTGGCTCTCATTGGAGAACTCCTCACATACCTAAATACATTTCGGATACATGCAATTGAATCACGCACCTCATTCAATCCATCTCGGATAATCAAGTTTAATATATGAGCTGTGCACCTCATATGTAAAACATCACCATTCAAGATCAAAAGCCTTTCCTTTGAAAATTTTTCCTTCAAATATTCAATGGCCACATCATTGGAACTAGCATTATCCACGGTTATTGTGAACACCTTATTTTCTATTCCCCACTCGTAAATACACTTCTCCACCATTTTCCCAATCTCCCTACCCTTGTGACTATGCATCACCACAAAATTGATGATTCTTTTATGCAACTTCCAGTTTTCATCAATAAAATGTGCAGTGAGACATAAATAGTTCAAGTTCTGGATGGAACTCCACATCAGTTGTAAGTGCAATCCTAGAATTAAGCTTACCAAAGTAAGCTTTCAAACAAGTTTTTTCACTCAGATACAACTTCATACAATCTCTAGCCACCATAATCGTGATAAATGCTGGAAAAGAGGTTGTAATTCAGTGACAAAATCATGAAAATCGACACGCTCAATCGTGGAAAATGGTTGTTCATCAATAATAATCATTCGAGCAAGCATGTGCCTAGAACGTTCTTGATCAAACTTCCACGTTGTCAAGACACTACCACCACTAGTATTTTCCCCTGCCTCGCCAACCACATCTTTGTTACGTGGTGCAAACAACATTTGTTTCTTATCTGCATGAGGATACTTTTTGCACTTTGTCAAGTGCTTCCGCATAGTAGACGTTCCATGATCAACAGAATAATTATACTCAGTCCCACAGTGAATGCATTTTACTCTAGTTGTTTTTTGTGTTTTCTCATCTATAATTCTCAAAAAATTATCCCAGACGTCCGAATGATTAGCTCGCTTTTTACCAAGAGGAGGACAGGAGTTAGATACACCCACCTTGTTTGTCGCACTCACGGTCGTAGAGTCCACTTCAGTAGCTCCTTGGAATGGCAATTTCATGAGCAGACTCATTTCATTATATCCATCCACTTCAATTGATATTTCTTTGTCTTGATCCATCAACTAAAATCAAATTATACAACAATGTCAGGATTCTACTGAAAACAAATTATACAACAATGACAAGATTCTAGGATCAAATATCACTATTCTTGTCTACGATGCTTCATAAATTACAAGCAGCAACTAGCAAGCATAAAATGTTAGCGATCGGCATGCTAACAGGCACAAGTTCTTTTCTTTAGTTCCCGCAATTTGAGTAGATAAAGAGGATCCATCCTTCTCAAAGTTATGAATTAAACTAATGTATATATGCAAAGTCTTGTCTCTATTAAATAATAAGCTTAACAAAGCAACATAGACAACACTTTCTGTGTACAGACTCCTAAGTGCAAATTAAGAGAAGATATAAGTTCACATTAGCCATTAACATATGTTTTAGTTCGCTCACAAAATTAGCTTTTAGCCAGGAATCAGTCTCATTGAGACTAAACTACGGTCACACTTTGTCAAGAAAAAATGTTTGCGGTGGCAACAAAAAAAAATCATCATGTCTGAAAATTAACAAAGTCGGTCATGATGGAACCTGTGTCAGATGAGACAATGCTTCAAGGAGTTTTGATCAAGCTGGATAGCTTTTAAATGTGCTTCTTCAGCCCTTTGATAGTCACCAACTGAACACAATGCCAAACCCTACGCAACAATATGTCAAATATCTCAACAATGTAACCTTTGCAACTCTGGCAGAATTCAACGTACCCAGAATCAAATAATACGGATATTTCAAAAATAGGACAAACCAAATATGTATATGCAGACTTGTTCTCCTTATCAAGCTTAACACAGGCAGATAAGTCCGCAACAGCAGCTTCAAAATCGTTGAACTTGAAATTGACAATTCCCGGGTAAATAAGATACTCATAATTACATGTCAACAAAAAAACTCGAACTCGAAAGCAAACCCTCAAACTCGAACTCCAACATTTCCCCAACACGAGAGCAGATTCGGAGCTCGAGCTCGAAACCATCTAACCTTGCAACAAAGACGAAGAAGAGAGACTGAGGGAACGGAGGACTCACGGATCGGTGAGAGCCCGACGAGGGAAGCGAACGTGATCTTGCGGCGAAGAGAGAACTGAGTCAGAGGAGCGGCGAAGAGAGAAGTGATACAGGGAGCGGCGAAGAGAGAAGAGAGGTAGGGCAACGTGATATTCATTTAGGATTTTTTTTTTTACATTATCTTAAAAACCGGTTCTAAAACCGGTCCGGTTCGATTTTTACTTGAAACCGGAAACCGGACCGATTCTAACCGGTTCCAAAAAAATGGAACCGGTTCCCGAACCGGTTCTAACAAGAATCGGTACCCGGACCTGTTTTTCGGGTGGGCCGGTCCGGTTTCCGGGTAAATCCGATCCGGTTGCACACCGCTAATTTGCAGTCATATCGGATTCGGTTTGGCAAAGAGAAACTGAATATGACGACCAAAATCTAAAAGCCTTTGGCGTTGACACTCTCTGCAATACCAAAGAGAAAATACATCATTAAGAAAAGAAAAGAAGGAAAATTCCAATTAAGGACCCCAAGTAGGGTCAAATTCTCAAAAAAGAGCCCAAAGTGAACATTGTGTCAAATAAAGGTCTGAAGTGTTCAATCAATCTCAAATAAGGACCCGAAGTGCCCAAAAAGTCTCAAATAAGAACTTGAGTTCCCGGCCGACCAAAATACCTGCCGGCCGACGAAAAAGTTTCACCTGCAACTCATATGAATCATGCCTCTAAGCATGTCTCGGACCCAATTTGACTTAGTTTTTCATGGACATCTAAACATGAAAAAGGCCCAATTCTCTAAAAATCTCAAACTTTAGGTTCAATCCCATATTTTCCTGGAACCTTTCTTTTTTTTTTTGTTTTATTTGTAAGGAAAATTAATTTTTGGTAAGGACCTGGAACCTTTCTTTTTTTTTTTTTGGTAAGAGACCTGGAACCTTTCTTTTAGTCTCATAAAAATCACAAACTTTCACTTCCAACTCAAATATGCCCTAAGTTGATATTCTGTTCGAATGTCGCCATTTTTGTCCAACGTGTCATCCACATGTCATCTTATTCTTCCACATGAGCTCGGTTTGACATTTATATTTTCAATAATGCAAAAGGTATGGGTGCCTTTTTACGAGCTCTCGGAAGAGGAATGGCGTGAGATGGAGGCCAGTGCAATGACCTTGCCGCTTGGAATTACTAAGAAGCTGCTGAGGAAAGTCATTTCGAGTGTTCAGGGCAAATCAAAGCCGGTGAACGGGGGCGCTAAAAATCTTGTGTCGGAAGTGCTCATTGAAAAGGACAAGCCAGTCGTTGTTGAGCCCTCGCCACCTCCTGAACTCGACAATCCCTCATCTTCTGCTCGTGGCTGTCCAGAGCACGGTGGAATGGGGAGGATGGCTGAATTGTTGCAGTTATTAAAATCTTAATTAGATGGTCTTACGTTCACTTTGTTGGGTTGCATTGTTTATGCCTTCACTCTAGGAGCACACTATTATATTATATCTTGAGTTTCAACATGTGTACGTGATACCACGCGATTGGAGGATTTGTCACAAGTCCAAGTTTAATTGAGTTGAGTTACTGGACGCAATTCGCAGCACTGGAACTTCTTTTGGGCAAATTAAATGAAGGGGCACATGTTCACTTGTGGGGCCTAGGGAAGTGATAAGAGAAAAAAAAAAGGGTTAATATCGCCAAAAATCCTAAATTGATGCATTTGTGACAGATTTACCCCAAATTATTTTTTTCACCATAAAAAACTCTAAACCGGTACATTTGTGACAGATTTACCCCGAACTATTTTTTTGACCACCAAAAACCCCAAACTGGTACACCTGTGACAATTTTACCCGAACTAATTTTTTAATATTATTTTGTATTTTTTCGAATTTTTTTAGTTTTTCTTTTCTTTTCTTTTTCCTTTCCTTTTCTTTTTTTTTTCTTTCATCTTTAACCTCTAGCTGGTCGCCGGTTCGGCAATCGATCGAAGGCAGGGGCCTGCGAGGTCGGCCCCGCCGACCACTGGCGAGGCCGACCTCGCCAACAACTGGCAGGGTTGGCCTTGCCCCACCCTTGGCGAGGGGTCGTCCTCGCCGTCGCTGGCAAGGTTCGACCTCACTGCTTCTGAGCAAGGCTAACCTCGCCAGTTGCGGCGGGGCCAAGCCATGCCAGCGATGGCGAGGACAACCCCTCGCCAACAACTGGCAATGTCAAACCTCGCCAGGGGTGGGCAAGGCCGACCTCGCCAGTTGTCGACGAGGTTGACCTTGCCATCGGCTGGCGGGGCCGACCTCGCGGACCAAAGGTTAAAAATGAAGGAAAAAAAAAAGGAAAGGAAAGGAAAAAGAATAGATAAGAAAAACTAAAAAATTCGAAAAAATAATATTAAAATATTAGTTCGAGGTAAAATTATCACAGGTGTACCAGTTTAGGGTTTTTGGTGGTCAAAAAAATAGTTTAGGGTAAAATTGTCACAGATGTACCAGTTAGGGAGTTAATACGACGAAAAATTCCAAATCGCTACACTTGTGATAATTTTACCTTAAATTAAATTTTTATCACCAAAAATCACAAACTAGTACACTTGTAACAAACTTACCCTCAGTTTGTTTCCGTTAAATTTTACTGTCAAATTGCTTTGTTAAATGACACGCAACAGTTAACTGATGTACTGATTTTATGTTTTATCGTCTATTTATCGCAGGTGTACCAGTTTGTGATTTTTTATGGTATTAATTTAATTTAACGGAAATTGACGGAGGGTAAAATTATTATAAATGTACTAGTTTGGGGTTTTTAATGGTCAAATAATTAGTTTGGGGTAAATTTATCATAAGTGTACTGATTTTGAGTTTTTTATAATCAAAAAAATAATTTGAAATAAAATTTATTATATGTATATCAGTTTGAGATTTTTTATGGTATTAACCATTTTTCTTTTCATCGTCCAGTAGCCAAACAGTGGGTCCCGATCAAGATTAGGTTTATTGACTGCATAGATAAAAGACGTGGGTTTCTTCCTGACCGTAACGCGCAAGTGAAAAGAAAGTTTTCTTTTCTGGGCTACATCGCGAACAGGAACTTACACGAAGGAGCCGCGTACGATGCACAAAAGAACAGAAGACATTCATGGCTCAGCGTACGTAAAGCAAACAAGAAGATTATCGAATTATTTTCTCCGTGAGTTTTCTAAGCATATAGAGATTGTGAGATAATACTTGTGGGTTTACTTTGGCCTTAAATCTAAGTGTAAGAAATACTTGAGCGTGCGAGCGATTGAAACTCTATAATTCTCCGATTGATTAGCGGATTATTTGTTGTTGGCTCTTCCCGTGGATGTAGGTACTGATACTCGGATCGAATCACATAAATATTTAGTATCCTTATTGTTCCTCGTTTATTTCTTTAGTGATTTCGCAATGATTTAATTGCAAGATCCGTTAGCGTTTTCTATCACAACACACACTATTTTACCAAGGCTGTGCAGGTAGAAGAGAAGCAGAACCAGGAGGTTCAGGCCAAAGAACCTGATCTTGGTGGTGACCATGAGCAGATTTAACTGAAGATGGAGACTAAGCTTGGGGAGTGGGATAACTTATAGATGAAGAACGACCAACCTTAAATGTCATGAGATCTAAGATAACTTTTATTATTTAGGGACTGTTTATTTCCATCAGCAATCTGGGAGCAATGGATGAAAACCGACAATCCATGGACATTTTCTGCTATATGAGCTAAAAAGGATGCAGATGCAATGATAGTTTCCTGTTGACCTCTTTAAAGTCGCAAATAGTTTTTGTATGCTTCGGTTGAATCATGCTGGATCATTTATTGTAATTGTCGTTGGAACTATCCATTTTATGCTCTTGCTTCTCTGTTGTGTTTATCCTTACTTTTAGATTTTGAACATCATTATGGGGAAGTTGTGTGATTTGTACTGCAAGCCCGACCTTCTGCAGCTTAATAATAGCAGCAGTACTCTCCAGGCTCAAATTGGCTTCATATCATGTGCTGATTGGGGTATGCATCCTTACTTAGTATTCTCCGAGACTAGAGCTTGGCATCCTAGTTTGCTGTGCGTCATTTCAGCTTTTGCTTCCATCTTGATTGGCTCGTTTATTGTAGCAGTTTCTCAGAATTAATTCCCTCCTAGTGGAGATTTGATGGAAGTTTAATGATCATGTAAAACAAAGTCTGTTGAGTTGAATGCAGCATTAGTTAGCTCAAAATGGAGGTTGGCGCAATTTATATGCAAAATTTACGAATAAGAGGTGATGATGAAGTCTCTTAGATTTCTGGGTATCGCTTTGTGTGCTTCGAGACTGTCCCGGTTCCAGGGGATAAGGATGCCTTTCGGAATCACTCCTTCCCCCCCCCCCCCACCACAATCTTCAAAGTGTCATTCAAGGAAGACATCCACCCTTTGGCCTCACATTTTACGCTTGACCTATGTAGTCCCATGGAGCCCCTATACCCGAGCTTGATCTGGTGCATCTAATTTTGCCTAAAACGGGGAAACCTTCGGTGCCCTCGGGACCAAGGCCAACGTATTGAACTCAAGCATAGTGCAATCTGGTTTTACCTTTGCAACACACAGCAAGAGTTCTCGGAACAAACCGGAGACTATGGTTCATTCGAAGCAGTTCGGAAAGGACTAGCACAGGTTGGATTAAGCTCAATACAGGTGGGATGCCCAGACACGCAAAGGCAGCAAGCAGGAAGAGGTTTACTTACGAACGAGCACCATGAATGATTTGGGCAATCAGTGATTAACCGCAGATTACTAGAAATACTAATAATAACCCAGCTCGACTAAGGATGTTACTCTGAAGTTGCTGTTCTATTAATTAATACCGCCTGCAACCATAAGAAATTGCACAGAGAGCATCAATGATGATTGCAGATTACTTTTGGCGCAAGATACCGCATACAAGGATTACGCCTGTGTTTTAGGCAGGCAATAGGCTCGGCGACATTTCATTTCAGCAAGAGAGAGAGATTGATTTTCCTCATAGCCAAAGGAATGACAAGCTTAGATAAAAAGTTCATAGAACTAAAAATTCCACCTCACAATCGAAACAAATAACCTTGTATAGTCAAATGATAATCCCTTGACCAGGTCTTACAACGATTTCCCCAACAGTGCACTCACTTTCAAACTTCTAGAAAAAAAAAAACCTATATGATGAAGCTTGACAAAAAAAATTAATCAACAGGAAAAATGACCAATCAAACTCTTCCATAGTTTCTACCAATAAAAAAAAATCCTCCTTCCATAGTGAGGGAAAAATGGAGAAAATTTCTTTGTTTGACGCTGATCTCAAGGAAAAAGGACTAGATTCACAAAAACTTGGCGTTAAAGAGCCCGTTAGCTCCAGGGACTGAAATGGGCCGATTAGCGAGGAAGGGAGATTGCAACAGCGGCGGGGGGTTTGCAGCTGCATATAGTTGCTGCCCACCAACTGTAGGCTGATGCACAAACGGTTGACCAGGAAGAGTTCCTGCAATCAAAGATGAGATGCTTCCATCACAGTTTTTAAAGCTCTTCAAGATTTAAATGAGGTTGTAAAAATAAAATAAAATATAAACAGCGTAGCTCCTCCGTACGATCTTCCCAGACAAAAAGATAGCTCCCATTGGTATTCATCCTCTCTTTAGTGAATATAGCTAGCACAAAGGAGATAAATACCAAAAACTGCGGTTTATATAATCCATTGTTGCAAAGATCTTGCAAGCCACAACTCAAAGATCTGTTTAAGATACAATAGGTAGACGATGTTGGTAAAGTTCACTTCAACTGCATGTTTTTCCCCTGGCATTTCCCTTTGAGCTGAGCATATAATTTGGCCTGAAAAGAGTTCCCATGTATCCTCTAATTCTATACTGCAACCATTACCAAAAGGAGCATATTATGTTCCTCTAATCATCTTCAGCAGATAAAGTGAGGTTCAACATTTTAAATGACATGATGCCCTACCGTTGTACACACACACCTCAAATTCACATGTTCCAAAAATCTCCGGAAACACAAAATATCAATTTGCAGTTCTTTGAACGTAGAGACATGCATTACATTGAAATTCTCTCATTACGTTGGTGCTTTGGAAACTGGACTTGACTTATGGTTGGCAAAGGGCGCGGAAAAGCTGGAGAGATGGCAGTTCCACTCTGAACCAGATCCTTCAAGAATGAAATTAAAAAATGTAAAAAAATAGGACACCACGTCATCGTATATTCTCAAACAAGGGCGATGCACTGACGTAGTACAAAGTCTTGGTAAAAAGACCACCAAACAAAACAAGCAGATAAATGTGCACAACCCACCAGATTAAGTGCATTACCCAGCAGACTCTGTTAATTATAAGAATGAAGAGAACTTGTGCAACTAAATTCACAAACCCTATAGATAATAACCGACTCGGACAAAGAATCGCAAGGAAAATGTTTCTGTTGCAGAACGTGTCTTACCTGGGAAACAGGCATATATACAAGCTGACCCATTCGTCCAACCATGACCTGAAAAGAAAGATACGAGTTTGGATATAATAGCCAGATGGGGCATTTATAAGCAAAAACATAACGACTGGACATGAAAAGCATCTAACTACTACTTACAGCTTGAGGATTAGGGTGAACAAAAGTAGAACCTAGTGGAAGAGCATGATGCTGACCGCCACACCTAAGTAGGTGCGCCCTGCTCCCAATATTTCAAGCAAACTGCAAAACCAAAAGCCCAGTCAATTTACAAAAGAAGACTCTCTCTGTCTCTATCTGTCTCTCTCTCTCTCTCTCTCTCTCTCTCTCTCTCTCTCTCTCTCTCTCCCTCTCTCTCTCTCTCTCCCCAGCCCCACCCGAAAACTAGAAAGAAAGATTTCTACAAATAATATTGGGTGGATAGAGCTCAAGAGTCGAAGCATAAAAAGAATGTTTGCCATATATTTTAAGAGTTGAAGTAATGCATGTCCTCTGCCAGAAAAAAAAAATTGCTTTAACTCTGTTAGGAAAGATAACTCACTGTAAACTATAAATTACTTACAGCCTGCAAAATAGCACCCATGTTGCCGTTTCCAGCAGTGAAATTATTGTACTGTACAGCCTTAGCAGGCACAGATGGCTGGGGTACATAAGTGCTGGTACCCACTTCTGCTTGAGCCTCTTCAACAGGCAACAGAGGTGAGGCGCTAGGCACATAGGACATTCCTGTTTGTACCAAGGGTGGAGTTGCTGGTACAGGTTTTGTGAGAGCAGGAGAAAATATTTTTGCTCCGGGGTTAAGTTTAGATTCCTGTGATAATTGATAAAATGAAATAAAAATCTTCGTTAGACAATAGAATAACGTGGAGGAACAAGTAACTAAACAAATTACATGCACAGACGCCAGTTTTTCGTTCAATGTAATAATTAGTTCTATTTTACGTACTTCCTCAGTTCATCTTCTCTCAAGTTGCAAGACCGCACTGTTACATGCTGACCTGATTATTTGCATTAGCCATATGGTTTATCTTTGCCCTTTTGTTTGATTCTGGACCTTGAAAATGAACCTTGTCAGTTGGAGATGTCAAATAACTAAGGCTTCTGCCGGATGTACCAACAACAGATAGAGTATAAGCCAAACCGCAGCCAGAAGCAGCATTCTCTGATGAAACTGGCCTACAATAGGTCTCATTATTTGATTTTGCAGGTACAGAAGCAGTAACATGGGATCCTTCATTAGGTTGCAATGGTGGCAGCAATTCTGAATGTGTTGCATCAACAGGTTTTACTAGGGAAAGGCAAGCATCCACTGTATGAAAATCAAATTGAGATTTTAAAAGGAAATAGAATAAAAACTTCTGTAATTCTCAGCAAGAAAAAGCTTAAAAAAACTAGATTGTAAGCTCACAGAGCTAATCTACTGAGAGCGTCATGGCAAAAACCTACAGGTGCAAGAAAATCCATGCGCATCTCCGTTGGTATCCAGACAAAACTATAAAACGTTTCCAACAGCATGCCGTGCAGAGCTAACAGCTTCTAAAAGAGTTCCTAAAAACCAGTGAGAAGCATTTCAGCATCTCATACAAAATAAGCCACAAAAGCCCCTTAGTGAACCACTATAATCCTATTTAGGCTTTCCCAATACTATGTTTGGTAATTTAAGGTTGGAGGAACACAGAGAAAATTACAATGTCCCTTTCTTGTCTGCATGTCCACTGAAGAGAAATAATGCACAGTTAATAGTGGGACTGAACACGCCTTGTCTCATACACTTTCAAAAGTAAAGTGAAGGCAATAGTAGACACGTGCATGGGAAATGGATTCCCTTCAAATTCCACCCAAGTCTGGAGAAAATGGAACATGGGCCCAAGAGGAAAAACACTTCTCTTAAATTGCATTCAATTAGCCCAGCAAAGAGAGAATAAAATCCTTTTAAGTAATAATCATCGAGAGTGGACTTACAGCTTGGACTTGAACCTTGCATTGCAGAAGCCTGCAATATACGACCGCAAGTATAAATACATAAGTCATTATTATAAACTCAATTCCACTGAATAAGACATATGCCTCATCTCGACAAAACATACTTTATCACCCCCTTGATTCTCAGACACCCTGTTAGAATCATCCTGTTTGACTTGTGGATTTTCATCAACCTGTCTGGAAGAAGCGACAGAAATGACCTCAGGAAGAGGGAGAAACTGAAATAAAACTGAATGGATAGAAGCATCCAAAAGAGACACATGTAATGAAATGGAACAAAGGCACAGAGCTACAGCATAACCATCCAATCATACTTTTATTCTTCTCCATTTGATAAAATAAAAATTCATTATAATGCAGACTATGCCAGCAACCGTGGATGCCCCCAAGGCATTATGCTAAAAATCAGACTAAGTCAAGAAGCACAGAGGTAATACCTTCCATTTGCTGATGCATCGAAAGCTCCTCCTCCCTGAAATAAGCGTAAGAATGGTCAGTGAAAAGGAGCAGCTTATTGCATGCCAGTAACAGAACTGGATAACCATTAGCTTCTCCAGTGCATAGAAACATCGAATGGAATCTCCGCAAAAACAGAGGAAAGTTGCAGGCCAACAATACCATAATGTGGATTTTCCTGCCCCTTTTCTCAATTCCTTCTTCAGAGACATTTTCGACTACTTCGATTGACATACTTCTTCCCTCATTCTCATATTCTGCTTGTCTTTGCGAACTGACTTTGAAGGTTCAACATGTATCTCCATCAGTCAATCCATTTTCAGATGGAACTGAAGTCCTGCTTAAGCAAAGTAAAAGTAGAGTCCGCGACATTAGTAAATAGCTTCCCCATTCTTAATATCGTGACAAATTCAGTAAATGAAAGTGGAACTAGCAGAACCAGGCATTTCTTCACTAAAAGTCAAATCAGCATAAGATTACATAAAGGTACTCTATCTAACTAACACCAGTGTATTTTCAAAGTTCCATTATTTTCCGGTTATCTCCAGCAGCATATGAAAAAATCAAACAATAATACCTTTACTGAAACAGTACTTGGTTTATAAGTATGCTTTCACAGCAAGTTATGATACATACTTTCTTTGATGGGGTCTCCTCTTGCTTGTGGTAATAGTACCGAACCTATTGTCCACTCTTGCGACGTCATGCGAAGCAGTTCCAATTGCCAATTCTGATTCATCCCCAGCTATAGTTCCAGTAATGCCATCAGCTGGAACCTCTACTTCCTACAGCAGAAATGTCACTTTAGCACGTCAATTTGTACTTCATTAAAATACTCAGCACCCCATAAGAAGTGCTAGACAATACCTTGGCAATGACCTGAACAAGATCTTCCGTGAGAATCACAAGCATTTCTACCGTACATCCACTTGCCACATTTGAATTGCTTCTCCCCTTCTTAGTCATCCTTGCTTTCTTCAAAATAACACCTAAGTAAGACAAGCTTAAGTTTAGCTCTTTTTGTTCTTTTGTAAGCACAGATTGTTACAGGGACACAGAAATGTCTGCTAGATTCTTGCGAATTAAGCTTCAGCAATTATCTGACCATAGCCCTTCGAAGCAGCGAAAAAAGAATATGAGGCAAAGAAAAACCTCGACGGCACAACAAATGAGACTATAAAGATTCAAATTGCCTCCTCCTTTCTGCACCAAGCTAATAGCACCTCAACAGACGATAAAGAAACACGTGTTGCATCTCCATGTCAGCAGAATCCTATGTTTTGGTGTAATCAGTTAACTGAATTAGTTGGTGGTTGTCAGAGACTAGTTCTGGAAGTTGCCCAGCACTTACATGCAGACAGTTCCATCTACATTTTACTGCAGGAGAAGCATAACACGGCGCTGTATCAGGTGATTGAGATTGATTTCTGCCCTAAGCTTTTCGCAGGCTCTCTTCCTCTATACTCCGTCTCGAATTCTTTTCCGGGGCCTTCTCTACATTCTTTCCAAACCTAATCTCCGTTCCATATCATTCCACCCAATCTCCATTCCAATCCAGACACTACAAAGGGAAAAAATTGACGCCATCACTGTGATCTCTAATCGTCCAGCACCTCAATACCAAATTCATATGAAATTTTCCCTCCATTGCACGGATTACGCAGGCAATTGAAAAGAAATTAGGCCCAATAAAGCAGCGCCGCATCGCGACAGAAAACCAAACGAAATATCGAAACTTTCTCTCGCATCAAGCCTGCGTGATTGTCCTATACAATCGACTCTCCGCGCCCAAGTTTCAAGATTTCGACAGGTTCATCGTCGAGATCAAACCGCGAGAGAAGCGAATGGCCACGCACAACACGCACCTTCGACGGAAGCAGTGTGGAAGATTCCGGAATAGACGGAGCCATTCTTGACGTGGACGTCGACGGGGAGGCCGACGATGCACACGGTCGCGTACAGCAGTGGCTCGCCGAGCGGCGCTCCGGCGTCCCCGTTCCACGACAGCTCTCGTTTGCTCCTGCGTGTTTTTGCGCTTTCTGATTCGGAATCGTTCTTGTATGTATGACAGTCGGAACTGAGTATACATCTTGAAATATTAGAGAAATTGTGGATCTAAGTCCCAGTGGTCAATAAACAAACAACTTAAGAGACATAGGGATTTAGCGAGTAGATTAAAAATAAGGAATTCAAATTTACAGCAATTAGCCAGTTGTGAGGCGACTGGGATGGCGTGGCCGTGTGGGAGTCCACAGTCGAGGCCGTGAGTTGAGGCCGAGACGGAGCACCGGAGATGGAGCGTCGTGAACGGAGCGTCGGAGATGGAGACGATGCAAGTGAGATGGAGAGAGACTAAGAGTCTGAGACGAGAAGAGTGAGAGAGTGAGGCCATGCGTCGAGGCCGAGATGGAGCGTCGGAGTGGAGACAATAAGAGTGTGAGAGTATCGATTGAAATCCGAGAAGAGTGAGAAAGTGTTGAACTGTTGATCAAGATTCCAGAAGAGCGAGAGCGAGGGTATTGAGCATTTACTGATTTAGGATTTCTATTTTTTTGTAATTAAAAAAAAAATATATATATATATATAATATATTATAATAAAACCGGTCCGGTCCAAGTGAGCGGGCGGATGGGTCCGCACCTGAAACCGAGAATCGGACCGGTATCCATCGGTTCTAATTTATTGAAACCGGGAACCAGACTGGTTCCCTTAGGAACCACCGGTTCCGGTCTGGTTCGGTCCGGTTCCGGACGATCCAGGCAGTTCCCGATTTTTTTACATACCCCTAATCGGAAGGTAAGAGAAGGAGAACAAGAAATGTTGAAGCTTTCGTCTCGGTTCGTTCGGTGTCTGGTCGTCCAATGTGTCCGTGGGAGGCGGTGATGCTCTTTACATGTTTTAAGGATGGGCTAATTATTGGGTCAAGGCCACAATCGGTCATGAACTTTTGTTTTCCCTTCGAGGTGAAAGCCGAATGCAAAAATTTAAGGTTGTAAATTTATTGTGTCCATATCATTACCTAGTAAAACATAAATAACTTTCTGTAATGAAAATAATTTGGTGTCCAAGCGATTGCTGATTCGGAGATTAACAAGCTTATCAGCAGAACGATTTCCTTTCATGAAGTTATGTTGCATTTTGAACTCAAAGTAAAAATTTAATAGTCTTCTAATATCTTTAAGCAAAACAGGGCCGGCATTATCGACAATAAGCTCTAGACTGACAAGATCAGTTATTCTCAATGATGATTGCGTGAAAACCTAATATTTTTTTGTGAAGTTGAGTCCCCACTATATTTCTCAAAATTCTGCTCATGTCGATGATTAAATTCCTATGATGTGGCAAAACCACCATGCTAGTTACCGCCTCGTTTTTGAATGAATCCCTGCACTAATAAGTCCGGGTTGCTGCACCAATAAGTCCAAGTTGCTTTTAGAGGCCCATCGGTATTCAAATTAATCTACCGTGAAGATAGGTATCCCATCTAACCAAAATCAGGGAAATGCTTGAACCGCTTGAACCGCTTAACATTGAACTATTCACAAACGAAACCTTGATGATTTCCTTAGTGTATCACCAAGTTATTTGTGCTGGATTCGCAGGGAAAATAATATTGTCTTCGAAAAGTGATTCGTTTATCCATTGTCAAAAAAGATGCACTTACTCCAAAAGTATGCTTTAATTGTGATGAAAATTCAACCCTCCTTTGTTAGCAAGATTTGAATTCAATCATTGAAACAACTTTATCCATATATTATTATGGTACGGACTTTTAAAGATGCATTTGTTTCGGGAAAAGTATTTTCTGGGAATTCATTTTCTGGACTTTTATCCGTTTGGTTCGTCGAAAATAATTAGTCAATCGAAAATACTTTTCAATCAAAGAAAACATTCATGTATAAAATTAGAAAAGTGAATTCTCTAATAAAAACTTTCTGGAATTGCTTCCCTTAAATATTTTATTCTTTTCTTTCGTTTCTTTCTTTTTTTTCTTTTTTTTATTTAAAAATTTGATTTTTTTAATCATGAAATAAAATCATGGGATTGAAATCATTTTCCAAATGAGATTCAAACACCAGAAAATATTTTCAATCACATATCATCAAACAAAGAAAAATTAACTTGATTTTCCAGAAAACATTTTCCAAAAACGTTTCATTTTCTACGAAACAATCGCACCTTAAATATATCCTAGGAACAATTAGACAATCCCTTAAAATATGTAATGTTGTTTCCGTGGATTTTGATTTTTAAATGTTTAATTTCATCCACGAACTTCGATTGTGTGCATATTGATTCTTGCGCTTCGAACGGATTGGAGGAGAGGAAAGGCAGAAGTGATAGCAAAACGCGTGTGTTGGAGGGAGAAGCGCGGCTGTGGCTTTCACCAATCGTGAAATGAATTAAGTAAGCTCTAATAACTCATGAAAAATATTTACCCAAATTAGGATCATGATGAATCAAGTCAATCATAATTATTAATCAAGTGGGCCTAATACAAGAATATGTAGGTTTTTTTTAATCATAATTATTAATCGAGTCAATCATAATTATTATTATTTTTTCTTCCTCGCTCCATTGCCTAACACGGCAGTAGCCAGGGATCGGCCACATGCAAGCTTGAGCTTTGTCACAGGCCGGCGAGGCTCGAGCTTGCCTGTGGCCGGTAGTTAGCCGTTGCCGTGGCCAACCAAGGAAGAAGAAAAAAAACAGAAAAAGAGAAATAATTATATAATTAAAAAAGTAATTAACTCTAATTTTTTGGTAATTTTTCCTAGAAAATCAAATCGGATACCGAACAGTGAAAAATAATTTCCATTTCATTTTTAGGTTTCAGCCGAATACCGAAAAATATTACCATTTTCATGGATCAGAAACGTCACATTTTTTGCGAAGCGAACAGAATCTTCTATTCAAATCGGCATTTATTTTTTGTCTGAAAAGGTACTTGTTTAGTTATTTGTTGGATTGAGATAGGGAACGTGGTATCAGGAATAGAAGGGATAACGGAGGCATTACCCTAAAGGTAACAAGGACCATCTTAACGACGAAAAATATTTACGAAAAAAATGATACGAACAATTCCCAAACTTTAGTCCATTATGTAATATAGTATATGAACTTTTAAACATTTTCATATAGTATAAGCCTATAAGGATTAAGGTACTACATTAAACATTTACTAATTGTTCGGGGACCTCATTGATCAAAGTAAAAGTCCTAGGTATTGCACACATGGCCAAAATTCAGAGATCAGGATGTACAAATTAAAAGCTCAGGGACGATATTGCATATTAGATCAAAGTTCATGGACTATTTGTACTATCATCCCTTATTTCTATAACTGAATTTTTTCAAACGAAATTAGAGGTGATTAGGTTGGTTCATCGAAGCTTGAAAGGCAAATGAGCGACTTAAGCAACATCCTCAAATGAGAAAGCCAGACATCTCCAGCTTCGATCTTGCTCAGTCCGAAGGCGATAAAAGAGCCTAATATAGTTCCCAGGCCCCTTCAAGAAATAAATTCTCGATAGAAAATGTTCGATTTGTTTCGGTCCGGGGTCGAGCCAAAGTCGGACGGACTAGACCTGTTCATTCGAGGACACTAAGGCTGCGTTTGGGATTAGCTTTCCCAAGGGCCTTTAGGGGTCCAAACTCCTTCAGCCAAATATTGGGTGTTTGGTAAATATTTTGCAACTCACCTTGAGGAAAAGAAAGCCTTCGGAAGGCTGAAAGCCCAAGGCAGGTCCTAGGCTGCCTTGGGCTTTTCAGCTTTCTCGGCATACAACTCCCAAGAGTAAGTGAAAAAGTTTTCTTCCGAAACTACCCTCATCTTTTTTTTTATTTTCCAGTTTTGGCCTCGTATGTACTGTTCATCGTCTTCTTCGTCGGTAACCGACGAGTTGTGTTTGTGAGGCGACGGCGACCGGCCGGAGGGGGGCCAGCGTGGTCGCGCAACCCACCGGCCGTTGCCTCGGCGACGGCGACCGCCGCGAGGGGTCACGCGACCCAGGCAAGGGCCGCCTGAGGTCGCGCAACCTTGACGACCCTCAAGGCCTGCTGGCAACCCAAATCCAGAGCCGGCTGCCGTCGTCTAAGGCGAAAGGACCTCCGGCAGCCCTCGGCGACCACCGACGAGCTGAGGTCGGTCGAGATCTGCGTCTGAGGCGAGATCTGCGAGGCGCCGGCACCGGATCTCGCCTCAGTCGCGATGTGGGTCGTGGTCCTTTCGTCAGATATGGGTCGCAGTCCTTTCGTCGGTACCGACGAGCTGAGGTCGGTCGGCCTCAGGCGAGGGCTGCGAGGCATCAGATCTGGGTTGCCGGCAGCTCTCGCCTGGTTTGGGCGACCCTCGTCGAGGGTCGCTCGACCCCAGGCAGCCCTCGTCGATGGTCGCCGAGGTTTGCCGGAGGTCCTTTCGCCTCAGACAATGGGCACCGGCGCAGGATCTGGGCCGCCGGCGGCCGGCTGTCCTTCAACGGAGCCGGCGAAGAGTTTCAACATTTTTAATAAAAAATATAAAAAGAGCTTTGCAATTATAATTTTTCCAAACGCTATTTTACCCAAAATTACTTTACTAAAGGATTTCTAAATTTTACATTTCCCCCAAAACTTTCCCCCAAGCATTCCCAAATGCAGCCTAACTGAGTCAGCTCATTTGCCTATTGGACCTCTTGGGGCCGAGCCGATCCGAGCCGGCCACCTCCGTTCATCGCAACTCCTGCCGCCGGCGGACCTAACAAAAATTTTCAGTCATTCAAAGCCGCCGTCGCCCATGATGAAATTCATTCCGACGTCGTTCCCTTCAAGGCGCGAGGGATCTATAGTCGCTTTGAAAAATCCACAAGCGGTGCCGAGCGGAAGGGCAGATACGTAAATTCTCTACGTATGGACCTCGGAGGAGAGCACGCAAAATCTCCACCGGAGGTCGCTGGAGGCTCGCCGTTTGCCGCTCGCCCAATCGCCGCCGACGATGAAGAGACCCAAGTCGAAGCAGTTCCGCAAGCAGAAGCGCGTCTCGGAGGTTCAGGAGATCGAGCTCCTGGACGCGTGGATCGAGTCCCGCAAGCCCGATTCGGGCTCCGATCCACCGTCGCTGCCTCCGCCGCGCCCTCCCGGCGCCGCCGCCGCCTCGCTCTCTCCCTACGCCGGGTCCACGAAGTTCGACCAGCTGCCGATATCGAACAGGACGAAGGACGGCCAGCGCGACGCCAAGTACGTGAAGATGACCGATATTCAGAGAGCTTCGCTGCCCCACTCGCTCTGCGGTAGAGATGTTCTCGGCGCGGCGAAGACCGGGTCGGGGAAGACCCTGCTTTTCTCATTCCGGTTAGTGTGTTTTTCATTCGACTGATTGATAGACTCGTTTTTTGGTTTAGAATTGTAACAATGTGCAGAATTGGGCTTCCCTTTTCCTATGTTTCTGTCGAAATTTCAAGTTTTGAAGATTTCTTTTTCTGAGAATTGCTGATTCTTTGTCCCTAGACGCTGTAACTTTTTAGTATGTTTTTGGTACCTTATTACATCTATTGGCAAATCACATTGCAGTTTGCTGCTAGGACTCTCCAGTCTCCCCCTCCTTCCTTTTTTTTTTTTTCCCTTTCTAATCCTTGTGAGTTCTTGTAAGTAGTTACCCATTTAGATACTTCTTAAAAATTTTCCCTTTAAGACAGTTTCACTGCCCGAGCGAGGATACTTTTTTTTGGCTCAAGCCATATAGCTTGTCTCGGGTATTGGAGAAATTGTACAGAGAACGATGGGGTCCTGAGGACGGGGTTGGAAGCATCATAATATCTCCTACGAGGGAATTAGCTGGTCAGCTTTTCGATGTGTTGAAAGCTGTTGGGAAGTACCATGGCTTCAGCGCTGGTCTTCTCATTGGTGGCCGCAAGGATGTTGACCTGGAAAAGCAGAGCGTAAACGACCTTAACATATTGGTCTGTACTCCTGGCCGGCTTCTTCAGCACATGGATGAGACCCCGAGCTTTGATTGCTCACAGCTTAAGGTCGACAGAAGTTTTTATCTTAGCAATTCGAATGCTGATATATAGTTGCTGATTTGAGTTAAAATTTCTGGTCGGGGAACAGGTCTTGGTCCTTGATGAGGCAGATCGTATTCTTGATGTTGGATTTAAGAAGTCTCTAAATGCAATTATTTCGCAGCTACCTAAACATAGACAAACCATGTTTTTTTCTGCAACCCAGACAAAGTCAGTCCAGGATCTTGCAAGGCTTAGTTTGACGGACCCTGAGTATGTAAGTGTGCACGAGGAGTCTGTGACGGCGACTCCAAACCGCTTGAAGCAAAACTGCTATGGCTGTTCCGCTTGAGCAGAAGCTGGACTTGTTGTGGAGCTTTATTAAGACACATCTCAAATCCCGGATTCTTGTGTTTCTCTCGAGTTGCAAGCAGGTATTTTTGAACCCTTGAGCTCTCTTGCCTGAGCCTTGCCATTTTTATTGGCCTCGCCTTAATATAATAAGTAGATAATTTGGCCTTCTCTGTGAATACTTAAAATTTTTTAATACAGTTTGTGTTATCTGACGTTTTCTGTTTGTGTTATTAGCATTGTTTTAGGTTTTGTTGACTTAGATTTGTTTGGTGGCTAGTTGAATTTGTTAGCTAAAACCTGAGGCTGGTTTTTCAGATACTTTCTCCCCAAAACTCGTTAGTTTGTTATATGCATCTATTGAAGAAAAAATTGTTATACCTGGTGTATTTACTAACATAGCTCTTGCAAATGTTTAATTGCTAGCGTGGACCATTTACTTCGTGAGTTGGTGTAACCTCAAAATGGGAATTGTTGTTTTGGCCAAACAAATGGGAGGTTCAGATTTCTATTCTAGAGATAATTCTAATCCTACCGGCGTCTGGTCCCATTTTTTCTATAGAGATTGCTGGTATCAACAATCAAATATCACTTTTTCGGGAGAATTACTTGATTCAAGATACTTGATTTATTTGTATTTGCTTGCTTAAATGCTTATCTCAACTCCTCCTCATGATTACTGATAAAATCCTTTAACCTCTTATTCTGGTTGATCCAACATTTCAATATTCCATTCACTGTTTCATGTTTGGGTTGATTTTTTTGTTCATATGTAACTCTACCGCTACATTGCAGTCTTCTTAGGTGAAATTTGTCTATGAAGCATTTAAGAAACTTCGTCCGGGAATTCCCTCGAAATGTCTTCATGGAAGGATGAAGCAGGAGAAAAGGATGAGAATATATTCTGAATTTTGTGGGAAGAGGTCTGTTCCTTTAAAAAACTGACGTGGCTTCTAGAGGTCTTGATTTCAATAAGGCAGTGGACTGGGTCGTTCAGGTGATTTTTTTTGTCACTTTGCTTTAGGTGGATTCGTTGATCAGATTGTCATCTTAATTTTTCTTGGGAAGGAGCATTCTATTCCTTTTTATAAATGTCTTAGATCCTTTTGAACTTGTAGGTCGATTGTCCAGAAGATGTTGCATCTTACATTCATCGAGTCGGTCGCACAGCGTGATATTTGTCTGGAGGAAGGTCAGTTTTGTTTCTGATGCCATCAGAAATGAAAATGCTTGAAAAATTAAAAGCTGCCAAAATTCCTTTGGAACTCGTTAAGGTAATACATTCTCTCTGGACCGTTTTGCCTTTTGGCTTTTGGTTTAGCTTAGCTTACTAGTCATCTATAAAGTTTGTTATGCAGTACTTCGTGTGTGCACTTCATTGATTACCATGTGGTATTGGCACCTTAGATGCTGACATGGCTTTGATTCTGGTTGATTCCAGGCAAATGAAAAAAGGTTCCAACCAGTTTCTGGCTTGTTGTCGGCCTTGCTTGCCAAGTATCTAAATATTCAGTATCTTGCTCAAAGGGCCTTCATCACATATTTGCGGTCGATCCATATACAGAAAGATAAAGAGATCTTCGATGTGATGAAACTCCCTGTTGATGATTTCTCAGCATCATTTGGTCTACCAATGACTCCAAAGATTCGTTTCTTAAGCCACAAAATTAAGTCCAAAACAGTCCCAGAAGAATCTTTACCACATGAACCAGAGGATGCGGTGGGCAAAAGTGAATTGAAGGTCTCAACAAGGACTCTTTTGGTGAATGACTCTAAACAAGATGAATAGAACGATTTACTTTTGACTGATGTTGATGTGGATGAAGCTCAGCCAGAGGCTAATGAATTTGAAGATGGAATGTATGTTTTTCTTTTCATATTGGAAAATTGTTACCAAAAGATAGTTTATGCACTCTTCAGTGCGGGCATAGTCATAGTTTAGACATCATCCTTGTTGAAATGTTCAGAATGCAATTATGCACAGAAGCAGGCTACAAAAAGATCGAAGGAAAATTGAAATCTGCATGTTCTGTCTGTGGTAGAATTATCTCTTTTAGATTAGGAAGAGCATCAACAATCAAAAGTTGGTCAGGATTCTACAAGCTACTTGTTTTTCTGCATCTTCAAGATCCTCATCTGTTGCAACTTGATTTGATGTTAACAAAAAAAGATAAAACATCTGACTTGCTATTCTACTGTAGACTGGCGACTCGGGTTTTGAAGAAAAAGAAGCTTAAAATCAACGTCAATAGGCCAGTGGGAACTAGAGTTGTCTTCGATGATGAAGGCAACACCCTTCCCCCGCTTGCTCGGATAGCAGAGACTCAGAGTTCAGATGGTGCTCTTTTGCTTGACAAAGGTATGCACCCCTACTCAAGTTTAGTAGTGTTTTTAGGTTTTTCTTAGCGAGTAATGTTGTGTTGATGTAATTCAAAATTTAATTGTGGATTTCTTGTGTTTGATGCATCTTGCCAATGGTGAAGAATGTATGCTGGTAATGAATTGACTGAATGTGTGTTTTTTCTTGGTATTGGGTTGGTGTGCATGTCATTTTGTTTTACATCTGCCTGGATACTTACTTCCTGATTCTATGAACAAATGAATATTAGAGGATGGTTTTTGTCTGTTTTCATTCATGCAAATTTCTGTAATTATTTATTGCAGGGAAGAAAGACGAGTACTATAAGAGGATGAGAGAGGAGATGAAGCAAGTGGATAAAGAAGACAAATTCCTTGAGCGACAGCGCCGCAGGGAAAGAAGACTCAAGCAAAAGATGAAACTGAAGGGAGGGAAACTCAATGACTACGACGATGAGCGTGAGAGTGAGCTTTCCAGGTCAGACAGTGAAGCTATGGAGAACAGAAGACGAAAGAAGTCAAAAATATATTTTGACAGTGATGATGATGATGGCACACAAAAAGAAACCAACGATAAGATCGATAAGAAGTCTGACGCTATATCTTTGGCAGAGCAAGAGGCATTGGCCCTCACGCTGCTGAGTTCAATGCACTAACGAGTTAATTTTATAACGATGAATCTAGTCGTGAGATTAAATTCTTCCGGCTGGCTTTCCCAAGTTTTGTCCCTGTTACTTAACTCTTCATCCGGCAAATGTAATGCTTAGCTGAGGCAGAGATTGCATATGGAGGTTTTTTACGCGAGAGAAGCGTAAATATTCGGAATACCTGCGAAAATTTGTCGGCGTGCATCCATTTCGCAAGCAGCATTTGTCGAAACTTGAAGATGTCACAAGTCAACTCTGCCTTAGTGGTCATTTGTTGCGGCTTCTTTATTCACAATTGCTGTGCCTTCACTAGTTGGCATGCAAGAAGTGTCGTAACCACAACGCCAGGAAGTTTAAATTTTGCGAGTTTTTGTAGCTGTGAAGGTTGTCTAATGCTCGGAACCACACTTCGTGAGGGGCAACACCGATTCTGCTCGCACCCTGGGTTGTAGGCAGGCCTGACTAACGGGAAGCGGCATAAATCTGAAAGATAAGCACCTGTATTTGGTAGAAGATAAATGGTACAGGTTGCATTTAACATGGCCGCCATGCGCACTAGAGACCCGAGGATCCTCAACTTTCCCATAAAATACATGTTTTGAATCCCATAGGGTACACTCAATTTTGCAAGGCCTCAAAGTACATGTTGACAACCGACCCAAAAGAAAATACATGTTTTGTATCCCATAGGGTACACTCAATTTCGCAAGGCCTCAAAGTACATGTTGACAATACATAATGACGAGAAAATACATAGACTAGCAAATATCCCCCTCTTGGTGATATTTGCTAGTCTCATCACCTTATTTAGTCGTCTTCATGGGAATCCCAACGTGAACTTCCAAGCTTTCCAATCTACAATGGTTAAAGCATGGAAATAAGCAAATTTAGTTTGCAAACACCTACAACTTTGGGTTGTTTTCCTTTGAGTTTTCCTTGATAGACGAAAAAAACAGGATTCTCTAGTCAGGGCCATGGTCTTTTTCCGGTCATCTCCTAGTTCTCAAGCCCTAGGAGCCGAGCACCCCTCCCCATTGTATTGCATTTAACTCTTGTGCTTTTTTGATGCAAATACACGGCTTACCTATAGAAGGAAGGTCCGAATTGAAAAATTGCTGAAAATGTGGGTGTTGTCTCGGAGGTTAGAATTGAAACTAAAGGTTTTGCCTCTATTGTAGTAGGAAGAGCCAGGGTAACTTTGGAACTGTCAAATCCTCTAGTATTTGGAATAATTTATAGCTTTTGAGGAAAAGAACACTGGCTGGATTTTAGATATCAACGACTCCCGCACTTTTGTTTCTCTTGCGGGAGAATTGGCCATTATGCGCAGAATTGTGAATGGGTGCCTTATGATGAATCATTTTCCTCCACAAATGATAAGCTGCTCTATGGCTCGTGGTTAAAAGATGAAGCAAATTCATATTGCCCTTTCTGGGAGGCCTTCTATGGAGAAATTAGTGAGGAGGAAGAGCTGGACGAAATGGTTCCAGAAACTCAGGAGAATCAAGACAATTAACTCTAGTTGTGAAGGAACCAAGTAGCTCCCGAGGCCATCATAGCTCTTCACAGGAGGAAAGAGGTAAGAGAAAATTTACTGATATAGATTTCACTACAAAAAAAACAAGGATTTAGCCACGGAAAATTAGCAACGAAAAATTTTTCGTCGCTAATTTCCGACGGAATTTACGACGAAAACTAAACTCGTTGTTAATTTGTGATGGAATTTGCGACGAAAAACAAATTTGTCGCTAATTAGCGACGAAAAAAAAATTCGTTGCTAATTAGCGGTGGAATTTGCGACTAATATTTTTTCATCGCAAATTAGCGACGGAATTTGCAATGAAAAGTAAATTTGTGGCTAATTTGCGACGGAATTTGCCACGAAAACTATATTCGTCGCTAATTTGCGACGGAATGTGCGACAAAAAATAATTCGTCCCTAATTTGCTACGAAAAATAACCGTCGTGGCACTTTCGTCGCTAATTAGCGACAAATCGTTTTCATCGCTAAATTTTTATTTGCTGAATTTTTAATATAATAAGTTCGTTGCTAATTTCATCGCTAATTAGCAACGATATTTGCCACATTTTGTATTTGAACGTCGCTAATTAGCGACATACGATATTCGTCGCTAAATTAGCGACATACTTTACTCGTCGCTAATTGTAATCTATCCACCCTCACCCCCAATTTCTCTTTCTCTCTCTCTGCTGATTCCTCATATCTCCCTCGTTGTTCTCCTTCCCTCTCCCTCTTTCGTTTCTCTCGATAAACCTCTGCGCACGCGCGCAAATCAGTCTCGATAAAGCTTTTCCGTTGGTAAGTGTCGTGACTAATTGGTGACAAAGACAGTTTGTCACAAAACTATTCGTCGTTAATTTCGAATTTTTTTTATTTTTTCTCTTTTTTTTTATTTTTTTCCTATCTTCTTCTCCCCGGTCGCCGGTCCGGCGACGGACGAGAGGCTAAGGCCAGCAAGGCTGTTGGACCTCACCATTGCCACAGATCTGGGCGACGGCGAGGTTAAGCGGCGGCCATGGCAAGGCCGCTCGACCTCGCCCAGGCCTAGCCATGGCCGCCGCTCGTCGTCTCCTAGATTTGTGGCGATGGTGAGGTTGAGCAGCCTCACCGTTGCCCAGATTTGGGGCGACGGAGAGGGCCAGCTTAGCCCATAGCCGGCAAGGTCGAACTCGCCGACCTCAGCCGGTCGTCGATCCGGCGAAAAATATAGGGAAAAAAAAGAAAAAGAAAAAAAATTTCAAAAAAAAAAGTTAAGTAATTTTTCTTTTTTTTTATGTACGTGTCCATTTGAAGGTCTCGCAATCCAAGTGAACGTTGCAATTTTCATCAAATTGACCACATTATACTATAAAGATTTCAATCAAATATTTGAGTAAGTCTTCTTATCATGGCAATTTTTTCATTTTTTTCAATTTCAAAGTAATTGTTTCGTCAAAAACACAATTTTAATTTTTAGAATTTTATGGTTTTAATTAAGAATATTAAACAGTAGATATGATATTTTTAATATTTTATGAGATTTTTTAATTTTTATACAAATACAATGCAAAGAGACAGGATTTGGATGTATAATAAGAACTTACCTAGACGTCAAGGATTGACCGATGAGTTTCGTACTGGGTTGGGACTGTTTTTGGACTTTGCTAGTAGTAAATTTGAGTTCATGGATGGAAATAAGTTAAGGTGTCCGTGTAAAAAGTGCAATAGTGATAAATTTCATGTATGTGATAAAGTTAGATAACATCTTTATAGATTTGGGTTTACTCTGAACTACTATAATTGGACTTGCCATGGTGAACCATTTATATCTGATGAAGGATATCGAAAAAGTGATCAATTTTTAATTAGGGAAGAATGTAGCTATTATAATCAATTGAACTCATACCAGAGGATGGTGATTGATTGATGCAGGTGGTCAGAATTTTGTTTCAGAATCAAACCATACAAGTACTAATTTTACACCTACACTTGACAAGTGGATACTAGTCATGCATCACTATTGGAAGAGATAGGAATAATAGGTTTTGATAAGAACGTGTGTAATGAAACTTTTTCATCTAATCAGTTCTAGAAAGTGTTGAAAGCAGTAGATGAACCTTTATGGGTAGGTTGTGACAACTACATTAAGTTATCAGTGACAGCAATACTGTTAAATATAAAGATAGAGCATAATGTGTCTGAGAATTGCTTTAACACTTTTGTTGAAGTAATGCGGGAAACAATACCTCGTGATAACATCATGCCAAGTGATTTGTACGATATGAAGAAGCTAGTGGATAACTTAGGTCTTCCAATTGTAATAATTGATGTATGCAGTAGGGGTTGTATGTTATATTGGAGAGATGATAAAAATGTAGAATCTTACAAATTCTGTAGCTAACCTAGGTACAAAATTAATAAGAGGTAGGGTCGTAATCAGAAGCATAGACCATACAAGCAAATGTTTTATCTGCCCTTAATCCTCATATTGCAAAGGCTTTATGCATCTCAAGTCACTGCTGAACACATGACTTGACATGCAAATCATGAAACAGAAAAGGATCTAATGTGTCATCCTTCAGATGCAGAGGCATGGAAACATTTTGATAGAATATATCCTGAGTTTGCGATAGAGTCTCGAAACATCATGTTAGGTCTATGTGCTGATAGATTTGCCCCATTTAGGAAATCAGAAAAAAGTTATTCATGTTGGCTAATTATCTTAACTCCATACAATCTTCCACCCGGTATGTGCATGAAGATACCTTATATGGTTTTGACATTGATCTTGATTAGCCTGCAAAATTTGAAAAAGTTAATAGATGTTTGTATGCAACAATTGATTGAAGAGTTACAACGGCTATAGGATGAAGGTGTCTTTATATATGATGTTTGTGCTGATCAAATATTTATAATGAAGGTTGTACTTCTTTGGATGATAAATGACTTTCCAACTTATAGAATATTATCTGGATGGAGTACAGCTGGGATCTTAGGATGTTTGATATATTTGGAGAAATCAAAATCATTCAGATTAAAACATGATAAGAAGGTCAATTATTTTGACTGTCACAAACAATGTTTGCTGATAAGTCATACATTCAGAAAGAATAAGAAAGAGTTTATCAAGAATAGAATTGAAAGACCACCTCCATCATAGAGGTTGACCGGTGATCAAATTTGGGAACGAGTGTATGACTTTCCAACTGTTGTTGAAAACCCTCATGGCACAACTATTGCGTATGGAAATATACAAAAGTGGACTAAACGCACTATATTTTGGGATCTACCATATTGGAAGGCCCGTCTTATTTATCATAATCTTGACGTCATGCATATAGAAAAGAATGTTTTTGACAATATCATAAATACTGTGATGGATGTCACTAGAAAAACAAAAGACAACTTCATTGCAAGAAAAGATATGAGAGATATTTGTGATAGGTCAACACTAGATATGGATGCAAGGAGCAGTGGACCAAAACCAAAAGCAGTTTATATATTGGATAAGGAGCAGAGACGGGTTATTTGTTAATGGTTGAAATCTGTGCGGTTTCCTGATGGATATGCTTTGAACCTCAGGAGATGTGTTGATTTGAATGAATACAAGTTGACATGTTTGAAGAGTCATGATTGTCCCATATTTATGGAAAGACTAATTCCAATAACTTTCAAGAAACTCCTACCAAACTTTGTATGTGGCACCATTACAGAGTTAAGTAATTTCCTTCATGATATTTGCTCAATAGTATTAAAAGCATCACATAGAGAAACTAGATAGAGATATTCCAATTATTCTTTATAACTTAGGACATTCCCTCAATCATTTTTTGATTCGATGGAGCATCTCTTAGTTCACTTGCCTTATGAGGCCAAAGTTGCAGATCCCGTCCAATTTCGATGGATGTATCCATTTGAGAGGTAAAATTATTTTTAATAAATTTCAAATTACTTTATTATATATTATATTCTGATAAACTTCTTTCTATTATAACTAGGTTCTTATATCATTTGAAGAAAAAGATGAAGAATAAGACGTGTTGAAGCTTTAATTTGTAATGTATATATTGTGGAAGAAGTGACAATATTTGCATCATACTATTTTGAGCCGTACGTGCAATGCAAGAGGTGGAGAGCAAGAAAAAATGATGAGGGCCCCATTAATCCCAATTGCAAATCAATCTTTATTTTTAATTATTTTGGTCGACTAAGCGATGCATGTAAGTTGCGTTACTTAACAGGCGAATAATGGCAGGCAGCCCATACATATATTTTACTAAACTATCCAGAAGTGGAGCTATACTTCGAGTAAGGCTGCGAATGACAATCATTCTGTTCCAAAAATCAATTTCTGGCCAGAAATTAATTTTTCTATTTCTGTTTCTAGACGAGTTTCTGAGCGAAAAACACATTTGATAACGACATAAAATTTCTGTTTCTGGAACAGAAATTCGTTTGATAACTGCATAAAATTTCAATTTCCTAGAACAGAAATTCATTTGATAACATAGTCCTCAAATACCACATCACGTTACAAGAACCATGGAAATTCCAAGAAGGAAAAGGCAACATAATGGAAATACATTACACAAGTCGAAAATACAATTTCATGGAATCTCCTTTATATAATGATCCCTTGCCATTTTATTGGCAATACTTTTCCTAAGCATGTTCATCTTGGTTCCTTCCCCGATTGATGTATCATTCGTAACCTCATCTTGTATAGGTTCAAACTCGTAATTTGGATCTCCATATAGGGAAAAGTTCTTATCCATCTTGTCTTAATCACAGATGTAATTATAAATAGCACAACATGCAATTGCAATACTTGCTCACTTTCGAATTGTAAATGAAGGCATGTGTCTAAAGATGAAAAAGCGATCCTTTAATGCTCCAAATGATCTCTCAATGACATTCCTTAGTGAAGAATGCTTATAGTTGAACAATTCTCTTGCTGTTCTTGGCCGTCTTGCTCTACCCCTATAATCATTTAGATGATACCGTTCACCTTTGAAAGGAGTTAAAAATCCCGGAGTTGCTGCATAACCAAAATCTACTACGTAGTATTTACCTATAACAAGGTATTCATTTATCGGTCATAATTTGCAATTGCAATCCAATTACAAAGAAAATTACCACTTAAAGAACAAGCAAATACCTGGTGGTGGTCAAGAAAATTCTAAGCGAGGAATCTCGAGTACTGCCGAGAGCACCCTACAATCGTTGGCAGAGCCTTTCCAACCAGTATACACAAAAATAAATTTCATATCAAACGAACAAACATACAACACATTCTAAGTGGTAATTCCTTTCCTTCCTCTAAATAGGATATGCTTCTCTACAAGAACAGAAGCATGAACATGGGTGCCATCAATAGCGCCTACGCAACCCTGTCATTTTATCAAAAACTAGTATTATGCATTATAATCAACAAAATAAAACTGATGGTGTAAAGGAAGGAATGTGTGAGAATCCTGCCTTAAAGTAACGTTTATGGTTAAGATCCATAAGAATCTCTTTGGGACGACATCAAAGGAAGAGGGTACAATAACCTCTCTTGCCAGTTTAAGAACTGTTTTCAACACTATTGTAAAGTACTTGCTCATAGTTTATCCTGAATGTTGGAATCTCTCACATAAATTTCTATTGAAGTTCTTGTGACAAATCATAGATAAGAAAATCCCAATTTGTTCATCTACCCTAATATATATATATTTTTTGATAACCCAAGGAACCCCCGCACGGCCGACAGCCGGTGAGTAAATCAATCTTTCAACCAATCTTTTGCTTTCATCAATTCACAAAGGTTGAGAAAGACATGTCTCTCCATTCTAAAAGCTTCGTATACTCTATCTGAATGTCGATATAGAACCTCTCTTACCTATTCGGGTCCTGACAATACGCTATCTCTAATAGATTCTCTTATGTGCATGGACATATCCACATCAATAGTGGACAACTAGGATATCAGTATATCAAGATCAAAATCATCAAAGTCTTGTTCAATTTATTCGACCGATGCTACTTCACCATTATAATTGCTACTTTCACCCTTCTCCATATTACCTATGCCATCACACGAAAGAAAAACATAAACACATCAAATAGGAACTCCAATAACAATCAACAGTAGCCACAATAGCCATAATGTCATCATAGTTGCATCATAAGAAAAAGGGTTAATACCACGAAAAACCCTAAACTGGTACACCTGTGATAAATTTACCTTAAACTATTTTTTTAACCACAAAAAACCCTAAACTGATACACCTGTGATAATTTTACCCCAAATTATTTTTTTAACCATCAAAAACCCCACACTGGTGTGTCTGTGACAATTTTACCCACGAAGTAATTTTTTAGTCACTAAAAACCCCAAACTGGTACACCTGTGACAAATTTACCCTCCGTTAGTTTCCGTTAAATTTTACTGTCAAATTGCTGAGTTTAATAACACGTGATAATTGACATATGTACCGATTTTGGGTTTTACCTCTCTGTTTGTCACAAATTTATTAATTTGTGATTTTTTGTGATATTAATATAATTTAATGAACACTAACAGAGGGTAAATGTCACAAATGTACCAGTTTGAAATTTTTAATGATCAAAAAATTAGTTCGGAGGTAAAATTGTCACAGGTGTACCAATGTGGAGTTTTTTATGATTAAAAAAATAGTTCAGGGTAAAATTATCACAAGTATACCAGTTTGTGATTTTTTATGATCAAAAAAATAGTTCGAGGTAAATTTGTCATAGGTGTACAAGTTTAGGGTTTTTTATGATAAAAAAATAGTTCGGGGTAAAATTATCACAGGTGTACCAGTTTATGATTTTTCATGGTATTAACCCTAAGAAAAAACCAAACAATAGCCACAAAGTCATTGTAGTTGCATCACAAAAAACCCAAAGTCTCAAGTGCATAAGTCAATAAGTCATACAATGATGAAAGCCAAATATAAATCCATAGCATATTTCTCAATAACTACTTAAAGAGATTCAAGAAGTCCACACCTACCCCACCACCACCACCACCACCACCACCATTGTCTTCTCCCTCCGACATTAACAAGTCTTCTACTTTTTCTACTACATACTCCCCAGTAGCATATGTATCACCAAACACAATACACGGCTGGGGATACAAAGGAAATCCATCATTCTTGAATTTAGCCCATTCGCTATTATCCTACAATTTTCACAATAATAACATACGTCAGCAACATAATTGAAGCTTCTATCCTTAATAAAAACAAAATGACCCAAATAAAGTAATACCTTGATGTGAGACTCCCATACACTTGCATCATCTACAGTAACTTTTTGTTTACATTATCCTATCCAAATCCAGATTGTGAAATAAGCTTCTTAAAACTACCATAATGTCTCTTTAGTTTATTTACCCTGTTTTTCAACTGAATTACACTAAATTGGAGTCCTGCTTGTTTATTGAATTCAACATGTATGTTATTCCACCCTTCTTTGTTGAAAGTACAGGTAGCACGATTTCCTTTTTTAACCTCTTCTACCAATAAACTTACAAACATATTGGTCAAAGGCTCAATCCACTTTGCCATAAGAACCTCTTTGTTGGATACTGTTGAGCATCAAATGAGCCACATTAGATAATGTACCAATTCAAGTGCAGAAGCTTTGATATCAAAATCACAATAATATGTAATAACTGTTAATAAACCAAAAGACATGAAGAAATTGAAAGAGAACATCCTCCTATCAGATCAAGCAAGTATATATCGTGCCAGTCAAATTAAAAGAGAACATCCCCCTACTAATTCAACTTTGTAGCTAATGTCTAGTAGGATTTTTTCTATTGTAATCAAGCAAACCAACTTGTCCAGTAGGTTTTTTTTTTTTGTTGTAATCAAGTAAACCAACTTGTCCAGTAGGTTTAGACCTCGTTTGAAGCATATAATTGGCGATTGTTCTTCTATTTGTAGATGCATGGTTGTTCTATTCGTTTCTTTTTTCGTCTCCAAGCAAATCCACCATAGTTTTGAAAAGCTTAAGAACTTAAATCCTTTATCGTGTCACATAATAATATGATAGTATTACTACAAATTTGAAATAAGACATCTTTCATTGCAGACAACTAAACATAGTTGAACCCTAAACCGAAACTTAAAACGAAACCCTAAACCGAAAAAAAGCCTGAAAACCCATTTAAACGACTTTGAAATGCAAAAAAATGACGTCGATCACAGTAAAGTTGTGTGTATTGATCAGCGGCCCATTTCCACTCAGCCGACCAAATTTTAGCCCATTCGAAGTTCGCCAATCTAAGTACATCACTTATGCTACCCATAATCGCAAAAGAGATAGACAACCATCACCACCTATCAAATTCAAACACAGTACAACGAATTCAAATTCAACAATGCACAATGAACGACACATAACAGTGAATTGATCCTATACTCAACTATCGAATGAACATGTGCAATTCTCTGTTCTTGAAGCGGAAATTAGCCTTGCAATGAATGTAATCATGCAAAGCTAAGCAAATTGCTCATTCTCTAACAACAACAACATCAACGCAGAACCAGCTCATTCTCTAGCAGCCTAACGAAACGAATCTCAGCTTTCGAGTTCATAAAAAAGAAAACACGAATCCGAAGCATGTCTCCGGCACACTTCCACGGTCACGAGCCAACTAACGTAATCTAACATATAGCACCATAACACAGCCATCCGCTCCGACAAATTCCACACGACACTCAAAACACATTCAACAAGACCGCGCCATTCCACACAAAGAGCGCAAAGGCAACGGCGCTAAGACAGAGTTAAGGAATGAGGAAAGTGGTGCACCTTGAGTGAGACAGAGTAGACAAGGCGACGAGCGCGGCAACGAGAGGCGGAGCAATGACGACGACGAACGCGATGACGAGAGGCGGAGCAACGGCGGCGACGAACGCGATGACGAGAGGCGGAGCAACGGCGGCGGCGAGTGCGGCAACGAGAGACAGAGCAAGAGTGGCAGCAAGCGCGGCGATGAGCAGTGGAGCAATGGTAGTGGCGAGAGGCGAAGCAACGGCAGCGACGAGAGGTGGAGCAAGAGCGGTGGCGAGGAAACCAGCACGCTTGAGGTCCTAGGGGGAGCTCTATCTTCGTCTCTTCCCGGCCCTCCTCCTCCACTTGTGTTCCTGTGGGGGCGAGGAAGACGGCGTCGACGACGAGGAGGACAACGTCGACGGCGGTGAGGAGGACGGCATGGCGGCGAGGACGGCCTAGGGTTTTTGTGGTCTCTCTATTGAAGAGGTGGAGATTTCGTTCGTTCAGAGCAGATCTTTGTCTTTGGTGGACTTTGGTGGACTTCGTTCATAGCAGAGCCGGTCTTAAGGCTGAAGAAGAGATAGAAATTGTTTCTATTTCTGTTTTAGAAATAGAGAAGCAAAAAATTTTAACTTCTGATTTCTTTTTCAAATCTATTTCTGGAACAAAAATTTGTTCCAGAAATAGAAATTAAAATTGTATTACCAAATGGATTTCTGTTCCAAACCTATTTCTGGAACAGAAATAGAGAAACAGAATAGTTATCATTTGCAGCCTAAGTATACATTTGCAATATATGTATTGTGTGTCAAATATTTGCTAATATATAAATGATATTTGTTAATAGGAATTTTCAAACTTCAATATATGAACTACCACCAGATGAGTTTGACCGTTTGTGCAATAAAGAATTTGCAGCATGGCTCAAAATATATGTAAGTTGCCTATGGATCAAAACTAAGTTATTAATATTTTATACATAATCTATTAAAATATATATTATTGACTTTACGTATGTAACCTTAGGTTCACAGTAAACATGATCAAGTTGAAAAACAATTATTGCTATATCATCTCTCATAGGGTCCAAAGTCAAGAGTACAAAGCTGGCCAGCATATTTCATAAACGGGTATAATTTTCACACTAAAAAATATGGAATGAGAAAAGCCATAATGAATAGTAGTGTGTACTCGGTCATCTAATGGTGGCAGTTCAAAATATGATTTTTATGGCTTGTTGGACGAAATCATAGAGATAGAATACCATAGACCATTAATGCGGGTTGTGTTATTTAAGTGCATGCGGTTCAACCCCGTCAAAGGAATGAAATTGCATACGAAATTTAATTTGGTTGAAATAAATCACAAGAAAAAGTATATGAAATATGAATCATTTGTCTTGGCACAACAAGTAATTCAAATATATTATGCATCATATCCTAATTTAAAACGTGACAAAGCTGATTGTGGGCTTATATAAAATCAAAGCACGAAGAAAAATCGAGGAACACTGAAATAATACAGCATATCAATAAGAGAAAGTTGGTAATGCGGTTGAAACTAAGGAATATAACATTTCAACTTTACGAGATCTATGTGAAGCAATGATAGATGTGGATCCAACTGAAATTCGTGAATCAAATCTAGAAGGTGTTGCAGAATCTGATTTTGAGACAAAGGATAAAAATGAAGATGAAGAACGAGACGAAGACGAACGACTCGATTAACTATGCTTAATCGTCAACGAATAGACTCCAACACCCGAACAAATCATTCACCCAAAGCAATTATTCAAGCCCTTCACAACGCGGAACTCACACGTGACATTTCCAACTTTTGTTCCAAACAAACCATTCTTCAAAATTAATTTCCATCAAACCCCAACATTCCACAAAGCCCTAGACTACCATTTCCACAAAAATCGCAGCTCAAGAAACTCCTCAATTGAACCTCGTAGTTCAAAATCAATATAACTCCGAATTGGTGCCCTAACTTCCAAAATTACTTCGATTAGACGAACAATTGGCTTGAATACTTACCATACAGTGCGATTCATAGTTGATTCAGCCAGTTGGAGTGTCCAGGTCGGCTACGCATGTCAATTTTTCTCTCCTCTCTTGTTTCCCTCTTTCTTTCTTCACGGTCGTGCGTCTTCTCCTGCTTTCTTCGTTTATTCTACTGGCGTCTGCGCTTCATTTGTTGAAGCAGAAATAAATTGGCTGGGCTTGGGCTTTTAAGAGACATGACTGGGTTTTTATGGGCCCAAATATTACAATTTACCGTTCTATAAGAAATTTTGTCCCCAAAATTTGAATTTACCTAAACCTTTGATTAAATAAGGATAAGTTCACGTTGAAATCTTTCACCAAATGATCGTTCATGACCATCGATGCATGACTGCCTCCTCCGCTTCTTCTAGCTGCCTCTTCGCTGTCTTGTACTTGACTTTACGTGACCTCTTGGTCCTCTTCCTCTCTACAACTTATTTTATTAAACAAAGAATCTAAAGCTTGAAAGTGAAATATCTTTCATCAATTTCCCTGTTTGCGAAGGAGTTTTGTATTTGGACTTGGTTCGCTCCTGGTCATTATTGAGATTATTTCCAAATATGATTTCCTCTTCGTGGAAATCCTTTCTCTAGCGAGTCACTTTCAAGATTCATAAGCGCATCTTCACTTTTCTCTATCCTGATCCTTTTCATTTCTTCCCTCACAGCCTTTTTCAAGAGTTTAAATCGTATCTTGTATCTTCTACAAATCTGAGATTTTTGGTACTATAAAGCTTTGTTCATCTAGGAACTTGACACGCCTGTTTTCATGTAATTGATATGCCTTTTTCACATTCTTGTGCTTCCAGTAATCGGATTGTGCCTTGAGAGATGTCATCCATCCCACCTCTAAGAGACAATAGGATGGAAACATATGCAGATAGGCCACTCTTTTGTCCACCAATTTCACTCTCTTCGAGAACCCAAGTTTTTCTTTCATCTGTTCAGTTTCCCCATTCTTAATAGAACTTCATCCCTCAAGCTTTGACAGACTTCACTCAGCTCCTGCACCTTATTTTCAAGTATAACTTCTCAAATTGAAGAAATTTGGAGATCAAATAATAAATAAAAGTTACAGCCTCATTCCCCCTACCCAAAATTCAAACTCATTGCTCCTCTCTTGCAGCAATTCAAATTCTCTTCTTGAATCCTGCATTCTTCAAGTTCATTATGTAATGTTTTCGCTTTAAGCTCCATATTCTATTTTACTTCCTTATTTTAGATAACTCATGAATCTGCTTCTTCTTCTTCTTCTGACATTCTCCCTACCCAGTCTTGACTCTTCACAATTCAATGGCCGAGAACCATGAAAGCTCAACTTTTTGGTCTACTTTCAAAAGTTCCTTCGCCTTCTCTCTCTCAAAAATCGTTGCCAATCAAAATTGGTGGTTTAGTTTATCATTAAAGTCTCTCCCTTCATTGAACTCTTTGTCCAACTTCTCAATTGAGTCAACTAGGAGTGACTTTTCTGCCCATTCTGTTTCTAGTCTCTTCCTCAGCATATCAATCTCCTCCCTTAGATCGTTGTTAATCACTTGGAGGCCACAAAGCTCAGGAGCAAGAGCTTTTAGTTCTTTAGCTTTCTCCTTCCAAAGCTCTATAAAACTGGAGAGAAATTACCAAGAGAATTCAGTTCTTGAATTATCGCAGAGTTTTCCTCTTCAAGGGCACGCTTCTATTCTTCCGAATCTGTAATATTTTCCATCAAAGCTTGGTTTTCGACTAGCCTGTCGGAATTATCTTTATGCAAAAGCTAGTAAACCATCTGCACATCAACCAATATCTTGTGCATCACTTTCGTATCAATCTCTAGCGCCTCTTGCTGTTGTTCTGCCTTGCCTATATCCGATTTTTTTTAAGAGGTTCTTCATCTCTAGAAGCTCATGATTATCTTTTTCTAGCATCATAAATTGCTTGGTCATAATTCTGAACTCTTGCTCAAGGAAGCCTTTACTTGACCCGAGCTTGCTACATTCCAATCCAAGTCCTCTGAGAAACGCAATCAGCCAGTGTTCTCAACTAGCTACTTTTGCTCTTCATCCTTGCTCCTTGTTAGGGATTTCTTTAATTACCCTATTCTGTCGAATGCTCCATTGGTAAGGACAGCTGAAACACGAACCTAGGCATTCATTGCCTGAGCCCCCCCCCCTTTTTTTTGTGATGATGGTATAGGCACCATGCGGCTCAAAAGTAAACAAGCATCGTCGGTTGTCTGAAGTTCTTCTCCATTAGAACCAGTTCCTTCTATGTCTCCTTTTCCTTTTGGGTTTGTACTAGCCATGTGAGGAATGTTATTTTCCTACTTGCATTTCCAGCTTTCAACTTTTTCTTTCCGATCAACATTTCCATGGCCATAAGAGTTCAAGTCAAGTCCCTTGAGGGCTCCACAATTCACATTGGAACTGTCTGTCTAGGATCAATAGAATGAACCGAACACCTATCATCAGAACAGACCAAAGCTCCAGATGCTGTCCAAACAGATTGATTGTCAGGTGTAGCACAAGGGATTTCACCGTATATTAGCTGCCCATTAGTGAGAAGGGGCATTGGATGTTGAGATTCATGTCCAGAAGAAGACGAGAGATCAGGATCTTCTCCTTGCCATTGGCGCCTCGTGACATTTCCTTGGGTGTAGTTGGACTTGTTCTCTAAATCATCGCCACCATCTTCTTCCACTTGAGGACTCCCTTTGTGCCTTTTGTAGCGAGTCATACACTGAGGAGAACATTGATTACCATCTTTCCTCTCGTACTCATTACAGGGACAGCACAATGGGGATCCACACTCATTACAAGCGACAAAGACATCGTCATTGGCTGTGAGTCAAACAGTATCACCACAAATCTGACATATCAGGGCATTCGAGTGCTTTAGGGGCTTGCACACGCGGTCAGAGTCATGGTGTATTCAAACCAACCTGTTCCTCTTATAAGATCCGGCCACCATTCCTGCATTTGCTTCCATGAGATGATCTCAATCCTTTGTTTTTGTCTAGTAGAATTTCCTGAGAACTTTAACACACTTCACCATTTTTGTTGGAAGGTTCATATCATAAGACTTGTAACTTGGCCAAAAACTGGGAGTTCTAATCCTTCAGTTAATAAGGTCACATGAGTCCTTGTTGATCTGCCCTCATTTCGGAGAAAATCTTTTGGAGCTGAAATTGATGACTTTCGTTCCATCATTGAGGTGCACATGCCCGTCCATACAAAAATCTCGATATGACAGTCCAACAAATAGCACTTATCTGTGTCGAGCAAGTCTTGGTTCAATAGCTCCTTCGCCACTTCAAATAGTTTCCCTCAAGTCATTATCCTGCACTGAAAAATTTTACAGATCGAATAATTTCCTCTTTCTAGAATGCAGATGGTGAAACTCAAGGAATAGGAGCATAGCCACCCAATAAACTCCAGAACTCACTGACATCAGCATCACCAACAAACTTCCCATTCTCTATTGTTGCCACCTCACAGTTTCCATGATGGTTATTTTCCTTAATGTAGTGAACAACTTCCAGAGCCCTAGCTCTTTCTTGTATGCTAGAGTTGCACCCACTGAAAGGAAATATTTTTGAAGCAGTGTCCAATATAAACACATCATAGTGATTCAACCTCTTTAACATGAACAACATGCTCTCCCTGCATGCAAACAAGCTATGCAGTACTTTTACCCATTCGAAATTCTTGTTTCTAACTTGTACACTCCTTCGATGGGTATAATGTATGGATTGAAGAAGGACAAGAACTTCTTTTTTTCTCGACATTGAACTTCCTCCCAAATAGAATTTACCATGTGAAGCCCTTGGAATGCGAACTAAGTGAACATTCTCGATGCACCAGATCTCTAAACCACCCTTCATTTCTGCACCTTGGAATGCCAAATCAATGTCCTTAGACAAACAAGACATTTTCTATCATCAGAGAGCACTCGGCAAAATTACAAGAATTCTGTCGGAGTTGAGCAAGAAAAACGACAGCTAACTGCAATAAAGGAGCCTGATATCAGAACTTGAATCGAATGGAGAAATGCATCTCTCCTTCATTGTTCATTCCTTCTCTAATTCAAGTTCTTTCTTTGTCTCTTCACACCTTAAAGTCTCAGAGACTCATCCTGATTTGGCTTCATCAATTTCTCTTCTCAAGTTCTGCAATTGAAGCCTAAATTCTTGACCTTTCTCCATTCAATAGCACATATCTCAAAAAATGAAAAGCTCCCTAAAACTAGATCCTCAAAATCTTGAAAGTCCAAGCGCATAGGAACCGACAGAGACTTCGGAGGAATGAAGAATCCAGAGTTTCCTCCTCGGATTCAGTAGTGAAGCCACCAAACTTGAAATCTTTTGAATCACTTTGGCTCTCTCGTTCTTTGAGTTGGATTGATGATCATTTAGACCTAAAAAGAAACAAATGTCCTAGTAACAAAAGACTAATGCACGCTATAAACTAACACACAACCTCGCAACGTCCCATAAAATCTACACCCAAATACCATAATCTAAGCTTTGATACCAACAAATGCCATACCCCAAATCCTACAGGAATATGGGTAGTGACACGGCTGTCCTTCCTCTCAAAGGACGTAACCTCAAATCATACCCAAAATCAACTCCCAAAAGTCCCCATCAAAAGTTCTCTTGAACTATCGGCCACAAACCGAGGAACCTGAAAAATACGAAAATGAAAGGAATGAGCTACCACGGCTCAATGAGTAATACATTTCTTCTAAGCGGATCAAACAATCACTATGCATCGTTATAAAATGATATTAATCTCATTATCTCAATTTCAATATATGATATACATAAAATATCGAAAATGTATGATAACTTTCCAACAAAGCTCTATACGTACAAGATCAGTCATCAAAACTTACTCAACGATAACAAACAACTATCAATGGTCTATTCCATTCATTAATCTCATCAATCACGCATCGATGGTCTATTTCATCGATTAATCTCATCAATCACACGTCGATAGTCCATTCCATCGACTAATTTTATGCTCATCATTGAACTATGGTCACGTTTAACGTTGTGACAAAGGCAACCAAGTTTACCCCCCTTGGCTGGGTCTACCACCTATATAGCTAGCGGTTTGGCCCAGAAGGACGTCCTGATAATATGCATACTCCCCTCTCAATGGGTTTTCATCAAAGCGATATGAGCCATATCAACCAAAACATTTCTCCAACAACGCACAATCAACACCAGAAAGTTGTTTCATAAACCGGTTTTACAAACCGAATTACATAACCTTTTACAATTCCATTTATCAATTAAAATGCATTTCATAAAACATTTCATAATCGATACGAACTACTATTGGAAATTCCTTTCACTAAACATTTAACCAAAACATTCACAATTGTTTAATTTAGACCACTTCATAAAACATTCTCAATCCTTTTTCAATCAACTAAAAAGGTAGCAAAAGTTCGATCTAATTTATACAAGAAACATGCTCTTAATAACTTGTACTATATTAAAACTCTACCATTTTCAAGACATGAGTTTGTAAATTCATGGAAAAAATAGTATCACTCACCTGGGAAAAGTTGAAAACCAACCTAC
This sequence comes from Syzygium malaccense, assembly GCA_031216405.1. Taxonomy (NCBI): domain Eukaryota; kingdom Viridiplantae; phylum Streptophyta; class Magnoliopsida; order Myrtales; family Myrtaceae; genus Syzygium; species Syzygium malaccense. Next base: position 2,305,315 of record CM062258.1, on the reverse strand, counting down.
AGTAGTTACTCAAGCCGACGCACTCGCATTCCTATCAATTAATTGAAAAAGGATATTTAAAACCGAGTAGAACAATACTCCGATTAACGACTTGATTAACTATGCTTAATCATCAACAAATAGACTCCAACATGCGAACAAATAGCTCACCCAAAGCGTTTATTCAAGTCCTTCACAACGCGGAACTCGCACATGAAACTTCCAACTTTCGTTCCAAACGAACCATGCTTCGAAATTAATTTCCGTCAGACCCCAATGTTCCACAATGCCCTAGACTACCATTTCCACAAAAGTTGCAGCTCAAGAAACTCCTCAATTGAACCTTGTAGTTCAAAATCAACATAACTCCGAATTGGTGCCCTAACTTCCAAAATTACTTCGATTAGATGAATAATTGGCTCAAATACTTACTAGGCATTGCGATTCATAGTTGATTCGGCTATTTGGAGTGTCTGGGTCGGCTGTGCATGTCAATTTTTTCTCCTCTCTTGTTTCCCTCTTTCCTTCTTCACAGTCGCTCGTCTTCTCCTGCTTTCTTCGTTTATTCTGCTGGCTTCTGCGCTTCATTTGTTAAAGCAGAAATAAATTGACTAGGCTTGGGCTTTTAAGAGACATGGCTGGGTTTAGGGGCCCAAATATTACAGAATTTATGTAGACCCCTAGCTTTTTACGGCAATATATATCTCATGAAAAGGTGTAATTGGTCATTGACGCTCCGAAGGATGTGGACAGGAAGGAAAGTGCTAGATGTGCTTACAAATGTTTTTTTAAGACTTCAGTCACAAAATAATACCGCAAGTGTCGATTAGGCATCAAATCAAGCGGGCCCATGGATAAGATGATTGACTTCCGGGCGACATTTTTAGAGTTCCACAATTGCGATCAAAGTGTACAAGTTGAGCTATAACTACTTTTCGTTCGCATTGAGCGAGTCCGTCACCAGCTCGCCTACACCACAGACAAATTATGTATTGCATGAGGATTGGAACTTGTGATCAAGGCCCAAGGATGCTCCAAATCATATGAAAATAAGTGTCATCCACGGTTTGGTTTGAAAAGTATATCTCTAATAAACTAGCAACATTATCATCTCTCCTAGAGTTGCCAACCCAGGCTCAATGACTCTGTAATCACTTGTATCCTCGCACCAGGAAAGGGTAGTCTTCACTCCAGCACCATCTCCTAGGCTTTTTTCCCTGGCTTTAGAGGGACAAGAAAAGACTTTCTTCTGTCTCAAACTTCACAACTTTACAAAACAATGTTGTCATGTCATCCACCTCACTCGCCGAAGCGAAGCATATTCTGCTCTGCTTCCATTCTTTTTTCCATCCCCAGCTCGGTTATTGCCGAATGAGCTGTATTATTGCTGTGAGGTTTAGAGGATAAGGTTACGGAAACCAGGGAAAAAGGGGGTCTTCGGTCAGTCCAATCCTTGATCCCCACATCTTCCCATCACAGCCTCTTTTCAGATGGCCATAAACTATATTTGTGGTGCTATTTTTAAGTGAATAATCAATCTTCCAAAAGCGTAAGAAACCTCAGGTCATTAGTATAAAACACTGGCTTAGTCAGTCTCGTCTCTTCTCCCTTTGTGCTTCTTGAGTTGCAAGCACACAGCCACTAAAGATTTTTGTAAGTTGCTGCTCTTGTTTTTTATCATGAACCGATGTGTTTTTGTTGTTGACTCCCATTTTGTTTGTCATTGTGTTTATTGATGGTGATGTGACCAGTTTCCACCTTTTGAGTAAATTTTTCGCCATGAAGCAAAGAACAATGGACCATATGGAGTAGAGTTTCTGTAATGAGTCAAAAGGGTCGCTGAGATACTCATAGAAACCCATCTCTTTCCCTCTCTCTCTCTCTCTCTCTCTCTCTCTCCTGCAAGTCCAGCTTGCTAGGAAGAAGACAGTGTAGTTAACTTCTTTTCTTTCTCTCTCTCCTCCTCATGCATTGCATTTGAATAAACGTTGGGTTTTGTCGTATCCAACTTCTTCTTTCTCTCCTCCTTTTTGGGTGTGTAACAGTCTCTATCAACTTCTGTCACTGGTGCAGTGGTGCTTTCATGGCCTTGGCATATTAGCCTCTGAGTCTGAGTCTGTCTGATTATTTCTTGGAGCTATTAAGACGAGAGAGAGAGAGAGCAGGTTTTCTTGGTCCCGGTTTGTCCATGCAATTTTACCCTTTTGAGACACCTCTCCCAAAGCTCTGTTCCATTTGGAGCTTATTGACACATAGGCAAGGAAGATTCCTGATTTTATCCTCTTCCCCTCCTGACTCCCAAGGAAAAAAAAGAGAAACGAGCCCATCTTTCTTCCATTTATAATACAGCCGTTGAAAAACTGGCCCAATTCTAAAAAAAATCCTCAACTTTACACTCTATCCCAAATATATCTTGAACTTTTTTTTGTTTTAAGAAAAATTATAAACTTTTATCTAAATCCCAAATCTACCCTCCCATTATAAATCCTCACCGGCCCTCGAGAAGGCCCAGGCGAGGGCCACCGCTTCTTCCCAGCGGCTGTGGCGGCGGCTACCGACGAAGGCTTGGCCACCGCCGCAGCTGCCGGTCCTTTGGTTTTTTTTTTTCTGACGTTAATTGGACGGATTTATAATGGGAGGGCAGATTTGGGAATTAGACAAAAGTTTATGGTTTTTCTTGAGACAAAAAAAAGTTCAACCACCCGCCTGGGTGGCGCTGCTGGAGCGCGCACTCTTCCTCTCGCAAAAGATTGAGTGTTCGAATCCCGGGCGCCGCAGGGTGACTTAACCAGCGGCACGTGTGTGGTGGCTAGCACGTGTTGCCCCCAGGGTTTACTCCCCAGCTGTCGGCCGTGCGGGGGTTCCCTGGGTTATCAAAAAAAAAAGTTCAAGATATATTTAAGATAAAGTGTAAAGTTGAGGGTTTTTTTTGGAATTGGGCCCTGAAAAACTATGGTCGGATTGTTTCTTTTTCTGGTTTTTAAAATAATTTCCTCAAAAGAGGAAAAAAAATGCAACTTCCTATTTTAAAACAGCTTTTGCCATTTTTCACCATGGCCACGATTGAGCTATAGTAAAACCCCTCTATATATCTGTGCCAAGACCAGCAACTCTCTCCAGTTAAACACACGAGACCTCCTCATTCTCTCTTCTGGGTCACTGGCTTCAGGTGCTAAGCAAAGCGTTAACTCTCCTAAAGGAGGGGGGCTTTGAGAAACTGAGAGTCTTGGAAAGCAAGCATTTTTATCAATGGATGATTACTGGTCTCGTGCTAAGAACAAACAGAGAGTGGTGATAAGCAGCAATGGAGATTTTGACAAGGGAGATGCGTGGTCGGTTTTGAACAAGGGAAGGGAAGACTCAAGCCCCACCACCATGAGAAACTCCATTCACAAGAGTTTCGCTGCTTCCTCATCCGCATGGCAGTACCCAAGTGCTCCCAAAACGATCCCAAGAAGACCCACCAACCAAGAAGCTGTGAAGCTGGGCCAACGGCCATCAGGCCCGGTCAACATCCCCGACCGGTCAAAGTTTATGGGAATAAGAGCGGCGATGGTTTTGATGATGAGCATGAGCATGGTCATGGTGCGTATGGGGATGATGGGGCTGGTCATCATGGTGATGATGGTGATGATGATGATTATGATGATGATGGCGACATGGTTCCTCCGCATGAATGGGTGGCAAAGAGGCTGGCAAGGACTCAGATATCTCTTTTTGTGTGTGTGAAGGGGTTGGGAGGACTTTGAGAGGGAGGGAACTTAGCAGAGTGAGGAATGCAATCCTGATAAAAACCGGCTTCTTGGAGTGAATTTCTCTTTCTTGCTTTTCCTCTCCTCGGACTTTTAAATTTTGTTCAATGTTGGCGACAAAAGTGCGGCTCTTATGTCTGCAATGAAATTAGCTTAGGGATAGATCAGAATCCTTTTGAATATTTATCATATGCGAGGTCTCAATATGATTCGTGAAAATCGCTATTTTGTACAGATTGAATGCAGAATTTAGTCCTTTGTTCACTCTTTTAGCTCTCACTTCAAGTCATGATTTCGAAATCCACAACTTCAAATGTGCCTCCAAAGAAAGTACACTTCAATGGGGTCATACCATCTCTACAGATAAAGAAGTCAAAGCTGCCTTCTCTCTCTCTCTCTCTCTCTCTCTCTCTCTCTCTCTCTCTCTCTATGGGTTTGTTTTTACTCTCTTTCTTCAAAAGGTACCAAAAAAAGAAGAGGGTTGGCAGATGCTGAGATTTCTTTTGCCGCCTTGGATGAAGTTCAAGTTGTGATTCCAAGGCGTTTATGAATCAAGTGTAGTAGCTATGAACAGGTGCGAGAAAATGAACAGAGACTGAGAAGCAGTATTGATTCATTGCCTCTCTCTTGTTGCCCTTTTCAATCTGATTTTCGGGCGGCTTGTTCATGTCCATATCTGTGATTGTCACCACCAAGTAGAAGATCTGTTGAAGAAAGTCTTCTGCAACAAAAAATTAAGGAAGATATGGCCTTTTTCTATCTTTCACAATGCTTTAAGTTCAAAACCCTAAATGACTAGAAAGACTTTGCAATCTCCCATCTGGCATCTCTGATAAGTGTTAATGAAAATCGTCAACCGGCGGAATTAAATCCACACCTCATAAGTTTCATCTTACTATAATACACATTAGGAGCATGTTCGTGCGTTGCACAGGCATGACAATTTTCATTTTAGGCATGAAATTTTTCATTTGTGTGAAAATATAATATGTATTTTCAATGTAAATTACTTGTGACAATCGTACTTTGTTTCATATGAATCTTCCTATTTTGAACAAAATAAAGGGAATTTTAGTTTATATACGTTACTTGTACAATATAGAGACTTCGTTACAGCTTAAAAAAATTGTTTATAATTATTATTTGACATGGGAAAATTTTTATATGTAATCAACAACCTAGTAAAAACTCATTAAAGCTAATTAGTTTTTTTTTTCTTTTTTCCCTTTTTATTTGAACAAAATCCATGGAATGAAATGGGACAAACACAAATCCTAGTTGGAAGTAAAATGAGTGAAGAGTGCAAGAAAAGTACTCATTGCAAAGAATGATCAATCCTTGTAAATAAGAGTCTTGTGTTGTTTATAGACAATCACTGAGTAAGAGCTTGATACTAAAACTTACATAGAGAGATAGATCGATAAAAGATCTAGTCCATCGAAATGCCAAATTTGAATGAACATTTTGGGATTCATACGGAGACTTAGCGTATTTTAAAAGAACAGGCTCACCCATTGATCAGATCTAGCTTGCTTAGATCTAAATGCGAATCGACCGCGAGCTCAAGACACTTCCGGGCCATTCGAGTAGCCTCGGGCAACGATCTGTTGAGTTGGTTTGGGTAAACAATCAATCCTCCCTCCGTAATCCGACCGCCAGAACCCGACCCTTCGGACCCAAAAATATTGACGTACCCGAAAACCCAATATCCGGCCCGCCCGACCCAACCGCCGCGGGGCCTAGCGAAGTAGCCATTCCTGCGAGAGAGCCCGGCTCGCTCGTTCGGCTTACGCAAAGCAGAGTCGAGAAAGACTCGAAACGCACGCTTGGCCTTGGGCAGCGTTCCACTGAAGCAGAGAGAGAAAGAAAAGATGCGAACTTTACTTGGAAGAGTGGGAATTCAATTCAATCCGTACAAGACAGACAACCCGATATTATATATCTATCGCAGAGACGTTCCGTGCTGGAAAACTTGTGATCACAAAGAAGAAGTACGTTTCTTTCGTGATCAAAACATCCCCTCTTCTATATTATACTCTTGTTGTGACGTAGAACTCGCACTATGTCGATCGTTCTCGCTTCTCTGATATTGACCCATTTGGTTTTTTCCTCCCCGTCCAGAAACCCAAGTGGTCAATCAATCAATAGTTTCTTTGAGCCCCCAAAGTCTGAATCTTGTTTTCTTTTTTCTGGATTTCGTGTTTGGTATGCTACTGCAGTGCCTTTTTATACGCTAAGTTCTTAATTGTTTCGCTCTTTTTTCGGTTTTCAATCTATTTATGTGCTCTTTATTATGTGGGTCTACTGGTGAGAGAGAGGGTTATCGTGGGGGGCACAGACGTGATGTTTTGGTGCTTGAAATCTGCAGAGTGTAATCGGAGTAGGACTGCCATGGTTAAAAGCTCATTCAAGCTGGAACACCCTCTTGGTTCGTAATCTCTTGGTTGGTCTTTTGTGTTTGCTTTGTCTAAATTTTTATTTAGTCCCAGATGAATTACTGATAGCCATTGATGTCGTATTGGTTGCACTTGAATTTAGTCCCAGATGAATTCTGATGTTGGGTTTTGAGTGTTTATTTGGGTGAAGAATTTGCATTGCAACATGGTGAATGTTGCATGATATTTATACATGATGGAATTTCCAGGTTATTCTCTAGGTGGTTTTTGAGGGTTGATCATTGCTTGTATTTGAGGCCACGGCTGAAGGACTTTATGTTGGTGGCATCGATAATTTGGAATTTCATAGTGGAATGAGTTTTTTTGTAATTGAGCTTGACCTGCGGGTCCTGGCTGGTGGATGAGTTTTACAGGAAATATTTGAAGCAATTAAAGTTTGGCACTTTCTAGGACATGCACACTGAACTTGAATTATAGAGTTTGATCTCTCTTTACCACTCAAGGATTATCTTTGGATCTTTAAGAAGACCCTTTTGAGTATATAGACATGTTTTAACTGTTAATTTCTTTGTGAGTACCAAAAATCTGTCTATATGATATTTCTTTCTGACGTGTTTAATGTTCCTTTTGGGAGCCTAAGAAGGGGAAACTTCATGTTCTGAGTCGTAATGTACTTGTCTAAGTTTAGTAAGTCTTCTGGGACTCTGCATATATTATTTGTTCCATGTTTCAACCTCTTTTACTAGAGTCATTGAATTTCGTAGAAGCAGAATGGCGTATACAATGCATTGCTTTCATTTTGTTGACATGCTATGCAGTCAGACAATATCAATGGGGTAGTGTCATCTGTCAATATAATTTCTATTTGATCTTGCTCAAATGCTTGTTAAAGGATTTCTTCAATGATTGCAACATCTTAAGTAGGAGGATGTATACTATTGACTGCCTTTCTCTACTGGAAAACCGTATTCTTTCTATAGTTATCTTGTTGTCACTGCTGACATGGTTACCTCTGAATTTGGCGGATTGTGTACTCATGACCTTGTGTGGAGCGCGCTTGCGCCTATATGTACAAATGTAGATTGTATGATCTGTTTTCTCTGGCTTTGGTCTAAAAATCTGTTTCATTGATGATACTTTGACATTATCCCTGACTTTATAACCCTTTATCATACCAGAGAGCAGGCAGGCTGAATCTGCACGAATTAGAGAGAAGTATCCTGATAGAATTCCGGTAAGAACTTTCTCATTGACATGCGAAGATCTGTTTCAGTGTTGTGGCATGAAAATTAATCGCATTTGCTGCACAGGTTATCGTGGAGAAGGCCAACAGAAGTGACATTCCTGACATTGATAAGAAAAAGTAAGTTGCTTCTTGCCAGTTAATCTAGCTGATGTAACTTGTGCTACTGAAAGATTGCTTGTGTCTTGGAAGTTTTTTTATTACGAATTTCAGTTATGCTTGGCCAGTTAAACATATGATGTAGGATATTATTTGATAAATTAATCCAAGCTGAAAGTTTCAAGTATCATTCATGCATGTACTCTTATGAATCTTCCTGAATGCAGTTTTCCACATGAAAATGCATTAAATCCGGTGGTTCTTTACCCAATTCGTCATATGAATGTAGATACCTTGTACCTGCCGACTTGACTGCTGGGCAGTTTGTTTATGTTGTTCAGAAAAGGATCAAGCTCAGTGCTGAGAAGGCTATATTCGTCTTTGTGAAGAACACTCTACCTCCTACTGGTGAGTGACGCAACTTACTGAACCAGGATGCCAGTTTCATTTAATTGCTTTTTTTTTTTCTGTGTCTCACTTGAGGCATCTTTCTTGATTTTCTCTACTGATGTCTGCAATTTATGAGGAAAACAAGGATGAGGAATGTTTCCTTTACATGACTTACAGTGGAGAGAACACTTTCGGTTTCGGGAGGCCCCAAGAGCTGTAGCTTAACTTCGTAGATAAAACTGAAATGTGTAAATTCTTCCTCTTTCAACTTAGTGATGCTACCCTCTTGTCTATGCTTTTCAATGCATAGGTCAGATTCTTCGAAGTGATATTAGGGAAAGCACTCTGATGACGCTACTCTTTTACTACTCTTGACTCATCTATTTTCAATTGCTTTCTTTCATAACAATGCCGCATAATGAGCTTCAAATGTTGTGTTGCAAACGGAGGAAATGCTCCATGGTCTAGATGCTTGCAAAAGCTTAAGGATTTTGTAGGTTTAGGGCGAGGGACAGTTTCAGTTACAATCACTGATGACTTATCTCCTTGACATATGCATCATAGGAAGATTTGTGCCTACCTTTTGGGAGGAAACTCAGTCTGGCTTGATCTTAATTTGATGTGCATGATTGAACTTTGCAGTAATGGGTGCAGTGGAAACACAAATCTAGGAAAGTAGAAATTAGAAACTTGAAACTATGTGTTAAGAAACCGTCCTATGGAGCAGTAAGTTTTCCCCTTTCGTCATTTGGCAGAGCCATTTTTCCGTGACAGATTCTTGAGCCATTTGTTGCTGTTAGATCTGCCCAGCTTGGTGCCTCGGGTCTTCTTGCCTGACTTTTAACCTTGCAATGCAGAAAAGGATTACGAGAAAAACAAAACAGACACAGGAATCAATGTCTTGACAGCATACATTAGGTTTTGCCACTTCATTGTTTATGGGAGTTCTACACACGACCCAAGGGAGGGAGGGAGGGAGGGTGTGTGCGCGTGCCTTTGGATGACCAAAGCAGAGCTGAAACTGAGAGAAGATGTTGATGTCGGGAGGGAATGCAGTGTAGGTGGATCATGCAGTTGACTAATACCACAGGATCATAGGCCTTTTCCTTTCGTATTACCACCCTGAAAATTTCCCAGACAAGAGACAGGAGGTCCTCAGGATAGGTTCACGGGGCTTTCAAGCGTTTACTTTGTCTAGCTTGGCTTTTGCTTTTCACGAAAACCTTTCCCTTGCACTCATCGATGAAACAAAGCCGTCGAGTACACCGAATGCAGCTTCTGTTTCGCTTTTCTTCTTTTGCTTTGGCATATCTCTTTAGTTGTTTGAGAAATCCTCTATGCGCTCAAGACAAACACGCATTCTTTGCCAACAGTTTCATTGTTCCCTCTCCCCAAAACTTGTGTTTGCTCGGGAATCCTTCGTTTGTCCGACCCCTTCTCTGAGATTTGCAATGACTCATCAGACTTAAAACTCATTCGGCTTCTCTTTTCCTTTCCTCCTATCGATTCCTAACCGCATGTCGCACGTTCTCCTTGTATCTATTATGCGCTCGTCACTTGGTTATCAAAATGCAAACTGCTCGTGGCTTTTTAAGAACTTGTATGTTTCGTTCCCCTGGTGGTTCGTTTCCCCTGGGAAATTGGAGCATAACATTCGTAGTTAATTCAATTTCTAGGCTGATTCTGTCGATTCTATGTCTTCCATTTGAACATCCGTGGAGTTGCATTTTCCTATCGTTCCCGGAATATGTTGTATGATATATTCGGCTCGGCGCTCTGTTTTCCTCGGCCGGTTTTGCACTGTTTTTGTATCCCTTATGCCTGTAGAACATATTCTAGTGTAGGCAGTACGAACGATTCTGAAAAGCTCGAATTCTTGACTATCTATGAGTTAGAAGCTACCGAATTTATCGGTTGTTTCAAAAGTCAGCATCCTTGAGCTGAATTCTCATACGCTTGCCTCGATACGAAAGCCTAGATGCATGTTTAGAAATAAGAGTAGCACTTGGTGAAGAAAGAAACCCCATCCTTCTAATTATGGCTCTGTTTATTTCATGGTAAATAAATGATTTGAAGAACATTTTTCCTAAAAAATGATCACCTCAAAATAATTAGTCAATGGAGAATATTTTGCATTATCAACAACGATTTATATCTAAACATTTTCACGAACGCTTCCAACATCGTGACTCTTCCTTGCCATCTTCTACAAACTCTTGTAAAGGCATGTCAAAAAAGAATATGCCAGATCTACATCGAACAGAGCGGAATTTCTTAAACAAGCGTTTCGAAAACAAACACCAAATGATCGTTCTCTGGTTCTAGCTCGATACACAGTGATCGAGCATTTCACGAAACATGTTTTTACAAAATCAAATCGAATTGAATATATGTGAAAGACAAGCGTGCCAACTCTTGAGACTAAAACTTGATTTAAAATGGGCTTCTTCGAATAGAAGTACTGAAAGCAAAGCCAAAGCCTTACATAAAGAGTAAAATAACAAAATGGACTAAAACGAAGGGCGACGAACTAAGAAAAGTAGCAAGTACGAAAGAAACTAAAGAGAAAGCATCTGAAGAACGAAAACTTGGACAAACTTCATTGGAATTGAAAGTAGCTAATAATTACAGACCAAAAAAACAGAGTAGCTAATAATACAAACACTATGACCCTCAGAGAAATATTGAAACGAACAGAACACTGATATTCACAAAGCACATTACGGACAAAAAAACAAAAATCCTAAAACTTCAACTGAAATTGAAAGGCGTTGTTTCGAAAAATGAACTTTAGAGGAAAATTTGGCAAATTTTAGCATAATTTGAGTGTGTCTCCTCTTTTGTGATCTTTTATACTTTTTATACTTTCTTCAATGGTTACTAAATTCTCACTTGTATTTTCTTCATATCCCCACGATTTTTTCCACTCCCACTATTTTAGTAGACCTATTAAATGGGTGAGTCGGAATGTGTTTGGGTGCCTCGAAAATGTATCCGATTCAAATTGACCCATTTTTATATAATAAAATTTCAGTGGCTCAAACCCGACCGTAACCAGCCCAACCCGCCTCTAATTCTTAGCATTTTTTCCCTTGTATATGAAACTAGTATGCTAGAAAAAGCTAATTAGTTAAAAACAAATTAAAAATGTAAAAAAGTAAACAAATAAGAAATTACTACAAAATTTGAGGGATCAAGCTACTAGAACTCATCTCCTGTTATTTATCTTGGCGTAAGGAATTTGATCTAATTAGTAGAAGATACCACGCCTAGGAATATGTATATATAAACTTCTACTCTCATAAGTACTAAACGATCAGAAAATACTAAATTTTAAAAATAGCCAAACTCATCAAGATTTGTAATAGTAAAAGAGGATAATAAAATATATCAAATATTAAGAAAGGAATAACAATGTCATCTACCAGCCTGTTGCAGCTAGCAGATCACACTATTCTTGGTTGCAGTTGCCACGATCTTGAAAATGTTCTTCCATTAATAATACGAAAGCGTTAGCTTCGTTTACCGAATGTAGCACCAAAACTTGGTGTTGCTTCAACTATTTCAACGAGATCAGCTTGGGCTAAGTTGACCCTCCTAATTTCAAAAAAAAGAATAGCAAGACCAATTGTATATTTTATATATATATATATATATATATATATATATATATATATATATCTCAAATCACAAATATCCAATTTTGAAGTCGTTGGGAAACCTATTTGCCCGATACATTTATAGAGATCAAGGCACATGCTTTCTAGTGAGTCAACAAACCATGTGAATAAGATTTATAACAAGAAAAATATCCTAACCTTTCTCCTTGACGTGTTCTTTAGGTCTATTTCACAAAAACCATTGTATCAACTAAAATTTTTCTAATAGAACTTTATTTTGAAATGTTCGAATAATGAACATAGATGCAAAAATAATGTCAAATGAACATTACATGAAAAATTTATGCACAATCAAAGCTTGGATTTAATTTTTTTTGTCAGATTTGATTATAAATTTTAACTACAAAAATTATGCATATGTTTTCTAGTGAGTCAAAAACCGTGTTAATAAGATTTAAAATAAGAAAAATATACTAACTTTTCTCTTTGAGTGTTCTTTAGGTCAATTTCTCAAAACCATTGTATCAATTAAATTTCTCCAATAAAACCTTATTTTGAATGGTTCGAATGATAGCCTTCCTGTAGATACAAAAATCGTGTCAATTGAAAGTTGGAACAAAAAATTATTTACAATTACAAATTGAATCTAATTTTTTTATAAGGTTTGATTATTAATTTTAACTACAAAAGTATTACCGTGAACCCATTTTGACACTTTTAGCATTAGTCCATTTATAGAAAACAAGGTGAATGACGTGTTGATTGTATATGGCATCCATGTAGGAGTATATTCTATGCTTTGCAACATGGCTAGCTTATTCCTTCAAACGCAATTTCGTGCACATTTCTCAAAGTGAACGTGTGCATGGTTAAAATTCAGGTACATATGAAGAGAATAGATTTTTTCTAGGCCAAAAAAAGAGAAAATTCCACTCTTTATGCATACTAATAATGCAACGAATGCATATGTCTTCAGGCATGCATATCAAGAACTGATTATGCCAAGGAACAAAGGATGAATATCAACGTTTTGAAAATCATAGCTAAACATACATGATGAGATGCCATAGAAGCAACCTCAGCATCATTTGCTTTTTACGAGGTACATTTTTTTCTTGCATGCTAGTAGATGTGACATTACAATCATCTCTTGACTTCTTATCAGCTAGAGTCTGGAATAATCAAATAGAAAAATCATCTCACTAAATTTTGAAGTATACTCCAGCTTTCATGAGAGAATATTGTTCTATGGAAAAGCTAGTTTAATCTTTAGATTTATTACCACAAAAAATCCCAAACTAGTACATCCGTATTACATTTACCCCAAACTAATTTTTCCGTATTACATTTATCCCAAACTAGTTTTTGTGTCACAAAAGCATTGGCATATGTTCTTGACTAGGGCAACTACATATGAGGCATCTCAATTAAATTTTAACTGTATGCCCGCTTCTGTTCCTATATTGGATGAAGGTGAATTATGCTTCAACGATCTCAACGAGATCGGCTTGGGCTTAGTTGACCCTCCTAATTTCAAAAAAAATATATAATATCTCAAATCACAAATGTCCAATTGTGAAGTTGTTGGGAAACCTATTTGCCTGATACATTTATGGAAGACAAGGCACGTGCTTTCTAGTGAGTCAACAAACCATGTGAAATAAGTTTTCTCCTTAAAGTGTTCTTTACGTCTATTTCCCAAAAACCATTGTATCAACTAAAATTTTTCCAATAGAACTTTATTTTGAAATGTTCGAATAATAAACATAGATGCAAAATAACGTCAAATGAACGTTACATGAAAAAATTATGCACAATCAAAGCTTGGATTTAATTTTTTTTTTGTAGGATTTGATTATAAATTTTAACTACAAAAATTATGCATATGTTTTCTAGTGAGTCAAAAACCGTGTTAATAAGATTTAAAATAAGAAAAATATACTAACTTTTCTCTTTGAGTGTTCTTTAGGTCAATTTCTCAAAACCATTGTATCTATTAAATTTTCTCTAATAGGACCTTATTTTGAATGGTTCGAATAATAATCTTTTCGTAGATGCAAAAATCGCTTCAATTGAACGTTGCATGAAAAACTAATGCACAATCAAATTTGGGTTTAATTTTTTTTAGGTATAATTCTTAATATTAACAACAAAAAAGTATCTAAATGCTTTCTTTAGGTTTGTTTCCCAAAACCATTGTATCAATTAAATTTTATCTAATAGGACCTTATTTTGAATGGTTCGAATAATAATCTTTTCGTAGATGCAAAAATCGCTTCAATTGAACGTTGCATGAAAAACTAATGCACAATCAAATTTGGGTTTAATTTTTTTTAGGTATAATTCTTAATATTAACAACAAAAATTATCTACATGCTTTCTTTAGGTTAATTTGTTTCCCAAAAACATTGTATCAATTAAATTTTCTTCGATAGAACCTCCTTTCAAAAAGTTCGAATAATAAGCTTTTCGTAAATGCAAAAATCAGGAAGCAAGGAGGCTATACTAACACAGCAAATTGACTTAACATCTAGCTAAACATAATTGTAGAAAAAAAAAGCAAAAGAAGATATTATCTTACTACAATATTTATAAACTGAGAACATGTCCAAATTCAATCTCGTAAAAGCATGTCTAGGTGTTTCAAACTCGACCTTTAGTGTAATTTACAAGCATCAAAATTTGGACTCCTTTTTTGTTTACCTTAAGGAAAAAATTCACTCAAAATGGCTCATGTCAAAATGATCATTTTGACACAAATCCTAGTTCACAGGGTCGATTCTATTTGATGCAAGTTTATTCGAGATGATTCATCAGGGGTGTAAATCCGGAGTTATTACCTTCCTTATCTCGATGTGCCATCTATAGCAATTCCATTCTTCATTTTTCTTGACTCGCCCTTCTGAGCATATTCCAGAGAACCTTCATACATATTCCCGTGACATATTTCTTTGCACGTTCAGGTACATTGTTTTCGGATTTGCATGAAGAGGTCATAGTCAATGCAGCCATTAATGTCATCTAGGGGATGATGACCAACAGCAGGATCATGATGTAACTCAGTGGATCCATTATTTGCTTTGTAAGGCTAAAGTGCTCATAAGTTTCCTCAAGCTGAGTTTCACTTGCTGCTCAATACCGAAGAAGGATGAAAGGTTTTATAGGATCCCACAATCACACTTATTTCATGCACAAGGCACATTACTTATGAGTTCTGAAGGACATGCAATGGGCTTTCTCGAAGAGATGGATGCTCCATCTTCGTGAAGCTTTTTTGTGCAGAACCTAAGATAGAGAAGCTAAGGATGAAGAATTGTGACTGTGAGAGGGTTTTATAAGAATAGGAGTTTATTTGTCAAAACCATTAAATCAATTAAATTTCTCCAATAAAACCCTATTTTGAAAAGTACGAATAATAAGCTTTCCGTAGATACAAAAATCGTGTCAATTGAATGTTGGAATAAAAAATTATTTACAATTACCATTTGAATCTAATTTTTTTATAAGGTTTGATTATTAATTTTAACTACAAAAGTATTACCGTGAATCCATTTTGACACTTCTAGGATCAGTCCATTTATAGAAAACAAGGAGACTGACATGTTGGTTGTATATGGCATCCATGTAGGAGTATATTCTATGCTTTAAAACATGGCTAGCTTATTTCTTCAAATGCAATTTCGTGCACATTTTTAAAAGTGATCGTATGCATGGTTAAAATTCAAGTACACATGAAGAGAATAGATTTTTTTATAGGCCAAAAAAAGAGAAAATTCCACTCTTTATGCATGCTAATAATGCAGCGAATGCATGTACGTCTTCAGGCATGCATATCAAGAACTAATTATGCCAAGGAACAAAGGATGAATATCAACGTTTTAAAGATCATAGATAAACATACATGATGAGATGTCATAGAAGCAACCACAGCATCATCTGCTGTTTACCAGGTGCATTTTTTTCTTGCATGCTGGTGGATGTGACATTACAATCATCTCTCGACTCCTCATCAGGTAGGGTCTATAATAATCAAATAGAAAAATCATGTCACTAAATTTTGAAGCATAATCCGGCTTTTCGGAGAAAATATTGTTCTACGGAAAAGCTAGTTTAATCTTTAGATTTATTACCACAAAAACCCCAAACTAGTACATCCGTCTCACATTTACCCCAAACTAATTTTTGTGTCACAAAAGCATTGGAGTATGTTCTTGACTAGGGCAACTACATATGAGGCCATCTCAATTAAATTTTAACTGCATGCCTGCTTCTGTTCTTTAGGTCAATTTCTCAAAACCATTGTATCAATTAAATTTTCTCTAATAGGACCTTATTTTGAATGGTTCGAATAATAATCTTTTCGTAGATGCAAAAATCGCTTCAATTGAACGTTGCATGAAAAACTAATGCACAATCAAATTTGGGTTTAATTTTTTTTAGGTATAATTCTTAATATTAACAACAAAAATTATCTACATGCTTTCTTTAGGTTAATTTGTTTCCCAAAAACATTGTATCAATTAAATTTTCTTCGATAGAACCTCCTTTCAAAAAGTTCGAATAATAAGCTTTTCGTAAATGCAAAAATCAGGAAGCAAGGAGGCTATACTAACACAGCAAATTGACTTAACATCTAGCTAAACATAATTGTAGAAAAAAAAAGCAAAAGAAGATATTATCTTACTACAATATTTATAAACTGAGAACATGTCCAAATTCAATCTCGTAAAAGCATGTCTAGGTATTTCAAACTCGACCTTAATTAACAAGCATCAAAAGTTAGGACTCCTTTTTTGTTTACCTTAAGGAAAAAATTCATTCGAGATGATTCATTAGGGGTGTGAATTCGGAGTTATTACCTTCCTTATCTCGTTGGTGCCATCTACAGCAATTCCATTCTTCATTTTCTTTGGCTTGCCCTTCTGAGCATATTCCAGAGGACCCTTCATACATATTCCCGTCACATCTTTCTTTGCACGTTCAGGTACATTGTGTTCCTCAGGATTTACATGAAGAGGTCACAGTCAATGCAGTCATTAATGTCATCTAGGGGATGATGACGAACAGTAGTTCAATGGATCCATTATTTGTTTTGTAAGGCTAAAGTGCTTCCGCCTTCTTTAGATCGAGCTTACTGTGACTCCTGCCACATCAGCTTATGAAAGGGATGTTAGACAGCAAGGCTACAGCTCAACAAAGATTTCCTCCATGATTATTTTCCTGTGTTAGAGATATAAATATATTTAGGAGATTTTGTCTTGATTTTGATTTGATGTAATTGATATTTTGTTATTTGTTACTTTAGATAGTTAAGCTTTAAAGCCTATAAATAGGCACATGTACCTTTCATTAGCAATGTACAAAAATATTATTAAACACGATATATGGCTACCTTTAGCCATAATTAAGATATTAATTTCTTGAGGTTTTACATGGTATTAGAGCAATAGATGGAACCATATGAAATAAGATCTCCCATGGTCATTTATTCTGCAGAACTGGTGTGGGCAGTCGATTAATAATGTGTACAGCTGCTTCAAAGACAAAGTCCCAATAATGATAGGGGACAGAAGCATGATAGAGCATCACGAGTCCCATTTCAACTATGTGGTGATGTTTGCGCTCGGCTAAGCCATTCTGAAGGGGTAGGTGTGGACAGGAGGTCCTGTGAAAAATACCTTTCGCTTGCAATAATTGAATAAATAGTGTAGAGATAAACTCTCCCGCAAGCTTAGATTGAAAAGCTTTGACCTTAGTGTTAAGTTGATTTTCAACGAATGTGAGGAAAACAGTGAAAAAGATAAAACCAAGAAAATTTGCGAGAGTGAAAAAGATAAAACCAAGAAAATTTAGAGTGATCATCCGTAAAACAAACATAATATTTATTAAGATGGAATGACATGAGATGTTTTATCAACACATAGTCAACCGGAAAAATGTGCTCACACGTTTCTAGGTTCCAAGTAATCGAATATTTCGAATCAAACAAATTCCCAGTAATTATTGTGTGACTTGTTTTTCAGTAGAGAGCCAAAGACACATTTCAATCCAGTTGCAGCACCACTTTACCGAGAATTTGCCTTTTCTCTTTAGCCTCGTGTGCTTCCCTCACTTGTGTGATTGGGAATATTTTATCAACAGGTATATGCAACCTCCCGGCTTCACATAGCCTGCTGATCTCACTTAAACCTACGCAGTTGGGCTCCATGAATGTATAGGAAAACCCTGCCACCATCAGAAGGGCAAACATAAGATTAATGTCTAGTGAAGCATGACTGACACAGTCAACAAGATATGCTATTTCCTCTATAAACCAGGTTATGTAAAAAGTATACTAGCACGAGGGAGTAAAGAACGATATAGTAAAGACAACGGGATTTATAAGATGGACATTGTATCCAATGAACCTAGGGCATAAATTCGAAAATGAAAACAAAAATTTCCCAAGCAAGAAATGGAAGAAAGGAGATAAATAAAACAAGGGAAGAGACAGCTAGCAAGTTCAGAAACCAATTGAACCGCCCACATCATGATCCTCATTCCCTATAATCTATACCAGCTTTTCCTTTTCTTCAGTCAATTTCTTTAAATTGATGAGTTATGCAGATTATACACAACGCTCCTAAGCACAGTCCTATTTCTTCCTAGTTAAAACACATAGACCAGTCAAAGTAACACACAATCACTTCTACCCATTAAGGGACATAGATAATTAATTTGCAAAATGTATGTGGAAGAATCCAAAATACATCACAGGCAGAATTTTCCAGGAGGTCTCAACCTACTTTGAAATCTAATTCTCAAGTTTCCTGTAATCTTCTAAATGAAAGGGCTAGCCCATTCTATAAAGGCTGAATTTGAATCAGGCAAGTTTCATAAGACTGGCATATGCACAACTCATTGCTATAAGACCGTTTGAACTTCTAGCGCAGTTAAGAGTAATGTACCTGGAAAGAAATCTATGAGACTCAAGCTGCCTTTTGGAACAAAATGGAGATGCAACCACTGTACTACATCCAGTCAGCTCCCATACAGAAGGAAAAGTAATCCCTAACATTTTCGGTATGTTGCAACTATCATTTCTCTTTATTTTTCTTTATTGACCTCTATTTCAATCTATAGATGCATCAAATCTTTCAAACAAAAAGATGGTACAGCAAATTAATAATTTCAAAAAAAGGAAGTGTATGCCTGTATGGTAACCAGGAAAGTTAGACATATGTTGTCAAGCATTACTGGCCAAGGCCCCAGATTGACCAAATAGGGCCACATCACTAAGTCATTCTGCCATGAGGTCTTGTAATTTCAGAGAAAAACAAAAGAGAGACTTGGGCAATGCAAAAGGGTGTTAAGACACACTAGCAGTAAAGCCAAAATAATGTTTGAGGGATATCATTTTGTCTATCTATTGAATCATCTAGTGTGGAAGGTTCAAGTAGGGAAAAGCATATCCATACTTATTCCATGATAGTAGCTGTAGTGAAAATTTTTCTGCAGAAACACTTTCGTAGGTTCATCGTACCCAACAGCACCTAAAATCATTGAACTTGCATCCCCCTGCAACAAAGGTCGAGAGAAGTTTGAACTTGCAATACTCTTGGAAAGGAGGAAACCACACAATCCTACCTGTAGTGTCATATAAAGTCCACCTCTTTTCAAAAATTTAATGCCCATTCTCTCGGCCTTTAGTCCACGTATAGTATTCAAAACCACATCAAACCCCCCTTTTATTGCCAATTCAATGTCCTGTCAAGCAACAGTAATCATTTGTTTAAAGAGGAGAGAAAGCAAACACATTGATTCCTATCAGGAAGTTCTATGAGAAAATATATATTGCTCCTGTAATAGGCATGGAACTTCCTTAGCGAAGAAATGGTTTTTTCTTGACCAACCATGTCATGAAATGGTGAAAGGAAACACAAAATGAATAAATAGAATCAACAGTACAACAGACAAAGGGGCCTACATACAAATTAGTTTCCATCGTTGAGCAGTCTCGATGCTTTACCATTTAAATGATTTTCTCCACCATAAAATGTAAAAATATAGAAAATATAATAACAACCTATGGCAAACCTCGGTTGGGTAGCCAACAGCCTGCTGAGCACCAGCTGCCAAAGCCCGGTGAATGTTTTGACTGCCACAAATGGTTACAACTTGGCATCCATTAGCCACTGCAAGTTGAATTGCTGCAAATCCTACAGCTCCACCACCACCAATAACTAGCAGACTTTGCCTACCAAAAGGAAACAAGAAGGCAACTCTTAGAACAAGTAAAAAGGAGTTGTCTTAAAAGCTATAATTTCATAACCAATACTCTGTTCCACCAAGTTGATCAGAATAGATGAGTTACTAAAAGATCATTTCTTACCATGAATAAGATGGAAAGCTTATTGAAATTCCCAATGGAAAACGAATTGGTTTCACCAGGACAAAATATGTTCAATAACTCAAATCTTTCCATCACATGCCAGGAAAATCAAACAAACTGTGAAGTATCTTCATTTTGGACCATATATCAAATACAGTCTGCTGTCTCCCACACACCTTCCTTCTTAATAAGTTGATTGTTTTTCAAAAACTATGAGAAGACGGGCCATGAAGATCAAAATAGAAAAAGTCAGACACGGCATCAATCAACTGGAAGCAAATCATTTACCTTCTTTGAAGTTCAGTCCAAAATGGAGATATTCTAAAGATGCATGCAGTAGGAATTCAAAACTTACCCTTCACATATATCAGCAGTCCTTTTTAAAGCTCTCCATGCAGTTAGTGCAGCAAAAGGGATGGCCGATGCTTCCTATACAATGTGAGGCTGCCGATGTCATTTTCCAATGTTAGCTAATAAGCACGATGCTAAAGAGTACTACATAAAATCTTTCACATAGAACTTCATAAAAGAACTCAACACCTACCTCATGCGTAATTGACTTTGGTTTTTCAGTAAGATCATATTCCGACAATATTGCATAGTCAGCATAAGTACCCCTACCGACAGCAGGATGCAAAGCACCAAAAACTTCTTGGCCAACAGTTAAATACTGAACTGCAGGTCCAACTGCTACAACCTCTCCACTGATATCGCGACCCAAAATGAGAGGTAGAAGTGGTTCAAATATTGAGCGGCCGCAACCAGATCGCATCTGCAAACAGAATAATTCATGACTGCGTAGTGTGTAAATAACTCCAAAAAATATCAAGAGTCAAGTCACTCCACCAGAACCAATTTAACGACTAAAATGCTAAGCAACTAAACTGTCCCAAGGAAACCCAATTAAATCAAACTAGTGAATTAATGTGCTCTTCCACAGACATTAGCAATACACTTCGCTGTCCTATCCACGATTACCAATGGCAAAACTGGCTGCAACCCGAGAAAGCTAAACTTTTCGAGTTCACTTCCATCGTCTTGCTCGACAAAGATTCTCTACCTTTCGGAAAAAAAGACCAAGACTTTCAACTGTCTCTAAACGGCCAAAAAAGCAACCAAATGATAGCAAAACCGAACTTCAATTAAAAAAAATTATGCAGCTCAGTAACTCACTGCAATATCGATCGGATTGATGGAAACAGCACGAGTGCGAACGAGGACCTCACAGCGCTTAGGATCAGGGACTCTGAGATTGTCTCGGAGCTCCAACACTTCCGGACCACCGAACTGCCGCATCAACACGGCTCTGCAACTGGTGCTGAGGTGCCTAGAAAGCGGACAAGGAAGCGATTCTTCGCCGACGCATTTGCAATTGCGGATTCCATCTGCGATAGGGGTGGTTCTACGGGTGGTGTTCTTGATTATGCGAGAAAGCAAGAAACTCATGGCGCTTTCGTCAGCCGGCTGAGGGAGTCCGAGGGTTTGAGAGATGACGAAGTGGTGACGGAGGATGCGAGAAGGGCGCCTTTTATACCATTCGAGCGCAAACGAATCGCATAGGTCACAACTAAGCCTAAGCCCAATTTTCTATTTCGTCTAGCCCAACCCAAGCAGGGTGAACATTTGGCGTGAGCATGATTGCAGAGAACCTGACAGGTAGGAACCATAGATTTCAAATTGGATAATCTGTTTCGACGGCTATGGAAACCTGAAATATAAAACCTTAAACAAGCTTTTTATTTTTTTTATTTATGTTTTCGCATAATTCTGCGTTGTTCCATGACATTTGATGATAAATATATAATCTGAAATCAGTAATTTGAGCTTTTATTTTATAACTTATTAATATTTCATATTTTTATGGATCTAAATATAAGTTGTGCTGAGTTAGCAAATATGAGTGTCAATGCGTCGGGTCTAATCGGGTCGGGCTTCATGATACTCGACCCAAGATCCTGTTCAACATATGCTCCAAGAATAGGATCGGGTCGGATCTATCCGGATCGGGTTTAGGGGTTTTTTCTTAACAGGGGCCAATCTTTTCCATTTCCGAGCTCCTTCGAATCTTTCGGCGTTCACGCCTGACCCAATCCATCAGTCCGAGATCGAAACCCAGAAGCGGAAGGCCAGACGGCTAAGCAAAGATCATTGGAATCAGCAGCAAGAAGTCAAATCAAAGAATCCGTACTCCCCCACCCCGAAGAAGACGAAGAAGACCCAAGGATCCGTACTCCCCCACCCCTGTTCTAAACCCTAATTATGGAGTCGAAGAAGACGAAGACGAAGCAGCAGCAGCAAGAAGCGAGAAGACCCAAGGATGAAGATCATCCTTGGACGTCGATCCTCACGAATCCGTACTCCCCCACCCCAGTTCTAAACCCTAATTCTAGAGTTGACCCTCATTGTCCTCCTCCTCCTCTCTTCTATAATTTGTGTAATTTACGCGCTTTCATATGTGTGGTGTAGGTGGAGAATGTTAAGGCTATGCTTTGAACCGAAGACGAGAGCCGCGATGGCCGTTGCTCCGGCGGAGAGAATCGACGGGGAGACGGAGCTCGCCAGGGAGGTGGGGCTCGATGCCAGGGCCTTGACCTGGGCGGTCATGCCGAGCGCCGTGAGGGCGAGGACGAAGGCCACCACGGCCATGTTTGCGAACTTGACGGCCGCTATTGCCACGAACTCGAACTCAAGCTCTCGCACAGAGAGAAGAGAGTGAAGGGGAGAGAGAGGAAAGGGTTGTTCTAGATGAGTTGTATTTGGTGCCGGGGTAAAAAAAGCCCATCCCCACCCTGCCCGGCCCGACCCTAACAAATGCTCACACCTAAAATCCTTAGCCAAAGAAGACCAGGACCTGACCCCAAAATAACTTAAAATTTTGGGTCCATCCGGACCGGTCCGGGTCGGCTCGAGCTTTTTTGATACCCCTAGCAACAAGTAGTAGTCATTAAAAATGATTCACTGCAATGTTCAATTAATTGATGATGACCAATTGATGAATATACCTAAAATTATATATTGCTTGGAGTCGAGACTCTCGAGCCAACTCAATGATGACCAATTGACCTTTTTATTCCGTGTCGATATGTTCTGCGCGTGCGTGCGTGCACACAGCGAGCACCCAAGGCCGTGCCTTTCCGATATCATAACCGCTCAAGGTAAATTATACATAATGAGATGGGACATCACATTCGCACTCGATAAAACATGAATCACAGGGATAGGACCGGGTCATTGGTTGAGCCAACAGAAAACCAAGGGAGGTTTTTCTGCAGCCATATAAGCCCAGAGGGAGAACTTCCGCAGGCGATCAAGTTATGCTAATTGCTTGACATGATCTATAGGAACAAGCAAGCAGGTCAGGGTTAACCAAAGGCCCAACCCCTTGTGGTCCAAGCACAAACTTAAGCTCAGACAATCGCAAAAGTCACATTTGTCCTGTGTCTTTCGGAGCAGCGAGATTGGAAAAATAACACTGGCTCAACAAATTTAGACTGCAATGATAAATGAATCAATCTTTCTTCCATGATGACCACAAAAATAAGGAAAAGAAAGAAGCTTATGTCTTTCCTCCTTGTAGAGAAGTCGACACACAACACGTCGAACGATAGTTGATTAAATAATTGTCATACCAGACTAGGAAAGCTAACAAGCATTTATACATGTTCATTCTTAAGGACTAATCGACCTGTTTGGTTGTAAAACGAACTGTAGTAATTGACGTGGGTAATGCGGAGAGAGGGCAATCTTGTGCTTCTCTTTCTGTCGCAATGTGTGGGAAACTATTGAAGTCGAAAGAAGACTAGCATAACTGTGCGACATTACACTCCTCATATAGATATAGTGAAATCTGGTTATTGAAAATAGTGAATATCAATGAGAATAATTACATCTTTACCAAAAAAAAAATGAGAATAATTACATTCCTAAGAACTATCAGTAATTCCAACATAGACCTATCAAGAGAGAATAAGAAAACTATGAAAGACCTACATCTGAATTCTCCTGTGAGAAGGGCATATCAAGAATAAAAAATACAAGAGGTGTATTGCTACAGAACAATGAAAAGGACGTTAGCTTGTTAAATCCATAATTTCAGTAATAGCACCAACGCATTGGCAAAGGAAATTCTTCATTCTTCAAAATTTTTCTTTATAACTGGCCTTCCAAGAAGAACAAATTGACAGAAAGAACTAATTATCAGATGCCACAGTGGGGCTGTCCGAGCAGATCTCCTTTTGATGAAGTTCAAGTAACTTCTTTTCTGGACCACACAACCCTGCATGTCAAGTAATTTTGTGACGATTTCTATTAGCTATTTTTCAGGACAAACAGATTGACAACTACTAGTGAAAGATGGTCAACATTTTCTTTAGGTTCAGTGAAGCTTTAGAATGTTGTTCTGGACCGACCAGGTAATTTGATAAGCACCAAACAGAAAATCAACTACATTTTGACAAGTAAGTGTGCCAAACCACTCGAAAATTCAATCATGTCGTTATCAATTTTTTGTGCATAATGATGATTGGATCTTGATAGACTCTTGTCTAGCAAAAACAGATCCTTTTTGAGTTCTAAGACCAACCTGAACACTTCGGTATATCCCACACGGCAATGGATGAGGGTGTACACTCTGGTTGACATAGCTCTTTGTTATTCTCATGGTGGACATTCATCGCAAGCATCCATGCACCAATTGTGACATCCTCATTGCTGAACATCCGGACACTGTCATTCAAACAGAATAGACATCAGATAAAATGATTAATCGAGAGAAGTGTTAGCATACTTGATTGCATTATCCTTTCAGAACTTAGGTTAAATCACATATAGAACAGTCTATTTTTGCAAGAACTTGACATGACACAAAACGTAGATCAGCAAAAGCTATAACTGGTCTAGCATTCAACAGCAAAGGTAAATTATTAGGCTTTTTGAGGACCTAAAACAAAGTTTCGAAGTTGCGCTAGTGCTTGAGCATTGCATTAGACTCAATTGACTTCTCAACAATGAATTAGATATAGAAGGTTCAAAGCAATATACACAACAATAATTTAGAACTTATGGCAATAGGTGGGTCCGGCTTTATCAAATTTTTAGACCATTGTGCCATACAGTATCAAGTCTTAGATAAGATCCAAATGCTCCACATCTTACCTTGATTTGCATGTAAATATAAAAGATGCACTCTATTAACAAATGTATAGCTCGTTAAGCAAAGGTCTCAGTCAAGGCCACCTAAGGAGTAAGATATCATTGGCTGAATCTACCACGAGAGCACGATCCTTCACCTCAAGTGTCTATCCTATGATAAAATGAATACAAGCACATGCCACACTGCATGAGCACAGCAGCCATTACAGTTCAAATTGCTGGATGTGAATGTTGGTTTTCAACGAGGAATTCATTAATGCAGAATGCAATTTGCTGGTTAGTCTGTTCTCTCTTCTTAAAGTAGGAACCATGTGATTAAGCAGTACAAGAACCAAAGCATAATTCGTTGAAGGTAAGGAAATTAGCTTCATCCAACTAAAATCAGATCTTCGTAATTATGAATTCCAGTATTAAGTCTAAGGTGACAAGGGATAAGCCGTCACAGCATTGGGAAAAAGTTGGAAAGCTTCCTTAATGACACCCAGAAATGAAACAACCACATGCTGATATTTCTATATGCCTATTTAAGCCAGCCAGAAGACATCAATGAGAAAACATGCCTGTTGCTTCTGAGAGCCACCAAACTTGCAACTACTTCTGCTGAAAGGGCATAGATTGGACCATAAGCATGGAAGAAGTATTCTTTCCCTAGCAAATAGGCTAATGGCTCATACCTGCATATGGAGAATGGTCCAACCACATTATAAACAAAAAGAAAGGCAAAATGTAAGAAGGGACACTGATTGCTGGTCATAAGCAAGTGCCCTCAAACATCTCTACCCGAGCTTCTTCCCAACTTTCTTGAGTAATTTTCTGCCAAACTACATGACTACTTCATCAGTTTCACTCTAGAGAGAAAACTTGTGAAGGTTCCAGCTCAAAGATGAAGTATTCCACATAGATGAAACTTCGAAGGCAAGCTCAAAACATTTGAACATGGAGAAAATGTGGAAAGTCGTTGATACTAACTTTCTGAAAGATATAATTGCTATATGTTAAAAACTTCAAAATGTTTTAACTCTTTTTCACTACATGTCATGACAGGAATTAAAAGTGAACAAATAGTAATGAAGAGGCAAAGGATTACAAGACAATACGAGAGTTCTCTGAAAGAAGATACAAGGCAAAGCATTCCTACAAGCACAATATAATGGCCCTCTTGAAGAAGAAATTCAAAGAAAAACATGGAACTAACCATTTAAGTTTCGGGTCGGTGAAAACTGGGCCCTTTTTCATGCATCCAATATATGTTTGGGAATGACTTCGTTCCTTTGTCAAGAGCAGGGAAAGCCGATCTAACAGTTAATGAGATGTGATTGCGAGATCATAAGACAACTGGTGCAAGTTCATACTGTGATGTAAATGCAATACAAGACCGAAATTCCAGTTACCTGGCCTGAGATAGATGTCATCATCTGCTTTAACGTAGAACTCAGCATCAAAAAGTGCATAGGCGGCTTTGAAGAAAGCCAACCTGCAGTTTAAAGCAGATTACGCCGGGGAGAGAGAGAGAGAGAGAGAGAGAGACAGAGAGAGGTGTTTACGTTTTGTAGGGGAGCTTGCTGTAGTCCTCTTCTACATCCAACAGTAAGAAGTCATCATACTGTGCCACTTCCTTTTTCAATTCCATCATCTTCGCCCCATCATTAGTCCTACCAATGACAAATCTAAAAACTAATCCAGTGTCCTCCTCCAATCTGCAATATAGTCCATAAACTCACAATCAGTAGAGTTTCCTATAGCTATACATGAAGAGCACGAGAAAAAGTGCTCAGATTTTAGCTAATTGAACTGCTTGCTTGTAGGCAACAGTTGGAACTTAGCAGGTCGAAACGAAAGAGAAGACAATGATATTACCATATAAACAGCTGTTAAGATAAGACACCTAACAACTAAACTAAAGCCAATACTCACCAACCAAAAGAGCTAATCTCCCGATGATTGATGACTGCCGAAAGAGTCGTCTAAACAAACTAATCTTAATCTCAATTATGTTCTCCCATAATGAATATTCATGTATAGCCATATAAGCGTTCCCTATGTTCCTTGGCTCCATCAGTGATGCAACAATTTGCTTATTTACACTGCTACCAAAGATATAATTTAAACATTTCCGCTTCTTTCAATATAATCCCCCAGGTGATGATTTCCTAAAATAACACATTCGAGCTACATTATAGTTTTAGACTGTGAGACCTGAAAAACAACTTCAATGGATACACGGTCAATATGAAGTGATCTTTATCAGCCGAAGAATAAGAAGTAATCTCTCTAGCAGACACGGCAGATGCTACATGGTAATTTCATTGGCTTCATAGTTAATAAGAAGCAAGCTTTCTAGCATAGACACTATGGATGCTACTCAGCATTCGCAAGAATTAATAGTGGCAATGAACCAAAGCAACTACCATGATTCTCTGCAAATTCTGATACATAAGACAAACAGCTGGAATTTGCATTCCTATTCCCGGGTCATTAACAACAAGAGACTAAAGAAATCAAATGCAATAAATCAGCATGAGCAGATCAATTCCACACACCGCGAGATCAAGAATTCGACGAGCACGAGCACTCAGTCAGATGCAGCAAAAGAAAGAGCGCCTACCGTTGCAATTTCTCCCGATCCGACGGCATCCAAGTTCGCCGGAGAGATCTCCGGCGGCCGACAGATCCGAACCCGGTCTGAATCCCCACGAATCCCTTCACCTTGTGCCTCCTCAGGGCCTTCTCGCCATCCCTGACCAGCAGCCCGCCGCCACCTCCGCCGCCGCCGCTGTCCCTCCCCTCCCCGCTCCACGAGACGCGGAGCAGGCGGGGCTCGACGCCAGAGCACCTGTAGCCGCGGCTCGGCCCGAGGATGGCGACGAAGCCGAGCACGAAGCCGGAGAAGCCGACAAGGAGGCAGCAGGAGACGATGAGCATGGTGGAGCGGCGAGGGGCGGCCGTGGTGGCGGTGGGGCTTGGGAGACGACGGCATGGCGGTGGGCGGGTCGGAGAGATCAAAGGCATGTGAAGGAGGAGAGAGTGAGTTCGTTGAGATCGGGGAGAAGAAAGACGAGAGATAGAGAGAGAGAGAGAGAGAGAGAGAGAGAGAGAGAGAGATTGGTGAAGGATTGCTTGCTTAGGAGAGTGACTTGCGAGCTGAAGAAGCTTCGGCCATTGGCCGAGCTGTTTGTTAACGTCGACGATGGTGATTCCGGAAGCGGGGAGGACGACGACGACGACGATCCTTTCAAGGCACGACGGATCGGATCATCGAGGGAAAGTAATGATATATTATTGGGCGAAATTTAGAAATGATTTTTTGTCCATAAATGTTTAAGGGGAAAAGCATAGAGTCATAAACATGTTGTAATCTTAAATTTTTCAACTGTGCAAAATTAATTTTAAACTTTTTGTATTTATATCAATTGAGTCTATTCGGCCAATTTTAATGAAAAATCACTAATATAAACGATGATCATTCTACATGACACGATTGACACTAATGTGAATACCGATCGCCAAATCCGAGCAAGGGCTCGCAGGGCCTCGCCTTGGCCGGTGAGGGCATCGAGGAGAGCCGTGACACCCTCTCTGGCCAAAGTGAGAGCATGCAAGCCCTCGCCTAACAGCTAGTGAGGGTGTCGCAATCCTCGCCCAGAGTTGGCTAGGGCCATGACACCCTCACCCAGTGCCAACAAGGGTCATTGGCTCTCAGTCCAAAGGAAAAAAGAATTTAAAAATCAAAAAATTATAAAAAAAATGTTCAAACAATAGTTGTCTTTCGCCGGCTGTGCTAGGTAGTCCACGTTAGTAATTTTATATCCAAAATTGACCGGATAGACTCAATTGGCATAAATGCAAAAGGTTTTAGACTAAATTAGCACAATTGAAAAGTTTATAATTAAATTTGTACAAATGCAATATATTTAAGACTTTTCTGACACTCTTCCCCATGTTCATGTAAATATAAATTGATTTGTAATCTTTAATGAATTCTTTTACGTATTGTATGATAAATACTTTTCGAATCAAAAGTACTTTTTTATAGAAAAAAGCCACAAAAAGCTCTCAAATTATGCCTACTATGATGCTTCTACCATAAATTTTTTATTGTGACATAAAAAACTCCAAACTATACCTCACTATTGCACATTTATCCTAAAATTTTTCTGGTGGCGAAAAAAAAACCCGTTAAGGTGTAGTCAGATGATTTTCAGCCAAAACGACGTTATTTTTATTTCATTTAAGTTACGTGGGCACCATGTCAACATTGTTGCTCATTACGGAGGGTAAATATGTCACACAGGTATAAGTTTGGATTTTTGGTGGTATAGAAAAAAAAGGTTCATAGTAAATGTGTCACGGTAGATATAGTTTAGGAGTTTTTGGTGATCTTTTCCCATTAGAATATATACTAATGAATGTTCTAAGAGCGCCCCTATTGAATATGTAAAAAAAACCTCTATTATCCTCCTGTCATTTTTTGCTCACAAGGAAGACTTTCTTAGATGGTCATATATCATAATAGTGCATCATATTAAGGGTTCAACCTTTAAAGAAGTAATAGCATTTAATCACATTATTGACGATATGCAAATGGTCTAGGAACTCCGTCGAAAGAACTAGAAAAATCCTCAAATCGACCATACGCAATCAATCAATGTATTCGAGTGTAATTGCAAATACCGATCTAGTTAAAAATGAAGGCGATTAAGCTCGTGAGTCGTCACCACAAACATCATTAGACATCGGTAACTAATCTTTTCAAATATCTCTCGTTACATGAGTCCTCTGAAGGACTTGAAGCACATTCATTCAACCAAATGATACGGTCAGAGAATGTTCCAACATTTGTAATGCCACTTTAGGATTCACATTAATCAAGCAAAATTAGACAGCATTCTACCTAATTTCACATTGATTAAAAATGTTTTCTCGCATTTTCTTATTAATTAAGGGAATATCCTTGAAAAGTTTGTATTTATCAAATTTTTTGGACGGAATAAACTAAAAGAGGACATTGCTTATTTCCCCTACATCAAAATCCAGATTGGGTATTGCATTCTGAGGATTGAGCAGTGTTTATTCACTTACAAATCCAAACCCAAATAGACTAGATCACCATATTTACATTTGCTTATAATTTTTATCACTTCCCATACAATTCACAAGCTTTCCGGGCTTCTTCCCCACAGGAGAGCTGTGTCTGGTCATACACCAGCATGGTATCGACATTACAACGCCTTCCGCCGGTTTGCTTTTCCTTCTCCCCGGGGGACACGAGGGGGTCATCGCAGGACGGCTTCGAAAATTGGTCCAGCAAGCTAGTTTCTTGTCCTACAACTACTAGCGAATCCTCGGTATCCATACGACTAACTAAGCTAGCACAACAGGTACTTTCTGATACCTGTTCAGACTGGGCGGTTTCTGTCTGACAAAATTTGGACGATTCTTCTATGCCCTTCGCCTCATCCTCGCAAAGGTTTTCCTCAGAAAAATGCACACAGTTGATGGCAGGCTCTTCCTTGGAAGAGATTCCTGCTGTTGCAGGAAGGTGAGAAGTTTCATCTGCTAACGCAGAAGTCTGTGCAGTATCACAAACTCCCTGTCCTATCTCATTAGTTAGTTCAGTTCCTCGCCAGAGCTCTCCTTCCTTGGGACTGGCTTCCCTAGCATCAGCTTCTTCATTGTTTGCACAGCAGGTTTCAGCAGATTGTACTGCCATGGTCATGAGCTCGCATTCTGGAAAAAGACAGTTGATACATTCAGTCCTAAGCCTGAGCTCCAAGCAAAGTGCGATGAGATGACATTGAACTCTTTTGGCCTGTGAAGTAACAAAAAAACAAAAAAAAATGCCAGCACATCAACTTGAGGCGGCGGAACAATCACCTGATAGTGCCTCAGCTTGTTGATTTGTGTACAGGCTCTTTTTCAGCAGCACTGTTCCAGGAAAAACCATCAAGTTGATCTTGTTAAGTGCCTCCTTTTCATCCTTTTCCACAATCTTGAAGCCAAAACCTTCTGTCCATGTCTGCAACAAATCTGGGATGGCAGCTATCACAAGTTTTTCGACTCCAAAAGACCCCAGCAGCTGAACAAATCACATAGGAAGAGTGATTATGCTTAACTATGCCAAAGAAGAATTGTTACGAATCAATACAACACAAAAGCGCAAGATGCCGCTACATAGTAATGATTTTACTACCATGACAAAGCAAAGTTATCTTTAGTTTATGTTTTGACCATTGCCACCACCAGTATAGTCATCTCATGGATGACGCCACACACACACACAGAAGCATTCCTAAATAAGCAAATGTTCAGATAGAAGTAACCACTAGTACAATCAGGTCTTCTGTGAAAAGTATAAAAATGAGATAAATATTAGGAAGAGACATGTTTTAACAATTAGACTAGTTTAGCCATACAAGCTCAGATTGAAGAAATATTAATGTGGTTTTAAGGGTAAAGGAAGCACATGCTCCATGCGTCATTCTTCAAAGCTCCAATTCTCTTTTATCAAAGGGAGGAAAAACCTGTCGATAAATGATCTAACACCCATACATGAGCAATCTCTGCACTTATCTTTACATGGTTGAGGATTGAGATTCTTATTCTTATCTGGGCAGTCGCCTGAGTACTCCAAAAGAAACAAGTTTGTTTCAATAGTTAGTTCATTGCTGTAAACATTTCCATCAGTGTCTCTCAGGTCTAGACAATTGCCACATTCATGGCACTAGCATTTCCTTTGGTTGATCAAGTGTCCAGTCATAGAGCAACATTAGAGCTTACCTTCTCTATAGCAATCATAAGGCGTCGACACATTCCCAGCCGCCTATATTTGCTACAAGTTGCAATTAAGGGCATCTCTGCAACTGCTATTCCATGAATCCTGCAAACCGAAAACATGATGAGAGTATGTACACCTACAGTTGATCGGCCCAGAGATGATCTTATCCCATAATAGTCTCCAAAGTAACTCAGGATAAGATACGAATTTATGAATAAGGCCGTTTCTGGACTTCCACCATTTGTGTTAACATAGGTTCCTCAGGCAACCCTACCTTGTTTAAGACAAATGTAATAGAGAGACAACTGTCAAGAGTACTCCTGAAAGTTTAGATGGTGCACATTTTACACTTCTAAAGCACACAAAAACAAGTGGTGAACAGGGTTACGATCATTATCAGGAAAAACACCAGACAACATCAAACTCAGTTAGAAATTAGAGATTTTCGCTCAAAAGCAAACTGTATATAGGAAGAATCACCAACGCATAGAGTCAGTATTAATGACTAAAGATATTGTTCCCAAGAATAATCATATCTGGCAGCATCGCAAGATATTGAAAAGGATTCTTAATGCTCTAGGGTAAACAATTCAGGACATTTCCAGGTAAATGAAGAATTCAAACCTGACACATGCAGCAGATATTAACACATCATCTTTCTCCAGGACCATGGTATAAAAGCCACGAAAGTTCAGCCTTGCAAAATCTGACCTAAATATCACCAAGAAAAGGAATGAGAATTAATTAGAAAGGTATAGAGCAAATATGGAGATACCTCATTGGGGTGGACAATGCCAAACTGAAGTTGCAAAACAAACAGGGGGAAGAAGAAAAACATGACGCATGACCAGAAGTCTCACAAAATAAAGCCAGATAGTTGAAGACATTTGAGGTTTGCAAGTAAAAGAATAGAACAAGCAAACTTACCCCCAATTATATAGAACATGAGGTATCATATCTATTCCTGTTCTTGCATCCAGCATGGAGACAAAACATTCCTCCATTATAGTCAGAGCAACAGCCAGTTTCGAGTTGCATTCTGCCTTAAGAGCAAACCCTTGGGCAGAACGAACCTTCTGG
Source organism: Syzygium malaccense (assembly GCA_031216405.1). Classification (NCBI taxonomy): domain Eukaryota; kingdom Viridiplantae; phylum Streptophyta; class Magnoliopsida; order Myrtales; family Myrtaceae; genus Syzygium; species Syzygium malaccense. The sequence goes on along the minus strand of CM062258.1, from coordinate 2,272,459 downwards.
TCATCGTGAATGCATCTAAGCAGAGTCCAAGTGAACCCATCTTTAATATGGTTGATGAGACCAATACGAGAATGAAGCCCAGAGTAAACCTACCCACAGAGTTGACATGTGCATTAGTCAAAGCAAACAGAAATTGGAAGACAGAGCATTTTTAAACCTTTTCAGCAAATTAGGCAACCTCATAAAATATAATAATGCAGCCAAATGGGTAAGTTAGCTCGTCTCTTTAAAGATAATATGGTCTTTTTTTGGTTCAAACAAAGTCGTGTTTGAAGGATAAGCCAAGTTCTAAAGAGGCACCAAATTGAAAAGAAAAGGACGATGGTAAAGAATATGCTGACAAAACATTGCATTCAATACCCAATAGCATAACACTTGGAAGGAATGGTGATGCGTAGAATGCAATTCTTCGAGGGTTTAGAAGGTTCATAAAACATAGAGGCAGAATGCTGTAAAAGTTCGCTTTCATTGCTGAACTTGGTTCTGGAGGGAGATAGCCAATGAGGAAACAAGTTCTACAAGGTCCCTCAGTCATCATCTACATTTCACGAGTTCCATAGATAACTGTCTTTCGTCCAATACAAGGCTCGGATCTCTCAGTGCTTGCTTTTCTAGAAGCAATAACAGTTGGTCTGTCCAAAATTTGGCTAGATCAAACATCAAGCAGGGACTTAAAAGCTGCAGTAATTTTTTCCTCAAAATTTGCATATGCTGATCCAACAAAACGAAATTAGCAGTTGCGTAGGAGCACACGCAGCAAGTAGAATATAGGGCTCGTTACCTCTTGACAGCCTTCACCACATAACCACCCATAAGTTATCTCCGGGTCTACATTCTTTTCCTTCATGCATGACTCGTAATCTGTTCATACATCATCCTTATCAAATGAAGTGCTTAAATTAGACTTAAAAGTTGCCAGGAGAGGCGTTATGGATTGAATAAATATACCAGTCCACGATAAACTTTTAAAAAAAGAGAGTAAATTAGACATTTATTATAATTGCTGCATGGATCAATAATCAAATGAAAGATTCAAGCATATCTGAGTCTTCACAAAGACAAATGAAGAGAATGCTCAAACCAAACAACACCAATGAGGTATATCTCTGTCACCAGGAGATTATTTTGTGTGAGCACCAGACTTAATGCAAAAGACTGTACGCAGTCGTTTGAAAATCATAAAACCACCAGCAGAATCAGCATTATCTTGACCTAAATACTATTTAATGTAGCAGCCAAGTTCCTAAGGACGGACAGAACTGCATTTAAATGATTTTTCTTGAAAAATTAAAATAAAACCACCCCTGAAGATGATACCATTCTCTTTTCATATGTAAACCAGTCCTGCTAGACAAGCCTTCCTCCACAGACTAAGCTAATAAGCATATTTCACAATTGAACTGAACCTTTAAATCCTCCATCAATGTTCCAGTTGTTTCCTAAAAAACAAAGAACAAGACATCTGATAACAATAGATTGTAATGATTAACTTATCAACAACTAACCAGTGACAAACCCCAGGACAGAATTCACATGATACTAAAGCTCATTCATCCAGTGTCAAACATTCAACAGCTATCCAACGGTTCTCAAGGAATGGAGGCTTTGGCTCGACATTTGAATCCTAAACCAGTCTACGATTCTATGTATGTATAATAAATTCGTTGGAAATTTCCAAGAAATTTCCAACGAATTTTGCAACGAATTTCCATGAAGTCGAACATTTGAAATTCGTTGGAAAAATAGTTGGAAATTTCCAACGAATTTTCCAACGAATTGCCATTATGTCGAACAAATTCTAAATTTGTTGGAAAATTTGTTGGAAATTTCCAACTATTTTTCCAACGAATTTCAAATATGTTCGACTTAATGGAAATTCGTTGCAAAATTCGTTGGAAATTTCCAACGAATTTTGCAACGAATTTCAAACATGCCTAAAATAATGTGTTCTTTGAATTCGTTGCAAAATTCGTTGAAAAATTTACAACGAATTTTGCATCGAATTCAAAAAACCGATTCATTAATTTTGATTTGTACACATTTCGTAGCAAAATTGGTGAGAAATTTCCCACAAATTTTGGAACGAATTGAATAACACGTTATTGTTCGGCATAAATCGTTGCAAAATTCGTTGGAAATTTGACCATATCTATGAGAGTTCTAGGTGAGCTCGCCATGGCTGGCGACCTCGTCAGTCGCCGGCCCAGCTAAGAAGAAAGGGAAAAAAAGGAAAAGAACAAGAAAGGAAAAAATAAATTGTATTTAATAGACGAATCTTATGTAATTATTTTTTATTGTAGGTACGTGTCCATTCGAAGGTCTCGCAATCCAATTGAACGTTGCAATTCTCATCAAATTGTCCACTTTCTACTACAAAGATTTCAGCCAAATACTTGGTAAGTCTTCTTGACACGGTAAATTTTCCAAATTTTTCAAGTTTAAAGTAATTGTTTCATAAACAACATAATTGTAATTTTTTGCATTTTATGGTTTTAATTAACAATATTAAACAATATATATGATATGTTGAATAATTTAGGAGAATTTTTTTTTTTATACAGACACAATGCAAAGAGACAGGGGTTAGATGTATAATAAGAACTTACCTGGACGGCGAGGTTTGACTGATGAGTTTCGTATCGGGTTAGAACTATTTTTGAACTTTGATAGTAGTAAATATGAGTTTATGGACGGAAATAAGTTAAGGTGTCCATGTAAAAAGTGTAGTAATGGAAAATTTCAAAATATCGATAAAGTTAGAGAACATCTTTGTAGATTTGGATTTACTCTAAACTATTATAATTGGATTAGCCATGGTGAACCATTTATATATCATGACGGATATCGAAAAAGCGACCAATTTTCAGTTAGGGAAGAATGTAGCTATTTCGAACAATTGAACTCATATCAGGGGATGGTGTTTGATGAAGCCGGTCATAATTTGTATTCAGAATTAAATCATGCAAGTACTAGTTTTACTCCTGTACCTGAACAAGTGGGAACTAGTCATGGAGCAAAATTGGAAGACATAGGAGTTACAGGTTGTGATGAGAATGTGTGTGACGGAACTTCTCAATCTAATCATTTCCAGGAAATGTTGAAAACGGCAGATGAGCCTTTATGGGCAGGTTGTTACAACCACACGCAGGTATCAGTGACAGCAAGACTGTTAAATATCAAGGCAGAGTATAATGTGTCTGTGGATTGCTTCAACTCTTTTGTTGAAGTAATGTGAGAAACAATGCCTCGTGATAACATCATGCCAAATGACTTTTACGATATGAAAAAGTTGGTGGATAACTTAGGTCTTCTAGTTGTACGAATTGATGTATGTGCTACGGGTTGTATGTTATATTGGAGAGATGATGAATATACACAATCTTGCAAATTCTGTAACCAACCTAGGTACAAGATTAACAGGAAGTAGGGTTGTAATCAGAAACGTAGACCATGCAAACAAATGTTTTATTTGCCCGTAATCTCCAGGTTGCAAAGGCTTTATGCGTCACAAGCCACTGCTAAACACATGACTTGGTGTGCAAATCATGAAACAGAAGAGGATATAATGTGTCATCCTTCAGATGCAGAGGCATAGCAACATTTTGATAGAACATACCCCGAGTTTGCGCTAGAGCCTCGAAACATCAGGTTAGGTCTGTGTGCTGATGGATTTGCCCCATTTGGGAAATCAAGAAAAAGTTATTCGTGTTGGTCAGTTATCTTAACTCCGTATAATCTTCCACCCGGTATATGCATGAAGACACCTTATATGTTTTTGACATTGATTGTGCCTGGCCCGCAAAATCCGAAAAAGGCCATAGATATTTATATGCAACCATTGATTGAAGAGTTACAACGGCTATGGGTTGAAGGAGTCCCTACGTATGACGTTTCTACTGACCAAACATTTGTAATAAAGGTTGCGCTTCTTTGGACGATAAATGACTTCCCCGCTTATGGAATATTATCTTGATAGAGTACAGCTGGGATCTTAGGATGTCTGATTTGTATGGAGAGATCGAAGGCTTTCAGATTAAAACATGATAAGAAGGCCTGCTATTTTGATTGTCATAGGCAATTTTTGCCGCTTAATCATACATTCAGAAGGAATAAAAAAGAGTTCATCAAGAATAGGATCGAAAGAACATATCCACCATTAAGGTTGATCGGGCATCAAATATGGGAACGCATGCAAGAGTTTCCAACTGTTGTTAAAAACCCGCACGGCATAACTTTTGCGTACGGAAGTACACATAAGTGGACTAAACGCAATTTATTTTGGGATCTATCATATTTGAATGCCCATCTTATTCATCATAATCTTGACGTCATGCATATAGAGAAGAACGTTTTCGACAATGTCATAAATACTGTGATGGATGTCACTGAAAAAATAAAAGATAATTTGAACGCAAGAAAAGATATGAGGGATATTTGCGATCGACCATCACTAGATGCGGATGCAAGCAGCAGGGGACCGAAACCCAAAGCAGTTTATATATTGGACAAGGAGTAGAGATGGGTCGTTTGTCACTGGTTGAAATCGGTGCGATTTCCTGATGGATATGCTTCCAATCTCGGCAGATGCGTTGATATGAATGAATGCAAGTTGACAGGTATGAAAAGTCATGATTGTCACATATTTATGAAAAGACTACTTTCGATAGCCTTCAAGGAAGTTCTACCAAACTTTGTATGAGGTGCCATTATTAATTTCCTGCATGATATTTGCTCAACAACGTTGAAATCATCACACATGGAGAAACTAGAGAGAGATATTCCAATTATTCTTTGCAACTTAGAAAGGATATTTCCTCCATCATTTTTTGATTCAATGGAGCATCTCTTAGTTCACTTGCCTCATGAGGCCAAAGTTGTAGTTCCCGTCTAATTTCGATGGATGTATCCATTTGAGAGGTAAATTTTTTTTAATTAAATGTGAAATTACTTCATGATCATATTCTGTTACGATAAACTTTTTTCTACTCCAACTAGGTTCTTATATCATTTGAAGAAAAAAGTGAAGAATAAGGCATGTGTCGAAACTTCAATTTGTAATGCATATATTGTGGAAGAAGTGACAACATTTGCATCATACTATTTTGAGCCGCACGTGCAATGCAAGAGGCGGAGAGCTGGAAGAAATGATGAGGGTCCCATTGATCCCAATTGCAAATCATTCTCTATTTTCAATTATTAGGGTCGACCTAGCAGCACATGTAAGTTTCATCACTTAACAGGCGAAGAAAAGCTGGCAGTCCATACATATATTTTATTGAACTGTCCAGAAGTTGAGCCATACTTCAAGTAAGTGTACATTTGCACGTATACGTCAAATAATTGTGTCAAACCGTTGCTAATACATAAATGGTATTTGTCACTAGGAATTTCCGAAATTCAATGTATGGACTACCATCAAATGAGTTTAACCGTTTGTGCCAGGAACAATTTCCAACATGGTTCAAAACATATGTAAGTTGAATATGGACGAAATCCTGTTTATTCGAATTTTTTATACATCATATTTTGAAATATATATTATTGACATTGCGTGTGTGTCACCTTAAGTTCACAGTATTGATGCTCAAGTTAGACATCAAGGAATGCTATATCATCTGTCGTGGGGTCCAAAGTCAAGAGTACGAACTTAGCCAGCATATTTCATTAACGGATATAATTTTCACACTCGTGAATATGGAATGGGAAAGGCCACAATGAATAGTGGGGTGTGTGTTCAGTCATCTAATGGTGGCAATTCGCAAGGTGATTTTTATAGCTTGTTGGATGAAATCATAGAGATTGAGTACCATGAACCGTTAATGCGAGTTGTCTTATTTAAGTGCATGTGGTTCGATCCTGTGAAAGGAATGAATGTGCATACCAAATTTAATTTAGTTGAAATAAATCACAAGAAAAGATATATGAAATATGAACCATTTATTTTGGCACAACAAGCAATTCAAGTCTATTATACATCATATCCTAGTTTGAAGCGTGACAAAGCCGATTGGTGAGCTGTATGTAAAACCAAAGCAAGAAAGAAAATCGAGGAACACTGGAATGACACGGCATATCAACAAGACGAAGTTCGTAACATGAATGAAACTGCTGAATATAACATTCCTACTTTACGAGATCCATGTGGTGCGATGATCGATGTAGATCCAACTGAAATTCGGGAATCAAATTTTCAAGTTGGTACACAATGTGATTTGGAGACAGAAAATGAAGATGAAGATGAAGACGAAGACGAAGATGAAGAAGAAGGTGAAGATGAAGGTGAAGATGCAGATGAAGATGAAGATTATGATTTTTGAGACTTTTTACTAAATATGTCTAATTATTACTAGTAATGCGACATGGGTGTTTTGTTGTTGTAGTAATTTTTAATATTTCCGTTGTCGTAATTATTATTGTTATTGTTCTCGTTGTTGTTAGCATGACAATATGTCGCTAATTCGCCTGATATTATAATAATTTCACAATTTGGTATATTAATTTTGTTTTGTAATAATTTCCTATTGAAAAATCTTTTTTCGGTTAATTTAAAAAACGCTGCAAAATTCGTTCGAAATTTCCAACGAATTTTGCAACAAAATTCAATTTTTGTTTACTAAATTAAAGTCGTTGGAAAATTCGTTGGAAATTTCCCACGAATTTTCCAACAAATTTTCAAAAATTTTTGTTTTTCCGCTAAAATTAAATTCGTTGGAAAATTCGTGGGAAATTTCCCACGAATTTTTCAACAAATTTCTATTGTGTCAATTAATAATATGCTTTTTAATTCGTTGGAAATTTCATTAAAAATTTCCGATGAATTTTCCAACGAATTTGAATTTCCGGTTAATTTAAGTGGATGGTGAACTAATTTCGTTGCAAAATTCATGGGAAATTTCCCACGAATTTTTCAACGAATTTTCAAAAGTTTTTGTTTTTTTGCTAAAATTAAATTCGTTGGAAATTTTCCACGAATTTTAGAACGAATGTTCAAAAGTTTTTATTTTTCCGCTAAAATTAAATTCGTTGAAAAATTCGTAGGAAATTTCCCACGAATTTTCCAACGAATTTCTATTGCGTCAATCAATAATATGCTTTTTAATTCGTTGAAAAATTTGTTGAAAATTTCCGACGAATTTTTCAACGAATTTGAATTTCCGGTTAATTTAAGTGGATGGTGAACTAATTTCATTGCAAAATTCGTGGGAAATTTCCCACGAATTTTCCAACGAATTTTGAAATGAACTTTTTTTTGTGTTATTAATAATTCGTTGGAAAATTCGTGGGAAATTTCCCACGAATTTTCCAACGAATTTTCAAAAGTTTTTGTTTTTCCGCGAAAATTAAATTCGTTGGAAAATTCGTGGGAAATTTCCCACGAATTTTCCAACAAATTTCTATGATGTCTAAAAAACATATGCTTTTTAATTCGTTGGAAAATTCGTTGGACATTTCCAACGAATTTAAATTTTTGGTTAATTAAGTGGATGTTGAACTAATTTCGTTGGAAAATTCGTGGGAACTTTCCCACGAAATTTTCAACGAATTTTCAAAAGTTTTTGTTTTTCCGCTGAAATTAAATTCGTTGGAAAATTCGTGGGAAATTTCCCATGAATTTTCCAACCAATTTCTATTAGTTCTAACAATAATATGCTTTTAAATTCATTGAAAAATTCGTGGGAAATTTCCCACGAATTTTCCAACGAATGTTCAAAAGTTTTTGTTTTTCTGCTAAAATTAAATTCGTTGGAAAATTCATGGGAAATTTCCCACGAATTTTTCAACAAATTTCTCTTGCGTCAATCAATAATATGCTTTTTAATTCGTTGAAAAATTCGTTGGAAATTTCCTACGAATTTTCCAACGAATGTTCAAAAGTTTTTGTTTTTCCGCTAAAATTAAATTCGTTGGAAAATTCGTGGGAAATTTCCCACGAATTTTTCAACAAATTTCTATTGTGTCAATCAATAATATGCTTTTTAATTCGTTGGAAATTTCGTTGAAAATTTCCGACGAATTTTCCAACGAATTTGAATTTCCGGTTAATTTAAGTGGATGGTGAACTAATTTCGTTGCAAAATTCGTGGGAAATTTCCCACGAATTTTTCAACGAATTTTCAAAAGTTTTTGTTTTTCCGCTAAAATTAAATTCGTTGGAAATTTCCCACGAATTTTCCAACGAATGTTCAAAAGTTTTTGTTTTTCCGCTAAAATTAAATTCGTTGGAAAATTCGTGGGAAATTTCCCACGAATTTTCCAACGAATTTCTATTGCATGAATCAATAATATGCTTTTTAATTCGTTGAAAAATTCGTTGAAAATTTCCGATGAATTTTTCAACGAATTTGAATTTCCGGTTAATTTAAGTGGATGGTGAACTAATTTCATTGCAAAATTCGTGGGAAATTTCCCACGAATTTTCCAACGAATTTTGAAATGAACTTTTTTTTGTGTTTATGAATAATTTGTTGGAAAATTAGTGGGAAATTTCCCACGAATTTTCCAACGAATTTTCAAAAGTTTTTGTTTTTCCGCGAAAATTAAATTCGTTGGAAAATTCGTGGGAAATTTCCCACGAATTTTCCAACAAATTTCTATGATGTCTAAAAAACATATGCTTTTTAATTCGTTGGAAAATTCGTTGGACATTTCCAACGAATTTTCTAACGAATTTAAATTTTTGGTTAATTAAGTGGATGTTGAACTAATTTATTTGGAAAATTCGTGGGAACTTTCCCATGAATTTTCCAACGAATTTTCAAAAGTTTTTGTTTTTCCGCTAAAATTACATTCGTTGGAAAATTCGTAGGAAATTTCCCATGGATTTTCCAACCAATTTCTATTAGTTCTAACAATAATATGCTTTTAAATTCATTGAAAAATTCGTGGGAAATTTCCCACGAATTTTCCAACGAATGTTCAAAATTTTTTGTTTTTCCGCTAAAATTAAATTCATTGGAAAATTTGTGGGAAATTTCCCATGAATTTTTTAACAAATTTCTCTTGCGTCAATCAATAATATGCTTTTTAATTCATTGGAAAATTCGTTGGAAATTTCCCACGAATTTTCCAACGAATGTTCAAAAGTTTTTGTTTTTCCGCTAAAATTAAATTCATTGGAAAATTCGTGGGAAATTTCCCACGAATTGTCCAACAAATTTCTATTGTGTCAATCAATAATATGCTTTTTAATTCGTTGAAAATTTTCGACAAATTTTCCAACGAATTTGAATTTCCGGTTAATTTAAGTGGATGGTGAACTAATTTCGTTGCAAAATTCGTGGGAAATTTCCCACGAATTTTTCAACGAATTTTCAAAATTTTTTGTGTTTTCACTAAAATTAAATTCGTTGGAAATTTCCCACGAATTTTCCAACGAATGTTCAAAAGTTTTTGTTTTTCCGCTAAAATTAAATTCGTTGGAAAATTTGTGGGAAATTTCCCGCGAATTTTCCAACGAATTTCTATTGCGTCAATCAATAATATGCTTTTTAATTCATTAAAAAATTCGTTGGAAATTTCCGACAAATTTTCCAACGAATTTGAATTTCCGGTTAATTTAAGTGAATGGTGAACTAATTTCGTTGCAAAATTCGTGGGAAATTTCCCACGAATTTTCCAACAAATTTTCAAAATTTTTTGTTTTGCCGTCAAAATTAAATTCGTTGGAAATTTCCAACAAAATTATTCGACATTGACCGAATTTGGAAAGTCGTTGGAAATTTTGTTGGTATTTCAAAAAAAAGCGTTGGAAATTTTTTCACTTTTCAATTCGTGGGAAATTTCCGATGAAAATTTTTGAAAATTAGTTGCAAAATTCGTTGGAAATTTTAATTCGTTGCAAAATTCATTGGAATTTCCAACGAATTTTGCAACGAAAATAGAGAAACAGGTTTTTATTGTTCGGTAACAACACATTTGTGTCTATCGAGTATTTTTGGCTCAACACAATTTCTTTCTCCTCGTCCTCTTCAACGTCCACCTCGCTTTGCTCGCCGTCGCCGGCCTCGCCGTCCGCCTTACCGTCGCCGTCCGTGGTAAGTACTAAACTGAACTGCTGTGGCCGCGGGAAATGGGGGGGCTGCGGCCGGGATGCCATGGAGGCCATGTGGCGGCTGCGCGGGGTAGCGACCGGGGAGGTGGGTCGCAGCCGTGCAGTGGGGGGTTGCGGCCGGGGGAGGGGGTCGCGGCCGCGCGGGGGGTGTTGCGGCCGGGGGGTTGCGGCCACGCGGAGGGGGTTGTGGCCGAGGGAGGGGGTCGCGGCCGCGTGGGGGGGGGGGGAGGGGGTTGTTGCGGCCTGGGGGGTCGCGGTCGCGCTGACGAAGGTTGCTCCCAAGTGGGGTGGGGGTCGCCGCCGAGGGGGGTCGCTGCCGCACAGGTGGGGGGTCGCGGCCGTGCGGGGGGTTGCCGCCGAAGAGGGGGTCGCGGCCGAGCGGAGGGGGGTTGCGGCTAGGTGGGGTGGGGGGTGGGTCGCCGCCGGGGGAGGGGGTCGTGGCCGTGCGGGTGGGGGGTTGCAGCCGGGGTTGGGGGATTCCGGGGCCGCACGAGCGGGGGAGTCGCGGCTGGGGGATTCGCCGTGAGATTCCGGGGGGGGGGTTGGCGGCGGAATTCCGGCCGGGGGTTCGCGGCCGGAATCCAGCCGGGGGGGTGGTGGCCGGATTCCGGCGGGGGGGGGCAGTTTCCGACGGCCGGAATTCGGAGGCCTGATTCCGGCAGAGTGGGGGGGTCGCGGACGCAATTTTAATTTGGTCTCAGACTTCTAATTCGTTTTGCAAATTAAATATGCTTCATTATACAGTTTAGTGACATCTGATGTGATCAAAATTGTAATAGGTTCTTCCGACGAGGACCAGTGACTTGGCTATTTATCAGAGGCGGTACTCTGTTAGTTTCAATTTCTTAAATTTATTTCTTGATATCTAATACAAAATGGTAAGGAAAATGATTTCATTTTCTGTCCCTAATACCTGTTCATATTTTTTTTAATATTTGTCTAACCTCTGTACTAATTGTCAGTATAATCGAGTAGGTCACATGCGGGGTGGGGCTTCACAAAGAAGACTAGGCCCCTCCGCTTCCTCATCCTCGTCCCCGGCCCTATCCTCTTCTCCCACCCTATCATCGAACCCTGTTCTACCATATGAGCAGCAACAATACGGACACATTGGCCCATCCTCCGACCCGCAGCAACATATTCAGGAAGAACTGCAAGACATGCGAATTGATTTTACTTCAGTTCCATCTCCTTGGGTGCCACCTTCTTCATCAGTGCAACACTCAAATGAGGAAGAAGAGACCCGATTCGTTATATGCCCATGCGGAGATTCGTAAGTAATTTATTTTTGTACGTATATTTAAATTATGGATGAAAATAAAATTGTCCATGTAGGCAATTTTCCATATGCTTGATTGTCTTATTCTCTATATTGTTATAACATGTTTTCAGATTTATGGATTCTACGCATGTTGTGAGGGAACTTAATAAAATAGTCAATAACTGTTAGATAGGACAGTTTACAACTTTCAGCAGCGATCCTAAAGAAATGAAGACTTTGTGGTGGAATGAGTTCAAGATTAGTGTTGTTTTTATTCATTTTCTCACAACGTAAGTTCGTTGATTTTGCTATTGATTGTAGCGTAAGTTCACGTGGGATGAAATGGAAGAGGCTGAGGTTAGAAGAATCTTTAAGAAGAAAGTCGGTGATCACATGCGTTATGTGATAAATAAAGCGAAGAGAACAAAAGAAAAGCCGGATTTCATTACAGCAGACGATTGGATAGAAATTACGAGAACTTTGGAAACTGAGAAGCATAAGAAAAGATGTGAATAGAACAAGACGAATCGAGCTTCTAGTTCTAGGGACGGGTCTGCGTCAGCCACATATGCTGGGGGCTCTATCAATATCGGCGAGCATAGAAGAAGAATGGTAAGTCTGTTTAAACTTGTAAGTTCATTTAATTCAATGGTGACTAATTTTTATTAAATTTTTGTAGGCGAATGAATTGGGGACGGAACCCACATTTACAGCTACATTTAAGCGCACATTTAAGAAAAAGGATAAGACATGGACTGGCAATCGGGCAAAAGCTACTAAGGTATGTAAGGTTATAGTTTGGACTTTATGAAAACTAGAATGAAAATCATGCATGTTTTTAATATTTATGGAAATATATAAGAATTTATTTTATTTTTATCTATACTGTTAATATAGGAAAAACATGATCAACTTTTGATGAGCACTGCTAGTGGTTATGGTGGTGGTGATGATGATGGTGGTGGTGGTGATGATGTTACTGTGTCTGAGCCATCTGTTGACAATATGGCATTATGGGTGGAAGTAGCGGGTGGGATGAAAGGAGGAAAAATATTTGGGATGGGATTCTTGTCAAGAATGTTCAAAACAAAAGCTGCTGCAACTTCATCCTCCAATGCAGCTGTTGCAAGGAGGACACGACATGAGGAGCACATGACTCAAGAATTGAGCCAATTGAAACAGTTGCTTGTATAGAAGGACGAAGAAATGAAGCTTTTACTTGGACAGAAGGACGAACAAATAAGAGTGATGCAATCACAACTGCAATATGTCATGCGATGCCTCGACATCGATCGCAATGACGTTCCTCCTGTACCTCCTGTTAATGTAGCTGGTCATAGGCATATTGATGAGCGACACGATGATGCTGCGATTGGTGATGATGCTAATGATGATGATGCTGGCGATTTTATTGTCAGTCCCCCTTAGTTAAGAACATTTTTTTATAGCTAGTTCCACGTCAATACATAAATGCTTTTTTTATATTTTGGACAAATTCCATATCTTTATTTATGTTTTCATATTTCATCAGGTGTCGATACAGCTAACTGTTTCGGATGTCATACCCAATACCGAAGTTGCAAATGTCTTATGGTTGTACCCGTCCTTTCAATGTTTTGAATGTATTAATTAATGTTCATTCTTGCTTAGCTATCTTTATGAATTATGAGATTGAATATCTAATATCATCATGTGAGACTTTGTAATTTATGCATTGTAGAAATTAATATTGCATGTCTAATTAGATTTCAAATCCAAATTGTCTTAAAACAAAATTTGTCGCAAATGTAGCGACGAATTTTGTCACGAATATATTTCGTTGCAATTTAGCGACCAAAAATAAAATACATTGCAATTTATCGAAAAAAAATATTGCTGTAAATTAGCAACAATTTTTTGCACGAATAATTACGGACGTATTTTGTAACGAACAATTAACGGCATAATTTGCAATGAATTATTCATGGTTTTCCACTAATTTACCAACGAAATTTTTGCAACAAATTTTCCAACAAAATTTTTGCAACAAATTTGGCAACTAATTTTCCCACGAACTTAGCGATGAATTTTTTTTTGTCGCAAATTACGTACGAAAATTATTTTTTTTGTCTGACGTTTAAAGGATTTCCAACGATATTTCCAATGATTTTTCGGACACTTTTGTAACAAATTTTCCAACGAAATGTTTTTCGTCTCAAAATACCAACGAAATTTATTTTTTTTTGTCGGAAAATTGCGCGATTTGCCACGACATTTGCAACAAATATTCACAGAGAATTTTTGCAACAAAATTGCAACGACATTATCGCCGAATTTTTTCGTCGGAAATTACCAACGAAAATGAATTTTTTCGTCGGAAATTTTCGAGTTTTTCGACAATATTCGCAATGAATATTCATGGACAATTTTTTCAGCAAATTTTCCAACGAAATTATGGACGAATTATTTTTCTTCCCAATTCCCACGATATTTCCAACGAATATTAAACGAAAAATTTTGCAACAAATTTTCCAACGAAATTAGCGATCTAATTTTTTTCCGCCACTAATTTCGTTGGAAATTTTCTCTCCCATGAATTTTCCAACAAAAAAGTATGGACGACTTTTCCAACAATTTTTTCAACGAATTTTTACCAACGTAATTTCCCACGAACTTTCCAACGAATTATTGCCAACGAATTTACTTTTGTCGCAAATTACCAATGAAAATTCAAATCTTTTTTGCCAAATTTTGAGACAATAATTTGTGGTGGGAATTTCCTTTTCCAACGAACTTTCCCACGGAAAATTAGCGACAAAATTTGTCACGATTTTTGCAACGAATAATTAGCGACAAGCTTTCCAACGAATTTAGTAACAAAATTATCTACGAATTTTGCCACGAATCTATTTTTGTCGCAATTTTTCACGATTTTGCTGTCCCAAAAATTTTCCCGCGCTTAAGTAGCCAGGATTTTTTTTTCGTTGGAAATTCATTGGAAATTATCTTTCCCACGAATTTTACGACAAAAAATTACCGACGAATTTTTCCACGAATTTTCCAACGAACTTCCTAGGAATTTAGCCACTAATTTACTCACGAAGTTTTCAACGAAATTTCCAACGAAAAATTTTCATGGAAAATTTCCAACGAAAATTGAAATTTTTTGTTGGAAAATTTTCCGACGATGAATTTTCTATGAATTTTTTTTCGTTGGAAAATTGATTGGAAACTTGTTTTCCAACGAATTGTTCAGAATTTTTCGTTGGAAATTTCGTCGGAATTGTCCGAAAATTTTCCTGCGCTGAATTACCCACGATTTTTTTTCGTTGGAAATTCTGTTTCCCACAACTTTTCCAGCGAATAATTAGCGACGAAATTTGCAACAAAATTTGCAACGAATATATCCACCAATTTACCTACGAATAATTACCGATGAATTTTTAATTACCCACGAATAATTACCCACAAGTTTTCCAACGAATAATTAGCAACGAATTTTCCAACAAACTTTCCAAGGAATTTAGCCACTAATTTACCCACGAAATTTCCAACGAAAAAATTTTCGTCTCAAATTTCCAATGCAAATTAAAATTTTTTATTGGAAAATTTTCCGACGACGAATTACCCACAAATTTTTTTTCGTTAAAAAATTTGTTGGAAATTCGTTTTCCAACGAATTTTCCAGAATTTTTTGTTGGAAATTT